>CM076263.1:58751449-61251449 GCA_038380795.1 Pyrocephalus nanus | reverse complement strand
ACTCCTCGACCTGCATCTTTCATAACAGTAATAGTGTCTCTCATGGAGTCCCCTCTGGCTATGCAGGTCTGTCCTTTCAATAAATGACCGTATCCTGTATTCTGGACTAGCAGATTGCCTTGAATAGAGAGTATTAGATCGTGTCCTCCTCCTGCTGGAGGATTCATAGCTATCCCCAAAAACCTTTCGACTACAGAAAGCAGAACCCCACTGATGTCTGCTTTGATAACTGTCTCTTGCATAATAGCGATCGCTGTCTCTACTTCTTGATCTCCTTTTACTGTGGCCTTTGCTACGCGATCGAGATCTGCTTACTTCTCTGGATGGAGTGCTCTCACCACTCAGAGAGCCCCTCTGGTTTTTCAGAGAGGCTCTGTTTTCATGAGCCCTAGACCTTCTGCTGCTTCTTTTGCTCCTGTGTTTGCTGCTATCTCTGCTTCTTGATCGTCTCCTTTTAAGTTGGCTTTTGCTATGGCGCTCCCTCCTAGACCGATGGCCATGACTGCCTCGACTGCTCCGTGAACAGGACTGTGGGCTCCTGGACTTTCCCTTCCTGTGATTCCAAGGGGAACATACTGTGTCACTCCCTGGAGAGGGGCTCCAGCTCAAGTCCCGTGGAGGCAGATCTTTTCCCTTACATTTTTTCCTCTCATCCTCTTTTGACTCTGTCTTCTCAATTGCAGGAGACAAACAGCTTCTACAACTACCTGCATCTTCCTTATACTCTGGGGAACATGGCGAGAAGCTCCTGCTTCGTTCACTGTCACTCCAGCTGTGACACTGGACTGGCCGCTGCTTCTTGACATCTTCCCTTTTCTCTTCCCTGATGGACTCCTCAGAGTCTGAGGACAGCTCAACCACCTCTGGTGTCCTCTCAGCTAATGGCTTTACGTACCCAACAATGACACAATTGTCTGAGGAAGAGCCACTGTCATTTGAGTCAGCATTAGCCTCTAACTGAGTCTGCAGTTTTGTTCTTTGACTCCCTGTAGCGGAGTCCTCGTCAGAACTTTCTGATGATTCCAGAGGAGAAGCTATGGTTGCACGAACCTCTTCTGAAATGGAATAGGAAGGCCCTGGAGTTTCATCATCCCAGGGGGCCTGACCAAGATCAGGCACAGACAAACTGTTATCTGGCCCCTGAGAATATGCCACATCTGGAGATATTGTAATAATTGATGAGTCTGAATGGCTTCCTTCCTCATACGATGGTGCAGGACAATCATAATTGGCATATTGATCATATGCTTCTAAGTTAAAAGGACAACGAGCAAAACTGATGAACTCATGCAAGAAGTGTTCTGTCCGATTCAGCAAAAATGGCTTTAAATCATCAGCAAAGGTCTGACTTTCCAGATCATACCTAGTCACATTACTCATGATTATGTGCTGTACAATATTAATCAAAGATCCATGGGCACCAAACAGGACTGTCAGTTCTCGCTTCAACCAAGGAACCAACCGGTGAAGGCAGGCGGGGTTGCGGCGGAAAAACTCTGCTGAGATGTCTCGATAGCGGCCGCCGTCCTGAATGCTGCGGATACGCACACCGGTACGGTACAGGGCTCTGCGGAAGCTGATCATGTCCTCCTCCTGAATCTGCCGCAGGGATCTGCCCTCTGCGCTAGCCTGTCTCCTTGAGGCCAGCCTCCTCATCATCTGATGAATCTCTCGGTGTCTGTGCCGCACTGGTTCGCTTGACAACCCTTCGAACAACATCCCGTTATCTGGAGGGGTCAGCATCCTTCGGGAAGGGGAACTGCGATTGCGGCGTTCCCTTGTTAAGGTAGTACGATAACGAAATCTCCGGCCATCAGGGCTGGCAAAAGAGCTATTTTCTAAAGGGCTGAGTACATACTCCTTAAAGTCATCTTCAGCACGAATTGTATGGAAAATGGAAAAGAACGGTTGCTTGCAGAGGGGGCATTCTGCTTTGTTTTTTGACCACTCCTGGACACAGCGGAAGCAGAACCTATGCAAGCAGCGATCTAGATAAGCAACATTGTCAAATTTATCCAGGCAGATGGGGCATTTAGAATCAGGAGATGCATCTGTTGGCAGCTTGCTGGTGCTGGCTTTTGGTGCAAAGTTGCTGTCTTCTGCAAACTCTTTGTCTGCTGAAGTCATGTTCTAGAAAAGACAGAGACAAAAGATGATTGATACGAGAGAGAGGTAAAAATCTTACAGTCCAGATGTGGGAACCCATAATAATCACTTTTAACGTTGCAAAACCCTCAGCAGCTCTAAGGAAATGCTGAACAAAGAGGCAGCATGACCTAAGTACTTTGTCAGGCTTCTCTTCACAGTGAGATCTAGCTCTTCAGTGCTGCAAGTTTTAAAGAACACTTGAATCATGCTGGAATATATGAAGGTAACAGGCAGGACTGTCTTCTTCCCCGCTCTTAAACAATTGCTTCGATGCAGTCAGTAAGTTTATGATTTACATGGTATCCTCCAAAACACAGCTCCAAAAGACTAGCATTTACGTATGACAAATATGAGAACACTTAATTCTGTACTTTAAGAGAAACCAGTCAAAACAAGTAATTGCACTCGAGCTATATTATCACCTTCCAAGTTCTGCTGGACCTGTCCTGTTCCTGAACGCTCTGCCCCTCTTTTGTTGGGCACTCATGCTGGACCACACACAGCTTGTTGGATTAGACAACCTTCAGGGATCTGTTCCTGCCAAAATAAGTATTTGTTTTTTAAGACTGAAACAACCAGGTGTCATTCCTACACACATCCTCAGGTACACACTGCCTTTGTATCTAATCAGGTTGTTGTGTTGGTTTTGGCTGTGCTAGTCAACGTTCTTCACAGTGACTAATGCAGAGCCATGTTCTGAATTTGTGCTGAATACAGGGTTAATAATATAGAGTTGTGTTATTACTGTTGAGCAGTGCTTATACACTTTCTCTGCTTTTTGTACTACCACAGTGGCGAGGAAGTTGGGGATGCATGGAACACAGCCAGGACAGGTGACCCAAACTGATCAAAGGGATATTCCAGACACATGACATATATATACATATATGTCAGCTCAGTACATAAAGTGGAGAGGAGAAGTAGAAAGGGCAGGGACGCTTGGAGTGACGATATTTGCCTTCCTAAATCATTGTCATGCATGACGGGGCCCTGCTCTCCTGGAGGTGGCTGAACATCTGCCCTTCCACGGCATGAAGTGAACAAATTCCTTGTTTTGTTTTGCTTGTGTGCACAGCTTATGCTTTCCCTGTAAAACTGTCTTTATCTCCACCCACGAGTTATCTGGCTTTTACCTCCCCAATTCTCTCCCCCATCCCACTAGTGGGGGAGTGAGTGAGTGGCTGCGTGGGGCTTGGCTGCTGGCTGGGGCTAAACCACGACAGATGTCAAGCATGGGTGAAAAAAATAAATACATCCACTCAAAAGCTATTCTAGGCACTGGCGTTATCGTAAGGCATTATAATTTAGCGGAAATAAGTCGTCACGCAACTTCCAAACGAATCAGCCCGCATTTAGCAGCGAGCCCGACAGCAGGCCTTCCCCGCTTGCGGGGCACCGGGCGCGCCGTGCAGGCCACGGGGACACCCCCGGACACGCGAGGAGCTCCAGCGCAGGGACACGGGCGGGGCGGCTGCGCCGGGAGCGCCCACGGGGCGTCACGAAGGGGCCCGCGTCCCGCGCGGGAGTGTCACGGCCTGGTGGCGCCGCCCGGGCCGCTGTGGGACCGCTCCCTCCCCCCGGGACGCCCCAGCCGGCTCCCCGGAGGGCCCGGCGCCCCCGCCCGCCCCAGGCCCGCACTCACCGCCGCCGGGCCCTCGCTCCCCGCGCGGGCCAGAGCCGCGGCCGCTTTCAGCCTGTGGCGCGTCCGGCAGCGCCCGGCGCCAGGAGGCTCCCGCCGCTCCTCCCCCGGCGGGCGGCGGCGGCGGGCGCCCTCTGCCAGGCGCCGGGACGGGTCCGCCATGGGCGGCGTTGCTACGGGAACGGCTCCTACCGAGCCGCGGAGCAGCGCCGGGCCCTGCCGGGACAGAGGCGCCGCTGCCCCGTCACATCCGCGGCCGGGCACTGACGCGTTCCGGGGCGGAGGCGCCGCCGAGCGCAGCCCGGGGCGGGGCCGCGATGGAGGCGGAGGGGAGGCGGGACTGAGCGGCCTGAGCCGCCTGGGGCGGGCCTGGGGATGGGCGGGGACAGCGGCCGAGGGCGGATGCCCTGCCCTGTGTCCGGGGGAAGAAGGGCTGAGAGCACCGCTCGGTGGAGGTAGCGGGCGCTGGTGGATTAAAGCGGGGAGTAGTCCCGATGGTGCCGCTTTGTCCCGCAGGCGCTCGCTACCATGGTGATGCTCACTTGGGCCTTCGTTCTCTGCGGGCAGCGGGAGAGCGGGTTCCTGCCCGTGGGACGCCACCGGAGCTTGGTGTTGTGTCCAGGGGTGCAGAGGAGTTCATTGAAGGCTGGAGGAGCCCTGTGGTCTGCCCAGCAAATAAAGCATAAATAGCACTTCGGAAAGAAGAGGTAAATAAACCATAAACAGTTCTTAGGACAAGACCTCACCTTACCGATTTGTACCTGTGCAAAAAACCACAGACAAGGTGAGCTCTGCAGGCTGCCTCCCAGATGAGGTACTGCCTCCTACAGCACATACGTGTATTACTAGTAGGAGTCATGTAGAATGTGAGCACAGCCAGCAATGTCACTTTTCTGCAGCCAGTATGGATTTAAGTTTGCAAAAGCACACGTAACTCACAGATCCGCAGAGTACCAGCACAGCCCTTCTGTTCTTGTGATAACCCTGCCCCAAATCCTGAGCCTTTTTACTCATTCCCACACACCAGCTGGTCCAGCTTCCTGCTCAGGAGCAAACACTCACATGCACTGACACACTTTTCAACAGGTGCCCCATTCCCGCGGATCTCCCCAGGTAACAGCACAGGCCTGTGCCTCTCATCCTGCCTGGACTCAGGGCCTCCTTCTAGCCAGGTAGCTCACCTCTGTTTAGGAGTGACATCCTCAGCCCCAGTACTTTTCTCTGGTGCCTGGGGGAGGTGCAACCACTCTTGTCTCCACAGCAGGCAGCAGCAGGCATGTGGGCTGTGACCTGCACTTCTGCTTTGCATGCTGCATTCACCGCTTTACTCCCCTCAGTTCCCCCAGTAGATGTACCTGGGGTACATATACTAGTCCTGCCTTAGTGGCTGGAGCTGAGAGCCTCACTGTCATCTCTGCCCTTTGCTGGCATTGAGACCCCTACCCACTCCCATTACTGGCACAATAGGAGCGATCTGCATCCAGAATGGTCATACTCTGTCAAATTCCTGACTGCTGTGTGCATGTGTCAGCTCTTAGGCCAAGTGGGGCCCACTTGGACAGTTTCTCTCTGTGTCACTGAAACAGAAAGATGGAATGTACTCCAGGCTGTTCACAGGGGATTATCATTTATGAGCTGAAAGGCAGTTCTGGAAGTAAAATTGATCTCTTTTAGATGCTGGTTTTCTGCATAGCTGGGAAGAACAGAAGTCTCGTGAGTCCTCTCCCACTGCTGACACAGACTGGCAACACTTCGTCCCACCCACAGACCTATTGAAGCTGGGGACAAACCTTCCTTTGAGGAGGTTTGGCCCTTCTTCCTGTGCCATCAGATCCTCTGGGGTCCCTTGGTCAGCAGCGGGGGTTTTCCCCAGCAGCAGCTTTGTGGGAGGAAGAGCATGGAGGGGTTCCAGTCTCATGTCCTCCTGAGCAGCAGCCACAGCACCGGCAGTGCCCCTGATGTTGACAGTGAGACCTACAGTCCCTGTCCAGGGACAACCCCCAGCCCTCTTTCTGGTATGCCCTGGCACGAGAGACAATGCTCCCTCGGGCACAGCAGCAACAGCTCCCCTGAGAAAGGAAGTCAGCAGGATACTCAGACTGTTTCTGAGTTTGTTTAGCATCTCCCATGTTAGATGCATCACCCTGCAAATACATGAAAATTGTCAGTGCCCCTCCAAAGGTTTCTGTACTGACAAGCTCTCAGCCTCTCCACTGACTTTCTTGGAGCCAAAGCCGTGTGGCTGGATCATCCCTCACTGTTCATGCCATAAGAGATCAGCTTCAGTGCGCTGTTGTCCTCACTGTGGTGTTCAACAGTCACCAGACTGTAGTTTAACCTCTCCTTTCCCTGGCTAGCTGGGCACCTCCAGTAGCACAGCACCAAGAGCAGGAGTTAGAAACAGCCTCTGACCCCCCATGCTGTGGCCTCTTGACTCATGTCTTCTCGTCCTTCATTTCAGGTTCCACTCCTGGCATGCACTTGGAGCTGCGTGTGGGCATATCAGCCAAGGTATTGGTCATTGCAGGTTTACGGGTCGCTCTGCTCTGCTGGAAACTTTTCAAGTGTCATTTTGCAGCCACTGCTGTGGAAATCACCCTTTCTGGCTTGTTGCTTCTGGGTAGCAGTGTTCATCACTTAGAGACGGTTTACCCGCGACCTGCCACAAGATGGCAAAACACTCCCCGGCATCCCTCCCAAGCCTGCTTGACAGCACCGCAGGCTGGAGCCATGCAAGACCTTGGGGACGCAGCCTCGGCGGCTGAATTTCTTTCCATTCGTCTTAGCTGCTGCTCGGTGTGTTCAGGAGTGTCTCTCCAACAACATACGGAGTATCAAGACGCGCCCTTTTTCTCCAGTCCCTTGAAGTCCAAGGCAGAGCTTATGACTGCCTACAACAGAGATGAAACACCCGATAAGGACCCTGTTGATTATGAGGATCTTGCACTGTGACAGCAAGGAAGCAGAAAAACTTCCTCCTTTTATGGCATGGTCTTTAGCTAACTTAAAAACCTGTGGGATGTTTCTGCAGATATTAAAAGAATTGAGATCCTTAGGACCTTTTTCTTCTCTACCCTGTCCTGACTATTTATTCTCTGTATTCATTCTCCTGTACTGCTATCACAGAAGAATGTCAGAGAAAACATCGAGGGTCATAGAAACATCCTCAGCTCCACATCCTGACTCTAGCCTGAGATCATTCAGGATGATGGCAGAAGCAATAAGCCACTTTTGCCTCCTAGGTAACATGGAAATGGGATCAAAGGCCTGCCCCATAGAGATTTAGGAAATACCTCCTTCAGGTCTAGTGGGAAGTAGCTAGTTTTGGCTGGGATAGAATTAATTTTCTCCACACTAGCTAGTATGCGGCTATGGTTTGGGTTTGTGCTGAACACAGCGTTGAAAACTCCTGGATGTTTTTTTACTCTCAAGAAGGGCTTACACAGAGCCAATGCCTTTGATGCTCCTCACTCACCCCACCAAAAAGGGGGCTGGGGGTGCCCAAGGAACGAGGAGGATACACAGCTGACCCCAATGACCCAAGGGATATCCCTTACAGTTTTGGTGTTGTGCACAGCATATAGAACTGTGGGAAGAAGAAGGAAGTGGAGGAAGTTTGGAGGGATGATATTTGTCTTCCCAAGTCACTGTTACATGTGATGAGGCCCTGCTCTTCTGGAGATGGCTGAACACCTGCCTGCCCATGGGAAGCAGTGAACAGATTCCTCATTTTGCTTTGCTGGTGTGTGTGACTTTTGCTTTCCTTATTAAACTGTCTTTATCTCAACCCACGAGTTGTTTCACTTTTACCCTTTTCAATTCTTTTCCATATCTCACAGTGGGGGAGTGAGCAAACAGTTATAGAGTGTGTAGTTGACAGCTGGGGTTGAAGCATGACAGTCGTTTTTTGGGACACAGTGTGGGGCTCAGCAAGTTCCAATAATGACAGATTTTATTTGAATGTGCCAGATGAAATGTTCTGCTCTTATTGCTGTTTAATTATTAATCAGCAGGCTCCTGTGCTTGCCATGGGGCTTGCCCACCTGTGTATTGCAATCTAGTGCTTGTTAGTGGCTGGTCTCTGCTGTGCTGTGCTGGTTATCACCTCAGCCTGCTGTGCCTGGAAACACTCTGATAACAGCCTGGCGTTGTGCCTGGGCTGGCAGGTGGCCAGAGCATTGCTGCTGTGCCTGTGCTGCTGTACTGGGCAGGCTGGAACTCCGGTGAGTTGAGTCACAGGGACTGTGACCTGTGGATGAGTCCACAGTGCAGGGGCAAGAGTGTGAGTGGTCTTTCCCCTGAAGAAGAAGGAAGAGAAGGAGGTGCTTGAGGAACTGGAGAAGATTCCTCTGCAGCCCATGGTGAAGGCCATGGTCAGGCAGGCTGTCCCCCTGCATCCCATGGCAGTCTATGGTAGAGATTATAATTACTATAGCAGGAACCCCTTGTTGCACCTAGACTAGAAGTAAGGGGAGGAGTTCATTACAATACCAAACCCTCTAACCTGGCACAAAAGGACCAGGTGTGGACATCACAATGGGTGTGTCTTTAAATTGTTTTAAGCCGTTTTTTGAGTTACTATGACAAGAACCACACAAACCAGTGGAGGAGAGAAGCCTTACAAGAAGCAGTTGCAGCACAGCAATGACCTGACCTGTGCTGGCTTTGGTACCCAGTAACTCCATACAACACACCACTTCTCCTGTCCTGAGTGATCACCAGAACAGATGGAGCCCAAAGTCATGGAATAAATGAATTCAACAGACAGTTTGTGGACATCTGTGGACATGTGATGGAAATTTGCTGAGGTGGTCCATAGACTAATGGATATCTGTGTATTATATCAAAGGCTGGGAAGGGAACGAGAGGTGTTAGTGAGGTGAATAATGTAGGACTAGAGCATGACATAAATTATTTTAAAAAGGGGGTAGAGAATGTGCTGGTTTTGGCTGGGGTGGAGTTAATTTTCTTCACAGTGGATAGTATGGGGCAGTGTTTAGAATTTTTGCTGAAAATAGTGTCACTGCTGAGCAGTGCTTACACAGAGCCTTTTCTGCTCCTCACCCACCCCAGCAGCAAGGAGTCTAGTGGTGCACAAGTTGGGAGAAGTTAGGGCACTGCCAGGACAGGTGATCCCAACTGACCCAAGGGATTTCTCGTAACCTATGGAGTCATACTCAACATATAAAGCTGGGGTAAGAAGAAGGGAGGGACATTTGGAGGGATGGCATTTGTCTTTCCAACCCACTCTTAAGGATGGAACCCTGCATGAAGACCTGCCTGCCCGTGGGAAGTGGTGAAGGAATTCTTTGTTTTACTTTCCTTGCGTGCATGGCTTTTGCTTTACCTATTAAGCTATTTTTATCTCAGCCTGTAGGGTTTTTGACTTCCATGCTTCTGATTCTCTCCCAGATCCTGCTGGATGGGAGAGTAAGCAAGCAGCTGCATGGTGCTTAGTTGCCCACTAGGCTTAAACCACACCTATGAAGTTTTGATACCAGTTGTTTCATGTCTTAATACACTGATCTACCTCTCTCTGAGGAAGGTGTCTGTGAAGCTGCTCACTGTGTTATCATTAGCTTATATGTTTCACTTCTTCTTCCCTTTCAAACTCTCTGTTCAGATTGTTCTCATGTGCTGACTCACAGAAGTCAAGAAGCTAATAGAAACCCTCTCAAATTGCTTCTGGGATGTCATGAGAAGGGCTTTGACCCAGTGTTCAGCACCCATCATTCTCTCCTCACCCATGAAGATGCAGTTCAGAGCAAAAAGTATGTGGTTCCTATCACACTGAAAAAGGTACAGCAAATAACTATATTTAGGCAGTTTTAACCATTTAGATAAGATCACTATAGAGGGCTAAAGGAATATATGCATAATGCTGATGAATTACACCACAGAGTTTTTTTCTTTTTAATCCTTTTTAAGAAAGCATAGCTTATATATCAGAGCAAGGCTGGTTTATTAGTCTTGAAGTGGTTTGTTTGTTTGTTTAGGTTTTCAGGAGGTTGTTTGGAAAAACTGTAAACAGCATGCTTTTGATTAGCATAGCTTAGAGGACTTCTGTTTAATGAAATGATTAATTGATTCAGCCAGATATTCAGCAATACTAACATCTGTTTTAACAGAGGCAAAAGATTCTCTTTGAAATACAACTTTACCTCATTAACATGAAGCAGTACCCATGGATACATGATAATTATAATGTTGATAAGAATATGTAATGATAGCTAACCCTGGTTCCAGTGAGGTAATGGAACAGACTATCTTGGGTACGATCCCATGGCATGTACAGGACAAGCAGGGGATCAGGCCCAGCCTGCATGTGTTAAGAAAAGACAGGTCTTGCTGGATCAACCTATCCCCTTCTATGACAACATGATCCACCTAGCGGATGAGGGAAGCCTGTGGATATTGTCTACCTGGACTTCAGTAAAGCTTTTGACATTGTGTCCCATGGCATTCTGCAGAAAAGCTGGTAGTCCGTGGCTTGGACAGGGCACTCTTTGCTGGGTTAAGAACTGGCTGGAGGGCTGGGCCCAGAGAGTGCTGGTGAATGGGACTGCATCCAGTTGGGAGCTGGTCAGTGGGGTTCCCCAAGGCTCGATATTGCGGCCAGTCCTGTTTAATATCTTTATCAGTGGTCTGGACAAAAGAATCTAGTGTACCTGCAGTCAGTTTGCAGATGACACCAAGCTGGAGTGTTGAACTGCTGGAGAGCAGGAAGGTTCTGCAGAGGGATTTGGGCTGGCTGGATCAATGGGCCAAGGCCAGAAATATGAGGTTAAATAAGGTAAAATGCCAGGTCCAGCCTTGGGCCACAACAACCCCAGGCAGCGCTACAGACTGGGAGAAGAGTGGCTGGAGAGCTGCCCAGCAGAAAAAGACCTGGGGTTGCTGATTCAGAGAGAGCTGAACACAAGACAGCAGTGTGCCCAGGTGGCCAGGAAGGCCAATGGCATGGTGGCTTGGATCAGAAACTGTGTGTCCAGCAGGACCAGGGCAGTAACAGTCCATCTATAGTTGGTGAGGCCACATCTTGAGTCCTGTGTCCATTTCTAGGCTCCTCAGGAAAGACAGGTGCTGGAGCAAGTTCAGAGGACAATGAAGCTGGTGAAGGTGCTAGAGAGTAAGTCATATGAGAAGTGGTTGAAGGAGCTGGTTTTCTTTAGCTTGGAGAAAAGGAGGCTCAGGGGAGACCTTATCACACTCTACAACTACCTGAAAAGGAGGTTGTAGCCAGGTGAGGAGGTTGTAGCCTCTTTTCCCTGGTAACTAGCGACAGGAGGAGTTGTGTCAGGGAGGTTCAGGTTGCACATCAGGAAGGTTTTCTTCACTGAAAGGGTGGCCAGGCATCGGAACAGGCTGCCCACAGAACTGATGGAGTTACATCCCTGGAAGCATCAAGAAATGACTGGACATGGCACTTGGTGCTATGGTCTGGTGACAGGGTGGCAATTGGTCAAAGGCTGGACTTGATGATCTTGGAGGTCTTTTCCAACCTTTATGATCCTATGATTCTGATGTTGTAGCTGAGTTATTTAGTGGAGGCTATTGAAAACAGTCAGAAACAAAGACATTAGTCAGACCACTCTGGGCTAAATTCAGCTTTAAATCACTTTACATATGATGATAATCAACTTCTTACATGTTACACCACTAAGGAAGCTGGAACATAATTGCAACACTGCACTGCATGCTGTTTGAAAATGCAGGAATTGTGCAGTTTCAAACTAGAGTTTAATAGAGCTCTCTGCCTGCTTAATAATAATTATATGTTTTCATTAGACTCTCTATTATTTATGCAATACTACCTATAAACTAAAAGCCATATAAATACAAATTTTGGTAAATACACACAAGTTCATGGTAAAAGAAAACCAACCAATCTTTTAAAATCCCAAGATGACCAGACATAAAATGCATTTAAACCTAAAGCCAGTACCTCAGATTGCAATTAGCTCCCAAGTAACCACAGACCAAGAAGAAAAAGCTACAAATTCTGTGGGGAACAAGTGAAAAAGGATGCATGCATGTGATGAGACAGAGAGGGATAAGGGTGAGAGAGACACACAGGAAAGCAGAAGTCAACACTGAGCCCAAAGGACATGTCACAGGGTAACATGTCAGAAGGCCTTGTTCAAGGACTTTACCAGTGGTTTGTGATTATAAACACTGAACAGGCCTAGAACGGGTTTATCTGAGTTATGGTGCTGGCAAATACCTTGTAAGAATTTGGACAGATGAGTTTCATTTCCCTATCTCCAAATACAGACTGGCAGTTTTTTTGATGCGTTGCCACTGCAGATCTCCTCTGCTGTGTGCTGCTGTCATCTTCAATCCCTCATCTCGTGCTGTGACCACTTCAGATGATTCTGTGTAACCCAACAGAAGTCAGTACTACAGGACCTTGGCTCGTCAACAGAGACTCAACAAAGCTGTGTTAACACACGAACGTAAGCAACCAAGAAGCAAAAGTGCACAAACCCCTTTCAGAAGCTAGACGGCAGTGTTGGCACATGCTGTAAGGCACAGGCAAGCTGCTGCTCAGATTTTGAACAGTAGGCTCGAATTGTGAGAAGTCCATTTACAGGAACGGTGTTTCGACCTCTTTTTTTTTTTTTTTTTTTTTTGTCATCTGAAATAAAAGTGGTTTAGCACCTCTGAAACCTCAGCTTCAAAAACAACAACCACAAGAGAGGTGCTCAGATTTCATAGGGGAAAGCAACAACCAAAAAGATTCAAGAAAAGGGCTCAAAGTACAAAAGAATATACCATTTTCCTCAGTAGTAAAAGGTGTTTTCTTCCTTTAATTCACATTTCTGCATGTCAGTACATGTCCAGTTGAACAGTGACACTAAATAAGATTGTCACTAAAACAAAAGTTGCGGGTTTTTAAATGGATATTTACATTCAAACGAGATAGAAAGAGAAGTGGAGAGGTCTGCCACAGACACTGGCAGAGGCAAACGGTTAAAAAGATAAAGACCTTCAAAGACCATATGTTGCCCCAAGCAGCCGTTAATGAATTTTACTGTGGTTCAGTGACTCTGGCTTGCTTTTAACGGTTCATTTGGCAAGTTGTTCCTGCAGTGATTTCTAATAATAATAATGTCACAATAATCTTTGAACTGCAGACAGCTTTGCGACTAAACAGGATTGCTCTGAAAGTGATTTCTGGACTTGGTAAGATGGAAAAACAGTCAGTAAGTTCCTTTATTTCCCTCCTCTGTAGCATACATCACACTTAAAAACAGAAGGACAACAGTCTCTCTGAGGAAAAGGAATTTTCTTCCACTTAAATAAGATTTTGAAATGATAGCAGCAGCTAAGAGCACAACATTGCCAGCAGACAGGGACAGCATTTACTTCCTTCACACTTTGAGTGTTACTGATTACAGGCAATAAGACAACACATTTTTATTCAACAAACTCTTTTTTGGTAGAGTTATCTTTCTAGTCCTCCATTCCAAATGATACTTCGATTCTATGCTTGTGCTGAATCAAGTAGCAGAATAATCAAAATTATTAAAATAATGAATTGATGAACTGTAATTAAGACTAAATATATATTGGGTTTTTATCATGAACCAAGAGCTCAGAACCAGCATTAGAACCCAAAAGGAAAAAAAGATTAAACATGAACTATTGACATACTTTGCTACCTATGAGGCTTTTCCTTTTGCATTAGCTGCAGTCATCCTGCTGCCACTCCACATTATTACAAAGGCACTCAAACACAGAAAAACACATTTTATGTTCTCTATTGTCATTTTTCAGATGTAACTGTGGGTGGACAATACATTTTGCAGCAGGTAGAAGTGCCTAATTGAAGAACAAGAAATTTGTAGCACAGGATAAAGGGAATGAATTAAAAATACTTTCTTTAGAAGATTAAATCTTGGATCCACACAAATCACTTACCCGACTTGGGGCAGATTATTCTATCAGAGTAAATAATGCATTCAGTTTTAAAAATCATGCTCTGTTAAAACATCTGCAGCAGGCTTCAGATCAGTGGCAGACATGAAGCTTGCTACCACCTTCATAGTTGTTCCCCTTGATTTCAAGGGGACTAGTCACATACAGAAGTGCTGAACTTTCATGTTCAGGATGTAAAGCCAATTAATTAAATCTTAGCTACAAACAAGCTCCAAACTAAAATCCTTGCAGGGCTGCAATTTATTACTCAGTATTTTTGTATCCCTGTGTGATATCTTCTAAATCTTTAATTCACATATCACACCCTGTTTGCACGATCAGACTACAGGGATGAGATTTACCCATGTAATGTACCTCTCCAAGAAGGACTCATACTCTAAGGAACAGTACAACACAGCACACAAAAGTGGGTGCTGTACTTCTTGGAGCTAGCCTGCTTCCAACTGGATTTTACACTATTTGTATTCCAAAGGTTTGTAGACTATGCTTTGTGTGACATTTGCAACTGAATGTTTTTGGGGTTTTTATCATCTCATTACTGATTAAAAGAAGAAAGTCCATGACTTCAAATCAACAGCCCTTGCCTTGGTAACACTGAGCTCCCTTCCCCACAGAGAGGAGCTTTTTGGATATTTCACCTCAACATAACTAAACTAGGCAATGTTAATATTTCAGTCCTTGTCTCCATTTCTGTGCTGATAGATTATTAGGATTTACCTATTCAAAACATAACAGTTCAAAAGTTAGTGAATTAAACTATTATGCCTGGCCTCAGGCAATGCAGCATCCAACCACTGCCCATAGATCTTGTTTACTGCATCCAGGAGCGTTCTTCCATAAAGAACAAAGGGATTTGGTCTAGTGACAAAGGTGTCAACAATAAGTTCCTCCTCCAATAACTGCAATTCATTAAGCTTGATCTAAATCACATCACAGGTAATGACTTCAAGGAGGTCTGTCAGGACTATTGTTAGAGTAATTGAAGTATATTTACACTAGCTTTTTAGTGTAAATATAGCACATAACCAAATTTTTTGAGGTGTGTAAAAGACAGCACACATCCCTTAGAGTTTACAATCTTATGTAGAACTGCTGCAAAAAGAACAAGTGAAGGGAAATACAGTCATGACTGTTTACCTGAGCAGAAACTGAAGAGATGAGCTGTTAAGAAAGTTGTCTGTGCTCAAAAGCAAGCTGAGAGCTAGCAACAAACCACAGTCCTCCTATGATAACAGAGCATCTTCCAAGCCAGACAGGGTTTTGAAGAGCCTTTAAAAAACAGCTAACATATAATTTTTATTAAAGTCTCCTGAAACTGTACTGAAACAGCCACAACTATGATGGGAATGGTAGGCTACAAATGGCGGACAGTGGAGGACTGCAGCAATGAACAGAAGATAAAACCTGTGGTGTCACAGTGCACTGCTCCAGGTTGAAAGATGATGAGTCTGATATTTAAAAATCTGAGCAAGATGGACAGTGTACAATCCTGGCCTGAGGGTAGGATAGGAAGGGAGACAGCTCAACCAGGCAGGCAATAGCAAAGTGCCTCCCTCAAGATAAAGCAGGTCAGCAGAGAGGGGTATTTTTCTATGCCCCGTAGTCTGCCCAGCACAAGTGATCACACGGGGACATCAGCCACACACAGATGATTGATTTGCATCTTTCCTCACAGAGACTGTTTCTTTCTGAATGGTCCATTAATTTTGACTTCCAGCAGAAAAAAAAAAAAGAAAGAAACACAACAGAAAACCAAACAAAACCAACAATAACAAAATAACAACTGCTCAAGGAGTTTTGGCTTTAGATAAAAAGAAAGGTTTTACAACAGAAAGTGGCCCAGACTGGAGAATTCAGAAACAACTATTTCATTACTTTTCCAGACATAATGCAGTATATGAATATGTATTAGACGAAGTCTATATAAAAATATGTAATTTAATAAGCATTATAAAGTGGTTGTATCTCAGATCACTAAGTTTACATTTCAATGAATAATAAAGATAATTTTCCAATTTCTTGAAATAATAAAAGCTCAGAAAGCCACATTTGCTTAAGACAAATCTCAGTAGACTGGTATAAACTCCTGGTTTCTCTGCAAGATTCACCCACAGGTAGTCTGTGAATAAGTATATTCATTGCACTGTCAATTTTTCTTTGGAAAAATTAATCATCAGATTAGGAAGCCTTTACCCAGGAGGAGGAAAGAAACATAACTTCATCTCAAAACTCCTTTGCTCATACTGCAATCCATTGTCAGCCAATTTGTTTTTCTCACCCACAAAACTAAATGGTTTCTGGGAAAAGAGTACCCAACACTCGTTCGAAGAATGTATGCTAATAGTTTGGGAAGCAGTTGTAGAAATAGCTTATTAGGATTCCTAAATTATTGCTTAATAAGCATATGTTCTTAAATTACTACTTTTGAGTTAAACATAGCTCACCTATGCTGTTTTTTGCTATTGAAGTAAGATAACAAAACTGTAAGTAATGCTTTAGAAACTTGTATAAAGTCAGCACTGAATTAAATGGACAATGTCAATTGCCACACAGAAATGAGTTTTAGAAGACAGCAAGATGTGCTTGCAGCCTGTGGATAATTTATGTGTCCACAATCACATTTTTTCACTAAAAGAAATGCTTCTTTCCCTGCTATGTTGTGTGAAAGGCCCAAATGAAAAATAGAGTAAGACTGATGGTGTGCATATCAATATAGAGAACTGCCAAAATTAAATCAGGTCCCCATCCCTGCCAGGGGACCAAGTGCACCAGTAGAGACTTTTGAAACCACTTGCCCCTGAGAAAACAAGTCCATCTTTACCAGCTAAAGTTTGACTCACTTTCCTGATACCATTAGCTCAGGAGATACAAAGCCAAGATCTGGGGAAAAAAAAAAAAAAAAAAAAAAAGCCTGTTTCTTACTTTGCTGCATTTATATAATAAGATTAGGTACATCTTGTGACAAATTTAAATTTAAAAACTCAAACAGAATTCAGGTTTTTGCTAAGTTCACACAATCTTCCTTTGAAAATAGTAAAGTAAAAGTTTTGAAGCACATGTAAGAAGGACAGAGGCAACCAACTCTTACTCTACAGTGTAGAAGTTGTATTTTAATACTATTAAAGGCCTTAAATGAGGCATTCAAGTAGTACAAAGAACACACAACTAAAAGACAGGAGATAACACCTATTTTATACTCCATGTTTACAAATCTTTAACTATTTAAAGACCTAATTTTCCTCTCATGCCTGCATGAATAAGTTGAATTACTTTGGTATGAAACTGATTAGGCCAACGTGTGAGAACCAAGACAGACATCACATCTTATAACATCACGTCTCATAACATAATATTCTAGTGTCTTGATTTTCATCTATGGGCCAGCTGAGTTGGCCTAGTGAATTATTGCTCAATACTTTCTTCTAAAATGTCATCTGAATGCCTTAAAATGTGAATCAGGCGTACATAATCACTGCATTTATGCCAGCATGAGAGTGCAGACATTTGAGGGTAAGAGCTGTAAGGAGTTTTGCTACACTAGGCCAACACTAACTCCAAATCTGTCAGTGATTTCAGTTCAACCACTGGTGTGAAAATATGTGTATCCACTGCCTAAGTTTGGACATCATCTGTACTTTTTCTCCCTGAAATTGACCAGCCTTGAAGGTACAAAAGCTGTTTGTAACAGGCAAGGATCATGGACTTCTTGCACAGATTCAGTGCAGAGGTTTTGCCTTCTGAAACAAAAGCTTTTATCAAAAAAGCGATCTGAATTAATGGATTTTTCATAAGGAACATATGGCAGAGAGATGGAAAAAGACGATACTACTTCAAAGCCAGAAATAAGAGGGGTGGTTCTTCTGAGCATCTTATCTGTTTGCTGCTCTTCATCTTTCAGTGGCTTCCAAAGTGCATGAAACTAACCTTAAACTATGGCTGTTTTTAAACTGAATGTGTGAAGAGGAAGAGGACAACGGAATTTAACCTGTGTAGTGTGAGAGTACAGACAATTCTTACTGTTCATGTCTAATGACTTCAATGCATCAGTCATGTATTTTATATCCTCCTCCTAAGCCTGAAAATAGCAACTTGCAACACAACTGTCCAAATAATTCAAAATTATCAGGTGAGCTCTGTTGTTCAAAGACAAACTCCTGTTTACTCTATAATGAGAAAAAGGGTAACAAAGACAGTATTTTTTACTGCTAACAAAGTCCAACATATTCCAGCACCTACAAAGGCATATTTTATAAAATACTTTACGTCTCCTGGACTGAGTCTCAACTGACACTGGAAAAACCAATACCCTTGTTTTTCTCACCCTTTCATCAGGGTCTGCTAATGCTATAGTAGGACAGTTGAAAGCTGAACAAAAAAAGACACCTCTCTTTTCCAACACTGACTCTGGATCCCTCCAATCCCAAATCCTCCAGAAGTGCCATGTTTGGCTTCTCCTGTGTCAGGATAGAGCTAGCATAAGAAAGAGTGTGTATCTTGAGGTGAACTGCATTTCCCACTAACCATTCGCAAGGGACAGCTGGCATGTGAATTGTGTATCTCTAAATAAAATGTGGGAGGACACAAGAGTGAGGAGATGGGCAAATTTTAAGTGAGGTAGGGTTTTCTGCTCTGTTTTTTCACCCAGAGAAGATCAGTACTGTAGCAAACATTGATTTTGTTTGTCCTGAACACTGGACAGCATCCCCTAACACCCTCATGAATTAGAGAATTAATAGCATAGTATTTAAGCAGCAGGTAGAACTACATCTCTGCTTAAGAAAAGACGCTTTCTGATGGCTTGTGTGTTGAGCTGATCTTCCAAGCAACACTATCTGCCAGACCAGGGAACTTGACTTCTAACAAGCAGATCTGGTCACGCAGTGAAGAAATTAATTTACGTCAGTTATAACACCTATTGAAGTAACTCATTAAACCAGCCAGGTTGTAAAATCCAGCACACCTGATGGCCTTCATCCAATGTCTCATCCTGGCCCTGAGGTTATCAGTGGACAGCTGTAATTACAAGTGATTGAAAAGATATTTTTGCAGAGGAGTCTCTGTTTTCTGAAAGTCAGGCATTAGTGAATATTTTCCCTGTGGTGCCCATTCCATTCATTCCAATATTCTTGTCTCCTAGCAGACCTATGCAGCTTTTAAGTAACTTGAAATCAAGGTATTAAATCAGCAATATTCTCATTACAGGAAAGCTCTGGAGGTAACACGTTTGGTCTTTCAATGGCGCTGTAGTCCAAATCTTGTAGTGCCACTGCAAATATGGAAGATGATTCATCTAAAAGGTCAAATTTTGTTTCCTTATTCCCGCAAAGCCTCGAAGTGTGTTACACTTGGAAGATGTAGGGATTTTCAGGAATGCCAAAGTATTTACATGAAATTTTGCAGAAATTACAGACTTCTTTAAATGTTGATTTTTTTCTAAAAGAAAATTGACCCATTACTCACTCTCATGTAACTGCAAGCATCCAACACCCACCACATTTTAAGATTACCATTTGGCTAGTCAGGCCATTGCTGCTGCAAAGCATCTTGATGCATGAGTCACACCATGACCTGTGAAGGATGGGCTGAGTTTACTCACTGAGGTAAGGAATCTTTCCAAGCAGAGTCCTGTGTGTGCATCTCTCATCTCTGTTCTTGGTACTTAGCCAAGGGTGCCCACAGGGTTCCAACTTGCAGTAGAAATTAGAGGGTCTTTCTGGTTTTTTTTTCTTTCCTTCAGTTTCCACTCAGCCCCAAGGACTGGCCTCAAATCACCATCTCATTTTGATGTGAGCTGCAGGCAGCTGTCAGATGGCAACATTGCTCACTAATATGTGAATGGGAATTGAGTTAGCAACTTGGAAAGTAAAGGATTAGCTTCCATAACTGCCTCTTTAAGCCACCTAGTCCTTAGAATACAGTGAACTATTCTACTTTCAAAAATAATCACGTTCTAAGGGTAAAAGAATAAAATCAGATTTGTTTTAAAATAAAATGAATCATTATTTTCTAAGCAAAACCACACAGGATCAATCTCCTGGACACAAAAGAACATATACAGTCTAAACCAGCATCATATTTGAAAAAACAAGATATGTACTGTATGCAGTCACTTACAGAAGGGACTGAATTTTTGCAAATTACATGCTGGCCTTGAGGAGTTCTTTGGGAAAAACTGGAAGGGAAGATACAGAGAAATACCATTCAGTTTCATCTGTAGACTTTTATTTCTGAACATGGAATAATATTTAATATTCCCTGGCACAGGCTCTACTATGCAAAGCCTTTAAGCTCTGAAATCATCTGCCTTCTACCAGCAAGCTGTACATCCTCCTGCCATTCCTCACACTGCTGCAGGGATGGCCAAAACAGTGCCCACATTAGCAACCTGCTGCCTTAAACATATTCAATGCCTGCCCTTTGGTTGGCTGGTGGCAAAGGAGCAAGATAAACTGGAAAGGTCAATTGGAAATCACTGAACAGAGTGAGCCATATAGCAGACAGCAAGTAAAGCAGGCAATGAGTTCTCAAGCTCTGTGAAAACTGGGTCAAAAGGGTCTGAAACAGAAGCTGTTAAGTAAAGTGAGAAACCAAGGTTGTTACTTCAAAGATGCTCCACGAGACAATATTGCTCTGTGGCCATGATGTGCTTTGCTTTTTGTTGTGCTCTTATCAGGACTGAAGGCAGTTTTGAACAGTAAGACAGCAGGGGTTGTGTAAAGCAGATACAAGCTACACTGGGAGCAGCAGCAGGAGGAAGGTGAGGAGGAAAAAACAAAAGCAATAATCTTGATAACAGGAAGAAATTAAATCCCATGCTTTCAAAGATAGGCAAGGACAGCAGTGAAAATTGTCCACCCTTACTAATAGGTAAAACCACGCATGCAGAACTTTTCACCTTTCAAGAATTTCATGCAGATTGTCGTTTTAGGTCATAACATCCCAACTTCCAGCCTGCCCACACAATGACTGTACCTATTGCCTCAAAAGGAGAGTAATGAAACCAGCGATGACTCCATCCTGCTCAAAGAGGGAGGACAGTACTTACAAGGATCCTTGTGGTACCCTTTGGGAGGTATTTCAAAACTTGCAAGGCATCATTTTGTGGTCCTGGGCAGCTCCAGGTCCTTTACTGCAATGTGTTCAGAGCATACAGCCCTAAGTGTAGAAATATGGGACCTTGGAATAAGAGATTCATGGCAGGCATGAACATTACTGAGATAACCCATGCTTACCCTGGTGAGATGAAGCCAGAAAAAGCACTCTGACCCAGGGACTGCAGGAACTGGAGTATTACGACCCTGAGGCAAGAACAGATTCCTGCACTGAAAAATTTATCTGGAAATTTGTACATAAGTACAAAGAGCTCAATGGCTTTACTAGAAGTCTTAGCCAGTCATCCCGAAGTTATCTGTCCTTATGTTTTGATTGTCTCATGGTGAAAAAAAACAAACAACAAAAACTGTGAAGCAACACCTGTGAACAGGGATTGAAGTGACACCCTACTGTAATAGCAGTTTCTTATAAAGACAATGCACCAGGTCCAGCAGAGACCATAAGGGAGAGAATAAAAAAAAGGTGTGTGGTCACTTGCATCCTGTCTTTCTTCTATGATAGCTGAGCCCTGTGCACAGCAAAGCTTGCTCCTTGTATGCAGTGAAAATGCAAATTTTGATGTGTGCCACTTCATTATGTTGCAGCTGGAGAAACGAAAAAAAAAAAAAGAAACCTTTTTTTGTACCTACATATAAATGGCCAGGTCATGAAAGAAATAAATCACATAAATTCTAAGGTCCCTCAAACCACAGCTTTCTGTAAACACAGAGTTATTTCCAGGTGAGCAGCCACTTGCCCATTTTATTTTTTTTTTTTATTATTAATTAAATATGCTTTTGGCTTTAATCAGCCAATATGGAACAGCCTGGTTTTGGGAGCTAGTATGCTCTGCAGCCGTGGCGTGTCCTCAGAGTCAGGATGATACTGCAAAGCATGAACTGCGTGTTCAAGTTATATAAGCAATTTTCACTAGAGGATATATAAAATGCCCAAATCTGGTACTATGCCTTATGTTCCTCTGCTCCGGGGTTTGAACACCAAAGTGGAAAACTGCTTCTGCAAAAAAAAAAAAAGTTTTTCAGTCACACCAGTACAATCTAGATGTTTTGAGCTTTAGACATTTGAGATACCTTTCAAGATGAAACTTGGTGATTTCACAAGGTTTAAGATTTGATTTTCATTTAATTTAAAATTTTAATTTTAGCATTCCTGTAGTTTGGAAAGTTAGGTGTCCGGCTGGATCTCACAGTGTAAAGACTTTTTTAATTCTGAGGCAGAATAACTTGATGTTCACAAAAAGGCAGTTTGCAAATATCTCTGAAGCCTAATGTGCTTTCCCTTACCATGAATATGTGATTGAACTGGCTACCAATACAATGACTGGTAAATGTTGAGATGGTTTGCAATCATCCTGCAAGATAAAACAATCTACACTCCCTTCATCACAACTTATACACCATAGTACTGCATGAAAATATATCATTATTATTGAATAGAAAGCAACCACATGAAATGAAAGCAGTGAGTATTTGATTATTCAGCTACTAAATAAGGAAAATACAACTTAGATTGAGGGAAACAAAAAAAAAATAGGAGTCTTTTTGTTTGTTTATGTTTGTTTGTTTGTTTGTTTTGGTTTGTTTTTTTTGTTATGATACATACTATTATCAGACTCTTGCTTAAAAAGCCATGTGAACAACACAAACTTACAATGTGCTGGGAGGGGAGTACAAGTACACCTCTATTGTACCACGTTGTGTTGTAAAGGCAAATTAGCTCATTTCTCACTACATTGGTGAAACCAGGAGAAAAAATAGATGAGGATGGGGCAAGAGGGAAATTTGGAAAAATAGAAACAGAGCAAAACCCCATAGTCTTATTCCAATATCGCAGAATCCTTATTTGCACATGCATATCTGAAAAGGCAAGTTTCCTCCTACCCATTTTAGACAGGGTATTGTACAAATTTCTTAAGGGGCCACAGTTTGAAGAGGTACAACCTGGAGTTCGACGCATCTCTGAAGCACGAGCAGGATAAGACTTGTGCAGGGATAGAGCAGCTAGAATCAATTCACAGCAGCAGGTCAGCCTCCTCAGCTTGGTCTGAGGCGCCTGTACTTCAGAGAGGGTAAAAATAGAAAGTGGCAGGTTTTTAAGAAAGCACCCGCCTTCTGTAGTGCTGCAGGTTAGTGATATTCTGTTAAAGCCATACGGATCTGTGCAGACTAAGGAAAAAGAAGAAGAGGACAGGGTGATGAAGACACTGAGACAACAGAGTAGGAGAGCTGAGGAGAGGTGGAGGGGAGCTGCATCTCCACTGGTCTCTGTGACTATTACACAGAGGCACAAGGTCATCCTGAAACAGGGGATTTAACATCCCCACACCCTTAGCTGAGGGACAAACTTCGAGTGTCTACTCCCCACAGGGATTCCATATTTGGCATAAGGTAAAGAGCAAATAAAGCTCTGTCTGAGCATTCCATAACACAAAACCAAGCCCTCAGCTATTTGTCTGGGAACCAGCTACCTTTTGTCTAGCCAGCTCCTCACATCAACCCCAAGCACTAGGGTAGTGCAGCATGAGCTCCTTACTCCCCTTCTCCTGGGCAGAGAAAGACCCAGGCTGCTAGTCCTTCTGGGATGGGTGCTGGTGGGGCAAGGAGGACAGCAGGCATAGCCTTGCAGCCCATCTTGAATGAGTTCACACTGGTATGGAGGCACTAGAGATGGACAGCACTCCAAATCACTCCTCTAAAAATGCTTCAGGTTATGTGCAAAACTTTGTCAACGTTTATGCAGGCATCTAAAACTGAGGAGAAGGGCATGGCCTCTCTGCTGGACTTGGCTGGGATAGAGTTAATTTTTTCCACAGTAGCTAGTATGGGTCTATGGTTTGGGTTTGTGCTGAACACAGTGTTGAAAACTCCTGGATGTTTTTGTTACTTTCAAGCAGGGCTTACACAGAGCCAGTGCCTTTGCTGCTCCTTACTCACCCCACCAAAAAGGGGGCTGGGGGACAAGGAATTGGGAGGGGACGCAGCTAGGACAGCTGACCCCAAATGACCCAAGGGATATCCCTTACAGTACTGGTGTTGTGCACAGCATATAGAACTGTGGGAAGAAGGAAAGGGAGGAAGTTTGAAGTGATGATATTTGTCTTCCCAGCTCACTGTTACATGTGATGAGGACCTGCTCTTCTGGAGATGGCTGAACACCTGCCTGCCCATGGGAAGCAGTGAACAGATTCCTCATTTTGCTTTGCTCATTTGCGTGACTTTCGCTTTCCCTGTTAAACTGTCTTTATCTCAACCCA
The DNA here is from genome assembly GCA_038380795.1 of Pyrocephalus nanus. Lineage (NCBI taxonomy): Eukaryota > Metazoa > Chordata > Aves > Passeriformes > Tyrannidae > Pyrocephalus > Pyrocephalus nanus. The sequence goes on along the minus strand of CM076263.1, from coordinate 61,227,354 downwards.
TGAGTTTTTTCACTTTTACGCTTCCAATTCTCTTCCACATCCTACTCTGGAGAATGTCAATTTGCCCAGTTACACATGTGAAACGAAACCTGTTTTTCTAATGCTTTAACTTGCTCTCTACACGCCATACCACGTCTTGGAAGTCAACAGGCTTGGAGGAAGCAGTGTTTCAGGGATGACAGCCCTTCTCCAGGAAGGACGTGTGCTGAATGTGTCCACCTCCAGACTGAGTTCAGCTGAAATGTGAGCTGGCTGACTCTGGAAGCACGTGCAGAAAAGGCAGGCTCCACCTCCCTGCTGCAGCCTTTTCCCAGTGCTTCATGTCATGGCCAGAGGATGTCGGTGTCACAGTCGGAAGAGGGGTCTAGTAGGATGACAGCTACTCCTGCCAGCCATGCAGGAAGGAAGCTGTAAATTAGCACTGAGTGAAACCCTAATGGACATCAGAGACAGACTGATGAAGGACACTCAGTGTTAAACCACCTCCTTCCCAGAGCAACTCCACATGCCAAAGCCAGCCTGACCCAGAAGCTGCCAACTGAAATCCTATCCCTCAAGCAATGCAAGAAGATCGACTGAGCCCCTTGTGGGCTGAAAGATAAATGTATCCACAGGTGCAGAAGATACAGACGTGTGGATTATCCTGTCCCACAGCGCAGATCCAAAAAAAAATTGTGACCACTGCATCTGGCAGACCTGAGTGCAGATGCTGGGAGTTAACACATGCAACTGGAAATCCTACACATGTCCAAAAGGATCCTTGAAGGTCAAACAGCAAAGCACATGGCAGAGAACCTTCCCTTCTGATCCTTGTCATGTTCATCCTTATTTTCTTGAGACCCTCCCTCACTGTAGCCGTCCTGCTGTCAGCTGCTGCCCCAGCAGTGCACAAGTCCCCCCACTTAGATGGTGTAGCCAGGCATCACATTTGGGCATCAGATTGATTTTCAGCTGTTTGAACTACAGAAGGAAGAGGCTGTTGCTTTCAACCCTGGCATTGAAATATCCTCACTATCCCCGTGGTTATGAAAAGGGCAAGATTTCTGAAGCTGAACGACACCTGGAAAGCACTCTATTCAGAAGCTCTGACACTCTAATGGGACAGCTGGCTCCAGTCTGACAGCAGGGGTCAGGCATAAGCACTGCAGTTGATTTTACAAACCACAGGAGTCACACTAGATCATTAGAACTGGGAACTGGTGGCATCAAAGCCACATGCTCCTGCTGAAATGACTGGACTGAGACCTGGTCAAAAAAATAGAGGTTAAAACGCTTTCAAAAGGAAAAGCAGAATAGGCAGTACTGTAGCTATGGGTTTCCCATCTCCACTAACTATAGATTTTTAAACTTTTCCTTCACTATAGATGAACAGCAGCCAACACAGGTGTCAAGCAACCCAGATGCACTAATCACCTCAATGGGGGTTGCCCTGTCAAGTATTCAGAACACCAGCTACATGAGTAAAGCCTGCCAGTGCACCTGGCACTTCTGGCAACATGCTATCCTTTGCTCTGAGACCTTCCCACCTATGGTGGCTCAAGATCTAGAAGTAAATTTAACACAAAGAATGATGAGCAAGACCATGATAAAAGTATGTGTAACCAATGTGCTCTTTCTCAGAGGACTGTGAGCATTGGAATCATTCCGGCAGACCCCAGCAGAGAGATGCAAGGGAATCAGCTCTTGCACCACTGAAATGTATTTGTCACTGAGGGGAAGTGCAACAGCTGTTTAGCCATATTCAGTAGCAGCATGCAATAATCTTATGCTAAGAAAGCCTGAATTTATTAGACCTTTGGAGGAATTGAGGAAGAAAAAGCGTGATTACTTGAGCTGGAATTTATCCAGACTGAAAAAAATTATTATGTGGACTTCCATAACTACATCCATTGTTCAAACAGACCCAGAATTCTGGGTTGACATTCCTATTAGAAACTATCCTGTGTGCAAAGAAATAGGCCAAACGCACCGTTCAAATAAAAGATAATTTCAAGGGGTTAATCTCATGCAGGCAGGTCTGATCAATGTAAAATGCAAATCAATATGTACCCATTGACTTTATCAGAGCAACAGAGCTGCTTACACTGATTTATAAATGCTCCATGCCTGGCTAAGGTATGTTTACTAGTTTGTTTGCAATACAAGATGGTTATTTAAAATAAAAGAAATAAGGATTAATTTTTTTCCTTTCTCTGGCTACCCTGAAGGCAGCTGTCATGTTATGGATGCTCAGAAGCCTATTGAGAAGTGACCTAATGTCAGACTGTGAGGCACTGAGCAGCAACACATCTCAATCATTCACAAGTTTTGCACCAGGTGTGGTTTATTTATTTAAATTGAGCCAGTTAAGGAAATATTAAGATAATGGGTGAAGATAAGCCACTATTAGGCTAGTGGCTAACTTAATTAGTACAAACGAGGGAAGTGAAGTGAGCTGAACTGCTCTTGTGTTTAGACAAAGAGAAATATGCCTAAACTCAGCGCTGAGACTTTCAGCAGCAGGGTCTCTGCAGTCATCTCACATGGAGCATGTGGTGTTTCTGTTGCCTATCTATGCAAACCTACGTAAATCCCAAGCTATCTAAGCTCCATGCATTATTCTCCAGTCCATCAGCCGCCTGGTGTGTGCCAACAAGGCAGGCTGATGCTGAACCTCCCACCAGGAGCCACCTAGGATCTGATGCAGTTTGAGGTACTGACCTACTGGCCCTGGGGTCTTGCCAGCCTGTTCAGAAATTAATGCAATTGCAAGGAGCAATTTAGGTCATGCCCTCACTGGAGGAGGCTCTGCTGCTAAGGTAACAAGAAGCCATCTTCCAGGACACGGTGTCCCACATCTAAGGCGAGTGGGACATTTTTATTATTAGAAAGCTACGATATGTATTTGCCAGCTTCCACCAGGTCTTTTTCCACTTGCTTTGTCAAACTGAAACCCTGATAGTATTCATACTGATCTGTTTGACTTGACAATTACAAGCTTTATTAAAAAAAAAAAAAAAAAGATTTGCAAAGAGATACTAAAATTTTTCTTGCTCATTCACACATATTCACATACTGACTAAGGTGGACACAGGACGACCTTTTAGAGATCATGTGCCCATGGATAGCTGGAATTCACAGAACTTTTGGCTTACATTAATGAATTAAAATAATGAATTTTGTTTGGTTAATGAAAGCTGGGTGTTCTATTTAACTCTTCACATCTTAGATGTACATTTAAGAATTTGATCCAGTTAATGCACACTTAAGCTTTGATCCAGTAAAAATGTCCCTGGCACATATGGATTGACAAAGCTGATGACACTGTCCCAAAATTGACTCTGAGGTGACAGTGGGCAGCTGTTACACAACTCAGTGCCGAAGGCTGATCTGGTTTCATCTGCAGGCAGCCACGGAATTGCCTGCCCTCCAAACATTTCAGCAGAAAGAAAGAGGGATCCTAGCCAAAGGAAATGAGAAAGTGATAGGCATAAAAAGAAGAATCAGCTCAAATGCTGCAGAGGGTGATAGAATGAGTCTAAACACAGGCACAGCTTTGCTCTCGTAAGAGGCTTAGTGCTGTCTTCCCAAAGCTAACTTTCACACAAGGGACCATTTCAGCTCACTCTAAAGAAGAAATGAAGAGTTTAAAGGCATTTCAAGAATACCAGAACAAATTCAGTGCTAACATGAAGGGGAAAATAGCTATCACCAGCAAAACATTTGCTCTGTTAGCACAGTCATACTGCTGAATTCATTCCTTTCCCCAAAGTACATTTGAGACACACTCCAGATATATAAATTTTGGAGGAAGACAGAGAAATCATTTGAACACCCCTCCCTGTACCAAATCTCCTAGGAAAGAATAAAAAGCAGTGGAAGTTCAAAGCCAGGTTTTGCAGCACCAATGGTTTCAAGGACTAAAAATGCACAGCTGCAAATCATGGAGGTAAACTTATCTCAGCTCCATCTAGTAGAAGCCATCTCCCAAACTCAGGGCTAATTATATGATGCTGAGAGAAATTGCTACAGCACAGTCCTCTGACACAAGCTACACCAGCTCCTGTCTCAGGTGATTACAGGCATCATGCAAGGAGGAAGCATAATACATGCCTTTTCTCCCCCACCCAAAGAGTAGGGGAAGGAATTTAATTTCTTTGAAAGCTATAATGGTATAATGGTCTTGTCCACAAATTAGGGAGATTTATATCCTAGTATCCTGAGGTTTTCAGTAAAATGTCTATTAAATTTAACAGGATCAAGACAGGGCCTTTGATCACAGAGGATGAATCTGTTAAATAAATGTTTCTGAGAAATTTTTTATCCAGTCTTTGTCCCTCTGTCTGATTATATGTTGTGCAGCTAGCACCTGAGTAGTAACTGTGGAAAAGATCCTGACAGGGACACAGGCTCTGAATGAATGCTAAAATATCACTAGAAACTTGCTTTGCAGAAGTCAGGGATCCTGCAGCAAGCCACGAGATAACATACCTGCTGGTGGCTCCCCTTGGGCAGAATAGGGTGGGACTTAGGGCAGGAATTCACAACAGGAACCAGTACTCTACAGTTTAAGCCCAAGGACTACATGCCTTATGGCTGTTTTCAGCGTGTTATCAGGAGACCACATTATCTGTGAGACAGCCTTGCCCTGAAGTGGGGTACAAGTATAGAAGACACCGAATGCACCGCCTGGGACACAGAGGCGAGATAGTGCCTAGCAATTAAAGCTGCATATTTGGTGAGAGTCTGAAAATCAAAAAGCTGCATAATCAGGTTCATGCACTGTTCAGTGTTACTGCTGGGGCTGAGCATACATCTGCAAAGAAATATGCAGCATATGTGGTCACTTGGTGTTTACACATAGCTCATCCACAAGACCTTGCCCCTAGCCTCATGGTCCCATGAAGATTTTCTTCTCTAGAAAATGAGCAGCAGACATGAGGTCAGCTTTAGAGGCCAGACAGACTCTTAGGCTCTGCAACACACCCAAGTACCCCATCTGTTAACACACCAAACCACAAAGGGCATATGAGTTTACGACCTGGGGGTTCCTATGCATGCAGCTTCCTTGGAAACCCCACTATGCTCTTGGGAACAGATATTTCAAGATAAATAAAAAAGAACCAAAAAACACCCAGCTGATGGTTTTAAAAGGAGTGACAACTGCAGCTGATCTAGCTGCACCTAGCAATTGCCACGAGTGCCCCTGGTGGACAAAGTTTTTGTTCCTCCAGGCTGAGCTCTGGCAAGGGAGGAGCACACCAGGTAGGAGTCAGGACAGCAGTACCAGTGACCTCAGGAAGCCACCATGAAATGCTCAGAGGACTGGTCAGAAAAGGATAGGAGTAAAAATTGCATAAGTGTGGCACAGGCTGCTTATATAAGGCTACTCCTCAGAAAAAGAAGCTAAGTCCCCTTCTTAATAGGGTCCTTGGAGGCCTTTGGGAAGAAGAAATCGAAGCTGATAGCACTGAGCCAGTATTCACCTGCGAGGAGTTTGGCCTCGTGAGTTGAGAGCACATTCTGTCACACCAATAAGGTAGAAGCATCTGCTATGGGAAGCACACAGTGTGCATTTTAGAAACAATTGCGTTTCATTCGTGCTACCTCCTGGCTGTCAGCACTCAGCTTCAATAGAGTGGCTGGGCACTGCAGCTACCCTATGCTCTGTGGTCCCTTCAGACTTGGGAAGTGGGTCACCAGCATCCTAGCATCCAACCATGGAGGAAATTTTCAACAGCCTTAAGGATTAGGAGGAAAGGAGCAGATAGCTACAGCGAATGAAGTCATACTTGATGTTCACTGTAGCTGCTTGCATCCAAAAGAGTCAGACAGGACTGGGAAGGAAGATTCTGTATACCGCCAGCCTGCAACAAGGGATAAAAATCATAATGTGTGTGGCTTTGTGGAGCCTCTACAGCATAGCTCTGTTGCCATGACACAGGAGAAATGTTCCAAATTCTGTCCGTGTAGAATTCCTGGGAGCGGGAGAGCGTGAGGCAAAAATTACACGCAATTAGGCGCTAAGAAATGCAAGCTGATAATCCCACTAACATTTTTAGTTTTCACTTCCTATGAGTTAGCTTAAACAAGAATCTAGGGGTTCTAGTTTAGAACAGCATTTTAGAAAGAAAAGCAAGGAAGCACTCTACTTCATCAGCAAACAAGTTGACCTCTGTGCCTCTGAGCAGATGACTTGTAGGGAGTCATCCTCAGCTTAAGCAATTTCTCCACAAAAGTGGTTATGTATACACAACCAAATCCAATTTCAGCCCAGTGCGAAAGAAAAATTCACCTCTGTGGCTTTCACCTAAGTTTCTACTGGTGTTAGAAAATGGTGAACTGGCTAGTATTCCCCAGAAGATATCCAAAAAGACTTTCCCAATTAATTCTAGTGATGAGGAAAATACCTGATCTCAGTCATGTGGAGAACTGTACCCTGCTGAAAATCACACAGAGTATTTAGTTCCTGCTGTGGTGCCACCCTATTCCCCCAGTGAGACCTTCCAGCTCAGGTTCTTCACTCTTTTTCCCTGTCTAGAACTGGACTTCTCTTCCCAAGTTATGCAATCACATGGTGCATAACGTCCAACCTGTCATCTTTGCTGTCATGCACTCACCCTTGATTTGGAGCCAAATACTTCACCACTTCTCTACTTTGTAAATAGTAGGCAGTGTAGAGACGGTAAGGGAAGGTAAAATGCTCCTGCACATTTTCCCATTTGGACAGATCCTCAAGTGGAGATAACCAGTTTGCTTCTAGGTTCACTATCAACCCACATCCCTGCTCTGCTCCAGATTACATCTGAGACTCCTGCAGGATCCTAGAGACAAACGGTGCAGTTGTTAGGTAGGGTCAAGCTTAACATCTGAAAGCTAAACATCTGAAAGCTAATGTAGGAAGGGAGGACACTCCTTCCTGCCATCAGGGGCACATAGGACCCTTTTCTGATCCTCTTAGGCTTTGTGGGAGATCCTGTGAAACCCTTGAGGTTGCACATGAAGTCACAACTTATACACCGATACACGAGTATCAGTGTTTCCCACAGTCAGAGATGCAGGGATCATTGTGGTAGCAGTAAGTTTGGTTCCTCATCTTCACCAAGAAGCTGAAACAGATGATACTCATAATGGAATGCACTTAGCACTCATGATGCTCAGTCAAATGATTCCAATGGGCAAATCCATACGCGGGACATTATTCTGTTCTTAAGAACCAGAACTTACTTACTTACTTCAGTTTTCAAAGCCACTGGACTTGGGTTAAGGTAACATCTGAGAACAAATGACATGACACAAAATAATCAGAAGGAAGCAAGTGTTTTGCCGTGATAAAATTAGTACACTCTTCAGCAAAAGTGTCTACTCTGGCTGTTTGCCCCATAAATTAATCTAATGAGTCGCCTGTGAAATAAACCGTTAGAAAAGCCCTTGTTAATTTGTATCAAAGTAAATGGTTATCTAAAATAGACTCCACAGGGAGATTCTTAATTAGTCTGTTGTCAGCTGGGACTGGAAACGCTTGTGGCAGCATGAGGATAATTAATTACTCATCCTGCCACATTGCATCTTCCTGTCAAAGCACAAGGTACTTCTCAAAATATACCAATGGCTGGTTGCTCCTTTTCAGAGACCATGACAGCAGCAGACGAGGGTCCCAAAGTGGCCTGTGCTCACTCTCCATAGGGTGGCGGGTTGAGAAGGTGTTCAAGCCAAGTGGCTGCATCTGGGATGAGCTGTCTGTCTAGACAAGGAGTCTTTGATGCCCATATTCCATGGCTTCAGCTGAATGTGGCTTCCTGAATGAAAAACTAAAACAAGGCTTGGAAAGTGGGCATTTGGGGTCAACTGAAAGACTCAAGGACATGCTTACCCCAGAGTTTTTATCCTGTGTCAGTGTGGCACTGCATAAGCTGTGCCTGTCTGCTTGGCAGTCAGGAAAGTAGGATAATCACACTGGCTCCTCCTTTAGGAGTGTCTTCACCTGTAAGTCTTGGGACCAGACCTCTCATAGCTGTCCTGCTGTACCAGGGCTTCTGGGAGCAGGCCAATGAAAGAGACAGTACCCACACTTGTGGCACACTGGCGACCCAAAATGCCATCAGAGTCTGAGGAACGACCTGCACTTTGCAGGAAAGAGAAAAAAGCCTGTTGTAAAATTTCTGTTACCATGTCTTCCCTGCCCCCGTGAAGTGAAAGATGTATTCTTTGGTGGAAGTGAATTAAACAATTTTGCATACATGCAATGGACAGTACTTCACAGCAACCTGCAGAGCAAGAAAGGAATTTGCCACATTGCCTTGTCTGTAGGCTGGAATTCCCTTGACAGAGGACATAGGGTACCTGATGCCTGATACTGGATGTAGAGACAGAGCCTCACCAGAAAATGGGTTGTGATGGGCTGGGAAGAGCCAGCATTGGGTAAGTGTTCACTGGGGCCCTCTAAACCCAGCAGCAAGGTTAAAGCCCATCTGCCGGGGATGGTAAGATACATCAGTGTTCAAATGGAGCTGCTCTGAGTGGCCTAGGATACCTCTGCCCCCGACAAGAGTGCAGGGGAGATGAGGGTGGGCAGAGGAACAGGTCTGGCCATTCTGAACCTGTGCTCAAGGTGCACCACCCCTTACTTTTGCTGGATGGCTGGAGACCTTCATGTGCTCTGCTCCGCCTCTGCAACATATGTAGCTGTTTTTTACGGCATCCTTCCCTGTTTCTTCAGAGATACAGGTCTGTTCTACAGAACGGGAGTGAATTAGCTGTGTATTTACACCCACGCTTGCAATCAGAAGGCTTTTGATATGCCCTGATATCAGCATGCCAGCTTTTTACCAGCTCTAAGTGTTGCAAGCACTCCAAGTGCACAGCTATAAACACTTTAATACACTCCCTGCATCAAATGCCTTTGAAACACAAGAACACCCTATTACACTGGAAGGTGTGTAACACTCGCAAAGTCCTCCCCCATCACTGTCCTTCAACCTTTGGGATTACACACCTCCTCATGTAGTAAGCACCAGAATCTGGTTTATATATTCACAGTGCTGTGCCCCCAGCACAGTGAACAGATACCCTACCTTTACATCCTGCTCCCTGACACAGTGCAGAACCGTGACTGACTCATGGTTGTCGTCATCTCACCATCTGCAACGGCTTACTTAGATAATGGATACTACAGGTGCACCTTCAGGAAAAGGGGCTGAGTCCGTAGAAAGGGAATATTACGATCTGTGAAGCTTCCCCATAACTGCCCAATTAGTCAGCAGGGCACTAAGGTCAATTAAGTATACATTTAGCCACTCTTCTGAGTCATGTCTGTACAAGTCAGCTGTTGATTTTTTGACAGCCATTTGCATTCAAGGGCCATGGTGATGCACACACATTTTCCTTTGGACAAGAGGACATCTGATTTTTTCACACTCCATCACATAGACATTATGGCTACTGCCCCTTCCCACCCATTCCATGCACTATGCATGGAGGAAAATAGCAATATCTTCCTAACAGCCATTTCCTCACATCCTTCCTTCCAAGTTCCTCGTGGATGATAGCTGTGGCTACGAATTCAAACCATGTTTGCTCTGAAGGTAGTCTCCAGCAGCTCATACTCGTTGGGAGGAAGCCTGGACAGACTTCTTTCATGCCAGGACCTTGGTCTGGTGCACCCGATGGCCAAACATAAAAAAGGGAATTGCACAGCAGGTACCTGCTGCTGGTTTGATCCCCATCTGCTCTGACTTCTGGCTCTGGTCATCGATCACTGGGACAGCAGAGCTGACAGACACCTCTCTTGTCGCTAATCACTCACCCCTGGGACTTCAGAGAGGGCCTGAACAATCTTCACAGTGGCCACCACCAGCAACTATCTGGGCTGAGGTGAGATGTGTCCCCTGAGGAGCCTCTGTGGCCCTGCAGCTGCTGGAGGGCATTGGTTGAGTAAGCTGCTCCAAGATACATGGCTTGTGGGGTGGTGGCAGGTGAAGCAAAAGGTATTTCCCAAAGGCAGCGAGAAGGGAGGCTGCAAGGAAGGTCTGATAGCTACCAAGCTGATCTGGTGCCTCCAGCCATGTGATGGCTGATGGTCTGCTGGAGCAGATGCTGGAGGGATGCCATCACCGTTTGATACGGATCAGACAAACTGCCTCCTGAAAAAAAACAAATTTCATGTTATTCAAGAACACAACTGCCCCATGCCTTATGTCACATTGCAGTCTTTCCACAGAGAACTCCTGATGCACTGTGTAGGTTTCACCTCCTTCAGAGAGAGCTCCTTGCATCCCCTTCTCCAGCAAAAAATGCCTTTTGCCCTTATTCTGCCTCCAGTGCCCCTGCACACAGTGATGAGAGACTGCTCAGCCCATGCATGCACACATGTGCACACTCATCCATCCTTTTCTTTGCCATTAAGAATCACAGAGTGGTGCAAGTTGGAAGAAATTCATGAGGTTCATCTGGTCTAGCACCTCAGATCAAGCAGTTTGCCCAGGACCATGTCCAGATGGCTTTTGAGTAATTCCAAGGATGGAGACTCCCCCACTTCTTTGGGCAACCTGTGCTAGTGCTTGGTCACCCTCACAGTGAAAAAGTGTATCCTGTAGTTCAGAGGGAACTTTCTGTGTTTTAATTTGTGCCCACCACTTCCAGTCTTGTCACTGGGCACAACTGGAAAGAGCCTTGCCTCATCTCTTTGCAACCTCCTTGCAGGTATTTATATACATTGACAAGATCTCTCTGAGCCTTCTCTTCTCTTCAGGCTGAACAGTTCCAGCTCCCTCAACCTTTCATAATAGCAGAGGTGCTCCAGTCCCTCAGTTGTCTTAACGACCCTTCCAGTGAAGATTCCATTGAGGAATTGAGTCCCTCCAGTATGTTCATGGCTCTGCTGCACTGAGGACCCCAGAACTGGACAAAGTACTCTAGGTGCAGCCTCACCAGAGTAGAGGGGGAGGATCACCTCCCTGCTAGCTGGCAATACTCCTCCTACTACAGCGCAGCCCAGGCCATGAGTTGCCTTCTTTGCCACAAAGGCACACTGCTGGTTCAACGTAGTATCCACCAGGAACCCCATATCCTATTCTGCCAAAATGTTTTCCAGCTGGGCAGCATGTAACATGCACACACACATATAAATCTATATGTGTGTGTGCATATATGTATGTATATATATATATATGTATGTATATTTGTATTTTTTTAAATTATTTTTTTTCCTCCCCATGTGCAGGACTTGGCATTTCCACTTGCTAAATTTCCTCTGATTTCTGTCAGCCTATTTCTTGAGCCTGTTGATGTCCCTCTGGATGGCAACAAGACCCTCTGACACCAGCCGCTCCTTCTAGTTTTAGATTATGTGAAAAATTGCTGATTGTGCACTCTGCCTCATCATCCAGCTCATTAATGAAGATTCCTGAAGCACCCAGTATTGAGTCCTTGGGTACACTGCTTGTCACTGGCATCCAGTAGATGTTATACCACTGAATACCAACATTTGGTCTGCTCGTTCAACCAGTTTTCAGTCCAACTCACTGCTCACCCAAGCCACACATTAACTGCTTGCCTATGATGATCTTATAGGAGTGAATGTCAAAGGCCTTACTGAAGTCCAAGTAGACAAAATCCACTCATCTACCAGGCTAGTCATTTCACTGTAGGTTATCAGACTGATCAAGTATAACTTCCCCTTTGTGAATCCATGCTGACTGCTCTATTTTCTTGTCATTCGTATGCCTGGAAATGTTTTCTGGGATTAGCTGCAACATTTTAGCAAGGTGGAGATGTGGCACAAAATAATCAGAGGGCAGGTAATCGGGACGGTTATGACAAAGATTTCACTGCTTAATTCACATCAGAGCATAGAATATTTTTAAAGAGATATTTGAATAGTTTGAGTTATAGACTTCAATTAAGTCCATACCCATTGAAACTTGTTTCAATTTCACTTGTCTTTTGAAGCTCCAGTCTTCCAAGGAACATAGGAATAGTTTTTTGATCAGTTCCCTTATTTAATTAATTTTCTTAAACAGACAGGAAGGGTGTCAGCAAGCTTCACAGAAAGAATTAGTCATTGCAAGGGCCCTAATACATGGTCATACGTTTCTACGCGATTATGCTAAAAACAGCTTTAACGCATACCCAAAATTATTAGCTTCCTCTGCAGAGTTAGGTCAAGACAACCTGACATGGGTTATTTTCTCTTTCTCCACAGACTAGCAACTCAAGTAGAGACACCTTTTAAGAAGTGTTTGCTAAGTTCTTTGGGACAAAGCACGGTACCATCACTGCGTATAACTCAAAAGTACTTGTGACTCCCCTGGGTTTATTGCATCTTTTGAGTAATTTTCAAGAGAAGTAATAAAGTATATTTAATAAGAAGTTTCCCAAAGGGAAAGAGCACAGCAGGAAGTATGATTCAGATGGAAAAAGTTCCCATTGAATGATATGGGCTAATTTATTACCTGTTGATGCGGCTCATACAGCAGCCTGTACCTCTTCCACAGCAATCCTGCTAAGTCCCTGAGACCACCCCAAGATGGATGCATGACTCACTACCAGGGTTTTTGAATCCCACTCCTTTCGTGAAGGCTCAGTGACAAAGCACAAGCCTGTCAGGCATCTGTTATTTCCCTTTTGCCCCCTTGTTTATTGATCAAATGCTCTCATCAGGAGAATCCTTCCACATCCAGCCAATCAGCCAGCAATCAGCAGTCAAGCACAAATGCTTGTCTAAATCATTCTTAATGTCTAAAGCATTAAAAAATCAAGACTCAAGGGCATTAGTCAACTGCCAGAGTCCAAAAAGCCTCCCTCAGGTAAACTTTTTTGCTTGAGGACATGAAGACACAGAGAACTGCCTGGGCCTTTGAGCACAGTTCAGAAGCATGGAAGAGCCAAAGGGTGTAGCTAGACAGACCCTCTAAGAAATATAAATAAGGTAATTTTGTACGTGGAGCTGGTTCAACAACAGGCATTGTCAAATAGGAAAAAAAATCTGTTAATGAAGGTGCATGAGGATCACAGCACATAGTTGCACAACACAAAGAAATTCTCAAGTATTTCCTCCTTGTAGATGTTGCCAAGAAAACACAATGTTCAAGAAGGCCTGGAGTTGGATGTGGTGCATTCAGCACCCACTTTAGCAAGGAGTACTTGCTATAGATAGGAAGGACTTAGAGAAGCAGCCCTTGAGCAGGTTTGAAGTGCCTGCCAGTGACCTCAGCAATATGACTGTCTACCCAGGGTAATGGGCTGGCTCAAATGTGTTCACAAGCGCATGCATAACTGTAAAAGCTTGAAACTTGAGCATCCCAGTCCTTACTGATCTTGTCAGCAAAACAAGTCCTGTGTTCCATATCTAGATTATAGGTAGGACTGACATGATCCCACACTCAGCAGCAGTATCAAGTTTTAGCACTGCCACGGAACATGGAAGATGAAAATAAGAGTCTAATTTTGCCTGTTATTAAGAACTTATGGAGTCCTCATACAGTGTGGCTGAGATCTTATCAACAAGCCATTTGTCAGTTGTAATGCATTAATTTGAAACTCCATCTCCCAGATCTTTTAACTGTAGAATACTAAAGAATATACCATACACACTTTTCCATGGATTTTGCAGTCCTGCATGGTCATAGAAAGGCTTTGCTTTTGCAAAAAGCCATTGATGGAAGCACACAATCATATCTGCAAAGCAACAGGTTCAGAGAAGGGTTTAAGAAAAATTACCTATTTCTCAACCAGTACCCTTTTCACCACATCCATCTTGGTCCATTCTTTTCTGAACTTTTCCATGAAACATACATAAAAACCAGAAAGAATGTAGTACATCTAAAGTTGCTGATCTGGATAGCTGTTTGGTTGTTCTATGGTAATAAAGAAAGGTCAAAGAAAATTAATGTGACTGGAAAACTGGTAACAATGGATGAGAGAAGGCTGAGGTACTCAACTTTTTTGCTTCAGTCTTCATTGCCAGTCTCTCTTCCCACACCTTGTGAGTGGATGGACTGCAAGATTGGAGGCCTTGAGGGGAAAAGGGCTTCCCACAGTAAGAGATCATGTTCATGATCACCTGAGGAACCTGAACATACGTGTCTATGGAATCCAATGAGATACATCCTGAGTCCTCAGGGAATTAGCTAGTGTAGTTTATAAGTCACTCTCCATCATATTTGCAAAGCCATGGCAGTCAGGAGAAATTCCCAGTGACTGGAAAAAGGGAATCAGTTGATTGACTACATCAGTGGACAAGGGAAGGGCTACAAATGTAATTTATCTGGACTTCTGTAAAGCCTTTGACATGGTCCCCCCCACCATCCTGCTCTCTAAGTAGGAGAGAGCTGATGAGTGGACTTTTAGATTGATAAGAAACTGCCTGGATGGTCCATTCAGAGGGTGGTGGTCAATGGCTCAGAGTACCGGTGAACATCAGTGACAAGAGCTGTCCCTCAGGGGCCTGTACTTTGGACCAGTCTTATTTAGTATCTTCATTAATGACAGAGATAAAGGGATTGAGTGCACCCTCAGCAAATCTGCAGATGACACCAAGCTGAGTGGAGTAGTTGACACATGTGAAGGACAGAATGCCACCCAGAGGGACCTGCACAAGGTGGAGAAGTGGGCCCATGGGAATCTCATGACGTTCAACAATTCTCTCAGCCTTCCCTCATAGGAGAGGTGCTCCATTCCACTAATCATCTTGGTGCCCTACTCTGAATTCCCTCCAACAAACCCATTTCCTTCCTGTGCTGGGGACCCCAGAGCTGGATGCAGCACTGCAGGTGGGGTCTCACCAGAGTAGAGCAGAGGGACAGAATTCCCTCCCTTGCCCTGCTGGCCACACTGCTTTTGATACAGCCCAGGATAGAATTAACTTTCTGAGCTGCAAGCTCACATGGCTGGCTCAGGTCCAGCTCTCATCCACCAGCACCTCTAAGCCCTTCTCAGCAGGGCTGCTCTTGTTCTGTTTATCCCTCAGTCTGTATTGATACAGAGGATTACTCTGACCCAGGTGCAGCACCTTGCACTTGGTCTTTTTAAACCACAAGATCCCCATGGGCCCACTTCTTAAGCTTGTCCATCTCTGGATGGCTTCCCAGCCCTCAGAAACATCAATAACACCACCCAAACCACTCAAAGCAGGTTGACTGCAAACCTGCTGATGGTTCTCCATAAGTGAGAGTGAGTTACACAGTACTTGTCTCAGTGCAGATCCCTCAGGAACACCACCTATTACCAGTCCCCCTATGAACACTGAGCTGTTGACCACCATCCTCTGGATTTGATTGTCCAAAAAATTCCTTATTCACTGAACAGACCCCCAGTCAAATCCTTCTCTCTCCAATTTATAGAGGAGGATGTTCTGAGGGATCATGTCAAACACCTTACAGAAGTCTAAATAGATGGAATCCCTAGCCCTTCCCTTGTCCACTGATGCAGTCACTCCATCATAGAAGGCCACCTGGTTGGTCAGATAGGACTTGTCCTTGGTGAAGCCATGCTGGCTTCATGTCACAAATCACCTCCCTGTCCTCCATGTGCCTTAGCAGAGCTTCTAAGAGGATCTGTTCCACGATCTTCCCAGGCACAGGGGTGAGTTTGGTCTATTTTTTCTTTTGCAGCACTGTGTAGCTTTTAATAGGAAATGTCATCCCAGGAAGGATGAAAGGTCAGTAGTTCCCAGTGTCCTCTTTCCTACCCTTTTTAAAGATGGGTCCAATACTTCCCCTTTTCCAATTACCTGTGACTTCATCTGACTGCCAGGACTTTTCAAACAACAGAGAGACTGGCTTGGCAACTACATCAGCCAATTCCCTTGGGAGTCTGGGATGTATCTATCGTGGTTTAATCCCAGCAAGCAGCCAAGCCCCACGCAGCTGCTCACTCACTCCCTCACCATTGGTATTGGGGAGAGAATCAGAAGGGTAAAAGTCAGAAAAACTGTGGGTTAAGATAAAGACAGTTTGATAGGGAAAGCAAGAGCCAGGCACACAAGCAAAACAAAATGAGGAATTCATTCACTGCTTTCCATGGGCAGGCAGGTGTTCCAGACACCTCCAGGAGAGCAGGACTCCATCACACGTAAGGGTGACTTGGGAAGACAAACATTATCATTCCAAATGCCCCTCCCCTCCTCCTTCTTTCCCTCACTTTATATACTCAGCATAATGTCATGTGGTCTGGAATATCCCTTTGGTCAGCTGGGGTCACCTCTCCTGGCTGTGTCTCCTCCCCATCTCCCATACACCCCCAATTCCTCACCAGCATGGCAGTAGGAAAAGCAGAAAAGGCCTTGGGTCTGTGTAAGCCCTGCCCAGCAATAACAAAAGGTATATTGTCATCCCTATGTTCAGCACAGATCCAAAACACAGCCCCATACTAGACACTGTGAAGAAAATAAACTCTACCTCAGCCAAAATCAGCACAGCATCTCATTGGATCCCATAAACTGGTATGTTCAGGTTCCTCAGGTGATCATAAAGCTGATCTATTTCACTGGGAAGTACTTTTATCTCCCAGTCCTCATCTTGCTGTACATCCACTTGAAAGGTGTGGGAAAAGAGGTTGCCATGGTAGACTGAGGCAAAAAAGTTGCTGAGTACCTAATTTTTGTGTACAGCACCAGAAGAGAAGCATGCTTCACCTCAAAGGAAGTTGTTTTTGGTTTTTTGTTGGTTTTTTTTTTTTAATCCAGTTATTAACAGGATAGAAAATTCAATCACTTGCATTGTTGCTCAGTTATATGTTAAGTGATACTTGCTGATCTCTTGATTTCTAGATTTGAAAAACAATTTTAACAACTGTAGCATGCTTTCCTGGAACAGGGTGTTTGTTTTACCTTTCCTACGCCCTCCCTCAGGAAGCATACAATCTTGTCTTGAAACCCCTGACAAAGGAACAAATTGAAGGCATTTAGTCCCATCTTTGTCCTGACATTTTCTGTATTCTTCTGTCCACTAACAGCTTTCTGTTTCAAAGTAGATGTTCCTTCTTCCATCTCAGTAAGCCTGTCGCTTTAATTTGAAGGGCCATTTTTATTCCTCTTAGATATTCTGACATGTACTGCTGCTCTTAAGGTATTTTTCCCCTCCATTAATGCCACTAATATTTACATTTCTGTGCCATATAATGATGCACTTTTTCTTTCTCTGAAGGACTGTTGATGAATGCAATTTCAGGTAATTGTTATTTCCAAGCATCAGTGTTTGTTTTTCAACAAAAGACCAATTTCCAATTATTTGAAAGACTATTGAAATGCACCAAGGGAGGTGAAGGAAGGTCAAGGAATGGTGACTTTCATGGCATTAGTTATCAACACAACTGTGCTCATATCTTACACTTTACAATATTTTAGTTGTGTGGGACAGACTGGCTTTCCTACAGAATTCAGCAGACGGGTAAAAAAGCCATTAGGAATTCCAGTGTGAAGACATAAAAGCTGTAGCAGATAGAAACAAGCAGCAAATTCTCACTCTGGAAAACAGGAGCTGAGACACTACTGTCATTTCTCACACTAAATCCTGCACAGTGGCAAAAGTAGAAGTTAACTTGTGCTGAAATCTAACTGAAAGGTTTTGATTTTTAAGCCTTTCAGTCAAGAAGAGTATTTCTAACAAAGTCCAAATTATTCCTGCTTCAGACCACTCAGCAACAGGTGGGAGGCTCAGTGTGGGTTTTACTGGATAACTTTCTGGAGTACAAGTTGAAACAATGATCATGG
Source organism: Pyrocephalus nanus (assembly GCA_038380795.1). Classification (NCBI taxonomy): domain Eukaryota; kingdom Metazoa; phylum Chordata; class Aves; order Passeriformes; family Tyrannidae; genus Pyrocephalus; species Pyrocephalus nanus. Next base: position 61,209,665 of record CM076263.1, on the reverse strand, counting down.
TCCATGACAAGCTTTTAATCTCAAACCCAGGTCATTGCCACTGACTTAATAACTCTCCCCAGTGTGTACTTCTACTCCCACTTACTCATCCTTCAAATTAAAGAGCAAAGGCTATAATGTGACATCCCGTTTATGAAGAAAGTGTCCTATAAGGCAGGAGTCGTTCCCATTAATGGAGGGATATTCTTGGGCAGTTTGGAAACCTACAACCCAGAGGTGCTGTGTTCATGTTGTACAGTAGGGAGGGTAAATAAGATCCAGGTTGCTCCATGACTTAAAGTTGAGGAACATTTGTGTGTTTCCTGAATTGGCTTCTGTGAGATTTCCAAATTTTAGTATGAGGAAAAGAAGCCGTATTAATGGTAAAACCATGGCTTCACAATTTAATTCAATGTCCTTTTCTATTATCTTTATTTTCGTGGAAGCTCTTTTGTATCAGTCCTTTTCATCTCCCAGTACCTCTCACCAGGTCAAAGTATTTACTCCTTTATTTCACTAGCAACCTTCCTGATCATGCTGCTGTCTTTCCACATTCCCACACATTTCAGATTCTTTCCTATACTTATTCACCTCGAGGTGCTTACTTTGAATTGCCATCACTCAAGTGCATCAAAACACAGGGACAAAACATCACAATCACAGCCGGCAGGCCTTTGGAACCAAGGAAACCCCTGCGAGATGCATCCTAACATGTAAGTTCACTCCTAGGGTCCTGGGGAGGGAATAACAGCGGGAGAGGCTTTTTTCCTAAAGCCCTCCTCCGGGGTGGAATCCAGCTGCAGCGCAGCACAGCTTCTCCTGAAGCCTCGCTCTCCACTTGTGCCTAACTCAGGAAAGGACTCGGGGCAAGACTGCTGTCTGTCTGGGGGATCATTTAGTCCTCAAGCCCTGTCCCCACCGAGGCAGGGGCTTTCGGGGCGGGGGTCCATACTCAGGATGCGCAGGCCGACCGCCCCGGGGAAGGACGCCCGTCGCGGGTCCCCTCGGGAGGGAAAGGTTGCCGGGAGTAGCGGCAGGGCCGGCCGAGCCGCGGTGGCCATCAGGTGGGGGAACACCTCGCCACCAACCCCGCGGCACTCGGGGGCCGTGCGTGTACTCACGGCTGCTGTGGGGCTCCGGCGGGGCCGGAGGAGGAGGAGGAGAAAGAGAAGGAGGAGGAAGGAGGAGCAGGGCAGGTGTTCCCTCGCGGCCACTCGCTCCTCGCCCTCCCGCTGCGTGAAACCGCCCGGGTCTCTCTTCCCCCGCCCTTTGCCGGGGTTTGAACCCTCCGAGCCCACTCGTGGGAGGGCGCGGCGGGGCTGCCGGAGGAGTGAGCGCCCCTCCCGCCTCAGCGCTGCTCAAGGCGGCTCCGGGGAGTGAGGGTGGGAGGGAGGGAGGAGGCAGGACGGCTGCTGGCTCCGGCCCGCCCTCCGTCTGCGGCTCCACCGACGGGAAGGCGAGCGGTGCCGGCTGTCGGAGTCCTCCGCGCTTCAGTGTCTGGGAAACTTGAGTCTCTTGTCTCGGAGCGTCTGTGCCCTTCCCCGAGGGGCGCTCCGGCGGAGGAAGGTGGCCCCGCGGACAGCGGCAGGATGGCGCGGACTCTGAGACCCGACGACATCAACCCCCGGACGGGGCTGGTGGTGGCTCTGGTCAGCGTCTTCCTGGTGTTCGGCTTCATGTTCACCGTGTCCGGCATCAAGGGAGAGACCCTGGGAGACATCCCGCTGCTGGCCATCGGGCCGGCCATCTGTCTGCCGGGCATAGCCGCTATTGCCCTCACCAGGAAGACCGACGGCTGCACCAAATGGCCCGAGAACATGCGTCCGTGCTGTAAGCGAGTGAAGGACAGAGATGTCATGGAGCTGCTAAGGACCCCCTCAGACCTGGAGTCTGGCAAGGGGAGTTGTGATGAACTGGCCAAGAAAGCATACCAGAAGGACAGGAGAGTGCTGCGGGGTGAGGAGAATTCCGTGTTCGTCTTCACCACCACCGCTGCCACCATGGGAGAGTGCAACAGCCTCACCAAAAAAGCGGAACAGGAGGACATGCTGAGATACCTGGAGACCTCTTACCCCCAGATACCGGGGAGTGTGTGCATGGGAGACAGCTCCATGTACAGTGCCTTGGAGAAGAAGAGCTCTTCTCCCAGCAGGGACAGCACTGCTTGCCCTGACATTGAAGACAACATTTTTGTGGCACCAAAGGACAGTATCATTGTCTGTTCTTACAAGGATAACAGCCCTTATGACAGATACTGCTGTTACATAAACCCTACTGGAATCAACTCAGACCAGGAGAGCATAGTGTGAAAGATGCATACTTTATATATATGTGTGTATACAAAAGCTGCAACTTCAACTTCTTGATAGGGGATAATATAGCTGACTGCACTGCATGGGACAATCCTGATACTATTTCAATTTAACCTGGTATGTGACTGATACTCAAACCTTTTGTGCCTGAAATACTGTTTCTGTAAGTAAACAAGCATGTTTAAAGGTTAAAGAATTCCATTCTTCATTTTTTGGGGAAAAAAAAAAAAAAAGAAATTACATTTTGATTTTATTTTCTCCCTTTCTCTCCCTTCTGTTTTACTGCTGCCTATTGTACCAAGCCTGTAGGCACACTGGCAGGAGGGCAGTGGCTGTCAAGAGCTGAATCAGACTCAAGCTGTCTGTGGGAAAGAATGTGGTGCTCTATGGCTGAATGAATCTTTGAAGTACTGTCACTTCATTTTGGGAGGGATTGAGAGATGTCAACATGCACTCCAGTAGATGGCTGATGTTAGGAAGTGTAGAAGTGATTTGTTCCCCTTCTTCTCCCTGGCAGGATTTTATTTTCCTCTGCGTCAAGAAATCAATGTGCTGACCCTGTGGGCTCTTCTGAAAGTCTCCTAGGAACCAGATAGACTCAGAGGACTGTTCAAAGGCTAATCCATCATCCATAACATGCAACATAGATGTGTTAGCTTAATTCTTCACTGGTCTTGCCTTCACTGGAATGTTTCTAACACTTTTGGATTTCATACACATACTTGACAAGGAGGTTACAACATGATCATGACACAGTTCTTGCACAGACTAGAAGCAGATGTCAGTGGACTCAGGCCTTTAAAATGTATTTCAGTACCTCAAAAGTTGCTTAGGGAATAGACTTCTTGGGTTGTGTGCAGAGCAGGATATTACCCTTCTGAAAATGCCATTTTCTTGTGCCTTTTCTAAAATGCCAGATGTTTCTGTATCGGTGATGCGTGGTTACAGTCCACTCAGAGATCTCAAAGCCATGCTTTGCTGGGGGGAGGAAAGAGGGGACTTGACTGACATGTTTTTGTTCACAGCTTATGGATACATATCAAGAAAATACGAAGCAAGTAATGAGGATTAACTGTTCAAAATCTGAGCCTGAAGTTAACATGCAGAAACACAAATCCCAGCTATTCTGTCAAACAGTAAATTGCATTTTCCATACTGTGTATAAAAATCTTAACTGGCCCCTATTAACTCAGTATCAGAGATGTGGTATGTACATGCTAAGCAGCTACTCTAAGGGTAAAGGTCTTTGGTTGCTAAAGCATAGAGTTAGCATCTCACAAAGCCCTAGTTTCTATAACTAAACTCTCACAACTCCAAAAAGTTCCTGTGTGACGGAAGTCTTACCAACTATTTTTACTAAGCTGGTTTTTGTCAACCCTAAGTTGTACCAGATAAATGTTTTGAATTACCAGAATAGGAAACAAGAAAATCAGGGCTTCTTTTGTAGCAACCTGAGGTATTCTGTAGAAGGTGGAAAAGAATTTTGCACTGAAACGAGCCTTTCCATGCCCATGGAATTGTCTGGATGGTGAATGTAGATTTTATGCATACACTTACGTGTTTGTTTTCTTTGTTTAGAAACTGACTTCAAATAGTAACAGTCAGCCAGTCTCAGAAAGGTTTCCAGGAGGAGAAAACAAATTTTTTTACATTGGATAGTTTTATTTCTTTCAGACCAAACAAGTGTGGCTTTGGCACAGGATACTGTTAGGATAAATTCAAGAAAGTTTGAGTCAGGTAAAGCCTCTCAGTAGGTGGTTACAAGCAGCTTCGCTGCTCAGGCATGCAGAAAAAGTACTGTGGTAATAAATAAACACTTGCACTCTTGTACAACCCAGGTTTTATTTACTGAGCAAAGGAATTCTACAAGACAGACCCTCTCTCTCACGTGTTCAGCCTGCACTTCCACATAAAAGCAGTCTATCGCAAGCAGCTCACCTCCTGCAAGCTTAGTCACTGCAGGACCTAATCTACAATGTGCAGAGGAGGTCTTTGATGGCACTGGGAAATCCTACTTCACAACCTCTGAAGCCAACAGCTAAATACTGCTGATGAACATGATGAGGAATAGAATCTTTTGCTTTCTGTTTCCAGGCAAACCAGGTGAGGGTCTCTAGTGTGTGCCCATGCGTGCTTAGCATCCCTGAAGATCAGACCCACCATGAAAAAAACAGGCTACTGGATAGCTGTGTGCTGCCTTTGACAGGGTTGTGAGCAATCACTTGCATAAGAGAGCAAAGCATCAGCCTGCTGGGAACCTAGATTTGTACAGTTCTGCATATATATATATATATATATGTATGGGAAGAGGTCAAGTTTTTCAATTTTTTTTCTAGGAATACATATTCTCTGTCAAAAGTTATATGGGGTTTTTCAAGACAAAACAGCAAACTGTAGTGGCAAATAGAATGGTACATATCTAACTTGAGATACAGACATGCAGATCTGAGTCACATGCATTATTCCATTCTTAGTGTAAAAACTAGAGAATGTTTGTGTTAAAGCAAAGTGAAATGGGAGTGAAAATTTCCCACAATATATAAAGGTTATTTAAAAAACAGTTAAAATGTGATATTTGCAGGCAATTTCCTCCCTCTAATTCGTTTTGCTGAGGTAAGATTTCTTAACAAACTACAACTTTAGGCAATATTTCTAGGCTAATCCACCCTAATCCACTAAAGTTGTTTATTGAACATGTGAGAATTTGATGTTAAAGAAATATATTAGTATGGCCTCTGAAATATCTTTCTTTACATTTTTTTCCTTTTCTGCTAGTTATGCAGAGAATGAAACAGAAATGGATTAATTTGGCCATTTTAAAACTAAGAATTTGTTAATTTGTTTGTGAGTTTTTTAAATAAAGTGACCTTTTTCATACACTCTAGTTTTGCCAGTGAAATCTACTACTTATCTGATCGAAGATAGCACAGCAGAAGCTTCAAGGTTTTTATGCAGATAACGTGCCCAGGCCAGAGAGCTACTAGGACTTTATTTTTGTTCAGCTCATGTAGTCTCTTCTGATGGCCACTAGAACTTGTAGTACCAGTGATGATCTTAGAACAAGAAGGAATAATCATGTTGCCTTTCTAGTTTGAATTTGGCCCAGGATACCATAGTGCAGGGTGTGATTCTAAGCCATGACCAGAGATGAGAGGTTCTTTCGGTTCTTACTAGTTTGAAAAACCTCTATGTCAAAATCCCACTACTCTCCTCAGTGTTATCTTCCAAAGAATGCATGCAGCTGTAGAGGAGCTCTGCTTCTGGGATAAATGTCAGTTGCCACATACTGCTTGGTCCTAAAACGTGGGTGGCAGGTTGTATATAGCATTTGAAGTAAAACAGCGATTTGGACCTTCAGAGAAGGTTCCTAAGATATATAAAAATTATTTTTGGAATAGCATTTGTTGTAGTAGAGTTTCTCTTCTTTTAAGAAAAAATGTGATACAAAGATCAACAGTACACAGGGAAATTTTATGTTACTTTTTAAAATTTCTGTTGTCACAAATAGCGTTTTTTACAGTCATACAAGCTAATCATTGCAAAGTCTTTACCAGACAGTTGGAAGTTTTAGTCAGTGTGCAATTTGTCCTCCTGAGCACTAAGCAGTAGCTGGTCCTTTCTGCCAGGAATGGAACAAGCAGGAGGTGAGCATGCTCAGAGTATGTGTCTCTCAGTACTGGTATTTTCTTGATCCTCATTCTGCAGAGATGTCCTGCTCTTCCACAGGCAGTTCCTCCCCATCCAATCCAACCTCTCTGCAGTCCTGACTCCAGTAACTATTTACTGTGTTGTAATTAGCAGAGTAACAGCTACTATGACCCCATCTCAACATTTCTGCTGCTGCATACCAGACTGTTTACAGAATGAGCTCCAGCTTTTGGCCAGGGTGGTATAATTTGACACTACATCATCCATTCGATGATCCAACTAAACTGTCTGTTCTTGCAGCACAGGTTTGGGATTTTGTGGTGAGTTAGAGATGGGTGACTGTCAGGCCACCAAGGCAACCTGATTTTCATTTGCGTGTAGGAACTGATCTATTTATTTGCAGAGCACAATCAACACACAGAATCTTGAGTCTCAACACGTTGTCAGTAAAGCCATAGTGCTCGACAGTATAGTTCTGACATGAAGATTTTTGAGTCCTGAAAGATTTCTGTCTAAGTTTCTAACAATAATTTTATTAAAACTTGTAGAGGAGTTTCCTAATATGTAGACTAGAAATGTTTTCTTGCCAGATTCTTAACACACAGCGTGGGGCATCAGCTGCAAAGCAGCTCATGCTGAGCCCATTTATACTCTGCAGCCAGCCTGAACATGCAATCCCGACTGGGACGGCTCTCAGAGAGTTTTTAACTTCTCTGGTGGTATTTGCCCTTTTATGTCTGGAAACAACACAGAGAGTGGATCTAGAAGTGACTATTGCTGCTCTCTGGCAAACTTTCATCAATAAGCATTACTGTTAATTTATCAGTCCTATCAGCGTTAGAATTCCAGACCCTCTGTGTCCTTACCAGACAAAGAGATTCAGCTTTCATCGGTGTTTAAATCTTGGCTTATTTTCTGTTCAGAACAGTTGCATGAAGTTAGCCTTGAGTCAGATACACATGAGTGTTTATGCTTAATGTTTTTTCTTCCTGCACCATGGATGGCTGCATGTATACTGTACATTTGTTTGCAAGAGCAGGTCACAGAATGCACAACGTAGCCATATATTAATTTGAGATCTCCTCAAAGGTGTCTTTTAATACCTCACCTAACTTTTCTGCTTCAAGCCTATTGTTGCAATTTATAATTCCTTCCATCCTTGAGGAGGAGAGAGTTTTTCTAAGAACAACTCCGTTGCAGCTCTTTAAGAACACACAGTTCTTCCAATAGAGTTAAAGCATCCCAAGTTTGTGCTTCAATACAGCCCCTGTGAAATCCTGGCAATTGAAAACTGAAATTTTCCAGTGCTTTGCATTCAGTATTTCCCCAAACTATTGGTAAAAGCCTTGAACCTGTGGTCAATTCAGAAAGATTCAGTTCTAGTATTTTGTCAACTTCAAGTGTCATTACTTAGGGAGTGAAAAAGCATTAAACAATTTGAAAATCTAGGTCTGTACTTTGTTCTAGTGAGAGTAGAACAGAAAAAGAGGTATCATTCATGACAGCAAAAGAGACCAAATTTGTCAAATTAACTGTGTTAAATTCTGGTCACAGAGGCAATATGTTCAGTGCATTCTTCCATATGTGTATTTTCTCTTTGGTAGCTTTCCCTGAACAGGCTCCTTAGGTAGGGACAGTGTTTTTCTGCCTGAAGGTAGGATGCAAGAGCTGCAGAAAAAAATTAGATGTAGTAGAGATCTGATGCCAGGAATGTTGATTCGTTTTCAGATCTCATCAAAACACTTATTTGATCACCACTGTATTTTACTATGAAATGCAGTAGCAATCAGCAGTTTTCATTTACATAAAGATGCTACTACATTAGCTTCGTATTTGGCACTCACTGGCAGGAAGTAACTATTTTGTTGCTGTTGAAATCCAAGGAAAAATTCACAAAGGTGTAATAGTAAAAATTTGATGTGGAGCTTCAGAGTCAAACTTAGTGCCATATTGAAACTGTTGAATCCCTTTTTTTTTGGATTTAGTTCCAAAAAGGATACATATTCACTTAAGACATAGTGCAGTGGAAGGGTGAGTACCACTAGAGAAGACAGGGTAGCTTGTTCACTGTCTGAACCAGGGAACTGTGTTTAGTGTGCTGTGGGGCACTAAATAACATCAGATAGACACATGAATGCTTTTTAGAAGGTTCCCTCACAAGTTCTACAATATCCACTCTCTCACATTTCAAACTTGTTGTTTTATGTCTCTACATCAGAAGGTTCATTCAAGCAAATTTTAAGTTAGCAAGGGAACTTTCCTGTATTGTCTTTGGAGAGAACATTTTATTGCAAATTATTTCATCTTTAAATTCCAATTTAGAATATAAAAAATGTGTAATCCAATATTTTATACTTACTGTCATGAAGTAGGGAAAAATTCAGAGAGGAATTAGGAGGACAAGGAGCTCATTAACTGAAAAGCAGATGGTAGTCAGCTGGAGAATAATCAGAATAATGTTGCATAGCCTTGTCTTTTTACTGGTCTGAAAGGACAACCCCAGAAAGACACTTAAAAAAACCAAAGATTCTTACTATTGAGGTCAATGCAGGTGGAAGGGCTATTAGTAATTTTTAAGTGTCTAAGTGGGGTGGGAGAGATGTTCTACATACTAGGGAATCTCATACTAATCAGACATAGATCTTCAAGACGCTCTACATCCTTTGACTGCACAGTCAGGCTCAACAATCATGCTATGCCCCTGCACTGTTTGCAAAGAACACCTGATTTCGTTTCACTTTTATTTGAATAAATTCATGTCTTTGGTTTGACTAATCAGCTGTACGAAGAAGCAGATAACTTTTCTGTTTACAAAAAACCCCTTGGAACTGGAGACCCCCTGCACATATCAATAACAAGCTAAATAAAAGATGTTTGCTACCCAATCTAGGGGATAAAGAGTAACTTTTGGTGGCAAAAAAAAAAAAAAGTCTTTTTCCAATGCTAATGGTTTGAAAGAAATCTATGAAATTATACGCTTGGAAAAACATTAATGATTTTTTTCTTTTTACTTGTTGTAATTTTTTAAAATATTGTAATTATTCAGTCTGTTCCTCAATATTCAAGTTGAAACAAGATAGTGAAAGTTCATCAATCTAATTAAAGACTTTCATAAGTCAGATGTTGTGTTGTGTGATTTTTTTAATGTTCTTGTCTGCGTTCTCAGTGCTGTGTGGATGGAGCTGCAACAAGCAATAATCAAAATGCCTAATCCTCCCATAAAATCACCACATCATGAATACAGTATTAGCACCCTCTGTGTTATTTTGCATGACTGGACAATGAATGCCACTGAGTGAAGAAATTATCTATAAGGTACATATAATTTTCACTTCTTCAGCTCTATTACTGTAATTGCTTTCCAATTTTCTGGTAGGAGTATAATGCCCAAGGAAAGGAGGAACACATCACATACTTATCTGTATAGAGTGCCATTTTAGAAAAGAATTCTTGCTTGATTAGCTGACTAACTCCACACCTGGGACGTGAATTTCTGTGAACTTGAAGCATCTCACAGATGAACACTGTGCTGGTTATCATGTTACCAGCTGGTAAATGCTTTCCTGCATCTGAAATATTTTGGTAGCAATTGACTACGCCTGTCCAATTGTCTGAGGTAAATCTTAAAATACTTGTCAGTTGACTGAGGACACTTGTGTTTGCATCTGTGACGTTCATTACCCTGTACTTCTGTCTTCTGGAGGAAAAGCATCATATTGTTACAGTCATTAGACAAACTGACATTCAGAAGGACTACTGCTTGAAGTTGCAGGAGAGTTATCACAGATTCTATGGTCCTTAGAAAATAATCCCGTTCTCATTCTGGAGATGCTCTGTTTGATCAAGAAGTAACAACTGAGGTAGGCTGACACTGGCATCCTTCAAGCTGTATCTCTTTTATAGATAAACACCAGACTCTAAGCCTCCTAAGTCTGCAAGGGTCTATATTATCTTTAGCAGAATTTGAATTACTACCTGAAGACTTGTTAGAGGTGAAAGCTGTCAATCCAACAAGCTTGCTAATGGTCACTCATCACTCATTTCTTCCTAGAAGAATTTAAACTCATAAGACACACATTTTAGAGCTTTTAATTCTATAAACAACATTAAAATAAAGCAAAAGAGTTAAAACTGAAGTATTGCTACAGACAAATATAACAAAGCATATGCTTTCACATCCACATTTCATAAAAAACCCTGATATGTGCCTTTTTAATAAAAAATTATAAACAAGTGTTAAATCATTTAAAGAGTAATGCAAAATATTTAGTACATCACAAAGGATTATATAATAGAGCAGAGAGTTTGACAATTTCTATATAGGATTTGGATGAAGGAAATTGTTGTAATAGAGAACATCTCTTGGCTCTGGATAACTGAAAGGTTTATTTCACAAAGATTACAAAAACAGTAACTGTACCTACTAATATGAAATTCAAAAGCAGAGAAAGTATTTTTTTAGGCTTACAAAAATATGAAACCAATTAAAAATTTTAATTTTAAAAAATTTGGCTGGTCTTTCATGTGCCAAAATCAGCTATGTCTATGTTCCTTGCTTTGTAACCTTCCTCTCTCTATTTCATGTACCTAATTCTGTTAGGTTGTTTGTTAATCAGTTGAACTGGAACTGGCTAAACTCTTCAAAATAGATTAGCCCTGAAAGGTAAGTCTTCAAAGGAAGTCTGCCACTGCAATGCTCACAGAATCATGCTCATCTACAGATTACTCCACTTGTAGGGATGGGTCTCTCTTTACAGGAAATGCTTGCTCAGGAATGACCTTTTCTAAATTCTGTCCTAAATTACTCAGTGACTCAGAGGGCTGCCTGATTTCACAGACAGCTAGCCAGCAATAATAGGTTCACTGCCACGTTAGTCAAAGCAACTACATAACATCAGCTAATGTTGAGCTGCTTTTTTGGAGAAATCCCAGAAGAGCCAAGGACAAGAGCAGCTATTGTGAACTTTATTCTGTTTAACAATGTGCACTGTCTTTACTTTCTCTCCCAAGATTTCAAGATCTCTGTATTGAGACATCAGGTGTCTCTGGGAATAGACTGTATGGAGACACACCAGACTTTCTTTATAAATTTTTCTATGTTCCAGACAATGGACCTTGCTTTCTCACACAGCACACATCTCATTTTTCACTCTCACAGCACAAAACTAATCACAACCACAAGGTTTATCATACCACTAAATTACAATACTGCACTGTCTCCCACTTTCCTGTGAGAGCACCTTACAGCCTGGCATGTCTGGCCAGCAGATCTTGAAGTCATAGTGGCTGCTGGCAGGGGATTACACAGCAAAACCTAATCAAAAAGTAACACTGAAGGGAGCTACCTTCTGCCCTGGTAGCTCGTGGGCCAGTCTTATGTATTATTCTATAAGATAAGTTTTTGCTTTTTTTGTATTTTCAGTATCACAGACACCTGTGAATGAAATCTGAGCTTCACATTCACAAGGCCAAGGGGGTGTGCTATCTCTTCTCTAATCTTCTAATTCAGCAGGATGATCTAACAGGCCAAAAACCACACTGGAGTCAGTGACTGGTTAGTAGCAGGACTTCAGAGAGGATCACTGGAAAGGACACCTGGTATCAAACTGTATGAAGTTCCATTGGCATCTTGAGGATTCACAGAAGTGGTGGTGATTGTCTTCTGGAGGGCAGAGGTTTTCTTACCTTCAAGCCAGTATGTTACCATGTCTCCTTTCCCCTAAGGAAGAAAATTAGTCATGGAGTTATAACACTATCCATCACTTATGAAATAATTTTCTTACTTCAGCACAAAAGAAGTTCCAAAAGGAGATTGATGTGCCTGTCAGCCATTTTACATACAGGAAAAATGAGTCATAAGACCTTTCCTTAAAAGATAGTGGCAGCAGTATCAATTGAAATAATTCTTTGAAGTCCCATCCAAAACTGAGTTCACAAGTATGTTAGTTCTCATCTGGAGCTCACATGATGGTTTGTGATGTCTCTGAATGCCCTTTTTTTTTTTTTTTTTTGAATGTGCCATACAGGAGTTTCAAGCTTGGCTGAGTCCTTCATCTCTGACTTATCAGTCCCATGAACAAGCCATTGAATTGGTTCTGGTTTAAAACTTGAACATGCGTTCTTCAGGTCAGGAATTAGTCTAACTGAAGGACTATGAGATATAAAGGACTGCAAGATATTAAAGACTGCATGGATTAAAATTCAGGGACTCCAGAGTAATTTCACACTCTCCTCTCTGAAAAGCTGAGTATAGATGTCGCATACAAACCTTGACTTGTAAATTCCCACGGCATACTAACACATACTCTCCAATCTGCTCCAACAGTTGGTATGTACTTGAACTGCACTGTATTTTAAGAGCTGGAAAGAGAAATAGTTGTCATATTATCAAACAATTTAAACATCTAAGACAAATCCACCCCACAATGTGTGCCAAAGATTTCAAGACCCATTAATGAACTCCTTTTTTTTTTTTTTTCTTGACATCTTCACTGTCATTCCTCTGTTATTTGCAATGTTCACACACAAGCTCTAGTACCCTGGCCTGTCTGTGAGAGCACCTCACAACAAATGTGTGGCTGTCAACAAACACTACCCTTCACATTCTGCATCTAATAATATTTGTCTGCTCTTTGCAGCTGCCTGGCTGGTGCTACTGATGAGCATCCTTTTCATCTTGTGAAGAAAACTGTATATAATTCCACCTCCTGGTCAATAAAGAGCCAGCTCTTTCTTCGCACATATAGTTTTCAGTGAAGTCTAAGCATTAAAGAAACTTCTATCCTTGCTCTGTCTCCAAACCTGTAAGTAAAGACAGGTGGAAGAGACAATATTATCATAATTCCACAATTTTTTTTAACTGTGATTTTTCCCTATTTGAGATTTTACCTTCATGTAAGCCTCACCTTCTTTACGGTTTGCAAATGATGGGGAAGGACCAAAGAAGAGGAGAGATAGAAGAAATTCTACTTTTGCCAGAAAGCAAAATTTTGCCAAAATTTTAAAAATTGGGAAAAAAAAAAAAAAAGGAAACAAAACTGGGTTTCGTTTTATTTTCTTTTGAGGTTTTTTTGCTTGTAACATTCAGTGACACAGAGTAAATCATTATACTTCCTTGTTTGAAAAAGATCCCAGATGATGGTAGCACTGTCTAAGGCTGTCTTAGTGATTTTTCTTATAACAGAAAATGACAGTTTCATAATATCCACTTTTGTTTTTTTCAAGTCTCAGAACACTCCCCACAGATCAGGAACTATGTGTTTTTCAACAGATATAGATATATATCTCAAAAATATTCTTTACAGTGGGTACATGATATTTTAACTTGTTGTCCTCCTTGAGAACAAGACACTAGCACTCAGATTCCAAGTGATAGCATTTTTTTATGTACATGTATAGTAAATGATTAATCTATTTTACAGCAACCAATTTAGGGTGAAAATGAGATAATGTAATTTGAGATCCTCAGATGTACATGGCCAGAGAAACAGGGAGATAAAATAAAGACCTGATAGATAAAATGCTCTGTCTCTATAGAGAGTAAGTTTACAGTGTTGATGCACCATATAAGAAAGAGACTGACATACAGAACAAAATGAATGATGAACTATGAAGAATGATGGAAGCAGATTTTGAAGGCATTAGTTTTAAGGCAGTTCTGATAAGATGATTCAAGGAGCCTGAAAGGAGGAGAAGAAAGAAAGGAGTCATCTGGGAGACTGACAGAAAGAAAATTAAATTATGTGTTTTCCACTCAGGCTAACATCTGCTTTGGGAAAATGTATAAAATGGTGAGAAGGAATGGATACCGGTGATTCTCAAATACCAAGGCTAAACCTTCTAAACCATCAGGTAGGACCACTCCATTGACTTTATGCCCTGTTTTTAGTGGGTTCTGTTAAAAGCATCACTTTTTTTCATGAAATTTAACTTGAAAAAAACCTTGTATTTGCCTAGTTCAAATACATTTACAACGCGCTATAATGTGAGCCATAAAGCTATTCACCTTCATTTCATGAATGAAAGGAAACAAGCCATAGAGGTTCTTTGACCTTGAATCACTTTCTTTTCTTATTTTTTTTTTCCCAATTCTTGTTCACTGGGCTAAAGTATATCAGAACATGAGCCAGCTCATACTGGCTAAAGGTGAAGTATGCAAACTAAAACGTTACCTCCTGGGAAAAGTGAAGGTGAGAATATCTCCACTCTTTAATCTCTAGAAATTTCTGTCTATTCTCTTTGCCGGAAGACATATACATAATCTTCTGTAACAGTTAAAGACAGACACAGCTCCCATGGTATCCTACCACCTCTTGTGTTCTCCATTAGAGAAAGTTATCAGCAAATGAGGGGAGTTATGAAAATGTTTTTACTATAAGTTCAGTGGGGTGCCAGGTACAAATAGGAAGAGTGAATGTAATCATTTGTCTCTCATTTTATCTTATTCTTACATTTTTTTACCATAGAGAACTTCACAGCCTCAGAAATCCCTTTCTGAGATTTGGGGAATAGGGGCATCTGGTTACAAAAATGGTTGTAGAGAATATATCACTGTCATAATTTGCTCCTAGGCGGACTGGAACCGGAAATCAAGAACCTTCTTATAGGATTTGCAGTAGTTTGAATAGGTCAGGACTCAAAACTCAGCACAACATTTTTTCAGAACTCATGCAGGGATGATCAAAACCCCACTGGCAGCTTGATCCTTATTACCTTCGCTGGTAGATTCCATCCTGGAAGCTGTGTTCACAGTATCTCCAAACAAACAGTACCGTGGCATTTTGGTTCCAACAACTCCAGCTACAACTGGCCCTGTTAAAAAAAAAGCAAAATAAACTATTTTGTGTTTATAAATCACATCATCAGTCATACAGCCTTATGTCTGCTTCCTACTCTACTTTATATCTCATTTGTTAACTAAAGACTGAGTGTCAGTATTGTCTTTATATGGATTAAACATTTTTCTCACAGGTAGATTTCAGAACCATGGAGGGAATTGCAAAAAGGCCTCAAAGGAAAACAGTGGGGGAAGTGGTGATGTGCTGGAGGTGGTGTGTATAAATTAAGGCATCTGCAGAACCTCATTTCAACATATTTTCAGGGGCAATGAGATAGGAATGCTGTCAATAGGAGTTGCACACACAACACTCACTATCACATGGAAGGATGGGAACAGGAAACAACCTGCTCCTACTGAAGACAGTAAATGAGCATTTTTAGTTCCTTCATATCAGTCCCAACTGATTTAAAACACAGAAGATATGATCTCTTGGTGAGACAATGTGTGCTGTTTAACTGGCAGGTGCTGGACAGTACAGGACAGGTCGAACTCTGACTGTCTATCAAGAAGCAGTTGCAATCACACATCAGAGAAGATCAGGGAGGTGGGAGTCTGAGAGCAAAGGCTAGATCAAAGAGTCAAGAAACAACTCACAGTTTTGAGAACATCTGAAAAGGACAAGCAACAGACACAGAAGGTCAGTTCTCACTTGCATCGGCAAAGGCACTGGGAACATGGAATATTTCCAGTGTTGTATTCTGCACTGAGTTACCAATATTCCATCTATCCAATAATTTATTTTGTTGGGATGACCTCTGTGTCCCCTCTCATATTAAGAAATTAACTTCACTCTTAATGGAGAGAGAATGGTCACTACAGAAGCATTTGTTGAGCCAGAAGAAGATACTTTTGCAGCCCTCTCAACATACCTGAATGGATTCCTGCCCTTATTTTTAGAAGGGTGTCGGGCTTGTGTGGGATCTTAAAAGTCTTGCAGACATCCAGGAGGTCTAAAGCCATGCTTGCAATCTCACCAGCATGAAGGATCCCATTCTCTTTGGGTACTCCTGAAACCACCATATCTTAACACAACAATGCAACTGTGTTAATGTTTGGCATTACACACCACACAAATTTACCAAATGGTGCTGCCCAAATTAAACAAAAATAAACAAACAAACAAACAAAAGTAAGCCAAATTCTGTCATATTCTAGGGCATAGTTGTACCTCCTAAGCAGAGAAAGCCAGAAACAAATGACGGCAAGGGCAACAGCTCATGTATGTAGCTCATCCTAGCTCTGAAAAATGTTCCTTCTCACTTTTAGATAGGATTTATTCCCTCTGACCCTTTCTTTCTCCCTTCTTCCCTTTTGGTTTTGGGTAGCCATTATAAAAAGAGGCAGTGGCCTATACTTCCTGCACTATGTTTTGAACACCAGTGATGGGCTCTGAGAGTCCCAGAGTGCTGAGCTGGAGGGCCATGACTGTGAGAATGATAAATTCCCGCTAAACCGTGAACTTATGAGGGATTTGCTGCTCCATCTGGATCCCTGTACATCTATGGGGCTTGATGGGATTCATCCAGTAGTAATCTATGAGTTGGCTGAAGTCATTATGAAACCTCCCTCAATGCTTTTTGAATGGTCTTGGAAATCTAGGGAGGTCCCAGCTGACTGGAAGCTGTCAAATGTTGTCAAAATTTTCAAAAAGACGAAGAAGGATGATCCTGAAAACCACAGGCTTGTCAGTCTCACTTCAGTGCCTGACAACATTATGGAGAAGATTATTCTGGGAGCTACTGAAAAATACCTGAAAGACAACACAGTCATCAGTCACAGCCAGCATGGCTCCATCAGAGGAAAGCCTTGCTTATTGAAATTAATTTCCTTCTATGACAACCCATCTAGCTGACAAAGGGAAGCTGGTGGATGTAATCTCTTTGGATTTCAGTAAATCTTTCAATACTGTCTCTCACCAGATCCTTCTTGACAAAATGGCCAGCACGCAGCTGGATAAACACATCATGTGGTGGGTGAGGAATTGGCTCATGGGTCGAGCACAGAGGGTAATAGTGAAGTGGGTGACATCACACTGGAGACCTGTCACTAATGGGATTTTGCAGGGCTCCATCTTAGGCCCTGTGTTCTTCAACATCTTTTACTTGCAGGTGGTACTCAAAGCGACACTAAGTAAGTTTGCCAGTGATACTAAATTGCCTTGAAGGCAGAGGGGCCCTGCAGAGAGACCTTCACAAATCAGAGGGCTGAGCCATCACCAGATGTATGATGTTTAACAAGAGCAAGTGTTGGGGGTGAGGCAACCCAGGCTGTTCCTACGGACTGGGGAATGAGATGTTGGAGAGCAGCCCTCTGGAAGCGGGTCTAGAGGTTAATGTCAATTGAATGTGTAAGGATAGAATACCCTTTATTTCTGAAAGGTTTTGTTACGAGGAGACAGAGTTTTTGCTTAGAACGGCTTTCTGCCTAAAAGGTAACTCTTCCTCAAAGGCAGTTTTAATGCTTTCTCCCCCTCCCTGTATAGCAAGATAAGTTCTCAGCCTCTCTCTCTGATATATGAGAGGAGAGATATAATATTTACAGGAATGCTACAGGGCTGTCATGCCTGGGGGAGACTCGGAGTGGCCAACAATGATAAAGCCCGGGAGCAAATACGTTTGCCTTTTTCTTCCTGGGGCCCAGTGCTTCAATAAGCACTGTGAGGTATTTGGAAGTTTCTCATATTCTGGCCTTCTAAATAAACTTTTTAATTCCTTCCACTGTCTTGGAATTTCTGGGTATATCTTTGTATCTTACATTACAAACACGAATCCCTCCTGGCAGCCAGGAGGGCCGACTGTGTCCGGGGGGGGGGGCATCAGGCAAAGCATCACCAGCCGGTCAAGGGAGAGAATTGTCCCGCTCTGCTCTGCACTGGGGCGGCCCCACCTTGAATATTGTGGCAGTTTTGGGCACCACAATATAACAAAGTCATTAAGCTATTAGAAAGGGTCCAAAGGAGGGCAACAGAAATGTGAAGGACCTTGAGGGGAAGCTGTGTGAGGAGCAGCTGAGGGCACTTGGTCAATTCAGCCTGGAGGAGACTGAGGGGAGACCTTACTGCAGTTAAAACTTCCTCCTGAGGGGAAGAGGAGGGGCAGACACTGATCTCTTTTTCTGTGTCGACCAGTGACAGGACCCGAGGGAATCATCTGAAACTGTGTCAGGGGAAGTTTAGGCTGGATTTTAGGAAAAGGTTCGTCACCCAGAGAGAGGGTGGTTTGGTACTTGTTCCCCAGGGAAGTGGTCACAGCAGCAAGCCCAACAGAGTTCAGAGGAGCATTTGGCCAACACACTCAGGCACATGATGTGATTCTTGGGGCTCTCTTGTGCAGGGCCAGGAGCTGGACTCAGTGATCCTTGTGAGTTCCCTCCAACTCAAGATATTTTATGATTCTATGCTTCTTTGATTCTATGACTTAGTAGGACAAGAAACAGGTCTCTTCAGGATCCCTCAGGTACATTTGTTCAGGAATTTTATGCTTGAGAACATGCTGAACTGTGGCACAGAAAAAAAGGAGTGGGAATTTTTTTCCACATCTCTTATAGGACTTCCTGTCTGTGTCATCCAAAAGTCCTGTTAGATTCCCTTAGGTTTTTGATGGAACTGAATTTTAATGGAAATCAGTCTCAAGTAGCGTCTCATGGTACCAAATATAAAACCATTTTCCTAAAAACCCAAAGAGAAGAGACAGTCAAACCCTAACAGAGTAAGAGCATTATCATGGTCTTTGCAAAAAAAAAAGACAGAGATAATAAAGTTTATGGAATGGTTTATGATCCCATGTAGAAGGTAAATTTTTCAGTTGTGTTCCTGTGATACAGAAGTTGCCAGCTTGATTAATCTGCTGACAAGGTTTAAAGTCAGACCTTAGAGATCATAGGAACCAAATAAACATCAGTGGTATTTTACTCAATTAATTTCTCCCATCCACAACACTCATCAATTGTACAGATGATTTAAGTTATGCAGGTAAATTTTCCTTGAAGTTTGCTAGGGCTCTGGTAGGGCTTATCTCCTAATTGTTTTATGTGGTCTTCCCACTGGTAACAAGCTTTCCAAATCTCCTTCATCTGTTTTTCCTTATCATCAAATTAGCCTCTATCCTGATGCCCCATAAACCCCATCATTGTCTATAGCTTAAGGAACTTACAGGCATCTCCTATTGTCTCCACCTTATAGACATCATAGTTATCTATGATTTCATCAAAAGTGGTGTAAAGCTTGTTCAAGAGATGTACCACTTGGTAAGGTGTGCTGCTGCTGGACAGCTGAGTGAAGCCAACAATGTCACTGTTAAAACACAACAGAAAGAACACATTCATCCACCATCTTAAACACTGCTGATTGGTAATCCTAAACACACAGTAATAATTTCTCATTGGAACTATGTCAAACTTCTCTGTTTCAGTATTTCCTTTGCCAAGAATCTTATGGAATAGTTTTGTCTTCATTTATTTAAATTGGCAGCAGACTCCTTCCATTTAATAAGGATAGACTGGGCTAAGTCTTTTTGCTTACCAATGCAGTAAACCATTTTTACAGATAGACTTTAATCTGCAACAGACTAAGTAGTCTTCAATTTTAGGTTATGTAAAATGAAAAAAGGGAATTTGATATCTGTTCATTTGTGACAAGTGAAAACATGTCATTTATATGTTGTTTCATGCACACATAAAAATTTAAAGCTGTAAATCCATCTGGACTGCAAGGATAGACAAGTTTTCTTTACAAAGCTAAATGCTGGAGTCTTTACTTAGGCCTATATTATGAAACATTCCTTCATGCATGTGTCACATGTGTAAAGTGATATTCTGCTGTATGTTAGAGCTCCACAGTAATTTCATTGTTTATTTAAGTATTTATAATTAAATATTGAAGTGGTGTGATAATTTTGGAAAACATTCTTTTGGAGAGACATCTGGTACAACAGGCAGCTTAGACAGCAATTCCATACCCGGTTCACAGCTTCAGCTCCACTAGAAACCTAGAAGTTTCTTTAGTAGGAGTCAGTTCTAGTTCTCTCTTTCATTTTTTTTTACCTGAAAAAGATGGTGGCACTAGAGTAACTTTGAGCTTGTGCAGGTTTTCCCTGCCTGAGATCATCTGCTACTTGTTTTGGCAACATACCTGTTGTAGAAAGTAGAGTATTGTTACTCTTTTTACATGGTAAAATCACACTTTAAACATAACATGCTTGTTTGAAGGTATAAAGCAAGGATGAGAAACATGACATATTACTAAGATTATAACACACTTTGGCATCAAAAGCTGCTCTGATGTTATGTTAGAATTCACAGTAAATCTCACTGATAACATGTCCAGATTTTTCAGATGGCCCATAGCTTTTAGTTCAAAAAAACCAAATCTATACATTCCAGGGAAGTGTAAGGTTAGATTTTAATGGTGTGACTTGGGATTTTACTAATTCCTTCCATGCCAACTCTTTGCTAGTGCTTTCTACGTGTGTTAGGTTTGTTTACTATCGCTTCTCTGTTTTTTGGGGTTTTTTTTTTTGGTTTAGTGGGGTTTTTTTTGGTTGGTTGGTTGGTTTTTTTGTTTTTGTTTTGTTTTGGTTTTGTTTTTTTTTGTTTGGTTGGTTTTTTGTTTGTTTGTTTTTGTTTTGTTTTGTTTTGTTGGGTTTTTTGTTTGTTTGGTTGGGTTTTTTTTTTAATTGTCTTTATTTCTCCTGTCTTGCCCCTTCACATCCTTTTCTTTTTTTCTGTTTTGTATGTGTTGTTCTGGTTCCTCTGTGCCTTTTTTCTTGCAGAATGCCAGAGGATACACTGCAATCAAAAGTAACCAACTGCAATTCCCCAATATTTATAACTAAACAGAAGGACTGCCATGCAAATCCAAAGTCCGAGCACTATGGATTCTGGGGTCATACCTCTCAAATGACTGTACTGATTTCTAGAGGGAAGTACAGAAAGCAGGTAAATATCTCTTCAACTTTGAAAGTAACAACTGTATTCATTCCTTGTTATTCAATAATGACCTATCAAAGGGTTTCTGTTTGTAGTTAGACAGTTGAAATAAAATTATTATTGAGAAGAATATCCAGTGTTGATAACTTACTATACAAGAGGCGATCAGTCTTCTGTTTTTCATGCATTAAATCCTGGGTTCTCTCAGAAACCAGTACCTCCAGATGTTTGTTATATTTCTCCATCTAAAAACACATAGAATTGCATGAAATAATCTTCTTCTTGAAACAGATTCATAGTTGGATATTATTTAAGAATTGGAATGATTCTGCTTGGAAAACACTCAGAGATAAGAAAAGGTGCAGGTCTAAGACAGCTAAATTTTTTTTTACAAAATCCAAAGATCAGGTTTCTCCTTAGGTAAATTTATAAGTCTAGATTTGAGATTGTTGCTTGACAAAAGAAGCCAATTTCAGACTCTCCGAAGTTCTTGCAAACTTTAGGTGTCTAATCCAGTGCAGAGACCAAGCTGCAGACATGGATTAAAATCTTAACAAAACAAAAGGTATTGAAGTCTCAGTCTTTCATCAAAAGTTCACAATGATGTTTTGTAAACAACAACCCTGCTCTGCTAGTCTACATTTTGCTTTTTTTGCATCCTTCCTCTGTGCGGGGCAATAGGCTATGGAAGCAGGAATCTCCTTTCTCTGCTGATGGGCTTGAGATACTCTGCTCAAAATGAATCTGTAAACATGCTATTTGTGGCATGCCAGGATTCCATATTGCTGGTACTGTAAGACCACTGAGTCATGGGAAAAGGGGAATATAGTATCTTGTGACCACATTAAACACCAAAGAACATTTGACTGAAGAAAGCGTTCATCTACAAAGGAGTTGAGAAAGTTAAGAAAAAGGACAGAAATTGAACAAGAAGGAAAGCTGTGTCTCAAGCAGAACTACAGCTATGATTAGCCCCTCAGAGATGAACAAATAACTGGGTTTTCTTGCCAAATGGGGTATGAGATCAAAGAACAAACTTGAAGGATAGAGGTGAAAGAAATTGCAAGTGAGCAGACTAACTTGAATTGAATTAAAAAACTATATTTACCAGAGTCATCATCATGTCAACAGGGCTAACTTTATTAGGATTCATCTTGTACAACATTTTCTTGACTTGTTCAAATGTAGGCCTTTGAGATGGATTATTTTTTCTGCACCTTCTGATTAACTGCAGAAGGGAAAAAGAGTAACAAAAGCAAACAGCCTTTTATCATTCCAAGAATAGGCAGCTTTTAAATTATTACTACTATTTTTTTTTGTGCAAACTGGTCATCTCTAGCTGGTGAAAAGTGTGAGAGCTATAGTGAGGTCTTTGGAATTCTACAGGTTTTTGCTGAACAAAGGATGTTAGTTCATAAAAATGCTGCTGTGGGAAATCATGAATTAGATACACACGTTGTTGAGCTGAACACTGCTTAAGCTCTTGTCTCATGTTTTAAGACAGTGTTATGCTGGTGAACTCACAGTTTTCAGAGGACATCTCTGTACAAAAATTTACAAAAGATTAAAAACTCAACTACTCTTTAAGAATATTAACTCCCAGCTAAAATCCAGTGCTACTAATGAGAAGTTTGTTACATTTAGATTGCTAAAAACCAGCAAAGTCAGTTATATTGCACTTAAACTGAAATAAGGACACCACCATCTTGTTCTGATTTAAGTAAATGGAGGCCAGGGGGAGTTGTATTTATCAGGCAGTTTGAGACTACTGAATATACTGACCTGTTGCATGAGAATCAAACCTAACTGGTACTTTGCCTGAGACAGAGACTTCATTATTTGAAAGCCCTCTGCCAGTAAGCTAAAGAGATACTACTGACATAAAATATGTATGGAATTCAGCACTTTATAATAAAATGAAAACACACAGAAATCAATGATTGAATAATAAAACCATAATCTATTACACTGAAAACTTGGGAGAACAACTGAATGTTTCGTTATCTCAATGGCTTTTTTTAAATTAAGGACATTAACTAGTTTCATTGTGCCTTATTTGAAGAGTACTTCTTGATTTCTAGTTTATTTACATACTGGCATAAAAATTCTGGGACATGTCTTGAATTCACTTCAGTAAAGAATCTTTGTACACAATGTTGTATCTTACTTACCTCTATGTAATCTGTGGGACATGGGCAAGAATTCTCAGCCTTTTCTGAAATTAATTCTGGCAAAGGTGGGCACCAAAAATATTCTGCTGAATGCATGCCATCTTTCTAGAGAAAAGAGGATTAAACAATGTTGAAAGTATTGGTAGGGTTTTCATGCAAGCCATTGAAATTATATTACTATTGCCATCATTACTTATATAACATCTTCCCTTATCACTTCCTGCTCTGCTTTTTTACATAAGAGTGAAAGGGAAAAAAAACCCAAAAAACAAAAGCATATCGCTGGTCTAAACCGGGTCACCTTGTCTAAAAGCTTTTTCATAGCTGAAAGGCTTGAATCTCAGTGTTTATACAAGACAAACAACTTTTGAAACAATTGAATACCTGGCAAGATATTGGGAAATTTTTAAGAAATCACAAGGCCTGCACTGATCCATCACAAACTGTCAGAAATGGAAGAATGGTGGTTTCAGGTCTTCACTGTTACAATTCTTGTTAAGCATATTCTCTCAGAGAGAACACAGTTACATACCCAGACCATCTGGTGGCAATTTCAAGGTGCTTTTTTTTTTTTTGCATTTGCCATTTAGCACTGATCACAAGACACATGCAAAATAGAGATTTTCCTTGAGGAGAGGAGCTCATTTGCCTTTCTAGTATTCAAGATTCCACTAAAAGGGCTTTTGCGTGGCAGAAAAAGGAAGGAAGAATAGAAGAAAAAGGAAGATATTAGGACATATGTTCCCTCTGCACCCCTCCCTGCCATCATTAAGCCTCACAGAACTAATCAAAAGTTAGGTTTGGAGCCACATTATTTTTATCATACACTCTTATTCAAAGGTCTGAAAGGGAAGACAGGAATGAGGATGGTATGAGGAAACCTGATTGCAATGTTCCATGGGAACTGAACTTGCACCGAGAAAGCCACAAGGAAAATGCATGCTGAAACAGTAACGCAAAGGTCCAGTTACTCAAAGTTTGGTTTATGTCTTCAGCAGAAACAGAATTAAAGTAGTCATGCAAATTTTACAGATATTTCATCTTTACTTACTGGCATGGGGTCACTTCTTGTGGCAATTTCTAGTAAAATAATGGCATAACTGCAGAATAAAAACAAAGCAAAATCTTAATGAAATAATAGGCAATGGAGTCACTGATTTCTTCTTTCCATGATTTCTTATTCTTCCCTGTTGTATGACCGAAAGCCCAGTATCTCAAAAGGAAGGATGGCAACACTGCTGCTGTGTGTACTACTCTGTGTTTTCAGAGATCTGTTACTAAATGTTTTATAGCAATATCAAACCTGGTGAGACAGCATAGCTGAAACAGATTTTAAAGGAGAATAATTAGGTGATGGTAACTCTGATAAAACAGTATTGATTTAATTCAGCTTCAGCAGCACTGCTCAATAAAGTCCTAACATAGCAGACAGTGAGATTCACATAATGATTACAAATCAAGAGGAGCTGATCTAGGAGAAACTGCGAGTGGTAACAGCCTCTTCAGCTCAAATCAGAAGCTGCTCTCATGCTCCTGTTCTCATTTCCATTTTAGCTTTCCCATATGACCAACACTTTCCCTAGAGAAGTTTAAAAGCAAGTGATTCATCTATAAGAGCACAGTAAATTACAAGTCCCACTCCTGCAGTTTCTACTAATTTTTTATTTGGGCCTTACTTTCAGAAATATTAATGGAATTTTTGCACAGATAAAACTGAGGATTTCAAGACTGGGTCACTGCTCTCTGGCCAGTGAGCTCACATACATGTAGCAGGAAGGTTTAGCCCCTGCTCATATCATCAAACACAAAATTTGTTAAAATGCAAATTCTGAAGAATAGTCCAGGTAGGAAGATAGACCTTTTAATCATACAGGGTAAATTTCTATTTTCCCTGACTGCATGTTGATCTTCTTCCTTTTCTGATTTTATCTCTTACTATTTTATCTTTTCTTTTACCAAGAAAGGAGTAAGTGCAGTACCACAAGAGAAGACCTGGATTTTGCAAATATGCAGATTGACAGCAAGATAGATTCACTGAATCTGTCAAAAGTTCATTGTAGTCATGTATGATATGAGTAAAGCAGATCTTAAGACTATTTTAAGGGGAGTCCTTGGCAAAAAATTCTTTTAGGAGGCCAAGTTGCCTGCAAAGTCAACTAATAATATCCATTCCAAACAGGAGCAAAGTGAGAACACACAAGACTAGGAAGCATTTTTGTGGCAATGATAAATTGGAATGTATAAGACCACCCTAAAATTACTGTTTAGTTGGAGCACAGTACTTTCTAACACCACTCCATATTGAAAAAGTCTAGATTGACACAGGACAAATTACAGTAGCCAGAAAGACCAACACAATCACAAACTGTCTTAGCTGAACTATTTTGAAGCAAATTCTCAGGACATGTTTGAGCCTTTAGACATAAATACTACTGAGATCTCAAATTCTTGCTTAGATAATCTGACAGAATGGATTACAATTAATGGTGTTCTAGCACATTTAATATGCATACATTTGTTTACAATTGTAATCCCACTTATCTGAAAAGTGGTTGGATAGAAGTTATCCACCACTGGCAGGGCTAAATGTAATAGCCAAATAAGCCATTGGAAAGTGATCTTCTATAAAGGCTTTCAAAAGGAAAGGGACAAAGTTATCACTAGTGCATCCATTCTTCTTCTGACCTTTATTTTTTTCTCTGTAAACCAAAAAATGTCACTGTGTATATGCTGCAAACCGTGTATTGACATTAATTATAAAATTATGGGATGCATATGTGTATTGTGACATCCTGCAACATTGGTTCTATTAACTTTTAAAGTATTGCCATTACTGAAAATAATCCACTTTCTCATAAGAAACAGCAATGGAAAAAATGGATAAGTAGATAGTAGCACATCTTTATGCCTTTTTATCTACCAGTCTAGAGTGACTCCTTATAATTAATTTGGCAAATTTTCCATTTATATTCAGTGAATTCAGTATTTGGTTATCTACCAAATCTTGCAAGAGAAGATCCTGTGATATCTATGCTGTTCTGTATTCCAGGACCAATCCTTAAAAATCTACAATCAAACATATTCTTGGAGTGACAACAGAATTACGCTGAGCCTATTTGTCATTTAAATATACTCAAGATGAGATTACTAAGTGCAAGATCAGGAAAACTTAACTACCTGTAGACATCTGTCATAGAATTGGGTTCAAACTCTGAAAGCGAAAGTATTTCAGGAGCTGTGTAAATCTGTATCAAACGCTGCTGGCATGAGCTGGATCCCTCAGGAGAATCTTCTTTTCTGTATGACTGCAAACCATAATCTAACATGAAAGAAAACAAGGAGCAAACTCTTTAGTGAGTGCTTCTCTGAAACATGTGCAATAGTAGACAGTAACATGACTAGTCTAAAGGAATTAATTTTCCCTATTTTAAATACACATCTTAGTCTAGAAATACTGTGATTTTGGTGGTCTTGCCTCCCTAAACAATTGCAAATATAGAAACTGGAAACCAAATGTATAGGTAGGACTGCATAACAGCGGGGAAGTTGAACTACATAACCCCTTCCAATCAGAATTATTTTCTGATTTTATCAAATTATATTCAGATAATAGTCTCACCTCAGTGCAAGAGTTAGCATGTACATGCAGGGTTTTGTTCTACTTTGTCCCTTGATACTTATCTCTGGTGGCAGATTGCTAAAGTAATTACTGGTTAGACAGACTAACGACAGAAAAGCAGATGGTGGGTGTTACTTGCACACCACTAGCATCAGAACAAAGGCAGCATAGATGTGAAACATCTTTCCATCTATACTTCTAGCCTAATATAGAAGGGATGCTCAGCACATGACTCAGAATCGGGGAGGAGGAAAAAAAAACCAACCGACTTCAGTTTTCTTTCTTACGTAAACAGCACTCTGCTGAGTGTATGGGAAGGCTGGATGCAGATGTCTCCTTTTATCTGGAGTGACCTTTAACTGAGATGGTCTTAGAGATTAGTTCTTTATGTTGGAGGTAATTTTTTCAAATAGCTCCTGAATTCATTATTTGTGAGATTGTTTTGATATTATCACACCCAGATAAGCCATGAAAATTTGCAATTGCTACAGTACAACTATATAACTTCACAGAGATTCTATTTAACTGAGAGGAGCTGTGCTAAGGTGATATAGCTGATCTAATCCAACTATGTCTATTTTTTATGCTTTTCTCAAGAACAGGCTCTAAGCAGAGTAGGCAGTTCCGAAGGCAGTAGGATACTGAACAAGTTGGAGAAGCAGGCCTGGCCTCTATGACTAGAAGCCTTAGTCATAGGATGTTCCATTAAAAACCAAATCTGTTGCTGCTGCTTTTAGGATGGCTATGGGTTAGAGGGTGTGATAACTTCTTTGGAGAGAAAGTAGAAGAGATGATGATTGCCTTAATTCCCCTTGGCAGCTGCAAACTAAACCAGACTCTTCAGTGGTACTCTTGTTTCCACAGGCTGTTTTCCTCTGCCAGGATCAGACCAGACCTGTAGCTCTGTCTCCGGGAGAATAAAATTCAGTTTTCTAAATGACTGAAATGCTCTGAGCTGAGTCTATTTTTCTCCATGAAACCAACCATTGGAGAATGGTTTTACCAACCATTCTACCATTGTGTGGTCTGATGTGTGCATCAGTGGCACATATTAATTGACTTGACCTGATAATATAACAAGAAACTTGCTTCTGCACAGGCCACTTCTACTGACATCTGGTACAGTCTGCAATTCCACATGAAACATCAGTATGAAGTCACTTGGGAGGAGTGTTGAGTGTGAAATCTCTACACATTAGTGGGTTAGCAAACAGTTTTGAAAATTTTTTTTCTTATCTACTTTTTACCTGTGATTTTGCAAACCCACCGGTCATCTATCACACAGTTATTAGACTTCAACCGCCCATGATACATTTTGTGGTGGTGAAGATAAGCCATTCCCTGTGCAATATCAGTAGCAAAAGAAAACCTAAAAGACAAAAATCAGTAAACTGATGTTTCCACTAAACTTTCAGTCAAGAGTGGCTCCAAAGCCTACTGAAGTTTACAGAAACCTGCCTTACAGCTTTCAATTTGTGTTCCCCTGTCCAAAACATTTAAGGTGAGTGGCTGAACGCCCTTAACTCCCACTCATTTCTCTGAGCCTGCAGGCCTTTAGCCTCTATTTAAACAGCTAAGTTTCTTCTAGAAATTGCCAGTACTTTTGTATCATTGGGAGTGTTTTAAAATGTTTACAAGAGGAACAATTTTATTAACTTCCTCACTTTATTTGGAAGGTTTCTTTCCTGAAAATCTTTTTCTTTGCTGAAGGCAAACATAAAGCAGAAGCAGACAGGGAGTGTCATGAAGATCAATTTCAAAAAACAATGACATTGCCTTTGTGGAAGTTTCATTGACAGTAATAGTTCATTCTCTGTATTGGTAGGTATAATAAAGCATTTGTAGATATGCTAACCATGTAATGAATATGTCTTCATAAACAAAAGTGCAGTGATCTTTAGTTAAATAGGGATGCTCAAGACATTAGGGAACAAAATTAAGTTACATTGGAAAAAAGGTTTTAAAGCAGTTTTTGCAGATCTCTCTAGAGAGTGAGTTGAAAAGTCATTGGCTTAGCATGACCAGCACTAAGCATATGATTTATCAAAAAAAACCAGAAGACAAGTTGGACTGGATATTTGAATTTGCTGGCTTGCTTTCTTCTTCATTCTCTCCATATCACAGTACAGGCTTCTCTCTCCTAGGACCTCATATAAACTTAACATCTTTCCCTAAACAGCAAATATCACAGGATGTCTCATTTAACTTTTCAAAACTTTTTTTTCTACCTGAAACCCCAGTTCAAAGGAATGTCTTCATTGAAGAGCACATCACTCAGGCTGCCTTTGGGGCAGTACTCCATGACAATAGCAACATTTGGGACTTCTATACAACCTCCAATGAATTTGCAGAGATTGGGATGGTCAAGTTCCCTGTGAAAATCAACAGAAATCACAACACAACAACAACTTTCTTGAAAGTCCCTCCCGCCTTCTATACGGTAGCTGGAAAGTGCCTTGTCTCACAATGTAGAGAAAAAAGTAAGTCAGAGATAAAGACATTTTGATCTGGTGTTAAACAAAAATTTGAAAGAAAGAGGAATATGAATTTATGGTCACATTTGGAAATATTTTAAACCTTAAAGAACCAGTTTAAAAATGGAACAATGCTTTTCAGATTTCACTTCTTACCTCACTTGCTTTACTTCTTTACGTATGGATTTAGAGAGTGTGAATGCCTTCTTCACTATTTTCTTTATGGCCACAGTTCTACCATCACTGAAAGAGAATGAAATGTTTTAGGACAAATTCCTAAGTTAGCAATCCTTCAGAAGCGGACAAGACATGTTTTCTAGAGTGGAACAGCTTCATGTCATTAGGGATGACGCAGAGAATTTAAACCTTTCCATATGTGGCTGTAAATTTGAATCTATGACAGGTGACAGGAGCTTGTTTCTACTGACAGAGGAAGAATTAGTGATTACATTCAAGCAATCTTGATCTGTGGACAACATTTGGAATGCAAGTGTTAGGGTCAGTTGAGGCAATTCAGTGATGGAGTAGCAGCAAAGGAAATGTCAGAGTGAGAGAAACACATGCAGCCAGATCCCTGCTTATCCATTACTTCTGGTTACCGTTCTGTAGATCCCTCACTGACATTTCACATACTTCTGTTCTCATGGGGTTAAGCATTCTCAGCGATGAAGCAGCTGAGTTTGATAGACAACAAAGCAATTTTCCTTGTTAGAGTAAAGGAATCCAGTGGAGATACCTGCAGGAGTTTAAGTGATACCCACCATATAAATACAGAGTATGGGGTCTGTGGTGTAGCAGTTGTAGGGGCTTTGCCAATGAGACTGAACGCCCCGTTCTTACATTTTTCACCCTTACTGAATGTTTTAACCTTGAGGCATCTGAGGAAGATGATAATGACTGTGATGATGAAAATGTCACCATTCAGAAAGAAGCAGCAAAAATGCCTACTGGAAAGATCAATGCTGGACAAAGTGTTATATCAGTGAAGCGGCTGTGATTTTCCACAATCTGTGCTGAAAAAGCAGCTGTTCCCCCAGCCAATGATCCTAAGTAAGCTTCTTTATCCTGCAAAGCACAGTGTATTCCAATGGCAGGTATTGCTTCCAACATGTTCCACTCCTACCCCTTATTTATATTACTTTTATGTGGAAAATTGCTTTCTGGATAGCAAGATATGCCTAAAGCATCTGTCTACAAAGTTATGTGATGTGCACCTTTATAATTTGATACAGAGGTGAAATGCTCTGAACATTCAGTCGTATCAGCTGGTTTTAAGGACGAGATTTCTAATGTGCTGCTGTAAAGGGTGCCATTCTTTAGTGCAGAGAACCTAGCTGTGCTCTGCCTGCATTTTAGAAAATGAGCTTCATAAAAGCCTTGGTTCCAAGTATGTTTGAACAGCAAGGGACATTCATTAACAGACTGTAGTCCCTAAGAGGAAAGGAGAAATGAAAGCCAAACCAGAAACCTAGCACATAAAATACTTCACAGCCAGTATTTGGTACAGAAGTCAGATGATGATCTTAACCTACTGGACTTGGCCTAATAAGATAAATTCAAGCTTTTTTTTACTGCCTATCAACAGTAAAGTGGTGAAAACCAGAAATCAAGTTGAAACTGTAATATGGTAGGCACTGCAGTTAATTAGTAATATATTGACTTACTATCTCCCAGTCTGGGTGAAATATTGTTTCCTGGACATGTTGGCAGCTGCTGTGCAGGAGCTCGGAGCAGTGATACAGCTGACATTGGAGTCACTGCGTGCTGGGGGAGCACTCATCATGCTTCCTGTTGCTGTCCGTATGACGTGATCTAAATGGGATGTGGGATGAGAAAAGTCACCTGAAGATGCCTATTATTGCACAGGCAGAGACTCCAGAGGGAAACAAATATAGGGAATTCTCCAAATCTTTACATCTCAGCTGCTGTTGTTAACACTTAAGACAGAAAACCATTGCTTGGGATGTGACTGCTGCATAAAAAGTAAAATAGTTCCAAATATGATTCATTGCCAGAGATCTTTCTCACTAATCTTCAGGATATGATGCAATTTCTATTTCTCTGCGCCTGAGATGATTAGCCCTTGCTGCTACATAGATGCCGAGGACAGAACCCAGGGAAGGAGACCAAGCCCTGTGCTATACTTTAACAAGTCTATTTGGAGCTCGTAGAAAGTACAGGAATGTGGGAAGTGATTATAACACCAGACCGAAGTCAGAGAAGAGCAACAATACAGAAGGATGAAAAAAATACACAGTGATCTCGATGTATGTTTTTAAAATCTCTGTTGACCAACTCAAGGTGGCAAAAGGGACTTCAAAACAAATTCAATAATTACATATCATGTAACCATCTCCAATAAAAATCCAGGTTTAGGCAATTAATGTCAGAATTTCTGAGACTCTCCCTAGTAGAAGTATCCAATAAAGTGCTGCTGAGAAAGTTCAGCATCTCAGCTTG
The DNA here is from genome assembly GCA_038380795.1 of Pyrocephalus nanus. Classification (NCBI taxonomy): domain Eukaryota; kingdom Metazoa; phylum Chordata; class Aves; order Passeriformes; family Tyrannidae; genus Pyrocephalus; species Pyrocephalus nanus. Next base: position 61,178,238 of record CM076263.1, on the reverse strand, counting down.
AATCAGAACTGCCATGTTCCCACACCATAGTATTATCCATATGCAGGTCAAAATTGCATTGACATTTTAAGCCTTTCTACATCATTCCACCCAGAAATATATTAGAAATCCCTGAGGCAGTTTTGAGAATAAGAGTATACATATAAGAATGTACGTCTATATCTCTATATGTGGTGCAAAGCGACAAAAAAAGAAGTTATGTTGAAAAATTAAGGCTAATTTTTCATCATACAGGCTGCCTACCCTGGATAGAGCACTGATGATGTTTCCATTTAGATAACTGTGCATTTCAGGCTACAATGGGTAGCTCTGAATAGCTTTATCCATAGAAGACGTACTGGCTGCTACCAAATCTCACAATGTAATCAGTCCTCATTAAGTTGTTAATTATCACTCCTAGGTCTTAAATAGTATTGTTGCTTTGCAGGTTTCTCTCCAAGAAAGCTTGTGTTTCTTCTTTAATTTTTCAAACTAATTTTTAATGTGTTATTTTTTGATCATGCTTCTAATTTCCCTCAGTCCCTTTCTAAAGTTTTTCCTCATGTGTGATGTTTATGACATTCTCTGATTCACTACTAGCTGAAAACTTGTTCTTGTTAAATTTTCTGTAATGAAAGACACTTTCCTCAATTTCTGTATTCACAAATCTGGATTGAAATTCTGTTTGGTTTATGCAATCGAATTAATTTCTAAGCCAAAATCTCTTATTGTAGCAAAAAGAATATCATATCAAAGCTATACAAAAATTATTGTTCAACTGTAAGGCTGAAAGTATCTCTATTATGTATTATCACAAGAGCATCTTGACACTAGCAACACAATAACATAACAGATAAAGCAGACATCTGCTTAGCAGTTCCTTACAGACACACAAAGTGATAGAGTGTGCATCAGTACAGGCCTGTCACAGTAGATTTCTACAAATTTACCCTTTCTGAAGGTCTAGGTATTGTTTTCCTTCTGAATGCTAAATCAAGGAACAGCAAAGTAAATAATCTATGCCTATTTTAAGTGCAGAACAGTAAAGCATATAAAAAGATCTGAATTTGTTTAATTAAATTATAACTTATAGTCAGAAGATGAAATAGAAAAAAAAAACCCTTGACCACAATGAATTGCTTTTTGCAGCAAGTCTGCAACAGATAGCAGACACTGAGAGAAATGAAGATCGTGTTATATCACTCAATATATTTGTGCAATTTAGGGGCAACTTAGTCAGAGACCAATTATACAGAATGATACATCCCCTGAAGTAACTGTAATTTACTTTCTCTTACTCTAGAAGTTATCTGTTTCTTTTGCTGTATGCTTGTCTTTTTCAATTGACAAATCAATGTAAATAAAAAGAAGGAAACTATTTAAAATAACTTTAACATCTAAAGCTTCAATAAACAAACATATTACTGATCAGTTCACAGAGGTAACAGGGATGAAACATTGGATATGTCTTTCATACATTGGTTCACTTTTTGTAAGACCCTTAAAATGTAAAGATGTACTTATAATTGAGACTATTTCTCAAAATTATTAAGGCAACCGATCACAGTATCAAAATCACAAGTTACTAACCTTGTTTGATGCAGCTGAAGTCTATAATCCAGCTTTCATCCCAAAGCATCTTTTGTTTCTGATATTGAAGCCACTACCAAAAAAAATCAAATTAATTCCTAATGTAGCCCTAATGTTTTGAAAACATTACACCGGAGATTATCTTTATCAAATATGAAATTTTATAAGTATCTGATATTTAAGCAATCAACATACATCTTATGAGTAACATTAGAACCAATAACAGGCTTAGAAGAAAACAGCATATAATAAATATATTAAAAACCGAACAGTCTATATTCTAAAACTAATTACATGCCATATTTTGCATTGGCTATAAACTCTCTATTATTGTCAGTGTTTATGGATTTATATCTCAGCCTCGGTACCAAATGAATGGTTCACATCACCTCATGTCATGGACATGTGCTATGCTATGTAAGTGCACGACAGGAACACAGTACAACCCAACTCCAAGATAAGGAGCATATCTTGTGATAGGATTAGCCCCCAGTCTACAAATTAGGCCTTATTATGTCAAATACTCTAGCATAAAGAATATCAGGTAGGGAATCTTCGGCTACTTGAAGCATGAATGAAAAAGGCATAGATCCAGTAGCTGATTTTCTGTAGAGCTGACATGAAAAACTAACATACAAAGTATAAATATATGCTTTCAAATGAGCACCAGATTAAATTATACAGTTTTCATGGCTGCAGTCAACGCCAAAATGTCAAATCAAAGCAGCATATTACCATCATTATAGCATTTCCAAGAGTGTGGAATTATACTAGGAATGATGCATGTTTTCTTTGAAACTGACGACAAAAGCCCAGTTAATACTTAAGGAACATTGTGTGGACATTGTATTGACATATATTAGGAGAAATTTGTGACCAGTATAGAGCCCATTAAATCAAAATTATGTCAGCCCATTTATTTCAAAAGGTTTTTGAGGAAAGAAACTTACTTTTATCCTGAAAAGGTATGACTGTTCAAAGACATATTAGCAAGAAGTGACTACCAGGCTTGCTATAGACACTTGATATCAAACTAATCCTTTCTTCTACTTGAATTATTAAAGAAGGCATTAGTTTCACAGACAGTTATTTTTACATTATATCAGTAACTGAATTGGAAAAATAATCTTTCTCATCTTGCTGCAATAAAATGGATAAATTTTTTTTTAAAAAAAGATGCTGTTATTGAAGAGTTATCGTTATATCATTCCTATATCATTATACATATAGGAATATTTATACAGAAATACAAGAAGAAAAAATACAAACTCAAAACCTGCAGAAAAATAGCAGAAATAATGTTACAGTTTGCTACAAGACCTTTAAATAAGCCTATGCAAGGCAAAGAAACTTCATTGCTCTTTCTAAAATCCAAATGCCTGTTATTTAAAACCTTCTGAATTTCTTATCTGTGAAATTACACATTTCTGTCAGATCATATGGTTTCACAGGACAGTTACCATAAACTCACAACTTTTTTGTGAACTATAAATACTCAAATAGTTATCAACATTGCTTCTGTTCCTAAATCATAAAGCCACAGAGTGAGGCACAGAATAGAGAAAAAAAATGTAATTGTATTTCAGGCTTCCCTTAGTACTTCAATTTGTGGACCATCAGCCTTCTCCTGCTCATTCCCTCTCAGTGCAGTTGCCTACTGCAACTGCAGAACAAGATGGAAAGAGAAGGAATCCATGAGGAAAGAGTAGCCTATTGTTTTACAGGATTTATAGGCCAAGCTCCAAACAAATTATGTGTAGGTACATAGTCAATATAATGACTCTACAACTGCCACCTTCACCTACTATATCTTAGTTATGAAAATCATAAATGTGTTTTTTTCAAGATGTAGACTCATAAGGGTTATAAATCATCTTTCCCAGAACCACTCTGAAGTAATAAGCCATAATAGCACTCTTTCTCCTTTTTATACATACTTTTTCATTTAAAAGACACACAAAACTGCTCATTCCCTTTTTGTTTTCCTTCATAAGTCTGTTATAATAATTGATAACTACCATGCAAAATTAATCCCTTTGAACTGAACCAAGCTGGTTCAGTTACACTAAGAAAATGAGCCTATTAAAAAACCCCAGCCAACCAAAACAGAAAAATAAAGACCCTCTTTCCATGATTTCTTTTGAGAGTATCTCAAGTTGAATGTTTTGCATTTTAAGTTGTATTTGGACTTTGAGATTTAATGGCCTCTGGAGGAGCTAGTCCCCTAATGAATTTACCTAAATTGTTTTTTAATCGTTATGTAATTCTGGCCTCCATAGGGTTTTTAAGCAGTTAATTTCATAACAGAGTTTTATTGTGAGTAAAAAGTACTCTTGCTTTACTGGCATACCCTAGTTCCCGTTCTGAAAAACCTCTTCCTCCTTTACAATCATATATCCACCTTGCTGTTACTTCAGTCTTCTCTTCTGCAGAATGAAAATTCCTCGCACAATGATACTTCTCTTATAAAGAAGTCTTAATAGTTGTTTCCCTTCTTTCTGCTTTCTTTCACAGCATAGAGGTTCTGGATGAAGAAGTTCTATCCCTCTACTAAGAGAGAGCTCCATCTATCCAATAAAATCATGGAAGCAAGAGAAAATAAACAGAAGAGGAGAGAAAGGATACTTACAATGATTGTCAAAATGAAGCCAGTGCAGACTAAACATACTGGTAAGGCAATCGCTATCCTGGCATCAGCAGAAAGTGGGCATTCCCCACAGTCTGCTGGACAGATAGAGCAGCCTTCCTCTTCCTCACAAAAACCATCTCCACAGACTGATCAGAAAAGGAAACATGTATCAGAATATTTTAAGGCAGTTTTATCCATTTATGAGGTAGTATCCTGATCTAAACACACGGTTCTTGAGCTGGGAAATCTCACAGTGCCAGATATAATAATTTTTTAAGAATTTAGAGATATCATCCCAGAAGCTGCAAGAGCAGTCTGAATTTCTGAAGTGATGCAGGACCTCTTTGATCAGATTAAATGTTAGTTACATCAGAGGCTTTGACACATTTAGTGTATAAAACACTTCATCACTACTATTGTGTTTTCATTGTTCATATGGTTTTTTTTCTGAAACTCAAAGTTCTTCAAGGCAGGTATTTCCTTTTATATTCTTTGTACTTAATCCAGCCCTTGTGATCCCCAGAAGCCAGTGACCCTTCTTCAGTGGCAGAATACACTGGGTACTGCAGAAAGAAATCTTGCAACCCATACTTCAAGGATTTCTTTTACTCCAAGGTCTTATATAAATTATCAGCAGCATCTGATGTGAAATAAAACAGAAGCCCTAAAGGACAAAACTCCTTCTGCCGTGTCCTGAATAGCCTTTCAATTTTACCTCTATGACTAAACTAATATCATGCTGTACTTCAGCCTTGTGAGATGAGCTCAATGTAATAATGTCACTCTGATTTTTTTTAAAAAAGCCTTAACAAAACAAAATCCACTGCTCAGTAATAATTCTGTCTCAGCCCCATTAATTCCAGTATAATGCTAGGATAATAACAGAAGACACTTTCTGCCTCAGGGATAGAGCTGCATTTTTAACATTTCTTTTCTGCTATAGTGTACGTTTCCTGGAAAACTCAGCTGCTGTTGCCTTGAAATGAATAGAAAATTCTACAGCTAAATACCTCTATTCACACTGGAGTTACTTCAGTCCTTTTTTTCTTTTCTTTTCCATAACACTGGGAAATACATTCTCAAATTTCCAGAAGAGTAGCTAACTAGTACTGTGATGACATTGCTATTTTAACCAATATTTTTCTTCAGGTTATGTGTTTAATTTATTAAACAAAGTCCAATTTTTAACCTTTACATTGCTAAGAGAATTGTTCCAGTTATTTCTGTTTCCTTTCATACAGCTACACTAAAGTGAATGAAAGACTGATACTTTGGGAGCAATTTTATTTTAATGTGAAAAAGAGAACTAATACAGATTTCTACCAATCCAAGAAGAAGAGTGTTCAGACCCTCAAAACATTTGTTAGAAGAATATTCTCACATCCCTATGAACTGCAGACAAGGTTTGTAGTACCTGAAGCCATTGATTATGGTATTTGACCTTACTTATTTGACAAGAGTGGCTTTCTGCTGTTCTAGATTAATACATGTTCTGTGAAAAAGAATTTTAGAAAGACGGTTTTGTATTTTCAATGCTAAGTTGGGGTAGGAGGTACCTTTGCTCTTGGTAACCATATATGAATTATAAAAACATTGAGATTTGCAGTCAATAAGCAGTTCCCTCACATTTTCATTTTATATCGTACCTACTGCAGGAAGGACTGTGGTTTTTGCTTCCAGAGCAGCTTGCATTCTCCCAACTCGGATATGTGCAATGAGAGAAGTCACACCCACGTGAACTAAAACAACCTGCCAAACAAGTGAACAAAGCAGCAGGTATCAAAGTTTCTCTTGCATACAGTTGGCTTTACAATAAGAACTGCCCAGTTGTGATGACCTTCAAAAGAATTTGTGCATTTTTTTCAGAATCAAGGAGGGCAGGTGTCCTTCACCGTGCAGGCAAACAGAAGCAGAAGAGAAAACTCTTGTGAGAAAGGCAGGTCTGACCGCCCTCCTGGTGTGTATTCTTTTCACCAAGCAGGGCTATCAGGCCTGTGCATTCTGCCATGTCTGCTTCCCTGTTATTTCTGCCTGATAGAAAACCCCTAATGATCATATGAACCTGCAATACAGTCCAGTCAGTAGTGCAGTATATTGTTAGTTTTGGCCTTAGATGGACAGATTACGATATTAATTTTCCTCCCATCCCCATTACTTCCACTAACTACATAAGCCCTAAATCTGATGCTTTCAAGTCAGTTGGGAGCTGATATTACACAGCTATATGCATCACATACATACATAAAACCCAAATAAATTGATGGAGAGCATATACATGAAGTGCTTTAAACTAGTAGCAAGTAAGCTCTGAAAAGAGCAAACCAGGTAAAATGCTATATGCAATAAATATACTTTACCTTCGCAGTCCAGTTTCTTTGGCTCATTTTTCCAGCAGTAGACAAAGTGTGAGTAAATATCTGACCATCATCTGGGATCCATGGACCACAAATTCCTCCTTTACCCTTTAGAAGACATATTGCTTATGTCAGTAAACCACAACATAGTGGAAGTCCTAACTCTTCTTTTTTACCTTCTCAAAATTACTTATGTTCTCTAACAGCAAATAAAGGTATATTTCATTGCTAAACCTATTAATATGCCAAAACGCAAGCAACACTGTTCTGTGACAAAATAAAAGATGAAATAAGAGACAAGCAACTGTTCTTATACTGAGTCTTATACTGTTACTTTTGAAAATACACGAGCCTCAGTAGTGTACTCACAGAATGAGTAACCCCATGAAGCTAATTCACTTTTTCAGAATTTGCTGTATTAGAAGCAGAATCATATTCCACTTTTAATATTTTTCTCAAGGGATTTTATTGAAGTTTGACTTTTGACACAGCAGCGCTTTTTTTCCCTTTTTCTTTAACAAGGAAGGGAGGCACCTCTGGACTATCTGTTTGCACAGCATTTCTCAATAATGCTATTAAGATGTAAGCCTCCTACAACTGCAGTCATGGGGGACTATTATGGCTGTCCAAAGATCTTGTAGTTTTTTGGTTTTTTGAAAGGATTAATCTGTCTCATAACTCCAGATATTTTTTCAGGAACTTGTTTCAAAGGACTATAAGAAATATATTAAATCGAAAGAAATGGAGTCAAGCTAACAAAAATAGAATGTTTCAAAACTCATGATACTGAAAAAAAAAAAAAAAGAAAAAAGAGAAAATCAAAACATCCTCAAACAGTGGAAAAACCTTGCTTTGAAGTGTATATTCAATGTAATGTAGTGATACCCATGGCCTTGCTGTTTGACACTCAATCTGCTTAGACTCCCTTCAAGTAGGAACTAAAATATTAACAGTATTATGAAGAAGACAGATGATGCATGTTGGCTAACATGCTTTTGCCATTTCCTAAATTCCAAGCAGAACTAATTGTGAAAGTAAGAAAAAATGGAGAGGTCATGATAGTGGTAGGATGTTGAAATTCTTTACTGTGGTTCTAAACGAAAGTATTGGTGTGATGGTCCAACAGGGATTCCTCTTCTAAACCAAAGTTCTGGTATCAGCTAAGGCTCTCAGGGAGTCATTGAGAAAACAGCTTTACTAAGGGACTGCCAAGAAGCAAACTAGAGCACTTGTGGAGTAATTAGGCCTTCACAGAGAAGGGTACGTGAAACAGCTTCAAGATGTGTAGAGTAGGCTTTCTATTACACCATCTTTGATCAGGAAGAATGTGTCACATTTCCAGAAGGGACGTCATCTAGAAAAACTGGGCAACTGCATGAAGGTTAGTATGCAAGGAAGGGCTTACCTCATAGATTAAAAACACCTAAGGTGTTCCAAACTGTATTTTTAAAATCAGAACTTTAAGTATTTATTCAAAGAGGGACAGGCCAAGCAGACAAGCTAAGAATGGATCTTGCTAATTTTGCATGAACAAGTTTTGTTATCCTATATTTGGATTCTTTTTTTTACTCTGATATAATGGAGAAAAGTCATTCTATCTCAGGACGTTTGTACACATGCTTCAGCTCTAGAAGTCACAGCCAGTGATATTCTTCCCCCTCAACTCCTGTAATCCAAGCAAATCATTCATGTTCCTTCTATAAGCCGGAGAGACTGGAATACCTAGAAAATTTGCCCTGCCTGTTTTAGAATACCTTTCTTTCTTTGTTGACTGCACAGCAATTTGAGTCATGTAATCTCAAAGAGATGAAACTGGCCCAACTAAACATAATGAGAGATTCTGGATGCTGCCTTGCCCAAAGATACAGACACTTGCTTTTGTGGCCTCAGCATCCAGTGCAAAAAAATTCTGAAATTGACAGACATTGCCACAGTGGTTTTAGTGAACTATAGGTTTGGTGTAATTGTAATCACAGAAAGACTTAATGAACTTCAACCTAGTTATTAAAAGGATGTTTCATCCAGTAACAAGAACAGAGCACATTATGTGTACAATCACACTAACCATGAAGGCCAAAGGACAGGAATGAATGTTGGCATGGTAGACGCAGCAGTTCTCCTCATTTGCATCTTTCCATCGGGCAGGGCATTCATGCTCCTCACAGAATTTCTTTGCAGCAGGAGCATTGCTAGCCAAGCAGGAGAGAGAGAACAACTTTTATATCCATTCTTCATTCACAAAAAATTGCAGCAAGTACATGACAGGTTGTTCTTTATATTTCTCAGAAAAATTAGCAGCAAAAACATATGAAGAGACACAAACACTGTTGCACTATTTCTTTCTGTTCCATCTCGCTTCTGTTTGAAGCACTTCTGGAGCAAAGAAGATTGTTGTCAACTGGACCACTGCCTTCTGCCATGCGGTAGGGACATCTAGCAGGTACTGTGCTGCGACTAGGAACCAAACTCCACTTCTCTCCCCAGCCTGACTTTGTGACCAGGTGTGATTAGTTGGCACTACTTCATCTAACACAGACACCGTAACTCATCTTCCACTGCCAGACATATGTGTCCCTGGCTACTTTCAGTCTCAGTGTTTTCAATTATATACCTTCGTCTATGCATGATTCATACACATCATTTAGCTCCAGTCTTTGCTCCACAATTGAAATTGCCCAGGAAGATAAGTATATTGGATAATAATATCAGATACCATTCCCCAAACCAAAAATGTAAAGCAAAAAGCAGACTTTATGAATAGACTGTCCTGTAAAACATATTTTGAAATTTCACTCCTGAAAGATGAATGTAGTCACTCGGAAATGTGTGATGCAACACTGTTTCCTCAGCTGCACTTTCAGTTGTTTATCACTTTTATAAATTTGGCTTTAAGGTAAAATAATATCCTGCAAACATGGTCTACTCAGTAGATATAGCCAGACTTATTCGTAGTTTAGTTTAAATGTTATGCACTTGTGATGGATCTCTATAAAACAGTTCCTGAAAACAAGGATTTATTTTTTCAGCTTGTTTTTACTGAAAAAAGGCTAGTAATGAGTAGATTTGAGACAGAAGGCTGTATTTATTATAAGAAGACTGTGTTAATTTTAATAAATAAACACAAATATAGAGGATTAGGCTAACATAGATTGTATTCATGGTCAGACTTACAAAGGCATAAACATACTTCAAACCTGAGACAAGCAAATCTGTCAATACCCAAAACATTTAAACAGATAAAATATTAAAATTTATTGGCCTTTGAATTCATACTGGGAGTTAAAAATACACAATCAATCTGGTGCTTAATTCCATCACACAGTTTCTTTAGGGCTGCTTTTTAAAATTTATCCTGTATTCTGTATTTTTTATTCAAGACCTTCATCATGGCTTCACCCAACTATGCTGATGCCCATATGCTGACTTTCCAGCCAGATATATTTGGGTCAGCAAATGTAACCTTCAGTGTCAAACTGATAATCTTCTAGCTAAAATAATGTGCAGTGAAAAATTGCAGCATAGATTTCTCTCTCTTTAAAAATATTTTCCATCTGTCTTTATGTGCAAGACATGTATAAGTACATGAAAAGAAGACTTTTCCAAATTCCTTAGTGATTTGAGGGAGTGGGTATCCCTGGGAAGACTATAAAATCAGATTCATTTCCAAGCAGTGAAAAAATCTGTTTCATGGGTGGGATCTTGGAACTATTAGTAGCCATACATTTCAGAAAATGTGATAAACAAACTTAAAAAAATTTTGTAAACATAGTGTACAGATGACAAAAAAACCCAAACCAAAACAAACAAACAAACAAAAAACCCCACCTTTTTGTTATTGCAAATGAATTCTATATAATCTTTCAATATGAAAAAAAATCTCTGGATAACACCTTTTAAATCTTAACTTTGCAATGCGAATACACAGAACAGCAGCAAAAAATGTGAAGTTTTCTAAAAACATCTCTTAGACTAATAGCACAAAAACTGGGGAAAGACAGCTACAGCCTCTGACCCGGGTCTTGCCATAAATGGATGGAGAATTGTTATATATAGACAGAAGTGTAAAATTAGGGTGTATTAGCCCTGGATTTGTAGATCCAGATCTCTAGATCAGGAGTTGTACAAATAAACATTCTCTTCTTAGCTACTGATGTCCACAACACAGTCCCTGAGTTGCTATATAAGCTTTTGGACTGATTTTAATCCCACAGAAAACAAAATGGTTCACCGCTGAATTCAGTGGATTCAGTGTTGGCCTAGCCTCTTTTTTATATCCATTTTGTGCACTTCAATCACCCTTATGATTAAAATGAGTTTAAGATATACAGTTAGTCTAAGACTTGTGCTTAAACTTCAGTTATAAATTTCGTATGTAGAGAAGCAAGAAGTTATGTTCAGAGCTGCACTGAGACACTAGTGATGTGCCTAATCTTTGACTAGGCAGGCAAGCATGCCATGGTGGCTGCTCTGAGAGCAAAGGCATTGCAGAGGGGAGAATATCAGAGCAAACAGAGCTCTAACAGACCTCAAAACATGCAAGGAATTAGTGAGGAGCCCCAGAGCATACATTCCAATTATATTTATGAATATGTACACACAGAATCCTCACATACTCATGACCATAATAGCATTTTTATAGGAAGCAATACCTGTGGGGAAGGATTCCATTTTGGACTGCATATTGATAAAAGCTGTCTGAAGCAAAGACTGCATAGGTCACGTTGAAGGATTCCCCACTCACAGCCTTTTCTGGAGGCCTTTGCAGCCACATCATCTCCAGTCCTAGAAATGACACAATCATGGGCTAAAATATTTGCTATACTGTTTTACTCAACAGATGCATAAGAATGTACAACCTTCTGTGTATTGATTTTCATCTATTCATAGAATCCTAGAATGGTTTTAACTGGAAAAGACCTTAAAGATCACCTAGTTCCACGGCTCCTCCTGCTACGGGGTAGGGACCCTTCCACTAGTCCAGATTACTCAAAGCCCCATTCAACATCGTCTTGAACATTCCAAGGATAGGGCACCCTCAGCTTCTCTGGGAAACCTGTTCCAGTGCCCCATTACCCTTGGGGTAACCCTCTGAATATTCTTCCACTGCTTTTTATGAGCTCAAATCAGTCATCTGATTTACTGGCTGTATAGGTAAAAATGAATGCACATTAATTGAAAAATTCTGACACTCATTTAGAAAAGATCTTGCAGTTGAAGAAATGTAACACAAAATCTGTTGATCTCACATAAACTAGTTTTGTCTCCAGTATAATGTATTGCTGCTTGTCATGATAAACATTGCTCTTATTTCTTGACTGCTCTCACTAAAGCACATTTTATTATGGAAGAACAGACAACTCTACCACACACAAAATTCAGTCAAAACCCTTAACCTCATGAGACATAAATTATATATACTAATAATTACATATTTAAGAAGGCATTCTTATTTTATAAAACCCTATCACATCTGGAACAGAGGACATTGGAAGGAGTGCTACTCAAACATCTGTCATTTTCCATTTCACACTTTTAAGTGGGAAAGATGATTTATCCCAGTTGCCTGTCTTTTCCCTTGGACTCCATATTACCTGTTCTGGGACTCCATATTACCTGGGCCTGGGAATGAAGTGAGATAAGAGTGGGAAAAGTTTTAAATATATAATCTTAAATAACACTATAAATATCTTTCCACTCCATTCACCTACCATTTCCTATAATGTTGGATGAAGGTTTTAATATCCACCACATCACATTACTTACATCCTGCAACTGTGTAGCATTCAGTTTGTAAAGAAGTATTAAATCACTTCTGCAGAGAATGGGTAAATCTGCCTTACAAGAGATTCCCCTTGTGGTTGTTGTTGTTCAGTTATGAACCTTTTGTTATCCTGTTGTTTTCATAAGTATATTCTTCACTTGCACTGTTACTAAAGCCACTATTTTTTCCCCTAAACATGATTTCCTATCAAGTATAGCTGAGCAAACTGTAAGATAACCTCTTTATTTCCCATCTCCCTTGAAAAGTAAAAACTCTTTAATTATAAATGCTCACATTAAGAAACTACAATAAAAAGATTTACTAAAACAAACAAACAAACAAAAACCCTAGTGTGATTTGCACCAAGAGTTGAGCTTCAGAGAACATGTGAAAATGAAGGCAAAAGGTCAGCATAAATTTTAGTTAAATTACTTTCTACTTCCTTTTAAAGGTCTCATAAAGGTAAACAAACCTCTTCTTTCAACAATAGATGCTCCCGCATATGAAGAAGAAAAAACTTAGAGCTTTTGTTAAATCCACAGCAGTAAAGCTACAGTATATGTGTCTTTTGGCAAATGCTCAGAAAATGGCAAGGAAAACCCCAGAGAAAGGCAGGATAGAGCTTGGAGTTCATTCTAAAACTAGTTGTAAAAGATGTATGTTAATTAAGCAAGTTACTTGCACTAGTTTTCCTTGTACTCAGCTCACTCTTTGTTTATTATTGAGAATAGCTTTAAACAAGTCATCTGTACTGATAAACCGCTGTTTCAATATTAAAGCATTAGTAAATTTTTAGAGGGATAAAAGTCTTAGTTGAAACCATCTTGATTGTCTTTTAATTTCACTATTCCAATAGAATTAATTGGAAAATGTTTAAATGTAACATTGAGCTCAGAGTGTGACCCAGCAGTGTATCACCTGGAGGGTTTTATTGGTATAAGTTTCTCATTTTTTTTTCTAAAACCACTTTTGAAATACTTGTCTCTGATCGTATCTTTTACAACGTAAACAGAGTGTTCCTTTACAGCAGTTACTTATTTGTTACAGAGCCACAAAGTCACAGAATATTTGAAACCGGAAGACACTTCTGGAAATCATTTGGTCCAACCCGGTGTTGCTCCAGGCAGGGTCACATAAGGGAGGTTACGCTAGCCTTTGTCTAATTGTGTTTTGAAAATCTGCAAGAATGGAGGAACCACAACCTTACTGAGAAACCTGTTATATTTTTATCACCCCTGAGGTGTAAGAAATTTTTCTTATACTTAAATTGAATTTCCCAAATTTCAGTTGCTCTTTAATTATTTTCCATCTCAATCAATTACCAACATAAAAATGATTCTTTTTTTTTTTCTGTTGTCTCATCATGTAAATCCATTTTAGAAACTGACAGGACTAAATGGTTTAAAATCTCAGGCGTTTTTGAAGTACTATGGAACACAGTTTTGAGCAAGGTAGAAAAGCATGACATAAAGCATCAGTGATTTTGCTTACTGGCTGGAGGGCTTAAACACAGACCACTTTTGAACTGGCACTACAGAATTTAAACAGTGACTCAATACAGTTCCTGCAATGCAGAGTTGCCAGCCTGCTTTGTTTGGATTAAATTGCATTTGATTTTCTAATGAGAAAGAAAATGTTTTCTATTTCTTTCTGGGGGAAGGGATTCAGCTGTTGTTATTACTTTTTCTTTTGGAACCACTAAATACTGGACAAATAATTGCTCTGAAGTATGTTTTACTGTTTTCTTTCACTTAATTCTCCAGGAAAAAAGGTTGTTCTTGATTCAGTTGCTTTCCAACATGGATAACATTCATTATGAGTGAGGCGTTATTCTGAATACTTCAATTTTGGGTTTTCAACCATTCCTTTCTTGACCAGCTTTATGACTCACTCACCTCCACAGTCCAGCATGTTATACTCATCTGGTTTTTCCAGGGGCCAACAGTCATAGTCTTTGTTATCTAAATCATGCCACCCCTCCACTAATATCACCTGCCAGAAAAAGAATGAAAGTTAATAGACACCATAAAAGACAGTATGAGAACAGGAGGATGAGTTCCACTTCTCAAGTTTATAACTCTTCTACAGAAATCAAACCAAATGCAGAAACATAGCCTGGCATATTTCACACTCTTCAACTTCTGGTGGAAAAAAAAAAAAAAAAAAGGACAATTTTCTAATTTTCTAGGGGTGTACAAATACGATCACCATGTTGTTTTGATCTGTCCAAAGACAGACAAAATTAGGACTGCATAAGCCTATTACAGGTAGAATACAGCATCCTCATACCATATAGATTGAATTGCAACAATAACAGGATATACACTATACCTGTGTATGTTTGTATATATATACATATATATAAAATGCATTATAACAGATATATTAGTAATGTATTAAAATATACACTCTATAGAGGAACAGAACAGAATACATAATGCATCCTGGGTTTATTCTAATTCTAATAAAATGTAATAGTTTCTACTCACACAATCTGCAAATTTTTTCTATATATTATTAAAAGATAATCATACACCATATTATACAATTGCTTATCACAACTTTAATGGAATAAGATAGAATGAGACACCTAATTTTTCTAATATAGCCTTCTATTACACTTGGTTTCTAAATTACTAAAATAAAATCCAACAACTGCCTGATAGAAATAGCTGTTTTGCTTTAATAAGCCATGTACAGTTCTTTCTGTATGCACAAATCACAGGAATAAGTTCTGGTAAGCAGATCTAGGTAGTGTACCTACCAATAAACTGAGGAGGATTCGGATCTTTAAGGCTGGCGTTTTGGCAGCTCTCATGCTCCCTAACGTGCACCCAGCTCACAAAGTGTCAGGGCTGCTTCTGATGCTGCTGTGGCTTCTGTGCCCTTGCCTAAGAAGGGGTGTTGCTAGGCAAGCTGATCCTGGCAGCTCCAGCTGCTGCTGCTGTTCTGCCTCCTCCTTCCCTCTTCTCCCCTACTCCTCTTCATGGTGCAGAATGGAAACACCACCTCTGTAACTCTGCTGAACCTCTCTGAAGGTCCCCACTTGCCTTAGGGGCAGCCCTGCTCTCAGACTGCTGAAATTTGTGCCCCTTTCAAGCTCAAAACTCGAAAAGCAATGGGAGAATTCTATTTCACTTCCTTGTCAAAAGTGGGCAGCATCTGAGCCTTAGGCAGATACAGCTGGGCATGGGGAGGAGAGGATATAAAGTCCAAGGCAAGAAAAGGTCACCTATGTAAGATAAACCACAAGACTAGAGGTTGACTAGATGATCCCCTCCGTTTCCTTCCAACCTGAATTTTATGAGACCCTATGACTTCAATTTCTCACCCTGAAGGTTAGGACAACTTCCACCCATGTGTTCTGCTACACACACAGGTGAAACAGACCTCTGTGTAGCCATGCTGCTAAAATAAAGACATAGATGTGCCCATGACTAATTAAGTTTGCTGAAGCCACCATCAATACAAGTTGTTAGTTATGACTCAGCTCTCCTGAATATTTCCTTGTTTTCTCTTGAATTCTGGCTCTCAGCCTCTGATATTAATAATATTAGTCAAAATGCTGGGACTTAAATATTACTTGCATCAAAATTGCATGAAAAAAATGCAATGTGTGTCCAACTAAACTTGAAAGGTCTCTGGATTTATTAAAATATCTGTGTGGATTCACTCATAAAAAAGATATTTGTATAAACTAATATGTTGTAATTGTGCTTAACTGTGCTTCACAGTGACCATTTCACCAAAATCATGGGTTTCACTGCATAGAAGTCTTTTAGAGGATTTCAGCATGCCAGTTTTTGGGGGGTTTTTGGTTCAATTATCTGCTTAAAAGGATCCTACGTATATTAACACTTTGAAGAAGTTTTCCTGGTGATGTGTTTTAGGATATCTTGTGCTTAATGAGGAATTTGCTGGCAGGGAAGCTAAGGATTACATATTGTTAGACACTGCAGCAGCCAAAAGATTACCAGACTGATCCTATTTTCTTTAATAGGACTGTCAAATATTCACAAGACATTATTATCATGATTCAAGGACCATAAATATCTTACATTACCTTTATAGCTACTTGTCAATCACCAAGTTCAAAACTCCTGGAGAGTGGCCATGTGCACATGAGAATCTTGAGTTAAAGATGGATGGGTAGGAATGGCTAGTGATTATCTGATGTACTGGACTATCCCAGCTATTTGAGAAGTACATTACCACTTCTGCTTTTAAGTACTGGACATTTAAAAAAGAAAACCGGTGAGGACTTTTTTGCAATATAAATATATATGAACCTTAGTTAAAAGAAAGGATTGACAGCTCAGTGAGTAATACATTCTTCAGGTCTATCTACAACTCTGTATATAAAGGAAATCAGAAACAAATATAAAAGAATATAATAATATTTGCTCTACACTTGCTCCTTTTCACATTTGTAAGTTATATGCAATTACATAATTTGCATTAACATCTTAACATTACCACAAATTAATTTATTATCACAGTCAGACCCAGTATACCATAGATTACCTACTGCCACTTGACTTGCTAAGTGAAATAACCAGTTCTTTGGCTTCTTCTTTTCGAAGGATCTCTTAATCTGAAAAAAATGCCAGTTAATTTCTACTTACTGAAATTAAGTTTATCAAATCGCTTTATGTTTAGAGATGTAATTCTGTTGTGTTGGCTGTGCTCAGATGGTTCACTAAGCTACATGATTTGCATTTCATTTATTAACTCAATAATAACTTCTACCATGAAAGAAACAGAGTGAAAATTAAGATTTTTTTTAAAAAATATAATTACCATAAGTGTAGATATTTTAAAAAACATACATTCTTATTAATGTTTCAATAATCATATAATTAAAATACAAATATCTACTTGTAGCCAATTATAACAATGGATACAATTTCTGAACAAGAGCTGCTAACTACGTGCTTTCAAGTAGATTAGGAAAGCAATATTGAGCAATAAACTAAAACAAAAATTACTATGATGAAAACTTTAGATATCCTTGAAAATAATTATTTATTCTGACATTCAGACTTTCCAGATGGTTCTTGTCTCGTAAGACACTTACCAAAAAAATTTAAAAAAAAATAATTAAAAAAAAAATGTGCCACCATTTATCAGGACTGTGTTGTAATTTGTGAAATCAGTAGCTAAAGCTTAAGTTCTTGATGTATAAAGCTCTACTATGCAGAGTACGTTCATCCTGCCATGGTTTGGCATCCTGCTCAGTGCTACACTGCTCCCGGCTCCTACTATCCATATGATGTAAGATTACTCATACTATTCTCATTTTGCAGTGAGAGCTCCAAAATCATATTAAACGAGTCAGAATCTGAATGCTGTTCTTACTGGGACCGTAACAGACCAGGAAATCTTCCTCTACTGGCGGCGCCTGCGGAGCGCTGTCAGCGCACTCTGACACTGCGCTCTAGTGGTTTCCCTGCAGAACAACGCCAGGCAGGTTCCCCAACCAGCTCCGCCTGGTCTAAGGAAAGACTCCCCTTGATGCACAAGCTGCCACAAATGGAGTACGAAGCAGCAGCGTAGCAGAGAACTCGCCTGGTCTCAGGTTCTCACCTTTGGAGGCAGCAGCCACAAGAAATTCCCAGGGCGCTGGTGTGTGGCCACAGTACCACAGCACAGCAAGGGATCACACCTTCACTGGGTCCCCCTAACCATTTGTTTATGTGATTTTAGCCTGCAGAAGGCGCTTTGATGTCCTATGGAATGCAACCTCACAGACGAAGGATGTTGATTTTTGTCTGGTAAATGCCCAATGACACAAACAATCCTGTGTGTCAAAAGAGGCCTTCCAGCATTTGCTTCTTGTGTGCTCTCCCCATGGTGCTGCTCCTCTAAGCTTTTTCTTGCTTATGAAATGAACTGGACAATTGGATCAAAAGTCTCCCTAGCTGAAAATGTTGGTGGTTTTAGTTATTTTGATATAATGCATGACTGAAAACCTAAAGAGAATGGATAAGAAAAACTGAACTCTCAATTCTCAGAAAAAACAACAAGAATTTCACTGTCAAAGTGATGGAGGTTAAACTTTAGAAGATCCTAGCCTAAGTACACAACTTCATAGAGATTTCAGTAATGGAATCTGTAGTTGTTCAAAGGGCATTCACAAGTCTCAGAATGTGAGAATGAATTTCATTTTGACAGGATGACTGGCTGAGAGGCTTAAGAAAAGTTGGTCCTGGTTCAGCACAGAATAATTTGAGTTTTTTTGTTTGAGAAGAATCTCAGCAGAATATCACTGATATTCTCAAATTCCTCCCCTCTTTCAGTCCTCCCACACAGGCAGAAATGTTACAGATGTCTGCAGTGCTTAAGAACAGAAAGCTTGGCTGTTCATGAGATCTACTGCGGAGCATCTGCATAACAGTGACAGATAGCAATTAGGGACAATTGTGTTATTAACCTGTACCATGCTCCTAAGATCCACTGGTAATTCCACTGATACTAATGGCATTCAGTTGAAGTTTTCATTTTGCTTTAATGAATTTTTCCTCTCCTCCTCACTTCTCACTGCATTACTTGTTCCTATTTCTAGAACTCTTCAATGATTTTCTGAAGCCTATATTTTTATGTACATTAGCACTGCACATTTATTGGCATTGCACACACTCTTTCTCTCCTCCAAAAAGACACCCTCATAAGCCATCCTCTTTCTTCAACATCACAGTCTTTCTGTGGATAGAGACTTTGTCTCAATGAGCCTTTTAAATCTGTGCTTCGAGTGGAGTGAACTTGGCAAATGTTCATTTTGGCATAATGCCATTTTGTTGACTGTTTTGTGACTGATTAGTCGTCAGAACTAATCTAGTGGGAGATGCTTAGGATTTTTGTCTGCTATTGAACCTGAAAAGACTTCTCTGCCATTCAGGACTTTCTGGTTCTTTGGGTACATTATTTTCTCTGTCGAAGTCAGACATGCCTTACTTCTGTCAGAAAACACTGGGGGGCCAGCAGCTTCTTTTACTGGCATGTTTAGCACCCAAACAGAGATCCATCTACCATTTACCCTGTAGCTTCAACACAAAAAATAGTGGCTCAAATGCTGACAGAAGAGACAGAAAACTGGTTTAAATTCAAAACCCAAATACCTGATGTGAAATACCTGTTAGGATAAAATAAGGTATCCTTTTGTAGCCATATGCAACTTTCCTATGATTTAGGGCTCAACCTCTCTTTTATCGAAATCCCTGGAACATGTTTTTGCTTTTTCCAATGATATGCCAGAATGGAAAATTTGAGAACTTACTTCAAGGAGAAATGTGAGCATAGTAAGTCAGTATTTATAAAGTGGACCCTTTTTTCCCCATTATTTCAATTTTTGCATTTTCTAGCTGTACTGCTAATTGCTTTTTCTCCTGATATCTCTCTCCCTTCAGAGAATACACTCCAGAGTGCTATCCTTAATGATTTCTAGGGCAGTCTGGTTAGCAAGCAGCATGGGGCGTCAAATATAAAGTACTTCAGTATTTTGCTCTGTCAGATATTAGTTAGGAGTTGAGCTGTGTCTTCTCATCTTACACTTTCCTTCCAGACCCCTCACTTCCCTTATAATCCAGTTTCTATATGATAATTTCCTGGTTTTCAAAGTTTCAAAAGGAGCAGTTTCCCAAAGACAAAAATAGCAGCCAGAGGCCTGATAGCCATGAGTCTCCCCATGGCTTGCCGACACTTAGTTCTTGGAAAAATTTCTCTTTTTTGTGTATTATGTGTACAGTGAGTAACAAAAGGAAATATCACAATGCTGACATGGGCTATAAGGACCCTGAGCATAACCCTTTCTCCTGGAAGTTTTCTGCCTGGTCTCAGGGCCAACACTGACAGGGCAGCTCTCCTGCCTTGAAGCTATGTGCAGGAAAACTATGTGCAGAAAAAGCCTTTGCAGGGACTCCTTACCTTTCTACAGGTTTCAGGTTTAGGCTGGGGTTTCACTCTTGTTTTCTTGCCAGAGCTGTGTTGCAGCTATGCCCACACATGGCCAGATACCCTGTTGATCTTAATCCTGACCCTGACCATATGGATTTGACTTCCTGGCTTGACCTTGGACTTGTCTCATTACCCTGTATTCAACTGGTCATTCCCATTTTTGCTAGCCTTGTATACTATCTACAGACCTGCAATGATTGCCCTCCTCAAGCACAGCAGACCTGGGCTCTGTTAGGAGTGATGCTACACTGCCTGCCTTGCTGTCACCCTGGATCTCCCTTCCTTGTGGAACACTCTGTCCCTGCTTGCTGACAAGGACATCTCAGCTGTAATGCTGCAGAAAAAAAATACAAAAAAAACCAACCCAACCCAAGCAAAATAAAAAACCAACACCAAGTTCAGAAGTAAGTATGCAATAAAGCAAAATTCTAGAAAGGAAAATGTAAATGCTTTGCTCAAACTCTCACAGACATAACCCTTGACAGTGTCTTCTGCTAAACTGTTTCTAATTGAAAGTATGGATTTTTTGTAAAGGAGTTACTCTTTACAAACAAAAAACCCTCACTTTCATAATAAGTAGAAAATTATTAGGACAGGACAGAATTCAATGCATAATTAACTTTGAACACAGATTTATTACTATCTTGGGATTATCTGTGGCTTCTACAGTATTTTAAAATGAATAGTGTTATAACTGATTTAGTTTCATTTCCAGGCGCACCCATACTTCAAAGTATCTGCTTCAGAGTGGCTGTGGTTTTAGGTATTTTTATAACAGGTATATAGTCATTTAGTTTTTTAACACTGATAGGTTTTTGCTAATGCTTAACCTTGATCAAGCATTGCATTGGTTCATAATATTACTTTTTCTCTAGTTAAAAAAGGATGAGGCAGGACTTCTCCTTATGCCCCAGATAATTATTCCACTAAGAGGAGATGACCTTTCACTTGTATATATTTGTGTGTATTTGTGTATTTGTTCTCTGTAGTTCCCTGGTAAGAAAAAAACACCTTATTAGTGTCTTTATATCCCATGGAAGCTGCATAAGCTGCTCCACATTTGAGGGGAAAATTTCGAGATTCAAGTAACTCATCTGGAAAGAAAAATACAAAAAATTCTTAGCCCTCCAAGCATGAAGTAGGCAAAATCTTCTACCATTGTCAGACAACAGAGGATTAAAGAACCAGGCTACCTGCCGAGAGGATAGGTAAACTGGGTATGCTGTATTGGGAAAACCAGGCAAGAAATTGCTCTTATCTCTGCTCCTGGAGAAAGTGCTGCTTCCCAGGGATCATGAGACCTATTCACTCCTCTTTTGCAAATAAATACCTATGCTGTAAGGATTGGTTTCTATGGACTCTGAAATGAGATGGATGCTGGTGTGTTCTGCATTTAAGGACAGATGGGGTGCATGAGAACCTGAGTGTCCAGGGTACGGGTGTGCTTCTGTGCTGGTGAGAAAGGGATAGCATTTGAAATGGTGTCTTGTGACAAACTCATTAGCACATTGCAGTAACTCGTGAGGACTGTTATAGAATATCTTGCGGTTTTCTTCTTCCCTTTTCATTTGAGCAAAAGGATGCTTTTCATCTCTGGCTTGGCTATTTCTGATACTAGGTAGGACAGGTTTCAGGCATTCTCTGTGCTTTGTGCAGGGCTTCTGAAAAGACTATTTTTACCACATGGCTATTAGCAACTCTCTACAGTCCTCCTGCCTCCCTCAGGGTCAAATTCTCCCCTGAAAGTGTGCTCTGATTATGTAAGAGATATAAATTGAAATTCCTTTGGGAAGCTGTGCTAGCATAAAGCTGAAGAGAATATTACTTGTGAGGGTTCGATTAAGCACAAGTGGATCATTCTCTTAAATAACTCAGTGTTTATTTTTGTTCCCTCTGAGGTACAGAGGTTTGATAGTGGTTTGATAAATACCCAGTGCATAAGTTTCATTCTTAAGCCAATTTACAGCTTGTTCTGATTCAACCCTTCCCCCTGCCAAAAGCTCAAGTCAGTGAGCTTTTATGAAATAGCTACATCTCTGTGTATTATGACTGGGATCATAATGACTAGGATCAAAACATGATCTTTCTAGTCTCACAAAGAGGATTCCCTATCTCTTAATGAAGCCTGAGATTACTTTCACTTCCAACCGTGAAATGAACATGACCTATCATTAGCAGCACCATTTTACTGCATTACTCCATATGCACAGCATATAGCAAGTGGGCCAGACTCTAACCTTCTCAAGAATCAACACTTCTCACCCTAATCTTGTCTGCTTGGGAGGCACTTTTGTTTAAAGAAGAAGTCACGATATGCAAGAGAATCATATACTATACTCACAAAACATATGAAGTATTGTACGTATTATAACTGTGCACAGAAACCTGGGTTAACCAGCTTCGTCAAGTCTGCCCAGCAAAAGTTTTAAAGGTATAAACGTATAGCCTGAGGGAAAAAAAAAAAAAAAAAAGGGGGAAAGAAAATTAGGGTTGTCTGGACTTGCATGACCAAAAATTCCACAGGCTATATGCGTTTTAGGAGAATTTGTAGTTAAAAAGTATCCAGGACCACAAGCAAAGTAAGGAATAGGAAGCAGGATCAAAGATCAGAGTTGTGAGGACAAAGATTTACATGGCATCTCACAGTGAGAAAGTTCTTGTACCTCTGTGTTGAACAAATGTGTTTCACTGGATTTCTAGGATGTGACCTTGATGGAATACAGGCATACTCCAAGTGCTCTATTCTGCTGTCTCCTCTTTCCTGATTGAAAACACAGATTTGAGATGAAACTAGATGACAGAGAATAGATTCTCTGAATGCACAATGGCCTTGTGATTTCATAAGTACAGGGAGATGGCAATGAAAATTTTCACAGAATGACACGTGACAGACAAGCAAGGGAATAGGTAGAGGGGCAGAGTTCACTGGTCCTCCTGACAAAGGGCGTCAATCAGCAGTTTGGTCTGCTTTAGTCAAGAGTGATAAAAGGACCTTAAAGGAAAACCGAGTCTTGATTCCTAGGACGGAATAAGGAAGTGCTATTCAGAATTATGATATATATTTAAAAATATTTATGTATGTATTTATTCTTCATTAGATGTATGAAATGAAAAATGACAGGAGCCAAGCACATCTGGACACACCTTGTGATGCCACTGAGTGCATTTTCTCTGCCTCATATGAGAACTGCCATCAATATTTGTTACTGCTACCTTCTGTAGTGAATTCAATCTCTCATTTTCTTTAGGGTATGCTTAAAGAATTCCCTTATCTGAGATCTACAACAGATAGTGAAAAAAACACTTACTGATACCGCAGAAGTTTCAGCTCCCAGGGCAAACTGTCAGAATCCAAGCAAGCTTACATTATTTAAGTGTGTTTTAAGCAATGCCATGCAAACTATATTTTCTTACGGGTAAAAGAAATTTTAATCACACATTTAATCTTGATTTTTTCATTTGTGCTTTAAATCCACAACTCTGCCTGTAGTCTATATTCTTACTGAGGGATTAGTATAAAGATCCAGATTCACACCAGGGACATTTAGACCTAACAGCAAAAGAGCAATGCAAATTTCTACATGATGCATAGGCAAAAATCAAACCTATAAACAAATATGATAATGACCATGCATGATTAATCACAGTGGAAATTCTAGTAATGCAACATTTTTACAGACATAATTTCATCCATTTTCTGTAATAGTTTTTTGAAAGCCCAAAACCTTTTATTTAGCCAGAGTAAGTGTAACTGTTGTTAACATACTCATTTTGTTTCATGGTATTTTCACTGGCCAAGATGCTGCTGTTCTATAAATATTTACTTCTAGTTCATTCAAGAGTAGACTTCTTTAACTTCTTTAGTTGTAGCATGTCAGGAATTACAAATATAATTCTGGGTATCTGACATTCATTTACTGTTGCTGTAGAATCTCAGTTCTGCCTTGGTGGTGAATCATGTCTCACTTGTTAAAGGACACAATAATGATTCTTAGAGCCACACAAAGAAACAGTACCAAGAAGGTCAATTCTTTAGAAACAAGTTTTTTATTCTATTTGTCACGATATTTAATGAAAGAAAATAGATACAGGGAACAAATTTGTATTACAACAGTAGACTTATAACATGCAGATTAATCAGAACAAAGAAACTTTTCATTTTAATTTCTTTCTATTCAGTACCCAGCATAACCCCTTTGTTTCTTTCCTAAAAGATGAGTTCATGTGCCAGAGATTCTTAGCACAATTTTCAGCTTCTAGAATCTCAATATTGGTTTCAGTTTAGGTGTTCCTGCATCCAACTAGGCTGTGAATAGCTGTGAATAGATACCAAGTGTTTATTCTTTTCTATTTTCACTTTCTTAGAAGTCAGTTTTTAGTGCCTGGGAAACACCCCTTTTTTTCCCTACAGGGAGTCAAACTGCAGCCCTAGATGTGTTCCAAGAGCCCTGTTCAAAAACCTCTCCTCCAGATGTTGTATTATCCTACTAATTTTGTATCAGTTCTGCATCTTGCTTTTTAAGAAGAAATGATGCCTTGTGAGCCATGATGAATTAAGAACAAACTTCCTTGCATTTTATGGGGCTTTACCTTACACCTCTTTTTGGCCGTCCAGCAATGGCTCTAGTGTCACTGTCTCCTTTAAAGATACAAAATAACAAGGTCCCAATTATCTATTCTTGAAGAAATTAGAAGTTCCTCCTTAAAGAACTCACAGTATCAGTTAAGAGCCACTGATCCTGCCTTTCAAATCATTTGACTGGTGTGACTGCTTTTATAATCTCTTCTGTTTTAAAGCAGGTGGCTCCTAATCATAACTCTCTAGAGTAGGCAGTTGACTTTGCAGTGCACAAGATAGAGTTTGTCCTTCAAACAGGATACTTTCCACTTTATAAGGCACTATCACCACATTAAGCCACACCTGCCACCGACTGCTCAGCCACTGCAGTACCTGAATGATGTTTGTGTTCATCCTGAGGTGTTTCTTTATGTTCTGCATGTCTGCATATGGAGACAACATTTTAAGAATCTCTTCTTGAAAACTGGCTCTGTGATATGGTTCAAGATGGTCTGATATGTAGGAAAATGTTTTAGTAAAAACTGCACCTTTTTAGGGTCTGCAATAAAAGGTGAGAAATTAGGGCACGAAAATGTTCATTGACTTGTGAGAGATCACATTGCAGGCTAAGAACATGGTCCTTGGGCAGCAAGCCACTTGGCTTGTGCTGAAAGAGATGGAATTCTGCAGAACTTGAGACTGAAGTTCGTACTTTTGGTCTAGTTAACAGAAGTCCACTTGCTTTCTTGGTATTGTGAATCAACAGCTGAAGCACACTTTTAGCTTTCACTGATATGTTTAAAATTTGAATATCTTATTGTAGTCCCTTGATACCTTTATTTACTCATTGGAAAAACTGGAAGGAACTAAAAGTTGTACATGGAGGGTTGTAAGAGCAACTGTCAATTAAGCCATTGCAGTCTGTCAGATGAAAGTTATTTTATTAAAAAATCTAAACCAGGAGCCAGGAAGTAAATTTTATGTCACTCTATCAGATATGCGTAGAATCATGCACATTTGGGGTTTTTTTACACATAACCAGATCATACCACTAAGAAATTAATCATATCTTCTGTAGGAACTGAGAAATACAAAATATTGAAGAAGCGACAGTAAGCATAAGGAACATATCTTGGTGTGGCCAAACATCTCAGGATTAAAGCAGAAAAAAACCCCAAACTATCCTACCATACAAATGAGTTCTTTCCATTAAACGCAGTTCTTGTAAACTTTTATGAGAAAAGTCTAATAAAAAACACGAGCTTTGTAGTGAGTAAAAAATGAAATTAATGTAATTCACTGATTCTTTAATCAAAATGATGCCTTATGGATTTGGCAGTAGGAAAGTACTGTTGATGAAAATGTTATGCTATTCACATGATGTCCATAGATTCTTAAGAACACTGGGCTGCTCAGAGATGCAGTAGCATGTTCAGTTAATTACTGAGAAGGAAGTGCATGTCCCATAGCCTTTTTTCTTTCACTGACAATGCTGGCTTAAAAGACGTATCACTTGCCAACAAAATTAGGAGAGATGTCAACGTCAAAAATTTGTTACTAAAGAATTAAGAAAGCAAATTATTTTTCTAACTAAACAAAGTCAGACAAACCAGATTGATACCGAAGAGGCTGTACAAACTTCTGGTAAACTTGTTCCTTGCAAACTAGTTCAAAATCTCTCATTTTCTTATTTCTAGAAGGACAAATAACAGCAAAGAAAAATATTCAGAGATATGTAAAACATTGAACTTTTTTTCTTGCTACATCAGACTTTCCAGGGAATGACTAAGGACCATGTTTTAAAAATCTAGAAACATATGTCAAGAATTTACTAGTCAGGTAGCAATCATCCAGTTTCCAGGACTGTTTTTTTCTTTGTTTCCTTATCAGCTTTTTTTTTTTTTTTTTTTTTTTTTTTTTTTTTTTTTCCTGACAGGATAATAGCTAAAATACTCAAAAAAATACTCAAATATAAACAATGGGCGCTACATCTGATATGAGAGCCATAACTTGGAGTGTTACTGCTGTTTCCAGAAGTAAACGGTGGATGCTGAAAACTGCAACAGCCTTCTGCTAGTTACAAACTAAAGCCCACTGTTTCTCACGAAATATTTAATTTACAGCCTTCTGCTAGTTACAAATTAAAGCCCACTGTTTCTCACGAAACATTTAATTTAAAGTCATATATAATCATGGGTGATGTTTCTTTATTCAGATATTGAATTTAGTTTGGGGAAAATAAAATGCAGTTACTTGAAATAACACCACCACTGTATTTATTACTGATGGGAGTCGGTTTTGCTTTCTATGGAGAAGTGTCAGCATCACCAACAACCAGCATGCCTGGAGGTGAAAGTCTGCAGAGGGGAGATCCCGCAGGAAGAGCGAGAGGTGATCGGGGTGGCTTCTCTCCTTCCCAGAGCCACCGCATTTCAAGCTGAAAACGAGAACGGCTCGTGGAAAAGGCTTCCACCGGGCTGGAGGAGCTGGGATCTCGGCTGCCGCAGAGCAGAGAGGTTCACAGGCCGCCGGCATTGCCTCCAGACGGTTTGTTCAGCCGGACTCGGGAATGGTTTTTCCCGGCTTGGAGCGCTCCCCGGGAACGCGCGGGGGTCGCGGCCCCGCAGCACGCGCCGCGCTCGCCGCCAGGTGGCGCCGCCCGCCAGCGCACGGGCCGCGCGAGCGCCGGGCAAGATGGCGGCCTGTGGGGGCTCGCCGAGATGGCGGCCGGCAAGGCGGGATAACCTGCTCGCCGTCGCCTTCCTGATGGCCTCCCTCGCCAGGGCGGCACTTGCCCTTTTGGGTAGCTTCAGCTGTCAGGCAGCCGTGCCTGCAGCTGTCCTCCGTCCGACCCTCCCCTTCCACCCTTATCCGTGGGGTCCTGACAGCTGCTCAGGCCCTTTCCCTTCCTATGGCGCAGAGCAGAGAGGTGCTAATTGCCTCAGTTTGTAAAGGGCAGGGTGAGCTGCAGAGGAGCAAAAAGGGTTACTGAGCGAACCCAGGCACTGTGGTTGCTCAGTGTGCCCGTGTTCAGCTGGAAGGCTGTGGCATGCTTGGGGTAATGCCCGAGGCTGCCAGGTCTGCACTCACTGTGGACTCCACCAGACCATTCCCGCTGGCCAAAGCTGTGCGTGGGCTTGATAACTGAGAAAACCCTGGACTAACTGAGAAAACCCTGGACTTGATTTACCTTCTTTCTTTGGTGCTTTGCAACATAATTCACACCATGAGAAGTCAGTCTGTGCTTGAATTAGGTAGCTGCATAGGTTATGTGGCCATGTCTGATAGAAAAGTGAAAAATGCATATCTGTTTTCCTTGTTTGCTCTCTCTCTTGGAAGACAGGCTAACAGAGCTTACATCAGCCAAATGCAAACTGGTTATTACGCAGTAAAATTTCCCTAAAAAAAAAAAAAAAAAAAAAAAAAAAAAAAAAAAGGTTTAATTTACTAGAGCTTTCTCAAAGGAAAAAAAAAAAAAAAGCTGAGGCCATAGTTTCAGAAGTACACTTTTTCTTAGAGTTTTTTGAGAGTTAGCAACTGCAGCACTTCTAGTAGACTAAACTAAACAGGAAAAAATAGTAAATCAGGAACATGCACTTCATGGGAGACAAATATAGTTCCAGTACCAAACATACAGTAACTTATCCCAGATGGTGTTGCTGAAGTGGAGTAACATGACCTGACAATAACATCAGTGTCCTCTATCTAGTTCCTTTATAAACTTTTTTTTTTTTTTTTTTTTTTTTTTTTTTTAACTGGAACATCCATTAGAGAGTTCTTTGGCTCTCTATTTTCTGGCCTTTTTCCAGAGTACTGTCCCAAAAAAGAGGATGAATTGTTCAGTGAAGAAGGATCTTAGTTACAATTCCTAAACTTCCCTGGATGGCTGAGTCTCTGCCATGGTTGAGTCTCCCATTGCTGTCCCATTGGTGAGCCATACTGCTCTGGGAACAGGGATTCCTTAGACTGGGGCTGGTGTTTAGTGTTAGTGTTGTGAGGACAAATTGCTAAGCTGGGTTTCATATGTAAAAAACCTTATTAACCCTAAGTGTTGTGGATATATATTGCTCTAGGAAGCTCAGAAAAATTTTATCAAAATAAATGGTTTTTAATTTAATGAATGGTCTTCAAATACTTCAAAACAAAGGGAAAACAAAGGATAAGGGGGACCCATTACTAAAAGAGAGGACGTAGAGAAGGTGGAGTTACTGAATGCCTTCTTTCATCAGCCTTCACTGACAAGACTAGCCCTCAGGAATCTCTAAGCCAGGAGACCATGGTGAAGGAATATTTGGAGAAAGACTTTCCCTTGGCCAAGGAGGATTGGGTTAGAAAAGACTTTCCCTTGGCCAAGGAGGATTAGGTTAGAGAACATCTATGCAAACTCAATATCCATGAGTCCATGGGCCTGGGTGGGATACATCCCATGTGTGCTGAGAGAGCTGGAGGACACCAAGGCTGTTCATGATCATCTTTGAAAGGTGATGGAGATCATGAGAGGTACCTGAGGACTGGAAGAAAGCAAATGTCATCCCAGTCTTCAAATATACTCACTCACTTCTGTTCCAGAGTAACAAAACAGGTCTGTGGGCTGTGGTACAAGGATGAAGAAGATCAGTACATATGGTAAAGCAGGATTTCACAGCCTGCAGCTGAGCTCCTGAAAGTCTGTAAATCATGACTCCATATACCCTACTTTTGTATGAAACAAGTAAAACCCTTGGAAAGCAACTGCATGAAGGTGCTGGGGGTTAATATGAAATTGCAGAGCTTTTCTACCAACTGGATAATGCTTAACTAGAACTAAGTTTAATAGTCTGTTCTGAATTGCAATTTTCACATTCCTATATTCTCTGTTTTCAATGCTATATAAATAATATACTTCTACACTACTAGGAATTTCTAAGTTACATGCTGATTATATGGGCACTGAGAGATATGGATTAATAGTTAGAGAAGTACTAAGAAAACATTCTATTTGTTATTTGCTGGTAGCTTGTATAAAGTCCCTATATCTTTAGGAGAAGCAGATGATTATCAAAGAAGGAGAAAGACCTAAGCAGCTATGGAAACACAGCTACCATACTGATATTTCTAATAGCCATCCACACAACAAATGGTTTCTGACTTCATAGTCCTTCAGCATTGCTTGAATTTTATTACAGTACAGTCTCAGTTGTTACATAACTTCAGAGATGTGACTAATATGGGTATATTAGGTACAGAACCATGTAGTGGTCCTTGTATTGCACTGTCAAGAGGAGAACAAAGTTAAGGAAGTTTCTATGCCAGGTTGAAGCAAAGATCTTATTTTCTGTCTTATAATGTGTTTTCTCTAATGTTAAACCCTGAACACTGGATCTTAAAGAAGAATGTAAAATATAAGGAACTGCATACTGCACACGTTACCAGGCTTCTCCTTGGAAGTCAGCTAACATGCCTGGCACATGGAGAGTCTGCTGTCTGATTGACTAGTGAAAGGAGAAAGAAACTGTGTTGAGAAATACATCATTTCTGTATCTTAATAGGTGGTGCTGGGATAAAGTGCAACAGTTCTAAGTGTGACTAAATGTACAAAATATCTCATTGTACAGTTTGGTAAATTATGTAACAATAGCTTTCCAGTATGTAATTCATGAGCATGTGAATTTCCGCTAAATTTATTTTATGATTTCTCACTTACAAAAATGCTGCTTTGAATCCATTCAAAAAGCTTTTTCAGAAAGTTGATGTTTCATGTTCAGTTGGTCTCTTAATTATGTCTAGAAAGTATCTGCAGTCCCTACATGGATTAGACATTCATGTGTCCATGGAGAGTTATATTTCAGCAGTTGTTTGATTCATACATCCAAGTCTAGTTATAAAAAAAACACAATTAAACTCGGTAAATATGATGAGTTCCTTGGGTATGAGCAGGTTGACAACTTTGTTAGGCTAAGTGATGGGTTACAATTGCTGGTATGAGCTTTTCCAAGTAGAGCTTTCATGGGCATCCAAGTGAAGTCACACATGGTCATGTGTTTCATATGTGCGCATAAAAATTTATGGGTCCATCCTCTTTGTTTCTGAAGTAGATCAATTGCTTGCTCTTTCTTTCCTACCCTTTACCAAGGAGGCAAAAAAAGAAAAAATGACTTGAACTGATAGGCTTATGTGGGACATGGCTATCTCCTGAGGCAACAGGAGGATGTGTTTCCTTGAAAACACTGGTTTATTGAATCCTATTGTTAACCCACATCTTTCTAACAAAAACATCCCCTTTCCAAGCTTTTACAATAAATATACAAAAATATAAGAACCCTTGGAGATGGTCCTGTGCACGGTTAAGGGTTGGACTCTGATCCTTGTGGGTCCCTTCCAACTCAGCATATTCTGTGATTCTGTGAAAGCTGTATTTGGATGTTTGAATCTAAGAAACAAACCCCTACAATCATAATTATTGCATCCACTCAAGCCACTAAACCCATCTTGTTAAAATCTACTTTTCTCAGCCCCCCTCATGTTTCTTTTCTCTTTTAAGCTCAGGGATCTTTCTTTGACCACCAGTATTATGTCATTTTGAATTCATTGCAAAACTCAGCTGGAGAAAGTAAGGAAGGATAATGAAACTGTGCTTAACTATATAAGAAGGTGTGAAAACTGCATCACTGCCTGCTCAATCAGGCAGTGAGGTAATGGCCCTCAAGCTTTCTCTGCAGAACTCCAGGACTTGGGAAGCCTTAGTAAAGGCCATGTAGAGCATGAGCTGAGGCTCCTTCTCACCTCTGAAGACTGAAATGTAGCATTTAGTGAGGGACATGCTATGGTGTCATACTCACTTGTCACCCAGAATTGCACTCAGCCTGACTGTGGGAAGTTTCTAGCAGTTTTTCCTTTACCCAAGTGAAGATACTGTTGTTCATCCTGTGCTGCTGTGTCAGGCCTGTCTCCCTAAAAAAGTGAAAACAACAGAACAGTTTAACCATGTTATTAAGCCTGCTTAAATAAGCATAATTATGTTTACCTACTCTTCACTGGGTCAACTTAAATCCATCTGGTGGCTGCTTACTAGTTTTGGTCTCAGTCCTGTTTAATATCTTTACTGATGATCTGGATGATGGGACTAAGAGCACCCTCAGTCCCTTTGCAGTCGACACCAAGTTGAGTGGGAGTGCTCATCTGCTGGAGGGCAGCAAGGCTATGCAGAGGGATCTGGACAGGCTGGATAGATGGGCCAAGGTCAGTTGTATAAGGTTCTGCAAGGCCAAATACCAGGTCCTGCACTTGGGCCACAACAACCCCAGGCAGCACTACAGGATGGGGGAGGAGTTGCTGGAAAGCTACCCAGAAGAAAAGGACCTGGGCGTGCTGGTTGACAGTGGCTGAACATGAGCCAGCAGTGTGCCCAGGAGGCCAAGGAGGCCAGTGGCATGCTGGCCTGGATCAGAAATAGTGTGGCCAGCAGGACCAGGGCAATGATTGTGCCCCTGCACTCAGCACCAGTGAGGTTGCACCTCGAATTCTGGGCCCCTTACTTTAAGAAAGACACTGAGGTGCTGGAGGGTGTCTGGAGGACAGTGAAACTGGTGAAGGCTGTAGGGAGTAAGTCCTATGAGGAGCACCTAACACAGCTGAGGATTTTTAGCCTGGAGAAAAGGAGGCTTGGGGGAGTCCTTATCACTCTACAGCTACCTGAAAGGAGGTTGTAGCAAGGTGGGTGTTGGTCTCTTGTGCCCAGTGACAAGTGATAGGTGGCAAGGTGACAGGAAATGGCCTCAGGTTGCATCAGAGGAGGATTAGATTGCATATTTGGAAAAGTTTCTTCACTGAAAGGGTAGTCAAGTATTGGAAAAGGCTTGGAACAGGGAAGTGGCTGAGTCACAATGCCTAGAAGTATGTAAAAGACATGCATATATGGCACTTTGGGGTTTATGGGAGAAGATAGCACTGTTAGGTTAAGAGTTGGACTCATTGACCTTAGAGATCTTTTCTAACCTTGACGAATCTGTGACTCTATAAAAGGAGTGACAGATAGAAGTTAAACTAGCATCTGAATCAGATGGTGTATTAGGATAAGTGAGTAAAATGGATCATTAGGTACTTAATTTAAAACTAAAAGGATTCAAATAGCTTGAGCTAACAAAGACAGCAGGGTGCTCTTACACAAAAACATTCATAATCAGATTTTCCAAGACTGACTGTGTATTGACAAGCTGTGCCAAAAGAATGTATTGTAAACATGAAGACATCTGGTCTCATGTTTGAATGATGTTTAATATAGTGGAATTTATAATCCTGAAAACTGGTCAAATGAAGAAAAATTATAATTTATTTTCTTGCTTATCCAGTTAAATAAAAACCTAATCCTTGTCTGAGAAAGGCATGATTCCTTTAGCTATAAAAAGAAAGGGATAAAACACAGATTGGTGATATGGGTGTCATGATCTACTGTAACGGAGTTTTGAGTGTTAGCCTTTTTCCTGCAAGGAACCTAGGGGTTATTGTGTTCTTTCTTGTGGAAATAAATTGCAACACTATGTGACTGAGCTGTCAAACATGAGCAAGTGTGCAAGTTCTTAAAAAGGTGTGAGTAGATAGAGGTGGATATTTCAAGCTCTAAAAAGTCTCATCCTGTAAACTGCACTTTCCCGTCAATAAAGTGATAGTTATTTCTGGTTTTTTCCCTGGTTTGGTGTAAGGTGGAGGTATTTTGGAATTTGACAACTTTTAATAAGACAGGAGCATCAGTGAAGTTTACAGGGTTTATCCTTCTGAGTTTTGTAATTTTATTTTCATTCCTGCTTCAGTAAAGATTCCAGCTGAATGAAGTACTTGTTTACATTTATGAATAAGCTGCATTGAAGGATTAGAATTTCAAACTAATACATTCCTGAAAGGTTTACTTTGGGATAGATATCTAAAAAGCCAAAATTTAGGGGCAAAGTTGTTAGAAGTAAACCAAAAGATATTTATTGCAAAAGCCCATCATGCTGGTAATGGCCTTCAGAAGCATTGTTGTTGATTGGTGAAGCCTGACTCAGGTCTGTAGCAACCAAAAGATAATGCTGTGGTTGGATGGAGAAGTCCTTATCACAGAACCCTAAAATCTGCCACTTCAGTTGCCCTCTGTAACAGAGAGGGCAAAGCATCACTTTGAATGAGCTACTTTCCCTCAGCCCTAGGTCAAAGTGGCAGCACAGACATCAGAGGAAGTTCAGTCTTCTGTGGATCATGTGCGTGCGTGACCGAGACCGTTCAACCCGAATTTGTTGAGGACCAAAGGAAAGATCTTTTTAAGCGTTCCTATTGTTAGCATGTTTCTCCAAGAGCCTTTCCCTGTGCCCTATCCATACATTATTCTACTGACTCCCGTGTTAAACTACTGACTCCTGTGTTTCTGCTGCAAAGCCATGTGGTTTGGCCAGCTGTGTTGCTTTCTTAACGTTGCAACTCTATGCTACCGTTTAAGTCCTTCACAAAAAAGGCTATGTCTGTTCCTTTCTCTTCCCCCACACCCCTCCTAGTCCCCTCAGAAAATAGAGTTTCCTTGTTCTTTTGACTGGTCCTTTTCCTGATGGGGATAAGCTTTCAATTGCTTCTTGTAACGGAAAGGAGCTATTGTATGTCAAATGTTTTCTTGACTCTTCTCTTTACTCTATAAGTGAAGATTTTTCAGGTGACATTTACAGGCTAAGTGAACTTCAAAGAGGTAGAAACAATCTTGCAGGGTTTTTTTTGTCACCACATCCACAAAAGGGGTGAATGTGTAGAGCTTTCTCCTGCAGTTTTCTTAAACACCTCCAAGGTTCAGCTGTCCACGTGGTAATCCCTGATTCTTTGGATTTCTTTAAGCCATTGAGACTGTTTGTTTTCTGTATTTTGCCCTTGCTATGTAAAACTCTTTTTCACTTTATTTCACTTCTTGATTGATTTTCTGTGATTGTGCAGGTGTTGCTTGCATAAGTCAACTGCTTCAGATTAAGAAAAATTGTTTTGCCACAACAGTATGTGTTCTGTGACAAATAATGGACTAAAAAAATTTTTCCTATTCTCTCACTTATACTTCAGAGCTTTTCTTAGAATATTAATTATAAAATATATATAGGCCTAAGATAATCCACTCCTCATAGCCTAGTACCAAGAATAAAGCTCAGGAATTGTGTTGTCTTGAGTTGAATACCTTCTTATGTAAAGAATAAAATGCAGTATGGCATAAGTGTGAGCTAAGGATAGGACTACCAGCTCAACAAATCCTCTAACCCAGAGAGAGGCTACTGCAGAAAACTTGATATCCTGGTATGGGAAACTGGACAGAACCAGAGGGGGTTGAATGTCTCTTCTCTGCCTAGCTCTTGATAGAACATAAACTATTGCACTTAAATGCTCCTGTATCTTTTTTTTTTTCTTGCTGCAACAAATGGCCTTATTGAGTGCCAACCTGGATCAGGAAGAGTTGAAACAAACCTTTTTGCATTCATTCTTAGAAATAAATCACAGTCTTTACTATGGTCTAGTTGACATAATATGGGAGATGCATCAACGATCTGTTTCAAAATGAAACACTTCTTTACAGAAAAAAAAAAAAAAAAAAACGAAAAAACAAACCCAAACCAATGAATGAACCCACTGAGAAATATCACAAAAAAACCCCAAGCATGACATCTTTTAAAAACCATTGGATGCCAGTATTGTCTTATTATATCAGTATCATTTCACTACATTTCTCTTATATTTGAATTGTTGTTATTTGCCTTTAGCTATGACAAAAGTTCTTCCAAATAGTAGTTTGCCCCTTGCATCTGGAAAAGATGAATGCTACTGAGCTGGGAGACCCTTTATGTTTACTTTACAGGAGGTCCCCTTTTTAAACCCCCTGTTTCTATGATGTCTTCTTGATAACAAGCATCCCAAATGACTGTTAATGCCTCAGGCACTGCTTTCCCTTGCTGTACACCCTGAGAGTGATGATCCCACCCAGCAACGGGGATTCCTGCATCCAGGTAGAGCAGGATGGTCAGGCTGGCCTCCTGCCACCTCAGTAGCCGGTACCCAAAGCAAAGTGCCTACCTGGCTGCGCCCAGGCTGCTATGAGGTACTTTTATTGCTTGTTGTTGCCTATTGTTTGCCTTTCCTCCATCTACCACAGCTTGTACTGAACTACTGTTTGTACTACATAATGTTACAAAGCCTTCTTACAGTTCAACATTCATGTGGTTTTTTTTAAACCCATGTGACAGAGTTACTGTAAAATGGTACCACAAATGAAGTTCCTGTGACATGAATTTGGTAATATCTCTTTGCTTCTGTCTTGAGAATGATGTTTAAAGGCTTCAATGCTTGTAGTCAGTATTGTATTTTTCCAAATGTTAGCAGTGTTTCCAGGAAAAAGCTCTACTAGTTTATTAACCTGGGGACTGGGTTCAGTGAGGTAGCTCTGTGTCTCACTGTTTGGCTGGTCAATGTGTCATTCTTGTGGGTGCTTTTTCATTTCTTGCATAACTGTGTCGTTGATGTTGGGCACACTGAAGTTTTGATGAAAACAACTGAGCTAGGTAATCAAGTAAGTCCTATAGAAACTGCATACCTGCATTTGCAATTAGTAATTAATTTACTTAGTGACAGCAAATTTAAGGGATCAATAGCAGGTTTTTTTGCTTATAGACAGCAATCTGTAACTAATGTACTCACTGACTGCAGGAATTTAAAAGCTGAAAACAATCTGTGTAGACCTAACTAAATTTCCTCTTCTTGCCAAAACTCCAAGTTGGCAGATCTTTTCTGCAGGGCAGTTTAGTATGTATGCTGTAAATATATCTATAACACTCTAAAAATACAGTGTTAATAATTAATATAGATTTTCTTCTGTGACACCATGCTATGCAATGCAACAGTATAGAGCTAAATTTTGCAGGAAATTTTTGGGTTAGAACCACAGCTTTTCTGATCCAAAGTGAAAATCATTAATTTATTCCCCTCATTGCTGAATTTCACAAAAATTTGTATTCTCATTTCTCTTTAGAAATTTTAGTTCATTCCACTGTAACTGTTTGATATTCAGTTATGATCTTATTTCTGGGTAAAATTTAAGAAGATAGTTCATATGGTGGATTAAATCATACCATTATGGAAGAAAGTTCCTATATTTAGAAGGAAGTTAGTGCACAGTAGAGCGGACTAGAAAGACAAATGCACAGTAACTCAAATACACTTAAGGATGCAAATCCTTTACTGTTACTGTAAAGGAGTTCATTAAGACATTTATTGCTTTAATTTTTTTTTTATTTGTGGTCAAAATATTTATTCATTACTATATTTTATGGTTTCCACCCCCTAAAATTCATTATTCAAATGTGTCTGCTATCATGGCTGTGTTACAGACATTTTCCCTGGTAGTCTTCTGTACACAGCTGAAATGACAGAAGCTCTGTTCACATGGATTCTTGCAGAGCTGGTGAAACGCAGATTTTGAGGTTTTGAACTGAATCATTTTCCTCTCCCTCAGCCATCTCTTGAGCGTCATGCCCTGTCTGACTCCCATTTATGATAATCCAGTTTCCAGTGCTGTAGAAGTCTTTTGCCACCTCATCTTGGAAATCAGATTTAACTCTTGACACTTGCCTGCCATCTGCTTCTAGTGGCTTGTCACAGAATCACAGAATGGGTGAGGTTGGAAGGGACAACAGTGGGTTGTCTGGTCCAACCTCTGCTCAAGCAGGGTCTCTCTAGATCACATTGCACAGGATTGTATCTGGTGAAGGAGACTCCATGTGGGAGTCTCATCTCACAGCAGAATGCTTTAATCTCTTCCCCAAGTGCAGGGGGCCTACGTGCCAAACGTATCTTCAGCGATGGCTCCCTGCCCAGGGTCCCATATGGCAGAACAGTTGCTTTCCAAGCTGCTGCCCAGGTGCACCTGCAGAAATAGCACAGCTTCTTTAAGTGATGGTGGGAGGGCCTGGAAATGTGGCCCCATGCTTGGGATGATCAGACTTGCTGAGTGCAGTGCACTTGCCAAGGCACCAGTGCCTCCTGTAGAAATGTGCCACCTGCTTCCTGCTCCGGCATGCCACTGCCATGGCATGGGCTGGGGTGTTAATGTCAGAGGCATGACGGAAAACTCACCCAGCAGCTGCTGCCCTATGCTGGGTGGGACGAAGAGGGGACTATCTGGGTTCATTTTCAGCTTATATCACAGGACTGCTGGACAAGAGGCAGCAGAGTTCAGATGTTACAGAGCAGTGATCCCTAATTACCCAGTCATAGGTTCATGCTGAAGTGTATCCAGAGAACATTTAAAATTGAACTTATGGATGACACTGAGAGCCAGAAAGTAACACTGGCTCAGCAAAGACATGAAGAGTTGTCTTGAAGTTGGTCTTAAGGATCTAGTGTCCTGTCCCTGGGAACTAATGGAACTCTATAGATGTGTCTGCGGAGGTCGTTGTCCAAATGCAAAAGCATGAGCAGCTGTGAAACTGGTTCAGTGAGACAGGAAATGAAGATTAAGACATTTTTTTCCCTCCTGAAAACTGGAAGAATAGCAGCCCAAAAGTATATTTGGACAAGTCTCAACCATGCTAAAATTCCTCTGGAGACTATGCAGATGTTACTCTTTGTATTTTTTAGTAGCATTTTATTTATTAATTTGCTTTGCAGAAGCTGAAAGAAGGAATAGGGCTGTTCTTTTTATTATCCATGTAACCTAAAGAGATGTCAGAGAAAAAACTCCAGGCCAATTTAGTGTATCAGATAAGATCAGAAAAGAGCAGGTTGTTTAATCAGGCCTCAGGCCCAGGGGAATACACACGATGCGCATGCACCCAGGCAATGGTTCTACAAGTTCATAACAAGGTCTGTCCAATCCCAGATCTATCCAGCCCCCGGTTCTGCCCTGTTCTGCCCTCCGACATGACCCTTTGGAAACTGGGTCTGGGTTCTTTGGGACCCCTTCTTCCTCATCTTCATCTTCTTCACGGCACATACAGCCCTTAGAGCTCCATGAATCTGTGATAAACATCAGCTTTAATTCTTTGGCCCCCTGACTATTCAGAAGTGCAAGTATTTAACACAGAACTGCCTGGATAATTTGTTAGTCCAAAAATTACTCAAACTGATCTGCTTGGTCTTTCAGATGTGAAAAGAGCGTCTTAAAAGGATTTTCCCTTTGTCTTATAAAACTCACAAGATGTTGTGGTTGTAAAATCAAAGTTATCCTAGCTAAAACTGATTTGGGCTTTTGGCTGCTTCATTTTCTGAAATGTCTACTCCCACTGACACAGCCAGTATAGCTAGTATGAGTTAATCTGTTTGTAATCTATGGACTCTAGAAATGTCTCACAGTTATAATAGTTTTCATTTCTTTTTTTCTTTTCTCTACAGTTTATGCTGTACAATCTCTCGTTTTCCTAATATTTAAAAAAGGTATCCTTGAAGTTTGCCTTCAAATGATAAGAAGTAAGAAATTAAGACTTAGAGAGAAACTTGGAGTTAATTTCTTTCTGGCACCTAAAGGCCAAAGAGCAACAGGACTTCATTGGGTTTCTCCTATCTCATCTGGAGAGTGACAGAGCACAATGTGACAAAGGTATTTTTTCCTCTGTTCTGTTGTCTGCATAGTTATTCTTTCTTGCACTGATGTGTCTGAGAGGAAGTACTCTTTGTGACACAAAGAAGTATTCCAAGTGTGGAAAAAGTAGGCAGGCTGATAACTGGACAATAAGCAGCATGCAATTTTGAATTTAAAGGTCAGAGGTAGCAAGGAAATCACAGTAACTCACACTGAATTAGTAATTTTCAGCCTCTTCACCAATTTCTGTAGTCACGGTTCAGCCAAATATGTAAAGAGTTGCTAGATGCTAAGTTTCTGAAGGTTTTCTCAGATTCTTTCCTTAGTATTACTTTTTTTTTTCCCCCTCAGAGCATCTTAAGCTAGAAGTTTCACTAATAAAAGTTAAGTGATAATTCTTATATTCCTACAAGTACAAATTTTTGGCTGACAACTGAAGAACTGCCTTTTCTTTCCTTCCCCCGTTGTACTACGGCTGGAAACTGGGTTGAAGAGTTGCACGTGAAGAGTTACCCATGTTACTCTTCCATGGGTACTAGGACTGGCCCCAGTGTTCGTTAGAGATTAGCAGGTGAGGGATCTATAAATTAATATACTTCTTCAATTAAAAAACCTGGAATAATCTGACATTCTTTAAGCAACTGTTTGTGAAATAGTGTAATACAGGCCTGCTCAGTCCATGTCCTTTTGAGGGTATGTAGCAACTTAGCTGTTTCTCTGCATAAGGCAGACAAATCGGTGCTACACTGCCTTTAAAGATAATAGTCGAGGGGGAGGCTTCACACTGTACCCTGTGGGTGCTGTCAGAGAAGGGATGAAATCATTGGCTCTTCAAACTGTTTATCAAATGTACTGATGGCTCATATACACCCTGATGCAGACTCCTCCCACTGGTAATCTAAAAAGACCTGAAAATGCTTCTTTAGATATTGTCGGAAAGTTCCTGTGCTGCTAAAAAGTTATGTGGCAAAACTTTAACCTGCAGGATCCTGATTTGTAGCAGACACAGCAATTACACAGTAGGTTACTGTTAGGTTGCAGAGAGTGCTGTTGTCATCTCTCTTGTCTTAGTGGTCTGAAAAGGATGATGCAGGAGAAGGTCTGTTTCAAGTGTATGGGAGAAATAAGAACACTTCCTGTTGAATTTGGGAGAACGAAGTGTTCCAGCTTTTCTCCCATGAGGTTGTAATGCTGTCTGACCAGCAGAGGACTCTTCACCTTAAAGATGTGGTGTGTTTTACATGCTGTAGGTATTAGCATGTTTGAGCTGGGTTAACAGTCCCGAGGAAGGGAAGCCTACAGAAAAGACAAGTCTTTATAATCTGTAGCAGCAGCATCCTAAAGTTAAAAGCTCACAAATTTGTCATTTGATTCCTCAGCAAGATACTTTCCATGGAATTTGAAAATGTGACTCATTGATGACTTTCTAACTCACAAAGCTGAAGTCAAATTGATTGAAAAATTTCTTCTTAAAAGGCTTCAATGGAAGCTGTATTTAATTGAAACTGCTTACAGCAGTGAGGAATTTGTAGCAAGTGACTAATCTGAACTCAGAATTACTGTGAGTCTATAATATATATATAATTTTCTAGAAGAAGAATTTGATATTAAGCTAACTTTCTCTGACTCTTGTTATGTCATATTGCATGACTTATAAGAAGCACCTAAGGACTCTAGCTTTGCCTAGTTTAGAAAAAACAGAGGCTGAGGGGGGACCTCATTGCTCTCTGCAGCTTTCTGAGGAGAGGGAGGGTAGAGGGAAATGCTGAGCTCTTTTCCCTGGTACACAATGACAGAATGCATGGAAATGGATTAAAGCTTCACAGAGGAGGTTTAGACTTGATATTAGGAAGCATTTCTTTACTGAGAATGTGGTCAAACACTGGAACAGGTTTTCTGGAGAGGTGCTTGATGTCGCAAGCATGTAAGTGTCTAAGAGGTATTTGGACAATACTCTTAACAACATTCTTTAGCTTTTTGTCAGCCCTGAAGGGTTCAGGCAGTTGGGCTGGATGTGACTTTCTTTTGGATCTGGCCCTGAACACTAGTTTTTCCTTTTTGTTGAGGCCAATGGCAAATTTCCTAATGATTCACTGTTGAAGAGCAACAGTTTACTATGGTTGATGCAGTGCAGCAAACAATTTTCAAAATTGATCAATATGAAGATAAGAATATCAAAGATAATTTTTTTATTACCTTTGCAGTAAGGTCTTCCTGACTGTCCTAGTTATTGATTGTCCTATTTCCAAGAAGCTGTGAAGCTATAAAGTTCTCTGCATTTTACTTCATCTTTACAGATTTACTATTAGAATTCAGAATATTCTCCTGTGTGTAAATATTTTAATACTTTTTGAAAAAGTGGCCTTGCAAAGCTTTGAATAGATGCCCTTAGAGCTCTCAGTGGCTGCAGGCTTCACATTGTTTTGGCTGTTGAGGAAGTGTAACCTAATTAAGAGGTGACTTTTCCAAATCTGCTCTGGCTAATGGCCATGATTTTTGTATTGAACTTTTCCCTACCACTCAGAGAAAGATCCTATTTGAGCACAACTGCTTAAAAATACCAGCAAACACTGCTATCCTTGTCGTCTGAACAACAAGACCTTACACAGTTTTAAATAGGATGGATTATTTCCCTTCTGTGAAAGGGAATATCAGTTTTGCTGCTTACAAAAAATTGATTTTTGGGTATGGGATAAACATGGCAAACAGATACTTATTACTGAGTCTTGGCCCTATAAAAACTCTCACTGGCTCAGTATGATCAGGTTATTCTGAGATTTTATACAAGTGAGAAAGCCTGTCCTATCACCTGATAGAGTTATTCTTAATCAGAGACAGATGACAACTTTTCAGCCTTGGGAACAAAGCTTTGCTGGCTATGGATGAGAAACAAGATTATTTTTTGCCTCAGGGAGAAAACAAAAGGATAAAACAGTCAGGACATAAATAGGAAGAAGGGCAAATGTCTGGAGAGTAAGTTCACCCCCTACCTCAGGTCGCTGATATCAGCGTATCAGAGAGTAGAGCCATGGCCTCTTTGAATTTTTCAGTACTCTTAGCCTGAATCTTGCAGTACCTCTGTTTTAAACTATCACTGTTGGACCAGTTCAGAAGATTATGAAAGTGAAACACTCTTTTGAAGTCAATACTGCTACCATGGCTTACCCTAGAGAAATATTTGACTTTATTTGTGTGTTTGGTCCCAACATATATTATGGTATTACATGACATATAAAAATTTAAGACTACCTAAATAGATGACAGTTGTGTCTCCCCTCCAGTAGAGCTGACTGTAATAAATTCCAAATAAAAACCTGTAGTTTGGCTTTGCCACTCTCAAATCATGAGAGTGCTTGCAAAAGCTAAATATTTATCCTCTGGCATGAAGAATAATTGTTTATTGATACCTTAAGTACATGGTTATACACCGATGTTTGACCCTTGATATACTAAGAAAAATATCTTTTGTCAACAACAGAAATAGATTTAAGGCAGTGCTATGTTTACAGAAGGGAGAAACACAGGTGACTGGTATAATTTAATTCCTACTGTTAA
Source organism: Pyrocephalus nanus (assembly GCA_038380795.1). NCBI lineage: Eukaryota > Metazoa > Chordata > Aves > Passeriformes > Tyrannidae > Pyrocephalus > Pyrocephalus nanus. The sequence continues at coordinate 61,135,314 of CM076263.1, read as the reverse complement.
GTCAGAGGTGTTTTTCTGGTGATACCATCAGCTGTTGTAGGTTAGACCCTCACAGAGATGCACAGAAACAAGCAGAATTTTCCAAATGAACCACAGCTGTTAAAAGAAGCAGGCATGTCTGGCTGCTTCTGGAAATGTGTCTGAACCACTCCCCACAACAAACAGCCAAGATGGTTTAAGCAGTGCTTCCATCCACTGAAGTAAAATATTTCAAGTGTGGCTCAACAAGTGCCACATGGCTTAAGTGATAATGTACTTAGGATCTAGATTGGGGACCATATCACATGCCTTTACTCAAGGCACTTAATTTATTCAACCTGTTGCCAGTCCTGAGGCAGACTTAAAAGGCTTTCACTTTACCTCATGATCAACTTTATGCTAATTAATCCAGAAACTAGCCTGAGGTGGTGTAATAAAAATAATTTATTTATTATGAAATTGACTTTTGCAGAAATCAGGTCCTTCTTCATGCTCCTCTTCATGGATGTAGTTAGGGAATATTCACAGATGGCTTTGGAGAAATGTTCAGCATGTTTGCTCACAAATTAACTGTTTGTAAAGCAAAGAAAAATTTTTAGAAAGGATTGAATCTAAACTTATTTGAGAGGAGTCTGTGGCTAGTCAAGTAAGAGAGAAGAGAGAACTGAAGTTGGGGAAAGAAGGGACAAATATACTGTTTTAACCTCTTTGGCTGGGGGGATCAATCCCAACCAACTTCTGTGCTTTCCTGTTGTTTTCTGTCTTTTCACCATGCCACTGAGAAAAAGGCCATGTAATTACAGAAGGAAATTAACACTAGAAAACTCTAGAGTTCTTTGTATTAATGACTGTACAGCTAGGTCCCTTTCTAGGTGCTGAATAGCATTCAACAGAAATCTTTTCTAAGAGAAAAGGAAAAATGCAGATTTTTTTTTCTCCTATAAGAGTACTTTATCAGTGCAAATGTTTTTAATGCTCTTCACGGTGGTAGCAAACATTATTCATTATGAAGAGCGCTTGTTTTCCTTCAGTGTGGAAAATATTGAGATGACCTTAAAAGCACCAGATTTAGTGTAGGCAAAGGCAAAAACAATGGGGCAATGTTTGTGTGTCTTTGTTCCTTGGTATTAAAATATTACTTCAAATTGAGAGGAATATTGACTTTTTTTTTCTGAAAATAATTCCTGCTTATTCAGAAAAATTGGCTTGTTGTCTGATTTTCCATGTCTCTTTACAATAAAATATTTCTGAAAAGTAGCAACTTCCTAAGTCTATCAGTTACTTGAAAGATTCAAAGAGAAATGCATTTCTGGTGGCATTGCATAGGAATGTACTGATTAGCAGTTCTCGCTGCATGCTGAGGGGAGTGTCCTTCTTTATTCTGAGTACCATTATTTTCCTCCTTTCAAGAAGTTTTGTGTTAATTTAAAATGGCTATTTGGTGGCTGATGTTATAGTAAATCTCCCTTAGCCATTCAGCCAGTTGTGCCTCCACCTTTGAATAAAGCTGATTGGGATGTGGATAGTAGTTCTTCAGTACTTGTATAGTTGTGTCTGCAGTCATTAAGTGAAAAAAGAATAATTTGAATAAATCAGAATTGATGAAATGTAAGGGTACCTTTTTCAGGGGTGAAAATCATGTTCTCCTACTAATCAGATTAATTTCCACTTCCTTTAATCACAAATCATAGAATGCTTTGAGTTGTCAAGGACCTTAAAGATAATCTAGTTATAAACCTATGGCCATGGGCAAGCTTGCCACTTCCTAGATCAGATTGAACCTGGCCTTTAAAATTGTTTGATTCTATATGAGTCCCATAAAGGAAAGCACTTGGACTTAAAGAATGCTAACTTCAAACTACAAAACCAGAAAAACACCACTACCCCCAAATACTGACATTCAGAGAACAGTGTAAGCACTAACCTGTAGGACTGGAAGTACTCAGGTGAAATTGTTATTCATCAGTTGTTCCTGCTCTTCTGTTTCGTGTTCAAGGACTTACCTCCATGCTGCCTTAGCTGAATATTCTGTTGCTGTTGAGTTTCCTAAATGAATTATGAGGATCGAAGATTACGCTTTCTAGTGTATCAGAGAAAGTATGTCATCTGGGACACTGAAACATCAGCACTGTATAGAATGTCATAGGAGTCTGATCCTCCAAGTAATTTGATCACAAAAGAATGTCTATTAAAGATATTGGACTCTGTTTTGCTTTTTTATTTAATCTTGCTACTTTAATAATGTGCTCTTGATTAACCAGTGTTTACTGCTGTTCAGGAGTGTATTTGTCACTAGAAATATCCCTTTAATATTGAGGAGATGGCAATTTTGTAGTTTTCATGCTGCAGTGTTTGGGATACATCATGTACTCTAAAGAACCCAATTTCTCTTTCAGAACTCAGTTTCCATGTTCCATACCTACGTTCTCTGCTTCATCCAATGATTGTGGCCATTTAGTTATTTCCCTGCACCTTGTTAAAGAGGTCTGATATCAAGTGATGTAAAAGAAAATAACTTTTCCATATTATTCAGAGAGTGAAGCCATGGTGTTTCAAATGCTTTTTCCTGCCCTCATCTTCATGAAGAGGCACAACAACCTGGACTTTCTTTGCCCTGTGCTGGTGTCCTTCCTACTGTGTATGACAGTTTTGCTTACATCACTCTATGTTGCCTGGGTGTCCGGTATGTCCCTGTGCATGTACAGGGCAACATCTTGTAAAACTGTTTGTCTGCAGAGCTTTATAACCATTTATTTCTTGAAATCAGCTCTGAGACAAATGTCACAGACAAGGGTGATAGTAAGGAGCAAGTATGTCGATTTTTTAAGCAGACAGAGATTCCTTCCAGAAACTTATTTACAAAGAAAGAAAACCGGGTCCTTATTTCTCTGTTTTCTTTGTTTCAAAGACTAGTTAGCAGGATAATTTGCTTGTGATGTTGGTAGCTTTTTAACCTTTTCAGCCAAAATAGGATACTATGTTTTCATGGCACTTCTGACTTGGGAACACCTGGTTTTCGTTTGCAAATGACATGAGAAGCTCTGATCCTGTGTTTAATTTCAAATTAAATCTGTGTGCCAGATGGTCCTGGTTACAATGAGCACCTCTAATTGAATTGAAGAAAACACTCCCCTTTCTTTCCTCCCTCTCCAACCTCCCAAGTTCAAATTTATAAGAGGAATAAGGAGTTAGAATGAAATAAAATAAAATTTAATGAGGGTAAGAATCCCTTCCAAACTGTATGCTCCAAAGCTTCTGGATGAAGCTTATGGCTTGAGCTGATGCTGTGATACTGGTCAACCAGCTATCAACTCCACTGCAGAGAAAAAAAGGAGACAAAAATTGGGGAGAGTGCACTAGAATGTTTATGAAAGGAAATGTTGGTAAGTGTAAAATGAATGGATCTTCAGCTTTTTGGGTAAACCCTGTAGATGAGGTTGTTCTACAGTGTACACCACTCAGTGGGTTCCCCAGGAGGAAACTACAAGGGCAAGAAGCAGCCTTTTTACTTTGTCTTCATTTTGAAGATAGTGCAAGTTCTAAATATTCTCTTTGAGACTGCTTCCAACCACATGGAAAGCTGCCTTTTTCCTAGCTGCTACCTTCACACTGAGTTAGCCAACTTCTTGAGTATTTAACTGTCACTGATAGCAACTTGCCCATCTAGATGTAAATAAAAATCATCTAAATTCTGACTTCTCTACTGCCTTCTCACAATGTCCTTTTACCAATAAGATGACAATCACATTGTTCCTAGGAAGCATTAATAATGCAGTTTAATTTTTGCAAGTGAGGATTTGCAGCATAAACTCCCCAAAGAAGCTAAAATACACAAAGGTAAATGTAGCAACAATAGGAAGGTCTTAAAGCTGTTGAATAATTTCTAGCCCATGTGGGAATGTGGTCTTGTTGAAGTGCAGAATTTGTGTCTACTGACAAAACCAATTTTGTCGTTGCCTTTCCCTTAGACAAGACTGAAAGACAAACTGAAGGAGAAATTTTGCTGTGTCCAAAGGTGCTGAAGTGGACAACAGCATTCCCTGAAACTTGAAGTATTCACCCAGTGAGTAGCTGGGCACTGAAAGAGGCTCTCCACTTGTAGGGTCACAGCACCAAGTCTGTCTGAGTTAAGGGAGTGTTTGGACAATGCTCTCAGGCACATGTTCTTATTCTTGGGCTGTCCTGTGCAGGGGCAGAAGTTGGACTCAGTGATCCTGATGGGTCCCTTCCGACTCAGCATACTCTGTAATTCTATGATTCTATGATTCTACCTTTGCAGTTTTGATCAGTGAGAAATGCAAGTTGTCCCTTCTGAGATTTTCTCTTCCTTTCTGGTTCCCTTCATCTACCCATTTTCATGGAAGTATACTGATCACTGCTGTTTAGCACATAAAACAATTTCAGGCTGCTCTGTTGTAACCTTCTTTGAGGTTACAGGAGGTGCTTGAAAGGCAAGTCAGTCTTGGGGTGAGCTGAAGGGCAAACTCTTGTCTACGTTGCTTTTCTCTGTTCTCATTACATCCTTACCTCCTTCTACCAGGGAACAGACTATTTCCATTCAACCAGTCATGACATTTTGCCTTCAAACAATTCATGAATTTGAAAGACTTTGACCTGTGTAACTAAAAATAAATAAATTTGTACTTCTAAAGATCATTTATAGGATTTAGATTATCAGCTTTGCAGGGCAGAAAATAAAATTCCACTCTTTGGGAAAACATTTTAGCAGGTAGGCATAGAAATTCCCCTCTAACCTGTCAGAGCAAAATATCTTCAGTGGTTTAGTTGTGATTTGTTTCTATAATGTGACTATGCTATTAGAGTTGTTAGTGATCACATGGCAGATTGATAAGTGTCTTAGGAATTTGAGCAAAGTGTTATCTGCTTAGAAAGCATAAAAATAATTGCAAACTCTAGCTCCTAGCTGCAGAGGCAAGCAGGAATTTTAATAAATAGAAATACTATAAACCTTTCTGTGCACACATAAACCCTCCCTTTAAGCAGTGAGGCTTGTTGTCAGAGGCCTTCTGAGGAAAACCAGATTTCTGAAAGGCAAGAGGTGGCCTACTCTTCAGCAAATCTCTGGTTTTACAGACATTCCCCAAATCACATAATGAGAAGCGGTTTGTTTTTCTCTAACTCACTCAGTTATTTTCCTTTCATGCTAAGAAGTTCCAGATATCTGCAAGTAGATGATTTTTTCTTTCCCCTAGCATCCATTTCAGATTGCGTATGAAATGTTCTCTAAACTCTTTTCAGATTTGTTCCCAATTTTAGGCCCCTTTGCTTTGACACCGGACACCCTGATCTGCCCAGCAGCCTAAGGCTGAATACAGCAGTGACTGCTGCGTGAGTGGAGCCACGAAATACCCAGCAGACTCCCTGTGTGTGTACTAGACCACCCACGAGGAGATTACTACATGAGCAAGCCTTCAGACTGCAAGAAACAGCTCCTTGTAGGACTTTCAGGGCTCCTACACAAAGACATGCAAACACAGTCAAGGGCAAAATATATGGCTTGCACCCCATCCAAGACATACAGATGCACACATTTGAGACACTTGCATGTGAAGCCCCTTCATCCAGAGCTTCAGCTATTGAGGGAAGTAAATGTTGACATCTGCTTAACAAAAGGGTGGTCTGCTGGATATTCCTGCTGAATGGCCACCAAACAAGGCGCACACAAATACATGTGTGCAATGACAACGCCTTAGGCAGGGACGAGCTGTCAGATTGCAGGCCCCATCCACATGTACACATTGATAACTGGCCTATTTTGGGGGATGTCATGGTTTAACCCCAGCTGACAGCTAAGTACCACAGGGTCACTTGGTTACTCTCCCACCAGCAGGATGGTGGAATCAAAAAAGTGAGAAAACTTGAGGGTTGAGATAAAGACAGTTTAATAGGGAAAGCAGAAGCTGTGCACACAAGCAAAACAAAGCAAGGAACTGATCTCCAGGAGAGCAGGGCTTCATCATTGGTAACGATGACTTGGGCAGACAAACACCAAACTCTCCAAACATCCTCCTCTTCCTTCTTTTCCCCACAGCTTTATATGCTGAGCATGACACCATACAGTATGAGATATCCCTTGGGTCAGTTGGGGTCAGCAGTCCCAGCTGGTTGCCCCACAACTTCTTGTGTCCCCCCCAGCCTACTTGCTGGGAGGGTGATAAAAGAAGAAGAAAAGGCCTTGGCTCTGTGTAAGTGCTGCTCAGCAATAACAAAAACATCTCTATATTATAAACACTGTTTTCAGCACAAATCCAAAACATAACCCCATACCAGCTACTGTGAAGAAAATTAACTCTATTATAGCCAGAGCCAGCAGAGGGTAGGCTTCCTCATACCTTGTATATAATTTTTTTTAATGCCTATTCAAAGTGGACAGCTGGGCATGAACTTGACGAAAAATATAGTGCTGGTTTCTCAAAAAAATGGGAAACAATCTGTGCTGGTTCTTCTTACCCCTAGAACCACCTGCTTCCAAACCTACTTGAATTGACTGTCCCTGCTCTGATGCAGTTCTCTATTTGTACACACCTGAGGTTCAAAACAGGTTGATCTAGCCAAAAGATTAAAAAAAATTCCAAATCTGAAAAGTATTGTGAGAGTGCTGACTGATATAGATTGGGAAGTCCTTAAGCACAATAGAAATGACAGCAGAAGGTAGATGTTCTCATTTTTAACCTCAGAGTTATATTTTGTTTTAGTAGTAAGCCTTACATTGAAGGCATAATACAAAGTCATAAAATTGTAGAGTCTTAAAATAAGCTGAGTTAGAAGCTTAGAAGCTTGGAACCGCAAGGATCATTAAGTCCAACTCCTGCACAGGACCATTGCCAAGAGTCACACCATGTGCCTAAGAGTATTGTCCAAAGCCTTCTTAAACCTATCAGTCTTGATGCTGTGACCATTTCCCTGGGGAGCCTCTTCCAGTGTCTGACCACTCTCTGGGTGTAAAACCTTTTCCTGATATTCAATCTAAACCTCCCCGATAGGATTCATGTCCTTTCCTCGCATCCCGTCACTGGTCATGAGAGTGAAGAAATCGCTGCCTGCCCCTCCACTTCCGCTGCTGAGGATGTTGAAAACTGCAATGAAGTCTCCCCTCAGTCTCCTCTTCTCCAGGCTGAACAAACCAAGTGACCTCAGCTGCTCCTCAAAAGGTTTCCCCACCAGACTCTTCACTATCTTCATGGCCCTCCTTCAAGTGCTGTTTGGCTTATGGAAAAGATGAAGATCTTAGTAACATTCATTAGCTATTGCTGAAGTGAAAGCTAATGATACGACTGTGTCCTGGCTCTGCCTCATCTCCCTTTAAAAGGGCAGCATTGCCATATCAGAGATACTGTCTCTGTAGCATCACTTTTGATTGAGCTGTTTTCCTTCACTGACCCAGGTGTTTCCCTACTGAATCCAAAGATGCTTCAAATACTTAATTTCCCCTCCCTTTGAAGGATATTGTCATGCCATTAATCTGATCTCGAATGCATCATGGATGTGTTTGATGATAGCACCTGAACCTACAACCTTACAAGTAAATGGGGAGCCTTAGAAAGTAGATTTACTGTGTGAAATAACAGTATAAACCCCTTGGAAACAGTCAGGAGAGATATTTCAGTCTCTCCATGCCAATGTACTTAGTAGAGTCAGTAAAAGAAGGTGTATAAGTAATATCTAAATGCAGTTTCTTCAAAAACAGAGCAATCTGGGCAAGGATGGCTGGATGCCACCAGGGAATACACAATGTAGCCAGTGTATTTTTCCAGGAATGCTGGAAACTAGATCTCAATGCTCTGCTGTTTGCCTGCATCTCTCTTGGTGACCCCATGCGAACACTTGCAGAACTGCACGGCCATGAATTTGGCACTGCTCTGTGTTTTGCATGGTATGTTTTAGGAAATCTGGAAGGCATGGAGAAGGAAGAAAGGATATGAAGTGTTGCCTGCTCAGTTTATCTTTATCATGGTATCATTTGGGTGGGAATTTTCACCGTAGGTATAATGAGTTGTACCAGAAAGAATGGTGCCTTACTCAGAGATGCCCAGTTTCAATGCCAAAGGGAAATGAAGTAAATCTAAGAATCTATAACTTAAGTCAGACTTGTTGCTAAGTAGGCAGAACACTAATTTTGTGATATGCAAAATGATGCCATAATTGTAGAAGAGACAGCAAAATATACCTCACTAATATTTATTTTCACAAGTAGGTGAGGGATTAGGCACCACTCATTACAGTCACAGACCCACAAGTAAACATTTTCCTTGCTTTTGTACTTTTTTTTTTCCTTATAAGAAAATGTTGAAACATCAGATGAATTTCTCTGATTTTAGGCCTATTTCTCCTTCAAGAGCTTGACCCTGAGCAAGCTGAAATAAGCTGAATGCCCAGATTCACAGAGGTTTGCATGATGTTGGCTACTGTAGGTCTCTGGATACCAGTTCAGAGTCTTCCCTCAAAAAATGTACTTTGGGTTGTGTTTTGAACACTTTTTGGATACTTTCTAAAAACTGACAAGCAGAATAGGAAAAAGGGATCTGCTTGAGTTCTTGAGTGAATGTGTTTTCCACTTTGAGATAATTCAGGTAATCATTAAATCAGACAGTCCTTATAGAGGGCTTTTAATGTTAAGTAATATAAACAGTGGGTGATGGAATTTTATTTTTGGATACAAGATTCTTCAGAAAACCAAGTTATATCTTGATTCATGTCAGATTAATATTAGTATTGCTGTGTAAGGCTACACAAGAAAAGAATGAATTAAAGTCTCAGGTCTCATTTAGTGTCTGGATCAGAAAAGTGCTTATGTACGTCCTTAGTTACCAGTGATTAGTGTGCTTGAAACTTAGGTGTCTTGATAGAAAATCATAGCTTTGATAAAATGGAAGTTGTCTCTGTTGCATGAGGAAACCTTCTCTGTCACTCTTTTTTATCTTGGCTTGGTTTGGTTTGGTTTTTTTAGGAGTACACATGTCCTGGTTGTAGTATTCATTACTCACATCTTGTAAATACAAATCAGAAATCCCCTTATTAAGACCAGAAATAAGACCAGCCATTCTAGTCTGTCTCAGAAACTGCACACTGGAAACCAGAGCAGCAATTTTCCTTGAAGAGGAAGTTTAAAAGAAGGCTTTTGAAGAGGTTCTTGTTCAGTGGCTTACTACCCTGTGTGGTACATGGCACCTACAGGACGGACAAGGGATCAGACCCAGCCAGCACAGGTTTAGGAGGGGCAGGTCCTGTCTGACCGACCTGATCTCCTTTTATGATCAGGTGACCTGGTGGATGAGGGGAAGGCTGTGGATGTGTCTGTATGGACTTCAGCAAAGCCTTTGACACCGTCTCCTATAATATACTCCTGGAAAAGCTGCAGCCCATGGCTTGGACAGGGGCACTCTGTGCTGGGTCAGGAACTGGCTGGAGGGCCGGGCCCAGAGAGTGCTGGTGAACGGGGCTGCATCCAGCTGGGATCCAGTCACCAGTGGTGTCCCCCAGGGATCAGTGCTGGGCCCAGTCCTGTTTAACATCTTTATCGATGATCTAGATGAAGGGATTGAGTCCATCATCAGCAAATTTGCAGATGACACCAAGTTGGGGGGGAGTGTTGACCTGCCGGAAGGCAGGAGGGCTCTGCAGAGGGACCTGGATAGGCTGGAGAGTTGGGCTGATTCCAACAGGATGAGGTTCAACAAGGCCAAGTGCCAGGTCCTGCACTTTGGCCACAACAACCCCCTGAGAGCTACAGGCTGGGCACAGAGTGGCTGGAGAGCAGCCAGGTGGAAAGGGACCTGGGAGTTTGGATGGACAGGAGGCTGAACATGAGCCAGCAGTGTGCCCAGGTGGCCAAGAAGGCCAATGGATCCTGGCCTGGATCAGGAACAGTGTGGCCAGCAGGAGCAGGGCAGTGATCCTTCTCCTGTACTCAGCACTGGTGAGGCCACACCTTGAGTATTGTGTTCAGCTCTGGGCCCCTCAGTTCAGGAAGGACATTGAGGTGCTGGAGCAGGTCCAGAGAAGAGCAACCAGGCTGGTGAAGGGACTGGAGCACAAGTCCTATGAGGAGAGGCTGAGGGAGCTGGGATTGTTGAGGCTGGAGAAGAGGAGGCTCAGGGGTGACCTCATCATTCTCTGCAACTCCCTGAGAGGACGTTGTAGCCAGGTAGGGGTCGGACTCTTCTCCCAGGCAATCAGCAGCAGGACAAGAGGGCAGAGGCTTAAGCTCTGCCAGGGGAGGTTTAGGTTGGATATTAGAAAGGAGTTCTTTCCAGAGAGAGTGATCAGGCATTGGAATGGCCTGCCCAGAGAGGTGGTGGATTCACCATCCCTGGAGGTTTTTAAGACGAGGCTGGATGTGGCACAGAGTGCCATGATCTGGTAATCACAGTGGGGTTGGATCAAGGGTTGGACTTGATGATCTCAGAGGTCTCTTCCAACGCAGTTAATTCTTTGATTATATGATTCTATGTAAAACTACATGGAGTTAATCATACTCTTCTTCTGCTGCACTGATGTTTGCTTTTGCTACCTAGTTTAATTTCTTCACTAAATAAATAAAATATGGTTGTCTGCTTGAGCAGATAACTTTTTATCTCTTTTCATTTAAATACACCTGGAAAAGAAGGTTTTTCAAACAGCCACACAGCAGTACCACAGCTTGAAATATGCAAAGAATACTACAAATATGAAGAGTCAAAAAAAAAAAAAAAAAAAAAAAAGAAGAAAAGAAAAAGAAATAAGGTAGTTGTAGGGTATGTAGGGTATTAAGAATGTTCTAAGAAATTTATATACTATTAGGTGTCATTGAGGCCTTCGTGTGTTCTGTAACTTTCTCACGTCCTATTTAAATGAACAGCTATTAATAATGAAATTATTTCTCATGGTAGTTAAGGTTGAGCAGGGTACTTCTTTTTAAAGTTAAACCTGACTTTTTCTTTTCTTCCATGACCCATCCTTTCCTCCCTACTTCTCTAGTCCTTGATAGAGATGTTTTTGCTGAGATAATTATAATTTGTTTGTTAGATTGGTCTTTACTCTTAATAGCTTATGCATACCATTGAAATTTTATATAAATTAAAAACTAGAGGTCAACTCTCATTCTGTGAGGGAATAGTAATGACTGTGTATGAAATAAATATGGAGAAAAAATAGTGGAGATCTGTATATTTTTCTGTAGATGTTTAAGGACTGTTGTAAGCCAGATGATTTTGTTTCCCACTATCTGCCTTTCTCTATTTTTCTAATGTTTGTTACCAAAACTCTCTTGTACTGATTATAACTATAAACCTGTGGGAAGGAAAAAAAAACAATAGAAGGAGAGACAGAATCTGAGCTCTTGCTGTCTAAAACACGAAAAAATATTAAGCATTTTTTAAAATGCCTGTATATAGATTTAGAGGTTTGAAGTGGTAGTAACTTGCAATAGTGCATCAAATTTAGCTCGCAAACGAGAGTACAAAAAAACCCACTCCTAACCAAAATTAATTCCTCTATAAAGACAAGTGGGAGGAGACATAAGTAAGAGCCTGAAGAACTGTTTAGAGTTTCATTTAATGATGAAATCACACTGTTTAGTAGCCTGTTCCTAGTCAGTTGCATAGTCTGACTTCTATTGGTATTGCCATACAGGTGGTGCAGTGGGCCCTAAAGATAACAGTAGAGCTGTGGGATGGCTATTGCAAGATAAAGAGATTCCTGTCGCAACCTGCAACCGTGAGAGGGCCTCTTTCTGGAACCAGTGTAAGGGTCTGGGTGAAGTAAATAGCCTACTGTGTGTATTGCTGAACTATGTTAAGAAAGAGAGATTAGAGAAGTGCCAGGCCAGCTTTCTTTACCCCCCTGGCTCAGCGTAGTTATAGCTCTCTTGAATTTAGTTGAATTCCAGGAGCAGAACAATGTTGCATGACAAGATGGTCTTCCTTTTCCAAATCTCTGGGATTATGTGGGAATAAATTAACAAGGAGGAGAAAGGCAAAAGTGCTTACTGTATGAGATTATTCAGCCAGGCTTTGGAAGAAAGGCTTCTTCCAAAATCCTTTTTGGGCCATGGCTCATCACTGGGAGATTTGATCTCATACTGGGAAGCAAACCAAGATGCATTGTCTGTCACTAGCCAGACAAAGCCAAACTCTAAGTTCTACGTGCACAACAGAAGCTTGGCAAAGGTCTGTCCTTTAGGATAAAAGGACATCTCTGACACTTGGAGATTCATTTGGAAAAGAACTATCTGACAAAATTCTGGGTTTGTTCCTAGAGTCTGGCATGAGTTGTCACACTTGGATTCCCAAAAAACTGTCATGTAGTTTATCATCTATTCTATTTTGCATATGTAGCATGCTAATCATGTTGTAGAGGCATACATGTCCATGACCCATCCCTTAAGTCATGTTAGATTTTCTTTTTTTTTTACCTTTTCAGATCTAAAAAGTACAGCTTACATGAATAGTTAGGAAGAAGCTGCCAATCCTTGCCGTGCCTGGTAACCATTATAAAAGGTGCCCAGCTTTGCATTTTTCAAGGAAGCTACAGAAACTAGTAAAGAGAGGCCTCCAATTACTTGTCATTATCCTGCTATCAGCTAGGGTAGAGTTCGTTTCTCCTCAATAGCTCTTACAGTGCTGTGGTTTGGGTTCAGAATGTGAATGGTGTTGATAACACAAGGTTGTTTTGGTTTATTGCTAAGTCATGTTTGTCCTAAGTAAAGGACTTTCTTTTTTTTTTTTTCCTTGTCTTATGCTCTGCCAGTGAGGAGGTACACAAAAGGAACTCAGAGGGAGCACTGCTGGGTCAGGTGACCCTAACTGAACAAAGGGATATTCCACTGCATAGAACATCATGCCCAGTGTATAAACCTAGGGGAGTTACCTGGATCCAGGTCCAGGAGTGAGGATTGTGGCATTGGTCAGTGGGTGGTGAGCAATTACATTGTGTATCACTTGTTTTTCCATTTACCTTATCATTATTATTGTCATTTATTGTTATGACTATATTTAATTTTCAACTATTAAACTATTCTTAGCTCAACCTACAAGTTTTACTTTTATTCTCCTCCTCATTCCACTGGGTGGGAAGGAGAGAGGAGGGTTGAGTGAACAGCTTTGTAGTGCTTGATTTCCAGCTGGGCTTAAACCATGACAGTCATCTCCAGACCATCTGACTGGTTTGTGCTGCAGTTGCATACCATGTGTGGTGGACCAAAAGCCTGTCAGAGGCATTGCCACAGTATGCAAGTATGCCTGCTGGGGCACTGCTGCTTTCTGAGGTTTACTACTGCTGGCACCTGAATGGTCTGTTTTTGCTTGGCCTTACTCAAGGTTTAGTCAGGAAAAAAAAATATACTGCAGGCCAAAACAACTGGGACAGTTGTTTCAGAGGTGTGAGGGGAGGGAGGAATAACTTTCTTTTGTAGTGTGGCTTACAGATCACTTTTTAGGCATGTTTACCTTAATTCTGTGATCCTGTAGGGTTCCAAGGTTTCGGTCTTGCTCCAATCCTCTTATGATATGACTGTATGATTTGAGGCTGTTGGTTCTGTATTCCTGTCTTTCATCTATTTTGGGAGAATGTAATTTGTGAATTGTTAGTCTGAAGGAAGTATTGGGAAGTTCTCTTATAACTCTTTCTGGAAGGAATGTGTAGCTCACAGTTCCTTGCTTGTTGCATGAAATGACACTTGTCCAAGCAGTCAAGTCCTTACATGCCTGTATTTCTAATACTGCTGGCTGTATCTATCAATAGAAACCTTCTAATATATGTTCTGAAATTCTTGTGAAACTTAGAAAAAGGTGTCATTCTCTTCTCTCAACTTCTGCAGGTCACTATGATGAAAACAAGGAGTTTGAGAAGGTGGTTCTACCCACAAGGTTGTGCATTTGCAATTGCCAGGTCCTGTGACTGGAGTCTTCTGGGAGAAAAAACTTCACAAAGGTGTCAATTCTATAGCATTATTGACCAGAAGTGTATAAAATACTCAGTGAGCATGAATTCGGATTATTCTGTAGGCTGGAACAGCAAGTGCTCCCCCTTCCTTCCTTGTTTTGAAATCCAATTAATTGGGTTTCATAATTGTACAACAGAATAATTATTTGTCATGCTGGTTGTGACACTCAATTAGGATTATAACTGAGGTGCTGTAGTATTGTAGCACTGACTCAGAAAGAAAAAGCCCAAATTTGAGTGAGGGAAAAGAATTTCTTTGAAATACGGGAAGCTCATTAAATCCCTGTGCTCTTTAACTGCAAACTTGTTATTGTATATGACCAGCCTCCCAGCAAGGTCCAGTGTGTACTGTTCCTTCCAACCATCAGGTTTACGTCTCCTCCTGTGAAAATACAGTTGGGCAGTAGTCTGCACCTTGTGACCTTCGGATACGCTTCCTGTGTGACAATGATGTGGTAGGGCCTGGCACAAGTGAGCTATTGTCCTTGCTTGCTGGATGAGTTCTTCCCATTGGACCATGGCACAGTGTTTTGCTGATTGCCGAAACTCCCCCCACACCTCCTCTCCCTGTGATTAAAAAAAAAAAAAAAAAAAAGCACAAAGACTCAATATTTTCATAACTTTTGGGATGTCTTGCATGGAGAGGAAGGGGGAGTGAGGGGGGATGCAGAGCAGCCACAACCAGCCTGTCAATTTGCCCCTTGGAGCTTCTCTCACTGGGTAGACCTGAACAAGCCAGCACTGCTGTGCAAGCTTTTTCCATGTAGAAGTGTCTGCTCTGCCCTGTATGGCAGACATGAAAGCAGCTGGGGTCAGGATGACTGGGTGAGGTTGCCAGAAAATTGCTGGGGTCACAGACTGTCTGGGAAGCAAGCAGCAAGTCTGCTGCTCACTTTTTTATGTTTATGTGTTCAAAGACCGAAAACCCAGGGGATCTCAAGCTTCCTGGTCCTTTAAATTTTCAGACTGGTGTGGATACTGGGTGCAATCTGTAAGTCTATACAAAATCTATAAGAAATTATAAGTCTATAATTATAAGTCTATAATTTATATATATAATATATAATATATATATTATATATTATCTATAATTATAAATCTATCATTTCAACAAAATCAGAGTTTTAATTTGTTAGAGATGAATGAAACCAAGGAAATAGTTCTGGTTTTGTGACTATTACAGTCATTACATTGCTTGATTTACCATACTTCCTAAATTTGTAGGAGTATGGTAACTGTATCCTTTACTCCTTGGCCAGACAGTTCACAACAGTCTGCAGTGATCTAAACCCATAGCCAACAAACAGCATGCATCTGTGATATTTTTCATGTCCCAGTGGACTGTAATTTCTTTTCTAGACGACACTTACTAGTTCTCTAGGTACTTTACAAAGTCCAGGAAATATTCTTTTTGCAACACCATTGCAAAAACATTCTACCTGATTTCTCAATGTGCATGTAAAGATACAACATATTTAGAATAATTAGTGCTATTAAAAAACAAAACAAAACAAAACATGTTGTACCATTTAAAACCACATGTATTTGAAAAAATAGCAATAGATTTTTTCACAATTTTTCAAATTTTAGTTTTTTCATCTTTAGTTATTCTTCTAAATAACAGTTTATCTTTCTCCAAAATGTTGATGTGTTTAAGAAATACATTATTAAAGTATGCTACTTTATGTAATATAAATCTAAATGGTGTTCTGTTTTTTAACTGGTTTTGTTCTTGTCAAATGGATGAAAACAGCTTCAAGTTCATCAGAGAAGAACTTGTCACTCTGTTTTGTTCAGAACTGATATGACAGATTACTGATGATAGAGATCTGGGATTCCTTGACTTCTGCACCTCATGTTGTAATATAAATAGATATTTCTAAAAGTCCTATGTATTTCTATGCAAACACTTGTGCCACTGGAGTGGTTACCTAATCTGGCTATCAGACTGACAACATCATGAGCCATACGACAGCTTTCATGCACTTCCATCCAAAAGATGAAGGCCCAGCATTTTGCTGTCCTGGAAAAGAATAGATCAAGGTTTTGCTAACATTGCCTTGAGATAGAAAAAATGCTGTACAAAGATATTTATTCTAGTATGATATGAGAGCGAATTTGGAGCTGTTGATGTTTTGTCATTTATTCATTGCACAGCAATGCTTGGTATAAGTTAGCAAATATAATGAAATCACACCAGAACCCCGAGGTTACGAGTCTAATTCCTTCCAGAGCAACGGTAGAAACAAAACCTTGAAGCAGGACGGTGTAGGTTGTTCCCTTTAGCTTTATGAGACTTGCTCTTCTAATTCAGGTCCATCTTCATGAAGATGAAATCTGTGAATCAGGGCAGCCCTGGTACATTGTGATTTGTCTGATTTCAAAACTTGAGGAGCCCAGTGTAGTAGACTACTAGTTCACCCATGCAGTGAGTATTTATTAACATGTGAGAATGCATTAAGCTAGTAGATGGAGTTGTCCATTTTGTAGGAAAACAACAAATATATATAAAAGAAGTCATTTTATAAATAGTCCATCTATAGCACACCAAATAGCCTTCTCTAAAACCCAAGCTGTATTTCAAATCCTATGATTTTCCTTTGCTCTCAGATCATTGCTGGACAGTGTCCCTAATTTTACATGGTCCCAAAGACTAGGAAACAGATTCCACTGAAAAAATTTCTTGCTTTTCTATTATTGAAAATATAGAATCTAACTATGGAGTTGAAGTAAAAGTAGTAAGTGCCATGACTGTGGTAATTCTTTCTGAATAAATGCAATTGTGTTTTCTTTATGGCACAAGAACAAGGGAGCAGTGTTAAACATACTATGGCAATATGGGTATATTTATTCCCTGTGTTGCAGGCTGTGTTACATCAGGTGTTTTCAGGGGAAAGAAAGTCTTTATCTTTTTCTTTTTTTTTCCTTAAAGGAAGCTACAAATAAAAATGGCAAGTGCTGACAATGCAAAAAGGAAAAAGAAATTTTTGCTTTGGTATTTTACTCTTCATCAAGGAACATTTTGTAAGTTCCCTCTTCAGCCAGAGTTTTAATTAGAACCCGGAATATTCACAAATTCTATCCTTGGTCTCCTTAGTGCAAATTCAGAATGATCATTTATTGTCAATGAAGCTGCTGTGACATTTGCATTAAAATAAATTACTTGTAGAGACCAACATGCTGGCAGGCCCCTTAAATTTCAGATAACCCGCAGAGTTCCACTGGAATCACAAGTGGATTGTGACAAAGTCTGTGCCTGTCTTTGTTTGTGGTGCCCAAGACACTGGACTTTTTCATTCCCTCATGTCATCGATCATTAGGGTCATACAGAGCAGCAGTCAGTGTGTGAGTGCCAGACCACTGGTGGGTCAGCCACAGCTGTGTCTCATGAGGCCGTGGTGTGCTCCACCAGCTATGGGAGAGGCTGCTGTCTTCAGGAACACTGAGGTACAGCATGGTTCATTTGGTTTCAGAGTGTCAGATGCTGCTCTTCTGGGACCACTTCCCTAAGCCCTGAGTCCTTTACTACTGACTCTGAGCAGCACAGGTGTGCAGAGACCATTTTAAGAGAGAAAATGTGGAAAATGAGAAAAGGCTTTGGGTGACAGTACGAGAGGGTTTGTCAAGTCTGAGGTTGCCACTGACTTTCAGTTTGAAGGCTTTACCAGTATTTTAGGCATCCATCAACTCTAGGAAATCTTTTCAATTTACATGGCCTAAAAGGTCATCCAGATCTGCTAGCCTTTGGACTTCTGAGCTAATTGGTTCCCTTGGAATGACATTTTGAATATGTTGCTGAGGAGAATTCTCCAGGAGTTTCCTGGAAGATGGTGATTGTTTTGCTTTCATTTTTAGTGTGTGGATGAAATAAAGGATTTGCAAAGTGGTCACTCTAACATGCCAGCAAAAATGTACTTTCCTACAGTGTTGCTTTTTCTACTTCCTGGTGTTTCAAAACACGATTTTTACAGTCAAAAGCCATGGAATACTTATACTGCATATGAGCAAGAAAAAACATAGCATATTTCCACATTATCAGAAATGGAAAGACAGAACTAGGATTAAAGAAAGACAGAACTAGGATTAAAAGGTCTTCTCAGTGCATCTTGTCAAAATATTAGGGACAAGAACAAAGAGAATAGGACAGAAAATAAAAGTGAAAGTAATTGTAATTATATAATTCAAATTTGCAGTACGTTCTTGCCATGTTCTTCCATCTCCTTGTATTGACAGTCAATGATTTATTTTTGAAGATATTAAGCTGTTCCTTTTAAAAAAGATAAAAAAGGATTAACTTCTTAGGTCAGAGGGAAGGAAAAGGGATGTTACAGAGGATGAAGAAAAAATGAACAGGGCAAAGTAGGTAATTCTGGTGTCCTCTTTAAAAAAATCTCACAATGTTAGAGTCAGTTAGATTAAAGTGTAGAACAAACTTGAAAATTACATGAACTGAGTTTAAAATGGTACCATGAGGTTTGCTTTCAGATCTTGCTGCTACAAGCTTCACTGTGTAAACAAGCATTGCAGGTTTGAGAAGAGTCTTAATATCACCATGAAAAAAGTAAGCATCCATCATCATTGCAAAATGTGTTATAAATTCCTCTCTTCATGCCCCAGAGTGCAAACTCCTTAGGTTAAGGAATTGAGAAAGGTTCATGTTAAGAATACTGCCAGTGGGAGCAAGGTATCTCAAAGTGTTGCAAGAGCTGTGTGTGTGTCTTTGCAATGTCTCATAGAGTTCTTGCAAGGTCCCAGAGCAAAAGGATATGTTCTGATAAGCAAACTGGTAGCCCTATGCTTAATAGAACCACTTCTTTCATTCCTAAAAAGGTCTGATTTTAATTCTTGCTCAATCTTACAGGTCCCTGTGTGTATGTGAGTTGGAGAAGTAATTTGGTCTGTGGTCAGCATGTATTCTGAGCTCCATGAGGATCTCAAGGCCATATTCTCGCAGCCACATCTCTCCCTTTGGAGAGCAGAGTTTCCCCTTAAATTCCAGCCTTTATTTTGTACCAAAGCTTTAGATTCAGAGTGTGTTCATCACTTAAATCAGCCATGGCAGGTTTGACTCAGTGGTTGTGATAGCATGACGTTTATTCCTCATGAAAATCACATTCAAGCCTGTGTTGAAACCGAGAGACTTTAGATTTGCTTTTTCTCTTATTTTTTTCTTCCCCCTTCCCCCTTTCCCTGCCCCTTGATGTTTTAAGACTTCCAGCTGCTCAGCTTTTCTTTAAAAAGAAGTGCATTTGCCAACACTGCACTGAGGACTGGCCCATCCAATCTGAAGGTGCTGGGCTGTCAGGGGAGAAAGCAAAAGTGCTGAAGAGCATAATTTCCAGTGCTTCAGTCCTCTGTGCGTATTTCATGTTTTCCTATTGCATCTTTCCCTCCTCTTTTCCCTCGCCATTGCAGACTCACATCTGTCTGCCCTCTGGCTCACCTCACCCACTCGCCTCCCGTCCAGGAGAAGAAGTGATGATCTCATTTAGAGCACACCAGTCAGTGTGCTGCACCAGCTCTGCTCACAGGGCTTCACTGTCTAAAGTTTATGTACCTGCAGGGCCTAAAAATCCAACTTCATTTTCTGCTCTTTTTTTCTTTTTAAAGTCTTACTCTCTCGGGTCAGTTTCTGTCACAAAGGTACTTCTGATCATGAAGAATAAATGTATGCAGTTAAAATAGAACCTAACTATGTGCAATATGATATTTGATAATTTATCCATAGCTCAACAGAAAGTCAGCTCTGTGGTGGACATGTGACCCCATGCCTGATAATCAGGTGTAATAGCTGTCTCCTCCCTCAAATTCTTGCTTTATTAAGGTATATGTGATATTGTGCAGGCAGAATAAAGTTTGTGCATGTCTGCCTTACCTTTTTATTATTATTTTTCCCTTCTATTTTCCAGTACACAGTGTAGAAGTATGTTCATTTATTTCATTGGATCTTGTCTCAGGTTGGACTTGGTTCCCAGCCAAGTGCCTGGACCCTGGGGACAAAACCTTCCCCCTCCCTTACACTCTCTCCCAGCTGACTGAAAAAAAAATCAAAAGAACCCAAACCAAATTAAATTTCAAGTGGAAGATTTATATATATAAAGAAAATTATATACACTATTACACCCCCCAAAAGGGAAGGGAAAAGGAAAAGGGAAGGGAAAGGGAAAAGGGAAGGGAAAGGGAAAAGGGAAGGGAAAGGGAAAAGGGAAAAAGGGATAAAAAGGGATTAAAAGGGATAAAAAGGTATAAAGAGGGATACAAAGCCAAATACTCCCCTGGAGAAAGCGAGCCACACCACACAGCCGCTGGCACTGTTTGCCTCTCAAGGCCAACCAGATGCACTGGGCCTCACTCCCTCGCCCAGGCAGAGCGACAGCAAAGACACCTTCACCTTCTGTCTGCCGGAAGAAAAAGAGCGAGAGCTTCCTCTCTCTTCTTATTTATACTCTTGCTTACATAAAAATGGTATGGAATACTGGGAATATGACCTTGGTTCCTTGGTTACAACCTGATCACCAAGGAAGGCCTAGACTCAAAACCACTACAGATTTTATTTAGGTTTTCCTAGGCATAAATCTTATTCCTGTTGCTTTTCAAATATTACATTTTAAAGACTGTTCTTCCCTATGTTGAAATATAAGAGTCTGTAGCCTGTTTTCACAACATGCATGATCACTTCTGCACCCAAACTTTTGGGATATAAAAACTGAGTACCAGCTTTTTACTGAACTAAATTTACATATTTGTTTCTTGGATGCAGTTGAGATACTGTATTTCTAAAAGATAATACATTCCTAGAATCAGAGCTTTCTAGTCTGAGAAGTGCTGTAGCTCTTTCATTCTGGCTTTGCTCTATGAACTTGTCAAGGGACAGAGAGATACCTAAACCTAATTGTGACAGCCTTGACATTTTTTTGTTGTTGGCTAACTGCAGTAGAATAAAAATTATGTAGCAACAAAAAGCAAGCATAAGTATGATGAGAACCTGATCAGAGAGTCACCTTTTCCAGATATCCAGTATCTGGAAATACATCTAATATCTAACTCGAGTTCTAATTTTTATTTTACTTTTTTTCCTTAGCTGGTAGATTACTCTGATCATTTCCGGACATGCAGCCTTTGGGGTGATTCAGTCAGTTCACTGGGCAAAACCTTGAATCTTTGTGTGGGTGCCTGGAGAACCATCTGGCAATGTTCAGAGTTCACGTGGTCCTGAAAGCAGGTCCTCTGAGAACCATGCTGAAATGCAAGCCTTATTTCATCAAGTGGATGAATGGACATATGGAGGATGCTCACCTTTTCTAAAACTAATCTATCTAAAACTATGTGCTGGCTCTTTAATGTTGTGTATTTGTCTGAAAGCATCTTTCCCTTCTATGTGATATGGTGAGGTACAAGGACCATGAATTATTAGAAATGGTTGTTTGAGCAGTTTTGCAGTGTTCTCTTCACTTAGTGTTCTTTTAATAAAGAATGAGAAAACAGTGAAATTGGCAAGAGTTCACAGCAATATTCTTCTGTGTACAGAATGGAATTTCAACAGTCTTAGGAAACCAACTATTAAGCCAATCTACAGAATTCCCTCTAAGAGCCTTTTATTAAATTAAACTGTTGAATTCTGTCAGGTTTTTTATCCTTTGATAATGTCATAGGATTTCCTGATAGAAGGATGGATCTGTTTTTGCTTTTTTCCACCCCCAATTATGTTTACAGCTCAAGTAAATAAAATCCAAGGCATTGCGATGCTTATTTTCCCTGTAGCCTTTCTCAGAAAAATGTCTCTGTTGATAGAAGAGCCTGATTATTACTGCCTCACTCCGCCCCACCATGTTTGAAAATTTTCTGTAACAAATCTATTACAAAGGAAAACAAGTCTGATCAAAGCATTTTGAAGGAAATATTTTAAGTGAGAGTGATAACTCACATGTCTCCTTGATCTTTTGACAGAATGATGTTTTATTCCTCTCTGTTACTCTTACAGGACTTGGCTTTCCTTGTTGGCAGCTGTGGTCTTGGTGTTGGAGCGTGCCTTTGTGGAAGGAAGCTGTCTACTGCATCTGGATTGCAATCATCCCAATCCCTTTTCTTCTCAAACCATAAGTGAACTCCTGTGAACCATTTAATGTCTTCATTGTCTTCAAAAGTGGTCTTTTACTTGTGCCCTGCGTGTGTCCCACTGCAGGCTGCCTGTAACAGCAGGCACTCAGCCACATCCTGAAAAGACAAGAAGGTCAAGGGATGCTAATGTGACATTTAACAGTGCATGTTACTGACAAGTGACATTTTATTGGGGGAGATTTCATAAAGAGAGCAGTTTAACAAGAATCAGGAAGTGAACATACAGTTATAATTCTAAAAATTAGTACACTTCCATTTTGTCATAGTTTTTTTCCAGTAATTTCTGCAGACTTCAGTAGTAGTTTACTTGTGGCAGTGATGTACATAAAGGGAAAAGGAAACAAAAAAAGTTCCACCTTTTATTGAATACTGCTGCAATTCTAAAATTTAGAATTAGTTTAATCTGGCAAGACAAATATTTTATCTTCTTTTTTCAGTCACCATGTAAAATTAATTTGATCAATAAGAGGGAAAGTGGTCAGGCAGCGATGTTACCTTATCTTTTGAGCAGTAGACTACTAGTCTTGGAAGATATGTTTTCAGGATGAAACCTAATGCAGCATTACTGGAGACTACAAATTCATTGCTTCAGTCCCAAGTCTGATTTATATGATTGTTCAAATTACCTGGATTCTCTTTGTAGCTATACCCATTTTCTTTTGTCATTTACCTATTCTGATGTATAAGTGGAAGACATCTATGAATAAATGATCATTCATATCTCCCTTTCAGGCCAAGATGACCAACTAAAGAGAAGGGGAAAAGAGGCTTTGTTAAATTTTTGCTTGAACTGATGTTCTTGCCTCTGCTTTTAAGCACCTCACTGAGGAAGGTTGATTTGCTGCTTTGTTTTTGAAGCATGGCATTCATCAAACCACACCATCCTAGCAGGCAGAGCAGCTACACTCCAGACATACACAGAGTTGGGTAATGGTAACAGCAGTAAAGAGCACATCTGGTATGTTGTCAAAGGGGAAATCATCTCCCCTATCCCTTTAAAAGGACCTTACGCTTGTAAAATTCAACCACAGGCAAAAACACCAGGAAGATGCCAATTAAAAACACTGGATCCAATTTATTCAGCAGGCACATGTTTTCAGGAAGGATTAGGAGGGAAAAAGTGGAGAGGAAATGAGAAACACCCTTGTCAAGGTCAGATGTAAAGCAGAAGGGCACTGCTTGTTTCATATCAGAGCACGGGGGAGAATGGCAGGCCCTAGAAAATGATATCTAATCGTGCTCAAGTCCCCCAACCAGGAAGGGAAAGTGACGGTCAGACAAACCTTCCTCATTAAAAAGTCAGCATAAGAGAACCCACAGATGGTAGGTTATTAGAGGATATTTGTTTGCTTCAGGGTTATGGGATTTTTTATTTCTCCTAAAAGTTGGCAGCTCTGGGCATCTTTCAGCAGGTGACAGGAAATGTAGCTGGTCTATTCAATAAAACACACCGTTTTCATTTGGCTTTTGTGCTGTCACTCTAAAGAATCCTCTTAATCATGCATTTCATTACTGAAATGAAGTGTGATGGAAATTTCTTTCTGCTTCCAATATTCTCACTAGCACTACCACCACAGTTTTAGCAGTCAATCCTGTAGATGCCCCAAAAACACAACCCCATATTCACTTCCTTAGTAATTTTAGTCAAATGTTGGGAATACTTAAGGGGAAATGGAGAGCTACATCAACCTTTACTGCAACAAAGCTGGTTATTGTAGAGGGAGGTAGGCAAAAGGTGCATCCCACCCATACACTATACATATCTTCAAGGCTGCAGAGATAAAAAAACATGCAGTAGTTAGTGGATAACTTTGAAAGCTGGTGAAGAGGACAAGGAGTTCTCTCTTTTCACAGAAAACATAGGAGGGGGAAAAAAAAAAAAGATAAAGAAATGTCCTACTCATCACAAGCTACTCAGAGAGAAAGCTCTGTGTGGAATTGCCAGAGCAGACTTGGGTGTGATGGTGCTGGTAGACTCTTGGGGACTGGAGATCTTTGGAAAGACAGACATGAACTGCTTACAGTTGTATCTGGGTTTTTCCAACTTACACCCCTGTGCAATGGACATAGAGAACAGGGCCCATTCGCTGGGGTTAAGCAAGATACAACCCAAGTGTACCTTCACTCATCCTTCTGAGAGTTCAGCGATTCCTAAGTCTTTCACTGGATTTTCTGAATGGTTCTTCCCCTCAAGGCCCTTCACCATCTTCTTTGGCCTCCTTTGGACACTTTTCCATAGCTTACTATCTTTCTTATATTGTGGCACCCAAAACTGCCACAATGTTCAAGGTGAGGCTTCCCCAGTGAAGAGCAGAGCAGGACAATCTCCTCCCTCACTTGGCTGGTGATGCTTTGCCTGATGCCCCCCAGGACAGGGTTGGCCCTCCTGGCTGCCAGGGCACTGCTGACTCAGATTCAACTTGCCATTGACCAGAATGCCCAGGTCCCTTTCCACAGCACTGCTTTCCAGCCTCTCATTCTCCAGTCTGTACGAACATCCAGAGTTGGCCCATCCCAGGTGCAGAATCCGACATTTCCTCTTCATGTGGTTGGTGATTGCCCAGTCCTCTAATTTTGTCCAGGTCTCTCTGAAGGGCCTCTCTGCCTTCAAGAGCATCAACAGTCACCAGTCTGATTTACCACATTCACTATCACCCTCTGTATTTGACCACAGCCAATTGCTGTGAGAGATAGTATTGAAAACTTTACTGAAATGCAAAAAGATTACATCACCTGGCTTCCCTTGATCAGCTGGGTAGGTTATCTTGTCATAGGAGGAAATCAGGTTTGATAAGCAGGACTTTCCTCTCATAAAGCCATGTTGGCTCTGATTAATGACTGCATTGTCTTTCAGATGTTTTGCAATATTTCCCAGAATAATCTTCTTTATCATTTTGCCAGGCACTGAAGTGAGGCTGATAGGCCTGGAGTTTCTGGGGTCTTCCCTCTTTTTCTTGAAAATCAGGCCAAAGTTCACCAGGTTGCAGTCAGCTGGGACCTCTCCAGATTCCCAGACCACTCAAAAATCACCAAGAGAGATTTGCGATGACATCAGCCAACTCTTTGAGGATTCTGGGGTGAATCCCATCAGGCCCCATGGATTTGTAGGCATCCAGCTGGAGCAGCAGATCCTACACAGTTTCTGGGTCAACTGGGAGTTGATCATTCTCACAGCCATGGCCCTCCTTGAGACCCTCTTGGTTCATTATCCATATTGAAGACAGAGGCAAAGAAAGCATTAAACACCTCTGCCTTGTCTCTGTCCCTGTTTGTTGGGGGGACCATCCTCATCCTGGAACGGGCTGATGTTATTTTTACATTGCCTATTGCCATTAATATACTTGAAACAACTTTTTGCATTGTTCTCCACATTTCTGGCAGCTTCAGCTCCAGCTTAGCTGCATGAATTTTCTCCCTATAGCAGCATCTCTGTATTCCTGCCATGTCACTAGACTTTGCTTCCACTGGGTGTACCCCTTGGTTTTTTGCCTTAAGTAAGACCCATTATAAGAAATTATAGTTTTCCTCAAAATTTCTGTTAACATCACCTGATGCAGTTCTGCTGCAAAGTGAAGGTAAATAAATTGAGTACAAAACATTTCCTAGGACACATTTTACTCATTAGTTTATATGGTATGGATTAAAATACAATCTAAACAAACTAAAATCTATTGGTCTGTTACATAGCTTCATACTCTTGCTTAGAGAGGAAAAATTTCTGAGGACTAAGTTGACACTGCTTTATTATTCAATTTTTAACAGTTACTCCTCCATATGGAAAAGCTTTAGAATCCATCTGGAAAATTTAACCCTTTTTTTAAATACTTTTAAAAATTTACCGGAATACTTGCTATTGTCAATATTTTTACACAGAAAACTTTAAAAATAAGTCAAAAGGGTTGTTCCTAAACTCTAGTATTTGGACCAGCTATTATTGTAAATAGCACAGCTATATTAAAATTAACAGAGGTCTGGATTTACATTATGTAATAATCTGACCTGAAAAGATTTGAAAATGTCTAATATGTGTAGAATTCCACTAGTTTCATCCCTCTTAGTTGCTAATAAGGTTGTCCCAAACTCTGACTTGCTTATTTCCTAGTTTGGTTGTGTATCTACAAGCCACTCTGCACAGAGCTTCTTTTATAATTTCACTTCCGAAGGAAATAAGACTTCTGCATTTGCATCGTCTGACTATTTTGGAAAGAAGATGAAAGGGGAAAGGCAGAAAAATATTGCTTGAGCTTGGAGACTGATTTCAGCCCAACTTGAGAGAGGAGGGAGAGGCATGCAGCCTTAGAGGAGGTGACAGCAAACGGCAGGGCTGCCCCAGCGAGATGGGCTGGTGGGTACCGAGCCCTTGGCAGCAGCTGGGGTTGGCACTGAGCAGACGGGCAGGGCACAGCCACACAGTGCCCACAGTGCTCCTACTCAGACAGAGTGCGGGCTGTCTCCCA
Source organism: Pyrocephalus nanus (assembly GCA_038380795.1). Taxonomy (NCBI): domain Eukaryota; kingdom Metazoa; phylum Chordata; class Aves; order Passeriformes; family Tyrannidae; genus Pyrocephalus; species Pyrocephalus nanus. The sequence goes on along the minus strand of CM076263.1, from coordinate 61,108,819 downwards.
TGCTACGAAGGATGTCATATGGGGTGCCTGGGGTGAAGGGACTTCAGAGAATGTAAAAACTTTCAAAGCAGGATTTATCTGTTTCTGCTGCCAATGGAACACCTGGCACCTTTTACCTTCTTTTGTATATTTATTTTTTTTTTACTTAAAAAATAACTAAGCATTTCTGATAAGCACTGAATACAATTTGCTCTTGCCCCACGTGGATGCCAAAACCTCATATTACTTCTTTTGAAAACCAAGGCAGAACCAAGCTAAATAAATTCCAATAAATTTGATCTTCTATTGTTTAACCTACAGCCAGATTTTTTACTTTGGTCCACCCTAAAATAAATAGAAAAAAATTTGGAACAACAGGAAACCTTTGGCCATCTTTCAGATCCAGATGAAATTCATGCTTGGATGGCTTATGGGCCTTCCCAGCTTTTGTTAGTTTGCACTGATTTCTATTTTCTTAAATGTTTTCAAGCCATTTTGTCATTCTCTATTTGCACTTTACTCCAATTTCTCCTAAATCAGTTCCAATCAAGCCAAGTATATACATCCAAAGAAAACACATTTTTAAGAGAGAATATGGCAGTGATCCTCTTTAGATATATACTTCAGTTTTCCCACACAAGTAGTCCCACTGAGTTTCAGACTTTTTCAAAATTAACTGTTTTGTACAGCTCTCTGAGTATTAGAGCCAAGAAAAAGGTGGATCTCTGGGCTCACAGGCCTATCTTATGCTCTGTTGTCTTCAGTTTGCAAACATTAAATACCAGCCACTTATCATACCTGATATTAGCAACATGAACATGGTTAGCATTATTCTAATGCTTAAAAACAGGGCACTTGGGAAAAGTTTCAATAGCAGAGGCTTGTTGTGACTGAGAAAACACAGGAAAAGGGGACAGCTTGAAGTGGGCAAGTGAAACAAGGAGAACAGAACAACTGAGTGGCAGATGCTGAAAAGAAGAAATTTTGTTTTGTTTTGTGTTTTAAAGAAGATAAATAAAATGGAATGTTGGCAAAAGGTTGTTCATCTTGCAAGACTGATTTCTGGAAACCTAAATCAGAGTCATTTCAGGTAGGGGTACAATGCTTTATTTATACACTTACATGTAAATTTTACTGATAGGTAATCTTTTATTATCCATGTAAGGTGATGTAGTAAGCATCAAAAACTCTTTTCACAGTGACTAGCAGCAGAAGTAATTCTTTTCTCAGATATTATTTGTTAGCTTAGAGAAAAAAAAAAAAAAAAGAAAGATACAGGTTTTGGGGGACCTGCAATACAATTTCTCATTGTACTTGAATATTAACCAAGTCCAGTCAAACTCATGTTTTGGAGAGTGACTGATGCACAATGCAGAAAAAGGCATTGTATTTATATGAAATAGAAAACCAAAAGTTTTTAATGCCTCCATCACTAGGTGTCTGTGATGGAGTTCTATCTTTAGCTTTGGGATTTCTTTTATTACTTTTCTCTCCTAAAGAGTGAAGGCAAGAGTCCTCAGATAATGACACCCTGGACCTATTTTCCTCCTTTATCTGAGAGTACAAAGTCACGTGGAGCCCAGTAATACAATCTGGAACAGCTTTTCTACTCTTTCATGAAGAAAACCCATGTATTTTCCATTGCAACCTACTCCCTTCCTTTTTTCCTTTTGAGGGCAGACCACAGGCTATTTTTTCTTCAGCACCATAGTTGTGACATCTGGATTTTGTGGATAATTCCTACTGGTTGGTTTAAAAGTAATCTCAAAGTCAAAATGGTTTGTTCAAAAGAGGGTGGAGAATGTTTTACAGTGTCTTTTTCAGGTAAAGATATACTTCCCTGTTGCTAAACTTCAGTCTTACCGAAGCTGTTCCTGGTATCATCTTACAAATCCAAAAAGCTTAGTTTGGGCTTTTTTTTAAAGTGACTATTATGTTTTTTAAAGGTTGATTCAAAAAAGAATGGGAATCCTTTCATGTCATAAAAAGATCATCTCAATCTTTGTCAAATCATGCCTCACACTGAAAATGCATGATAAGCTGAAGTCCTTGATATTTATATCTGTGCTGAATAGAGACACTTAACTAAATGAGAAAATCCATAAAAGATACCCTATTTCACAGAGGAATGGGAGGACTCCCAGGATGAAGATAGAAGATAATTCTGACAACCTACATTTCCAGTTCTTTTAGGGACACTTTTACTCAGCTTCTGCAGAAAAAGATTCCAAACCTGCCACTGGTCAGATATGCATACTAGTAAGCACTGAACTTTTCAAAGAAATAATTCATGTGCATAGTTGAAGTTTTAGGCCAGTTTTCAGATATACTTCGGTGTCCTTCAGCAGTCCAAGATGAGTTTTGCATGAGACATCTACCAAATCACAACAGCAGAGGGATGGAGAAGAAGGAGAAAAACAAAAACCTTGGGATCGGCTACACCAAGTTATCAGGTCCGCTGGGGAACCTCGGCAGTAGCTTGTGGTTATTGATCAGTAAAACACATATTTTTACTTCACTTATTTTTTTGCAAATTGATGATTTCACAGACATAAGAAAACTAAAGTGCTTTTTCCAGGAAAGCAGAGGGCACTACAGCTTACCTTCTTTTTCATTTGAGCGTGAAGAGAGAGCCCATATTGGTGTAACATGCACCAAGAAACAAGAAATATAGGTAAACATTAAGAATGGTATCAACTGGAGTGCATATTGCTGTAACCATCCTTACGCATACAACCTTTCATCTTGTTGAAATCTGATGAATTAATTAAAGGATTTGAGACTTTCATGTTTATTGGGTCAAAGTCATTTTAGTGTGTTAGGAAATGTAAGAGAATAAGGAGCTATTTATATGAATAATCTCTAGAAATTGATCAATCTTTTGTGATGAACTCTCACAGTTTCAGTGAAATATAGTGCAAAGTGGAATACAGGTCAAGAAGACATTTCTGTCATGTCTGAAGTCTAGACTGACAAAGGCATGATTTCCATAGCACAGGAATAAAGTCAGCAAAGCTACCTCAGTGCACATAGTCCTCACCTTAGCAGTGCTTACCAAAAGGCATTCAGATGGAAAGTATTCAGTGCTGGTCTTTTGGACTTAGTAAGAGAGAAAGTTCCAATTAAGAAGAATTGATTAGATTTCTGCTTCCCTGGGTTTCATGATTCCAGAGAAGCAGAAAAAGCCATGTGACTATGGGTCAAATATTTCCAGTGCTTTCACATTGTGGAAATAATTTTCTGAGCTGTAAGGGACATAATTCTTTTTTTTTTTTCCCATTTTTGCTCGTGATGCCTTTTTCATGGAAGACTCCAACTCCTGACACTCTCCAACTACAGACTATGGAAAACATGTAGCGTTACAGGAGCTTCCAAAAGTGGCAAATTTTTAGTAAGAAGTTAAAACAGAGAAAAAAAGAAACGAACCATCCTTTCTAAAAGAGTAATAATCTCAAAAAGATGCTTACTTATGTGTTGGTGAGGAGAGGAGAGCAGAGATCAGAATTAATTTATTAGGAAGACATGTTGAGAAATCTTAAACTTACAGTGAAATTTCAAGAATGTATTTTTCTGTGAGTCATCTAGTCCGTAAGTCACCTTGTCTGTGTTATGGTTTAAGGGTATAATATCTCAGTACCCTGGATTTCGTCCTAGGTTAAATTCACACTTGCAGGTGAATAAAAAAATCCTTTACATAAAGCTTGGAAAATGTCTTTGTCCTACTTTAACATTAACTGGTTTTTGACTTTGAGCTGAATTTAAATCTTCTCTCTGTCTCATGCTGACTGTGCAGAGCTGTGTTACAAACAAAAACTGGGGCACTCTTTAAGTAGTGCAGTGTGATCAACTGCCTGTATGGTAAATTAATAATATAGATTTAAGACTAATTAAAACCAGTCCAACAACTGATTTTCCTGCTGCAGGGAAAAGCAAGAACAATGAAACCAAAACAAAAAAAACCTGGCTATATTATTTACTTATATATATAGATATATATACACATATACATATTTTGCAAAACATATGTGGTGCTTAAGCTTTCAGAGATAGTTCTTAAATACTCAGGATGTTTTCTTTTTACATATATATCTATTAATCTACCTTTTAACAATGGAAAGAAAGAAAAGTATATCTTTTCAGTCAACAGAAATGAAAAAGTGTTTAAATAAGGGCAGGATTTGACATGACAAAGCAAAGGTAACTGAAAACAGTGTTTCTCCAAACAACAAGTGTTGCAAAACAGCTGTCAAAAATTCCAGATGTTTAGTCCTTCCGTCACCAACTTCAATGAAGCCTGTCATGTAAACAACGCAGTACACTCTCTACAGAAATAAAATAGGTGAGGAATGTCCAAGTGTGTGCCTGAAGAGCTTTGTCAGGGTATGAGATGGATGGATGGGAACACCCTCCCCAAAGTTTCCATTCCTTTCCCCTTTTCTCTCTCTCTGCCTGCCAATTTGTATTTCATAACATGATGAGTTACAGAAGGTTGTGAACCAGCACGGCATGACCTTACCTCATACCCCTGTGAGAAGGCTGAATGCAAAGGCTGTGAGCCTAATTCCCCAAGTACAGTGTGGGTCATAACCTGTTATTGTTGTTTGGTTGTAGTGGTGCCAGAACAGACATTTTTCTTGTCTGGATTCCAGTAATATATCTCACAGCTTGCTTTTTTTCTCATTACTTGGCTAGTCTGTCTTCTCAGCTTACATTTTCCGCAGTTCTGTCGGTCGCTGCGTTGGCTACTAGACTGTTGAAATCTGTTGCAATCATTTCCCTCATGATGATGTGGGAGAATATAACCCTGTGGCTGGGGAATTTATGTGTATGAATAGTAGAGGGAAAGAATTAAACATGCTTTGTGCAAAGTGGACCATTGGCTCACACACTGTTGCTATTTCTCCAGAATTTTCCCCTGCACAGTCCTTAAAAAAAAAAAAAAAAAAAAGAAGGAGTTTTCCAGGACTCTTTCCTGGTTAAATCACCCTGATCCTAACTGGAAAAGTGGGAGTGTGGGACAGCAACTCCATGTGTAGACTGGTCAAATGTGAGGGCCCATTCCTGCTTTGTTGCCCATTCTGGCTCTTCTCAGAGTCTGGATTTGTTTCTGTAGAGAAGCTGAAACAGAATAAGTGGTGGTATATTTTAATATGTGATTACCCATCTGTTAAACCACTTTGTATGATATTCAATGCATGTTGCTAGGACGAGATGCAGTGAAAGGATGTGTTAACAATTACTCTCTCTTAACACTTAGATATTCCTTACCCCCTGTTTTTGGGCTATGCATTAGGACCAGTAGGTGTTTGTGCATGATGTCAAACAGTCTTAATCTTGTTGAAAAGGAGGAAAGGACTGGGTTGCTTTTTAAGAAGTTGTCACTTAGTGATGTTACCGACTCTTTTGGAGGATTAAAATTCAGTTGCAGAGTGTCAGAAAAATTTGCAGTGACTAAGTTTGGTCAAGTCGTATCAGATACATAGCTAGGGAGATAGAACAGAGGGTTTGTCAGTGCAGGGGATGCAATCGTGCCATGGTGCTTCCTGAAGGTATATCTTGAAGGACAAAGAAGAAAAGAGATTGTGGGAAGAATAAGACCATTGATTATCTCCCCTCAGAGCAGCATCATGTTTGTAGTTAATACATTTGTGCAGTAATCCAACTGTGCACTCGAATCTATGAGACAAGTGCATAAACATAAAAATATAAAAAATATAAAAATTCAGCCCATATAGTTATACTATTACAAACTGAATAAGTAATTGAACAGCTTAGGACTACCTCCCTGCATATTTTCTGTCTCAGTTTGAAGATAGAAATCTCAGTTAAGGAAAAAAAAATTAAGAGGTTTTATCAGAGCCTGAAAATGACATTATTTATGGATAAGAAATATTTAAGTTGATGTGATAGTCTAATTGATGAAGATTCTGGCCTTGATACATATTTCTGAGAAATACAGAAAAATAAAGAGGTCAGACATTATAATGTCCAATTCTTTTTATAAGTGATTTTTGAGATGTTTAAGGCAAGATCTGGAAGGCATTATACAAACACAAAGCTCCACTCCAGAAAAGATAGAAGTCTAGATAAACATGACATACACTTAGCTAGATGTAGATGCCCAGTGGAGAAGCAATTTTTTAAAAAATAAAATAATCATTAGTAGAGCTCAGAGGAGAAAAACAGATACCGTAAGTGCCTTAGGTAAAAGATAATAGTGAACCACCTGCTCCAAGTCAAAATTCCATAGTTTCATCTTATCTTTGTCACACTGTTGTAAAGGTCTGGAAAAGTATGTTGATCATTTGGAAACAGTTTAAAGGAGGCCAATGAGAACAACCTGGAAAAGGTAGCTGATGAAATAGAACTACACAAACAACAGTTGTTTAGTCTGCAAGATGAATAGCAAAGTGGGAAGAGGGCAATACTCTAATTTATGAAAGCCTTCTGCAAAGGCGAGGGGAATTACCTGCAGTCCCATCTACTGCAGATGTTAAGAAAACGTAGGAGAAAATAAGACTCAGGTTCAGCATGAGAAAGGACATTCTAATTATAAGGAGGGAGAGTTAACCTAAGAACTAACCATACTAGAAGTAACACTGTCCCTACCCACTCACTGGAAATACTTAAACATTCCCTAGGCTGACAGGAATGGTGAGAATTATTTGTCTGTCCTTAACGCAGCTGTACACATAAGATGGATCCATAAGGTTCCTTCCAGCTCATCAAATACGTACTGAAACCCTTAGTAGGAACAGTTTTGCCTGTTGCATTTGAAATATGTTGTAGAGGAGCAGCATGGCAGTGATTATCGCCGTGTATCTTTGCATATGTAAAAATATGTCTATGTTTGCCTAAAAGATGGGAAAGCGAACTTTTGGAGAGACAAACATCCAAGGAGCTGAACTCCTCATCTCCCCCTGCTTCCTGTCTACAGGTGTCACTTGGTATCCCACTTCACAAAGAGGGCTAGAGTGCAGCATTGTTCTTAGGCACACAGGTAGGGGTTACCTTAAGCACAGGCAACCTGGGCATTTGACATAACCCTCCAGTTTCATGATCCAGGGAGACAACAGTCAACAGGGTATAGCCAACAGATCTGGGACTATCTTGCAGAACCTTAATGTTTATTTGCAGTATGTGAAATTTTGGTGCTTGATACCAGTATATTTTCCCTGTTGAGGATTTCTTTACTTTGTGTGTAGGATGCCATTGGCCAGTGTTTCCTCTCTGTCTTCCTCTCAACACTTCTATGTTTTTCCTCCCTGCAAGTGTATTATGTAAATTTTGCTTTATTTCTCCATGTGTATATGTCTTCAAGTGTAATCAGAAGCTAACCATGAGATCAGACCTGCTGTTTCAACTGGCTGTGCTGGAGCCCACTCGTAACTTCCAGTCTGCCTGGAGGATTATGTCTTTTGGTCCCTCAGAGTGATGCAGACAGACTTTCTCTTCTGCACTGAACAGGAGGAATTGAGAAGTGTTTTTCCGGGAGGGAGAATTAGAGGAACAAGGTCATTCTTCTAGCTGGTACTCCGTATTTCCTCATTTCTGTGGCTGTGTGACTGCTTTTAGCTCCTCAAGTTGCACAGAACTGAAGAGATACAGCTTCATTTAAGTTTTCCACACCTTCTTTCACCAAGGGGTCAGAGGCCTAGGAGAAGTCAAAGGCTAATAGCAGGAACGTTTTCAAAGCTTCACACACATTAGAGACAGCTGGTGAAGTCAGAGAGGCAAACAGGGGAAGGCAATGTTTATTAAGGGCTTCTATCCCAGTACTGAAAAATAAATATGGCTCATTCCTCTGCTATGGAACATACTCATTAAAACAGATTTATTATTCCTTGCGGACAGATACTTTGCCTTGCTATGCTTACTTCAGAGGAGTTGCAATGATTTATGCTTGTAAGAGGTTTACCCCACAAAATAGAAGAATCAGATAATACTATCTCATTGTACTCCTTGCATTCATAGAGCATAAGATTGCATCCAGTCTTCCAGACACAGAAAGGCATAGTGATGAAAAAGGCATTTCAATGTGTAGACAAACTGAACTTGAGCCTCACAGCAAGTAGTATACTAAATAAGAGGGTTGCTGCTGCAGGTGCTTAGAACAAAGAATAAAAGTTTGCAATCCATTTTGTGTGGACTAATGTTTGTGAAATATTATACCATTAGAGAGAGATTGGCCTGCTTTGATTCATTAATTTCCCTTTAAGGTGCTTCATTTCCCCTTCCAATCATCTGTCAGGGGGTTTTTTTGCCACAAGACCCCTTAAAGTGTGGAAGTGCTTCAGCTCCAGGTCTGGCTCTTGCCCTCTCTTCTCCTCTGTCTGTGACCTTAGGATTTCAACACTATTTTCTTTCCTGAGTCAGGAAGTAGGGGGCAGCTGGCTAGGACCTTGCACTCATCTCTGTTTTTCCACCTACAATATGTTTGCTTTTCTTTTCCAGCTGCAGTTTTATCTTACCCCCTTCAGTCACTCATTATTTGGCATGTATATTGTGGGCTCAGTTCTCCACTTACTTAGCATGTGCACAACATCATTGAATTCAGAAGGTTTATGGTTTTAACAGAGAAGACAGCTTGATTCAGTTCTGGTGCTTGCAAACACATGTTCTACCATCCTAAGTGGGAATGAATTATCAGAGGTAATGAAAATCCTGTAGAAATATAAGAAGTTTGCTGATGTCAAGTTAAAATTATCTAAAAAGATAGAGGAAAAAATCCCCAGTAGAATCAGACTGGATATATTTGTCAGCATGTTTAATGGAAGGGAGAAGGGAGGCTTGAACAGATGCAGTCCCCTTCCTTTGCAATGTAATTGGGCTGTGACAATAGTTATTTTATCACTTCTCTTGTTTTATACTTTTTTCCTCATCTTCCTGAAGCTACATTCAGATTCCTGGGTTGCAAGACAACAGCTAGGCCAGATGAAATCTAGGTGTAATATATGGATACTGTCAGGGCTGTCTAAAATGAAAGAGTGTTGGACGTGTGTTGGATTGAATTTCTTTATTTCTTACTATAGTTGAGAGGCAGATAGGGCAGATGAATAGGAGACTGACATTCGTCATTTTGCATCTGCAGATACATAGTTGTAGTTCTGCTAAGTGAGAGTAATTCCTTCACCAAATGGAAGATAGAATGGTAGATTAAGATATCTCAAAATACACTGCAGTTTCAAATAGTTTTCCATCACATACTGTTTCAAGGCACAAACATATTCCCATAGAAGTCCATCCTGCAAGTTGCAAAGCACTCTGACCCTAGTCCAGTAAAGCACTTAAACATATGCTTAACTCAGATATGTTGATCTTACTGTGTTTTCTTGCATGCTTAATACAAAGCACATGCTTAATAGCTTTGCTGGAGCAGGCTCGGGATGCTTTGCAGCTTGCACAATAGGACCCATCACTCACACAGATAATCAAGTGTTTGAAAGCCTTCATTAATTAGCAACTAGTGATTTACTATAGCAGCTAATACATATTGTTTCTCTTGAAACTAAGGAAAAGAAATACATTTTTTAAGAGAGTCCTCTTTGTAAAGTCACTTCTTTTTGCCCCAAATTGTCAAAGGGTCCACTGTTAACCTTAGATTTTAGAAAAAGGTTCTTCACTCAGAGGGTGATAGGCACTGGAAGAGCTCCCCAGGTAACTGATCACAGCACCCAGCTGACAGAGTTCAAGAAGTGTCTGGACAATACTCTTGGGTACATGGTGTGACTCTTGGGGATGGTCCTATGCAGAGGCAGGAGTTGGACTCAAGGATCATTGTGCATCCCTTCCAACTCAGCAACCTCTGTCTAAAAAAGATAGCATTAGTCATTGGTGTAGCAGGACCAGGATACAGACCTCTGCATGGACAGCAAACAGGGTAATTTTTTTCTGTGGGTTGTGGAGGCTGACCTGTCTTTAATTTACTTTTGGAACCGTCTCCAACCTGCCTTGTGGTTTACAATCCAGTATCCAGATGGTATTCCCAGACCATGTAAGAGTTACTAATGTAAAGATAGCAAGGATCTGTAGAGGTGCCTCACTGAGTGTAACTGAGCTGTGTTTCCCTACATGCCACTCTCCTGCCTTTAGCCACAAGCATGCACACATGCATAATTAGGCATCTCATTACATGGGACCCTCTTTGCTTAACAAGGGAAAGGGGATGTGTGCATCTAGCTGCGATCAACAGAACTGAACAAGTTGGCCCACTGGCAAATGTTTTGTGACATGTTATATGACATACTTCTATGATGGTTGCTCTGCTCTCTAGTCAGATGCACTGCTAAATGAGGAAAGACATGTCATAGAAATTTCTGGCTAGTCTTATAGTAAGGTGAGAGTAAGCATTAGTTTGTAATTATGAATTGAAGCCCTGCCTTTAATATTCTGCTAACCTACCCTTTTCCCATATAACCTAGTTTACTCGACTCTTCATTTCATAATACAGATATGGCTTGGCCATATTTATTTATGTAATTGAGTGGCTTCTACTGTCACACCATACGTGCTTACTACTATGATTACTCATTAGCTAGAATTTACATGTCTTTTTCATGGCATCCACAAAGTCCTTGGCTGAAACCTTAAAACTGTTATTGACTAGACACGGGTTAGTTCAACAAAAGTTCTGGATGGCAATAGCAGCTCAAACATTCAACTCTTCATGTACATATTTAATTATATTACTATATTTTCTGTATATATAACCTTATTGAGAACAAATAGAAACCATTCAGCAAGCCTAGAAGCAGAGAACTACAAAAGCAAGCTTTTTTTCTTGCAGTTAAAATACATATTGAAAACTGAAATCTACATTCTTTTTAGTTCTGGGTCCATAATTATGTAAGAAACCATTGTTTCACCTTTTTATTAGTTTTTCACCTCATTAGCTGCTGGAAAGACTCTGCATCACCTCTGTATGCCTTTTCTTAAATTTACGGTGGGCACATGCAAAGCTTTCTGAGAGATGCTGCAGAAGCTGTCTGTTTCAAATGTGCTAGAAATTTCCCCTTCGCTCAAAAGTACTCTGGCATCAGATTACAGGGAGGATATAATCCCAATTGAATACCAGGCTCCCTGACCAGGTCTGGAGATCTACCCTGCATTTTAGCCTTGTCAGTTGGATTTGCTGTGTAACTCAAGAGTGAGAGCTTTACTTTCTGCAGTGTTTGATTCAGCTTGGTTAGCTTCCACAGAAGCCTTTAGCCTTGGCTGAAGCCTTGGGAGAAAAGTGAGCTTCTGTTTACCTAAAGAATTTTATGTGACCAGATAACCTTGCTCACTGACAAAACCATTTGCCTCTCTCCTGATGGAAGCTGTTTCAGTTTCAGCTTGCGAGAGTTGCTTCACATTACATGCCAGATAAGGATCATGATCAGTTGTTTTTTACTCTCCATGGAGATTATTGTACTGAGCATGCTGCTGAACTCTCCATCCTTCAGCACCAGGTGACAAAAAGGGCAGTCCACATGACAGCCTGGAGCATGAAGCCTACCAGTGTCCCAACTCTTGTGTGGATTCATCTAACCTCCTTATACGTCAGCTGTCAAACAGCTGAGCAAGAGCAAGGGGATCTTCAATTTCCAATCTATTTGCAAAGTGCTCTTTTAGAGACCAGGAGAGCAGTCCTACAAGGACATATGCCAGCTGTAGCATGGTGAATATGGGGTCTCTGGATCATCTTCTTTACTGCCTGCCATTACTCTGACAGAAAAACTCTCTAAGTAGGTATTTGAGTTTCAATCCAGCTGTGCTGGGAAAACCCTTAGGCACCCCAACAGGCACCCTGCTGATGATCAGTGTGCTGGAGGACACTCAGCTATACCATGCACAGACCAAGAATTCTGTGTTTGGTCTGTGCATGTCAGATAGCTTCTCTGAGATCTTACTAAACTGAAACTTCTTCTCTAAAATATTCTTCCAACCCTGCCCTAACAACTTTTATTTTAAAACAGCTATAACAAACAAACAAGCAAACAAACAAACAGCAAAAAAACCCCCACACACGAGTGGGGCTAAAATGTAATTTTTTTCATTTTCTGCACTTAAGTAACATCTTTTATACATCTTTTACATGGTATAACTACAGATTTAAAAAAAAAAAGTCTTCTACTTTCAAAATCACAGGAGGCAAAAGTTGTTCATTTTCCTTTTATTAACCTGTTTTGGCTTGGCCTAGTGAGGAGCTTTTTGATGCTTTCAAAGACTCAGTACTAACAGGTATTTGACATAAAGTGCCATCATTTGTGCTTTTAAATTGTTCTACTCTGCAGAAAGAGTTAACATTAACTTCAGTGCTCAATATGCAGTTTATTAATACCATAACTTGGTGTTTCATTTGGACCCATGAGGTTTTTCTCGTGTTACGTGTCGCTGCAGGTGAGAGTGCAGACACAGCACTAGTTCCAGCTGGTGAAAAGGTCCAGGGAAATGCCAGTCCCAGACACCTAATCAGTGGAAGAAGAGGGGCCCTACCAAGCTTGTAATTCAGCACACTGAGAAAAGGGATGCAAAGGGGGGGTTACCTGGAAGAGAGTAGATTCCGGAGGGTTTCAGAGAGGGATAGACGGTATGACTTGGGGGAAACCATATGTGCTTTCCTCTGCTTGGTCCTTGGAGAGGGACAGAAAGCTACTGATGGGGAATTTGGAACTTGCATCTGGAAACAATATGTTTCAAAGGGTCTAAAATCTTGTGCTCAGAAACAGAAAAAAAAAAAAAAAGGGAGGGGGAGGCAGGGATGGAAGTGGGCCGTGGTAGGGAAGGTAAGACAAAAAGAAGACAAGAGATACTTTGTCTCTGGGATGCTCTGCAGGCCTTTTTGCTGAAGAAGAAATCTATACTATGTAGGATGTCAGTGAGTGCTTTATCTCCTTCATGCAGCCAGTTTTGAAGCTTATGCGTAGCTGCACTGCCAGAAAGGATCTTCCACTCAATAGATAAGCCTGCCAGCTGCCAGCCACGTGCCTGCTCTTCAGCTGCACGTTTGTTCATCTGTTTGAAGCTTCCAGTCTAGAGGTTTCAGCTTCCCATGCAGGGAGAGGGAACCAAAGACCAGAGAAACCATATAATATTTCCCTGCTCTGCCCTGTTCTCCCCTTTCTTTCCCTCCCCTCCCTTTCCTTTCCCTTTCCCTTTTCTTCCAAAGATTGTATACAAGAAGAATTCTGCATCCACACGGGCAAGGAGGACAGCCAACATGATTGTTTGATGGATGATTGTTCTCTCTCAGATTAATCATCTCAGAAGTATGCCATGCCAGTTCGGATGGGATTCAGTAGCTGTTTTTCAATACTGGGTAAGAAAACTCATGAAATGACTGAAAGACCCACACACTGCATGCCTATGGCAGACCAGGTGAAAGAGAGGTCACAGTTCACCCTAGGCCAGTCCTTCAGGATCCTGGGACCTTGCTGAGGATATTAATCAGCAGTGGGAGTTCTTGGCTTATTTTCAAATGTCAGTCCCAAGATAATGACGATAACTGGGTCTACTGGCCCATTTCCACTTCTGTGCTTACATATTTGCTTTAAAGCCTTTTTTTTTTTTTGAGTGCATATGAATAAAACCCCTTCAAATCTATTCTTTTGAAAGTAAGCTGTGTACAGGAACAACAAACAGCACTGAACTTGTTCTGAACATATATGTCATCACTTTACAGACTGCTAAGCATTAAAAACTTTATGGGACTTTGCAAGACAAGACAATGACATAAACTCTTGCCACCCTTTCAAACAGAATGTTGCCTCTCATTAACTGAGGACAATAGCATCAAAGATTAAAAGCAAAGCCATTGCCCAGTATAAAATGAGTGATCATATAGTTCCCACCACAAGGCTTTTTGAGGAGGCTTGCTTTTTCATAGAAGTGGTTTTGAATAAGGCATTTTTCATTGGGATAGCTATGGTGCTTTGTTTCAGTTTTTGCAATAAGATAACAAAGTGGGCAGAAAAGCAGAACTAAACTGGTAGATATTGTCTTCTTTGCTAAGGCCTGATATCAATTCTGTTACTACCTTGAGCTGCATATGATAAAAGCATGGTCTGTAGGTATTCAGAACTGCATAAAAATAAAGCCGTTAAAAAGAAATGGCTTATTTTCTTTTTAATACAAACTAACCATGACAGCAAAGACCCTTAAAGTGAGTGGAAACCTTGCTTTAAAGTTTTGATTTACCTCCGTGTGCCAGCTCAAAGCCATGGCAGAGTTTCAACTGCTCCACAAGCAGCTATGCTTTTTCAGTGGCGGCTGGATGTCTTCAAGAGAGTGATGGGAGCTGCTCTAGCCATCCTCACACATAATTCAGACACTGGTGTTGGAAGTTATTAAAGTTCTTTGGGCCACTCCATCTTTTAGAGCCTTAGTTTTTCAGAAATTAGAAGCTTCCACCACACTGACAAGCAGTTAACTTTAAGCCTGTGTGACTCTATGAAAATTCTTTTTAAGTATCTAAGTTAGACTGAAAATCACTTGGGTAGAGGCCTAAAGATGTTATTTTAGAAGATTACTTTGGTTCCTGAGTTCCCATTCTACTTTGAAACATCGATTCAGCTGTAATATGATAAATTCATCTGACTAAGAGCTGGCTTTAAAATTTATTCCTACCTTTGAAATAAAAATGAAGATTTGGTCTATTATTTTTTCAGCTGTTTATCTTCTTCTTCTATAAAAGAATCCCAATGTTTTCCTTTTTTGGGGGGAAAGGATTTTTTTGAGAATACTTGTAAACTCTATTTGTAAACTTCATCATAAGTCAGTGGTCCTTTCCCTTTCCCTTTCCCTTTCCCTTTCCCTTTCCCTTTCCCTTTCCCTTTCCCTTTCCCCTTCCTTTGCTTTCCCTTTCCTTTCTTTTAATTTGGTACATTTCAGCTTAACTTTGATCATGGGGAAGCAAGTAGATCTGGCAAATAAAATTCTACTCTCAGCACCTGAGAAAATAACATGAGTCAGCAAAACAATACTATCAAAAAACACTTAGAAGTTCAGAATTACGAGTAATATAATATTTTTTCCTCCATATTTTATTTCAGTACTGTGATCAAGTAAAAGCCCCCATCAAAATGCCAGGCATCTAAGAAAAACTGATGTCCGGCTTCCCCTTTTACTATTTTCATTAAAAAATTGAGCTGAGATTTTAAAATCATTCCCTGAAATGAAGGGTGGAGTTGGACCAAATATTCTTTCCCTTCTGCTGATTAGTTCCTACCTTGTTATTACATATGTTGCCTATTGCTTCTTTCTTCACAAATACATTCAGAAACTTTAGATTATTTTCTTGCATATGATTTCATAGAATCATCTCTAAGTGGGTACCACTGACTTAAAACTCACAGATGAATTTTGCAAATGAGGATTAGCAGCTACTATTACATGCACTTTCAGAGAAACATTTCCAAGACCTTCTAAATCATGTTTTTAAATAAGAATTTTTAAATATTTGAACATATAAGAAGAAAGGAATATACCACCAACATAGGGAAAAAAAGGGGAGTGGGGGAGGAAGAGGGCAGGCAAATGTGAGAACTGAAGAGCTAAAGGCACTAAAAATATGATCAGAGAAACAGTGAGGCAGAAGTTTGAAAAGCTAATGCCATGCACTGTCACTTCTGTTTCTCTGCTGGAGTTACTGCATTTAGTGTCCATTCAGGAAAAAAAAAAAAAAAAAAAAAAAAAGAATGTATGTCTGATTGAATTCAATACAAAATCTGGTGTTTTATTTTAAAAGGGCCATAAAAATAGATTTTCACTACTACATCAGATTTTGTTCTATAGAAGTTCAGTATGTGACTTCAATTTCCTTCTGCTGGTGTGGTGGGGTAGCAGAGGATGGCGAGCTGTACTGAAAAGGTAAGGGGCATTGATTGATGTGATCAGCTCTTAAACACTCCATCATAGTTTGCCACAGTGTGCCAGAGCACATCTTGAGCCATGTCATGACACTCTCAGCATCTCTTGCTAAAGCTATGGGAGTTTCAGCTGACTGGAAGGATTCATTGTAATTGTCATGAGGTTTCTGCCATCAGCTGGGTGAGTGTGTTCCCATAAAAGTACCCTGGTTGCTGAATTTTTTGAAGAGATGAGTGATGGTGCATGTACAACAAGACCAGTGTTAGTTCATGAAGACGTACACACGAGCACTGATGAACATGCCATTGTCTTCTGACTGTGAACATACATCAGAGGAAGTGTAGAAGGATCACTATTATGAAAACTGAGTGTCCAAACCTCCTCACTGAACAATATCTTAACCATCTGTGGTCAAGGAAGATGGGAAGGCCTAATAGCCATTTGCTATAACCCTCCAGATAGCTTCCAGATTTTCCAGTTCATGTCCACAGAGGGAATTTCCACTGTGATTTGCTAACAGGAAGTGAAAAAGGTCTCCTCCCACCCCACAAAAATCCCTTTGATCTTTAAAAGGCAACACATCTGGTGTAAGCATCAGTGATTTTTCAGTTGGTTTTGGTCAGCAGCTCACAGGCTGAGCCAGACAAGTCCATTTCTCTCAGGCAGGTGTTTTGGCCAAAGGCTGGAATTAGGAGAACATGTGGGGTGCCAGGGCTCACTTTCTCTGGTGGTATTACTTTCCTTCCTTCACAAGGAATGGTGCCTGAGAGTGCCCTGAATCCTGCACCTCTGGATGCTTGCACTGTTCATGTCTAAAGCAGCACTAAACATCTCATGCAGCTCAGGTAATCATGAGTTTTGGGGCATTTATCAGGTACTACTAGTCTTTTTCAGTATCAGTGTGCTATACAGGTCTTCCAGGGTTTCTAACAGCATTGAAGATAAATATGATTTTTAACACATATCAGCAATCCCTTTAAAAGAACAGGACCAGCTATAACCTTTGTCCCAAAATTAAGGAGGAAAGTTATAACCTTCTTCTGAGCTGGAAAATAGTCAATAAAATAAGTCCTTAAGAATCGTATTCCTTTCCTTTTTAATTCCCTTGTCCAGATTTGCTGAATGATAGTTTAATAATTTACTGCCAACCCACTCATTACTTTTGTTTTCTTTTCCTTAACACTCAGTGGCGAAGTATTTATGATATCCAGATTCTCCTTCCCCCAATATCCTTATTTATTTTTACTTAAGTTAAACTTACTAAACATTTCTCATCTACTCTTCCAGTTGTAAAGAATTAGTCAAGCCTGTAGGGCTGGTGTCTTTGCAAAACTAGCTCCCCTTGAACTAGTTATTCTCTGCCATAATCTGCAAGGTTCAGTTGTCATTAAACAAAGTGAATTTAAATGAGTCAGTTTTGTCAATTATAGCCTTGTGTTCGGAGCACCACAGTAGTGTGGAGACATCGATTCACTAAGGAGAAAGATGAATGCATGATGAATAAGCCTGCTTGTCATAATTGCTCTAGAACATCTAGCTTGTTTCTTGAACAAGGAGAAACTGACTGTGAAACTTGAAGAAATTGCAGAAGTTTGTTTCAGTTGAATTGAGCCCAGAATTGTTTTGCTCCATTAAAGTATATTTATTTCAGGAAAATGTTCTTTGCCACTAGTCTTAGAGAAGCTATGATAAGGAAAATTTAATCAAAATTCTGATAAATCCCAGCTTTCTTGTATACATTATGCAAGTGACATTTAATAATTGTTGAGCAGATTCATTATATTTCATTTACAAAAAATGGCTGAAAGTATTATTTTAAATCCTTTCATTGTGAATAGTTACCCACTACATGCCTTTTCTGAATAACCCACATTTTGCAAATCATATCAGACATGATAGGGACTATCAAAGCATCTTTATGTGCTGCTACTACTACCTAAGTGACAGGGAGCAGAGTCTGTTTCTGGACTGATTGAAAATCTTTGCATATACAGAAATTACAAAGAGCCAGTAGTGAATAACGGTAACTTGCTTGCTCACAAGTGTCAATTGTGGATAATTTTTTAAGCAGAAATCACAGTATTTCTGTATGTGTAAAAAAAACCTCAAAATGGCTGTATGATGTCATGAGACGGGGATTACAAGCGGATTTTTAAGTACAGTTGTAGAAATCAAACACCCTAGTGATTAAGACAACAGCTCACTTTGTGAGCAATCACAAAATTACCATTTTGTGTTGTAAATCACTTCTATCTTCTTGCTTTGCTTCAAGGAACTTGTTAACTTCTTGTTGGTTCAAAAACAGCCTTTACCTTCAATGGATCCAGGATTTTTCTGTGCTTTCTGGATCAGTCTCATCCCCAGTGAATGAAAAGGTGATAATACCAGAAATTAACCTCACAGGAGTTTTGTGATGAAAAACCCTTGAGATAATTGCTGTGTGCTTTTATAAGCCATGTAAACACCTACCTTAGATTATTCAGCAAACTCTATTCAGAACAACAAAATAAGTAATCTTCCTGGAACATTTGATTACATACAAGTAAGACTGAACAAAAAAACCCTCAAAGTAGTTTGAACAGATGTCTTGGCCTCAGTTGTCATTGAGGAAGTTTCAGTGAAGGGAAAGATACTTTCTTCTCCTGCTTATTGACGGGTAAGAGCATCCTCACAGATGCATGACATGAGACTGCAGACACAGTGTAAGTTTGCACACTATCTTATTTTGCAATAATCATCTGAAAATCTGAGTCCAACCCTCCACTTCTGGGTGAGTAGGGCTCCAAGATCTGGCCTTAAGTTAGAGAGGTATATGGTCTTCAAAACGTGCATAACTCAATCAGTTTCTCCTATGTCCTCCTCCTCTGTGCATTTCTATTGTTGGACTCCTGGATGCCTAGGCTGAGATGAATGTCACTGCTAAAAAGTTAACTTGTTAGTGTCTGTGTGACATCTGTTTGCATCTCTTAAAAAAAACCCCAAACTCTCAGGACTGTGTGACTGAGAAGTTATGGGAGAGGAAGTAAGTGTAGCATGTCTTGCATTACTCATAAGCTCCATGAATGTTACCTGTGTTTGGGGATGCCACGGTTCAATTCCTTGAATTAAGAAAACAAGTGCTTTTGAAGCCAACAGCTGTAATTTCACATTTGTGGATTGGGCAGCCGTAGCAGGACAACTTTGTTTCCTGGACATTTCATTATCATAGCACTTTCTTTCTCCCCATCGGTTTCACTTGCCTGCCCTGCCTTCCATCCTGCCTCAGCCTGGTTTATTTGATTTATTGCGAAGTCACTGGGGAAGCTCAAGTTACAGCTTTGAAGTACACAGTGACTTCAGGGTCCTTGGCATGCACACACTTCCCTTGTCTGAGCTGCATCAGGCTTTGCCCACTCTCAGAGAGGCCCTTCTCCTGAGTAAGGGAACAGACTTTTATAGCTCTTGATCCTTACAAATTGCCTGTGGGCCATACATCAGACTTTGAGTTTTCAAGTATTCAGGGGCTGTTGGTTTTTGGTTTTTTGGTTGTAATTTTTGTTGCTTTTTTTGTTGTGTTTTTTTTTTTTTCAAGTATAAAACATGCATAGCAATGTTAGTTATTGATAAAACTAAAAAAAAAACCAAACCACTAGAGCTGAAAATGACTGAATTTTATGCAGTTACACAAAGTTATCCAATTAACACTCTAAGCGATAATGAAAAGAAACATACCCTACGAAGCAATGGATAAGATCTTGCTTTGAAATTTTTTCTGCTCTATTGATGAACACATTTATTTTCAAATTCACAGGTATGACTTTCCAATAACGTTGTTGTCTTATGCAGCTTCTGCATGAGTGTTTGACTGGATACCTCTGCCAGAAAACCAAAATAAAGAAGTGCAATATTTGTAAAGTATTTAGATTCACAAATCATCAGAGTGACATTGAAAGAAATTTGCATAACACTGAACAACAAACACAGAGTTGCCATCATAATATATTTTTCCTATGCTGAAGTGGTTATTTTGGCAATTTTTTTTCTTGCTCTATTTAATGCATAAACAAACCATTCCTGGACAGTGGTTAAGTCTCAATAAAATTACTGAAAATAAGTCATATACAAGAAGTCACTTCAGATTGTAAATATGGATACTCTTTTCAGCTATATAAATATCTACAGGTTTTACTTAAAATGTGAATTTTATCTTACTTTGAAAAAAAGGTATGGTAGACTGGTTTTGTTTCTTTCCAGGAACCTGAGATAGATAATGTTGTTTCTTAATATTTCTAACTCATTGTATCTGAACCTGACATTATTCTCTTGAAACCTTCTCTGGAAAGCACAAAAACCTAATCTAGATTTTTTTCAACCCATTTTTATACCGCAATAGAAGTTTTGGATAACAAAGTATCTCTCTTGATACTTTTTACAAAAGCAGAAGCACCCTTTGTTCTGGTTAGTGCAGGCATCATGTGATACATAAACACTTTTAGGTTGGATTTATAACCAAGTTCCAAGCTGGATCAGAGTCTGTGCTGAGGAGAGATGAAAACAGTAGAAGCACATAAAATTGAAAGAAATCTACTGTGCTTTCCAGGTATAAATCCTTAGCCTTAGTGTAGTGTAATAACTTTTCTTCAATAAATTGGCAGTGATATAATACTAAGTTGCCAGCCTATATATAGATTTGGATCTAAAAACTTTATGCTTCTCTCCATTGAAAACTATTAAACATTTGGAAAATACTTGCAAGTATGTGGGCTAAGCTTCGGCACTTCCAGCCAAATCATCAATGCTTCCTTCAGTATTTGTTTCTTGTGGTGTACAAACCACACAAGGAATGTCAGGAATAGCAACATTTGACAAGAACACTTGAAAGTGTAAAATCTGAAGCATACTTTCCTGCCATTCCAAGTGCTTGAGCCTGATGCAAGACCTTCAATAACGGCTGAACTCAGCAGGCAGTTCGCTCTGAGTCTCAACAACTGTGCCTGGCAGGAACCAGCCTCCTGTCCAGCTCTTATGTTGTACTTCTGCTCTGCCTATGGATACCTTGCCTAAAATGTGTCTACAAAGGCCTACCATTGTGGTCATTTGAATCTACCAGGAAATACTTGGCAATTAGTAAGCTTACTGCTGAGACCTCGACTTAACGCTGGAGCAAGCACTTTGCTATGCAGTTAACCTCCCTTTAGATTAACATTCAAGTAGCAATAAGCCTGTATAGGAAAGTCCAAGTAGCTCAGCCTCAGGAAAAAAAGGTTTTTTGTTGGGCTGCATATCCTATTTTTTGTTTTCAAAATAGACATTATAGTGCAGGGACAAACTGACTTCAGTATAACTTTTCTGACAGAAACCTGAGCATCTGACCATGGGGACAAGAAACAAATCCATGCACACATACCCTTATGCCCATAGCACTCTGGTGTACAGAGCTACTGCTTTCAAACATAAACAACTGATGCCTCTGGGAATCAGTTTCTGAACCAGCAAAGGTTCAATGTACCCCACTCCTCGAATTATTAAAATACAGTATGTCTGCAGGACCAATTCCAAACTAGTGCAGGAAATTATGAAACAGGACACATAACTCCTCTGTGCAGCTGGGGGAATGCCTGTTCTAACTTCAGTGTCAATGAAACCTCTTGCATTTCCCCTACTTTTTTGAGGATCTGCATGGGCAGTGATGAATTATAGGTAGGAACTAGCTAGGATGGCAATATAAAATGTAATAAAACTAAAAATAAAACACTTGGTTACCAGGATGTAATGAAGACATGAATAATAAAGACTGGTGAGATACCTTTTGTCTTCAAGATAGGTTCAATACTGGAAAATATTATTTTTCTCAAAAACACTCTATTAATCCATCCATTAGTGTCCATCAGGCTCTATGAAAGCCAGTGAGGATGATATTGTTGTCCTGTTTGACCTTCAAAATCTATAAATTTCTGAACTACCTTTTGTAGCAGATCTACAAATTCTATGATTAAGCCAGTTCTAATTATTTATATGTGTCTTCATAGGTGAACAGTAATTGGTTATCTGTGAACCCATGAAACAAAACTGTCTCCTGATGTGTCCAACCTGATGCTGCAATATCACTCTTTCTGTGACTTTCAGAGTTGATACTGAGGGCAAACAGAAGGAAAACCATGGGATGCTTTTTCTACAGCTGCCTAGTTTGGATTTCTGTGCCAAGAGTCTTGTAGGACAGAAGCTCTTTTTACTGAAGGAAAGCACGTGGTATTAATGAGATGTGCAGTAATGCATTTTCAATTCCAAAACTATCCCAGAGGGAGGTCCTTCAAGGATTAATGGAAAGCAAAACACTGGTTATCTTATTAAAGTTTCATTTACTGTGCATCTTATCAAGACTTACAAATATGAAAGTTATTTATGCTTCCAGGATGTGTGATATTTCATTCTGTGGAATGGTTGTTACTTGAAAATTTGCCAGATAAGATAAAAAACAAAGGCTAAATAAGAGAAGAAAATCTCTTGATTTAATGGGAGAGGCTTCATCCTCAAAGTTTGGGTAGGGTTGAGAAAGGCAAGAAGGATTGTTCCTTTAATTTAAAGGAAAGCACTACTAGTTGGTTCATTTGGTTTAACAGTGCATTTCTTGAGAACTCCAGGATAGTTCCACAGGTTAGATAGGTCAGCCAGAAGGAGAGTAAAAGAAGCACACAGCTTAGTTCCCTCTCATTTCCCCTGTTGTTTTCATGGACTATCTCATATCCTCTGTGATATCAGCTAAAGGAACATCTCAAAGCATGCCCCAAAGCCTTAGCAAATCAGCAGAGGACTGTTTTCCACTGAAACTTGCTTTTGGCCTCAGGCTTCAGTTTAGCAGAAGGAAGTATATAAGATGATATTTTTTTTAATTAAAGATTTTTACCAAAACTTTTCAGCTTGACTCTTTTGGAAGTGTCACTGCTAGCTGAGCAATGCAGGATGATCTACATATTCACTAGTTTTCTTTAAACAATATCCAAAGGACAGATCTGTCAAAAATCAAGGTTTTCATGCAGATGGAAACAGTTTTGTTCTTTGAGAAGATGCAGAGGCCCAAGGGTATTCTCAGTAACAGGAAAATTATTTGCAGTTGGTCAGACAGGCTGTCTGACTCAGGTAATCTACAGTTCATCGGGTCACTTGGTTGAAACTGAAGTCCAAGATGAGACTCTCTGTTCAGATGAAATGAATTATAATGATTTTGTGGGCATGTGCATGGGCCAGCGCATGTGTTTTTGTGTGAGAGAATCTGGGATTGTTTGCTGTACATGTGCTAAGGTGTCTGCAAATCTTTTGGACAACAGCAAACTAAACTGAAGGAAAAGCAGACATTTCATTCATCAATTTACTTTAAGGGGGCGAAAAATGACAAAGTATTTCAGGAAAGAAGACACAGATGTTCTACATTAAAAACCAAGGGAACTAGGAGAAATATTGCTTTAGCAGATGGACTAGTATCAAAATACCTAGCAGACTGGTATGCAAATACCTACTGGTGAACAAACTCATCAGAAACCTCTCCTGAAGGACAGTGAGAGATGTGTTTAGCATTCTCATTGGCTGTCACCAGTGGCTGCCCAAGTGTTTTCTCATCAGCAGAGCTGGGAGAGGAAAGAGTTACCTTGCCTTTGCTTGACTCTGGAAGTAACAGGAGAAATTTTCAGTGATTGTTTATACTGTAGGTGTAAATCGCATTTCCCCAGTGGAAACCCAAGCCATACTCTGTTAAGCTGTGTGTCAGCACAAGGTGGTAGATGATCCCTGTCTAGAGATTTTACCTCTAAACGAGATTTAAAAGCAAAGGCAGGGAAGAACGTTTGTTCCAGTTTCAGCCCTATGACTAAGTCTCTCGTTCTCTCACAAATTAACCAGTGCACTCTCCTATTTTGTGCAGGTGGTGAGAGAAAGGAAAGTATAAACAGAGTAAAAATATCACATTAAACTAGGTAGGAAACTATTCTGCAAGATTGTTGTGAAGTAATCAGCAGGACTGACTTCTCCAGCAAAAACAATTGACATGGCATTCCCTCAGCAGCATCCTGAATCAAGCCACAGACCAGCGTTGGTGCTGAGTTCTGCTACTGCCTGTGGAGCAAATTGCCCTACACTGCTATGGGGAGAAAGAGGGCCAGTTTCTAAGCTTCAGGGATGCTGATCTTTTTTTTCTCATCTCACTTCTCTAGGCAGGCAGCCTCTCTGAACTGTTGCCTACAAAAAGGTCCAGCAAATCTGTAGTTAACTCCTACATGTGCTTCTGATTATCTCTTTCTCCTCCTCCCCCTTCCACTGAAAACTGTGGCTTGTCTGCAGCTCAGAGAAACCAGTCAGAGGAAGCAAAGGGCTGTTTTAGGGAGCTGCAGATTTTCTTCAGTTGGTCCTGAATGTAACCAATACACAATTCTTCTACAGTTCTTACTAATATGTAACTGGGCGTTTCTTCCTAGACGGAAAACTAGAAGCACCAGGAGAAAATGTATGGTCACAGCAACAGTGGCATCTCTCTAATCATCTCCTCCCACTCCTTAGTTCAAGAGCCATGAGAGTTTAAGCCCCTGCTTGTATACTACTGTCATGGGCATCATCTGAGAGCTCAGCCCTGACTCTGATCACACATCCTCTCAAGCAAAAAACAGGTATTTTGCTTCACCACAGTATCAGGACACGTGGCTTTCATCATGACTTCAAAACTACTTTAATATCTCCAGAATTTTCCTCTATTTTCTCATGTGTACTTATGAAGTACACTTGGCAAGTCACTAGACTTTTGTGAAGTGATCAGCAGAGCCAACTTTACTCAAAACAAATGCCCTGGGTGCTGCTCTGGACTGCTGTTTTCAGGAGTCACTACCACTTGGTAAGAATGACAAGGCACCTATGTCCTGACTAACAAAAAGCTGCCCTTAAAGACAGTAGTGTCATGGTACTCAGTCCTGGGTCTTATGCTAGCTTTTTAGGAAGAGGGTTCTTCTCCCCAAGAAGGGAAAAATCACTTTTGAGAATGAGGCAAGATTTGCCAAGAAAGTAAGAGTAATGGGAAATTATCTTGTGCCTGAAACAAGCATCTTGAGAGCTTGAACAGAAGTCAGAAGCCTGGTGGTGGTGGTGGTGGTGTTTTTATGCCCTGTATAAAAAACCTGCAAATTTGACAAAAAGCAGGTTAAAGGTCATGAATGTCAAAACACCGCTTCCAGTCCTCTCCTCCTACCGCATTTCCCTATGTTCAGGGAAATTAGTAGCTGGTCCTTATGATGCAAGACCTGAGCCCAGAAAACATCCCTCATGGGCAGTTCTACTTCATCAGATGGGATGGTTTGAAAATAGTCTCCAACTCTTGCAGCACATCTCATTCCAGCTGGATGGAAACATTCCCTGTTATTTGTATTGTAATAGATTCTTATAACATATTTTAGAAATACTTGGAGTCCTAGCCAACATAAAATCCTAACCATATTGTTTGTATGGGTGAGGAGAGAATATCCTGTGGTGCTTAAAGCCTGTTTTTCGAAAATACAAAATTCACTGGCCAGAGATCCACAAACTCTTCCCATAATATCCTGATAGCAGTTGTTTCACCTGCTATTTTGGGTGCAATTATATGGAATTATATCAATAAGGATTTCTAATCCACCCCATTAGTTTTCTGAATAGTATCATTCATAAGCATCACAATCTGCTTTGAAACTTCTGATACATTTCCTTGAGAGAAAACAGCGGTTGATTGAAACTGAATTCTTTATCGTTGTGGTTATTAAAAAAAAAAAAACAAAAACACACACCTCCAAAACAAACCAAAACAAACCCCTCCCCCAAACAAACAAACAAACAAAACCCCAAAACCAAACCAACAAACAAAAAAAAAACACACGCCAAAAAAAGCAAAACTCTCAACCCAAGCTTTTGTTATAAGACTGGAACACCCACACCAAAAAATGTACTGCTTTACACTGAAAAAAAGGTTTTTCAGCAGCTTAATTTTTCTCTTTTTTTATGAAAGAGGAGGAAGAAAACATTGCATAGTTTTTACGAAATTAATACTTTTTTTAAAAGCTGTGGCTCTGTTTAGAGCTGTACATGAACTTGTCCCTGCTAATTTTCAGAAAATACCCATCTGCAAGTAATGTGTTTCCTAGTGGTGCTTATGTCCTGTCTGCAGGGAAGGAGGGAGGGAATGGTGTGAACAGGAGCAAAGGAGAGCAGATGTAACCTCCTCCATTGCCCATCCCTCTGTTTTCAGTCCTAGCACTCAGTGCTTAGCCTTGCCTTGCTCAAACCTTGCCACATACTGGATCAGAGCTTCCAGACAGCCCCACAAAGGCCCCGACACATCATGTCCCCATCTGCTATCGATTACTGCATGAAATGCGCCAGCCTCATGTTGTCAGAGGCCAGCACCCTGGTGCTTCTTCTGCTCAACAAAAATACCCACCAATCTCCAAAGCTGGATGGCATCCAGCCTCCAAAAGGGCTCAGGGGAGTATTCCCTCTTTGAAGGTACTATAGATTCTACTATACAATGGGTCCTTGCAAATAGTATTGTAAAACCTGTTGGCTTCTAAGGGGGAGCCATTACCCGGGGAAGCTTTATGGCATTATCAAACAACATTAGAGGAATGAAGATAAAAGGTGAGTTTGCCCACATACTTGAAGTCTACCTGCATATTGGTATTACATTTTTAAGAGCCCATATATACCATGTGCAAGTCATTTAACATCAGATGGAGTTAGCTGCAAGGAATGCAAAGAACAAAAGAATTATTCCTGACTTAGGAAAATTGATCTCTAATTACCTGTTTTGAGCCAAATGATCAAGGATAAGAAATATTAATACAGGTTTAAAAGTCTTAAAGTGTTTCTTAAGCAGTTACGTTTACTTGATAGCGGCTGGCAGAATAAGAAAATACACAGTGGTTGTTCATTCTGTTATCAGTTGAATGAGAAAGTGGAGCATGACTGACAGCAGGCTCAATCCTTCTAATTTAAAGCACAGTCTGTCTTCTTTGGTACACTCTCCTGCCCGTGTCTCTCAGTCCTGTTTTCATAGTTGATGAATTGCAAACAATGACTGGCTTTGCATAAAGCAACTGCAAATTGCACTGAGCCAGATACAAGCAGATTACACCAAGATTTTGCTACTTGAATTCCTGACTCCCCATGGTGACCACAGTAGCATTTGTCAGCAACACAGTTCTGAGCCTCTCTCTCAGTCCATGGAGCTGGAAGAAAATGAATACTGGAAAGGTCAGGTTACAACAACAAATGAACATTCAAATTCTGCTAAATAGAAGAAAACAGATCATTAGGAAAGACAGGCTGATGTATTTAGATTGAGGATGGCATAAGTTGTCGGAGCAGCATTTCATCTGTTACACACTGTCTTCATTTCCATTTCTGCTACAATCTGTTTTTCAGCAGTAGGTATTATAGTTTTGCCAATGTTACTATTGTCAGGGATCTGTCAAATGTAAATACAAAAGCCTGTGATCATCCTGGTTATTAGATTTGC
Source organism: Pyrocephalus nanus (assembly GCA_038380795.1). Classification (NCBI taxonomy): domain Eukaryota; kingdom Metazoa; phylum Chordata; class Aves; order Passeriformes; family Tyrannidae; genus Pyrocephalus; species Pyrocephalus nanus. The sequence goes on along the minus strand of CM076263.1, from coordinate 61,081,488 downwards.
CACAGTTCTGGGGTTTATACATCATAAAGCAAGACAGGAACACCCCAAATGTAAAATTCCAATAGCCTTAAGTCCATGGGAGATTTAGAAGAGTTTGACACTTTTAACTATGTCAGCAAAAAAAGTTCCAAATAAGATTCAAAACCTTGAGTGCCATGAAGGAAAGTTGACAGAAATACACAGAAACACACTTGGAACCCACTTTGCCTGGCATGATCTCCAGCAATTCATATTGACATAATTTTCAGTATTTGTATTTCTGGTCATGCCCAACTTGTCTCAAGTTTTAAGCTTTTGCTGTTAATCAGGTGCAAAATCTCAGTCTGAGGCAATGTTAAATAAGTAACTCATAAGCAGCGGAGCTACTCGCAGGTAGCCTCCTTTTCGGGTGATTTCCGCTTTGCACATTTTGACTTTATGCCTAAAAACTGTCAGAACTACTGTGCAGCTCATGCAATATGGAATCCTAAAATCTAACATGAAAGACAGGTATTGTGCACAACCTGTCTTCAGGGAAGCCTGAATCTAAGCATAAACCTTGAGACTACAGGTGAGAAAAAAACCCTTGAAAAATAAAACATGACCTCTGCTTAGCTTTTGTGAGAGCGTATGGATGCTCAGGACCATCATTCCCTGATGATTCTCCTCTGAGAGGCAGATGTAAGGGAGCAAACTGAGTTGCTTCTTTTCCCTCAAAGAGGGAATAAGTAGAGGAGGTTTTTTGCTTCTATGGCTGCCTCTTTCTATCAAACACTCAGAAATGGAAAGAGCCTTTATTTAATTCAGCTGAGAATGGATGATAGGTTCTTAAGCTGCTGAGGGACAGAAGCAGTCATCTAACTGTTCCTGTCTTCCACAGAGGGAAAGTATGTGATTGCACACACTCATACGAGCAAACAAACAAACAACATACACCTTGCTGATAATATCTTTCACTTGTGCCGGGGCTGAAATGTTTGAAGACTGAACTGGGGCTAACTCTGCCAGTGAGACGTGTACATTACGGAAACAGTATCGTTACTACCCCCTTTCCCATGAAAATTAAGTGCACATATGGAACCACTTCTTATTGTCCTTGATAGTCCAACACTAAGCTGTTCTCCTCCTTTATTCACAGCTGACATTGTGTGATTCTGAGATTAGCTCACTTGATTGGAGCCTGGTGCTAATAATGCCAAGGTTATGGGTTTGATCCCTGTACGGGCTACTTGCTTAAAAATTGGACTCAATGATCATTGTGGGTTCCTTCCAGCACAGAATATTCTGTGATTGTTGTTTTAGGCATTAATAAGTATTGAGAAAACAGTATAGCAAAGATTCCTCAAGCATTCATATTTTAAAACAAATTCACTTTGACTACCTCCAGCTCCCCATTGGATTAGTAAATATTTTAAGCCCAGATTTGGCAAAGGACTTAGGGACAAGCCTAAAGCAAACAGTAGATTGACTTACTAGTATCCTCAGTGCTTCTAAAACCAACCACATTTACCATTAAGTATAGTCATGAACCCTCCATGAAGAAGGTACATAAAACTTGCTCCAAAGCCTTGTGGAGTCAACAAGAATGGTTACTTTGACATCCCTGGTTTCAAAACAGACCCTTAAAGGGAAAGGCTTGCTACTTCAGTGTGGAAATTTGCCAGAAGAAGACTTCAAACTACATCACAAGCAAATTGCAAGTGTCGGACAAATATTTTAGTGTGAGTGATTTGCCTGGATCTAATCAGGGTTATGTTTCAATGAACATAATGGACCAGATCCTCATCTGTTTTTTATCAGACCAACTACATAAACCTGAGAGAAGCTATTCATAATCAGTATAGCCAAAAAACCAGTCTATTACTGGTTGGATGGTTGCATCCAGAGGGTGTTTGTCAATGTCTCAGAGTCCCGATGGGCCCCTTCATGTACCCTCAGCAAATTTGCAGTTGACACCAAGTAGAGTGGCGTGGTTGATGCACCAGAGGGACAGGACACCATCCAGGGAGACCTGGACAAGCTGAAGAAGAAGACCCATGGGAACCTCATGAGGTTAACAAGACCTGGGTCAGAGCTGCCCTGGTATCAATCCAGGCTGGAGGATGAATAAATTTACAGCAACCCTGCTGGGCAGGACTTGGGGGTGCTGATGGATGAGGAGCTGGACACGACCCAGCAATTTGCACTTGCAACTCAGAAAGCCAATCATGTTCCTGGCTGCATCAAAAACAATGGCCAGTGGGTCAAGGGAGGGGTTTCTGCCCTTCCACTCTGCTAAGACACCACCTGGAGCACTGTGTCCAGCTCTGGGGTCCCCAGAACCGGAAGAACATGGACCTGTTGGTGCAAGTCCAGAGGAAAGCAACCAAGTTGATTAGAGGGATGGAACACCTCTCCTGTAAGGAAAGGCTTAGAGAATTAGGATTGTTCAGCGAAAAAGACAAGACTTTAGGGTGACCTAATTGCTGCCTTCCAGTAACTGAAGGGAACTACCAGAAAACTGTCTTTTTTTTGTATGTAAATATGAACAGCTATCTACGCTTGGTCTGCCTTCAATGTACTGCCCAAGACACTAGAACAACCAAAATCTCTGAGGCTCTCTGGGGAACCTGAGATTTTTGTGGGGATAAGACAGAGTAAAGAACTTATCTGCTTGACTTTTCTGTCTTCACTGGCCTCAAGAGGTGAAGCTAGACCTTATTACAACATTTCTGGAAATCCAGTCTTTGTACCCTAAAAGTCAATAAATGGATTATACTCTCCTATAGAGACAATCCACTAGAGTGCAGGCTTTATCCGCAGCTAGAAGAAAAGAAATAACCAGGACCTATTCATGTTCCTCTGTTGTATGTAGAACAGCCAGTAATTACCAAATGACTCTTAACTCCACTGCAGAAAGGAGCACATGGAGGTGCAATACACTGCCACTTTCAGGGAGATGCTGACATTGGCAGGTGCTGAGGCTGCACATATGGCTGCATACCTGAGCACAGATCAGCATCCCTCTCCCGCAGTATCCTCTCTTCTTCCAGCATGCTGTTGCAGGTTTTCCATGTGGTCCATCTCTGAGTCCAGTTCATTCATAAGTCCCCTACTCTTGTACCCTTTGCCATAGGTCACGTGGGAGACACTGTCAGCTATAGATATTGAAAGCTGGGACTTCTAATAACATCTAGGAATACTGTTTGTTCAAAAGCATCTTTGAGAAATGCAGCTTTGCCAAAACTTTTTGTTTTATGAAAGCACTTCAAATTCACAAAAACATTCCTTTTTCTATTTTTAGAAAAGGACAGTGTAACCTTTCATTTCTCTTAACTGTTTTTTGTTGATTTTTTTTTTTCCAAAGGGAAAAATCTACTTTTCATCTTTGTTTTCATTTTCCTTCCCTCTTTTTTAGTACACGCATCTCAGAAACTGAGGAAAGAGAATTGAAGATCAAGGAAAGGAATAGGAGTTAACAGAAAAAACAGGGAGGGAACCCTGTCTCGCTTTCCTCTCCCCCACATTTCATGGAAAAAGAGGCACAGCCTCCCACGTGTTTTTAATTTGAACCGGCTTCAAAGAAGTGAGTTCAAGGTCCTTCATCTCCCTGCCTCTTCATCTCCCTTCCCAGATGTGCAGCAGTGGGCTGTTCAGACGTGCAGCCCCCTGCCAACCCTCTCCATGCCCCCTGGAGCAGGGGCCTGGGAGTGTCAACACCCTCAGTGCCTCATGTACCTGCTAGGCACTTCAGGGTGGCAGTTCCCCATAGTTCAGCCATAGCTCGCTTGCTGCCTGATTCTACTCTTCCTCACCCAGGCAGACCTGAACCAAGACCATCAGGAATTATGTAATCCCATCAGACACTCAGGTAGGGTACTCTGCTGCCCTTGAGGAATGCATGGTTTTGGATTGCATGCCCATAATCAGGACTTGCAGGTCTTCTGGACACTCTTGTCTGGCTATTAGTAGCCCCAGAAAGAATACAATATTCTGTGAAGAAAAATACCATGCTTCACACACCAGAGCTTCCATTAAGTCGAGGAGTCTGATTTAACAGAGGTCCCCAAGCTCATGGAAATCTCATTTTTTTATTGACAAGGAAATAAGTACAAACAACTGTGGGTGAAGTGCTTGAAGGGTACACCACAACATGGCGAAGTTACCTATGTGCTTATGAAAGCAATGAAAAACAGACTATCATTACTGGCAGTTTACGAGCCTGGTATGTAATTACAAACACTTGATAGTGTCAGGGTTTAACTCTAGCAGGCAATTAATAGCCACTTTCTCCTTACCCAGCCCCTGATGGTGGGATGAGGAACCGAATCAGAAAAAAGGCAAAACCCATGGATTGAGATAAGAACAGTTTAATAATTGTAATAAAATAAAATAAAAGAAATAGCTGTAATGAAACACTTTTGAGGATGCAGATGATACCACACATATACCATCCCACTGATCCATGCAATTTTGAAACTCTGTGGATGGAAGCATTTAGACGTAGCAGGCCAATTTGTGGGTGTGGAGCTGGCAGTGAGATGTGAAGTGCTACCATTTGGTGATCATCTCGTGGAAACCCCATCATTAACAAGCATGAGTGCACATCTGTTGTGTTAGGAACCCTTCTTGCAGCCTTTTGTTAATTTCACGCCTTGATTCTCCCTAATGATGAAGGTGGTTTTCGCATTTTGTAAAGTGTAGACTCTGGTGGTGCCATTGCTCATTTTGGTCCTGGTAGATACATACAAATAATTTTTTGGAAAAGCGCCATTACTTTCAGTTTTGACAAAATTCATTCCTACCACTAATGTTCATTGACCACATCTGCTGCCTTTATTTCTCAGTTTCTTTCTAGATTTCCATCACCTGGTCTCCAAGATCATAGCTTTGTGTTTGACCTCCAATGATTCTGTTTGGGGGGAGGGGAGGGGGGGTGTGCGTGGGGGGCTTTTGTTTGTTTAATGATATTTTGCTTAAAATTTTGCTTTATTCTTCCACATACTTACTGAACTCCCAGAGTTTGGGTTTGATGTCTCTACTCAAGTCTCCCTGCTTTGCAACTTCTTGATAGAAGGCAGAGAAAAGCTTCTTCAACTGACAGAAAAGAATGCCCTAGGAGTAAACTTTGCCCAAATTTTATTATTTTTCTTGTTGTCTCTGATTTTAAACTTCTGTGTACAAACAACTGGGACTTAGAGCTGTCTTAAGGCTGTTCTAAATAACCATGCAACAGGTTTGGACCTCAGGTACCCACAGCATTGGGAAGATACGATAATAAAAATTGCCCTTGAGCACTTCTCACTGCATTTTGTGTTGTAGCATAACAAAGGACCTGCAAAAACAAAGTATCTTAAAATTTACTTCAGTCTCGAAGCCTAGTGAAAATGACAATAAGAATGTTGTTACCTGCAGTTTCTGGAGAAGTTCCCATGGTTACAATATGCATAAACACATTTATTTGTACATCTTTATTCTACCGAAGGTCATAGGAAAAAAAATATTTTAAAAGAATGGACTAAAAAGACAACACATTACCTTTTGGGTTTTTTGGATTTTTTTTTTTTTTTTTTTTTTTTAACAGAAACTACATTTCTGCCAAAGTCAATCTGGCTAACAACCATTTAAGACAGATATTTTTACTGCATCCTATAGTAAGAATTCCATATAATGTCCAGTATCTACTTCTCAAATTTGGACTTCTGGTGCCATTTTCTGTATATCTACCATGCAAGTTTTTCCTGGGGGTTCAGAAAAACTAGCAGTTCCATGTTTGCTGTGAACACAAAGTGGATGGATGGCTCCCCAAACCACCCCAGCTGAGTGCAGGTGACGAAGCAGAGGAAGCACTGCCATGGAGGGAGGCACAAAGAGACTTGCACTGGGCTCTGGGGGGAGTATATGGTTGCAACATGAGTCTGGAAAGGAGCAAAGAGCCTGAATATCTGTCCCTGTCTCTCCTTGCTGCCTGTCCCACCACAAGTGGTGAGGGGTCTGATGGTGACACAGGCCAGCCAAGTGCAGCAGACAAGGCCAGAGCACCCCTGCCTGCCAAACCTGCTGCAAATACCATGTGCACACTTGCTCTGGGCTGCAAAGAGCTGCAGCAGCAGCAGAGACAGACCTCTGGGGAAAAGAACAAAACTGCAGGTCGTGAGGAGATGGAGAGGGTTGGGGAATGGAGATGGAGAGGGTTGGGGAATGGAGGAAGAAGGCAGGGCAGGAAAGCAGCTGGATGGCTTTTCATTTTACCTTTTTTCAAATGGGAGACATTTGTCCTTCCAGCAATGTAGGAGGTGCTGCTGAGGTACTGAAAGGGAAGAGAGAGGAATAAATAGAAAGGTGAAAGGGGCGCTTGAAAAAGAAAATTCAGACCAAGGAGAGAAAACCTGGAACTGTTTCAAAGCAAACCTACTCTTAACTATAGGGAGCAGGCCTGTGAGTCTAAACAGGCTATGTAATTTGCTGTAGCTCATACTCTCTAATTTAGCCACTAGGTGTATTTGTACAGAAACACAGAACTAAAAGCAATTCAGAACATGTCAGGAAGTGAAGCTGAGTATGTGTTTCTTGGGACTCTGTCTGGTTGAAGTACACTTAACTACCTGTTTGGGAATATAGGTTTGGCAAACAGCCTAGCCAGAAAAGGAAAAAAAAAATATTATTTTTACTTCCAAGCTTCTCAGTCATTAGTGAACCGTACTGGAAGAGTTAATGAATTTTCATTTCAGAAGCTTGTTCATAAGCTGTCACCACAATGCAGCAATAGTACTGTTTGAAAACCACGGGAAAAGCCACTTTTCAATTTAGGAATAGTCAGAGGGGTATTGAAATACATCTGTAGGTGCAAAATCTTTGGGGTTTGTATGATTTGCAATCATTTGTCAGGCTTTTTTTTTTGTTGTTTCTTTTCAGCAGTAATTCATAGACATGCTCATCAACCCTATTATTTATGGTCGGGAAAGCATCTGGAGACTAGTGAGGCCAAAGTCATGATTTTCCTGCATTTCCTTCTGCAATCAGGAAAGAAACCATTGCAGTGTGTATTGGGGTGAGAGCCTAAGTTTTTTCTGACCTGACATTGATTTTTCAGGCTTGGCAGTGTTTTCAATCAGAAGACCACTGCTGCTGTTGGGGATTATTTGTATAAAACCAGTGCCCTGGATTCTCTTTCAAGGGCTAGATCCACACAGTGTGCAATACTGGACAAAACACATAATAAAAACCATGGTGAAGAGACAAAAATGGAAGTAGGAGATAAGAAACCACAAATGGAAACAAACAGGAAAAGACTGCAAAACTGCAAGACCACATCAATCAGGATAATAAGCTGTGCTTTTCTCTTTTGGCCTCCCACGTTTACCCCTCTCAGTGTCATTTCCTGAAAAGGTCGAACTTCTTGCCTAAAACACTTCATCCTCACAACATTTCACCTTCAGGTGTTGCTGGTGCTTTCCACATGGAATGAGCACACTGAGCTTTAAAATAAGGTCATCCACACTAGACATCAAAGGTGTGAAATAGCAAGCCCTGTCAAAGTGCTAAATGCGTTTCACTGGAGCACACATCTGGTTTAAGGAGATTGTACATGAATCAGCTACAATCTTTGAACTGGCTCATTACTGGGGGTACAGTTTATGCAGGAGTGTTGTAGAGGTTTTCATTTATCTATACACACAGGCATGGGATTTTAAATTTACAATAGATGCAGGGGATTGTTTTGTTGTGGTTAGAGCTATTCTATGTTATTTCATAATTCTGCTAGTGCTTGTAAGGGGACAGTGTTAAATGCTGTAGCTTGTGAGAGGTTTTATAGAATTGAAATCAAAATCTTGATGAGGGGTTATCTGTCCAGTATACCAGATTGGACAGAAATGGATATATAATAGATAATTTTTAATATGGTTAATATATTGGTCCAAGCTTAAATGTTATTAGTTTCTTATAGTTATTTATTATTTTGTCTATGGTTTATAGCCTGTAGTTTTTACTTAGAATAGATAATATATTAGTTTATAGTTAATAAATAACTGCCCCAGTCACAGTATCTGTTATTGACATGAGAACATTTGCAAATATTAATGCAACTTATATAGTGCTTGCAAAAGCTTTCATTTCCTTTATACCTGGACCAAATGTAGTCAGGAGTCACCTAATGGTCTAGAATGGCGATGTACTTTGTGGACCCAAACATACAAGCTTGTGAAGACAATAGGTAAAGAGAAAACTTGTGCAGTTTACTGAGGAATAAATGTCTGGCTGTTCTGTCTACTTATCAAAAATTCTCAACATGCTGAAAGGCAGTTATCTACCACGGGATATGTACTGAAAATCTGTGATGGCCTCCTGGCCAGAAAAGCCACTAATTCATATTTAAGAGCATGGGGTCACTTCTGTGTTCACTTCGCCGAGCTTTTGACAGGGTTTGTGGATGGAGTGGAAATTGCTGCAATGTAATGGATGATCTTGGGCTCCCACAGGAGGGACAAACCCAAATAAACATTACAGTCAGTGGCTTGGGGTCTGAATGTGGTCATTAAAATGTAGAATTTTGAGTATTTCCATGCCATTAGCAAGAGACTAATAGCAGAAAATGAGACATGGTGAGCTTTGCTTCTGCCTCTACGGATGTGGAGACGCAAAGGATTTATGCCCTGCTGAAGGTATAATCAACATGATGCATCCAAGCACACAGAAGTGACCAGCAGAATTATTCTTTTGGTTTTCATCTTCATTCTTATCTACAAGCCACCAGAGGGGCAGCTTCCTGGAGATCTCCTGATGACAAAATGATATTGCCATGATAACCAGCACATATCCCAGCCCAAAGATGTGTACTTGGGAAATACAGCACAGTGTTTCCCATACAATACATGGAATACAGTCTGGGAGAATCAAATGATCTCCTCAGGTTAACTGCACATCAGATGCTCTGGGCAAGTACAGCCTCTGTGCCAAGCCTTTCTAGTTGTCATGTTGATCTGAGACAGGATATTCTTGAAAGCTGCTGATCCCACACTCTGGTTACTGAGATTAGGGGATTTCACTTTCTGTTAGGAAACCAAGCTCCCTAAAAGACCATAAGCTTTCTAAATTTAGGTGCCATCCTCAGTAGTAGAAATGTTCTAATTTCTCTCAGATCTGTCTGAACTTCTCCTCTAACCTACAGGCTTGTGAAAGTAGGATGGCATGAAATATTCATGAAGGAATTAGTCCTTGCTGACACATTGCTAAGGTTTCTAGCCCATCTTTCAATGTGTTTAGGGTTCACCTCCACCTCCTCTCTATCCAAAATTTGGAGGTCTGTCCCTCTGCACTTGCTTCCCTCAAACTTGTCTTACTCTACTGCCCCCTTTTCCTTCTAATGTTTCACATCCCGTGTGAACAGTTCACAGTCAGTTTGTGTGCAGAACAGCTGCTTGTTGCAATTGTTCAAGGTGAACACGTTCCTGCTCTATGCACAATTCTTCAATGGAACACCTGCAGCCTGAGCAAGAGCACCCTGGTACTTAGTTCAGCCATCACAGTGCTCACTGTTAAAAGTCATTTAGAGTAGCCATGCTACAGCTAGAGCTTGTGTGAGGGCAGATGCTTGATCTGGCAGAGGACAGAAAGGAGCTATCAACCTCTGCACTGCTGGCATCCCAAGGAAGACTACCTCACTAGCAGTTGGCAGGAGGTTCATTTTGGGTCTGGCTGGGATGATGTTCATTTCCCCACAGTAACCCTCTGCACTGGCAGCTAGAAGGGTGTTGATAACACCAGTGTTTTGGCTACTGCTCAGCACAGCATCAGCACTGTAATATTCCTTCCTCTACTGAGGGCAGGATTCTGGGAGGGGACACAAGAAGGCCAGCTGACCCAAACTGACCAAAGGGATATTCCAGACCATATGATATCAGCTCAGATACAAAAGCCAAGGCAAGGAGCAGGAAGGGGAGTGTTCATTGTCTCCAATGGCTGCCTGCTGAGGAACCATCACGAGTGCTGAAGTCCTGCTCCTTGGGAGTGCCTGGACATCACTGCTCATGGGAAGTAGAGAATAAACTGTGTTACCTTTCTCTTTGCTTTTATGTGTGGAAGCTTTCGCTTTACTTTTGCTGTTAATAAACTGACTTTTCCCAACCTGAGAGCTGTTTTCCCTCTTACTCTCTCCCCTGTCCAGGTGGGAAGGGGAGTGATAGAGCAGCTGGGTGGGCACCTGGCATCCAGCTGAGGTCAACCCATCAGAGGCAGGTCTTGTGAAAGTTAATTTGGTCATGAGGAGAGTTCAAAGAGGTGGTTAAGGTAGGGCTGGAGTTAGGATACATCTTTTTTGTTGGGAAAAATAAGGTTCAATTACCAAGACACAGCAGTTTTCTCCAAGTCAGGTTTTGGTGTTTCAGCTTTCTTCTGGGACTCTAGGCTCAGATACTGAAAGCTGCATCACACTGAGACTCTCTTATCCATATCATATCCAGCCATCCAAGGGGTGCAAAGGCCAATTCTCTACATGTCCTGGTCTAGCAGCTGCTCTGCCCAAGGAGCCCACAAGGATCTTCTCCCTGTTGGCACTTTCACCATTGTTTCCTGGGGTTGAAAGACAACTTGATTTACATTGAGTTTCAAACTAAGCAGATTGACATCAAAGCAGCGGAAAACAGGCCCCAGTAAGTGGTTTATAAATGCAGCCTAAGTGTTTTGAATCAAAACAGTTCTTTCAGTAAATTTGGAGGGGTATGTCTGTAGTCCGTATCTTTGTTAGTTTCTGCCTTGAAAACACTGAAATATCACTTATATTGAATCTACTCTGGGGATCACTAGAAAAAAAAGTTTTCATTCCTGAGTGAAACCCTTACCAGTAGGTTTTTCCAGGGAGGGGGGTTGTGGGTTTTTTCTGAGGGTTTTTTTGTGGTTTTTTTGTTTGTTTGTTTGTTTTTTGTTTTGGGGTTTTTTTGGTATGATATTACTTGGAGAGGATAGTAATCAAAACAAGAAAGGTATGTACAGGTTATCTCAGAGAAACCTCCTATAGGTTTTATTGTACAACATTAGGGAACAGAACCTCAGCTAGTGCATACTTTTCTTATACAAGATGGAGAAGACAGAGCTTGCTCTGCACAGTCTTTACAAACAGCCTTGGAACTATTTCATACCCCTGAACAAAGAGCTTATGCAGAGGCATCCAGTGAGGACCAGATGTCTGACTCATAAAGTACTTTGCTAAAATGACAATGATATACGAGTTTGCTGGACACTTCTTTTAGCAAATATGCTATCTCTATGAGTATATCAAGCTAGCAATGACTACATTTCCTCTCAAAGCTGGAAGAACAGCTTCTTTTTGTAGTACTGGCACATCTATCGGCTGCACCGGATAGCATAAAACAAACACAATGTTACAAGGAAGGAGGAAAGAAAATCCAACAGCTTTTGAAATAAGCCTTTTGTGTTACTGGGCATCTGAAACTTCTTGCAGTGCATGTGTATAAACACAGCACAGAAGGAGATAAATAAAGCTTGAATACATATTTTCTCCCAAACAGGAGAATTATTTAAAATCCAGTCTTCATCCAGGTTTGACTTTTACAAATGGATCTGGGATATCTGATCAGCTGAACTAAAATCAACACAGCTGTGACACAGGAGCTGATACATTGAGGTGTACAAAGGAAAAGCCATGCCTCAGAGCAATCTTGTCTTCTCTCTTCATCTGCCTGAAATGGCTGAGTAGGCGCAGTGATGTCTTAAAATTGATGTGAGCAGGAGTGGAAGACAAAAATTTCCCAAAGAAACAGCTTAGACATTGATAAACTGAGGTAAAAACTGAAGTCCAAAACCACGGAGGTGCTTCCCTCTCTGTCTGCCATTAAAACTTTAGGAGCTGCACATCGAGGTTGACCTGATGGGTATGAGACCAAATGCAGAAGGTCATGCTTGCAGCAGACCCACTGCCAGCCTAGAGGGAAGATGTCTCTTGAATATATGCAACAGGGCTCCTGTTCCAGGGCTGCACAGGATCCTGAATCACAGTGAGACCATTTCACAGAAACATATGGGACTGCAATGATCTCTATTTAAAGTCTAACCCAAAACGGAGGCAGATTTTTCCCTCATGCTATGGCAAAAGGAGAGAACTCTTACAATGAAGGATTTTATTTTCATCACAAGTGGAAAGACAAGATCAACTCTTCCCCTCATTAATGAATGAGCTGGAGAAAATTTTGTTTCACTCTCCCAAACAAGCCTGTGTAGAAGCTGACAAAATGAAATCCTTCACTCTGATCCATAACTAAATTTTCTATGTATTTGTTCTCAAAACACTCTAGGTTTGGTAATTTGTCCTTGTCAATTTCAGTTTCTCTTTTCAAAACGTAAAATTCAAACAATACTTTTCCTTGAACTTGATTTACAAGAGAGCTTTTAAATGGAAATGAATGGAAGAAAAATTGTTTTAATTGAAACTCTTTCAGCAATGTTGCCATTAAAAAAAATCACATTTTTTAACACCTATAAGGCAACACCACAAACTTTTCACTGTGGTTAAAAACAGTCAGGGAACTGTACCTCACTGATGAAGTAAGTGAAACTGTATAAATATTCTGTAAATTACTCTTCACAATGAGGCGTCTGTCTAAGCAAAAGCTTGTGTTATTGTCCAGGCAATGCTGAGAACTTTCTAGCGCTGACCTTAGAGAAGACATACTGCATAGCCCAAATCCAAACATGACCAAGCTAAGAGCAAGTAAACCAGAGGTGCTTTCCTTTCATTAGACTTTCTCCCTGACCTCTGGATGACAAGGGCATAGGAAAAGGAAGCAATTTTTCTTCTGTCCTCGGGGAAGGAACATTTGAAAGAGATTTCCTGTGACTGGTCTACATCATCTCTCTAGTGCCTGATGGGAAACTGAAAGACCACCTTCTCTTAGCATCCATCACAAAGGTTTATTCACTTTTTCTCCATGAAGTAAAGTGTCAAATTCACAAAAGTTTTAGGTGAGTACAACATTTAGCTGGATAGGATTGGTCAAAATATTTCAGTGCTTCAGAGGAGCAAAATGTCTTGCCAGAACAATTGTTCCAAAGTCAATCCTTTTGATCTCCTTAAATTTTCAAGTATTTCCTACCTTTCTCTTGCCGGGGACTGTAAGGCTCAATTAATGCAGTTCAATACCTTATCCTTCTTTAAGTATGTTGTTGAAAATTTGAGATGAGGATGCCTTTTTTTTGTTCTATAATATGTTTTAAAATATATTTAGAATCTCAATTTTTGTCATTTTAAGTTATCAAACACTTCCTGTGTGCTTCCAGTCCTTTTGAGTTGTGGCCTCTTTAATTATGTTAAACCTATATGTCAAACTCTTTGTTCTCAGAGTCAGGGGTTCTCAGGGAGCAGTAAACTATATCCAGCAAGCCAGAAATCAGTGCTGGACCTCTCCAGATTTCTCTCTCTAGTGGTATCCACCTAAGGGCAATTTATGTTTCTGCGTTTCTTACCAGAAGACCTTCCTGATGTGCATGGATTAATAGGATGTTAATGGCTCGGTGTTTTCTACCCCTTCTCCCTTTGTGCAAGCTCATGTACTGTAAGGGAACACCCACCAGGAGTGCCATGGTTTATATAAGTGTTTTACAGGGTAACATAAACAATATTGTCTTCTCTAGAGCCTCAGTTGTGTGAAAAGATATTGAATTAGAGAATTTAAGGTGCAAGTGTGGGAGAACAATTGATACCTACATCAAACAATTGACCAAAAATACACCGCTGAGCTCTTTTAGATATGGGGTTCTCAGATGTTACGAGACTAATTATGAGACTCACTGTGATAGTCATCTTTCTCAGGGAAACAAACCTGTCTTACATTTACAGGTGATGTCAAACTCTGGTTATTTTCGGGGTAGAATTTGGAATTAATGTTGGGACATAAAGGAGGCAAATGGGTGAAGAAACAACATGTAATATTTACAGGGGTCCTAAATTTTGCTTTTCTCTGTACAAACTGAGAATGTTAAGCTGATAGTTTCACGAGCTTCAGAGATAAAACATTAAGAAGAAAACTAGGACAAGTGTTGTAACTCTGGTGAGGGATCAATATGGGAAATATAAATGTAATATAGAGGGAGGAAGGACCTGAGAGCAGATAGGACTGCATTACCATTTTGAGTTTTGTACTGTCACAGGTTCCTGGAGCTACTTTTAGGAGTCAGGGAGTTGAGAAAAAACTAGTCATAGGGTGAAATGGGGAATTCAGGAGGGATCAGCTGTTCTGTGCTGAGAGCTGGCAACAGCCTGGGTCCACATTTTGTAAAATATCACTGGCATTACAGTACAAAGACCAAATATCTTAATGTGATTTAGACAGCTAGAATGGAAGGGTCACCTCTGATAAGGACATTCAGAACAAGTTTCCAAATGGAGGTGAAAGGAAATAGGCATCAGTTACAGGGATGCTTTTAGGTTTTCCATTTTTAGTGGTCCATAAGTTAAGTCTGGGGTTTATAATTAGAACGAAGACTTCAAAAAATTGAATAACTGAGAAGACAGAGGTGTTTAGAGCAATCCTACAGTTATTTTTTTTTTCTTTCATGTCTATAATGGTATTAATGTCAAGAAAAGGGCACTAAAAAGTTAAAGCAAAAAAGACATTTAAAATTGCCAGATGATCCTTTTTAAAACTGGTAATAGTCCACTTGGTCCCACAATTACTTTTAATTCTGTGTTTCATGTGTGTGGAATGACTTAGACTAAGAACTAAGGTCTTGGTTCAGATAGATAATTGGAAAGAGAAAGAAATTTAAAACAGGTCACTAGATATGTCAGAAGTTAGTATTACCATTACACTCAACATATTTTGACCTGAGGTTCATAGGTATCGATGACTCAGGGTTCACATTTAGAGTATTTCTGGTGTTGGAATTAGCAGTGTCATGGTGTTTGAAGGAAGAAACCATCAAGGAAGTGCTAGGTTCTGCTTTAATGCCACTGAACTAGAGTTTTAGTTTCTAAAAATCCTCAACACAGGATGATGTTGAGGTTTGGGTTTCACAGTGGTCACCAGACCAAATCTGAAACTGTAGCTAAAACAAGGGCTGTGATTAAGGTTGAAGTTCAGGCTAGGAGAAAAAATATGGGAATAAAAAAAGGGCCAAGAATAGTCTACTACTTTAAGTTAGGACCTAGTGTGGCTTGCTGCATATTTTTTTCTCTTAGGTTTGTGGGCTGGGTGAGGCTGTGCCCTAGATTGTTGGTGATACTCTGTTATGAAAAGTGAGACAGTGAAGGACAACAGAAAAAGCAAAATCAGAAAACACAAAGAGACAAGATCAAGCAGCTTATGGACAGTGCTTGAACCCAGGCTAATGTCCTTCTTGGTGCTAGTGGACTAGGCAAGGATGACTCTGGGCTCTTGGGGAATTGTGTTGGGGTCACTGCCCTCCCAAGAGTAGGGATGAGTCTGTGGTCACTGTCAGCTGCAGCTCAAAGCAGCCTTTGAGATGGGCCTCAGTTCTCCTGAAGCTGTATAATGTCTCCTCCTATGGCTTCTCCAGAGTTTCAGTTTATTCCAGTCCAAATCCTAACCATATTTTAACTTTAGCTTCAGTAGCACCCACTGACTCCAATAACTAAAAACAATCGAGTGGTGAATGCTTGCACCAGCTGTGCATTTAGGATGTCTGCCCCGAATATACTCTTAAGCAATGCACTCCTCAAATCTGGATTCTGTTGCTAGCCCTGGGTCTTAAATAAAACCAAGTAACTCCTATAAGCATCTGACCTAAAGGCAATAAGGAATCCACACTAGAAATTCTCGACAGGGTAGGATGGCACCTGTGTTGAACCCACTTATGGGTATGTCTTGGCACTGACTATAGGCCCCTCCTAATCTCCATTTTAGCTTTGCACTGCTGTGCCTGGAGACCCGTGGGAATCCAGAGAGCTGGCTTGCCCCATGGTATCATCTAGGTAGAGCATGTTGTCTCTTTTTAGTTGACCCTTTTCCATAACCATAAGCCTTAAAATAACCCAACTGCTGAATGAGTCTCTTGATCCCCAAATATTTATGGATTAAAAGTAGCCAAGGAATGAGCTTTTGCACTGTTCTTTAGTATTTGCCTAATTACATATTCTCCACTTCTAATTCCAGTTCAACATTTTACTTTGATTTTGCATCCTAACTATAAATCCTAGCCCAGCATTAAGTCAAAGATATGTAAAAACACCAAAGTGCTGAAGGAGCTTTTATTTTAATTAAATATCCTTTAGGTGTGATACTGATGACAGTTAGGATTTTAGTTCATCACAGTCTTAAACCAACACATAACTCTCACAATACCCCAAGAGGTGGCTTTAGTCTTGAGGCAGCTGGGAATTTTAACCCTAAAAATACAACACAGAGCCATTTGGACATCAGTCCTCAAATTCTTATTGCAGACCACTTACAACCTTTTCGTTGCCAGAGCCCTTTAATAAGCAGAAGAACATTCTGAAAATCAGAGTTGAATTAACCATAACAAAAATCTATATGTATAAAAGGATTTTAAACAAATGCTGTGAAAACCACACCACGATGCACCCCATTTCCCCTTATCAGAAACGTACTTGAAATCGAATGCTGGTTAGAGACTCAAGATTCGCCAAAGAATGACAGGTTTAAAACTGAGAGTCATGACATGATCAGTCACAGATTTCCATTTTAACATCTTCATGCTTTATGGAAATATTTGCCCCTATCTGGGTCTCATAACATGAGAGATCAGAAAGGTTAAACTATTGCAAGCACTCTGGTTTGAAACAGCCCCCAGGATATTATTAGTATTTCTTTGCATTATAATGACTTTTGAAATGCCAATCTAAGGTTTTTTTTATTTCTTCCACATTATAATAATATCCAGAAACTCTAAGTTTAAAAATTAATACATACCTGTTTTCAAACTATTTTTTAATAAGATGGGTGTTGTACTGTACAGGTCACCAAATTTGGGGATTTCTAGTAAGGAGGACTTCTTTCTCAGCCTACATTTAAACATAAAACATGGGAGCTTGAAAAAACTAAACATTTACCAAAATCCATGGATATGAAAGATCCCTAGTTCTTTTTTTTTTTATCCAGTAGTAACCAGAACTCCAACTTCTTGTAGCATGAATCCTAAATCTAATATGAATTTTAGCCTCCATAATACTAAGATAACTCCTAAGCTCCAGCCTACTGCACTGGGAACACCAGCCAACATGGAAGACTACCTAGTAAGTAGCAACATAACCACCCTATCAAATATCAGGGGGCCAATGTGCTTTGCTGTAGTCAAACAGACACCTTTCCTCATAGGACAGTGAGGTGTTAAATGTCACCCACATGGTTGCCACAGCTGCTTGAGATGTCCAACATGGACAGAGACGGAAAGATGAGGAAAAGGTATATAGGCCATGCTAAATTACCGTTTCTGTGACAAAATTCACAAAGTTGTCAGGGAACGAGTCTGTATCAGAAAACAATCAAGTAAAAAATACTATTTTTCAAGGCACATTGATAAGACCACAAAAGATTAGCTGTCATTTCTCTCTCTGGGAGAGCACCTATAAGAACATGAGGGAGTGGTGTAGGGCCCACAGCCAACTGCTGATGACTGGAGAAAAGCTCCTCCATGTCCTGGAGAGCTCTGAGCCTCTGCAGGAATCATGCAGGTCCTGCAGAGGATCAGGGTGACTGAGAGCAGACATGAGGCTGGGTTTGACAGCAAAGTAGGTTAGTGTATATATCCCTTCATGAGTTATCTAAAGTTGCATCCTCACAGCAGAAGACTAGTCTGTGTCTAATGTGACTAATTACACTATCTGGCATTAACTTCTAAGATGTTCACTCTAAAAATATATTGAAATATATCTCTCTTTACTCATGTCCTCTGCGTGGCACTCAAAAAAGATGGTACTAATGGACCACTCCTTCCAAGATACTGCGGAGTAGTTTTGGAGAATTCCTGGTTATTCTCTTCCTGTAATGCTGCATTTCTATATTTACCTCATTTCTTCTTTAGGCTGGGGCTGCTTCCCAAAAGTTCTTAGCCCAATATTTATTGTTATTGAAATGAAAGGCTGGATCCCAGAACCAAGCTTATCTAGGAGAATATGCTTATATGATCATAGAAAGCAGGAGAGAAGGTCTGGGACTTGCATCTTGAAAGGAATCTTCCCCTATTGCAGAAAGGCTGTAAAGAGTGAGATTTCTTTTCATCGCTAGTGATGTAAGGGGGAGGATCAGCTGAGGGTGGATGCCTGGGAACCATGAGCAGTGAAATGTCATAATTGTTTCAGTAACTTGGAAGAAATCTTCCAAGTTCTCAAGGGAAGCAAAGGCAACTCAAAGTCCTCAAGGGGGGAAAAGCCAACTCAAAAAGCCAAGCCCCTGAGGTGCATCCCAAGAAGATGTGCAGGACATGAGGGGAAGGAGAAGAACTTGGCATTAGCAGGTCATTCAGCCCTTTCCTTGCTCTTATTTCAGTCCAACAAAACTAGCGAGTCCACCACTGGTCTCCATGTGACTACCATCTCATGTCCTCCCTCGGCAGGGGAGTCCCACACTGTTGGCTGCTGCCATGAGTGATGCCTACTGTGAGCAGGCATTCTCTGCAACCCCCTGCATCCCTATAACAAAGCACATTCCCAGCTGGATTACTCATACTCCACTGGCTTCTGGTTTAATTCATGTGCACTCATTTGCAAGCCATTAACCGAAAGACACAAAGCTGTCTGTAAAGTTGGATCACGTGTATTGCCCTGTCAAGCCATTGGGCTTGCCAAAACCAGGATTTTCCTGCCATCACAATGAAGTTTTTAAAGCTCTATCCATTACAAAATTAAAACAAAATTAAAACAAAACAAAACAAAACAAAAAACCAACAACAAAAAAAAACCACAACAAAAAACCCCACCACCACTCCCCCCCAAAAAAACCACCACCACCAAAAAAAAAACCCACAAAAAAAAAAAAAGGAAAAACACACACACACACAAAAACACCAAAAAACCCCACAAACAAACAAATAAAAACAAGAACAAGAACAACAACAACAACTAAAAAACTTAACCCATTCCCCCATTCCAAAACTTGTGGTGCTGAGAAATAAAGATAATAAACAAAAAATTAGTATCCAGTGACACTTTTGTGAAATACTGAAGTACTGTTCTTCAATGTGGCATTTAATTTCCAGCACAAGCTGATGTTTCTTACTACACTTAAATCTCTTCTAGCTAAGTTGCCTGTGAAAAGACAATTCCATTTTATATAGAATATTGTTTTTGTGCAGCAGTGTCTCTCCTTTTCATCTTCTGGATTGAACATGAACTGAGCCCAGGGATCAAACAGTAAATAAGCATTTACTCAAATCAGATGTCAAACTGACCAACTGCTAACATTCACCCAGGACTTCAGGCTCAGGACATCCAGCACCTCTTCCTTTCCATGAACTGCACATCCTTCCTGAGCTCAGGGATCTGGATGTCTTTTGGGAAAAACATGTCAGGTTCAGTGGGGTAAGAAGGGTAATGGAATGAGGCATTCCCTGAGGCAGGATAAACTTACAGAGAAGCCAGGGAATGAGAGCTTGCAAAAATGACTTTGAAATATTTTTATTAAAAAGCAAAAGTTTACATCCCAATGCCTAGGGCAAAGTGAGGCAATTTGGATGTGAGCACTGCTGGGAGAGTAGAGAATTGCCTCCTACAGGGAAGAAGGCGAGAAGTGGGACAAGTCAGAGGTTGTTCTGAGCCACAGCTGGGAATTTCACTTCGGGATGCAGCCTTGCCATCCCTGTGTATCGATCCAGATTTCATTAAAATTTGTGGGGAAATAATGTGTAAACCAAATAGAAAACCTATAAAAAAGAGAAAAACTTTTGCTTTCCCCTTTGCTTCGCTGTCATCCCGCACTAAGACACTGTGAGACTAGAGGTATTATGGGAGCATTGGGTCTGGGCAGCAAGACCAGTGATGTTTTTCCCACCTAAGAAAGAGGAGTAAAACTCTCAGTCTGCTTTTCTCTGAATGATTATGTACAGTTTCCATGCAAACTGTGAATAATACCACAAAATTACTTTCAAGAGCAACAGTTCAGAACCTTAGCAGTGCCAGATGTGTGCCTGTAGCGTAGCACTGAAACCTTTCCTGTTTTCTGCTTGTCTGTTTTCTCTTCTGCAGCACAAATGGAACAGGAACACCAGATAGAAACAGGTGAGGCCACGAGTGATTTATCCTTCAGTTCTGTGGCACTATGCCCAGGCTACTGGGACCAGCGTTGTTAGCAGGTTCTGGAGAGCCAGAGCTGGCTGTTTTATATGAACCTGGGCTGGATCACAACCACAGGCAGAATTTATCTGAAATTTGAGAAGATGTTTTGCATAACTTTGATGAGAGATTCAGCTTCAGAAAAACTGAAGGTCTAGCTTGGGTCCAAAGGGTACATGTGAAAACCTGAGCTGGCATTATCCAATGAAGAGACAGAACAACACCATCAATTTAGTTTCGCTTCTACAGGAGAAGCATGGGTTGGTAGTCCTGCCAGAGAGATGAAGCTGCTGTTGAGTAGACATTTCAGCCTGTCCAGTGGAGTAGTAGTCTGCTCTGAGTGCCATTTTAATTAGCATTAATGTTTTTTGTCTTCATTCTATCTATCAGACTTATTTTTTCTTTTATAAGATAAGCACATAAGCTCTGAGAGATCTATGTATTAGGACACTTTGTATACATTATTAGCTCTGAGTTTTGGACATAAGCAGTTAGTTTCAGCTACTGCAGCTCTGCCTCCATTTGTTGTGAAGTTACACCAAGACTGAACTCGAGTAGTGTTTTTAGCAATACCTCTAAAACTCTCGTATTATTTGACTGCTGGGGCTGGACGGTTAATACAAGACATTTCATTTTTTCATTGGTTATTATTTCATAGCTTTTTATTGATAGGCAGAAGTCTGAGGGGAAAAACCTCTGGCAAGGCTGGGCTTACCCTGACTTCTAGCTCTCCCCGGACTGAGAGCAGCCCTGAGGAGAAGCACTGTGGTGTGTTGGTGAATGAGAAGTTCAACAAGATCCAGCAATGTGCACTTGCAGCCCAGAAAGCCAACTGCATCCTGCATTAAAAGCAGCATGGCCAACAGAGTGAGGGAGGTCATTCTGTCCCTCTACTCTGCTGAGATTCCACCTGGAGTGCTGCATCGATCTCTGGAGCCCCCAGCATGAGAAGGACATGGATTTGTTGGAGTGAGTCCAAAGGAGAGCCATAAAGATGATGGCTGGAGCACCTCTCTTATGAAGACAGGCTGAGAGACTTGGGGCTGTTCAGCCTGGAGAGGAGAAGTCTACAGAAAGACTTTAAAGCTTATAGCACCTTCCAGTACCTAATGGGAGCCTACAAGAAAGAAGGGCTTTTGACAAGGGCATGTAGTGGTAGGATAAGTGGTAATGGCTTTAAGCAGAAGAAGGGTAGGTTTAGATTAAATATCAAGAAGAAATTCTTTGTTCTAAGGGGGATGAGTCACTGGCATAGATTGGCCAGAGAAGCTGCAGGTGTCCCATCCCTGGAAGAGTTCAACGTCAGGCTGAGTGGGGCTTTGAGTAACTTGGACTAGTGGAAGGTGTCTCTGCCAGTGGTATGGGGGTTGGAACTAGATGATCCTTAAGGTCCCTTAAAATCCAAACCCTTCTATGATTCTATGACTTTGGAAGTAGAAGCAAGCAGCTAGTGCAATGCTACAACATGCACACAATATCTCTGCTATAGTCCTGATTTGTCAGACTGCTCCTCTGGCTCTGCCACAGCTGTGTGCAACCACGGGGGAATCACACACTCCTTGCTGTCACTATTTAATTCCTGTTTTGCAAAAATGGGCTTTGCATAGACTTAGCATTCAGTACTGAAAATGTTCAGAGACTGGTTGGATGGACCATCCTGCAGCTACTCTTCTTACAAGAGAACCTTTTCCTTGTCTCCTTATTTCCAGTATCTATGACAGGGATCATCTTCCCCTGCTTCAAATAATAGACAACAAAAATTTGTTTCCTGAGAATGGAGGATCCTGGAGGAAGTCATTATGTATTTCTTAGAAATCTGATAAGAGGTTATCTTCCAAGCATGAAAATACATATCATAATGTCGTACATAATGAATACATAAATATCACTGTGGAATATCTCACAGATACTAAGCACAACTGCTGACCCCAGTGTGTAAGTATTCAAGGGTTATGTATGGGGCATGACCTTTCTTGGGAATGGTTCTGCAGATTGCCTTGTAGTTCCTGGGTTGGGTATTGAAAGTCTGGATGTATAACTAAAATATAGCAATAGATTTTTGGAGAAAAAAACCCTTATATGAGATTGAAACAGTCTCAGGAACATAACTAGAATATCTTAACAAGGCCAAAGACCCGTGTCTGAATGTCTTACTATTGTATACATCTTTTTGTTGTTGTTGCTCAGAGCAAATGCCTGGCTTCACCCATGCACACACATATGCACACACAAATGTTTGATGTTGTTTCATCTTGAAATAACAGCAAACAAGCTATTATTGTCCTTATGGGATGATCGATCCTGCCATTGGGAAGAGAAAATGCTTTATAGGTAAGAAAGAGTAAAATGTACTTGTTTGTTTCACTTCTCACTTTGGTTGTTTCTGAACGGGATGTCTGAACTATTGAGCTCTGTGCCACTCTAGAAGTGTCTGCCACTTCAATTTAGGAATAAATTCTGCACATCCAGGTGCGTCTGAAATACGCACGTTTCCAGGCAGATTTTGCTGTCACAGAGAACAGCAGTGAAAGTTCTGTTAATATGAACAGGAGCAGGATCAGAAAGTGATGTTTTAGTATTTTGAGATTTACAATGTACAGGGTCTGAAAAAAAAAACCCCTCTACATTACTGCTGTGAATCTGGGTTTCACATATGCAAAGGAGGCTCAAACACTGGTCGGGGACCGTCACTCCAGACAAAATGCAACCTTTTTAGGAGAAGAGAGGAGAAAATTATTTTATCTACAGTTTATCCTCTGGTCAGCAGAGTATGATTCTGAGAATGGTTATGAGCTTTTTGGGTCTTCTTCCAAAACTGGTGTGGAGAAAGGTTGATCATCAGTTGTTTGGATCTGATAGCATTTGTCTGACATTGCATAGATTCTTGGGCAGCGGATAAAATGTCAAGGCTCAAAATAGAAATCAAGCGGTCCAATGAGATGGTCTGTTCCCCTTAACTTCTTTTACAGGATGGTCCGTGGTAACCATGGAGAAACCCACTGAAACTAATTTTTTTGAGCTGTTTACCTCTCCTAGAGCAGTTGTACATTTAGGATTAGATTGCACTTCCCTTAGTAGGACAGTTACAAAACCAGAAAAACTGTCTTTGGGGAGATTCATCATGACTTTCCAAACCAGCTTTCATGATGCTGCAGATTAACGATGATGCATCAAATATGCCTGTTATTATTAAGGTTGTTTGTGATCTGTGACCTCCTGCTCAAGTTCCTTACAAGGGAGAGCTGCATGTTGGTGCGTTTGAAGAGCTCAGACACTTCACCACAATCAATCCATGCTGAGGGAAAGGTTGTCAGGATCCTCCCAAGGCATCTGGGCCTTCCAGAAGGGAAATATCAACCTTTTGTAAAAACAGAAGAAAAGATTTCTCAACTGTGTTTCATCTAATTTAATATCTGTAGCTTATTTACCATCTGCAAGGACAGAAATCTTCCTTTTGTTTTACTTTTCTTATCTTACAAATTCTCCTGGTATTTTTTTCTTTTGTGTCACTTTTTCAGTCTTAGACGTGGCAGCTTTTATGCCTGCAGACAATTTACATATTTATATATATATGTGTATATATATGTATATAAACTATTCTTAAAGCTGTTTCAATATGAGAATTAATACAGAGAAAATGAACATGTAGACATAAAACAGCCATTACATTTTTTCCATTTTTCAAACAATGATTAAGGGAATTTTTTTAGCTCATTCAGTTTTGAAAAAGGATTATCTTATCCTCTTCTGACTCTCCCTCTCTGATGACAAATTCAAGCTAACCATTCATAATGCAGCTTATGTCTGAAAGATCTTAATTTTCATATGTAAGACAAAAGAAAATTAACATTCTTCCTTTTGGCTGTTCAGTACATTCCTATATATATTATACACATGTGTGGCATGTCCCACATGCCAGCTCTCTTTCACAAAATTGTGTGTATTTGGAGCCACTGCTGTTAAGTATGTATTACCTCAGTGTGACTTTGCTGATAATTAACCTTGCAAGCTTTACTGGGGGCAATGACACCTTTTATAAGTCAAACTCATCCTGTACTGACCAAAACCCAGATCAAGTGACAGGCACACAAGCTTTTTCAGTATGTCTGAAATAGGAACAACAGATTAGAAGCTAAATGTGTGTGGAAACTATTTTAATAATTCCATTTCCATAATTAAAGACATTTTGTTTCTGTGGCAGAGGACAATGTCATCAAGGTTATAGGAGTCTCAGTGCCTGGGAGGGGGCAGAGAAGGAGAAGAGATTCACTTCTGCCTCTAGACATTCATTTCTGAAGTGGGGAAGATTGTATTTTTTTGACAATTTCAATACATACTCAAGAAGAAAAAATAGTGTAGCATATATCCTCCCTGAGTCAGTCCAGTGGTTTCTGGGCTCTAAAGCATGTTGGTTTTAGAGAGGAAGTTGAAAAAATACAAGTCAATCAGAGAATGTCTCCAGATAGATCATGTAGATAAAAAATAATCATTAGTCATCATTATTCAATGATCTTTGCAGGATACTCATTTCCCTTCTTCATCAGGGCTGCAGGTTTCACATGGCACATTCACTTCTGCACCATCCCAGTGATAGCATTCCTACCGGCTAATCAGAACCAGCTGCTTCTATAAAAAAGGACAAGAAGGAAGAGGTCATAAAAGTTGAATTTTTGCAGCCAGAGGAGACATCTTTTTAGAGATAGGGATGGCTTTTAACTCCTATTTGTCATTTAAACTACTGTATTATTTTCTTTTCCTGGACAGCTACAGGGTCTAATGGCTGTATTTCTGTGAGTGAGCACATTTAAACCCTTTTGGCAAACAGCAATGTATTTTTTTCCCTTCAGAAAAGCAAATCACTTTAACCACACTCTCAGAGGCCTGATTTTATAAGCAAGATTTTTTGGGAAAGGTTGAAGGTGGAGTTAATAGTGAAAGAAGACACTTCAAACTAAATATTCAGTTGTGGGACAAATCCCTCAAATTTCCAACTGGAAGCTAGGGAAGCCTTGGCAGGAATGTACATTTTCTTCCTTGCATTGTGAAAGATGGAGCCAAAAAAAGCCACATGACAATTAGAAAATATTAGCTGGTTTCTCCTGCAGACAATTAAGAGTGCTCAATTTAGAGAAGGTGGAATAGCCCATAAACCTTCAAATAGGTTACAAATAGTGCAACCATCAGTTATTTTGTGCATGTGTGAAGGAGATGGGAGGAAATAATTTTCATTTACATCCAAAACTTTGAGAGGTGAAGCCTGCTTGGGAGACAGAACATGGGATCTAGCAAAGCTGATGGAGGGGCTTTCAGAGGCAGTAGGAAGGAAACTGTGGTTTCACTGCTTCATAGGAAAGGAACTGCAGTGCTGTTTTCAGCAGTGACTCCTTGGGACTTGCAGAGGGTGTCACAAAGGCCAAGACATTTAGAGCGAGAAAAGGTGCAGTTGGTTGGGCTGAAAACCAATATCTCAGAAAGCTGTGGAGAGTCCCAGAATCTGAGGGAGTGGGGAAGAAATGCCTGCGAGTGGATGCAACCTGAGCTGCCGTGGCAAAGCAGAAAAGAGAGGCAGCCAACATTACCTTGCCTGTGCAGAGGAGAGCACAATGCCCCTCATGCAGCCCTTGAACATCAGGTTTTGTCACTGTTGGTTGGAACCGGACAAGTAACCTGTAGGCTGTCTAAGAGCTGAGAGTGGTGCTTGTCTGCCTCTGAAGCCATGACGTTTTTGTTAGCATTATGAAATGCTTGCAGATGCCCACAGTATAAACAGCAATGTTTTCCAGAACTGGGTTGTTGCTGGGTTGCATCCTGTCAGGCACTCTTTGAAAGTGACTGGTCTCTTCAATTGGTAGCTCAGTATGGTGGCCTCCTTTTTTTTAAGCAGCTCACCTCGTGTTCCTACAAGCAATTCCATGTTTTAATGAAGAAACACCACTAGTGTGCAGATTACTTTAAAATTATATGGTATTATCAGAGTTCTTAATGTTATGAAATCTGTTCAGAAATCTTCAAGAAGCTCCTGAATAATGTCATGTGGAATTATAAAGTAGTTGAATGCTGCTAGTAACTTCAGAAACCTCTCTCTTAGGCATTTTCATCAAGTTGCAATTAGCATTACTTCAGCCTTACCTGTCCAGGGTTTCTGTGAGTTTCACCTCAAATTCAGCTTTAGACAAGCACAGAATCTCATGGGAAAGTTTTTTAGACACTAAGCCATATTTCTGTTTTTCATCTCAACAATGCAAGCAAGAATCTGTGCTTTGGAAGGAACATGAGCTATGCCTCCCCCAACAGGCCTGGGTTTGATGCAATTCAGATGCTGTTTCTGTACTTCAGCAAAAGTGTTCATCAATTTTAGATTCTGTATCAGCCCGAAGTCAGGATACTTTTGTATCTTCTCGGGTTTTGCCCTTAAGCACTTCTTTCTTAACCAAGCTTCACCTTCCTATATCACTCTGCAAATGAACTGTGCAATGTTTTAGAACTCCTCTGTTGCTTTTTTGCATAGGGGTTGGTTAGCAAAGATGAAAACAGTGCATGCCTTGGATATAATAATTCATACTTATGGAAAAGGCAGAAGATCATTCTGGTACAGAAGGGTAGAGGCCTGTTAATACTGTCTGTAAGCTAAGCATGGAGTAAATAAAGGAATTATTACAGTTTCTAGATGGCCCAAATAGCATCAGTGTTTGTCCACAGTGGCCCTGCAAAAGAACATGGGCAATGATATTGAACTGAAGTATAGGGGTTTACAAAGAGCTTAGAGCCAGAAAGGGGTTACTGGAAACAGCAGTCAATGTGCCAAGAGACGCTGAAATGGAACTTATGTGTTATTACTGAGTTAATGGTATTACCAAGAAATTGAAGTCTTGGCATGAGTAATGCCCAAAGAAATCACTTAAAGTATCTGTCAGGCTAACTAATGTGAGCTGTATCAGTATATTTTCTGTGGTGCCTTGTAGGTGTGTCTCTTTCTTTGAAAAAAATATGTGGACTGCCTTCTGACCTAAAATATCTATGCCAGCAGCATTTTGATACTGTATATATATGTTAACGGGAGGAAGAGTCTTCAGCCTGGTCTCAGCTCTGTGACATGTCCCACCACAGCAGATCCTGTGGGTACTTGTTGAAATTGAAGTTGTGCACCAAACACAGGGGCAGAACAATCATAACACACAGTCCTTCCTTGAGAGACACACCAAGCCATTTCATCCACAGTAATGTATAACTCAAAAAGTCTGCCTGATAGCACATGAGGAAGGAAACAATGAAACAAATATTGCAAAATATGCAAATGAGAAAGCACCAGACAGGAATTTCAGAAGTTGTTTAAAGCACACGCCAATTACAATAGAAGTTTTAGAAGAAAGTGAATCAAAATAACTACTCTAGCATTTTTTAGATAGTCTGCATTACTTGAGAAAGAATATTTTAAAACTATTTATTTTAATTAAAAAAAATAAGATTCTGGGGAAAGAAAACCATCGGGGGAAAAAAAATATAGAGAGGAGGGAGTAAGCCCAGCTGAATAAACCCTTGGAGATCACTAAGCTCTACACTGAACCGCTGAATGCAATAAATTCTTTATCAAATTTGTAACCTACCAAACATAAAATATTTGACCTATTTTCCACATAATTACCCAGCTCAAGGTCTGCCACACTTTGTGTTTTGTGTCTTCTAGATGCTTTACACCATTGCTGCTGACTTCCTTGTGACTGGCAGGGAGGACACTTCCAGATCCATCATGAACTTTCCAAAGCCAACAGATGTTACACCACCTACCTGGGTATGAGAGAGGTGATTCTGGGCTCTGTCTGTGTAGTTAAAACATCTGCCAGTGTTTTCTTTGCAAGGGTGTTGGTAAATCCAGTAGAAGGGAGAGAGACTTTCTTCACCACCTCACAGAGAAGCCTTTGTTGTGCCTGGGGTTACTGTTTATCCTTCTAGCAAGGAATGGTCACAGCTGTGACATCAGACCTCACTGAGCTTGATGGTAGTTTCCCACTCAAGCAAAAGCATTTTTGGCTTTGTAATCAGATGAAAATCCCAGCCCAAGAGTACTCGCAACCCGATATGGACATGGAACAAGTCCTTGGCAAATTATGTTGCCCTTCATGACAAAACTTGAGAATTAAAAATAAACCAACAACAAACGTGCAATTAAGAGTTGTGACTGCTTCCTAAAAGCTGTGCTCATTACTCCATACCACTGCTGGATGAGAAGGTTGTCAATCACGTGCCTTTTCTTGTAAAAGTCACTGACTCCCATCAAGGCATGTTATCTTTCCTGGTGGTGGCACCATCTCAGTCTCACACCACCACTGTGACCACTTACCCCCTGCCCCTTTTCTTTCCTTTTTGTTCAAGTGGCATGGGGTAAATTGTGCAACAGGCAAGGAGCACACAACTCCCATCACTTAACCAAGGCTCTCATGGGCAGGTACCTCTCTGGCCATTTCTGCACTGAAAAGAAGAGGAGTCAATTGTTAGCTCACACCAGGGGTCTGGAAAACTTTGCTTCCCTCCTCCTTGCTAATTACTTGGAAGGAGACATGTTACAGCTAATAGCTTGAGGTAATTCCCCTAAATCACAGCTGGACTAGAGGCATTGTGATTGTGGGGACTGGAGGATCCACGTTTGAACCCAAAAACTACAAAGGAACCCCAGATAAAGAGATCAGAAAACTCTCAAAACTGCAGGAAAAAAACTGCAGGTTTCAGGCTGGGTGACATAAATTTAAACATTTTTGCAAACTGATCCCACAAAATGCATTTTCTACAGATTGATCTGTATAGGAGCGTGTTGTGGCCTCACGGAGAGGACCCTCTGAATTATGAATTTTTACAATCAGGGAGACTAGAAGACAGGTAAAGGAGATATCAGTTGATGTGTTCCTTTTGTCTCCCCAGATTTTTCAAGTGTCACCCCATCCAACCTCCTGCAGTAGACATTATTCCAAATCACCACAAAATCCTAAACAAGAGCCTCAGGACAGCTAGGTTAGGAGAAAACACACACCCTCAACAACTTCTGGTACTATGTAGTAACATTCCTTCTCTTTATTTTACTGTTGCTAGCCCTGTAGCACTTTGCTCACATTTTTAAGCTTTTCTTCACCACAGTGAATAGTAAAAACTTTGTAAAATGCATTTCCTGGAGCTTCATTCCTGTTCATTCATTCAGTATAGCCTCAAGCAAACAGCTGCATGAGACACACACAGGATAAACAAGAGAAATACAAATATTTGGTAGAAAAAAACACAGAAGGGGGAAAAAACAACAACAATGTCAAATTTTTACTTTTCATTTCCAATTTGAATTTTGTAGTACATTTATTAACAACTTTTGCCCACTAATGCACATCTTTACAGAGGCTGAAATGGCAGCAGCAATGCATAGTCTTGTGCTACAGCTACCTATGACGTTCAAGAAACAACTTAATGGGTAGAGAGGGGCTCAGAACTATGTACTGTGCTGTAGAAAAGGTGGCAATTCACCTTTTATGGTGACGGGCAATCAACTCAGGGTCACAGTGCCACAGAGTACTTTAGGTAAAATTATACCAATTAAATCAGATACATTTCTTATTGTGTCAAGACAGGGATAACATCTTTTTGATATAATTAACTTCTCTTCAGAGTGGTTCAAATGGATTTGAATCTAAAATGAGCCCTAAAAGAGATGTAGTTGGGGTTTCTTTTTATGATGTGATCTAGGAACTGATAAATTTTCTGAAAATATTTTTTACTGAGTCTGTTGAGTTTTGATCAAAAAGTTACAGGACTGGCATGAGACTGATGTTTCCTGATTTTGTGGTGCCTGTATTAATTTGTATTAAGTGTGAGATAGCCAGGCTGTGAATTGATGGAGTGCTGTAGTTGCACATATGAAAATAAAGGACGTTTTTTGAAATGCTGAATACGGTTGTGAATTTCTCTGAAAGCTTCGGCTGGCACAAGGACTATCATGATTGTTTAATTACTCAGTGCCAGGTTTGTTATTCCCTTAGCCCATTTGATCTTAATGAGACCCACATTACAAAAACGCCATGCAGTCTGTAGGGAATATATACAGCCTTGCCTGTTTATTTAATGTTACTTACTTCAAGACCACTATGGACGAGGAGAAAGAAGAAGGCTTGGTTCCTGCATGTGCAAAAAGTAAAGGCAGATACAAGCTGTGTTAGGAGATTAAGGGCACACTTGGAATTAATTAGTTTCTGCATTGCTTTGAGAATTTTATATGCTGGGCTTGAGAGTGCTGCTGATGTCATCTGCCACGAAGGCACAGCTGGAGCACAGTGTGAAGGCAGCAAGTCCCTGAGACAGAATCACACTCCTGGTATTTCAGCCACGGTCACATGCAGTTTTCTGGCAACGGACGCTGTCTTACAGACAAGGAAGCAGGTCTGGAAGTAGAGACTTAGATCCATCCCCATAGGTAAGTGGGATTTCTGACTGAAGGCAGGGTGGCCCTCAGAGTTGGTGTGGCACAGCCATGCACTGGCTTCCAAGCACTCAGTCAAACTGTGGCCATTTAAGCCTGCCTGCATTTGCACACTGATCTAGAGATAAAAAAATTATGAATAATTGTTACATCAGAGTAATGGAGAAGTCTCCATACCCAAGCAATACGGAGCAATAGGATGAGAGTAGCAAAAAGCAAGAATGTGAAAAATGACTGTCCCAGTTTAGAGACTGGAAGGAAATGCTTTGACTGAAATGATATCACTCCAAGTCCTGCATGTAGACTTGAATTACAGACTGGGAACTTGAGCTTCAAGTGATGGTCAAATCCCCACTTGACATGTAAATCCTACCCTCTCTGTTAGGGTAGATCCTAACCAAGGAGTGGAAACAAATGCCTGGTTGAAATGAAGGCTGTATGTACTCTGACTTTCCTGATGTTTTCATGATTTAAAACTTAGAAAAAGAGAAAAAGGCACCAGTTTTACGTCAGGCAGAGGTCAGTATAAATCAGAATTAAAAGACTCTGCAT
This sequence comes from Pyrocephalus nanus, assembly GCA_038380795.1. Classification (NCBI taxonomy): domain Eukaryota; kingdom Metazoa; phylum Chordata; class Aves; order Passeriformes; family Tyrannidae; genus Pyrocephalus; species Pyrocephalus nanus. The sequence continues at coordinate 61,050,271 of CM076263.1, read as the reverse complement.
TTATTCAGGGACAAATTACAGGACAAATTACAACTGCAAGTGCAGAGCAGTTCTCTCACACCTTAATGATGAACATCAGCTCTCTTTTGTTGTGGGTCACTTTCCTGGGTCACTGTCTGTGAATCCTCTCTTTGTAAGACTGGATTTCTTGTGACTTCAATGCAAAAAAGAAGCTTTTGCCTAGGAGTGAGTCTATTAAGAATGCAGTGATCTTTTCAGATGTGGAGGCGATTTCCTCCTAATCCAGCCCTTTCGCCTTCTAAATCTTGGGTTAAGCATTCTCCACAGTGTAGTACAAAATGTAATTAAATTCATGATATTGCAGATATCTTTACTCACATTGATAGAGTTAAGCTTTTTCTTTCTCCATTCCTTTGTGAAAGAGCAGCATGTCATCTGCATTTACAGCTCAGTAAACGCAATGTCATCTTTCAGTTGGAATTTGGCTGCACTGTGAATTGTTTTGCTCTTTTTCCTTTCCTGCACTGCTGGAAACAAATCCCTCTCCAGTCCTCTTGGGGATGGGGTGAAGAGTGGAGAGAGAAAAAACAATCTGGCAAGGACAGTGCTTATTCTAGATAAAGTGAAATAAGCTGAAGTTAAACAAAGCAGTGTCACCTCTTCAGAGATAAGTTGACACTTGCGTCAATACTGGACTGGCGGAACAGCAGCTGAAGTGTGGGGAGCATAAACTAGAAATGTTCAGCAGTTTGGTGAGAAGGGAGTTGACTGCTGACCAAAGGTTTGGGCAAAGGTCTGTGAAATGCACACATGCCCTCCTTGCAGTAAAGAAGGGGGACAAGGAGAAATACCCTGGTGTTTCACATAAACTGTGACTGACCCTTTGTTTGCATTTACTACAGGTGGTGAAGCTGTGTTTGGGTGTAGCAATGCAGTCACTTCCCTCCCTCCCTGGGAACAGGGTAGGAATTACAGCTCTTACAAGGCATTTGACACAACTGCAAATGATGAGAGCACGCCATTTGAAATGAAGCTGAGATGCACAAGGCTCCTCCTGAAACACAGCTTGATACTGCAGCTCAGAGCTGACTCATACACGTCTCTCCCCCCCCAGCACCACCGTTAGGGCTGCAGGACAGCTCAGCAGGCAGTGGTAGACTGAGTCACCTTCTCCCCTGTGTTTCATGAAGCCTGCAGGGGAAGAAATTAAATCAGACCACGAATCCAGTGATATTTTATTAGGGTTTTGCTTTTGGAAAGTATGTTGTGGGTTTCTGTTAGGTTTGAAGTTTTTTCCACAAGCCATCTCAACAGCTTCCCTGCTGCCTACTTCCACCAGCCTGCTCATTGCAGACATCAGCTTGAACACATATTCTGCTACCAGATTAGGAAACTTAAAGCTTCCAACAAAGATTTTAAACCTATAGCAGAAGCCAAGACAGAAGGAGTGGCTTAATTAAGCTGAAGCTGTTTAGAGTAATGTTAAGTGACACCAGTTGTGAAGCCTCATGAAGATTAACCACCCACCTCCTAATTGCTTTGAAATTCTACATTCTCCCTGCAAGAGAATTCAGCTCTGCAAGGGTTGTTAGAAAGAAGTGTGAGGAGCCAAAAAGAATGAAAGGCAGGTTAAATTCCTTTTTAAACAAGAAAATGGGTAAATCCCATTTTGTAACTTGTGCAAGGCAGAATATGGTAATTAACAGGAGATCCTTAAGGTTACATAAAACCTAAAAAATATCAGCTCAAACGTTCAGATGAAAAACCAGGCTACTTTCATCTGTTGACAGCATATTACATTCCTAACTGGACAAAAAGTATAATGCATGTAAAAAGCCATAATGCTGATTTAGAAGATAAATAGGAGACTGTATCACAGCTCTTTATTCTTTCAGCAGCTCAGCTCTTTAGGCTGGGGCAATTTTGCTCCCACTGAATACTTGTTCTCGGATCATACACTGACTATACTTGTTCTGAGTATATCACGCTTCCTTAGGCTTTTGGGGGGGAATAGCACAACAAGAAAAGAAAGGCAAAAGAGCAGAGTGTAAGCAAGAGTCAAACACAAAGCTTAGTCTAGAAGAGCTGGGTTTTGCTCCATCGCTTCTTTTTCAAGGTATTCCAAGCAGTGAAGGGAGAATTGGAATCCTTAGAAGTAAAGACTATCCATTCTTTTTATTTGGGCATTCACAAAAGATCTATATTGATTTAACACTGTTTACTTCAAAACACCTACCAAGCAACACTGACACAGGCTTCTATGTGGACGAAATCTACAAAAAGGAGGGAAAAAGAACAAAAGACGCAAATGCTAGTCTCTAAATAGACATACTACAACACATAAAGAAGTGGCCTCATCAGTGAGATCTTGAAAGGAACTGAGATTCTCACTTGAGCTGACTAGACTATGAAAACAGATTGGACCATACTATGATTTCTTGTCCTTTGCTATGTTTCTTCTCTTTGTAACAGCTCCATTCTCTCATGTCAAACTTTATGTCCGTCATAATTGCATTTACATTCTCACAGTTATTTATTCCCTTACTTCCCTTTTTCCCAGAGCTCTCTAACAAATCACTGTCTTCCATTCACAAGCAGAACAACATACTCACAAGCCAGTATAGCCATATAATAGTAGTCATAACTTAGAAAAAATCTGGCAATCACTGACAAGCTGTCCCCTGAATGCCAGTCCAGCACAAAAGGATAGGTACTTGTTTCTGTGCTGCATGTGTGACTGCTACACCACTTATTTAGGGCCAGGAAAAACAAATTTACACTGAACTACAGAATGTAAAAATGGTCCAGTGTGATGGATTGCTCCTTATGTTTTACCCCTAGTCTTAAAATCCTCTCCATACCTGCAAGAGCACTTCAGACCTACAATTTCACAAGTATTTCAGTTCCTGTATCAGCATCCAAAATAGCAGTTCAACAGGGAAAACTATTCAGCTGTCAGAAAAGCAGAAAATAAGTGGCATCACTCACATATGTGTGCAAGGAAATATTTTTCTGTCAGCAACCACATTTCCAGTTCGTTTTCTCTGTGTGAGTGCCTCTGGGTTCACTTTCAGTAGAGGGCATAAATCAACACAAGGTTCACCAAGCACAAATTTGATATCCTTAGGTTTTGCCAGAGATGATCAATAGAGGTGTCCCCAGACCAAGATTTTGCATACAAAGGAGATTTGAGAAATTTCAGTGTTGTATATGGAACTAAATTCAATGTTCATTGCTGTAGCAGTGTTCTAATGAAAAATTCTTCATCCAAGCACCACCAGCCTTTGGGGATATTGCAGTCTAGTGTGAACTTAATCTCTGTCTTCCAAGTCTCTCTCAGCTGTACAGTTCCTTGTTTTCAGAAATGTGAAGAGCCATTATGATTTAAAGTACACTGTATTTAAGGTACTTTTAGGTTTTAGACATCATTCCACTATATGGTCTGCACAGCATACTGTTCAATGCCACCTTTGAGGAATATGATACTTGTAGCATCTAGATCATAGCAGGAGTCAGAACACAAAGGAGGAATTATGTTTTGGTAAATAGTCTCTGTGCAAAGCAAGTGATACAAGGGTACAAGCACTTTTCATGCAAACATCAACCAGAAAGCAAAGTTCCAATACATATGTGAGAAACTAGTGTTTGGGAATGAGCTGTATTTTAAACCCCTCTTTTTCCTCTCCTTTTCCTATGAGACGTTTTTCCCCTATATCTTTGCTATCATCTCCTGCCTACTAATGGTGACCCTTTCAGCCTTGCACCATAAAGATAAAAAAGCCCCACAGAAGGTGTTATTTCTACCTCAGCGAGGGCCAAGATCCTCATAAGGTTGCAAATTCTCTCACCCTGCTTCCTGAAAAACATTTCTTCTATAATGTGTTTCAAAAATATGCAGAAAGGGTAACAAGCAACTTGTATCACCTCAAAAAGAGTGAGTCTGTAAGTAAACTATATTCTTAAGGATTATCATCATTTCCTAAAAGTTCAGTTGTTGTCCTTAATACTGTGAGTAATCTAGAGTCCCTGGGGCTCTTGGTTTTACCTCCTCTGTGACCTCAGCTTTCAGGCCTCCTTTCACAGGAGCACTCTCTTGCTTAGGCTTGGCAAAATATGTTATGAAAGATGAACCTATGCACTTGCTTTGCTAGTTCAATTTTATGAAAGTCCTAATGGCAACTGTTTATCTCTAGTAATGGTGGCTAATGGAAAAAATCGATAGCTGGATACTTTTAACGGACGAGGGAAGAAAATGCCTTCAGACAGTTAGAAAAACAAAAACAAACAAAAAAAGCCCCACAAAACAAACAAACAAAAAACCCCACACCACCAAACAACTGTGATGTATATTTGATTTTTTTTTTCTAGAATATACACTAGATTCCTCAAATAAAATACAGAGGAAGCTGCAAGCATTCCTTCCCTGAGAATAAGAACCACAGAAGCAACTCTGGTAGAGGAACTGATAGCAAACATGACTCTAGCTGTTGAGGTCTCAGATACACAACACTACCTCTTGTGGCGCAAAGACTCATGCTGCAACATAGTTCTCTGTATGGGGAGTCCAGAGTGGCCTTGTAATAACCATAAACAATTGCTTGGTCACACCTCATTTTGCAAATGAAAACCGTTTTTGTTCTCTCACAAACTGTTTGTGTTAGTAAGCAGATGAGATGGCAGGTGATTTAGCAGATAACGTTAGCACATTTAGAAACTTGAAATAGCTTATAAAGTCTGAGAAAATTTACAAATTTTATGGAATGGGACTAAAGGAAGCAGTTGTATGACATTATGTGCCTCTATCTAATGCACTCAGAGTCTCCCTCCCTCCTTCCTTCCCTCCTTCTTTCCCTCCTTCCTTCCCTCCTTCCCTCCCTCCTTCCTTCATTCTTTCCTTACTTCTTCCCTCCCTCCCTCCGTCCCTCCCACCTCTCTTGTGGTGACTGTTATTATATGAGGTTATATATTCTTAATATCCTGTGCATACTTACTTGCCTTGTTCACACCATGTGTACACTGGTGCCTGCTCCTCTTGATTCTCTCTCCCCACTGATGAGCTTTACCCATCCTTGGAGATTTCTCCTGAACACAGGACTGAGTTCATCACAGCCACCACTTGAGCAGGGCTGCCTTCCTAGCTCTAGGAGTCTCCCAGAACAGGTTGCTTACAGGAGAGCAGCCTACATGGTTGCAGGAGCAAGAAGAGAGAGCGCTTCTGTTGTGACTGCCCACCTCCTACGGCATTAGTGCTGCAGTAATGACAGCCGTGATGGTAAGCTTCTTACAGGGCTGGAGTGGTCTTCAGTAGTGACAAGCATGATGACAGCAACCTCAAGATGTCTGAAATACCTCAGGGATCCTCTAATGGGGTACAGGGATGCCTTTATTCTCATTTACTGGCTACAACTGGAAAGACATATGATTTTCATTTTATCTAGCTTTCCACCATTTCAGAGAGATATTTACAAGAGTATAAACTGACAGAACAGCTCTGCAGAACAGCTCATTGAAGTACTCCAGAGCATAAAACACCCCCAAATGCCACATTATGGAACCTACCAAGATGGAATACACGAAAACACCCACAGAAAGGTTTCATGCATAACACATGTGATTTCATGTATTTTTTCCTGGCTGTATGAGTGCATTTATGCCTGTCCACCGAATAGTCAGTGAAAGATAACTGCTGGACTAGGCATCAGCAAGTTTTTATTTAAAAAAAAACACTTAAGTTGTTTTTCCTCTCATTATTTGTGGGATACCATAACAGATTTTTTTTTTATTTATTTATTTGTTGATTGCTTCATTTGTTCAATTATCTTTTTCTGTTTCAACAGGTGTTCTTGTAGGGCTGCTATGGAATTTGAGCACCATTTGTTATACTGAAGGAGACAGATGAAATAACATTAACATTTCATGTGACCAAAGAAATTATAGAATCTGTAGAGGAAAGTGGCCCTACTATTGTAAACCTGAAGAATTCTGAGTACAGTAATGACAGAAGAGAAGCAGAAAATAAAACACTAGGATTAAGAGTAGGATCCCAGTTTGGAACAAATTAAGTTTTCTGCAGAACAACTGTGGTGATGTGTTTGGAGGTCTAGAAAACCCCCAGAGATAGTTTGTCATTGGTGCAGCTTGTGGTGTCCAGAGCAGAAATGATACCATGTGCTTTGTGAGTTAGTCCTGTCAGCCAGAAATAAGGCATAGAAGAGAAAGCATCTAAGCCACATCAGACATTCTTAGGATTTTATTTAATTTTATTTTTTTAACTGGCTCTGTTTTGTCTGCATAGCCAAAAGCTACAAAACCAACAAAGATTCCTTTTAAATAATGTGTTGAAAGCACTGGTCAGGTCTCTCACTATAGGGGTTTCCAGTTTTTCCGTCATGCCTGTTGCATCTCACTGTGTAAATATGGTATGGCTTGCTTTTTAGGGACTAAACACTCCTGTGAAAAAAAAAATTCTGGATGTTCCAAATCTGACACTGGAGGAACTCAAAGATTCAGAGAGAAAAGGAGACATCTCCAGTGTGAAAGATCACACTGGAGCTGGAAAATATGGAACTTTGACTCTGGCTGCTATCTTCTTAGGTGAGACATTTAATTGTCCTTAAGCATTTTATTATGAATATGTTCAAACTGTGATGGGAGAAATAGAACACTGCTGGAAGAAATTTGGGTCATACATCCTCTAAGTAGTCCAGAATTAAAACAACAACAACAACAACAACAACAAACAAAACAAAACAAACAAACAAAAACAACCAACCAACCAAACAAAAACAAACAAGAAAACAGGGATAAGGGGGTTTTATTGGTCTTGAGCTGCAAAATTCTCCTCTTACATCCCCCAAAGCAGATTTGCCATGACATAGTTCTTTCTTTCCTCAGGCAGTGTAGGATCTCATAAGAGTGTAGGAAAATAAATTCACCAGATACTTAGCTGCTCAAGCAGTGGAAATGGAGTTGCAAAAGGAATGACTACCACCCATGAGAACAATGCCACCAAAGTATGGCAGGTCTGGGTAAAATAAGGTGGCAGTAGCAAATCCCAGTGTAGTTTTAGACTTAGTAATCCCTGAAGATGTTAACAAGAACATTTATAAAAACTGCCTCAGGTATCATCTCCACAAGAGCAGTGTTTATGAATAAAACAATATATTTAGAGCTTAGTGAGGTAAAAGCTATACAGTGAGAATGAGACTGCAATTGGATAACGGACCTCACATGTACTGAGAACTGTATACATGTTTCTTAGGGAGAAAATGAGAATTATTGTGTCACCGGGCATGTAGATAGCATCCGGGAGACAAAGGCTTGGTGATAGAGGAAGAATTGCCCAGTGACAACTGACCACAGAACAAAATTGCATTTGTGAGGATTACCACAAAACACAAAAATGGGGGTAAAAACACATAGATCCTTCCTAGGGAAAAAAAAAAGAAAAAAAAAAGAAAAAAAAAAAAAAAAAAAAAAAAAAAAAAAAAAAAAAAAGAGAAGTACCATATTAAGTGCAGCTACTTATGATAACACAAATCAGTAATAGTGACTAGACAGTGGAAAACCTCCTCTCATCTGGAAAAACACTCCCCTGACCTCAGGCTCACTGCATGCTGAGCTTCTCACCAGCAGGTACACTGAGACCCCTGTTTCCTTTCAGAGGAAGAGAAAGATGAAACTGTAAGTAGAATAGTCATCTTTCTTCATATTTAAAATCTTCTAGTAGTTTAATTACAGAGATTCATTTCCTTTTGTATATAAAATTATATTTCCTGGCTATTTTTTCATTAAATATTGGTATTTAATAACTGTAATCATTCTGTTGTGTTACCCAATTATATTTTTCAGTCAAGATATTTCGAAGTCAATTCTTTAGAAATTGATCATAGAGTATTTTTGGGACAAAGAAAATTGGGTTTATCAGTGAAATAATGAGGGCATCACTGCCTAAGATATGGCTGAAATTAAGATTAGTTTGCAGTTCATGAAGGTCACAGCTGTAGAGCAACATAAAGTGTGCCATTGGAAAGCAGATCCACATTAGGTTTAGAAGAGCAAACACTACATTTTGCAATGAAAAAAATTAAAGCTTTTGTGTCTCTGTCCCCAGAACAAGCATAAATTTAGAAATAGAGTTCAGCAAGCAGCAACCAGTATGCCAGCCAATAGACTTCACAGAATGACAACTTAGTTCTTACCATAATACAGTTGGGAACTAGAGTAGGAGCTCCATTTGAATGGTTCAACATTAGGTTTATAGAAGAAGAGCTGCAAAACAAATGTAGTACAAAGCTGCATAATTTTAAGAAAGGAAGTGCATAAAATGAAGCAAACTGTAAAGCAAATGAACACATTTAAGGCAGAAAGAAAAAGGAAAAAAAAAAAAAGAGAAATAAGAAGGAAAAAAAAAAGAAAAATAAGAAAAAAGAGAAGTCTATAAGAAGCCAGGGAGCTTTTAAAAAATACTATGCTAGAAGCCAAAGTAAATTGTGTACCACAGCTCAAAAAGAAAACAAAGCAAACCAAACCCTTCATAGTTCATAGTCCGTAGGAATTGAGAAGCTTTGAAAAGGAAAACATAGCATTTAAAATACTGAAAGGTTACTTTTGAAAAGAGATTGGGGCAAATTCACAGATGAAAGGTCTGTCAGTGGGCTCTACAAGGCACAGGTAAATTCTCTTACTTTGATCTAGTGTTATTTAAAGAACAATAGCAGCAATGAATTAATGAATTAATGCCATTCAGTGGATGGCAGCAGTATATCTAGGACACCAGATTTCATCTTCCAAGAGACAGAAACACAAAGTCCATTAAGTATCACTGAGCTAATTCTTGTGTTGGTCCAGGTACATTAAAGAAGAATAACAATAGTAAGGATACCTTGGGTTAAGGGTTTGGGAGACAAAAAAATCATCTATAGAGAAGACTCTGTCAAACTGGATGACTAGTCCTCAAACTACATTTAAAGTCAGTTGTTTCTTGATATCATATGTTTAAGTCTTCATTTCCATTGGGGTTATAAAAAATTAAATAAGAAATTCTAAGAAGGCCACAAAAGTTAACCCGTGGCATCTTCCAGGATAGAGCATGTGTCTGAGAATGAGTTATTTGCCATGAGAGAGCCAGGAAAATAAAAACTCACAAAATGGCAAAAATCTCTTTTTAAAAACACATCTGGGACACAAGGATTATTCCCATGGATTACTGTGGAGCACCACATGGACAGACTGTGTACTCCCCATAAAGAACTCCCACATCACTTCTTTAGGACTTAAAGCAGTAATTTTAGAGTGTAGCCAGATGGATGGCAATGTCAATCTCAACAAGGACAAAACTTGCTCTTAGTGAAGTATAACCTCAGTAGCTGAAAAAGCTACACAGTTTCCTAAGGAAAAAAATATTTAAATTCCCAAAAGAGCTGGCCCAAGTATTTGCTTCATGTTTCCTGAAGCTGTCTTCCGATTCCAAACCAAAAATTATTAAAATGGTTATGATGTGTATGCATGCAATTTGCAGAGAAAACTGCTCTTAGTTACCTCTCTGCCAATTTGTGACTTCAGAATGTTACCTTATCTTTATATTTTCTAAGATGTGGAAGTTCCATTGCACTTGGAGCCACACTTACATCTCAGCAACTCTGCAAACAATCACGATCTTTACCATGCAACACAGCAGTTTAAAAGCCCACATTTTTTAATTCCTGAAGCCCACTTTTTCTCTCACAGATCCACTCCAACAAAAGTGAAAATTTTAACACCTTATCAACATCAGCACTGTGAAACTGACCCTTTCTATTTAACTAATGCCCTTATTATGCACAATAGAGATTTTTCTTGTTGTTTATTCTCCTCTTGACATGGGCAATGTGAATTGGATCTGCAGAGTAATTTTTTCTTGGTATTGAGGAAAAATGTTAATCTAGAGATTAATGCAGAGTACCCCTAAAAGCTTGCATCTAGAATCCAGTTGAGTCCATGCAAGTCCAAAGGGGGTTTGCTGTTGTAGAAGCTATTTCTTTTGAAAAGGTTCTTGCTATACACACAGGGCAAGAGAATTTGGATTGAACAGATTTTTATTTTCTAAAAAAGGGCACCCTTGTTTTTTGCAAAAGCATCGCATGTGACTGAAACTCTGGCTATGAACTTTTAAGGCTAAACGAGGAGTAAAGAATAGTGTAGAATATGTTGTTCATGAAGTTGCTCAGTTGTGGATTGTGAGGATTCCTGATGTTGTTCTTTTCATACTAAAAGTTTTCTCAGCACATTTTCTCTGAAGCATTTCTTAGATAGACGCTGCAATTGCATGTTCCTACAGTGCCTCAGGATCTGAAAGATTTAAAATTAATTTTGGAGGAAGAGGACCCAAGCAAACAGAAGGATTTAGACTTCTAAAAGGAAGAAGAAACTAAATTCAGAAACCTCTCATGCTGAAATTCTAGAATTTTCTCAGGGTTTTCCTAATCTTATGAGTAACTTCAAGATGGGGATGTGAAAATGGAGAAAGGCATTGTTTCCATTAGATAGAAGCAATTTGTGATTCCAGACAAGTTAGTCTTAGAGAAAAGCCCAACAAAGAAGGATTTGTTTGCATCACCCTTATCCTAATTTCACAGACTGAGATTCTATTAGGCATCTCAGTGTTTTACTGCTTTTTCAAACTCAAATGTATTAAGGCTGCAGATTACACCAGGACATATAGAAATTGCTGCTAAAGTCAGAGGGAAACCTGCTGTATTCACCTGTTGTGCAATTTTTCCATGTCCTGATGGAACTACGCAGCAGCAGGATGTTAAATGGCATGAAAAGCATTCATGGAATTGTGATCTGTTACACTCGTTATCTCTGACCTGCTCATAATTTGGTGCTGAAGGCACACAACTCACTCTTACTCACGAGCCTTCCACATGGCAAGAGTCTCCTCTGCCCTGTGTTTTATTTGCACACATATCTGATTTTCCCCATATTTCAAAAATATTGTAGTGCCATGGTCTAGTAATCACTGTGGTTGGACTTGATAATCTCAGAGGTCCTTTCCAACTTGGCTGATTCTGTGATTCTATGACCAGTTGCAAAATATTGGAACACCACAGTTCCTACAGGACATCTCATCCCTTACTGAGGAATCAGAGTTTGAAGATTGCCCCAACCTTTCTTTGCTTCATGGGTGGCTTTACTCTGGAACATGAAAAATACATCATTTACATTCCTCCCTGTTCTGTCCCTTGCCTGAACTTAGAGTCATATTGGGATGTTTGGCGATAAATTTATTATTTTTCATTGGCTTTCATTCTAGCCAGCACTCAAGAGACACCCAGGGTAACAGAGAAGGAGCCATCTTCAGCTATTTATGTATTTTGCTGCATGATAGAAGTAGCGTACATTAGCCAACAGCTTGTTACTTTGTTCATTAAATCAATCAGACTCATACTGAAGTGCCTGCATCATAAAGACAAACAGTATCCACTGAAACAAACTTCTAGCTTTGTGCATGAAAACAATCTGGTTTGTTTTCCTCTTCTCACTTCTGAGAATACTGAGACAATTTTGGCGAATCGACATGCTCTTTAAAATACTACCTTTCTTAGCTGATGAAAGGAAGAAAAAATGATGGCTTCTTTGCCGGAGCAAAATGACACATGTCATAAAGCAGGATGTACAATACCCCACTGGATACACCACTTCTTCATGCTAAATAGTGGCAGTACTTCATGTTAACAAGTGGCAGCCTTTTCTTAACCTTCTCAGTTTTTGATCAAATATAGAAAATACTGCTAAGGCACTTGAGCAGTTTTCACATCTTCCTGGTGTCCTGGAATCCTGTTTTAACTCAGTGGTGGTACAGAGTTCTCTTGCAAAATTGTGTGGTGCAGAAGCAGCTGAGGTCATGCCAGTGTATTAGAAATAGTTCTGCATGCATGCAAGAGGCAAAGCTTTGCTCTTTGAGCTGAAGATCAAGGAGAAAACTAGAATGTCTTGCTACTTCAAGCACGGAAAGAGCCAGAGACACAGAATTATCCTGTGTACACATTATGTTGAGTGCAGGGTCATGAGTAGTGAAGAGTGTAGACTCTTGTGGTGGTGTTTGCCTGAAGGACAAGCAGAGGGTGTCTTTGTATGCTTCAGCTTGCAAACTGAGATTTTTCTTTAAGACACTGGGTTTTGGAAGATACAAGGAGAGTCTGAACAATTCAGAGTATTTTCTGTTCTAAACAAGTATTCTTCCACTATTGACTGAATAAATACAATGATTAAATACGGCAACCCAACTGCTTAGGGTTCAAGGATTGGAAGGATTTAATTAACTTTGGGATAATCAGTTATACAAGTGCAACATATAAGTGATAATTAGCCTTAGTAAAAAAGCAATGAAGTGAAACAGAAGGAGTTCCCTTTCTTTCTCGTTCTGCTGCATAAGTTTCCACAAAGTGAAAAAACTCAAGGTCAAGGAAACGTCTGTTTAAAACATGCTCACCTTTCCTTGTGATACCGTGTTTGTCTCACTAAACCAAATCTGTGGTTTATAGCTGGTGACCAGACTGGTTGCAATCGCAGCTTTGCCTGTTGCTTCAGCACAAGCAGACCTTTGAGTCCTAGGCATAAACCCCACTATTCCCTCAGGGTCTGCTGTCTTTATCAAAACAAGCTGATGGAGGAAAAATATCCATCAAGCAGAACTACCTCCCCCTGAAGTCCACATGTTCACCACATGTTTTCCTGCCTCACCCTTTGAAGACTCTGCTGGGAGCATCTGTAAATGTTTCCTGTCCATATTGGAGGAGGCAGTGAATTCTCACATCCTTGAGTCAAACCCTGCAAACTCTGCAAGAATCTCAACCTGCTACTGACTTAGACCTCCAGTAGTAAACAGCACCAGTAGAAGGGCTGAGATAGCCTTTCCCCAAAACTATGGAGCTTGTTACAGATGCCAGTGTGTTAATAAGGAGTTACCTAACCTAGTGCACTGAAGTGATCGCAAAATAAAAAAGAGAAGCTGACCATCACATCCCAAACCTGTTCTGTGAATTTATCAAACAATTACTCAGAAATGACACCTTCCAAAATGAAAGGGAAAAGGCGTGGCAGGGATGCAAAGGGAGTGCACCAAGACAACAGTGCTCTGTAGTCTAACTGGCAAAAAGGCAGCAAAGCAGAGGCTGAAGAGCCACTGAGAAGCTCTGGCAGCTCACCTGCCAATGGCTTGAGGCAAAGAAATCAGGAGGGGTATTTATGAGACTGTGTTCCAGGAGAATTAGGAGACTCCAGTTGTTTCTGGTAGAGTAGTGCAAACAACACGCTCAACTAACAATAGCTGCAAATTAATTCTTATTTGGATCTGGTAATAGTTTAGAACCAGAAAATGAGTCTGTCATGTCAAAAAGGAGGAGTTACAGGACTCTCTGCAGAGGTAGCAACTTAAAGTGTGCTGCTTCTGCAAGATAAATACATCCAGCCAACTACAGGTATATAGAGAAGAAGATGACAACAAGGAGTAACTTGCATATGTTATTCTGGTGGTTGTCTGCCCCTTAGCTTTTCCCAGAGGCTTTCAGGAGCTTTTCCCAGAGCATTCAGGAACTTAGCTCTGCAAATGTGCAGCACAGATAACTTGAGGCTGCACAGTGATTCACAGCCTTCAAGGAATGACTAAACGTGTTGAGCACATAAATTAGCGGTGATCACAGGTCACAGCCCTGGCATAACAACTGCCTCCAATCACTTGGCCAGAAACACTGAAAATTTTAGGATGGTTATTTTGTGTATATCATCCCAAAGAACGAATTATTTGGAGTGCATGTTCTCTAAGCAGCCATGCAAACACACGCTGTATCTATGAGCTGAGACCAATTGTATGAGATTCAATAAGGCCAAGTGCCAGGTCCTCCACTTTTGTCACAACAACTCCAGGCAGCCCTACAGGCTGGGGGCAGAGTGGCTGTGAAGCTGCATGGAGGAAAAGGACTGCAGTGGTGTGTCCAGCAGGAGCAGGACAGTGACTGTCCCCCCTGTGGCACTAGGGGTGGGTTAGGGTTAGGGTTAGGGTTAGGGTTAGGGTTAGGGTTAGGGTTAGGGTTAGGGTGCAGTTCTGGGCCCCTCACTACAAGAAGGACCTCGAGGTGCTGGAGTGTGTCCAGAGAAGGTCAACAAAACTGGTAAAGGGTCTGGAGAGTAAGTCATAAAAGGAGTGACTGAGGGAGCTGAGGTTGTTTAGCCTGGAAAACCAGAGGCTCAGTGGTAACTTTATCCCTCTCTGTGACTACTGAAAGGAGATTGTAGTGAGAGGAGGGTCAGTCTTGTCTCCCAGGTAGCAAGTGACAGGGAGTGAGGAAATGGCCTCAAGTTGCTCAAGGTGTAGATTAGATATTATGAAAATTTCTTCATATGCTTTAAAACCATTGGAAAACATGGCCCAGTAAGGTGGTGGAGTCATCACCCCTAGAAAAGTTCCAAAAAATATGTGATTTTGGCATTAAGGACCTGGTTTAGTGGTAAAAATGGTGGTAGTGCTACACTGACAGTTGGACTTGATATCTTAAAGGTCTCTTTCTCCAGCCCTAAGGATTCTATAATTCCATAATCTAACCTTTCTTTCTTTTTGACCACTCCGGAGAACCTGGACACTGTGATACATTGTGGCAATGAGTTGCACCTAGGAACATTTGTGCTATAAAAAGTACAGAGGCAGTGTCCAAACTTACACAGCATTTGTATTGTCAATGCACACCAACACAGCCCATCCACTACAAATGGAAGGGTCAGCCAAATTTTTGAGGAATGTTCATGCTAAATCACCTTTTTCTCAGCAACATTTCTCTTTTCACTTGCTTATTGTTATGAATAACAATAAGGCAAGCTTCTCTGGAGTCAAAAAACAATAGCAAAGATTTCTTCAAGCTATTTTGGGAGCTTTGAAAGCCTGTGATTTGTTTTTCATGTAGCTACAATGGGCTAAGTAGATATATCTGGTCTGTACAGGATTGAGCCTATATTCCAACTGTTCCAAAAATTTTCCATCCACTGCTCCTTTTATTTCATGCACTTGCAGAAAACTTTCCTGATTAGATACAGTTCAAAACTTGTTTCCAGACACCATGGTTCTTTCAATCCCATTTTGGAGCATTTTGACAGTAATCTTGTGTTTTCAGGGTGCTGGAGGGATCTCTTTTCTTTCTCAGGCATTGCTGCCATGCTCTGCCATGGTTCCCTTTAAGATGCAGATGTCACATATCCTTAGCATTACTGCTAGCTTTTTTCGCTGCTGCTCTGTTGTTTTTCATCTTCTCAATTGCAGCTTGTATTGCTGACATTTCTATTGGAGTGATATTAATGATATCTTGGCTAAGTTCCCATATTTCATTGGATGTTTTATTAAGGTGGAAATAACACTGTTTGGAAGTCCTGTGTCTCCTAATGATTTTTTTTTTTTGGCTTTTCTGTGTTGCTTTACCCAAATCTGAAGATGTTCATCATGTTTACTTTCAACTAGTTCCTTTGTACTTTTGCAGATTGTCACTGGGAGAAGGCCCTGCATTTCCCCGCTTCTCTGTAGTTTCTGCTTCAATTCTTAGGTCTTTACTTACTTTTTTTTGCATTGTTTTTCCTTGCTCTGTCTGCTCCCTTGGGCACTTCACTCCCCAGCCTGCAGATTTTCAGTGAGCTTTGCAAGAGTTTTCATTGTGGGGTTTTTTTCTTTCCTGAGAAGTACTAGACATCTCAGCTTCTCTAGTTCTTGCTCACTGGAATAATATCCAGTTGTTCCACATGCAGCTTCATTTATGCTGTCTCTGGATAATGTAATTTATTCTTCCAGTGTGCCTTTTCTCCTTTCTCTCAAATCCATTCCTCAGTAAAGTAGGAGCTTCTTGTAGCACTGTTTTTCTTTTCCAGTACATGGTCTGCCTTATGTTACTATGTGTGCTCCATATTTTCCATGGTATTTTCCCCTGGTCTTTAAAAGAACAGACCCTGTTTCTGAAAAAAAGCTGCAGTCACAAGGAGGTGGTTAGCAGAGCACTGATCTGCTAGCACCTGCTATGTCATTGTACCAAGCAGGTTAAGCTAGGCCCTTTATGTTGTACAAAGAAGAAGGTGTAACAGAATAAATCTGAATGTTGATATTTGAAGCATCTGATCAAGCACTTTCCATGGCTGTGTCCTGTGGAGACATTTTTGGATGTTAATTTCAGACTACTCTGTGCATGTGCAACCCTCACACAAACACAGCTGGCTGGTGTACTACTCCCAGACCCCTCTAGCTGTATTTTTAAAGACCAAAAGGGGCAAGTGGATCTGACACTCAAGGGGTTTTTTTCCCCGATTTTTCTTAGCTTCAGCATTAGCTCAGCTCCCTCTACTATGAAAAACTGCTTAAAATAAAATCATGTATTTCTGAGAACTTACTGTTCCTCTTATGACTGTAGGAACAAAAGTGCAACATGATCTTCTTCATCACAGAAATTATAATGCTTTCTGGCTGAAAGACAGAGTTCTGTTTCTGCTTAGTGGGACCTCCTGCCAATGTTATTTGTGCTGAGTAGGGTCTTGCTCAGCAGATTCTGCACTTCAAACCAAAAGAGGAACCTCAGAATGAGGAAGAGCAAAAGTTTTGGTCCCAGTGTTACATATTAATTACTAAAGCTTTTGCTCAAAGTGCTGGACAATCTTTGCAAACCTTAAAAAAAAAAAAAAAAAAAGAAAGACACTGTACCAGAAACCAGAGCATTAAGAATCTGTTCCATTAGAAACTCAGCAGGAAGGTGAAAAGTTTAAACAATTGAAAAACAGAGTAACAGGCAGCAGTTGGAGATTGTGGTGCAGATGCATATGTGTAAAAATATTAATGGAATACGCTGTCAAAGACATAATGCCTCTAGTTCAGCCCTATGTAAACAGGCACAGCTCCAGAGGAATAAACCAAACTTCACCCACTTAAACTCTGACTTCATCACCACATGTGTCTGTAAACAGAATCTGGGTTTGAGAAAGAAGGGATTTTACTTGTGCATATTTAGATAAGTATCAAACATAAAATCTTTGGGTTTATTTTTTTAAGGTGTATTTTTATTTTTTTTAAGCAGTGCTGACCAAATTTTGCACAACTCTCGGTTCTTCATTCCGGCGCTTGGGAGCTCCAGAGTCTTGTTTTCAATTGCTAGCTCTGGCAGCAGCTACATGCAGAGCTTTGAGCAAATCACTAAATCCCCTCATTTCTTAATAGAGAATATAATTCTTACTTGTCTCATGCTGTCTGCGTGTCTTGCTTATTTAGCATGAAAGCAATAGAAAGTATGACTTGCTGTTCATATCTGGCACAGTACATCCTGATCCCCATGGGTGGAGCCTCAGGGGCGGGAGAGGTGGTGCTGCAGTAGAAGCAGTTTCCAGATCCACCAGCAAAGGACTTAGATGCAGTGAAGGATAAGCAAGCAGGTGGGCAAGAAAGAAGCACTTCAGTAGCTCTGAGTCACAAGAGCTTTCATGCAATCTATCACTTACTTCAACACAAGGCAAGTGCTACACAGTTTAAAAAAAAAAAAAAAAAAAAGCAGAGACGCGTAATTACTTCTTGGTGGGCTTGGGTTTGGTTGTTTGGGGTTTTTTTTCCAATGTAGACATAAGCCTTTTAACACTGGTATGGCTTGGTTTTATTTATACATTTATTTGTTATAAAGGAATGATGACTTTTGCACTCATGCTAATAATGATCCCAAGGTCAGTACTAGTCACTTCTGTCAGAGCATAGCTCTCAAAACAAGAAGGTGGTCTTGTCTGTAAACAGCCCTGAATAACTTATTACAGGAGATATTCAGTAAGACAGAGATGTTTATCAGACTTAGCCTAGAAGTCTTTTAAGCAGACTAAACTGAGTGGCATTTTAAAGTAGACACAGATGAACAGACAAAGGAGGTCAGTGGCTATATGTACTTTGAAAAGAAGAGACATGAATGAAAAGAAGGAATATGTGTCCTTTGGCATATATATTTCTGCTTCAAGCAGGTGCCTCAGCCTTTGAATGCCAGCCTGCCTTTTTCACTGAAATGTTCAGATACAATAAGTATGTGTTGATCAGATCTTACAATGAAATCTAAAATCAGTCATGTCTATAGGACAAAATATGTCTTTTATTGCTGGCATGAGAGATGGGAGGTTCTTTGACAAATCTATGACATCACTGATGACTCTAGTCTTAATAAAACTGGAAGAGAAATATACTTGCTTTTAAAACATTAATTTTTGATGAGGTACTCAGGTATTGCCTTTTTTTTTTTAAAAAAAAAAAAAACACAATTAATTTGTGCTTCTGCCTTACTGCTACAGCATATAGATGACTGGAGACAGCCACAGTCCTTGGACTAAATGGAAATTTTGTCTGTTCTCCAGATAATGTTTTTTGCAAGAGGAAACAATGAAACCCATGGGATGATATTGAAGACAAAAGGCAATTTATTATTATTGCATTATGCTAGACATTTGGTTCTGCCAAATTCAGTCTTCTTCCTGTCTTTTTAATTAATCTCTGCTCTAGAATCTCAGAACATTATACAGCCTTCCAAGATTTCTGCCCAGCCATTTCACTCTGTATGGTTCAACCATATGTGTCTCTTTAGCACAGTTTTTCTGAATGGCAGCAGTCAAACTGATGGTGTGGAGATAGAAGAGGGTTTCATAGCCAGGTTTGCATTACTTGCATTGTCCCTGATACCAAGCTATCCATATCTCATGTGTTTCGTGGACAAGAGAAGGAGGAACGTCTAGACTTACTTTCAGATCTGCTGCAGTGTAGAATGGCAGCTTTATGGGTCAGAGCTGTGCTTATCTGATGGCTTTTTACAGTTCTGCCACCCGTAAGCCACCAAGTCTGCCATCCCACAGTGGTGGATGGGACTTTTACAGAGCAGCTCCAAGCTGTGACACGATCATTTAAAAATCCCAGCACGGGCTTCATTTCACTTTTGGCGATTGGCCTCCTTTTGTCACAGAGGCCCCTATTTCTCCTCCAAGTTCTGTGCCTCTGCACTGCACACACTATCTTTTGCAATGCTGAGAGTCAGACATGACATTCCACTGCCAGTTAGCAAAGTGAGGCAAATCTCATGGCTGTGATGTCACCAAGGACCTCTAGTTCATGTCTGTGTCATTATGACAGTGAAATTCTAGCTTACACAGGGCTGAAAGTGTGCAGCACAGGATGAAAACAGGACAGTGCCTGAATTAGTAGGAGTCGGTAGCAAGGCATGTGATTAGTAGCAATGATGGTCTATGCCAGCGTACCTTTTATGTCATTTGAAACTCAAAACCAGGAGTCACATGTTTCCAACAGCCAAAGATGTATGGTGTGGCTGTGCATCAACAGCATTTTTGTTATTATTTTTAAACTGAAGGGTTCCACTCTGTGATAGCTGGGCCTTGGCTCCTTGCCAAATGCCTAAACTTCCAGTTGCAGCCCTCCTTTCCCCCTTCCCTCTTCCTTAGGGTAAAGAAAGAAAAAAAAACTATAAAAAATTAAAGAACCCAAAGTCAAGCTGCTTATATAAAAGTGTATATATTTACGTAAATCACAGTTATATACAGTTAAGATGCTATATACACAGTAAAAGGGAATTAACCCTATCATTGCTTATTGATGACGTCTGTTGGAATCTGACGACGTCCATCTTGCCATCTCACCCCTAGGAACTGAATCTCTCTGGCAGGTCCCTTGACTTTCTTTCTCTTGATGGCAAAACCAGCCTCGAGGAGAATCTGGATGATTTTTTGTCCTTTTTCAAAAACTTCTTCTGCTGTGTCCCCCCATACGATGATGTCATCAATGTACTGCAGGTGCTCTGGGGCCTTACCCTTCTCTTGGGTGGCCTGGATCAGTTCATGGCAAATGGTTGGACTGTGCTTCCACCCCTGGGGCAGTCGATTCCAGGTGTACTACACACCCCTCCAGGTGAAAGCAAACTGTGGCCTGCACTCTGCTGCCAAAGGAATGGAGAAAAATGCATTAGCAATATCAATAGTGGGGTACCACTTCGCTGTCTTGGACTCCAGCTCGTACTGGAGCTCCAACATGTCTGGTACTGCAGCACTCAATGGTGGCGTGACTTCATTCAAGCCACGATAGTCCACTGTCAGTCTCCATTCTCCATCGGATTTATGTACAGGCCAGATAGGACTATTGAAGGGTGAGTGTGTTCTGCTGACCACCCCCTTGACTCTATAATTTCCTGATCATCTTGTGAATGGGGATCACAGCATCTCGGTTTGTCCTGTACTGTCGCCTGTGTACAGTTGCAGTAGCTATAGGCACTTGCTGATCTTTCACTCGGAGTAGTCCCACAACAGAAGGGTCTTCTGAGAGGCCAGATAGGGCAGACAATTGCTTGGACTTCTCTTCAATCATCGTGGCTACACCGAAAGCCCATCGGTACCCCTTCGGGTCTTTGAAGTATCATCTTTTTAGGTAGTCCATACCAAGAATGAAAGGGGCTTCTGGCCCCATCACAATGGAATGCTTTTGCCATTTGTCTCCTGTCAAGCTCATATCGGCCTCTACCACTGACAACTCTTGAGACCCTCCGGTTACTCCAGAAATAGAAATAGCCTGCATATTCTTATGCCCCGATGGCATTAAAGTACACTGGGCACCAGTATCCACCAAAGCTCGGTATTTCTGAGGGTCCGATGTGCCAGGCCATTGAATCCACACAGTCCAGTAAATCCTATTATCTTCCTGGTCCCTATCCTTCTCCTGGCAGAAGGCAGGGCCCTTCTATTGGTCTTGATTGGAGTATTCATCGTCCGACTTTGACTTTCTCTTCTCAGAAGCCTTCTTGTTATTGTCAAAGCGGACCTCCATCTTTTTGTGTTTCAGAGGTTGCAGAGCATCTGCATCAACCACGTAGACAACTTTTTTGTTGTCTTCCCTTTGTTGTAGCTCTCTTACTCTGGCCTCGAGTTTGGAAGTGGGTTCACCATCCCACTTCTTCATGTTTTCTCCCTTGCTGCGCAGATAGGACCACAGCTGATTGCGTGATCTCCATCTGGGGTTTCCTCTCCTTCTGCGTGCTAGGAAAGGAGACTGTGAACAAGGTCGGGACCAAGACCGAGGTCGAAATTGTGGTCGAAACCATTTTATTGTCCTGCCTCTATAGTCTCTACAGTCTATATAGACTCTATCATCTCTATCCCTATAGTCGTCTTCATATCTGAAATATTCATAGGGCCTCTCCATTGCTTCCCTAGGATGGGTAGGTCGGTGTCGGGCATCGGAGGACCTTTCCAAATTTTCTGCTATGGTCCGTATCCATGAACACATGGTGTTCACAGTTGGTTCATCCGTTTTTGGACTGTATATATTATTAATATTAATAATTTAATTAATTATTAATATATTAATATTAAGCAGTTGAGGTATGATGCAGGGGCACCTCTAATCACTTGCCTCCACATTGGCTCTGTACATGAAATTTTCTCTGGTTCTAAACAGTCATAATAATTCCTCTTCTTTTCCTCTTATATGCCTTAATCGTTGAACTAGGCCTGTAGCTTCTGCATTATCCCTTATCCATATCTTCTTCTTAGTTAGGGGGGCAATAGTGATTCTCGGGTTGGTAGTTTGGGTCTTCATCTCCGTCGTAGCCTTAACATTAGATGTCGTAGTTTGAGTTCCGGTGTCCATGAGATTTATGGTCTGGACTCCAGTTTCAACAGATTTTGCAGAAGCTGTGCTGACTTCAAGCTGGGTCTGTGTTCCATGCTCAGTTGAATTAACGGAGACAGCGCTAACTTCAGGTTGAGTTTGTGTTCCACACTCAGTCAGCTTAGCAGAGACAGTGCTGATTTTGGGTTGAGTTTGTATCCCGACGTCTGTGGACTCAATAGGGGCATCATTTGTTTCAGGCAACATAGTTTGACCTTCTGCCTCTGCCCTAGGCTTTTGATAGTGATCTATGGCAGCTCTATAAGCTGTCACTAGACCCCAGCATAAAGCAAGGAGCTGCGTATTTGGGTCATCGTATGAAAGACACCCTTCAACTAAACAACGTGCCATCTCGTCAGGATTAGACACTTGTTCTGGTGTGAAGTCCCAAACAATGGGAGGTGTCACACGCCCTACCAGTTTGCTAAGATTTACCCATGCTCCTTGCCATCCAGAAACTGGCCTTTCCAAGACCCTTCCCAAAGTTCCAGCGAATCCTCCAGAGGTCTGGCCTTTTCTACAGCACGGCAAGCAACACAACACCATTCTTCCAATTTTAAATAACTCTTTCATTGCTTTCACCAGTACTAGGATTGTTACTAAACAATTTAAGTAAAAATTGGAGCCAATTGTAATGATGGGGATCTCCTTTAGCAGGCCTTTGATGTCAAAATCGAGGAAAGTGAAATACTCCCTCCATTCATTCCAGTCAAGGAAAGTAAAATACTCCTTCCATTCATCCCAACCAAAGAAAGGGACATACTCCTTCAATTCATCTCCAGTTGGGCGTTTCCCTACAGGATAGCCCAAGACAGGCACAAACATAGCTAATAAAATGAAACAAGTAGTTAGAATAGCCATTGTTGTATTATTCTTTCTCTTTGTTCTTAAACAATAGGTTTGTTTATATAAAAAAGCCTCTCTTGGCAGTTTTCCCGGTAACTGTTCCAAAACAAACTGGGATAACCAAAACCCCGTACAGGCCACCAAAAATCTGTGATAGCTGGGCCTTGGCTCCCTGCCAAATGCCTAAACTTCCAGTTGCAGCCCTCCCTTCCCCCTTCCCTCTTCCTTTAGGGTAAAGAAAGAAAAAAAACTATAAAAAATTAAAGAACCCAAAGTCAAGCTGCTTATATAAAAATATATATATTTACGTGAATCACAGTTATATACAGTTTAGATGTTATATACAGAGTAAAAGGGAATCAACCCCCCGAAGGGATAGGGAAAGGGGAAAAAGGGACAAGAGGGAACAAAAAGGGACAACGAATAGATATGCACAATCAAACCCGAGAACTAGTAAAATAACTAGCAAAACAAATCTTACCACGTCCCTTGAAACAGCAGGATTGGCAGACACAGCCAGCACTCTCCAAACCTCCATGTGGCAGGTCAGTGGACTCTGCAGGCCTCAGCCTTAGATAAATGAGACTAATGCAGGGACTCACTGTTCCCGAACCTCACCGGAAGAGAAGAGAGAGAGGTCTCTAATCTCCAACTTATTTATACTCTGGTTTACGTAAAAATCGTATGGAATACTGGGTACATGGCCACTTCCTTGATTACAAACTGGTCACCAGGAAGGCCTAGACCAAAGCCATCACACACTTAAACCTGGTTTTCACTCTGTTGAAAACTGTCAAAACCTAGACTTTGCCCCAGAAAGTTTACAATCCCTACTGTTGCTTTGATCAAGTTTTGCATTAATGCATTTCAATGCAGCATTTGAAATGAGAATAAAAGGCACTACATATTTTTTTGACTACTGTTATTAATAGAAGAGTTTTCAAGGCTCCATACCCTAAAGGACTTTGCTCTCCATTTCACTCTTCTTGAAACCTGGCATGCTCCAGAAATCCTGGAAACTGTTCTGGATTGCAGCAGGTGTCCAGCTCAGAGATGGACCACAGAGCTGCAAATGTCATGCTCCTCCCCCACTTTTCCTCCCTCCAGCCTAATTTCCACCACTTCGTGTTGATGGGAGTTTCTATGGATGGTGACTTCTTAGAAGACAGCTCTTTTTTCACAGGTGACCATTCATTGTCTGCTTGAAGAAAATCATCTTCCAGATAAAATCCTTGTGTGAGTAGCAGAGAAGCCAATTTATTGTTCTAGGTAGAACCTTGGAGGCAGAGTGGAAAATAGAATGAGATGGTACACAGAGAGGCATATTCTCATCATGCCAAGGATGATGAAAGGAGCTCTTCCTGCTCTACACAGGCAATGTACTTACTCCAAGAGATATCTGCTCTTTCTTGTACCCAGAGTGTTTTATACTTCCAGCAATATAAAGCAAATAAATCTTCAGCATAACAAAGCCCAAGCTCCTGACTCAGTGGGAAGCAGAATAGGGAAGTCCTGCTGCCTTTTATTCTTAGACTTCATGCCAGGGAGAAGGGGTATTTGTTCTGCTGAATGAGCAGCATGAGGAGGTTTGCAATTTGAGGAGCAGCACTGCTTGCAATCCTTGCTTGACTGGCTGACCAAAAGAGCATCTGGAAACCACTCATCCCAAGTCACAAGGAGTGCTTTGCTCCAGGCTTCCCAGGGATGTGCTAAAATACAAGGCTGTATTCCTGTTTTGAAGATGAGGGATATTGTTGTGTTGCACTCCTTTCAAGTACTAATGGGAGTTGCAGGCCAGCCTACTTAGATGTGCAGACAGTGGTATGGACACCTACATATAAAGCCACTTAAATTACGTTACCCGCTTCCTGACACTGAGAACTTGATTTTAACTTCAACCATTGACTCATCATTGACTATATGACCTGTTATTTTGTGGCAGTAGCTTATTTCTGGGGTTCACAGAAGTTACATGTGTGAATGACTTCATGGTCTTCTTCTTGTTAGCTACTAAATCTCCACAAAGTGTAATCTTTCACTTACTGCAGAAGGTAAAAGCTTAGCTGAATCCCACTAGGCACAAAGAATGGGTCACAGTTCAAAAGGCAAAAGAGAATAATAGGGTCCAGAAGAGTCTGGCTGAGAATATATCCAAATTTAAAAGCTATTCCAGCATAAATTTGTAATACATAACATGGTATTTGAAAGGCTTGCTCAGCACATAATACAGATTGTAATTTAAAATGTATAGGCTATACACCATGCCAGTAACCTCATAAATATTTTTTAATTCATTTTGCATCAGGATTGTCTAGATTTCTCACACAACAGGTTACTTCACTTATTCAGTGTTTACAGTGTTTATGCATAAACTCACGTCATCTGAGCTGCAAGAAGATTCACTACCATGTACCTGTGTTTACTCTTGTCTAGGAAGAACCAAGACTGAGGAGTGTATTTCACTTCACTCATCCAGCTGCTCATAGTCTTCAAACATGCCTTGAAGAAGAAAGGTAGATTCTTTGTATTCACATGAAGGGAATCCTTCTTTCTTGTCCTTGCAATCTGGTATTTTCAAACACATATTTTTTAATGTGTCTCAAAAAGTAAGATACACTGCTGGGATGATGGATCAGTGACTATGAAACAAGTGGCTCAAAATGTACCTGGAGGATTTTGTCTGAAAATGATTGGATCTCTGGTCTTTTTCAGGCTATGAATCTCGTCCTGTAGATGCCAGCTAAATGGAAAGAGGCACAGTGATGTTACTGTTTCCAGTGATTCAAACATTACTCCACCTGAGTCAGGAGTCCTTTCTATGACCAAGAGACTGGATCAAATCCCTGGCTTAAGAAGTTCTTCCGAGCTAGAACAAATCCATAACCTTCAACATAAAACAGCCCAAACACTGTAGATTGTAAAGCTTTTATATTATGTATTTTAAGTATGTGGCCACAGGTGTGTGCAATTTGGTGGTAAGGCTCCCAGTGTATAAACTGCCTTGCACCCTGACCTATTTCTTCCTGATCAACCTCAACATTTTGCAACTTTAATGAGAATTTTTGCTGAGAAGAGAAAAAACAAAATGGTCTTAATACAGATGTGTTGGTGCTAAAGACCAAATTTCTGGTCAAGCAATCTAATAATGTCAGTTTTTAACTCCATCTTCCTGTAGGACAAAGACTTGTGCTGTTCCCATGAACCCTCACAGGGCATATGGACCTACCTTAAAGGAAGAAAAAGTCTTTGTTTTCAGACTTCATGCACAGCTCATGAGCTAGAGACTGTATTTGGGCTCAGAGTCTTCTGTGAATAGGTTTCAGAACAATTTGAAGATATCTGTCTCATTTGGTATGCTTATAGTTTTCTTATTGCCTCTGATTATTGCATCCATCTAATGATTATTTACATGGTGCATGGTTCTCTTTATTAACTATAGTATAAAATAATTTTAAAAATCATATTTTTAAAAAATTGCCATTTTTTACAGATTTTAAGCTCAAGCACTCAATTGCAGGTTCATCTCTAATGCTTATTAAAAAAAAAAAAAAAAAAAAAAAAAAAAAAAGCCTTTTTTAAACATTCACTGTTAAATTTCCAATTGTTAATTCAACCGGCAAACTAGTGAGTACCTTCCTCTATTCTACTGTGCTGAACAGTAGTAGTGGACAAAACCATACAGCATGGCCTGTTTCTAATTACACTTTTATGTTTCCTCCTAATGAACAAAAAAATCTCTATTTTATGCATTGCCTGTTAACCTCTGAAAAGGTCAGTGCCTCGCTCCTGTAATGCAGCACACTTTTTTCCCTTCCATTTAACACAGTTATTACTTTCTGGAAGGCAGGATGTTTCTTGCTTAGACTTACTGAGAATCAGGCTGGCACTTTTCATTCAACTTATGTATTTGAAGAGTCAGGGAAAAGTATTTAAGTCTGACCATGAGTGTAAAAGCTGCCACAGACATTGCCTTGGCTACTTATCCTTTATGTGCAAAATTGATGACTGATAAAGCATATTTTCCACAAAAACATACACTTACTTTTGGCTTGGAGATCTTAAGCCATGGCAGAGCAAGGACATGAATTCAAGTATTTCTAGTCCTGAACAACCTGATATCCATTACTTCCATCAACAAAACTATAGGAATCAGCAACACATATTTTTTTACCCACCAGACAACTTCTTTCTGTTATGGGCTGAAAGCCCCAGTTCTGTGACCAGAAATTTCAGCCAATTCAATCTATTGCCAATTAACAAGCTTCTAGTTACTGATTTTGTATTGAGAACTACAACAAGTAAACAAATATATAAACATCTCAGCTTTGCTCCTGACACCTCTCCTCTACCCTTTTTGCTGTCTTTGCTGCATTCAGTGTGTTCATAGATGTGGCTGGTGACACAGAGGATTTGGCTGATGCATTGTTGTTCCTTTATCTTTGCTTTTCTCATTTCTGATATTTCACTGCCTCAGTCCCAGGTCCTCCACAGGCTGGTGTCCCCTCAGAGCTGTATGCCCTCCTAGGCCTCCTCCCTGCCTCATGGGGTGACTGAGAGGGTCCTGAAAGCAAAAGTTAAACCCCAAAATCTGATGGGGCCCCAGGTTTGTTTTATGGCATGGCTTAAAAGCCAGAGCTGGAGCTATTTCTTGTTTCTTTCAGTGCTGAGGAGGTCACCATCAGGGCAAGTGTGTCTTTAAAAGGTTACCATGGAAATTACCAGACCTCCCTCGGCACTTTGGACACCTTTTTCCTACTTGAGGAAAGGAAAAGTGGTGATCTAGAAATCTTGGAAAACTACAGTCAGAGCCAGCCAACTTCTGGTAGCTACTCAATAAAGCAGATGTGCCATCAGGGAAGGTGTGCTAATCTGTTAAAAATATCGGGTTAAACTTTTATCAGGTTTGAAGTGGCTGTAGTTGATGAAGTCTAGGAGTCTGTCCCTCCATTGCACTGTCATTAAACAAATAGCTTTCTACTTGTTTTCAGTTGTAGCCCTTACCGTGCCTGCCCTGTGAACACAGCACAAAGGAACTACGAGAACATTTGCAAACAAATGCTGCAAACTGCTGGTGGGTTTATAAACACAAGCAATGATTCAACCCTAAATGGCAGCAGGGAGTAGCAGGCAATCAGGCCTTCAATTATTAACTAACAAGGCTGGGCTGACCCCAAGGTTTTTCTCCACGGTTATGAGACAGAGCGGGGGGATTTCAGTGAGTGCACAGCATCAGCCTGATCGGAAAAGCAGTGCTGGGGCAGCCAGCCAGCAGAGCACTCCTAAGGGTGTGGCAACTGTGTTTCTGGATTATGTGGGCTTTGCTCCTCTGGAGCTGAGCAAGGCCTTGAGGTGTCTCTGTCATCCTGGCTTACTCTCTCTGAGTGGGGAACTGAATGCAAACTTACACATCTCTTTCTGCCTGAGGTGCCTCCTCTCCCCCTATTCCACGGTCCCTGCAGCTTCCCTGTGTACCCAACACCTGTGGGATGGGGTGTTAGACACCCTACAGTGCCTGTGGAACAAATATAAATCACAGTGAGACAGTGGTATGAATCCTATCATGGATTCTCCTCGCTGCAGATCTCAAGGCATCTCAAAGGCATCTCAAAGATAGGTGTATAGCAGATGCCCAGCTCTGGTAGAAAGTCTTTGCTCACTGCTAACAAATAATTAGGGTTTGATTTCTTTTTTTCTTTTTCCCTGTCCATAAGGTCTGTTCAGACGTGAATATCAGAGACAAGCCACAAAGGACAGAGATATGTTTGTCAGCTAACTGCACTAGGACTATTGTAACAAAGGGTGCCTGCAGAGCCACAGTGAAAATACTGTCAGTGTTGGAGTTAAATATTGGAGTGCAGAGCAAGTTTACACAGGAGATGTGTAAGCCAGAAAAATGAATCTGGCTGAGTAACATACACAAGAAGTGGATTCCTAGACCGTTCATTAATGAAGCCTGGAGACTGGGAAGATTACTGCAATAAAAATTATGTTTAATTAAGGAGGCATCTGTTCTGGAGGAGTAGTGTATTTCCTAGTACCTGACATTGTTCCTGTATTTGCACACATCTGGAAGGAATTTTTCCCTATGTACACACAGCTCTGATTTTCTTTTGTCCTAAATATTCATCGCTGGATAACCCCATTGACTCTAACGGAGTGTCACCTGGACACCTGGAATGAATTTTCCTATGCCTTGGAAGAATATATTCTGCATGGATCCCCCATACATTATTTAAATGGAAGAACTGAGAACACACCATGAAATACATTCATCACCCTGACTTACAGAGGTGTTGCACACCTGCAGATCCTATTTAAGGTCAGTGGAAAGTGAGGACAGAGGCATGTCCTCTTTTGCATTCTGAGGAATTCTGAGGTTATTGAAGGTTTTTAATGGTGCAATCAAATCATTATAAGCAAAAAGCTACAAAATCAAATTCAGAACAATGAAAGCATCAGTTCATTAATGGAACAGTTCCAGCCATCTGGTATTCATATGTTCTGCACTGGGGCTGTTATTGTGCAGATATAAATGACCCAATCTTACCTTCCAGCAAGAGCTTTCATTAACTAAATATATCCAAAATTTTTATTGTTCAGCTAATATTATCCTGTGTTTTGTAAGGGGCTTTTTTTTTTTTTTTTCAGTTTTGGGCAGTTAAAGCTTCAGTCCCACACTACTTCTGCTTTGGGGATATGTGTATTCCCCATCCCACTGTGAACACAGCACCTTCTGGAAAAGTTTTAGTGACTCATAGTGCTGAAGTTCTAGAAGAGAGAGAAGGGGCTAATTATTATTTCAGTAAAAATACAACACTTAGACACTAATGATAAATACTGTATCTCGAAAGAAAACAATTCTAATGTAGAACTGAGCTTTTTACTTGCCATTATTTAATTTTTTCAAATGATTCCAGCGGTTTTTCTAAGACCACAGAATAGAATGGGTAAGATTGGAAAGAACTACAGTGGGTCATCTGGTCCAAGGCCCTTGCTCATGCAGGGTCATCCTACAGCACATGGCACAGAACTGTGTCCAGAGGGTTCTTGAATATTTCCAGTGAAGGAGACTCCACAACCTCTCTGGGCAGTCTGTTCCAGTGCTTTGTCACTCACACAGTAAAGTTCTTCCTCATATTCAGGTGCAATTTCCTGTACATCAGTTTCTGCCCATTGCCTCTTGTCCTCCTATTGCTTGGAACAACTGAGAAGAGCCTGGCTTCATTCTCCTGGCACCTTCCCTTCAGATATTTGTAGACATTGAAGAGATCCCCTCTCAGTCATCAATCCTTGATGCTGAATAGGCCCAGCTCCCCCAGCATTTCCTCATAAGAGAGGTGTTCCAGTTCCTTAATCATCTGTGTTGTCCTCTGCTGGATCCACTCCAGGAGCTCCATATAAGATCTGGCGTTTAAACAGAACAAACTTATGTGCAAAGTTATATACGGTACAGAGTATACAAATCTGACTGTTTCCGAGCAATTTTATTTTTTAATCCTGTGAAGCAGTATGGCATTCAATTTATTGGTGGGAAAATACCACTTCGTTTCAGGTGAAAAGCAGGATAAATCATGGATTTTAGATGCAATCTATTGACTAAGGGTATCTGTTGGTGCAGGATTTTGTATTCACTGGACCTCACAGCCAGAACCAAAAGGGCAAGTGCTGGAGCAGTGCACCCAACAGCATCTGCTGCGCTTGCCTGGGGTAAAGCTTTCCCTTGTTTCCCTGTATTCTCAGGAGAAGGGGGATTTCAGTCATTTCATGGCAGACCAGGACCATATGCTTGATGAAGAGTCAGAACAATATTCACCACCCAGTCTTTCCTCAACACCCTACAAACAAGCGTTGTTTCTAGACAAACTGGAAAACAGAATGCTGCACGAGTAGCAGTGTCCAGGCAACTACTTGGTCTTCTATGCATTTTTCATAGATGCACAGCTTCCCTGAAACAGCACTGGTGACCCAGACACAGGCTCCAGCTCCTTGGAGCTGAAGGACCCATGGAACTGTTCAACCCTGCCCTCCCACAGGAGATGCATGTCCCCAGCCTTCACCCCACTGCTTTCCCTGCATGGAACCTGCAGCCATCCTTGCCCCTATCCTTACCTCAAAATCACAGCTCCACTCACTGTCTCTCCTCCCGTACCACAGTGAAGCCACAGCTGTCAGCTTCCTGTCCTCCTGTCTGGGAGCCTCCTGGCAGCCTTCTGCCCCCATACCTGCCCCCAACAAGGACCATATGCTTCACACAGCCATTAGCCCTTGCTGATGCATCTGACACTAAGTGATTTGTGAGACTATTAACAGTAACTCAGAGGTTTATGGTTCTGTAAGAGTCACTACTGGGTTTGTCACTAGTGCACTGAACTCCCTTGCACCTCTGGCAATAATTGCCTGAAGCATCTTGAAAACCCTGGTCCAGCCATCTCAGGGCAACATGGACAGTACGACTGCCAGGACAAACCCAAACCTTATTTTACAAAGAGCTGATGCACTGGTCTCTTGCACATATGCTGCTCTCATTTCTATCATTGGGCTCTTCTAAACAGCTTAATCTGGCCTAGATCTTGCCATAGACTACATTCCTAAACCTCAGTATGGCCTGGCACCCATGGGCACCCATTTTTTCTTCAATCTCCAGGCCTTGCAGTCCTGCCGTTAGCAGCTGGGCATGGGCAGAAAGCCATGAAGAGCCAAAGCTTGGCTTCCAGGAGCACTCCAGTCATGTTAGCTTTTCAGCAACCAGATACACTACAGAAGGATTAGGACATGCTGAAGTCCAGGTAACAGGAAGCTGAGCCAGGGAGAGAGAGACTCTCCATGTAAAGAGCTGCTTTTTTGCCTTGAGAACTTTCCAGGTTGTAGAAGAGTTTTGGTTCATAGAATGCCATGCACTGCTGCTGCATCATAGCAGGAGGCCAAAGGAGACTGAACAAGGACAGAAGCACTGCAATGGAAGAAAGATGATGTGGCTTTATGGATAAGGCTTCTTTCTTTCTGTGAGATTTCTGATGTGCCTGAAGTTGCTCTGGTAAACAGCATGTTTTATGACTAGGGGTAATGTTGTTATTTGCTCAGATCCCTCTGCATCCTGTTCTAAACAGAACCCCTACATGTGAGCACTGGGCTTCAGATAGTATGTATATAACAAGTGAGCAAGAAGTCAAACTCCAGAGAGTTTGTGTTTATTTTGTGTGCATTGCTGGAACTGCCTTTGTAATGTGACACGTGTTAGCAATCCACTAAGAATGGTGGGGTTTTAGGACACTATTAAAAAAACATACTTACAAGCTGATCAATATAAGGTATACTCTGAAAATATTGTTCAAGGTCTCTAAATATTCCTATCTCAGATAATGCTGAAGCATGCCATTTTTTTCCCCACTAAGATACTACTAGTTGTGATCTCATCTAAAGTTTCCTTTAGCACATCCATTGCACCAAAAGTTTCAGCACATTTCCAATCAAAATGTTGTCTATTGCTAAATAAACACCACAGTATTCTGCAGAGAGAAGTGACAGAAGTGAAGAGATACAAGGGACTTGAGTGTAAATTCCCTGAATCTTTATTTTTAATTAAAAACAGCAGAGGTACTTTCCAGGTCCAGACTGAAGAGGAATTAGATGTCTAGCATTTCTGGGTTTGTATGACTAATGTTTCAGACACTCAATTGAAACTGTATGAATGCTGAGAATTAAATATAAATACATTAATGTCTGCACACATTAGGCATACTTATGATGTGAATCGATTCACTAAACTGAGCACATGGAACTTATATGGTTCATTCTGGAAGCAGACTTTTTTCCACACTGAAGAATGTGAAAACTACTTATAGGATACGATTCAGTACATCTGTGTGTGATTACACAAACATGTCTCAGACCACAGAGCAGCACAGCCAGGTCTCATAGCAGTTACATTCATTAAACTTTGTCAGACCATGTGATCTCCCCTGGACCTTTGATATTTGCCTGTTTCTAAGATTTACTTAATATTCCCTATATTTTCTTATTTAGAGCAAGAGTGGTTCACTGAGAATTAATCACAATACCCTTCAATAAAGGATAAGTCACTGTTTCAGGGCTAAGCAAGCATGCCTGAAGTCACTAACAGAAAATAAAAGAACTGAAAAAACATTGCTGCTTTAACTTCACAGAAAGTGGACTTAGAAATACTTTTCTTTAAAATATGTATCATCACTTTCCCTTCATATTATTCCACCTCATACTCAAATCAGCTTTTCCTTGCTGTTTTCTTGCTGTTTCCTTGCTGTTTTCCTTCAAGGGTCAGTAGCTAGAGTTACTAAGGTCCTAACCAGCAATTTCCGAGTAACCTTAAGGATGCAAAAAAAGTGGCAATTTCCAATTTGCAGATGCAAAAGCTCTTACCATCAAGCACCTGCACACCTGCACTGAAGAACTTCTCCACGCTTGAGGTTGTAGGTCTCACCACAGAGATATAAGTCCTGTCAGATCACTCTTTGTCTGAAGCTTTGATGGCTAAGTTAATCTTGATCCTTACAGTGGTATCTGAGCAACTTGGCTGAGTTCCTGTTTAAAAAAGATGAATGAAATCTGGTTTATAATGAAGCTGCATGAGCAGTACTTCCACAGCACTGGAGGAATCATTTTTGCATTCTGAAGACCTGCTCTCTTATCAGTGGTTCATGTAATTCATCCCATTTCTACCACCAGGGGAGCACATTCTTTCAATACTGTTTCAAGCCTGCAGTTGTCCAATCTGGATGTAGCCTGTGCCTAGACAAGAAACTATTAAGCCCTGTCACTTTACTTAGTGTATGGATGCTAACCAGGTATTAGAACTTGTAACAGAACATGCTTCTTGGTCACTTCTTGCAAATACTTGGTAGCTTGTTTTGAATAACTGGAAGATAAAATCAAGCATTTTCCAAAGTTAATGCGTGATGAATACTCAACAAGGCTTTTCAGCACGTTGAAGTGTGGTCTCAGTGCTAAATTACAGTGCTGAGTACAAAAACAAGGCCTGCTGTAGTGTGGGGTCAATTAAAAGAAAAGCTTCCTAAAGGTAAAGAGCTCCTCCTCAGCATGGCAGCAAAAGAGTTGCTCATACCGATGCCAAAAACCTGTCTAATAACAATACCTGTGATGCAGCAGATATTGTCAGAAGCTACAGAAAGCAGTGTCATCGCTGTGTTGATGGTACACAAAGATCTGACTTAAGAAGAACTGTCTCTGCTGCTTTCTGGTTCTTGGGAAACACGAGTACTTTAACTGGGCTTGGTGTTTCATCATAGGCTTTTGTGCTGCTGGAGGCATTGATGGCTCCTATAGCCGCAGGTACTCTGCCTAGAAACCTCTCTACAGGGGTTAGAAACGCTTAGCCATTTCATCCACTGAGCGCTAAGTGCTGTGCAACATGCTGTCTTTTCACTTGATGCATGTACGTGCAAAAGTGGCCTCTAGATGCTCCTGCACTCCAAAGAAATCAGAATGTTTCACAGTAGAAACTGATGGAGGGTGGAGAAGAAGTAACTTGAACCTGGTTTTGTATATTAAAATATAAAAAAAGTGTAAAAAACCCCTCCAAACCACTAAAAAAACTCTTCTAAATCTGGAACACTGTCTGTTGTGCAAGCCTCTCCGATTCCAACGTTAAGGGTTTGGTGGACCTGCACACTGACTACTCCTAAACGTCTCTTGCCGATATCGGTAAGGGATCCGAAACTTTCCTAGGACGAGAAATGCGGCTGCTCCAGAAACACCTGCATACCACTGCCACGCAGCCTCTCCCCGCAGCCCCACGGTCCCTTCCCTCGGCAGCCTCCGCGACTGCCCAGGGTCTGCCGCGGAGAGTGGGCGGAGAGCGGGAACTCCTCCAGGCGCTGATCCCCCCGCCTGCGGAGCGGGAGCGGGAGCGGGGCTCGGCGGGGCGGAGCGGGCACACCTGGGCCCCCGCCTGGCGAGGGAGCGCGGGCGGAGCGGGGGCGGAGGGAGCCCGTCCCTCCCCGTCCCGTCCCGTCCCGTCCCGTCCCGTCCCGTCCCGTCCCGTCCCGTCCCGTCCCGCTCTGTCCCTCCCCGTCCCACCCCTCACCCCTCCCTCCTCCCCTGCCTGCCTCCCTCCCTCCGTCCGCCCGTCCGTGCGCGCCGGCGGCGGCGGCGCCGCGCTCCCCGCACCGCGCACCCCCGCAGGTAAGCGCAGCGCGGCGCGGAGGGGCGGAGCGGGGCGGGGGGTCCGCCGTCCCCGCCCGCGAAGAGGTGCCCGCTCCCCATTCCCCGAGGGCTCCGCGCCCACGGATCTTTCCCACCCCCCCCACCCCGCCCCCCGCTTTGGTTTTTTTTTTTTTTTTTTTTCCTTCGTGTTCCTGAGCCCGGTCCGACTCCTGCGGCGCGCAGCGGTGCGCGGGACGGCGCGCCTTGGCGGCGGCCCCTCCGGCGAAAAGCTCCTTCGGGATGGGCTCGAGTGGGCTGCTGGCGTCGGGTCAGGCTGCTGTTCCTGCTGGACTAACGCCTCTGGGGTTTGCCTGGACTAAGTGATGAGCACTTGTTTGATTAAGGGACGCTAACAGTAGAGTCTGTCCTGATTTATTCCCCTTCCCCTCCCCCTTCCTCTGTGAAGTGTCTTTGGATTGATTTATACCGATTAAGGCAGAGGAAAAAGTCCTTGTTAAAAAATGGTTGCCGCCTCTCTCTCCTGACTTCCTCAGTCCTTCGGACGACGAGCCAGCTAAGGTCCGATGGGAGCAGTGTTGGTGTGTCCATGGTGTTTACAAAGGTAAAGGACAGGGAGAAAATGAATGACAAGCACAAGGGTATAGAGCATTAGAGAAAGACCGGGAGGGTGGGAAGCAGGAGGGAAGCTAGAGGACAAAAGCCGTTAGCGAACTGAAGTGAGAAGACGGAGGTGGAACCAGAGGGACCAAGTTTCTTCCTGAAGCTTCTTTCTCTGTGTTCTTTTTAAATAGCTCCACAGCGGGAGCCATCTCAAGAAGCTGCTTCCTACAGAAATATATGAAAAGTTTTTGTTATCAGAAAAATGTTGGAATGTCTAAATTTTATTTTATTGTGGATTCCTCTGTGGAACAAGCTCACACCTTCATGATTTCAGTTGTCTATGAATAAGTTAAAAGCTGCTCAAATCTCCCTTTTCTTCTTTTGTTTTCTCCCCATCCTTATTTGCTGTAGGTTTGGGTTGGTTTTTCGGCTGGTGGAGGGGTTGTGGATTTGAGGTTTTTTTGGAGTGGGGAGGTTTCTGTTGGTCTGTGTTTTTTTGTTGGTTTTTTTTTTTTTTAAATTCAAGTTTCAAGATAGGATAACCTGGGGGAGCCTCTATAGGCAACTTGTGTTCCCAAACTATGGGGAAATCGAGGTAGCTGCATTCTTTTACTACTAAAAACTACTGCAACTCTTATCTTTTCAAAGAAAGTCTTTTTCGTGCCAAGTCAGGTTTGGTGTGTGTACCATTTGGTCTAAAAGGAATCAGTCTCAGGTCTGAGACTTATGTTTCAGTTTGACAGCCAGGGCTGTGTGCCATGCAGCCTGTTACTCTTGTGCAAGGATGGGGTATACTGTAGCACTTAAAAAATATTTCTGGTAATTTCAGCAGTGAGCTGAAGTGATACTCTGTGAGCACAGACGTAGGTGAAGCTCTGCCCCTCAGCTCACTGTTACTGGCTACAGGCATGCTGCATGTTTCTCCTTAACTGATATGTGCTCCGACTTACAAAGCAACTTGATAGGCCTGTGTTTTACTGTTATTTTTTTATTAAATCTTAATAACACAAAATCAAATGCTGTCTTGCTCCAAAATAGACTGACACTGTCTCATCCCGTGCAGTTGTACATGAACTGTGGTTGTCTTCCCTTTTGTGTGCAAATAACCAGGAAGTAATTTAGGGATATTGAGAAGCACTGTTTCTTGATCAGTGCAGTGTTGTCCTTATCACTCCTTAATGCAGATTGCACTAGTTAGACCCTTGGCTGCTGGGTCTGCTTCTTCTGAGAACTTAGCAGGAACAGTGCTGCTTAGAGAGAGGAAAACACTGGCTGGAGTCTGCTTTCTCTTCCTCCAGTCTTCAAAACAAATATTGAGGGTGGAAAAGTTAAAAAGCTTTTGAGACAAAACACATGGAAAATGCAAAATTAAAGCAATGCTATGCTATGTACGCCCCTTTAATATATGAACTCCACATGTGAGTAACAGACAATCCTATCATGTGTATGAAAACACTTATGGTTTTTGTCAATAATTCTGTAAGATTGAAACTAAAATATAATTCCTTCTCTGCTTAAAAATGGAGAAAATAATCTGTGTATAGCTTGGTCTTGTAGTGTCACAGAGTGAAACTGTGTAGGGAATCCAGGAAAGGTTTGAGGGTTGAAGAAAATGCTTTGCTCTGGAGCAGAAACTTAGGTAGTATTTAAATGGGATTCACTTTTACATCACTGTGATGAACCCTTAATAACACCTTAATGAATAGTTTGTGCTTTCTCAGTAGCCTCTCCATAAGGAGCTTGGTTTTTCTGATATTCAGAGGTTTAAATCAGAAGGCAAGTGTTTCTTCTGAGCAGCTTATTCCTTTGCGAGAGTACCGCCATATTCTCTTTGAGTACCCAGCAGTTTGAGCACTGGCTCTCGGAGGTGAGCTGCATTCCTCCAGATGTCAGAAGAGCTGGCTTTGAGCACCTCTATGTGGTGACCTGCCAGCACTTGCTGAGCACTCTTGCTGTGCCATTTGCTGTGTATCTGGCTTTTTAATCATATGGATGTAGGTGAAAACTGAGTGCAGCTCTTTTGCCATCAGGCTGGATGGGGAACTCTCTCACAGCCATCACTCATGGTCTTGGTGATGTCCAAGGACACGTGGAAGAATCTGACTGTGGGGAGAGGTTGCACTGTGAGGCAGTTGCCCTCTCCACTATCATTTTTCTCCCAAAATTGAAATTTGCTACATTTAGTGGGATTTCCTCCCTTTCAGAAAGAAAAGTGCATGCAATTAAAGGGACACCTAAATTCAGTTTAAATTCAGTTTAAATCCATCTAAGTAGTGTATTTGAACAGCAGCTGCTAAAAGTAATGCTAGGGGAAAGATGTATACATCTGTTTTACTGAAAAGAGGATAAAGCAGTCAATAGTTGATCCCTTCAGCATCTTCAGTTTATGGAGTAGTTCTTTATATGTTCTGTATTTTGCTGCTTCATCTTTCACAATGGGTTTTATTAATTTTTTTTATCAGTTTAGTAGTGGGGAAAAAAAGGAAACAAACTTTCAAGAATGTAAACAGTGTGGTTGTAAAAAAAAATAAGCAAAAATGAAGGCATTATGAAAATACTCTTTTCTCTTTTATTTTTTTTCTTTTCTATCATCCTGTGTCCCCCCTTAGGAAAGGTCCTCATTTGTGACCTTAGGATTTTTGATAATTTGAAGGAAGAACACTGGTCTACAGAAATACTTGATCATGAGAGACTTGAGCCAGCAGTGGCTTAAACTGGCAGTGGTTATGTAGCATCCAGTGTGTGTTTTTTGCTTTTGTTTTTCCATATGTTGAAAGGTGTTACTGTAGAAAGAGGGCAGTCCTCAGTAGTGCAGCATTAGGGCTGAACTTCCACATTTTATGTTTTCCTCTCAGGGGCTTTTCTTCTTAGCTAACAAAGAAGCTTAGGGTTTCATCCATGACCTATGGATGTCAATAGTAAAATCTGTGTTGGCACTGAATGACTTTGAATCAGGTGAAAGGCCGATGTATTGTTTTTACAGAAGTACAAAAGGAAAGCTCTATCAAAGGAATAAGAGCTGCTGTTCTGCTCACATTTCAGGGAATTTAAGTTTTGTTTTTCTTCATCTGTATTTCAAGCTTAGTTCCTTTAAAACGAGTAGAAGCATTGCCTGTATGTTCTTGCACCTTCATTGACGTACTGAAACAAATGGCAGTGAACATCTGAACATCTAGTGCCTTGTTTTGATTTTTATTGAAGATAAATGAGATTTCTGATAAGTACCTGTGTTTGTCCATCCAAACTTTTCCTTCTCTCTCATTCATTGTTTCTTGGCTGCCTGACACTGTTCCCATACTCTCAGGCTGATTAAGCAGTACACTTGGCTTGCAAAATCTTGGTCATTGTTTGGCTGAAGGTTACACTTTAGGGTCAAGTTTCATTTTTTAATGGCTGGTATGTCTTGTTCTTGAAAATATAGTTTCTATTTGTACAGCATTGAGCACCAGTAAGGAAAAGAGCCTTTGTGCTGGTGCTGGTTTGGATAGTATATGTGTGTCCCAATCCCACATGGCAACTCCATGATCACTGTGTCTCTCTAAGAAGCTTTTGATGGAGACCTTTTGAGGTGGTAAAGGCATTATATTTCTATACAGAGGAGCAGTAGCCTTGCTTGGATCAATGCAAAGTATCCAGAATTTCGTGACAGGGACAGCCTGCAGGACTTTGTTAAATGTGTTTTTCTCAATTCTGTATCTGCTTCCTACTTGATCTGTCTCCTTCTTGACCCAGATCTTGTAGGCAGTTATGTTAGTGCACATAAGGAGGGGAGCATTGGTGCATTTACCCGAGGGCAAAGAAGCATTTCTTCTTAAAAAGAAAGCAAATCTTCCCCCTCTGCTTTTGACAGACGAAAACAGCCACAGACTTATGTGGCTGCTGTGGTTCAGGGAGTGTGGGTAAGGCATGCCTACCCTTGCCAGAAGCACAGCTGGAGAGGGGGAACCACATCCCTCTTCCTCAAGCTACTCCCAAGATGAATAGCCTGGACAGGGTCCTGGGCTGGGGTGTGTGGAGAGTGTTCTGCTTTCCAAATGGCTTGAAGATGGGTACTGGTGCACTTTGGGGTGGATTATGACCTGGCTGTCGTTCCTGCTGGGGAAACAGGAAGAAAGTGTTGTGCCTTTCTCTTTCCCACTCACATATTGCAGTGTGGTCTCTGCCAAGATGGTGGTAAATAGCATGGATCACTGGCATGAGAAATGCCTTCAGTTGCAAAAGTGGGAAGGCTGGATCTCTTTTAGAAGGAAATGTATTTTGGGAGCACAGGTACTCCATTGGTGACAACTGTATATAAACTTTTGTACCAACTGCATTATCTTTATTTTAGATTGTTGTAATTTGAGAGGTTGGAACTGCTTTGTTTTTTTGAGGGTTTTTTTTTTTTTGGCTTCCATGTGGCATACTCTAGATAAAATTTAGACGTGCTTTCCCTTTATCTTTAAAACTACAAATGTGCCAAGTATGCAAGTCTAATATTATCTTTCTGCTTTTGCTTCTGATTGTGACCAAGAAATGAACACCTTCTGAAGAGGATTGTTGAAGCTACTGGAGAAAATGCCAGTGAGTTTAATAGTCGTATATGATGAATTTCAATTGTGCGTAAGCCTCATGCTGTTGTATTACAGACCACTTAGCCTTTTTTGTAGGAATGTACATGCCACAATGACCTTCTGAATAGGGTGAATTTCAGAGGCACTCTATGCAGTATATCGTTTCTTGTCTTCAGCTAGAAAATGTATTGCATACTGCAGTGCTTGCAGGAGCAAGCAGAGAAACATTGGATTGACATCAAAGGCAAGATCTTTCTGCACAAAATGCTGAAGATTCTGAGTGGTAAAAATCTGGCAAAGGAAATGCGTGCTGTTTTTCATTGTAAGCCCCTTTTCCCTCCCTCCCTCCATTTTTTAAGGATGTGTATGTCAAATACGAAATGGTGCCAGTGCATTACTTATGGGAGCAGTCATTTTTCTTAGACATTCTTTTGCCACTTGGTGATGATTCTTTTCACCCTAGATGGAAAGATATATTTATAACTAAAACAGTATCCCTTCATTGTGAAGAAGTTAGCTGCAGCTTAAATTATTAAAAAACAAACAAACAAAAAAAACCACCCCAAAAACCCAAAAACAAACAAACAAAAACAAGGCAAAACAAACCAAACAAACAAGCACCACCACAGCTGGATGAGTATTGAATGCATACAGCATAGAGAAATTTGTATCTTCTTTCAGTAGGCAAGTAATTATTTAAGAGAAGTGGGCTTAACATGAACTCCCACAAAGACATACTGGTATCTGAGCAGTCAAGACAGATGATGTACAGGTCACACCTATTTGTTAGGTGGTTATACTTCGGATTGTGATTGCATAAAAGGAGAAAGACTGATAAACTATCAGGAGGAAATAGCTACAGAGCTTGCAAGTGTGGCAAGTGTTGTTTTGTCTGGTGCAAAGAGGTTTTGATAAAGGTCTGTAGCCACTGGATTTCACTAAATGTTTAGTCACTGATAGTACAGTCTGCTTTTGACCTGTTGTGGTTGTCAGACCTGCAGGACAGTGTCCTGAAACTTTGAGCTGCCACTGGTGACAGAGTGAGGGAAGTGGGATGGCATTATGTAGCTGCAGTATGTGAAGGGCACTGTGCCTCCGCATTCCCTAACCTAGCCAGGCTGTGGGTGTTCACAGCCGGAATGCTGGTGCAGAAGAAAGCCCATGTTTGTTTGCTGCCCATTTCCAAATCAGCTTTGCTGGTACTGAGTGAGGTGGAAGGACTCTGGGGATCCCACCTGTGCAAGAGTCCCTGTCCCTTCAGCCACAGCGCAGAAGCCCAGTGCGTGGTGAGCACCTCCACTTTCCAGCTGCTTTGGGCACGGAGAAGCAAACTGTCAAGCAGTGGCAGCAGCTGCAGCTGCTGGCCCTTGACTGGCTAGCTGGTGGCAGGAGACCTTGGTGGAGGGCTGTAGGTTAGTTCCTCAAGCCAGTGGCTCTGTCAGTAGAAGGTCACCTTGCCTCTTTAAGAGGTTGCTTTGTACTGGGAGGAAATGTGGTGATCACTGTTGTAGTCGAGACAATCTTTTTCTGGTTCATGTGCCTGCATCAGGTGCTCACTGACCTTCTTGGTGGGATCTGTTTTCTTGTGGTTACTGTGTTTTTTCCAATCTCTTGCTGCAGCAGTGACCTCACTTCTTGGGTCTTAGAGGTTTCAAGGTTTTGTCTTTATGTTACTAACCATTTTCACAGTTAGTTGTAACCAAACATGAAGTAGTAGCAAAGGCTGGTGGGTGTGTATGTGTGTTCCAAGTTCTATTTGGACGCTTCTGAGCTCTTTCATTGACATTCCAGCTAATAAAAGTTAATTGTGAACTTTTTGTGCATAATTGAGTTGCTGTTTCCATGCCTATTGTGACAGGCATGTTTTCAGTGATTCCCTCCAGAGACTGGATCAGTAGTTTTACAAGGTACTCATAGTCATGAGATGAGTTGCAGTGGAAAGGTATTGCTTTCATGTGGTAGTGAAGCTGTAATGTACGATATAAAGGGGAAATTTGGCTACTTTGCCTCAGGTTGTGCTCACAGGATTAAACTTTGTAGCACATTTCTATAATTGCTTTCTAGTTTTGAACATATCAAACTAATTATTGAAGTACAAAAGCATTTGTGAAATTGGTAGGGAAATGTGAGATAGACCAGAATAGATTCAGATTAATAATCATAAGCTTGTCAATCCCAAAGGAGCATGAAGCATGGTAAATTCTGTGTTAATACTGTGCTGCATGTCACTGACTATTGCACTTGGATAAAGTCTTTGTAAATGAGTATACAGCTCTGCTGAAGTGTCTAACTGGAAAATTTTTGGTACAGGAGAAAAACTTGAATGTTCCCTCGATCGATGGTGAGAATGTCCCCAGACATTCCTGTCTTGTCAGGACAAACTAGCCAAGGTAGTAAGACAGTAAC
This sequence comes from Pyrocephalus nanus, assembly GCA_038380795.1. Taxonomy (NCBI): domain Eukaryota; kingdom Metazoa; phylum Chordata; class Aves; order Passeriformes; family Tyrannidae; genus Pyrocephalus; species Pyrocephalus nanus. The sequence goes on along the minus strand of CM076263.1, from coordinate 61,008,058 downwards.
TCCCAGGATGTACTAGGAGTCATATTTGAGCATATGTTAACTATCCATGTAATCATTAGGTTCTGTCAAGGAGAAAGCCTTGGCCTTCAGTTTAAGAATTTATTGGGGTGTTCAGCAGTTTCTATCTGTGTGTCCCCCTGTTTATCACTACATTCTTGCAGACACAAGTCCAGTGCTTCAACAGGTCACTTCTTCCTCATTCCTCCTGTCAAGGAGGAATTATTTTCCTGAGATGTTGTACTGGGGCAAACAAACAACTTCAGGAAAATGGATGTCTGGATAGGTAACCAACATTCAAGGAGTATTGTCCTGAATGTGACTTGTACTTGAAAGATACCATAATAAATGTCTTTCCTTTCCATTGCTGCGCCTCCCAAAATGTGACAGACATGGAGAGTAATTCTGTGCAAATGAGCCAGGGTGCCTTTGACCTGTTTTGAGGATGGTTTCTGCATGGGTCTTTGAGAGCTGTCCCAATCTGGCTAGCAATGCATCAGGATCATGTTGTTCTTCCTAAAGCTTTGGATGAAAGTACTGAAAACTTTACTGCAAAGCAATGTATTTCCCTGCATAGAAACTTTGCAATCTAGAGAAGACTTTTCTGAGTTAATCTGTTTGCTACTCTAGTCTTTTAGCTTCTTGTTTACAGCACTTACAGTGCCCTTTTTCAAATACCCAGTGCAAGTGGGACTGGAAGCTGACTGGGACTTCAGGGTATTACTGTGATCAAAGCAATTCTGGTATTTAGTGAATAGACTTAAAATAGGTCTCTAGAATTATTGCAATTTTGCAAATACTTGATAGAAATAGCATAGCTTAGTGCCTGGTTCTCCAGGAAGTACAGTGTGTTTTCTGTTCCCTGCCATGGGTTGCTTAAGTTTCACATGCAGAAGCATCCTAAGAGGTTCAGCCTAAAGGAAAAAATTCAGGGGGAGATGTGCAAGCTGATGACAACCTGATGACAGGTGGGAATTACATGATTGTAGAACACATAAATGCCTTAAAATTAATAAACCTGGGCAAACACTTCTGTTGTGATCCTGCATATTTCCATCCTCAGCGTCTCCTCCACAAAATTTCTTACAAATAGAAGCCAGTTGCCCAGATTTTAATGACAAGGTTCCATTTGAGAGACTTGTTAAAAGCTTTTTCAGTTCTTTTTTTAAATTGTTCTTAATATGCTATGAAGGCTCTGCAAAGGGACCCTTGGTATAATTTTTGTGGGAAACAGTCACTTTTTTCTTCAGAAGAGTAGCACAGAACTGCAGGAAAGGCTTTGGCAATGAAGCTGCACCCTGCTCCTTTGTGTTTCATCATTGCCAGGCATATGGAAAAGGAAGGAGAGAAAATGTTGACTTTCCTCGGAGCTTCCAAGATGAGGTGACATTTCTTGGTTGGTAGCAAATTCAAATGTGAAGCTGCTGTGCATCTGCCTCCTGCAATTGTGCAGAAGTCATTCTGTGCCCTATATGTCCCCCTGACTGTTCCTCTTGTGGTTTAACTTTTTCCCCTCAAGACCCTCCAAGTGGGGTCTCCTGCTGGTATAAGCTGTATCTCCACTAGAGGGGGATGCCAGTAAAGCCGTACTGAGAAACTTGGAGGGTTTGAAAAGTTTTAATGCTTTACTCTTCCTCCTGGCTGGCACTGTTTTCTGTTGGGTTAAGTGGAATATCCTTGAAGGCTGTTGCAGGACTGAAGGCAGCAGCTGACCAAGTAGTAGGCACTAGGTTTCTCCAAAACATTGTCAGTTCTGCTAGCCTGCCATCATGCATTTTTGTGTAGAATCATAGAATGGTATGGGTTGGAAGGGACCTTAGGGATCATCTAGTTCCCAGTCCCCTGCCACAGACAGAAACACCAAAGCACCATGCCACATAACCTTGAACAATCACAAGTATGGGGCATCCATAGCTTCTCAGGGCAACCTGTTCCTGTCCTCACTACCCTAACTGTATAGAATTTATTCTTAAAACGTAATCTAAATCTGTCCTTTTTCAGGGTAAATTACCCCTTGTCCTACCACTACATACCCTTCTAAAAAGTCCCTTTCCATCTTTTTTATATGCCCTCTTTAGGGTACGGGAAGGTGCTATAAGGTGTCCCCAGAGCCTTCTCTTCTTCAGGCTGAACAGTCCTAGCTCTCTCTGCCTGTCTTCACAGGAAAGGTGCTCCAGCCCTCTGATCATTTCTGTAACACTACTCTGGACTCACTCTAACAGTCTACATCTTTCTTACGTTGGGAGTTCCAGAGCTAGGCATAGTACTCTGGCTGGGATCTCCCAGAGGCAGAGTAGAGTGGGAGTTTAAGGTTGGCAGACCTAAGAGAGGCTGCTCACTGCTGGGAGAGTGAAAATCAGACCCAGCATGTCTAAGTGGGCCTTGTCAGGGGTGAGAGTAGCTGTGCATGGACTTCAAGCGTTGGTGTCATGGACACAGCTGGCATGTACAATTATGGGATGCCTAAAAAATCTGTTTTGTGTGTGGATTTCAGTATGTTCTCCTTTTTTGGCCTGGATCCCTTGAAATTCTTAGTTTATTTGTGTGGTCACAAAGAAAGATCTTAGTGGTTCCCAAGTAATGCTTTATGGCTTATGCTTTTGTTATAAACTGTCTTAAGGAGGCTTTGAAGTGTGTATGTGTGTTTAATGTTTGTACCCATGCTAATGTGCACAAAATTCCAAAGGGAGAGCTTGAGGCAAACTACTATTTAGTTTTTATTTTCTTTTTTTCTTTAAGAATAATCCCAGTTGCACTTTTGTCCAATAGGATTGCTTTTTCTCCTCTCTTACCTCTTTTAAAGAGGTGCAAGGGGCGTATATCTGAAAAGTGGTGAGACAGACTAGATAGTGCTTGGACACTAATCTTTCTGTCATTGTATGTGTTAGAAGATAGTTTCTTTTGATTTTGTTCTGTTTTTACGTTAACTGCATTCTGCCTCCTGGCTTTTTGTTTTCCCCTTGAATTTGTGGCATCTTCCAAATATTCTGATTGAAATATTTGTTGTTTCTGTTTGGCATTGCATATGTTGAGAAGCCAGCCAGAGAAGTTGAATAATCACTAAAGTATGGTGTGAATTTACAACAGCCTACTTAATTCATGTGACTTCTTGTACGCACTAAGAGCTTGTCTGCTAAACACAACTCAGAGTTAATCCAAGTCAATTCTTAAAGTGAATTAGTCAAGCTGTGTGCTAATCCTCTGTGTTTACCTGCTTATTGAGATAGGCAGCAGCCTAAGTTGCTTTAAACTTCACTTGATAATTGAAAGGGGAAGGGTCAAAGGGAAGGTGATGAAGTCTTGATGTTTTTTTCATCGGTCTCCTTTCAGGGCATATTTCAGTAATGCTTTACATTTATCAATCTTGAATTCATGGAATGATCAGCATGAGCTATCTGAGGCCAAAACTCAGTGCTCTGCTGCAGTTCTCTGCTAAGCATCCCTGACAGCTACGGCTATTCCCAGAATATTTTGAGGAGTGTGCTACTTCCTGATCTCCATACTAGCTGTTCCACAAAATGTCCACCTGGTTGAGTTGAGATGCTGTAGGCAGTAGGGAATATGGTGCAGACTGTGAGGAGCAGGAAGCCCTGTCTCTGAAACTCTGCCAAGAAACTAGTAACCAGCCCTGATTTTACAGCATGGACTCACAAATTCTGGCTGTATTGTTCTGAGCACATCAGAGATTTGCATGATGGGCAAGAAGTAATTCCCTTTCATTTGTCAGCATTAAGAGTTTTGTTATCTTGAGCTACTTGGTTTGCTCCCCCTCCATCATGACAAGATCAAAGGTAAGAACTTATTTCTGGGTCACTGCTGTCCATCAGATAAGTGTTTGTGGCCTTGGGAAAAGCAGTGATGTGAGAATAGGGAATTTAAACCCTGTTGTTAAGATAATTCTTTCTTATTGTCAATTCTAAGTTCTTTCAAACTTCATTCAGGTTAACTATGCAAAATACAGCACTGCAGAAATTGCCTGGAGAACAGTCAGCTGAAACAATGCAGATGTTCCATAAATATTTCTGAAGGAGCATGACTGTTTTTTCTGGTTTGAGGGGTTGATAAACAATTACTGTGTCTGCATTGGTGCTGGCCTGAACCATGTAAAGCTATTGCTTTGCAGTCTTTAGCGTATTTTGGGGGGAATGGTTGGCAAATTTCTATTTGAGATAAACTAAATTAAACTCCTGTTTGTGTACCATGGTGCATGTAGATATTGGGGTAGTACATTTGTAATTTGGGGTTTGGCAAGCTTAATTGTGGACTTCCTTGGCTTCAGCATTTCCAGATTATTGTGTTTTGTGGTGGTTCATTCTTCCTGAAGATGAACATCTGCTTTGTGGATGCTGGTGGAAGAAGGAAGTATTTACTTTAGGGCTGGCCCCCCTCAATGCTGTTTAGAGAATTCTGACATTTTGTTATCATCCAGATGTTTTTCTTTATATCTAGTGAAAGGATATTGCTTGAATGTTTAAATACAAACTTGTTTCAGAAGAATGCCAGCATACTACTACTTTTCTGAGTTCTAAACAAAAGGTAGGATTGAAAAATGGAGTTTCTGTTGTAGAGTAATGGAAGTATTGTATCACTTTGTTATTTCTTCGTGGAAACAAATATTAAAAATCTGTTTGTAAGTTGTTGACAGACAACTTCTTGTTGCTTTTCCTGATGAGGAGTGATAGCTGAAGAAAAGCATCCTGATACCTTACGTGGTGATTCATACCTTGAAAGAATCATAATTATAGAATGGTGGAAAGAGATCTTCAAGCTCATTTAGTTCCAAGCCCCCTGCAGTGGACAGAGATACCATTCTCTAGACCACATTGCTCAGAGCTCCATCCATCCTGGCCTTAAACGTGTCCAGGGATGGGGCATCCACAACTTCTGTGGGCAACCTGTGCCAATGCCTCACCACTTTCACAATAAAGAATTTCTTCCTAATATCTTATCTAAATCTGTGCTCTTTCAGTTTGAAGCCATTTCACTTTTTGTAACTACATACTCCTCTATAAAGTCCCTCTCCATCTTTCTTGTAGGTTCTCTTCAAGTACTGGAAGGCCTCAGTTAAGTCACCCTATAGCTTTCTCTTTTCCAGGCTTAACAATTCTCTCAACCTCTCCTCGTAGGAGAGGGGCTATATCCCACTGATCATTTTGGTGGCCCTCCTCTGGACTTGCTCCAACAGGTCAATGTCCTTCCTGTGCTGGGCTCAGCATAGCTGGATGCAGCACTGCAGGTGGGATCTCACCAGAGTGGAGGGGCAGAATCACCTCATCCTGCTGGCCACACTGTTTTTTGTGCAGCCCAGGATAGAATTGGCTTTCTGAGCTGCCAATGCACATTGCCAGATCATGCCCAGCCCCTCATCCACCAACACCCCCAAGTCCTTGGCAACGCTGCTCTTGATTTGTTCATCCCACAGCCTGTATTGATACCAGGGCTTGCCCTGACTTAGGTGCAGCCCATTGCACTTGGTCATGTTAAATCTTATGGGATTCCCATGGCCCCACTTCTTGAGCTTGTCCAGGTCCCTCTGGGTGGCATCCTGTCCTTCAAGTGTGTCAACTACACGATACCTTGGTGTCATCAGCAAATTCACTGAGGGTGCACTTGATCCCTTCGTCTGCATCATTAATGAAGATGAGACAAGAGGCTTTGCCCACTGTTGTCTTCTTTAGTGATATTGATTAGTGAGAAAATAGTAAAGAGAATGTACTAGGAGTGAAATTCTGTCAACTACCACTGCAATACAATGCCTCTGTCTTGGCTTAGTTTGTGAAAAATGTTTCTTGCAATCCCAGTGTTCAGAATAACTTTAATGAGCAGCTTCTTGCTCTCTCTCTCTTTTTCTTTTTTTCTTAAACAATGGAAGAGGACAAAATCGTGCACCATACTTGCTTCTTTTATACACATATGCATGCATGATGCTGGCAGCAGTTAGTGATGCATTTTAAATTATAAGCTCTCCATGGTGACTTTGGACTTTTCTCCATTTTACTTAACTCCTTCAAATTTCACATCTGTCAGTAGAAATAAACAATTTTAAAAGAGTTTCAGAAACTGTTTTGAAATTACTTCTTTTAGAAGTATTTAGTACTATAGAAGTCAGTACCATGAAAGAGTGTATTTTAAAAACAGTCATATGACAGCAGCTTCATTGTGGTCGTGGTATGAGAGACCATCCACTTTGTAGTAACTTGTTTACATAAGCCTGAACAGATTGGTGTTATTTTCCAGCACTTGGTGTCTAGCTGTATTTTTCCTCCTTAATTTCTGGTGATTCTTTCTTAAAGTTTAAAGCAGTGCCACAATGTTGAAATGACATGATTGCATGAATTATTACTCTGGAGTCTTCCTGATTAATGTTGCTTTTACTTGAAATGGGGAAATCAGAAATTCGCTTTTAGGGGTATCTTCTTGTTCCTGCACTCACCAATTAAAAAATCACAGTGGAGCTGCTGCTGCAGTTGTTTTCTGAAGATAGTGCTGTGGTTAGCAGAGATGTTTTAAAGCAATTTTGTGTCTGTATGGTTTGGTTATTTTCCACTGACCGGATCCTTCTGTTGTAGAAGCTCCTAATACATCTGAAGAAACAGGCATCTACCAGCCAGCATCTCGTGCATTAAGGCAGATGCTCTCCTTCCTCCAGTTAGAGTGGGAAGAGGTTCTCCAACCTTAATGAGTGGCAAAGGAATTATCAGCTCCAAGCAATTCTTAATAGGTGAGGATTAATGGAAGTCATTAGGGGGTAATGGTAGATAATAACTGAGATAAGTCTGGAGGTGCCAGATAGTAATGGGAAGGCAACGTGATGTGTTGGCTTTAAAGGTTGAACTGCAGGAAAATGAAGATACTGAAGAAGCCATGCAGAATTTTTTTGACTTCTCAAGCAAAACTCAGAAGAAGCTTTTTGGAGAAGTAGAAGGCTTCAAGGAAAGATGAGGTATCATTCTGGATTTAAAAAACAGCAAGAAAATGCTCCCCAAGAGATGGGTGTGGAATAGACACAATATGGAAATAATCAGAAAATGAGGTTGAGCAAGTGAGAGAATTGCACTGGATGGCGCAAACTGACCTAAGTCAGGGAAGTGCAGAAAGGATTCTTAAAAAGGATGACTACATAAAATAAATTGAAGTTTTGTCTGATGGAAAATAAGATTTCAAGTGCCTCAGTGTGGAGCAGAGAAAAAGTATTCTGTGTTTAACAGGGGAAAGGAGCATGATTCAGTTGTGGAGAGCACATTGGTGATACTTCTGGCAAAAACAGTTAAGATATGAATGGAAAATTAGGTGGGCGTCTCTTTGTTTTGATAAATTTCATCTGTATGCAAAGAAGCCTGTTGTGCTGCTGCATCCCTTGTGGGGATGTAAGTCCAGTTTATATCATAATTTACATGACTTAGACTGTGTTCATGATTTCGTGTTACAATCCTAAATACTATGGGTGTGTCCTTTCTCAATATGTCTACTGTCTAGTAGTAGTGAAATGTGACATTTTCCTCTCCCCCTAACGAAACCCAAACCAACAAGATACACAACTCCAAGACAAAGACAATTCCTGAAAGAATGAGCAGCTTGTAATTGTGGGACAATCTGCTCACTGAAGATAATTAGTGGTGGTCACAGTTAAGCATCTGAAGGTCCGTTCTGGGTCTGAACACCAGAGCAGGTAAAGGAGAACAGCAGACATGCATAGGTTAATTACAGACTCTTCAACTGTCTGCCCTGTGGTGGAACCCAGAGCATGCCTGTGGTCAGTCTGCTTTTGTCATCCTCAGAAGGGGTATGAGGCATGGTGTCAAGCAAATTAGAGTGGCATATGGAAAAGATTTCCCTGCAAGATAAATGCTACATGATATTATACTATCTACTGTTGTTGGGTTTTTTTTCCTTGAAAATCTCTGAAGAGAGGGATTTTTTTTCTTTTATACATTCAGATTGATCTTCTGCTTTTATCTGGGGATATGGGCAGGGGCTCTTACCTTGCCCTGATGGGATGACTGGGAAGATATCACTGCTGACCCATGTGTTCTTTGTAACAGAAAATGATTTTTCTGAGTAATTGCTACTGCACAGCAATACTATTTTATTGTTGTAAATTAGTTCAGTGCATGGTAAATGATTAAGGTGATAAAATGTCTCCCTAATCTTAAAGTGGGGAAGGGGGACAGTTTCACACAATGCTACCTCTGCAGAGTTCATGAGACTATTTAGCTTGGATAAAGAAGCTCCACCTGATGCTTCTTTGCTGAACACTTTGCAGGCTGTATTTTGTCAGGGAAAGCTTTAGCAGCAGTCTCATACTACTCATAATATTAATTATTGAGGCTAGAACAATCATCTTTCCCAGATTAGCCACAAAGCTCCTATTCAAAGAGGTCTGACTGATGTAATTTTATTTTTTTTTTTTAAGCACGGGCTGCACTGTGAATGCAAATGACATAGATTTGAGATCCTCTGTTGACCATTGTATTGTGGAAGAGTCTTACTGAATTCAAAGGCAGTTTTTAAATATATACATAAATAGATTTGTTTCTAGCCTCAAATCATTACTGAAAGTTTCATCTTTTTTTTCCTTACATAAGATAAACCAACAGCTGTATTATGCTCCTGTAAGTGGAAACTTTATGTCTCCTTTAGCTTCAGAAAGTTGCAGACTTCTGTGGAGCAGCTTTTAAAAACTCTTTGAGGTGTTGAGGTGTGAGCTGATGGAACACAGACGGGAAAGTAGGAAAGATGAGTTCCTTTTGTCTTCTTTGGGGAGGGGGGGGGTGGTTTTAGTTTGTTTGGTTTTTGCATTAGTAATACACTGTGGAACTTTTACATTTTAATTTAATCTTAAAGTAACCTTCCTAATTCCTGATTTTGTATTTTTTGTAAGATGCTTTTTGGGAGCCTGGGCAATTTGAGGTTAAATTTCCCAAGGTGTTGTTATTTTGTTTTGATTTGGCTTAAATAAAAGCTGAGTGTTCCGGCCAGCTGTTGGTGTTTCAGTAAAGCAGTCTGCAAGCTGATACACAGCTAAACATGCTGCTGTCTTGCTTTTGATGCTGTTTGTGACTGAAGAGTAGGTTGCACTATATATGATGTCCAATGTATGCTTTGGCTGACAAATTGCAATCAAAGCAGGCATCATACAAATGTAGAAGTAGATCTATTACTTATGTGGAATCATAGCAGTAATAAAACCCTTGAATATCTTGTACATCTTTGTGCCACTGAATCATTTCCAAGGCAGTTGTTTAGGACACTGGTGCTCTGAAGGGTCAGCAGTAGTAGGCAGTACCTGTTTTGGCATGTTCAGTGGCTGGATTTGATCTGAACTTGAAAAAGATTTTTGTCCTTCTGCTTTTTGGGTTGTCAAAGTCGTGAGTGCTCAGACTGTCATAAATGAACAAAACAAAGGAAGAAAGGCCCACAAAACACACAAAAACCCCAAACAAACAAACTGAGGATGAAAACAGGATGTTTTTCAACAGCCTGTAGAGGGGAACTTCATGCAATCTAGTCTGCTAGGGTATCCATGTTCTTTTATCCTGGTCTCCCCAGAGATTTTGAGGTGGTCAGGCAGCATACTGGAGATAAATGGCAGGTAAGGATGTCACTTGCTGTCCAGTGGTTTTGCTGGAGGCTGTTCTCCTGCTCTCTCAGTGCCTACGCAGGAGGCTGTCTCAGCCTGACTCCCTGATAACCCTTTTGTAAGCCTTCCCCATCTCACAGGACATCCTGTAAATGCAGCTCTGCCAGTGCTTCTGCAGCTCCACAACAAAATCTCATTGTACTACCGTACAGCCAAGCAGTGATGGCAGGAGAGAGGGCTTAGTACCAACTAAATCTGGGTTTTGGGCCAACCAACTCAACTGCCCATTGTAGTTGCCAGTTTATTTATTATTAAGTCATTTTTTTGTGACAGTGAAACATTTAAAACATTGCATTATCCTTGTTGCAAGTCTCCCTCACTTTCTCCTCCCTTCCTTCTAAGCCATAATGATATTTTGTTTTGCTGATTTCTTTGTTGTTTATCTGTTGTGTCAGGCTGGAAATGATCCTTTTTTATTTTAATAATTGCTCTGGAAATGTTTGTGCTCAAACGGTGCACTATTTCACCAAAAGGAAGTTCTGAGAACAGAAATGGCATGGATAGAAAAAGAATTGATGCTACTGGATTAACCTACTCCCTCCGTGAAAGAAAAGTTTTGATCTCTTAAACAGTATCTGCAAAGAATTGACATTTTATGTCAAAGTAAATTAGCTATTACTAATTTACTCCGCAGGTACAGGAATCTGATGCAAAAATGTTTCTGGATAAGGATTGATTTCAAGTTGTGGTTTGGGCACATATGTGTGCTGTGTTTTGGGGATGAGGTATTATTTATATAAGCACATTTTACTCTGAGTAGTTCTTTCCTGTCTTGGTGCATACAAAAAATCCTTTTTCCCCTATATAGTGTGCTAGCCTAACAGGGACATGAAAAACACCTTGTTTCCTGTGAGGATCTCAGTTTCTTCTGCAGACGTGAATGAGTAGCTCTGTTTCATTGCACCTTCAGTCTGTCCTTGATCTTTATTCTTGGACTGAAAAATCTGACCAGTTTCTTAGGGCTGATTGTAACTTTTGCAATATTCACTTTTGCTAGTGTGAAAGGGCAAAGACCTCAAGAATGTTTTACTCCGGGTTTTATTTTTGGTTTTGTTTTGTTTTTATTTCAGTATTTGCAAGGTAGAGATTTCCTATTGTTGTGTCTGAACCTTTTCATATGTTAGCAAATTCCATTCTGTTTTTCTAGACAGTGCAGTTTTAGACTTCAAGAAATGTCTGGCTTTACTGGCAGGGGCTGTTTCCAGGGGAGTGATGATACAGCCAGCACAGGAAACTCTGAGCTTGTCGCTTGATTTTGGCACTCCCCTTCCAGACTTCCACGACCCCTCAGTAAAACCTTGCAAATCCATTTTCATAGTGAATTTATTCATTCTTATGAAGAGCTTGTAAGTGGGTGAGAAGCTATAGCTCTTTAGTTCTTAAGCTTTACTCAGCTAAGTCACATTTAATAGCTTCAAGGTCCTACAGTATCATTGTTTTCAGAGTCATGTAATCCAGAAACTTGGAAGTCTGTGAAGTCCAGCCAAAGTGGTACCAAAAGGTGATCTGGTAGGGGTGCAGGAAAGCAAAGCTGGAAGAAGGCAACAGTGCAGGACACCCTGTGTGGTCTGACACAGGAGACAGCCAGAGCATGTGAAAACTCAATTTGCCTTTCATTCCCAGGACCCTAATGTAGCAGAGGCACTGCAAATTTGTGGACCCAGATGAGATACTCAGTGATGCAGAAGTTGTTGGCATTGCTGTATCACTGCAAACTTGCAGATCACAGTGCACTGTGCAAGAAACCAGGGAGGAATAAGGGTAATAGTTTTTGTCACTGGATTTGTAATGGATTTTCCGAATGCAGTTCCTTCAAGATGATGTTATTGCGATACACAATTGCATTTCTCATAAGTACTCCAAGTAATGACAAAACTGCGTTGTTCCTCTTTTCTGTGGTCTCAGAAAGCTGATCAACAAGGCATGATGCTTAATCATGGAATTTCAGAGAAAAGTATGTTTTATAGTCAGGATGTCTTGCTTCACAGAAGATAAGAAACTTTATAATTTTAATTTTACAAGTTTTAGATACCAACCTAACATATTGGTTTGCAAACCAAACCCTGGTTTGCAGTTGTCTGGATGTACTCAGTAAAGATAGCAGTGTCTATCAAGAGAAGATACTACAGAGTACTTGCCTATGCCACCCGAAGTTCCAGGGGTTAAGAATGAGATGTGTGAATATGCTTCCAAATCTGTGGGGTTTTTTTAACACTTTGAAGTGCAACAAGCAATCAAAATCTCATTAGTAAGAAGCAAGTCTTGAGTTTCGGTGTTTCAGACTCTCTTTTTTGAAAGAGATTACATTTTCTGTCATAATATCTTTTAGTGCAGTTCATTTGAGGATCCTGTTCCCTTTATTTGCAGTTCTTGAAAACACAGGGCTGCACCGTGAACTCACACGGGTATTAAGTTAGGAGCCACCTTTGTTTTCTTGAATGGAGTCTGCCTGTTTTAGCACTGCTGTGAAAGCACAGTTCCCTCTGTACTTCATTATTGCTGAAGAAGAGGAGGCAGGTTGGGAGTGGGGAGACAGTCCTTTTGTACAGTACAACCTGTTTTCAGCTGGGATGCTTTTATGAGCCTAACCACTGGCAGAAAGTCTTTATCATTGTGTACATCATGCTCAGGAGGTAGAGAAGCAAGGTGTTTGCCTAAGAGCTGTCCTTTTCCTAGCCTAGGTGTAGAAGGTGACACATGAAATGGCCATGGGCTTAGGAATTTTTTATTAATACTGTATTTTCTATTTCTTGGAGAACTGATGAAAAATGACTACAGGCATATATCTTCTATCATCTGTATTAAATGCTCGTTGAATTTTGTGGGTTAAGCTTTTTCTGATATCTGTGTTCTATCTGGAGTACACAGAGCTAACTAAAGGCTGGACAGACTATGGGTGGAGGAATTTCTTAGTTTTTCTTTTCTGCTTTATTGTGCTCCATAGTAAAGTTGTTCATTTTCTCTCCTTTTTGTGTGGCAAACAGGATTCTAAGCGTACCTCTGGTTTTGGTTTAGATAGTATTCCTTAAAGTCTCCTTCAACTGTAAATTCTTCTCAAACTTCATCATGGAAAAGTGGCAGCATTTTAGGATTAAGAAAAGAGAAAAGATTTTAAAAAGAAAGTAACAATGACCTGTTGTAAAGTCAGTGCTGTGAAACTGCTGCTCTTATACATGTTTTGAGAAGAACAGAAACAGAGGTCTTTTCAGATCTTACCTAAGTTAGAATTGCAGGGGCTCACAAGACATTGGTGAGATGTGCTGCTTGAGGATTTTAAGGCTGTTGATGGAGTTTTACTGAAAATCACTCTTTTCTTTGTCAAGTAGCAAAAGCTTCCTAAAGTCAGAATTTAGAGTTGATGCTGTCTGTACCCTTCATTTGTCAGGTACAGAGAAAAAAGAGAAAATTAGCAAAACTCTCATTTTTCAAAAGGAAACAGGAATCCTGGGGGTTGTGTTGTTTCTTTAACTTTGTGAAGGCTATCTTGGAGAGAGGCTGTCTCCATATTCTGTCCTCTTCTGTGAGTATAGTAGTAGGAATTTGGGGCAAGGAGTAGAAAGAATGAAAGGTTACTAGCAAGAACTAAGTAGGAAAGAACAGGGGTCAATGGAAAGCTATATAAAGATGGAAAAAGTGATCCTAGAGCTTGGAAGATGAGACAGCTACATGTGACGTAAAGCATGTGGGGATGTGTTGAAATGTGAAGCAGGCATTTCAAGATGATGCTTTTTAAGAGGCAGGAGTAATTTACACAGTGGCATGCAAAGGCTAAGTTTAAATGAACAAGATCGAAAGAAAAAAAAAGACATAACTGAATCAGAAAAGCATGCGGAGCGTAACTTTTCTAAAGCACTTATCTGTACTTGCTTGGCTTGGTAAGTGTTGCCTTTGAAAAAATGAACCGGTTGCCAGGAAAGTTACTGGGATTGTCTGTATAATTACACCATGGCCTTAGTTTGAAAAATACCAGTAAAGTTTGGAGTAATTTCTGGAATGTTTGTTGGATGCTGATTACACTTAGCATGAGTAGATTTCTGCTATGACTTGCAGAATAGGAAGTGGTAAATATGGGGAGCAATAGGTCTCACTCCAAAATCCTTTCTGTGGTGACTAATTTGTGAGTTGTGTTGTATATGTCTAGCCTGACTGGGGGGAAAAAAACTATGCAGTTTTTTAGTGCAGAATTTTTAATGGTATTTACAGTGTTTCGTGCCCACCCCCACACGTTATTTGTTTGTTAGTTAGTTGGTTTTCTTTGCACAAAAGAACAGAAAAAGAAAAATAATCGAATATAAATGCAAAAGATGGATGGACCTCTATAAACATGATACCTATGGAAATACCTTCATTCTGTTGGATCAGCTGGTCAAACTTTGCATGTCAATTCAATATATTCATGTACTGCAAATCTGTGACTACCTGGAAAAAAGGATGTCATAACGTTTTAAGTTGCTTTTTTTAATAAAGAAGACAAGTTCATGTGATCATTGAACTGTAGAACAATAGTTGTTGAGGGAATAAATGTATCCTAAATTCTAATAAGTGATTCTGTGAGTACTCTTTTTTTTTTTTGGGGGGGGGGGGAAGGTGTTCTTTTTTCTTTTGTTGGGGGAAAAAAAGTTAACACAGTTCCAGTGGCTCTGCAGGTGACCGTATTTCCTTTCAAATCTAGTCATGATCTATGTATTAGCCTTCTTGCTGAATTCACTTTGTATGAATTCTAGTTTCTGTGGTCAGGTGAATTTTTTTGCTGTTCTGGACCAAACTCTAATGTGCCCTTTGAAACTTACAGAAATCTGTTGTGAATGGTCGTGTGAGAAGTGGGGCTGTACAAACTCAAAGACTGGTATTGCAGCAGCCAAAGAGCTTGGTTGTTACTGCGCACGCAGTTCTCTTGTTAACTCTCAATGTTTTTTTTTCCTTCCTAATAGGAGCAAATATCAGCATGACTAGAGTCTGAGGAAGGGCTGCTTTGTTCCTACCAAGAGTTTGCAGGTGCAGAGGAACAGCACAAGCACAGCAGGGGCATTTTAAGCAACCATGGATATTCCCACCGATTTGGTGCCGTCCTCCATGATGTCCCAGCCTGAGGTGATTGAGGTGAGTAGGCCACAATGGAACTCTGGCGGGTGAACTGACTGAAACTCTTTCTTATTTCCTCATTGAATCCTAGCTTTTTCTCCTCTCTCATTTCTGAGTGTCAGAGGAATTTTTCCTGAAATATTGTATTAAAGACACAGGTCATTGACTAAGAATATTGTTATACTTTGACACATGATATTGCTGTGTTATACTGCTATTTCTAAAAGAAAACATATGGCAAAATATGATCTTTATGGATTCCATGGAGGTGATCATTCTGCTATAGTTTGATTTTTACTGTGCCTAATAAATACAAAGTAGAAGGCTGTAATATGGATAAATTGGAATAATACCAAAGAAAAAGTCAGGTTTAATGTTCTTATCAGAAAAGTTTTAAGCTAAAAGTAGCAATAAAATTTATAATAAACTTAGAATTACTAATACACTAATCTTGCTTTCTTGAATCCATGTGTGTCTTTCAGACTTCATATTTATAAATACCTAAGGGATTTATTTAGCTCCATGTACTGAACAGCAAGTACTTGTGTATTCTGATAAAGTAAAAACTACAAACTGAAAAGGAGATTTTCATAACAGTGAAAATTTCATCTCAGAAAAGTATTTTCAAAGTCCCCTTACTTCATAGAGACCCAAGTGCCTATTACAATTTAAAACTTTTCAGGATGTGTATTTTTCTGAAAAGGGCCCCACAACTGATTAACAGAATACCTGGTAGGAGGTGGATGGTGAATGCTTGTGTTCCACACTGCCTAGCTACTGCCAGACTCTTTTCCCTTTCTGGGGAAAGGCTCTCCCCGACCATGTCTGCACATGCTCTGCAAGACGTTTGTGCTCCTGTCTCCACTGGTCGTCTCTTCAGAGCCTTCTTTATGTATGAGAAATTTGTGTATCTAAGGATTGTTGTTCAGCACAAATGCCTTCTCAAAGGGAAAATAAGATCAGCTGTGGTGTGAGAATGAGTGGAAGAAAAGCTGTCACTTGTAAAGGACTTGTCAGCATAGTCACCATTCTGTTGTGTTGAATAAATGCACATGTCCTGGGTCTGCAGGCATTTTTGGCTGAATAAATTCTGCCTGGACTTTTATCACTAGGCCAAAAACTAGAAATAAACAGATGATTCTGATCATTAGCTGGTAATCCAGACAGCTCTGCCTCCATGCTTGAATTTTAGGGACTGTGTTTCAATGAGATTTGTCTTGGGAGACAAAAAGAAATGGCAACAGGAAGCAAAGGAAAGACTTGTATCTCAGTGTGGGAGATTATGATAGGAAAAAATATCATGTTGTAAAAACATGAATGTAAATGAATAAGCTCAAAATGTAAATGTAAAAATAGGCTCAAAATTGATATCTGTAATTGAAGAGTTACATGCTTGCATGAATTCCCTCAGATTTCGGTACATCATTGGGGATCTGATGGTTGATATAAGTCTCCAATTGTATGTAGAAGAGTAATATCTCCAAAGAATCAGCTGGGAACCATGTATATATTTCTGAAGAAAAGGAAGACCTTTTTAACAGACAAGGACACAGTGAGACATGTTAAGAGAAAATAGTTGGGTGGAAGTATTAAAGTAAAGTACTTTTCATAATGGGACTACAGGTTTGTGTTGACATACAAATGAATTTTTGGATATAGTTAGAAAACAGCATTGATTACATTAATTTCCCCCTCCCCAGAGGACATTATTTTGCCTTTTAAAACTGAGCAGATGCCAGTGTGCTGCAGAAGACATTTAGAGACTAACGTTTTAAGGAAGGATTTTTTTTTTTTTAACTTGGAAGTAACCTTGCATGCTTTTTGCATGAGGTAGATGGCATCTTAGTTACAAAAAGTGTTTTGCTACTTTACTTTAAACTTTCTTTATTTTTACTCTTTTTTTTAATATTTTGTCTTTAAACTTTCCTTTGGTTTTGCCAGCATAATTGGCTTTCTTCACATTTAGTCAATTTAGACTCAGAAATAAATATTATCTATTTTGTGTACCCATGTATGTACATGTGCATGTGTTTATACATTGCACTAATAAATACTCCTCTGCCTTTCAT
Source organism: Pyrocephalus nanus (assembly GCA_038380795.1). Classification (NCBI taxonomy): domain Eukaryota; kingdom Metazoa; phylum Chordata; class Aves; order Passeriformes; family Tyrannidae; genus Pyrocephalus; species Pyrocephalus nanus. The sequence goes on along the minus strand of CM076263.1, from coordinate 60,991,270 downwards.
CAGTCGTTTCACTGCACTGAGCAAACAAGAAAAGATGCTTATTTACCATGGGAGAGACTTCCAGAGACCTCAGCAGGATGTTTTGCAATCCAGAGCCCACCCTGACAGGTTTTTGCTTGAGCTTCAATCTTGCAGATGCTCGTGGTGGCACCACAATAAGGGAGGTTCCTGCTAATGTAGTTGCAAATGGTTCTTTTCTCAAGATTTGTCTTCTGAGTCAGGTGTCAGAAGATTCATATTTTGAAAAAGTTTTTGGAAGTCGCTTCTCAATACCAGATGTGAAATTGCTATTACTGTCTTAAAATATTCTTGTTGCTATTGTATCAACATAGGAACTGCCTCTGGGGCTCTCTACAACCCTGTATTGAAGCAATGGGTTTGCCACAGTCATGTCTCTTCATCCCCTCCCAATGCAGAGACCTGTCCAAAGCTCTCATCTTCTTTCCCCACCCCCAGCATCTTGTTACCAGACACAAGTGGTGACTGAGAGCAAAGGCATCTTGATCATGTGTAAAGGTGAAGGATAAGTGAAGTTTCAGGATAGTTTATCCGTCTGTACCTGAAATCTGAAATAGAAAATACTTGTGGGACAGCGTTCCCAATATGTCAAAGAAGTCAACGAAACTAAAAATTTTCCAAATATGCTTTGAGTTTTTTGGCAATGGGCTTTTATTGTAAGGCAATAAATTATCTCAAGTAAATCACAATCTGTGATCTATACAGATTTCTGATTAGATAAGGCATTTTGCTCTTAAAGAGAGAGAAATAAAATGTTAACAGAGCTTTTTGATTTTAAAGTTGAAGATAATTTGTGGTACATGTTATGACTTCATACCTCAGCTATGTATAAGCAAAATGATCTCATAGAAACCTGACTAGTTTGATAATGTAGTAATCAGAAAGTTAAATAATTCTATAAGAAGCATTAGCATCCCAGAGTGCTTTGCTGTTTGCAAAAAAGAAACATCGCAAGTGGTGATCAAAACTGATGGAGGTACTCTGTGGAGTGATTAGTGTCTTCTCTCTTTGTGCGTGGCATGAGATGAATTCTGCAGTAAAAGCTCTGAAGAAGAAATGATTTGAGCTCCAGTTGCTTAATGAATCAGGGACTTCCAGCAGTGCTTCAGAAATGCTTAAAACAAGAAAATAACAAAAATTCATCATTCTTTCTTTGCTTTTGCCAGCAGTGGCTCCTACCAGCCAAATACTAGAAGTAAATGAGTATATTTAAATAAATGCCTCACAGCTGTTCCAAAGAGAAATCCAGAGCACTTTCCATTATAGTGGCCTTTCATGTCCAGAGCCAGAAAACACTTCTTCCACTCTGTGCCATTGAATACTTTCTATTTTCTCCTCTTTTTGTTTGAATTGGAGTGGAAGAGATTTAAACTAGCATTGCCACAGAATGGTCATTCTTTTTATAATATGCTTGAGAATAGACTGCTGTGGCATGGCACAGCTGTTCTGCTATGTTGTTTTCCCTACCAAAGTTCCAATAAGATCTGTGTTTTGGATCTGGTGCCCAAATTTTTGCAGTCAACAAATGTGTAGATTTCTTTCTCCCTTTGAGCTGAATAAACAAATAAGCCTTTTGTACCAGAACAGATCTATGGTGATGATGAATAAGGTAGATGGGGGAGTGAAAGGAAATGGTGAGACTGGTAGAAACAGTTTAGAATTGGATTAGAAATACATAGCAGGTTAGAAGTATATCCACCTGTTTACAGACATCATAGGGGAAACTAAAATACTAGTATGTTTGTTGTTTGTGTTTTTTTTTTTAATTCTTATACTAGATGAGATTACCGGGGGTGCAAAATGCATCTCAGTTTTGTTTAAGCTGACCAATACTGCTGTATAGGCAGCTGCTCAGTACTGTGTGAACAACTTACTTATAGAAACACCATGGTTGCTAAAGCTCAGAAAGAGAGATTTTTCTGCTTTCAGTTCATGTATTTCACAAATATGTCAGTACATCAAAGCAAAGAAACCCACAATGTCTAATGTGAATTTCAGGAAAAAAAAATGTATTTGCTATGGTAAACACAGGATAGTCTTCTTGTTTCCATTTGTATATCTTAATTTCCAGCTCCAAAAGGAAATTTGCTATGTTGATTAACATAAGCATTTTGCTCTTAGGCTAAACTCTCCCCAGTGCTCACTTTGCTGGTTTACTTGGTGAGGAGTGATGGAAGGTGTGCCCTGGAGATGGAAGAAGCCCCAATAGCCTACAGCATTTTTTCAGCAGAGAATGGCAGTTTTTCAGCTGCTGTAGTCATTAATTAATTCCCAGCTGGGCTTACTGAGCACCTAACTGGGCCTTAAGGATGCATGTTGTAAATCATTATGCATGGAAGCTCACTCGGGATGTTGTAGGCGTAGATTTTTTTTGTTCCCTCCCATTACTTCCACTCTGGCTTCTGAAGTGCACAGATAAGAGACTGTGTTCTGCACCTTCCTCCAGAAAGCTCTTACTAGGGTTGGGGCCTTTGACAAAGAACTGTCCTGCACTGCACTCATCCTCACAGCAGCTTTCAGGGACTCACCGATAGTTGGATGTCTGTTTATGATGTTCAGGTTGAGGGTAAGGCAGGTAGGCAGCTGGGGAGTGAACTGGGCAAGATAGTGGAGAAGCCCAGCCAGAATCATGACTAAGACTCTTTTTGAAGCCATAAGAGGTGAAATATTTCAGTCACTAAATGAGATGAGGCAATATAATTGTCTTCCTTTTCTCCTGCAAAGATGCGAGGGGTTGAGCTTGTACCTGTGTTTGGCTGGTGTTTGTGAAGCTCAGCTCATCATGTAAGCTCCCCCAGAAGGAAATAGATCTTGACGAGCTTTGCAGAAACCGCTTTCTGTATTCTGAGTGGGATACTTGGGTTCAAGAAGCCAATCTGGGGTCAGTATGCTTTGCGTGTGGCAAAGCCAGTTAGCTTATTTTTGCAATACCTCCATGTTACAGTGGTTGTCTCTCTTGAGAGAAGCTTGGAAGGCAGAGAGGGGTGGTAGACCAAAAACAAATCTTCATTTATCAAAGTATATAAGCCATCCTAGCAATGTAGGGGGAGGGTGTGATGATGTAGGACTGTGCCCTGATTCAAACAGTCTTCATTTCCTCCTCAACCAGAAAATATTCATCAGATGTAGGTAGTACTTGTGAGGGACAGAGCCCATCTGAAAATGCTGGATCTCTGTAAAGTGAGAAACAATAAAAGAATGTCTGAATTACTGGGTAGGTTGCAAATAGCTGAGTTTACTGTCTCTTTGTTGTTGTTGTTTGTTTTTAAGTTCTTCTAGCTTTCAATATCTTAAGTCTCCTTTTACTTGCAGAATTCTGCAATGAAAGAAGCTTCATGTGCAGGTGTGTGTGCAGGTGTGTGCAGGTGCATGCAGGCTTCCTTTCTGCAGCAGTAGAAAATGGAGAAGTTGAAACCACAGAGCTGGCACTCTGTGGCCCTGTTGGGACAGCTCAGCATGCTCCTGACCATTACTGCTCTTCACTAATGCTCTTGTGTTTGAATAGGGAATTGCATGGCTCCTAATTTATCTATCCTCAAAAGATGTAGGGTTGATTTCAGAACTGATAGTTAGAGACCCTGTCATCTTCCAAAAGAAAGGTGTTTTTAGAGTTAGCTGGACTTCCTGAACTCATACATTCCTTTTTTAACTCACGGAAGCTTTTTTGAACTTGCTTTTGTAGTAGTCAGCAGTGAATAAGGACTATGGAAGGTCAACAACCTCCCTGGTTTTATAGCCAGTCTGTGGAGGTTGTAATCATAGTTTCCAGCAGGATCTGTGTCACTTGTGAACTAAACCTTCCAGCAGTAAAATTGCCTCTTTTCCCAGCGTTGCTGGTGCCTGGGTCTCTTTGCTAGACTGAGTGCCTAGATATGTTAAGCTGCCCTTTCCATGTATAAGCTGTAGGATACAAAGAAATTCTCAGTTCATTTTCTAGTAGTTGGGATCTTTGTGAGCTCTAAGACTCTGAAGTAACAACACCTGGTATAAGAGCATCCTAAAAATTACTGGAGATGTTAGCTGTTGCCACGTAATCCTTAAGTAACTTCATGCTTTATCATGTTGTAACAGAGTTAAAGAGATCCCCTTACAGAGAGATTAATTTCCTCCTGTCTTTTCAGCTATGTGAAGGGCAAAATTAGCCTACTGAAATGAAATAGCCTGCTGGGATCAAACCACCATATCTTATCATAAGGGTTTTCCTTTAAGTCCATTGAGTAAATTACTTTGGAAGATGCAATTATGAAGAGGAGGAGCTGTTGTATGTTGGTGGTAGAGTTTTATGCTTTCATTGTGCAGATGAAAATAGGTCTGTACATATGGCATAGCAAGCATAAGGCTATAATGAGTCAGGCCCCTTGTGACTTCATGATTTTTTTACTTCTACCTTATCTTTAAAGGAAACACTTCTTTTGCCCTTTACTTAAAAGCTTTTGTGTTCTGCAGTTTGAAAAATAATTTATGCTTTTCATTAGGTATTAGAGAAATTTTTTCCTAATTGGATTTTTTTTCCTCATCTGTTACAACTTTACTTCCATAAAGGCCATGTTTAGCAGTTGTGGGTTAAGAAAGTATTTACATATTGGTTCAATTATTCCTATACTTGCTTATCCTTATTTTAAAGATATGAATTTTTACCCTTCTTTGGGGATTCTGAAGTTGGCAGTTCCCTGAAGTTTTTCAGCTCTAACCTTTCTGGTACGTTGTAAGCTTAAGAGTATTTACCTCAACTGAAAGCAGTGCTACTGATTTTCCATTTGCTGCTGCAATGTAAAGATGTAAGACAGTTACCTCTAGTCTTAGTTTGCCATTCCCATATTAGCCAAATAAATTGTTTTTCCATCTCCTCTGTGTTCTGGGTAAGAAAAAACTAGCATGTCAAGGCTAATTTAGTAAAGAACAAGGAAAAAAAGAAAAAAAAGAGGAGCAGATTGTGTTTGTAGAGCTTAGGGTTAAGATATTTTTAAGAGTTTTCTTGGATATAGATTAATTTTTGTGGCTTACAAGTTTGAAAACCTCTGTAAGAGTCAGATCTTAGTATTCAAAGAATGTTCAGGTCAGTTTCTCTCTGCAAGAAATAACTGCACCCAGGCATACAGAGGGTAGGAAGATAGGGGCCCTTCTTTTATTTTTCTTTTTCTTTTTCTTTTCCTTTTCCTTTTCCTTTTTCCTTTTTCCTTTTTCCTTTTTCCTTTTTCCTTTTTCCTTTTTCCTTTTTTTTTAACTTCCCTGTTAGGTGGACTGAGGAACTCTCCAAACCCTCAGATATCAGAGGGATTTTTAAACTGATCATTTGCCCCTCAGGCACCTTGTGCTAACTAATGCTTCATTTAGACAGTATCAATCAGTGGTGGTTGCAAACTTACTGGTGTTTGTTTTCTACCCTAAGTATCTCTCCACACACAGCCCTCACCCAATGGAGTCACTCACGACTGAGCTGGTAGGATCCAGAGATCTCCTCTCACCTTCCTGCTCCAGGCAGCCAGTTCCTTCTCTAGTCCAGTCTCTTCCCCAGGAGGGGCAGAGAGTAATGGGCTGGTCACCCAAGGGCATCTCATCGTCAAGCTGCCCCGTGTTTTGGATCCAAATCCTCACTCAGTTTCGGCTGTGGTGGAGGAGGGGGGCAGCAGCAAGATGAATTGAGCACAAAACATGGGAAAGCTGCTTTACAATGGCTGTTCTTCCCAGTCTCCCCACTGCTACCCCAGTGGTGTAATCCCATACAACCAGAGGAAAGGAGAAAAACAGACAAGTATAGCAAATAGTGGCTGAAAAGGCCAAGGTGAGGTTCTAGCCATTGGATGGCTACTTGCTGACTGTAGAAGAAGAGTGAGTTTTGTTTATTAAGTCCTGGTGCCAAATTTCCTGGTCTGTGTGTACTGTGTTGAGGTTATAACTACACCTCATGATACTAAGAGATTTAATTCTACATACTCTTGGTATTTTCTTGTTCTGTGTTTTGGGACAACTGTGGCTTGGATCAGCTGCATATGGTGAGAGGGGACTTTGCTCTTAGCCTGCTTTTACTCCATCTTACTTTATATGTCTTGATTGATGGTTTATAACTCAGACTTTTTTTTTTCTACACAGTTGTGTTCTAGAGGCTTTAGTTAACATGGGCAATTTGCAGCTCAGTTTGTTTTAAACTTCTGTTGAGGTATACTGAATGGATGAGGTAAGACTCGGGGCACCACACATCTGGCTTACACAGGCAATGAAACACACTGAGTGAAACTTCAGGAAATTAAAATATAAACTTCCCTGCCCCTTTTCCTGCAGGGGCAGGAGAGGGGATGGGGCTGCCTGCTTGCATATGCCTTTGTGGTATGTTAACACTTTCAGTACTGAGAGATATGTTGCATTTGCCTCCTACTGCAGCCTTTCCAGTCAGCGTCATGGCCAAATGTGATGCCTTGGGATTTTTATGTTTGTGACCTGGGAGGTCAAAACCTTCCGTTATGATATATGCTGGCATCCAAGAAAGCTGATCATCTGGAAGTCCCCTGTTTGAACTTTTGCCAGAAGGCTGTCTCTTCTTGTGCTCTTCTTTCCCTTGGGATTGAAAAGATTACTTTTAAAGGAGATCCCAGGTTTTGGATCAGAATGCCCTAAAACTGAAGCTTCTCCAAAATCCCTTATGTGAACAGCATTTTGTTTTTCTGTCTTCAAAATGAGAGAAGCAGCAATTAAACCTTGTGCTAACTTCTCTGAGATTGCTTAAGTGCTGTTATGCCTTTAAATTTAACAAGTCTGACTCTGTAACATTTTACATGCTCTTATGTGTGTTGCATACATTCAGCCCTGTCTTGGCATTTTGTGAATAAGTGAGGGGTTTTTTTTTTATTATATCTTGTTTCAGATTTCATATGCAAATATTAGCAAGGATATTACAAAATCAGGGAATAATTCACGTTCTAAGCCTCTGTGCAAAATAAAGACACAACGAAAAAAGAAGAAAAAAAAAAGTAAAAACATGATACCTACCACATTTTAAATTTCTGAACTAAAGATATGTGTTCTTCCAGGTGCAGCAGGCCTTTTTTCCGAAGAAGTAACAGTGGAGCAGAAATCATTTTATATGGGCAGCAGATATCTGAGAGAAAAAATTAGATTGACAAACATAAAGGGAAAGACAATTTATTCAGAAGTGCAAAAATCCACTAGATCCTGCATCCAAATATTCCTACAGAAAGCAAAAACCCAGAGTCACGTAATTAATGCAGATGTTGGCAAGCTTTTATAAGGGCCACTAATTCATTCTTATGACTTCCTCCCTCCCTCAAGGGTTCTTATACTTGACCTGTTATTACTACAAGATCTTTAACCAAAGAATTAAAGCCAGATGTCCTGTAGCTAGGTCTCCTTTTGTTAAATATCCCTTGTAAATAATTTTTTTTTCTATGCAACAGAGAGATCCTACATGAGAACTTTTAAAAATTCTTAATAATTAAGGCTGAAAGGCTTCAAGCTTAAGATTTAATGTATCCTAAAGGAACAATAAAATTTTTATTCTCACTGTGTTGAGAAATAGTATTTACTCTAGGTTTTTTTTTTTTATTCCTGCAAATGTTTCTGATTGATGTTGAGGTTGGAAGTAAAATCTTTCTAAAAAGACCTTTTTCTTTATCATAAATTTAAATGTCATGCAGTGCATTTAGGGTTATAGGTGGAAAGTTTTGTATGTTGTTTAGTTGGAATTGGCTTAATTATGTTGGCAAATGTAGAAATTAAAAGAAACAGAAATAGCTTTGGGTAATTTTAGGGAAATCTCTATTAGATACTATTTTCATTTGAGTCCAGTTACTAATTCTGTTTCCCAATTATGTACATTTTTGTTTGCAGCATGAGAGTTAGTTTAGCTGTAGCATTTCCTACAGAATGACCAGAACTGTCCAAAACACATGGTTTAGTTTGCATGTTTTAATGGGAAGAAATTCTTATCTTTTAGTATTGTTGATTTGTTCTTTGATTGGGCTAATTACCTGTTTTCTTGCTAAAACTTGTCCTCTTTTTGTAAAAATTCAAGTTTAGTCAGCAGAGTTTCAGATCCATGAAAGCAAGGAGTCACAGGCAGGTCTCCCGAGTCTTCTGTAGAAAGAGATTTTTTTGACATGAGTTTCTTGGTTTGATTTTTTTTTAACTCTTATTTTTACATCCTCATTGTATACAAATGCTAAACAAGGAACCAGGTTGTTATTCACAGATGTTTCTTTTTCTAAGGTTTGCCTTTTGGGAATCGCACCTAAAGTAATTGATTGAAACTGAGAAAAGAAATTCATTAAGCACTTTCTTGTGAGCCAACAGTTATATGCAAAAATTCCATGTCCTGGTAAGGTATGGGGCTTGTTTGTTGCACCCATAGCTGTTCTTGGCAGAGTACTCTGCAAGGAAAATTAATCATGTGTTCCTTCACATAGCCGTAACAATATTTAATGCAGGAAATAAGGTTGGATGCTTTTAACACTAGTTAAGCCAAATATTGCTTTTCCTATTTCTTGGCTCACTCCTGCTTCAAATTGGAATAAGTCAATTCTGATGAGTTATATTTAAAAGCATGCTGTGTTTCAAACCCTGCTTAGAAACAGGGCTGATGCTCATAGAAATGCAGTGTCAAGCTTTTTTTATTTTTCATACAAGCCTTTCATGTTCTATGGACAAACACAGCCCCTGATAATTCACAGTCTCAGAGCATATTGGCAATATTGATTTAGGGTGTTCTTCCCACTCCTTGAGACAGGACAAGAAGGAATACCCCGATGGAAAACTGAAGGATTTAAAACCTGCTCATAAATGTAATCCACTTTTTCTCCACTTTGAGAAGCTCTTTTTTTAACATCATTACTGTCAAACAACAGTTTTGTTCACTCTTAACATAAATAAGGTATCCTGTAGCAGAGTTAACCTTTCTTATTTATGAATTGCATGCCTTTCCCTTTAAGTGAATGTTTCAGCTGGTCTGCTTGGCCAGAAGCTCATTTTCTATGCAATTTACAGCTACATCAGAAGTCCTGCTGGCTCCCAGAGCAAATGGAAGCATTTCTGGTTGCTTCTAATCTGGTTGCTGTTACTAGACTCCTTAGAGCAATTGTTTGAGAGTTGTGGAATGCCGTTTGGTCTGAAAAAATAAATTTGTTCTGAAGCGTGTTCCCTTCTGACCCCCCTCCCTGTTCTTCATGCATGTCTCATCCATGGAGGCAATCACATGTTTTCAGTTCTGATGTCATTCTCTTTTTTGTTGTGTTTTTTTTTTTTTTTTTTCTCTTTCTTCCCTTCTTCTTTTAGTCCACAGCCATGAGCGAACCACAGTGCTACTACAATGAAACCATTGCCTTCTTTTATAACCGAAGTGGAAAATATCTAGCCACTGAATGGAACACTGTCAGCAAGCTTGTAATGGGACTGGGGATTACCGTCTGCATCTTCATAATGCTGGCCAACCTCTTGGTAATGGTGGCTATTTATGTCAACCGCCGATTCCACTTTCCTATTTATTACTTAATGGCCAACTTAGCCGCTGCGGACTTTTTTGCAGGGCTGGCCTACTTTTACTTAATGTTCAACACGGGACCCAACACTAGAAGATTGACTGTAAGCACCTGGCTTCTTCGTCAGGGTCTCATTGATACTAGCCTGACAGCCTCTGTAGCCAATTTGTTGGCCATTGCTATTGAGCGTCATATTACGGTTTTCCGAATGCAGCTGCACACTCGGATGAGCAACCGGCGAGTGGTCGTCGTAATTGTTGTTATCTGGACTATGGCCATCGTCATGGGTGCCATACCCAGCGTCGGATGGAACTGTATTTGCGATATCACTCACTGCTCCAACATGGCACCGCTCTATAGTGACTCCTACCTGGTCTTCTGGGCTATCTTCAACCTGGTCACTTTTGTGGTCATGGTGGTCCTATATGCTCATATCTTTGGGTACGTTCGCCAAAGGACTATGAGAATGTCCAGACACAGTTCTGGACCCCGCAGAAATCGGGACACCATGATGAGCCTCCTGAAGACTGTGGTCATTGTGCTTGGTAAGTGCTCACTTTGCCCACCCTGTTCTCTCCGCTCTGTTTCTTGTCAGGTGATTTCAGTAATGCATGTCTGTCTTCTGGGAGGTCAGCAGCATTTAGAAGACTCTAGAAGAGGTGCAGACAATAAGAACCTCCAGTGTTCGTTACTGTGTTGGCACTAGCAAGCTTATTTATGGAAGTTGGTGTAAGTAACTTAGTCACTCAGCCCTGTAGTATGAAACTGATGAAAATCCAGAACCCCAAGATGTAATGTGGTGAGGTTTTGCAGCAACGCAAGTTGAAACCTATTGCAGCAGCCTATCATATGCAGTGTTTGCCCTTTTGCCTTTGAAGGTGCCAAATGGCTGAAAACTTAAAATAGTACAAGAAATTTCACTGAAGTACCTCTGGTCTTCTTTTTTGCCACCCAAAAGGTGCTGTGTGTATTCATGCAAAGCTCTGATATATAGAGAACAGTGAGGGGCTACAGGCTATTCATGAAAAGATTTTATATTAAGCAGAACTGCAAAAGCCATTCACTTTGGTCTGTAACACTGGGCACATCTCAATATCTGTAACATAAGGCACTGATGTTCTCCAGCACACTGCTCAGGAGGTGCCTAAGCATCAGGGCTTGGAAAACAGGGAAATGCAAGGGAAATACTGTAACACACTTTGGAGCTAGGAGGTTCCTGTCATTTTGTGAACGACTTTATTTGTGTTTTGTCTTGGGCTCTGTTTGCTTATGCAGAAGCACAGCCTGACTACTGAGTAACATTGCCTGGTGATGTTCTTTGCAGTTTCTTTTTTGTTGCTGCAGATGACAGTGAGGTGAAGGTGTCAGGGATGGTTGGGTTGTCTCCTTGCTCCAGCATGTGTTCTCACCTATTAGGTCTTCCAGCACAGTACATGGGTCTCCTGAGATCCCAGTACCCTGTTGCATCAAAAAGTTGCCCTAGTAGTCCATAAATGCAACAGTATTCAGTCCACAAAGCCCAAAACTTAGCCCTGTTTCTCACTTTGACATCATGATTCCCATAGCTTTACACAGTGACTTGTGCTTTCTACCACAAACATGACAAAGAGTTGCAGAGATTTGGTGTGAGTCACTGTGTCAACTCACATGTTAGTGTAAGAATTTACGTGTTGCACTTTGATCTAGTGATAGCTTTGTAACCAGAATATGAATTGTGCATTGAACTAACCTATTCAGACATTGATAAGATGTATTCCTACATGTCTTACTCTTCAGGGAAAGAATATCTATGAGTTTTGCAAGGGAAACTGTAGTGATGGGTAAAACCTCTCTTGACTTCCTGGTGGTTTGGAAGTCCGTCCCTCCCCACCTCAATGACCCTCCTGGTGGAAGGCAAAATGAAGTTAAGAACAAAAGGAAAATTCAGGTTTTGCAGTCTTCTTTTGGGGAAATAGATCCTTGTTTTCCCTCCTGAAGGAATTACTATTCATACAGCTTTTCCTGTGAGGTGACAGACGAGCTCAGACTTGAAAAAAAAAAAAAAAAAGTGGGTGGAAAATAGTAAGCACTTACACCAGTGCAATGCAGAGTTCTAGGAATAAATAGTCACTGAATAAATATCAGATGTTAGCTAATCCCAAGCATGTATGAGACTAGAGGTATATATGCAGCTGGAAGGGTAGGCAGTGATTGTCTTTTGTTCTCCTTATGAGCAGAGGTCAGAGGGAAGATGTACAGGCCTCCCACTGTGACTACAACAGTACAGGTGCACAGAGAACACAAGGGAACCCTTTTTTTTCCTTAATAAGTACCATATGTTTTTCAGGTATTGTTCTGGAAATAGTGAAACAATTCCTGGTGTTAAGTGACATTAGCTAAACTGAATGTGACTCCAGTTTAGCTGCAGAAGTAGTTCAGTAATACCTGTGATTCCTCACAGAGGGAAGATTTTTCAGGGCTGCAGGTAGGAGATGTTGAAGCTTTCCTCAAAATTCAAACAGGAACTTATTTCTTGTTACTGCTGCACTTCATTCAGTGCTTTGCACACACTGTACTTTAGCAGCTCTTCTAATCTGCATAAAACACTGTTTACAAAGAGCGATAACAGTATTTTATTAAATCTGTTTGATGGAAACAAGGCACTCCTAGGCTGTGACACTATTCACCCTGTACTTGCAGTTCCCACCTTGGTAGTATTTCGCAAAGGGATTGGATTTTAATTTGGTTTGGTTTAGTTTTTTGGTTTTTCAGCAGTGTGATTTCTTTGTCTGGCTGAGGACAGTCTTAGAGCTATAGTGTAAAGAAGCAGCAGTGCTTCCACATCTTCATCACCTTGAGACAGTTGCAAGACAAAGATAGCTGGGAAAAAGCTGTGGGGTTTTTGTGTAGAGTTGTGTTGGTGGTTTTTTTAATTTAAGAAATAATAGACTGAAGCCAAGCATTAGAAACTTACTGAACATTTATCTCATGCGATCTGGCTTCTTCTGCATTAATGAGCCTCAATAACGTAGAGGAAAAGAAGAACCTCTGCCTTTCTTAATGGTGCAGATTAGGGTAATAATACATTGCTGTTTGAGGCAGAGACCAACTTTTTGCAGGTGTTGAAGATGGGAAAAGAAGTGTTTCAGTTTATTCTGAAGATCCTTCTCCCTCCTCTCCTGCCCTATAGCTGAGTGGGGAAGGGAGCTGCTGTGTGTCATCCTACTTTACACAGGAGAAGACAATTAATTTTGGAGGAGAGGGATGTTGCCCAGGCATCCAAGAGGAAACAGAACTGGGAGTCTGGGTAAATGTATGAGCATTGGCAGAGGGAGGCAAACCATTCCTCCTTTTAGAATCTTTGTTGAAATGCTGCTTAGCCGTAAGTAATGCCCTTGTGAATTGGGCAGCAATGAACTGTTCATTTGACTTTTAAACTTCCATAAACGGGTGTCCTGGAGCTATCCTCCTGGCTGTACTCCCAAGCCACGCTGCTCCTGCATGCAGAAGAGCATCTTTTCCCCTGTCCCCATCCTCCCTGTGTTTTGGGGACAGGAGGGGGAGGGAATTAATACAAGAGTTTCTTGTTCATTAGCTGCCTAACATGGCCTGCCCTCCTCTTGCCTTGCTGCCTTGTCCAAAAGGAGAAGAGCTGCCCTAGAGGGGGTGCAGTCCTCCAGGCAGTGATGCTGTCAGCATGTGCATGGAGGATGCCAGCCGCCTCTGACAAGAGGGTGATTGTGTGGGGAGGGCTGTGGCCGCTTGACGTGCTGGCTGGAGCGGTCGGGATCTGGCACACTGTGTCATCCCACAGAGCGGGTGGTATGCTGGATCCTAGGAACAAGGCAAAAGCAGAGAACAGATTTTTTTTTTCCCATGTTCTTTTGTGTTTTTTTTGCTTGAGTAAAAGATTTTAAACAGAAGGAAGTGATTTCATAGCTGAGCCCTTTTTTCTTTTAACAAGGCTGCTTTTGAAATCCTTCAAAAGTAACAAAAAACATAAAGCTCTTTCTCTAGACCATGTCTTTCCTTTGCACTGGGACTAAGGAGGGACTGATCTGTGTACTGCACAGAGCTATAAAATCATGTCTGGCCTGGCTTGCAGCTTAATGACACTTTGCCTTTCACCACCACCACGTGTTCCCTTTAAATGAGCAATCGGGGAACAGGCAGAAACTGAGCAGATACATCAGCTGAAACTCAGCATTCTCTCTTCCGTTCTCTACTTTTTCTCGTGTTACATTTAAAGACAAAGCTAAACTGTTTTTCTGGTGGAGGTCATAGACGCTGAATGCATTTGACTGGGCCAGATGCAGGTTTGGCCCAAAAATTAATGACAATATCTAACTATTGTTTTAAGAAGCAGTGAAAGCAGCAAATGAAGGATTTCAGAGCTTAGCCCTGGAAAAACTAGCTCTGGTCTGGATTTCCTTGGCCTAGAATAAGGCAGGAAAAGCTAGGGTTCTCTCTCAATTAGGCATGCCTGTTGACTCAAGCACCATAGCTAACCCCCAGGATGTAAGGAGAGCAAACAGTAGATTCGTAATTGCTTACCCTTTATGTTCCTGGGAAGTAAAAAGACATACGCCTGTAACATCATCCCCTTTGCTTACAGGAATGAGGTTAACTCTGTAAGACTGGGAAGCTAATGTGGGCACACATGAAAAAATGAAGGTTCTTTTTGTATAAACTCTTTTTCTTTAAAGGAGACTCACTGTGTTTGAAGACAGTTCCTTACTTATTATAACGAAGGAATAAATGCAAGAAGAACATCTGGAAGTTCAATATAAACATCTGGAAGGGTAGAACTGCTCAGCAACAGCTTTTTTCTTGCCCTCTGCTTCAGTTATGAATTGCCTGAGACTTACTTTCATAGCTTCCCTTTTACATCTAGGCACCAAATGGGGTTGGAAAGCAGCAAATAACTATGTTAATGCACATGAATGTTCACACATGCTGTAGCTAGACAGTTAAAGCAAATAAAGTGCATTTTTGATAAATTTAACCTTTCTGAATGATTGATTGATAGGCAGCATTTAATTTCAGGGTCAAAAAAAATTGAAGTTCTATGAAAGCACATTTCTTAAAAGATGTTTTCAATGTCTGCATTGTCTCTTTTGATGTAAGGACTGGATCTTTACTGCATGAGGGGGAAAGGAAAGTGAGTAAAAAAACTTGATTATCAATAGAAAATAAAAAGACCATGAAATAGTGCTACAATCTGTTTGACAGCACATTATGTCTTGACAGAGGCATGTCTAATGTCTTTATTTCCATACCCCTTGTGTGCTGTCCAGTGGTTAAATGGAATGGCTTATCTTTGTTGGCCTCTGAATCATAAGGCTTTGACCTTCCTGAGCCTTATGAAATATATTTCACCAGTTACCCAGTATGTGGTCCTGGACTGGAATGGAGATGATCTTGTTTGGTTATGGTGTCACTCAAAATTTGGCAGACCTTCCCTACCCATGGAAAGTTATTCTTGTAGGCCAGAGCAAGCACCAGCCCTGGTAGCACAGTGAAGCTTAAGAAAGCATCTTCTGGAGAAGCCAAGGTTTAACTGTGATCCCAGTAACTGGAAGAAGACCACTTCACCTATTCACCTCCTCCCTGAGGAGTCCTGCTAGTGTTGGGAGAGATGAGCTCTCCAGCAGTGTATTTCCTGAGATGACTGAAATTGAGAATGTAATCTTGGAGATGTCCTTCCTTCAGGTTGCAGTGGCCCTCTGGGGGATCAGAGCAGCATCCAGTTGGTTTTTATTTTCCTTGACTTTATTACCTTTTCCTTAGAAAGCCATGCTGAGCAGTGAGATCAGGCTGGAGATCATATGAGAGCAGCATTTTTTGCAGCTTCTTTTCTGGAAGTGGGGCAGTGTGAAGCCGTAAATACCGTGTTACCCTGTGGTCAGCACAGGGGGGCCAGTTCAGAGTCGCCAACCCTGCCTCACCCCTGCATCATAGTAACGTCACTTGTGTATTGATTTAGTGCTGGCAGAAAAACAAGGCAATAAACTCTGGAACTGGTGCAGGCAATACAAGTCTGAGCATCAATGATTTTCTGTTCCAGCACACAGGGTGCAGTTATGTGCAGTCCCTGTGTTTTTAGATAATTATATTTTAAAAGTGCATAAACTGTGAATTTAGCCCCACAGTCGAGTAAACTGGGAAATGTTGCTCATGACTGGAGTCTAAATGGAGAGCTCATAGAGCTTATAAAATAAATTCTTAATACTATTGTATGGAGAGGGTAGGTTTGTCATTATGTTTTTAGAGCTGCAGTGTGACAGCAGTACTTTCAAGCTGTATCATCTAGTATTAGCATGAGAAGTGAAATCTTAATTAAAATTTTTTTTTAATAGCACACATTATCTATGCTACAGGATTTTTGATGGCTTGGATTTCTTTCTCTTCTTTTAGAGGAAGTCCTTAAGAGTAGTTCCGATTGCTCCTCAGAAGCTTCCTTGGAGGAAAATAACACATACAGTTTTGGGTGGTGGGTGGTTTCCAGGGCTTGCTGTTTCTATTATAATGTATTAAGTATTATGTTTTTGGTTTTGTTGGTGGGGGTTTTTTCCCCTATATGGCTTAATGACATTTTGATATTGACTTAAAGAATAGGGTAGTTTCAACTTGCAAGTAGACAAAGTGGAATAACTTTATATTATTGCATGTATTTTTAGAAGGTTTCATTGTGAAATTATTCAGATTTCATAACAAAAAAAATGTATTTTTAGTCAATGACTCATAATAAGTGGAGTAACATTTTTATGTTAATAAATGTAAATTTTTATATTCCTATTTCCTTGCTAAATACAGCTTGATTGCTATATTAGATGGGTCTAGCACTGTTTGGTAAAAGGAAGACAAACTTTCACAAGGAACTATTAAATATCAGTTAGGATTTCTGCTTTCAGTTAAAATAATGGAGGCATGAAAACTTGCCAAGGATCTAAGCTGTAATCTGTACATAATTATGCAGTGATAGTAATGTGTCTTAAATTTAAGGCCCTTTGGACTTTCATCAGATGTTTCTTGATTGCTTGATGGTTTTCATGCTGCTACTAAAAGGGGTACTATGTGTGCTCTCTGACACCTAATCTGTCTCTCTAAATCTCACTCACTGATCATTTTTATTGTCATTTATAGTCCTGCAAATGAATTCTGGTGGATTGCTTTGAATTTTTTTCTAGTAGCCCCAAACCAAATCTCTTCCCATTACTGCTTGGCTATTGAGGATACTGAAAAGAAAAAGAATAAGGAAGCATAAGGAAGCACTGACACTGTGGTCAGTTTGTTTCGTAAGTGACTTTATTTTCCAAAACAAGCTTCTGCAAGCTCCACTGGATAAAGCAGACGTTATTGATGCCTTGCATCAGGGCAGCTCTTCCTCTGAACACAGAGTTGGGTGTGGAGAGAGTCTCGTTCTAAATGTTTTGCCTAATTTCTTCACTGACTCTCTCAATTAAATTTATTGCATCCGCAGCTAAAGCTGATACAACTCTGGTTAACTGTCTTTTCTCTAAAGTATTCCAGGTGTCCCAATGGAATTCATTGCTTCACTCTGGGGAAACCATGTGGAAGTTTCCCCCTTCTTTCCCCCTTCAGTTAAGAATAAGAATTATTTGTTTTCATTTAGGATCCTTTGAAACCGTGCTCTGAGGAACTTCCATCATTTCCCAAGGCAGGAATGTGGTTTCATTTTATTTTATTTTTGAGGGGGGAAAATCCCTCTAGTAAATACACTCCTTTAAGTATGATGAAAATGAGGCCTTGTTTAATAAAAGTCTTTCCCCTGACTTCAGTGTAATTTATTACCTTTTCAGGGAAGAAATAAATTTAAAGGGCAAATGAAAGCTCTCTTCATTTTTCCAAGAATGGTCAGAAAGGGGTAAACCTTAAGTAGTTCTTGCACTTCTGTTCACCTTTTGATTAAAAAAATATTAAAAACAAAAAATAAATTCTAATTGCTCTCATAAGTTTTGTCTTGCTTCCAAGAAGCTTCTAAAAATTAATTACGATGGTAAAACTAGGTATATTTCTCAACAGGCCTAGAGAATTGATTATTTTCCTTTATTAATAATAGGATTGGAAATCATACCTTTACCCCAAAAAATAGAATTTTACATTTTCTGTTGGATCCAGGTAGAAAACAAACTGCTGATGAAGGAATGATATTCTCTTATTGAAAATACATGCCAAATCAAAGTTGATTAGGAACATATCTTGCTCTGCCATTACACTCCACTTAGCTACATCCACGAGGGAACATTTGCTCTAAAGCAAAGGTCTTGGTAAACTTGGAGAAAAGCTGAAGACTCGGGGTAGAAATTGTTATTAAAGAGCAATTTTGAAAATCAGTATTTCAGGAAAGACTTATATGTAAAATGCCAGCCCGTGACCAAGTCTCACTAATCTCAGGGGCTTTGAGCTAAATTTTTTGAAACGGAAGATGGGAATCCACCTTTAGAATAGGCAACAATAAGTAATTTACAAAACAGCTGCTCACAAGATAACATTTTTGTCCTGTAGAAAGCACATATTCACACTGGGATTTGGTTCTAAATGTTTTGCTTATTTTCTTCAGTGACTTTCATGGTTACATTTCTTGCACCGTCAGCTAAAACTGAGGTACCCTTTGTAAAACTGTTAAAGCAAAGCATTTGCAGTCTGGAAGGTACGGGGTGTAAGGTCCATGTCTAGCCACTTGCTTCTGTTTTCACTTTGTGATACCGTTTGTCTTTCTTGTATCTCAGCCAAAACTGTTCAAATGCAAAGCCAAACTTAAAGCTAAACCTCAGCTTCAGAAATTACGTGAACAAAAATGCCAGCTGTTATCTAGTTGCATTGTAAAACTGCATTCAGTGAGGCACTGAACTGTTGTTTGTTTCCACCAGTGGAAAACTGACAACAAGAGACTGTTCTGTGGAAGAGGAGCAGTGGTTCTCCTTCTGCATTGCATCATTGCACATGAGCAGTGTGGTCAAGTATTCTGGGTTGTTTGTTTTCTTGTGGGATAATCCATGAAAACAGAAGAATAGCAATTTTAAATATCAAATTATTTTTGCCTTTATGGTTTCAAGGAAACTATGGCTTTTAACATCAAAACATGAAGTTACTGTGGAGGGAAAAGCTTGCTGAGATATCTGAGGTGCAGCAGCCAGGCAGAGTAATGAGAAATGGTCAGCAGTGAATGATAGCTTTCAGACAGCAGCCTTTGTGCCTCCCTCGTAGTCCCAGCATGAAAAGAATGTTCAGTGAAAAGGCCTAGTTTTTGCATTTTTTTTTAATAAATGTAGATTGAATCTGAATGTGAAAGGGAAATATGATTCTGGTGCTGGCAGAACAGCTTCCAATTTTCATGTTTCATGCTGGTGGGGATGCTGTCATTCTGCTCACAGGTGCACTGCTTTCTCTTTCCTTTTTTTTTTGTTTTCTATCAGATAAAGATCTTTTCAATTTTTTTTTTCAGTCCTTCCACAAGTTTGTTTCTCTCACACACTTTACAATTTGATGCACATCTTTAAAGCTGGAAGCAGCAACAGCAGAAAATCCCAGTGCCTTCTGTAGTTCTCATTCGGGAAGACTTTGTGTCACCCTTCAGCTTTGCTCAACCTAAAAAAATAAAAAGTCTCTGAAGTTCATTTGCCTGTATCCACATGGAGAAATGCTGATATTATGTCCAAGTGTGCTTTCTAGTGTAATGTGGCAGATCCAGAGGTAGACATGTATCCTTTCCCATCAGCACCTAGAAAACAGCTGAAAGGGCTCAGAGCTTGTTTGAAAGGTCATGACACTTCAGAAGCTATGACATAATTTGTAAATCAGAGGCATTTGACTTCCATGCTCTAGTGTTATCCATCACTCTGTGCTCTTTAATGATGTATTGGAGAAAGAAGGACTGCTGTAAGTGAAAATGCTTGGTTTCCAGACCCATCAGTGAACAGGAGGTGTTTGAACACCCAGGGATGAGTGCTTTGAAGTTTGGAGATAGGGTGACCTTACGTTCTGCAACTGGGAAAGTGAGAATTAGGTCTGTAAAACTGTCCCAGACATACCTGACATGGGGATGGTCATCTGCTGCTGGGGTCTGATGTTAGAAGGGCAGTCTCTGTGTGTTGCAAAGGCTGAAACAGTAATTCCTTCATGTTGGCATTAAAAGCCTCGAGGTCACTTTAAAAAAAAAAAAAAAAAAAAAAAAGGGTTCAGAAAAGTTTCAGGGAAGAGACAGAGTGCAAGTCTGTTGCATATCTTTGCATCTGAGTAAGAGCAATCCGCTTGGATCATTCACTTTTAATAAAATACTTGGTATCAGATTGCAAGTTTGTTAACATAACCATAGATAAGCAAGAACGGTTAAGATTTTTGAAATATCTTCCTTCATGAAAGAAGTCATCGTCTCCTAAAGAAGGGGGGGGGGGAATTTAGCTGTTACACGGAGGAAAAGCTGCCAAGCTCCCCTGGACTCAGTGCCTTCCTTGTTCTTCTAAAAGCAGTTTTGAGGGAGCTATTTCCCATCTTCTGGTATTGATATAACCTCAGAAAGAACTTGTTCTGACATATGGCATTGATAATTCCCATCTTCCCTTGTTTGAAGTTACTTTAAGGTGCCCACTTTTTACTTTTATACAGAAGTACAAGGAGTAACTTAGAGATAAATTTTCTAAGCAAAAGCTGAGTGTATAGAGAGTTAAAAAAACCTGTGTAAAACTATTGCATATTTGTAGAATGGCTGCCAGTTTCTTCTTTTAAACAGACTAACACTGAAAACTGTATTTAAGAAAAGGAAAGCTCAAGGAAAATTTTTGGAATATATTAAATGTGTTTTAAATCAAGGAATTCCTTGACTATGTGTTGGATTTTTTACAAAGTTGGTTACCTTCAGTAAGTATCAAAATAAACATATTTAATGAGATCTTTTCTATTATAACTGTGTCCTGCTTATATAAGAGAAAAGGGTGCACCTGAAACTGTGCTCACCTTTCCCAACTTGGAACAATTGTGCTAATACCTCAAAACAGACCAGGCTACCACACCAGGGACCTGATATTGCCTGCCATTCCCCCGTGAGACATGCTGCTCTTCCCATTCTGCCTTCTTTGGTGCTGGTGCTATAGCACGTCCATCGCCGTTAGTTTCCATGAACAGGGAGGAAAAAATTCTGCGTAATTAAAAAAAAAAAAAAAATTTATAATGTCACACCTTAAGCATATGAGGAGCAGGCTGTTTTTTATTCCATTCATCTAGCAGGTATATTGAGTGACCAATTCAGTGAATAACAGTATTAAAAAGACAGAGCATCAGTCAGTGCTACAAGGTCTACTTTTGATATGGACAGGTTAAGTTTAAACATTTACTAGCACAGACATGAGTTTGGGTGTGAACTTTAAGCTATGAGGTGTCTACCTTCAGGTTACAACCATTTCATGGGGAAATAGATGTCTATCAATACATTGTAAGAAACTGTGGACTTTATGTAAGAAACTCTGGCACTCAGTTGGCAAAGCGGCTACAAAGAGTAACTTAACTCCAAGCTGTGATGAGCCTCATGGGTGGGTATCCTGGTTTCAGCCAGGGCAGGATTAATTTTTGCAGTAGACAGGAGGGGACATGGCTACAACCTAGAGGTTATTTAGTGCCACCTCATGTCAGCACTGAGCTGGGGAGTACGGTTCCTAAACCATGACAATGGGGAAAGGCACAAGCTGAAGGAGTAAAGTCCTTTTTACTTTTAGTAAACATCTCGGCAAATACAAAAGCATAACCACTCCATCTCCTTGTACCATGCTGTAGGAGGCAGGGTGGGAGTGCTATGTGAGTATTTCTAACTCCTGCCTGTACAGATCAAAGCCAAGTTTTGTGATAGCAAATTTGTTTTTCTTCAGATGGCAGACCTGTAAAGCTTGTCTGTCTAGTGTTTAATGTTCAAAGTCATGTCAGCAGGGCATACCAAGTTCTGGTTCATCCTCTGGAGCCTAATAGAAAAATGGAGAAATGGAATTCAGTGCCGACCACTTTGTCTTACAGGAGATCCCCTGTTTTTGCCATGGAAAAAAAAAAAAAAAAAAAAAAAAAGGTAAAGAATAAGAAGGCCTTTCCACCCTATAAAAAAAGTAATGTATTTTATTTCTAATGGATGATTTCTGAAGTAATGTCAAAGCAGAGAGGTACTGGCTTTTTAATTTCTGAGTCCAAAACCTTTGTTCTGTCTGGGTTTCCTTCTGATATCATTCAGTCTTCCCAATACCTCTCTCATTTACTGCTGCTGCACAGAAGCAACTGCTGTGTATTTTTGAGAGTTCTCTTTTTCAACCACCTTTTGAGCTGTCCAAACATCTATTAATAGTTTGTCCTTCCTGCTCCCTGGAGGAGTGGTAGAGTGCATCTGAGGAGACCTAAGCTAGTCTTTTACCTGAAGACAAGAGGTGAATGCAACATCCTCAGGTGTTTCAGTGTCATCCTTCATGTGAGACTAAGAAATGTGTATGTTTTCCATCTGTGAAGAAGATGGAGAGGTCGTGATCTGCACTTTAGATAGTTCAGAGTTAAGCTCTGTTTTTCCATCTGCTGCTTCACTTCACACATATGGTTTGTCACCTGGCTTTGGAGGGGGTTTGTATAATTTCGGTATAGCAAAAGTCTTGCTTGGTCACCTGCTCTGCTGTTGTAGCCTCTCGAGCACATACCATATTAAAGGCACAACCTCCATTTAGTAATTGCACTAGCTACAAATGAGACTTCAAAGATACCACAGTTGCAGGTGTCAGTGTTGAAAACAAAGAGGTTTGCATTGACATGGATTCACCTTTCAGGGCCAAGGAAAATACTTTTTGCAGGTCTTCAACCTGACTTGACAGAAATCACTTGAACAGTGAATTGTGCTGCCAGAAGCCACAAAGATGCCACAGAGTCACTGAAAGGATTTGCTATCTTAGTGTGCAGGATGGACATGGGAGGGTGGTGCACAGGTTTGAAGGACCAAAAAAAGTCTTTAAGGTTGACAGTGACAGGAAGAACAGACTTATATTCTCCTCCTTCCCCCACCCCACCCTGTGTTCCAGTTCATTCAATGTGGCATTAAGGAAACTGAAGAACCATTTACCAAGAAAATGGGCTCACTAAAGTTCTTATTGAGTCTGATGAGTTAATAATTACGATTTGAGAAAAAGAGACAACTGTGTGTGAGGAGAGAGTAGAAGAGATACAGTGCCTTGTTACTCAAGCTGATACACAGTGTGTACATGGTAAAATATGGAAGAAATTGACATTTCTGTAAGTTTCTGGAACTTGTGTGAGTGCTCCATGAAGACAGAAAAATATATTTCCACAACACATCTTTTGGAAGTATCTTTTGTGGTATATAGCAGTGGAATGTATTCATTGTTCCTCAGAGAGATCACAGTTGGATTTCTATTGCTATTTCAGTAAACATGCTTGTTATGTAGCAAAATGGAATCAAACTGGCTTTTTGCTTGCTCTGCATTTGTTCTGGTGGAAGAATATAGGGTGGTCTGCAGAATTTAGCTCTGAAGTCATGAAGATCTAAGGCTCTCTTCCTTTTTCTTTCTCAGGTATACTAAGGGATTAATGAGATCTGTGTTGAAAAAATCTGTCTGCCCCAGGTGAATAGAGAAGATAGAAACTCCCCAAGACAGCTGGCAGTCCCACAGCTGTCTCTGTTCCCTCCTCCACAGATTTCTACAGGGCCTCCTGCCTGCACCAATTTCATCCCCAGGGAGGGTGCTCACCCCTGTGCCTCAGGGAGAGGAGGTACATGAAAAGGCTACCTGGGTAACATCCCTCTCCTGCTTGGCCACTGACATTGTTCTGCATGTCCCTGTTGTGCATTTTTGCATTTTGTAACCTCTTTTCCAGAGAGCCCTTGCCCAGGATAGAAGGAATGTTGTGGGACACGGCTGTAGGCACCAAGAGATAATTCTTTGCTTCTTGCTTCCTGCCTGATGCTCAGCCTTGTGGATACACTTAGCCTTCCAACTGCATTTTGGATTTACTCTCCTTCAGCAAGTAGAGAGTAATATCAGAGTATGTGGCAGCTCAGTTTCCTTCCTACTGCTGTCACACATACACACACACACAAACGTAAAGGGAATGCATATTGGTTATAGGCTATCTGGCTTCTAAAGAACATGGAGATTTAAAATGGTCCTTCATTGCGGCTAATCTGCATCTGATCCTTGGCTATTTAGGCACTGTTCTGCACAAAATGAGTTGTTTGGGTTTCTGTCTTGCCAGCAGAAAGGCTTCTCTCTAGAGGGAGGAAGGGTCAATTTAAGTAAACAAACAAAACGAAGGACTTAACTTGCAATAAGTAATGTAGCATTCTTTGGATGAACACTTCAGCGTTCAGCCTATTCAGCCATCAAATACCTGACTGCTGCATTCATCTTGTGCTTCTGTGTAGCGCTGTTAAAGAGCTGAAGGCTTTCAGGTGCTCAGCATTGGCCTTACTTGCCCCACCCAGTAGTGTGAGAGGTGCGGATAAAGCTTTATGCACTCCAGAAATAGGAGCTTTTAAACACATCCCAGAGAACACAGTACCGATTGATCCTGTTTCCTGTGTGATTTTTCTTTTATTTAATTTTTTTTGGTTCTTCACTCTCCTCTCTCTCCCCTCCCTCCATTCCTGTCTTTCCATTCCCTTTCTTTATTTATAACTTTATCTCCATGGCCTTGCCCCAGTACAGCTGGCAGGCAGGAGCAGCACCTCTGAAAACCAGCCCAACCACCAGGATAAGACATGGGAGCCTGAGCTGTGGGAGGATTGTGGGGCTGTGGGAGGATTGTGGGGCCATCAAAGTCAAGACCGCCCTGTCCTGCAGCACTGGGGGCCCCATCTCACGTGCCTCTGAGCTGGATCAGGCTGCCAGATTCTCCTGGCAGAGAAAAGCAATTCCAGGCCTGTTTCCAGAAAATAAAGTATAGACACCTTCCTGCAAATCCTTGTCATAGACATAAATATCCAGTATATAGAGATTTACTCCTGTAAGAAGAGAAATCTTTTTTTCATGAGCTTTTGTAACCAGGTTGTGAAATGGCAGAAGTATCTGTTCCATTTTTACCTGCCCATAGAAATGCCATGGGTTTTTTTTCCAGTGTGCATTAAAAATAGACATATTTAAACCATAAGAGTAGATCTAGTCAAACTGTTCTTGAAAATGTGCTTTGAGGATTTGACCTCTTACATTTCTTTTATGGAGACTGATGTTGATTTTACAAGCCAACTAGGTTTAATTAACAGAGTGCTTTTAATTCACTACGGTTTTACTGAATTGTTCAGGTTTTTTTCTAGCTTTTGAAATGCTTTAGTATTTTGTTTCTTCATTTGTTTTGCTGAAATTGCCTGTTTCATACCCTGCAGCCCAACTGCATGTTGGTTATATTTACAACAAATTCTGAATTCCTTAAGAACTTTGAAATACTAGGATTGGGGGAAAAAAAGAAATCAGTAAGAGTCCCCCATTAATTTTAGATATGGAACTTTAATTTTTTCCCATGAAAAGTTTAGAAAATAGTACAATTAGATATTGACCATTAACATCTCTCATTAATATATCTCTCTGATTGAAGGAGAGAGGTGCCTCAGCAGGAGGAGTACTGGGTACCTTGCCTGCTGGGTAGGCAGGCATTTGCTTCCCACCTTCCCTGGCTGTGATGATCCAAGAGACAGGGGCAGCAAGATGCAAAAGAGCCTGCTGCCCTTGGCCACTGGACAGCATAGGTCAATTTACTGTTACTGCTGAGATTTTGGGGGGCTAAGGGCTGGGTTTCCTGCTTAGGGTAGCTCCCTCTGGGTCCACCAGAGCCCACAGAAACCAACCAGGGCTGGGACATATCCTCTGGTTAATGTTACATGCCTTTCAAAGTTCCCAAAAATTTTCATTGTTTTATGAAGACTATAACTTCTCAGTGTTCTGGAAAAGTCAACAACAAGATTTTAAATATTATTTTATTTCAATTTAGTTGTCTCATACTTCCAGTTCCTAAGTTCAGGACCCAATTGATCATCAGTAATTGAAAAAGTGGATTGTACAGAAATAATGGCCAGTTAAGGCTTGATCCAAAAAGAAATCGTTCCTGTTTGAATATTTACTGTCAGAAGGGATGCTCACCCACAGATATAGCAATTTTCCAGTACACAGTGCATACAACAGTGTCTCACATTTCTAACACCTCCTCCATTTAAAATGAGTGGAGAAATCTGGCTGAAGCACAAGTTCTGTGTTTGTCTGTGTAAACACAAGGATTTCACTGCAAACATTGTTGAAATCTTAGCAGGGACACAAACCAGATTTTCAAACCTGGCCTTGACCTTAAAAACAGTGATGAAATGTACTAAGACTCTGACTGTTATCCATTCATAAGCTTTGTACTTTATGCACTTCACTTTGAAACAATATGCTTTTTCCCCGAAAGTTTGCAGAGTGGTCTCCTGCATCTACAGGCTCACTATTAAGAGTTACCCTTAACTCAAACAGTAGAGGGAATCTTGCAAAGTGCCAGTTGTGGGATGTCTCCATGGTACATTGGACTGTTGAGTGCAGATTTCCCCAAAAAAAAAAAAAAACAAAACAAACCACCACAAAAACAAAGAAAATATTATACTTGCCAGAGGTTTTACTAGGGAAGTTTGATATCCTTCTTTCCATTTGAAGTTTAAGTTCACTGCCTCTTTTTGCTGTGAATGCTTTCAGGCAGAAGAGAGAAATGTCTAATGGATGCAGCATTAGATATTTCATTAAATATCTCTGCAAATATATGTTAGAAAGCAGAAAGGACAACAAATAAAAAAGTCAGCCCAAGCAGAAAGCTTCTGGTAGTGTTGTAAAGAGTTAAGCTGGGTTTTTTTGATCAAAAGTACTGTTAGTAAAGTGCATAGAAAAAGCATTAGTATCCTGATAGAATTGCCTGTAAAGCTACAGCTATGCAATTTTGCAGGCAGCATTTTGCAGTAATGTGATATGGTGGAGTTCTGTGTGTGCTGAAATCTGTGATAAGAAGAGATAGATGTTGCCACATCTTGAAACCATCTCCTCCACGTCTGTGACACAGACTGGACACTTTCAAAAAAAGACCAGAAAAGTCAAAAGTTCACGTGCTTGGAAGATGGGTAGGTTATTTTCTTTGTTTAAACACCTCTATCTTTCATGCCCCAGGAAAATAAAACACAAAGTGCTTGGAAACAATAGACACATTGCCAGCATTTTAAAGAGCTGTGAGAAAAGATTTTCTAGACTAGCGATAGGTCTGGACACTTCATGAACCAACACGAGAGATATCAATAGTAAAAATATCTGAAAATATTATTGATTTGGTAGCTCACTTCATGTATGAATTGTTCTTTAATTTAAGTGGAAGAATTGTATTAGAATATTGTCATCCTTTTTGATTGAAAGGTGTCTGTGCATATTGCAGTTTGTGTCCTTAGAGTGAGGTTTTTTTCAAGGGGTCCCTCATTGTTGTGAGCACAGCTGCCCACTTCCACAAAGAGGACTTGCTTAGAGTTCATGAGTACTAAGTGATGCTGTTATGTTAAGAGTAAGGCAAATTTTTGTGACACATCAAGACTAAGGAAATGTAGCAGAAAATAAACCCCCTTGTGTTCCAGCTGGTCCTCAGATATCAAAGGGGATGTCGACGGCTGGGCTGAGTTTCTGGGTCGTAGCCAATTCAACACTAAGCAACAGAAATACAGAGCCAATGCAGCACTCCGAAGTCCAGTCATTTTCAATAAGAACTACCACGATTACAGACTCACAAGTAGTATGATACTATGTGACATACTATGTGACACACTATAAGCCTGGGCACTCCCAGTTGAGCCCTTATGGCAAGACTAGAAGTCTGGTGGCATTCAATAACTCTCACAGCCAGGTGCAAAATAGCAACAGAGATGCAGGTTCTTGTTGGCTTACTCATGATAAATACACTCTCTGTGGAAGCATGCTTATATACTTAAAATATGAATAATACAGATGGCAACAAATGCATTAAATTGTGAGATGAGTATAACATGCTAAAAGTATGATGGCAGACACAAGCCAGCTTTCTGAATTTCCCAAAGAAGCATTTGGTATAGCTGAGAGTTGAGTGTTCAAGTCTTACCCAGTAGGCATCTCTATGGGTGAAGAGATCACAGAATCATAGAAATGTGGAATTGGAAGGGACCCACAAGGATCATCAAGTCCAACTCTTAGCCCTATGCAGGACTATCCCCAAGAGTCACAGTTTAAGACAAGAGGGTAGATAATGATAAAAATAAACTTGTTTGCTTATTTTGCTAATGCTTGTTTTCAGAAAAATGTGTGCTGAAAATACCATGAAATGACCAAATTTGCAGTATGTTAGTCTCAAAGTTCTTCTTGACGTTCCTGTTCACTGCGCTGTATTCTCATGTGCATAGATAGAGCATCAATGAGTACAGATACAGTATCAGGGTTTGGATGGCAGGACAAGAGCAAGAACACTCATGCCAGTAAAGATTCTTGTGGTACCACTGGATGGCTAAGGAAGTCGAGTGTTGATTAATTTTGAAGGGCAAGTAAGTGGAGACATCCATTTTTTCTTGCCTCTCCTAGAACATACCAGAAACAGAAGAATCTGCATTCTTCTTCTCTCTTCATAGTTTGGAGAACAGCTTATAAGAGTACAGCAGATCTGAAGCTTGCAGTGCTGGTTTGGTTTGGCTCCTTATTATTTGAGGCACAGCTGTGAGCATTCTCCAGGCTACAAAGCCTGCCTGTTAAAGACAAGCAGCTGGAGGCATGGCCTTTTCCTACAGCACTGAAATGGCCCCTCTGCCTTGCTGCATTCATCCCTAATTTTGCTAGCTTGACTTTGTTATGGCCACTGCTCAGAGCTCTCTAGAAAAAATGAGGAGAAGCCAGCAAGTATCATCAGGAGCTTCAAATGAAGTCCAGCAAAGGCTGATCTGAGTTTGCATCAGGGCTTTTCCTTTGTGCATCTCCCCTATGCACTGATCAGTGTTGCCTCAGTATTCTTTTCATCGTTAAACATTTTAAAAAAATAAAGTCACCTCTGATTAGCATCTTCTGTACATTGTAAAATAATTAGAGGGATTTTATTTTTTTTCTGAAGAGGGGAAAAAAGCTGTGTATTTCATTTAGAATATCAGAGGTACTTCTTAGAAGCAATTAATTTGCTGAATAGAAGAATTTTACAAGTAATTTTCGTACAATGTACTAATAGCTTTTTTATCTCCTTTTTTTTTTTTTTTCTTTTTTTGAACCCAGAAATGCCTCAGTGGAGGGCCTTTTTTCCTGGAAGGTCTTAGATTATCTCATGCAGCTTCCTGTTTGCTTTAGGTGCAAGCCCTCAAGTATCTGCAAAAAAAAAAAAAAAAAAAAACACCACAGTCATGCAGAAGTCTTGCAAATTCATACATCAGCTTGTGTGTTCTGAAGTAATCTAACTATTTGAGAAATGCTGAATTAAATCAATCAAAATGATCCCACAGATACTATTGGGGGGTGTGTAGTAGGAGGAGTAGTCAGTGTAGGTGCTTTGATTAGCTGGCATTGCAATAAAACATATTTCCTGTGTCCCCAGGTTCTACCTCCTGGACACGTGCTGGTACCATTAAGCACTGCTAGTGAGCATAGCCTGTCTGCTTGTCAGCTCAGTGCTGTATGTTTTTTTAACATGGAGCAGTACAAAAGCTGGAATTTGAGGAGGTTGGGTTTTTTGATGCTCTTGGCCGTGTTTTACCCTTTCTGCTAGTATGCCAATTTACTGCCTCCTCAGCCCCATAGCTGAGCTGCAGACAAATGCGGCTGCTGAAGGTGATGCGACTGGAAATTGCCTTTGTGGTTTGCTACCAGTCTTGGTCCTTTGGGGGACAACTCTCTTCTATCGGGGGACAATTGATGTTGTTCGGTTTTCTGTTTCACAACCCTGCATCTCTGATCACAACCCTGTATTGTTTAAAGTGAAAGGATGCAATACAGTAGATGGCCTAGACATACTAAGACCTTCTTTTCAGGACTAATAACCTTGCCAGAACTTCTTGTTTTTCACAGAGTATGGAAAAGCTTTTTGTTTTCCTTTTAGAGGCTGGCTTTCAATGCAGCTGTACCATTTGCAACTGTTTGTTTTTGCAACTGCTAGTGAGAGTCAGTGGAGTTACAGTTTGTTTGGCGTCTGTCTCCTTGCTTGTATGCTGTTCCCTCTCTTGGACCACACATCCCAGCCCTGCACCTAGAACCTGTTCCCACAGAGCGATCAGATGTGCACAAGTGTGGCTGATGGAGGGCATAGCATGCAGGATCAGTCAGAGAGGACTGGGCAGCTATAAGGGCCATCAGATTACACAGCACAAATTAGGCTTGCTTCTTGTATGCCAGTGCTTTGTCGTTGTCTGCATGCAGTCTCAGATATTCCAAGTGTGAAGTAAATGCTTTCACAGGTATCTTCTGTCTCTGGCAGCCATTGGTGTGATTGCACTGCATGTAGCAGACCTGTCACATCTGATAGAACTGTTATTAATGGTTATTTTAAAAAGTTCTGTCCCACTTTACATAATGGTGATGTGCATTTTTAGCAGATCACCTCAGTCTGCATCTTAGAGAATTGTTTAAACTGTCTTTTGTATTTTGAAAACTTCTAGATGGTTTCACTTTCAGCTGCAAAGATTTTACATTGGATGGCATTTAAATCCCTTATCCCTTGAGGATTGAAGTCCCTGGCAAGCAGAGAGTGCTAAAAGGGAAGAATTTTCAAGCTCTTGCCCTCCAGAAGCAGCATGTTCACTGGCAGGTCCGTGGGGAGCCCTTTTGTGAGCACAGCCACAAGGTCTGCCCTGGCAGCAGCTTGCTTGCTTCGTGTCACTGTGAGATACAAGCCCTTAGTCTGAAGACAGGTGACAGGAGAAAACTGTTACTGTCATCTTTGACAGTCTCATTAGAGAGGCCAAGAGTTTAGTGGGAACAGAGATAGCTCACTCATGCCCAGCAGCAGAGGACCCAGGACAAAGTTGAGCTGCTGGCATGGCATGCTACAGAGAAAAGAGCAATGTTATCACCTCTGCTTTCTTTGCATGGGTAGATAGGGGCTGGATTTAAATGATCTTTGTCTGGCATTTCTCATGAACACCCTTGAAAGAGATGAAGGTGGCTGGGAATCAGCCCAATCTTGGCATAGACAGTTATTTCAGTATTCTGCTGCCATACATTTGCTCCTTCATGTGTAGATGGTAGCAAGTGAAAGAGAAGACTTAGTGCCTTTTTTTTATTTCATCATTGTTGTTCCTTTTTTATCATAGCCAAAATCTACAGTGTTTTATAGAGACACTGGAACAAACTGTCTGCCAGAGGTCAAGGGAGTCACATCCTCAGAAACATGCAGACTGAGCAACCTTCAAAATAGCATGATAGTGCTCTTTTTTGTGGTTTCAGAGGCTATTTATATAGAAATCTTTAAGCCAGTGGTGCTAACACAGTGCAAGCACTATTCTTGGACACTTTTAGATGCCATACTTTTCTTAGCAGGGTTAAATTTAGAACAGGAGAGGAGACTGCCAAAGGTAGAGGGCTGTTCCTGTAAGCCAATAGAAACACAAGGATCAGTTCAGTTTGCCAAATCAAGCTCACATCTCTAATAAATGCAGTGATTTTGGGGAAGCTTAGTCACAGGGAGAGGACACATCACTCATCTAAACCAGAAGCAGTTTTAATGGCTAACCCTTTAAGTGGGTGAGACTGGGATTCCCTCATTTGTAGTGATGACAATGTAGCTGCATTCCCAGGGCCCACACAGGTGTGTAGTGGTGAGGGAAGGAGCTAGCTGAAGATGCATCTTTTTTTTCCCCAGTATAATGCACGATTTGGAAATGTGATTCTTGATGATATGAGTTGAAATAGAGGCTAAATTTTGTTTGTGCCCTCTTCTGTGTTTGCCTGAAAACTTTAAAACTATAGATTCTGTAATGGTAAATAAAAGAGGAAATCACGGAGAAGCTGCCACCGGAATCTGTCTATCTACCACCAGCAATGAAACATTTCCAGTCCTGTTCACTGAATTTCCCATTTGAAGTATGAGAAATACTGTTGTTACCACAGTAAAATTATATGCTGCAGTACAGCAAACACCTATTGTACACTTTTGCAGTGCTTCTCTCTTAGAGACTAGTGTCGCAAAATTTGATGAAACGGTGAATTTCCTTCTCCCTGACACCTAAGACCAAAGTTCCAGAATGAGGGCATCTATGTCCCGACAGGGAAAATCAGATGTTCCAGAGGAGTCCAGAGGCACCTATGAGAGCCAAGAGGTAGCTGCATCTCTTCAAACCATGTCTCATTTTCAATGTGGAAATACAGACCAAAAATTATATTTTCTCCACAAATACACTTCCAGCCTCATCTAGATAGCTTTAAACAAGCAATTACAGAATTAAGTGCCAAAACCTGGAATTTAGCCTTCTGATAACCTTTAAGGATATACTTACCACAACTAAAATAGGGGTAGTTCTTCACTCTGTGCTTTTCTTGAGAAGTGCAATGTCTGTCTGCTATCCCTTGGTTCTGCCACTGATATATGTAAGTTCTTCACTGGTAGCCTGAGTAATGTCCCTATGACCTTGAAACTGCTTGGGTGGTGAGGTGTACAGGCAACTTAGTACAGTGCTGTTGTTCATGTACAGTCTGTCCAAGGCTGCTTCTGGCCCAAGACAGTAGTTTCATTTGTTAACAGATGAGGAGTAGAAAGATTTTTAGGGGAAGAAGCTATCCTAACATGTCCTAAGACAGGCAGATTTTTCCGAGAAGATTTATCCTAGAGTGACATCTTCTTATCCATGAGGGCTTTTCCCCTTCTGTCTGCTTCACTCTAGAGCTTGTGCTCTTCATTCTCCCAGAAGGGCACAGCTATCAAGGTGGATTCTTAAAACCATTTTGTGTCACTGGTCTTAATCAAGTTCCATCAAGTGTTGTGTACTGCAGCTTCACCAGGTAGCTATAATCAGATAAATGTCAGTATGGCTACGTAAAGATAAAAGCACATACAGTTTTCCTGCCATTGAGACAGAGCTGGTATATAATGCAGTCATTTTCAGTATCTCTACGCTTTGGTAACACTTTCTCCTATTTGCAGTATGGTATTAGCCTGGGAGAAACAAATTTTATTCCTATTAAGGAAACAGAAGCTAATATTTTTCTGCTAATATTATTAATTTCCTTTCATGTAAGAATTAAAGCAATCCTTTACATATTAAGTTACATCCACCCATGCTTCATTTGGAATCTTCTGTTGCAACTGGAGCTTATCCAAACATAATACCAGTAACACTTAATGTCCTTAACAACAAAAGAAAATACAGTTAAACAATCTTGTGTACCAAAGTTGTTTGAAATCTGCTAAACAAACTGTATTGTTTGAGCATAGCATTGGGACAACGCCTGGGAAAGTACCAGAGTACCGCAGGAGGCATACAGATTTCTGTTGGAAAAGTGGGCAGCGCAGAGCTTTTTCGGCATGTCTGTGAATAATTTTTCTGTGATTGGAGACTGCAGCTACTAGAGAAGCAGCAAAACACCCAAGTCCCAAGCAGGCGAAACATACCTTGCAGAAGCAGGCAGAACAGAGTCCAGTCTGTAAGCCCTGCCCGTGGGGTGCCAGCTGTCCCGCTCCTGCCTCAGATGACCTCTTGCGGTGAGCCTTCGTCTTGGCATAGGCACGTTGACATTGCCACCAGACTTGAGACCTCTGGGACCTGAAAGCCTTGCCCAGAGCCCTCAGGACAGGGTCCTCTGGCTGTCCCAGGGTGGGTCTGTCCCCCACCTGAAGTCCCAAGGCATGACCATGAGCAATTAGTGCCCCTAAAGACTACCCTGGCTGAGTTTGGACTAGGGAATGAAAATACATTGCCAGGTATGGACTGAAGGTAGTTTCTTGGACTTGTTGGAGCAATCCAGAGAAAGGCCATAAAGATGATCCAAAGGCTGAAACAGAGGCTGAGAGCACTGGGGTTATTCAACCTGAAGTTTCTGGGCAGAACTTATAACATCTGAGGGGGGCCTACAAGGATGCTGGGAGAGGGACTTTTTACCAGGGCATGGAGTGATAGGAAAAGTGGGAATGGCTTTAAATGGCAAGAGTGCAGATTTGGATTAGATGTTAAGAAGAAAATCTTTACTGTGAGAGTGGTGAGTCACAGGCACAGGTTGCTCAGAAAAGTTGTGGCTGCTACATCCCTGGACATGTTCAAGGCCAGGACCCTGAGCAACCTGATCTCTGGCATCCTTGCCCGTGGCAGAGGGTTTAGGACTAGATGATGTTTAAAGTCCCTTTCAGTCCAAGTCTTTCTGTGATTCTATGATTCTTGCTTCTAGTTTTCCCCACACATCTCTTGCCTGCTTTTATTTATCTTGTGTCATCATGAACCAGGAAGACCAGTACCAGGAGCCTACTATTATTATTATGATGATGTGTTCTTTCAGCTCTGACTGGAGACTGGAGAAGCATTTGTGTTCCAAAATTGGCATAAGGGCTTATCTAGAATACTCAAAAGTTGAAAAAGACACCAAATTTTCCTCTGTGTGTCAGGTTTTTTGGCAACAGAGAAACTCCACGGGGATTACTGTTTGTCTTTACACGGAGATAAATACTCAGATTTCTCTGACAACAGCCAAGCTTTTATTCAGAAATTAGCTTCGCATATCTTTATGAATTTAGAAGTCAGTTGGAATCCTGACCATTGGCATTTAATGATTTCCTGTTTTTGTCTAAAGTGCTTTTTATAGATAAAAGGCTTGGTTTTTCTCTTTGCAGGGGGGCAGTGCACTATCTCTCTCCTGCAGTCCACTAGATCAGTGACAAGTTCAGTTTTCCTTGATTTGAGGGATTCAGATGGCTGCAGATAAATTGCCATGGGCTCAAGCTTTTGCTTTTACTTTTGGAAAGTGTTCTGCACATGCTGTCTTTGCAATGTGTTCTTTAAAACCATTACAAGTGTATTTGTGAAACCAAGGACTATTCAAACACCTTTGATTTGCAGGTGTCAGTTGAAAAACAGTCCTGGTCTCCTCCATTTCCTTTAGCAGCTGAGTTCTCCTTCAGAGATGTCAGCCATAGAATACTTGGGGGCAGCCGTATCAGCTGGCCACAGACCAGTAAACTTATTTCGCAGGACTGTGAGCATCAGGCAGGGAATGGCATAAAGAGATTGTTAACCTGGGCTAGTGTTTGATGAGCACCCATGAAATAAGCAGTCAGTTCTGGCAGCTTGCTACTGTCCAGTCTCATTTTCTCTCCAGTTTGTCTTGTTTAGTTTTCAGTCCCCCCCCCCAAGCTTTTCTATTTGCTGTTTCAAACTTCAGAAGCCTCAAATACTGCGAGGATATGCAAGTCCTTGGAGACCCAGTGTGGTACTGTAAACATCCACAGCTGGTGCCAAGCTCCAGGGAAAGGCCACTTAGCACCCAGTTAGGAAGACACACAGCAGATACCATCTTCAGAAGGAAAGTCAGAGGCCAAGTGCCAGCATAGCCTTCCTCCAGCACATGGTAGCAAGCACTCGGGGCAGTAACCTCAAAGTGCTGCTCACAGAAGACACCCCCAGTGCCTATTTACAAGTCCTGCTGAGAGAAATGTGCTCTTCATCACCTCTAGTCTGGACTTACAAACTGAAGCAGGAAGAGAAGACAAAAGGCATTGGTCCTATGGAGATAAGGGAAGGTGTGATGGCTGTCCCACTGACCACAGGTGCTTTCAGTCTGAGAATCTCTATGCTCAGGGATGGTAGTCATGCAACAAGTGGTGCCAATCAAGTTGTTGGCTAATGGCTGTTGTCAACACCCTGTGAAACACCACAATGGCTCAGGTGTCTCCTCAGCTGGCTCTATGTGTAGTAAGTGTAGCAGGTGTAGATGCCAAAGTGTGTCTGGTTTAAAAGAAAGGCTTTGACCTAGAGATTTCAGCAAAGAATTTGTGAGTACTTAAATGATAAATTGTCAGGAGCAATGTAGTGATTTGAGCATTGGAAGAGAACAGGTAGAGCAGAAGCCAGATCTGTAGCCTAGTCTATGTGCCAGCAGAAGTATCAGTTGTGGTCAAGACTGTATGTCCATTTAGGAAGAGTTTTTTATTTATTTTTCCTGAAAATAATAAAGTTTATTAGAATTGGACAGATGAACAGACACAGGTGAAATACTAAATATTAAGGCCCAGAATGAGGTGATGCTAACACACACTGAACATCACTCTTTGTGGTCAAGTTTTGCTGCTCTCTCAGCCTAGCCAGAGCATAGGCAGAGCCCCAAGGCTGCTTTCATGTTCGGTCATTTACATGTTTTAAACCAGATAAATGTTTCAACGTGGAAGCAGACAGATTCCTCAGAGAGGGGGTGATTTGTTGATAAAGATACCATGCCTAAAACACCAAATAAATTCTGTGCAGACAGGTGAAGACAGATGTTTGAAGCAGACACATTCTATATTCCTGCTGTGAAGAGGAAATATGTTTTTGAGCAAGATATGATTTCTCTTTTCCTACATGATCCAGACATTATTTTGTGCAAAGTCTGACCAAACTTGACAGCTCAGATTGTTAGAACAGGATTCAGGAAGAGGATGGACTGTGCATGTGTGTGCAGCTGTGCAGAAGGTAGGAAATCAGTGATTGGATGCAATACTAGCAGAAACAGTTTCTTTTAAAATCCCTTTACAAATCATAGGTGCAGTGGGCTCAAAAATCTGACCAACCTTTTCATGTGGAGTTCAGATACTTGGTAAAACTGAGGTCAGGATTTTGTCTATAAGCTGCAGATCCAGAGCTGCTCAGCTCATGGGATACTAGAACTGGGATCCCCAGAGATGGGGCACTTACAGTGTAGTTAGAGACAAGCTGATGGCACATACCACCCAGCTCCTCCCATATGTCCCCTAGTTGTGTATTTTCCCTTATGGGCTCAGCTCCTCCTCTTTCAAATCTTAGAGAAGTACATGTAAGATAGTGTTTCATGAATATGAATGTAGTTTTTATCTACCTTTGCTTTGTTTCTTATTTCCTGTTTTACAATGCTGGAAATATCCTCTCTTTCTTCCACAAACAGTCCCACCAGAGAAGTTTTTGGTTTGAAAGCCAAAGGTGCCCATAGTGTTAAAGTCTCCCAGACATATGTCAGAGAACGCAGCATTTTGCACTCAGATGAAAACTGCAGAAGGAGTGCGCTATGAATCTCTCACTCATTCGGAATTCATAGAGCTTCCTTGAATAAAGACACTTTCAAGAAATGAGGCTGTTTTGATATCACCATTTTCAACAAGGCCATTTTTACTCGTACCCTGTAGGCTGCTCTCTCCCACCTGGGGAATTTTTCAAGGACTTTCTGTCACTGTCGTCCTCCTCAAGTGTTTTGCCACCTGTGGATGGAGAGGCAAGCCTTTCATATATGAAATTCTGAAGAATTTTTTCAAGTTTAGCATACGATTATTTTACATTTATTAATCTGGTCCATATTGTGGTAGTCACATTTTATTTCTTCACATGAAAATTCCATGGGTGGAAGAAAACATTACGCCAATTTTAATTATTTCCAGCAGAAACTGTAAAACCCAGCAACATCTGTGTTTCATCGACCAAGAACTATCAGCTATATTGTACTAATATTGTGGAAAAACTGGGGAAAATTATGTCAGACCAGAATTAGAAGAACTACTCCTACATCTGTATGTTTACAGCATGATAAATGATCTTCACGATCATTTGCATATATAATAATTCAGCATTCATTTCAGATTTCATGCTCTAATATTTGTGTCAAGGGAAAACAATACATAGTTGTAAATAAGCACTATTGGATCTATTGCATGCAGTACTTCTCTTTATTCATGCTGTGCACAACATAATGCTCACTGTGATAAGGAGGGTCATTGATACAGCTTGCAGATGGCTAGGACATGAAGGAGCGCAGT
Source organism: Pyrocephalus nanus (assembly GCA_038380795.1). Taxonomy (NCBI): domain Eukaryota; kingdom Metazoa; phylum Chordata; class Aves; order Passeriformes; family Tyrannidae; genus Pyrocephalus; species Pyrocephalus nanus. The sequence continues at coordinate 60,953,846 of CM076263.1, read as the reverse complement.
TGTGTTGCAGCTGATGAGCTTGCTCCTCAGCTAGCATAGCAAATGGCTTTCCTTGATGAGGGTGGGATTGCACCAGGATGTGGAAAATGATGGGCATTTCTGTAGCTGTTTTTGGCTATGGTTTTGTTAAATAAAACAAATCATCCCCCCATAGCATTGCTTTCACCCTGAAGAAGAACCCTTCCCCCTGTTGGTAACAGTGATAACAGTGATGCTCAGTGTCCTTTCTTCTCTCAGTCACCATTGTCCCAGAGGAAGTGGTGGTGCAGCTGCCTGCCACAAGTGCCATTCTGGGGGCAGGAGGGAATTTGGAGAGGATAACAGGTGGACAACAGCAGGTGGGCAACAGAAGCAGATTATAAGTGATCCTGCAGTTCAGCTGGAATGGATCTTTTCTGTCTTTGATATGATAGTGCCTCATTCTGTTTCTGTAATCTTAACAAAACTGCAAACACGAGATATTTTTTTTTCCTTCTCTCCTCTCACTCCCTAAAAGAGGCCCTTTCAATATTTTTCCCCTCCATGCAGAATTTTCAGGGGGAACATGAGCCCATGCCAGAAATCACTCAGTCAGGGTTAACACACAAGATGGATAGAAGAGGGCACATGAAAGGGACACAATATGGTTAAGCAGGAGAAAAAGGGTGTTTCAGAATAGGTGTGTATTGACAAAGAGCCGCATCCTTCCAGATCCTCCGAGGGACAGAAAGTGTGTGACTTGGCAGAAGTGGAAGTACTTCTTTTATTTTGCTGCTTTGAGTTAGAGGAAAATAAACGTTCATGGAATAAACACAGACTTAGGCTATCCAAGGCAAAAGACCAAAAAAAAAAGAAAGAAAAAATGTGCTGCTTAGGAAACACTTTGCCTGCTAACACAAGAGGTTTCGTGAGTAGCCATCTAGTCTGGTATCCTAGTAATGAGTGACTGATTCATCAGTGTTTATGCTTGTGTTGTTTATTTCTTTTCTGCTCCTGTTTTTTGGAGTTATTTTCTCTTTTGTTCTTCTACTCACTCATTTTTGTGTGATTTATCATGGTTGGTTTCGTATGCCTACTGCCTACAACATTTTTTACTCTTTTGCAATCAAATCTTGCTGTAAGACCATGTTAGTCTTACCCAGGGGTTTCTAAGCATCCAGCTACCATGGAAAGACAATCTGCACTGGTGCACCAGATGTAAGCTCAAGATAGATGTGATGTAGTCATATCATGGTCATTGAAAAGCCCCCAGTGTGCTTCAGCCACAGCTCTGCAAGACAGACAATGCACAAGGAGTTGGAGTTTCAATCCTTAGTGAGAGGTATCACACAGCATCAGAAAATTAAATTACTGTCATAACTGCTTTATTGTAACTCATATTTCCTGCTGTAAAACATGGTTCTTGGTCCAAAGGGATCCTTTTCATCTTGTGTCCCTAAATCTTCTAAGTGCCATTTCTCTGGTTCCCTTTAAGATTTCCTGTCTAATGGCTAGCCATTCACCCTCACCCTGATGGGCATTTCTTCCTCACCCAGCCCTCTGTGGCCAGACCCTCAGGGCAGACCTTGGCCATGCACCATAGGGTGCAGCTGCAAGTGTGCAGCTTCTTCAGCTTCACGCTGCCAGTGCCTTGTAAGGACTGCCAGAGTTGGAGATGATCCCAGAGTGCTCTCTCTCAGTGCAACAGTGCTTTTCAGCCACCCAAGGACATAAAATCTGCATTTTGATTCATTCATGTTGAGCTCTCCTAGTGTCATGGCACGACAGTGGCATATCCACAGATTCAATTCACCAACTGCAGCAGATCTGCTTTGCATGTAATTGTAACTTGGGTTTGATCGAGTTTGTAAAGAGTTAAGATGTACCTGAAAATTGCTAACACTGTTCTTTGGGCTGCTCTCACTTCTGTTCCTGAGCAGAAAAATATGTCAAGATTTTGGTGCAGGCTTAAGGCTTTTCAGAATATGGCAGCAGGAAGCTTTTGGATATCACTGTTTTATTAGATGTGATATTTTTAGATCTTCATTCTTGGTGAAATCAACGCACAACACATTTTTGTGAGGAGAAGAATTTAACCTCAGTTTTAACTTACTTTGACAAATATTCCAAGTAAGAAGTAAAAAAAAAAAGAAAAAAAAAAAGAAAAAAAAAAAGAAAAAAAAATTTCAAGCTTTGTTTTGTTTTCCTTCCATGGTTAACAGATGAACTTTCCTAAATCTGAAGTAATAAGAGCCTGGCATTTTGGTGTTCCTTGCATTGTACCTGACTCAAAAATGTCCTTATCATGATTGATACTTTCCAGTATTTTCTAGGGTATTAACAGTTACATAACAAGTGAGCAAACCTGAGGCATTTTTTGTGTCACCATTTGCAAGCACTTAATAAACTGTTGGAGCCATTAGTATGGTGGGAAGTTTTGCTAGGAAAATCCTGGAGGCTAAAGTAATACAAAACTCACTAGACTGAATGGGGCTGGCTTCAATGGCTTTTATTTCCCAATAACAAGTGAGCAGTCTGTTCAGAAGCTTGAAGGAAGCCCTGCTTGCACAAAAATGTGGTCCTGGGTGTTGTGTGCTCCCCTACTAGCCACTGCTGTCTCATGGAGGAAAGGAGTTGGAAAGTCAGCCTGGTCTGAGGCTGGGGGCCAGGGCAGTGGAAAAGCCCACATTACCCAAGCAGGTCTGGAGCTGGACAGCATGGACTTCTTGACTCAGCTCCAGGCCAGGCATGAGCAGCAGGATGACAACTTGCACAACAGTGACTTCCTTGCAGAGCTGGCTAGGAAGGCAATCCTTTTGTTTTTATCATTTTTCGGCGTAGCATGAGGTACACATTTGGTTGCTTGCTCAACTACAGTCCACATTTTCTTCAGTGCAGCCAATCAAGTCTTGGCACACAAGTTATCAGACTTATCTGAGATACCCCAGAAAGGCTCAGAACCTCCACTTGAGACCAGTGTTCAGTGCAGTGGGTTGCAGGTGGATTTTTCATGATAACTTTGGTCCTTTCTCAGAAGCAAATTCCTACCTGCCTCAACCATACAGCTTCTTGTTGCTGTTTTTAATACATCAGAAATTATGTCAACAGAATGTTCTGTTGTTTCTCAACAACAGATTAAAAAAAAAAAAAAAAAAAAAAAAAGAAAAGAAGTTAGAAAATTGGAAGCTTTCAATTGCAACTTTGAACAACGCTAGGAGAGCTTTCCTGTCAGCTCCATTGTTCCCACACTGGACTTTTCTGCTGCAGGCCTATGAGGATGCTGTCATTGTCTTTTGTCCTTGAATGTAGATCGTATGACTTGCAGTGTTCCCGCCTCTGATGTTGTTTTCCCAAGGCAGCCTGTAATGAAGAAAATACATGCTCAAGCTAGAACAAAGTCCACCGCTGCCTCACTAGCTAGGAGGCTGAATACAACATGTACAGTTTCAGCAGTGAGTGGTTGAATTTGAATGATTGGCTTGGTTTCTGCAGAAACCAGCTCAGCAGAGCGTCTCCATGCAGAGGGTGGACTCATTATCAATGCAGACAGTTCTGCAAATAAAGAGATGCAGTTTTCTACGCTTATGGGAACAGGTACAAAGAAGAGACAAAAGACTCTAGTCCTTTGCGTGGGTGTCAGGTACTCTTTTTCTAGGACTGCTGGAATCCAAAAGAGCTGCTGACAAAAGCTGTGAGATGAATTCATGTGTTTAATGGCACCTCGTCGTGGGAGAGTTTCATCCTCCCCATGCTGTAAAATTGCTGCCAGACCCTAACAGTCACTTGGTCAAAGGATTCAGTGCTTTGCACTGGAAGCTGGTTGTTTGCCTCCCAGCTTCTTTTCCTTGGTGCACTTTGTTGGTCAGCAAACCGACAGGCATAGAGTGACACTGTGGCACCAACAGTTGCGAGCAAGCTCAGCTTAGGGATGCTTTTTGGTATGGAAAAGCAAATGTCTGTCACCTGGCACACCCTGCATGTTTGCAAAGCCCTCCAGAAAACATTCTTCTATTTGATCTATGTATATTTGTTATCCTAACATAAAGGTGTCTGCATAATTTACAGTCATCACTGCCTAAACTGGAAATAGCTGGCACCTTCTTGACAGGCATGGCTAAAAGTCTGTATGCTATGGGAATGACCTGAGTGAGCTGCTAGACCTGCAGAGAACATCATTGAGTTAAAAACAGGAGCAGTATATTAACAACTAAGTACCAAAAATGACAGGAGAACCAGTTTGAAAACAGTGCCCAATGGGAAGTGCTGGGAAGCCCTTATTGCTGCTGCCTGCACTAATCCTGCTCACTAGTGGTAAGACTGGTTTCCACTTCAGTCAAGTATCTCAGCCAGGAAAATCACAGGAGCCCCATCTTCATTCTGACATGATTGGTGTGTAAGGACTTCCCCAGCAGTGCTTATACATAAAACTCCTCTAACCTTGGAAGGAGTTAGCACTTTCCTTTAATTCAGTATTCCCAATAAAGTACCAGGCATTAGTTTTCATTTCTGCATTGAACTCTAAATTTTATTCTGGGCTTTGTTCTTCTCAGCTTTGCAAAACAGAGAAAGGAGGAGGGGTAAGGCTCTTTGGCTTTGACACTATTGAAGCCTGAGGAGCCTCTGAATTTCAATTGAATAGAGCCCTAAGAAAAGATCTGTTGAAGGACGGCATTTCAGTGCAAGAAGGATTTGTGTTTAGGACTTTCCATTACATAATGAGGCTGAAATGGATTAACAAGACCCAGGCTTTCTTTTTCTTGAGAATTGCTGCCTGCACTCTTTTTCTATTAATGATACTTCAGTCACAGCACTCATAGAAAGGTTTTCTTTGTTGTTATTAGTTTGAGAAGTAAATTGCCGCATTGTTTCTCCTGATCAAGAGATTGATTAGTCAGAGGTCTCTAGCTAAAGGGAAAAAATGTTCCTCATTATCAACCTTAAATGCAAATGTATTTGCCAAGAAGAGTTTCAGATGGTGAGGAGGGTGGGGATGGGGCTTGGGGGTGTGCCTTGCTCTTTTGATGTGCTTCCCATAACCATTTACAGATCTTTGAAAGGCGTCCTTCTCATCAGGTCAGTGAAGAAAGAGTGTGGGAACGATGCTCTAGAAAGAGAAAATTAACCATTGCCACTTCCAGCTGGGTGCTTCTTGTGGTATTTTGACAAGTAATGGTGCATTAGTATATTTGTGGGGTTTGTTGTGTTTTGTCTACTCTTTGTCTTCCTAGGTGCTTTCATAATCTGCTGGACCCCAGGATTAGTCTTGCTGCTCCTTGATGTTTGCTGTCCCCAGTGCAACGTCCTGGCCTATGAAAAATTCTTCCTGCTCCTGGCCGAGTTCAACTCTGCCATGAACCCCATCATCTACTCCTACCGGGACAAGGAAATGAGCGCAACCTTCAAGCAGATCCTCTGCTGCCAGCGCAGTGAGAGCGCCAACGGCCCCACCGAAGGCTCGGATCGGTCAGCATCCTCGCTCAACCACACTATCTTGGCTGGTGTCCACAGCAACGACCACTCTGTGGTGTAAAACCACAGCCAGCCACGTAACCAACAAAGAGCAGCAGGCTACGCCACAGAGCGGGGTGGGTGCATGGGCCCAGGGAAGGTAACTCACTCACAACGTTTTCTTAAACACTAATGGACTACAAGTGCATCTTTTCCAGGGAGCCTGGCACACCAGTGCAGACCACCCTGTCCACAGGACTGGCCAGGCTGCAAGGCCTTTGATTTCTACTTTAAAAAGTAGAGGCGGAGGTCATCGGTAGCCCATGGAAAGCTTTGCTGAGACTTTGTTGGACTTCGCTGCATCTTGGTGCCAGTCTGAATCAACTCTGATTAATTAAGCTTATAACTGCTTCACTGCATTTACATGTAGCCACTTAGTATTTTTAAAAAGGGAGTAAAGGGGATAAAACTATGCCTATCATTTAATAGACATGTAATATGTATCACCATCAGCATGCTTGTGATGAACGTTTTCTGTGCAGGGAGTAAAACTGTGCTCTAGTCTTTGTATCCTTAGCCACACTGCCATAACTTCAGTAAAAACAAAAGTATTTTTTTCTAACACAGGCAACAGGAAGATGATGGAAACTGACTCTTCTTACCTTCATTACTGGTGTTAGAGAATGCATGTTCTGTGTGTATGCAGATTGTTTTAATTATGAAAAAAAAAAGCTCTTTGTAAAGTCTGCAGGAAAGTAGAAAAGCATAGACTGTATTCCAATGTTTGTTTAGATTATGAAATAAACAGTACTTTAGTCACAATGTATATAAGGTTCTTCTTTGAAATGCAGTATGAAATGTGTAACATGAAGGGTACCAAGTTTTTTATGGACAAGTTCTTAAAGTAGAACACATCCCTAGGGCTCTTAAAGGGCTACAATCAGGTTGGTAGCTTAAAAAAATGTATTTATGGCATTGAAATGTTTTTCTTGCTTATGGCAAAAAGCATAAGCATTTTTAATGTGAAAAACAGTGTAAGTTTTTATAGACCTTTTCTTGTAATTGAAAACGAAACACCTTTTGCATTTTTGCACTGAGAAATATTTGTAGGGTATCTTTTAAATTATATACCCTTCACTTCAAAAGCAGCGAGCCACTAAGAACCAAGGTACAATTTTATTTTGTGAAGTCAAGACTTTACATCATAGTCATCTATTGCAAATGACTGGACCATGCTACAGATAATAGGCACACATGCACATTTTTATAAATAGCTAAGTTAACAGGTGGACTTTTTCATACCAGACTGTTTTGAAGAGAAATGGCACTCGTGAATATCAGTTGCCAAGAATCACTGACATTAAACAAAACTGCTTAACAGGGGTAAATGTGAGCAAAGGTGGGATCTTGCTGATAAAAAACTTGGGACCTTTCTCTGTGAAACTGTATGTTCTCCTAACAATGTAAAATATATCAAGAGTAAATTCCTGGGGCCATTTTCCTTATTGTCATTTGCCTCTATACCAAAAAAAAACCCCAACACCCAACAAAAAAATAAACACGCCCCAAAAAAACCACAAAACAAAATCAGAGATGTGTATCTTTCAGTGTACCCTACTGAAATGTAACTTACGGAACAATGTTCTCCCATTCGGGCATGGAAGAAATGGAGGGGAGAGGGTCAGCCCAGCAAAATCCAGTGTTTTTAGCATCTCTTGCTTTGAGGGTGCATAAAATTGCTTGGAACAGGCAGTTTCTTGCTGAGGGAGGGAAGAGAAACAAGTGAGCAAAACTTGCCTCCACTGAATAAAGTGAGAGTTTTGACGCTGCTTTCAGGAAAACTGAAATCACCTGAACTGTCAAGCTAATTTTGTGTGGACACTGTGCAAGGTGGAGTAGGCAGAATGGATAAACATAACATTATCTGCCAACTGACCAAGGTTTTAATATAAACACTTGCTTTCAGCAAGACAGCTCTTTTTTTCCTGACTGTATTTGAGAGCAAGTGAATGTACAGGTTGATTTGGTTTTATTCACATAACCATACTGAGAAAGAGAAGAACAGGCTGTATGAATTTATTCTTTAAAAAGCATCTGCTTGCTAATCCACTCATCATTTTTATTTAGTGCCTGCTTGATGGTTGAACTAGTGCAGGTAAGCAGAAGAAAGAAGAGGGTAGACTGCCTCCAAACACAGGAGACATCTGACTGAAAAACAATTTCTGTTTCTCAAGAGTGCTTGGACTTTTTTTCTTTCTTGGATCCAGTGAGAGCACTTTTTCTTGTCTCTATCATCCCCACAAAAAAAAAGAGAACATTGTGGACACTTTATTTTAGGGGTTTTTCTTTGGATGGAGGTTGTTGCCCTTTCCAAGTGTCCTTTATACTGCTGGGGAGGATGGTGTTAAAAAATAGCAGCAAATCATTCACCCTAGTTTACCCTGCTCAATGTGTAGTGGGTTTTGAGAAGCCACGGGTGAATAATTTCAAACCAGGAGTGCAATCATTCAAGATATGTGGGTGGGTGCAGAGGTCCCTTGGGAAGATGGATGCCCAAGGAGGCTTTTCTGTTGTCAATGTGATTGCAACAGATGGCAGTTGCTGTCCAGGTACATTGATCAGCCCCTCTCCAAGGAGGTACTGGACAATTCAAGAAGCTGGACCCTTTGACCCCTTAGCAGCAGCTAAATTTCGGTTGTCAGGTATATTAATCCAGGAGCACTTCTGGCAGCAGGTGGTTGTCTTCTAAACAGTGAAGTGCAATGCTTTAGATCAAAGGCTACAGGAGGCAAACATTTTACAATTGCACTAGAGGAACTCACTGAGCATTTGGCTGCTCTTTAAAAATTTAGTTAGTGCTTTGTGTTGTTGACATGTTGTTTCTATATCCTTGGGAAATCTGATCTGTGAATTGAGTGGTTCTTTGCAAGCTAGTGAAATTAAAGCTGCGGTGAGCAAAGAGAATAAAAACCAGAGCCTGCAATAGAAGGATTCATTTGCTGTCTTCTTTAGAATGGTTCCCATGCCATTTGTTTTTGTCTCAGAATTTTTTTAAGTTTTACTTCTCTGTTCAGACTTTCCAGCTTCATTGTGCAGTTATAGAACTCACTCCTGCTATGTGAAAACATGGTACAAAGTACTTCAGGGAAAAAAATTGCCCCTCTTACTTTTACTTATCTCGAATTCTTCAAAAGGTTTTAGAAGACTTCTTAAAATACCAACAATCCTCCCACAGTCATTAAAATTCTTCTGTTGCTGGCTGCCCCTGGTCCAAGTAAATCCTCTTGAAGTTCAAATGTAATGGTGTTTGTGTCAGCAACTGTAGTGGTGGGGAGTTGTGTATTAAAAGGAATATGGTTGATGCAATCATTTGCGGGTCAAGGAAAATGTGTTTTCCTAATTCACATTTTTTCAGAGGCAGCATAAGTCTGAAAACTAATTGAAAAGATGGCCTTTGAATGAAGGACTACTAAGTAGAATTTTAATTCCCTGTTGCTATATAGAAAGAGGCTGGGTGACTCATTGGTCAAAAAAAAGCACAGCTTTCATGTAAAATTTGAAAGTATATTCCATGGAAGTATATTCTATTTTACCCCGTATATTCTATGTATGTTTGACGCAGTGCTTTTCTTGTCATCCCCTTTTTTGTTCCGTGTGTTCTGAAATATCTTGGTAGCTTTAGGCTGGCTTCTAAATGAGATACTGAAAGCTCAGAAGATAGGGCAGACCAAATAAAGACCTTTTCAGTGATTTCTAAAACTAAGCACACCTTTCTGTCCATAGTGCACCAGTAGCAGAGTTTTTTGAATAGCTGCCACAAGATCCAACATTGTTTTCTTAACTCTGTCCTTCCTAAATATTCACAGCTGTGGCACTGTTTAAACAATGTGGCAACAAAGGCTCATAGTAGTCACTTGGTGAAAAGGAAAGGGCATGGTTGCTATCTTCATGGTGCAAATTAAGTCTGGGGAACTTGGATGTTAAACAGGAAAGGACATGTTTTTATGTCCAGTGTCTTGGTTCTGCTTCCCCTTTTGAGTAACTTTTCCATATCAGCATCAATTTCACCCAGTATGGGATTTCACTGAAATGATACTTTCCAGGTCACTCCATGTAGTATGGCTTTTGGTTTGCACTTCTGTGGTGGCCAGGGGTTTGGTCATGGCCAGTCTGGATCCTAGGAGCAATTTTTCATGGGAAACTCAAGTGGGCTCCGCTTCTAAAGCAGGTTTTGTAGCTTTTTCTGAACGTCTGTGTTTCCCCAAAAGTATGCTACCAGATACCATACTTAACTACTGTAAAGCCAATTGGGGTTTCTGTCTGTGACTGCCAGAGCCAGATCTGTCTCTTCTCAGTGCCGTAGGTGTCTGCAGACTAAAACCACACAGCTTTTTCTTTGAAATAAATAAAAGCCCACCCAGCAGATTGTTTTTCCCAGGTTGAATTAAAAAGGTCACCCCCAGATGGAGAGGCTTTGAATGCAAACACCTGTGGTCTGTCTTTCAGTTGGTGTGAATCAAGGCAATGCAGAGCAGAGCAGGCAAAGGCATTTCTCTAGGGCATTGTCCCCATCTCGTGCAGAGGCATGACTCCATCCCTGTTGTACCTGTCATCCTTTTGGGTCCCTTCTGACCACAAGACTGGATGGAGCTGACAGAGGTGAGCCTTAGTGAACTGGCTTTTTTCCCACTTGGTGCAGAAGTAGCATAAACCAAATACAGGCTTTTCCTTTTTCTGGTCCTCTTTAAGGCTTTCTTGTTATTGCAAGTGTACTGTCATGCCCTTTCCAACCAGTTCTTGCTGTTAGCCGTTGGTCTGTGCTGTACACTAATGTCTGTATGGAAGGGATTTGCAACTTGCAATCTCATTTGTTCAGACAAATTGCTTGGGGTTTACCATTTGATTGGAAAGGCCACTTCCAAAAGACATATAGCTTAAAGAGTACTAACTCCCACACCTGTCCAGCACCTCAAAAAAAAGTGCCCATATCTTTTCTCCCATTTTCCTATCTAGAGGATTTTCCAAGCAGCTGTTTACCCAGCTCCTGTTTTTTAAGTTTATCAAGGAGAAAAAAGGCGGTTGATACTAAAAAACAAACCAAACCAAAATAAAACACTGTCAACAAACAGAAACCCTACAAAACAAAAAAAATTTAAAACTACAAGAAAACCCCACAGAATACAACAATATTAAACTATGCTGCTGTCTCCTGCAGTACATAGAAATCCAATCCACTGATAGCTGCCAACATTTTAACAAGAGCTTCCATGAAATGTTCCCATTTGCCTGTGATAAACTTCTGATAACCAGAAGTGTATGTGGGAGACTCAGGAATCTGTTCATTTGTTTTCCTGTTTAAATAAAGATGTGTTTGTAACTCACAAGTATAGAGAGCCAATAAGTTTGGCAAACAATTTTGTTATAAGTGCACTTACTGTAAATGTTTAGAGGTTATATCTAGTACAATAAAGTATTTGGCATGTGTAATATGGAGTGTGAAAAAAAACCCCTTTGTTGGGAGAGCTGGTATTTTGGATGTGGAGAGGAATTATTCAAAAAACATGACTGAGACACAGGTCTCTTTCAAGAAAAAGCAGAGGGCTGGCACACAGGGACAAGGAAGGGACAGGTTATTTCCAGTAAATCACCTAATAATACATTCTGTTTCTGATTCTTACCTGTCCACCTTCCTTTCAAGCCCATATTTACACCAATTAACATCAGGCCTCCTCTAGTTGCTACATAGAAAAATTTCCTGCATAGAGAAAACAAACCTGCTGCTTCTTTTCCCTTTCCCTCTTCTTTCCTCTCTTCCTCAGCTTTCTTCCTCTTCCTTTCATCCTTTACCTTACTTTCCTTTTTTGCTATACATAGACATCTTTGTCATACAATGTGTCCCCAGTTTTAACCATAGAAGGTCATTCATTGACTAAACCAAAGCTGGTTGGCACATATATAGAAATGAATGTGTCCACACACAGATCTGCAAAGCCATACAAAGGAGGCAGAAATGAAATAAAAAGCATTATTTCAGTGCTGCTAAGGTATAGCTCATTTAAAACCATTTACATGCTAACTCCTATTTCACATTTGGAAGGCAAGAGGAGTTACATAAAGTGTTCATTAACCCCCTGCCTTTTGTTAGAGAAGCCAATCACTTACACACTGATAGAAGCCAAGTGTCTGCTTCAGCAAATGAAAGAAAATAAAGTTGGTGTTCCTAATGGCTCGGGGCATTATTAAGTACAAAAATGAAAAAAAAAAAAAGAGGAGAGTTTAATTTTTTTTCATCTCCCAGATCCTGGTTATTCGTGACTAATGCCCTGGTGCTGGGCTTTCCATGGCATGTCACGTGCAATGTAAAGCAGCCCCATAGAGCTTGAGTGCTGGACATAATGATCAGAAAGCCAAAATACACAATTGCTAAATAAATCATGCCTCATGAAAATGCACTGCAGTGCCTCTGGGATTTTCTGTTTAAGCCCTAGATCACCATTTGCTGGGAAAGTCAGACTGTTTATATGGCGATCTGTTAACATTAAATACACAGCACGTGCAGCGACACAACCGCAGCCGCAGCACGCAGGAGGCAGCACACAGAGCAGGAGGTCTGAGAGCAGAGAGCCAGCACATTTGAGATCACAATGCTCAGAGCCTGCAGTGCACTTCCCTGCATTGCATGGGCCAAAAGTCCCATTCTGAGTTGTGCCTTTATGAGCCACTTCAGGCCAGGCATGTCTGGGTGGACAGGCCTGCTGCACATGAGCTGGTCCCAGCAGAAGCAGATGCAAGTCCAAAGCGTTTCTCCTCTTAACTGCTTAGCCTTCACACAGTTGTGGATCTGCTGCTCCCACCTCTAGTCCTTGCAAGCTCAGCCTCTTGCTTAAAATTCTTGTCACCCCTCAAAGAGTCTGTCCAGCGTTTCATTTTCGTTGCCTTTCTCTGTGCCTCCCCCAGGAATCCTGAACCATCTTTTTGTCAAACTGCAAGGCAAATGCCAAGTGCTTTAACCACAGATGCAACTCCTTTGGGGGACAATGTAGGAATGGAGTTAAATCCGGTTGGCAGCTGGTCTCAAATGGTGTTCGCAGAGTACAGTATTGGAGTCAGTTCAGTTTAATATCTTTATCAATGATGTCTGATGGGTGTCACCATCCTTAGAGATACCTAAAAGATGTGTAGATGTGGCCTTTAGGGACATGGATTACTAGTGGGCTTAGTGCTAGGTTAATGGTTATACTCCATGATCCTAAAGACCTTTTATAACCCGAACAATTTGACCATTGCAAGGGAAATAAATAAATAAATAAATACAATATATAGAGAACAAGGAAGTGAATAATTGTGGGGAGGAAGGGACCACACAGAAGAGACTCCCCTACCTTCTGTGCAGGATTTGGTTTATGATCTTTTCAAAGGCTTTCTGGCAAGTTCAGGAAAGAATTTTGGGTTGTGGGTCTTTTTCAAAAGGAAAGAATAATGCTTCTTCCACAGCATTCCTTTTTTTTTTTTTGTCTGATTGTTGGTTTAGGTGTATTTAATTTATTAAGAGATCAAAAGATCAGTTGAAACAAGGAAAAGCTTCCCATTTACCACCCACACTCAGCACAAAATTAAACTGTTTTTATATAAATGGTGTTTTACCACTCAAAGATTGAAGGATGCTTCAAGGCATGATACAGATTGGGGTTTTTTAACTTCTGTTTTTCCAAGGTTCATGATATCTGGATATTTTACAGCTTATTCTGCCACAGATTTTGAAGTTTGCACATTCTTCTTGTCCTCAAGTGTCTCTTTGCAATCATGCTTTTTCAAAATATGTAAACACTCCTTAGTTCTGGGGAGTTACTCAAAAATGTGCCTGGTTTGAGCTAGTCCAGCTGCTGCAGCCTTCCAGACCTCTCTCTTGTTTGCTCACAGTGAGGTCTAATTTTGAGCCACAGCTAGATGCTAGCAAGTGACAATTATTTTGTTTAGAAATTCTTGTCTCAGGGGAAATGTCAATAATGTATATCTGTCCCTACAGCTAATTCAATGTGCTGCAGGCAAGCTGGCTGCCCCATGGTGTTTCTTCAACAGACACATCAGAAAAACAGACTTTACTGAGCTGGATTGGGTTAAGGGTTTGAAAAAGGTGACTGACCTTTCTTTTGTTTTTGAAAACATCATTCCTACATCTGTGCATGAACATGCTTAGGGGTGAGCTGTTGTTTAGTCTCCAGATCATCTGCCCTTTTTCCTACTGTTCAGAGATGTGCACACTCATCTGTGGCCCTGATACCCCCAGAACTGTCAGTGGCAACAGGGCTGAGATGAGAAGTGCTCAGCATGGAACAGGTGCAGGGGCAGAAGGAGCAGAGGTCTGTCAAAATGCTCAGTAATGGTCCAGCTCTCGCCAGCACAGATTTGCACGGACCGACTGGTGTCAGCAATGCCCTGTGGGCTCCTGACCCCTGAGTGGGGCAGTGCCAACCACTCATTTTGGAGGTGGGAAGGACAAGGAAGTTCCCAGCTCATGCTTAAGGAAGTGAAGGGTGAAACTGTGCTCCTGTGGACATACTTCTGGTTCTTGGGATTACTTTTAGTTGTTTCTCTTTTTTATTTCCCACATCATTTATTTTACCTCAAATGTCCAGGTGGAGACAGCCCTCTGGGTTTAAAAAGTACCAGGCACAAAGGGGCCCAGCAGCAAACGGAGATTTTTTTGGGTTGTTGGCCAAAGCATCTTATGCTCACAAGCAGGAACTGTGATGACAGGCTGAGAAACAGCAACCTGACATGCCTATGCCTTTTTCCTTCCTTGTTCAGGGGAGAGAGAGATCTTTCATATTTTGGAGGAGGAAAGCTCATTCTAATACCACAGATGCAGCTTGGGAGAGTTGCTTCAGGTGGGCTGATAGCTCTTCAGGAACATCTGCAATGGAGGGCAGCCTTGTGGCAGGGGATGGGTGGCCAGGCTGGGGCAGCCGGGCATGACCACATCAAGCTGGCACAGACCCAGGGCAGTGGGGGAGCTTGCTGGAAATGGCAGGTGCTGGTGGTTCAGAAGCACCAGTGTTTCTTGTGGATTCATTCCTCAAAAACATAGCTAGGGGGTGGGGAATAGGGGGTAGGGAAAAAAAGAAAAAGCCTGCATATTTTCTATACAGTGGAAAACCTGATTTTCATTCCAAATGCTTAAAAGCACTAGCCATTCACACTTGGTCTTCCAGAGGGAGTGCACAGGAAAGTAAAGCAGCAACTGGGGCCCTTGACTGTTAAGACCTTCTTTCTTGTCAGCTGGACAAATGCATAGTTTGTGTTACAATGTCTATATTTTGGTCTGAAAACATCAGGCATGTTTAATGATTTATTCTAAGTGCACACATAAAGCCCAGTTGCGACACAGGCAATGATTTTGCTTAGACAAACTCCATGAAAACTTGCAGGATTAGACGACTTTCACTTTAAAGGGGTTTCTATTTTATATTTCAGTGCATAAAACCGACAAATACTGGGCAGCATTATTTTTTTCTAAGCAGAACATACCCTGAATCTAAGTAAGTGTTCCAAAATCCTGAAAAAGCACAAAGAGCAACTACAAAGGGAGAAATTATTATTTATTTTTTTTAGTCACCATCCACAGATAACAGCTTCCTTTTTTTGGAACCAACCATATCAACCTAGCTGCTACAGAAGGATTACTGTCCTTGAAAACTCCCAGCTTCTGAACCTGACTTGCACCCTCTGAGCTCAGGGAAGGGAACATCAAGGAGGTTTTGTCCACCCTCATGATTTTCTGCCTTACCATGGCTGTGGAGGTGTAGAGGGCAGCAAGGACCAAATGGACTTTGGAAGGGAGGAGGAGCTCTCGTCTTTCTGGGGTATGAAGTCAGCCCAGGTGGGCAGCTGTGTCAGGGAGCCTTACCAGGAGGAGCAGCCACAGGTGAGCCACAGGGCCATGTTGTGAGAGGAACATGACAAAAAATGTTTGCAAGCAGTTATATGAAATAGAGCCAGGCTGGACTACACTCTTTCCTGCCTCTAGCACTTTACTAAGAGGTGAAATCTCTGTGGGGATACAGCGGAACACCGCTAAATTGTGGCTGAAGGAATTATATGGTTATAATGAAACCATAAAGTGGATTATAAGGATTGCAAACCTGGTCCAGAGAGCAAGGACATAAATGTTTTCTAGGATGAGGCTTCTTGTCAGAAGGCAGCATGGTGCTTCACAATGAACTCAGGATGGGCTCCTCTGCACTGTCCTTAAATTATGCTCTGTGGTTATAACTCAGCTAAAAATGATGTGTCAAATAATGTATATGGCTTTGACCATATTTAGAGGGTCTTCCCAAGAGTGTGGAAAAAATGGCAGCCTGATGGCCCTGTTGCCTCTCCGGAAGCTCCCAAACAGTGGAGATGTCTGGACTGCATTGCCTGGCCAGAAGGTCGACTATGGCAGCAGAATCCATTCCACAGGAGATGGTGTATATCAGGATGCGTGTATCCTGCACATAGAAGCAGAGTGTGTGATTTTCTTTCTCTCTAGTATTTGAATAGTATTTTGAAAGTTTCTTGCAGTACAGCTATAGCCAAGCTAGATGTTTTATTAGTGAGCAGACACCAGGCAGTGTGTGTGGGGGGGAAATCTAAGTCATCTATGCAAAATTCAAGTTCTTGCTTTTTCTACTCATGTTCCAGAGAACAGTGGTATAAAAGGAAGTCTTTGTAACACAGTTGGGGTTTTTTTCTCTTAATGTCAGTGTGCTCTGTTCCTTTACTTGCAAGGCAAGCACTTCTCCAAAGCACTTACATAGCTGAAGAAGCATAAAGTTTTGTTAGAATAATTTGGCTGAAAGTCAATAAGACTTTTTTTCACAAGTCCTAAATCACTCCCAAATGTGGCTGTGTTCATTTTGCTAAGTTTGATATAAGAGACACAACTCAGCTTGTGTCAAGATATCTGTGCTAGTCTACCATTGCTTGTGCTAGTCCAGGTTAATCTGGTTCAGGGACTAAAAGAAATTGCACCAGTAAAAGGCACCTTTGTTGCTGCGTCTTGTATTTCTGTCTGAAGGTGCAACCATTGAAGGAAAAACATCACATTCAGTCCAGTATGCGCCACTGAAATTTTTCTGGTGTAGGCCATGGACTCCTAAGTAGCTCAGACACTTTTGAAAATACTGCTCTTCATCCAAATAAAGTAAAAGAGCAGCCAGTATTCAGAGTAAGTGGCTTTGCTAGTAATGTTCCTTAATGCAACCTCCCACACGCTTCACCTTCAGTGAGTAACTCCATAACTGAAAAGTCTGGAGATGGTCCAAACAAAACAGTGTGTTTTCCATTAGGACTAGAAAAAAATTACACAGCATATAAATTTACTATGAAGCCGTGTTGTTTCCTATGAACTAACAGTGACATACGTGTGATTTTAATAAAGAAAACCATGATTTCATTAGTTAACACTGTGTGTAAGTCAAGCATACAATGAAAAACAAAGCAGATCCAGTCATTCATCAAAGAACTGTTCATCAATAAATATACATGAACCTTTGCAGTCACACTGCCAGTCTGGGTGGTCTTCTGTCTCCTTCTTCTTCCCTAAGCATGCCCAGCCCATTCACAGTTGGATTCACCCCCAGAGTCAGCAGTGGAGCACTGTGCTGAGAAGGGCTGTGGTCTGGGTGCATGCCCCTCTCCTGGGGGCACAAGGCCATCACATGATACAATGCAGTCACTGTACCATCCTGCACCTTCCTTTCTGGTGCTGCCTCTAACCCAAAGACCCTGGACACAGTCAACAAATACAAGGAATAATAATATAAAGAAAAGGAAAAAAAAAAAAAAAAAAAGAGAGAGAAAATGCAGCCAGCCAAATAAAATATTGTGCAAAGACTCCAGAGATAGCAATTATGCCTGACTCTACCACAGGTTGTATACAACTAGGCAATTAGCCCTCAGTATCTAAGTTTTCCATTACAGTGAGGAGTTTGTTCTCTCTGCTTCCTTTCCACCATGAATTCCACAATATGGGAAATACCACTTTGTAATGTGTTTTTGCAGAACCTAGAGCAATAAATGAACATGTTCATGGGAATGCATTTACACCAGCAAATGAGGCCATTTCTGGATCAGATCTCAAGAGTCACTCAGTTGAACAGCTCAGTCACCCAGCTGAGTGGGTGTCAACTCAGGCGTGAACTGGTTAGTAATCTATTTACCTCATTCTTTTAGAAGGGTTTAGACAGGAAAGAGGGAATTACATATGAATGCAGTTGGAGAACAAAACTAGTAATGAAGGAAGAAAGCAAAATATATGTTCAATGATTATAAACTAAGAGGAGAATTGTAGAAAAAAAAGTTAAAAGTAACGGATTAAATGTGAAGGTGAAAAAAACTCCTTGTGGTTAAGCTTTGCTGAACCACATCCAGAAAACTAACGGGCTGCAAGGCTTTATTTTCTGCAGGACTGGAGATGAGGAAGCAATCAAAGGACCTGCTGAAAAGTAGGATGCTGAAGTAGTGTCCATCAGGAAACAGCTATGCTTCCTGAAAATCTGGAAGGCTTGAGTCAGTCAGCAGGTTTATCACTTAAACAAACCCAGACCCCTACAGCTGCTGAGGAGGGTTATGGAAAATCGGTGGGACCTTGAGGTCCTGTGGAGTGCTGTTAAAGGGAAGACTGTGGTGCTTGGGAGGAGAGAGGAGGGAATGGGCTTTGCCAGAAAAACAGGGAGCAGAGCCATTCAACTTCAAATATAAGTGAAACACAGATCAGCATTTGTTGGAGCAGACTTAGTTAACAAGCAATCCATTATGGAGGATCTTGGCTGGAACCTGCAACATCAAACTCACTAGTGGGTGAGATGGCTGTTGGATGGGAGTGTGAATCTGCAACGCTCTATGGAAAAATAGGACCTGAATTTTCCCTGGTTTTCTCTCCTGGGTTTACAGTCCTTTCAGACATGGTAATTCTCCAGGGGCAACTAAGAATTTTCATTCATAAATATGGAGGTGAAATGTCTAATCCAAGGAAGAGAAGAGGTCTGTTAAGCATGTTGAAATGGCCCTCTGTGGGCCAGCTGCAAGCTCACTGGGGCTGATTTCCATCACACTGTGTGCAGGATGGAGCCCAAGCCATCCAGCTGCCAGCCCTCTGTTTCCTGTTGTGTTCAGTTGGACTTATTTGTTTCCTCCCCTTTGTGACAGATGGAAATGTGTTCCTTGCTTCCATCACCAGAACCAAGGCCATGGCCACAGCTATGTTTTGCTGAAACATTCAACCCGACATTCTCCTGTTGAATTTTGTTGTAACAATCAAGATCAGAAAGAAGGTAGAATAGTCCCTCAAAATCAGCTTCATGACAGAGTGCTCATGTCTCTCTGTAGAGACAGAGTGGATCTCCTCCAAAAGTGCAAACATAACTGAATAGGAGTGGGGCATCCAAGAGAGACAAGGTTGGTACTATTGGAAGGCATTGCCTTCCAGCAAAACTCAAGGTACATAGTTCTAATGGTCTCAGGGCACATAAAAGCAAGGGCACATTTGTTTTGCAAGGTAATTGAGTTCAGGGGCCTGCCGCCTTCTCCCAGGCCACTAAAGGTGATGGAAAGGAAGTCCTGCTGACTTCAGAGACTTTTGGGTGGGAACATCCCTGCCATGAGGGGAAGCATGAGTCTCACCAGTGGTCCCAGGGGCTGAAGCCAGCACAGAGTTTCCCACAGGGTCCAACACTGTGCCTCCAGATGGGATGTTCAGGATGTTCCAGATGTCAATACCCACTCAGTCCTTGGACACCTCCGAAGCAGCAGAAAACAAGGTGCCACACCAGGTGTTTAACTGGAGTGCACAATGCCAGCCATTTGTGTCAACTTTATAAGAGCACTTGTTCATTAGAGCAAACAAATGCTCTTCAGATAGGCCAGTGGCCATTCTTAGGAAGAAAGCAGTATTTCTCTTTCATGAAGTCTCCATTAGGTTTGCTGCAATGTTTGGTGCACTGGTGGGAACTGCTTCTGTAATAGGATCATTTACTTGTTTGTACAGTTTTGCAGATGGCATACTCTGGAAAAATCAGTTGTCACAGGTTTCAATTCTTACTAAAATAGATCCTCTAAACTGTTTACAGAACCACACTTGATGAAATACAGAAAGTGGTGTTGGTATCTCTTGTCTCATTTCTCTGTAAATGCCAGATGATCCTACTGCAATCAGAAAATCAACTCCAGATGTGTTTCTGTAAGACCAAGATCAAAGCCTGGGCACTGCTTCTACTCTTTTTCAAGTGGGAGTTAAACCTGTCTTTGATGTAATCTCTGAAAACTCATGAAAATAGAAATGAAGGCTGAAGTCCATACTAATATTCAGCAAAGTTCTCCTGTGCCAAGGACTGGTATTAAGTCTCTGAGCTATCTCTGCGACAGCAAGTGATCAGGGCACAGAAGGCTAAAAGCAAGGCTGTGGGTCACGGATAATAGTGGGGTAAAAGTTGGCCTGGAACCTTAATTTCCTACTGTTGTAATCATTATCCTCATAATACTTCTGCTGGGTTTTTTTGGGGTTTTTGGAGGTTTTTTTAACATAAAGGGGAAGTTTGTAGTTTGAAATCATACTGATGCAGTGGCTGAGATTTCCAAAGAAAAGCTTTCCACATTATTTTAGATAGAATTAGTGTTAATGATGGGGAAAAATTTAACTTGTTCACAACCAGTCAGAATCCTAACCCAGTAGTATGGTAGCACTCTGGGCAAGAGAGAGAGGGGTTGGCAATATTATCAAAGGTAGGTTTTAGAGTGAGTGGATCAACCTGCTTTTCCTGCAATTGTTTTTAAACATTGTCAAAATTTAAAAATTCATGTTCCTGGAAGCTTAATACTGAAATGCATTTACTTTTCAATTTTTCAAAGGTGTTTCACTATCCATTATTCTTCTAGAAATCAAAAGAATAGCTGAGGACAATACTAATACCATTTAGTTTGATATTCACCCTTATTACATCCTACATGGTCAGGTATCCAGCTACAATAAATTTTATACTGGTATACAGTGGGTTTGTTTGGAGTATTTATTTTCAGCTAATAAGTTGGTGTTCAAAAGTAAAGGGGAAAAAAGGACTACCAGAAATACAAGTGCAATATTTGGCATGTAAGTTCCTTCTCCACCTCCAGTTTGACTACGTAATGACCTCTCAGGAGGTGTTTCCAAAGTCTGTACATCTGCTGAGTGGCAACTCACTCCCTTGTACAAAAATCCTCACTGGGTCCATCCCATGAGGTCATGGGATGGTGCAGGGAGAGGAAAGCTTAGGGAATGTACAGGAGACTGGCTGAAGGATGCTTTTGGCATGTGCTCTTTTGGCCAAAGGGATGAAGTTAATCAGATGAAGAATGCTCACAGCTGAAGGTATGAAGACGAGCTGTCTTTAGAAAATACCTAGAATTTCTGACCTCCAATAATTATTTCTAGGAGTTAGAAGGAAGGTCCCAGTATAACACTAGCCCTTACAAATCCCAAAAAATGCCTCTCCCATCTCCAGCTGCAGCAGGAGGGCTGAGGAGACAGGCCCACTCTGTGTTGACTTGCCTGCAGCAAACTCTGAATCAAAAAACAGCAAAGTCTGACAGATTAAACAGAAATAACACAGTTGAACGAGGGTGGGCTGCTGGAGGTCCTTCCAGGAATGATCCATCATACATTAGCACAGACACATCAGGAGAGCTGACTGCATTTCCTATTATTTTGTGAATAAGTAGTTGACATGGTAAGAGCAGAAATGAACTGAATGATGACTCTGGGCAAGGGATGTCATTACGACATCCACAGTATGGAGAGGTGTTAATGGCAGGAAGGGGAAATTCTTGGGAAAAAGAAGTGCGGGAACCTGTAAAGAAGAAATGGAAAGTGAAAGCAGAACCCACATAGATGGAGGATTTTTCTCTCTGGTACAGGCAATGGTGTCTCTATAAAATGGTTTGAGAAATATAGCTTTGGACATTTCAATCCAGTGCACACACTATTTGCACCGAAGCAAATGTCTCTCTCACACAGTTGTTTAAAACAACTTCCTTATGATTTCACAGGTGTCTTTTTCCACAGGACTTTTCACTACCCTGTCTCTAAAATAGGTGCTAAAATTCCACTACAAGTGAGGAAAACAGCAAAACCAGCACAAAGGCTTTTTGTTTGTTTGCTTAGAGTAGCATTCCTCACTACGATAGGATGGAAATAGCTTTTAACTCCTATGCTGACACAACCGAAACACTAGTGGCCAGGAAATGCTTCTGAACTCAACTGAAATCTGAGCTTCCAGCAGACCTAAGAGGAGAAAAAGCAGACAGGCATCTGTCCTGAGGCACCTGAGAGATAAAAAGAAACAACAGTGCAGCAAGTAGAAAATGTCACCATCTTCTACTGAGAAGTCTTTGCAACCCAGAGGACTCTAAAGCCCTTTACAAACCATCTGCCTGAATGCCAACACCCCCCTCCCCGATCTTGGAAGAAACAGACCAAGCCTTGTGTGTAGGAGGATCTACAGCTGTTGTCTCTCTGGTGAAATAGCAATATGGAAACCCACTGACATTGCATACCTTAGCTCTCTGTTCAGAACAGGCAGATTAATCACCTAGTCTAAATTATCTTAAAGTGAATCAAAGCATGTGCTCCTGAGGAAACTGCACAAAGCACTATAGGCATGAGAGCTGTGCTGTAAAAAGCTATCCCAGTATTTGTGATTCCTTGCATTAACAAGTCTCTTCCTGCAGCTGGAAAATACATATTTCAGCAATGTGATGGCCAAGGGATTATTTGAAATTCTTGTGGGATGGATTCTTGCAAGAAGGGATGTTATTAAGTGACCTTTCTCTCATAAAAATCTAGAGGTGATCTGGAAAAATCTAAATGCCTGGAAAAACTCTGGGCTGCTACAACTTAGCCTGATCACTGCAAAAGCATCTTCCTTAAAAACAGAGAATTCCTCATTTTCCACCAGCTGGAGATGCTGATTGCTTCAACTTTGTTGCCGCAGAACAGGGCTCTTCCCTCTCCACTACTCCTTCTCCTCATCTTTCTTTGACCATACTCCCCATTTTCCAAAAGCTTCCTGATTCGGTGATGCTCTGCCTGTCAGTTCTACTCCCTGTTACATTACCTGCTTTGACCAGTGCTCCTTCAGGTTACTTTCCATTAGCAATTTTTTTCTATTTCTGGGTAATACCGCGTGCAAGAGCAGGACCTGAAGATGAAGCAATACTCAATGTTTCTGACTTTCAGAACTTTCACTTAAGGGACACATTTCTCCATTTTGAGGTCAACTCTTAGTCTTGTGGGGAAAAAAAAAAATCAGCTATAGCTCTGGATGTCCCAAGCACAGTTCTTCAGGAACATTCAGTCTCAGCATTTCTTTGTGTCCAAGTTTGTGAGAAGAGCAGAAGCAGTTTACACCATCTAGGAAGAAACACAGCTGCAGAAGGCTGACTTCCCATGACAGCTCTCAACAAATTAGCTGCTCTTGTCTATCTGGAAACATGCTTATACTGCTCTCTTACTCTCTTCTCTCTCTCCCTGGCGTCTTGTTTCCCCCATCTGTTGCATGTTGTCATAGATACAGGGCAAAAATATCCTGTTTCCTGAATGCTTCTGCAGCACCTAGCACCATGAAGTCCTAACTTTACAGAGAGCCCTTGGATACCACTGAGATTTTTGCAGCAAATATGTATCTCTTAAGTTAGGCTAAAAGGATATATTTTGAGGATTTGTTCCAGCAGGAAGAAATAAAAGGTTGGAGTTTTGCACATGTGTAATGATCATAGTAAAATTATGCCTTTTTTTATCCTAAAGAAGCCCACTTTACAGAAAGTATCTGGAAGCCTCTTGTATGCCTGTCCTTGCATACTAAAGTGAAACAAAAATTCTGCTGTCAGAGAAATGGCACACTAAACTCGTGAGCTGTGTACTCAGCGGTTTAGAGTGTCACATGTGAGGTTGCTAAGCTCTTTAAAATGCTTTTGAACAAATAGACAGTTACTCCTCCAAGGACTCTGATTCAATTATAAAACAGTCTTTTGGATCAGTGAATATATGAGTAAGGCAAGATGTTTCCTGATGCACTCTGGATTCCACAACTTGAAATAATCTTGCTGGAAAAAACTAAGTCAGGACTGTGGAGAGCAGGTAATGTTGAGTTTGGGAAGATAGATTATAGATGTGCATTTTCTGGACATTTTTTCCCCACAGTGGTCTGTTAATTTTGTTTGTGCACATTAGAATTTTTCCCTTTTGTATTGCTTAAGCTTTCCTCTTCTGTAGCTGTATGCAACTAACAAAGATGCTGCAGCCTTAGAATAAATATCTGCATAAATGATAATATAAATATCCCCCATTTATCAGATTCATTTGACTGTCTGTGTCAGCCAGTTGTACTGGTTTTAGTGGAACTGAAAGAACAGCTAAGTTCAATAAAGAACAATTGAAAGACCTGGGCAAGGACTCGAAGCTAATCCCTGTTGTAAGGGTGGAGTCACTCCTGTAATCAAAGGCAGAAGAGTGGCTGTGTGCACACAGTGACTGTTCAAATAATAGGGAAAGTCTGAGGATTACTTCATAAAATTCATTCAAGACTAATCCCAGCCCACATCCTATCAGCAGTCTGGTTAATGAATCAAACCCCTTTGAGCTATTAACTGTTTTCCATGAAACTGTTCTGGGATGAATTTTTGGCTAGTCACAGAGGCCCTTTAGTCAGAAATAAATTTCCTGAGCAAAGAACTGGTATGGGAATTTTATCACATTGCAGTGGTACAAACATACGCAAAGATGAAAAATTTTTCCCCAAATGACTCTAAATAAGGGAAAAAGTAAAATTACCTCATACCAAGTCACTCCTTACAGTCACACGCCTTGAGATTAAAACTATAGGAAATCATCAGCAGGTTTGGTAATAACCCCTATTACATTTAATGAAAAACTGCTGTAGAGCTACAACCACAATTCCTATTAATCAGCACAGCCCCATCAAAGTCACTCTTCAGTTTCTGAAACCTGAGATTCTGTCCTGGAGAAGACCACAGGAAAGGCAAGTCATCTTATCCTTTGTCTTCCTAATAGCATAGATTATTCTACAGGTCTCTCTAAACATCTAACCAGACATGAAAGGCACCATGCACTTCAGAACAATTTCAGTCATAACTTGCATGGAAGCTATGCTGGAAAAGATTTATTATAGGTTAATGGAAGATTTCAAATGTTTCATAGTTAATGTGTGCCATGAAGGATTTCAAGTAACTCTGAAATAAATTATGGCTAGAGACAACTGATTGCCCTTTGGGCTCCTTAAAAAATTGATTAGCCATCACTAAGGCAATCTATTAAGCACCAATTAATAAACTTTTTTTGGTTTTTTGTATAAAAACCTCCATGAAAACTATGACAAGTGTTTCATTTCTAAGCCTTCTTAATCTGCAAAAGCCCTGGTTTTGCAGCAAATAATTGCTGTCCCTACTTATCTGGAGCTCATAGC
The DNA here is from genome assembly GCA_038380795.1 of Pyrocephalus nanus. Classification (NCBI taxonomy): domain Eukaryota; kingdom Metazoa; phylum Chordata; class Aves; order Passeriformes; family Tyrannidae; genus Pyrocephalus; species Pyrocephalus nanus. Next base: position 60,928,944 of record CM076263.1, on the reverse strand, counting down.
GTGATTCACTGATTTCAAAGGAGCTGTTCTCCAAGTAAAATAAAACTTACACTGGTGAAGGAAGGCAAAGTCTATCTCACAACCCCTGCTATTTAAAAAAAAAGGATTTTTTTTTTCATAAAGAAGGGGAAAATTGGCTGCAGATTCATGGGGAGATAGCAAGTATGAGACATTTTCAGACAGTTGCAATGCAAAATTCAGAGCCAGAATGGGTGAGGCATTGTGCCTGCCAAGCACATAGGCAGCAGCAGATATACATTTCTCCAGATGACAAAACCACCTGCCTTGGCCTTGGAAAATGCATCTGACTCTGACTAACTCGTTAAACCTACCCTGCCTTGTCCTTACTGATCTGTAGCAAAGTAAAAGCGGCCTGTTCATTGTTACAGAGGGAAAGAACATAAAAGAAGGCAAGGTAGTTTTAATAATTTGGCTCACAAAGCTAGGAAAAACCCCATCACCCAATTAGAAAGTCAGATTTTCTGTACATCAGTTCAGATTATTAGAAAGCACTCTGTGGAAACCTCACGAAGAGGTGTTTAGGAGTAAACTAGTTTCTAACTTTTTTTCCACACAGCTGGGTGCACTACAACTTTTTAAGGACTAACCATCCTGAATTATCACAGCAAAGTACCAAGGATCCAGCTGGCCAGAGAGGACCTTCAGAGACTCACTGTGACAAGGGAGGGATTAATAGCAAAGGTTGGTATGAGGGCTGAAAATCGGGAGGAGAAGTATTCTTGTTGTTTTTTGGGGAGCATGAAAGAGAAGGGCTTTTCCTCCAACTTGTGATCAGCTGTAGGCTGAAGAGAGGAGCTCTTCAGTTTTGCTATATTGCTTTTTCTTAGCTAAATTTCTCTTGAGAAATATGTTGGATTTTCTTTCCCTTCTGTTTCTCTCCCCTTTGTTTACAGTCCCTTTTGGGAAAGCCCAGGAGCACTGGGTGGGGGCATTGCTGTGGAGTAGTCCTGCAGCTGCACACCATCACTTTTCTCAAGTTCTGCATACAGCATGGCACTGTTTTGTTTTTTTTTCAGTTGCACCCTTTTTTTTTCATCCCCTCTCTGCTCACAAATCCCTCCACTGTGTGTCACTCATGATCCACAGCTGCACACTTTGTGCATCCTGACCTTGTAAATTGAGCCTATGACACGTTGGCTTCACGTTGTCCCTATGAACTTCCTGCAGCCCCAAGGGGTCACATATCACCCTTCAGTCCACGGGCTTTTAATGGACCATCACCTGGAAATCATGGCATATGTGAGACCACTAGCTTCCATGTTGGGTTTTGCTGTATTTTGGGTTGGATTGGCCTGGTTTTCTTTTTGTTTTTTTGTTTTTTTGTTTTTTTTTTTGCCAGATAGATTCTTCTTAGTATAGGTTTTCAGGGCTTGGAGAACTTGGAAATAGTAGTGCCTTCTCTCCTCTCACCTCTTTCCCCATATATGCTGCTCCATCCAAATGTATCTAAAACAGCGGCAAATGGTTCAGCCTGGTGCCTGGTGTGACCTACATCTTGTGAAAGCTGGGAATTTGCCAAGGAGCCACTTTCTAAATCTTTTGGGTGGAGGCCTAGCTTGCACCATGGTTAATGCCTTGTACTAGCATGGTTCCTCTTGCAGTCAGAAACTGAACTACACCAGCAAAGGGAGGAAGCCTGATGAAGAGTTAAAAAAAGCCTTTTACACAAAATGCCAAAGAGTATGAAGCAGTGGGCTGCCCAGGATGGATGATCCAGCCTTTGCATGTGATCTGCTTGTAATAAAATAATGGAGATCCTGAGCAGTTTGCCCAGTGGAACAGCGCAGTCCTGCTATTTGGCCTTTCATCATCTTTTGCTTCATTAATTTTCTATATCTTGCCTCTCTTTGCTTTTATCTCTGGAGTTTTCTTTCCCTCTCTTGTTTCATTCTTTCATTGTGCAGGAGAAAGCCCAGTGCAAAGTGAAGGGAGCAGAACAGTGGCTGTGACTCATTCCCATGAAGACTTGGTGCAATGTAGACACGTGGCAATAAAGCTGCTCGCTTTCATGGGTATATATGTGTATTTCTCTTTTTTTTTTTTTTTTTTTTTTTTGCATTGAAGGATGTAGGATAAGTTCCTGTGTGAAGTTTGCCAGTTCTGAATTTTCTCAAAGTGTTTAATACATTTACTTGATTATTTTGTAATACACTCTTCAAAAACTGTCCCTGGTTGTCTTATCATTTTAGTCAGACCATCTGGATAATGATATCTGTGTTTTTCACCACTGTAAGACAGAGCAGGGATCCACTTGACAGTTGGATCATTGCATTATTTTGGCCTTAGGCAAGAGGCAGAGAAGGAAAAAAGGAAAACATTCATTTTATATGTGCACACAGACTTCCAGACATTTTCCATTTTCACCTATCTTGCCACTCCTTTGCACTTGACAAAAAAAAAAAAAAGACACTTTCTTTTTAAAATGGCAACATGATTGGGCCCTAAGATCTTAAAGTCAGGTCTGGACCAGCCCTTTTTTTCTGAAATAAGGACCCCTCTGGCATTGCACCAATATTTTCAGCATCTCCAGATCTGCACTACATTCAGCACCAAAAAATACTCAATTTTTTTTTTTAATTACTCTTAATTGATGGAATGAAATAAACTGAAAGAGTATCTCTCTGTAATATTCCTAGTTTGGATAAAGCCAGAAATCACACACATACCAGAGATCAAGCACAGTCATTTCTGTACATTTCTAGAAAGAACAAACTTGTAGCCTTTCAGGCTTTTCTGCAGTAGCCCATAGGATTTCTTTCATGCTTTCTGCTTTTTACATATGTTTCATTTTAACATGATTATTCAGTATAAACCCAGCAATTCAAGCTACATCTTTTAGAAGCATGTGTAATATTGAAGCTTGACATGAACTTAATATCATTTCTGATTCACCTAATCATCTGATAAGAAAATAAATGCATATTCCTGTGCTTTTTCTGTTTTGTCCCAAAGTATTTATGTCAAATTTTTTTGAATCTTGGCAACCTCTTTCTTCAGCATTTGTAATTTCATATTGATAGCTGTTTTTTGACATAGATTTTTGTGTGTAATGAATTGTGTAACAGTATATACATACCATGAGACATTCAAGAAATGAGTGAGGGAATAAACTGAGACACAAAAACTCTTGTGGTGCGAAACTCAGCATTAAAAGCATGTGCAACTGCATCTGTAGTTATGTCAGAGTTTTGAGGGGTGGCACAATCTCTGAGCAATGAAGACCATGCTTGTTACACACAGTACTTTTTGAAGACCCATGACTGAATGCATTGCTTTGATATCAAAGCTCAGAAGTAATTCTAGACTTAGACTTCTACAAGTTATGGCATTCCATTAAAAGCTATTAATAGTTTAAATCAATGCCTTTAGGACATTTTTGTCTCCTGCTTGTCCCTCTTTCATGTATTCTAGGATTTTTACAGCATTTTCCTATCAGCTACAGGAAGGTTCAGAGCACATGTCCAGACTGTTATGCTAGCAAATACTAGCATTTGCTGAAGTTGTAATCTGAAATTGAATTAACAGGGAGCCCTATGTTTGAAACTAGATGAGGAGGTTACTTTGGGTTACTTTTTCACTTGTTTTGTGCTCTACCCCAAGTAATCCCTGCTCAATCAGGTCCCCTGTAGCCTGCAGAGAGCTAAGTGGTCAGGTTTTCCAAGCTGCCCTGAAAGCCCCAGTCTGTGATTTTAAACTGAGTTCATTGCACTTTTCTCATCAAGGCATCTCCGTGGTAGTCTGCAGAGTAAGACACAAGAGTCTCCCTGACACAACTCACACCTTTGCAGACTTGCTTATGGACAGACTGTCTTTGCCTTGGTATTGCTGGGGTTTGTTATGGAGTAGCAGACAGTTCTCAAAGAGTACTACCTTGTGGCAGCCTCTGCAGCTTGCAGTGAGGGCATTTACTACTGTTTTCTTAAGGTAATAAGCAGGAAATTTTTGTAGCTAGCAGCATTGCCAGATCTTTCCTCTCTTCTCTTTGGAGGCGTGCCTGTCACTTTCAGTAGTGTGTGGTCCAGAACACTGTGAGAGCTGAAGAGGTGTCTATTACTTTTGGAGAACTTTCTGCCCTTTGTTCTCTGAGAAAATGCTTTCTTCAGAACCTTGACACAAAAGCAGTAACACTACAGAAGTGAATAATCTGAAGGAAAGTCTTGTTTAGCATGGAGGTTGCTGACTTATTGTTGCCCCTTGGGATTTCTTTTGGCTCAGCACGAGTTCAATCCTCCAATGTCCTGAATATCTCCTGCCAGGAATCAGGCCTTGTTTTATTTTCAGATGACCACATTGTTTTACAGAAGTACTGGAAAATTCACTCTGACAATATTTTTTAATTGTTTATTTCTAAGTCTCCCTTGGCCAGTGGCTAGAGCTGAGGAACAGTGGGCATCCAGGGCTGCAAACATCAACAGCTTCACAGACAAAGCTTACAAACAGCTTCCATCTTCTGTGGCATGAAACACAATATGTGTTCCCCTGTGGGAGATGTACTTCCTCTGCTCAAAAGACATTGTCCTCATTGTTTGAGTCATGTCAAGTCACAAAGGCTGTGACCCTTCTCTTGCATTACAGCCACCACTTGGACACAGATGGGACCTACCAAACAAGGATGGCAAGACCTTGTTTTCTCACAGTGTTGCCTGCAGGAGCTCCTCTGCTTTACATGCTTGACAGAGAGAGGCACTTCTATTTTGTACTAAACGATGCAGGAAGATCATGTGCGAGATCATGTGTGAGAGTTTCTCTCCCAGCTGTAGCCAGACCTGAGCTGGAAATTTCCATGGCATTCTTACAGAAAAAAGGAGATGGGGAGAACTTGATGGGGTACACGTGAATGGAAAGGTAGGCTGGGGGCATGTATCTTCCTGAGTTTTTGCCTGCTGACAAAATGGGACACAGTGTAAGTTACATACACACTGATGATGACCTGTAATGGAAACACATTTCAGAAACACAGGACAGGCCTTTGGAGCTCATATTTTTTAAACAAATCCTACAATGCTTCTGTACTCAGTATATTTAATTAAGAGAAAAGCACTGGCTGAAGACCTGTTATTTTGGGGTTAATTCTTTTTTATGAAGCCAGTGCACACTACTGATGCAGAATGAAGGCATAAGGCTTGAGTGACACCAGGTTGTCCTCTAAGGACTCTTACCTCTACCCAATCTTTCTTACGTTCTCTAATAATAAGTAACCTGATACCAATACAGCCTTAAATAGAATATATATTGCATCTCCTGACACACAAGTGTCCTGTGAAACTTTTCTGTTCCCCCTACAGCAGGCATTCCTCCTCCAGATGGTCGGCAAGGAAGCATTTCCAAAGTCCAGGGACATTACTACCAACAGATTTATGGACCTACTGCTTCTCTGAGGGGAAAGGAAAAGATTTGGCCAAAGGATGCATAAAAGCTTTCTTGGAGGGCTTAGGAGCCAAAAGGGCAGATCTATTTCTATTAAAAAGATCCCCCTTTAATAAATTAAAATATTTTAATAAATTAAAATAATAATAAAAATAAATATTAAAAAATTAAAGAGCTTGATCTCTTAAATGTGGAGGGATTCCCATGGGGAACAGAGTGAATTCCTAGATCTGCAAAATCCTGTGGAGAAAAGATATGCTGGTTTCCCAAGTGCTGGGGGGCCACAGCAGTCCCTGCAAAGGTCAACTTCTACCAGTGAGTTCAGGCTCTGTAAAGCTCCAGCAAAGCATCTGAGCACATGGTTGAAATTAAACATGCATTTATATGTTTTTCTGAGTGAGGAGAGAGCAGCAGAACTGAGGCCAGTGATAAGGGAAAGGTGATATTCTGAAGCATAATATTAAGGCTTGGTTAAGTCATTGAATTATAAACCTTTTTCTTCCTATTAGAAAAGCACTCAGTGAAATTAGGCTCTGTCTCTTGAAGAAAGTGCATATCTTGCTTACAGGTAGTTCTTATTTTTGCAAAGTACCTGTTGCATTCACTGTGGCTTTTTAAAAATTTTCTCATAGTTTTTTTTCTTCATACATATGGGTTTATATTTCTCTGCTTCTGCAAGAACACTACAAATCAGTACACTTTGGATAGAGACCTTCTGTTCCATATTTCAGAAGACTGAGTCCCACCAAAGCTGATGGGTTTTGTTTTTTTCCTGTCCCTCACCAAAGAAAGAGTAACACTCTACTGAGTCCTCTCATATTCATGCATTGATTTTTGCAAAACATTTCAGCTTTTTTTTAATCATAACTGTTTTCCATTATTTTTTTTTCACTTTTAAATTTTCCTCAAAAATCAGTTATCAAATTTGTAGTTTCTTCGTACTCCACCATTTGTATTTTATAGGATAAGGCAAAAAGACGTATGAAAAGAACATGCTGGAGTCTTTTTCATTATTCACCATCCTCCGTTTTCCTCCTGGAGACTCCTGACCACACACAGAGCAGTCATGAGGAGTCTCTATAATTTACTGCCAGATCAGAGCAAAGGGAGTGTGCACACAGCTTTGGAATGGAAGATTTCAGCGGCAGAAGCAAGGGACTGTCATGCCCCCAGGACTCACGTCCAGGATGGAGGGTTTGATAGCACAGGGAGTCCACGCTGTTACTTCAGCTTCAGTGTTATGATTTGGCCTTGCAGATGTTCCCCACTGCAGCATCTGCTAGGACAACAGAGCTGTGAGTGCCTTGCCTTTTACGAGTAGCCTCAGGGGTAGACAGCAGGGGCAGCATCAGGTACATTATTGTCATCTTTGGCAAAAATCTGGGGTTTTGTATCGGCTGCCTCCATTCCTGTTGCATCAGACACTCTGGAAACACCGGGCACATCTGTCATCTAGTCTCATCTCGCTGAACATCACAGTGCCTCGCGGTCACTGGTGAAAAAAAAGTGTGTGTCATTCTTCTTTCACAACAGGCTGGAGAGGGAGCTTCACAAATTCCCCAGAGTGGATGTGGAGGGATAATTTAAGCAGGGCTCATGATTTTCAGACTCTACTGGCAGGGTCCCTTTGTTCTCAGCACACTTCAAAAGATCTCCAACACCTAGAGTTTCTGTACCTTGCAAGAGTCACAAAATACTTAACAAAACTCTCTTTTCCAACTTTTTAACGTAGTTGACAGCTGAGAGCCAAAACAACCAGTAAAAAGAGTAGAACTTGAGAATATTTCTACACAGACCCAATGACGTGCAGAAGTACTGACCAAAACAGTCCTTGAACATGAGCCATGTCTTAAAACACAATTCCTTTACAGAGTGCCTAGTAGATAAAATACACCAAGAGGCTGCTGCTCACTGTTGCTTGACTCCTGTGCCCATACTTCATTGGGATCGCTGGTCCATTAAGTTGAGAGCTGGAATAACACAGAGTAAAAGACAGCCTCTCTCCAAGAAATCTTGCCTTTAAGACCTAATCACAAAATTAAGTCTGTGTGGATAGAACTTTTATCCTGGTTCTGGCCAGGAGGGCATGACTGGCACCCAGAGGTTATTCTATACCACTTTGGATCATCGCCAGGGGTAGAGGGTAGGCAGTGTCTTCTGGGGAGAAGGAGTCCCCCTCAGGTCCATAGCACAAGGAGTGCCTGTTGTGCACTGTCTGTTGTCAAGGGGTTTCTGTGTGAATCCTTCACCTCTTTCTTGTACCCTCTGTCATTAGTATTGTTGCTGTTTGTTTTCTTATCTCATTGTTGTTTCCAGTAAATTGTTTTCAGCCCATGACCTTTACCTTTTGTGCCTCAAATTTTCAACTCCAGCCTGCTGCAGGGGCAGAGAAGGAGGAGAAGGGCAGCGAGCAAGCAGCTGATCATGGTTTGTAGAGTCTCAGTGGGAACACTAAATTGTGGAGTGCCATTCCTAAACCACAACAGCCTTGTGTGCTCCAGGGTTATACTTGGAGCATTATGTAAGGGAAACTGTCCCAAAATAGGTCAGTCAGAACAAGACCTAAGCAAATGCCACATACTGGGCCAAAAGGAACATCAACAAAAAAGCAGAAGAGAAACAACTGGAAATGGAGTAATGTACCTTAGGTCTGTGCATTATCCACAGACCTCAAGTTTTGCCTTGTCTGACAGTGCTGTGGACTCCTGACCAAACCAGGAGCTCCAAGTTTCTTTCAGTTCCTCTTGCTGAGCTTCCTGCAGACCAGTCCAGCCCATGCTCCCAGACTTTTGGGTTCTGTTTGTGTTTTATGTGGATTGGTTCAGAAAAAATAAGATTATCCATATCAACCCTCTCATTTCCTCATATGCTGTGGTCTCTCACCTATCCACTGTGGCTCACCTTTTCCTTTCTAGCCCCTGGATTACTGACATGGAGTACTGTTGTTCAAAACATTGTGCTAAGCCTTGAGATCTTTTACCATGGTCATTAAAAACAACAACCATCGAAACAAACAAACAAAAAGCCACAACATAAAAAAAGCCACAAACACTAACAGCTTCCTACTTTTCTACAGTATACTTCTACTAAAAAAATCTTTGACCTCTTAAAAAAATCCATTTAAATTTTGAGGAAGACATTACTTTTTCCAAGTGCCTGTCCTCCAAGTGTGCAAGTTGGCTTCTTCCGATAAGAAGAGCAACCAGCTTGCAGCAGCAAATTTCTGATTCTGCAAAAAGCAGCATAGCCTTCAGAGGCTTAATTTAGTGCCTGCAGATGTGACCCAGCAGCAGTAGCTCCAAGGGAGATTAGGAGCCTTTACCCACAGAAAAAGGCACCTTGCTGGTGAGTCCCTGGACCTCCCAACCAAGGGAAGGGCAAGAGAAGCATATGTCCCTGTAGAAGATCCTCATCATGGCTGTGTCTCTTCATTAGGAAGCAGGGCAGCAAGTCAGGACACTGGAGGGACCTTTAGTTCTCTCCTGTTGGCACTGGCCAGGACTGTGTGACCTGGGACTCTGGGTCATGATAAAGGTGATGTATTCATGATTGATTTCCTAAAATACATGAGGGTATGGGGAGAAGTTACTTAGTCTCTCTAAAAAAAGAGGGATGCTTAAACAGGGATTCAAAAACACAGCCTCGAGGGTCACATTTTGAGCAGTACTGGATTTTGCAACCATCCTCTAATGTATGCTCTTACTTTATTTGTGAAGCAGAGGGAGGAAAACTGCTTTCCTTTTGCTCATAAATGGTTTTGCTGGGCAGACTAGATTAGTCAGGCATGGTGAAGTCCCCTCTCCCTTACTCTGATCAGAACTTGCTAACAGTTCCACATCTCCCTAACTGACAGACTTGTAAATATTTATGAGCTAATTCCGTGTCCTGAAATGCAACGGCTGTTGTTTCTAAGAGCCCATAGATGTTGCGTGTGGCCTGAGCCTGCCTGAATTGGCAGACATTGCTTCAAGCTTGAGAGCACACACTAAGACACACAAAGTGTGCTGGCAAAGAAAAACGTGGTCCAGAAACAAAGAATGAAATGAAAGCTGTAAACCTCTTTGATTCCCCTCCTGGCAGTGGTATCAGCTATCCAAGAGTCAGTTTTGTCTTCCTCACAAGGACTGCAAGGAGAACTGAACTGAAGGAACTGGTAAATGACCTTCAGTCAGATCTTACTTCTGACTTTTGCTTTTCTGGCTCTTCTGATTTCATTCTCCTCCCAGAAAAAATATTCTGTGCCATTGTCTCCCTTGTGGCAGCATGTTCTGTGGCTGTGATTTGAGTGTGCATTATACTTTGGCAGACCAGCATCCACTAAAGAATAGACACTTGCCAAAGCATCTGAAATCCACAAACCTGTTGTCACTTTCCCAGCCCTTCACTCTTTACAGCTGTATAGCTGTCTCTTGTGTGTGACTGCTGCTCATGACACTGCACAAGCCATGGAGTTCACCACTTACAGCTCCACTTGTGGTTTTTTTGGAGAGAGAAACTCACTTCTTCCTGACATTTCTTAATTCCATGTGCAGAGATTTCTGTTTGAATTTTTTTTTATGTCTGTGAGTTTCTAACTTTCTGTGCTTCCCTCTGATAAAGATGCAACCTTTAGCTTTATTGGCAGCCAAGAGCTAGTGACTACTGGTGTCTCAGCCTCCACAAACCACAATGCTACTGAGTGCAATGCTTACCCTTATCTTGTCCTCACTTTGCTGTTATGATGAGAGGGTGGAGAGCAAAGCAGCCTGACTCAAAGAAGCCTTGAGTCCTGTGAGTTATTGCCTCGTTTTCTCAGGATCTGAAAGGAAGAGAGAGGAGAAGGTCTCCGTTAGGAAGGACTGTGAATATTTTGAGCAATCAGTGTGAGATCCCCCTACATCTCTCCTCTCTCCTTTGCATAACTAACACTGAATCAGAGACAGTGTGAAGGTGCCCAGCCAGGACCACTATTAGCGATGATGAAACTTGTGTGGTCCAAACCACTTCCAACTCTGCAGCAGTGTTAATTTTGCCCAATATTCATCAAACAACAATGTTTTGTGCCCTAGGACACCTAGAGATTTGTCACTGCTTTGTCAGAGAAAGCTAGGGAATGGCCAGTAAAATTATGCTTATTAGAATGAAAGAAATAGATATCCTCACTCTCTGCCTCCAAGACAGTTTTCCCAATACTGATTTTATAATACCCCTGTGAAAGAAGTTAATTTATTCATGGAAGAAGGAGCCCATCAAAGGACTTGTTTCTCTGTGAAATAATTTCTCCAGGAAAATTTTTGGTCTTGCATCCCCAAGGATGACAACACCAGAGCAAAGCAGCCATTGTGGCACTCTTCTTTGCCTTATGAATGTGTTGAACTCCACTACAGTTTGCTGTCACATTTATCCGCCTCCTAACTGAGGTCAATGAGAATTGGTCAACTGACTTGAATGAAAGCTGTATCAGACCCCAGATATATAACAGATATATATAACAGGTAGTTTTAATGGCATGTAAGCTATTTTTGTATTTTACCCAAGATCATGAGGACTAATAATTAAAAAAAAAAATAAAAAAGTAAGTTGGAAGAACATGGCTGAGCCTCTTTCAGAGAACTATGCTGTTTGGAAGTACATTTTTGGTTCTTAGTCAGATATTTATGGGCAATTCTCTGTCAAACACTGAACTTTTGTGCTCAGAGAGGGATAAACTGCACACACCCTTAGGGCAAGTTTGTTAAGTATTCTCACCTATTGGCTCCACAGCAGCTCTCAGCAGCTCATATGAAATACACACAAGGGATTAATTAGTATCTTGATCCCAATCCATTCACAATAGCAGTAGAGTCTCTCTTTGCTCAACAACAGGCAGGCTATCTCGTTTTGTATGAGCTTCAAATAATAAGTTGGCTGTGGTGGGTCTCACAAAATTTCCATTATGCTACTTTGGGTGTATGTTTGATGCCTTTGTTTGGACAGAATTAGGAAAATGGCTTTTAGACAAAACCATGCTTCACCGAACAATGCTGAACAAGTCACCATGGCTCCAAGGCCACTTGCTTGTTCAGGATAGAGATGTGCTAGGTAAAAATAAGGATAAAGGGAAGTTGGACTCAATGATCTTAAAGGTCTTTTGCAACCTTAACGATTCTGTGATCTCAATGGCCACAGCACCTGTTGTCTTCAGGGTCTCCCATGGGGCTGGCATTATACACCTAATTTAATTAAGTCCTGGGGCTGATGGTTTGCCTGACTGGAGCCATGGGTTACAGCATGCCCCTTCCCACGCTGCAGGTTAAGGTGACAAAGAGCTGACCTAGCAAGGTGCTTGTTTTCCCCGTTGGCCCTTCTACTCTTGCACTGATCACAGTGCACAATCACACAATTGCTGTGTCACAAGCACTAGGAGTCAGGGGACTTCCAATGCTGTCCTGTCATTTTGACTTGGGAGACTCACAGCATGAGCTTCCTCTGGGGTAGGTGTCAAATGGCTGCATTTTGGCCTTATCAAAACATGCGTTTAATTTTAAAGAAGACAAATCTTCTAGGAAGGGCACTTCACCAGAGCTCGCTGTAACCTATTCATTCAGCCAGGCAGCAGATACCAGGAGGCTCTTCTTTATAAAAGTACGTCTGAAGCAAGGGGAAAGAGGTGTCCATCTGCCACCAAAACCGTACATCTCCCAGGAAGTTGTTCCTTGGGCAGCATAGGGTTATTTGGAATCTCAGCTTACCAGAACTTTCTATATCTGGAATTTGCCAAACTGTTTGGATACAATCATAAATTTGCCACTGGAAGATCTCTAATTACATGTGGGGAGCTGCCAGGGGAAGTCAAGTACAGGTCGTTCTTATATAACTCCAGTATGAACATGCAGCAACTCAAAAAGCTGTGTTACGTGATCAAAACTGCCTGGATTCACAGCAGCATAGATGTTATAAATCTTTGCCTTGCATAATCATTGACATTACGAAAACCTTGCTGTCAACAGGGAGGGTGGCATTTTCAAGCATGTTCTGAGCAAGCCAAATTCTCCTGCTGGTGCCAAAAAAAAAGGGAAGTTCAAGGGCCAGCAAGCAGCATTAACTACGCAGGGGAAGGGTGAAGGATGAATCTCATACTTCTGCCCCATTTTTCCTTCCCAAGGAAATAGGGCAGGTCAGGAAAAGTTCCCTGCTATTTCCCACCATGTCTGTTACTTGGTAACAGCATCAACACACTTGCTGCTGCTTGGCTAGGACAAATTTTGTTCCTCAGAAGGAGAGAAAAGACATCCCAAAAGCAGTCACACCCATTCTGGGGTGACTTAGAGATGTTGTCCTGCAGTATCAGTGTCTCTGCAACACGGATTTGCACCATGGTGAATGGTGTGCTCCACAAATCCTGCTCCTTCCTACCAGCCAGCCAAGCACTAAGCCCAAAACAAACAGCAAGAAGCTTCTGCAAATGCAGAATTCATGCCAGCGCTGGGGTTCATGTCCTTGCCGGGGCAGCAAGCCCTGGGATTACTGGTTTTCTTGGCTGTGGATGGAGCTGCCTGCTGATCCAGGGAGCCATCTGCAGATGAATCACGGGTTTCCTTGGAAAAACACTGGCCCAAGGGAGACAAGGCAGCCAGTTGCTTAGATTGATGGTTTCAGGGTTTGGAACTGAAAGAATCACATTTGGCCTCAGTTATTTGAATCTGGGGGACTAAGAGCTGCTAGTGACTGAATGGAAACAGAATTTGCCAAGAAGTGCCGCTGATGATACTGTGTTGGTGTTTTACAAGTTGTGGCATTGCCAAATCTGTGTGAAAACTATTACGTGATACTGAAATGTTGGTGCACCAAATCAGTTCAGTGCAAAGGTAGCCTTAGGGACACAGATGGACACAGAATCTTGTGGAGTGTGCATTCAGCTTTCAGCATGGCTTGCTCAGAGACAAAGGCTACAAATATATGTTTTCTTGACTTTAACTTGGAAAATGGCTGTGTGCAATCCCAGCTGGCACAGGAGGATCGCAGGGTCAGAGTCCCAAGTTGAAGTGCAGGTAATATGCAGGGCTTCAGTCACGGCTCTAGTAGCTGTCTCTGCAGATGAACTTGGTTCCTTGCTCTGTATCCACGGGTCTATTTTTCATTATACCTTCCAGTTATTTCCCTTCAATGTTTAGCACAGTTGCATCTCTGTCAGCTGGAAAAGCAATGAAGACTTAGAAGGTCATTGACACAAATCAGTGGGTTAGCAACACCTCAAGATACACCACAAAAAGTTTTTTCTGATCGTTTTAGCTCTGCGGGGGCACACATGGCATTTGCCCATTGCAGGATTCTCAGGTTCTGGTTCAGAAGGCATTATAGCATTATCCAAGAGACATTAAAACACAGCACATGAGAACAGCAATTGAACATTTTTTCATCCAGTTACATAAAATGGCAAAATCAGACCAAATGATTATCCTTCAGGTCAGAGACAACTGTGATTTGAGTCCAGATTTTACAATCCAGGCCCTTTTGCAAAGGAATATCATAAAAGCAGCAGTAAACCAGGCATCAGAAGGACAGACATTCAGTATCTTGACTCCAGCTGTCACCAACAGATATTTTAAGAAAAACACCAGTTCAGGTCACATCTACATCCATAAAGTAATTTTTTTTTTCTTCTGTGTTTCTCTAAAATATTCTAGAAAAGAGCACTGTGAAGCATTGAAAACATCAAATTTAATGAAAATTGTCATGCATCTCCTGTGTGAATTTGTAATCTCTGTTTCGTATTCTTTTTTTGCTTTAAAATTGTTCATACTTCTGGCAACTGTAGCCTCATGTGCATATAACTGTGCCCTGTGCATGATTTTTTGTGTCCTTGTTGTTAAGTTCATTGGAAGCCCCTTCATTCCACTGTTGGCAGAAGCAGTGAATAATTATCAGCCCCACTAAACTCTGAGTAAAGTTAGGAGGATTGCCAGTGAAGTCAAACAGGATTTCAGAGTCCCAAAAGGATGAACTGAGCATATTTTTGTTGTAGACAGAGATACTTTCATCTCATATGTAAGATTTTAATCTAACATTTTATCTCCATTTATTTTTAAAATTTTCTTCCTAAACAGATAATCCTTTGTCTGGATTGGCATAAAAGGGCAAATGTGTAGTAGCAGCTACTTGATTGCGTGGTAGCTGTCCAAGAAAAATATTTGTGCAAGTCTTGCTGAGTCAGAGTATGTTTCCGAATAAGCAATGTGTCCCTCTCATTGACAGGATTTATCTCATGCAAGCCAGATCCAATACTCTGCTGTCCTGTGCACTCAAGGTAATAGTGCACGTTGTTTGCAAAAGAGACAACAATCCTCAGCACAGTATATAAGTATCATAGTGTTGTGTTTGTGTTTGTGTTACACAGTAAAATAGATTGGCCAAAAATTTCACTGCTTTCTCTAGACAGGTGCCACCTGGTACCCAGACAGTATTTCACAATTTTTCACATCTGAGATTAATGAGAGGACAGATCATTAGCATGCTTTGCTGTTGACTCGAAGATCTCACATGCAAGACATACTCATACCAAGTCATCTCATCCCTTCCCCTGCCAGTCCACGGCTGTTGGACTGCGACACGCTACTGACACCAAGCTATAAATCAGAGCAGTTTCTCTTGAAATGTAGCCGAGCAGCAGCCTAGCGGCACGCAGATCCTCTTAACAAAACTCATCAGGGCGGGTAATTACACTCAAACCCAGGTGGCCTTTCACTGTTGGAGGTTTTGATGTGAACATTTTGTACAGTCCTCTCCAGGAGCTCTTTCTAAACAAGATGCAGCCTCCCAGCCCCATAAACACTTGCAGCTGTGTCGCAGGTCAGGTACCCAGCACAGGTAGAGATAGTGCTCATCTGTGCAGGGGCCACACAGCCAACACCTCTTCACCACTGTAAGAGTCATGGAAACATGCATCTTATTTGTTGGTGCTGCCCTGCTCCACAGAGAGGCACCTGCCTGGATCTGATCAGATGAAAGCAGTGCAGTGCTGGGAGAAAAGGGAGTAGGGTTGTCATGCTGCTTGCCTTGAGAGGAGCTCAAGGCATGGGGAGTTCAGGGTCTTGGAGTACCAAGGGAAAATGCTGAGTTCCAGAACAGAAGAAAAAATAACAAAGGCATTGCAAGTAAATCCCAATAAAATCTGAGGGAATTCAGCATGGGAGTGAGCATTCCATCCCTCAGGTAAGTGGCATGTGCCTCTGTTGAGGAATGACCCTTTCCTTGCTGTACTTTCCACTCAGTGATCCTGTGTTATTCCATCTGCTCTCAGCCAGCCATGGGAAGTTCCCCATCTTCACAATAACCAAAAGCCCTCCTGTTCTTCAGTGTCACTGCTATGAAGTTAGCACCACTTTAAATAAGAAGTTAAATTTAGCACAGCATGAGTTCAACATCCAGAGGGTGAATAACACCCATTCATTCATCTGGCACTCCTCATTTCTGCACAGATCCCCTTTTCCATTAAGTTGTTTGTTTACATAATAGTTTGCTAGCCTATCCAAACTCCAAAACTGTAACATCTCTTTTACATAAAAGTCATGGGGGAGGGCAGATAAACATACAAGTTCCTCAGAGTGTTCAATCATGCCCAGTTGAAAGGTATAGTGTGGTTATCTCAGAGTCAAAGTAAACACACTGACCTATAAATGACATGAGATTTAAAGCATTCCAGCAGACAGAAGAAAAATATTTCTTTAATAAATATAATCAATTAATTGATTTGCATGATGTCAAAATCTGTCATAAAACATTCTATCAGTTGCTGATGAAATTCTTATTTACTTAATACTAAATTTGTGGGACATTATAAGATGCTGGGTTAGCACAGAAATATGCCAGTGGTATGAAGTATTACATTTGCTAAGGGCTACCACCTCCTGCACTGAAGAAAACTGTAGGTACTGGTTTTAAGGGCAGCTCTTAGCTCCTCAGATATTACCATATTCACAGTTACCTTTGTACCATCATACAGAGAGATGCCTCTTGGCTACATACAGAAAGACTGTAAAAAAAAAAGGGAGTTTTTAAAGAGTTTTCAGTGAATGAGTGCATAATTTCTCTCCTAAAATTGAGAAAACTTGTAAAATATCCATGACATCATTACAACAGGTTCTGTGTCTTTGGTGGAGTTGGTAAATAAAGAGGATTTTTCTCTCTTTTTTTTTCTTCTTATTAATAAGAAAAATATCCTAGTCTTGCATTTGAATATCACTGGAAGTCTCAGATTTCTTTATGAAATATGAAGAGCTGCTTCATGTTACTTCAGAGCTCCATACCAGCAGCAGAGAGGGGCAGCAACTCCCACATCACTGTAAACTTCCTGAAGGCCTCTTAGCACCTCAAGTTTGCTTCTTGAGGAAGTGAGATGTCATTACATCCAGCTGAAGATGAGAAATTTGACTGGAAATGGTTGAATGTTTTGAAAGACAAGGAACTTCCATGGAAGGCTGACTGAAACTTCTTTCACCCTCCACACAAAGCGTGCTTCCTCACCCCACCTATTCCCATACGCACATACCTAAACACAAGGATATGCATTCCCAAAATCATAAATAAAAGCCAAGGAAAATGAAATTATCTATTAATATGCTTCTGCTCTCCCCAGCCACATGTTACTCTCATTGCTTCATGCAGGACAGCTGGCATTACCACTGAATTACCCAAAATACTCAGAGTGACTCATGGCACTGAGTCCACTTGTGCTATCTGGTTTAGGTGACCTGAGAGAGGGTTTTGAGGGAAGGAAGTCTCCCTCATATAAGACAGAGATTGTACTGCTGAAGACAACAGGCTCATAGGATCAAACTATTAGCCAGATTAAAAAAAATGTTTCTCTACAGATTCAAAAACCATTTCATTTTTTGATGGGAAATGAGGGTACCACTTCTCCTTGTGTCTTGAATAAACTTGGCAAGTAATAGTCAACCCTTCTAATATGATTCCATCCGACTGAGAGGGTAAAAAAGTAACTCTTTTCCTAGTTCACTATTGACTTTCTCAGTAAGGACAACATTTACAAAACACTTTTTTTCCTAGGATTTCTAGCAAGAAAATTTGCAGAAAACACTTTATAATGTATTTGGAAAAAGAAAAAAAAGGAAGAGTACTTCCTGGTTTGCCTGGCTAATTGTAGTCGGAAAGTCTGGGTTTATTCTCCATTTCTGATTGTTAAATATCTCCAATTAATTTTAAAATATTTAGAATTCCCATAGGCTTAGGGAGCAAGTTCACGTTTTGAGAATCACTTGCAGAGTATACCTTTTAGATAAATGCATCAGTAGGAAACTCTTCTCAGCTGTTTTCTGCAGACAGCAAACTCAAATCCCCTTTGATTTTATATCACATTTTAATTCCTTGCACATCTAGGTGTGATACCAGAATCCAGGCACAAATAGCATATACTGGGAGGGAAGCATATGTCATTCCCACCTGTGTGAGACATCTTTCACATTGGGAAAGTGGTCAAGGGACTCCAACTCACACTGCCGTAAAAAGGTCCTCCTTTCCCTTTTTCCCTTGATCAGTCTTAATGTGTTCTCAGACTGCAAAGTCTGTTAATGAGTTCCTACAGCACACAATTTAATCCATCAAAACAACATGCCTTTGAGCACACAGAAATTGACTTATTACTGCGATTGCCTAAAGTATAACCACTGTGATATTAAAGCTATAATAAATATATTTTAATAAAATGAAATGCATCCATTTTCTGAAGAAAACAAAACAAAGCAAAACAAAACCATGCTGAATGAAGAAGAAAACAGAGAGAACAAAATTAGTATTATCCTTTTTGATACCTCTTTATTTTACAAAATATTGCACACATGGGTTACACAAGTTGAGATGAGAAATGTTCCTCTCTGCTAGGGATGTCTTTCAAAGCAATTATTCCTAAAATGTGTAAGATACAATTATGGAATAGTAACTAGTATGTACCCTTGTGGAAATGAGACGAGCTGTATATCTGTATGTGTATGTGCTGCAAATGCTCTAGGCAGCGCACTTGCAGAGGGAATGGGTACCTCAAATGTGCTGCAAATCCTCTTTGTCTTGGGGTTCTCAAGTGCCACTGACTGCACGGCTCCCTCTGGCATCACCGGAATGGGAACCAAAGCATCAAAAATGTTCATTTTAAAATAGTATATTGGCATGGCCCCTGCACAAGAGTAACGTGCAAATTCATGAAGCATTCCTTTTTTTGGGGGGCCAGTCCTGGCAGGGCTAGATGTAGAAAAGTGCTCTACACTGCAGCACAAACATGTTCAAAAATTAACACAGAAATGTCCATTTTTGGTTCATCTTCTTTATCTGCAAGAATTATAAATCTAAACTATATAAGCAAAATATTTTTGCTTCCAAACAACTTTCTGAGTAACAAATTTTCTTTCTCTTCTGCTATCCCGTAATCCCTTTGTTTACTCCCATTCAAAATAACTTGTTTTATGTGATAGTGGTACAGAAAGTCAGGAAGGATCCAGAGTAGCACACTGTATAACAGAGAATGAAAACTTCTGGTCTTAAACAAGAGGAGGAGAAATAATATCTGTGAAAGAGGGCATATCATGAAAGCAGTTCAACCTCCAGCTTTTAGCAAGCTAAAAAATGTACAGCAGGAGGAAACAGTAAATCCAGCTACATGCCAAGGCAGCAGAAGTTCTGCCTGCCATTTAATCCTCAAAGGACACCACTATTTAGGCGCTAAGCCCTCCTGCTGGATTGGTGCTCAGAAGCAATTACCATCCTTGGAGAGCATATTGCTTAGAGCCTCTCTGACTCTGTCTCGAAATGCAGGAAGCATTTTCCATCCTGACCTGCAGTCACTGACTACCACACACCTCTGTGCCTGCTTATAATGCAAAGGCTGGAATGCTGGACAAGGAAAACCAAATTTTCCCCTGTTGTCCTGAATATGGGGTCATGCAACCTGAAATAAGGGTTTGGACTAGGAAAATGTGATGAAAAGGACTATCTTTCCACATTTGTGTGAGTTCTTTTTTCAAAAAGAAGGTGAGGGAAACTTCCAAACATATGACATTACAGAATGTAACAAGAAGACAACTATGATTGTGGTTTCAGTCATTTTACTGGGAGAAAAGAAAAGTGAGTAATTGAAGCCAGCACTGGGATCCTAGAAGGCAGAAAAGCAGGCTGTCCATACTGCAGAAGGCTGTGTTGGTATCCATTAGCACGTGGTACAGGTTTTGCAACCAGCTACCATGCCCTTTGCTTAGTGTAAGAATCGTTCCAGATTAGGAGGTGGTCCCAGGTACTTGGACTCAAATCATGACCCACACACAAGATTTGACCCTGCCCTCTCTTAAGAGAATGACAGAATGTCTGCTGCCTCAAACACTGCAAGGATCTAGAATAGAATAGAATAGAATAGAATAGAATAGAATAGAATAGAATAGAATAGAATAGAATAGAATAGAATAGAATAGAATAGAATAGAATAGAATAGAATAGAATAGAATAGAATAGAATAGAATGGAAAAGACCTCCAAGATCATCAAGTCCAACCCCTGATCCACCTCCAATTACTATATCATGGCACTAAGGGCCACATCCAATCTCTTTTTAAAAACCTCCAGGGATGGTGAAACCACCACCTCTCTGGGCAGGCCGTTCCAATGCTTGATTACCCTCTCTCTAAAGTATTTCTTCCTAACATCTAATCTAAATCCTTCCTTAAAGAGATGCAGCAGATGCTGGGCTATAAATTAGGGCTCAGCTCGGTGCTGCAGGCACCTCCACTCAGCTGTGGATGGCACTCACCTGCCATCCCTCCTGACCTGCCTCCTCACTCCTGCCTCCTCAGAACCGGAAGGACAGAAAGGTAGCTGATACAACCTAACAGAATTTAATGCTGAGCGCTGTGAGGTGGTCATACTGCGATAACAGAAGCTACATAATGAAATCCAGTACTATTTTATTTAAATCTAGGGCTTAGGCATTTTATAGATTATTTGTTTTTACCATCCAAACCTCAGTAAACTGTTGTGTCACAGTAGGACTGCTAAATGAGTAAGACAGCAGTGGCCATTTCTGGCTCACTGTGCAGATATCCAAGCTCTTTTAGCATGTCAATATTTTGCAGCCCAAACTTCCTCTTTCTTCCCACTGTCTTGATTAGTTGCAAGCTCTTTGCTCCAACTGAAATTGACACCAGTTACACCAGTCGTCTGAAAACATTAAACTTATGCTCTTCTGGCCACAACCAGAATTACTTCGTTATTTAGAAGGGGGGATGGGGGAGGGGAAAGAAAAAAAAAAACACCACATACTACACCAAGAAGAAAACAACCAGGAGAGCAGCAGAGGATGCTACACTCTTTCCAGTTTTGTTGGTAATAATGGTTGGCAAAGCTTTTTAAGCTTACCTTTCAGAAACCAAGGCTACTCCTGGTAGTTCCGGAGATGGCTGCTCTGCACTGCTTTTTGGGTAGACTCAACTGGCATGTCCCCATTACAGAAGCCACACTGAACTCTTACTCATTGGTGCTCCTGCTCTGCAGTCACAATGCACATCCCTGCCTTGGGCTATATTTTGTATCAGCAATGAGGCTCTGGGACAACTGCTCCTCACTCCTCAAGGAGCTAAAAGGTAATACTTGTACTCAGAGGAATACAATTTTCTCTGGCACTAAAGCATCCATTAGAATTTTGAGAACTTTTAGCAAATAAACAACATTTGGAATTTGGAGGTTGGCTGCAGACTATGTGTAACTGGGGCAGTGCCATCTTTGCCCTGTAGGTGAATAGTCTGTAACACTTCTTGGGTGGAGTCTGAACTCCCACTTTTTCGATGTTCTCCTAACTGGCTGGTTGTCTCTGAAGGCTGCTAATGGCAGACACCCACCTTCCTTATTTCTGCGCCTCTAAACTGTAGCACAAGGAAGGGTGGCCAGCAAATATTGTAGTGGGGCTTAGGTGCTGCTGTCACGAAAGGAAAATCACAAACAGAAGAGTAAGATTGAAAAGGAAAAGGCAAAAAATAATTGACATAACCTGCCACATTTCTGCAAGAGGGGCTGCAAAAATGTGCTTTTTGCACAGTGAGTACTGTACCGCATATAGAGGGAAACGAATACACGTTAGACACATATGAGGTGCAGGACAAGGTCCTTGGGATGAATTTCACCCTTAGCATCAAACAGCTTTGTTGCTGCAGGGGAAGGCAGGAAAGACAGGCTGCAATGCTTAAGGAAAGCTTTTGGGCAAGACCTTAACAAAGATGAAATCACTGTGGATTCCACTTTTGAGAACAGAAGGCTTCATGCCCAACTGTGTAATATGAGATGGAGGTGGCTGCCAGTGGTTCTGCAGGCTTCTGTTTTGACTCTATGAGTGCTATTGTCATGTGAGAAGATGAAAGCTAAAAGAAGAAGGAGGCTATGGCTTCAGAAACATTCTTTTTCTGGAAAAGGATAAATATGCAAAAACAAAAGAGTAAACAGTATGCAAAAATAAAATAATAAGCATATCCCCAAAAAGATTGAATTCTGCAATCTTTTTTTAAACAATACTTGAAAACATATGAGGAAGGGAAGAAAAAGGCAAAAGCCAAGAGCGTAAATGCAGAAAGACATGGACAGACCCATTAGGAAGAGAAGTGCCACCATTGAAACATTGGTTTGCATTCCCTGGGGAACCCTGCGCTCCTGGAAATGCTTAATATAGGTACACCTTCACCAACTTAAGGAGTCTTGGCTTGGTGGCCAGAGGTCAGCCCTAGTGTTTTGGTGGTACAGTCCCACCCTGGGAGGTGCCTAAGGGGATGCAGTCCACAACTCATGCTTGGTAGAAGAACAAGCTGTTTCTTTTCCCCTGAAGTGGGATTTATGTGAAGCCACCATCACTCAGGATCTCATGGGCTGGTCCAAGTCAGTCTGGGTTAGTGGACACAGGAAACAAAGAAGGAAGTGCAAGAAAACACACCCCTCAGTCTGACATGTTGGCCACAGCCCTCTCGTACATGCGCTCCAAGATGCGGTGGATGCTGGCAAAGCTCGGCCGGTCGGCAGGCAGCTTGCTCCAGCAGAGACGCATCAGGTTGTACAGCTCCAGGGGACAATTGTCCGGGCAGGAGAGGACATTCCCATCCCTCACGTAGTAGATGACCTCTTCGTGAGCCATCCCATAGTAGGGCTGCATGCCATAGGAGAAGATCTCCCACAGCACCACTCCATAGGCCCACACATCAGACTCTGTGGTGTAGCGGTTGTAGAAAATGGACTCAGGGGGCATCCAGCGGATGGGGATGGCATCGTTCTCGTTCGCTTTGTAATAGTCAGCTGAATACATGTTCCTTGAAAGACCAAAATCGGCAATTTTGACCACCATGTTCTCCCCCACCAGACAGTTCCTCGTGGCCAAATCCCGGTGGACAAATTTGCGCTCAGAGAGGTATGCCATGCCAGCAGCAACCTGCTTGGCAATGCAGAGCTGGCTGTTGCAGCACAGAGCCAGGGGGTTAGGGAGGCGAATCCTTGTGTCCAGACTGCTGTGTGCCAGGCTGCAGAGGTTGCGGGGTGAGCGGTCACGCAGGTACTCATTTAGATCCCCGTAGGCCATGTACTCGAACAGAAGGCACATTGGTTTCCCAACAGCACACACACCTGGAAGAGGATAGATACCCCACACAGGTCACTTGGGTGGAAAAGAGAGTTCTTCTGTGCAAAACCCAAAAGATCCAACAATGCTTACATAAAAGGGAGACTTTCAACAGCACATGAAGAGCCAGGCAGAAAGGTAACCATGCAAATACCATCAAGTCTGCATGCATCCATCATGCATGCTGTCTCTTTGAAATTCCTTCACAAGGGGTCCAACACTGAGCTCTGTGGGAAACGTTAACCAGTTATGCACTTGACTGATTTGTCTGGACATCCCAGGAAAAATATACATTTTTGGAGCTATGTTTCATTAAGAGCCGGATCCTGCTTAAGTTAGCATTAACAGAAATATTGCCTTTTCCCAGGTGCAACTGAAAGGGCATATTTTCAGGGAGTAACCTTTATAGTTCTGATCATGTTATTTTTTAATTCTCTTATTTGTTGTCATTATTGTACTAATTATTGTAATTATTACTAATACTAACATGTAGAGGCAATACATATGCAGAAAGACTTCAAAAGTAGTCACAAGAGGCATGTTCAAGGGTTCAGTGGGATATTTGAAATGCAAAGAGACTTCCACTGCAATTTCTTATGGATTTTTCTTTTTTTTTTTTTTTTGAATAGCTCATGGAAAAAATGTCAGTTGCAGAAATTACTTTTGACTCAGAAACGAAAGACAAAGAAAAAGCAGATATCCGAAAGGAGACATTTTCCATATCTGATAGATGCACATTCTAGTCCCTCTGAAGAGCACATGCTTGGCTTTACATGAGCTTTATTGGTGGGCTAGCATGAGTAGAAGACCACACTTCCACCAGCATTACTGAGAATACAGTGATATGGTAAAAATATTTCTGTGCCTCTCATTAAACTGCCAGTGAGCAAAAGCCAACTTCTAAAATGTATGTGTTTTGCTTTCTCAAGGCCATCATTTAGCAGTTGGTGATTCAATGTATTGTGAAATCTGAAATTCTAGTTGATAACATCATATTTTTATCTTTGAAGATAAACAGGGAGCTATTCCCAATGTGATGAAATCAGGATCTGACAAGCATGAGAAGTGTATGTGAGAGATTTACCATCTAAGCAGCCTTCAACAATGTGGCTGTTTTCTCCACAGCCCCATGACATTGTACCTTTGCTCTTTTCTGACCTAAAACATATTACAACAAACACAAAGTTTATTTGAGTTTGAGACATTTTCTGATTTTCTTTTCTGTAGCCTAACTACCTGTATCAAACCAGATTTGGCAAAACTGTGGTTTATCTGCTTCAAATCTAATTCAAAATTACTAAAATAAGTGAAGATCTCAGCTACCTGTTTACAGGTGTGAGATCTTCATACATCTTAGAGCAGGATTGCCAGGTGAAGGTGGCCAGCAGCATCTACCTCAAACAAAAATGACAATTTACTGGAAGAAAATTTGGTCCACAGCTTTCTTCACAAAGAATGCCATATTAGCCAAGATGCAACATCAAGACTTCCTAAAATAAAACAATAAAGCTGGGTTTCCTTTCAGATGAGAAGGGAAGATAAGGGAAGGAAAAGACCATTTTTGTGGTTGACTTTCTTTGTTCATTTGTTTAATTCTGTTTTTTTAATGCTGGTGAATGTTCAGACATCACAGTAGTATGGGACCCATAAAACTAACAAGACTCGTGCCTGTGTTTTTTAAGTACCCACAAAATAAATCAAAGCTTCAGGAAGTTCATGTCTTCCCTATAAGCCATCTGTGTCAATGTTATTAAAGTGGAAGCAGAGCTAGGCAGCAAGATCGCCAGCAGTATACAAGATGGAGCACAAGGAGGGTTTAATGTGATGCACCATCCTGTTAAGACAACAGCATCAGACCCACATTTTGAGCCTCATTTTGGTGGACAATTTAGCAGAGCATACAATGGCACATAGAAAACCTCAGGTCTTTGCAGGAGGAATTTTCTCATGCAAAAATAGTCCAGCACTACCATTTGCATTTAGCTCCAGTCACTTGCACCACCCACAGCCCCACAGCAGATTTGCAGAAGTTGGCACCCTGTACATGGGTGCCTCACTGAGATACCTAAAAGCTTGACAATATTTGGATTGTCAAACTCTGCCATG
The DNA here is from genome assembly GCA_038380795.1 of Pyrocephalus nanus. Taxonomy (NCBI): domain Eukaryota; kingdom Metazoa; phylum Chordata; class Aves; order Passeriformes; family Tyrannidae; genus Pyrocephalus; species Pyrocephalus nanus. The sequence goes on along the minus strand of CM076263.1, from coordinate 60,903,849 downwards.
AGAGCTGCTTCCCTCTGAAAGTCAGCCTGCATGTCTGCAGACGCTTCCTCCTTCAGCATCTTCACTGCCACCATTGTGAAAGGCTCGTACGGCAGCAGCCCTGGGGCCCTGCAAGGAGAGGGAAAAGAGGAAAGCATCCGTAGTGAATACATACACTGTAAATGTAGGTTCTGTTTGTGATGCAAAAGGATGCGCTGACAGGGAAAAAAAAAAAAAAGAAAAAAAGAAAACAAAAAAAGAAAACAAAAAAAGAAAACAAAAAAAAAAAGGTGGAAGGCTGCAGCACCAACTAAAGGAATATTAAATACCATTTGGGCGTGCCTGCGTTGCATATTACAGAGACATATAATTTGGTTCAATGGGCACTAAATCCAGTATAACTTTTTTTGATTACCATTCTTTCTGCTTACAGACTCATTACTGTGACTGGTAAAAACATAAATAAGTAACAGTCTGGTAAGCAACAACCTCTCCCTAGGTTGTAGGTTACATCATAAACTTCATAGAGGACAGGATGGACTCTTCAGTCCATCCAATTAACTTTTGGGGTATAATGACAACTTACTAGAGTTAAAAGTAAACCTATTTTATATGAAATTGATGAAAGAGTCTTCTTTCTCCTACCTGGCACAATAGTGACTTTGGTGCATCCATCTACTATTAAAGTGAAAGTAACGATTACAGTAAGTATGTCCCTCTGGTTTTGTGAGGAAAACAGCCTTTTGCCACTATATCCTCGGGGGTTAGGGGGGAAAAGGGAGGTCACATGCGTGCCTGTAACTCCACAAGTTGTAAACAAATTAGCTAGTTTCAGCTAAACCTAATGTGGTGTACCTGAGGTTTAGAAAATAGTTACACTCCTGCAAGTTTTGTGGAAACACATGACAGGACAGAAGGGACAAAGCCCTTCTGTCCTGTGCCCTGTGCCCTGTCTGAAGAACAAGGTAATGTGCAAATACACACGTGGTGTGACACGAGTGAATCTTCAGCTAGAGCTTATAGACACAAATCCATAGAAAACAGAACTTCCTGACTTAGAGCAATCACAGACTCGTTTTCTCACCCACAAGTCACTGCGCCCTCAAGAGTAGTTAGATAGGCTTGCCAAAGATTTAGGTGTACCTGTTGCCAAAGAAGAGTAACTTTCCACTCTTCAAACACGCATCAAACCTCAAATGTATATTTTATCGCCCACACAAATTCTTCCCAGGGACCCTGCAGCTAAAACACATTCTTACAGGTAGCAAGCCAGAGCCCATGGAAAATAATGCCCATTTATGTGTGATGTTACTACACCAGCCCAACTTCCCTCCCCTTGCTCAAGTGCCAGGTTATTTTACTGCTCAGTAGCACCAAGAGGAGACTCTGATTTCCAAAGCAAACTTCCACTTTTGTTGTCATTTACTTCAGACATATGGCAGTTGCAACAGTTGCACTTGGATGCTAGAAATGTCAAATGTCAGTGGATGGCAGGGGGCCCATTGAGAAAGGAATCTCACAGGTGGCTGATCACAGCTGAAAAACTCAGGCAAGGAGGTCTGGCATGCCAGAGCAGAGGATCAGACTCCACACTTGTCTGCAACTGCCTCCATTGAGGCAAAATATCGTCCTTTTTTTTCCCCAAGCTGGCAGCAGTGTCCAGTCTAGTAAAAGTACCAGCACCTACCAGCTGCTAAAGTCAGCACTCAAGTCAGCAGCAACAGCCTGAAGAAACTAGTAGAGCATTTAAAAGTAAAAATAGGAGGGCTTTTATCTCTTCCAAACAGTCTCACAGATTACCACTCATCACTGAGTAGCAGACTCAGTGCAGTGCCAAAGCAGGGACAGGCACAGTTTGGTCTTGCATGCTTTGGACAGAGAAACTCACCCCAGGCTGATGTATACCCAACCAACTTCACTGAATCCTGTAGTGTAAACTAACCTAAAGTTAGTTTACTTACCTAACTGACACTTATAACTGAGATTAAGCTGCACAAAGTCTTATTTGGCCTTCAGGCAACAGCAAGAAATTTCACCCTCGGTATCTCATGCTAATTCAGCCCAGTTCTTAGCAGACCTGGGAAACTCACATTGATCTGGCAGAGACAGAGATTGTCTGAACTCTTGGCAGACCACTATCAAAGTTGGCCCATTTGGTGACCAGAAGTCAGTCTGCACAAACCAATAGGGGCACATCTGCAGGGGAGCAATGGGGAACTGCTGCCTCTGCACCAGGAGAATTCAGGTGGAGGTCCAGAAAGTGAAGTGTTTTCTGAAAAACAGGTAAAATCTCCTCTAGAGAAAATATAGGTTAATTTTCTTCTAGAACTGGGAAGAAAACAAAGAAATTACCTTGGATTTCCTTTCTTGCAATTAATTAAATTCTGAAAAGAAATGCCCACTGTTTGTGGCCAGGATCACCATCAATGGATTTGTGCACCAGTGGCAGCATTTGGTTTTTAGGTACCTGCTATTCAAAGAACTAACCAGTGGTGCAGTTAGGAATTTCACCCTGAGCCTACCTACAGAGAGTGCCTGACTTAAGTTTCAACTCAGGTTTTCTTTCCAGAGCAGTAGCCATGAAAAATAATGACGAGTAATTTGAACCTGAATTTGAGATTGGGTCCTGTCCCCATCTTCCTTGGCAGCACAGGGGAGTAAATTCTGTTAGATCATTAAAGATGCACTTAACATCGACTTAGTCTGGTGGAGACCCACCTTTTCCCTGTTCTTTGGTTTAATTTGTATGTGGGCAGAAGAGTGCTCTGAACTGGCAGGTGCTCATTTTGTCATGCCGCTTTTCTGGGTTTTGTTTTGTTTTATTATTTGGTTGGCATTTGTTGTTGTTGCATTTGGAGGGTTTTTTCATTTGTTTTTATTGATGTTGTTTTCTTGGGGTTTTTGGTTGGTTGGTTGCCTTTTTGTGTGGTTTTGTTTTGTTTTGTTTTGTTTTGATGGGTTTTCTGGTGTTTTGTTTTTTCTTAAATTAACATCCCCACTGTTTTTCAGCTATATTTGAGACATGAGTTCAAAGACACACCCTTTACAGATGGAGAGAACATCAGAAGACTTCTGTCATGAAAATTCAGCCTTAGAGACCTGCTTTGTCTCTTGCAGGAACTACAAGCTATGCCTTTGCAGGGGATGTCTCCTAGCTTACTAGCTCAACATCCAGGCTTTTAGGCAATCCTGGCCTTCAGTTTTAGCCTGGATGATACAGCTCCAGCTCTGGCAGAAAACTTGCACACTAGTCTGCACTGAACTGCATAAACCTGCTGTTCTGGTGGCTTGTGCAGACAGTGTGGTCCTCCCAGAGGCAAAGTCCAGGACCCAGTTGGAACAGACCTGAGCTTGGTCCTTAATTTTGTTTTAAGCATGGTTACTTCCTCATCCTTTCCAGTGTGAAGCCATTCCTGGTGAAGACAGCAGCCTTTCAGGAGAAGCTAGTAAATGATAGCCAGACACTTCCTGTCCTAACATGTTGCTTGACCCAGGAGTGAGTAAACACTGAATCAGGACTCAGAGCAAGCCAACTGGCAAAGGCATTGCTGGCACTGTGCTCAGAGCTGTGTTTACAGGAGAGGAGAAACATGAGAGCAGAAGAAGTAAGAGTATTGCTAAACTTAGCTCGAGATGACCATTTAACACACGTAGGAAAGTACATTTTATCCTTCTGAGATGGGAAGGCAACAATTTGAGTTGTGATAGCTTCAGTAACCTGTAAGGATACGCAGCTTGTGCTATTGGATCAGCAGTCTGCACTGATCCATCAGAGGTGCACAGAAGTGACAGTGGCTTCTTGTAAGGAATGAAAATAATTTTAAGGAATTATAAGGCCTTGGAAAAACTTTCAATAGAGATATTAATAAAAATAAGGAAGTTCCTGAGTAGCAGCAGGTTCCTTTCTTGAGACATAAAGAGCATACATTTCTCAGGGTATGGTACTCTCCACTTAGCAGATGCTGGCAAACATCTGATGCTTTATTTTTCCCCCCCATCTCTTTTTCTGTCAGTTTCCACTGTCAATAACAAAAAGGTTTAATTAAAAGAAATTGCAGCACTGGAGTGGATGAAATCCACATAAAAGATTCCAGCACCACTTTAGCATTTGCTTAACCCATCACTTTAGCAACATTTCAGTGCCGTTTGAGAGGTCCTGCTTGATGTCCACGAGAGTCATTTCCAGCTCAGAAAGGTCTGAGCAGCACTTAAAGCTCCCAGTGCAGGTCCAAAGTGGCACTTGGCAGGAAGACCGTCTGCCCTGCATGCACACCACGGCATGGTGAAGACTCCTGCCACACGAACAGGAAGGTGGAGCACTGCAGGGCAGCCCAAGCACTGTGCTGAGGCTGGGACAAGAGCTGCCCTGTGCCCCTGCACCAGCTGGCGTGCAGTGCCCCACAGCTGTTGTGTAGTTTCTACAGGTTTGTTCTTGTTTCAAGCTCAGATGCATTCGGCCATCCAGGCTAACAATCAATCACAGGCTAAGCATCTGTGACTTTCCCACTGCGTGCCCTTTGAACTGTGTTATTTTTAGCTTTCTCTGTATTAAACAAAAGTATGCCTGCATTTCTTCCATTAGAAATAATTTATCCCTTCATTAGAAAAATAAATCCATCACAGCTATTGAAACTTTTTCCCAGCTGTAACACATTTAACCTGAGCATAGCTCATTTCCTAGGAGATACACGAACAGCATGACTATAAACATTAAAAATACCTGCATTATGACTGCTTTTTGCAAGGAGAGTTCTTTGTCTTTGAAGTCAACAGAAGCAGTTTCACCAGGCACATCTTGACCCATGGTGGGATTCTGATTATTTCCCTGGGTTTTTTTGAGGTCATCATAGACTACTCCAAATACAGCTACAAAATCAGCCACATCCTCTACTTTTTAACTATAAAGGACTGCCCTAAGTAGGCATGAAACTAGACAGTCTGTACACTTTCTTGCAGGAATTTGGGGAAAACCAGTCCAAAGATTGTCTGGCAGAAATTATAGATCCTGTCAAGACTGTCAAGACTATCATGACATCTTCCATCCACCTCGGTCTAGGAAGGATTGGGTTCAGGTTTGGGTTTGTCCATTGAAGACTTCTCACATTTCAAGACGTTCATGAGCTCACCTCCCATAGACTTAACAGAACTGGAATTTCAACTAATACTTTAAATTTAAAACAGGTTACAATGGCTGCAAATTCCAAAAATGAAAAGTGAATAACTAAAGAGGACACTTTAAAAGACTAGAAGATAAGGGGATTGATTTGTATGTCTCAAACAACAATAGCCAGATGGCTATGGGGCCAACCAAGCATTGTTGTGGCTGAAGAAAGGGTCCATATAGAGGTAGGACAGCATTTTTATCAGACAAATGTCCTTGTTCTGTCTCCTGGAGATAAGAACAAGACAATACAGCACAAGCACAGGAATGAGTTAAGAAGCGGACATGTACTGTAGGGTGGGATCAAGACCACCCAAGGACCCCAAAGCCCTCTGACTCATTTCCAGAAGAAAGAAGAAGAAGAAAGAAGAAGAAGAAGTTCTAGAAGAATGGACTGTACATGCTAACTCATTTGCATAGAAGTAAGAAACTTGTCTCCAGGGCAGGGAAACTTATCTATTAAAAGGTACCCCTGGAAAGCCTGTGCTCATGCGCCCTAAGACCCTAAACATCCCATCAGCTGAAATGATGCTGGAGCCAGGGCTGGTGATGTCTCTTTCTTCCTCTCTTCCTTTCTCTCTCTCTTCCCCCCTTTAATCCATATCTCTCTCTCTCCTTTCCTTTTCACACTACCCCTTTATTCAAAACCCACCACTGTGTGCTTATATAAATGGTCAGGGACTATAACATACCAATTTCCATGCCAGATGTGTAATTTACTCATAAAAATTTGTAAGCTTTTGTGGACCCTTGACTTTTGTTGTTCCTTTCGGCCACAAGCATCTGCAAATCTTAGATCTGCCCTTCCCCTTAAGATTGGGACACCATAGGCATACACACCAAAAAAAAACCCTGCTGGCCTAGGTGGAGTTGGCTTTTAGGGGATTTTTGGTTTGGTTTGGTTTTGTCACTGAATTAAACTGAAACTGGATTAGGACTCAATTGTAGCATGACACATTGCCTTCTCTGGTAATTATTGTCCAGTGTTGGTGTTATAATGGAGGTCACCACACACAATTTGCAAATACTGGAAAATGCAAGAATTTCACAACAGGTCACATACCACAGGCAATACTCTTGACAAAAAAAGTAATGATGAATTTAGCTAAACTTTTACACTACGTTGGTATGTGAGTGAAGCATTACATCTACTAGAGAGTAGAACAGAAGAGTAATTTGTGACAAAAGTTTAACAATTATCAACAAATAGCAGAGGACAACAGAAACAATTATTCAAACCTGAGTGTACCATTTGGTACACATGCAGTTGATCTTGCTTTGAGTGAGAGAATGGGTGAATGAATGATTTCCAGTGCCAATTTTTCAGAGGTACCTCCAGATAAAGAAGACTCACACAGAGACTGCTTACCTGGCTTGGAAGACTCTCCCAAATGCTCCTTCCCCAATATCTCTCACATATTCTATATTGTTCCTGGGATACTCCAGGCTAAGCAATTTTGGATTGAGGAGGAGGGGCATGCGCTGGTACATTGGGTTGGGGTGCAGCCGGTCCAGCAGTAGTTCAGAGGGCAGAGCGGTGAGCGTTGGTGTCTCGGACTCTCTGAAACAAGGGAGTGGTTTTCGGTCAGTGTGTGCACAGCCCTCAGCCAGAACATAACTGGCTGCCTCTCCTCCTGGGCTTATTTCTTCCAGGATGGAAAGGGAAGGTACAGCAGGGCTACTGTAAGAGCCTTGCAGAAATGTGTTGTTCCATGCTCCCAGTCACCAGGCCACCTTCAGCTCTGGCACAGGAGTTTGCCAGAATTTGAACTGCCACAGGCAAAGAGAGAGTTGCTCTGTGCTACCAGGCATTTGCAGGACTTTGCTCTCAGAAACAGGCAAACCCTGTTTCAAAGTATCATTTCTTGCACTGAATTAATTCTCAAGCTTTACCTTTTTTTGGTTTTCCACTGCTTTCGATGACGGCAGCAAACCAGAGTGACAATGCCAAAGATCACAACCAGAGCAAAGCTGGAGATAATCGAGATGATGACAGTCATGGAGTACGTAGGGGAAAAGGGAGGAGAAGGGGGGAGATTTAGAGTCTCTCCATTTGGTTTTCTTGTTCCTAGTGATAACAACGCTGTAATGCAAACAAAATCAGAGGGTTATGCCTCTGCTAGTTTATAGAGCTTTCTCAAAGAGGAATTTATGGAGTCAACCTGATGTCCTGGGAATTACTGACACTACAGATACATCCAAATGACTGCATGAGAGAACCATACTATGGAAGCCTGGTTTGCGGGAAGCAAAACACATTTGTGCTTGCCAAATGTAAAAATCCAGGATATGGTAAAGAGCAAGACATGGTTCCCATTAAACTGGGAACACAGTTTTGGTATGGAATGTTTGCAAGAGTTACAGATGGGAGATCACATCTGATGGTCTCAACAGTATTCAAATATAGTTATGTCTGCACTGGGAAAGATCAATGGTCTACAATGTGAACCACAATGTATCATGTGTCCTAAAGGAATCTGCAGGGAGGAGTGCAAGACCAAGTAAGTACACAGTGATACTTTCCTGAAATATCCTCTTGCCTCTAACAATTTGCATCTCAGTGTCTTTATGGGGCAAATATGAAAAAGACAGTTGGCTTTATCATCGGGGGAAAGAAATCACATAACTATCTGCTGAATACTTTCTGAGATATTCTAGAAAATGCCACTATGTACATGGAATGATTGAGAACAGAAAGAAATTTAAACTCCTCTTTTTAAGGCCCACTGAACTTAAAATGACCTATGTTCACTTATGTCCCTGAAACCCCTGTTCTCCATGCAAGAAATGTCTTATTTCCAGGCACTGAGATCCAGAAACTGTGAATCTCGGATGAAATATTTTTCAAAAATTATTCTGTTCTTTGAACAAGAAATAACATAAACACTTAGTTTCAACATCAGAGGCAAAAGATGTTTCCATCTTTTACAGATTTTTTTTTAGTTAAAATTGGTTTATATTATTGGAAAAAAAAATCACCCAAAATAAAACAACTTTGAAAAATAGCCCAAAATCCCACCTTCAAAACACAGTGTGGCCAATCTGTTTTTCAGAATACCACATATTCCATCCTTTGGCATTTATATAATCCAGGGCAAGGTGTTCAATATCCCTGTCTTCATTTCTCCCTCTTTAAGGGGCACATTATACCTTCTGGTCAAAGATCCTGAGTGAATCTTTGAGGAGACCCAGAACCAACTGAATCCAGACGGCAGAATGGGTCGGTATACTAAGGGCATAGACACCTTGCCTGGCCCCGAAACAACCACAGTGGCAGAAATCATAAATTTGAATTGCCTACCATCTCCACAGGGAGACACGCTGCAGTATTCCCAGGTCACGGCTGGGTCCTTTGTGTAGCACCAGGGACGTTCATTCTCACCTCCTGGATTGCGGCAGTAATTCTCAGCATCAGACAGCTCAGGAAAAACCTGAGGAGTCCTCCTGTGCAAGTGGGGAGCCTTGGGGGAGGAAGCAGATTGGATTAGTGTTTAACTATAATTTTTCCTGCTGTTATTTTTAAAATACAAGCAAATAAAACAAATGAGTGAAGATAGGCAGAGTTTTTCTTGAAACAGCCTGCCAGAATGACAGAGAATGCATTTTGGCACAGGAAGGGGAACATGCAGATTGAAATATGATGAGGTTGTGAAACACCAGTGAACTCAAGAATGAAGGCAACATGTCCCCTGCTCAGCCCTTTCACTGAGACTGGGCTGCCTGGCTCTGGGAAACATGTTGGAAAAGCAGACCTTGAGCACAACTCTCAATTTGGTGGATCTCACACCAATGGGTACCTGGTCACTCCACTTCTGACAGGGAATGCCGGAGGCCGTGATGTTGGCCCAGCCCTGGTAAAACTGGCCATTGCCACTGTAGCAAGTCCCTGGGAGGAAAAAAAAAACAACAAAAACATGGGGTCAAGGACTCACAAGAATAAATTTCATGTCCTTACATGAGAGCATGTGACAATTAGTATCAGATCTAAGCATATAACAGGACAAGACAACTGCAGGCTCGGCACTGCTTAGCCTCTTGTTTACACTTAAGTGGATTTTGAGCTCAAGGTCAAATCTGGTAAAACTTCAAAGAGGGAACTAGAACTCTTTTAGACTGACAAAATAGGCCATATGCCTGTGATGGTTGAGCTGCAGCTACCTAATGCACAGCACTTGCATGCAGAAAGTGCAGGCAGAACCACACTGAACCCACCCATGCCAAACCAAGGCAGAAGGCAAATTGCAGCACTAGTTCCATGATTCACAGCCTACACTCTTGGAGGGGCACTACGAATAGGAATATGTCCATGTCCCTCATGGAGATAGCAGAGGGCTGGGTTCATAAAGTCCCATGGTGGTATCCCTCCCCATGCTTCTGAACAGTGCTTGTCCTCTTTGAATATATGGAGACAACCTATGGTTTCCAGTTTATGTGGAAACCATACACTGAAGGCAACTATGATGTGAAAGAATAGGATCAGTATAAAAACAATGTTCTTTCTAATGAAGAATGTGTAGCTCACTTTCCATACACAAGGCTTGTTCCAGCTGCAGAAAAAATAGGCAGAAAATCTTGAGAAGATTTTACTTCAGGAATATGGATAAATGTTGATGCCACATGTCTTCATATGAGAATTTAATGCATTCTGGCATAATCTAGGAAGCAGAAGGACAACATACGAGATACAGCCTTACACACTTCAACACGTGGTAATCTTTTGTAAACTCGGCTGAGCACCACCTGGGCCTTGTCTTTGCACTCTAATTGGTCTAGCGATCTTTTCAATGGTTGGGGCAACTCAACCCCGGTACCGTTCAGGCGTACTTAGCCAAGTACGTAAGCAGGAGATGTAATTAGTGATGGTAGTTTCCCCCCAAATCAGACAATTGTAATGCCACCACAACAATCTGCGTGCTCTCTCAAGGGCTTGATCGTTGAGAGTAACTTAAACTCGCAGATGTGTTTACTCTAGCAACAAAGGGATAGTCAGGAATAGCAGAGACTATCCTTTCTTCTTGGTGAGCAAAAAGGCCTGCTAAAGGAATTTCTGAGGCCTCGTCTCTATCTACTAAGTTTCCTCTAGGAATTTCAGTAGTGAGTGGTGGTATGAGTGGTTTCAGAGCCTCTGCCACATGGGCCATGCCCTGTGTAGTTTGCCAAAAGTCCTCAATTAAATCAACAAAATGCGTTGCAAGAATAACATGAGTTTTTATTGATTCAGTTCTCCAATAAGGTTCAAGAGGGTCTTTAGCATCTCTAACTAGATCTTCTATTGTTGGAAAGAATTGATGGCATGCATTAGGTTCCACTGCATTATTAACCTAATTATACAAATTAATAAGCCAGCAAATACTGTTGTCATTATTTTATTTTCTATTATTTTCATAAAAATTGCAGCTTAGGAAGAAAAGAAAAGCAAGAAGAAAACTGATGTGTTCTAAAATAATGATTTTTAAGCAAATATTTTTCAGTTTCATGAAAGCTCTTTTTAAATTTTCATCCAAATTTGAGACAAGGCTGTGTGTTTTAATTTATCCTTTTAGGCTGTCCTGTTTCTCCTATAGGAGAACCATAGTCAGTGCACTATGATGACTATCTGCTCTTTTCTTGTTGCATCACCCACTGCACTCAGGATTGCAGTTATATTTTGATTTAGACCCTTAGCTTTCTGAAGTTTCAGCAGGCATCAGGCACTACACATGAGGAGGTAGAAAAACCACCATTAAAGTGTTTGCTCCAGGTTAGTGAGCTTAAACAAAGGATCAAATTCCTGTAACCCAAGACATCCAAGCATCCCAGTACAGGAATGACTGTGGACTTCATGAGAACACTTAAACCCATCACAAATACAAAGCAAAATGCTCTAACATGGACTTCTTTGACTGATATATAAATAACATTTATGGCTCACATCTGCAGCAAGCTAGCAGCCCCCAGATGACGCAGCTCAGCAGAGGTGTAAAATCTTATTAAGCTGCCCTGGTACATACTTGTGTGCCTGAGCCCAGCATTTTACATGTCTCACATTCAAAGGAAAGGAAAGCAATGCCTGGAACATGCCTCATGATGAACATGAAAAAGATTTCTGCACAGATCTGAAATAAATGTCAGTGTGACACCTTAGGGGATCAATGTGGAGAGTTTTAGGGGTAAAAACACCACTAAGGAAGCACCTCTGAGTCCTTTGTACTCTGGAAAATGCAGATGCTTTCATAGATGCTGCAGTAAGGACGGGGGAATAATAAAGGTGGCCCATGCGAGTTATAATGAATAATTTGATGGCAATCTAGAAGACAGTTTGGTTCATGTTTCCCAAATCTTTGTGCACAGAACAGAGGCTCTAAAGTAAAAAAGAGGGGGCAATATTACTAAAATGTTACTATTATGTCTTCCTGATTCATGACTGAATATGGCAATCTGTGCAATGCCACTCTGGGAAAATACTGTGAAAGCTGAACAAAAAGATTATGCTTTACACAGGAGACAGAAGCTATGTCCTGAACTTGCAAACATTTCAGGGGAGGCTGAAACTACCCCATGAATGCACCACTCATTTGCTGGCACCCCTATCTTGAGGTCCTTGCACCAGAGAGGGGATGGTGAACCTGAAGGCTGTAGACAATGGGCAGCACTGATAGAGAGATTCTTCTTTTTTTTTTCCAATGGGACAAATTCAGTGGCTGAGCTTGAAACTGCAATTGCATGTCAGTAGAATTGCACATGTAGGTGTGAGTGTTTCAGCCATGACCAGCAGCAGGGTGGGAGGCTGACAGAAGTTAGAGCAGCACCACAGGAGATGTCTGGGTCTCACCATTGGTCATGGGGGGGTCACACAAGAAACAGCCAGACTTCAAAGGTGATTTGAGGAGAGTGCTGGTTTCTTTTGGGTAATAAGGTTTTGCAAGGCCAGCCTGACATAGGAAACCCCATGGGTAACAGCATAGAAGGCTAGGGTTATCTCAGCAGCAGTATCAGAAATACCAAATATGGGTAAAGCAGAACTAGAAGCAATTGGTAGAGAGAACAGGAAACAGCTGAAGCGGAATGTACCACCTAAAACCACCATTCCACTCCCACGGTCTTCAAAAGTTACCAGCCCTCATTCTCCTCAGCCTTGGAAGTGCCAAAAAATGTGTTTCCCCATGCCTTGGATGTGGAAATTCAGACATTGCCTGGTAATCACCTAAATTCAGCCAGCCAGACCAGAGGAAAACACAGAATCACTATGCAAACTGCATATTCAATGAAGAATATCATGTCTACCTTTAACAATATAGAGCCTGGAGCAGTCTACTTACTTGTTATATTCTCCTTCTTAAAATCTGTAAAAAGACAAGACAAGATGTAAGGAGGGATTGTTCAGGATGCTTACTTAGGAGCATATTATAGGAAAAAGTTCTTACCCTAGCAGTACTTAAAGAGCTTCTTTCTTTGCAAAGGCACCTGAATGGCAATTCTGCCGTCATTAAGACTGTTTTATGAAATTTTTATGATCTTCTCAATAAGGATCTAGGCTTTATTTACTCAAGAGGTTTTTCCTACACCCCAGTTTGGATGAGACAGGCAAACACCCAATGCAGCTGCCACAATTCCTCGCACAGGTGCTGACAGGATGGTTCCCATCATTTGCTTTTACTTTAGCTATAAGTTATGGATCTTATCCTTCCCCCCTCCCTTACCAAGAACATGGGTCTCTGGACAGTGGGCAGCATGTGCCACCTTACCAAAGAAAGGGATGTGTGTGCAGGAGCTGGGGTCCTCATGCAGGCTGGGCAGCCTGTTGCATTCAGGAAGAGTGAGCAACATCAGCCCTGGCTTGTAAATCCCCTTCTGAGAGTTTTCCTCCATTGAGAGCCATTCCTTAAAGCAGTAGAGATCCTTTACAGCAAGGCAATTCTCTCTACATTATTTTGCAAAAAACAGTGAAATACAGCAGTCAATGGCTTGATAACAATACCTGCACTTAGCAGGGATGTGCAGGGGTTATGAAGGCTGACAGAAATCCATTAATGGAGTCACACTTCTTTAAAGCCAGTCTGTCTGGCTCATAAACCATAAGGGAAACTGTATGAAATGTAATAGTTTCCTTTAGGAAACAAACAAAACTACATTTTTAATAAACCAGGGTTATGCTCAAGACACAACAAACATCACAGTCTGTGAGGAGTTCATTCTCATCTTTTCCTACAGATTTTTTGATGTTGTTTACCAATAAACATCAGAGAATAATACAATGGTTTGGGTTGGAAGACACCTCAAAGATCATTTAGTTTCAACCCCCCTGCCATAGGCAGGGACACCTGCCACTAGAACAGATTGCTCTAAGCCCCATCCAAGGCCCCTGGCCTTGGATACTGCCGGGGATGAGGCATCCACAACTTCTCTGGGCAACCTTTCCAGTGCTCACCACACTTGCAATGAAGAATTTATACATAATACCTAATCCAAACCTACTCTCTTTCAGTTTGAAGACATTCCCCTTTGTTCTGTCACTACTTGCTCCTGCAAATAACCTCTCACATGTCTGCAGTAAGAAATTTTCAGTAGATTTTGATAATCTCACCTGTCTTCTCTAAATTAATATGTCATCTATTAAAAGCAAGGGATAAGCTGCTGGGATAGTTTGGACTTTGGCTCCCTGCCAAATGCCCAAACTTCCAGTTAGCGGGCCCCCCTCCCCTTCCCCCTTCCTTCTTCCCTTAGGGTAAAGAAAGTAAAGAAAAAAAACTATAAAAATTAAAGAACCCAAAGTCAAGCAGCTTATATAAATATATATATTTACGTAGATCACAGTTATATACAGTTAAGATGCTATATACACAGTAAAAGGGAATCAACCCCCCGAAGGGATAGGGAAAGGGGAGAAAGGGACAAGAGGGAACAAAAAGGGACACCGAATAGATATGCACAATCAAACCCGAGAACTAGTAAAATAACTAGTAAAACAAATCTCACCACGTCCCTTAAAACAGCAGGGTTGGCAGACACGGCCAGCACTCTCCAAACCTCCACGTGGCAGGACAGTGGATTCTGCAGGCCTCAGCCTTAGATAAGCGAGACCAGCGCAGGGACTCACTGTTCCCAAACCTCGCCGGAAGAAAAGAGAGCGAGACCTCTAATCTCCAACTCATTTATACTCCGGTTTACGTAAAAATCGTATGGAATACTGGGTACTTGGCCACTTCCTTGGTTACAAACTGGTCACCAGGAAGGCCTAGACTAAAACCATCACATCAATTCTTTATCTTTGTAAATTAAATATTTGCCTGTATTTTTAATGTCACAAAATCACTCATTCAATTATCTTCTTTCCTCCACAGACAACTTTCTCTTTCAGCTGTTTGCAGCAAAAGTTTTAGAATGCCTGGCAAAAAAGAGACTTGTCTCTGTATTACCTCCATAACAATATGAAACATTCACTGACAAGAAGTGCTTTGGATGTTTAAATGGGCCTTAGATGAAAAACTATTTGTGAAGCAGGGCAAAGCAAAAATATCTGCTCTAGGGAAAAGGGAAAAAAAGAGTAGAGGAGAGGGAGAGGAGAGGGGAGAAAAATACACTGCACTGGAAAGTTTGTGGACTTGTTGCATTGGTGAATTTATCACTCATTTGCTTATTTATGTATTCATTCCTGAGAGCCTGAGTTGCAAAACCAGCTGAAGTCCTTCACAGATCCACAATTTTCCAACCATCACACAGTGACTCAGAAAGGCAGAAAGAAGGTAGCCAAATTCATCACCTGATGCAATCTGTTTAATTATACAACACTTTTGGCAAAAGCAGATGGCCATGACATTTGATAATGACTATCAACGCTCCAAATACTCTAAAGGACCTGAAGGAAGAAAGTCATTAGGAATTCTACCAGGGCAACAGCATTTCTGCAACAGTAAGGGATGCCCTTCAAGTCTGCAGGCTGAAGCTGTCAAAGATCAGCTGCTCTTTGCTTGGTTTTAACTCGTGCTGGTTTATTCCTTCCTCACTTCATGGAAACCAGAATGCAGCCAGATGGCATAATTTATCTCTTTTATGTTAAACAACACATGGAACAGGAATGACCTTCTGAAATAAAGAAATGCTTAGATAGGGAAATGAGAAAAACTTGCATTTGAAGTCCTAGCTGAGACTTGGGAGATCTGGGTTGAATTAACTCTGTTCAATCCTGGAGCCTGAGCATCCTTAAATAAGCCCTTTATTCGGTGTTCAGTTGCAAAACACGAAAGACCCTTCCTCTGCAATGTTGTCTGCTCCAGCGTTAAAGGGATGTTATCTTTACCACAAACCCACTCTGCATGCATGGTAAGGCAGCCAGAGGGTGCGATGGTCAGTCTCCTCTAGCTGGGTTCATACCATTTTTGTAACACTTGATGCTAAGCAGCGAGAGCTTGATGAGATCATATGCAAAGATTACTTCAGATTATTATTAGAAATTTTATGTCATGTAAATGACAGATGGACAAAGAACAGTAATGGCAAAAGAGAACAAGTTTACCAGTAGTGTTTTTAAGAACCACAAGAGACTTTTTAAGAGGAGGTGGGGACACTTAGGCCCAAACAAAGCGAGACATTTTCCGACTCAAAACTGTTCCCTGCAGCCTTGTCACTTCATATCAGCACTGACTGAAATGGAAATTGAGGATGTTTCTTTTACTGTCACAATAGCAGCCAGTGGCAAAAGGCAGACGTAATCAAGAATTATTAAATGACACGTCACTTTTCTTAAAAATTCTTAAAAACTCCCATTTTAATAAATTTGCATCTTAATTTACATGAAGTGAAACTTTCCCTATGTTGCTTTTTTCTGTTTCATTTCATATTGTTTTACCCCCTGATCACTTTTATAAAAGCTTTACTTAGTCTTATAAGGTGTTATTCTGGCTAGATAGCTTCCAAACCAAAATGAACATTAAAAAAAAAAAATGGCATGGAGTGAGAAAAAATGGTGCAGAGAATAAATAACAAGACAAAACTACATGAAAATATGTCAAGGGGAAAAAGTCCCTCAAATCCTGGGAGAATTCTCCCGCCTCTGAGATGCTTAAATTTTTACTCATGATAGTAATTCAGCTGAAAACCTGTGTAGTCTGGCCAGTTTCTGCAGAGAGGTATGAAGTTGTCGGTTAGAAGTAATCAAGATAATTGGAAAGTAACCAAGACCATGTGAGATGTGTTAAAGAGCTCCCAGACCCCTCTCAGCAGTTTAGAAGTACGTATTAGATGTCTGAGTTTTCAAAAGGAGTGTTGGCCTAGGGCTTTGGAAGAACTGCTGTCCAGGTGATGTGCTCTGGGAACAACAATTGGGAAGGATGCTGTTACAGGGCTTTTGTTATGAAGAAAGCTGCATTAAAATTGGGGGAGGGGGAATGGGGAGCAGGGAGGAGGGGATAATAATCAAAAAACCCCAACATTGACTCATGGATTTGAAAAAGGATGATGCCAGGCAAATCCATTAACATTTAGACATATTTTCAAGTGCTGTACCTGTTAGCTCAAGACCAAGTGCAGATTTATGTGATTTATATCACTCTGATTTACATCACCTGATTTATATCAACTGCCCCAGAATTGCAAGCCTTCAGTCACTCACCATGAGTTCTGGTCCTGCAGGGCCATGTTTGAGTAGGGGTAAATGAAGCAAGGCCCAGAACTAATTGAAATGCTTTGTGGAGCACTGTGCAAAATCTTTAGCTGACTAATGTGCCATACATGTGTGTCTGAAATATAAATAGTGACACACATCTTGAAAAAAGGCACAGAGATCACATACTTAAGGGCACTATGACAAAGAGCAGAATAGTGAGGTGGCAGGGAGAAGACTGCCAGCAAAAAGCAAGTTTCAGTACTTGGCTGCATGATTACCTGTGGATATTTGCAAAACACTTTTTTTGTAGCATGTACGCCACCACTATGTTGATGGTGGAATACTGAACATCATAGGTACTAAATAGAAAACTGAATGTATAGTCAAGCTGCATACTGGCGTTTTCCTCTGTGCCTTTGTTTTAGAGATATTAAAGTAGGAGAAACCAGTAAGGTCCAGATTACGAAAATAATGTGCTGCTATTGCCCTGAAAAGCCCCTACAAAACTGGAAAAATTACTTCCAGTAGACCATATCTAGCCCAAATCCAGCTGGCACTGTGCTTGCCATGTCTGCAGGGAAGACTCGTATTTTAGTTGATACAGTAGAGCTGGGGCTGCACAAATCTGAATAAAGTTTTAAAAAGTGTTTCAAGGAAGATGAGAACAAAGCACTTCACTTCAGGCGAGGATGTCAGTTGCCCAAATGTGAAATGGGTAATGACTAGTCCTCCAGGGGGTGAATATGCTAGGAAAAAAAGAAAGCTTCATCCTGATATATCTGTGAGGGGCTGTCCTCGGCAAGACACAACAAGCAATCATAATTGCGTTATAGTTAACAGTAACAGAACTTAAACCTGGCGAGAAAACCAAGAGCTATGTGCAGAACTTGGAAAAATCTGGTTTATTCCAGTCAGAGAAGATGGGGAAGATTTAAAATCTCACTGCGAAGAGGAAGGGAAGAAACTCGCCTCCATGGCCATGGTGGGAGGATAAGGAATGAGGGCAGGACTGCTCAGGAGGTTGCATGGGGAGAGAGCAGTGTCTCTGCCACTGGCATATGTGCACAAATACCTGTCAGCAGTGGATTAGTGAGAGAAGCTTTGGACTCCTCAGGGTCCCTGTCAGCCCAGTTTCAATGGACATTGCTCTGCATATGGAAGGATACAAGAGCCAGATTGGAGTTTTGGTTTAGCAGGTACAATTACAGTGTCGGTGTCTCTGATGCCGATTTTTGTTTCATCTTTATCTTAGTGGAAAGTGCTAAATGATTGCCTTGGCCAGATTTATTGCATACTCTGGGGCTGTATTTAGTTAAAGCTCCAAATAAACAATTACTTTTGGTAGTAATAATAAGTACAGACTGACATAGGAAGATTTAACTGATAACAATATGAAACCAACTGTGTCATTCAAATGGATACTTCTTTTCAGCACTGTCCACTAAATGCCTGATATAATACAAAGGCTGGCCCTGGAATTCAGTCCATACCCTAGCAATGAGCACAGAGAGGGCTGAATCTGTCATCTCTGGGTATAAAGAGAAGAGCACAAAGGGAAAACCTATGCAAACCTAGAGGGCCTAACTTCACTTAATGCTACTGCAAGCCTGGACAGTCCCTCACCACTCCAGAGCTGCCTACACATCCCCATGAAATGAAAGTGAAATATGAGCATTTTTTTCTTCATTTACCTGCACACTGGTTTTGGAGCTGGCCCAGCTCCGGAGGGATTGCACTCCTGGAAGATGTAGTTACACAGCAGAGACTCAGCAGCCGGTTGGCAGAATGAACTCACCATTTTCAGTTCAGTCCAGGCAGTGTGCACAAGCAGCTCTTGGGTCTCCTCTGGGTCAGCATAGGAGGAGTTGAAGAAAACAAGAGCATTCTTCGCCAAGATAGCACTGCACACCTCACCTCTGTAAGTGCTGCAGTAACCTGCATCACCCTTGTACAGCTTGCTGTTGAGGACAAGAGCACACACACACAGAGTAAGCTCACAGCCCTGAATAGCTGCAGGCTTACAATGTCTAGGCTCTGTTTCTGAATAAAGTGGAATGTCTAAGGCTAATAGAGGGCAGAGGAGATAGTAGATGGTTATAACCACTAACCAGCTAATATATTCCAAAAGTGAAACTTCTGCAAAGTACGCTGGTGTGAGCCCTAGTGAGCTCCAGAGATGAGGATCTGCCAAGTGTTGTGAACATTATACGTGGGCAAAAGACTGAGCAAACACCACCATGACCCAGCGTGGCCCCTCACCCTCTCCCTAGGCTCTATGGGAAAACATTTTAATTTCCCTGCAGTAGGCATCAGCCATGCTGCTTCTGCAGCCCTGTTATAACTCAGGGTTTTTTGCTCTGCTGTCTAACAACTGTTTAATTTAGGATGGACTTGATGAGCAAGAGCCAGATAAATCCAACTCAACATGTGCCAGGGAATTTTTCACAAGGTCAGACCAAACTCCTGCCTGCCCCTCCTCATCTCCTGCATCCCTCCTGACTCTGTCTCACTTCCACACATATTTAGGTGGGAGACACAGAGAGAAGGAAGGCACAAGCCTCTGAATTTTTCTTCCTGGTTCTTTCCTGCAAGGTCCATCTGCTCCTCTCCTAACCATATCTCCCACTTTGCAAACAAACCCCTGCCACAAAGGATGGAGACAAAGTTATGGGGTAGCAATAAAAAGCACAGTAGGCCCAGCTCATTTGAGAGCCATTTATTTATCTTTCCTGTGATTTTCACATTTGGTAGGAGATCCCTCCCTTCTTCCCCACAGCCATCAAAAGGGAGCAGCAGGGCAGGGGGAGTGCACAGGTCAGCTGTAGCTCCCGCAGTCACCCTGCAGCAGCAAGGTCTGTGGGTGAGGAGGTGCCCTCTCTGCCTAGGCAGCCCGTGGGATGCAGTGCCCTTGGTGTGGGAGGGAAAGCTGGGACAACAGACTCCCTGTGTGTGGGGGATGGCCAAATAGGGGAGGGAGGAGGGTGGGGTGCAGCTGTCCCCACTGCTCATTCGGTCACTGTAACTGGGGTCAGGGAGTTCAATTCACAACATGCCAACCATTTGGAGCAGTCAACAGAGCTATTTGTATCTTTGCCTTGTATTTCTTTCCCCTGACCAAATAATCACCCATTGTTAACTCTAGGGTCTCTTGCTGTTTTTTCTTCAGAAAGCTGGACAAGGGATTACACAGCATGCTCACATTTCTCCGTTTCAAATGCTGCCCTTTGCAGATGACACTCCCTGGCCCTGTTTTAGCTGCTATGCTTTGGATTCCATGTGAATTTTTTTTAATTATATTTTCTTCTATTTTGTGTTAGCTAAAAAATATGGGAGGGCACCAACCCCTTGAGGTATTACCAAAATGGCAGTGATGCTGAGACACCCTGCATCATCCCAGGCTCCATGGACACACCTGCGTGTGACACAGGTGTCCCTCAGCATGCTTCACCAGTCTCACAGCCCATGACATCACCCTGGCATACAGCATGTTGCCCCAAAGCAATTCACTGCCCCCAGCACCCTGCTAGAACTGTTCTGGTTCTAGCATGGTTGGCATGTAGGGTTCATGTTATTTACATTTTCCTGATGATACCCATTGTGCTTAATCTGAAAGTTGTGACCTTCTTGTGTCCAAGAGGCAAAAGCAGGGGCAGGCGTGCATGGGGCTGCTGTGCTGCTGACTTTGGTGGACTGCAGAAGCTGCCTGACAAGAGCCCTCTCTGCTTAGGCTGTGTTTCCTTGCTATTCTAAAACATTCAGGGAGACACAGACCAAGCTGCAACGGAGAAGAAGCAACAATGTGTTTCTCACATTGCCCTGTCGCAGAAAGGGAATTTCATGCAGTGGGTGTTGAGAACTTCCGTGGGACTAAGGAGGTGAGCATTTGATCACTGTTCCCATGCCTGTCACACCTGTGCAGGTGTAAGGCACAGGTCTGCCATCATCACTGGTGGCCACTTAATCACTCACAGACTTCCTGAATTAATCTAGCAAGCCCATGTGATGGAGGCAATGGCCCTTGCAAGGAGTCTGTGTCAGCAGACTGGCAAAGCCATTTGCTCAGACTTTCTCAGACTCTCTGAGGGCCGAAAGCTCCCAGCCTGCCTCCCAGGCTAACCCTCTCATTTTCCTTCCAGAGCAATCTGCCAGTGCAGCATGTAAAAATAGGGTAAAAACAAAAATCCAGCTAAATTGTTCAGTACTTCAAAAATCACTACACAGAGGTGCATTTCTCATCACGCATAAGTGGCTTTACCATCTATAACTGCTTGGAACCAATTTAAACTTCTCTTGCCCTAATCTGGTCCTCACTAAACCAAATAATATTTACTGACTGTGCCTAGGCAGGACTTTAACTTGCAGTTATGCTTTGCCATGTAAATTTATAAGGTCAAGTGAAGTTGTGGATCTGTAACTGTGAACAGAATTTACTACAAAATATTCTGCCTATTACCATATTTCAAACACCCTTACTGTTGTGTGATCCACTGCTTGGTTGATACAAAAATCATCCTTATCTATCTTAGCTTAGTCTCTAATTATGTCCTCTGCAAAGGAGCTCAGTGTTCCCTTCAGGTGAACCTCATCTGCATGACTGGCATCCAGAAACCCTCTCCCTTCATTTAAGCCAAACTAACCAAATCCCCTTGGTTCATCATTCTTCTCATTGGTCCAGAAAAAAAACTCCATAAAGCCACAGAAAGTCATTCTTACCTCCACTCTGCCAAGACGCACCAAATCCAGGAATTGTGATGAACCAGGAGAAAGAAGAAATGGAAAAGACATCAGTGACACTTCAGTGGCACTTCATTGGTCCCTCTGAGATGTGTAAGTTAAGATTTCTATGACAGGAAATCTGCCTGAGAACCGTAAGCTGACTGAAAAAGAATGCATCTAAATTCTATCCTTTTTTTTTGTACCTTCTTGTGGGTAAGAAATGTTGGGCAACACGGGACACTATAAAGAGAAAGGGAATGAGGAGGAGGAAGTGCATTGTTGACTGCAGTGCCGGCTAAAGTGGACTGTTGCACTCTAAACCCATATTTTTACTCTGATCCTTTGGATCCTACATAACTAGCAGGTAGCACCTTCTGTTTAAATCACCTATGTACTCATTACTTCAGGCAGCAGCTGTAACAGGCAGGAGAAACTAGGGCTGGAGATGCAGCACTGTCACATGGTAGTGCCCCCAGCTTGCCAGTGCCACAGGGAGCTGGGCTGTGTCAGCACAGGGAGGAGATACTGAGCACCACCGAAGGACCAGGACACCTCTGCCCTGGGACCCTTGTGAGATGGGACAAGGCTGAGGCAGACTCCTGCTCAGGTCTAGGGGGCTGTTCCCCAGCTGCTGAACACAGACAGCCCAGAGGAGAGCAGTGCAACTTCTCCCATCAGCCCAAAGCACCTGCCCTTCCCACTGTATTTGTAGCTTTGCTTTGTGGGACAAAGACTTGCCTGGGTTAAAAGCAGAAGTTGAAAAATACAAACAGATACAGTTAAAAAATAAAAAAATACAGAAGTTGTGAAATACAGCACCGAGTGCTGAGTCTCTTACAGGGCAGAGCTTGCTGCTAGGTTTCAATGCCCAGTGTAAGAAAGGGCATGGTTATTTTCTCAACAAAGAGCAGCTCAGGCACAGAGAGAGGAACAGGTGCATGCCTGATTAAAAGAAGGACCAGGGCTATCATCCCATGTCCTGTGGGATTGCTCTTTCCTCTAACTATACCTCCCTGACTGTCCAAAGAGGGAAGGCACAAGATGCCACCTTTTTCTTTGTGTGCCAAATGTTGTTAGCCAGCTCTGACCTTTGGTATTTCTTCCCTTTGGAACATCCTTTTCACATTAAGGAGATATCTCTGGAAGCAGAGATTACTTCAGGCATGGCGGGATACTACTCTGACAGCAACCTCCCTGCTTTCTGGATGCAACCCCCTGTGAAGCTAAACTGTTCAAAGCTATTTTCACTTTGCTGTTAGGTGATACTAATGCTGGGTCATGGCCATGACTTCCTTCACATGGATGAATTTACCAAGTGCACTTCTGGGACACAAAGTACAAGACAGCATCAAACATTCAGGAAATGACAGCTGTGGCAGTCTCCAAAGTGTAAGAATATATGAGGAAATAGCCTAGTGGGGGATGCACTTGTACTCAAATTTAAGCCCGTGCACGCCATCAGCTCTCCAAGGCTTTCCCTCTTCCTCCTGAGTACTTCACGCCGCTTTCTTCTCTCCCAGCAGAAAAGCTAAGACTGTGATTGCAAGAGTAAAAAATTAATGACCCCCTCTTTCCTTGCCTACCTGAAATGCTGATGGTTGCTGCTGCTTTTGCGGCTCCGAAAGTTTTGCTGTGTTTGTTCGTGGCGAGGCAAGTGAACAGGCCAGGTCGGGTGACATACACCTGCAGTCTGGAATCAACCACTCTGTCCTTGACACTTTCTATTACAGACCCTGCAGAAACCTAAAAGAGTGGAAAGCCCAGTGCACTGATATTTCCAACAAAGGGGCAAACAAGCAAACTAAGGTAAAATCTAAGAGCTACAGCCCCAAGCATTTAAATTAGCGGAGAAAGATGTGGCAAACAGATGAAGGTGGCAGAGAGCTAAAGCTGCTGGGTTTACTTCCGTGCTTTCATAGCAGCTGACTTCACAGACAAAAGTAAATGTTAAAGGTCTCTCCTGTTTCACACTTCCCCAATATTTTTGCAATTAGTTGTCAGTTCCAGAGGGCCACAATTTGGCTCATGTAATTTATCTGGCTAATTACTCTAGGACTTCTTGTAGTAGGTTACTTGCCTCTTCATGCCTTAGCAAGGAAGGGCATGAGGGGACTTTGTGGACATCCACTATATAGAGGAAGAAAAGAAAATAGTTTGGAAGTCATTGATTCTGGATTAATATAACCACTGCCACACTCTCAAAGCAGCCATGAGCAAAGAAGGCACTCTGCCTCCAACACTTCTGCAAATATCTGGTAGGTTTTTTTGTCTCACAACTGGAAATATGGAAGGGGCTGCAAATGTGGTGATTGTGGCCAGATCAGAAATTCCCGGGTAAATTAGGTTAGAGCTTGCTAATTTTGGTCAGTTGGGCTTGATTTTATTAAGTCTTCCTGCTCATATGGAATTCATTAAAGTAGGAGGGCATGGTACATCAACCTTGCAAGGGCAATAGGAAGGAGCAGCATTGCCTGCTTTAATCTTCATACTGAGAGGAAGCATCAAATGTAATTCAAGTGAGATGTGGTTGACTGTGGATCCCAGAGGTGTTACCTGACTCTAAGAACAGTGGTAATTGTCTCCCTGGATTCATCTCAGCAAAGCACTCTATCTATGAGTTGAGAAGACAGAGATATCAATCTGACTCTCAGAGGGTTAGTAGAAATGTGCTTTCAATGAGATCTTTCAATGAGATGAAATACCCATATGTATTAACAGCTGTAATTGAAAAAGCAAGAAGGAACACATCAGTGCTGTATCACATCTTTTCTAAGCAGGTTGGATCCTCTCTGAAAAGAAAATGCTGAAAAGTATATTTTTTTTTTGCCTCACTCAAGTTAACCTTGGAGTTGTAGTAAGAGAATGTGCATGGGAAGAAATCACTAAATAGCCAGACCAGAACAGTTTGTAAATGTTGCACCAGGTATACCAGTCATTGGGCCAGGGATGTTTTTACCCTTATGCTATGAAATCCATTCAAGTGGGTGGAAACTCAAGGGATATTTTTTCACAATTTTCTCCTTTTATTACAGTGCTGGTCAGACTAGTTTTAGAATCCTTTTCTCTCCAAAAACCATTCAGCACCAGAATAATGTGGAGACCTTCCCAGCAGAAAAGGGGAATTTCTTATAGGCTGCCCCTGCCTCCCATCATCCAGCTGGGATTTGTGGCTGCTTGCCCTGAGCAGCTTTTGCTGATCCAGTCTTCTCTCTCTCCTTGCCCTTCAGGCCTTGGGTGTACCATGTCTGGCAGCATTGGACTGTGCCTGGTGAGCACAGGGAACTGGGATTTTTCATTCCAGCTTGGACACAGAAGGAAGGGGTTGCTCAGGTAACTGCAAGCAGTATGAGCAGTATGAGCAGTATGAGCAGTATGCACCATGTACCATGGAAAATCACAGGTGAACATGTGGGGTAGTGGTGCCTAGGACTTCTACACTGGCCAACTGTGGTTTTCTCTACTGGGAACCTCAAGATAAGGCCTTGTGTTAATTGATTCCCTTCCCTTTTCAAATACATTTCCTGAGATTCTTTTTCCTAACGGATTTCTTTTTAGCCCTTAAAATATCCCCTCAGCCACGACCAAACCAGAGACTTCTTCACATCTTCACACCTGGTTCAGTTATTCTTTGGAGTGTGGAAAACCAAATTATAAGGCCCATGATGCCCTGTGGTACGTAGCAAGAGGAAAATGAACTGTGTTTCTATTTAGGTAGTCAAGGCAGCTGTTGCACAGAGGAGTTTCCATCCTTCTCTTCAAGGGCAGTTCAATAAGTTCAGCAAGAATCCCATTCTTTAAGCCTCAGGACAATTACAGGTCAGTGTTCAGAGACCATAATGCCACAGGAATGCTGCATCTCCTAATGACTCACCGCTGTTGTGAACCAGCCTTCAAATGCACTATCTCCACTCCACCCACTTCCTGCTGACTTTCCCAGAAACAGGCTCTCATTAAGGTCTCCATGCCATATTTAAAATGAGGCAGTTTGGACCACTACCCTCCTGGGACTGGGACCTATCCTCTCTTTGAAAAGCAGGGATGGGGCAGAGCAGATGTGACCAGCCAGGCAGTGGCCCCAGGCAGGGACTGAACATCATCTCACACACAGAGATCCATGAACATACAGGCATCTTGGCAGAGCACAGGTCTGTGCTCTGGAAATACTCTTCCCCTGCCAAACCCCTGCCAAAGGTTCCAACCCCAATGGGGAAGAAGTCAAATAAACACTTGCAGTTGTCTCAGAAATTAATACTGTCAGAAACCATGTCAGAAACCACTGAGGATCCACAAGTCTCTGCAGAGGCTGATATGATCCCTTTGCTGTTCTCCCTACCACCATTGAGGGACTTATTAGCCCTAATCAGACTGGAGGATACCATAAAGTTTAGAGGAGGTAAGGAAGACAAAACAGCCTGCTAAGTAACCCAGGGGCCTTAATAACATATTTTAATACATGGAAAGAAGAGATACAGACCAGGATAGTGATAGCCCCCTGAAGTAAGGAATTTGAATACGAGAATTTATTGGTCCTGTTGGACAAGCAAGTCCACAGGAATGGTCATGACCTGCCTGTGGTCAGAAGGACAGGGGGTCAGTGAGAAAGGGAGGATGCAAATTGCCAGCCTGCGGTCAGAGGATGCTCCATGTGCCTCCACAGGATGACACCGTGGGGATCACATTCTTAAAAAAGCTGTTGAAAGACCACAGAGCGTATAAAACATGTTCACCCTAACCATATGAAGACTAGAGGAAACCCATGTCAGGCTCAGGCTGCAGAGCTGCTGTGACTGTGGTGCACTGCTCACTCCTGCAGAGGTACTATTGGATGTCAAGCAGCTCTTCAGCTCAGCTGAAGTGAAGACATTGCAATAGCCTACACACAGGCATGAAAGCCCACACAAATTCAAAGCAAGCACCTATTTTAAATGGTCAGGATCATTAATCACGGAACAATTTCCTGTGAGATATAGGGGTTTTGCATCTCTTGGTGCCTGCCACTGAAGGAGTGTGCCTTTTTGATGACACACTTCTAGCCAGAAATAAATTGGTGACATACTTCTTTGCATCACCTAGGTCAGGCTAGAAAATTTCAGGTCTATTCTCTTCTGCAAATAGGCTGTGGAAACATGGGTATTTTGCTTCATGACAGTTGGCCCTATCTAACTCCTTGGGTTTTTTTATTTTGTAAAATGAGCAATTTTGCCATATCTTTGTTACCACATTAGAAGAACAGAAAGGGAAGATAGCTGCAGGAACACTTAAACCCACAATAAAGTCCTAGAAACTCTGGCTTGGAGGAAGTTTGAAAGGGTCTAAAGCACCCTCCAGCTTGAGCTTTCCAGATCCTAACAAATTCACTCATGCAACACCCTGGAGAAGGGGAAGAGTGTTTTTCAGAGGAGAAAGCTGCAGGGGAGAGGTGAGGTAGACTCAAACAGATTGCACAGCAAGGTGCTAAGTAAGGCAGGAATAGAAACCACTGGTGCTGGCTCACAGCCCTGCATTTTAATCCCTGGGCTGTGCTTCTGTCTGCTACCAGTCCTCTAGGGCCAAAAGCATGCAAAAGAGGCACTTACAGCTTTCCCATTTTCCAGCCAGGTGACAGTAGGGACTGGAAGGCCGGTCGCTGTGCACCGCAAGGTCACGACAGAACCAAAGGTGATATTTTGGGATTCAGGAGCCTTCAGGATTCTGGCAAACACTACAAGAGAAGACAAAGGCGCTAGTTGAACAGTAAGGTAAAGCTGACGATGGTGCTGGCATGGGCGTGCTCCCTCCCCAGTATGTCTTGATATAAGCCACAGCTCAATGAGCAAAAGAAAAGAATAGCACAAGCTTCCCAGTGAGTTTTGGGAGAGGGATGAGAAGGAGAAAGAAAGTGACCAGAGTGGTTACATTACAGACCAAAATTTTACCCCTGGAAATTTCTACATCGATTTGATGTAGAGGAGATAATGTGCAAGAAAAACGAGGGCAAACTCCTCAGTAGCATGCAAGTGGAACATCTTACAGCAAACACTCAAGTTACCATGCTGCCCTGCCAAGGGTGACCTCCTGCAAAATTTGCTCAAAACCAAGGAGGACCACCAGCGTGGACATGCACCATGAAGGTTAAGGGTCAGAAAAACTCCTCAGTCTGATCACAGTGATTAGGACTTGCCATGGAGTGCCACAAACAGCAACATTTTCATTGCCACGACAAGCTGCCCTAAGGGGTGAGAGTCTAACATCGCATTAAAAAGGAATGGCTGGCAAAGACTTAAAGAAGATGAGATTACAGTAGGAAAGCAGATTTTTAAAGCGACTTCTCATTTCCACTGCTATTGCTTCTTTTGTGGCAATAGGATTACTGGGCAGTTTGAAGATAAGCGCTCTCCTGTCCCAGAGAAATTTTATTTTTTTTCTTCAGCGGGTTGGAAATAACAACTGAAGTATTTTTGCTGAAAACCTACTTCAATCCAGAATGACAATTCTGATGGTCTTCACAACCTGCTGTACTTGGACCACATAGAGGAAAGCAAAGAGATATTTCCCACCTGGAACATTTGAGTTTTGTCCCAAAATTTTTAATGGAGATACCATAATGTCTGTACAGAAGCAGGCTGAATAGCTCTGCCATTTCTTACTCCTGTTTCTCATGCTTAGTGAGTAACACTTTCTGAGCTGCACAGCAATGACTAAAAGTCTCCATCAGAAACTTTAGTAGGCAGAGGAGTTTCCCTTGGAGTTGTCAGACAAGCCTGATATCTTGTTTGCCCCTTTTTCTGTCAGTATATCTGATCAAGTCACAGAGTTTTGTGTCTCTGTCTGTCCTATTCAGAAATAGAATATCTGATCACAATATTTGGGATGGGAAGGCTTTGCAAAATTTTAGTTGGAATGAATGAAAATAGATGCTTTCCACATAGTCCTTTCACCTAGTTCTGACCTGGGATAGGACTGAGATTTGTTTTAACAAAGAGCCTAAAAACAGCTTTTCCTCATGGATGGGTAACACTGGGAGGTAATTTCAGCATGCAAACCTTTTCGTCTTAGGAGTGTAGTCATTCAGTAAGATCCTCGGCAGGGTTTTTTTAGAAGATTAAATTTAATGTCATTGAAGTGAAAATGGAAGGAGGATAAACTTTATATTGAGTTTGTTAATTCTTCTGTGTGCTCCAAGCAGCATCACTGCCTGTGCTCAGTGCCACTTGCTCAAAGTCAAAGCAGAGCAGCATCAGGCTTCTGCACCCTGCTACACCTCAGCGAGACAGCAGCTATGAACCTCCATCACTAACGAGCAAAGCTGCAGTCACTGGCCAGGGACTTTTCTGATGAATATTAAGTAAAATGAAACCTTTACCTGAAGTTTTTCTTCAGGCCATTAGCACCAGATGGTTATGAATTCGGAGCCGAGTGTTGCAGGCCAAGCTCATAATTACTTTTATACTTCATTTGGAGAAATACTAAACTTTGGGCCTATCCCCTGGCAGCAGTTACGTTCTCATGGTTCCTGCTGAAGCCAGCAATTAGCTCCCAGAGTGGAATGCAGGCCTTAGTGTTTTTCTCATGCTGCTCAGTGTGCTGTTAGGACCCTGCCCACATGATGACTCTGCTGCTCAGATCCTGCCCAGCTTAGTTAATACCAAAGTGACTAACTACCAGCACTCAGTCACACTGGTCATGTGCCCTCCTCTGTATTAGCTGCTCTCCCAAGATCTGCTAGGATCTTTAAACCAGGAATAAAAAAAGCACACTTCGAAAATGACAATAGCACAGGCAGCATGTAAAGCCACAGTGAGTGCCATGGCTGTTCCAGCTCATGCATGGCATGGTGCCTGTAGAGAGGCCAGAAAGCTGCATCCCACTTCCCAAGGTCCTCCCACCAGCACTGATCACAGCACTTCCTTTAGCATGCTGCTGGCCTGAGAGCTGTCTGCCAGCATAGGGAAGGCAAAGGGCCAGGCCATTCAATCTTAAAATACCAGATACAGGAATAAAAAAATCCAGTAACAGCTGCTACACATTCACATTTCTTGTGGGAAGAACTGCTTGGAGGAATGGCTAAATAAAATTTGGCCTACAAGGAAATAAGGTGATTTCCAAAGTGTAGAAGAATTGAAATTGCTGCTATGCCCAATGACACCATGTTTACTTTCAGGGCCTTCAGAACTGAAGTTACAGATTTAATTCTTTAACATTTCAAGTACTTGCATTTGCATATTTTCAGAAAGTATTTTACTTAAAGTTTAGCTATTTAGCTTAAGTACGTAGCTGTAGATACTATTATTGCAATAACTTCGGAGGATGGTGGTTACATTATTTTATTTTAAACGAGACATTTCCTGGGATAAGGGCTGGACTCCCCAGGTCCCAACAGGGACAGCTCATTGGCATGCACAGGGGCACATTTTCTAAAGGGCTCTTAATCGCTTAGGGAAACAGTATTAAAAATAATAGCATCAGCTGTTTCTCAGCCCCATCACCTATGGGTGGATGACCAATGCACTGCCATTGCTGTCGGACTTGGGTGCTGGGGAAAAGCCAGGACAGGTTGTGTAAGAGCAGCCAGTGTCACCTTGCACCAGTGCAAAATAGGTTAAGACCCCCAGGATGAGCTCAGGGTCCATTTTGGCAACTGCATCAGCAGAGAGATCTGTCCTGTGGTTAAATGGCAGAACCCAGCCCTCAAAACTCTGATTTATACTTTTTTTCTCTCCACTGAATTACACAAAGAAAGAAAGAGACAAAGGCAAGGAAGAAATAGCAAATCTGATGGTGCAGCCAATGGGAAGAGTTGGGTGAAAGGCAGGAAGAGGAAGGATCAGGAAATAGCAATAAATGTTTGTAAAATTCACATTATTTGGTGGGCTCAGGACATCATTTTGTTCTCACTTTTTCATCAGAGTGAAAATTCCCAAGAGTCAGGTGATTTTTATCAACTCCATTACTTGTCTCCCTTTTCTGGATCCTCCTGAAGGTGGATTTTGGCAGGGCCTTTGCCTGTGTAGCTACATTGTCACAAGTTGGCAGAATTCACATCAAGACCCCCAGGCTCTCAGCACCGGATTTACCCAAAGGCATGCTAAAAAGCAGTTAGGAAAGGCAGGCAAAGAGGGTTTCATTTATATATTTATTTATTTAAGCAGGAAAAAAAAACACAGAGGAGTTGTAAATGAAATCCAGCCAGCTAAAAGCCAAGCCAGCATGTCAAATTTCACTCCCAAGCCCCCTAATAAACGTCCTTTCTTTTACAGCCCTGGTAAATGATGTGCTGTGCACTGCAAGGCTTGCTAGGAGGTATCTGTACCGCAGCCAGCTGCTCTTGTTTCTGAGAATTGTGTAACATCATCCAGTCCAAACAGTAGGGCTTTAATTCAGTCACAAAAATTTTATATCATGAAAAGATTAAAGCAGCATCCCCTTCCCCTGGCCCCTCTTCCCCCTGCCCCCACTTTGAATGGCTAACTCTTTCCAGGTGACTTTGTTTTCCCATTGCCTTTGATTGAGCTATGTTTCATTTCCCGGGTTTGGGGCCTGATCCTTCCATCCTGCCAGGGCCTGCCCTCTGTCCGGATAAGGCCTGTTTTTTTGTTAAAGCAGGTTGGATTGGGTCACTCCCAGCCAGACAGCTGCCTAGGTGGCCTGGGGCCATGCTGCTGCTTTTGGGAAAGGACAAAGTGATGCCCAGAGCACCAGGACCATTCAAACACTTGTTTTGGAGCATGGGACAGGTCGTATTTTTAAAAAGCCTACTGTAGCTTTGGTGAACCCCAGTTTTCAGAGAACATGAGCAACACTTGCTCATGTACATGAATTAACCCAGCCTGTCAACATCCACATGTGTTCATGTCCAAGAATTTGTTGTTAGTCCTGGCACAGAGTAAAGCATCCCTGATAGTCCAAATCAAGATAAAACCACCAGGAGCTAAACTTGTGTTGGCAACCACCTGGCAACAGTAGGTGCACACTCGCTTCCCCCCACATACCAAGCCTGTCCCTACCTGTCAGCCAGATCCAGTTTGTCCATACTGCCAGATCTGATATCTCAACCTGCTCCGCTTTCCCCAGCATTTCTTTATGTCATGAAAAATGGCCTTTTGGGTGACTGCAACCATGTCTTATGCCTTTTTTTTTTTTTTTTTTTTCCAGCTAAGCTGGTAGATAGAGGCAAATTCTCTGTGGAAAACATATTTTCCTCTGGTACAGCTGGTGCTATGTTAAGATCCAATGTGTCTACATTGCTGCAGGAATAAGCTGCATATTGTCTCAGAAATTTTTCTGATATAATACCCTGGTAAAGACTTTGCACTGTGCAAAATTCATGTGTAAGCACTTAGAAGCAAAACTGCAAGCACTTTTTTGTTTGTGTTTGCCAGTGTTCCTGTAGCTCTTTCATACCTGAAGCATGAGAGATCAAAATGATTTCTCTGCAGAGGAGAATGTTCTCTGGGCTGGGACTTTACTTACTAATCCATAAAAAATCATTTATGCTTGCCACCTATACGCTCTAAAGAACCATGAACTTGTGCCACTGTGATTGCAGACTTTTGCCAGTGAAAAGTCCAGTTGTCTAAATCCCCATTCAGATTCATTCATCTCATATGCATTCACACTTCCTGACAAGTCTAAACTAGGCAGTCAAGGAGAGGTAACAAGTAGAGGGGCTACCATTTCCTTCCCACTGGAGGTGAGAGCTGAGGGAAGGTCTGATAAATATGTTTTTGAGCCCATAGAAAGCCACAGCATTTGTGTTTTCTGACATGAAATAACCTGTGTAAAATCAAAAAAATTCTTGAAATACCAGGGCCAAGAACAGGCCACACACCATGTTCATGGATCAGAAGTCGCAGAGACAGCCATGCCAAGCTGTGCAGCAGCTAATCACATTCCAAGAGCCAGGGCTGAACAAGCAAGGCACAGTCTCTGCCGCTGACATGACAGGACCAAATCCCAGCTTGGTGAACAAAGAAATTCTTCAGTAAGGATGGTTAACAACTCCACTCTCAACAGCAGCAGCAGGCTCTGCACATGGCTTACCACTTCCAAAAGTGATAGGTTAATAATTAAATCCCAAGATAACCACAAGGTCAGTTTCACTTTGATCTCTAACTATTTCTTACCAAAATGGAAATATTTATCTCTTCTGCAAGTCTACCAAGTAAACTTTAGGAGGAGCAAAATGGCTCAGGTAAAGCTAATATGAGACACTTCCACTTATCTATCACATTGCTTACCTATTTTTATTTAATCCATATCCAAACATGCTTGTTGATAGAACTGTGTGTATACAAGTTATCAAAAGAAAAAGAAATGTACAAATGCAATAGGAAATGCATACAACCACTGTATTATTTCTCAAGGAACAGCACTATTAGGTATGGGCCCCAAAAGAGCAAGCTGAGGAAGAACTGTAAGCAAGCAGTACATTATCATTCACTTGCCCCTCACCCTGTTATCATGGTTACCTGGGAGGATAACCTTCCAGTGCATCTGAAATATCCACATTTTGTACAAAATCTCAAAATTTCCAAGCTCTTCTGGATCCTGATACATGATATGGTTGGCCTGAGGCTTTTAGTAGTCCTTAATACATCATGCAGCACAGATCAGACTGCACAGCAATACATAGATACTCAACCTGGAGCCTGAGGCTGCGAGAGAGACAGCAGGGACAACTTAAGATCCGTGTGGAAGGGAAATAGAGCAAAGCACATCATCTTCATCCTGAAGCATATCCCTTCAGATTCAAAGCTCTGGTGTCTAATATCAAAGCAAGTTTTTCTTAGCAAGGCAATAACTTTTCAGGGTAACTTTGTTCTAGGATGAACTCCCAGATTTATGGATGGTGGGACAATTTGCATCAGCAGAAGGACTCATGTTAAACACAGCAGTCACTAACTTCTCAGCTGTGAAAGACTTTACATTGCATGTCTCTGGAATCCTAAAAGGACACCGCAAATATGCAACGATATAATAACCAGGAGTAAAATGTAAATAGATAGCTTATATCCTGTGTAACTATATAAAACCTGTTCTGTACAAGTGTTCATCTCTATATACAGAGCAAACATCAGATTCAAGGACAAGTGAGGATAGCGTGTTCAAATTACTTCCCAAGGAAATGAACAAGGAAATTCTTTTCATGTCAGTACTGGTTTTATATATGTGTTTCGTTTCTTTGAAGGAAACACCCTTTTAAGCCTCCCCATGTCTCTTCTACAGTACAGAGACGTATCATGTGCCATTCAACTCTGCCATTGCCCATTACTGCATGTGAAACTGCAAAGGAAGTTCCCAGCCTCCTGAGTCAAGGAGCAATTCCTTTGCTTATTCCATTTGTGATCACAACCCATCATGACTGCTGCCAAGGCTACCAGTCTGTCTGCGTGTACTGAGATATCCACAGCTATACACAAATCTCTCTCTCCCTTTCCCACTCTCAGGAATTGAGCAGGCCACTTTGGGAATTACTGGGATACCCAAAAATGAGATAAACCCTGCAGCATCCTGACATCTGGTCTCCACCAAAGGCTAACAGCAGTGCCATAAATCTAATTGCATGCCATATGAAAAGTACTTCTTTTCATCTGCTTTAAAGTGCTGCTAGGATGTTTCTTGTTTTGCGTGACAGCAATTAGCCTGTTCCCTGCTCACCTTATCCATCATGCATACTTGATTTTCAATGCTGAAAACACAGCTAGTCCCTCCTACCTCAGAGATCCATCTTTTTGCAAATTCTCAGCTCCATGTTGGATATGCCTTTTTTGTGGGGGGCTACCTGAGGCTGCAGTCACTTCAGGATAGTTGTCTCAGTTTGCTCTGACACCCTTTATCTGATAGCTACAGATATTCTTTATTTTCTACTCTTTTTGTTGCTGTGTGGGAAGCATCCGCTTCCCAGCTAGCCAACAGTTTAAAACACAGAAGAATTTTATGTGCTTTTTTTTTTTCCTTAAAACCACAAGTCATGCAATGATGCGAGAACTTCATATATTTTTTAAGTGCTTTTCCAAACCCTTTGTTAGGGGAAAGAGTTTTTTGCAAAAGGAAATAGCAGGCTCAAATGCTTCTTAAAGAAGAATTGTGTGTTTATGCCTTGTCAGAAGCCTCATGCTCACAGGAGGCCTGCACTGCAGTGCAGGAGACCACCCTGTGACAATTACTCAAAGGCAGCATGCACCTCCTGCCAATGTCACGGCATAGCAAGACTCAGTAAATTGAATATCTCATGCTTGTTTGTTCATTTGCTGGAGGTCTGGTGCTGTTTTGTTTCTCCTGCAGTTTGCCCTGTTACCCTGTAATTAGGGATATGTTTGTATCTGTGGCATCTGAGATCCTTGGGATGACTATGGTGAATGCCATGGGTAGGAGGAGATTTAATGAAATATTCTGGGCTTTCAGTTACACCCATGCCACCTTGCTGAGGCCAGTCAAATACCTTGGTGTAATTACAGGCAAGCTTGTTCTTTCCCTGTAATGGTGCCTCCCCAAAACCCCTTGCAGTTTTGAACAGCAAACTGCAGCGTTCACCATTTACTGTTGTAGGACACAGCCTGCAGGTACATACACCAGCATCAATACAGATAGGGAAGGCAATCCAATCCCAGAGTTTCTTTCTCTATTCACAGAAGAGCCAAAGACTCTTCCTCAGTGCTGGCATCAGAATTTCCACGAGGAAATTTCATCCAATACTTAAATGAAGATCTACAGACTTCCTTGCCAGTCTGCTATTTGGCAATTTGCCTCACCCAAAACATCCTACCTCAAAAGATGGCATTTCACCTTGATATTTAATCTATGGGAAATGTGGCAAGAATCAGGGTAGCAGTGCTGACAGGTTGCTTTGGTGGTCTCTTAGGATCCCCATTTCCTACATAGTTTGTGCCAAGTACAGACAAGTTGACACAAAACTGTAAAAATATTCTGAATGGCACATCAGTAGTCAGCTTTCATTTGAAATAGAGACTGTCTCTGAATCGTGGGCCATCCAAATTGATAGATTACCTGCACCCAACACATACTTTCATTCCTGTTGCTTGAATTTTGATGTGACTTTCTAGTCTGTTGATTTATGTGTGGTGCAAATTTGTCCCAAGACTACATAAGAGGTCCAAAAAGCAAGTTCCAAAAAGAAGGAAGCTAGTGCTTTACACCTTATGAGACAGTCAGTTAACTAATACCAATGACATTGCTTTCTATTGTCAGCGTCACTGCTGTCCCCTCACTAACACAAGAATTAGACAAAATTATTTTTAAAAAATCAAAAATTTAGACCAAATCTGGCAGATCCTTCCTTCTGTAGGAATGATTCTCCAAGGAAAACCTTCCTATTTTTAAGGCTATGGTGGTTCTCAGAAGTGGCTTATAGGGGGAAATTTTTGTGGCCTGTGGCAGGGTATTATTTTAGTAGCTAGTAATATGCAATAAAGTCTGGGCAGGAAAAGACTTCTGTCTATCAGGGTTGGAATGCAAAATCAAACAACATCTAAGCCAGGGGAGTGTGGGGAGCATTGTTACTACCCTTGTTTTGATTTGATTGCTTTGTGTGCTGTCACCTAATAACACAGGATGAAATAGAACAGCTACACTTCAGCAAAAATATGAATGAAACTGACTGGACAAAGGAAGGATCACTAGCCCCACCTGATTCCGTTCTGACTCTTAGAAATTGCAGAGAAGATATAGTCCAAAAATGTTATGAAATCCACAAAGAATCTAGTTTGTTTCTTGTTAAACATATTGGATCTTCCAGCACGTTGCCCTGGGTAATTTGCTTGTTTGTTTCCTTGCATAAAGCAAGATTTATGATTGCTTTTTTCTAGACATGTCTCTGTAGAGTGGTGGCTTTAAAATGAAACCTTATCAAACTGTATACTCCAAAACTCCTGAATTCCACAATTCTCTGGTGCCACAGGCTGAAGATCAAGCTCAGTTCACGCAAATCACAAGATGAAGATGCATCTAACTCAGTCCACGACCACCAGGACTATCTGTGTAGCCTTTCCTTTCCCATTATGTATTTTTACATATTATCCTTTCACATTTCTCATGTTTATTGCTTTTTTCTTTCTTTTTCAACATTAAAAATACATCACTAGGCAAACTAGGAATTCAGAGGTTTCACTAGCTGAGTACAACACCTAAGAAGGCACAACAGGAAGGTTGTTCTTCATCCTCAGGGTTAAAAAAAACCTTTTGCACACAAAGTCTCAATAGACTAGTTACTATCTTTCTGCATCAGAGGACTGCCACGCACATGTTTCTGTTGGATTGGAAGGACACCTCTCAGAAGAACATTCTGTCTTGAACTGTGTTAGTGCCCAATCCATCACAACCCTTTGTAGATTCCAGTAAGTCCATCAGTTTCCAGAAAATGCTCTTTCCATAGCTGAAGCTAAAAATAAGGCTAAGGATGAAACATGTGGCTCATGGCTTTATGCCTCATTTTTTAGCAGTTGTTACTTTTAAAATGGAAGAAATTCATGATCAATTTTTCAATTTCTTTTGTGACTTTTTTATTTTGAAGAACAAAGAACATATAAGAGAGGAGCCCATTCTACTAATTCACAAGGTAGCACTTTCCTTCTCCCGAGGAGAGAAGGAAACATTCTCCAAAACAAAGCAAAAAATTGAGCATAGGTCAGGCAGGAATGACATATACTTTGAATACTGGTAATAAGCACAACATCTGAAAAAGATAGCAAGAGATTGAAGCAAAACCATCCAGTGGAATTTATTTCTCATATTAAGAAAAAAAAAAATACCAGGCAGCTTCTCTCTGTGTCTGGGTGACAAGCATGCTCATAACTGGCATGTTCCATTACCAGGAAAAAGCTCATGGCTTTAAATTTAGTCTTTTAATATCATATAATTCATTCATAATGGATATGAAGAATATCATTGTTATACACTTCAAATCTTGGGGACTACAGAGGATGTATAGTTTAAGGCAGAAGGCCCAGAAGCTGAGGAGCTCTTTCTCAGCCTTTGTGAAACTGTGGTCCAATTAGTGGACTGGATCAATGTCACTGGGAATACCAATGAAAACCAAAATTCCTCCTGTTCTACAGCCTATGTTACATAAACAACTGTCCAGTGCATGAAGGAAAAAACAGACAAAGGTCTTGCAAACACTACAGATTTCAAATGCTCATACAAGGTCCAAAAAAGACATTCTTGAGACAGCTGAAAAGTCTTTACCCCGCCCTGAATTTTTGCTGATATCAACAGGAATTTCTGCACTTGAGGATGACTCTTAACACTACTGAAGGCAATAGCTGCTCTCATATTTGTTTCTAAAGGAGTGATCTTCTGGTGAAACTGCATGGAACATCTTAGCCATCTCAGGCAACATCTTGTCAATAAACTTCAGCCTTCGGACATCTATGTGAACTACAGATCAGGTAAGTCAGCAAATGCTTCTATTCTACCATAGTCCTGGATGAATCTTGGATTCATCCAGGAATCCTTCAGCCAGAGATTCATTTTGGGCATCAGTACAGCAACCAACAGGAAATTTGTAGAAATCCTTTGGCAATGTACTATTTCATTGAGTGTATAAATGTTCTTCTATGGTTAGCAGAAGTGTATATTATCAAAACTGATAAAGTAGTGATTAAACAGTTAGCAAAATCCTTAAGGTGATAGAAAATGAATACAAAACTGCAGGTCAGAAATGTGGCCTCCAAGAAATTAAAAACACATTTCTTGGCAAACAGCCGAGATTACAATACTGTTCCTTTATCTCAATGCACATATTACCTTTCGTAGACCTCTCTGGATGCACATTAGCAAGAACAAGTCCCATTCACACACTAATTTTAACTGGCCCAGCAGACTAATTGTCAATTCTTTGTTTTGCTTTGCAGAGTGGTGTGGAGAAAGCTTGTTTCTGCCTATTGCACTTCTGCTTCATGCCTTTATCCAAAACCCACGGCTGTGTGCTTACGTAGGAGGTCAGGGATTAACAAACAAATTTCCCGTGCCAAATGTGTAATTTACAAATAAAACTTTTTAAGCTTTTAAGTTTTGTGAACTCTCTGACTGTTGTCATTCCTTTCAGTGAGGACCTATGAATCTTGGATGCTCCCTTCCCCTTAAGGGTGAGACACCATACAGGACCAATGCTGGACCCATTAAAACGGAAGCTCACAACAGAAATCAGATTCTGCATGATCTAGATTTAGCTAGGCATAAATATTTGCTCTTTGAATGAGCACTGGCCTTGGAATTAAACATTCAAAGTTATCTAGCCATGCTTAGTCATTTTATTTTAATATTAGACCACATTGTGCACTCCAGTGAACACTAACACCAAGATTTAAGGAAAAATATTTTAGTATTATTAGAGAAGCAATTAACAGGAATTTTCACAAGTTTTGTGAACACAGTGTATGCTCAAACACTACTATTGGAGTGTAGTTTTCCTGCTTTGAGTAATTTTAGTATATTATTTACTTGGAGTTATTTTAAAATGCTGTAACTAAGGGGGCAGGAGAGACAGGAGGGGAGGGATACTAAAAATAGTAATAAAAGAGTTATGTGGGGGTGATGCATGAGGGCAGGGGGTTGCACCTCCACGTATACACAGATATATGTATGCATATGTATGCGAACTAAATATGCATGAAAATTAATCTAAAGTACCATAAGAGGAAGGGATTTGAACACACAGAAAGCTGCAGTGAGAAATAATAGTTTTGGATTTTGGAAGCCAAAAATGTAAACCAAACATGCCTCAGTCTAGTTTGGGGTGACAGCCTGAAATTAAATATATTATATAGGTGTTCTACCAGCAAAACCAAGGTGAGCCTGAAGAACAGCATTTCTTTGTTCACCCAACATATGCAGGGAATATGAGGGCATAGCTTGTGGGGGAGCATTGAGGTCCCATTGATTAATTAGGAACTAATCTTCCTCATTTTAAAAAGAGCACAAGTGCTCTCCTTTTCAAGTAGGATATTAGTGGAATATTTTGCCATTCTTTGAATTAACAGGCCACTGCATAATTCTGGAGATGGGGACAAAACAAGATATCTACCTTAGCAGCCTGGATTTTGGTGCAATTCCAGCCTGCTTTTAGGCTCCCTGACTGGCTCTGGTAGGTCTGGAGCAATAAAATCTCAGTGCCTGAGGCCCTGGGAGGGATGTTCTTGTGCATGGCACCAAGTATTTGCCATTTACAGTTTAACCCTTGGAAAGCCTTTGCCCCTTGCCTCAGTGATGGGGACAAGAACCCAAGCTGTTCACATCAAGATCCAACTGTTTTCATTTTGCCTCATCACTTTTATCTTGGGAGAAGTACAGCTCTGAATATAGATTAAGAAGAGCTACCTTCCTGATTTAAAGCTATTTAAGGAATTTCAGACACATTCAAAATCTGTATGTAAAAATATTAAAAAGAGAGAAAGGACAAAAAAAAACCTGAAAAAAAATAATGCATTTTTCATTACCTACAGTAATTTGTAGTTGCATCTAATATACCTGATCCTGCTACCAGATATCAATGGTCCTCTAGAAATGAAATTGCACCCAGGCCAAATGTAACCTACAGCAATCTTTTGAAGCTTACTAGTCAAATGGAGACCCTTCTGCACTTTCTACAGTACGGTCATTCTGAATCAGAAATAAAAATTAGTTCATATACTGAATCAGTCATTCCTCCACTCACTCTACAAACCCTTGCACAACCCAGATTCTCTTACAGGATTCAGGAAGATAGAATGCCTTTTTGCCTATGTTTGGATTTCCCTGCAGTCCACAGATCTCAGCACTCTAAAGCTGGTGATGATTTATACCACAAAGCAAATATCTCCTGTACATAAGAGATGGACACAGAGCACATAAAGACCAGAAACTGAAAAATCAATCTGGTGTTCAGTTTAGTGTGCAGAAAATGTTCAAGTCCACAATGAGAAAAGCTCTCCCTCTCCCTCTCCCTCTCCTCTCACCCCCGAATATGTTTCTGTTGACATCACTGTGATATTTCAGGTTAATTCAAGTTAAGCAGGTGTGACGAAGAGCTAGCGTGTGGAGCTGTGGTGCAAGGGTTACTCACCTTCCACTACAACAGTTGCAGGTTTCGAATAGGCTGTGCCCAGACTGTTCTTGGCTACACAACGATACTGTCCTGCATCTTCTCTCTGAACATTGTGTATCCTTAAATTCCCTGAATCGAGGACAGCAATGCGAGCAGTCTCCTGCCAGAGGAAGGAGCAGTGGAGGTGAGGCCTCTACATGCAGGCTGCACACAAACAGCATCAAATATCTGTTTACAAAGATTGGGCTGACATGCACGAACATTATTTGTGTTGCCCTACAGCCAAAGGATTTGGGGCCAGCTCTTCCCACTCAGCATTGTCGTGACACACTCACCCATCCCTATTTTTGCAGATCTCTGAATTATAGCCTCAGAAGAGCTCTTATTTATGAGAACACTCATAAGTGCATTCATCAGCATTTATCCACGCTTAGTAGTAATAAGGATATAAAATATAAGCTATAGATATCCAGAGAGATGAGCCCTGGATTTTCCAAATGCTTGCTTTCTAGCAACTAGAATTTACAAATACTATAACTGATGATAATATTTAACACAATACCTCTAAGAAATAATTACCATTACTTAAAAATTGTTCTCTACTCACCTTTACAACTGTTTCTCCTTTGACCCATGAAACAGAAGGTTTTGGATTCCCCATTGTGACACATGGAAGAACAGCCTTTAAGCCTTCTATTATTTCCACATTTACAGGTGGTCGGGTTATTTTGGGTCCTAAAATTTTAAAAGTCCAAAATTAAAGTTGAAATGAAGCTAAGAGATATTAGAACATGACAAATTCAGAAATGACATCAAAAATTTTTATGCTTTTTCTGTACATTGCTGAAAGGTAGAGCAGTCTCACTTTATCATAAACTGCCCTGGAAAGAAAGAACTTTCTTCAGCACAGCATTAAGTTTCAGTTTATGGATGCAAAAGCAGTTAACTTACATGGGTTATTTGTTTTCCTGAGTGGAGTTTGATGGTCATTTGAATTAATGCCTGGGCTAAAATCCAAATTCAGATAAGAGTATTTCCAGTATTGAAGAATGTTTGCATTCCAGGTTTTGACATTCCTTACTGTGTAAACACTGTGTTGTATGAAAGTTCAGATCTGGATTGAATTGATTTTGAAAAAGTTTTAACCCAGGCTTGCCTCTAGCTCAACAAGAAAGGCATGTAAACTGAATGTAAAATCTGGAACTGAAGGATTTATGACTATGCTAGTGAAAAGAAGAAATGATCTTTAAAGAAAAAAACAATCAAACTCCCTAAAGTTAATAAGGGATAAATTTAAATTTATTTTACCCAAGGAACCATGTGGCCTAGCTTACTTTGAGCAGGGAGTAAAAAAGATTGTCATCTCAGTATTTTGGGAGACCTAATATTTTTACTCCCTTGCGTGATACTGAACCAGCAGAAAAACAAGCTTCAAGAGAGCATCACGTCCTGGCCTCCACCTGCAAGTGACTGGGATGCTGTAGAACTCCAGAATTAGCAGACCTGGAGGGTCATGCTCATTAGCACAGATAAATCCTTTCCTACAAGCAGATGCTTTAGCCAGACTGTACCTCTGCCGCCCTTTAAAGTGTTTGTGTTAGCAACTGCAGCCACATGAGTTCAGCTTCACCGAGTTCAGATCATACACAGCCCTTTACAAGAACAAGTACTTTGCCTTTCATGTAAGATGATGACATTTACCTCGTGGTGCTCCAGACCATTCCACACTACTGCTGAGAGCACCCGAATATCATTTAATTGCTTTTGCCATCCTCAGGCAGAAATCTGCATAGTGAAAGTTTACATTTAATATTCACAATGGATTTATGCAATATTGCCATGGAGGTCTAATTTATTAATTTGTGCTTATTTTATAATGTTTTGCACAAAAAGCATTCCTCAAAGTATTGGGATTTATCCCCTGCTCCTAGCACAAGTGTGATTACTCAAAGTGAATAGTCAGAACTACACTAAGATTTGACCCAATGTCTCTGCCTCAAAGGACTGCATCCAGGCTAGCAAGAACATGGGTCTGCCCTGAACATGGATCCTGGGGGGCCATACCTGGGGGTCTGCTCAGGCTTTCAATTAAATCCTCACATGGTGTCAGGAGGAAATTGCATTCCCACTTACGCATTTTCACCTGGAGAGCCCCACAGCTCTGTGCAGCTGCTCCAACCCCGTTATCTGCTGTGCAGCAGTACACCCCATCATCGCTGTCCTCCACGCTCAGGATGGTCAGGAGCTGCCCATTCCTCTGTATGCTGTACCGCGTGTCAAACAGCCTGCAGGGCACAGTACAGATCGTCAGGGCCGGGAGAACAGCAAGGGACAGACAGAGGGAATTGCATTTGAATCTACAGACCGCTGACACTACTACAAATGGCAGTACTCATTACCTTTTATTTTCAACCTGCAAAGAGAAGGAAAGGGGCTGAAAACGTTGAGCTGGGCTTTAAGATTCACTTGTATTCTCACTAGACCATGCAACTCCTGACTGCCACTGGTGTAGTGGCAATTCTTCCTCTGTCCAAATATTGTTTAAGGAGGTATCATGTTTGGGTTTCTGACTAGCCAAGGACAGGCATTAGCACAAAAGGTCTTTTCCAGCTGGTCCTGTTAGCTATAATTGTTCAGTGTAAAGGAAGGAGTTCTTATATAGGAAGTAAAAGTGGCTGAAGTTGTTTAAAGAAACCTTCTTCAGAATAAAAAGAAAAGCTTTTTTCACTAAGCAGATAAAGTTACTGAAAGATTTATGCAGTTGGGAAAAGAAACAAAAACAAAAACCCATGTATTTTTGTGTCTACATGCAGGGGCAGTTTTGTCTATTTTTTGGGGGAAAAAACCAAACCAAAGAGCAAAAAAAAACAAACAAAAACAAAACAAAAACAACTACAAAAACAAAAACCAAACACAAGACTTGGAAGACTGAAGGACAGCTATAGTTTTAACAAACCAGGCTTTAACCTGGAAACTTCGGAGAAGGCAAGAGGAGTCCTGAAGCTGGAACAATAAGGATGCAGGATATTGTAACAAAGTATGTAGAACAAAGACCAATTCTGTATGTGAACATGATGGGGGGTGTAGGGGAGGGAGGGGAGTGGGGTGAGTTGTGGGTGAGAGCAAGGGAAAAGGAGAAAGCTGATGAGAAGTCAGAGGATTGAACTCTTGATTTTCATTACAAAACTGCAAAAATATAAGAAAAGTTCACTAAAAAATGTTTACACAGCATTTCATAAATTCCTTTCTGTTTGATTTTCACACCTTTATAGATGATTTTTGCAAGCACTTTCATGCACTTCGACTTTGATACTGATGAATAGTAGCAGAACAGTTCTGACCTGAGCTATCATGAATTCCTACACCTAAATATGTCCTGTTTTGTTCTTTTACTGTTAGAAATTGATTGTAGTCACTGAGTAATCTGAATGTGCCATTTACAGGCACACATTTCCTTTCAACAGCCTTTTGCCTTTCAGTCTTATATCTCCCTCCTCTTTTTCACCATGGGAAGAGAAAGTACAATGATCTCATCCATAGTGTCAAAGAAAAGACGTGCTAACTCAATTCCCTTCTTTCCCTGAGGAAGGCTTATTGTGGGCAGCCCTGTCCTGGAAAATGGAACAGTTAACCATTTCAGTCAGCACAGGGCACCTGCTGGTCTCCTTGCACATATTTTGATGCCAAAAGGAAAGGCACATCCAGAATACTAGTGCTGACAGCAGTCTCTGTCCTGGCCCTATTCCCATCAAAGTTGAAAGTTTACACACTGTTTTGTTTTGAAGGTTAGCC
This sequence comes from Pyrocephalus nanus, assembly GCA_038380795.1. Taxonomy (NCBI): domain Eukaryota; kingdom Metazoa; phylum Chordata; class Aves; order Passeriformes; family Tyrannidae; genus Pyrocephalus; species Pyrocephalus nanus. The sequence goes on along the minus strand of CM076263.1, from coordinate 60,859,599 downwards.
TAGCTGTCTGTTCAGGGTGCTGGGACTTGGCAAGAGAAGAAAAACTTGTAAATAAAATAACTGATATTAATTGCTTGCAATAATTAGGACCTTTGAAGTTTGATATATACACAGAGGCACAGAAATATATTTATATGGAGGTTTTTTCAGAAAAAAAAAAAAAAAAAGCCCACTGATCTGATCCTTTTCCATTCTGCAAATATTTTCATCTGAGTTCTTAGAAAGTAGCAGAAATATATTCAGCTTATCCATTTTCCTGTCTTTGGTCTGAGCTTTTGTATCCAGCAGTACTGGCAATTAATGCCGCAGAGTTTCGTGAAAGTGAAATGGCTGCTGCTATTACTGTTGCTCCGGAAGCCCTACTAAAGGAACGAAGCACCTGAGCTCTCCGGCCTCACCAGCAGAGATGTTTTTACCTGTATTTTCCTTTTTGATCAATGTTGTGGAAAAGGCACTGTATCTCAGAGAGAGAATGGGATGGCTTTTAGAAGGGTGTGTTGGGCTTCTGGAAGTGGGGATAGTGGTGTGAAATGGTCTGGTGTTCATATTATCTTAGAACACATATAAAGTGACCATTTTAAAGACCTGGGGAGAGGAGGGCACAGTCCTGCATGACTGGCATCCTCTCCCACCTTTAATTTTCAGTCATGGTGACCTGGCTTGTAAATAACATCCATGGAAGTTCAGACCTCCATGCTGCAACAAAGCCAGGGTGAGAGGATTAAGACTAGGGTTTTGCTGAGGTTGCAGGCAATGAAAAAATCTGATTTCTGAAGACTGGTATGCCTTCCTGCTTTCCTCCTATTCTAAAATTATCTTCCAAGATATAAGATGTCCTGCTGCTACCAACTTATTTGGAGTTTCCCAAGTCAGTGGTCCAAAGGCTGTTTGCATGCTTGACCACAATAGTGAGAACCATGCTTCAGGTGACCATCTGCCTAACATGGGCATCTCTTGTAGAGAATAGGCATTAACCAACAAAGGGGGTGCTGTAATTTTCCTTTACAGAGGGAGTCACTAACAGCAATCTAGAGTAAAAAATACGTGAAGGTATGTGGTAGATGTAATGTGATTTCAGAGCTGGAAGATCAGGTACAATTTACTTTGTAGAAGCCTGTCTATGGCAACAGAGCAAAAGCAATGATAGCAACTTCCATAAGACATTTCCAAGGCTGCCTTTTTCATCTGCACCTTGATGCATCTTGATGTTAATGTTTGAAAGTGTACAATGAGAAGCCACTTTCCTATGGGCAGATCCAGAACTAGAAGCAAACAAGAATAGCATAGGGTGACCCCTTCCATGCAAAGTTCCAAAGAACATTGAGACAGGCAACAGTCTTGCAAAGTTCCTTTTAAATATTATACAGCATCCTCCCACCTCATAAATACATAAACAGAGGAACAGAGCAGATAGAACTGTCTAAGGCTATCCTTGCATAGCTTGCAGCAAAAACCAACTTCAAGCTCAAGTGTGTGAAGTTGCTCTTACTACTCTGTAAGGAACACAGATTCCTATATAAATACAGCCACTCATGCTCTTCCCTGCCACAGACCTATTTTCATAATTCTGGATATCTTGTTAATCATGAAGAAAGCATGGCCAGTTTTGGCAGGAGTTGCTGGAGTAGGCTGGGGCTGCTCCCTACCTGATGGGAATGCTGTTGCGTGTCCACGTAATCTCCGGCTCAGGATATGACTCCACTACGCAGACAAACTTGGCCACATCCTCTACAAGTGCATCCACTGTTTCCAAAGGAGTGGTGATCAAGGGAGCTGTGGGAAGGAAGAGAAAATGAGAACACCTTATGGTGTCTCCTGGAGAGGGGCACATAGACTGCCAGAAACCTTTGGTTGGGGGCAGGTGTCCCTGCACGGTCACTCAATAGCATTTTGCTTTGTGGCCTCTCCACAGGGTGCAAAACAGAGCAAACCAAGCTCCAACAAGCGCTGTGGATCCTACATTTCTAACCCTCCTCTCCCCCAAGGTTCACAGCACTAGGTGGCATACTGCAAGGACATAGGTGAGGCTGTCCCCCTGCCAGGCTGCCCCCCTGGCATTGCATAGGCTGGAAGTGCAAGGAGCAGCACACCAATTGAAGCCAAGCTGACCTGCAACTGGAGTGGCCAGAATGCCTCTTTATTAATGCATAATGCATGAGATAGTGTATTCACCGTCCCTGGAGGTTTTTAAGGTGTGGCTGGATGTGGCACTGAGTGCCATGACCTAGTAATCACAGTGGAGTTGGATGAAGGGTTGGACTTGATGATCTCAGAGGTCTCTTACAACCCAATTAATTCTATGATTTGGGCTTCTTCATCGTTATTACAGGATTTGTTCCACTCTAAACTATTTGTCCTTTTTTTTTTTTTTTTTTAACACCAAACCTACTGTATAGCACTATATTTTTCAAAGCCAGGCTCACAGTGGTCATTCAGGTCATTCAGATTTGTCATTAATAGCACATGTTCTTTTTCTCACTTTTCCTAGCCAAGTAGCACAAGAGTTAGAAGTCTAATAGCTATGTTTGATGCTTATTATCACAGACCTGTTATCATACCTGCTGTGATACTCGAATTTATCTTTAGAAACACTTGCTACCACTCTGGTAAAAGACTTGAATCATAGCTGGAAGGGATTAAAGCATAAGCCTAGTGAATCACTTTCTCTGCACATGGTATGCATTGCAGCCACTGCCTCCAAAGACACTTGAATGACTTTTAATCTGTGGCTGCAAGGGACACACACCCATACTTGTTGGACTGGATTTCACTGATTACTGTTGTGAGATGAGATAAACTAATTTCATACCATATTCCTAAACACATCACCTTGAAAATGTATAATGGATGCAGGAGTCTTCTTATTCCTCCCTGACTGTAGCAGTATGTCATATACTGTTTGTCTTTTCACAGGAGAATACCAACTGCTGTTTGTCTGCTGGCCCTGCCTAGAATACTAAGATTTAATTCAGGCAAAAAAATAAACTATATCAATTTATCAATAGCTTCCTCCTAAGAAAAGGGAAAAATAGAAGACACTCAGATTTTAGTGACTGAGAAGAATAGAAAGTCTACACCCTAATGTTTTTCAATTTACATGGGAGTCAAAAAACTAGAATGTCTTTGGAGTTCTGCTGGAATAAAGCTAGAGTAAGAAAGGATCAGGTTCCACTATCAGGTTTATGTAAAACTCTAAACACTTTTGACATTTTATTAGAACAAATTTGTATCAATAATATTTCTAGACTTTATAACTTTGAGTTGCATCATTGATTACCAGTAATGACTGTATTTATATAAATCTCAAAACTATAGCTAAGGTAGCACTAAACATTCTATTAAAGAAAAATTAACTAAAACAAGTCCATGACAGACTCATTGTTTAAGATTACTGCTTCAAATTGTATCATGCTTCAATATATTGAGTCATTTTGGGTTACATTAGATAGAAATAATCTCTGTATTGCACCCCAGATTAATTCTATGCCAGTGAAACCAAATGGAAGATTTCCATAAAGCCAAAATTTTCCTACTGCTGAAGGCTGTCTTAGGAGAATAACCCTCACCGATGGCTATCGTGCCTACTTCAAAAGGGACATTGCTATTTCGTGACAAAGTTTATTGGGTTTTGATGGCATTAACCCTGGAATTTTGCAATCTAATTTCATATAGTATGTTTTTATTGCTGTTGTCCACATGCCTTGGTCTCTGGAAAGATGCTTCTCTAACCCTGAGAAATGTAAATTTTTACAGTAGTGATAATTCAAAGCAGCCAGTTTTATAACTGTTGTCAGGATAAGCACAGCCATTCTCACAAGGAATAAAGTTACATTTGTACCAAAAGTCAATGTGCGTTACAACAGTAATTTATTCTTTTGGGCAAACAAGACCCGTCAGCTTTATATTTTAATAAATTATCTAGAAACAGTTACATATTTTTATGGAGTGTCTTTAATTCAGTGCATGACAGAATATTGCCTACACGTGGTCTGATCGGGCAGAAGTCTGTAAGTCTCATACAGACAATACTGTCCAGACCAACAGCACAATGGCAAAAAGAAAAGGAATTTTTTTATAGCTACCTCCCCAAATTCTGAATCCTCAAAGAGAAACCATGACAGCAATAGTGATTTGGTATTTCCTCGTATGCTCTTTTTTACCTTTGTGATATTCAAATCAAGTGGAGACAGCGAGCAATGATGCCATTTTGTTGTGAGGCTGCAACAGAGTGCCGAAATGGCTGAGATGGTGCTTGCTTTTGCTTCTAAAACCCATCCAAACTGCTCAGGTGTTGCTGTCCGTGTTTTCTTCAGAAAGCACTCAAAACTCTGAAAACTTAGGATGCGTGCATTACCAGATTTTAACATGGGAACATAAAATCCAAACAGGGTACGGACATATCTATCAGCATATAGAAATGGAGCCAAGCTTTTCCATGAGCATCCATTGCGGCTTTCTGACATTTTTAAGGTTACCCTGTGGCTTTAAGTAATATTGAAAATCAATTAACTTATATATGTGTAAAACAACACAGGTGCCTTTTCTCTCAGTGTCAGCTGTAGTTTCCCGAGATAGCAAAATGACCCAAGGCTGGTCACAGGGCCACAAGAAAGCAAATCCCCTCCTATCCTCAGCCCATCAGAAGCTTTGAGATTGCTTGGCTTTGGCTTTGGATTCACACTTTTGAAACTAGACAAGATAGACAAATAAAATAATGCAGAAAGCAGAAACAGTCCCTCCCGCAGCATTGCAGACACCTAGAGAAACCGCAGTTCCTCTGGTTCAAAACTGCTCAGTTCTGTTTCCAGCTAATGCTGAAAGACCTGTATAGGGCAACTGGACTACAGTCACCTTTCAGCCTCACTCGAGGAACAAGACAATTCATTCACCTGATGTGATGTTCTAGAAAAGGATATGTGTCTATTCATTGCCCTGTGACACCAGAAAAAAAAAATCTATCTATGTTCTCTTTGTTTTTCTTCCTTTTCAAATCCCGCTTTACTGCAGCATTCAAAAATACTAGGGTTCACCAACTTATTTTAGTGCCTTAGAAAAATATATACATTTTTATTTTAAAAGGTTTTCATGAAGGAGATACATTTCTTTTGTTTTCATTTTGAGAACAATCTGACTAACCATTATAAAAGCACAGCCCTGCAAGAGCCGCAATGTTTGCCTAACACATGAATAAGATTTTGTTTTGTTCTCCTGAAGCTAAAATGTTTCTAGTTTGCGTTGAATGGCTTTGGACAATCACTGCGCAGCAAAAATTTTTGCCCAAAGCATTATCAGATGGTAGGTGTAGAAGACCACAGTTGCAATTGGTACCTCAGAGAGTTTCCTAAACAGATTTTTTTCCAGTTCTTTCACTGGCTAAAAGTGTGTGTGCATGTGTCCGTGTGTGTGTGTGTGCACGTAAGATAGCGGGAAGGTATAATAACTTCTATATTGTATGCTATGCAAACAATGCATGTTTGTATTTATATACATACACTTTGTAAAGACATCATAGCTGTTTACTTCTTTTGAAATTTTATGTCCCTATAAGCATACACATGCATGCCAGACACCACAAGTCTTGGGCTCTGCAGCAACGGGTACTAGCAGCCATTAACTCTTCTGAGCTTCCTTTGACATGAGAAATACGCATCCTACCCAGGCTGAACCCAAAGATCCCCCTGCCCATTACAATGGACTACGTGCTCTTCATAGACAAAGAATCTTCAATTCCAGACATGACTATTTTCACTGCTATCCTTCTAAAAGCAGTGAAGTGACTACTAAAAGCAGAGCTTTTTTGTCTTTTTGGGGAACACTACAGCACCACCCACCCTACCGTTACCAGAGACACCCTCCCCTTTGCCAAACCTCCTTCAGCAAAGTGACAGAAGAAGAACGGGGCAAAAGCCCCTCTAAGCAAACCTTTCAGGAGTGTCTCAGCCAAGCTGAGGGCTGCCAGGGTGAGGACGTGCACCAGGGGCACCTTCAGCAAGTCATTCATGTTTGATCCAGAAGGCATCCGGCTCCTTCAGGCGAGGCGTGTGGACCTCCCAGCCGGCTGCATTTCGGAAGCAGTGCGCAAGCAGAGCTTCTCTGCTAGTGACAGAGCAGGGTCTGAGGGATCTAAGTATAATCAGGAATTCTCCCACCCAGCGGTGATGATGGACGTGGCCAGCTGGTGCATATCCACTTTGGTCAGTGTGTAAGCGTGGGGCTCATGAAACAAGAGAAAGCAAATCCCTTCTGAATTCCTTCTAAGCAAACAGAGAGCAGTACAATGGGCAAATGCATTTCCCGGCCAGCACCCCACCCCTATGCTGCAAAGTCAGCAGACCTTCATTCTAGCACCATGTAAGTGCAGTAGTGGAAAAAATGCTTGCCCCTAGATTTTCCTTCAGCTTAGTCACCCTCTTTTCCATTTTTTCTTCTCTCTCTCTGTGTCACACACACTCCCTCTTATTATAACCTTTCAAGATTGGCTGCAATATGCCACCTGTTGTCCTGCTGATAGCATTTCTTTTCTCAACAGTTGCATTGGTGGCTGAAAGTGCCTCTCTTTGCCAAGAAGGTTATCAGTGTTTGAGAAGCAGTGCAGCATACTGAGAAAACAAAACCTTATCCTGGAAACAGACCCCATAATAAGTAAAAACCCACAGCAGAAGTGAAATTTGTAGCATAGGAGAAAATGACCATTCCATTTTAACATCAGCAGCAGCCCAGGGGAACCAGGCATGTATAAAGGCATTACTGTAGGGAAATATGACTGTTGGATATTGATACTAATCTTCAGAAATATCCTATTAACCACCAGGTCTCTGTCTAAGGTGAAAGACTGAAAAGCAGTTCTCATTTTCCAGGAAGATTTAGAGGAGTATCAGAGTCAAGCAGATCTCCTGACTCACTCTGTCTTGCTCCATCCTAACACAGTGGTTTGCATGTCGCATTCTTTTTCCAAAATATCAAGTCATTTGTGCTGCCTGTTTTTCCAGCACAAACGTATTTACATGAAGAATGTTTGCAAAGAGGCTTACCACTGTGAAAAGGCTGATATGGGGGCAACATCTGCAAGAGCACAAGTGAAAAAGATGAATAATCAAGCTGGAAAGAACCTGATTGATGACGATGCTCACTGAACATGACTCCAAATAGATCTCTTCATGTTATCAGCAGAGTGCATGACAGCTTTACACTAAATTACATGGTTTGAGGAAAGGGAATGCGCAGTCATAATATGCCACAGTAAAAGGTATTTTGAGATCTCTGGAATTTTGTTTATGTGGTGAAACTCTTCATTTCAAACACTTCTTAACAGTCATTTCTGCCGTGAACATACATAGTTCACCAGTGCTTCTTCTGAGGAGCAAATGAAGTAAAATTGGCCAGTGTTATGACTGTGAATCCCTATGATTTGGCATGGCTTTATAATGGCAGTGTTACTGTGGGGAAATGCCACAGCTCTGAAGATGAATAAAGCCCAAAACACTCATAGAAGATGTTAAAGATATTCGAGGAATACTGGAACTAGTAATGATAACAAAGAAAACAGAAGACAACAATGAAACAATAATAATCTTACCACAGAACAGAGAAATCTTGATTCATGGCTGAACTTACAAATATTTCTTTTGTTCAAGTCCAGATATAACCAATTAATCTGCTCCACAGAAATGCAACTTGGTCTTTAGGGTAAAATGCTCTTCAGGTTTTGTGAGGCTGCCTGTATCTAAGAGGCCAGCAGCTTTGAGGAGGGAAGCAGCAAGGGTGCACTGGTCCACAGGTTACTGCATGCAGCAACACATGCATGCATCTCAGGGAAAGACCACACAATACATGCTTTTGGGCTCTCTGCTGGCTGGAAGTAGGCTTAAAGCCACGACATGGGAGCTTGGGATTTGAAGGCCACTTGACTTCTCTGTCTGTACACATCTGCTACCTTAGCAGGTGAGGATGCACTCTTTTTCTGACTTGCCTTCAGAAAGGCACAAAGGATCTGGATGGTTCTTGGAAAGCATTTACCTGCTTGACTTCATACTGAGGTGAGGCTGACTGTCTGGTGGTTCTCTGGATCCTCTTACTTGCCCTTTGACTGAGTGATATTTGCTTTCTTCCAGTCCTCAGCACCTCTCATGGTCACCACAACCATTCAAAGATTTGGTATGAGGTCCAACACTACACCTTGTTTGTTATGGTGTGAGGTCCAACACCACACCACTTTGTTGCTGGCTCCTCCACCTCTTGTAGCAGAAAGTTATCATCAATGCTTTTGAAGAACCTCCTAGATCATTTGTGCCTTGCTGAAGGCAGTCCAGAAAAAGAGCACACCCTCACTTGCTAAGGCAGCAGATATGTACAGACACAGAAGGCAAGTGACCTTCAAATCCCAAGCTCCCATGTGATGGCTCCAAGCCTACTTCCAGCCAGCAGAGAGCCCAAAAGCACGTAGTATGTGGTCTTTCCCTGAAATGCATGCACCCACATGTCCCTGCATGCACTAACCTAGTGCCCTGTGCACCCTTACTGCTGCCCTCCTCAAAGCTGCTGGCCTCTCAGATACAGGCAGCCTCAAAAAACATTTGACAGTGAAAACCACTGACCACTTGAGGCTGCACACAGGCCTTCTGACACAGAAATGAATCAAGGTCACACTGCCATAGGGTCATAGTCCTCCCAGTCCACCCTGCCCACTTTGCCAGATGGACCTAAAGGCAGCACAGCCTCCTTTGTATGCTATGGAAAGAGCACCTTTGGCAATGCATGCCAGCACTAGAGAAGGAGATAAACATCGTTTTAGCTCTTTTATTACACATTGTAAATCACTTCTTTACAGGGATCCTGAGTGGAAGCAGCTGTTACAGCCACGGGCTCCAAGGGATTTAACCCAGCCTGCAGCACACATACAGCCAGTAAGGTATTGTTGCTTGTGTCAGAAGAGGGAATGCTGTACTCAGTGTAACATGTACAGGAATAAGCTGTGCTGCTGCTGTTCTTTACCCTGCACTTGAGGCTTTTATGTTCAGTGTTTTAGTTTTTTAAATGAAGGAAAGGCTTTGCTCTACAGTCTTTTAAGAAACACAGACCCATCCCAAAGCCCCACTTACTGTGTTTAAATTGGAGAGTTTCAGGCACATTTGGCTTGGCCTCTACCCTCAGCCATCTGGACCAGTCTCTGATCTCCTACTAATATTTCAACACTTACGGAGCTCTGATGCCTGAATCTAAAACGGTCCTCCTTTTTTCTCAAGATTTTGTGGCAATTGGGATACCTAAAATTTGCATTAATTTCTTGCTATCATCTTGCTATAAAGTTTCCTGTAATTTTTCAGCTTACAGGATCTGACAGTACTGACTAAGGATAATCTAAGATGCTGTACTATGTTTTGTGGTGGGGCAAAATTTTGTAGTGTTATGAGATGTGATTACTGCAGTGAACGGGTGTAACTACTGTAATGAATGAGGAAGATCCCTTGTCATGCATCTAGCTAACTCTGCACAGTGTATATAACACAAAGGGAGCATTGAATGAAGTTATTTCGTAATATATAGAATTAATTTCTTTTCTGGGAGACCTGCCTTCTATTTCAGCTTGTTGCCCCCAATATCCAGTCCCACACCACAACAAGGAGAAAGATCCCACCCTCAGTAATCCTCTCCTCTCTGAGAAGATAGTGCTGTGACAGTGCTGAGCTAGGCTGAGCCGGAGATGCCCCTGTTTCCCCAAAAAGGGATGCCACAGGAAATTACAACCCTTTTTCCCCAGCCTCTGAGTTCAGTCTGTTATCCTCTGCTTGCCATCAGAAGAGTACAATCTGTGGGGCCAGTACTGCTGCTGACACAGTAAATCTTCTCTCCATCACATGGTACCACAACCCAGCAAGTGAGAAACAAGACCTACATTTAGAATCAGTTAGAGCAGAGCCCTGACTGAACCCCCCAGGGAACAGGGGGAAGGAGGAACTTGGTGGGGATTCCCAGGCCATGGGAACTGCATGAAGGAAAACATCTCCCTGCAGAATTCCTTATTGCAGAAACAAGGAGGTGCTTCAGGACAGCAATGCATTAGGGATTTAATATATCTCATTGATTTTGATCCCAAAATACTCCATCTTGTAAAATCTCACTCTCAACAAGAAGTAAATTCAACTTCATCTTGGTTCAACAGTAATATTAGCAGTCAACTGCATAAACACAGTCACTACGAAATAAATTCTGGCTATTTAATGAGAGAACTCCTGTGACTAATATTTTAATTGTTGTCAACACCTCTTTAAAATAATCAAAATAAAACCAAGGAAAAGGACAATGAAATAAAGGTATGTACAGTGACGTGTTATGTGTCAGACTAAAAAATGCTCAATTTTTGATTTTTGCCTGTCACTATTTTTTTATCTTGTTTGTTGTCTTAAACTGTGGAGTAGCAAAAGCCAAGAAGCAGGAGTTTATAGGCATGCCACAAGCAGCCAACCAGTTTGGTTTTAAACATACAACTTCTAGCACAACTAGTTTCAAGTGAAGTATTGTGGTCCTGTACGCAGTGTAGAAATCAACTGTCCTCAGTGATCATAGATTCACAGTCCTGTAAATACCTTTTCCTTCCATAACTATGGCATCTCTGAAACTCACAGCATCTCTCTGCAGCCAAATGGGATCCAGGAGGTGTTACAACATATGGGTGTGATATGAGGAAACACTCAAGTTTCAAAAGTACCTGCACCCATGCAATAGCATGTCTGCCAGTGGAACTGGACACCTGAAATGGAGCTGCTGCATCCTGCCAGCTGATGGCGAGTTGCCATGAGTGGTTGCAGGAGGTGTGCAACACCCAAGTCCCAGGGGCATCCTATCCCCTTTCATTTCACTAAACCGTGAGCAGCGTGCTGCGACATGCGAAACGGCTCCATGAGCTTTTTGCAGACGAGGTAGCTTTTTTTTCTGTTGCTGTGATAGGAAGAAGAACTTTGCAGGATGTGTAGCTGAGGAGTAACTGGTGACATTTTTAGACAGTGTACCATATGCTGAAAAACATTTTGGGGGGCTTGGGCTACACTCATTAAAAATGAGGAATTAAATTCTGCTCTGAGTTAACCCCAGGCAACCCTGCTGACGTCAATGGAGTGTAACTGAGAGCAGAAGGTTGCCTGTGATCTTTATTTCTTAGAGTTCACCTGCTGCTCATTTGAAGCCATAATCCTTGGTGACATCCCAGTCATTTCTATAGGAGAGAGTCTTGCACTGCAGAGAGTGGGTCCCAGTGTGAGCTTCACTTACTGAGGAATTCTTGGCTATAGTGTTTTGGACCATCCCAATATCTACCTGCTACAGGAGTCACCTTGGCTGCTATTTGAAAACTGCTGTGTATTATTCGGAAGCACCACAACTAGCATAGCATGTATGGGTACGTCTCCTTAATTAAATGGCAGATCTTTATCCAAAAGATGCATTCAACACAGTCAGCACATTTAAAAGCAAACACTGCAATAATGATATGCAGCCAAATGACGTGAGGCAAGAAATGGGAGAACCAAAGACACAGACCTCAAGGAAATGTCCCTTAGCAATGCACAACTCCTCATGGAATATAGGCCCCTGCATCAGCTAGAGGGGGACTGTAGACTTGTGCTTTTTGCAAGAACCACAGCAGCATTCTGTGCCCCAATGAAGCTTTTGCAGCCCTGCAAAAAAGCCTGTGGGGCACTCAGAATGAGAGGAGGGAGCTCAGGAGCCCCTAAGGTGCTACAAAAGAGGAATAGGTAAGAGATTTTGCATGTGTTTGATGAGCATAGGGAACAAAATTAGACACTGAGAAGAAAATTCTGCAGGTTCTGCATAACAGGTGGCATTTAAGACATGTATGAGATGTTGTGCTCAAACGTCACTAGTGGGGTTCCACAAGGCTCCATCTTGGGCCCTGTGCTCTTCAACAGCTTCATAAGTGACTTGGACACAGGACCAAGTTTGCAGATGATCCAGAAGTGGAAGGAGCTGTTGACTTCCCTGAAGACAGGGAGGTCCTGCAGAGAGACCTCAGAAAATTAGAGGACTGGGCAATCACCAAACATATGAAGTTCAACAAGGAGAGGTGTCAGATTCTGCTCCAGGGATGGGCCAACCCTGGATGTTCATACAGACTGGGGAATGAGAGGCTGGAAAGCAGTGCTGTGGAAAGGGACCTGGGAGTTCTGGTCAATGGCAAATTGAATGTGAGTCAGCAGTGCCCTGGAAGCCAGGAGGGCCAACCCTGTCCTGGAGGGCATCAGGCAAAGCATCACCAGCCGGTCGAGGGAGGGGACTGGCCCGCTCTGCTCTTCACTGGGGCAGCCTCACCTTGAACATTGTGGCAGTTTTGGGCACCACAATACAAGAAAGATATTAAGCTATGGGAGAGTGTCCAAAGGAGGGCAATGAAGATGGTGAAGGGCCTTGAGGGGAAGCTGTGTGAGGAGCAGCTGAGAGCACTGGTCTGTTCAGCCTGGAGAAGAGGAGACTGAGGGGACATCTCATTGCAGTTACAACATCCCTGGAAAAGGAGGAAGAGGGGCAGGCAGTGATCTCTTCTCTGTGGTGACCTCTGACAGGACCCCAGGGAACAGTCTGAAGTTTTGTCAGCGGAGGTTTAGGTTGGATATTAGAAAGAGATTTTTCACTTCAACCACCAAAGGCTGGTTGGGCACTGGAACAGGCTCCCCAGGGGAATAGTCACAGCACAAAGCAGTGTTCAAGAAGCATTAGGATGATACTCTCAGGCACGTGATGTGACTCTTGGGAATGGTCCTGTGCAGGTCCTGGAGTTGGATTCAGTGATGCTTGTGAGTTCCACCCAACTCAGCATATTCTGTGATTCTGTTAAAATACTGGCATATCCATAGGATTAATCCTTTAACTTGGACTTGGGCTGAGGGTCCTGTCCCTGCCTGTTATTGATGTAGTATCATTAAACATGTTTGAAATAAGGGCAATTTGCACAGTCTGTAGGCCTGCCCCTACAGCCCAAATGCTTGGCCAGCATAATGTGCTTCTGTCATTTATTGCAATGTGAGTGATTAATTAATTGTTATGAGTTAATTAATTAATTGTGCCAAGGAGCAGTGACTTCTCCTACAGACACCTGCCTGGCCTGGCATGCTGTTCCCATAGGATAAGTAGAGGGTGAGGCTCCTTTCTCTCCTCCACCTCCTCAATCCCAACCCAAATGGAAAGGGGGTTTCTGGTCACTGCTTCAGCACATTTCCACCTTGGAGCTTCCTCCCCAACCAGTGGCAGATTTGCTGTGGGCAGGTGGTCACTGGGAGAGAAAACTGTGTTAGGGAAACCTGTATGAGTTCAGGAGTTCCCTAGGAGTAGCAAGATACTTGAGCATCCTTGCTGTGGTGGCCAAGATTTCATCCTGTCCTAGAAATCTAACTTGGCAAACAGCACCGAGCTTTGTTTTTTTTGCTCTCCAAAATAGATTATAACTCCATCAGTCAGTTCTTCCAGTCAGTGCTTCCACAGAAAGCTTTTGTCTGGAGAATTTTCATAATATTCTCCTTTCTTCTGAAAGTAGCAGTGGCAGCTCTGGAGCATCCAGACAAATAAAAAATTCACTGGGTCAGATTCATCTCCTCTGACCACTGCAGTAGGCATGCAGCACAGTTGAAATTCCCCCTCCCCAACACCATGTTTAATGCACTGCAGCTGCTGAGCAGTGCCTGAGGGCACATCTGGAGGAGGCAGGGTCTTTCCCATGGCAAAATCCTTGTGTGGTTGCAGACTAGGGTCTGCCAAACTGCAGAGCCATCCATGCTTCTTGGACAGGCCACAGAGCTCCACAGGGTGCAATCTGTGCCCTGGGGCCCTCTCTGCCCTACAGCAAGGGATGGATCATCACATTCCAAGTCCATGACTCTTTCCCAGCCACCTGGAGACATGGGAGATGCCAATGAGGTATGCACAAACACCCACTACTCTCTTAGTAGGGGCTGGAAATCCCACTTTCACTGATACCGGGGCCCAGTTGGTACTGGTTCTGATAAGAAAGTTGAAAATGGAAGACAAAAAAAAATCAGGACCTGCACAGGACCATTCAACAAAATGTCTGCAAACTTCCAACTGATGTAGACTGTTCTCATTCCCTTGGCAATAGTGGAGCTATGCCAGTTTGCCCTTGCTTGAGAACTTAATATTGATTAGCATCACTGAGACTTCAGCTTTTTGTCTTATCTGCACATCAGAGTTTCCCTGTGCAGCTGCTCTGCTCTGTGAACCACTCTGTTCTCCCATGCCCTACCTCCAGCTGAAAAAGAAGTGGTTTAGCCCATGGATACAGTTTAAATCAAGTCTCTTTGAAAACTTGTGCCAGAGAGACCATGTAGAATCTAAAGTAAAACTTCAGTGGATGTATCTTCCTACTTTAAACCAAATCAGGCCAGGAGCCAGATTCTGCATTTTAAATATGAAGCCTCTGTTAAAAGTCTCAATCTTTTATAATGTGATGTGTGAAGCAAAATGCAGTTTCATCTTACCAGGCCTAGAAGAAGTGAGAAGGCTCTATAACAGCAACCACCACCACCAGTCTACATCTGTACTGTTGATCCACATGAGGTGGACAGTCTTCCAATCGCCTATTGGTGAGGGCTCATTCTAAAATGAGGATTCTCTAAATGGGAATTGTTTTAACATGGCCCAAAAGTGTGCCAAATAGCTCATAAGCCGCTCAGTACTATGGACCTGGAGCTTCTAGCACTGGGAGCATTTCCTCCTGTGCAGTCTACAGGTCTACATGGAGCTACAACACTCAGCCAAAGTCAAGGAGTCCCTTTTAATGCAGTAAGGAGAGCCTAGAATTTTAGTCCAGACCAAAAAAAATGTCTTTGGGATATCTGGGAGTTAGGCCCTTCTTCAGCTTACATGGACCCCAAAGCTCCTCTCCCCATTCATGCCAGTGTGCTTTTCACACCAGCAGGAGTACCCAGGACAGCCTTTCACAAATGACAGTCACTTTCCTTTCCACACCCAGCTGAGTTGGGCACTTATTAGGCAACAGCTCTCTGTGGAAACCATAGCCCTAGCTCCAGGGGCTGTTGTCACCAGTGCCAGATGGGGATTCTTGTCCCATCCCATGTGCTTGTCCCAGTAAACTCCTCTTAAACACTGCTGCCTATCACCTTCAGCTCAGAGTTACAGCACAATAACTCACCCACACTTTGGTGGAGGCATTGTCTTCTTCCCACTCAGTTCTCTCCTTTTCCTCCTGTGAGCAAGGAAAGCATTGCACAGTCGTGCAAGAGGCAACATCACTCACCAGCATTGTCAGGGTTCACGCAACATGGGATGCATTTCTTCCCCAGGTTCCCTGTGGGGTGAGGAAAGCATGCTCCTGGGTAATGCACAGTTTCATCTCCCCAGATACTGGGCCAGAAAAAGGAGGAATCACTCACGCATGTAAAGTCACAAAAGCACATAGGAAGGCTGCACATAGAGTCAAGGTGCTTTGCATGTGAGTGCTTTACAGCAGTGACCAGTTTGGTTTCGGGATTTTTGTTTTCTGGGAGTTGTTTTTTTGTTTGGTTTGGTTTGGTTTTTTTTTTAACAAGCATGATTTTGAACTGTAAATGTGGGGTAGCACATTTGTTAAAGCATCTCCAAGGACAGATGCATGACAGAGGCTCCTGGGGGCTTGCTTCTGGCATGTCAGAAATGTATTACACAGCTACATTGTTCAAAACATTCAGAGAAACAAAAATCCCTGAATTAGGCAACTCTGTCAGGCTGAGGAAGTAAGAAATCAAGCTGAAAAGCTGCAAAATGTATTTTTGAGAATACACTAGTATCCCTCAGGCATTCAAAAATCATGAGTCAGGCCTTAAAAAAATCAGAGTTGGCTTAAACATAATAGTTTGGAGGGCTAGTAACCTTGAGTTGTCTGCACTATTAACGGTCACATTTTTAAATTCTTCTGGAAAAACTGGAAATTGAATTTAATTTTGTAATAAAAGCAGAGATTCTTACATAATCTAACAGCCCTAGGGGCTGAGGCATTAAACAGAACATCAGATAAAGTGATAAAGTCCCAATGATTGGAAATGGTGGAGCTAAACTAACTTGTGTAGCCCTGCAATAGGTTTGGGAGGTGGTTCGAGAACCTACATCCACAGGATTGGTGTTCTCTGGTGGAGTCATTCACAGGCATAATTTTTCCAGGCTGCAGTTTTTCGATGGTGGCTGTCAGAAATTACATGATAGTTATGTTTCAGTCAATGGAAAAAGTCTCTTTGAATAGGAGAAAAGAAAAGCCCCTGAGGAACACACTAATGCAGTGACAAATGAACTATCAGAACAAAGCATAGCATTTCAAAGAACCTTCTGAGGTTTTAGGGCTTTGCTTAGGGAGAATGTGTCCCATTGTATTTGAATAAATGCACCGTATTCCTCTAAAACTTGCCCCCTGTGTATCGCATTGTGGTGACATTCAAGTGCAGCATTAGGTTTGGCTAAAATACATTTATTTATTTGTTAACAACTTGACTTTTAAAGAGGCATAAAGCTTGGTTCAAAAGCCAGAAAAAAATTTCAGCTTCTGACACTTTCATAACTCACAGAATAAGAATCACAGAATCACAGAATATCCTGAGTTGGAAGGGACCCACAAGGATAAACGTTCAGGCTGAACAGACCAAGTGCTCTCACCTGATCCTCATACTGCTTTTCCCCTCAAGGCCCTTTGCCATCTTCGCTGCCCTCCTTTGGACACTCTCCCATAGCTTAATATCTTTCTTATATTGTGGCACCCAAAACTGCCACAATATTCAAGGTGAGGCTTCCCCAGTGAAGAGCAGAGCAGGACAATCTCCTCCCTCACTTGGCTGGTGAGGCTTTGCCTGATGTCCCCCAGGACAGGGTTGGCCCTCCTGGCTGCCAGGGCACTGCTGACTCACATTCAATTTGCCATTGACCAGAACTCCCAGGTCCCTTTCCACAGCACTGCTTTCCAGCCTCTCATTCTCCAGTCTGTATGAACATCCAGGGTTGGCCCATCCCTGGAGCAGAATCTGACACCTCTCCTTGTTGAACTTCATATGTTTGGTGATTGCCCAGTCCTCTAATTTTCTGAGGTCTCTCTGCAGGACCTCCCTGTCTTCAAGGAAGTCAACAGCTCCTCCCACTTCTGGATCATCTGCAAACTTGGTCCTGTGTCCAAGTCACTTATGAAGCTGTTGAAGAGCACAGGGCCCAAGATGGAGCCCTGCAAATCCCCACTAGTGACAGGTCACCAGTCTGATGTCATCTCATTCATTATCACCCTCTGTATTCAACTTCTGAGCCAATTGCTCACCCAGCCCATGATGTGTTTATCCAGCTGTGTGCTGGACATTTTATCCAGAAGGATCCCATGAGAGACAGTATCAAAAGCTTTATTGAAATCCAAAAAGATTACATCAACTGGCTTCCCTTGATCAACTGGGTGGGTTACCTTGTCATGGAAGGAAATTAGGTTTGACAAGCAGGATTTTCCTCTCATGAAGCTTTTTTGGCTCTGGTCAACAACTGCATTGTCTTTTGGGTGTTTTTCAGCACTTCCCAGCATAATCTTCTCCATAACTTTGCCAGGCACTGAAGTGAGACTGACAGGCCTGGAGTTTCTGGGGTCTTCCTTCTTGTCCTTCTTGGAATTCAGGACAACATTCATCAGCTTTCAGTCAGATGGGACTTCTCTGGATTCCCAAGACCACTCAAAAATCATAGAGAGGAGTTTTGCAATTATGTCAGCTATCTCTTAGGGTATTCTGGGATGAATCTCATCAGGCCCTATAGAATTGTAGGGATCCAGCTGGAGCAGCAAATCCTGCAGGGTTTCTGGGTCAACTGGGAGTTGATAATTGATCACCAGTAATGGTTCTTCAGTTCAGGGCACTGACACCCCCTTGATCCATCATCCATGTTGAAGACAGACACAGAGTTAAACCCTTCTGCCTTGTTCTATCCCTGTTTGTGAGGTGACCATCCTCGTCCTGAAATGGGCTGATGATATTTCTATACTGCATGTTGCTATTAATATAGTTGAAAAAACTCCTTTCTTGTCCCCCACAGTTCTGGTAGCTTTACCTCCAAATGAGCTCCGGCTGCATGAATTTTCTCCCTACAGCAGCAAGCAACATCTCTGAATTCTGAGGATTGATGTGGGGTGGATTCCCAAGTTTTTAAGGATGTTACCATGCACTTTACCCTGGGAGAAACACTTCCCATATTTGACTGGGACAATTCCATATTTAGAAACAATTCCAGAAGCACGGACATACCCTGAATGTCATATCCTCCACCTGGTTTGTTTTGGTTTTTTTTCTGGAACACAGTAACTATAATCCTCAGCCAGACCTTTCATTCACCCCCTTGGATCCACCCATTCCTGGTTTGTTGCCTGATATCACACAGTGACCAAATTTACAGCATGTTTTTCAGAAAGCTTTTATCAACATTTCCAACAAACATGCTTCATCACAATTTCTTTGCCAAGTGATGCTGCATCTGCCATGGCTCTATTACGAAACACAGAGCAACACATGCGTTTCCTAAGAAAAGGAATGAGGCTCACTGTCCTTTAAAAGCAAAGGTGCTACCAGTATACCTCGCTCTCTGTGCTGAAGCAATTCACATTGGCTGCACCCTACCTCTAAGAAGCACAGAATTATGCAATCCTTTCTGTGCAGCTGCTATTTGAGCAACTGTGGTAACGTCTAGACTCTCTTCTGTCTTGTGTGAGCTCAGAGGTATCACTTTGCCCCAGTCCAAGCTCCCACAAGGCTTGATAAAGCATCTGTGACCCTTCTTGTGTGCCAGTCAAGAATTTATATTCAACACTCTGGTCTTCCAGCATAGCAGGGTTCAGGTTGTCACATACAGTACCTCACATTCAGTTAGGCAAGAGACTAAGGTTAGGTGCAAGGACTAATGAAGACCTGCTGTTTTGTGGCGATGATTCTGGTGTTCTCTCTGAGGCTGTACTACCTCCCTGTGACTATGCACAGCCTTCACTGATGTCCGCCTGAGATGGGAACATTCCTTTGCCTCCATTCTGCAATTACTGGGCCTCAAAATCAGCACTGGGGAAAAGGAAGAGGGACATGTAACCAGAGATGAAATAGCATGACATAGCAAAAGTTTTATGTTTCTTATATGTGCGAGGAGGGAATTAGCACAGCTAACAGTAAAGAAAGAAAGTGGGAAACAAGCCCATTCCCAGCAGACAGAAGGAGAAGGAACCTAAAGGATGTAGAGTTGACCAGAGGTGTAGGGAGAAGCTGATCTTAGCCTTGGAAGATGAAGGCATTCAGTGGGCTGGAAGAAGGTCTCAGATGAAGGGCATTGTCCTAATGAAAAGAATCAGTGCTTGGTGATATCTGGCTGAATGAGACTTTGTGTGTTTACCCTGGCACCATCAGCACATGCAATCAGCCTGCCTGCTCTTTTTGGGAACGGCATCTCTGCAACCCAAGCAGACTCACCCAGGCTTTTACACTGAGTGGCTACACATCACATATGTCCAATGCTGCCTACACTTGGAGAGATCAGAAACCCACTCTGAACACCACTGCAAAAATGAGCAGCTTAATTTCTTCTCAGCAGAAGTTCAGAGGGTCATGTTTGTGGCATACAAGCTAAAAAGCATAACCTGGGAATCTCAAACTGAGAAACTAAGGACCAATTAAGGGTGCTTGAAGTCAGTAGAAAGTCTGTTAGGACACAACCTGTGTCCTAGCAACAATATATCCTGTGGCTTTTTTGCCATCCTTGTGCTGGCAGTCTGAATCTGCTTCCAGCCTGCTGTCTTAGGAATGCTCTCTAACTCCTTGCTTCAGAATGGAGGCATTAATATGTAAGTATCCACATCAATCACTGCACACCACCAGCAGCCAAGTGACTGCAACCAGTTCAAGAGGCAATGATTAAATCTTGCCACAATAATAGCTTCTCTACTTATTAGCTGCTATCCTCTAAGTTACCTTGTAAGCAGACATTTTAGCACTAGGCTGAGAGTGTGGGAAAAGAAACCTAGCCAGAAAATCTCTGTTGTGGCTGTTGTGGCTGAAAGTGTGGGAGCAAATCCCCAGTGGTACCCAGCACCATGAGACAGCAGAAACAGGGCACAAGGCTCAGACAGTTCTGGATGGGACAACAGAGAAGCAATGAAGAGGTCTGGTATATTTTCACCCTGTTGTAGGTAGGTGGTGACCTGGGAGCCAATGTGATAGGCTGGTGCCTCTTGCCGGGTCTTCCAAAAAAAACACCCTTTTCCCCAGCAGTGTGGACATGAAGGGCATGAAGCCTTACAGGGGTACCCAGCACAGGGGGAGCTATATCACAAACACAGCACTTGTAATGAGCAAACCCTGATGATCAGACAAAGGGATAGTTCTAAAACATCGGCCAAGGTGCCAAAAGTTTTGTTGTAGTGACGCCCCTTTGTTTTGAAGTTTATACGCATTACAAACATATTAAAAAAGTAAACTAGCAGTTCTAATAATAATAAAATATATAAGTTGTTGTTTAGAAGTGGATTACAAAGATCTGTTCCACTTGTTTGCAGAGATATGCATTGATTTCAAAAGGTCTTGAATTACAATGTAGAGTCACCTACAGAAGCTTTTCTTATTTAAGTTTTTCTGCACATCAAATATTGATCCTACAGAATCGCATATAAAAAACTGGCAATGAATGAAAATGCAAGGAAAGACTCTTGCTTTTAAGTTGGATTCTTATTCAATCTTCAGATAACCATTCTTTAATGCTGTGCTAAGTGCTTGATTTTATCTAAAAGCTATCACATTTTAAAAGCCATTGAAAATAGATCATAGAACATTGCCAAGTTAAACCCTTCCAAACACTAAGAAAAATAAGTGAGGCCTTAAAAAGAAAAATGCAGTCTGGGACTAATTCTATGAGATTTTTAGAATACAAAGCCTCTATTATATTAAAAGTACTGATAATTCATAGGAATAGGTCATGGATAATCTTCCTTTGATTTAATTATGCTTCTATTTATAGCAGTTTAAATCTAACTGTGTTGGACTACTAAAAATCTGCAGGGTGGTTTCAGGTTTGAGGAAAGGCAACATGAATGAGATAATATGGTGCAGTGCCCATTTGCTGATCTGAAAAATACCCTCACTTGGTATAAAACACAGCATCCGCTGTGGACTGGTCTTAAATGATAGTCCCTGGCAATGGCAAGTGTAACACCTAAAGAGACTCACTCTGTACACCACAGTGAGACAGAACTTCAGGTATGTATCTGAAATTGTGCACCTTATTTACCTCCAGTGAGCTCACTCTTTCAACAAGAAAGTGTATGAGTCAGAGCATCTGAATTTCCAGGGACAGAGGAGCAATATAGAAGCTCATAGAAGCAATTTTAAAAGTTCTATTGCTCATAGCAGCAATATATTGTGCATGTGCGAGTTACTGAACTAGAGACCGTTTTAAGAAAAGTTGAAGATGAGCTTGGGAAGTTACAATCAAGTCAAAAGCAGGTAAGAGGTTAAATTGTACTATAAGGTCACTTAGGAAGGAAAGTTCTGCCTATCTCCAGAAAGAGCCATTGCTGTATGAGTTCCCTCCTGAGCCCCTGTCCTGTTTAAAGACACAGATGCACAATTATCTGCTTCCTTTGCACACGCCCTCCATTAAAAGGACAGCACTAGGCCTTGGACATTATCTAATATTAAACTCACGCAGAGTAAGACATTCATTTCCAAAAAAGACAAGCTTGAGCTGTTTCATGGGGAACACCCAGACTTGGTCATGTTTACATCCCTTGTTGTGGATCACAGCCCTTAAGAAATATTGTTCAGTGATGTGAAATTACATACAGTGCGGTGAGTGTTACAAATCTCTGTTTTGGACATGCGGTCTTAAGACCCATCAGTAGTCCAAGAAACTGGCAACTGGATAACACTGGGCATCCATGATACAAAGATTAAATCAAAACTATTAATATAATAGGTCTGGGGCCTTTCTGTCTCAGAAATGGTCATCACTATCAAATTTCATTAAGAAAGTCTGTTTCCCTATGACAATTTCTTGTCAGGGCATGTTCTGTTTGTTTTTTTCACTGGATGATACTGAATACTCTGGTATGAAACCACAAGGAAATCTATCCACAGGTTGTGGCAGATAACACTGTTCCTCATGGCTGAAGAGCCAGGGCACTGATAGCACAAAAAACCCAAACCAAACCAAAACAAAATTTAAAAAAAACAACACAATTTGACATGTCTAACAGGAAAAAGAACATGTTGACTGCTGTGACACCAGTTCCTCCCAGTCTGCCATTTTAATAGCATACAGGCTAAACTGCAGAGTTGACTTTGACTGGATGGGTCCTGTTCCTGCAGTCTCCATCTGTGTTGTGCCTGGCAAAACAAGACCCCAGCCTTTCTGACACGGAATATAATGATGCTGAAAGCCTTGTGCAAGTACTCACTGGGATTTTTTATGAGTTGTTTTCATGCCTCCATCTCCCATTTCCTTCACAAGGTATGATTCTATCAAGGGCACAGATGGGTAAAAAGTCCATTCTTTCAAAAGCAGAGAATCTGGTTTGTTTCTATATTACTGTTTATTTTATCACAGTGTCACAAAGCCTGTAAATGTTGTTAAGCCAGAGTCAGTATTAGCAATGGAAATCATTACTACTGCTTTAACTGACATTTTGTTAATGTTACTGTAGCGCTGTCTCATGAGTCATGACAGGATGGAAATTAATTTGTCACTGCTGTAGGTCCTTTCTTTATTATAAAGCAAGTTTCTCCTCTTCATCTGCTCTAGTGTCCTTAATAAAACTAATAAACCAAAAACATGCTTGAACATCCTTGTACATGCTACCTTCTCCATGGCCAAGGATTTTAAATGTTGTTTTGTTCAGGTAATGGAACAGTCGTGTGAAAACTGAGGCCCTGGAGAAGGCATCTCTGAAAGTCACATAAAGGCTCTGGGCTCCTTCACCCTTTGAAGAAGTATAGTCTTACAGTCTTCACAAAGAAATTTGCTTCTGGAGACTTATTTTGTGGTGTAAAAGTTGTTCCCCCTGTCAATTCACAGCATAGCCAGCTGTCCTCTGCCCAAACTCACCTGCCATCATGGCAGTGTATGGAGCCCTTGGCAGCCAGCAGCAGGTCTTCATTCCTTTGCATCTTTTCCAGGATTTCTTGGGATTCAAAGGTTTCTTGGCAATAAACTGAAATACAGTGAGACTATATAAAGAATAAGCAAGAAGCTGCATATTCTACCTGGTGACCACAGAAGGTCCTTGCAGCTATTAGGGCTGGAGCATAAGGCATACGAGGGAAGGCACAGGGTGCTGGACTGGTTCAGCCTGGAGAAGAGGAGGGGAAGGATGGACCTTATGTACAGTCATTATGTAGCGCACAAGAGGCAACAAGACATGATATGCAAAAAGGGTAATTCTGGTTTACTTATTAAGAAAAATTTTTCACCATGAGGGTGGTCAGTCACTGGAAGAAGGGTTTGGAGATGCTGAAGGATCTTAAAAATACTAACATTTTGATGTCACAAGGCACATAGTAATCTGTTCTAATAGGTCCTGCTTCATGCAGGTGGTTACACAGCCAGAGGTCCCTTCCCATTTCAGTTATTTCATGAGTTAATAATGAAGTCTTCCAGAGGTTTGTTGGTTTAGTTCTTTGTCTGAAGAACTGGTTTCTAATGTCTGCTTAGTTTTTCTGCGTTGAATTTAGCAAACTCACAAAGTTTCAAGAAAAGTCTTTGACCGGCTTTCCATATAAGGGCCTTTATTCTAAAAATTCCAGCAGGAGAAAATAGGTAGATTCTGAGACAAAGAGTTTTAAAGAGGAAATTCCTCTTCACTGCTTCTTTGCCTGTTAGAACAAGAAATTTTTCTATTTGTGCAACCATTTTGCCATTATCTGTGAATATGTTCAGCCCTTTCTTCAATACACCAACACTGCAGCAGCCTGTTCAGTTGGTAGCCGCTGGCATACCCTGCATTATCCAATGCGGATTATGACTGAGACAGCTGCAAACTTAGCTGATTTCATCTGGTACTCTCTAGATCTGCTTTCAAACTCTCTCAAGAGTGAGTAAGCTGGAGTGCTCATGCTAAATTGTTTCTAATGAAGAGCTTTTTCTTATTTTCAGAGCTCAAAAAGGCCTTTCTCCATTGTTAAGGGATTTTTATCTTAGAAATTAAATTTAATCTTTACTGAAACTTGAATTTGTTGTAAGTTGGAGGAGTGTACTTTGGGGGGAGTTGTGATGTTTTAATTTCTGAAAGTGATGCAGTCAGAAAAGCTGGAAGAAATTAGACTCAAAATGAAAAACAACTTTTCTTGAAAACAGACTCCAGCAGTGAGGTCTGAGGAAGCCTAAGCCTCTGATCCACATATGGAGGAATCCAGCTTTGTCCCTGGGAAAGTATGTCTATTTTCTGTGACTGATGAGGAATCATAGCCAATAGATTTCCTGCCATGTACTTGAAGAGCAAGACCTGAGTCCATACATAGCACAACTCCATCTGCTCTCTTCCCTCGGCCTGGTGCCTGGCTCCGTGTCCTGAGCATCCTTGGGAAGACGACACCTCCCTTTCAGCACCATCCTATGCTCTCATAGCAGCTTGCATGTTCAGCATATGCATCCAGCCACGAATGGACCTGTGGCTGTAGAAAATGTTAAACTTCTTTTCCAAGACTTCAAACATGTGATTTAACACTTAAATGTTATTATTATGCCAGGATGTGTTTTGACAATACATAGAGGAAATAACAGTGGGCTTTCTGTCTGCAAATTCTATTATTTCAGGTGAAATTTCAGCTCTTGAAACCAAATCTTATTGTGAAACTCCTTCCAAAGGGCTTTCTGTGAGCCTGATGCATGTTCTGCAAGTTCTGAAACAGCATAATACCCCCCTCATGACACAGGTAGACTGCATCACTTTCCCCATTTCACCATGGTTGTCTAATTTTAAGCACTACAGCAATCCTAGTGTGTATTTAAAAGTTGAGAAGAAACAGAACACTGACAGCCTATATGGTGTATTGGTCTACAACAAGGCTCTCTCTTGCTTCAGGCAGAACAGTCTTATCAAAGAAGGACCCAAGGAGGAAAACACTGACTAGTACATGACAAACAGAGCTGCTCATCTTGGGGATTAGGAGGGGCTGGCACAACTTCTTTCTATCCCAGTAGAAGCTTCACTTAATTCAGTTCTCCCGGACAATTATTGAACCGGAGAGCTTGTTCCCAAAACTGAACCAAGTTTTTCTAACCACTGCCTGAGAAAAGCATGGCCATCATGCCAGTTTGTTACCCACAGTTTTCACAGTGCCCACAAATTAGGACCTGAAGGGCATTTTCTCATATTTACTGAGCAAGACTGAATAGATATCATATCCTAACTGTTCCTTATCTCTCCTTGCATCTCTCCTATCTTCAGTCTCTTGACCCATGACTTTCACTGCATACACTCGCATACATTTTCCTAAATAAACAGATCACATCACTAGTCAAAATAACACACAAAAGAAGTGAGGAAAGCTACACGTCTGTTTCAGTAGATGTTGCATGTTATCATCTGGACTCGTCACAGGTTGAACACTGTGCTGCAGAGCCAATGGAAACCAAGAGTGTACTTGCATAACACATGAAGATTTGCTTAACTAAGTAAAATGCCAGATAAAGTAAAATGAGAAAACCTAAATTCTTCTTGTAGGTCACAGATTATTTCTGATGACTTGGCATGAACTACAACAGAGAGCTTTAAAACAAACATTGGCTCCTAATACATACTCAGGAATACATCATCTTGCCTCCTTCAACTACAGAGAGGTTTTGCCACCCTTACAGACTGAAGCAATACAGCAGAGCACGTTCAGTCTGAGACAGTTCCTAAAGCTCTTGAGACATCTGTTTTTCAGAAGTGCTTTACTATTTCGTGGGTGAATAGATGCTGTCACAGAATGACTATAGAAAGCTCTCCAATGTGTGATTCATGTCAAGGAGAGCTCTATTGCAAGCTGGAGAGGCAAATAACTAAGTCTTATTTGTCATCTTTTACCTTATCGACTTAGTAAATGTTCTCCTGGGTGGGAGAGAATGGGAGGGCTGCCTAAGATATAAATAAGGTCTGAGATCATCCCTATTGCTTCCTCAAACTGTCTTTAAGCAGGCATCATGTTCTTTGCGACCGTTACTTCTTGGCTTCTTTTGCATACTTGCTTTGCTAGTTAGAAGCACTGATTTATGAGATGGGGAATGAGCAATTCCATGGAGATCATTAAATCAAAGGCACAAAAGGCTTGTCAAATGTTAACAGTACTCAACCAATAAAATCTGAGACAGGTGTGACTCAGCAATCTAGATGCCATGAGCATTTTCAGTAAACACCAGCTCTGATTTTCATCTCTTCTTCTGGTTTCTCTTTACTTAGAGCCCTTTTATGGAATATAAGCTATGGAGGGCAGGAAAACTGTTATGTTTTAGAAATAGATGGCTGCTGCCTGGCTTTGTGAGTAAAACACAGCTGCTAGTAGCTTTCCCCTGTGAATACTGAACAATTTTAATTCTCTAGGAGGAATTCCTCTCCTAAGCCATGTCATATATAGAAATTATATAATCTAAATATTAAGTCCTTAGGGGGAAATAAGTACCTATTCCTTTAAGCGCAGCTTAAAACCATCTCCAGCAGTTTGTTCTTTGAGAGCATGGTGACATCTCGTGGTTGAGCCTGAAACTGTGACCAGTTTATGTACAGAAATAAAGTTTCAGCAAGGGATAGTCTAATATTTTTATATTAGTTGCATTGTTTTGGCTGATTCCAGGAAAAGAGGCCACTGGTAGAGGAAAAAAAATGAAATGTTGAAGTTGAAAAGCAGAAGGCTGGGGTTTAAAACAGCTGTTTCTTAAGTAGCCAAACAGACTGTGAAACCTGATCAGGGCAGTTCAGGAAGTCAGTTTCTGACAGAGCCACCAAAGGTAAGACTCAAATCTGTCTCTACCATTTACTGCACTGTCTTCAGATAGAGGTAGGTGACATTTTTCTGGATGCTGACTCAATGTGACTGCCCAGACCCCTGCAGGGACACTTACACATGCACTGTCCTAGACCACTAGTGTGATCTTGCATGTCTAGAAGAGCAGTTCTGATCATGCAAGAGAGCATTTTCAAATGTTGGCTAAATCAAGAATAAGGACAGCTGAGTGATATGTGAAATTCAGGCCTCAAATAATCTCTTTTGTCACTAAAAATTTCAACTTCCCCAGACAAGCAGTTTTAACAAAGTATGTGTTTAGTATGCAATTTTTATTGTGGTTTTGGTTGTGGGAGGCTTTAAGAAAAAACAAACCTCCTGACTGTGAACACCTGAAATATTTCATTCAAACGTACTGGAAGAAGAATGATCTGACATTTTATCCTTGCTTCTCTTTCTCCATTCCTCACAGCAGAGCTCTTATTGATCTTTAGTTGCTTTTCTGATAAGAAAAATGCCCAGATTTTACAGGTGCTGTGTTGTATTGATTTTTTTGATCAGTAAATACACTCAGTGTCTTTGGAAAACATTACTTAGTGCTAAACCTTCTAACTGTGTCTGACTTGAGTACATTTTCTATGATTCTAACCAACAAAATCCTGTTATGCAACAATTTATTGTAAGTGAGAAGAAAGTGAGAAATGTTAAAAAAAAAGAAACAAAAACCCCAAAACCAAAACAAAACCAAACAAAATACCAAAAAAATAAACAAAAACCCTAAACCAACCAAACAAAAACCCCCCACCTCTCTGTATGTCGGGGTAAGTTGGGGCTGAGTCTGAGCTCACCCAGGCACATTCTCTGCCTGTCTGCTGAAGGATACTGTGGAAAATATTCTTGCGTCCTATTTCAGTTAACTAATTTGTTTCAAGAAAATTTGGAAGGTGGTCCCTGATATTCTTCTCCTGTATGTGTGAGTGGGGATTGTTGCCCCTCTTAGGGCGGCAGTGATGCTGGAGGCTTGTGGAGAATGAGAGAAGACCAAGATGGCTGAATCTGCTTCTTCCACAAAGTCAGAAATAAGCAGAGCTAGGTTGTTGGGGAGGGATGAGGAGGACAGCGGAAATGATTTTGAGGCTGCATTGCAGGCAGCTCAGTGAAGGTTTTTCACCAAAGAGCTGAAAATTACGGCCTTGCTAATAGGATATGCAATAAGTAAACTTGTGAGACTATAAGATCTGGGTTGTTGCTGACACTCTCCTAGGTGCAGTGCTGAGAAGGGCATTCTCATTAAGCAGTGATCCCAAGAAAGAGTCCCATGGGGATGGCCAGACTTCCCTTTCCTCACCCCTTGGCAGGAGATGAACTCTTGTGTCAATCTGGAGAGCCAAAACAGCACAGTGGAAACTGTCATGAAAGGGAATAGACCAGGACATGAGTAGGAGATTATGAATTTGTCACAGAGCTACTCCAAATCAGGCATACAAGTTGTCTCTTATGGGCTTCACAGAAAAAGGCCTTTTTTTCCATGAAAGTGGTACTCACAGAAAGCAGGGGGAAAAAGAAACAGGAATGCTTTTAACACCAGCAAAGATTATGTCATCAATTTCTACATCTGCCAAGCAGGGAAGAGTGGACCAGGTGTTCATAAAAGAGCCATATATTATGCATGCAAACTACATATAACAATAGCTGCTGTGTTCATGCATGAACCTTCTGGCTGAACAGAAGCACTTGGCAAAGGCCAAGCCCAGGGAGTCTACAGTCCCTCACCATGGGGCACAGTGAAACTCTCATGGGTCAGTGTGCCTTATGCAAACCACAAACTGCTGCACAGGCAGCTGCCCTTCCCCTTCCCTGGCTGGCCTCCATCAGTGGCCCCTGGGGGGCATATAAAAGCATATAAACCCAAATCATGCTCATCTAGATATAGGCTCACATTTCTAAACCCTCTATCAGCTTGAGACAGAAGGAGTGTAACCATGTTAGAAAGGTGACCATCTCAGCATGCAAAGAACTGCTGGGACAGAGGAAAGTTCTGACTCTTACAATTACCTTTAGAGATTCAGTTTTTCCTTTCCCTTAAAACAATCACATTGATGTCTCTTTTAGACAAATTATCTAGACTAATTTCTGTTTTGATTCACCATGATTTCCTTATTCTTTTTCATATATCTAATTGATTCTATGAATACATTGGCACCAGCCAGTGTGCTGGGGAGCAGGTCCAGTATTCATCTTTGGCCATCAAAACATGCAAGAATGTGTTGCCTAGAGCCAAGGAAGCCTTTGTGGATAATTAGATGTGAGGCTTAGTCTGAGGCTCAGGCTGTAACTGCAGTCCACATCCTTGTAGTGATGCCTGTTACACTGCAACTTAAATTCTCTCTGAGACCCCCTTGTTACTGTTGGGGATATGGTGCAGGAGGCAAACTACATGCGGCAGAGGGGTTGTACAGTGTAGTACAACAGGGAAAGAAGGGTTGCTTCCTCACTTCAGTGCCTCCTTGAAAAAAAGAAGAAAAAAAACCAGAAAACACAAACCAAATCAGGGATCTTGTGAGGGAGACTATTCCAGTTTTCATATGAGCTCACAGATAATACTGCATTGAATGGATAGTTACTTCTTTCACTAGCCAGAGGACATTGCTTGCTTCCCCTGAAAAGAGCACTCCAGCTGAGTATTGCCAAAATTAACTTCCTGGCTGGAAAGCTCAAAGCATTTACCCCAGAGGAAAAGGCTGGAGACTGTACTTCTGGTGACTCCTATTAAGCTTAGGGTGAGTTGCTCTCAACACCAGCCTTTCAGGAGCTGTGGAGAGTGTTTTACTCTGACCTGTGCAATGCCTCAGCTTATGCTGGGTCTGCTGTATTTTAGTTATTTCGGAATGGGTTCTCCTAAGAGCACAAAAACTTGCAGGCTTGGAGAAATGTGAGCAACCTTTAGAGGACAGGAAGGTTTCCCCCCTCAAAATATGTGAGACTTCACTGTTTACAACCTGCATTTATAACGTGCCATAAAATCCACACCAGCCCCTCCTGCCGGCTTTTCACCCCGGCTTGGCATAACCTTAATGATGCCTACAACAAGAGGCTCTGGCAGGGTTGCAGGGCCACCCACAGCAAACATGGCCATGTGGGCTCCTTTGATCTGGATGGCAGGCAGACTTTGTGAGAGAGGAAGCAACAAGCAAATGTCAAGCTGTCAGCTCTGGTCAGAAATAAGCTTCTAAGGTGTGGAGTGCACAGCCGGGTACAGAGGCTAGCCTGCAGGTTTGGCCTCTCTTGGATCTCTGAGGTGCTGTCCCCACTCTGTAATGTAGTTTCTCATTCCTCACTAATTGATCTCAAAGGCCTGTGGGGGAAGGGATCAAAATAAAGTCACTGCAAAATGTTGTTTCAACTAATAAAGTCCCTGATGAGGGAACAAAAAGAGCAGAAAAGAGAAGTCATACAAAAAGAGAAGAATTGGGGCTGGGAAAAGATCCTATCTACCGATGGATTTTGGATCAGCCTTCAAAGCCCTTCATAACTAGCTTCTGTCCTCATTGCTTTCAACATCATTCCCTGTCCCTTCCCCTGAAATGTTGTGACACCAACAATTCTGATGGATAACTCTGCACATGCAGCTACCAGGGCCTCAAATGCAGGACCATTTCCTGTGGCTTAGCTGTAATGGAAGTGATAACAGATGCTGCAACCAGGCAGACAGAAGAGGGGACAAGAAAAGAGAAGGACAAAGTATTTTCCTGTCTTTAGCTGACAAGACTGTTTATTCTTCTACCATCCCGAAATGGAGAGGAAGAAGTCTTAAAGAAAGAAAGAAAGAGCAATATTGGGCTGAAACAGAAATAAATTATTATTGATCTTTAAATGAAACTGAGTATTTACGGCCTCAGATTCCCTTTGGATAAACATAATTTCAAAGGTGTTGAAATGGCACAATTTGATATGTCATGCTTTAAAACATCTATTTTCTTGTAGTCTCAAAACAGATTGATATTTCTAGAAAAGACTTCCTGGGGAAATGCCACTTCTTGTTGCCTACTCTGCAGTGCATCACTTTGCCCTGCCTACGAGGACATATGAGATTATGCCAGCAGGCAGAAGTGACTAGCTTGTTTTGTTTACTTCCTCATTTGTGCTTCTTTTTTGAAATCACTTCTGGGTGGTATAAAAAATGTTTAATGATCTCAGTGACTGGTGTAGTTGCTCAGATTCTGCTCAGAGCCCTTGGGCACAACAGCAGCTTCAAATGTCATGTATAGTATGTAAATACTTGAATATTTGTAGCCTTCATAATTTTAAACCTTTCTTGTATCTCTCTGAAAAAAAAAAAATCATAAAACATGCAATAATATCTTACAAATTCCTTTTTTTTCCTCCAAGTATATTATAAAGCACAGCTCTGACCTACTCCTTACTTTTAATCAATCTTCACCAGGCATGTTGTGTTCAGCAGTATCAAATGGGCAATCATAGGAATTGGTCTTTTTCAGATTTGGATCATATTTTAAGAGAACATTTGCACTAGGACTGTCCAAGAAACTGCTATTGCTTGTGATCTGTCAGCAGTTTCACCAGAGCATCACCAGAGGGTAGCAGGATGCTTTGCTGCAGCCACTGCTCCTGGGTTGCAATGCTGAGCTTGTACAGACATCCCACTTCACCTTGCCCTGCATTTGTTCTCGTGATGCACAAGAGATATTAACCTCCTGAAACAGTAAATGTTATTTACTGTCTTTATTCTTTTGAAAGACAGCACAGAAAATTGGGACTGAAATCCCCACCAGAAGAGTTTAGGTTGTCACTCTTGCACAGCAAGCAGTGTGCACTGGGGCTGAGATTCAGTGGGAAGACCAGACTCACTCTTCTCATTCACTTGCAATAGGAGTTACCATTCTCTGATCTTCTAGTTTCAAGAGCAAAATCACTGAAAGAGTACTCTGTCTTCTATACTTTTCAGAGTTGTCTCTATGGAAAGCAGTTGCTACAATGCTAGTTTACAGGATGAAGTTTGCACAGCTTTGCACAGTTGCTGCTTATTTGTGAGTACTTGCAGGACCCAAGGTGCCTGCTTTTTCACAGCAGTGCAGACTTGTTTTCTTTTTTTTGGCATTGATGGTGTTGGAGGGGCTTCCCAGCTGAAACCAAAATTTGGTTCTTGTCAAGGAAGTAATAAAGTAAGGAAAAGAGAAAGTCAGGGGTGTCTCCCAAGAACTTCAATGCACTTCAAACAGTTCCCACTCACTGGCAGAAAGATAGAGAACCACAGTGTTTGTAGGTGCACTGGCACGTTGATACTGCTGCCTTTGCAGGCTTGATTTGGGAACATCTAGGAGCAGCTCTGCAAAAGGAGGAGACCACCCAGGGTAGAGATGCTCAGCTGATCTAGCAGTTACTACACAAGTCTGTGTGTGTCTTGGTTGGTCTAAGTCCTTCCTAGGTAACCTTTTCTTCCTGGAGGAAAGGGCATATTTTCTGCACCACAATAAAAAAAAAAACAAAAACAAAAACAACAACAACAAAAAAAAAAAACACAAAAAAACCCCAAACAAACAAAAAACCCAACCAAACAAAACACACACACACACACAAACAACAACAACAAAAAACAAAAACAAAAACAAAAACAAACAACCAAACATGGCATGGGCATTTGTTGAGTTTAGCAACTGAATCATACCAACATGACCTGAACACTTGTGGTCAGTTTCCACTAGATGATGCTGTAGCCCCTCTAGGCAAGAGGGGCTATTGCTGTTAGAAGGGAAAAAATACATTTTTAACTACAAATTTAGCTGAAGCACTGTTTCTCCTCATCCATTCACATCTAAACCTCAGTCTTCCGTCTTATACTAAGGGTACTCTAAGCGAAGCATTTTGCATAAACAACAAGATGTTTCAGCCAGATGACCACCCACCTACTCAAAAGGATATTCAAGCCTGGGTGGCAGCAGATTTCCAGTGCTAGCCTGAAGTTCCAGCTCTCTTCTACCATCCTACTTTCTTCTGCATGAGGAATTATCCAGGGTATCCTAATATCAGAGTTTGGTGGTCTATTTCCAGCATATGTCTGCTGCAGTCAAGCAGGGCAGATGTCCAAAAATCCTGCTCCATTTAGCTGGAAGCTGAAACAACTCTTCTGGTAAATCTATGAAGTGGTAGCAATGGGGATCATAATTTTAGGAAAACAAACCTAAATTGTCATCTTTCATGCTGTAGTCACTGGGGAAAAAATGAGAGGGAGGGAAATTGTGCGTACATCCTCTGTGACTTTCTTAATGACACTCTCATTGAGAGTAACTTCTGCCAAATGCTGTTTACTTTTTGCTGTCAAATCTGTCTGAATTAATCACAAGCAACTCAACTGAAAAGTGAGACTTGTTCTCCTCTGCTTGCTAAGTGACACACAGACTGAGTGCAAGAAACAGCCTGCCAATGGCTCCATCAGGAATCCTGTGTCAGTACAACAGCTGAAAAATAGAATACACTTTGCCAAGTCTCCATCTTAGCCCATGGTCGCTCCTACTGCTCTCCCATGGGTGCAGTTATACGGCCAGAGTGTGGAGAAGGATTTGCTCTACAGAATTCTCATCTCTGTAGCTGTTCTTGCACTGATAAAAGATTCAAAACAGAAATAAGGCACGAATCTTATTTCAGCCCAGGCTGGTCATACAGCTTAGGACTGAGACAAATTAAGCCTGAATGGCAAAATATATGAATTTGTTTGGGAGGCTGCATGAAACAAGACTAGTGGACTAGGGAGTGGTACACGAGATTAAATTAATTGTGGTAATTCCCAGGATCCCAAAACTGATACAGGCTTTAATGCAGTCTTCATGGGGTAGCTGGACTCTAGAAGAAGCAGTCCTCAGTCTCTCATTCTGTGAACACCTTCTTTTCTACAGTGATCTGTTTCATATAAATTGGTGGCATTTTTTCTGCCCTTACAAATTAAATAAAAAATTCTTCACTTACAGTTATGTCACAAAAAACAAATGCATTCTGAAACACAGTTTTTGTTTCCTTTCTTCTTTTCTCAAGACATTTGTGTTGACATTAAAGTTAAAATCCCTGATTTGTCCTTGGCCTTCCAGGTACTTCACATGGATTTAGATCCATATCTGCCAAAGTCACATGGTTGGTACTGTAACTTTCAGGGCTGGTTATAGCTGTGAAGATTTTTAGCTGACAATTCTTGATGATGTGCAAAGTCTTTTTGAGCTTCACCAAAATACATGACTTCTCAATGCTCCAATTCACACAGCTGCAAAAAGTGAAGAACTCAAGCAAAAGTGAACCACCTTCTTTGAGCTCCCCATTCCTGGAAAAACTGCGAACAAATGGGAAGCATAAATAGTATTTTTAACTGTAAGCATAAGATTAGAAAGCTGGCATGTTAAGTGATCTCATATGCTTCCACACGAACAGCCAAAGCAGTGCTCAGGAAGCCTTTTGTCTTCCCTGTGAGTTA
This sequence comes from Pyrocephalus nanus, assembly GCA_038380795.1. Taxonomy (NCBI): domain Eukaryota; kingdom Metazoa; phylum Chordata; class Aves; order Passeriformes; family Tyrannidae; genus Pyrocephalus; species Pyrocephalus nanus. The sequence goes on along the minus strand of CM076263.1, from coordinate 60,825,147 downwards.
CATATGTCTTGGGCAACCACTGTTGATTTTTTATCTCCCCATGCACTTTTTACGGGACAGAGGTCTGTATGAGGATGAACTGTAGGAGACAAAAGCTTTGTGCCAGCTTTTCTCCACTTGATTCCCACTGGGGGGACATTATTGTTACTGTGTTGCTTCTTCCCTAGCTGCCTAGCTCCTGTATTTAAGAGAAAGGAACAAGGAGACTTCATAAACCAACATACTAAAACAGAAACACTGGGGATTAACTGTATCATGGTCTTAGAACTCCAGGGGATTTTGCACAGCCACCCTCTGCCTTTGCACTGCTAATGCTTTGTCTAAAAAATCCTTGTCAGTTTGACAGAAAGAGCTAATTCTCTGCAAAGACACTTTCTGATTTAATTGACACTAGCATAGTGAAAATCTGTTTGTTCTCTGCACCTCAAAATCTCTAAGCCAAGTATCATGGCTGTGATCCAGACAAGCTTTTAGTATGAATGCACACTCTAAGCATGTGCATCAACTTATCAGATGCAAGCTCTAGCATAAATAAGAGCTACCACAACAAAAATGTTCTCTGGATTGCATATGTAAGAATTCATCTCATCAAAATGGATGCTGAATATCCGCTTTGCATGCACTTTGCATTGTTCCTCACTTGAACAGAAAGCTTCTTTAAGAATTTTTTTGCAACCATGTAAGTGGAAGCAAAAGGAAACAGATTAAAAAATGCCCCTGCAAATGCATACAATGACAATTTCAAGTTACCATGAACTTCTATAAAGTCTGTACAAACCCTCCGTAAATTAGCATAGTGAGGCTTGTTGTGCATTATTTTTGGAAGCTGGGTGGGGTTCCTCCACTGTCATTTCCAAATCTCTTCTGCTGTCTGTACAGCCTCTCAGGCTATCCCATCTCTTGGGTGGTATATCCAGGTCTGTCTGCTATTCCAAGGCTCTGACCTAAAAATTATTATGTTTAAACAACGCCCCTGGGAGTGAGCTTTCCTTCACTGTCTGTCTTTAGGATGGGTGGGAAACAGACTTTCAGCTCTCAGATATGCACAATGCTTTGTTCTTGCTGACTCTGTCCAGGTTTGCAGGATGCACAAACACACTCAAGAGCACAACTTCTGCAGTGACAAGCTAAGATATGGCTTACAACAGAACATGTCCTGCTGCATTAGTAAGTGGCTTGTTTTATGATAAACTGTACAGCTACTCTATCACGTTTGTTGTACTTTGAGGCACCTGAATGAAACAAGACTTTCCACTGTTGAACAGCTGTGCTAGAAGTACTGACCTGCTTACAAGCAGGGAAACATTCCAGTTATGTAAACAGCAGAGAATTGATTTTCTCCTCTGCATTCCTAGAGTAAGCTGGCTTTAGCTGAGTCCATAACTTCTGTGCGTGCTGCTCCCTTTGCTGTCTCCACACATATAAATTGATCCCTTTAGAACCACAGATTGCTGGCCACTTAAACAAGGGGTTTCAATCTGGTCTTGTAAAAGCCAGCAATAGATTTCAAAAAGACTTTGAATGACCAGCTCTAAAACGCATTTCCAAAATAAGCAAAAACTGCTATGCTGGATGAGGCCAAATACTGTTTTGAGCAGCAATCATTTCCAAAAGCAGTCACTAATGAGAGTTTAAGAAAACCTTACAACAGGACAAGTTTAAACTCCTTTGTTTTCTCCTTCTCTTTTTCCTTTTCCTTCTCTCCTTCTCTTTCTCTTTCTCCTTCTTCTCCTTCTCCTCTTCCTCCTTCTTTTTCTGCTAAGTTTAGACTTGAAGTACTGAATTCAGTAGAGTTTAATAGCCATACATAGTTCTCTTCCTTGAACCTATTGGACGTATTTTAATCCCTTCATATCTCTGTTCTCCATGATATTCCATCCTAGTGATTTTCAGAGTCTAACTCGTATACTATGTATAGTAGAGGACAAAAAAAGGGGGGAAAAAACATAATTTTCTTGGTTTAAATTGGCTGCCTCACATTTCAAGTCTGTTGCCTTTAGCCTTTGAATTATTAGCTGTACTAATTCTCCATCCTCTACACTTCCTCTTTATATAGTTGCATTTTCAATCACTCTCTTCCCAGGAGCGAGAGTTATTTCACATATGTGATTATTTTTCTGTTCTATTGTTTTGTTTGACTTTGAGATGAGGTAAGAAAAGAAACATATAATAATATTGATGTGGCTACGTAACAGGTTTATATAGGACTGCAATGTCTTTTACTCTATTTTCTCTCTGTAGCTATGAGAGGAAGCTGAAAGGATTCCTTTTTTATTTTTCCCCACAACACGTACAGGAATTTGAAATTCATGAAGGGTAAGAATACTGTCACAACAATGCACAGAGGGCTCTGTTTCCTCTTCATTTGGATTGGACCTCCATGTGGACCACAACAACAGAAAGCAGATGGAAATTATGTCTGAAATAAGAATACAAATCTGGGAGTCTTCTTCTGCAGCTCAAGCTCATTTCTTCACTCTTCCATTTAGGACTGCTGTCTGCAGTGTACGTTGCAGTGCAATTCTACATCCATCCTACCAAACTGACTCCATCCTATGAACAAAAATGTTATAAATTTTCTGGTTCATTGCCTTCATAAATTCGTCTTTAACAAATAACACTGGTTTTCCAACCTGGACAGCAACTGCTTCACCTTGTCTTGACTCTTTCAGATGTATTTCAGGCAAAAGACAGAGCAGAATAGACAGCTTCCCTTCACCTATTTGATAACTAGTGTCTGCGTGGTCCTCAAAGTAAGGCTGCTCTGGAATGTTAGAGATAGTGAAAGCCTCACACAACTAAACAAACAGCTCAGAATAATAAACTGATCCATGCAATTTCCTGTATTGTCTCTTTGGAGCCAGTGGGCTCATGAGGCTCCAGAGTGAGCAGGAAAAAGACAAATAGCTCAGCCAAAAAGAGATGTACCATCATAAAACAAACATTCTGCAAAAGCTGTGTCAGATGCAGTAGATGTTATTCCATCTTTTCAACCTGCAATCAAAACTGAGATTATCAGGAAAAAGAAGAAGTGTGGGAAGTTTGAAGGATGTGTGTGTCAGGGCATGCTCAGAGGTAGCACTTCTACTTTGGCCCCAGCATCAGTACTTATTCTGTAAATAAAGTATGCCAAATACATTATGAAAATGCACTTTCAGATTTGATATCACATAAACATATGGAAATTTAGGCCATGTTCTCAAATGTTGAATACTGTCCTCTTTCTACTCATGCCAGGGAGAGCTGCACTGGTGGGTACATTATTTTGCATGATGGAGCTTATCTGAGTAGCATGTAGCATTATATATGCACGTTTGCACTATTTATTGAAAAAATAATGGATTTGTGGAATGACAGTGAAATGCTTTCTACTTGTGTCTCTTCTCTTCAAGATGGATTCTCTTTTTTTAAAAAAATTGCATGGAAAAAAAAAAACAACTGATCCCTTTTTCAATCAGGAGATGAAGTCAGATGCTTTTCTTAAATAAGTAGCAAATACTTACTTACCACACTGTGTTTGGCATTTGAGTGTAAGACAATAAATCTGATGCACAGCTAAAGCTGATTTTAAAGGACTCTGTACATCCACATAATGCTGCATCTTCACTAAGTTTATAAATAAAATCAGAAGAATAGCATGAAGGTAACAGACCTGCAAGCCCATTTCTATCAGCATGCATACTTATTAAGTATTCAGTAAGCTACTATGAATATTTGTTGGTCTAGTTAAAGAATCAGCAATATTTGTATGGAGTAGCTAGCCAAGTGAGAGGCACAGCTTTAATTCAGACTAATCCAGTGCGTGCATGTATGTAGCAAGACTAATTATGTCATCACTCCTTATTTATGATAACTCCTGCCTCTCTTAGTGCAAGTAATTTTGTCTGAAGAGTCCAAAAAGACAAGCTAGCTCTGTTTTTTTCCTAGCCAGGCAGAAAGGGATCTGGGAGTGCTGATTGACAGGAGGCTGAACATGAGCCAGCAGTGTGCCCAGGTGGCCAAGAAGGACAATGGATCCTGGCCTGCATCAAGAACTGTGTGGCCAGAGGGATCCTTCCCCTGGACTCAGCACTGGTGAGGCCACACCTTGAGTATTGTGTTCAGCTCTGGGCCCCTCAGTTCAGGAAGGACACTGAGGTGCTGGAGCAGGTCCAGAGAAGAGCAACCAGGCTGGTGAAGGGACTTGAGCACAAGTCCTATGAGGAGGAGTGAGGGAGCTGGGGTTGTTTAGCCTGGAGGAGGCTCAGGGGTGACCTCATCACTCTCTACAATTCCCTGAGAGGAGGTTGTAGCCAGGTGGGGGTCGATCTCTTCTCCCAGGCAGTCAGGAGCAGGACAAGAGGGCACGGGCTTAAGCTCTGCCAGGGGAGGTTTAGGTTGGATATTAGGAAGAAGTTCTTTCCAGAGAGAGTGATCCGGCATTGGAATGGCCTGCCCAGAGAGGTGGTGGATTCACTGTCCCTCGAGGTTTTTAAGATGAGGACGGATGTGGCACTGAGTCCCATGATATAGTAATCACAGTGGGGTTGGATCAAGGGTTGGACTTGATGATCTCGGAGGTCTCTTCCAACCCAGTTAATTCTATGATTCTATGATTCTGTGAACCACTTTTGCAACCTGAATGTAACCCTAAAACTTTTGAAGTGGTCTTAAATATAGAATTAAGGTAGCAGACAGAGATTACATGTTTCCCATGGCTCTATGAAAAAAAAAAAAAAAAAAAAAAAAAAAAAAAAAAAAAAAGGTGTTCTAGACACAATACAAACTTTAAAACATTTGGAAGGCAAAAGCAGCAAAGCTTGCCAGAAAATGACTGTTTCACAACAGCTCTCAAGGTTTCAAAACTTGTTTTCAATGTGTGCTAAAGGAAAAACAAAGCTCTTCCAATGTTTTCAGGAGGTAGAATCATAACAAAATGGATTTCCCCAGACAGAGAAGTTCTCCACCTCTCAGCAGCCAACCTATTATGTTCAGCTGAAGAATCCTGTCAAAGTGTATGTAAGACTTCATCCAAAATCATGCTTTGTTAAATGAGGACATTTTGAAAGCCTTTGGGTACATCTAGTGGGTCTTTCAGCTTTAAACCAAGTGTCACCTTGTGGATCGGATAGAAGTTGAAGGTTCCACCATGCAAGCCCCAACCAAAAGGCAAAGGCAACAATACAAACACTCTGAATAACTTTTCTGGGATATGATTTTTTTCTGTTGTTATATTTCTTAGTCATTTTTAAGTTTGACATTTATTGCCTGAATTCAATTCTTCCTGTTTCTCTTGAAAATAGATTTTTTTTTTAAATCCCATGATGAGAATAGCATGCAGAAAAATCATGTCAGAAGAGCAGAGCCATAAGCTTTCCAGAAAGACACATGCACATGGTGCTTTTATTTGTTCTCATAGTGTAGGAGCACATTTTGTATGTTCTGCATGCTCACTCATAGGATGCCAGAACCTTTGCAGATGAACTTATCATCTTGCCATTTAACCTTTTGCCACAACTATGCAGACTATTTAACAACCCAGGCCAAGGAAGTTAAAGTTTTTAGGCATACTTGCGTAGTGATCTTAGCATTTTAATGTGTAAGTGGTCAAATTTTTCTATATTCAAAGCCCAGAAAAATAAATGAGCTTTCCCAGTTTGCTTCATGTGACTGCTAAAGATTGTTTAATGAAACAACAATCATTTTGACTTTCCAAGGTCATGTGCATGTTAGTGACAGAATTCAAATATAAAATGTCAATGCACTTTTAATTAGGTCAAGATGTCTGAACAAAATTACTTCTGTCCAAAGCATCCTCTTATTCCATGTGTAGGATAATTAAAATAAATTATGCCCATGAGAAAAGCCATGCTCTATCATCAAAATCCCATATATCTAGATAAGTTTCAAATCCCTCCTTGTTTTGTTCAGATAAAGTTCATCTGTCTTTATTTGCAATTGATCTGGCTTTCCTTAAGCTTCATGCAGTGGGTTACAGGGGCTTTCTGCCTTTGAGCCCTCCATGATTTGGTTTACGTCATTGAAAACAGCAATCCTTGGCCCCTTCTGCTTCCCAGCTGCCCTCATGCTCTTCATCTCAACCCTTGCAAATGACCTTTTAGGCCTCCCGTATTTGGCTATCCTTAAGAAGCAAAAATCTAGAGTCATCAACAGGTCCATCTTCACCCTGAGGTTATAAGGTGAGGCAATGATTAGATTGCAGGGAAATATCACACTTTCCTCATAGGTAGTATGGATAGTACACTTCACCCCATCTGTACTCTGGGGAGATCGCTTGAGACAGGCAGTTGTGCCAAAGATGCTGGAAGAGGATGAAATGCTCTATTATTTATTTTTCTAATAGATACTTCATTTCCCGTTCTTCCTTTTCAGTGTTTACATTAGAAAGCACCTCCAGCTCCACTGCATTCTGTGGCATAGTTCACAAGTAGTAATCATGTGCATACATAATGGTATATTCAACACCAAAAAGAAGAGTTGACCCCAGCCTTTAAAACTGGAAAAGCATCTTTCCTTCTTTCCTGTCATCTCAAGTAAGAAAACTAGCCTCCACATGTAAGAGCAGCTGTTTCCCTTACTCCTCACAGCTTTCCAAGAGTTCATCATCCCTCTTCTAGTCTGGGTCTTTCTGAACAGTTGTCTCAGAGGGGGGAGGTTTGCCATAAGTTTTAACGCTGTAGAAAAACGTTCCCTTACTGTATACTCTTAAATGTGCTTGCAGGAGAAATAAGCAAAAGTAAACAATGAAGGGGAAGGGATGAAATGAAGATTAAAAACTTTCTTCTTTCCATTTAATCAGGGGGGAAACCCTAGTTACATTTAATATTTTAGAAAGTTCTTGCTTGCTGGTTTGTAACATATGCAGCTGATAATAAATTAACAAAATTTAGTATAAGAAATTAGCAGGTCTTAAATCTCACTCTACCTTTTTGTGGGAAGAAACATTTTTGTATTTTTGTACCCTTTCATTAACGACAAAAACCAATTTCCATTATTATCTCCATTTTAGTTCTGCAAACTTTACTTTTTGAATTAAATGTTGTATTCCTTCTCTAAATCCAATTGTTTAATAACTTGAGAGTGAATTTTAGCTGTCCCTGAACTTGGCTTCAATTTTGAGGTTTTTATCATGCATGTCTTGCCTGACCAGGATTACGTATCTGGACAGGGGCATGAAATGCATGTATGAATATCAACTTCTTTATGACTTTCTGTAGGCATGCTGGCAACTCTTGCAGCTGTAAACTTGATCTTGTATAGGACAACACAAAGGAAAGAAGATAAATTGATAATTTTGGTGTTCATAAATCTACTGGACACCACAGTAGTAAAATTCATTTATAGATTTCATGCAGCATTAGGCTTCCTCTTCCCTCTTGTCTATATAGACTTTTTTTCAAGGTTAACAAGTACGGGGAAATTTAAAAAAAAAAAAGTGAATGTACTCTGTGCTTCATTTTCTAACATTAATACTTTCCCAAGTTCTAATAAACAATGTGGATTTGTAATATACTGTATTCTTTTCTTCTTACAGTTTTTTAAAATACAATAATATAACACTTCTAGCCAGCTTATTTTTACAAGTGGAATATGAAAATCTGCAAAATTCCTGCTCATGGAAACTGGAAAACTCTTCAATGGAATAAGACATTTTCACTTTCTATAGTTCTTGAAGTACTTATTACCTAAACGAGAAGAAATCTTGAAATCTTGATGGAAAGTTGTGGTTTTTTTGTTTATTTTTGTTTTTGTTTGGTTTTTTTTGGTTTTTTTTTGGTTTTTTTTTTGGGGTGGTTTTTTTTTTTTTTTTTTGGGTGATTGTGGTAATAAGCATCACATTTCTGGTTTTTTCCTCCTCTAATTTGAAGTAAGGTTTGTTTCAAATTTTTTTTATCCAAATCACCATGTCTACTTGAAAGTTACAATTCTCATGAACAGTGACCAGAGAAAAAGAAAGTAGGCTTCTGCTAGCATGGACCTAGCACATAGAAGCAGAGGAAAAAGGTGATCTTACTTTCAGGAAAAAGCATAATATTATGTTTGGATCCTAATGAAGCTGGTGTGCTTTAAGGTGACTAATTACATGCCAGTTGCTATGGGTACCGACTCTGTTAATTATCTTTGAAGAGTTAACATACTCTGTTTATTTGGAAAGGCAGGGACAGTCACTGCTGGGAGCCTGTCCCTTCTTGAAAAGGGACTGAATGCTATGTAGCCCCCACGACTTTCATCAAGTAATTAAATTACTTCTAAAGATCTTACTCTTTCCTTTTTAAATGATGTTAATATCATACAACCTGTAAACACTTTAATCAGTTCTATCAAACTGATGTGACCCATGGGCTGACACTTGAACATACACAAACAAAACAACACAGCAACAAAAAGAGAAGCAGTTCTTGCACATCTGGAGAGCAAAAAATGTGTTCCTTGTAGAATGATTTTGCAAGTATGTGTAATCAATTGTAAATAAATAGGAAAAGTTTGTGTTTATAAACAAGAAACTTTGAGTGTAAAACAGAGTTTAAGCTGGTGTGAAAGAAGGCATTGCTTTCATTCACAAAGAGAGTTTTCAAACCAATTATGTGCTCTTATGACACTTTTGCTGATGTCAAAGCAGACATTTTAGGGATTGTATCTAACATGGAATTCTGTCATTTTGTTGGCTCAGTCTGTGAATACTGGTGTCTTAAAGACATGAACAGAAATTGTCCCCATTTTCTTGGTGTACATATAAGAACAGTCTGTGTCTATTCCAACTTAGAATTTAGAATCAATTTAGAAGCCTATGGAGGTGCCATCTGCTATTTGGAGACCTGAAGGAGCTATTTGAAGGACTGGAATACAACATGGTTGCTAAACACTGATATCATGGTATTGCACTGATATGTTCCAAAGAGGGAGCAAATCAAGAGCATATGTTTTGTGTGTACATTCAAATGATGAGGAGGGAAAATGCAAATGTTAACTTTGGAAGGAGAACTGAAATCACCAATGGGCAGGAGAGCAAATAACGGAACAGAACCAAAGTGCCTCTACCTACAACTCATGATTCAGGACCTTCAGTTCCTACCTAATGGCTATTAAAAAGCCCTGGAATTTCCCTCCCAACATGTGAGTAGGCATGATTTATATCTTGTTGGATAACTTCTTCACACTGTCCTAAGTGATTCCATCCCATGTTTCTGGTAAAGATGTGTTCTTAAATCTTCAACTCATATAACTTTAAGAGGCTTGACCTAAGCAAACTTGAAGTTGATTGATTCTCTTAGAGGTCCATGAGCCATAAGACTTATACCAGGATCCACCAGGCTAGTAACTCATCTAGAAAATGGGCTTGTAGTATCCCCAGTGATGGAGAGTGCTGCAAAAATCAACATATTCTGAAGCTGAGCTTGCTCATGCAGTGCTGTTTAGTGCACGGCCCTGATAACAGCTCTGTAACCTGGAATGTCTGAGAAGGAGACATTGCTGAAGCAGACTGAAGGTCTGCTCTGCTAGCTACCCAAAGCTCTTCCCTCCCTAAGCATTTCTTTCCTTGCCCACAGCACTTGGTACAGAGAAGTCCTTTGTCTTCATAGATGACAAAGACTACATCACAGCAAGAGAATGGAGATCCTTAGACCAACTCTACCCAAAAACGTGGTGTTTTAATGCACAGTAAAAAAGAAGCCTAATCACATGAACTTCAATGATCATGGGACTCAAGGGCAAAATGAAATCATACTTTCTTTAAAACATAGTTTCAATTACCTGTGTCTGGAACAAGAGCAGAGCACAAAGGTACGCATAAGTAGAGTAGTTTTATAAAATGAAGGAGTAGTACCGAGTTAACTAGACATGACTTTTCCACGTGACCTAATTCTTGCACACCTCAGTTAATTTCAGAGGAGAAAAAAATCATTTATTCCTGTTTATGTCAAAAATAGGCTTTGTACAACATACAATAAATTTATTCTACATCTTTTTCCCCTAGATTTGTTAGTGAGTAGTGATAGTACTGACACATACAGCAATGTTTTCAAAGTATTACATGAGTTTTTAGTACAAGTTGTCCATTGACAAAAACTGCACAACTCATCTTCTACCATACCCTTTGTAAGACATAGTAATTCAGTTTACTGATGGTTTTTCTAGTCATAATCATCCTTTTATTTCAGTTGAGGATCCTACTTAACTTCTTGAGAAAGTTCATAAAATGGCAAACATCAAAAACAATAGAAGTGGGAGCATATGCTGACTGAACTAGATTCATCTAACTCCCTCTTCCTCTATGGTCATGCAATACTGATCGGCTGACACATATGCAGGAAATCTTTGTGACAAGTAGATAAAATGTAAGACCATGGAAAAGGTAAATAGCAAAATATAGTTCCAGACACAATTACTGTACAGAGACCAGAGCACACAAAGCATATAGCTCATCATACTGATGTGTCTTCATGCACCAGGCAGAGAGACTGGGGGCCAATCACTCACATGGACACATGTATATGAAGACAGAAAGACAATTCTTTCCTTTATGCAACAAAATACAGGTATAACATTTAGATGATCAGATTCAGACTCAAATCTGGGCTTATAAAATGGTGTCAACTGCCATGTCTCCATGGTTTCACTCATTTCCAGAGTCAATCCAAATTTTAGGGTCTTTCTTAGACCTTACTATGACAAAATTTCCATCAGTAATAAGGACGAATTATACTTGAATATGCATGGAAGAATTAGTTCCAGAAGAGTCAGTCTCAGTTTGAGTTCCCTGATGTTTTATTCTATTTTGCTGAAATTTTAGCATTATCTAGTCTTTGTTAACCATGCAGGAAAGGAGATACTTTGGGCTGTTAACAGAAGGATATAACCTGAATGTCCCTTCAACTAGAAAAAAAGCCACACGGACCAAATAGGTCGGACTGCTAAAAGAAGAACTAAACTTACTCCAAACCCTTTTATAGTTTAACTGCTGCAAACACATAGACTTTTAGTGTGATTTCAAGTGGGCGAGGGAGCCAAACACAAAACACAGCACATCCTCCCTTATGTTTGCTTTATCTTCCAAGGGGCTGACAAAAGGGACATGGCATCTTTGTGTGTGGGACTTTAAACGAGGGTTTGTAAGCTCTTGGGGTGCTGAGTGTACCTGCTGTTAAGGACTGAAAAGATGCAGCAGATGTCTGGAAGAGGACAGGATGGAGGATGACACTCTTCCAGCTGTCCCAGTATTGTGACATGACTGCTGGCTAGGATGCCTCAATGCTGTCCTCATTAATGTGTAAAAGAGGTAACTGGACCTTTCTACTGCTCTAGCTCTCATTTCAGTTTTTGCCTGCTTCCGTTTTAATCTCCTGAGCTCAGTGTTAATTATTTCTGCTGTCCCTGAAGTTAGCTAAGGAATTCATACTTTTTTTCTGTAGGAGAAAAAAGAGCACGTTCTCTCCCCAACCTTGGATTTTCTCTTGGCACTGTGTTTTGAAGAGCTCTTTGTCCTAGATGTGTATCACAGTACTTCTGAAAGCATTTCCATTTTTCATGTCTTCAGTCCTGGGTTGGCTTAATTTCAAAATAATATTTTGTGTAAGATGTGTATGAACTCTCAGACATAGGAAGAATGAGTTTATATGTATATACTATGAGCCATATCAGACTAGACTAAGGATCTAGGTTTGAGTCTTCTTTTTAACTAAAACATTTTAGGAAACAGTTTAAAGCTAGGCAAGTGTAGTTAATACTCTCTTAAAATCTGTGATAGACCACTCTGAATCTTCAGAGATGGAAGAGATGCCTTTGTACTACATTGCAGAAACTGGTACTCGAAGGATTTTTATTCCACAGTTTTACTGCACACAAACTTGTAGAATCCACTGCATTATTATATGGCTTGAGTTCAGTTGCTCAGGTACACACCAATGTGTGAAGCATCTCCATTTGAAAGAGGCCTCTGACATTTTCCCTTAATTACATGTATTTTTTTAATTAGAAACAAAAGCAAAGTCTCTGTCTAAGCATCACTTCTGTTTTTCCTTATAACATACTATCTATCCTACTCCTTTGCCCGTAACACCTCTTTTCAGCTATCTCTTCCAGGATGAAGATAATTTTTTGTTTAAGAGTAGTATTTTCATCATAATATCCTAAATACACATCTAAAATATGTTATATTCATACATGACACTAAAAGTTGTGTGAATTTTAATGAGGAAACTGTATCCTTGGAGACTGGAGTCCTTTCTTATCCACAGAGAAAAGTCACATTTCTGCTGCTTGTGAGCTTCTGTTGCAACAAAGGAGAACTGCTCCACATGCCCCAAACCTTCTTTCCTTGACTCCTTAAAACTGCAGTACCTCTGGAAACTACTGAAGTCCTCATTCAGAAAACCACTTTCCAAATATACTAGTGAAGACCACTTCTTAGATTCTTTTGTTTGATATCGTGAAGAGAGTTCAGAAATTTACTCTTATACTCGAGAGCACCATCCTGCTCTGCTGGGTTAGTGCAGAACATCTTGTGAAACACATAAGGACAGTGAGCAGTACCTTTGCATTATAAGGAAGCAGAGTGAAAGATTGTGGGTGCTTTTGTGTTTCAGCGCTACAATACACAGCAGGTTTTGAAAAAGCAGCCTGGAATAGCCTGTCTACCAAACCTATTTTTTAGTTGTGCTAGTCTATTAAGGAGCAAAAAAGGCCATAAACAGGCTTCACCCTAGAGACTTTATTTGTATCTTGTCCTGCCACACTAGAGCCTGCAAAATCTCCAGTTCCCTTGAATATGAACCTGTCTTTTATGATCAAAGACATCTTCCACATTTTTCCTATATTCATTGTCTGCCTAGATCTTCACAAAAATCATACAGCACATACTTTAGGATGTAGACTATGGCAAAATATACTCACTTTAGCATAAATGTACAAAGTACTAGGCCAAAGACAGATTGACTTTGTGCTTATGAACTCTGACGAGCTTAACTTAAAAGTATAGTCAACATCTGCTGTGCAGACAGAGACCAGCAGATGTTTTGATTTTGCCTACCTTTTTTTTAATCTTGGAGCCTAGCCATATGATATTCTTATTGTGCACTAGGCTTGTCCACCAGTAAAGACAAAATTCTTATGACTAAACTTTGTCACTGTCTGAATGCTAAGAAGCAATGTGAATCTTGTTTTTCTTTTTTTAAAGCTTGAACTAATAACCCATAACTTGGCTCATTCAAATACTTGTTTGCTCTGCTGAAGTCTAAAATGCCTAGACCTCTGCCTGAAAGGAGAAACTTTTGGCAGACTGACTATTCTCCTCCTACGTAATAATCTTTTTCCAAAGTCATGTGGACAGATATTTTGCTCTCATTTAAGGGCCATGTATTCTCTTCAGTGTGTGTAAGGAGTCCCAGAGGTGTCAATGGGATTTGCATGTATAAATCAAAAGTGAATGCCCTCAATTTGTTTTGTGTTTAAACGATGTTTATGTGGGAAATCTGAACTTCAAGTTTCTATTCCTGAACAATTTATCTTAAAATAAGAAAAGCCAGTGAATTACTGCTATTCAAAAGAATTGCAAAGTATCTATCCCAGCTTTTAAAAGTAAAACAAATTATAATGCAAGAGATTATTTTCCTTTTTTTCCTCTTTTTTAAAAGTATTCTTCTATTTACAGAAAATTCTTTGTTTTTTCAGTATGTTTCTTTATGTTCTGTTTAAGACAAGAGCTGGGGCCTAAAATGGAAAAAAAAAAAAAAAAACAACCCCAACCCCACAAAACCACACACACAGCAAAAAATCACTAAGATCTTAATAACCTAGCTTTGGTTCCTCAATACTGAATGTATAATGCATCCTGATCTCTCCTCCACGCTCCTTTCACTATTGCCACTTTAAAAAAAAAAAAAAAATAAAAAATTAATGGTCAGAAACTGCTGAAACAGTGTGTTCCAGTAACACATTTTAACACAGGGAGCTCCCCACAACAGGCTCTGCTTTGCAACAGGACTGCAGGCTTGCCTGGTCTTTGCTATAGTTTGGGGGCAGTGAATGTAAAGTGTAGCTAGAGTGGCAAGCAGGTAACGCACTACAGTGAAGGTCCTCAGCTGTGAGGAAAGAACACACGTTCCAGAACTCAGGAGCTAGAGCTGTTCTTTCTGCCCTTCCCCCCAAAAGGCACAGGATGAAAGAGGAAGAAGCAATTTCCCCTTCTTTCTCCCCCTTTCCTAGAACAGCTCTGCTGCTTTCACTTAAACCCTCAAGACTGGATATAAGCTCTCAGGGGGACTGGCGCTTTTCCTATACTGCATCAATGTGGCAGACTTCAGGGTCATTTTCAGAGATTGGAAATATTTCTACTCTGTAAATACTACCCCTGAAAGCTTTGTTCCTCATATAGAGCGTTAAACATCCCCTGCTGAAATATTGCCTGACATCTGCAAAGGGAAGTGGACAGCACTAAGTAATCCTATACCCTGGCAATGGCTGAAAGCAAAGACAGACTAGCTCTGCTAGCTACATCCTATTGTGTGAGGCTTCCCCAGATCAACACTGTGCACTTGAACACAAAGAAAGTCTTAGAAGAAGCTTAAGTAACATCAGGTTCTGACTTCTGTTCTTAAGATGTCATTTTATCTCTAGCTAAAACTTAGAATGCTGAAAGCTTTCTGCACAAGACTTAAACATTCCAGCTGTGGCTGTGTTTCCAGTGTGGCTAACAGAAGCTGCTAACAGAACATCCTTACTGTAAAAACAAAAATTACCTGCATTCCTTCAAAAATTGTAGGGTATGTGATATTGCGGCATTGTCTCTGCAGGCACAAATACTGTGTGGGTTGAGTACAAGGATGTGTTCTGACCAGCTGTATTTGGGGGAACACGAAGGGGGAGGAATACACTGCTTTTCTTCTCCATATTTGGAAAGATGCTTGGCCATGTTTCATTGAGTAATTCAAGCAAAAAGCTATTTGGCTAAAGGACAGCAATCCTCAGACTGTTTGTTTGCAGAAGGGTTTTTAACTGGGGGTAAAGATTTCCCTTTTGTTTAGTAAGCAGGGTGGTATTAAATGACCATATGATCTTGTGGGGAGACAGTAAAGAATTACTGGAATTCATGAAGTCTGTGGATTTTAATAAGACAATTAAAAAGATATAGCAATGTGATTGTAGAAGCAGTTGAAGTACTGCTCTTGAGCTTTTCTTAAGACCAGTCAGCCCTCTTCTGCCACATGACAAAGGCAGTTTATTCATAAAATCTAATGGTTTTTTTGTTACCTGCTGCTTTGTAATGGAATAGAGTCACAGTCCCGCATCACCTTCTTATGCACACTGTCATCAGAAGCCACATGAAACCTGCATTTTCTGTTCAAATAATGAAGCACGGGGCAGATATTTTGACCTTCAGGGACACTTAAAGTGGGAAAAACTCCTTCTGCTCTCCATTTCCCCATCTGCTACAGATAAGTATGAACCAAAGCACAAATAATATGCATGAATACAACAGGGAAAAGACCATCAAAAGAAGAGGGCTTAAGCGCACCAACATGGAAAGGATTTGTAAAGAGCTGGCAGGCAGGCTCGGAGAAGGCAATTTCACTGCAACAGAGATTTCCCCTGGAAATGCTGCTTTCAGAAAAGCTTAGTGAACATATAGTGAACAGAATGCTTGCTGTTTACACACACACACACACACACACACACACACACACGACCTCCAACTGCAAGGTGCTTTTTTTCTCTTGCAAGCACAGCCCCATGGAAAAAATTCTTTCTTAAGGATTTCACTGGATGAACTCAAGCTTTTAAGTGTATACCAGACATTTTTCCATAGTTTTCTTAAATCACATCAGGAACACACTTGAATACTTTGGCTGCCCTCACTCTTCCTCATACCATTAGATCGTGTTTACTACAGATGTTGATACTACCTTCTCAAAGTGTCTTGTAATGCTTTACTATCTCCTCTCTGCACAACTAGATGGAGTGTCGATGAATGGAAAGGGAGTTACCTGTGTTATATACAAGGGAAAACATATGAGGAGATTTATTCACTACATACAGGTCACCGATTATTTTCAAAGTCTTTCTCATGCTAATTATTCATGGGCTGAAAGGAAATTTCTCCTCACCATTCAAATTTTCCTGGATTTTGCTTCACATCAGTACCATGCTAGAATCTCAGTCTTGAATACACAGTCAGAACTTAGCTGCTGATCTGTTTACTCCTTTTCTACTGTGAATTCCCTGTGTGACAAATATATTTACATCTTGCGTTGATGACTTCACTCTGCTGTCCTGTACACATACAAATGCAGCTTTTCTTTAAACCAGTAAGAACTTCTGTGTAGCATGACTGTAGAAGCTGCGTGACCTAAGAGAATACACATTTTCACAAATTGTGCATGTATTGAGGATTAATTTATAATTGCCTTGTTATTGTTTGCATTCATAATTCTGATGAGATCACTAAGACTGACATTAGCTGCTTTGTTCTCACACTTAGTCACCCATGATTGCATGCTGACAGTACAGAAGGTGCATATGAAAGCTGGCCTTTGATATTAACTGTCTTTCCTTTGATAAAAATATTTTCAATACATTTTCCTTTCTTTTGCTTCTGAGTTCTAAAATGTGTGGCATTTATAAATATGAATCTGACTTTATGTAAACATGGGGAAAACAAGGGAACTGGCAGCTTGTTTTCCGACAAACTAAATCATTCTAGATAAACATGCTTTTTATGATCTGAAAACTCAGGAGTAGGAGCAGTATATTGTAACTGCAATGGTCCACTACAGTTAGGACCATCTTGCAGAAACCAGATTCCTCTTGGCTATACCTTTGCATACTTTCATTCTGGTTTGTGCAAAGACCAACATGATCTATAGCCCAGTACAGTGCAGAGGAGGAGCATTGTAAGATGTACTAGTGGTGTGACTCAGACCAGAGTGGCTGCAACTACAGCATCATTTCTTTAATCTTCCAAAGACCAATGGTGTGAATAAACTTTCTAAGAATTTTGGTGGTTGTAGCAATTTTTTTAACTACCTTTCCAAGACAAAAAGTTTGCAGAGTAGCCCAAGTGTGACGTTATATCCTTTATTTCACTATAGCCTTAGCAGAAACTGGTCTGCCCACCAGCTACTCGTCCTGCAGTATCAGAACTACTCTTCACATTTGACTCCACAAGTGTCTGACACCTACCTTCTCTTCAAGCACTAAGTTGCAGAAGTATACTTTCTGCAGAAGAAACAGATTTTTGTGAAGTACTTGGACTACAACATAAATTTAAAAAAATATTATGGACCATATATCAGATGCATCATTTCCCTAATTATCTTCTGTCACATAGTCTCTTGTCATTTGCAGTGGAATTTGAGTATTGCTGGAAAGTCAAAAGGATCATGTTGGATCAATTTTCCATCACCAGAAGCCCCAGTGAATAAAGAGTAAATAATTAATTACATGTAAACTTGGGATTTGTCTTGCAAATGTATCAATGTACCTGTGTATTCCACAGCACTGTGATAGGTCAACAAAAGTAAAGAAGAGATGAGAAGTAGAAAATGTATAAAGGAAGGAAAAATACCAACTAAAGGCAAAGAGTTGCAATCAACAGGTTTACATGGCTAATCTATCCCAGGGGAATGTTTCTGAGACTGAGTTACTCCTGGAAACAGAAGCTGATTAGGTAGAAAACTGTTTAATACTAAACTAAGGGCTAAAATAAACCCAAGTTCTTGCCTCCTAATAGTCTAGACAATTAAATATGAAGTGAGGTTGGCTGAAGGAGTAGTGGGTCCTGAGTTTGGGCAGGAGGTCTCTTTGGGAGGGTTTCGCTCTTCCTAAGTGATCCACAGACAGCAAGCCAACACAAGAGCTCTTTCAAGAAATGGCTTGTAATGTCACACTTGGCTACAAGGAATTTTTCATAACAAGCAGAGGTTATTGCCACTGTTGCTACATACATGTATGTGTGTGTATATATATATATATGCACGTACACATATCAATGTACATATGCAAGTGCTGTCCCTAGCTTCCATGCACACACCCTTGCGGACACTCACCCCTCTGTATCCAAAGACCTCGCCGACACTTTGGTGAGATGTACATCAATACAGTATTGGCACATCTTGGAAGTTGGAAAACTGAGTTCACAGACGGCTAAAGTGAAAAAGAGAGGGAAACTGACAGAACTAGGAGCGGAACCAGAGCATTTGGACCCTTCAAACCTCACAGCGGCAGGCGCATCCTCCGCGCAAAACAAAGAACTAAATTAACCACGATTAATTCAGCACGTGTCAATGAAAGCCCTTGCTCCGTCTCCGCGAGCAGCAGCTCCAGCCCGCACGGCGGGGGAGCGGAAAAGGCGCTCCTCTCTTTTCGGTGGGGGGGGGGGGGGTGTTGTCCTCCTTTTCCTGCCCCTCTTCCACCACCCCCGTCCCCCACCCCCACCCCCCCATTCCCCTGTTTCTCGGAAACCGGGCATCGCTTCGCTTCGGCTCGGCGCGTTTCCAAGTGACCGCCAGCTGCCGGGCTGGCCCCCGACAGCCGTGTGGGACCCATCGGGGCGGGACGAGGCGGCGGGAGGCGGGGAGGGAAGGGGGAAAAACGTTACCGAAAGGCGCGGGGGGGTGCAACCGGGAGGGGGGCGTGCGAGGGGCAGCGCCTCAGCCGCGGGGGAGGCCCGCGGGGGGATTAAAGGGCGCGGATACCTGCGGGGGCCGGCGGGGAGGGAGGAGGGGAAGGCAGGGAGACAGGGACAAGCCGGCCGCCCTTCCGAGGAGAGAGGAGGTGGGGCGTCAGGGGGCGACCAGCCGCTCTCCTCCCGCGGCTGCCGGCGCGTCCCCGCGCCCGCCGCCCCGCCATGTGGCCCCTGGTGGCTCTCTGCTGTTGGGGGGGGCTGTCGCTGTCGCTGTCGCCGTCGCAGGGCAGGGCGGGCGGCCCGCCGGGCTCCCTCTCCCGCGCCCCGACTTTGGCGTCACCCGCGCTGGCGGCGCCGGCGCTGCCCGACACGACGGAGAGCAAAGTGGAGAAGCTGGGACGCGCCTTCAAGCGCCAGGTGCGGCGGCTGCGGGCGCGCAGCGGGCGGCTGGAGCTGGTGTTCCTGGTGGACGAGTCGTCGAGCGTCGGGCCGGCCAACTTCCTCAGCGAGCTGCGCTTCGTCAAGAAGCTGCTCTCCGACTTTCCCGTGGTGCCCGCGGCCACGCGCGTCGCCATCGTCACCTTCTCCTCGCGCAGCAACGTGGTGCCACGCGTGGATTACATCTCCCGGCGTCGGCCGCAGCAGCACAAGTGCGCTCTGCTGGGACGCGAGATCCCCGCCATCGCCTACCGCGGCGGCGGCACCTACACCAAGGGCGCCTTCCAGCAAGCGGCGGTGAGACGGGGCGGCGGGCGGGAGGCTGTGCCCTGCGCTGTGCCCTGCGCTGTGCCCTGCGCTGTGCCCTGCGCTGTGCCCTGCGCTGTGCCCTGCGCTGGGGGGCCTGGCAACGCGGCGCGGGGGGGATGCGGTGTGAGGAAGAGAGCGGTGCGGTGAGGGTGAGGTGAGGGGTGGTGCCGTGCAGTGCGCTGTGGCAAGGCGAGGTCTCGGCAGCGAGGGGAAGCGTGGCTCCCTGTGCGGCGCGGGACTGCTCGGGGTGTTGGGGCGTGACGGCTCGGGGTGTGGTGTGCCCTCCGTACCGTGCGAGGGTGTTCGGCGTCAAGGGGCGTAGGGCTGTATGATGGGATGTGGAATGGTGTGGTTGGGACGCGGAATAGTCTGGTCAGGGCAATTAGTCATTATCGTTCCGTGCTGTCGATGCCTGCGACTCCCATATTTTCTGCTGCCCTTGCAAACAAATGTGCGGAATTCACTCTTTGAAGGGGCATGGAGCCCATGCGTCTATTTCAGAAGTGATATATGAGACAACTCTGGCATCTGAAATGTCTGCCTTGTTTTATGGTTGGGGGACTTGGGTACCCAAGATCTATCAGCAGTCAAGAGATACCAAATACTGTCGCCAGGAGACTGCTTTAATTGCTGATGACTGACAAAGGTGCCCTTAAGTGTGTATAGTATACCAGCAAATAGAAGAATGTCCAGGAACATTTCCAGACCCTGGAACACAATCATCAGTAGTGTCGTACAGACCCATGGCAGAACTTTGCTTTAGGCAGCTCCTGGGCATCTATTCGCACTTGATCATGCTGGGGAGGCTTCCCAGTAGATGGTGCATGGACGGCCAGTCCACTCTGAAAACATTTTTTACCAGGCTGCTCCTTGTTATTTGCCCTGTGGGTGCAGGAGCAACCCCCAAAACAAGTCGCGTTTTCTGGGTTTTTACATCTAGTTTCTGGTAGTGTTCTGTAGCTGAGCATTGGGTGTACTTGTGTTGAAACATCTTCTGCGTTCTCATTTGGAGTTGAGGAGCCAGACTGCAAGAGGTGCATCACTGCTGGGCATGTGAAATTGGCAAAGCTTATTCACTTCACATTTGGCAGGAGAAAGCAATTGTCTAATGTGCTCAGAGCTGCACGTGTCAAACCTGGCTTAGGAAAACGCATCCCTGTATTAGATCTTCCACTCTGAAGTCGTGTTTCAATGTAGATCCTTATCAGGGGTGCTATGTGAAATAGTTAAATGATACAAGTTAAAAATAACGGTTACAAACAAAATATGAGCTTAAGATATACCATCTGTTTTCTTGATACAGAGTCTTGACTAATGATATCTTTAAAGTGAAATAAACAAAAATTCCCTTCAGAAACCTACAATTTAGTTTCATGAGCCCAGCTAAACTTTGTGGCTGCAACAGCATGACTGTCATTTTACACTGTGGTCTTATAAGAATGTGGGAAGAAAAATATTCACATGGTGACAGGGAGAACTGCAATAGAATGACAAGGTTAAATTCCAGTCTGCTTGCTGGCTCTTGATTAAAAATACTGTACTGTGGTTTTGTTCAGTACGATTTCTTCATGTCAGACAAATTAACATCTTCAGGGAACACTCTCTTTTCTAGACAGTCTTCTGAAAATGACTGTTCTAAGTTTAAAATACTTCTATTGGAAGATCTCTATTTAAAGTCTAATAAAACTGCTAATTCCCTCTGGACTCTTACACTGCTGTCTTTTGTTTTTAACTGTATTTTGGTACAACTGTAATTATTTCTTCTTTCACTTTTCTAAAATGTCACTTTTTTTTTTTTCTTATTTTACACTTTAATGTGGGGTTTCTTCCACTTCTGACTAGAATTCTCTGCTTCTTTTCCAGACTGAAAAGTTTCTGTGAAGCATTACAAAGCCCCCAAAATAGTATCAGTTATGTGTTATAGTAACAGAAAATGAAGGAAAGTGCTTTTAGAATAATCCCAGCACTTAAATCTTCATGCAGCACTCTTGATTGGTAGTGATAAAGTGATTAATTCATGTCTGTGACAGTTCTTCGGAAACTACTGTGGAGAGAGAGAGATAAGTGAGTTCTGCAAGGTCATCAGGCCAGTTAGAGTCTGACCTGGGAACACCAGTGAACAGGAGCAAGATTTACATAGCAGTTGCTCAGCAGGTCTCAGAACCTGTGGCAGCAAAACTATTTATTTAAAACCATCCTAAAAACAGAGTTGCTCACTTTGGCAAGCTGTCGCACAACCATGCAATGTCCATCTTCGTTGAAAGCATAAAGGAGTTCTCCGTGGCTCTGCAGTTTTGCATCCTCTCCAAAGGAGCTTCACAGAGCAGAGTTTCTGTGTTTTGTCAAAGCTGTCCATGCTCATTTTTGCCACTTGGGCCACACTTTGACATTCTTACCTAGCAGACTGAAGATAAATTTGGTGATGTTTACAGAAATATGCTGTATGTACCACAAGAGACAGTGTCAGGAGATGCCACCTGGATCAGGAGGGCTGATCCAGGTGGTGTCAGTGTTTGGGTTTGACACCCTCTTTGGGAATTTCATGCCACGCTTGAGCCAGCAAGTGCTCATGTTCATCAGTCTTTCTTTTAAGGCACATGCAAACAGTCTAAGAAAGGGGAGGGCACTGAGCTCGCTCATGCAAAACTCTTTGGCTTCAGTTTTTCACAGCATAAGTTCATGGGACAGCACAAACTATGTTAAGCAGATTGCTTATTGCATTATGGAAAGCCACAGAGCTGTTGTGACAGCAAGAAAGAACCAGAGCAGAACTGAAAATACAAACAGGTGTGAGTGAGCAAGCACTGGTGCTGATGACTAAGGAATACATATAAATCCAAGTATCTTAGTAGTCATAACTTATGAGTTTCTGAGCTGTAGTCACCCTCTATTGGAGCTTCTGATCCTGAGAGATAACCACTGCTAACACCGCCCATTGCACTTCATGGGAGGGATGTGCATTTGTTGCCAGATGACTTCTAAATAGAAATGGGGGTCATTATACAACGTTGGAAGTTTATGGGGTGTTCTTGTCTTAGCAGCCAAGACTCACAGTTTCATATATGTCAGCATTGATGTGCCAGCTTTTGATGAGCAGTTTAAAGATCCGGAAGCTGCACTGATTTTTGTGGGCTACTTCGTGTGCAACCTCTTGACAAAAGAACATCTGCTTCTAAGAGGACAGACTTGTTTCTTGCTTCTAAGAGGACAGACTTGTTTACTTCCTCTTTCAGTGGAAGTAAAATGGGAAGCATTTCACTTCAAAACTGAGCTGGAAGTTGTAGGTATGCATTACTGTTCAGCAGAAGTCATAGACAGCACTCAGCCAGTCTTAGACAAGCTAGTTGTTCTAAACAGTCTGGCAAAGTGGTAGCTGAGGGAGGCTTTGGGAGTCATTCTGTGTTAGTGTAATAATTGTTGCATTAAAAAGTCTTCCTGCTTTTGTAATTCATCTTCACTCTATTGAAATTGGTGGTATATGTAAGCAGAAGGTTTGTGAACAGCACCTACAGAATAAGGTGACACATTTTCTGAGTATGTGGTCCCTGAAATCTGGTTTTGAATCTAACGTGGAGCATGACAAATGGCCAATCAGCATGTCAAGTCCAGTGTTCTGTTGTTGTCCAATTAAAAAGCATTTTAAAAAGTCCCCTGAAAGAATGTAAGCACTTATCAATTGAGAATAAACAGTTATAATGCTTATTTAGTGCTTGTTTAAATAAGTAATGGTGGCTCTGTTTCTTCTGTATGTCAAAAGCATGAAAGTACAAGATATAATATTGTTGCCCACTAGGAAGATTAGCTTTTAATTTCTGTGCATTTGCAGGTTCAGAATCTCATTTTCAAATAAAAAAAAAAAAAATTAGTTGACGCAAAGGAAATTGAAAATCTTTGCACAGAATCACAGAATATGCCAAGTAGGAGGGGACCCACATGAACTATCAAGTCCAATTCACCTTCCATCCATTCCTAAAAGTCACATCATGTGCCCAAGAGTATCATCCAAAAGCTTCTTGAAAAGTCAGGCTTGGTGCTGTGACCGCTTCCCTTGGGAGCCTGTTCCAGCATCCAACCACCCTCTAGGGGAAGAACCTCTTTCTAACATCCAACCTAAACCTCCCCTGACACAGCTTCAGGCAGTTCCCTCAGGTCCTGTGTCTGGTCACCACAGAGAAGAGATCAGTGCCTGCTCCTTCTCCTCTCTTCCCAGGGAAGTTGCAGACTGCAGTGAGGTCTCCCCTCAGTCTCCTCCAGGCTGAACAGACCAAGTGCCCTCAGCTGCTCCTCATAACAGCTTCTCCTGAAGGCCCTTCACCATCTTCACTGCCCTCCTTTGGACACTCTCCCATAGCTTGCTTTCTTACATTGTGGCACCCAAAACTGCCACAATATTCAAGGTGAGGCTGCCCCAGTGCAGAGCAGAGCGGGACAATCCCCTCCCTCACTTGGCTGGTGATGCTTTGCCTGATGTCCCCCAGGACAGGGTTGACCCTCCTGGCTGCCAGGGCACTGCTGACTCACATTCAACTTGCCATCGACCAGGACCCCCAAGTCCCTTTCCAGCCTCTCATTCCCCAGTCTGTATGAACATCCAGGGTTGGCCCATCCCAGGTGCAGAATCTGACATTTCTGCTTGTTGAACTTCATTTAGTTAGTGATTGCCCAGTCCTATAATTTGTCCAGGTCTTTCTGCAGAGCCTCCCTGTCTTCAGGGGAGTCAACAGCTCCTCCCAATTTTGTGTTGTCTGCAGAGTTGCTTACCTGTATCCAAGTCATTTATTGAAGCTGTTGAAGAGCACAGGGCCCAAGATGGAGCCCTTTAGATCCTCAGTGGTGACAGGTCTCCAGTTTGATGTTACCCCATTCACTGTCACTCTCTGTGCTCGACCTGTGAGCCAATTGCTCACCCAGCCCATGACGTGTTTATTCAGCTGTGGTCTGGACATTTTGTCCAGAAGGATCCTGTGAAAGACAATATCAAAAGCTTTATTGAAATCCAAAAAGATTACATCAACTGGCTTCCCTTGATCAACTGGGTGGGTTACCTTGCCATTAAAGGAAATCAGGTTTGATAAGCAGGACTTTTCTCTCATAAAGTTGTTCTTAACATGTACATAATTTAAGTTTTTTTTTATTTTAAGTAAAACTGTGCCCTTACTGAGAAGATGAACATTCAGAATCATGTATGTTGTATGTTTATCAAGAATGTGTTTATGGATTTTTATTTCTATAACCTCTGCAAAATGAGCAGCTGATAACAAGAGAGCATCAGATTCTAGGCTGATGATCTTTGACATCATGCTCTAAATATCTTAGGTCAGTTAGAGCTAACTGATTTGATGACAGCATTGGGGCTCTCTAAGTTTTAATATGGCTTTGACAGTCAGTATTAAAGATACAGTGGAAAAAACTGAAGTCAGCCTGGTTTACCTCTGTGATCACCTCTAAAATTGCAGAACTGGGAGGCAGGGATTATTGGTCAAATTGAAAGTAGAGTTCCTGTCAGCAATCACTAGTGTCAAATCTAAATCACCACTTTTAATCAGTTTAGTGTTTGTGAAAAGTACTGGTCCTGCATACTGCAGCCTTGCATGAGATTTGTTCACAAGATTAATGCATCAGGGTCAGAGGCAAGATACACATCTGCACATTGTTCATTGTCTTTGGACCTAGCCTGAAATGTGGCTGCTTTAAGAAATTATTAAGTAATTAATTTTTTCTCTGACTCTTTTGGCCGGGACAGGCAAAAAGTGCTTTGCTTAGCATCATATCTGGGGCTGGCTAATCAGGATTCATATTTTCTTAGGTTGAAAACTTGTTTTTTTGTAAATTGATCTGTTTGTGCTTCCAAAGTTGTGTCCTGAATTTGGGTCTAAGCAGAAGTTGTGATTTGGAAGTCTGGTGTTTAGCAGATTAGCCACTTAGTATCTTCCCTTTAACTTAAACACAATTTGGTTTTAAAATGCTAAAATATGTGCCTTATAAAAAAGCACTGAAGGATTCTGCTACATATCCCTCAGCCTTGTCTCTTCATTGAGGCAAACTGAGTTTATCACTGTGAGGTAGTAAAGGAAGACAGCCTGGCTTCAGGCACAGACTGAATTGCCTCATCCTGTGAGTCTGTACTCCAGTAGAGACCACTGGTAGGGTCATCCCCATGCACAGTGCCTCTGTATGGCAGTGCTGCATTAGGTGTGCTGAAGCCCTTTATTCCAGTGCTGCCCACTCCACTGAGTATGTAGGAAGCTGCATATACATTGATACACCACCTGTCTCTATACCCTGATTAACCACCTGCTTAATCTCACTAATTTTTTCATGTTCTTCTTACTCCAGAAGCGGTACACTTGGTAGGTCTGATGAATAAAAGGCAAAAAATACTAGTGAATGTTCTGTTCTTCATTGCATTTTAAAGCATTGATTTTCATGGCTTGAAAAAGTCACTTGCCAGTTCTCTTTAACGTTCTATACTGCATGTCCCCCCCACAACATGGGTTTTATACCTTTGAACATACTCCAACAGTATGTTCATGATAGTACTAAGGATAAGTAGGAACACTGCAAAATATTGTATAAAAAGAATTGTTGTCCAGTGAAGTGATTCAGACTACTTTCATGCAAAATTTATGGCTCACTAAAACCTGGCTTGACAGCATTCAAGTTACCATCTCTGCTTATACTTTTGCACAGCTCCTGGCCAAGGAATTTGCTCATGCAACTTGGTATCTTTGAGAATGGCAAATCAGCCCAGTAACGTTACTGTTCTCTTGTTGTTTGTTGATTTCTGAGTGTTTATTATGGCATATTGTTTATTGCTTGTTGCACTGCCGAGAGTTTGATCAGCAGTATTCAGAGGTGCTAGTAAAAGAAGATTGGATTTGCTTGTGTAGCCACAGCCCCACACTCTTCCGTAGAAGTTTAAAAAATATATGAACTTGAAAGCTAGGCAAACCAATATGACACTTAAAGAAAGTAATCCATTCTGGAGGCTTTTCAAGATGACAGCTATAACAGTGTCAGCATCCACTGTGTAGCATATCTGCCAAGACAAACCTCCCTTAGAAGGCACACTCTTTATTTAAAGTATAGTACCAGAAAGCCTTTAGCCATTTCCCGGTGTAACATACGGAGGCAGAAGTAAGAAACTTGGAATACTGCTGCAGGAATTCACACAAATCTCGCTGATATAATGTCAGAACTGGCTGCACAATAAATTTACTCTTTCACTGCTGTGGTATCTTGATGATATCATCCTAAATGTTTCAGGAATAGAGATTCCTTTTCAGGATAAAATCATTTTTTGTTGTTGTCTCAGAGCCTTTGCTGGAGGAGCCTATTTATAATTACCTTCTTTACCCAGTCTTTAAAAGTTACCACCTTCACAGAGAAATCAGGCTTAGCATTTGCTTTGCTCCAGAGGTATGAAGACAAACCAGAAAAGCTACAGCGTGATTTGTTCCAAGAACAGGAAATAATTTCCCAGCATTAAAATTTTGAAGAAGTCAGAACAAAATCAATTGGTTTATTTTTAATGAATTTTGTAGACTTATAAGAAGTCTTCACACCAAAATGCATCATATTTAGCAGTATTTCCTAACACAAGCTTCAGCATTAATATTCTGTATGACATTTATTTTGCATGTTCCGTGATACATATTTTATCCTTTGTCCTCCTGTTCACGTGTTACTGGAATTTGTAAGTCAGATTTTGCAGTGAGACGAAATGTTTGTGGTGGTCAGAATTTTCTGACTTTTCTAGGTGCAGAAATTAAAATCATGATTGCCTTTAGCAACAGGTAGGCTCTTCATATGAACAGGAACCTATTCAAATCTGGGAGGTACTTACTTCTCTGTGATGTTAAAACAATTCAAAACAAGAGGTTTTGTTAAAATTATGATGGTCCCTTTGGTTCAGGGTCTCACTGGTAACTTCAACCACGAAGACAAAGAACCTCTTTGAACGTGAGCAGCACTCTGTGAAAAGCTTTAGCATTCAGAGGCGTGGTGCTCTGCTGGGCATACACAGCATAAACAGGTAATCAGGGACTCTTATTTCTCTCCCAAATACTCCCCAGCACCCACTTGGTCCGGGAAAGCTCTTAGCAATGATAACTTTGTGTTAATGTTGCTCAATTCTAGCAGTCCTGGAGCAAAAAAAAAATGTAAATATATATTCAGAAGATAATTGAGCAGTGGCAGCTGGCAGTAGATGGGCAAGGTTATGAATTGTGTTTGACCTTGTCTAATTAATTTTTCTGTTCAGCTCTTTTTCCCCCCTGCTTTTTTTAAAGTAATAAATGGTTAAAGCAAACACAAAAGAAACAAATATTTGGCAGATGTAATAGTCAATAGTGTTGTGAATGCTTGGTCTGAAAATACATGGAGATCAATTACATATTCAGTAAAATATTCTTGAGTCCTTGTTATTACTATTAGCAGAAGACTGGAGCAGTATTAGTGAATTCAAGTCACAACTTTGTTATTTTAACGATGGAAATTGCTCACAGACAAAGAGAACTAGGATTTTTAGTTTTTCAAATCAAACTGAGATCTATTAGCAAGATGATATTTTGAATATGGTACACAACATAGCAGCATATAAGGACCCCCAGCAATTTTTCGAAGTCCTGATTAAGTTGTTAGAAGGTTGTATAGCACCAAGAGGTCAGAAAATGGCTACATACATAACATGCTTTGTGTTTTAAATGTCCTGTTTAGAAGATGAAAAATATGTATGTTGTGTCCTAGAAACTAGGCACGTTCTGTTTTCTCTAGTTCAGGGCTCAAAACTGCAAGCCACACAATTTCAAGTCACCAGATCCAACAGTCCTAAAACAACTGTGTAAGCCAAAGTTCTGCGTAGTCGTTCCTGTTTTTGCAAAGCCAGTAGTGGTCTTTGGTTACTTGTTTTTTTCCATAGGTTGCTCAGGACTGTGTCCAAGTTGGGTTTTGAATATTTCTGGGGATGGAGATCCCATAAACTCTCAGGGAAGCCTGTTTCAGTGGTTGATCACCTTTGTAGTAAAAATAATTTTTCTTAGGATCACAGAATCACAGAATATGCTGAGTTGGAAGGGACCAACAAGGATCATCAAGTCCAACTCTTAACCCTGCACAGAACCATCCCCAAAAGTCACACCATATGCCCAAGAGTATCATCCAAATGCTTCTTAAACTCTGTCAGGCTTGGTGCTGTGACCTCTTCCCTGGGGATCCTGTTGCAGTGCCCAACCACCCTCTGGATGAAGAACCTATTTCTAACATCCAACCTAAACCTCCCCTGACACAACTTCAGGCCGTTCCCCCAGATCCTGTGGCTGGTCTCCACAGAGATCAGTGCCTGCTCCTTCTCCTCTCCTCCCAGGGAAGTTGCAGACTGCAGTGAGGTCTCCCCTCAGTCTCCTCCAGGCTGAACAGGCCAAGTGCCCTCAGCTGCTCCTCACAAGGCTTCCCCTCAAGGCCCTTCACCATCTTCACTGCCCTCCTTTGGACACTCTCCCATAGCTTAATATCTTTCTTATATTATGGCACCCAAAACTGCCACAATATTCAAGGTGAGGCTGCCCCAGTGCAGAGCAGAGCAGGACAATCCCCTCCCTCACTTGGCTGGTGATGCTTTGCCTGATGCCCCCCAGGACAGGGTTGACCGTCCTGGCTGCCAGGGCACTGATGACTCACATTCAACTTGTCACTGACCAGGACCCTCAGGTCCCTTTCCATGGCACTCCTTTCCAGCCTCTCATTCCACAGTCTGTACCAACATCCCAGGTACATCCCAGGTATAGAATCCAACACTTCTCCTTGTTGAACTTCATCCAATTGGTGAGTGCCCAGTCCTTTTATTTGTCCAGGTCTCTTTAAGTGGAATTTTGGTATTTAAATTTGTGCTTTTTGCCACGTAACACCAAGATCCTTTATACATCTTCTCTACTCCCCCACTCATTAAGTATTTATATATATACATGGACATATGTATAGGGAGTATTTATGTATATAAATTATTTATATATGTAATTCAGGTATTTATATATATATACAGGGATATGTACCTTTTGCCTTCTTCCATCTGAACAGTACTAGATCTGTCAGTCTTTCCTCAGATGACGTCTCTACATGTCCTGGCCATGAGCATACCTATCTTTTTTATCTGTGTGATTTCATCCACAGAGTGGGGGTGTCTGTCTGACAAAGTTTTAAGATTTACTGAGGTCATACTTGGCAGTTACTTGGAGCACTATTTAAATATCCAGATTATTTCTATAGATACATCTTTTCTCTGAATTATGAGGGCATTTTTCCCTAGGGAAATATCTAATGAAAGCTTTAAAGTTAGTTAATTTTTTTTTTTTCTGTATAGGTAACAGCAGGAGAGTGGCTCTAGAGCTTGTGAACAATTGCAGAAGAAAGAGTGAAAGCTTGGAAACCAATACCTCTGACTGTGGAATATCTTTTAGTTCATTTGATTGGAGCAGTGAAAATAGCAGTGTCCAGTGACCAAAAGAAAAGGTGGTAAAATCAGAATTCTGCTGTTTTAGAGAGGGAGCACAAGAGGTGTAGCTAGCTCTTTTATGTAAAGGAATCACAACATTTGTGCCATGATGAAAGGGAACTATGTTTGTCACCCCCTGGCTTTGCATTACTTCTGTAAAGGAGCAGGTTCTTTAGGGTTGCTCTGGATTCAGTGATAAGATGTCTCATTTCCACTAAAAGCTGTGGTTGATTCCAGTACTTGTTATTCTTTGGTTTATAGAATATTTATTTGCATAAAATTTTCTGCCAGATTTGTGTCTTTTTACCTGCAGGAAGGATGAAAGCAAAGAAACCTTGAAACAAAGGTTGAGCTTTGCAAAGATATTTACCATTGCCATTTCCTTTGTGAATTACATGCAGATCTGCTTCTGAAGCCTTCCGTGATAAATTAAGACGTACTGTTTTAATATTCAGATGAACATATAGGTCAAATCTATGCAGTGCTTAATAGTGAATATATTGTACTATATATAGTTAAATTAATTCTATTATATTATAAAATGGGAATTTTTCCTTTTATAGTGAATAAATGATCCTCTGGAGAAAAGGAATAATCTCATTCTATTCAGAAATCATCCCTTAGGTATAAGTTTTATGTTATTCCTAGAGTGAAAAGAAATTCAGTGTAAGTGGTCAACTGGTATAGTAGACCTGAATGGCTCTTTAGTGGAGGGCTTTCTGTTTTGCTTCTGAAGTGCAGTGATGTTTCTTCCTGACCTATCACAAAAAAACATTCCCTCAAGTAGTGTATTTCCTACAAGGTGAATGCTTGGATAATGTTGTTTTGAGGGCTGGGTTCCAACTTTAAGCCTTTTAAGGTAAGCTTCTCCTAGAAAGGATCCTGGGGCTGTCTAACATTACCTAAGGCTTAGTTTGTAAAGGAGAGGTTAACTCATTTCAGTTTGTTTCCCTCTAGACTGATGGATTAATAGCCAATTCTGTATGGTCAGAATATGGTCAGAATGGCTTTCTTTAAAAGCAAACCACAGAGTAAGGGCAGGGATCAGGCCCAAGATCATATGTTTACGTGTTGGATGCAGATGATGTAATTGAGGCAGTAACAAAGAACCTTTGACAATATCATTGCTGTGGCTGTCAAGTGACTGAAGAAGTCTTTGGATGCTCCTTGCCTCCTAATTTTGTATTACAACTCCATGTTCATGTTAAAAACACTGAATTTAGAGGTCTAGCTGTTTTTGTGACTGTATTAATAGGATTTAACTTCCCTTACAGTAGTGCACTTCTAGAGGAGGATTTTGTACAACAACTCTTATTGCACAAGGCTTCATTTTTTAATTCTAAGAGCTGTTATTGGCACAAAAAATTGGGCAAGTCTGCCAGATATTTGTGCACACTAAACAGACACTGAACACAATACAGATGGTAATAACTTTTTGCTAATGTGAAAAGAATGTTTTAGTTAAGATCTGGAAGGTTTACTGAAACTGACTGATCTATCACTCCTGTAAGAGAAGTGTAGACAAGAAAATAGTTACTAAAATGGTAAAAGACTAGGTATTTCTATTGACCCCACGCATTTCCTGTCAATCATCAAGAGCATAAACTGTTTTGTTTGTACTTATCCCTTATTAATTTATAGCATTGACCAAATGGGCTGTGTTCTCAATTAAACATGTCATTCAGCATTGTATTTTGAGTTACGGCTTGTGCTTAGTTTCATTTAATGGTAAAATCAAAAGCAGATGTGGATATTCATACCGAAGAAACAGGTTCTCAGGATCCTTTTAAATTCCTAGTAACGTTTAGTGGGCTTTTAAACTATATTTATTGAAGAGCATGACAGTTTAAGAAGGGACTGCAAAGCCTTGTCATGAAAAAAAGTCATCTTTATGTAGATATAGTGCAGGAAGTTGGCAGGGACTGTTGAAATACGTGGAATGATCTTTCTGTGTGTTTATGAATTTTGGGGTTAAGTGAACAGACATTTAAAAATATATGATATTTCTGTTGGGGAAAAGAACAGCTTTCAAAACCACTTTCTGGAAAGGGAAGGAGAGAGGTTTCTCGGAGTAGAGGAATGTGAGTCAGGGTTAGAGGAAACAAAAATGATCTGAAATGCCACACAAATACTGGAGAGAAGAGGTAGAGTAATGCGGAGTGCTACCTGGATTGTCAGCAGCTCTGGATGGTGGCCTGTGTCAATGTGCCTGCACAAAAAGAAACAAAACACTAACTGGACCACCAGACATACACAAATTATTTAAAAATAGACTTTGGTCTCCCCTCCACCCCATGGTGAATGTTTCTTTCCTTCCCTTGTTATTTCCCTCTGCCGTTATACAGCAGGGATTTTGTGTCTAGAGTTACAGCTGCAAGACATGAGGGCCAAGCTGTTCAGTGGTTTTGTTTTGTTTTGATTTCTAGGGGCAATGTGTAGCAATCTTGTCTGTTTGTCTGTCTGTTTCTCTACTCAGATCCCCTGATGCCTGAATATTCAAGTCCTTGGGTAGCAGGAAGACAGCTTCATGCTCTTTTATCTGTTAGCTGAGTTTGTGTCTGTGTGTGACAGAAGTGCTGTCCTGAAGAGGTGATAGCCCTTTGAGATGCAGAGAAGAGAAAACCTGTTTGCTGGTTGCCTTGTCTGAATGTCATGTAGCTAAGGCATATTTTCCCCTCAGAAATGCTCATTTGCTCCTCAAAAATGGTCTTTTACTGATACTTCCCACTTACTCAAACCCTCATCTTTTAAGAGGGCTTGGTAAGCATTTATTCATGGGATCAGGAGCTTCCTTCTTCACATGGAAAGACATGAAGAGTTTGTGTTTCAGCAGTTTCAGAGGACATTTTTGGCAGTCTAATTTTGTAAAACAGAGATCCCTGATAATTTACTAAGCAGAATTAAATAATTTATGAGATTTCTGTTGTCCTGGCTAGACTACTGGGGCTCAAGCTAGTTGATTGATTGTCCATGCAGACATGTTTCTGTATTTAAGGAAAACATGGCAGTTTGGTTACTATCTGAGTATCAATTGCTGAAGAACTAGGGCAATATGTAATGCCATCCACTACCTTCAGCTTCGAAGTTTGTGCACCTTTGTGTTATGGATAGGGAAACAGATACTACAGAAATTGCAAAGCCACATCCTTCAAAAATTAAGCTTTGTTCCCTTTCTGTACATGTTATGACATAATCACGAGTTGAAATTGTATTCTGCCAGAGCAAGCTGCATGTAGGTGGGATCTTCAGAGAATTACACTGGCAATCTCCATTATGTCTCTTAACCCTGTGTAAGTTTTGGTTTTCCCTCAGTTACACACATTCCACAACTTGGGTGTATTTGGGACATACTTTTCCACCTTTATTATGTGATTTGCAGATTGAAAGTTCATTCTTCAAAGATCAGAGATGCTTTGGTAGCCAAAATTAAATAAGTTCAGATGGAACATATGTTTTCTTCATCTTGTTTTTCAAAGAAAAGCCCTTTTCACTAAAACAGCTTGAGACAAACATCCTGAGTGGAGAATTTCAGCCTGAACACTTAAGAAGTTGAGTGGAAGTTTAAGTTGTTTAAATTCTATTTTAAAATAGCACAGTTAATGCTATGTTAATTATATGTTAATTATAAATAGCACTACCGTCCCTGCCTGCAATGTCCCTTGTCTTATACATCAGTTCTACAATACATTTTTAAAATAAGGCATTTGTATTTTTCTTCCTATTTGTCTTCATGTTGTCTTTTGTCTTGTCTTTTTTCTTCATGATTCTTTTCATTCTAGCTTTCTACTGCATTCTGTTTTTTCACTTCATTCTGGTTTTCCACTTAGATTTAAACAATATGAGGAACAATAGGCTTGATTTGTGAAGGATATTTTTGTCCAAGAGAATTTTGTTTCACTCCCTTTGGGTTTTGCATAGAAGCAGTAACAAAATCAAGTCCAACAGCAAAACATTGCTTGGCAGTCTCTCAGACCACATGGTATATGCTTTGGTTTGCAGTCTGTGTACTTGTTTTTGTTTAGTATCTACCTGAAATCAGTGAACTGAAAAATCAAAATCAAATCATCCTGAAATCAAATCATCCTGGTCTGGCTTACTGAGAAGGGATATAAAAACTCGACAGGTTATTTAGACTTACCTAGGCTGTAAGCTTTTATTTGAGCTCAAAGGCAGGTGATTTTACTTCATAAGTTTTACTTTAGGATTTTGTAATAGAAGTACTCAACTCAGGTCACCTCCAGTTTTGGAATCTGTGTTTGTTCAATGTACAACAACATGATTTTTGGAGTATCGTTCATAGGTCTATCAAATACGGTCTTTTGTATTGAGTTCACAAAGTGAATATTTCACAAAGGAAGGAGAAAGTACACCTCCACAATCCCTTTCTTTAGGGTTGCAGTAGGAGATTAGTACTGGTCCCTTATTTACTCAGACTCTGACAGTGGCTAATCAGCATGGTAACTCCATAGTGTGGTTCCTAATCCATGGCATGTCAGCACTGCATTTTTGGAGGTGCTCTGCCTGTCATCCAAAAACAA
This sequence comes from Pyrocephalus nanus, assembly GCA_038380795.1. Classification (NCBI taxonomy): domain Eukaryota; kingdom Metazoa; phylum Chordata; class Aves; order Passeriformes; family Tyrannidae; genus Pyrocephalus; species Pyrocephalus nanus. Next base: position 60,790,754 of record CM076263.1, on the reverse strand, counting down.
ATGTACTTAGAGAGAGTAATTAGCAGTAGTGCACTGTCAGACTGGAGGGATGAAACGGGCAGGAATCTGTGGTGTGTGTTCTCATTCAGGCACTACTAAGTAGTGCCTCAAGTGTTTTGTGAGAGTACTAGAAAGAATGATCCTTAATCTGTAGATAGCAGCATGGTGGAAGGGATTACAGGCAGTTTTTGATGCCGTAATGGACAATCTGCAGTGATCCTAGCAAACCAGTATAAGGGAGAAAACCAGAATTCGGCAGGGATGATGGGGAGTGCTCTGCTGGTGTCAAAATAATAAACAGTCTAAATGGTTGTTGAAGAGAAGACTAAGAATAAATCAGAAGTGTGTTTTATAATTTAGTGGATCAAAACGTAAGATTACGTTAAAATATGTTAGATCATATTTTGGATCTTGCACTAGATTTTCAATGTTTGGATTACCTATTTAAACTGCAGACAACAAAGTTGCTAAAGCACTGGTCAGAATCATTGCTGTCTGACTCATGGGTGACTATCAGTCAGTGTGAGAAGTGTCTCATTTCAGATGGTGGTGTGATTTCTGTGATTGTGCTAGACCGTGACCGACTGAAATGTAAATCAGTGCTTGGCCTTGTTTAACCACAAGCTCTGCTTCTATAACCTTCTATAACCTTCGTTAAAGTGGGAGAGCTCGCAAGGGCCTAATTTATCTGTATAATTCAAATAAAAGGAGTCATATCATGAAGGAAGTAGTGTACAGATCAACCCTTGTGAACTCTTCATTGAGGTGTGCAATTTCACTTTCTCTTCCAGCAAATATTGCGTCATGCCCGTGGAAATTCCACAAAAGTGATATTTCTCATTACTGATGGATATTCCAATGGGGGAGACCCAAGACCCATCGCAGCGTCCTTGCGTGAATTTGGAGTGGAGATCTTCACCTTTGGGATATGGCAGGGGAATATCCGAGAACTGAATGACATGGCTTCCCACCCAAAAGAAGATCATTGCTACCTTCTTCACAGTTTTACTGAATTTGAAGCTCTGGCACGCAGAGCTCTTCATGAAGGTATTAATGTACTAACCTCAGAAATCTACAGAGAGCAGAGATGTCTGACCAGAGAGATCTCCAGTAGTGTCTTGCTTTTACATTTCATGTAGTGTTCATTCCCATTTTTTTTTCTTATACTTTCTAGCGGAAGTGTTTGTTCCTCCATTAAAAGGATAAATTTTATTTGATTAACTCTTCATGAACAAAATATGAGCAAAATTCTCCTCATTGATGTGTATACGTATTTACCTCCATTCAGCTCTTCATTTTGTCCATGAAAAACAGACTATATTCTTAGCCCAATGTAACTTTTGCTGGGATGGATGAACCTTATAGTCAGTCACATGATTCCCCTAAAGAGGTACCTAGTATACACCTTAGGACTAGACTTAAAACCTTTTGGTATCTTACATAACAACAAAATTTAGTCTGCTCAGAACTGATTTAGAACTCTCTGTATAAGAGTAAATACAGTTTGTGTTTATGACCTTATACTTTTAGTGAAACTGGAAATCATAAGCAATGGAATAAGTTTGGATTAAGATGGAATAAGTTTTGGTTTTATCCTCTTTTTATCTGCTATATTCTAAAAAAAAAAAAAATCATCCTGAAAGCTAGAGTAGGTTTAGACAAGCAGATGAGAACACATGATGAAACATTTGTTTGCAAGGCTTGATTGAGGCTTAGAAATGTATTTGCATGCCTTAAACTAGCCATTTGCATGTATTTGCTACAATTTTTAAAAACATGCTGCTTTCAAACAAGCAGGGCTTTACTGCCCTTCTGGTACTTTACCGCTATTCTTTTTGTTCCAGGTAAGGTTGGATTGGTCTATGTGAATGTGCCAAAAGAAAGACTTGGGATTTTTTATGATATGACCAACTTGCTATACATGCCATGACCAAATACTCTTCTGATGCCAAATATGGTATCCACCAAAGCTGGGAAAAGCTGTCTAAACAGCTTCCGTTGGGCATGAGACTGCATTCTGGCAGTGTTAGACTCAAATGAAGCCAAGTAAAAAAGTCTGAGTGCACCGTGGATTTCAGTGAGCCTTTTTCCAGAACAAGGAGACCAATTTCTTTCTTTTATTACATTTCGAGCATAGCAAGGCTCTGCTTCACACTAATGTCCCTACTACTTAGAACTGGAACTTAGGGTTTTTAACGAACATTTTGCTAGTGGCATAGTATGAGGCTCTGTGAGAACTTTTGTTTCAATTTTTTGTTAATAAGTTAATACTATTTCAGACCTACCCTCTGGCAGCTATATTCAAGAAGATATATCACACTGTTCCTATCTCTGTGAGGCAAACGAAAACTGCTGCGACATCATGGCAAGCTGTAAATGTGGTACTCACACTGGCCAGTTTGAGTGTATATGTGAAAAAGGATACTATGGGAAAGGACTACAGCATGAATGCACAGGTGAGTCTCATGTCTCAGTATTTGGGTTTCTCTCTATGCCCTGAATACATCACTAATCGAGTTTAGAGTGAAAAGGTCTAGTTGGAATTATGGATATGCACCTGGATCAGAATGCATCTGAGTCTGGAAGACTCTCAGACTGAAGACACAGAATAGCTCTAGCAGTTAAACTCACCTGATACCTTGTCTTCAGCTATAGCTCAAAGAGATTCACAAGAAAAAGGTAAGAATAGGGCAAAAGTTCTGACAAAGTAAAACTTCCTTAAAACGCAGCACATCAGAAATTTGTTACTAGGAGTTTACCAAGGCTCAGGTAATATTTTTTTTCATAGTACCTGCTCTCTTCATGAATTTTTCTGATCACATTTTGAGCTTTCATAAGCTTTCCTGTTTGCAGAGGGGTTATTTATGTGGATCTTTGCAGGATAAATTCCTGGCAAAACTTACAGTCAAGTAAATGTGCTTTAATTCCCTCATGTTGACTTTCAATTACTAAAGAGGAAGAAAGCATTTGGGTCACTAAAGAGAAGCTTGTCATCACATTTTGCTGAGATTGTTTTTGTTACTACTTTTTGGAAATGTCCTTTTAATAGTATGCTTTCAAAGTCTATGGTTAAAATAACAGCATTTTACAGTTATTTGCTGAAATTGATCAATTGTCTTATACTCCCTGCCAGTTAACACATTGCAATTCACTTAGTGCTTCTGGAATACCTTTCCTTTGTTCTATAGGTAGGCAGGAATTCACTGGAGTTTGAGTGCAAGATGAGTAGAGAAATGTAGTTAAGTTTCATTTGTCAATTTCCTCCACCTTAGGTGCCTAGTAACCTATTGAAGAAAACAGATATAGCATTTCTGCCTCTATCAGTAGTTTGTGTCATTAAATATTGATTTGAGCTTTTCTTAAAGATAATGGGCCTATCATTTTAGAGTTGCCCTTTCTACGTGAAAGACTCTTTTTTGATGGGGTGAGCATACCTCTCAAGTGCCACCAAAACCGGTAAAAGTCAGATGTCTTTAAATGGGTACTTTGCGGCTGCAGACAGAAGTTGTAATTTTACTTCTTTGGCAGGTGCTTCTGAAATAAATTTGTAGAAGGGGGTTGTATTAGATGATTGCAGCCATCTGCTGTGTATGTGAAAGTAATTGAAGTTGTATACATGTATTTTAGGGAGAATTTTACCTGAGTAACTCAGACCTGTTCTTTATGTCTGCTCTGTTCAACTGCTGTGTTCTTCAAGACAGACAAAAAACAGTACAATATGTGTTCTTTGAAGGAAAAACGGCCTATTTTGAAATCTTTTATTCTGAAAAGGATTCCAACCTTTTTTTTTTTTTTTTAACATTTCACAGCTGAGCATAGCTGTTGATTTGTAAAGCTGTTGATTTGTAAAGCATAAGGAATCTTAAGAATGCATCTTAACTTTTCTTCACTGTATAATGTGCAAGAGGACTTGTGGCAAGTTTACAGTGACAGGACTTCAATTTTAATTGAGCTACTTTTAGCTTTCGTTTGGTTAAACATGCAAATAGTCCACTAGCCTATGTTTGTTTAGGACAGTAAGGCTTTTTTTAAAGAGTTTTCATTAAGATGGGAAATTGTTCTTCAGCGACATATCTGTTATTTTTGCTGTTTTGTTTATTTTCTGTGGATATTTTCTGTATGTGCTTGTTTTCTGCATTATACCACTCTATGGCTTTAAATATGAGGCATCAGAGGAACATGTAAAAATCGTCATAATAAAAATTCATAACTACCAGAAATTACTCTCTAGGAAAGTTCTATAAAATAAAATAGGAGCCACATGCTTGGTACCAAAAGGCAGAAATTGGCTTCAGTGCCCTCCTCCTGTTCTTTGTAATACTGTTGATAATGTGCCACAGGAGGAGGAACAGACTGACTGTTCTCTTCTTTAAAAAGCAAACCAAACAAAAGCTTCTTGGCTCACTCTAGGAGCCTCATGCGGCCAGAGACATCTGTGACAATTGTGGCAAAGGAAGGGAAAGAGAGGAAGATGGAAGGCAGTATTGTAATCAGTCACAAGTAATGGGAAGTACATGAACACCTCTTCTTCAATACTGTTCACTTTTTCTTCTCCTTCTTTTCCTTGATTGCAAATGTTGAGTTTCAAACTAGACAAGGAAAGAAAAATACAGAAATCAGGAAAAATAAATCTTGTGATTTTCACTAAGACCGTCTTCCATTTCACCAGTAAAAAGGTGACCTATTCAAGGCAACTGCACCTTTTATAGAAAACAAATATACAGATCTCTGTCATAGAAGATTAGGATATATGTCTTTAACATAGCCTTTTCACAGGTTGGTTTTTTTTTGGTTTTTTTTTTTTTTTTTTTTTTGAGGGGGGCAAGACTCTTCTGGTAAAGTTCTATTTTAAGATACAAGATGATGCAAATAAAGGATGATACCCATCATGTTCATCTCATCAATTACTTCTAAGCACAGCCACAGTTATTGGGTAGATTAGGAAATTGTTTTATTATAACTCCTAATTTCTTTTATCGAACATGTAGACTCCATTTTTTGCATCCATGAGGAGATGATGTGTAGTTCATGGGGAAGAACTGGTAAATTAATTCCATGTAATCTAGGCTGGTTTTTTGTTCTTCTGGTTATATGTGGTTCACTATTTGGGTATAATTATTGAAATGTAGAATTTCATCATTGTCATGGTTTCACCCTGGCTGGATTTAAACACTTACTGAAAACTGTTTTTCCCTCTCCTTCCCCCTCTGCTGTTCTCAGAGGAGAGGAAAAAAAAAGTTAGAGAATTCCTGAGGAGAGATAAGAACTGGGAGACTCGCTTACTAATTAATTTTTATAGGTAAACAGATTCAAAGTGAATAGAACTTAAATTTATTGCTAACAAACTTAAACTAAATTCTAAATTTATTGCTAATAAAATAAGAACTAAAAAGTAAAAGAATAAAACAGTCTTAAAACACAACACCTTCCTTCCACTCCCCCCTTCCCTCAGCCACTCAGGGAAATGGGAAAAGGGGGAAAGTCACAGCCAACGGCTGCTTCTGCTGCTGTTAAAATCCATCTCTTAGATAGGAACTCCTTTCAGTTTACTCCTGAGGAGTCACTTTTTCATCAGGTGCAAAGGTCTTTCTCTCTCTGCATTCTGACAGTCTCCATGGACTGCAAGGCGACAACTTGCTTCACTATGGTCATTCTGCACTGTTACAGGGGGTAATGGCTTTGAGTCCTTCCTTTGTTTCCTGTGGGGTCTCTCCCAATGTGAGACAGTCTTTGATAGAACTCTCTGGTGTGGGTCCATCACTTGGACCACAGTTCTTCCATAATCTGCTCTCCCTTGGGTCATGATTGAGTTGCACCAGTGTGGATTCCCCACAGAGCCACAAGTCCTACCCGAGACAACTTGCTCCAGCGTAGGTTTCTCTCTTCATGGGCCACAGGTCTTCAGCAAGACTCTGTTTCCTCTTAGGCCTCCCACAGGGTTACAGCCTCCTCATGCACTCTTCTACTCTGGCATGAGTAGCAGAGGGGGTCTTTGCTCTCCAGTAGTCTTCCACAGGTGGCAGGGATCTCGGCTTTCAGTCTTTCCCCTGCTGGAGGGGGAGAGGGAGGACTCTGGGCCTCTTCCTGTCCACTCCTGCTACACTAACCTTGGAGTCTACATTGCTATCTCATGTTCTTCTCTGCTCTCTTCCTGAGCTGGAATTTCTTCTGCGACACAACTTCTCTTCCTGTGTTCTTAAATATGTTATCACAGTAGCAAATATTATTGGCTAGTAGTAGGAAGTCCATCCTGGAGCTGGCTATCATTGGCTTTTTCATAGAACAGCAAAAGCTTCTAGTAACTTCTAATTGAAATCATCTCTGTGGCCCCCTATTACCAAAACTTCAGCCACGTGATCCACAACAATCATATGTATGAGTATTTAATAGGCTGCTTAGGCTTTTATTTAGGAATATGCAGCATATCAGTGATGCACAACCACTAGGGCAACAGTTTTTTCTTCAAAACACCACATGGTTTAGATCTGTAAAGAACCTTTCCAATGAAACTTGAAATCATATGAAAACTTTACTCCTTTTTTTTTTTTTTTTTTTTGCAAATTTTGATTCAAAACACATTCACTGGAAAGACTTTAAACAAAGAAGATGTAGGTCCAGCAAGGCAGGGGAGATTTGCATTTTGTGGTTTCTTGTATTGTGGACCTAATTTTCAGCAGAGCATTTCTTCCATGAGATTTTCAGGATTGTTCCTGTTAAGAATGCAAAACAAAACCCACTGTTCATAAATTGGATAGCTTTTAGTATATTGCTAACAGTTCTTGTCTTAGTGACACAGGAAGAACTGTACTTCCAGTGGTGATTCCAAGAGCCTAGTCAAAGAAAAGTAAACATCTCTTCTGCCACGTTCTTTCCTCCTTCCCTTTTGAGAGGAACTTTTACCCCACTGGAGGCTGAATCACCCTTTCTCAATATTTCTTTGTGGGAGGTGTTTCTTTATCTACCCTGTAGGAGTTACTGGCTTAATGAAGCTTTGCCAACCATCTTGAACTTATCAGACAGTACTTGGAAATTTTCACTGAGTTTACAAGATCCCTCCAAGTCCCAAGGGATCAATACTTAAAAAAACATACAATAACATACCTGTACTCTTCAGTGGGTGCCTAGAATGGATCTGGAGGAGAATGACCAACAGCACTTTGAGATTCCCACAGACAGTGGAGTGAAAAGAAAGGAAGAAAGGGGGTGTGAAAAAGAAAGTGTACAAAACATTTGCAGACATAGTAAGATTTCAGGCTAAATTTGCCTGTTGAATCTGAAGGTTTGAATTAGTTCACAGAAATGCAGATTTTTAAGCTCTTAGAACTTTGTTTCTTGCTCTCACAAAGCAATGCTATTTCATGCTCTCAGTCATTGATTCTGCATCTTAAAACTTGGCAGAAGTTTGTTTTCATTCCTCTTTTCTCCTTTGCTTTTAATTTATGAATGAGAAAAATACTCTTCAGTTCTAACTTAGATATCAGTAAAAGAAGGCTCCTTGTGAGACTTGCAGCAATTGAAAACTGACAAATTGAAAAAAGAGCTTTTCTTGAGGAAAAAGTTAAATAGCTGCTACTGTGTTGTTTTGTGTCACATAAACGTGCAGATCATAGAATTATAGAATCAGCTGGGTTGGAAAAGACCTCTGAGATCATCAAGTCCAACCCTTGATCCACTATCACCTTGGTTACTAGACTATGGCACTAAGTGCCACACTGAGTCTCATCTTAAAAACCTCCAGGGATGGTGAATCCACCACTTCCCTGGGCAGGCCATTCCAATGCCTGATTACTCTCTCTGTAAAGAATTTCTTCCTGATATCCAACCTAAACCTCCCCTGGCAGAGCTTAAAACCACACCCTCTTGTCTTACTGGTAGTTGCCTGGGAAAAGAGACCAACCCCCACCTGGCTACAGCCTCCTGTCAGGGAGTTGTGGAGAGTGATGAGGTCACCCCTGAGCCTCCTCTTCTCCAGACTAAACAACCCCAGCTCCCTCAGCCTCTCCTCATAGGACTTGTGCTCCAGTCCCTTCACCAGCCTGGTTGCTCTTCTCTGGACCTGCTCCAGCACCTCAATGTCCTTCCTGAACTGAGGGGCCCAGAGCTGAACACAATACTCAAGGTGTGGCCTCACCAGTGCTGAGTCCATTAGTAAAAATCTTTTAACAAACTTCAAAGTCAGACACTGAGCTCTGCAAACCATAACAAAGATGTCAGAATTCTAGTGTCTAACCCCAAGGCTGTGCCTGCAAAATTCTAAAAAAGGAGCTTTTCTTAGTTAATTTGATATGAGTGTTTTCACGTTAACAAATGGCACACAAAGCTACTGGTGGTTTTTAACCATATCCCTAGCTTTGATAAGCCAGTTGAAGAGAATAACAGAATTTCCAATAGTTTTAATGAGTTCTGGAACGAGTGACTCACTTTGCTCTCTTCAGCAGATCTTGTGTATCAATTTATATACATCTTCTGTTGCAAAAGCAAAAATTGTAAGTAACATGATAGCAGTATTTCTGTGGTATATATTTTTGTAACTCTTTATATGCCACTTGTTTCCTTTGAGTTTTAAACTTAACTGTAGTGGGAAAAAAACCACAAAAACTAGAAAACAAACACACACAACCCCCCCAGCAACAATAAAAAACTATGAACACAAAGGTTTTCTCTGCATTCCTGCACCATTTCTGAGGAAATTCTTTAAAAATTAAGTTGTAAGGTGAAGGTGAAAACACAGATTCAATTTTGATATATGCAGACCAGAGAAGCAGATATGTAGTTTTACATTTGTGCAAGGTATTGAAAAACATCCCATCCTTTCAAACTGGATGTCACCTGAGGCTTTAGAAAATAAATTCCTATCCCCAAACTTTTGTTCTTTCGTAATAAGTACAGACCTCTTTGTGAAATAAATTTGTTGAAAGAAACTTCTGATGCATAACTTACTTTTTTTTCCTGTCTTGAAAGTGACTTGTCCCTTCAGAATGTCCTGAAATAAAGCCTCCAGACAAAGTACATATGTTCTGTTTGAGGAGAAAAATCAACCATTTGCAGGGCTTACAAGGGGCAGAAATAGGCCTCTGATTAGAAATGCACATGACATAGAAATAGCCTCCAGCTTTTTGTGCCAATCAGACTTAGGCTCTCTATGGAGCACCCAAGCTGTTCTTTGGCCACAATGTAAATGTTGTGTCCAGTCGTCCCAATGAAGAAGGCTCCAAGTGTAAATACAGCACCAGCTAGGTTTAGCCTTTGGACACATGCATGTAAAACCTTTACCTTTATGCCTGTGCTTTTCCCTGAGACTTTAGACAGGATAAAAAGCAGGTTCTCTTACCTTTATTGAGATTTTACGTGGTTTGAAAACATTCTTTTTCAGCTGTGCAATCATGAGAGAGGTGATAGTTTACAAAGTTTGTGCTGAACACGCCTTCATTAACTGCTTGAAATGTTCATCAGCCAGTTGTCACTGATTTTTAAGCAGTTTAAGCTCATTTTAACCCAAGGACCCAAGGGAATGGCCTGAATTTGTGTCAGGGAAGGTTTAGGTTGGATATAAGGAAAAGGTTCTTCATGCACAGGGCGACTGAGCACTGGAACAGGCTCTCTAGGGAAGTGGTCACAGCACCAAGCCTGGCAGAGTTCAAGAAGCGTTTGGATGGTACTCTCAGGCACGTGGTGTGACTCTTGGGGATGGTCCTGTGCAGAGCCACGAGCTGGACTTGACGATCTTTGTTGGTCCCTTCCAATTCAGCACATTCTGTGGTTCTGTGAACAAGGACCTTTGAGAAGCCTTTGACTGGTCTTGCAGATTTAAGAATCTGTTTCAGGATTGGGACTTGCATCATACTAGGGACTTACTGGAATAATTTTCCATTGAGTCCCTTAATGAAAAATTTTCTACTGCAACATTCTTTGGTTACCTCTGTCGATCACATGGTGACAATCTTGCCTTCTCTACCTTGTCAGAAACACATAGCCAGGATGTTTTCATAGACGTGTGCACATGTATTGTTCCTGATTTTGCGCTCTCTCACAAATTAAAAGCAGACATCTTAGGATTCTGTGAGCTTTTAAGTAGCTTTTTGTGTGAAAAAAAAAAAAATTATTGAAAGAGTACATCAGCAGTGAAATAATATAGCAGTATATAGCAAAGAGTGTTTGAAGAGAGGAGAGAGGTTAAGAAAATAGGAACTTTTTTTAATTAATTGTTTTGTCCATAGTGGCTCTCTAAGGCTTCAAAGCTTCACCTATAACTACTTAAGTCATTCCCGGAATGTAAGTTACTCTACAATTAACTTGTAATGTTTAGTCTTAGTGCCGGTACGGATGAGGTTGTGAATAGGTATCAGGATTTCTACCTAATAAAGTTGCTCACAAAGTCATGTCAAAGTTGATTCATTTAACTAGACTGGAGCATAATGCTCTTAATGTGATAAAATCAGGCATCCCCTGTGTCTCTGCATTTGGATTTTGATGGATTATATGCAGTGTATTTGTCACTTAGTCAAACAAATTTGACTCTTAACTCTCAGAATCAATTTTGAATTTAACATGGAGTAGAGGGATATTTTCATTTTGTTTTAAATCCTTGTCTGGACTTATGCTGTGAAATTCACTCTACCCAGGCCAGGGAGTTCTGTTCCTTCCAACATTTTAAACAAAATTGTCTACTTTTCTCCCAATTAGTAGGGGAAGGAGTTAAACCATCATTTTTGGGGTATGGGCCCGTTTCTTCAGCCTTGGGGGTCCAGAAGTACCTCAAGTTCTGGTACCACTTGAGCAAAGGCAGAGGGCAGCAGGAAGACTAAGTTGAAAAAAACATCTTGATGAAAACGGGTTAAAAGCCTGTTCAGTTTAGAGCAGAATTAGGTCATGTAAACTGCAGATATTCTATTATAAGTTTAATATATCTGCTGAGTACTCAACAGCCAGAATGGAGCAGTTTGGTTGACTGTCTTGTATGCAGACTTCTTTTCTTCTATCACTCTAAAAACTTCTCACCCAGAAACAATGCTAACTGCAGAGTGGAGTGTGGTCTGGTCCCTTGGGAAAGAGAAGGCAGCAGCATAGATCAGTTTCATCAAACAGGAAATTGGTTTCTCCTGGTTCTGTTGGTGTTTTGATGAAAAGAGAATCAGGACTCTGCACATAAATTGGGAACCTCTTCAGGCCAAAACCCTAGGGTTTAATTTGTTACTATGCAAAACAAAGCCAGAACAGCAACTCATGCTTCCAATGCAGTTTGAGAAGTTGATTTTTTTTTCTCCCTAGTCTGAAATTTATTGAATAGGAAGTGTTTTAGTCAACAAGAGGGGGAAGAATTAATAGACCTCAGGGTGGGTGGGGAGTTGAGAAACATTAATTTTTCTAAGTGTGTATAACATAGTTAAACACACAGTCTAATTTTAGTCATGTTATTTAGATACAATTTGGACCTGACAGATTTGAAACAAAACCCAATAAAATTAAGTACTAAATTGCAAGTTTTTAACAGTGTAAAGCATAGAGGAATGGCAGAAATCTCCATCTGTGTGACTGATTTTACACGGAGCTGCGCCTATTGTAACAACCTAAAATCTGGCTCCTTCTCCTGACCTTTGTAAAAATCTGCTGGGGTGTGGGTTTTTTTTTCCCATGGAGTCAAAAGAAACATTCTGAGGATAGCTAAAAAATAAGTGGAGTTTTGCCCCAAAAAGTTCAAAGAAAGGGTGTTCCCTTGTAAATGCTAGTAAATATCCATGAAGTTTCCATGTCCTTGTCGCATATGGTTTGTTTCTCAAACAAAATTGCCAGGAGATAAAGTACAAGAACTTTTCTACATTGTGGCTACTAAGGCTGCATGCCTTTTTCCGCACGTTATTACCATTAATTTCAGCCTGGTTTTTTGTTAGAGCTTCACAGATTAGTTAAGAGTATAACATTTCTATGACTGTTGTCAGTCTTCAGTTCTGCTCCAGTTTTTAATTTTATGGCAGAAAAGTGCTTGCTACCTTCTCACTGTATTCCCCTTAAAAAACACTTTATCTGGAAGTACACATGGGCAGTATTTAAAACTGTATCAAGATAGAGACAGGAAATATGAGTGTTCTGGTCCAATCCAGGGTGGAGGTGCTCCAGTAATTTTTTAAATGCAGCAGATAACTAGTTTAAGTCTTCTGCATCTGTTTTTCCTCTGTGACCCAGCATGCCATGAGTGTCAAGACAGCAGGTATGAAGAGGGATTTTCTTGCAAGAATATGAAGTGCTGCAAAAGTCACTCAAGTAACTCAGTTCACAGGACTAAGTTTTTTTAATACAAGGAGGAGGGTGGGGGGCTGTGTAGCCTTATTCTGAGAAGTCATAGTGTCAACACAGGACATAAGAAATGCTTGACAAGCCTCATGGTTGTACATGAGCTACACGTAGTGAAGCTGGTGTTTCTTTTAGACTTCTATTATTGTCTGTCTCATAAAGACATTAGTATGTGTACTTAAATATACTCTGGTCCTTTAGCCCTATTACTGTTGTAAGCTTGGCAAAGAATATCACATGAAATGCAAATGTTGAGTTTCCCTCTTTTTACAGTCTAATCCTTTTCCTCACTTTTGTGACTATCAAAATATGCTGTCAGTTGCAAGTCACTTCACTTGAGTTTTTATATCACTATGAATTGTACAGGAGTAAAACATTTTTTCCCTCTTTTATTTCTGAATGGAAATTCAAAATCCAATGCCTTATGAAATACAACACCATTTTTAAAACATGATACTTCTGTGAGCACTCGTATTCTTCCTGATTGGCCAAAAACACTTCAAAAAACTGTCACAATGGCAGCTAAGAGGTGCAGGTTAGGTCATGGCACAGGAATACACAAAGGCAAGGACATGTGGTCTTCATTAGTGACTTGAATTCAGCAATGACAGTAGCCAAGCTGTATTCATGTATAGCTTTTTTGGTGGACCACATAGCCCATCTTGTGTCCACAGTCCAAACCCATGAGAACAGAAGTAATGTGATAACAAAAAAAATGGACTGCAAAGGATCATACCAACCTCAGACACTGAGGCACCCTCTGGCAGTATCTCTTTAATGTAACAGTAGCTGAGGGTTACCTTCTTTCCTACCTTTTCACTTCTTAGCTGTGATGCTCCTTTTCAGTACTCATAAAATCATAAAACCATTTAGGTCAGAAAAGACCATTAAGATCATCGATTCTGACAGTTAGCATAGCACTGCCAAATCCACCACTAAATCATTTCCCTAAGTACCACGTCTACACATCTTTTAAATACCTCTGGGTTTGATGACTCTACCACTTGCCTGGGCAGCCTATTCCTTTTGGTGAAAAAATTTTCTTAATATCCAACCTAAACCTCCCCTGGTGCAACTTGAGGCCATTTCCTTTTACCCTCTCACTTGCTACTTAGGAGAAGAGATGGACCCCCACTTCACATAACTTCCTTTCAGGTAGCTGTAGAGAGTGATGAGGTTCCCTCCAAGCCTCCTTTTCTCCAGGCTAAACACCGCCAAACTCTCTCAGATGCTCCTCACTACACTTGTGCTCCAGAGCCCTTTCCATCTTCATTACCCTTCAGACACACTCCAGCTCCTCAGCGTCTTTCTTGCAGTGAGGAGCCCAAAGCACATCCATGATAATGGCTTTCCCAGCCTAGGTGCCAGAGGAGTTTGGCCTAGAAGCAGTACTAAGCTACACTGTGGCCCCAAGAATGCCATTTGCCTGTCCCTCAATTCCGGCTGATAAATGAGGTCTCACGCTCTGCCAGCCTCCAAGATTCTGTCGTCTTCACTCTCTCAATAGCGTTTCACCTTCACCAGCATTTCTTCAGGTGCTGCCTGGGAATTTTCCACTCTGTCACAGACAAGAAGACAACTTTGCACCCTGAGAGCATGTGAGAAGTTCCTTATTGCTGTCTTGTTCCCTTGTTTCTTTTCAACTACCTATTCCTCCGCTGTAACAGATGGAGGTGATGGATCACAGCTGATACTTGTCTGGTTTTTGCCTCAAGGATGAAGCACAGACAACTACTAAAGGTAGTAAGTTCAAGGTCTGTAAAAGTGATGCTTCCCAAAGCTCTCTGTAACATCTTAAGTTTCACTCCCAGTGATGTTAGAGATTGATTTATTCTCATTACTTTTAAAGTAATTTTTAGGAGGCCTCCTACATTGAAATAGAAAGTGCAGTGCTTCATACATTCCTACATCAGAGAGTTTATAATCTGTCACTTCCCTCTCTCACTGGTTCACAGTCTGCAAAAGTGCAAGAAACTAGCCAAGAACTTGGCTCCAACTCAGGAAAAACTGGGATACTTTTAGACTGCATTAATTATCTTGTGATAACTAACTAATTGGAATAAAGTGCTGTTTAGAAATAGATTTTCTAACTTAAAATCTGTGGTTTAATAATTGCCTTGGGTTAAGTCTTGGATCCATTAAGCAGTGATTTAATAATTATTGCTGCTTACCTTTTTTTTTTCCCCACTTCTTGCTTCAGATGGCAGTTAAGAGTGTTCCCTCCTTCTTATTCTCCATCTCTTCAGATGTAGATGGTCTTATTTATGACAAAAGAGCTTAGGAAAAGGGCATACAATTTAAGGAGAAGGTAAGACCAGAAGTGTGGTAGACCTTTTATCTCCCAAAACACGCAAAGAATCTTGCTGCCCTTTAGAAAGAGAACAAGTGATTCTGCCACTTCAGAGCGGAAAAATTACCTTTGAAGCTGAGACGAGGATGGAGAAGTGGGGGACACAGTGCAGTTTCAGTAAGATGTGCAGAGAGTTTGAGCACCTGACAGTTCTTGAGACAATCTCACTCTGCTATTTCCCTGCTCCCTTCTGGCAAAGACAGCAGGGTGTTTCATTCTAGTTTAAACAACTGCCCCTCAGTAAAGCCCTTGGATGTTACAGGTTGCTACTTTAGCACATTTGGTCAATACTGACAGCGAGAAGGGGCCTTAGAAACACGACTTGCTACCTGGGGATTCTTTCTTTATGGGAGAACTCCTGCATTGCAGAAAATCAGGTCTTTGCAGAGTGGGTAGGGGATAGAGACCCATTTTTTGGCTGTCTAGTGGGGGGTGCAAAAGTATTGTTCAGAAATGTTTTAATAAAAGTTCTTCACAGAAGGAGGCTTCTGTGGTCTGAGGTCTGAGATCTGAGGTCTGAGGGGGAGTGTGTGGTTGAGATACCGCAACATAATCTTTTTTCTCTCTCATCTTTTTTAGTATAGTTTTCGCCGTGGTAGAGTTCACTTTGTTGGCAGCCACAAGACTTAGTACTCAAAAACCATTTCTTCAGTTCAGATCTGAGGTGAGCCTTTTCCTTGCAGCACACACTGCTTTAGAAAGGGTCAGATATGTTCTTAAAGACTTCCTTTATATCTTGCAAAGAAATGAGAGGGGAGGGCAAGGCAAAATGGGGAAAATTAAGTGAGAAGCAGTCACTTTTCCAAATGTTTCTTGAGCAAGCAGCAGTTAATAGTGAATATAATAATTTAGTTATCTCAGTGCTCTTGCTTTCCACAAATGACCTTTTTTTGATCTACATATTTAGATAATATTAAAATAATTCAGATGATCCTGTCACTTTCCATGAGAGTTTCGCTTGAGGAATGGAGAGTGGGATTTATGGCATTTTTCACAGTAAATCATGGGTCTCAGTAGTGATTCCAGGAATTAAGTAAAAGCTATAACATCAAGATTACAACAGTTTGCTGAACTCTACGCAGGGATAGCGCTGAACTCTAGCCTAGGGATAGCTGGGCTAGTTTCACAATATCTAAAAAAATAATTGGCAAAACCACCACTTTTTTATTGCCTGGTTACGGGCCTGAGCCATTGCATGTGCTTAGCCATCTTAAGTTAACCAAAAGCTGTGTTTCCTACCCTGGGCTGCTAAGTAAATAAACATGGAAATACTGACATATGTTCTCCATCTGCGCAGTCACGTGCTATATCTTCAGTACTCAGAAATGTTGCTTAACAGACATATAATCACTGTTGTTGAAAAGTATATTTAATGATAAAAATGAGAGATGTGGAAAAGGGGCCAAGTTTGGCACCTAATGCAGTAGTGACAGTTTATTAAAGGTCTGGCAGAAATGGCTTCACTTTCCTGTTTATAATAACTTTTACTTGCTGCATTCCTCATCTGTGATTGAGCAACGGGAACTGCTCTGATCTGCAGAGAAAAGAGGCAGAAATAGGTATCTGGTTTGTTGGGGGTTTTTTTATCTCCATGATCATAGGAACCAGCAGCTGCGGGGAATGGGTGTTGGAGGCAGAAAGGGAGCATTTCATATTAGGCTAGTAGAAGGATCCGGGAAAATACGGGGCTCTATTAATTTTTTGCCAGAGAGAAAATTCACAATTTTTGCCTGAATGAGAAGGAGAAAATATGAGAATATGGAATCTCTCAGCTACTCCAGGATTCCTCACACAACTTGCCACTCTCAGGAAAGCCAGTTTGCTCCGAGTGTAATTTTTAGTTACATTAAGTTCCAGCAATCTGTGAACAGAAAACTGTTCAAGTTGCTGAGTTGGTGAACACAGTGGAAATGAATCTTGAACCACCAGGCACGTTCTTCACTCCGAAAACCCCTCAGTACTGTGAAGCTTCAGATGCATGCTTTGCCGACTTCTCAACACCAGTCCCTTATTTTGTTTAAATTGAGGAATCCCAGGAGAAGGTGATGTGTAGAGTTAGCTGTAACATGAGCCTCTTGCTCCCTGCTTCTGGAATAAAGTGTAGGCTGTGCTGAGCCATTGCTCGCTGTGTTGTGATTTCAGCATGTCCAAAAGTCACAGGCAGTGGAGTAGATTCTCACTTCTGTCCGGATTCCTCTGGGTGTAGCACATCAGAAGTTGTTACGGAACCCGTGTTTTCTAAATAGCAGGAAGCTACACAGAGCTCTTAGACAATACTATTTAGAGTAGCATGTACTATCACATCAGCAGTGATCAGGATTTGCTGAGGAATGTGTATTTGTGATCATGATAAAGGCCATGCCCAGAGGAGTCTACTGTATAGTAATGCTGCTCTGAGCAAAGCATTTTCAGAATTTATTTCCCCTTTTAAGTAAGGGTTCAATGGTATGCAAAATTTTAAAAACAAAACTTTCATTTGTGCATAAGTAAATTCATAAATAATCTCATTTGCATAGCAAACTTTACACAGTTAACGGAATTAATTTCCCAGAAAGACCTTTTTGTAGTTTTGAAATTTGTTTTGCACTTTTAGAAATACTCAGGAACGTGAGGACGTAAAGCAGTATTCAAGCTCTAAAAGTCAAAAATGCTGTCATGAGCTGATACCCTCAGCTGATAGGCATGTTTATGTTTGCTTTGGGTATCCCCTCCAAATGTATCACCAAGGCTGGATTTTATGTCTATGCAAACAGCAAACCTGTGAACTGTCTAAAATGCCACTAAGACTTAAACCAAAAGAGCTTAATTTCAGTACATGAATGCCATTTCTGTATATATATGTAGCACAAGTTGTCAGGATCTATCTTGTGAACATGTAGCTTGAATGAAATGTGGATAGGCTTCTTCTAAAGTTACAATACCAGCATGGAATCAGGATTTTCTTTTTCTATTCTTGAGTAAGCCACATGCTTTGAAACAAAAAGAGGTGCTACTTTCTGTAAAAGCTTATATAGTAGTCTTTGTTTCTATCATTATAAAACATTTAAAATACATCTAACAGCTCTGTGTCCTTGCATTGCAAGTGTGGTTCAAGTAAGAATCTGTTTAAGGCACTCACCATGGTTCTAACGTGTAATAGTTGGTCTGCTTTTTAAAAAAGAGACTTAAAACTGGGCATAAGTGAATTTTCTATAAATTCTCGGTACTGCTGTGACTGAAGAGAATATTCTGCAGTTAGAATCATTGGTTTGCAGTAATCCTTTCTAAATATGCTGGACCCAGGCCTACCCAGGGATGCTCAGCACAGCAGGACCTCCCTGCGGAGAAGGTCCTTGTAGCCTTCCTAACTTTTACAAGTAGGGATAGCTCTTGGGCTTACCATTCTTCAACCAGGCAGATTTTTCTCTTTGAAGAAAGATGCTTATTGCAGATGATTGCAGTTCTGGGACAGGATGTTCACCTGAGGGACTGCATCTCCTTCCAGGCAACTTTACAATTCTTTTGCCCCATGGGAGAGGATTCAAGATTATTATTTTCATCAGGACTGAGTATTTGCCTCTGAAATTTTGTTATGACTGTTTAAAGTGCTTAAAGATCTAGAGGTAGTATCATTGCAAATTCTGCACATTCTACCCGGTATTGAAATATTGCAGTTTGAATGTCTGTAAACTCAGTTAAAAGATTTGAATGAACCCCTCCCCATATATCATGTATAGAAGTAGCTAAACTTCTGAGTTGTTTCAACCTGCTGTCCCTGGTTGATAGGAAATTTGTAAATCTAATAAAGAGATGGATCAAAATATGTCTAATGGGAACAAAGATGACATCTAGCTTGTTAAATTGCTAATCATGGTTGCTGTGAGAAGGATGCTTAAGGAATAGTGACAAAGAGCAGATGGATGAGCAGCTTCAATGCTGTCTGAAATTAATGCAGAGCACATGCTGGGGATAACAGGAGATATTAAAGAGTTGGAGAACATGCTGAGACTTAGCAGAAATCTTTCCCTGATCCGTACACGTAAACACAAGCTCCCCCTTTTCCTTTACAGTCTTTGTACAAGTCACACATGTCAAATGTTTAACTAAAGCCACTTCCTTGCGTATTTTTTGTAATCGTAGCATGCTCTGCCTTATTTTGGTTTGAGTTTTTTTTTATGGCATTGTACATGTTGCAGGCTGCAGAATGGTGAATTATAGTATCTGCCAAAGGTTTAGATTTCTTTCTTCTTAGCTTTCTAAGTGCATTTCATGAGCACAGTGTGGCCAACCTGACAAACCTACCATATAGAAGATCTTAAGAAAAAACACCTTCCCAGATAATTAAATGTGACAGCAATAGCTGTAGTTTCTGGAGGTGGTCTCTATGAGAGAGACCCGGCATGGGGAAAGTCTTTGAGAAGCAGGCTTAAAAGTCTTCATATGCAGGTCCAGTAAGATACATTTCAGAGGCCTTGGTAGTCTGTTTTTCTGCTAGTCTAAGCCAGGGATGGCTTGTAAAATAATTACAGCAACAGCCAGGAGATAGCCTGTGAAATACATGGAGATGGCAGAGGACTGAGGACTATCATGCAGTCATGGCTTCTGTCAGTATGTGTCCCATCTTCTTCCCTTGCAGAGGCCATACCCAAATGAACGGTGCAGCAGCAACAGGATGGTTTTGGAGACAGGAGGGAAGTTTGAGCAGCACTGCATGCTAGTACTAGAGGACATGCCAGACTCATCTTCTGCAGCGGCAGATGAGAAAGTGTCAGAAAGTCTGTGGCTGCATGGTGTGGAACAGGGATCTCCATTTCCCCCCGTGGCAGCATGCTTTATCCTTATAAAGCATATATTCATTGTGGCAAATGTAAAACATGACTAATGGCAGATACAGCTGCTGCAGCATTTGTTTCACACACATGAATGTCAGGATGAAATATTTTCTAATTTTCTTTTTTTGTTGTTTTTTTGTCTTGGAGGTGTTAGGGTGTTTTGGGGGGAGAGTTGAGGATTTTGTTTTGTTTTTATTAATTTTTTTTATTATTATTAATTTTTTTTTTTTTTTTTTTTTTGGTGCCGTTGCCAAGGCATAAGATTCTTAGAAGAAGTAAGTCAGTGGGGTAGAGACCCCACAGCTTCAGACCGCAGTTCATCTCCAAGGACATATATATGAGTTATTCTGAGGTTTTGGTTGTGGATCTTTCACATTAATTCCAATAAATGAATAAAAATATAAGGCAGTGTATGTCAGCTTAAAGATCTACACAGCCAAAATCTCCCGTCTCTTTATGTCCAGTAACAAAAACTAAGGAAAACAGGGAAATCATGGAATGCAAACATGCAGTGTTCATTGCTTAGAGATTCTGTAACCTGTGAGTTGCATCATCTTTTATGGATACCAGCAAACCAAGTAAGAACAGGTATTCATGGAATACTGATTCTGGGACAGATCTGTTGAATATGTATGCATGTGATCAGTGTCATAAAAGTAATTACCAAAGCATAAAACCAGTTTGATTAAATGGAAAACTAGGCTTTCTTTCCTCAGAAGTTTGGAGGTTGAGTTATAAGGACTATTTGTGATTTGCATCAAGGTGTCATTTCATTTAGGCTTTGCACTTATGGGGAAAAAATGAGAATTATAGACTACAGTCATCAGAGTAGCAGTGTATGAATAGAGCTCAAGTTGCTGCAAGAGAGAGCAGAATATTGCCTAGCTGATTCCTGCTGTATCCCGCAAAAGATAAACTCTTAATCGGATCCTTCATTAGCATAAAGTGTGGAAAAAATGGCTCGTGTCAGGGATTACTTAGTAAATGTAGTTAGTGGGAGAAATTATGCATTGAAGAAAATACAAAATCCCTCAAATTAATCTTTGAAATACATGGAGTTTGACTCTCCTCTCTCTTAACACTGGGATAATTGAAGAATAATTCCATTTCAGTGACTTAGAGCACTACTGTAGTTGGAGAGGAAATTTAGTTTGCCTGCTCTCCCAGTATTTTAAAAGTCTTACATTTTTAAGGCAGAATTGTTTATCCTAAAATTTGCACATGTACCTTCAGAGGAGGAATTGTATCCTGTATCACAGAGTAGAATCCCTTGACACATGATCTCCAACTGTTTAAATCCAGACTGCAGTCTTTATGCCTTCATGGGGGTTCAATACTGGTTGGCTTAGCTTTGCCGCTGGCTTTAGTATTTGCAGTTTTCAAAAAGCCAAACTGGGTAATACTTATTAATTGTGTGGTAAATCTCTGAAATATACCTTGGTTTATGTTGTCACTTTTACAGTGTTAAATTCTTCATGCATGAAGATTAAAATGTCAAATATTTCATTATTGTAGGCAGGCAGAACAGGATTGCTACTGAATTTATAAGTCTGTCTTTTAATTTTTTAGTGGACTTCCCTAACATTCCGTGTTCATTGTTCACCTTGAAGCAACATCTTGACATATAGTTATGTCATCAATACAGTTAGTTGACTGAAATATTTTTATGTCTGTGCATGGGTCTTTGTTTTCTGGAAAACCCATGTCATATTTCTTTTCTAGTGATTTCTTTTCTATGTGCGGCTTAAGCATAAGTAAGGAAGTGTGTTCCGTTGGTGGCCGAAGGTGTCATCAATCCCATTAATGTTCAAAACAAGAAGAGACATATTGGATTTTCTTAGAGGTTTTCAGTTATTTGTATACCTAGGAGAGTGTAACTGGGTAGCAAAATGCATGAGGCATGCTGAAGTAAGCATATATAATTTCTGGTCAGAAGATTATGGACTGTCATTACCACAGACAATAGAATCTGCATGTGAATTGTTCATGAATATCTACCATTTTATGAAAGCAGATTGTTGTTGATGACAACCAATGTGAGCTGTCTTTGTACTCTTGGAGAGTTTGGGCCTTTTGCTTGTTTGAGTTAGCACACTAATCCCCACTTCCAGATATCCTGTAATGAAGAAGTAATCCTCTGGTGTAACTCAGCATTCACAATTCTCAAGAGGAGAATTATATTGAACAAAAAGAATTTCCTTGCCCCTCCTCTTGCTTCTGGGCAAAGAACAACATGGTTCAGATATAGAAAGTAGTTAAATCTTTTGTTGAGCAAATCATGTATTCAGATGTGCACATAAGTTTCCTTTCTGTTTTAAGCTGATACTGTTAAAATTTTTTCCCCATTTTTTAAATTCTTACCTTTTTTTGTCACTCTTGATAGTGCCAGATTGGTGCTTATTTACACTGGGGTTCATTCACACACTGTTTTAAGGCTTCTTGTACCATTGTTGGAAAGGGGAAGCAAACCTTGAAAAAAAAGTTTAAATTGTTTTTACGGATTAGCACTGGAGAATATGATGCCTCCCTATGGTCAGTTTTTGACTGTGCAGAGTTGGTGGGTGCGTACTGGGGGACTAGAATGCAACAAAAATGTGGCACTGCTTGATTCTTGGAGGAAAGCCCAGAGAGAAACCTGTATGATCAGTCACAGACTGAGCCACATGTGCTCCTCAGGTGTCCTTGACCCTCAAGCTCTCACTTAGCTTGGAACACATCACTGTGTGTAGACTTGGGCCATGCTGTATCGCTGTCTAGGGCAGGAGGGGTTGGGTCTGCAGTCTAGCTGGGTCAAGTATGGACAGTTTAGAGCAGATGGCTGAAGCTCTGCTCATCCACAACTGATTTTGGATGGTTTTAACATGAACTGTGGCCAGGCTAACCTTTGTGGCTGTGATGGAAATTCACAGCGTGCTTATGTTCCATTCTTAAACCATCTCTTTGGCATGGCAGGATAGACTGTGTAATCTCACACTCTTGGAAATAGCTCTGTAACCTAGTGTTTGTTATCTTGTGAAAATTATGAATGTAACTCATATGGAGTTTTGTAGTTGAAAATATCTAGGGAATATGTGGGATCAATGAGCAGTTCAGGGATTCAGACTTGAAGAAAATGCTACATAAAAAGCTGAGATAGGATATAGTTCAACTTCCTGTAAAGGCGGTGATAAGCATTTGAAGTATTCAAAAAGAATCAAGACATTTGGGAAAACATGTTTTTCTCAGTAGAGACATTAATAACCATGTTAACAGTGTTATTTACCCCCTGCTACTTCAGTGGAAAGAGCAAATTGTAAGTGTGATTTCAGAATTAATAATTTTCTTCAAAGCCAGACTGATTCAAAGCCCTAAGCAAATTGCTGGGTTTATTGTTAAAAATGCTCACATCAGAGAATGTATGATTATTTTCATCCCAGAGTTCTCAAAACAGAAACAGAAAATTGCTGCTGCTTCTTTATCTAAGCTGAGGTTGCAAGAAAGAGAGAAGTTATGTTGGGGAGTTTGTTGGTTTGTGGTGGGGGTTTTTTTGGAATGAAACACTTAGATGTCATTTTATATGCCACACAAGGAACAGAAGAGACTAATTTACTTCAACTGGCATATGGAGGGCAGCTTTGTCATCCAGCAGGTCCCCTGTGATGCTTAATTTTCACTCTTTCCTGTATCCTTTTGGATGCACTTCATCACTTTGTGCTGCATACAGTTTTAAAAAGGATGCACGGAGACTTCCACAAAATGCCATATGGAAGTGTTTCAGAGATTTCAGAGTAATACCTCTGATACTTTGCCATTTTTGGAGGTGATCATCTGAAGCATGAGAGAATATTTAAGAGAGACGTAATGTCCAAGGTGGGAATTTCTGCACAGAAGAGATGAAAGAAGCAGTAACAGACCAAGAGGAATGTCTTGAATGGGAAAAGCAGGTGAATTATAGGAAAGGGCTTTTTTTTCCAAATCCTTTTTTGAAAGTCCCAAAACGAAAATGAAAAATTCCCAGATAAGTTTGATTGGATTTTTGTTCCCTATTTCCTTCCTTGTATAGTTTGTTTTGTATTTATATCATTTACTGCATAGACATTTTTATTGTTTTCTTAAAACTGCATTTAAAATACAAATTTGTGAATTCAGTTTACAGCACACAAAATTGCCTCTTAACAGTAAGGCACTCAGTTTCTTTCTGCAAAATAAACCTGCAAAGTTTTCTGAAAAGCAAACAAAAGTATTTTCTTTGGAAAAGAATCATGCTTCTTCTGGAAAGAGTGAGTGCCAGCTGTTCATATGGGCAGATTTTTTTGAGGTATATTCCATAGAATTTGGCATATAAAAATAAATTATCTCATGACAGAGTCAGAGTATCTTTGCACCTCACTTGCAAAACAGACAGAACTGGTCTAATATCTACCCAAGAAGAGACTGATGCTGACATAATCTCTGAACTCCAGGACATACAGCTCAATAGGAGAGAGTAGGTCCAGAAGCAGAGCACACCTAATTATGTAAGGAGGAAGGCACTTGAGGGTGTTTGTGGTTGTACAGTTCTTTATACCATTTAGAGCTACATCAAATGGTACAAACTGATTGTACTGAGGGGAGAGTATGACAGCCTGACTTGCAGTCTGCAAGAGAAGTGTGGCCATTTTGTTGACAGTGAAATTAATGGACTGAGAGCTATTTTGGCCAGGTTTCAGTATTAATATTATGTAACTTTTTCAGAATATTTTCTGAACTTTTCATTAGGAGTTAATGTTTTTCAGCACAAGCGTCCTTGAGTTCTGTTTCAAGTGGTAATCTGATCAATCAAAACTTCAGTTTAGCAGCACCTGATTAGTCATTCCCCTATTTCACACATCATCCTTGTGAAATAGATTAAAATAATTGTGGTTATTTCCTGAAGAGTATAATTCAAGGCAGAGAGCAAAAAGACCCTATTTCATCAAATCCCTGCCTATGAAGACATCTCCTGAATTTTGTAATGTTTTCATGGGTACAAAAGCTTCAGGGAGCAGTTGCTTTGATTAATTGCTTCATTGTTTGTGCCTCATACATTTTAGCACATATAGTATATAGATCATATATTATCATAATGTGTAAATCAAAGGCAGGGAGGTTTTGCTGGCTTATGTTAGCTTTTTACTACCAATCTGTATGCATTAAACTTCTGTGTAGTCTTGAATGGCAAGGATTTAGTCTGAGCTAATTTCTTAAACTGCTAAATCAAGAATGTCTTCATGAGGTCTGCACAGGTTTTGTCAGTGAAAATCTGGTGTGTCTTCTGAGACCTGAGTTTCTTTTCAAGATAATTAGTCGTGGACTTAATATCAGTCCCCAGAAAGTCACTGTAGAGAAGTCCACCAAGTCTGGTAGGCATTAGCTTACACCTCTTAAGAAATCTGCACTACGTTAAGTGGAGAATGCTTCTATCCTAAATGGCACTGGATGTATGACGTAGAAAAAAAGTAATGTAAAACAATAAAGCAATACACCTGAAAAAATATGCTAGGTGAAAGGTTAATATCCTGAACTCCCTTTTACCATGTTTTCCTTTACTCAAAGCTTGTCCACCAGGAACATACAAGCCTGAAGGTTCACCAGGTGGAATCAGCACTTGCATCTCGTGTCCCGACGATAATCATACTTCCCCACCAGGAAGTACCTCCATTGAGGATTGTACATGCCGGGAGGGATATCGTGCTGTAGGACAAACCTGTGAAGGTAAGTGTTGCCATTCAGGAACAGAATAGTCCTAGAATGCACAATGCAGTGCTGGGACAATTCTATCATGTGGTTTTGCACTGTGAAGGACATGTCAAATTGCAAATTTCCTCTGTCATTCCAAAACGGCAGCAATACCAAGCCACAGTCTGAGTTAGGCATTTTAAAAGACTGTTTTCCTTCAGTAGCCTATTGCATTCCAGCTAGTATCATAACTCTGTTGTGGTTGTTTAATTTTTTAGTTGTTCGCTGCCCTGAACTGAAGCCCCCTGAAAATGGTTACTTTGTCCAGAATGTCTGCAACAATTACTTCAATGCTGCTTGTGGGATCCGATGCAAAGCAGGATTTGATCTCGTGGGAAGCAGCATCCGACTTTGTCAGCCAAATGGCCACTGGTCTGGATCAGAGGCTACTTGTAGAGGTATGGATGTCATGTGTTTGAAAAGTATTTTTCTGTTGGTTTAGTTTGTTCTTAACAGTGGTTTTCTCTACTCACTACATAGTTGGGTGTGGAGATCTGATCCTGTTACCATTTGGGTGAAAGAAAGTTCCAAATATAAAAATCCCACTCCAATCACTCCATTTCCCCTCCTTCCTAAAATGGAAGAAGGGTATCTGCAATAGAAAATGCAGAGCAGGATTTACTAGGCTGACAGTCTTTTGCAAGTGAATCTACACTCTCCTTCCTTACACCCCTCTTCACCTCTCTCCATTTAGTTTCTGTGTATCTACATTATGTAAAGCCAGCTAACCTATGCAGTATTTAAACATGTAACCATATTTAGACTTTGCCACATGGCTGTTTTAGAACATCCACCAGACTCTTGGCATAGAGTGGCATTGGGAGACAATAGCCATAGAAGAATTCCATTTTGCCTTCTTACAGTTTCTTCTTATGAAAAATAGAAAAGCTGGGGCCTTGAACATAGTTTCAGAAGAATTTTGAATGAAATTTCACTAAGGAACAATTGACAGTATCCTAGAAGTTCAGTATAAAATAATGTCACCTGGAAAAGAAATAAATAAAAGGTGTGAAAGGGAGAAGACATGGGAAAGAGCATCCTGAGAAACATTATTTCTGGATTTTCTGATAGGAGCAGATTTGTGTTTTGCTGTCACTTGTCTCTGCCTGAGGTTGGGTTCTTGATGATTTAGAACAGAAGCTACAATCCCATATATGTATATCTGTCTGGTATGTCTTCCAAGGACACTCTGAAAAAATTAGGTAGCAGCCCTTCTGTCCTCAACAGCTACAAGATGTAGTTCAGCATTTTTAACTTGACTTGAATACACTTGACATTAGCATGCTGCACTGGAAGCTAGTAAATACAAAGTCATCAGCTCATTCTGTACTCTTGCCCTGGCCTTGTGTCTGGGGAAAAAGGCAGGGTAGATCCTTGGAGGCATTAGCACTTCATGCCAGTACAGCAAATCCTGCAGCCCTTAAAGTCATGATTCTAAAAGGGGGGATCAGAGCTAGAGAATAGTTTCTCAGGACATTCTTCCCATAGTGGCTCACTTCTATTTAGATTTTAGAACTCTTTGGATAATCCTAGAAAACTTAGTTTTCCCTTTGAGCTTCTAGTGACAGAAGGCAGGAAGGAGAAGCTTTCAATAGAAAATAAATTGTTGTCCAGTACCATGAGGGTGTCTTGAGAACTTAGAGCCGTGGAACTTTACATCAGTCCAAACATAAATTGAAGATGCATACTACTCCAGGATATACTGGAATACTAGGAAAGAGCACCCACCTGTCAAAGCTTCTGTCAGACAATATGTGTGTAACAAAAAATCTGGGGAGAGCTGCAGTCAGCCACAAAGAAAGGATCCTTCATCTTACTTTCTACAGAGAAGTGGAAGATTCTAGTACTTGAAAATCTTGCTGCAGCATTTAACGAAATTCACCTATTTGGTGTTGGTGTGTGATCTTCCTTTAATAGGGAATTTGGGAGATTGGGGAAGAGAAAAGTCTGCATTGAGATCCTGTCTTGATATTGAGTTAATATCCTTTGAAGCACTGAAAGGATATATTTTTGCTTTTTATATGTCGTTGTCCATCATACTGAAGACTTCCAATAAAAAAAAAAATTAAGAAATCCCACTGTTACATGTGCTGGATCTGCTAGTCTTGATTCACTCAGACTATGAAAGGGAGCAAGATCAAAGGCACGGTTTATAGCTGTCTTGTTAATCCCAGGAGTATTTTATCACATAAATTAGGAAGGGAGAGTGAAGGAAAATCCCTTTGCAGTGCTTTGGATTTTGACATTAAATACTCCTCAGTTCTTCTGCTAGCTAAAATCTGCTGTGCTATTGGAAAGTGATTAATGCAGTCATGTCATGCAATTAAGGGTGACCCATGAAAAAACAGCTGCAAAGCATGTATTTAATCCAGCAAAATGTATTGGGAGAAAACCCAGAGCAAGCAGAATATACTGTTACTGTTTTTGTTGTGTCCACTGCCTTTATGGGAATATTTCTTGGTCATGGAAAATGTCTTATTGATAAGAGGATGAGTTGGTGTTTAGTACTTGGAAGCATTACCAAGATGACATGGGCTCAGTTACAGGTTCCTGCCAGAGCCATGCTGAGGCACCGAGTAAGCATGAACATGAAACAATTGAGGAGGCAAGAGCACAACAGCTGTGTAGTCCTTCCAGAAGAAATGGCTAGACGCACCAGATAATGGAAGGGAATGCCTTCTTTGTAGGCACATTAACATTGCCGAGAGCCTCCTCAGTGCTCTTAATTCATTCAGACTTCCTCAGTTGTAGAGTTTAGTAGCATTTGCTTCTTTTTACTGCAGATTGGGTATTAAAGACTTCTGTAGAAACCTTAAAAGAAAAGGCATACTTTCTGGTGTATGAAGCACGTAAAAATGTTTTTCTTTAAACTCTCTACCAAAGTTAAGATACAGCATATTATGAAGCTTCTCTGAAGCTCAGAATGCCTCTCACAGATGGGCATTTCAAGACCTAACTCTTAAATGCACTTCCTAGAGGATGCCCAGGTATGTGCAAGCACAAAAGTAGTAGTACTTTAAAGAGATTTAACGTGAGTAAACATAAGACAGTAGTAATGTAAAGATATATTGGATGCATCTGAATGGCTTTTTTCCCTTCTTTCTTATCCTATATCCTATAGGTTTTGCTGCAGACTTTTTTTTCCACTCAGGTGCCACCATAGCTGTTTTCAAAAGAGACATTATTGAATGTGTGTTTTTTGTAGCTTTCAGAGGCCACGAAAACTACAGTGTAGTTACTGGCATTTATAAAGCTGGCTTTCATTTGAAGGAGCATTCAGCCTACATGCCAATTTATTAGTTTGAGGGAGTATAGTTGTGTCCACTTGTAGGCATTGTTCTGTTTCATCAATGTGCAGAGTACATAATTACTGGGAAGAGGAGAGGTTGCCAAGGTAGCTTACCTTTGGGTGCATTTGTAGAGGTCACGTTTTGCCTCCTGCGTGGTAGCAGCCAGGATGGGTTAATTAGTAAAATCGGCTTCCCAAATCACAGCAGAGAAGTTGTCCAGCTCTCTGGAACCACCCATCACCTGAGCTTGCCTTCCTGCCAGCAAGGTCAATAGAAGCCTTGGAAAACAATCAAGTGAGAACAGAGTTCCTCTTACAAGGAAGGGATGAGAGGCTAAGGGAGCTGGACCTGTTTAGCCTAGAGGAGAATAAGAGGACATCTTGTCAAAGTATATATGTATCAGAAGAGGATGGAATCAGGTTCTTCTCAGTGGTGCCAAGGAATAGGACAAGAGGCAATGGGAAGAAACAGATGCACAGGAAGTTCCACCTGAGTATGAGGAAGAATTTCTTTACTGTGAGTGTGACTTGAGCACTGTAACAGGCTGCCCAGAGAGATTGTGCAGTCTCCCTCACTGGAGACATTCAAAAGCTGTCTGGACACAATCCTGTACAGCGTGCTCTAGGATGACCCTGGTAGAGCAGGGAGGTCAGACTAGATGTGCTCCAGTGGTCTCTCCCAACCTTAGCCATTCTGGGATTCTCTGAGTTTAGGGAACTACAGTCTTCTTGACTATATTTTTGAGCAATCACACAGTTAACCCTTGTGTGTTTTTCTCCCTCCAATAACTTACGAATGTACTGAGCAGTATCTGTCAACTTCAGCTGAGAGCAGAGTTTTCAACTAGAGTTTTCTACTCATTTTGGAAAATCAGTAGCTGATTATTGATGTATCGTCATCACATAGTCGTGCCCAAACAGTAGGTATGTACAGCTTAGCTGTCTGAGTGGCCCAAGAGCCAGGCAGGGTGTGTAGCTCAGACTCTTGTCCAGCAGGGAGCAAGGGGACAAATGCTGGAGTATGAGATCCTAGATGAAAAGGAGGAGGCAGTGCAAAGGAAAGAGGTTGAGGTTATGACACTGAAACAAAGAACATAAGTCCAGGTCATACCAGTACTACTTTTTTCTTACTACAATCATTCAGTTTTGTGATCAATCTTAATTACAGTGTAGTTTTGTGCTAAATTGCAGCATCAGAATTCAGTAGTAAATGCATAAAACAATCTAAGGATCACATTCTATGCCCTACTTCCTTTTCTCCACACCCGTATTGCACAGGATTGCATTCTCCTTGGCATCACACTGCATTCAATGCTTGCAAGACATTACAGGAGAAAAGCCTCTGTGCTGAGCAGCAGAAAGGACTGTCTCTGTGCTCGACACCTGAAAGGATCTCTTCTCGCTCTGCAATGGCCTGATTTGGTACTTTTCATCTCTCATGGACCTGGTGTATATAAATGACTTGCATTCCTTCTTCCTCTCTCTGTCTTGTCCAGCATGATGAGTGTCTTCTCCTCTGATTTGCAGAGACTTAGATTTGTCTGTGTCTATTAATACAGTCCTGGAGTGCCTGAGAATGTTCCTGGGCTCTGGGACACTGTCATTCAACCTGTTAATAAGCTCTTAGTTTCTTCCCTGGTGTGCAGTCAGCCCATACCAACTTGCCAGATGGAAATCCTGCAAACAACTCTCAGACATTGTTGCAGACTCAAATCTTCCAAAGACACTGAATTTTCCACAGGATTCCATTTGACTGCAACTGTCCCATTTTGAAGGCTGATAGACATTACTAGCGCAGACCACTACTGTGTTTCAGATGCACAGTTGGTTTGTTAGCCTGGACTTATGTCAGAATTTTGATGAGCTTGGAGGTGTGTGCCGAATCTCATACATTCTATGTAAGACTGTTTCAGGAAGAGGAAGGCATCAAACCTTAGAAAAAATCCACTCTGTTTTAACTCTATTCCCTACATTTTTACAAAATACTGTAACTAGTGTACAAGCCTAAAAACCTGGGCCAAACTAGTGTAACCCCAGTAATTCTCAGTGCTGCAGAGTGAACTGATGTGTTTTTTCTCTTTGCAGTTCGAACATGTCCCAGACTTCGATCTCCTGAAAACGGACACATCAATTGTTCAACGGCTGATATCTCCTACAAGACAGTATGTTTTGTGACCTGCAATGAGGGCTATGAAATTGAAGGAAACAGCAAACTCACCTGCCAGGGAACCTCACAGTGGGATTCAAAGGAGCCAAAGTGTGTGGGTAGGTATCTGTCTATTAACATCAAGAGTGCAGCCTTTTCTGACATGCTGTCATGGGTGAGAAATTCTCCATATTTTGATAACTGGTGAAGCTAGGATAGGAAGGAGGATTTGTTTATGGATGTTTTATACACGTCTTTGAAGCTGGGGAAGGACAAAGGAATTTGTAAATGGAGAAAGTGGACAGATTATCATTTAAATCCAGCATGGACTGGTGATAACTGAAAGGTGGTTGTTGCTGTATCTGGTTAATACAAAGGCACTGTCACACTGTGTTGCAGGAAACACATAACTTGTAGGTTTATAATGTGGATTAAATGTGAACAAACAGGGGTTTGAGTTACCATCATAAAGCTGATCTCCAAGCAAGGACTCATTTATGTTAGCCAGGCACTGTGAGTGCAGAGTAGAGGTGTGGAGGTTGTCAGATTGCTAAACTTCCAGCAGGAAATAAGAGTTAGACAAGTTAGGAACTAAGCACCTCTTAAGTCAGGATTCAGAGGTCACACCAGCTGTGCAGGGGTAGGTGAGCATATATTGCTGTTCCAGAAGTAAAGGGCTGTAGACAGAAGTACACATTTACTCTAGGGACAGGTATTAAATTAACTTAGAAAAGTAAGATGATGAAATACAGTTGAAACACCTCATCCAGTGCTGACTATCAGAGTAGTCAGGGTAGTGGGTGTAGTATGTGTCACCTGGATCCAGTAAATGTGATTCTGGGAGGGTGACTTGGCTTGAAGGTGTACCTGATTTTTTACTGAGATTTTTTCAGTTTTAAAAATGTAGACTTCCCATGAGGCAAGAATAAATTTCTAACTCTAGGTATGTTCTTTAAAATTATGAAAATAATCCACAAGAATTAATTTATCAAGACAGTTTTTTAAGAGATCCTAATCTTTCTTCTGTTAAAGTCAGTGGAAAAACTTCAATTAACTTCAAAAGGAAGGGACCCTGAAATCCTGTTGGAATATTATAATTGGAAGATTAACTGTATTCATCAGTTGAATTCATCCTTTCTAGCTTAGCATTTTGATTAATAAAATCCATCTCTACTTTGTATCAGAAGATTTCTTCACACCATACAATATTGGCTCCATTCCTGGATTACGCATGGCAATATCTTATTTTTGCTGAGTTTTAAAGTCTAGTGTAAAAGTTGGTTGTCACAGAAGGAAAAGTGTTAGCTGGAAAGCATCTCTGCTGCTGCTTCTTGTGACTGGTGTTTAGAACAAGCTTGCTGAGATTCTGGTTCAGTAGCGATGTGTGGAGTTTTATTCGGGGAAGGATGCAAATCAGAAGGCTAATATTGTGTTCTCCTCAAAAATTACTCTTTATACTCATTTTCTGAATGATCACCATTGTCATGGCGGTTTGTCTGTTTATTTTTAGTCTGAACAGCTCCTAACTATTATTTATCATCTGCTACATAAAAGGTACCAGAAATCCTGCTGTATTTAGGCATTTGTAATTGACAATTTATTTATTTCAGATCCTTCTGTTTGAAAAAAATGAAATGGAATTGCCTTTGGTCTGATATCTTGAACCCGATTTCTTAGACCTCAGGGTATTGTTCTAGCTTGTTTTCTGAATGCCTTTCGATTTGACTGCTCCTCTGTGCAAAGTCTGCCGTATTTGTGAGTCACTCACTGAGACTGCACCACAGCCATCTGTAACCATAACTGACACTGTACCATAACATTGCCTGGATTGTTTACAGTCACTTCTGTGAAGTCTGTTCTCATGCATCTTTTTCCAAGAGACTAGAAGCTAATTAAGCAAGTTTGGATATTACATATGTTTTAAATGTTTGTCTTTAATGGAGAAGATAAAAGATACTCTTAGCAATGAGCTACTTTTGAGTAGGCTACATGTATTATAGGTGGCTGACAAACACAGTATCTGCTGAAAAAGGAAGCTTTGTCGTTTGTCCAATCTGGGGAGAAAATATCCACAGTCATGTTCTTGTGTTTCCTTCCCATTGGCAGAAGTTGAATATCCATCATGTTAAAATTGGTGAATTTTGCAAGATGCTGTTCTCCTTGCTTTGTTCAAGGTTTAGTGAAGAAAAGTAAAAAATATAGATGGCATCCAGGGTGTTGATGCCACCTAGCGTTGAAAGAATTACTGCCCCACACTTCTGACTGAAGCTGGCCAATTCTTTTCCCTGAAACAGGGCATGCGAAGCAATTGAAGGAAAGAGGCATGATTTACTTTGTAATCTTTTCATTTGTCACAATATTGAAGTTCCTTTTGATGTTAAGAATCATAATACAGTGTTTTGTTTTATCACAGGTGGTTGCAGGTAAAAGCAGATTCTTGTCTCCTTAGATGTACTTTTATCTTTATTAATTCCCTATCAATACAACTAATATCATGGATATCACTGTACTTCTCATGAATTCCAGACTTCTGGGTCAGCTTGATCAAATTTTGGAATTGAGCACAGCTAAAAAAGCCAAACAACACTATTACAGTTGTTTTTCTGGTAAAAACCTGCCCCACTTAAAAGAGATTCCCTTGGGCTAGATATACCAAAGTTTATCCTGAATGTTTATCAAACATTTCAGGATTGTGCTGTACTAGAATTTTGCTAGTGTAGCTGGAAGTGTCTCAAGCAAGAGACAGGGCTGTTATTTCTTCCCGAAGAGCTGCAATTTCCTCTGGTTTTCATGCTTACACCTTTCACAGTTTCTTCTACTAGTTCCCAGAGTAATACACATTTTAGTACTTTTAGCTTGTGCTTTCAAATACTGCTTTTCTGATTTGTGATCTTTCTGCCATTTGTCAGTTACCTTCACGTGGTGAGCAACCAAAAGATAGGGTTTGTTGGTTTTTTTGTTTTTCTGATGAAGTTGTTCCACCTTGCAGAGCCAACAGTATTTTCCTGAACTGCACAAATGTGTTAGCATTTGTGACCTTTGCATCCTGTTGAAAAGAAGTGCAGTTATTAATTGCTTGGACTTTTAACACAATATTGAGGGCTTAAATTTCAGGAAATTAGTAGAATTCTTCTAATCTTTAAATTTTTTTTCATGCTGAAGAACCAGTTTTCAGTTACTTGCTGCATATTTTGGGAAAGGAGGGAGGGAAGGGAAAAGGAAAGGAGGGGGGGAAAGGATGTGAAATGTTTTGAATGTGAGTTACTTCTCTGTCATTAAACCATTGGTAAGAGATGAGCAGAGCTTCCCTTTTTTATAGCTGGGTTGGATTTTTTTTTGTGTGCCCTTGATCTGCTTTCTTCACTGGTGAGCTCTAAAGAGTTACAAGTCTTGTTACTCACTATGAATAATGGAGAATTTTTCTTGTGTGTTTGTCTACTATCTGTTGTAAGAAACACTTACTTGAAAGTCTATGAACTGCATTCATTTTGCCCTCTTTGTTAATGCTTTTATATTTGAAGTAAAAATGACATCACACAGTATGAATGAGGAATGAAACCTCAAGAATGAAACAAAGCTTTTGTGAACTTGTTTACGTACGTTATGGCTTTTGCTTTGATGCAACTGGTCTTCAGAATTTTTAGTGAATCCTAGTAATAAAATAGTTCAAACTTTCATTTTAAACCTTTAAGCAAACGTCAGCCCTTCCTGATAATAGAGAGAACCTGTAGAGGGTTCATGGCAGGGTATCCTTTTGCCCTCATTCTTATTTCAAGATAGCATGTAGAAGCTGTAGATGGCTGCAGATACAAGAACATTCCCTCTGTCCTGCTACAGTCTGGTTTTCAATGAAGGCAAGGGAGTGCAGGGGGAAAAGGAAAAAAAAAAGAACAAACCCAGAATATAAGATATAGGCGATCTTCATGAAAAATACCGTATTTCTATTCCGGTGAAGAGCATGAGCAAGAAAATAGAGGAACTAATATCCTGGATGCTGTTTACTTCAGTAAGCGCTGGAGTAAAACGTTTTGTCAGGTGTTATTGTTTTGATGCACTCATACATGTACAGACTCTTGAAAAGACCATGTAGTTTGTGTTTCCACTAAGTTTTCATATGACTTTATTTGCAGATTTTTTTGAATTTGTACTTTGTGTATGTCAGTTACAAGTCATGTTCTACTGGTCTCTTGCAGAAAAGCGTTGTCCCATCCTCCAGAAACCAGCAGGTGTGACAGTTCTCCCTCCCAGATGTGGGCTGGAGCCTGCCGTTTCTGGGACTGTGTGCCGGCTGAGCTGTCCCCAGGGATTCGTCTTGTCTGGAGCTAGAGAAGAACTAAGGTGCATTTCATTTGGGAGATGGAGTGCAAACATCCAGGAGGCTCTGTGTAAAGGTAGAGACCAGCACAAAATCATGTCTGTGTACACGTGTGCAGAATTGAAGGGAAGCACACAGCAAATACCTGAGTGAGGACAGGTTTGAACTGGGGAAAGTGTGATTTAAACAGTGTGTAATGAGTGTTGCCTGTACCTTTATAGCTTGGTTTTCAGATTTAATTGTAGTTTGTAACAGAAATGTGGAGTTCAGAGATTGCTTAAGTGTCACCTTATAGTGCTCACCATCAGCTGCCTTTCCTGGGATTCATCTCATGAGTCTGTTGTTGGGAAGCTGCCTGCTAAAAGGCTTGATCTGCAGGGAAGTTTCACATTTCAAAGTAGAAGTGTAAGCTCCTAGCTTA
This sequence comes from Pyrocephalus nanus, assembly GCA_038380795.1. NCBI lineage: Eukaryota > Metazoa > Chordata > Aves > Passeriformes > Tyrannidae > Pyrocephalus > Pyrocephalus nanus. Next base: position 60,755,398 of record CM076263.1, on the reverse strand, counting down.
AGAATAGTCAAAGTGGAACCCACACTTCCAGTAAAATAACAGTGATAATAATATTGCTACTGGTTCAGCACAAGTTTATGCAAACCCTCTAGTCAGAGCAAAACTGTGAATGCTGTGTAAACCTTGGCTGATAGACTATAGAGGAATGTTCATTTCAGTTGTCTTTGATCTGACTATGTCTGTTGACATGCCCAAAGCCACGGTGCACAAGAGTTAAGGCCAAAATTGTCTAAAACAAGAGTATTGGCTGACACAAGTGTATTGGCTGAGCAGGGAGTATCAAGATAGGCTGAAGATTGTTACATGCATTTCAGAATGGATCTGCCATGTTTACCCACCTCTTCTAGAAATGTTAGGCTGTTTATTCCCTTTCACACATGCACAATTGGATTGGAAGGATTCTGGGTTTGGATTACAGCAGAATTAAAGAAGTGCAGTTTGTCAGGGAATATGCTGTTCACCTCTTCCTGAAATGTTGTTCTCCTAGACTTATTGCTTTCACTCCCAACTGAGGCCCTCGCCAGCCACTGGGTGAAAGAACAGTACAGAAAACAGTTATAGCAGCCATCATGCCAGGTCACTAAAGAAACTGGGGCTTTTTTTCCCTGTAAAGGCCAGGAAGATTTTATCCCCCTCTTTAAACATACTATTTTCCACTCTGTGATGTACCACATTGTTTTTCTGAATCTTTTGTGTAAACCTGTGCCAAACCACAGCTTTTAATATTTTATGGGATCCTAGCACAAGGTCACAAGCTGAAGTGTTTGGTTCAAGGTAAAGCAGCATGGCTTGGATTCAAGCTTTTACATATTACCAATAAGCGAAGCCCTAAAGTAGGAGGCACTGAGAAAGTATGAAGGTTATTCTTTTTGAGTAAAAATGAACAGTTGCATTTCAACTGCTTTCGTTCTTGTTATTGTCTTTCTCTATTTTGCTGCCAACATTTTTGGACAGTTCAGAGTAGCCTTTTTTTTTTATGATTTATTTATTATTAGCCTTTTTACAGAATTTCACCTTTAGATGGAATTTGCCCCAGCCTGGAGGGTGTGGTCAAGGGAGTGTGAACCATAACTGGTAGTTATTTATAAGAGTGCATTTGTAATAAAATTTTCATCTGAATTAGTTCAGAGGAAGACAAAATCAGTTGTATTTATTGCTTTGCATTTTTAATTATGGAATTTAATTGCCTGAGTTATGTCTTTACTGGAACTATTTAGTAACAAAAATGTAAGTGATATCTGCTCTGAGTTGTTTTAAAGCCTGTTGGGCATAGATGAGTTCAGAGCCAAATGTGTCCTTTTCTCATGAGTCTAGAAACCATTTATCAAGCAGCACTACAGCAATGAAATAACCTGACCACAAATATTTTGGGAGGCCCTGTGCCAGGAAACTGAAGAAGTGCTTCAAATTTGTCAGAGAAACTTGAGGCTTAAATGTTGGTAGTGATGTTACCCATATTGTATCACTAGTCCTTCAAAACCATCCAGCATTGTCACCTGTCACCAGAAGACCCCATTTGTCCTACATATTGTCATGTAACAGGAATTTAGTATGGAGCGTTTCCAGCAGATGCTGCCCGAATTCCTGCCATTGGTTCTTTCAAGTCAGTTCCATGCCATGCTCCAGAGAGTTTCAGAGTCACTACTGTCTTGAGCATAGTATGTATATATATGTATATCATGTCACAAATACTATCGAGTTTTCTTAAGTCACTGATTATCAGAAGCAAGTATTTTTGTCTGTATGTGTCATGTGTGTGGATAGTGAAAGGATAGAGAAGGAAGGGATGAATAATAAAAGAAACAAATTAATTTTTATTTATTCCTTATTTGTTCTGTGTAGAAATCAGTCTCATTGTGTTCAGTGATATAAAAAAATACAGCAAAAATCAGTCCTTTCCCCAGGCAAATTTACTATTTACGTATGAGCCTATAGGCAAGAATTAAGAAGAGGCAGAGACAGGAAGTTTGCAAAAATATGTGCATTTATATTCTAGGCAGTACAAAACCCAAGGATTTTAACAAGTTTCAGTCTAACCATTACAGGGGGTTTACTTCTGTAATCCCTCATATAAAACTATTTTGTCTTTTTCTGGGTCAGATATTGAAGCACCTCGGATCCGCTGTCCAGACGATATTGAGACTGTGACTCTAGAACATCATAATTCTGCTAATATCAGCTGGCAGGTACCAACAGCTGAGGATAACTCTGGAGATGAGGCAAGTTAAAATCTGTATCTATGTGACTGGAGACAGTCTTCCTGATTTCAATGAATTTTATGATTCCCTATAATTTTTTTGTTCTGATAAATAGGAGTAGAAGAAAAACCTGCTAGAAAGTTTGTACCTTAAAAATTCAGTATTTTCTGTATTGATTAGAATTTTGCAGTACAGGACACTGCATGGAATTGCAGTGCATGAAACCTCATATGGTTAATTTATGTGGTCAAAAGAAAGAATGTGCCCTTGTTTACAAGATGGAGACATCTGCTTTAAAAATGAGCACTTAAAATGTCTAGAAGTTTAATAAACTCTTCTCAGAAGGAAGCCAACCAGGTCATTAATCTATAAGGTTAACAAGTACACAGTGTGATAAGTAAAAACTCATTTCAGTTAGAGAAACCTAGGTTCAGAAATGGGCCTTTGGCTACTATGGGTATCAGAGGTCTGGAAATGGAGTTACAAGGAGAACTTGCTCCAGAGCTGTTTCATAAAGAGTAACATTTCCTACAGACTCGTACATGATTCAGTTACAGCAACTGAATGTTTTATTAATAATCAGCAGAGGGACAAATGAGTCTGTGTGTGCTCGTAATTTACTGCAAACACAGAAGTTTTTTGCACTAAGAAGTTGAGCTATGCCAGTAAAAGAAATTTGAGTTCACACTTTTTTTTTGTAGCATAGTCATGGTCAGGTATTTTAGCTCTGCTGACACAGAGTCATTCATTGAACTGTAGAAGTTGAGTGCCTTAGCTCTTAGTTTTAAGAGGTTTGTCGAAATCATGACTGTCGGATGAACTAACTTCTGGTTTACACATGAAACCATTTCTTTTAAAGACAAATTCCTTAAGACAGTTCTAAGCCATATGAAAGAGCCATAGACAGCATTTAAGTGTCATTTACTCCAAATGTAAGGTTCCTTTGCTGTACCAGAACATATTGAAGTGTATGTGGGCTGTTGACTCATACACATATGTAGATCAAAACTGGGTATGTAAGTAACTTACAGCCCACGACTGTCTTCTCCACTAATCTCCCAGGTCTGCTGCCCTTGCAGCTGGAGAACTGAACTGCAGACAGGTTCTGAGCTGATGTAGTGTGTGTTCAGTGCAATTAGGCAAACAAGAGTTTTTTTAATACACAGTGCTGTAAACTGCAGCTGGTCAGGGTCCAAGTCCTGACTGAGTAAATCCCTGTTGATATACAGAAGGCAGACACAAGAAGGGGCATAGAGCACTCTGTTGCAAAGTCCATCCTCATTACTTTAAGGGGTTATTTGCATTAAGGATGAGTAGGCTTAACATTGAAGGATACTATTCTGTCCATTTTTTTAAACATGAATATCATGCTCTGTTTTTTTAAAATAACAAGTGTTTTCCTGTAACAGGTCTCAGTTCATGTTAGCCCAGCTTTCATACCACCATTTCTTCTTCCGATTGGAAAAGCTGACATTACTTATACAGCAACCGATAAGTCGGGCAATGAGGCAAGCTGCACATTCAGTGTCAAGGTTATTGGTAAGTGCTGTTAAAAATCACTGGGGAAGTCTACCTGTCATGGTTGAAACCTTCTGATTAGTGCAGAAAGAGACTGGGAGTCACTGTGGCCCTTATGTGTACAGTTATAAACCCAGGAGCATTATCATCTCCACAAATCCTTTGGTCACTGTTTGCATAGTGTGCAGTCATTGCTCACAATGTTTGGTTTGGGTTATGTTTCATTCTGACATTCATTCTGAATGTTAAGATTTCTCCTCAGACTCGTATATTAAATGCTTTATTGTGTTGTTACTTACTACCTTCATCATATATCTGTATTTAATTTTTTAAGTGCTCCAACAAGATTTCCAAGGTTTGCACACATTGCTGATGCAAATCATTGCTAAAGTGTTTCTGTCAGACAGTTGTGTTATTCAGCAGTCCTGTAGGTAATCCAAGGTTTGCTCTGTAGAAAGCAAACACTGCAGAAACCATGAGTTCAGCAGAAGAATTAGTCTTTTCCATTCCCTCAGCATCTTCCCATTGCAGAGGCTTTCAGATAAAACAAACCTTTGTTTTATCTTCTGATAGGAACTTAAAACTGCTACTTACCTAACTTCTTCTGATGATAGATGTCATTTGAGTGTAGCAGTAGTTCTGTAAGCTAATGTCATGCCATCCTTTCAAATTCTGCAGATGTAGAACCTCCTGTGGTTGACAAATGCAGATCTCCACCACCCATGCAAGCAGCAGAGAACGATTACCCAGCGACATGGGAAGAACCAGAATTTTCAGACAATTCAGGTGAGATAGTGCACCCCAAAACAAGGATGCAACAGTAGAAGGTTTGAGAACCTGTCCACCTGTTTGAGATTTTCTTGTGTTTCTTTTATTTATTCATTTTCAAGAATACCTAATTTTGAAGATATGCTGTCGTTTGCTTTTCTATTTGTCAAGACTGGGTATGAGTAACCCTTTTTTACTTACCGATGTTTTAGATTGTCTTTTTAACTCTTCTAGGTGGTCCATTGACTGTCACTAGGAGTCATGCACCTGGAGATCTTTTTCCCAAAGGAGAAACAACAGTTCAGTACACAGCCGTGGATCCTTCTGGAAATAACAGGACATGTGAGATCCACATTGTCATCAAAGGTTTGTTGTCATCATCTCCTGCTCGAGACCATATGGCATTGATCTAACTGAATATCATAAAGGATGCAGGAATGCTCCACTTTTTCATTTAGTCTCTACTTTTTCATTCAGTTACATCCATTTTATGTTGGAGTCACTTGAAGGCAGTCAGGATATTTGTTAGTACCAGTGAATAAATTGTCTAAGACTGAAACAGCACAGCAGTGAATTTAACCCTGTAAGTTCAAATCTGAATGTAAAAGCATTAAAACTGTGATTCATTAAGCAGTAGAACTTAGAGAAATGGGGTCTTTTTTTTTTTTTTTCTGCAGGGGCAGATACCATGTGAGCTGTATTAATACATAGTTACTCCAGTCGTTTCAAATCTGTAGTTAAAAAGGAAAACTTTCTGCCAGTTTTTCTTTAGTCACCTACAAATATTGTAGCAGATAATAGAGCACTCTTTAGATTTTAGAATCATCAATATATAAATCTTTGTATTGTTTACAGGTTCCCCCTGTGAAATCTCCTTTGAGCCTGCGAATGGGGATTTTATATGCACATCAGATGAAGCAGGAGTTAATTGCACATTGCACTGCGCAGAGGGTTACAGCTTTTCAGAAGGATCGAGTGAAAACTACTATTGTGCATATGAAGATGGTCTCTGGAAGCCACCCTACTCTCCAGAGTGGCCTAGCTGCTCTTGTAAGTCTTACTGTTACTGAAATAAATCTGCAACTCATCAAATACTATGTTTGATGAGAAAGTAAATAAAAATGTTTTAGAAATTTTTTACTTCTATTTCATTATAACAAATGTTGTCTGTCCTCTGCCTCTGAATTGTTACAAATATTGTGAAATAACCCTTGGAAGTCTGTAAATGTGTTACTTCAGAAGCTGGCTGAAACACAAGTATAGCAGTGAATTTGAGTCCCAGGAGTCACAAAATAGCAAAGATGCAAAGCAGACAGGTTAATTGAAACAGTTTTTTTATGAACACTAAGAGGGTCTTTTCAATAAGAATTACAACAATATGTGCAATTTACTGATCCAAATGCATAGTGTGCGCTCTATTTACGTATCTGATTACCACTAGATCAGAAGAGTTAATGTGTTTTCTTTGAGCTGGACACATGCAAAACTTCAGCTGTGGAATTTTCCACCTTGGGTGACATTTTAAAAATTAATGTATCAGAACTACATTTCAAGCCAGTCTTGGTACCATGTTCCACCAAAGTTGATTTCTTGTTTTCAGCAAAAAAAGAGCAGTGTTTCAGCTCTGAACAAAGAAGAGTTATGCTTCAGAGCTGTCTGTAAATTTAAAATCCATAACTTGGACATTTAGGAACTTTAATTGAATTCTGAATTATTTTCTGAATAATTTTTCATATTTAGCCTAGCAGCACTAGTAATAACAGTTTTAATATTTATTGTTTCTCAGTAAAAAGTAAGTATGTAGTTTGTTGACAGTTTACAGGTTTCTTCCCTTAGAAAGTGCTTAAGTACATAAATTACTTTTTTTTTTAATGTCTTCTAGCTTTTCCAGTAAATTTGATGCCTACCAAAGGGTTATATTAACTGCATTGGCTGACGTATGAGTGATCCGCTTAGGTTGCTGATTTAAAGACAATGCTTCTTGCCTTATTGTATTTCAGTTTCAGCCTGAATTATCTTGATTTTAGCTATAGAGCGCTTGCACTGATCAGTAAAAATTTATTTCTCCAACATTTTTCAGTAAATCGTTTTGCAAACCATGGGTTCAAATCCTTTGAGATGCTCTACAAAGCAACACGATGTGATGACAACAATCTTCTAAACAGATTTACTGACGCATTCCAGAGTTCACTTGGTAAAATGGTAGGTTAGTAAATACTCCTTCTCTTTATATACTTCTTAAAAAAATACATAATTGTTTTTTTTTCTAGTTAATTGATTTTGTACAAAGAAAGTAACTCATAAATGAAATCTGTTCTTTTTCAGAAAATGACAAGTCATCTTGAAAAATAAAGATGTTTCACTGGCATTTTAATGTAATTCAGTGTGGAATTATATGGGACAGCTTATATGTCCAAGTAGCTTAGGGACCTGCAGCTAAATTTTCAGTAGGGTTCCAAATAGAACCTGTGCAATTTTGAAAACCCCACTCAACTGTCCCCTAACCTCAGTGTTGTTTTTGACAGTTGGATGTGATAATGAAATAAATGCATTTTGTATATCATATGTATGATATATATCCATATAATATGAATGAACATAGAAATATACAAATGGATAAATTCCACATCTGGGGTGAGTGTCCAGGCACATAAATCCTGGTACTAGTGATTTGCTCAGGTTTCTTGCCTTTCCGAGTTCTCAGTCTTGTCATTCAAAGCTTCATGGCCCTGAATTTGAAGAGGTACCATGTTACTTCTCTGCCATGTCTCTTGTTTTCCACTTCAGTATCACAATCTCCCCTCTTAAACCACAAATCTGTCCTCAGCTGAAAAGCAGAAACAGCAGAACTTTTAGCTGTGGTCTCAGGAGTGGGTGTCCACGCCAAGTGTGACAGCATTGTTCCAGTAGAGAACACTGATCATTTACAGGCTTTTTGCAGAACATGGCTCATATGCTAATAAAAGCTTTTCTCATAACTAAAAAGTATTTTTAGCCCATACAGCTAATTGGCAAATTCCTTCAACTTTGGAATATATGCCAGTACCCCTGTCAAATGGCTGGAAACTTACATAACACATCAGACAATGTCTGATGCTTGCATGTAAATATCTGTTAATCTCTTGCCTTGATTCAGGTTTGTTCTATTCCAGTAGAGAAATCTTGACTGGTTTTATTTCTGTTTCTTTCCCCTAAGAGCCCGGTACAACCAGGTTCCAGTGTTTAGACAGTTACTATTGGAAAGTAAAAGATAATAAGGAAAAAATACATAGTGACCTTCCAAGCAATTACATCAAAATGCAACAGTCCGGGAAAACATTCAAAAAGGCTGTTTTGAATATGCTTATTCCTGTTCCCAAGAATTTTAAACTCTAGCAGAGATCTGAAAGGGGGGAAGGAATGGGCAAGAGCCATCTTTCCAATGAAAGTTGATATGGAAAAAACAGAACAATTTCAAAACATGGCCTAGGGCCAACTTGCTTCAAGCCTTTCTGGAAAAAGCAAGAAATACATACTTTATCAAAAACCACGCATTCATTTATTCTTGTCTAATCACCACTGCTTTTACGGAGGGAAGAAATAAATGATACCACAGGAGTTTTCTGTTCTGTGATTTCTGTCCTCCTGAGATTATTTTCTCTGTCCTCTGAGGTTTTTTGGTGCATGGGTCTTTTTCCACGGGTAGACAGAGGTGGATATGAAGAAATAAGGTTTGAAAGCTAGAAAAAAGTGACAGCATTATTGTCAGCCTTACAGAATTACAAGTAACGTAGTTGGGAAAACTGCAGGTGCTTTTAAACACATGAGCTCACCTGTCATTTTTTGTAGGGAGAAACAAGCCTGAATTTATTTCTGTATTCTGGGATTTCAAATGCAAGAGTGAATTGACATCTTCTCTTTAAAAAAAAAGATCCTCTATAACAAAGAGTTTGCACACCTGCAAGTTGCCCTCATTTCCCAGTTGTATCAGTAGAATGTACTTCTTTCAGCTGACCTTGCCAAGATTGTAAGAGACATGAAAGGGGAAATCTGGTGTCAGTGGCAGAAGCAGTGGTTTACATTGTAATTAGAAGGCTTTGTAAGTTAGAGGAGAGACCTATGTGGTTTTATGTTTTTAATGTTCTTCTTTATCTTGGAAGGTCCCATCATTCTGTAATGACGTTGATGATATTGACTGCAGATTGGAAGAACAGACACAGAAACATTGCTTGGAATATAATTACGATTATGAAAATGGGTTTGCCATCGGTAATTATTGATTCCATAGATTTTTAGCCACCCAGGTTTGATGCAGCATAATTAATGCAAAAATGTCTTCTATGAGTTACTTTTTTAAAATAACTTTGGCACTCATAGGATAATACGCAATTATATTATATGTTTACAAAATATATTGTATAACTGTTTGATGTCTGGTATTGATGCTGCTTCCTATACAGAGTAGAGGTTTGCTGAGATGCCTCATGGTGGGGAGGGGAAAAAAGCACACAGGCACAGAGTCTTAGAAACCTGCTTGGTTAGCCTAGAAGAAAGAAACTTTTAAAAAATATGCTTTTTCAAACAAAAGACTGAAAAGTTACAATAAATTGTTTTGGAGATTGTTATGAAAATGAGGAGCATCTATGATGCTGGTTTGAATTTGCACAGAACCCTCACTGTGTGAAGTTATACAAGCTTAAGTTTGCCCGTTAACTGTGAAATCACTTCCTGGCAAGGACAGATTTTGCACCATGACTTCAGCTGTATCAGAGTGAAAACCACAACAGTCCTTGTGTCTTGTGACAGTGATTGTTCCCACTTTGTTTTATGACAAGTAAGTTGTTGTTTTCAGTCCATTTTCAGACAGGCTAGTGTCCACGTTGTACTACAGTTATCCTTGGTCTTTCTGAGTCCCTTGGGAGTGCTCAGGGGAGAAAAGCTGAAAATGGATAACTTACAGTACTTATCTGAGCATAAGGGCATTTTGTCAGATCCATGTCAGAATATGTACTCTATCACAGGACTGCACCTCTTTTACAGGTTTATAGTGGAGTTACTTGGTAGAGCTTCCTGCTTGTGTTCAACTTTCAGACATACTTCACTCAGTCTGAGAGCACATTTGTTTGTGTTCAGACATGGGGTAGGGCTGGATGTTCAGTCTGCAGTTGTCATCAGGATAAGGATGAATGCTGATGACAGTTAGAACTAACCTGTAAAGGCATTTGGAAGAAACGGTGTTAAGAACATGGAATGTGGGGTCCTGTTCTCTTCTGGTTCATTTCAACCTCTTACCAGAGTAACCTTGTTGCCGTTTTTCAGGAATTTCTCATGATTTACACTGGGGAGGCAGGAGAGAAGAAGTTTCCTCAGGTCCTAAGAGACAGCAGTTTAGAAAATTTGTTGTGGAATACTCATAAATATTAACTTCAAAGTCATGGGGTTAGCTTGTCCTAGTTTCCACTGTAAATGAAGCCTAATCTAGCTGGCTGCTAATAGGTAATTGGCAGATTTTTTTCCTGTTGTTGTGTTTTTTAAAAATAAGCTAGATTAAGGAAATAGACCATGCCTTTCTAGGATTAGTCATTATGAAGAAGTAGAATATACACAGAAACAATTGTTTGTTTCTGATTTAAAGCATGTTAAAGTGAAGGACATTATACAGGGGGTGAATTTGGCTCTCTGCCTAACAGGAAATGCCTGTCTGGGGGTAATGAACACATAAGGTGATGCCTTTTTTGAGAGGCCAGACAATGTTACAGGTGTTCAGGAGTTGTGAGAAGAAGATGCAAAGTAGACATGACATAGGCTGTACTGTCTGTAATTAGGCAGAAAGAGGAAGGAGGAGCAATATAGAATTGTTTAAGATACTGTTGGCAGGTGAGGGTGAATGCAAGACAGAGGAAGAGATAATTGCAATATGTAACTTTTGTAACTATTTCTCTAAAGCTTTGGCTAACTGCACAAGATTCAAGATCTCTACGATATCAGTCATGAATGAGATTGATTTTTCTTTTGCATTAGTCAAAATGAGGGTACAATAGACACTTGTGAGGAGACAAAGTCAAGTCTTCATCTGAAGTTTCAAACAGACCCCATTCTATTGGGATTGTATTTTAGAACATATTTTAGAGTGTAGGTATTTATTTTCTGCATGATGTTGTTTCTCTTTTTGTTCTTTCTTAATGTCCCACAGGACCTGCTGGCTGGGGGACAGCAAATCACCTGGATTATTCTTACGGTGATTTTGTTGATGCAGCAGAAGAAGAGGACTTATCCAAGCATCTCTCTGCCTCTGTAAAAGCAGCACCTGCTCGAGTCAAAAGGCATAAACTGAATGTTCCAATGACTGACCAAAAAATCAAGTTAATATTTAACATCACAGGTGAGAGAAGTCAAAATATTGTCCACTACTTTCTTCTTCTTAAAAATCATCTTTCCATACATTCAGTAAAATTTCTTCCATTCGCAAAAGCCTGGTGAAGATGCAGATGACAGTTTTCTGGACACATTTATAGCCCCATTTCATCACAGACTTTCTGCTTGAAGGAAAGATCAGAGAGAGCCCCCTATTCTTGGAGGGCTTGGTGTACATAGCCCGCTTTCCACTTTCCACTGACGAGATTGAGCATTGCCCTCAATATATACCAGAGTATGGTGGAAGTGCTGACTGTAAAATCTGCGTGCCTTTCATGTTTGCTGTTTATATTCCAGCTAGCGTGCCACTGCCTGATGAAAGGAATGATACACTGGAACTGGAAAACCAGAGGCGGCTCCTTAAAACTCTGGAAACAATCACGAACAGGCTGAATAGAACTCTCCATAAGGAACCCATGTATTCTTTTCAGTTTGCATCTGAACTCATTGTAGCTGACACCAACTCACTGGAGACTGAGAAAGCCTTTCTCTTCTGCAGGCCTGGTTCTGTGCTGAGAGGGAGAATGTGTGGTAAGCCAGATGACTTGTTTCTTACATGTATTTGGAATCCTTTTGCAAAGCAAGGTTTTAGAGGATGTTTGCAGAGGGTTATGATTTGACACAGTCCAGAGATTGTGGTCTCTCGTAACAATAAACTGCAAAAATGCTTTGCACAGTTTGACTTCCAGAGAATGTTTATGTTCCTAACCAAGGCCTGTGGAAAAAGGATGCTTTTGTACCCAGGATTCCACTCCCATGGGGAAATCAGGCATATCCACGCTTAGTCACACACAGAAAACAGTGCTTGGTATGCAGTCTTTCAGCCCTATTAGTCTTGTGAGTGATGCGTAGCTAAGATAGGGAATTGGGTTCCATTTCCTGTGCATAGTTAGATTTTTGCAATGTTCCAGAGAGATACCCCATCTGCTGAGGAACAGAGTCACATTTCATATAAACACAGTTGACTAAATAGGAACTCCAGGGGAAAGAGGTATGTATGATTTTTCACTCTGAGGGGAACTTATGTTTTCAACATTACAGTCAACTGCCCTTTGGGTACCTATTACTCTCTGGAGCATCTTACCTGTGAAAGCTGCTGGACTGGATCCTACCAAGATGAGGAAGGGCAGCTGGAATGCAAAAGTTGTCCATCTGGTAGCTATACTGAGTATCTACACTCTAGGAGCATCTCTGAATGCAAAGGTGAGAACTTTTGTCTTATTCAGACAGCCACTTCTGAATGCATGGTGGCATCCTTTTGGTCCCCATGGTAGAATACTGGGGTGAGGTTACCCTGTGAAATGAGGAGCAGTCCTAATTGCACCTTGGTGCACATGTATGGAGAAAAATCCAAGTTTTCATCACTGCTGTGGCATGCAGGATGCCTGGGCAGATGTTTTAAGAAGAGTTGGCCTTTGAAGATTTGCTTCATTTCTGTCCTTCATTTCTGAGTTTGTGAGCCCATTTTTCAGGGACTAATAAACTTAAAATAATGCCATTCTTGTCCTTGCCAGCCCTACTTCACTGTAGTGCTGAGGCACTGAACAGCTCAGAACCACTATCTCTTCAGGACTTCTTCTGAAAAAGAAGTTGCTAGTTTTATTTCCTTTTTGTTGTCAAATTCTTAATTTTTTTAATTAAAATGAGTTTCAGTAAATTGTCTGTGAAGCTGATTGGAAGAGAATTCACTGGTTAATAATTCACAAATGCACTATCAGTATCTTATCACAATTGTCTTTTTTTTTTTTTTTTTTGCTCTTTGTACCAATGAAGTCCTTCAGAGTAGAGCAAGCTCCAGAAATAAAAGTCCTTGTGACATGTAGTGTGATTTCAGCATTATTTTCAGAGATCAGGAGCCATGTTTCCTGTTGGAGATTGCTTAGTATTTCCAAATTCTTCTGCCTTATAGCTCAGTGCAAGCAGGGAACATATTCGCCTAATGGTCTTGAGACCTGTGAAACATGTCCACTTGGAACATATCAGCCAGCATTTGGATCCAGGAATTGTATCTCTTGCCCAGAAAATACATCAACAGTAAAAAGAGGCGCAGTAGATGTCTCAGCCTGTGGAGGTTTGTAACAAAAAGGGTAATGATATTTTTTTAAACTAAATACGAAAAATTTCCAAGTTTGTTTAAACATCAGCTGATGTAATTCAATTCATCTGCCTGAGATTGAATTGCTCTTCTGGTTAAGTGTAGACCAAGCAACATTTCCCAGCAAAATGATATGTCATTTCCTGATACCCTGATAATTTCAGTTGCCCTCCTTCTGATTTCCGAGGTGGATTCTTATCTAAAGATGAATAAAATAAAATGCATGATGGGTACTTAAATGAAAATAAAACCTTCTTCCTTACAGAAGAGAAAGGGAGTGATAGGATATTTGTCAGTATTATCTCTGGAACAGCTTCCATATTTTCTGTACAAAACCACTGAATTTTAACAGAGTTTGTTCCATAATTCTTTCCAAGAAATTCTCCTCATCTCTCTTGGACAAGCTTTGCCAGAAGGATTCCCAGGGGAAATAATCTGCAGAGATTGATGGTACAAAAAAGTCTTTTCTTCATTCTTACTCCTTCTCAAAGGAATTAAAATAAAACAGGTGTGAGAGATAAAAGAGAAAGGAAGTTCCATTTGAAAGCTGCCCCCAGAGCAGCAAAAGCAGTAGAATTAAATACTTGCCTGGTATTTCCATAGTCCTTTCAGAAAGACATGCCACCCCACAGAAGAATTTAAATAGCCATTTCCTAGAATTGTGAATTCCTCTCATGTTTCATCCTATTCCTTTTAAGTGTAAGGAGGGACTATGAGAGGAGGAAAATGATCAGAAAGAGGTGAGGGGAGGTAGGGTGGAGGTGCAAGAGATCAGATCACTCAAAAAATTGGCTTTTTGTTCTTGCAGTACCATGCCTTGCAGGCGAGTTCTCTCGCACAGGTTTGACACCTTGCTACCCTTGTCCCAGAGACTACTATCAACCAGACCCAGGAAAGTCCTATTGCTTGTCTTGTCCCTTTTATGGAACAACTACTGTCATCGGAGCTAGATCCATCACAGATTGTTCAAGTAAGCCAAATTATCTCTGCTGGATAAAGTGAATAAAGGGATCATCTAAAGGACAGCCATCAGTAGTCTTAGCAGAAAACACCCCACTTGCTCTCTTGACAAATGTAGACCTTTGATTTCAACTAGTGAAGTTCACAGCTGGTTCTGCCTACTGATGTTGCCTCACAGTCATAGGAGTGACTGTGTGAATCATACCCAGGCTCAATAAACAGAGTATACATATGCAGAGAGTGAGCATGTGTGTACACTGTGTGTGTATATATATATGCTATAGAGATATATAAATATACACTAATATTGAATGTATCTGTTTATAAAAACATCATTTTTTTCATATGTACATAAGTGTTTATATATAAACACATATATGTTTTAGAAATGTACGTCCTTACAAATACATATTTGTGTAATGAGTACTGTGAAGTTTGCTTTTTATTCCCACAAATTCACTTTTTTGCAGCTTATCTTTAGATGTATTTCTAACATGCAATTATAATGCTCTCATGGAATAGGGACCTTGCCATACAGTGTCATTAACAGTACTTTCATATCTTTCTTCTTTAGGTTTTGGCTCTACTTTTTCAGCAGCAGAGGAAAGTGTAATGATGGTACCAGCCTTTCCAGAAAATATCAGCAAACAGTATAAAGTCAGCAGTCAGGTAAGGACAAGTGTTATTTTGCAGTGTTATCTCCAATGAAAGAAAAAGTGCTTTATGCAGAATGACTAAGACCTTTTTTAATGTAATTGCTTTGCTGACTATATTTTCTGAAGAGATGAAAGCAGTGGTTTAGGGGGGAACACTTGAACTCTCTTCGTAATCATAGAAATACTTTCATTGAAGAGAAGAGGTGGCATCAGCTGTTGACAGTCTTTAATTTTGGATTTAAAGCCTTTACCTGATGTATGAAATATTTATTACACTTGTAAACTACACAGAAGATGTTCGGCCAATATATGAAAAGTAGATTGATTATACTCAGTCATCTGAGGTCTTCCATATGCTGAATTCCAGAAAATGCTATCAGTTGTCTAAATCTCAGTTGTAAGATCTTGAGTTTATGTATAATAACATACACTTGAGAGGAGGCAAGCAGAGCTCCCTTCTTCCGTGAGTACCCCCTTTGAAACACAGGCAATTCCTCATGTGAAACTGCTCTAAGGACAATATTTCCTGGAGATGCTTCCCACCATCTCACCTGCAGTGTGTAACTCTTGACAAAGCTGCTTTGGTTGAATCTGAATTTGGGATATTGTATAAACAGGAGCAAAGTTGGCTCATGATAAATTTGGCCTGGACCAGTATATAATACAGGGACAGATGACAAACTGATCGCCTATGGTTTTAGTTCATCATTTACTCAAGGACTTTGATGAATTCAGGTTTGCTACAATAGAAGAAATAATGCCACACAGTGAAGTTCTGGGCCAGCTCACTTGATGGTCAATAGCAGGAAGTGACTAGCTAATGTCAAAGGAGGCAAAGTGGAGAATCCACAGATAAAGGATAGCTTAATATAAAATGCCATCTGTGAATCATAGCGAAGAAAGTTATGAGGGAATAACTGCGGCAAGCACATTTTGCTAATTAAAAGGTAATTTCAAAAGAATGTTTCAGATTCAGGCATTTTTCTGTATGAATAAAAAAGAAAGGTTGGTGTGTTGCAGAGACAAAGAGGAAAAACAAGAAGTTAATGCTGGTGACTTTTTTATCCCATCTTTCCAAAGTGACTATAAGGTGTACAGTTTAAAACTACAGTATTTTGTGCCACCTTTGCTGTAATTGTATCATTCTTGCCTCTGGCAGGTCTTTCATGAGTGTTTTCTGGAACCATGCCACAATAATGGGACATGCAAGCAATTGGGAAGTGGATATATCTGCATATGCCCACTTGGATATACAGGTAAAAAACTGAGAAGCAGGTGGAGTACCTGTCTCTATGCATTTACCATGAGTGAGTGTAAAGGAGCAAAACATTTTAATATAGCTGTCCCAGTTTAAATGAGACAAGGGTCTTTTGCTGAGGATGGGTTAGGAGAAAAGACCCGAATTTCTCTTTCTAAGCAATTATAAATCCGAAATTAAGAGGCTCCGATTGAAGGAAAACAAATTATGGAAAAGGGAAAAATAACAGCCCTTTATTAAAAGGTATGTGTGTATTAACAGAAACACAGGAAAAAAACCCAAGTAAAACAACCAAGCAATACTCCTATATCCACCAATAATCCCCTTCAAGAACAAGACCGATAAGCTGGCAAAAGGAAAATTAAGTAGTTCAATTTTTTGCACCCTTTGGTGCAGTTCCAACCACAGTCAGCAGGGGGCGCTGTCGGGTCACTGGAGATGCAAAACTTGTAATGTCCAGTGCCCGTCACCAGGCGGTGCTGTGGGATCCCTGGTCACTGCCACGTGGGATGGGGCAGAACAATACCCTCCCGGTATGTCAGAGGGAAAGGAAAAAAAAAACAAACCAAAAACCAAAAAGAACAACTCAGTTCCCCTTCCCTTCTCACACTGGGAAAGGAGAGAGGAAATGGGGGGGAGGGGGAAGGAAAAAAAAAAAAAACAATAAAACAGAAAGTTCTCCCAATGGAAGAAAACTCACAAACGTCAGCTGGTTAGGATTCACTTTAAGCAGGGCCTGCAGCCAGCAACAGCTGAGCAGAAAGCAGCAGCAAAACTCCCCTCTGACAGGAAAGAAAAGAACCAGACAGTGTCTGCAGCTCGCAGCAGGCTCTGCTCAGGGCCGAGAGCTGAGCTGACTCCCAGCCCCACCTCCTTCCAGCCACACACACCAGCCCCCCCTTCGCTGTACAGGAGACTGATCTCTCGGCCATCAGTGGACCAGGCCGATTCTTTTGTTCACCTAAAGGCCCATTTACAGAGCACACACTCAGGGGGAAGGGAAAGAAAAATTCCTTGCTAAAATCAGAACTATGACAATAGCCTAACTAATTGGAATATCCATCATATATTTAGAGTACATAAGTATTAAGAAAGTAAATACTTCCTCATGTGTTTGCTGAATTTTCTTGTGTTTAGCAGAAATAGTTTGGAATGGGATTTCTTTTAATGGAGTTAGTGGGTTTGAAAATCCTATCACTTGGCAATATTTATGATTAACAAAAGCTGGAAATTTACACTCTAGACAGAAAATTCCACTTGTACTGTGCCTATACTTCTTTTTGGTGTTATCTTCCCAGTTTCTTCAGAGCAAAAAAATGTCTTATAATTCGGATGTTATCAAGCGTACTTGTGATAGGTATTAAGTACCACTCTCTGGAACTGATCAGTCTGTTGCCAGACATGCGTCACACCTTTCTAATAACATTTTGTCTCAGGTCTGGTAAAATACAAACTAATAAGATAATAAACCTGAATTTCTGGTAATATAGGCAATTAATCAGTCATGTTTTCTTACATTTAAATAGTCATGACATCTCTATTTCTGAACAATTTCAAATTTTGCCTCCCTATTCTCAGTCCTTTTTTTCATGTTCTAGGCTTGAAATGTGAAACACAAGTTGATGAGTGTAAATCATCTCCTTGTCAAAACAATGGAATGTGTAAAGATGGCATTGGGACCTTTGTTTGCCATTGTCTACCAGGCTATTCAGGTAATATGTTTCATTTCATAGCTTTTCTTCAAACAGGCTTTGTATCTGTGCCAAGTAGATAACACAAAACACAAGTGCTTTATAATTCCATATCCATGGAATTATAACAGGAAAACAATCTGATCTACGTGTTAGAGTAATTCACTGCATGTGAATAGATTTTGAAATAAAAGTATGAACATTTGAGGCTGGGGGGGGTGCGCATGTGTACTTTTATGGCATTTTTGGTCTGATAAAGGGAATAAAGTTTAGAGAATTAGTAAACACAGAGAAAGTGCTTGTGAGACTGAATGTGGCCTGACTGGACAAAACATTTACGCAGTTACTTCCCTATGAATAAGTAAAGGGGCTTTTGCTTATATTTTTTTCTCAGTGTTTTTAACTGTCAGCTGCATGCACAGTGAAGGTTTTGAAATCTGTGATGGAACTAATATGCTTGAGTACTTTGCCAAAACAGCACCTAATTTCTAAATCTTGAAATAAACTATTGAGGAGATGATTTTGTGTGATTTAAAAAAAAAATAAAAAGGATTTCTGTTTTACACCAGAAATAGTCTCCCTCGTTGTCCATGTTTATAGCTGTATATTTATCAACAGCAGCGCTAGCTGGATTGTTTTTAAACTTTATAAAGATGTACTATGGACTTCGCCTCTCTCACATCCCAGCATCTAAATAACACAGAGGATCTCTGTAGGTGCTTGCAGTAGAGCAGTCAATCATGGTATTTTTTCATCTGCTCTCAGTGCCCTTTGTTATGTGAGCAGTATGGTATTGTTCTGTTTTCCACATCCAGTCACTGCAGTGTGCAGACAGTGACTCTGTCTTAATCATGCCTTGTAATCTTTGCTGTTTGAAGGTCTCTTGTGTGAGGAAGACATAAATGAATGTAGCTCCAGTCCGTGTTTGAATGGAGCCCACTGTGTTGATGGCAAGAACGGTTACCACTGCACTTGTGCAAAAGGGTTCACAGGTACACCTTGTTTTGTTTAACTCAGCTTTTACTCTTTCTGACAAAAAAATGTTTTCCTACTCCACCCAAAGTGTTTCTATCTCATTGCTGTACAGCAATATATATACATTATATATATATTTTAATATATATATATATATAATATAGGTTGATATGGATATACTAGATTCCTTAGGTCCACCTAATCTATCATAGACTCTGTGGTGTAAACGTGACTTCAGAAGGATTTACTAAGTGCTAGGTCTTCTATTACTAATTATGCAATGAACCTGATGTGAGATGTTGAGGAAAGAATAAGCACATTCATATGCATTCAAATTGTTGTTTTTAATTTTATTTTAGAAGAAAAATATTGTAACAGTAGAGAAGATGGTCTATATTAAAAGTACTTCCCATCCCCATACTCAGCTTCCTACTGCTTTCATACATTTCTGTAACAAATACATGTATCTGTTTGATACACTGATTATCATGTTGCCAAATCATTCTTCAGTGCTTGTAACATAGAGATTATTTCTTTTACATCAGAAATCCCAGAATTCTGGCCTTCACATCTCTCCTTAGAGATAAGGTTTCAGCCAAATGTCTTCTGTAGCAGATTTATTTACTCCAAGTAATTCCTCAGGTGATTTTCTGATTCAGCCCAAATTATTCACTTAATGGTCAGGATACAGTTAAATTCTTTACAGTTTGCTATGTGTTAATTTCTGTAACTGCAAAGATGGTTCCCGAATTCTTCTATGTCCACTTAACAGTCCTTGAAAATGAGAGGTGGGTTAGTAATTTTCTTTCTTAAATTAATTCAAACCAAAGTTATTACTTTATTCTTTTTTTCTCAGGTGCTCACTGTGAAATGGAGGTCAATGAATGCCTTTCAAACCCATGTCTTAATAGGGCTATTTGTGAAGACCGAGTTGGCAGTTTCTCCTGCAAGTGCCTCCCAGGTTTTACTGGTGTCTTGTGTGAAAGAAACATTGATGAATGTCTCAGCAGACCCTGTAGAAATGGAGCTACATGCAGAGATGGTATCAACAGCTTCAGGTGAAAAACAGATGATTAATGTAACACAACATGGAAAGTCAGACAGATTGTGGTGCTTCAGACTTCTTAGATTTCAGCAAGCCTTTTGACAGCCTGATCCAATATGAGTGGTCCCCTTATGAATACTAAAGGAGATTTTAAAAGACAAGCAAATATATCCTAGTGTCTTCACTCTTAAAAGATTCCAAGGTAGACAGCAAAGAAAATATACAGAGTTTGGAATGTAAGCATGGTAGGATTGCATGGCTTTAATATTGATCTTCCAAAAGAATTTCACATTCCTAAACTTCAAGGACTCATCTTGCTTTCCACGAGAATAATAGGTGATGGCCAGATGACCAGTTGTGTATCTGGAAATACCTCATTTCTATAGCTTGGGAAGAGAGGGATACATGTACATATTGAGACTTCAGAGGTTAAAGTACAAACACCAGTGGTAACTTCCAAATATTTATTTTTATGCTTTAGGGTACCTGAACTCAGAAGTGGCAAATACCAATAGCAGTGTCATATGCTAGATCACTGTATAGACAGACAGTCTAGCTGTTAATGTCTGGGTTAACTAGCTCTTTCCCAGAAGTCTGGGCACTTTTAAGCACATGGCTTTCAAAGTACCAGAGGTTTCATTTCCTTTTTATACTGTCTTGTGTATCTGCCTGAAAAGTCAAATACCTTTTGATTTTTTTTTTCATTATATACCACTCCCATTGGCAGTTTTCGCCTCACGGCCAGAATTCCTTATTACGATTGCTGCCACCTTTGAAGTGTGCTTCTCTTCCTCTGTAGGTGTCTGTGTGTGACAGGGTACACAGGACTGAACTGTGAAGTGAACATCAATGACTGTGACTCCAATCCCTGCTTAAACCAAGCCACCTGTGTGGATGCCTTGAACTCGTACGTTTGTAAATGTCCCCCTGGCTTTACAGGCAGCAGGTGTGAAACAGGTACAAAGGACTAAGTCTCAGAAAAAGGTGGCTTGACTAAGTCTCTGCACAAGACTTGCACTAGATGGGCAGATTTAATGTAGCTTCCCCCGAAAGCAGCTGAGATGGTGGGACTGAGGGGCTGAGTGAAGCATGTGTGACAGCAGTGTTAATAAGTGTAATTGCAGACAAGTAACAGCATGTGCACAGTGTCGTTTCTCTTTTCTAAGGCTTGGCTTTATCTTTTTAATACCCAGTAGGTCTGTCAAATTTAATTTGTATTTGCTATGTATATCTGAGTTAATTATCTCTTTCTGGTTCTTGTATTTTTTGCAGGGCATTGCATCTCAGGGTTAGGGATTGGTGTGTGGTAGTTTTAGCTTTAGAACTACTAAAGGCACCAAGTTCCCTTTGGTTAGGAAAAATGGGTCACACCGAACACACTTCCTAGCGGATGCTGGAGGCATTTGAACCACAAGGCTCGAATGCATTTGTCTTTTAGCCATTCCATGAAAATTATAAAGTGTTATACTAATTGCTTGCAAATACTTAAACGGAAGCTGAAGAAGCCATGTTGATTTCACAGAGAAGTAGAGGACATACAGGTCATTTACACCTGCCATCCTATGTCAGAGTTTAACACCCAACTTCCAGTAGAGCTCCAATTCATAACATTTACATGTAGTATCCTTGTAAAGCATTTCAATTCTATACTGAACAGCAACATAAAGTGCTGTTCCAGTAAGTCCAGGAAAAATCTTGAGTTGTTTTGTTGGTTTGGTTTTTGGGGTTTTTAAGTCTTGATTCTCATTAATTAAATGGAACCAGGTGATCACACCTCTTTAGGTGTAGGGATGGTAGTGGGATGGGTCATTTCTTTGATAGAGAAAAGCAAGTTTCATGTTCACTGATAGATAGTCAGCTTCTTTTCCAGTTGTTTGTCTTCAAACCCTGTGTTTTCTAGCCTTGGAAAGCTTTGTATGCTGGCTGATGTTAGACTGCCTAACAGTCTTTCTAGCTCTGATCAATTTAAAGTGAGTAGTTTTTGTAGCTGGACTGTGTTCCATTTTATTGCATTTTCTTAGACTCCATTTGATTATCTTTCCAGATTTGCAGGAATGGTGCTCTGAAAATTCTTTGTCTGTTGCAGAACAGTCCTCTGGTTTCAATCTTGATTTTGAAGTCTCTGGTATCTATGGATATGTCATGCTTGATGGTGTTTTACCGTCTCTTGGTGACATCACCTGTACATTCTGGATGAAATCCACTGACACCACAAACTATGGGACTCCCATTTCTTATGCAGTGGAGAATGGAAGTGATAATGCATTTCTTCTGACTGACTACAATGGGTAAATCGCATTTCTGCTTTTCTGTAGCTTACAGATGTTTTGAACTGATAAAGAAAATAAAGAACAGAAGTCTGAATATCAGCTTTGCCTACTTTGGCATAAAAAAATCTGCATCCAAACTCCATAGCTGAAGTTGTCTCTTTGTTTTGTTTTTCTCCTTGCTTTGTTTCCTTTACTTTTTGCGCAATAGAAGACTAATGGTGAGAAAGCAGTGAATTTAGAAAACATGTTATTTTTTGTCTGGACTACATTCACATCATATTTAAATGACACATTGAGACAATGAATGGATTAAATTGAAGCTCAACACTCAGAGTACTTGTAGCATAACTCTGAATAGGGCTTGTATTTGTACAAAAGCAGAGCATGAGTTGTAACATGACTCCAAACTCAACCAGCTGGTTTAAGAATCCACTGTGCACACATGACTTGAGTCTTAATATTTTGGTACAAAAGCACATTACTTATTTCATCATGCTTTGCGTGTGATAACCATAACTTCCAAGTCCTCTGAGACAGAGATATCTTGTATGATGATCTTTCAAGAGAGATTTCTTATGTAATATAGACTCAGTTACCTTGTAAGGCAACTAACATTTCTCTGAGTCATGTGAGACAGGCCATGCTTTTAAAGTTACTGCATGCAGCTGAGTATGCCTTCATCTGCCTTCCATGCAGCTGGGTTCTTTATGTAAATGGAAAAGAGAAGATAACAGACTGTCCTTCAGTGAATGATGGTAACTGGCATCACATTGCGGTAACATGGACATGCAGGGATGGGGCATGGAAGGTGTACATCGATGGAAAACTGTCTGATGGAGGCAGTGGGCTCTCTGTTGGATCAAAAATCCCTGGTATGCTTTATTTATATTATACCAGATCTGTTTCCTTCATTCTGTTTTTATTGCAGAATCTGCCATGCTTGCAAGAAAATATTTATTTTGATGGGTTTAGTATATCTCTGCATTTTCAGCATTTATGCAGGGCTCATGTTTGCCGTTCTTGTTTGTGAAGACAGTTTCCCTCACTCAGCATCACTGAAGACAAAGCACACATTTCTGGGGTAAACTAGTAGGTGACCTGTTTAATGGATGACAGAGTTTAGTCCACAAAGGAACCTGTGCTGAGCTGGTTCTGGAGTGGCTTTGTGAGAATAAGTTTCTCACACAACAAAATTAAATTTAACTGGAATCTCCCTTACAAATGTGTGTGCAGAGTTGATTGATTTTGCTTTCTCCTGTTCCCTTCAGACATCTTTTTAAAGTTATGTTTGCATTTTTTCCATTTTCAAGGTGGTTTTGATATTTTATTGTTTCTTGTGATCAGTGGTCTTTACGGTAATATCAGAAGGCATGAAAAGGAGTACCTTTAGCATTGAAGAGCTGTAAAAGGCCTGGTGTCCTATGGCTGCAAAGAAATTTTGTTTTGGTAGTGTTTGCATGCTACCATCACCCAAATTTACGTACAGTTTCAGAAAACTATCCATATTCAAAAAAAAATAAAATATTGAAGCATTTTAGTCCATGTACCTTATACTTGCCCCTGTCCTTCACAATTACACTGGAGTTACCTCCAGAGACAATAACCTGAGGAAGTGTGCCGTCTCAATTACTTTTTGACCATGTCCACGTTCTGTATGATATACAAAAGTCTTCATTTCCTATCCCTGTTCAATTTCTGAATTTAGGTGGTGGTGCACTTGTACTGGGTCAAGAGCAAGATCAGAAAGGAGAAGGATTCAACCCAGCTGAATCTTTTGTGGGCTCCATCAGCCAGCTCAACATCTGGGACCATGTACTTTCTCCACAGCAGGTAAATCCTTAACTGCAGTGTTCGAGTTCAAGGCTCTGAGCATGGGTGAACATTTGAAAAGGCATTCCAAGTTAGCCTGTTGGATAGACCCCTGCACCCACGGAAGTCATGGGGGATCAGATGGAACTCTGGCTTAGGATACTAAGATTAGTCTAGCAAGTAGAGTAGGTTTGAGCAAAACTAAGTCTGGTGAAATCAGCACTGAGTTGCCTTCTATTTTGACTGAGCCTTTCTGTAGTACTTGGCTTTGAAACAGAAAGGAAGACATGCATAAAATCCAACAGTCCTGCTAGAAGAGAGAGAAAAACTTAATGAAACCAGCTAAGTGCTTGTTTTACAGATTACAGTTCCCTAATCCTGCTTTGTGAAGGCAGTCGTAAAACTTCAAAGGGGAGACATCAGAATTTCTGTCATTGCATTAGGCACTATTAAAAATCTGAGCTATGTAGTCCCAGGAAAGTCTGAACAGGCAGGATAACTGAATATTGGGCTACATTTATTCAGGTACCAAAAATAAAGGTGTAGCAGTACTAAACTTCCACTGTGTTAAGAAATTAGTATAGATCAAAAGATGTCTGCAAGGACAGCGATCCCTCAACTTTTCTGGGAGATAAGCTTCAGTGTTGAGTTATCCTCAGAGGGTTTTGTTTCTTTATATCTAGTTGGGACCTCCCACTTCCATTTATGAGTGCTAGTTGTCTCCTACACTGCACTGCTGTGAAGAGCCTGACTCTAATCTATCTGACTTGACTGCCTCCCCCTGTGTACAAGGAGGGGTTGCTGTGAGGTGTCTCCACAGCAGTTTCTGCACTATGCTGAACCAGCCTCCCCTCACAGGGCAAATGTACCATCCCATCCATGGCTTTCTTGCAGTGCAGAGCCCAAAATGTAATGCAGTACCCCAGATGTGATCTCATAAGCACTGAGAGGGAATAATTTCTTATTTGGTTTTTGTATTGTAACCACATTCACACAGCCAAGCATGCTGTTGGTCCACAGCTGGCCAGTGCTCAGCTCACTGCTTGCTAGAGGGCCTAAGTCCTTTTCCACAGAGCTTCTCCTTCTCTTGTCTTTCCCCAGCCTATATTGTTTGCAGGTTTCTCCTTCCTGTTTTTTCTTGTTGAATTTCATGAACTCTGGATTGGCCCTTAACTCCAACCTGTTGAGTTGCACCCTACAGGTGCAACTCTGTCCTTGAGCTGGCTGGGCCTCTCAGTTCGATATTATGTGCAAACCTGATGGCAGTGTGCTCCATCATCACTTCCTGGTCAGTGGTATATTTCAGTCCTGAAGGTCAGGAGTATAACATTGATGGTAACACTTGAACAGCAACAACTAGTGTTCAAAGTTGGAGGCACTTCTTGGGAGAAGGATCTTTGAGTTAGAAGGTTTTGCTCTTCTCATGGTGTTTTTTTTTAAGGTTTTGCCAATATTTGATGGTTTATAGCTGTTTGTTGTCCATGCTCCAAACAAGAAATAATAACAACAGAACAGAAAACAGAAGTAAAGCAGAATCTCAGCTTCCAGCATCCGGACGTCTCCTCTGTTTCTTTCTCTTTTAATTTGCTACTTTGACTCTCTGCTAAGTTCAGGACTGCCCTACCATCTATGTGCTTTGATTTTGAGGTCACCAGCTGTTGCACTGCCAAATCAGATCTTCAAGTTTTTGTTCACCAGCAGCTTTGAAGCTGATAAGCATACATGTGATTTTACAGGACACAATGGTGAAGAGTTTTAAGTGTGATTTTCTGAGACTTTCTCAGCAATCACCTGTCTTTAATGACATACTTGATTAAATTCCCGTTTGCTTCAGATGAGAAAGAAAATCCTGCCCTTCATTTAGGTTATCCATATTACTCATCAGAAAAGACAGATATGAGACCAAACAGGAAGCTGAGCTAAGCAGGCTTCCTGTAAAATTTTTACCTCATTCATTTCAGAGATTGGGATAGTAAATCGCTATCGTTATCTGTTATCATCAGTTTTTATTTTGGCCAGCTGGAAGTATTCACTGAGTCTTACCTTCCTATTTTCAGTTATAAAGGAAAGCAGGGTGACAGATTATGTCGCCTTATGAATAAAGTGGAGGCAGAATCCAGTCTTTAAGATTTTTCATTGTGTACTTGAGTTGCTCATCCACTAGCACATTAGTTCTCTATAGGTAAACCAGCAGTCTGGTTGTTTTCTTGTTGAATAGACAGAAGTAGAAATATGAGTCTACAGGGGACTGTAAGGTCCTTTCTGGTCCCTCATCATATTCCTTGGAAGGGCCGATTCCCAAACTGCTCTTTCCACACCGTAATTTTTCCATGTGGATTCCTTGCAGTTTGTTTGCAGCCCTCGGCTTAAGTGGTTTCCATCAGCAGATATGACTGAAGTGAGATCTTTGAAATGGCCTCAGAATAAACAGAGCATGTTGGTTTCTTCTCCAAATATGCTGACTGGAAGAGTGTGATCTACCTCACTGAGTTCAGAGTAGGGGCAACGCAAGAACAAATCACTCTGAAGTTCATGATTTGCCTTCTTTTTTCACAAAGGTAGACAATATAGCACGCTATTCTTGGTAGTTGATTTCGTCTGCTGGAAACTTGAGAGAAGCCAGTCACCCATCTGAGAAAAGCAGTTCCTCAGCTGGGCACACCTGTGCGTTCTAACCATCTGGCTATGCCCTGAAGCCATGCTGCAAGTATTGTATGAGTAGGCTGCTGTGCTGAGATGTATACAGCCCACTGGGCCGCTCATCTTTGCTCTTCTTAATTCATTTTTTCGCACTGCTGAAGGAAACATTCTTTTCTTCCTGCTAAAAAGTTAGTGGAATGACCTTCCAGGGGAAAAGAGCCAAAGAGTAGGAAGTATTCTCAGTAGCCTAATTACTAATGTGTTCTCTTAACTGAATAACCACCTCTTCTCCATAGACTGCTTCTCTCTTTGATATTTTAAAAGAGGAAATTCTTAATTATCACTTTACTGCACATTTTTTGTCTTTGGGGCGTGTATGGGATCTTTCCAGCAGTTCCATAGCTGAGATATGACCTTGTCTGCCCTGTTAGGGAAAAACATAGTGGGGAGTACTGTGCCAATAATACGTACACCCTAGTCCCAGTAAACTTATGGGGCTGTTCTTCCTTTCTGTTCCTGAAGTTACACTGAATAAAGGCAATGCAGAGTGAATTCCAAGCCGTAGTCTTTCATTTGCAGTTTTTAAATACTTTCATGTAGCAAAAATCTCCCTGAGCATACAATGGAACTAAACAGCCTTCTATTTTAAAAATCTTGGAGTTCAGACACCTGAGTTCCTTTCAAGGGACTGCTGTGGAATATTTCTGTGACATCCCAACATTAAGAGTCTCTCTGCATGTTTTTACTATTGCCTATAGCTTAAACTAGTGTCTGAATAGCTTAAAAGTGCTGTGCCACCTGGGGTTGTAGTTCCCAAGTTTCTTCTTCTGTCAGTGGCCAGATACAAATATAATGATGTTACTATGTTTAACAGATTCTCAGAGTTACTGTGAAGTAGAAATATTTTCACCGTACTGATTTTTTTTGTTTGTTTGTTTTCATCATAGTACTGAAACAGCTGAAGAATTCCCATTGAC
This sequence comes from Pyrocephalus nanus, assembly GCA_038380795.1. NCBI lineage: Eukaryota > Metazoa > Chordata > Aves > Passeriformes > Tyrannidae > Pyrocephalus > Pyrocephalus nanus. The sequence continues at coordinate 60,728,145 of CM076263.1, read as the reverse complement.
ATTTCAGTTTCTTGTAATAGGAATGCAAAAGAAACCACTAGTGGTGCCATTAAAGGAGTTCTGTTTTAAATGGAAAACTTTTCAATCAAAGGCATATGACCAGATCTCTCAAGATATTAATCTGCTGCTGACCTGAGAGTGTGTTCCTTTCCTTCTAGCCATAGTTTGCCTATATAGTTCCTGTTTAGTACACAGTTAGTTTTGGCCCTGTCGTGCTTTGGTTGAAGTCAGTGCCAATGCTGCTGTTAGTTGGTGTGAGCATTGCTTGCCTCCAGTATTTTAGAGAGCCTACTGCATTCAGTTTACAAAATTTGGAAACAACAAATTGCTTTATCAGGATGCTCCTTTTTGTGTTTCTGTTCCTTAAATGTGGTGCAGTGCTAGCAGAGTCTCCAGAAAGCAGATCTTCGACATTAAGTTTCTTTTGCTCCTCTTTGACATTTTCCTGCAAATAGATAAGTGTTCTTTTCAGGTTGCATTCTCAAATCTGTCTCTTTCTGTGACGTAGATGTGTTTTTCATTTACGCTAACAAATGGAATTGTGTCCCAAGAACTGTGTTGTATTCCTTGCTCGTATGTCAAGTAGTGCTTAAGGTAGTGACTCATTATGGCCACATCTGGATGGCTTATAAGTACGAATAATAAGTACTTCAGCCAGGAACCTCTTGTGCTAGAAAGGATGAACATTACTCATTCAGTGATTTGTTCTAGTGTTGCATGCACACACGAAAGGATTTTTTTTTTGCTTGTCTTTCCTACACTGTCCTTAAATATCGCCTAATCAACTGTTTTAAATCCATAGGTAAAATCTTTGGCTACATCCTGTCCAGAAGAACTGCAAAAAGGAAATGTACTAGCCTGGCCAGATTTCCTGCCAGGAGTTGTTGGAAGAGTGAAGATAGATTACAAGAGTATATTTTGTGCTGGTTAGAACTTTACTTCCTAAAATCCTTTTTTTGTTTTCCTGAACAATATTATAAGACTCTTCTATAAAAGAGGTCAACTATACTAGCTTGAAGCCTTTGCCCTAGCCTTGAATAAATTATTTGGATAATTTGACAGTTAGAACATGCAGTCGTTCATTCCTCAAATTCCAGGGTTTTGTAACAAAAGTTCATTGAAATCTCTGATGGAGATTTATTGCTTCCTGAATTGAGATGAGGAAAGAGTGAATACGGTATTGGGTCAGCAAAAAACTTTGTCATGACTTTTATTCTGACAATAATTGGATTATATTAAAATACCTACTGCCTCCTCCCTTCTTTTCCTGCAGATTCCTTTTCTGAAGTTATATGTTGATGATACCCAAAACCCTTTGGACCCAAGCAGGATGTAGCATGCCTAATACTTCCCAGAGCTCTTTCCTGGATAAACTTATACAGGATCAAACAATCAGATACCAAATTTATTCATTCAGCGCATATCTATGTCTCTCACTGTATGTATATATTTTGCCCACAGACTGTCCATCTTTGCAAGGATCCATACCACATCTGCGGGCCTCTTCTGCTGATTTAAAGCCAGGGTCAAAAGTGAGCCTTTCGTGTGACCCAGGCTTCCAAATAGTGGGAAACTCTGTTCAGTACTGCCTTAACCTGGGACAGTGGACACGGCCTTTTCCCCGCTGTGAAAGTGAGTTGTCTCAGTGGGTTGACAGGGTTAGGAAGCCCTAGCTTTTATTTGGACCCTATCATTATTCATGGCCTGTTTATTTCTGCAGCTGTCACGCACTTGAATCATCCATGTTACATATGCTTAAAACTAAACTCATGTTTTACTGAGCAGAAACCATATCATAGTCAGATTTGTACGTGTTTTGCTAATGCTTGGGGCAGAAATGAGTGCATTTGCATCAGCAGTCTAGGACTCATGGCTTTCCTCCCCAGCAGCATCAGGAGTGTGGAAGATGCACAGGAAGTGCTAGAATATCTATGGGTTTTTTAAATCTCACTGAGAATGTCTGGTTTGAAGTAGAAGCCTTGATTTTAGTAGTTATGAATTAATTTCTTTAAAGGCAGCAGGTATTTCTGTTAGGACTTAGGAGTACTCCAAGACTTACAGTATTTCTTCTGAGAAACTGGGCTGTATGCATTCAGTTTACCAAGTTTCTTTTGATTCTGTGATTCCTGCTTCTGTCTTCTCCTTTCCTTTGGTTCTCCTCTTCTGTGACTGCACTTGTAACTGCAGCTGTATGTGTTGCAGCTGATTACATTTTTCATTTCAGCAGGATAATAAATTAGCTCTAGAAGTAGGTATTGTATGATCCCAGAATTTATATACTGTTTGGAGAAAATCATCAAAACGGTTAAAAATACCTTTAAATTAGTTTAATCTAGATTTGATGTGATTTTAATGTCGTCTTCTTTATTCAGTTGTTTATAGCACAAGTCCGTGCTCTTTCTAATGTTCTGCATAAAGAATAGCATGCCTGAGAGAATTTACCCAAAAGCAAGTCCTTCTGGGCACAAGGAAAGTTCACTGGCAGAGACAGCTTTGCACTTCCTTAATGTGTGATCAATGACAAACCACTGGAGTCAGTGTTTCTGATTTCTCTGTATTGGGGCAGACAGTTTTGCTCAGAGAGTTGACATACCACAAACATGCTGAGTGAGTGAAGGCCAGACTCACCCATTGGCCTTTCCTTTCAGTCTGTTCCACAAGTACCTGATAAATGAAAGCTGGTTGAAGATATCTAATTCTGGCACAAGGAACTACAGGCTTTATAGTGCACTGCGTGGTACTGAAAAAGTTCTGACTGAATCAGGCTTAGTGTAATCACTGTCTTGACCCACCAGGATTCTTTCCCTCTACCTGCTACCAAAGGCTCCCAAAACCACAGATACCTGACAGCCTGTCTTCATTACAAGCTCTTCAGCTCTATTCCTTTGCAGCAAGTACTTGGCTTCCATTACCACGGGCTTTAAATTCTTCACAATGTCTTTGCACACAGCTAGGGAACAAGGAGTTACTATAATTCATTTAGTTACAAAGATGAGTGGTGTAGCTGTTGGAATAAATTCATGTCATCTTGATTGGGATGCACAGCAGCAGCTCTGCTAGAACAAGTAGCAGCCTCTGGCAGGCAGGTACAGGGATGTCTTCTGCTGGCACAACTGGGATCAGAAGGGCTTATTTACTATAGTCAGTCAAAGTGATGCCCAGGGTTCTATGTGAGGTCAGTTCCAGTCTCTCCATCCTTCCTGCATTCCCTGGCCTGAGGCCTGTACTGTAACCTCTTAGGTACTGTTAGCTACTTTTGCAATGCTCAAACACAGTAACACTAAGCTTGCTTTTCAATGAAGGGAAATAACAGCAACCTCCATGAAGGCAAACTTACTTCTCATTTTCGCTTAAAGCTCACCAAGGATCACTGACTATTAGAACTGTCCTATGACTGAACGGCTTCTGCTCAGATCTTGGTCACAGATGTCTCCTCTAGAGCTAGTAAAACTTTCTTAGCAGGAGCTAAAGAGTCCTGATAAGTCTCTTATTGACAAGTGCCCACAAAATAAGACCTCCAGCAGACTTGGAACCAATTAGCTACCTCAGGAAAGGAGTGGGACCTCTTGCCAATGGGATTCCATAGCTGCAGAGAAAAAATATCTGGTGATGGGTCTCCTGTGGAATTATTCTGAAGTTGATCTATGTTTGCTGTGCTAATATCTGTGTTCTCTTTTCGCTCATGTTGCAGGAATCAGCTGTGGAGTGCCTCCAACTTTGGAAAATGGATTTTATTCAGCTGAGGACTTTTTTGCTGGCAGTACTGTTACCTATCACTGCAACAGTGGCTACTATTTGTTGGGTGACTCCAGGATGTTGTGCCTGGATAATGGAAGCTGGAACAGCATTTCACCATCTTGCCTTGGTGAGATCTACCATACATTTGGCTTCATGCATTGATGATCTTGCACCCTCTCCTGTGCCCTTAGGTTTGAGTGGGAATTCATTCTGAAATGTTGAAGACTTACCAGAGTCACAGAATCACATTCCAAAATACTAATTTTTTGAAATGCCATGTTCAGCATTATGTGAAACCAAAACAATATTCTGGCCTTTGTCCATCCTCTTGTATGCCACACACCCTACATTTATCAAACATATATAAAATTATTTACTTAGTAAGGCAGCACTGCACTCCCAGCTTCTCTCCTTCCAGATTCTGCAGTCCTTGCATTCTGTGCTTCTGATCTGTGCATTTGACTGTGCTCCAGCATGCTGTCAGTGTCCCATGCTGTTTGACCAGGTTCTTTTAGATGTTTCACACATGGAAGTTGTAGTATTTAATAACAAATTTACTTAATTGAAGATAGTTGATGCTAGGATAATTGATGATAGGATTTGTGATTAAACAGAGTGATACTAAATGTACTGCATAATATAATGGAAATAAATGCAAGTTACACTTGACATAATGCAGTAATTGCAATACACAGTTCAGTCACAATTCCAGTATATTTCCTACTCTCAGGGTCTATATGTTCACCATCATGACATTGCACATCACCAGTAGCTGGGAATGAATGTGTGGGTTAAAGTCAGCCCAGGCTCATTGCTACTTGTCTGACATTTACACTTCATGGTTGACCTGAACCACATATTCAATTGGTTGGCCCCACAATGCACATCTGGCTAACTCAGGGAGATATTCACACTCTTGTGATGACCTCTAGGAGAAGCATTTACACCACCAGTTGATGCACTCAACTGTTGATAGCTGTTCACCTAAAAGAAAGGCCACCTTCCTGTCCCCTTAGTCCCTGAGCTTCATGGGCAGATCACCTTTGCTGATGTCCTCTGAGCCTTCTTTCCATTGTGGGGGTTTATTGGTCAGTCACACACGCCTGTCAGCAAGCAGCTGCAGCACTGGGGGGACTGGGAGTGCACTCATGGATCCAGGTCACATACTTGCCATGCTGCAGTTTAACTGCTGGTGAGCCGGGTCTGACGGACCGAGTGCAGTGGCACAAGCTGAAAGCTGACACAGACTGGCATGGTACTGTGTACAGGAGATTAGGTGTCACTGGTCTTGCAGGGCCACATCTCCAGTAGATCCCTGCTGGAATCTACTAGCTGATTTTACTTGAATTGCTGCTGCCTGTAATGGGAGTTGCACAGTAAAAGCCTGGCAAGATGTGTGTTTGATTTGACTTAATTCTATGTTGGTATAGCACCTAAGTTTTTTAGTCTAGATAAGAGGAAGAAAAGGGTTTATTCCCTTTTCAGTAGGTTCCGTCTGGTTTCATAGCATCCTGTCCACTGGCACTCCTTTAGAACCTACAAACAGATCATCCAGGCTGCTGTTCCTCTCTGCTTTTGTCCTTTGCACTTTATCCCAGGGCCTAAAGAAGAGCAAGTTCAGATCAGGTGCTACAAGGCTATCAGAATAGTTCAATCTCTATGCACTAGGAGCCGCTGTGTTCAGAAGGAAGAGGCCTGTGCCCCGCCTTCCAGCTTGCCTGGTCTCTCATAAAGCATAATAGGAAAATGAAAACAAGAGTGGCTTTGGCACCCTGATCCACTCTTTTACCTTTCTGATTCACACTTCAGGCAGGTGCTAACAAAGCCTAGTACACCTATGCCCCTGGAGCATTCCTTTTGCTCTGTTATGGCTCTGATTCACGGTGTACTTCTACTTCATGGCCTTAGAACACATTACAGAAGAAGCAGTCATTCCAGTTCTGCTGTGGTAGCACTTTGCATTCTTCTGGTGCTTGTGTAATTGGCAATTGATGTTAATGTGCATTTGTCATCCTGCATGTCAGAAAGAAACTCCTTTTCAGAACACTGTTGTGTTCTTTTCATGCTGGTCAGACTCATTCAGTAGTGAATAAACACACCAATTCAGCAATTGTGTTGCTCTTCTAGCCAAGTTCCCTTTTTTGCCAAAAATTGGCAAAGAACCCAGGCTATGTGTCTGCATGGTACACTTAGATCAACGAGTGTCCTCCAGCCGGCCATGTAGATGAATTATTCTATCTAACAGTCTGATTTATATACAGAGTAATCCCTGTTGCCAGCAGTTTTCAATTAGATACTTTGAAACTGACCCTTTGCAATGTTGAGGCATTGTTTACATAGTTTACATACTGAGGACATTTCTTTACAGTTAGACCAAAAGCTGATATGAGGTATTCTGGAGAGAGGGCTTTTTTGGTTGTTGTTTTTGTTTTGCTTTGGAGTTTTTTGTGTACCATATCAAACCACGTGGATCATAAATCATCAGTTGTCATTTTTAGGCATTACTCTTATGCAAACAGTTATTTATAATAACTAACATATTTAAATTCATTTTAACTTTTCTGGCAACTGCAGGCATTTCTTATGCCTAGTCTAATATAGTGCTCTTCAGCAAAGGTGGGGCTCTAATATTTTATGTTCAGAATGTTTCTCCTCTTGACTAAGTTTGCCTGTTGTACAAATAGGAAGGTTGATATATCGAGGTTTCCCAAGCCAGTGATTAATGCAGAAATCCTATCTCACAGTGTCTGTCCAGAGTACTGGTTACAATAGTTACAATATCTGTTCTTTTGAAATTTGGAAACTAGATACTTTTTGTGGAAGTGCTGACTAAATGTTAGTAAGTTTTATCTCTGATTTTCTTATGTTTCATAGTATTGTATAGTAAGTTATAATTAAAGTTACAATATAACTATAGTAAGTTATAAATATTTATTTAAATATTAAATCCTTTTACCAATGGATAAAAAAATGTGATTGCGGTGTGAATGGTTTTTAGTGATACTAAAGTAATTCATTTTGACAGTTAATAAGACAGAAATTTAAAGCAAATGCTTATTACATATAACACACTACAGACATCTTTTTTGTTCTGGGGTTTTTTTAGATGTTGATGAATGTGCTGTTGGATCAGACTGTGACGAGCATGCATCCTGTCTCAACACAAATGGATCCTATGTTTGCACTTGCATCCCTCCTTACACAGGAGATGGTAAAAAGTGTGCAGGTATGGGAAAGAAAAACGTCAAGCTACCCTTTGCAAGGTTCTGTATAGGCCAGTATCCTGTCTCCCACTGTGGAACTGATATCTAGGACAGGTGTGCTCTCATGTCCAGGTCACTTTGGACTGAGAACTCATCTCTCCATGCAGACAGAGATGTCACTGAGATTCTGCTCCGAGGCATACACACCTGAAAAATGTTCTGGCACATGGAGCACAAGACCTGGGAAGGCCACAACGTGTCACTTACCAGAGCAGGCCTGTGCAGTGAAGAAATATTTTAATGTAGTCATCTGAGTAGATCCAGAGCTGCTTGTGAAAATATTAAACAGGATAATTTGGATGAAGACAGCAAGACGGTGGCATGGGTTGGGATAAAAGATAGCTGAGCTGATTTCATGTTCAGTAATGGACGTGCTGTAATGGGCTTTCCCTTCTAGAGGGAAAAATTACTGTGAGATGTGTTTGCTTCTGACAGTGAATGCAAACTGAGTTACAGAGGGCTCTTCCACGTCAAGATTAGCTTACTTGCATGAGTCTTCAGTGTCTGTCACTTCCATATAGAGCAGAGAAAAGCTGGTAAGGCTATGTAAACTACTTATGTGTGTTTTCCATGTGCTTTGCCTTTCTACTTCCAGAAAATTCCCAAGGATATCTCCTGCAACTTGTTTATAAAACCTGACACTTAATTATATGAATCATAATTTCTCTCTTCCACCTCAGAACCGATAAAGTGCCAAAATCCAGGAAATCCAGAGCACGGCCGTTTCAATGGGGACACTCTCAGTGTTGGCAGTGAAGTAACGTTCTCCTGCGGAGAAGGGTTTCAGCTGACAGGGGTGACAAAACTTACATGCCTGGAGTCCGGAGAGTGGAGCCACCCAATACCGTATTGTGAAGGTGTAGTTCCTGGGGAGAATGCATATTGTAATGTGACTCTTCAGAAAGATGGGAGAGGGAAAGTAGTTGTGTAGAGTTTTTAGAGACTATGGCAGCTTATGAGAAACCCTGTCCAAGCAGATCTGGGTTTCAGTGTTGAAGTCTCTGTTAAGAGGTGTAAGCACAGTTGTCATATTTGTGGTGGTGCTGTCTTATGCAGATTCAGCAATGTGACATAGTTATTGACTCATTTTAATGCAAGCATTAAAAGTGTATTTCTTCTCCACCGAACCTCTCATTTTCAAGGAACTTGTGGGAACTTAATGACTTAAATATCATTAACTATATTTTAGTGGATAAAAACCAAGCAGAAACGACAGGCTGGTGCACGTACATATTCATGGTATAATGACAGAAATTGTTTCTTTGGAAAACCAGAATAAATGAGGTAAAGCAATAGGATAAAATGAAGAGGTGACAAAGTCTGTGTCAAAAAAAAAAAAAAAAGCCAAAAAACCCCTAGTTGATTAGTTTGTCCGTAGGAAGGGGTGGATATGGAGTCCTCTTGAGAGTCAAGCATGTGATTTGTAAAGCAGTTATAACTAGCTACTTCCAGTTAGTTCAGTCTCTCAATAAGGTGAAGTCAGATCAAGAGTCCTAAATGCTGTCTATAGCTTAATCAAGAACCCATTGTTACCTAGGGCTTTACACCTCTTCAAACCTACGTAGAGAAAACAAAGCAGAACCTGATTTTCTGTTCTTTTTTATCTGTACTGTATCAACCTCTCTTGTATTCCCATCTTTTTAAAGCTATATCCTGTGGTGCTCCAGTTATTCCAGAGAACAGTGTCATTTTGGGCTCAAATTTTACATACCACAATAAAGTGGTGTACAGGTAGGAATTCGGTATGTTTGAAGTGCTGTGTTAATAACTGACTGAGAATGTGGCAGCAAATGCAAGTATGTCTGAATTGGGAGAGGGATCAAAATGGAGAGGAGCAAGATGGGATCAAAAAGGTAGAAAGGCATTTGGTTATAGATGTGCCTGTTCATTAGCAGAGCTAAATGTTTACTCTAGTACTGCTTTTCTATGTCCTGCAGAGAAAGGTGCTTTATGCAGGTGTGGATGAAGAGAGAAAAGGAATGACTGATAATGTTGTGCATAAAAGGCTCTATGTTTGATAGCACTTCTTTTTTCCTAACTCAGATGCAATGATGGGTACAACTTGGTGGGCAAAAAAGAAATTCTGTGCCTTGCTAGTGGCGTTTGGAATCATCCTCCCCCCTCCTGTGAAATGGTGACGTGCCCTAGTCCCCAGGATATCAGCAATGGAAGATACACTCTCAGTGGCACAGCCTACCTTTCCTCTGTGTCATACACCTGTGACAATGGATACAGGTAAATGCAGGAACATTCCTGAGCCAAATGCAGGCAGCATGCTTTCTAGAAGCTCTAACTTATGTCTGAGAGAGACAAAACTGGAATCATTGCTCAGAAAGATAAAATACGAAAACATAATTGAAAAAGACTTCTTTATATCTTGAAGGTACTTTCTATATTTTATCCTGAATTGATGCAGTTCAGAAAAGTCATTCAGGATTTGCTATATGCAAATCTGTGTAATAATTGCATTTTATCATCAAGCTCCAAAAAATACTTTGACTATTCAGAAAAATAGTTGTCATAATTGTTAAAAGTTCCCATTTGTCTTTATAGATCGTCATACCCCTACAGCTGTAGTACACATCCAATATTATTTTTGCTATTCTTTTACAATGCCTTTTGTGAAGGAACCTTCTGGAAGTTATTAATTGACTCCTTAAACTCTTTGTAGTAGTAATTTATTCTAGGCTTTTATTCTGTTTTACATTTGTAAGCAATTATATTGGAAACACCTTTTTAATATGCTGCAATTAAAAATTATTGCAGTAATGCTATATCCAAGGATGGGGCTCTAAGTGGGGGTTTCTGCCTCCCCTGGTATCTGCTGGTTCCTCTAGCAGATATACCCTGTCAGAAGTGGTCTCACACAAACCCATTTAGGTCTGATTGTTTCTGTGTTTTCCTGCTGCAAATATTTCCTTGTCCTGATGCAGGCAGGTAGGTGAGGGGTGTTTCTCAGTGAATGTTTTGATCCTGTTAATACAAATGGATACCTCAGCTGCAGTTGAGGTCACAGATTCACAGTGAGCTTATCTGTATCCCTCTAAGCCAGGCAGTGATTTTACCAATACCAAAGGGTTTTTTGGCTGTGGATTTTGGGCATATAGGAAGAAGACACCACATCAGTTTTAACTCTTTACCTGTCTAGCATAGCTTGATGAGAGAGGTCTTCTCTATTGTGGTCACCATTCCAGAGGAAGCCCTCACAGACAGTGTCTTATGCATTATTTCCGTATGTCTCTTCCTTCATGCACCTCTTAGGTGTTTTCAGTCTTAAAACATATTGTCACAGGTAGGCAGAGCCCACTTCCCTGACAAGGGTCTGTGCCAGAGCTGTTAGGGTCACACAGGTCAGTTTTGCTCTTTTCCATTAACTGTTCATACTGGAGAAGAGGAGACTGAGGGGAGACCTCATCACAGTTTTTACAGCTTCCTCGAGAGGGCAAGAGGAGAGACAGGCACTGATCTGATCTCAGTGGTGACCAGTGACAGAACCCAAGGGAGTGGCCTGAAGTTGTGTCAGGGGAGCGTTAGGTTGGATATTAGGAAAAGGTTCTTTACCCAGAGGGTGGTTGGGCACTGGAACAGGCTCCCCAGTCTGACACAGGTGACAGCACCAAGCCTGACAGAGTTCAAGAAGTGTTTGGATGATACATCAGGTACATGGTGTGACTCTTGGGGATAGTCCTTTGTGGGGTTAAGAGTTGATTAAGCTATGTTAGAAGGAGCCCTTCTAACTTAGCGTATTCTGTGATTCTGTGATTTCAGTCAGCTAAGGATGGGGTCTAATACCATTTGAGACCAGGCTGTAGGGAATCAGACACTCCTGCAAAGAGCTCCCTGGTATGATGTGGGACATATGAGGAACCCATAGCCAGCTGGGATGGTGCCAGTTGGATGCTAGGGGTTTCACCCAGGATATCTCAGACTGGTGTTGCACACCTCTGTTCAGACAACTGAGTCACACCCCTTGAACCAATGCATTGCTATTTCCTCAGCTAAGGAAACAAAAAAAGACCGTGACCTTCAAATGTACATGGCCATTCACTCCAGCAAAGACCTTTACCTCCTCAAGGAACTGAATGTGGGTTTTTTTAACAAACCTGAGCTGGAGAATTTCTTTTGGTCTTCTGGGTGAAGATAGTGGTGTAAGTTCTTGAGTGAATAGGGTCTCAGATAGAGGCCTAGTTGCAAGTTTAAAGCCTGACATGGCTCTGATGGCATGCAAGTAAATCTTTAAGATTGAACAAATATTTATTTCTTTAGTGCTCAAAGATGGGCAAAGCTACGGCAAAACTTATGTGTGTATGCAGAGAACATTGAGGGCCCACATGAAATCTAGCAGCTTTCTCTTCAAAGTAATTGAGAGACCAGGTCTTTTTTTTGAAGCACCAGAGTGCTTTTTTCATAAGCAGAGGGTGAGATTCTGGCCTCTGCTGAAGTCAGTGAGAGACACCTTGGTTTCACTGGGGCCAGGAAGCAAAACAATGCTTTCACTCTCTCTTCCTTATCTGGAATGAAATGGCAGCCTTAATAATGATCTTTGTGTCTCAGCCTTCAGGGACCTTCTGTACTTGTCTGTGCATCTTCAGGGAACTGGAACAGCACACCACCAGCTTGCAACATTGTGTCTTGTGGACCCCCTCCTGCCATCAAAGATGCGGTCATCAACGGAGATAACTTCACTTTTGGAAACACGGTCTCTTACACGTGTAAGGAAGGGTATGTAGTTTAGCACTACTGGACTAGGAGTCAGGATGAGTAAAACTGGTGCACTGTTTCACAAATCCTTTATAACTGCACGCTAATTCATTTTTACTAATGTCTTAACATTCTGGAAGTAAAGTGTGATGGAGATTTTTTTTGAGGGCTGTAAAGTAAGAATGATAATTTTTTAAGTTATTTCAGAGCAGCTGAATACACTCTGAAAGAGGAAAATGGATAGGACTCATGAGGAATGATAGATCAGTTCACTAGGAAGCTCTTTTCCTTGGAGTTACTACAAAACTAGTACTTCTGTGGTAAACTCAAAGCCCTAATCATAACAAGTCCTGTATATCTCATTAGGCTATAAGAACACCGTTTGGTGCAGTTTGACAACTATCTGTTGTGGTGTTCTAAAATTCTGCTTCCTTAAAATTATGACTCCTTGTTTATTGAGGTGCATTGTTTTTCATCTATTTCTGTCTGCTCAGTGTAGTGACCTTTTCAGACCATATTTCGTCAATGACGAGGCTCAATTTTGCTGATATTGAGGATGAATGTATTGCTGGACTCTGATCCTGCAAGAACCTTTGTACATAAAGATAACCTTTGGTTATCTTTACAGCCTGTGAGAATTCAATTCATTGAATTTCCTAAACCTACTCTGTCTAAAAGGCAGATCACGTATGCAGAACTTTTTAAGCCTGAAGTGACTGGAGAATTTTCTACTTCTTCTTGGTGTTAAAGGTTATATTGACAAGCCAGCATTTTTCTTATAAATTGGCTTTGCGATATTATTTGAAACACACACCCTAAGATTAGCTCAGTTGGTTAGAGCATGGTGCTAAGAACGCCAAGGTTGTGGGATCAATCCCTGTGTGGGCCATTCACTTAAGAGTTGGACTCGATGATCCTTGTGGGTCCCTTCAAACTCGGAATATTCTGTGATAATTGAAGCAAAGTATCCTTATTCTATTTTCTAGACCATATTATGGCTTTAAAAGCTGCTTCTCTTTCCTGTGCAAGCATTTTAAATGGGATAGGATAGCAGCATTTAAAGACTGTCACAGTTGTCTTGTCTGTGACAGTGGATCATATTAAACATTGGCACATAATAGGCTCTTTTTCTGGAGTCCAGTCATGAGGTGTGGAAAACATATCCTGCAAACAAGACAAACTACTTTTAGAGAAGTTGCCACCAAAATCTGAACAACCACTTGGAGAGTCACTGGGAGCATTGCAGTAGTTGTTGTTTCTTTGCCTTCTGTGAGTGCACACCACAGAGATCTCAAAACTAAAGAAAATAGCTGTCAAAGGTACTACACTATTGCCTGTTGCATGTTTAAGCAGCAGTTTTGAGTAGTCTGATGAAGAGCATGGAGTAAGGCCTGTCACTGCATCCCAGAGACAGATTAGAGAACTACAGCTAACAATATTCATGTGATAGAATTTCATTGTAAAAGATCGTTTTTTCTACTCAGCATTATTTTTTTAATTGGCTTTTATTACAGTTTTTACAAGGAGTTTTTAGGAAGCTTTTATGAAGTTCACTTGTGTATTATGGGCAAGAGTATCTCTGGGTACTCACTGAAGGGCTTCTCTTTGCTGGCAGGTGTGGCAATAGATTGATAGGGCTAGTGCAGGAACACAGAAGGCCTTTATGGGCTTTTGATCTCCTTCTTTTCCATTCAGTTTTGCTAAACAGAAATAATTTCTTGGTAGGATCATTTCTTTGAGGATTGTATGGACTGTTACAGTACAATACTAGGGGTTTTGTGGTAGTTCCAACCCAAATGGAAGATCAGAAATGGTAATCGTATGGACAGATGAGAAAGAAGCAATATATACAAGATGTGCCAGGATATCTATCATTGTAATACCTCACTCAGGGATATGTGGGTTTTAAGATTTTCCTTTTGAAGTTGATCATAGCTTTTTTAAAGGATCCTGTTCTTCTGGGGTGCTAGCAAACAAGCTCATACTGCAGGGGCTGTAGGAAACTGTAAGTAGCATTTGACAATTCTTGTCTTTTTGACTTCCTGTCCACAGTTACACATTAGTTGGCCCTGCAACTGTAGAGTGCTTAGCCAGTGGCAAGTGGAGTGTGAGCCACCAGCAGTGCTTGGCAGTATCCTGTGACGAACCACCCCATGTGGAAAATGCATCACCAGAGAGTGGCCACCGCCTCTTCGGTGATATAGCTTATTACTTCTGCTTGGATGGCTACAGCCTAGCTGACAACTCTCAGCTGCTCTGCAATGCCGAAGGGAAGTGGGTGCCTCCAGAGGGCAGGGACATGCCCCACTGCATAGCTGATTTCTGTGAGAAGCCATCCACCGTCTCATACAGCATCCTGGAGTCCATTAGTAAAGCCAAGTTCGCAGCTGGCTCCGTCGTGAGCTTCAAGTGCATGGAAGGCTTTGTTCTGAACACTTCGGCGAAGATCGAATGCCTCCGAGGGGGCCAGTGGAATCCTTCTCCTCTGAGCATCCAGTGCATCCCCGTTCGCTGCGGAGAGCCTCCCCACATCAGCAATGGCTACGCCAGTGGGTCCAACTACAGTTTTGGAGCAGTGGTGGCTTACAGCTGCAACAAGGGGTTCTACATCAAGGGAGAGAAGAAGCGGACCTGCGAGGCCACTGGCAACTGGAGTGGCAGTTTGCCCACATGCCACCCAGTGTCCTGTGGAGAACCACCACAGCTTGAGAACGGCTTTATTAAGGTACATAATGAGTTTTCTCCTCTGCCTGGTACCGTGGCAAACTGAATACACTGAAGACACTTTCACAACTGCTGCTGTTGGGGTTTTCTTTTTTCCATTTTGCTCTCATTATAAAACTGAGAAAGCACATGAATGGATGGAATAAAAAAAGTGGGTGGATTTGCAGCAGAATCGTGTCTGAAAAGCATGGAGACTTCCATGGGATTTCCTATCATAAGGTGGGATTTCACTTAGGAGACTCAAGGTGCCCTGTGACATTCAGTTGTTCTCCTTAATGTCTTACTCTTCATTTATTTGATTCAAGGGTAGTTTTCCAGTGCCTTCTGGAGACACTTGGAAGTACTGTTGCCAGTTCACAAGCCTTGCTCTTTTCACTGCTATTAAAAAAAGTCTGATTTGTAGTAGATAAATCATCTTGGGATTTCTCTTCTTTCAGTGTGAGAATACTTCTTTACTAAAGTCAGAATTTCCCTTTCCTTATCAAATTACATTACAACAATGCCTGAAGTTAAAAATTTCCTTGTGGCAGCCCAAACCAGTAACAACTGCTTAACCTGTGTTTTGCTTTGATGTACAAGAATATTGTGGTGAGGAAGATCAATATTATAAAGATTGAACTTTGAATTTTTGAATCATTTTTCTCTTGAACATCCCTCATCCTTCCTCATATCTAACTACCAGGGAATCCACATTTGCTAAAAGCTGGAAGGGGGGCAGTTGGCATCCCAGTTCCTGTTTGGGTTTCCAGCAGTAATAGCAACAATTTCTGTTCAGACTCCGACACAGTTACATCCTCTAATTAATGCATATCATTCTGTTCTGTCTTCCTTATGTAGTCTCACTCTTTCATATGTTCTTTACAATTAGAGACATTTTTTAATACCTCAGTTAGAGCTCAGCCTGCAACTTCAAGGTGCTCCTCAGCTGCCTGCTCAAGGCACTGCACCTGCATGTTTGGCATTTATAAACATCTCCTAGTAACAGTAGATTTGAGGTCTCCAACCATAGGTACATCTGTAAGCTAAAGAATCATGACAACAGTAGGCCATTTCATGGCAGCTTCCCCTGAACCATTTCTTTTCCATCTTCCTCTCCACATATTTTTCGGCCTCATGGGTCAGGAAGGGAGAAAGCAGAGGAATTATTTTCTAGGTTGTGCTTTATAAGCCTTGAATTCTCTATTTTCTTCTAGTAGTGCTCGCATATTTCCTGCCAGCAGAGTGCTTCATTTGAGGTGAGATGTTCTTTGTCAGTTATTTGTCTTCATTCCTTTTCAGACATCCTTTACGGCTGCCAGGGATTCAGCTAGAAGCTAGACCAAGAGAACAGAAGAAATTAAATCAGTCTCTTTTTGCCCTAATCTTGCATCTTCATTTCAGACATGTCCCTGTCTTGTCTGTTTTGCAGGAAACAACTGGACACTTCTTTGAGAATCAGGCAAATTACCAGTGTGACTCTGGTTACCAGCTGGTTGGAAGCTCAGTGTTTATCTGCCAAGCAAATCGACAGTGGTACAGTGAATCACCTCCTTACTGTGCTCCCCTCAGCTGTGGAAAACCACCACCCATCCAGCATGGCTACTCCAAGGGAGAAACTTTTGATATGGGCTCCAAAGTAGAGTTTTTCTGTGATGAAGGCTATGAGCTGATTGGAGATGTTTCCTGGACATGTCAGAAGTCTGGGAAATGGAGCAAAAAGCGAAGCCCCAAGTGTGTGCCAACAAAATGTCCAGAACCACCCTTGGCAGAAAATCAGCTGGTCTTGAGGGAAGTGACTTACCAAGTCGGTGTCGTACAGTTCTCCTGCAAGGAAGGTTATGTTTTGCATGGCTCCCCTGTGCTGAAATGCTTGCCCTCCCAGCAGTGGAATGATTCCTTTCCCTTCTGCAAGGTTGTACAGTGTTCTGCACCTCCCTATATCCCCTTTGGTGACCCCTTGACTTCGTCCCTTCATTTTGGTAGCACTGTGAAATACATCTGTGTGGATGGGTTTCTACTGAAGGGTGAGTCCACCATCAAATGCCAGGCTGATGGCTCGTGGAGCTTGCCTTTGCCAGAATGTATCCCTGTGGAGTGCCCCCAGCCAGAAGAAATTCAGAACGGTATAGTTGATGTGCAAGGCCTCACCTTCCTAAGCACAGCCCTCTATACATGTAAACCAGGCTTTGAACTGCTAGGGAACACAACTGTCCTCTGTGGAGAAGATGGACAGTGGCTTGGAGGAAGACCAGTTTGCAAACCTATTCAGTGCCCAAGGCCTAAGAAGATCCTCAATGGCAAATATTCATTCACAAGCTTCCATTATGGGCAGACGGTTAGGTATTTCTGTGACAGAGGTTTCCAGCTCCAAGGGGAGGAAACGCTGAGGTGCCTAGAAACAGGAGAGTGGAGTACAGAGGTTCCCTCATGCAAAGCCATAAATTGCCAACCCCCTCAGCCCATTGAGAATGGTTTTGTGGAGGGTGCAGATTATAGCTACGGGGCCATGGTCATTTACAGCTGTGTGCCAGGCTTCCAGCTGTCGGGCCTCGCCATGCAGACCTGCGAAGAATCAGGCTGGTCTAGCTCCACACCAGCCTGCCTTCCAACAGACTGTGGCCTGCCTCCTCACATTGACTTTGGGGAGTATGTGCATCTGAAACACGGGGAAAGACGTTCTGACCGGGAGGGTGTTACAGAGAGTCCCTCCCTTTCACGTGCATTGTTGGCTGACAATTTGAAAGACTTCCAAAGTTCCTTGAAGGACGACAGTGCAATGCAGCTCACCACCTTCTTGTTTGGAACTGTCATTTTATACACATGTTACTCTGGGTACGAGCTGCTGGGAAACCCTGTTCTAGCTTGCCAAGAAGACGGGGCTTGGAACGGCACTGCCCCTGCCTGTGTTTCAATAGAGTGCTCTTTGTTGTCACCCCCAGAGAACGGTTTTTTACATGTCACTGAGAACACGCTCGGCAGTGCAGTGCAATACAGCTGTAGGCCAGGATTCACCCTTATTGGCTCTGACACACGGCTGTGTTTGCCAAGTCGGCAGTGGAGTAACACTGCTCCGTACTGCAAAGCAGTAACCTGCAATTCGCCTGCCCAGCTTATGAACGGGAAGTTAAGAGGGGAAAACTACACGTACGGTAGTGTTGTCTACTACGAGTGTGATCCTGGTTACCAGTTAAATGGCCCCACAGAGAGGAGATGCCAAGAGAACCAGAAATGGGACGGCAGTGAACCAATCTGCATTCCTGTTTCCTGCAGCCCACCGCCAGTTTTGGAGAATGGTCAGGTGACTGGAGAGGAGTACACATTCCAGAAACACACAGAGTATAGCTGCAACGAAGGTTTCCTGTTAGACGGGGACAGGAGTAGAGTCTGCCTTGCAAATGGAAGCTGGAGTGGAATCACTCCAGTTTGCAAAGCTGTAACCTGCCCTGTGCCACTGCCTCTTCCCAATGGAAGAACTACAGGCTCAGATTTTAGCTTTAAGAAAGAAGTGCGCTATCACTGCAATGAAGGATATAGCCTGCAAGGAATGTCTACACTTACCTGTCAGAGTGATGGTACTTGGAATTCAGAAGCTCCACACTGTGAACCAGTTATTTGTGGACCCCCTGAAGACATCTCCCATGGCTTTCTGAATGGCTCAAGCTTTACCTATGGGCAATTTGTCCAGTATGTGTGCTTCCCCAGTTACGAGCTGCATGGCAATCCTTTACGGCAGTGTCTGTCCAATGGCTCCTGGAGTGGAAGCCCTCCATCTTGCCTGCCCTGCCTATGTCCTACACCACAGATTCAGAATGGGGTCGTTCTTGGTACAGTTTTCAGCTGTGGCATGAGTGCCCAGTTTCAATGCCTGGAGGGCTTCAAACTGCTGGGGCCTTCAGAAGTCACCTGTGAGGCACCTGGCAGGTGGAGTTCAGGGTTTCCTCGCTGTGGGCAGATTTCCTGCGGCTCTCCACCCATCATCCCCAACACATTTATCAATGGAAGCAGCTCTGAAGATGAGAACACCATCATCTATACCTGCTTGACGGGTTTTATCATGAAGGGGAGTCCAAAACTGACTTGTGTGGAGACTGGTGTGTGGAAGAAGCCTTACCCAAGCTGTGAGCTGTTAAGTTGTGGCCCACCACCATCTGTCCCAAATGCAGAGATTCTTGGGAACGCTTACACATATGGGAGTAAGGTCCAGTACAGGTAAGGATGATGCTGCTATTCTGTTTGCATAAAAAAATCCATGAAGGAATGAAGATGAAAGGTTTACGTACCCTCAGTGCAAGTTTTCAGTGCTGAGACTGACAAATCCCGTGTTCCCATGCACTTTATAAAATATTATTTGGATGACTTGTGAAAACTCCAGAAAGGTATTTCAGCCTGTTGGGCTGCACTTCTCCACTGACTTTAATTTCCATTTTGCTTTCCTCTTCTCCTCCTCTGAAACACTAGTCTCAGCATACAGGTTTTGTTAGCAGGTAACAGCAACAGTCAGCAGGGTGTGCAATTTTTCTCCTCTTTTGGCACTGCATTCATGCTTTCCATCTGCTTCAGGTGCCTGTTGTAATACATATGGGCTCATCTCCCTCTTGTCCCATTTTCTGTACTGCAACTCTATGCTGCCAGCAAGTAACTCCTTTGTCAGATACAAGAGTGAGGGTTTTTTGGTTAATTTCCTGAAGTGTGTATGCTGCAGAGCTGTTTTCTCCAAGGTGAGGAATGGCTTGTCAGAAGGAAGATGGTTTTCTGACAGAAAAAGCAAAGAAAGGTATGGGACAGAACTGGGAGATGGCAAGTGGATGAATTTAGCAATATCAGTTTTATCTATACAGCTTTGACAAGGTGAAGGGGTAACTTGTCACTGCCATTCTACAAGTGAACTCACTTGTGCTAGCTCTTGGTAAAGCACCATGTGGAATAGAACAAATAAGCCTTAAACGTCTGAGCAAATGGTCTGTTGTCAGCCTGAGGCTTGGTTTGTTCTTGGAAGAAAGTGAGATGATCTTTAAAATTACATGGTATTCCCACACACTGTTTACCTCACCAAAGACCCTCCATGCAAAGGGAAGGGTGGTATAGGAGCTGCACCCTCCAAGCACTAAAGCCTGTGATGCTGCAGCAGCATGAAGCAACTAGAGATGAAGTCTAAAGTCTCCAGCTCTTGCAACAGAATGAACCCAGTACAGATGTGCTCCTTACAGGCTTACCTTGAAATAATAGAGAAATCTCAAGGTACACTTATTAACAACTAATGCTGAAAAATTACTGTCCTGACTTTCTAATTTATGGGTTAGCTCATTCCTAGCTGTGTCTCTGTGGTCAGGTCTTCGTGCTGTGTTGCAGATGCCTGGAAGGTTACACAATGGTGACAGAGGTGGATGAATGCATTTGCCAGGAAGATGGACAGTGGTCTCCTCAAAGTATTTCCTGTTGCCCCAGGAATTGTCCTCTCCCAGGAAATATCACTAATGTAATGGTACTTGGGAACAACTTCACTGTGAACACAAGCATCACTTTGTCATGTGTAGAAGGCTATGTTCTGGTGGGAGCAAGAACATCTACATGCAAGGTATAGTTTTATTAGCACTGTTTTATTTTGATGGCTTTGTTGAATGAGGAGTCCTTCTCATACCCTTGTTACCTTTTGGCCCTTAATTGGACACAACAAAAAAAATGAAAGCATATCCTGCAAAATATGGTATGCCTACTTGTTGCCCAGTAAGAACAATTATTAGTTTTCTATGTATAGACTCTCAGAACTAGAAATTAATGATTTCTTCTTCCATCCAAAGCTAAAGCTGTCCTCTTGTAAAGCATTAGTGTTATCAGATTTCAGACATTAAATCATGTCTGAGATTTTAAAAAATTATGTCCAAGATTTCTAATGTATTTTGAGGATTGTATGCAGAGCTCCTTTTCTTCAGACTACTATTTTAACCCACTGTAAACCTGTAGAAACTTGAATCCTCTGTATGCTAAAAGCAAACGTCCTCATCAGTCCCACTGTTAATCTCTTGTTACATTAGTCGTGGAGAACTTTGTCTTAAGCTTGTAAATAGACTTTTAAAGTCAGCAAGTATGCTTAAATGAGAAAAGCTAAGCATGCGTGTTTTTGCAGAATAAGCACTTCACAAGGAAAGGTTTTCCCCTTATTTTGAGGAAGATCTGTTTGTTTCAAAGATCTCTGGAAGTAGGAGTAGATATCAGACTTCCCTTAGCAAGTCAGGGAAAGGAGCTGAAGCACTCAGTCATGGTGTTAAACATTCAGCCAGGAGAGAAATACAAAACTTGAAATCAGGCAGATGTAGTTTTCATTCTCCTGATGTGTTACCTGAGCAATTAGGTGACCTTGTACAAATGAACTTGCTTTTCCAAGCTGCTTTTTCCCATTTTACTTTTCGTTCCTTCTGTCTTTTAAGTCTTAATTTAAGCATTCCTACCAAAGTTAAGATCCAGTCTATGTTGATATCTTAAAGGTGTTACTTAAATTAATTACTGAGTTTTATTAGGAAATGCGTAGATGATGTTACCTTAACCATATCTCTAAACCCACAGCAATTGGATGCTTCTATTATGATTTCTCTTTTTCATTTAGGTATGAATTAAGCATATCAAGCAGAGCTTTACCATTCTAATTACATTCATTTTTCAGGAGAATGGTGTTTGGGTGCCACCATTTTCTGATGACATCTGCATTCCTGTGTCCTGTGGAATTCCAGAGTCTCCAGAACATGGGTTTGTGGTTGGCACTAAATACAATTACAAAGATGTGTCTCTTTATAAATGTGATTCTGGCTATGAATTACAGGTAAGTAAGCTCAAATCTCCAGCAGTTTAAACCTCTAGTTGTCATTTTCAGTTCCTGTGTGATGGCTGTGGTTTGTCTGGCCCTCACTGATGTATCCCCTTAACTGGCACAGAGGCTGGATATCTGCTGGCTTTGTTATTGCCGCTGGAAAGCTACTGGTATGACTGGGATGGTCTTGAATGACTTAAGGGTATAATTGAAGCAAGTATAAGAATCCTATTCAGGGATATATGTCCAGCAGATATCTTTCAGTGTTGGGCTTTTTTTTTAGCTGAAGCAAATACAGCATTATACATGCTTGTGACCATAAGTCATGGAAGAGTTAATTTCTCATGTGTTGCTCCCTTGACCTGGTTCTCTGGACAGAGTTAGATTGCATTCTTCCTTCCATTTCATAACATCATAAGCATTATGTCAGCTGCATTGTGCCTTTCAGACTTAAAGCTCCTGATAAACTCCACTGCCCTCAGTTCTATGACATTGCTAGATGGTATTAAAGTGATATATCAGAGAGATTCCAGTTTGTTCAATGGCAACTTTATTCCCTGAAGGAGAAGGAATCAAAGTTCTTTCCTCTCCATTGTTTTTATTATGGCTTTTATCCCTACCTGAGCTCTGGAGCAGCACTGCTTTCCTGGTATCAGGACTCAGGCTGGCGAGTTCAGAGCTGCCTCAGGTGTGTTTTCAAAAGCTGCCGTGAATTTAGAAATGATCATATATTGCTGAGGCACAGCATGACCTCCACAATCCCCAGGTGATGGCAGAATCATGAGGTGGTGAGGTGTTCTTAGGACAGAGAACTGCTCTTAACACTGGTTTTGTACACATCAGGCAGAATACTTTCCAAATATGCAATATCATTGGTGATGGAGGTGTTGGTATTTAGACAGAAAGGTAGAGTTGCTGTTCCAAGTAATTTTTGAAGGCAATAAACCTGTGCTTTCATACAGTAGCAAGTTCTTCCAAGCTTTCTATTCCAGTTTCGCCATCTAGTGTCAGTCTGTCTCCCTGCCGTTTTAAGAGAAGTTTTGTTTTTTCCCTTTGGGAAGCAAAATCCATTAGGTGTGATGTCATACAACAGTAGTCGTACAACAACAGAAATAATGTCATTTATAGGCAAATTTTGCAAAGGAGCACTTGGAATGTGTTCAGATCAGCACATCACATTTATAAAACTCGAGCTTGTACTATTGTTGAAAAAAATTGCTACTTAGATTTCCTGTGAGTCCTGGAAGGAGAAAATTTGTCATCATACAACATTCCTGGGAACAAGAATGGTAAAACTAACAAAAATGGATGATACTCCAGGAAGAAGGGCAAGAAAAATAACTAACTAGTATCACAAATATTTGGTTTAGAAT
This sequence comes from Pyrocephalus nanus, assembly GCA_038380795.1. Lineage (NCBI taxonomy): Eukaryota > Metazoa > Chordata > Aves > Passeriformes > Tyrannidae > Pyrocephalus > Pyrocephalus nanus. The sequence continues at coordinate 60,705,565 of CM076263.1, read as the reverse complement.
AATTTTACAGAAAGTTCTACCCAAGTAGACTTGAGCTGTAGCATTTAAGTTTCTCTTTACATGGGTTGCATGTGAAGAGGAAACCTCCTCACCTTGCTGGATACTGAAGTTGATGGGAGAAAAGAGTTAAATAAGTAAAGTTGTTCTTTGAGCATCTTCTTTTTTTCACAGGGTGATGCAGAACGGACTTGCCAGGAAGACAAGCTTTGGAGTGGCACAGTGCCGGTGTGCAGAAGTACGTTCCACCTGAGTCTATCACTTAATGTTGGTCAAGGGTGATATTACACAACAGAAAACACTAATGCACATTTTGCTTTATAACTCATACTGTCTGCATTTTACCTAAAAATTTTTGGTAAGTACAACTGTTAACAGCCTGGAAGAGTTGCAGAATTACAGTCATGTGCAGGTAGTAGTGTGAAGGAAATCACTCCACCTTTCTGCCTTGATCCTGCTGTCTGCTCTGCAGACAGCTTCCAGGCCTCTGAATGCATTAGTTGCCAGCAGTCAGAGGTACTTAGCATCCTCAAATTAACTCTTTTCATTCTCAAAGGTACTTCACTTATGTGAGATGTCACTGGCTGCAGTGCCAGTGAAATTTCTACATAAATGTTTATGTGGACTTCAGCTGTTGGCTGAAAGTGGCAACAGTTTCCCGAGGCTTCCTGCCAGCGCAGCCACAATAGATTTTTTCTTTTAGCAAGAACTGGAAACACCAAGCGTAATTCTATTCTGCTACTCAGGAAAAAAATATCTGGCAATGACCAGACAAGTGCTGTGCTCTTTCCCTTTTTCTTAGAGTGAAACCTGTGAAGGAGCTGTGAACAGGACAGGCCATGTATGTTATGTTTGATTGGAAAGTATTGCTTACATTACAGGAATATCATGTGGACCCCCAGACATGATAGAAAATGGATCTGTTCAGGGAGAGGAGTTCCTGTTTGGCAGTGAAGTTTTTTACAGCTGTGACCCTGGCTTTGAGCTACAGGGACCAAGCCGAAGGATTTGCCATGTTGACAAAAAGTGGAGCCCTTCTGCCCCTATATGCATGCGTAAGTAGCAAGCAGAGCAACACTGTGTCCGGGAAATCTAAGAGTGCTTTGGCTGGCTTCCTCAGTCTTCCCCTGCAGCAGGGAGAGGCTGCTATAAAGGAGGGGCCAGAGGAAAAGCTGGCAGAGAAGTTATCATTGGCATTTCCTCAACGATCTGAAGGGAACGGGAGCTCCTTTTGACACATTAAAATGGTATAAACACAGTCATACTCAGATCAGTAGAGTGGGAGTGAGGCCTGCTGTATTTGACTTGTCTTGCACTGTATTCTGTGGAGCCTTGGGCATCATGTCTGTCCCTGCCATGCCAAAGCTAATATATCCTGTCCGCTTCTGAAGACCATGACTGTGCTCCCTAGGATCAAATCTTGGCTCACTGTGCAGTAGAAGATGGCTAATTGTGGGAGCATGGAAAGAAGGATATATTACTGATTTCATACAGCTTATACATAAAATGCCAATTATAGTCTTTACAAATGAACGATTTTCCATCTTCTCATGGTGATGTCATAGTCATATCCCTTGCATTCTTCTCTCTCACCTTTGATGAATTGCCTGGTCTTCACAGTGTGGGACAAGGGGTCAAGATCCTTCTTAACTAATGTCACTTTTCTTAAGCACATCTTGAGATGACCTTCCACCATAGGGGAGTAAAGTGGAATTCAAATGCAGGATCTGGCCTACTCAGAAGAAATATTCCACATAGCTCTGTTGGATTAAACACCTCATAGCTTGCAACACCATCAGATACATTTGGACACATTCTCAGATGTCTGCACTGTGAATCCCAGAAGAAAGAGCAGGGAAGGCATTCTATAACCCTTCTCCATGTAATAGTTCACAGCTTCTTTCTTCCTGTCTTTCCATCAATTCAGTGTGTGTGAACAGAGCTGTCAGACAGTGTGTAACTGACAGACAGAATAGCCTTCAGTGTGTGTGTAAGCTCCAAAAGTTTTCTTCTCTCCTAGAAATTACTTGCGGGCTGCATCCTTCCATAGAAAAAGCAGAGGCCATTTCTACAGGAAGCACATACAGAAGCAATGTAACCTTCATGTGCAACTCTGGATACCATCTTGTTGGGCCCCAGAATATCACATGTCTTGCCAACGGGAGCTGGAGCAAACCCTCGCCATTGTGTGAAGGTGACTGTTCAGTTTCATGTCCTTGCACATTCTGATCTGGGATAACCAGTAGCCCCTCCCTTACTCATGCACATTGCACATCAAATGATCCAGGGATCATGTTACTAGAAACTGTTCTGTCATGTAGCTTTTCTGGATTATCTGTCAGTGACTAGAAAGAACATTTTACATGTTCTGCCGTACTGACCCTAGTATGAAGTCATAAATGTGGCCTCTCTTCCCCACCACTGACACATTTTACTGACCTGAAAAAGCATAAGGCTGCGGCTTTTCACCATCACTGGGAGGAGCTCCTTCTCTAGCTTGGCTGCATTTCCTTCCCATGGCTACTGAACTCTCCCTCAATGTTGAGTCATGATTTCTTACTCTGTGGCTGCTGTAAACATATTGTGTGACTAATTTAGGAATTGTTGGAAGTTCGAATCTACTACCAAGCTGAATTAAAGAGACCTCTGTCTTTGCAGAGACCAGATGTGAAGTTCCAGTTTCCTTGATGAACGGGGAGGCAATTTATGAAAACAATACAGTTGGCAGTACAGTAACATATCTCTGTGAGAGGGGATACAGCTTGGAAGGAGAATCTGCTGCAGAGTGCACAAGAGATGGAAGATGGAGTAATCCCTTACCTCTCTGTAAACGTATGTGTTTGCTTTGTAATGGAAAAGGGGTCTTCATTTGTAAAAATTACAGGCCATTCTTCCTTTAAACTGACAGTAAATCAGAGCAATTTTCACAGATCTTTGTGGAAATGTACTGTAATTTTCTTCTGGACTAGCCACGAGCAGCATTTATCCTTGTAGTTTAAGAAACAGGTTTGGCCTAAAGTAGGAGATTTGTTGGTGTGCATCCCATTTTTGCAGAGGAAGAAAGGGAACAGATTCTATTTCTACTGCTTTTCATATGATTTGGTTTTGAAATTCACAGAAACTGTTCTGAAGTGTTCTTCTCCTTCTATCCCTTTTTCTTCCCTTATCCTTTTCCCTCACACCCTTTCTTTGAACAGCAAATCCTTGTCCTGTGCCTTTCATAATCCCAGAGAATGCCCTTCTGTCCGAGGTGGATTTTTATGTTGGTCAGAATGTATCCATCAGGTGCAGGGAAGGCTACCAGCTGAAAGGGCAGTCTGTGATCACCTGTAATGCTGATGAGACCTGGACTCCAGCAACAGCAAAGTGTGAAAGTAAGTACAAGGCCTGTGGTTCCTTAGGGGTTGGTACTTTCCAGAGAGTTTGTGACCCCAACTGTAACACAGAGCGTGGCAGCACAGACCTGTCAGCAGAGCTCTCCACCCAGATGCAGGTATTCTGGAAAAACAGAGCTTTTGTCTGCCACTGGCCTTTTGAGAGATGAGTCACTCTGAGACATCCAAGCACATAAAGGTGACCTAAGAAGCTCTATGGAGGAGTTGCGTTTTCTTTCTTTGTAACAGAGTTATGTCTTTAAAAGGATCCAGAGTATGTCTGTGTGGGTTGGTGCCCCGAGAGCATTTGTCCTACTATCTACTAGGCCCTTCTGTAAATTTCTTCTCAATTTGCCTTTTGGAAGCACTGGAGCTAGGATTTGTTGTTGGATACCATAAATATCCTAAGAATGGTTCCTCGGAGATTATGAGTGACAAGACAAGAGTTGTAGGGAAGGTACTGCCTTTTATTTGATTTATTGATACTGACAGAAAGCGTAGTGTCCTTTTGCAAGCGCATCTGAAAGTCGTATGGCTTCTTGCAGGCAATATTGTTTAGATTCATGGAATCATAGAATGGTCTGGGTTGGAAGGGACCTTAAAGATCGTCTAGTTCCAACTCCCCTGCCATGAGCAGGTGTGCTGTTCACTAGATCAGGTTGCTCAGGGCCCCATCCAACCTGACCTTGAACACTCTCAGGGGTGGGGCATCCACAGCTTCTCTGGGCATCCTGTTACAGTGGTTCACAACCCTCTGAATAAAGAATTTCTTCCTAACATCTAATGTAAACCTGCCCTCTTTCAGTTTTAAAGCATTGCCCCTTATCCCATACCTATCTGCACTTGTAAGAAGTCCCTCTCCCTCTATTTTTAAAAGATTACTTAAGATACACTGGAGGGCCGCAGCGAGGTCTCCCTGAAGCCTTCCCTTATCCATGCTGAATAACTCCAGCACCCTCAGCCTGTCCTCGTAGGAGAGGTGCTCCATCCCTCTCATCATCTTCTTGGCCCTCCTCTGGACCCACTCTAACAGGTCAATGTCTTTATTGTGCTGAGGACCCCAGAACTGGACTCATTACTCCAGGTGGGGTCTCATGAGGGCAGAGTAGAGTGGGATAATCACCTCCCTTGACCTGCTGGCAACTCCTCTAATCATGCAGCCCGGGATACAATTGGCTTTCTGGGCTGCAAGTGCGCACTGCTGGCTTGTGCCCAACTTTTCATCCATGAGAACACCAAAGTCCTTCTCCACAGGTCTGCCCTCAAGGACTTCTTCTCTCAGACTGTGAGAAGAAGTGCAACCCACATGCAGCGCTTTGCGCTTGGACTTGTTGAACTTCATAAGGCTGCCATGGTCCTACTTCTCAAGTTTGTCCAGGTCCCTGGACACCCTTTCACTGATTTATCATCACAGGTGTGTCTGTGACTCCTGCCCTGGACAGCATTGTGTCCAGGTTTAGAAACTGTATTGTGTAGGCATTGCAGCTCACCTACCTCTGGATGATTTCTTTTGTTTAGAGATATCTTGCGGTCCCCCAGCTCACATAGAGAATGCTCTGATTCGTGGTAGCTTCTATCAGTATGGAGACATGATCACCTATTCATGCTACAGTGGGTACATGCTGGAGGGCCCCCTGAGGAGCATTTGCTTAGAAAATGGAACATGGACAACACCACCCACCTGCAAAGGTAAGTCTTTTTTATGAATAGAAGCATATTTTAACTTTCCATAAGCACAGAACTTAGCTGCAATAAAAATTAAATTGAAATTTTTGCAGTTTCAGTGCAGCCATAGTTTCACTCAAGGCATTTAAAGTCCAGGTTGTTGCTTTATTTCCATGGGAGGGAGGGCTTCCACAATTTTGCTCTTTAGTCCATGGTAATCTTATAGTTCCTTTTGCTACAATGTTGTATCACACAGGGAAGATCTTTTATATTCTCATCTTTTGTAAGAAAGTGACAGAACTAGCCATCTTCTTGACAAGCTGAGCTGTTTCAGATAAGCACTGCCAGTCAGCTTTTCACAGTCAAAAATCAAGAACGGCAGAAAACAAAATAGAACAAATGGGTGCTTAGTCCCTCATTATGTTTAAAGTGTGACAGCTCTAAAAATTGATTTGCAATAAAACACTTAAAGACAGATTGATACAGCTCACTAAATAATACACATTAAATACTGATAGAAAATCCATGGGTTTAACAAAACAACAAAGTATAGCCTGTCTACCCTTGGCATACCAGCAGCTATATGTATCCTTTTGGTCTATTGAGATAAAACATTCACTTGTTTAAGTTACAGAATTAACTTTCCAGTATATAAGATTCAAATAAATAAAAAGTTTTGAACAGAAAAGGGGGGGGAAACAAACACAAAACATAAGAGATGATAAACTCAACACTTAAAAATATATATAAGCCTATTCCAAGAACCCCTCATCAGTTTTTTTTTGTACAAATTCTGACAGTAAAATGTTATGAATGCTAAGACCTAAGATAATTCAGTTCCCCTACTCTATGAAAGCAGGCACTCTGTTAAAATTCTGTATCTGATAATGCCTAAAAATCATTGATCAGTAGACCATTTTGAGGAGACCTAGAGCCAAAGAAGTGGGCTTGTAACTCCTGAACATTTCAGGAATCGAGAAACTGCTCCTGGAAAACAGGTTTCTCTTGTTTTTGTGACCAGGGCTTGCCATTGCCATTAAGAATCACCCACTGAGTAGCCAAATAGAGAAGATCTACAGTAAAAGCACCAGAGTTACTTCAGATGTCATGAGGTATCCAAAAGTCCTGTTAGAAATTTACACTCCTGAAGCATCAGGCCATTTTTGAAAAGTTTGTCACATGTGTCTTCATTTCTTTCTAAACTGTGATGGCTACAGAATTCAAGGGATCCCTGCATAATAGCTACTCTGCCTAAGATAGAATTCACTAGCAAAATTATTTGTATATTATCTCTCAAGATTGTGGAACTTCACATTCTTCAAATGCCCCTTTAATATCACCAGCTTTGCTTTTTATTCTTACTTAATATTTATTAGTTACACAGAAGCCACCTACTTTATGCCAAGGAATGTAATTTTGTGCTAAGAGAGGTTCTTAACAGTGGTTATCAACAGCCAGGAAGGGCTGATCTGCATACCACTGTCCTGTTTGCAGCAGTGTGAAGTCTACTGGGACTGTTCAGAGAAATACACATTAGGGAAAATTATTTCAAAAAAACGAAGTGATGAGGTGGACAGAAGATGAGGGTGGAAAACAAAGCAGAATAACCTGTGTATTAAGAGAAGGAAATAGTAATTTGCCCCCTCTTTTCACCGAAAAGGGGAACTAAGGAGAAATAAAAGGGGAACTAAAAAGAACTAAAAGTGTTTCTGAGAGGATTGTCCTGCCTTTTCATGACACATGTCAAAGTAATCTTTCAACTGCTTTTTAGTTCATGTGAGTGATTTGCCTAACAAAAGTCCTACAGGACCCAAGCCTTTGTGGTCTACATCAGAAGCAACATGAAAGCACTCTTTGTAATGACTCATGCTGCATTTCTTGTTTATGGCTGTGTGAGTTGATTATTAATGTGTCCTAAGCCTGCTTGAAATGTTCTATCCTGGTTGAACAGGTTAGTTAACGTAAATATTATAATTAAAAGCAGACTTCGTTAGCTTCTTTGGAAGGGCTCTCACCACAGCTGCACTTGCCTGAATCACCGCTGGTTAGAGGTTGCAGGCCAGATTCTGATCTGAGTTTCAGGGTGAGAAGTATTGCCCTGGATCTGCTGATTGTAAACACCTGCAGGACTCAGCAGGCTGCACAGATGCACACAGCTCACCTGATTCCAGTTTCTGAAGTGCTCTAAAATCTGTCTTGTCTGTTTGCCCTCTTCACACATCTTGCTGACTGGGAGTGGTCAGCGTGGAGCTGCCAACAAGAAAGTTCATAACCCAGCAGCAAACAAGAGCATTATGAGAGGGAAGCTGAGGCCTGGAGGAAATTGTTCACTTGCAACCACAGGGAATCTTTTCGGAAAAGCTGAGAACAGATAAGAGATTTTTTTTCCCCCTTCTTACCCATGTTTGTCTTGCAGTTTAATGCTTTTGTGTCCTCTGAAGATAACTCACAGGCATGGACTTACAAGGAGATCTCAAAACATTGATACCATGGGTGTAAATATACTACTAGTAACTGAAGACACAATTCATCGTCCCTATTCTCTCCACAGCACATCAGGACTGCATTTGCCCTGCTTGCTTTCACAACAGCCGAAAAAAGATAATGAGATCTCAGCTTAACTTCCAATCCTGAACCTTTCTCTGTCTTGTCTGTCAAGTTAAGAATAATCCCCACAGCTACAGGCAAATAGTCCAGACAAATAGTGTCTGCTTGCCTAAATTGGCATATAACAAGTGCACACCTAGCGATGATATTGTGTTATTCAGTTTCACAACCAGGACCTCGGCAGAAATCCAGGAATAGCCTATCTCTGCCTGAGATCCTGGATTGCACAGTGGCATGGAGTTTCTGTCATTCATAAAAATTTCTGTAGAGCAGTTCTTGTAACTCTTGGAATATTTGCATCTTCTCCATTGACAGAGAGAGAGTACATTTTGGAGAACATCTTTCATGGGCTTTGAATTTAATGTGGGATATGATTTATACACAAATCTTTTATCTCAAAACCCATTATACATTCATGGGATATTGTTTAAGTGGTGTGGATCATACAAAGCTTTAAATGGTTTTTAATTGCACAAAAGAAATCTGTTTGGCACTTTATTCTGCTTTAGTCAACACCCGGCGACAAGCTGTCTGTGTAGTAATAGATATTTTTAAAAAACAAAATTTCAAAATGACGGTTAAGATATTGCAACTTCTGCTATCCTGCCAGAGCCCAAGGTCTCTTCCCATTCTGATTATCAGCTGACATTTGATGGGAAGGTTCTTGAGACTGAAAAATAAAATGGCAGAGTTTTGGCCTCATTTCAACAGAATCCAAGATGTAGCTTGTAGCTTGCAACTTGGCATGGCTTAGGTCCAAGAGTGACTCAAGTTTGGCTCTATGAGGGGAAGATTTACACTCTTTCCAATGTGAATTTCAGGTCTGAACAGTGTTTCAGTGTGCTGAATCCACTGTCTGTATTTAATACTAATATTGAATGTGATCTGAAACACTCAAAGCCTAAATGCATATTTTGCTCACCTAGTAACTAATTAAAAATATGATGCAATTAGCAGTTCAGATTGAGTTTCCTGAGATTACTCTGTGTTCATAACTACCACTAATTAGATGTCAGTCTGATTACTTATTTGTTCTGTAGCATCATCTCAAAGCCACAGTTTTTGATCTTCACAGTATGTACATCAGCACAAGAAGGATTGTACTTCCTCCAGTGATCTTTATGTCTAACATGTTTGTGCATAGCTTGTCACCTGATTTTGTAAAGTAGTCCTGGTTTCCTTGGATGTGTGAGCCAAGAAGCGATGAAATGTTATAGAAAAGACGATGAAGTCCAAAGTCTGTTCAGTCCAGGCAGCATACTAGGCTATCATGATGCTGTACACTCCAAATTCCTCACTTTTATGATCAAGTGCTTATTAGTGGGTTTGTGAACCAAGCAGTCACACTTTGGGCTCCAGGATTAAACACTCTGCCAGTGCTGCACCCATTTTGGTCAATTCTCATTGTGCTGCATGATAGTGCAATAAAAATTGCTTGTTCTGCTGCAGTGTTTAATTTTACTTTGACAAGCCCTACATTATGCCAGAATTACCTTGATGTTTCATACCAAAGTCAGAAGAAAGTTTGATTCCATTCTAGAGTTAAGTTAGAAGGCATGGGGGGAGAGGGGAGGAGGGTAATAGTTTTTTATGGGATAGGGTATTTTTTTGTTTTACAAAGTTAGTGGGAAAAGCAGATAAAGCATAGCACCAGCCTTGAAACACTGTTTAAATTATTTATGCTATTTTGCTAAAAACATCTACGTTTGCATTCTTATCTTGGACAATTTTTGATTGTCTTAGGGGTTCCGTTGCCGTCAGTACCTAATCAAACACACAGAGACAGAAGAAAATGTAGCCCTTGAAGACAAAGTCACATAATGTTTCTCTGGGAAATGCAAATGCACTTGTTTGTTCTACTCTAACTTTACAACTGCAAAGATCAGTGCAAGATGCTGAATGACTAAGCTTCTAATTCACTGTCTTGAGTTTGTGATGAAACTGTATCATTTCCAGCTGTCTGCCGGTTCCCATGTCAGAATGGTGGTGTCTGTGAGCGACCAAACGCCTGCTCGTGCCCAGATGGCTGGATGGGTCGCCTCTGTGAAGAGCGTACGTATAGCATCCCTAAGTGTAATTTTAAGGATGATATAGATAAGAGAGGTGAATTCGCTGCAGTGAACCAGCTGGGAAAAATAAAGGCATAAAGAGCCAAAACCAGAAAAATCATTACTATATTCCCCTTGACAAATGGAAGAGAACAGAAACTGATGGCTTGTTTCTATGCCCTGACATCTCCAAACCAAAATAAGCACTTTTTTAATTTATGTGATTTTGTTTGTGGGTACTCTTTCACTATGGTTGAAGAACGGATTGATTCAGTTTTCCAAAGTCTGTTTTTAATAGTTGATGGTTCGGACCTGGCTCCCTGCCAAATGCCCAAACCCCCAGTAGCAGCCCCTCCCTTCACCCTCCCTTCTTCCCCCAGGGCAAAGGAAAAAAAACTATGCAAATTGAAGAACCCGAAAATCAAGCTAGTTATGTTAAAAAATTATATATTTTCTGTATATTACAGTTATATACAGTTAAGATGCTATGTAGACAGCAAAAGGGAATCCAAACACCCCCCGAAGGGATAGGGAAAGGGGAAAAAGGAACAAAAGGAGACAAAAAGGGACACTGAACAGATGTACGCAATCAAACCCGAGAACTAGTAAAATAACTAGTAAAACAAATCTTACCCCCTCCCTTAGAAAAGCAGGATTGGCAGACATGACCAGCACTCCCCAAGCCTCCACGTGGCAGGTCAGTGGATGCTGCAGCCTCAGCCTTAGATAAGCGAGACCAATGCAAGGACCGCTGTTCCTGAACCTCGCCGGAAGAGAAGAGAGCGAAGGCCTCTCCTGCCTTCTTATTTATACCCCGATTTACGTAAAAATCGTATGGAATACTGGGAACACTGCCCCTTCCTTGGTTACAAACTGGTCACCAAGAAAGGCTTAAATTAAAACCACCACAAATAGCAATACATGATAGTTTTGGGGAACGGGGATTAGAACGAAAGAGATGTGAGTGTCCTGCTGGTGGCTGCATTGGTCTCTTGGCTTCTATCAGTCTGTGGTTATGAACCTGATCAATAATGTTCAAATACTACAACGTATCCCCTTTTACACACTGTCCATCTTGGTTCGTGTGCCTGTACCGCACAAATTTTGGGCTGGCTTTTCATGTCATGGTTAGAGAAGTGGATCTGTTCCGGTTGAAAAGAGTAAATCTGACTCTTAGCTCTGTTACAGATTCTCTGGGTGACATTGGGAATACCAGTTTGAGCCATGTTTCCCATTTTCTTCATGGTGGTCTTAGCACAAGGAATTTGGGAGGTTTAACCCTTTCATGTTGGCATAGATGCTGCATGACAAGCCTTATTGCTGTACATATAGTAAGGCATGGGTCTCTGTGGGTAAAAGGGGAAAGTATCCTTACTGTGTATAGTATTTGGTATGATCCTGACATAAAGCTTTAGCATATCCAAGAACATCTGCAGCAGGGGTGCTGCCAGTGTCCCTGACTCTGAGTATACATGGAGACCTACAAAAAGATTTGCAGATTCTCATGTAGTTCTTGGAGAAGACTGTTCAGGCAGTATGTAACATGTATCACATCTTAAAATGATCCTCTGAATCTGCCTCTGCAGCTTTCAGGTCTTCTCTGTGGCAGCGTCAGTTCCACATGGCACAAAGTACATGTATAATATGATAGAGGTAGATGCAGACTGAGGAGATGATGTTCACCATGTTTTGTCTTTCTGCATTTACAGAAGCTCAGCTATGTGGTGCATTCACACAGCCCCTCTTTTTCTGTGCCTGGATCTGTCAGTATCACCATAGCCACACATGCAAGCTCAGCCCTGCGTGTTTCAGTTTCAGCAGAAGAGGATTGAGACTTGTGTCTGACAAAATTGTGTTTGGTATCCCACAACTGATTTTATTAGCTTACCATCAGTAATGATACTTGAAGCATTCTCCAGGACCTGAGTGCAACTCTTTTGGTCCCGGTCATTTTGATCTGTTGTCCCAACTCAGACCCTGACAGCTGACTAACCAAGAGCACACTTCATGCAGATACAGGCACTAGCTATCTCTTTATTTTTTACTTTAGCATGGGCAATTAGAAGGGAAAAGAATTCCTACAACTGGTTAGTGCCACCTCAATTTTGCAGCATTGCTTGTCAAGCAAGGTGCAGCAGTGAACAGATAAGATAGCTTTAGCCTTTGGTGTTGAGAGCCAGTTCTGGAAGTCAAGAGGATTTTTGAGTAGTAGCATTGAGTATTGATCTGTCAGGATCAGGCCACGGTGACTTCTGGCAGAATTCAGTCACCTTGTAGTTCACAGTGAATTTCGTGGAAAACAAGATATATTAATCTTCCTGAGAGAGTCCTGACCATTCTAAAAAAATACGCAGAGGACTACTAGTTTAATGACACATACAAGTATGTCTTGGTGATACAGGTTAGTCCTGTGAGCTTCATGGGAGTTCACTATTATCTTCTTGTCCAGGCTGACTGCATCTGCTCAGCTGGACCTCTGCTGTGCAGCAGAAGAGGAAGAACTCTGCATCAGTCCTCTGCAGCCCCCACCCACCCTCCCACTATAAAACTCTACTGAAAGTGCCACTCAAGAGTCCAAATTTGAGACCCAGCTCAACTCTTGCTCTTAGTAGAGTATTTTCACACAAGTACTTCATTCAGTTAGGGTAGTGGAGGTGATAGTTTTGGGAAGGTACTTAAATCATAGACGTATTGAACAGTTTTGCAGATGTGCTCACAGGAGCAGCATAGCTTGATTGGTGCTCAGTCCAGAGGCCATCAGCTGCTTAGTATATACTTTGTTTTTTCCCCAGAGCTTCCAGCCATAGCCTGTTTCACCCAAAATGCCTTGTATCAAAGCCATCTTTCCCTGGGGATCTTGTGGTGTTGCCTGTCACAGCACATTTTCACTAGCCCAGACCAAGTGCTTTTCTATGGGCAAGGCATAGATTAACTTGTTTTGGATATTACATTATGGGAGCCCAGAGAATCCATGAACAATCCAGTTGTTTGCATGAACTGATTTTGTTAGCCACCATCACAGAACTGGGCAATGTCTATGGATATTACATGTGAGAAACAAGCACGCAGCCCTGGCTCATTTCCTGTGAATGCAGAGCCTACAAACATCTGAAGGACTCTAACGATTGCTCCAGTCTGTCCATTTCTTTGTCATTATTCTTTCTCATATCTGGTTGCCATGCCAAACATATTTACTTCTGCCTTGTGGGTAGATCCTGCTCAAGTCCACTGATACTGCATACAAACACTTCGAGGGGCAGTACAGTCTCTTATTAAACATAAGTTGTTTTCTAGAACACTTTGTTCTTTATTTTCATGGAAGATAATTCTGTCTCTTGTCTTCTTAGCAATATGCATTCTGCCATGTCTTAATGGAGGTCGCTGTGTGGCCCCTTACCAGTGTGACTGCCCCCCTGGATGGACTGGATCACGATGCCATATGGGTAAAACTTTCACCTGCCTTTTTTTTTTTTTTTTTTTTTTTTTGTGACTCTACTGGCAATAATTAGCACAGTTCACTAAAGATTTATAGAACTCCCAAGCTTCTCACAGGAAAACCCAGGCCTGCAATAACATTCCTGGAGGATTTGCTGTCCCCAGCTGTAAACTACTTTCTAGGTAGTCCCTGATGACTCTTTAAAACCCCCAGAAAATCTTGCTCCCAAAAAGAACAGACAGCATTCACAAGCAGTGCAGACAGGAGAGGATTTCCAAGAAGAAAACTAGACTGTCCATTCCAAGACGTATTTGAACTTCGTTTTCATCTTCAGCACATGCAGGTCACTATTAAACTCACAGACAAGCTGCCAGGTACTACTAAGGTTTTTCACCGCATCCAGAGGAGAGAGCAGAGCAAAGCAAGAATTTAAGGGTAGTTGAGTTTAATGGGTACATCATATCTGGGTAACTTACATTAGGTATCATCTAAGTTCTCTGAAAAAATTTAACGTGCTACATTTTACTAAAGTTCTTCCTTGCACCTAAACCAAAGCTGAAGAGCATTTTACACACCGAAATAGTGAAGGGTAGCAAGGGGAGTGATTCTAGGGTCCAGATTTGTGCCCTGGCAAGTCAGCTTGTGTGAGATGAGGCTGACTGCAATTGTGGATAATATTTGAACTCAAATTTGGAATATATGGTTCCATACCAAGACAGAACAAATGTCAGTTTTTGACAGACTTGTCCCTGTGAAAACAGACATAAAATTCAGCAACTGAGTGATCACTGAAATGTCTTTCAGTCATTATTAAATCTCAAACACCAATAAATATTAGTTCTTTCCAAAAAACTATTTTACATTTTCTTCACTGTATTTTTATTGTTCAGGCACACTTTAACTGATTTAACATGAAAGCCCAGTTTTGCTTTCCTGCAAGACTTTGAAGTGGCTGATAGGGTGAGCTGGAGGAGGAATCAATGCCTGTTAATGAATGTTTGTATTATTTGTTTAACAGGTAAGAATACTGAGTCTGGTGGATAAGCTGTGTGATGCACTGCAAACACAACTATCCTTCTGCAAATTGAAGTTCCAAAGTGAACATTTTAACTCTAAACTACTGTCTTTTGAAGGGACTCTTGCCTAGTACATAATGCATCATTTCCTCTCATGTTTTACAAGCTTTGCAGCTATAATAGGTGCTTGAGGAGGATAGATGGCTTCTTGGCTTTTGGGCCAGCAATTCAGATCTCTTCGGGCTTGAATTGTTTTTCAGTAGCTGAAGAAAAATTATAATGAACAACTGCATCTGCGTCAAGGCCCATTCATAAAAGCTTATAACCACTGCTTATAAAGTTTTTAAATCAACTCCTGCTTTAGCTACTGGTATTGACATTTTGCCATAACAGAGAAATATTCTGATTAACTGGTGGTCTCACAGGAATAATGTGCATAAAGTGAGAGCTAAAGATGTTTCAATCATATTCTTCATTCCAGAATCAGAAGTAATTTTCAATATGACATGCTTGGTGCACTTAACTGCATAGGCACTTGTGCATTTGGTTCACTTAACTGCATATCTCTATAACCTCCTATCACTGTTCTTGTTTGGCCCAGAGAAATTAGAGTGCTGTATTTCTATCTCCTTTCGCATTCCTGTGATTACTCATTTCCATTTCTTGTAATTCCATATTATTCAGTGTTTTCTGATGCATATTCCTTTCAAAAATATTACCCCGCATTTGTCCTCACTGGTATCTTTTGGACTGTCCTCTACATACGGCATTATTGGCTTAGAAGAATTCTATCAGTTTTCCTGCAAGATAAACGTCTGCATTTGAAGGACCTCATTAAGTTAGTCTCCAAATTGGTTCTGTAAATTATGTGTTTCTTTATCTTTCAGCCTCAAAATTGATAGGAGGACTTGAAGCTTTGACTTTTGTTTGGTTACTTAATATCCTTGTGTTTAACTGTCACACAAAAGCATGTGTGGACATTTCACTGCTGGGTCAGCACGACCTGCAAGGCAGACTACTGTTTGTTGTCTATTTCAAGTGCCTTGTAACACCTAATGTCACCTCTTAAGGCTATCTTTCAGGAACTTACTGTTATTCTCTGCTTCCTTTCCTTGTCTCCATGCATGTGCCATTTTTGAAGTCTTACTCCTTGCCTGCTATGATCTGCAAAAGGCTTTCTGACCTTTAACAACTTCTGCTTATGCTATTTCTATACTTTTTTACCACGTCTGGTATCTGCTTGCCCTGGCTACTGTTTAGCTGTGACATTCCTTTCAAAAAACCTTTTATTCCTAGAAATAAGGCCTATTCTCCCATTCATCTTCAGACTCTTGTAGTTCCTCCTCCTGCTTCCACTTGCATTCTTTTTTTTTTTGCCTTAATTTGAGGCAAAGATAACAGAATTTTTAAGTCAGTATAAAATTATACACTGTCTGTTTCATCCAAGTCATACACTCCAGCAGATAGCAAAAGTAGTAGAAGTAGTGAAATCACATTCAGCCAAAGTGTGCTTCTAAGGCTGCCCTTTCCAGAGCTAAACATCTTTCACAGCAGACTCAGCTGATGTTTAATTTTGCAGTTTTGAGAGCAGTTCCATTCTTAACAGAATAATGTCAGATGGACTTTCAGTGCCCTGCTCCCTAATCAGCTTGCTGTGGGTGTGCTCATTAATGCAACTTTGTGTGTGTGTGTGTTTGTATGCAGCTATTTGCCAGTTGCCTTGCTTAAATGGTGGGAAGTGCATACGACCAAACCGGTGCTATTGTCCCCCATCATGGACTGGACATGACTGCTCTAGGTAAGTGTTGCTGAGCACTGTCCCATAGCTAGGCTGAATCACACCCTACTGCACTCTAAGAATGAAGAATGTGCAATTAATGTTGAGCATCTCTAGATCCTGCAAATCAGTGACTGTTAGGTGGCTCATGATTTATGGGCAGTCTGGAAAGACCTTAGAAAGTACTCTGCAAAATAACTGCCACCTTCTAGAAAACTCAGGAAATGGTACATTTACTTGTAAGCAAACAGGCACACCTGCAATGTTGAGACTGACTTTTCGTAGTGTAAATGGAAGTGGTTTTCTGACATGTAATACAGAATGTTCTTCAGGAAATTTTGGTGGCCTACTGTTTACTAGTTTTCATTTTTAACTGTATATGCCTGAGCTGGGTCCATGTTTAGGACTAGGTTCATGCAAACAGATGTTATAAATAGTAGGTCTTCTTATACTTAGTGTTGAGTGGTGTAATCATCTAAAGAGTACACAACATGATGCCTCTGAGGCAAGTCCCAGTTCTAATTACCTGGCAGCGCTAAGCCCATGAAACACATGCAAACAAAAATGCTTATACCCCAATTCACACAGGCTGCTGCTGAACACATTGGTCATTATTCTGGAGAGCTAAATAAGAACCAGATTAATATTAATATTTTGCTGCAGGAGACAGACGAAGCCTGTGACACTGTAATTTTTTTTCTAGTCCTCTTTCTGGACAGATAGTGACAGATATTCATGCCTATCTCTCTGATATGCAGTTTATCTTAAAGCAATAGAAAATATGCTTGCTTGAGAAACTGTCTTGTCCAAAATGAATAGTTTTCATTTGTCAGCTGTGATTATATATGCCTTAGTGAAGCAACTTTAACGTATTGCCAACAAATAGTATTCAGCTTTAGACTGAAAGGTACGCATCTGAAGCCTAATATTATTCCAATTTAGGACATGAAGCAGAGAAGCCCATGTCCAGTGGGTATAATAGCCAAAAATAACGGAGTTTATTTCTGAGGCGAAGCAAAGTTTCAGGCTGTTACCAAAACAGACTCTTCTTGTTATTTTCTTGGGATTTTTTTGTCCAAGTCCATAGCTCTGTGCAGTATTGTGAAATCTGAGAGAAGAAGGGTCATTAATCCTGCAGGTTTGCAGTCTAGCTGCTTGTCCATTCAAGAGCTGTCTGAGAGGAAGTTTCCCAAACAGAGCTAGGTGAGTGAAGGGAATTAGGACAGAAACAAGCACTAAGATCCATTTCATAGTTCGTTAAACTCTGGCCTCATCTGCTAGTGGCTCTTCATGGGGTTTGGTACCATTCTGAGGACTCAAAAGCCATACAGGCAGAACAGGAGTAAATGCCATGAGAGCAAAGATTTGTTGTTGCAAGTTAACAAGGTACAATTTATAAGGGAAAGCTAAAAGGGAAAAGCCAAAATGGAAAGCTTTTATCAGCATCCAGAACAAGATCAGCTCTAAACCGTCCTGTGATGAGCCATGACTTAAATTAAATGTCAAATATCTCTGTTTCCCATGTCCAATCTCTTCCCCTCTCAATATGCCATCTTGAGCTGTGGCACTCTAATCCCTGGTATAAGTTCAGACACCATCCTCTTGTGCCTCACTGATGATCATATTTGGTATGTTCAGTACAGCACTGATTTTATTTTGTTTGGGTTTTTTGATGCAGGAAACGGAAGGCTGGATTCTATCCCTTTTAACATCAGAGCAGCAGTTCTACATTCAGATATCTTTCTTCAGCCTAGGCACCATTGGAATCTAATGCATTGTAAATCAAGTCCATTGCTTCCCTTCCCTACCCCCCCAGCTCCTTTGTTTTGTATTTTATTTTGTGATACATTTTTACAATACCTTTGAATTTTTAAAGAACTCCTCTGTATTTTTCATTTACAAAAGTATTATCAAATATATGCTGCTACACAGACATCATACACACATACACATACAAATGTAAACATTCCTACAGTCCACTGAGGGATTGTGTAAAGTGAAGTCCCTCCCATTTCTTACATACAGTGAGCTAATTAAACTGTATTCTACTGCCAACCATGATTAAACAGAATGTGGCAATTCTGTTTACCAGCTGCCAAAGTATACTACTGTCCAGCAACTCAACAGTAAAGAAGTGTTACACAGGGCTAACTGAGCTGCCAAACTGTGCATTGGGTCTGTTTCTGAACTTAAGTTGATATAAATTGTAACTACATGTGATAAAGCCTATGTTGTAACCGCAGTTTCTGGTGAAAGAAGATTCTGTAATGTATTTTGTGTGACATTAACTTAATTGGAGAGTTATTTAATGGAAGGCATCAATATGAATTTTACCTGAGATGTCTTGGTAAAATCCAAAGAGACAAGAGAATATCATGTCATTCAGAGAAAGATGGACCAAGCCTAGCCAACAAGGGCCATTGAAGTTTTTTGGCCTACAGGCAGTTCAGATGTAGCTCTAAAGCTGGAAAATCTTGGATCCAGCAGTGGGAAGCAGGTGTACCATTGAAACTTGCACTTTCCATTTGCCATGGGATTCACCACTGGCCTCTAACAACCATCCCTTTCCTGTGTAAATGAAGTACATATCTAGCAGCTGTCTGCCAGGTGAATGTTTTTAATACCTGGGGTTTGGGTCCCAAAGTTTGACTACCCTTAAGATGGAGAGAGAAGACACCAGTTACAGGTGAAACTTCACTACTTGCTTGCCAAAAGGCTGTATTTTTGTTGTGCAGAACCCTCAGAAAACTGGAAAAGGCATCTTTTGAGTACACACATGGGCAGAAATGCTCAGCTGACTGAAAAATACTGAGCACACACATGCTGTCAGATTTCTCATTCTCAGACTGTTGTCCTGTTGCATCTGAGGATAGCACACACCTGAATGCCATCATTAAGTCATGCTCTTTTGAACTGAGATGCTAAGATTTACCAACTATTAAGTAGGGTGGTGGAATTACAAGGCAGAAATCACATGCATTTTTTGAAGTCACATGTTTGGTAATTGTCAGCAAAAAGTCTGATCTATGAAAGAAGTCATTAACAGTCAGAATCTGAGAGTCATTGATCAGAAGCTCCATTTTTCCCAGTAATAATAGAAAAGTGCAACTTGCAGTCAGCATTGCAAAAGAAAAAGGAGAAATAAATTTCACCTTTCATAGCATTCCTGCTTAGTTACCCCTCCCCCCGGATTCAGTGTGCACAACTGCCCCACCCCTCCCCCCTTTATAGATGTACCTTCCTTTTATGCATGAACTTGTATACAGGAAAGCGATACAACACCAAAATGAGCTCACAGTTACAGGGCTCTAGTAAATACTGACACACAACTGATGGCTGTTAGCCCAACATCAGAAATGGGGAAGAAAGAAACAAGTGAATTTGTGAGCCAATAAGAGCTTTCAGCCAATTAAAAGAAAAACAGATAGGAAAGAATAGGAGTCATTAGGGGATCAGATTAATGTGAATGTAGATTCCTTCTCAGTGGGAGCTGCAACCAGTTGAAGAGTTGTGGTTTTAGCTCCCACAACCTTCTTTTTCTAATGGACTCTGCTAGCACGTAGCAAAAATCTTCTGTCTCCCAGCTCCACAGCCACCAATGTTTACAGCTTCAACTGAAGTTAGTGTTCAGTAAGTAATGTCTGCATTTCAACCCATAATCACCACCATTTGTAGGCACTTTGTTCCTTAACCTCCTTGCTGCCTTAACAGCAAATGAAGGGAAGCTGCAGTGAGCCACACAGGACTTCTCAAGGGAAGGAGTGTATAAGTGAGAAAAGCAGATCTTTATTTATATGTCATTCTCTTGGTTTTGTCCCTTCTCCAGTGTGTTTCTCTGGTATGTCCCCTGACTCTGCCCTGGTCATCTCCAGAGCAGAACAGCAATGGTGAGGAGAAAGCTTAGAGCTGGCAGAACATTGTTGGAGAGTTAGGGCTGCAGGATGGCTTTTAGCACCCCAGCTTCACACTAGTGACTAGTAAGTACATGGAGTCCCGGGCTCAACCCAGTCAACAAGTTTCATAAGGAGATGTGGTGTTAGGACAGAGTAGCTGAAACTAGAGACTGTTATATTAGTGTTTTGATAATGTTTTGATACTTGCTGGAATACTTTACCCTCCCTACCCAGTACTGTATTGTCATTTATGTCACTGCTTGTTGTGTGTTTTAAACGACTTCCATGTGATGCACTTTACACTGTAAATAAAGTTGCACCCTGTGTAGTACCCATATGGAGGCAACTTTGCATTCTTTTCTTAATGCCTCACAACATCAACATTAACCTACTCTTTAGGACCTTCTGACAAAGCCCAGGTATCAGGGAAATGGAACTTCACTCAAGGGAAAATACAAAATAATTGCCAGCAATCTTAAAAGGATGTGCTGGATTAGTCCAGGTTTGATCTTCAGATAAAAGTGCACTTAGCATCTAATTTTTCAAATCCTATCTGCCGCTGGGGCATATTTTAAAACTGTAAGGGCCAAATTTACCACTGGCATAAAGAGATGGATTAATACCTGCTTCATTCACTTCTTACACCTGATGGAGATAACGGCTTGTTTTGTACCACACCAATGCTGAACTTTTTAAAGCTATGGGAACACCATATTTGTGGAGAGATGAGGTAAATTTGTACTGTACCAGAAAGAAAACTTTGTAACTCAAACACCACTTCTCCAAACAAGGCCTACATATGATATAACAGTCAAAAGATTTAGGAGTTTTTGGAGATAATACTGTAAGCCTTTCAGTGTTTTGATACGTAGGCATCAGTGGATACTTGGAAGCGCTGAAGGTGGTCCGTGTTTCAAAGCCTTCCTCTAAGCCCGCAGCCCAAAAGGTGGTGTGAGGTTACAGACAGTGCTGTTAAAGAAGCCCTGAAATTTGATGTGTATCTTATGGAAAAGAGAAATTTACATCTCAAATCTGCAGTACTTTAAATACTGGTGATAATCCTGAGTGGGAACAGCTGGGCTGCCTGTGCATGTAGACTCAGATCTTGTGTGTGCTGTAGAAATACAGAGCACTGCCTTATTTAAAAGGAAGTGTGGTAAAACAGGCTCTTTCCCTGGCCCTGCTCTCTTTGTTACAAAAATTGAACAAGCTGAAATGCTGAAGGGAGTCTACTGACACCTATGTCTCTCTGCTTGGAAATACACTGGGAAAGGTTTGAGTGTTGGCTCTGATCTCACGGTGGGGCACTGGACAGGGTTAATGTGTGCCAGTGATTGTTGCTGTGAGGAGTTACCTTTTTACCTTAGCAGTTTGAGCAGTGAACTCTTTTGCATCTCAGCACAGGGACAGTTTGTGCATCTCAGAATTGTTTTAGAGCATTTTGGATCCTCAATGCAGAAAGGATCCCCACTGCTTTTACTGCACTGCAGATTCTTTTCTGGAAGAGCATACCCTGACCACACATTTCCAGCAGCAAGAGATGGGCATTGCAGTACCCAGAGGCAGGCCAGGTAGAATATGCAATACCATTATTGATCTGTTTCTCTAAGGTTATTTCCATTCATGCACATGATGCAGAGCATTTCTTCACGTATCCATCCCATTTATGGCAAGCTCCTCTCCCAGGAGCAGGGCTGCGCTTCCATTAGCCTAGCTTTGTAGGCAGATGTTTTGCCAGTACCTGCCAATATCAAGGTCTGTATGCTGAGCCTGAAGCACTACAAAAGCTGATGATCTCCACAAGCTGATTGGCATGTTTTTTCAGTGCAGGCTGGTCCATCCTGCCAGATGTCACTCATGTAGGTGGACCAGCGTGACCACTCTGTGCTACGAGAAGCACCATGCAGTCTAGTGAAAAGGACACTTCTCCCAGTGGAGAGGATGTGTCACCACAAGAAAGTCACTTCAAGTCTTCCCATCTTATGGCTGAAATGAGCCTCTCCTTCTCTACCACGGTGCTGCAGGTTTAAAGAAGATGAGATTTAAGCATGATTATCGTCTTTACTCATGGTAGGTGTTCTGCAGATATCATTCGCACACCTGATTCCTGGCTCAGTGGACCACCACTAACCTTAACCTTTCCAGTCTAATGTAATGTAAATCTTCTTCTTTCAAATTTTCATTTGCAACCAACATCTGCTGAACAGATTCTCCTGAAAACTCAAGTTCTCTCTTTATCTCCTGAAACTTTGAAACTATGACAATGTCATGCAGCCCAGACCAGCATCAGTTCTGTTTGCACCCAGAGCTTGCATGCAAGACAAAGGCCACAAAAGGAGACTGCTGTGAAGTGACAGGTTGTCACTTGTTATGCTCCTGTCCTGCACCTAGCAGGCCAAGAACATGGCAAGGACTGACCTTGCATCTCCACTCAGAACTCTTCTCTCCTTGATGATGATTTACTGTGCTTTTTCCAGCGGCCTCAGGAAATCAGTCTGTCCTTATGCAACCAGGTGGTAAAGAACAATCACAGCAGTCTGCCACTCCCTGCTCATCTATGCTCTGCAAACAAACCCAGGGCTTTCCCGCTTGGCTTAGTCATGCCTTCCCCTCCTTTCCCCTCCTAACTGCTTTCACGGCACAGACCGTTTATTTTGCCTTGTGTTCAATATCCTGGCTGTAGTGCTTCCTTCACAGTTGGGAATGGCATGATTTTTTGCAGCTAACTCAGAAGTGACCAGGATTCATTGGATATGAAACCAGCAGCCTCACTGGCTGGGAGAGAGGCACAGTGGGAGGGGTGATGAAGCTGTGCAACTGCTGGTGCAGGCAGGCTGGCAACGTCTGCAACGCACAGCTCCCTGAGGAGCTGAGCACTCTTCCAGCTGTTGCTGCCATGCCTTACCCTGCCTTGCCTTGCCTTGCCTTGCGTTGTCTTCCTCTTACACTCCCTGGCCATACTTTTCATTTTACAGATACAGGCTATGTTTGCAGCTGTAGAGGGGCGGTGTCTGCATTTTCCAGGCAGACACCAAAAGCATGGATCAGAGGCACATCCAGATAGGATTGCAGTAGCTGAGGAAAAGATGCTTCTCCCTTCTTCCCCCCACTCTACAGCAGTCTTAGTTCACCCAGTGGGCACCTGCCCCATTGCTGCAGCTCACAGCTAACTGATTTGGACAGCGTTGTCCTCGGGGCTGCGCAGCTTGATAGATGATATCATGTCCTGGGATGGTACACCAGACACAGGAGTCCAGCAATATGCAGAGATCCCATCTACCTCTATGTACAGTGGGCAGGTCCAAAACATTGCTCAATGCCAAGAGAATTATAAAGGGAATTACTGTCCTTGGCTGTTTCTGGAACGCTGTAATGTCAGCTGGGAGCCTCTGAGGAACACAAAGCACCAAAGCAAGGCTACATGACCATTCCCAGCTCAGCCAGGGAGACAGATGATTTCCCAAGCAAAGGGTTGATTCACAACATGCTCCACAGAAACCAAAACCTCTCAGTTGGGCCTTGTCTGGCTCTGCTGCTGCCTGTCCACCCTGGGAGAAGAGGGGTGGAGTCAGGCACTAACACGAGGCACCAGGCATGGGAGCCCAGGAAGGGCCATAGTCCATCCCAGGGAGTAGGTAATGGGCAAAAGTGCCTGCAGTCATTATTGGCAGTGTTGAACAGGGACAGCCTTGCAGCTCTGCCCAGGGAGAGCCTGGGTATGACTAATGACCCATGTCACCTGGCACGGGGCATTAGGGCAATGCCAGTGAGGGGAGGTTTTTCCATGCTGGAAAAAAAAGGGATGGCAAAAGGGAAGGCTGTGTGGTATGACAAGAACAGAAACCTCAATAAAGCTGCAGTTTAGAAAGCACTTAAGTATATAGTCATGTCATACAACCATTAAGGGTACTTAGCTGCAACCATGCAGTTAAAAACGAGTTCAAGCGTTCTTCTAGACTGCAGCCTTAGTCATTATGGGATTAAAATAAATATGAAAAACTGTGTCTGCCCTACAGACACTGGTGAGATGGTGCCAAGTGCCTTGCACTGAAAATTTGCTGTCAGCTGAAGGCAGAAGGTTGATAAAAGAGGTGGCTGCCCAGTCAGGCCAGATGTCTGGTTTGATTTTATTGAATAGCTTGGTTAACAATCTGGTGTAAGGGATAAACAGCTCATTAATTAATCCTGCTTATTTCAGAGAAGTGTTGTAAGCACTTATGACAATAAATTACATGAAGCATAATCATATTAAAGGGAAGTGACATGAAATTAAAGTTAGAAATGACAAGTCAGTTCTTCCTGAGGTAAAAAAAAAAAAAAAAAAAAAGAATATGCCTCTGAGGAGGGAGAGAAGTGTGAAGGCAGGTTGATGTCCTGGCTATTCACACCCACACCTGCTTTGGGTTTCATACTTGGGAAGTAGCAACCCTGGCAGAGTACTAGGCAGGAGAGAGAAGAGCAAAACAAAGACTAATGCACAGCCCAAGGGGGATGCAGCAACAGAGCTTCTGTGATTTTTGTTTAATCTCAGTTTTGGTGCCACAAGCTTATGATTTCTCTCTGGCTGGCACCAGTGAGATAATGTTGTCAGTTCTGTGTATGCTGGCATCTGAAGTTAGAGACTTCTGGTGCTGCTGTTCCCATGGGAGGAGAAGTGTCTCAAGGGCTGGAGTTATGATGCTCTAAACAGCAGATAAATAAGGGGAGATAAACACAGCCAGGCAGGAGGAAGCAGACCCTGATTGTGCCACCAAGGATCACATTGCACAGCACAACGGGGACAGCCCAGCATTTCCCTCCTCCTCAGAGTGTGATTTTGCAGCCTAAATGTTCTAAAAGTATGGGGTTCTCCTGATTTCACCCCTGATAAGACTATGTAATCCAGACATAAGTGGCTGCTGTGTATAAATACCATGTCTGAGGATGCTTCAGAGAGGAGTCACTGAGTGTGGCTGTGGAGATATATAAAAAGTAGGTTTGAAAATATAGCAGATATCCCATTGCACCAAAAAACATGGGCTGGGCTTCCTCTGAGAAAACACTGGACTTTATGTTCAGTTAGTTTAAAACTAGACATGATACGGCATGGTAAACACACGGTAAAGTCAGAGAACTCAAAGCAGCAGGTTTCTTATATTTCTGCTTTCAAGAAGCTACCAGGGATTTTTTCAGACTTTCAGGGTATTCATGAAAAGATTCAAAAGTGGTAAAGAATGCAGTCTGGCTGGGGATGCATGACTTTTTAGATGGACTGGCACTTCAAAAACCATCAAGCACTTAAGCACTGAGGATTAGAAGGAGGAGCCCTGTCCCTCCACCTACATTTCCAAGAATCTATAATTGGGCCTTAGGGCAATACAGATAAAAGCTGAGCAGCAAAAGTGAAGCAATAGAATCATAGGATTGTTAAGACGGAAATTAGCTTTAAGATCTTTGAGTCCAATTGTTAACTTTGTACTACCAAGACCACCACTGAACCAAGTGCCACATTTACATCTCTTTTAAATACTTCCAGGGATGGTGACCCCACCACTTCCCCAGGCAGCCTGATCCGATGCTTGGCAACCCTTTCTGTGAAAAAAAATTTTCTTATATCCAATCTAAACCTCCCCTGGTGCAACTTGAGGCCATTTCCACTTGTCCTGTCACTTGTTACCTGGGAGCAGAGACTAACCCCCACTTGGGTACAACCCACTCTCACACAGTTGTAGAAAGTGATAATGTCTCCCCTGAGCCACCTTTTCTCCAGGCTGAACAATCCGAGCTCCCTCAACTGCACCTCATAAGACCTGTGCTCCATACCCCTTCCCAGCTTCATCATTCTTCTCTGGACAGAGGCTCCTGAATGTCTTTCTGGAAGTGAGAGGCCCAGAACTGCACACAGGACTCAAGGTGTGGGCTCACCAGTGCCAAGTAGAGGGGCAAAATCCCTGTCCTGCTGCTGATACAGGTCAGGATTGGCCTTCTTGGCCACCTGGGCACACTGCTGGCTCATGGTTAGCTGCTGTCGACCAGCACCCCCAGGTCCTTTTCCTCTGGGCAGCTTTCCAGACACTCTTCCCCCACCCTGTAGTGCTGCCTGAGGTTGTTGTACCAGCATTTGGCCTTGTTGAGCCTCATACAGCTGGCCTTGACCCACTGATCCAAACTGTCCAGATCCCTCTGCACAGTCTTCCTGCCCTCCAGCAGACCAACTCTCCCACCCAACTTATGTCATGTATGGATCACTGAGGGTGTGCTTGATCCCCTCATCCAGATCATCAATAAATGCTTTGAACAGGACTGAGCCCAGTACTGAGCCCTGGGGAACACCACTAGTAACCATTTTCCCTTGAATTTTGGGGGCCTCATTCTACTCCACATCCCTGTCTTTCAGCTCAGGTACCATGAGGACAGCTGATCTTGCTGTTAAAGACTGAGGAAAAGAATACATGAAGCAGTTCAGCCTTTTCCTCATTTTTTTGTTCCTGTGTCTCCCCTACATCCAATAAAGTAATGAGATTCTCCTTAGCCCTCCTCTGGTTGCTAATATGTTATATAAACATTTTGTTGTCTTTTACAGCATTAGGAAAATGAAGTTCGGGTTGGGCTTTGGCCATTCTATTTTCTCCCTGCATAACCTTATGACATCCTTGTCATCCTCCAGAGTTGCCAACAGCTTCTTCCAAAGGTCATAAACTCTCTTTTTTCTCCTGAGTTCCAGCCAAAGCTCTCTGTTCAGGTGCAGGTGGAGGTTCAGGCTTGCAGAGGAACTTGCCTTTGCATTTGTCAAGTCAGGCTCTCCTTGTCAGACCTAAAAAGGACTCTGTCACATTTGAATTGTGATTGGGTGCTCTGTCTCCCTCAGTACTGTTCTCATCACCAGCAGATGTCTTTTGACCCAAAAGCAGCTGCAATACCCAGCAGTCCCCAGCAATCAGTGTTCACAGCTGGGCGAAGGCCCTTCTGTGTTGTTTAATGAAATTCAAATCAGATTGAGGATCAGGATCTATCTGAGGCATCAGTGGGCTAGAACAGGAAATAACAGCCAGGGTGAATACCTGTCAAAGGACAACAAGAGCACAACTGGATTTTCCACATAGTCCAACACCCCAAAAATTTCCATTGGGAAATTAGGTGACTTGGGTGGCACTTAATCCAGAAAACCTCTGCTATCAGAAAACCTTCATGGCTGATATCCCCATCACATTCTATACCTTCCACATGCACAGAGGTGCCAGAGTCTGCCATGTGTGGGAAAGCAGTGGCGACTCCTGCCAGTTCCACATTTCCCTGCTCTGTACCAAGGCATGGATGGAGAGTGGGGTAGCAAGGCACAACCCAGATCAGCTGCCCATGGTTGAAGTGACTTCTCCTAATTTAAAAACATCAGAAGCCTATTGGTGGGAGGTTCAGTTGTGCCCTGCCTGTGCAGGCAGTCATCTTCGGGGCTACAGACCACTGAACCAGACCCACAACAGCCAGCACCCTGCAGCCTTGCCCTGCTCTGCCCCACAGTAAGACCCCGTGCAGGGGCAGCATTACTCCACACAACAGTCACATGGAGAAGCAATGCCCAGTGTGTTGTCTCGGTTGCTTTGGAGGGCCTGTGTTCAGGGTGCCTATCTCCACAGTGCAACCAGCATCACAGAGAGGTGTTTTAAGGCCAAAATCCAGGCCACACCACCTGCAGGGAGCAGGGGTGCCTTCACCTGGTGGGGAGCAGAGTAAATGAGACCCTGAGAAGACAAACTGATGGGTCTAGTGGGGAAAGTCATGAGCCTCCCCAGGGCAGCAAAGCTGTTGTCCCTCTGCAGACAGACAGGAGACTGCACTGGCCCCTACCTCCAGCATGTTATGTCGAAATCCAAGGTTGGCCTCCAAGATCAATGCTATGTCCTTTGTCACATCCTGTTTTACCATAATGGGGCTACAGAACTGTTTAGTCTCCTGCACTTAAAGGCAGAGTTGGCTGCCAGGATAGCAGCTCAGGCTTTTACAGTAGGGTGCAAGCAGCTCCAGCTACTCTGCCATCCTTGCTTAGATATGCTAGGTAGATGAGATGGATATTGCTGGCATTCTCAGTTCCTCCTGGAACCAATGTGTTGCTGCAGCTGGTTTGGTTTGACACTCTTCTTCTGCAAACACTAAGCATGGATGTCAATTGGTGTGATACCAGGCTGCTGTCCTGAGCATTACAGGGCAGAACCTCTACAGGCAGGTGTGAACTTGGCTTCTTTGCAGCCCACAGACACGTGTAACTAATTTCCATAGCAAGACTTGCAGGTATTGATGTCATCTACAAAGATGGGGAAACTAAAGCACAGGCATCAGGTAATCTGCCCAGCCATGCACAGGAGATGGAGAGATACAGTTGGGCTGGAGCTGGGACTTTCCAGCTCTTCTCCCAGGCTGTACTGCTGCCAACTCATGACTGCCAAGCAGAGTTTGCACTCAGTGGCCACTGGGGCACTCATAGGTGTGTTGGCGGGTCTGAGGATGCAGGAGGAAAGGTGCCACATGTCACCACTATCACATACCTCTGCCTCAAAGGCACACAGAGTATACAAGAAACCCTTGGGGAGCCACGTGTCCAGTCACGTAGTGGATCACCAGCACCATAAAAGCAGCAAACAACTGGCAGCAGTGAGAAATAAAAAAGATGTGCAGTGGGTAACAAAACTGAGCCTTGAGATGCAGTGGGTTTGAGTTTTCAGGCTTATCATTCCCTTTTTGCAAGTGCTTGCAGATCCTCCCCTGGTGCAGCTCTGCAGACTGACAGATGGGGCAGGCTCTGGGCTGCTTAGTCCTCACAGAGTTGCTCTAGAAAGTGGCAGGATTTCAGGTTCCCTCTGGCTCAGTAGCCACTGCGTCAGCAGCACTGCTCACCAGATCAGTTTGTGAGACTGATGCAACCAGATGTTAAATACTGCAGTTGCATATCTGCTGCTGAAGAAGATGCCTGTTAGGACAGAAGGAAAAAGAAAACTTAAACTCAAAGCCAGCTGCATCATAAGTTTATTTCATGATGTTCAGGCTTGTCTGGAAAGATCCAGGTGAGATCTGATGTATTCCCACTTGCTGGGAGGAGACACTGGGCAGCAGCCACCCTTGCCCCTAACTGCCTGCCTCAGGATAGAAAGAGTGACAAGCCTAAGAACAGGCTTTTAGCCCTGCTGGTATTTCCCATGGCCACACAACCTGTCTAACTGGGGTCCCAGTAGCCTGTATTTTGCCTGTGGGTGCAGCTCTTGACTCAGACCAGCCTGGCTGGCCCACAACAGAGGGCCTCCCCACTTTGTTCATGAGATTTTTCAGGGGGTTATTGGATCCTGCATCCCCACTGAGCAAAGCACTGCTCCTGTACCCATGCAGAAAAGAGGCATCCAGTGAGATGTTCCTCTGCTGTCCCACAGAAAATGGTGCTTGTGTCTAGGCACCATTTGCAAGCAGACTCCCAAGAAACTGCTAGGCTGCAGCTAGCAGTTACAGCAGCCTAGGCTGAGTTGCATCAGCCCCTGAGTGTGCACCCATTGCTTGCAGTTTTGGGGTGGGCACCAGCAAACCAGCATCCCAAGGGCAGATGCCAAAACACTCTCTGCCTGCAGCCCCAGTGGCTGACCCTGGAGAGGCCAAAAGAGGGACACCAGGGCTGGGCTGGATCCTCCCGGTATGAAAGGGGACCCTGAAGAGCTTTGCTACCGTGGGTAAAACAGTCCTTGAGGGTCCTTTTCTGAGGGAATTTTGCTCTGGTCTTGGTGAAAACTGTCTGATATTTAGCTGTTGTCTTTTTCATTTAGCTGTTGTTTTTTTCTTTTTTGCCGATCGTGCTTCAAAGCACCTTTGGGAGAAAGGACTGCTTTGAACATATGAGCAAAGCAAGTGTATACTGCTCCAGCTTGACCAAACATGGTCAAATGAAGATGACTGTTTCCCTGCCAACCCTGTGATGTTTCAGCCAGAATTTGATGCAGTCTGACTGATACGTCCAAATAAAATTCTCCCATGAGCTGGTCATATTCTTGGACCTTCCTTCAATCTCAGTAGGACAGCAATCCTCCTGGAGTCCAAAACTGCTGCCAGTGCCCTGCCTCTCTCTGCAGAACCCTCTTTACCCCTAAACCCTCCCACCTTGGTCTGTCTATGCCCAAGCTGAACTGGCAGACATAGAAGGGATGCCCAAAACACAGTTTGGCTTTCTCTGTGCTATACACAACTGCAGCTGTACCCTTCTCCTCAGAATCATCAACTCCCAGTTGACTCTGAAATTGTGTGGGATCTGCTGCTCCACCTGGATCCCTACAATTCTATGGGGACTGATAGGATTCATATCAGAATCCTCAAAGAGCTGATTGATGTCATCACAAAACCTCTCTTTATGATTTTTGAGTGGTCTTGTGAATCTGGAGAGGTCCCAGCTGACTGGAAGCTGGCAAACGTTGTTCTGATTTTCAAGAAGGGCAAGAAGGAGGACCCCAGAAACTCCAGGCTGGTCAGTCTCCCTTCAGTGCCTGGTAAAGCTAAAGAGAAGACTATTTTGGGAAGTATTGAAAAACACCTGGTCACAGCCAGCACAGTTTCATGAGAGATAAATCCTGCTTACCAAACCTGATTTCCATATATGACAAGGATCACCTAGTTGATCAAGGGAAGCCAGTTGATGGAATCTTTTTGGATTTCAGTAAGGATTTTAATACTATCTCTCACAGGATCCTTCTGGGCAAACTGTCCAGACTGCATCTGGATAAATGTGAGGAATTGGCTCACAGGTCGAGCACAGAGGGTGATAGAGAATGGGGTAATATTAGACTGGTGACCTGTCACTAGTGGGGTTCCACAGGGTCCCATCTTGGGCCCTGTGCTCTTCAATATCTGCATAAATGACTTGGACACAGGACTGGAGGGGATACTAAGCAAGTTTGCGGATAACGCAAACCTGGGAGGAGCTATTGACGCCCTCGAAGGCAGGAAGGCCCTGCAGAGAGACCTGGACAGATTAAAGGACTGGGAAATCACCAGCTGTATGAAGTTCAACAAGGAGAAGTGTCAGATTCTGCACCTGGAATGGGCCAACCCTGGATGTTCATACAGACTGGGGAATGAGATGCTGGAAAGCAGTGCTGTGGAAAGGGACCTGGGAGTTCTGGTCAATGACAAGTTGAATGTGAGTCAGCAGTGCCCTGGCAGCCAGGAGGGTCAACCCTGTCCTGAGGGGCATCAGGCAAAGCATCACCAGCTGATCGAGGGAGGGGATTGTCCCACTCTGCTCTGCACTGGGGCAGCCTCACCTTGAACATTGTGGCAGTTTTGGGCACCACAATACAAGAAAGATATTAAGCTATGGGAGAGTGTCCAAAGGAGGACAACAAAGATGGTGAAGGGCCTTGAGGGGAAGCCGTGTGAGGAGCAGCTGAGGGCACTTTGTCTGTTTAGCCTGAAGAAAAGGAGACTGAGGGGAGACCTCACTGCAGTTACAACTTCCTTGTGAGGGGAAAAGGAGAGGATCTGATCTCTTCTCTGTGGTGACCAGAGACAGGACTCCAGGGAATGGCCCAGGAGAGGTTTAGGTTGGATGTTAGAAAGAGGTTCTTCCCCCAGAGGGTGGTTGGGCACTGGAACAGGCTCCCCAGGGAAGTAGTCACAACACCAAGCTTGACAGTGCTCAAAAAGTGTTTGGATGATACTCTTGGGCACATAGTGTGACTCTTGGGAATGGTCCTGCACAGGCCCAGGAGTTGGACTTGATGATCCTTGTTGGTCCCTTCCAACTCAGCATTTTCTGTGATCTCTGTAACATCTCATACAGGTATTTTGTCTTTTTTCCCCTACCTTTATCCTGCTTCTGTTTTTCTATTCCCAGGAGACCCAGCAACCATGTCCAAACAGAGCATTTTGCCTTTACACATGTGGTATCAGCAGCTGTGCATTCCCACTAAGCACTTCAGCAACCACTGCTCAGGGCAGAGATGCAGCCCAGTGAACTGGACTGGGGCTCCTGACAGCCCTGCTATGGGCTCATGATGTGCTCCTGGGCAAACACCTCATCCCCCATCAGTTTCCTTGCAGACCTTGGACATGAGATGCCTTTGCCGAGCGTGCACAGCCAGATCTACACCAAAATATGGGTTCCATAGGGGCTTACACTGAGAGAAAAATATTTTTCAGCCCCAGCTGAAAGCTAAGGCCTAACTCACAATCCCAGTCTGCAGCTCCATCTCTCCCACCACCCCAGGCAGTTGCCTGCAATGATGGTGTGTCTCCATGGCTGCCATGCTCAGAGCGCACAGGCCCTGGTTTGGACATACCAGCTTGTCCTTAAAAGCAGTGGTAAACGTACTTTTTCGCTTTCTAGTGGTTTTGTTGTGGAGTTTTTTTCTGTGGTGCCCAGGAAGCTGCTACTTAAAAGCCTCAATGCCCCTGCACAGTACAGTGGGAAGATATCCCTGATCCCATGGTCATACCCAGCGCCCTGGTCTCTGTGGAGAGGATGACAGGCTTCCGAAATAATCTCTGTTTGCTACATTTTTATCACATGTTTATGGCTTCCCAAGTGTTTTGGTTCCTGTTTATCTTAATTTTATCCATACAGAAACAAGGTGTAGGAGAGATAATGAGACAGGGAGAAGGGAAACATCTCTGCTCTTCCCCTCCACACTGATTGCCTCCAAATCCAAACATTTCTGAGGCCACCTCTACATGTTCCAACGGCTTCAGGGACACCCAGCACCAAGGACTTGACATCCAAAGATATTCTTGTTTTCAAGGATGAGGATTCCTAACAGGCACTCTCATGACTCCTGCCTCCTTTGCCCCAGCCACCTCTGGGACATCTCTGGTCAGCGCATATGAGCAGCATGACATACTATGTTTTCGTGTCCTGGGCTGTAAAATTTAGGGTTTATATTTTTCCTTTACTACTCTGTGTGCCCAGGAGCAGCTTGTCAACCATCAGAAGGGGAAAGAAGTTTCCCAGACATACTGCAGGAATGCAAATGAGTTGTTTGCACAAATAAGTGTTTGTGCCTGTTCTTTTTCAGAGTAATTCCTTTTTATTAACCAAACCACTTTTCCAGTTTGCCAAGATCATGTTCAGTCCTACCCCAGTGCTCCAGGGCAGTGTGTCCCAGCTGACGTCATCTGTAGATGTCAGAAGCACATGCCACAGTCCAGCATTCAGGTCAATAACAAAAATACTAATTGGGACCAGACTGAGGGGGAAGAGGGGAAAAAAAAAAAAAAAAAAAAAAAAAAACAACCAAAAAAAACCAACCCAACAAACAAAGAAATCCCAAATCTCACTTGAAGTATCTCTTCAGCGTGGCCAGAAACCACTGGCACCAGATGCAATCAGCCAACAAAATCTGCACTCACCTTCTAGTAATCTCATTTAAACAGTGCTCTGGAGAACCTCATAGGAGAAGCTGTAAAAAGTCTTGGCAGTCCCAAGAGATGTTCCAGGTGTCCTGTTCCTGCATGTCAGCATCACCTCTTACCTTGTCACTGTTGGTGTAGTACAATCTGCTGTCCAGGTGCCATGATGCACTTTTCAAGTTTCTGTTACATTTCCTGCCCTCATCAAATATTCAGTGGTAATTACAAATAGTTCTGAGATTGACTGAGCCAAGTCTTGCATTGTTTGAAGATTAATTTTGTCAGGTCGTGATGACCTGAAAGTGTCTAACAGCTGTGGTTTCTTCCTCTCCTCCTCTTGACTCTCCTCCTCTTGATCAAAAATGCAGCCTGCACCTCAAAATGAATTGATGCAAATACAGCATTAGAGATTTTAGCGCTTCCAATGCCAAAAGTTGCTGCCTGTTTTCCCTCTTTGAGTCTCACAGGCAGCTATCACTATATGTATTTACTGGGACTAGCAGTATACCTGCATGGGCTGTGGTACTGAAACCTTGCATGGAGTAAACATTGAAAATAAGACAAAGAAGAAACAGAAAGAGCTTCCACTCTTTTCTTATAAGTTGATTTTCCCTATTTAAAATATACTTTTAATATGCTGCAACAATCTAGTCTTTTCTTGGCATGCCCATGAACCCCTAAATTGCACAGAAAGCACAAATTTAAGTTTTGGGTCTGCCTGAGGCATTGCATAATGAAACGG
Organism: Pyrocephalus nanus; assembly: GCA_038380795.1. NCBI lineage: Eukaryota > Metazoa > Chordata > Aves > Passeriformes > Tyrannidae > Pyrocephalus > Pyrocephalus nanus. The sequence goes on along the minus strand of CM076263.1, from coordinate 60,671,660 downwards.
CCTCAGTAGTGCCATCCACCTGTTCATATTCTATGAACATATATTTTGCTTTCTAACTGTGCATGTGTGAAGGTGCAGGTTGCAAATTCCAGATGTTTCCTTTACCTCTACCTTCCCATTTTCATTCATCTGGCTCGTGCTTGATTTAAATGGCCAACTGCAAATGAGACAGCCTAGTGGGAAGTTCAGCTTTTTGGTTTTGTTAATAAGAATGAGAGTGCCTGAGCTTATGCCTTCCACTGGCAATACAGCAAGGACAGGATGCTGCAAAATGCAGACCTTAGTCTTTACCAAAAAGGTGTGTTTGGTAAGAGACATTAATTTACCAATGCTCCCCCAGTGCATGAATATCCTGCTGCTACTTTTTCCCTCAGACAAGATGCAAGTATGAACTTCATTGATTAGCCTTCCCACACCAAGCAGGGCAAGACCAAAACCATCATGCTGCTGCATTTCTGGCACAGAAGGCACTGTGTGCAACGTGCTTTTAATGGAGCAGGACAGGATGTGAATGCCAGACTCAATGGATGGCTCTGGGATTTGTCAGACAGGCAAAAGCGCTTCAAATGTGTGGTACCACCAAAGTAGTCAAGTGGGATGAGTAAGACATTTGCAGAATACCCTTTTTAGCAGGTCATCACCACCATCACATTCAGCAGACTCCGCCTTAGCCAGTGGAGAGAGAGCTTCATATGCCTCTCTCTCCTTTGGCCAGCTTTTTGGTAGCAGCACGGCTGCAGGGATGGCTTCCGGGAGGAGATGCCAGAAGTTCCCCTGGCATCCCAGTTGGCTCCAAGACAGACCTGCTACTGGCCAAACCCGAGCCCACTAGTGATGGTGGTAGCATCTCTGGGATGATGTACTATAGAAGGAGGAAAAACTGCTGCTCAACAGCAGCTGAAGAGAGGAGTGAGAATATCTGAGAGGAGCAGATCTGCAGAGAAGGAGGGGCAGGAAGTGCTCCAGGTGCCAGAGCAGAGATTATCCTGCAGCCCCGGTGAAGACCATGGTGAGACAGGCTGTCCCCCTGCAGGCCATGGAGATCTATGGTGGAGCAGGTGGATGTCCAAAGGAGGCCGTGACCCCATGGGACTCTCTAGTTTTTTTTCCTTTTCCTGACAAAGGAAGGCACTAGCATGGAAAGGTTATGGGAACCTAAATGCCAGTTATCTGCCCAAGACCTTCAGAGAATGCTTTTCCCCCAGATTCCCCACCACCAGAGGCATCAAGGTGCATCCTCAAAGCTCAGTCTGCAGGTGAGGGCTGGGATGCATCTTAATGAACCCTGTATCTGCCCATTTCATTGAGCTTTGGCACAGCTCCTCCCGTTATTGAAGTTTGTTGATGCTTCTTAGAAAGAGGAGTAATAGGTCAAAGCAATAGAAATGCTGTGGGCTCTAAAGTAGCTCCCTGTTTTTCCCCATAAAGCTCTTCATGAAGCTGTTTACTGGGCTTCTGGGCCTGTTGTTGATAACAAAGCAGTGGAGGTGATGCATTTTAAAAAATAACTCTGTGCCTCATTTAAAAAGTGTTTAACCCATCAAGCTGCATTTTTAGCCACTCATCCTTTAAAGGAAATGGTTTTAAAATACAAGGCTAATTCATCTCCTGCACTGCCTGTGGCCCTGCTCTAAGCCACTTGTTTGAGCTGATTGTGACTGCTGGCCACTGCTGAAGTCAACCTAAAAAGACTCCCTGCATATAGAGAGATGCTGCATAATCAAGGCCATTCACCTGGGAAAGAAGCACCTTTGTTTCTTTTAAAACATTCAGAGCATTGTCTCCAGTCTGCCCAGTCACCGGAAGGCAGAACTCTCCTACAAAGCCCCTCAGGGTGCACTCCATGTTTTTCTGAGATGCCAGCCAGCAGTCACTCCCTACCAGCCAGATCAAATACACTGTCTTGTTTAAACCCAGTGGCAAGGATTTAACCCAAGGATTTAGCCTGCACAGTGCAGGTGGGATGTTGTCTCAACTGGCCACTTTCCTGAAAACACTTTCCTGGGACTTCCAATTTTATAAACCACTCTGCCAGAGAAAGGGTTTGCTCAGAAGCATTTACCGCAGAAGAACATGTCCAAAATCCATTCAGCTGTAAAATAATAATTCTCAGAACTTGGTTTTGCTCACACAAAGACACTGCCTTGTTAACTCATGAATGTACAGGTTAGGTAAGGAGGCACAGACTTACAATGAATTTTTCACTGAAGGGTAAAGACGTGTTGCTATATTGGGCAGAAATATTCAGGTAAATACATGAAAATATTGAGATGGTGTAACCATGGTGACAGCAACCATTGCACCATCGAGTATCTTTGAAGTTAGCACAAAGTGGTGTTTGTAAAAGAGAAAAGGAAGGAACTTGCCTTTCTTAGTTTTTTTTGGCAGCAGGACAGCAAGAAATGCAGATGAATATGGATCACAGAAGGACAATGAGAAATGTTCACCATCTTGGCTTTAAGTTGGGGAGTTTCTGCTGTGTAAAAGGGAACGATGTTGCAAAGCATCCCAAATATTGAGAAACAAAAGGTTTCACCTTTTCTTTTGCATGTGCTGTTTACCCAATGCCCAATTTTGTATAAGGTCCTGGTTTTGTGGCTATATCATGGAAAGAGATTGTTTTCATTGCAATTTTTCATAATGTGGGGCACTTTCACTCCTCTTAACGTGCATGGGCTGGCCCTGTCTCCCCCCAGGCAACTCAGCAAGGGTCACCACACCTTAAGCATAAAATGCCAAGAAGGATATTTAATTTCTACTAAAAGCAAAGGTGCTGGGTATCTCCAGTCAGACACCACCAACAGGCCCACTAAGCTCTACAGGAAACTCCAGCATCACCACCCATCCCTGATGGACCATTGCTCCCCTACCAAAAGTGGATGGGATCATCTGCAAGGACCTATCATGGCACTGCTCTCCTTCCCTGATGCATATGGCCATTGAGACCCAGCAGCTGGACTGAAGGCATTGAAAAGCATTGTCCTTTGTTGGCATCATCTGCCTTCAGCAGTTGCAAAATTAGCAAAAGGGAAAAAAAAAGTGGACCTCAGGTGTTGTCAGCAACTCAACCCAAAGCAAAGAGTCAAAACTTCATGCATCAAAACTTCATGCAGAAAAGCTCCTCTCCATGAGGCAGGGCAGCTATTTTTTTTCTAAAGTGAAGCCATGGCTTGAACTGCACCTTTGGACTGACTTGTCTTGCTCCATTCCAGGCAATGGGAGCACCAACAGAAGGAGAGTGGCATGCAGACACCCCCAGCAGCACAAGGCTTAGGGCCTTCATTTTTGCAAACAAAGTCACAGGGGCTCAGGTTCTCTACCAATCAGATGGACTCCTTGTTAATTTCTCTTGTTTTCTTGGTGGTGGTTTGTTTTTTTTTCCAGGGGAGTGGTGTCGTTCGGTTTGTTTGGGGGTTTGGTATTTCTTTTTTATCTCTGCTACACGGCTTTCAACTCTCCATTGTGCTGGGTGGTCAGCAGCAGATTTGCTGCCTGCAGACTCAGGTAGACCATCCCATATCACACCCCCACATCTCTTGGATGTCAACGGGTTGGGATTATAAATTAGCTTTCAACGAAAGCCTTTGGTGGTGCAGGCATGTGATGAGGGGAAAACTGGTCAGGCTGCAGCAGTTAGGACAATGAAGTTCATCTCATTCTGCACTTGGAGGACTTGAGTTAAGCTGATTTTTCCTCTGTCTCTGCACCTCAGTGGCAGTGAGAGGTCCCTGTGTGTGATCCACACCACAGCTGGCTAGGCGGTACCAGGAATCCAGCCTTTTCCTGGATGACAGCTGAAGCAGCAATAGCTAATCCAGCTGAGCAATGAAAAAAATCATTTCCACAGCTGCCGCTTTGTTGCAACAGCAGCCCCAAGGTTCTACAGAAACTCACGGAAATAGCTGTAGCTGCAAAGGTACTCCTGCCTCCCACCCCTGGCTCCAGCACTGGCATGGCCCCATTCTGACCTGCTGAGGTATAATTGCACGTCCCTGTCTGCAACCATCCCTCGACACCACTGGCAATAAGACCTTGCAGTAGCTGGACCTCTGATCTGGCTCAGCAGGGTCTTTTCTGTGCTCCGACTTCAGGTGAAGGATTGCTGCAGATACAAAGTCACTCCCATGGCTCCCTTTGAAACCTCCTCGTTTTCAGCATCTTTCTAGGAACTCCTGGGGATGGAGCCCCAAACAGTTTTCTAGCAAAAACAATCTCATGCTTGTTCCCTATTTGCCTTTAGTATTCCCCTATTTATTAGCCTTAGTGTGTGGCAGCATGAAAAATACCTGCTTCTTGCTGAAAAAGACATCAAAGACCCAAGTATACGCAAAAATGTTGACTGATCACCTCTGTCTTCTGAGTCAGAGTAATTTTCCATTCTTTAGCTCTTTTCCATTCACAGCTCTCCCATCACCCTGTGACTCTGCATTTAAGGAGCCTTTCTCATTGTTATATCCTGCTTGCCAGAGATTTTGATCATGCATTCAGGAGCCTTAATCAAAGAGCAAACCTGCCTAGCTCCAGCTCTGCACTGGTAGGAGCTGGTACCAGCTTTTCTTTTGATTTGTACTGGATTCAGTTTGCGAATGCCATTTTCTTTCCATTTCACAATCAAATTGGATTTCTAGGTGAAGAAGCCCTCTTACACTGATGCAGTGCTACAGGAGATGCTCGAGTCTAAAAAGCCTTTCCTGGCCTCTCTCCAGCCAGCACCATGCTCAGTTTTACAGCTCTTCTCCTGTAAATTTGATTACATACGTGCAGCCATACATACATACGCCCATGCACACAAACACACACACACACACACATAGGTGTGGTCAGACGAGGATGTGGACAGATCCCCAGCTGAGGAGCCCCAGCCTTCATGAGGCTGCAATTCAGAAAGACAGCCCAGACCTGGAGACTTCACAGCCTCGTGTCCCAGGCCTGGTGGGTGTTATCGGGAGTACATCTTGCTGTGGTGCAAGTGAGAACACACAACCCAGAAAGGCTGTACCAAAACCCCACAGGCTTCAGGATGTCCCTCTTGAGGCTGCAAGGACTCTAGGGAAAAATATCCTTCCAAAAAACTCAGAGTTCTGCCTGCCAAACCCTGGGTGCAGCCAGCTCCCAGCACACGGGGCAGGATGGCCCCCAGCCCAGGAGATGTGTCCACAGAATCAGAGTGATTGAAGGATGTGATGATTGAAGGTTGCATGTGTCAGAATACAAACACTTTACCCTAAAGCCCTCAGAAAAGAGCTTTTTTTAACAACTGAGCTGATTTCTCAGGCTGTCAGTCACAAGATATTTCAGTGGTGTTAAAGCAACCAAAACTGGAATAACGGGAAGAAAGACCACCCTGATTTCTCTGCAGGTCTGTACTTTCCTGTGGCTGATGCAAACTCCTCTGGTACCGTGTCATATTTTATATCACTGGTTCTGACCTTCATGTCGGGTGGGGCACAATGTAAAAAGAGTCCAAATAATTTATTATTGACCCGATAGGGGAAGAAGGAAATAATGAATAAATTGTTATTAAGGAGCCTTTAAAGTAAGGGGAAAATAAATGTCTCACCACCGATCAGAAATTCTTTTGCCAGTAAATGATGAACAGTTGTGACCACTGAAGAAAACCTTTTGAAGTCCAATGTCTCAGCTCTGGAGTCTTCCTATGGTGCCAGCACAGTGGTATTTGTGGCACACACCACCACACACTGGATACCCTGTGTCTTATCCAGTGGACAGATGCATGGAGGCACACCTATGCGCAGGGCAAGTGCTGCTGGTGCAAGGAGGCTCCACGCCCAACAACTCTGTGCCAAGTCTTGTTGCCAAACAGGGACTCGTTTTCTGATGTCAACACCTGGACAAAGTGTCTCGCCTGCAGCAGGAGCTTTCCTGAGCATGACTGTCAGGATCTGGAGCATGGGGCTGTCATTAAAGTTAACATTCCCAGGAAACTTGCTAAATGAGGGAAAAAAATGTTGAACTGGACTTGTTTTGCTGAATCAGGATGATGTAAAGGTGCTTGAAAGAAATAAACACTCCCAATTTGAGTCATCTGATAAAATCACATCCTTTGACTCTGCTGATACCGAATTACTTAAATGGCAAATACTCAGTAATTTTGCAGGTTGCCAAGCTCAAGAAGGCTGTTGGGAATACACAGACTGCCTGGTAGATGGGTGTGTGCTGCACATTGTTTCTATGAATTTACACAAGCTCTCCTATCTCACTCGTTGACAAAGGAGGAGTGCCGCTGCACTGACAGTAAAGCTGAGCTGGTATAAAAGTTGGGTATGAATAGAGCCAGATGCTAGGATTTTGCAAAGCCCAGCTAGCACAAAAGATTTTGTACTGGGGCACCTTTTTCAGATCTGGGGCATTGCCCTAGGAATATGCTACTTCTTGGTAAGAGCAAACTCAACCTTCAAATACAGCAAGTTCCCTGAGAGCCAAAAACCTGGGGTTAGTGGTATAAAAAACAGGTAGAGGTTGGAGAGCCATCCTGCATGACCTCACCCCATGCCTAAAAGTCTCCTTCACCCCTCAAGGGCACATGGGCAATGCTGTCATATGGATAGTAGTCATGAATGTCCTCAACAACTGTGAATGAGCAGCACGGATATTCCTACACAAACTTCTATGAGCACTCCCCCATAACCTATTATCATATGATCTTTCCTCATGATGCATTTTGTTTGTGTTTTCCCTGATTTGCCATTTGCCTCTGAGCAACAACAAGGTATAGGGTGAACCCATGAGCCTGTGAGATAGGTCACTGACAGGGATGGAGTAGTTTTATCCAGGCTATGGGTTGATTTTGCGGTGATAGTGCATTACAGGGTATAATGTTTCACCAAGGCTTGTAGGAAGTAAAGCAATGGCTAGGGCAACTGTATCTGCACTGGCTAGGCTTGTGGATTTGTATGCTCAAGTGCAAAAATGGAGATGGATGGGAGAGGAAGTCTGTGTCCCTAGCTATGTACTATTCAGTTTCTCCCAGAGCAGTGTTTTGTTCATCTAGTGTGAATTTGACAGCCATCTTAAGCCGAGAAGCTACACTGGCTTTTTTAGCATTCTTTTTCCTCTCACAAGAAATGCTTATTTCCCAGTGAACATGAAGGTTTCTGGCTCAGAATGACCTGCTGGCTTGTGTTCTCGGATCAGAGAGCTGAACTGTAGTGGGGAGGCACTCAGCAAAGCCCTTATGCCTGGAGGAGCAGAGACCAATCCATTTCAGGGAATTAGCCAGACACTGCTCTTGCAGCTTAGGATAAAAGCGAAGCAGAGTCCCAGCTTTTGAGGGTTAATAACCATCTGTAATAAAGACAGCTAAGGCTACAAAATAGTAAAACAACCATCAGTTAGGCTGAGAATGTCACTAATAGATATTTTTCCAGCCCTGCTTCAAAGCACAACGATGGGTTTTCAGCAGAGCAATTAAAGCAATGAGTAAAGTGGAAATATCTCATGTGAACCAAGTCCCTCTGGGTGGTTTAGCTGAAAACTGTGCTCATGCCTAAGATTCAAAGGTTGTAAAACTGGTTCAAAAATTAGGGGAAGGCAAATAATGCATATTTTCAAAAAATACCCCCTGTCTCTTCTTAAGAGAGACAACTCAGGGAATATGGTACTATGGCATGTTGGAGAAGAGAACATGCCTAAAATTAATCCTCCAGAGGAAACAGACAAAACAACTTCATCTTTGTCTCTCTGTCCCTGAATATCACTGTGCTATGCTACATCCCTGTGAAGAAGGAGGTTCCCCTCCAAGCATCCCATAGCTAGGGGGAGGTTTGGGTTCTGCTCACCTTGCAGGAGCTGGAGGGTACCAGGCAAACAACCCAGACCCCCGGGAGCACCACGTGGTGCTGGGGTGCTGTGCTGCACCGCGTTCTGCTGCTGCTGCGGGATCAGGCAGAGACCTGTCTGATTCAGAGTACACAACAGATAAAAGGTGGGATCAGGTGGAGGGAGCAGCATTTTCTGTTCTGGAGAGGAAAGGGGAAGAGCACTGTGCTGCTACGCTCAGCCCAGCAGCAGCAGGAACCCTGATGTGATGTCCCTGATTCTGGCAGAGGTTACTGCTCATGGTGTCAGGTGTACAAGCCACCCCAGTGTGGGTCAAGCCTCAGCACCGTGTGGGTCTCACTCACAGGCAGCTTCTCTGATCCTAAAGCAAACCCTAAACCCTGAGCAGGTGAGCCACCTGTGGGGCTACAGGGTCGGATAAAGTGAAATGCAGAAATGCAGCATCTGGACTCAGAAGCAAACCCTGAAGTTCCCCAAAGCTTGGGAAAATTTGGTCTAAGAGGTTTTCCCCAGCCAAAAGCAGGACAAGCATTTGCGTGGTGTATTGATCACAGAGAAAACCCCTTACTGGCAGTGTCATAGACCTGCAAGGATCCTCTGTATTTAGCAAGCACAGCACAAGTCTAAAGAAGCTTCCTGACTCTGCCTCAGTAGCTGGCTTTAGCAATACACTGCTGCAATCATATCTCTTCTGGGGAGGACATAAAGTTCAGCTCTCAGCTCAGAGCAAATCAAGAGAATGCACTTCGGAGAAATGACTGGTTTATAAGTACTGTACTTTAATTGCAGCAGAGCAGCCTGTCAAAATTCATCCACATTCAAGGACATTATGCAGCTCTTCTCTGCGAACAAGTCTATGGACTGAAGACAGTGTGCTCAGATAAAATAGCACAGCTTCTGTGCTGCAGAGAGTGTGGTGCAGTGCTGGACTTGTTACTCGTCATTGTGGCAAGTCCACTTATTGTACCTACTCCAAAAGGAATGAACGACATAATGTTCTGTAATTTTTAAGTCAGTTTGGTACTGCTTAAAGGCTGGAAAACAAAGACTGAGTCACCTCTCTTTATAAAGTCCAACAACATTAGATCTAGAGCATAAAACACAAACTACTAAGACCATCTCCTCAGATGCAAGAACTTAAAATATCATGAACTCATCCAAGTGGTCCCACTGATTGCAAGAGGCTGCCTTTTCAAGTGTCAGACTGATAAGTAAACTGATTTCTGCGTTTAGCAACTTGAGTATAAAGGAGATGTAGAGATGTGAGGAAAGAGGCATCTCCATGTGTTACTTCCCCTTCCCAAAGTCTGCAACATCTGAGCTTTGCTATAGAATGAAAAAAGGAATCAAACTGCTTCTAGTTTGATTCATGCACATCCAAAACCTCAGATATGCTCTGACACTAAACACCACAAAATACCCACTGATTCACGTTTGTTGGAAATATGTACTGGGAAACCAATGCAGTTCTTGTTTCACATCCTAGAAGTTACGTAACAGTTAGGTCCTACTTGGTAGAGATATTTCCTGGTACAGATATGCGCAAGAAAGGGGGGGTTCAATATGCACTTGTTTTATTTTATTTTACTTTGTTTTATTTTATTTTTGCCAATATTTGGCCCTTTTGTTTAGTGGTATACAGTAACTAAACAGGTAATATATACCAATATATACCAAATATGAAGCACACCTTTTCCTTTGGTCTTCTGGCAATGATCCTTAGTTTCTGGAAAACAACCCTATTCTATCAAGCCACCAGATCCATGCCAGCTGAAAAAGAGGGCTGAGCAAATCAAAATCAAATACAGACCATCATGTTTTATTATCAAAAATAGGAGAAGATTTCTGACCATCTGCAATGAAAACAATGTAGAATTAGCTTGGAGTTTCTTATTTCAAAGCCTGATCTTTTATCACTGTTTTAATTATCACCTAGATATACACCTTGGAGAAGTGTCTACTGCTCATAATGAGCAAATCTCTTAATTGTGACAAACACAAAAAATAGTAAAGAAATCAGGAAAAAGAAATTAGGGGGGAAAATCAGGAAAAAGCAAGTCTGAGAGCAGGGAAACAGACTTTACAGGATTGGAAGTGGACACCTCTTGTACTGCAGGAAGGTGGTGCACCCTCTTGAAAATATGCTTCACAGCAGCCTTTCATGGTCTTTGTATTTAATGGGCACTTATTTCTGTCTGTGCCAATGAGTAACTGAATCTTCAACTTCTCCAGGCCTGGACTTGGCTCTCTTGACAGAAAACTGCATGTAGCTCAGACACACTTCTGCTAATATTTCAGTTCTGAGGGCCCAAGATAGACAGGCCATGGGAAAAAAGGCAGAAGCATTTTGAATGGACATAAGACAGAAACTCAAAGTTTACATTCATGAATGAGTAACTTAGGATGCTTATCAAATCACCATCAAAGGTATCAGCAAAAGGAGGTTTAATATAGGTGTGAGTGAGTCCAAACTCAGCCTCAGAATGGTTTATACCTGAATGATCTCTTAATCACTGACTAATTTAATACTTAAAAAAATTATTCAATAGTATTTACTATAAGCACAACAGTAATTTAACTATAGATCTGAGATGGCAACAGTCAGACTATACTTCCTATAGGGTGTAGGTTGTGTGAACATGCATGCACACACATAGAATTATGTACAAAGGTATCTAGGCATGTTAAAAATTACCCTCGAGTTCAATGAAATACATCAAATGTCTTTGCCTTTCTCAGTGGGGAAAGGGTTGAGCCTCAAGGAGTGGATGGTATCAGCCTAGACCCCATGGTCAGCTTTTGGCAGTGGTCCTCTGAGAATCACAAATGAGAGCTGGTGAGCTCCGAGAGTCATCTCAGTCAGACAGTGTGGTGAGTTGACCCTGGCTGGGTCAAGTGCCCACCAGAGCTACTCCATCACTTCCCTGCTCATCTGGACAGGGGAAGGAAACTATAACAAAAGGTTCATGAGTAGAGAAAAGGACTGGAAGAGATCAGTCATCAGTTGCCATCATGGACAAAACAGACTTGACTCAGAAATTACTTGAACTTATTACTAATCAAAATCAGTAGGAGAATCAGAAGTAAAACAAATCCTATAGTTTCTGTCATTTCTTCTTGCTCAGGGAGAGGAGTCGTTTTCCCACTCCACCATAGCGTTTCTTCCACAGGAGACAGTCCTTTGTTAACTTCTCCAGTGTGAGACCATCCCACAGGCTGCAGTTCTTGAAGAACTGCTCCAGTGTGGGTCCCTCATGGAATCACAAGTCCTGCCAGTAAACCTGCTCCAGCATGGAGTCCTGTCTCCAGGGGTCTCCATGTCTCTGCCAGGAACCTGCTTCCAGGGTCATAGCCTGCGGATGCTTTTTCTGGGTATCAACCTGCGCCACTGCAGGGCTTCCATGGGCTGCAGGGGCAAGTCCATGGACTGCAGTGGGACAGACATGCAGGCCTTCACCATGGGCTGCAGGGGAACCTCTGCTCCAGCACCTGGAGCACCTCTCCCCCAGCCTTCTCCACTGACATTGGTGTCTGAACAGTTGTTCCTCTCACATATTCTCACTGCACTCTTCTCTGGCCACGATTACTTCTGCACAATAATTTTTTTCTTTTCCTTCCTAAATACGTTATCAGAGGTGCTGCCACCACTGATGGTTGGCTTTGCCTTGGCCAGTGGTGGATCCATCTTGGACCGAGTAGACACTGACTGTGTTGGACGTGGGGGAAGCTTCTAGCAGCTTCTCAGAGAAGTCACCCCTCGAGCCCTCTCACTACCAGAACCTTGCCACACAAACCAAATTACCGATGGAGATGCTGGTTGCAGCCCACTGTGGTCCGGGAGAGCTCAAAGGGCTTCACTCAGGACTGCTGTTCATAGGGTTGTAATACGATTAGCTTTAGTCATTCCACCCACAATCTGAGAGTTTTAACTAGAATTCTCCTCCAAAAAGTCCAATAGCAATAGTATTGTTCCACTGGTATTCGAATAAAAATAAGGTTTCAAGGCTATTTGTTAGAAAACTGGAGTCTGTCAGACAGCAGAACAGACAGTGCTTCTGTTAAGGTTAAGGGCAACTTAACTGCCCAGGAACCATTAGTCAAAGCAAAAGCCTATCAAGAATTCCTTGATTTAGAGTGACAGAGAGGAAGTGGGGGGTTGTGCACTGCCACATACACCCAGGGTCATGCACAGTCTTCTGGTGTCCTGCTCCAAAGCTGATTTGTGTTTAATTTCGGACCAAACAGACAAAGGCTTCAGATTAGGCATTTTCTTAGCCACCTTTTCAATGAGGCTGAGTCCCAGCAAATACCATTCGGCTATTGAAGGCTTGAGCAATGGTCTTGAGGCATTACTAGTGTTTTGCATTTAATCTATGTTAAAAATACAAACAAATAAACCCTAACCAGGCCTGAGTTGTTTTTACAGACTCCTGAATGTCTGTATATTGTGAGAAGGCCAGAAAAATGAGAGCTTGGAGAAGGTGTTAGAGAGACTTCTTGATGCCTCTCAGCCCAAGCTAATGATTCAATGATGAAATCAGTTGATTTCCAACTTATATGGCATATGGCCTAAAGCAATGTAAGCCAGACACGATAGAAGAGGTACATGCACAAAAAAAAGCAGGGTACATGCAATTCAGGAGACTTTCCTCCCCACCACTTCCCACTCCACACCAGCACACCTCTCACCCCCCAACCCCCTGTTCCAAAAAAAAAAAAATGTCTTGTAAATTAATGCCAGATGTCCTCTTTGAAACATCAGCTTTGTTTGGAGTCAATGTGTTCTGGCTGATTCATGTCAAGTGTCCTTGGATGGGCGGGTCTGGTCCAGAGATCGCAGAGGGTTGGAAATACTCCCAAGTATTGCGACTGTCAGTAACATCCCAGACCTGGCTCCCCTCACAATCTTGTTTTCTCCCTTGTTTTCTCTGGCTGCTTTAGCAAACTTCCTTTGACCTCCATCAGCCAGCTGCCCACTGGCCTTGCTCTTAAGACAAGAAAGCCTAGGCTGGGTCCAGACCGAAACCAAATAGCAAAACACAGCCTGGCTTTCTGTCTGCTCCCCCTGCCAGCAGCCAAACAAAGTGTTCGCAAAAACCCACCATTTCAGCATTTTGCTGAATTAAAGCCTAAAACCAGTGTCCCAAACCTCACAGTGCAAGCTTGGCACCTAGAGAGGTACAAGGCCGTAGGAACTGCGTTCCTATCTACCAGTGACTTGATTTTCAGCAGATCAGGAGCAAAGCTTCCAAATAACAGCACTTGGGAATGGGGCCAGGCTTCCCACTGGACCATTTTCTTTTTGACCACAACACCTTCCCCAAAATTAAACCAGTTTGTTGCAATGACAGCATGCTGTCTGTAAGAGTCTGTTGACAAAATCTGGGCCTTTATTCCAATACTGAAAGGAGAAGTGAGTCAAGGGAGCCCTTAATCTTGTTAAGAGCTCAGAGGACTCTGAAACACTAATTGGCCTGTCTAGACCAACTCTGTGTCTGGATGCTGTTATTGCAACCTCTCTTGCAAATACTGAAGCTAGAGCTTAGGACCACACCAAAAAAAAAATTAATTTCCATTCTTTACATTGCATTACCTTATTTCCTGTCTCTAACCTTTATTCTTTCAGTTCTTAACAAAAAAGAATACACTCTTGCATTGTTATTGGATTTTGCATTGTTAAGCTTTCATGCTTTGTAGCTGCTGGGAAATTAGGACTGTGATTGCCTTAGAAGGAAAATACATAAATACATTAAAGAGTAAACCTAGAAGCAAGGGTGCTAGTTCTGGCACAAATGTCATTGTGCAAGGCAACCGTGAGGGTAGGCCCTCTGCTGAGCTCCACAGAAAGGTTCAAGTTTACATCTTGGATACGGGTAAAATCTAAAGAAAAAGAAAAATGTTCTGAATGAGGCAGAATTTTCCCCCAGGCCACAGTCTGTGGGCGATTCTTTCTGGAAAAGAGGAAGCCTTATTTGTCCCTGTGGACTGGTGCTTGCCTGGTGCAGTGCTGCAACTCTGATGGGAAAAGCCAGGGTTTATCTGAAAGCAGATGATTGCGAAGAATCCCATCAGTCCTCATGGAGTCCCCAGGTGTCCCCCCCTGCAGAAACCCCTGCTGCACCAACATTATCCACAGATCACAAATATGTGTTGGTCACAGAAGAAACTGATGTCTATCCTTGCAGCAGGGCAGTTGCACCCAAGTAGGGGTGTCCAGCCCATTTGTCTCTGGTAGCAGCATCAGTGCACTTATGCAGAAGCATGTCTCCTGAGGCCAGGGGCACCCAAAGGCTGTTAATGAGTGTCACACTTTTCAGAAATGTCTCTTAAGTCATTCCATCTTTGCCAGGAGAAGAAATCGTGTGACAATGAAGCAGTATTATTTCTTTCCTGTTAATTAGCCAGAAAGGTGGTAAATATCAACTACCCATGAGAATCATGTGATGCATAGAGATATTCATGGTCCCCTCTCATCTCAACACTGTTTTGGTCTTTTTTTTTCCTTTAGATGTTTCTAGAAGTGGGTTGTCTAGAGAATCTAGGATATGACAGTACACTGAGGGAAATCTAAATGTGCAGTACAGGAAGGAAAAGCAGCAACTATGCCTCCTTGCTTCATTAATCACTGTCATATCCTTTGCCCTACAGCAGTTCACGGAGTTGGTATGACAGCACTGGCTGCAGCAGCATTCACCTTTCCAGCAGAGCAGAAAATGAAGGGAAGATCCACACATTCTTCTGCACCTTCACTAAGCATATGACCAGAGCTTAACTAGGAGGTGCAACCTCTATACACATGTTGGCAAGCAGCTGTGAAACCTTTATGAAATAGATGTCACCTGCCACCACTGTGGATCTCTTCAGCATCTGTTCTGCACACATGCAACAGTGCCTTGAGAGGGCTGATGGATAAGTCTAAGACTAGAAGGGAGGCTTCTCTGTCCTGGAGCTCTGGCTATGTGGTTCCTTAAGCCTCCCTGTCATTCCATGAATCACAGCCACCTCCAAGCTTGTGGAAAAGGCAAGAGTGCATGTCTCATGAGGTAGCCAGCCAGTGTTGTCTCTTCCTGTCTGCTTTAGGGCATTTCAGCACAAGTCCCCAACTTGTTTTGATCTGGCTAGCAATTTTGTTTGTTCTGTTTTTCAAATGCTTTATTACAGGTGCCTTAAAGGATAGTAAGTTTTTCCAGGATGTGGTGAGTATCTTCCCACCCATTCCTGCATAATTTGCACATCTAAAAATATAATTGCTTTGAAAAATGTAAGCTGAACAACTTCTGCAGTGTAAACACAGGCTCTTCAGCATCACCTACTCAGGCACAAAAATTCAATTGCATGTGTACTTTTGGAAACTGGAGCTTGTGCACAGCTCTCTTCAGTGAATATCATAGTTTTGTTAAAAGAGCATCTAGGAAATCACAAACTATATGTTTTTTAAACTTGGCTCCATATCCACACACAGCCATCCCCTGACCTGAGCCAGCACCAAGAGACAAAGCACTCTCATTTTTCGGTAAGAAATGAGACACTGAATGGTTTACGGATGTATTGTGTTTGCAAGGCAAGTTTGTCATAGTGGCAGGGGGGGCCAGCCTACAGGGATGGATTCAGTGAGAAACTGCTGGAAGCTTCCCCCACGTCCACTGCAGCCAATGCCAGGCAGCTCCCGATAGACCCCTGCTGCTCAAGGCCAAGCCCATCAGCAACGGCAGTGGTAACTCCTCTGGGGTAACAGATTTAGGAAGGGGGAAAAGTTACCATGTAGGAGCCACTTCAGCCAGAGAGAGGAGTGCGAATCTGTGAGAGAACCAACTCAGTGGTGAAGGTGAGTGAAGAAGAATGTGGGTGAGGTCCTTCAGGGACCTGTGGTAAAGACCATGGTAAGGCAGGCTGTTCTGTAGCCCACAGAGCTCCACAGTGGAGCAGACATCCATCTGCACTCCTGAAGGAATCCAAATCAGAGAAGGGGAAGAGTGTGAGAAGACCTGTGGAGGAAGGAGCATCAGAGATGTGTGATGAAATGGGTGCAGTCGTCCCCATACCCCTTCATTGTTGGGGGATGAGGTAGAGAAATCGTGAGTGAAGGTGGGCCCAGGAAGAAGGGAGAGCTGGGGTGGTAGGTGTTTTTTTAACATTTGGTTTTATTTCTCATTACCCTACTTTGATTTGATTGGTAATAAATTCAATGGATTTCTCAAAGTTGAGTCTATTTTGCCTGTGACAGTAATCAGTTAGTGATCTCTCCCTGTATTTATCTCAAACCACAAACTTTCCATGATATTTTCTCTCCTCTGTCCACCTGAAAAGGGGAGTGATTGAGCATCTTTGAGGGTCATGTGGCGTCCAGCCAGGGCCAACCCACTACAATGGGCCACAGAAGTAACCATACAGCTGCATTTTAAAAGTCTCATCAAACCCCCCAAATTAAGGAGAGCCATGGGTGCAAGGGCAGAAAGCAGTGCTGAGGCAATGCTTTAGTACTCTGAGAAGCATCTTGCAGGAGGGATGTGATGCCATCCCAGGGATAAGGTGATGCAAAGGCCCTGAGATATCCTGGGATGGAGGCGCAAAGCCAGTTCACCTTTCTCTTTCCATCATTTTTCCTTCATGTTGCTGCCAGGTCCTTTATTACACCTGCTAAAATCTCTCCAGACACTAGGTCACCCATTGCAGGGTCACAAGTGGAGCATGAAAGTAAGACCTACACAGAGATCCTAAGAGAGATAACACTCTGAAATTGGTGAAGATGCCCCAATGCCCAGCATCCATTGTTTTTTGGAGCAGAGAGGACCACAGTGGCACTTACAGTTTAGGGACCCTGTGGCCAAATTCATCTCTGCCACGGCCCAGGGAGTGTGCAGCATGGGAGAGATGGGGTATGTAAGCTCCATACCTTCCTGATAAAGCACTGAACAACTTGCAGCATACAAACCACATCTTGTATTTCTAAATCAGACCTGGCAAATTCATCAGTGCTGAAGGTCAAAGTCTCCATAGAAGAAGAAATGCCTGGAGGCCCCACATGTGGGTCCCTCAGCCTGCTGGTTGTGCAGATAGGTGGAGGTTTGTGAAGCAGATTCAGAACTACATAGAAATGCAGTATTTTGCTTCCATATGAAGAGACACAGTGAGGAGAGGGGAAAAAAGTCCTAGGAGAGGTCAAAAATTAAGAAAAACACAAGGCAGGGGAGTGGGTGAAGCTTAGAGGAAGAGAAAGAGAAACAAAGCAGAACATCTTTAGATATCAGACAGTCAAGAGCAATGTCTGTCACTGGTACCAGTTTGTAATCTGAATGTGATGCAAAGCAAAATGAAGAACTGAAGCTTAGCTGTCCCCATGCCCCCTCTCAAAGGCTGCTTCCTGCGAGCAGCACAGTAGGGTCAGCCACAGTCAGCTGCCAAAAGGCACTGAAAATGCACTGGTCAGGAGATCAGAGTCTGGCTTGATACAATGACACCTGAATAGTGCCAGTCAGAACAAACACTTTGGGAAACCACAGGAGCCCACCTCTGGTGCACGGGGGCTTTTTTCTGTCTGTGGCCAAGCCTTGAGAAGGCAGCTAAGGATAATTACAGCTTGCAACTTCTCTACATTGCTTCACAAAGCATCTGTGAGTGACATCAAGGCTTTTAACTTAAATGTGAGTGTTAGTTCATTGATAACATACCAACCCAGTGTATTTCACTCATAAACTTGCATTTAAGGTGAAGAAAATCATGAGCATCTGGCAGATTCTCCTAGTGGATGCTGGGCAGGACCTGCCAGTCCTTAGGTGGGCCTGTTGATTTTCTGGGAACCTGCCCTTACAACAAAGAGCAGACTCATCTGGGGTGAAATACATACATTAGTCATTTCCAGGAACTAATTTTAATTTCAGACAAACTCTAAATGAACAGCACTAGACTGAATCCCCTGCACTGGGGGTTTATGTCTGAAAGTTTCAGTAGCACAGGGGCTGCAGGAGTGGCTCATATGACAAGCTACTCCCCCATGTCCAATGGAGCCAATGCCAATCAGCCTCAAGATGGACCCTCCACTGGCCAAGGGTGAGCCCATCAGTGAATGTGGTAGCACTTCTGGGGTAACAGATTTAAGAAGGCATCAGTGAAGAAGAAGAGGGAGAAGGTCCTCCAGGCACCAGAGTAGAGATTCCTCTGCAGCCTCTAGTGAAGACCATGGTGTGGCAGGCTGTCCCCCTGCAGCCCGTAGGAGTCCACAGTGGAGCAGGACCATCAGGACCCGCAGCCTGTGGAGGATTTCGTGCCCAGAGCAGGGGCATGCCCAAGGGAGGCTGTAATCCCATAGGAAGCTCACACAGGAAAAGGCTTCTGGCAGAACCTGTGGTCCCATGGACAGAGGAGTCTGTGCTGGAGCAGGTTTGCTGGCAGGACCTGTGAACCCCCAAGCGACCAGAGAAGTCTGTTCATGAAGAACAGCACCCCAAGCAAGGGACCAACACTAGAGCAGTTCACAAAGAACTGCTGCCTGTGGGAATGACCCACATTGGAGATGTTTGTGGAGGACTGTCTCCTGTGGAGGACCCTGCAGTGGAGCAAGGAAGGAGTGTGAGGATTCTGTCCCCTGTGGACGAAGTAGTGGCAGAGACAATGTGTGATGACCTGACTGCAGCCCTCACTCCCCATTTGCCTGAGCCACCGAGGGCTAGGAGGTAAAGAAAATCGAGGGTGAAGTTGTGACCAGAAAGAAGGGAGGGCTGAGGGAAAGATATTTTAAGGTTTATTCCTATTTCTCCTTATCCTACTTGTGACTTTAACTGGCAATGAATTAAAACAATTTCCCCAAGACTGTTTTGCCCATGACAGTAACAGCAGAGTGATTTCCCTGTCCTTAACTCACAAAACTTTTGTTATAATTTCTCTCCCTTGCCCAGTTTGGAAGCTGGAGTGATAGAGTGACCTTGGTGGCCAGCCAAGGTCAACCCACCACAACTGGGAGCAAAACACACACCAGCCATTTTGTCCTACATATACACACCACATACACACTTATTCTTCATGACTTGCTTCCTCAAAGACATCTTCAGGGGTACCACCAACAGCTGGTCCTGACACACCAGCATTTGCCTACGATCAGACCAAACCAACAGATATTATCCCCAGAAAAAAATCCATGAAAATGCACATATCCCCAAGAAGGCAAAAATTTCTCATCTCCTCTCCAGGAGTCTGTTGGTCTCCTACTCTGCAGACACCCAGCACAAGCAAAGTGCTACATTTCAGCTTCGTGCTTTGCCACAACGTTGAAATTCTCTTCCCCACTTTGGACACAGCTGTTATCCAGCTCATAGACCTTGCAATACTCTTTGGCATTTACCCTCCTGCTCCCCAAAGTGTCTTGTTCCTGAGTCGCAGCAGAGGACATTGAGAGCACATAGATCCACCAGCATCCCCTAGGAAAATGAAGGATCCTCTAAAAAAAAAGACAGGACTCTCTAGAAAGTCAAAAAACCACAACAGTGTCTCCTAGAAAAATGCAGGTCTGCTTGCTCCAGCCTGCTCCAAGAAAGAACAGAGGCTGTGAGCATGGAGGAGGTGACTGAATTTCTCAGGGTGAGTTTGAGATACTTAAGGCAATCACACATATGTAAGTCTCTCAGCAACAGACCAAAACTGCCCTGATATCAGAAAGTGCAGATGTGCATTCCCAGGTTTGCAGACATCATGCCAGTGGTACCTTCCTTTCTGAAGAGCCACAGCGTGCCATAGACTGAGGTGAGCTCACAGCAGCTTTCTTTAAAAAAAAAAAAAACCTCAGACAGGTTCCTTCTGATATAAGTCCCAAAATACCAGCTTCATCAGCTCTGGAGTGTTTTGAGATTCTTTCCTCCAAAGAACTTACTAAAACTGAAGTGAAAATGGGGGGGGGGGGGGGAGGGTAATGTGGAGGTTTTCTTGATTCCCAGGAGAAATTGCTTTGCTAATCAACATCCCCCCTTGATAAGGGGAGATGAACTGTGGCCAAGACCCTTGTTCTTCTTTTTTCCCCCTCAATTTTTCCTCTCGTCTTTTAACCATACATGCTACACCAAGTGTTCAAAATACTCTGGATAATTACAGCTGTAGTACATCATCCTGGGAGAGAGAAGCATGCTTGCTCTGTGACTTATGCTGGCACAACACCAAGCACACCTATCCAATTACTAAATATTTATTACAAATTTAATAGGAGGTTACAAAAGCAAAATACACCAGAAGAGAAGGCTGGAAGGAAAGGGAAAGTACAATTAAAGGCTGCTGCTCTGTTGCAGCACTCCCAATTTCCATTGTAAGACACTAGTAAATGACCTGGCTTTCCTATGATAAAATCTGATGCTGCTACACCTAAAGTTGTTGCCTCTAGCAGCCTCCTCATTTCTGCAATTCTCTGTACCACTCCTTCATGTTGGACATGACAGAACATTTGTACCACAGCTGTATTAATATTATCCCTGTAGCTGTCCCTTTTACTGAATGACATGTTTGAGTGGTCATGAGATTTAAAAGTGGTTTGGGGAGACAGAAGCTTGTCTCAGATATGCTCACAGGGGGTTGGAGAGGTTAACTTCTGAGAAGGTAGCACAACCTGCTGGATCTGATTCCCTGCTCTTTTTTCCTTCTCCATTTTCTTTGCTCTTTTTTCCTCTCATTTTTGTGTTTCCTCCCTCTCCATTGCATGCCTTTTGGGAAATGGAACATGGATGTTTGTGAGGGTCATGGCATGGCATGGCATGAGCTCTCCAAAAATGCAGTCCTTTTTACTGGCCTACATCTAAGTGGTGCTGATTAATTCTCTTGAGGGCACCTAAATTTAGACCCGCAACTTCCTCTTCCACAATCCTTCCACACATTCAAGGAGTGTAGTGATATAAACTTACTTATTGTGTATGGGGGAGCACAAGCATTCCTCTATGTCCCCAGAGCTTCTGCAAGAGAAACTATCTAAGGACTGATTTTTGAAGCTTTCATTGCATTTCTACTCTGTCCCTCCTCGGGCCACATTCTCTGACTTTAAGAAGCAAGCAAACCCATGTTCCTGAAGGCCAAAGACGTGTCTTCAGTTACTTCCTGGTTCCCCCTGGATTGGTCAAGAGCCATCTACTGGCCACCATCCTGTCAAGTGACTCCTGGGTATGACACAGCATATAGCAACTCATGTAATTTCCTACTTCCCCACAGTCAACTTGCATACTTTTAACAGCCACTCTCTGGCATCCTGGGAAAGAGAAGTATGTTGCAGTTGTGGCCATGAGGAAAGTGGGTGGGAGTGAGGGCACATGAGAAGCTGAGGCCTCTGTGGCTAAGTTTCTATGTGTGGGGGACAGCTACAGCATTGTTGAGCTAAATAATGAGGCACTCCACAATTTATAAGAAGAAAAAAAAAAAAAAAAAAGAAGGAAATAAAATAAAAATAGGATGTGTTTTCTGGGTGTGTAGATTTTTATTTTTCCCATTCAGAGGATCCACATTCCTCTGTGTCATATTTATTATGCACTGTCATGACAGTAATTACTACAGTCTAAGAATCAAGCATAAATCACATAAATTATATTACTGTCCAGTTATTTTAGACATTCATACAGCAATCCAACAGTAACATTTTGGACTTCAAACTGCTGTATGTCTAAGTACTTGACTGTAAGCACAGTAGGAGGCAAACAGCCACAGACAGGATCTGAGGAGAGGGGGGCACGTCTCCACATAGTTCAAAAAGGGTTTACCCACCCGCATTCACCTGCAGAATGTTGCACTAAGAATTTATTATCTGGGTGAGTTGTTTCCTGCCTTTGCTTGCACTGGCTTCTGCTAGAGCCACATGACACCAGACTGAGCTGGGTCATTCTGGAGCTGGATTCTGAAGGTAGTCTGGGCTTCTGTATCATTTTATCCTGCTGGGCAGCAGATGGCAAAGCAAGGTGCCTTGGCTGATGAGGTCTTCCTGCTTTCCCTTGAGCCAGCAACCACAGCTGCACCTTCTCAAAACCACACATGGCACATGTACCAGCTGCCTCTGTCTGCCACAAGGCACATGGACACAAGAGCAGCAGGGAGCAGCTGCAAAAAAAACCCCCAAAAGCTGGCAGAAGCCACCAAGCCCTCATGGTACTGCTTCTCACCCACAGACGTTTTAGCCACCAAAGAAAAAGAGGAGATGCTCATAGCACCAAATGGGCAGGAAAAGAAGCAGGGAGAGCAGCACCAAGAATGCTTCAGGTAGGCAAAAGCAGGCCTGGAAAGGGCTAGGTGGGACAAGACCTGCTATGGTGCAACTGAAGTTGCACCCAGCAAGCAGTGAGAAAAGCAAAGGGGATGCAACTACAGGGCCAGAAAAGAGCCTAGTGATTCTGCAGCTGTAGTAAGCCACACACTTAGTAAACTTGCAAAATACAAACTAACGTATTTCAGTGTCCACCATAAACAAAGTAACATATCAAGGCACATCCTGTTGAGATGGACTGGTACCTGTATCCAAGCTAAACTGTCTTTTGTGTTCTTTCTTCTTTTTATTGAAGAAGCATGTTTTTTACTCAAGACCTACACTAACTCTTTTCATCCTCTATTCAGCTGCATCCCAGAGCAAACCTTCCACAGGCTGATAACCTGGCCGCTGAAACCTGGAGAAATACCCAATTCGTGACACACCAGGCACCAAGTAACCCCAAACCTAGTATCACCTATTCCAAAAGGAAATCCTACCGGCCCAAGGGAAGGAAAGAAGGACTGCAGCAGCCTTGTTTTGCACTCGTGCAGTCTGTACGGGCAGTGGTGCAGCAGCATGTGGTACAACAAAGGATATCTCCAAAACAGAAAGAAATAAACTCGGTAAATGGGAATTTAACGTTTCACGAGAGGTCCCCTCGGCAGAGAAGGCTGAGCTTTTTCTGTGAGGACTCTTTACGGTCCTGGCAGAGTCCCTCCAAGAGGGAAACTCCTAGAGATGCTCAGTGACTCGGCTGGATTCCAGTGTTTACCCGGGCAGGCGCCGCTCGTGTCGCTGGGCTGTCTGAGCTGCAGAAAGTCCGCATCCCACAGGGAAACGGCGCCGCTCCGCGCCTTCGGAAGTGGGAAGGAAAACAAGAACGGAAAAAAAGGAGAAAGACTAATTGTTCCCGTTCCTAACTCCTGCCTTCCCGCTCCGCAGCAGCCCCGGCGCACCCGCACCGTGGGCAGCGCCCGCCCCTTCCCGTAAGGAGAGCGGCGCTCCGCGCCAGACAGCGCGGTCGGGCCGGGGGAGCCCCGCACTTCCTGCTCAGCGTTACACAGCACTTTTCCAGCCCCCACGGGCTCTCCTTCCTTCTGCCGCTGCGCCTCTCCCAGGCAGCCAGCAGAAATGCACTCCCCACTCCCTGCCGGGGCTGCGCCGGGAGGGAGGGAAGGCGGGCGGGGCTGAGCCCCAGCCCTCCGCCGGCTCCCCCCGCCGCGGGGCCCGTCCCGCTCCCCATCCCGGCGGTCCCACGGCACCACGGGGCGGGGAGCGGGGCGGAGGGCGCCGTGGCGCATGCGCGGCGCGGCCCGGGGCATATAAGGGGGAGCCGGGGCGGCGCAGGAGCACTCGGAGAGCGGGATCGGGATCTTGGCCTCTTGCCTTTCAGCCTCTTGCCTTTCAGCCACCGACCCTCCTTCCCCGGCCGTCACCATGGTGAAGAGCGTGGGCAGCCTGGTGAGTCCGGTGGGCGAGGCGGCCGCGTCCTTTCGCCGCAAGAGGGGAACGTGGCGAGGCGAGCATCCCTTTCCCGGCGGGAGGGTGAGCGGGGCGGGGGCGCTGCCGAGGGGGCAGCTCGGCGAGCGGGGGACCCCGCTCGGCTGCCCTGGGCTCCCGAGAGGCCTTGGCCTGCGGGAGATGGCAGGGAGAGTGCGTGTTCCGCCCGGGCAGGCGGATCCTCCCTGGCGCCTGCGGCGGGAAAGCGGGTAAATCGCGGCGGGGGGCTCGGTCAGACCGCAGGGAGGGGTCGGGTAACTGCGCGACCCGAAGCCTCGGGGCATCGGAAAGAGGAGGGAGATGATGTAATTCCACACTGTGACAGGTTGCTGCTCATCGCCCTTTAAAATTTTGACGAAAATATTCTGTTTTTCAAGCGGGTAACAGCGTACAAACAGAAACTGACGGAGAGGACGTAGTCTTAAACTGTGCCAAGGAAGGTTTAGGCTAGACATTAAGAGGAATTTCTTCACAGGAGGGGTGATTAGATACTGCAGTAGGCTGCCCAGGGAGGTGGTGGAGTCACCATCGCTTGGAGGTGTTTAAGGAAAGTGGACGTGGCACTTAGTGCCATGGTCTAGTGGACAAGGTGGTGTTGGGTCATAGGTTGAACTCGATGATTTCAGAGATCTTTTCCGGCGTAATCGATTTTGTGATACAGTACCCTAATTCAGAAATCCCGGCTAGTGTGTAGGGGACCAGGCGACCTTCTAGTAGAGATTGGCCTTAGTTCTGGTCCGGGGAGGAGTTAATGGAAAACGTGAATCCAGTTTTCTTGACTTGAGAGGACCTGCTAGAGCCCATTCCCGTACTCAAAAAACAGGAGTTGCTGCCATCAGAAGTATTTCCCTTGCTATGGTGCTGTCTGACGTTTTCAGTATGCTAATGCAGCACGCCACTGTTTGAGTGGTTCTGTGAATACAAATACATCTGTGGCTCTGAGATACAGAATAGTAATAAAGCCTAAGCCAACACTTGGAGAATACCGTGCTGGTGATGAAATAGCATGTGGTCTTGTGCACAGCAGCTGATATGATTGATAGACAACAATAGAGTATTTGTTAGCTGTAACTTACGAACCCAAGTCTCGAAAAACATTCTCCATGCAAACTTAGCGAACTCTTAATTTCAGGAAAGGTCTTGTTGGGCTAGTCTTGCATTTTGAACTTGAAATTTGGTTGATGTGTCAGTTTAATTTCATTTTGAGGTGTCTGTGAGTGATGCTATATGGCATCCAAGTTAGTCATCTAGGCTGTGCTCTTCTACAGTCAGTTCACTTCATAAATGAAAAGCATGTCAGACCTCCCCCACTGGACTGTGAAGGTGTTAACATCTTACACATGAGTATACAAACTAACACTTGTGACCCCAGCTCAAAAACCTGTGCATGAAGAAAGCTCTTTAAAATGAATGAAACGCCTTATAATTCAGGTCCTGGAGATGGAATGGTATGTGAGTTCAACATGAAAGTGTTGTTCTGGCTCACACCTTTCCCCCCTTCCTCTTTTTTTTTTTTTTTTTTTTTTTTTTTTTTTTTTTTTTTTTTAAATGGAGGTACAGGAGGGACAAACTTTGAGTAAGGTTGGAAGTTTTTGTTATGAGCAGGAACAGCTTAAAAATGGCAAGTCAATAAACCTGGCTTTGGAGGAAGAGCCTGCTCTAAATTAACTAGGCTTCCACTGTCCTCCTAGCTATGAGCATTGATTAATAGTCTGCTGTAGTTTAAAGCACAGTTTTGTTGCTCATCCATGGAGAGTGCGGACTCAACAGTCGTGCTGACAACAAGGTTTTAACGTCAGCAACACACTGAGTATTCAAGTACAGTGCGGCTGGGATTTCTGGATTAATTCTGGCTTTCAGTAAAGCAGGTTTGTATTCTTCTCTGATACAAAGGGGAAAACCCGTTCTTCTGCTATCTGCAAGAGCTTCTGTGAGTGATGTCTGCAAAGCAACATGGACCTGATAGCTAGCTGGATGTGGGCCCTTTCCCTTCACACCTCTTCAGAAACTTATTAGTTTCTGAAAAATGGTTACTTTCAGGGTAGTCCCTCTGCAGTCCCAGCTAGGGCACAGGAGCAGTACTTCGATTGGTTTGTATGTGTCATTGAGATGTGTGAGTAACTTGTAAGGGGGTTTGCCTGTTGAACATAATGCCTCTACAGCAGAAGCTAATGGGGTGTGTAAACTTAAAAAGCTTATGCTTCCAAAGCTTTCCTCTTTGTACTAGATGCCTCTCTTGTTATTCAAATTAAAGGAAATACTGAGAACTTGCAGCTTCAGCTACAGGTGATAGTTCTAGAAGTGGTATCTGCTAGGGAGTTCAGGCAGTTGAACCTTCAGTCTATTTGTGCTAGCTTCTGTATTTACAAAAAGAGAAACCCTGAATTACATAGTAACCAATCAGCCGATGACTAGGTTAATCCAAGTTCAAGGGTGATTTGATATGAGTTAAAAAGACTGTTTATAACTAAGTTTTAATCAAATCTGCCAGAAAGCATGGACCTATTTTACCTGTTGCTGAGGGCAGGAGACTCCTTTCAGCACCATCTGTGGCTAGCAGCCTCCATTTGGAGGCATTACCTGGTGCTGGGAATCTCTGATGCACTAGAGGCTTTCATTATTAGAGCTTTTTCTCTTGCTTGGCCCTTGGCAACATACGCCTGCTACCAACATGTTTGCTGAATGCAGCATGTGCTTTTCTGCTGGAGGACAATACAAGCCAAATGAGGTCTTGTCTGTGCACAGGGAGGTTGTAGTTAAATGTTAAAGGAAAAAAAATTAAGGCAAAACTGACCAGCTGGCTAGCTGAGGTTTCCCCCAGTAAGGGGGAGAAATTGCTGGTTAACAAAGCTGTAAGATCCTCTAATAGTGTCACAAAATGTCTCGTGGTGGGAGGTTCCTGTTTGGTAACTGATTATTTGTTTTTTTTGTATGAAAACTTGTAACTTCACAGTTAACACAAAAGACAACTATGGAAGTCAGTTGAACAGGTCAAGCATCTTCTTTTGCCCTTCTACTGTCTTCTTTCCTCCAGGGAAAATAAATTTTCCGGCAAAACTTTCAGAACTTCTCCCTGGTTTTAATATTTTTTAACTTGGAAGGGTGACACCTTCAGACCCAGCATCTCTTTTCACTCCCACAGCAATTTTAGCTGACACTAGAAATAACTTGCAGGGTGACATCTGATTTGTAGTCAGGACCAGGCCACCGGTGGTGAACAGTGTGTGACCGACTGTAGTTATCATGCCCTCCCACTTTCTCTGTGTTCTGTGCAATAGCAAACCTGAGATGTGTGGCCATATGAGGAACACATCCCAGGGCTGGGCTTCCGTTTTTGGAATACAGTAATTATGTAGCTGGTCAGAAGACTTAAGGTTAAAAGAGGATGGTCTCACTGGCAGGTGCAGGAAGTGGAATCAGTAAAGAGCTGGTGATGTTACAGTGCAGAGGGGTGAGAAGCTATACTGAAAATCAGTAGTAGGATTTCAAGGCCAAAATAGTGAGGTTTGATTGAGGACCTTATTGTGTAAGTAGTTGCTGGGAACAGCTACTGTGGATTGCTGTAAAGAGGGATATTGAACACTGTTGATGGGAATGGGATGCTTCTGGAATTGGGGCTCAGGAATGCATACTGTGTCAGTACAGGAGTGGGGTGATGTAGGGAGGCAGGAAAAGTTAACTGTTCCTATTTCTTTCAGAATAAGAGTAGGTGAGGTGCAGTGTTACTACTCGTCATGTAGCAGAGTAGACTGTGACTGTCCAAGATGCAAGGATAGAAGAACCAACGTGGATGGAGCCTGTGACTGAAGAGAGCTGCATGGGGAGGGGAAAAGTCTGTTAACAGGGAGATATAATAATTCTGGGGAAGTTATAGGAAGTTGTAAAGACTTTCACATAGGATTGATTATGTGTAAGAATGCTTTGCAGGACTTCTGCTTGCTTGTTAAATATACTCATGTCCAGTTTGACTGTGTGCACTTTCGACTCCTCACCTGCATGGTATTCTTTAATGGGAGGAATAGCCTACTAGAATCAAGTGTTGACTTATTGTGACTGATTGCAGAAGCTGGTATTACTTAGCTCGTGCACTGCAAAACAAACTACTGTATCTGGGAGTAACCACATTGTTTTCAGTTAGCTGCTGCTGATAGAACTCCAGCACCTTGGTCTGTTCAGCTGGGGGAGTACAGCAGCTGTCTTTTATATACAAGATTTGAAATGAAGTTTAGTTCAACAGCTCTCCTGAAGCTTGACTGCCCTGAGAACAAAAGTTTAAATTCGTTGAAGTGCCTTGTAATTTCTTTGAAAAAGACACTGTCAGGAAGTAGCTGATCAGCACTTTCTGCTTCTGCATGTTTGCCTCTTGATAGCATGCAAGTATTTATCGCTTTTAACATCTTTCATTTCTATTAAAACATCCCCTTTTTGACCAGAAAACATGAGTAATGGCATGTAAGGATGCTGAATTCCAAGGAACGTTGTCCAGAAATGATTGGTGTGACTAAGTGCAACACACAGACCTGAAGACTCTGAATTAAGTTCTAGGTGTTTACTTCTGTAGACTGCTTGTGCAGCATTGCTTTGGCTAGTGATGTTACATGTGGGTTCTCTTGGCAAAATAAATAAAATAACTATCTTGTGAGGTTGTTTTGGAAAACATGCTGTATAGTAAACCACTCAACATCACTTTGGTGTTAGCCCTTGATTGGAAAAAACATCAGACTGGAGGAGTGTACAAAGGTTTGTGTCTGTGTCCTTTTCCAATTCTGCAGAGGAAAGTCTGTCCCAGAAGAAAATTAAAGTCTTCCTTCCAAGACAGAAACGAGAAAATGGATTATTAAAAACTGTAAGGATAAGACAGCGCTGTCAGAGCTAAGCCTTGTAACTAGAGAATTTCTAGCTTATGTTTCCACAATTCAGTGAGTTAGACTGAGCATTGTGGTCGTTTTCTCATTTAAGACTTATAGGACACTGACTGATGCTAGCAC
This sequence comes from Pyrocephalus nanus, assembly GCA_038380795.1. Classification (NCBI taxonomy): domain Eukaryota; kingdom Metazoa; phylum Chordata; class Aves; order Passeriformes; family Tyrannidae; genus Pyrocephalus; species Pyrocephalus nanus. Next base: position 60,643,175 of record CM076263.1, on the reverse strand, counting down.
TGATGAAAGCAATTCATAGTGAAGCACTTACATGATGGTACAAATAACCCAGTTAAGTGTTTAAAGAGCTACCATAATGTGTTAGGGCTGAGAGCTAGCCACCACTGGGATTAGTCTATAACCTTTAGGAAAGGAGGGGGAAATTATGTGTGATTTTTTTTTGTTTGTTTGTTTGTAGACCGAATTTGAGGCGGAACTGAAATCTGCTGGTGAGAAGCTTATTGTAGTCGATTTCTCTGCTACATGGTGTGGACCATGCAAAATGATCAAGCCTTTTTTCCATGTAAGTAGTTTTTCTGTTTTTATTTCTGCATTAAATTGCATATAAATATCTTTGTGTTGCTTGACAATAACATGGAGAAGAGTTTCTTTTGCCACGTGTGATTGCCAGCATTTTCTGGAAAAGGGAGAAGTTGCAGAAGTATCTACTTTTCAGACTATTGGTTTAAGTAGATTGACCTTTAATATAGCTGGGAGCTAAAATGTGATTTAGCTTCTGCTGTCCTAATGCTTACATGAATTTCAGGTCCATAGGGACCTGCCACTTGCATTGCCTCAAGAGTGGGATACAGAGAGGAAATTATGCTTATCCTTCTGTACACAGTTATGAAATTACTCCAGCTGTGTTTAGGTGGCAATATTATCTCCTGGTAAAGTATAAGATAGGCTGTATCATCTTTTGGTGATCAGCTAAAGGCTGCAAGAGCAGGCTTTTCAGCTATGTCTTGGGATATTTGAGTCTTTGTGGGGAGTATGTTTGAAGAAGTCTCACCAGGCTTCTCCAGAAAGAATCTGGAACAGAAAAGGTTTTTGCTCTGGTCAGTAAAACAGCTGTTATAAGGTAACAAGGCGTATTTCCAAGGGGGGCTTAAGCAGCACCAGCCTTATCATGTATATGAATGTGTCTTTTAAAATAAAGTTTTCCTGGAACAATGTAACTGCATAGTTTTTTATTTATTTCATTTTAGAGCTTGTGTGAGAAGTATGGCGATGTGGTGTTCATAGAAATTGATGTGGATGATGCCCAGGTAAGGTCTGGGGTTGTGCTGAGGGAGTTCCACACAAGTGACAAAGGAGAACTCTTCTTAAGATGTCCTCACTCATACTGAAACGAAACAAGAGATTACTTAAACTTAAAAGTGAGACATAGGGCTTTAGCAGGAAAGGATTTTTTTTTTTTTTAAGAGAACACCAGAACAAACTGCCTGGGTTATCAGCACACTTGAAGTCCTATTGCATGTGTTAGATAACTTGGGAACACTGGCCTTTTACTTTGGGAGGGAGTGTTAGTCTAAGGCCTTAAGCTGCTTTGATGCAATCTTCCCTAAACCTACTGATTCAGAACTGTCTGGTGGTCTGTCTTGTCTCTCCACTGGTCTTTGCACTGTTTCCTCTTTCATTAAAAATGAAATTAAATCTTGAATTAAGTGCAATAAAATGTCTGCTGTAATGCAGTTCCAGCAGTATCAAGTAGGGACTTGAAAAATATCAGGTTAAAGCACAAGAGTTGCCATAGGGCTTTTGAGCCTTACAGTCACATCTGCTTTGATGCAGAGGGCTTGTTTTTTTCTAGACTATAGGTACAGGCTTGGTTTGGTATTGCATGAATTAAATGTTGAAGAGGGAATCTTTCAGGTTTACTTCAAGGAGATGTTAGCACTGCACTGGTTTTGCTTGTGACCAACTAACAAAAATGCTTTTGTTTTATCTTGAGAAGTAATAGCTTTGCCCTGTCACCTAAACAGAAGTAAGCTAGTGGATTTTTTAATTTAACATTCTTGAGAACATTGGTTTTTTTTGTCTCTTCCAGGATGTTGCTTCACACTGTGATGTGAAGTGCATGCCAACGTTCCAGTTCTACAAGAATGGAAAGAAGGTAGGCTCTTCTCTTTTGGAAATGCAGCAGGCAAGCTAAGCACTTGAAAGAAGATTGGGAATAGTCTGCTGTCCCTTGATAATGTCTCTGGGGCACCACTAGCATTTAAACACTCCTTAGAGCAAGCAAGTTCACCTTAGCACCACATCAAATGTAACGTGGGCCGGCAGTGGATTGGTGATCCACACTGCATTGTTCACAGGCAGTGAACTGAACTAGTGTTAGAGGTCAAACTTACAGGCAGAGCTTCATTAGAGATAGTGAGGTGACATGTCTTGGTTAGGACTGCTGGTCTGTCTGCCTAGCACCCTGCTTTTTACTTCAGGAGTATTTGTTCTCCAGTGCAGCTCCTATTCAAGCAGAGACATAACTACAGGTGCCTATGGAATCCCACCCAAACAAAAGTCTCTAACCTGACTGAGATTGTATACAGCAAACAACTGCTTGGATTATTTCACATGGAGTCTGTGAAGTAACCTGTGAAGTGAAGGTCCTGTCCCTGTCAGGGGACTGAGATCTCTTGTGCCTACTGTGTCAAGAGATGGATGAGGTGGGATGCAGATCATGCTCTGACAGCATAGTGCAGAGTAGTTTGAATAGCTCTCTGCTTGAACTCAAGAATTGTGGAGCTAAATGTGTTTTCTTAGGCTTTTGGTCTGCCAAGTAAGCAGAAGGTCGGCTTTTCCAAAGTAAAACAATTCTTGGGTGTAAGTTCTGTGACTGAAGATAATGGAATTGCACCTTGGAGAGTGAGTGTCATATGTAGGGTGACTTTCAGTTTAGTATGGGGCCAAGTCATGACTAATTATGACCCTTTGGCAGTTCTCTTAGGGTGAACTTCCACAACTTCCTGATGTAATTGAGATAAGTGTGACAGTCTGTGTGTGGCTTTTTTTATCCAGCAAGCAGTTTCAAGGGCTGTAGTGTAGTTCTGCTCTGTACCTTGAGTCCCTCTTGGTACGGGAACGCAGCTGCTGTTTTTGAGACATGAATGTTGCCTTTTTCTTTTTGCCATGGATGTTGCAAGAGGGACAGTTGTCACAGGAGAAGCCAGGCTCAGGGATAGGTCATTTGGAACAGCACTTCCAGAATTGGATGGGTAGGGTCCTGAGCAGCACAAGATAACTTTGAGCTACCTTTGATAAGTGGTGACCTTCAGAGTCTTCAAATAGACTCTTTAAGACTCTATTTGAGTCTTATACAACATTGATTTAAGATCAATGGTAGTCTGGAAGTGATTGTTGACAGGCTTTTGTCTCAACTTTTTCATGAGTTGAGTGGGGAATAAATAGATGAACATCTGCAAAATATACTCCCTGTTTCAAGGCTGGAAAAAATTTTAGTCATAGCAGAGTTAAATAGATGTGTATGTGACTGGATGCTATGCAACTAAAGTTATGAAGCACTGAATGCAACAGTTCTAAAAATCAATCTCTCATTGCAGGTGCAGGAGTTCTCTGGGGCCAATAAAGAGAAGCTGGAAGAGACCATTAAAAGTCTTGTCTGATCTCCAGCTATGGAGACAGTGAAGCATGACTGCTTCGGCTAAATTATAGCCTGTAACTTTTCTACTTTACAAAAACAAAAACCCCAAAACAAGCTAGCTACATTAAGTAGTGGAAACTATCCTCTTGATCTATATAAATGAATACAATAAAGTGTAAATTCTTCACTTTTGGATATTGCTGTGTGTTTCAATTAAAATATGAGGGATTTCATAATAATAATAAGGTGTCACTTTTGCTATGTTAAAGGAGTATTCTGTGGATACAAAGACTTTTATCAAAGACAACTTGATCTATTGCTGGGGGTGGAAAATTGTGTTGCATGGGATAGCAATGACTGTTGCTTTAGGAGAATCTGTCTCCTTAATCAGAAGGTAGTCACCAGGCTATAATCTGGTTTACAAAAAGAGAAATGGGAGTCTTGAGAAAAGAGGGCAGTCACTGAGTGCAATAAGTTTTCTTTTGTTACCTCTTTTTAGTTAAAAGACTCTCTTAAAATTAAAAAATTTTTCAAGCATATTTCAGACTTCAAAGGTAAAACTTGTCTTTCCAGTGCATAATACCAATCTTACCATGGAAGTGCAAAGTAGGAGCTGCTGCCTTTTTGCCTTTTCAGTTTTGCCTTGTCATTGGTGTATGTTCTGGTCCTGTTAATAACAAAGTGTGTTTAGTCTGAGTTGGGCTGCTTTCTTCCTAGGCAGTAGTCTGGAATAAATGACTGAAGTAAAATTTGCAATGGCTTAAGCTCAAGAGAATTTAGATTTGTATTTTCTCATATCAAATAATTTTCACTTGATTGCACTGCTGCATTCTTAAAACATATTGGACACTGTGTTGAACAGTAAACTGGACTCTGTGGTCCTTCAAACCTGAGTCAAGCTGTCTAGAGGAATGCTGACTTGCCAGCCTTTGTATACCTGCCATTCACCCACTCTTGGGACTGTTACCAAGCAGAACTGCTGTGATTTCTACACAGTATCAAAAAAGGCTTCCTTGCTGGCTTGGGTGTTGTCCTGTACAAGAATTCAGTAAGTAGGGGAGCAGGGCTGTAGCTAGCAGCTATCCTGATGCTGTGGATAGGGCTTGGTGAGCTGTGCTGCTCACTAAGTATCGCTCACTGAAAAGTGAGACTTCCTGCTGCATATGCAAATGTGGAATGAGTGAGCCTCTTTGTGGTAGTGAGCTCACCTGTGACTCAGCCTTACACTCAGTTCACAAGCATGCATGAATTTCTTCATGACTCTTTAAGCTTCGACAGGGGAGTTGAATTCAACAGCTTGTTGTATACCTTCCCAATTAGAAACAAGATTTTTCTAGTCCAAGAAGTGACCACACCCTTTATTTGAGGATGAGCTATCAAAGATCTTCTTGGATGTAAGTTCTAGGTTGTGGTTATGCAATGAGAAGATCATGCAAAATGTTCTCCAAACAGCTCTGGCTATTTGACAAAGAGGAGTGCAGCTCTATGTTTGAATGGCTGTTCACATGTAAGGGGGAAATCACTGCTCCAAGTGGTGTCATGGACTGACTTGTGAGGAGGGAATAAAATGAAGCTGGTGCAAGAATGTATTATTAACATCACAGCATGTGAAAAACAGGCACTGCTTTTGAAAGCAGTTTCTGCATGGCTGACTTAGTCCCTCTGGCCAGGAGCTGTCAGAAAGAAAGGTTTAAACAATTTCTGCTGAAAGTTCCAGGTGCAGTTCAGTAGGAGGCCTCAGCACTACTTCTTCCTTAAGAAATCAAGAAGATGCTTGAGTGTGCTGCAACAGGAAATATTTCTACTGAGGTGAGGCCAGACCAGGTTGTTGCCTATTACAACAAGGGAAAGGTGTAGTCAATGGGACATCACTGCCTGTGTGTTTAGCATTTTGTTTACTTTCTTAACAAGATGCTACTCTGTAGTAGCTTTGGAGAATCCAGGTGACAGTGACTTCAAGTCATGGTGGGGAAGATCAAAACACCTGAGATAGCTCTTGTGCTGAAATAAGGGTGCAAAGCAGTTCTTACAAGGGCAGTGAGTTCAGCTTCCTCTGCTGCAGTATCTTCTTCTCCTGAGAACTGGCATGTAAGCATACTGTGATGAAAATAGCTTGCACAGCCTTGTTTGAAAGGGGTTCTGTAAGGCTTGGCTCTTTGAGGAGTATGCAGTGAGAATGTCTGTGTTCATTAAACCTTTGCTTTAATGGAAACAGCAAGAACATGCTCTTAAAATACATAGTTATGCCAGAAATTGTGTTTGAAGTTGATCCTTGTCATTATGGGTGATGGAAAAGCCTATGCTTTGTTCTGGTTATGTGTAAGGAGCCTCACTTCCTACAGCAACAGTGCCTGTACTGGGAGGAGAGAACCCCAGTTCGGGATGGGAACTGGACTGAGTCTCTCAACAGGCAAAGACAGGGTGTGTCAGCCTTTAACAAAGCCTAGGTATAGCAAATAAACGTTGTGTCCTAAATGGAATGGGTATGACTATCCTTGCTAAAGCCTTGGGCTATATGTCCTGCCATGTGGGTATTAAGTAATAATAGCTCAGTGGGTGCATTCTTTCACTTGTTTTTCACATAAAGATGCAAGACCAGTATTGCCATGTGCCAGACAGTAGCACAGCATTCACTCTTTCATTAAACCCTGAGCTCTGCTGCTTGCATGAACAGAACTGGCTGCTTCAGTCATCTGAAAAGATGCCTTTTAGAGGGAAGTGATGGATGGCCAACTGATTTGAATGTTTGGAAAACTTGATGTACATGGCAGAAAAGAAAAAACATAGAAAGGTTTCTTCTGGAAGTAAGGATTTCAGGAAGAAGGTTTCCCCTCAGGCAATGACTGCAGTCTTTATCATTTGGCTATTACATGGCTGGGATCTGTGCCTTGCTGTCAAACAAGTAGAGCAAGATGGTTTTGTCTACAGGCCTGTTGCATAGCTTGGTTATAATGGGCTGACCAATAAGAAGTACTTCCTTGAACACAAGCAATTAGAACACATAGCTGGAATAACTAGACTTCATGAGAGAGTACTAATTATAATGAAAGGAAGGGCCAAGGGGTCACTGTGAGTGGACAAATGCACTGTGTGTGATTACATTGCAGTGAAATAGTGACACTCCTTTAGTCCATCTATGACTTCTGAATTGGCTGTTTTGCCCTTGGGGAGTGCATGTCATGCACTTGGGGTGCTTAACCACCCACACCTCTCTTCTACATGCAGCAGTCAACCTAACTTCAACTCTAGCTAGCCATCTGCTTTTCATTCTTACCTGACCTGAATGAAGTTAGAATTTGAGTCCCCTCTGGAATTATTCGAATAAGAGTGGTGGTAATTATTTTAATGTTTAAATTCTTAACTGTTCAGTCATCAAAACTAGCTGGATCTACCAAGCTAAAAAAGCTTTTACTGTTTTACCAATGCTAAAAAAAATTGTGGCATAGCAGCTTCTCTTTACTGTGCTCTGTTACATGCAAATTTAATCACCCAAGGAATTGGCCTGAGGAACATGCTGCTGAAATCCTTGCTGGACTGACTCTGTAGTATGGGTCCCTGGCCTTGGGTGAAGGGTGGGAGAGTTTGATTGATGAGTTGACCGTGGCTGGCTGCCAGGAGCGCACCAAGCCCCTCTTATCACCACACGATCTGCACCACCACACCCCTCTCCATGTCCCTGCAGAACAAGGAGAAAAAAAGGCAGAAAAGCTCTTGGCTCAAAATTAGCACAAGGGGATCAATCTGCAATTAAAAACAGACTTGACTTGGGGAAATGAATTTATTGCAATTAAACAGAGTAGGATAATAAAAATGCAAACAAACCTACAATCTACTCTCACCTTCCTCTGTCCTTCCCCTTGTTCCCAGACTTGGTTTCAGTTCTGGCTCTTCCACCTCCTTACCTGAATGGTTTGGAGGAATCATCATCCTTCTCTCTCCTACTCTTCTGGTACAGTGTGGGGTCCATGGGATACAGTTCTTTGGGAGACTGTTCTGGTGTGATACAGGTCATCCCAGGAAACCTGTTCCAGCATAGGCTCATTTCCACAGGCCAGAAGTCCTGCCAGGAGCCTATTACTCTGTAGGTTCTCCAGTAGGTTGCAGCTTCCTTTGGGCATATCCTCCTGCTCTGGGCATAAGCACCCCCATGGACTCCAGGTGGATATCTGTTCCACTGTGGACCTCCATGGGCTGCCTGCCTCCCTATGGTCTTTACCACACCTGCAGGGCACTCTCTGCTCCAACCTCGAGTATCTCTTCCCCCTCCTTCTTCAATGACCTGAAGTTGTCTTACAAGGTGCTTTTTCTCATGTACTCCTATTGCTCTCTCTGCTGTTGTAGTAGTGCCTTTTTTTTTTTTTTAATTCTCAAATATCACAGAGGGCTAAGCTTTGGCTAGTAATGGGTCCCTTTTGGAGCGGGCTGTCATTAGCTCTGTCTGATGTGGTGGCAGCTTCTGGTGCTGTCTCACAGTAGCCACCCCTGCAGGCCTTCCAGTACCAAAACCTTCCCATATGAAACCTCATACATTGACAGGCTGGCAGTAGGCAGTGCAGGACAGATTGGGCAGGGGCTTAGCAGGCACGAAGTCTGTGTGTTTCATCTGATGCAGTAACTGTGTATCAACTCTACCCCAGCTGCTGAAGTCTTTATTTGTAGGTCTTCCTCAGTCAGAAGACCAAGCATGAAACCATGGCAGGAATAGTGATAAGGAGCTCAGGTGTCCTGCTCAGTTTAACAGAGAGGAGGTTGAACCATACTGTGGCATCCTTATTTTTAATGGAGGTTTCATGCAGGTGAGAAGTATACCCAGCCAGATGCCTCTGGATTTGGTAAAGAAGCACTAAATGAGTTTGAGGAACTTGCAGAAGTCTTTCAGAGATGATGAGGAAGGACATCCACATAGAATGCAGATTTTTCTCCTCTGTGGAGGGAAAGTTGAGATGGCCTAGGCTGGTAGACAGAAAAGATGAGAAATACATGGGAGCTGCATGAAGTAATATCTCTAACTGCAGCTGACCAGCACAATTTTGTGATACGCAGATTTCCACAAGGTGGCTGTGGCTGTCTGTGGGGTTTTGCAAAGTTTGATATGCACACAGGTAAACCCAGGCACCAGGCTGTGGCTAGTTTTAAGGAGAATTTATTTTAACAGTCAAGAACACTGCAATGTATGTATCTAATGATCAATACAGCTGGCTGAAAAGGAGAAAATGGAAACTTTTTTTTTTTATAACAATGCCTTTCATACGTGCACTAAAACCCCAGCCTGAGTTTTTCCCATGTTCTTTGTGGTCTGCCTGGCCCTCCCGTGGGAGCCTCCAGCATGTTTGTGAGAATTTTATCATTTATAGCAAATGCTACCTCTCAGCAGACAAGCAAAGAGAACATACACAGCATCCCACATGAGCACAAGTTCCTTCCTATGTTAAAGCTTTTCCCCGGCAGCAAAAGTTTCCTTGAACAGGTGCAAAGCTCTCCCTCCTCACTACTTCTCCCAAAGGTCTTCTGCTCCTGCAGTTTTATACATGTATATTTATACACAGGCAAGCTCTAGGAATGCCTTGTACTTGTCCCTACCTGACAGTACTGGGGTGACGATAGTACCTCTAGGTAAGGGGCTAGAGGGGAATGCATGGGGAACAGTGGGTTCCTACTGTCCTCATGGCACCATCTGCCTGGCTCACAGGAGTTGGTGCATCTGTGCTGGATGTGGCAGAGGTGTGAACAGACCCCAGGGGGTGGAGAAGCCAGGCATTAGCTCCAGTTGCATACAAGGAAGAAGAGTTTTAGACCAGGCTTGGGTAATCTTCCCTACATTTGAGTCAGTCTGTGACATTTCCTCAGGGAGACAATGAAGCCTGGTATTTCACCTTTCTTTGCACCTGTTTGTAGTTCCTCTGAGAGAGCAGCCTGGGGGAGAGCAAGGACCTGCAGTACTCTCAGTACATGAACAGTAGCTGAAACTGTGAAGCCTGCTGATAAAGGAAATGCAATGGGCAGTTTTAGCACCACTTAACAGGACTGCTCCAAAGGCTTTCAGCTTCCTAGGAAGCTGAGCCCACGCTGAGATAGTGGTGAGGTACTGATATGGACAGGAGGCATCTCCCAGCATTGTAGTTAATGGCCAGCAGCAAGCTAAGCTGTGAGGGACCCATCGGGACCTGATGATGAGAGAAATGAACAATTACAGGCAGGGGTCATGGGAGCAACGTCAGAGCAAAGGATATAAGTTTTACTTCAGTACAAGCTGCATCAGAGGTGGTGGCAGGTTTAAGGTTCAATTTGATTCATCTGGGGAACAGATCTCACATAAGAATGGATGCTGCGGCTGGGCCATGTTGTCTTGTGACCCATCCTGAAGGACCATGAGAGAAGCTCAACAAGGCAGCAGTGCACTCCAGAAATAGCTCCCTGGTTTCTGCAACCCTCAGCCCTTTGCAGCAAGTCCCAGGGCTTCCTGAAGCCACCTTTGGTGTGGCAGGCCATGGTAAACTCTTCAAGGCTGGTCCCCACTGTGGCCTGAACTCAGACAGGTTGTTGCCATGAGCCCCAGCTTGCCATTGCTTAGGAAGAGGGCACAAAAGTTGCATATTTATTACCCTGCAACACCTCCAATCTAGAGACTGATCCATTTTGCACAGGAAAGCATAAGGCATTAAGCAGTTAACCACTACCCTAGAAATAATGCTATGTGTCAATGAAGAGCTATTTAGCCAACAGATGATGAAGCTTGCAGCTGTTTACATTGAAGATTATTAAATAAACGCTTCCTCTTCCTCACATATATTATATCCTCAATGAACAAACAGCCTCAGAATTATTTTTATTATATATTATTATATATTATATTATATCCTCAATAACAAACAGCCTCAGAAATCCCACTGTCAAGCCTACTTGTGAAGAATAATTTAAGTAGTGACACAAACATGGCCATGTGGACTGGAGGAAAGCAGCACAAAAAGACCAGAGATGACTATCAACACAACCCCAGCTGCAGGGTGACTGAAGAATGGGCACTGCATCCCGGGCAGAGCTGACACCCTTTTCATCTTTGTTGATGCATGCAATGGCGATCTGCTGTAGTGGTGGGAAGGACCTAGTCCCAGGTAACCCCTTGCACAGCTTCTGATAGCCACCAAGAGCTCACTCTTTCCCAGAAAGCCTTTAAGCTCAGCTGCAGAGTGACAGTGTTAGAGGAAGGGGTAGTTGGCAGACAGCCACTCTCAGGCCTTGTGCAGCTGTTGGAGGACAGACCAGACTCAGTGGTACTACCCATGCTCTGCCTCTAAATACACTGGCAGAAAAGGCCTATCCCAGCAACACAGCACTATGCCTTTGCTCTGCACTGGGCATTGGCACCTTGTTCAACTTCATTACAATGACTGTTCTCACAGGGCTAGCAGGGAAGAAAGATCTTCATCTTACTTTTTAATACTACCTTTTTATTTTCAACAAGAATTCAGGTATTGCTCCACGAACTTTAGAACTTCAATGACAACCAAGCTCACAGTGAGAAATCACTCTAAGATCTCCAGACAGTGCCAGACAATGAGGGGTATAATTTTTTGTCATTATTTATGTGGTGCTGTTCCTCGCATGTAACAGCTTGAATTTTCAAGAGGAAATAGCTGTGTTCCCTAGAGAAGTTCAGAGGCTCGGGGTTGTGTGGTGTGATGTTAGTTTTACACAACAAAAATACATTTTGAGGGTAAAACAGTCTTGCAAAATGAACTGCAATTCATGAAGCATGAAATCTATATACAGTAAGTAATGTACAGATCAGTATTTTAGGAGAAAGCAGGCTGAGCCAAGATTATTGTGACAGACAAATCTTTCTGCAACTCCGACCAAAGGACAGGAACTCCATGTGACTATTCTTAGTTCATTTCCAAATCACAACTGTACTTGAAAAAAAGAGATCATTCATTCACTAGACTCAAAACAATTCAGTATTTTAGAATTTGTAAGCCCTCTGAAAATTCTTTAATGAAAAGCCACCAAACAACAGCAGACCTCTACTCAATGGATCTGAAGTGTGCTGACAGCATGTTCCTTTTTCTGGTTTACCCCTTTCCATGCTGTGCAGTAGTATTAAGCCACAGATCTTTTTCAGAGGCCACTGTAAAACCACAGCACTGGAGCCAACTCAAACTGGCAACTCAGTCTCCTCAGAAAACACTATAAAGCAACCACAACCTGTCCCCTGCTTGTGCCAAGATACATTATTTCCCCAGTGGCCAGCTGACCTGTACTTCAGGACATGTTTTTTTTCAGTTCACTTGGCAAGTACTGGTCAATCTACAACTTAAGTAAATGATCTCTTCTTGCTGACAAACAGAGCATCTAATCCTGGCACTGCAAAGACATTAAGGCTGCTTAGGATCCATCTTTACAGATCAGTAATGAAACCTTAAAAGTAACCAAGCAGTCCTCCATAGTGATGAAAATGGATCACTGTCACTTTCAGTGTATCCCATGCACTTTCTCTGTATCCCATAGTTGCAGGTTCTTGTACTGGCCTTTTCAAAACATCTAAGATATTTCTTGTTGCTAATCTGTGCATCTCCTTTGTTTGGCACCATGTGGGTGCTGGACACCAATTTAATGCAGCTTGGGCCATCATATATATCTCACCTCTCAGGAGAGCCAGGGTAGACCCTATGGCAAGGTCAACTTTTAAGTTTGGACACCAGTGACCAAATTTCTTGAGGAAATTAATGTCCTCTCCATATCCCCTGTACTGACATCTGCTGGGATAAATAAGTGCTTTTAATACTTTAACTCCTCTTTGTTAGCTACAAGGAGAGTGTTCTACAAACAGAACTATAACACAAGCAAAGTATACATTACAATAACAGTTTTATTTTTCCTTTCCATAATCTCAGAATAATGGATATCTGCATTGTTTAGTTACCTTAAAATTGGGAGTAGAAAAATCTCCAGGCTAATTTAGTAGATAAGATAGAGAACAGCTCTTTAATGAAGGCCTTCTGGCATGAGGGGTACAGAAAAGACACACCCCGTGTCCAGTTGTTCTACAATTTTATGGTTTTATCCATCCAATCCCAGAACTGTCTGCCCCCCAGCTCCTCCCCAAATCTGCTCCCCAGCATGCCTCTCTGGAATTGAGTTGAGGGTCTCAAGACCCCTTTCTTCCTCATCTTCTTCATGGCACGTACTATTTTCGGAGCTTCTTGAAGATTCCAGGCCTGAGGGTTGCTTTGAATATGATGGTATCTTATTGTTCCGGCCTGGGGTGCAAATGTTCTTAAACGTAACAGGTGTTTACTATAGTCCTGCCTTGAAAGGAGCCTAAACAAGCCTGAAGAACTTAAAAAAGTCAATATGAAATGGGGGAATAGGGTTTAGTAAGTCTTAACTACTATTCTAAAGTGTGAGAGACTAAACAAATATACTAAAAATCTGTATTTGCTACACAGCTGATTCTAAAATCTACAAAAAGCTAAAATTCCTAAAAATTCTGAGGCATTAGTCCCCCCTTTACCAAGGATGGGCTGGTCAATAAAAAAAAAAAAAAAAAAAAAAACCAGCTAGAGAAGAAGCTGGGAATCCCCAAGTGTTGTTAGCTTAGCTTGTTATGCACCTCTTGGTTATGGTTAAAAAATCCCTTTTGCCAAGTTCTGGGACAAATCAATGGGTAAACATTAAACGTGCCATCAGCTAGCAAAGCTTTTGAAATTGTTTTTCCTTACTACGAGCCTGCTCATACAAAGGTTCAAGCTACTATTAAATCTGATACAGTTCTGATGCTCAGCAATTTTAAGGCTCTTTTTTTGTGTAGTTTTGGGACATATCTTCCAAATTCTTCATGAATTGGCATACTCTTACATTTATTAGCCCAATTATTAGCAGAAGTTACCATCACCAACCATCCAGCAAAAAGACTGAAACATCCTAATCATATGTTTTGACAAGGCAGTTAAAAGTATTTAACAGAATCACATTCTTCTGCACCAGTCTCCCAGGACTATCTGACCTTTAGACTTTTACAACAGCTTTTCCAAGATTTTCTCCCTTTAACATTCCGATGAAAGCCATTGGCATGTTCTCAAATCCTTCGGTGACTTGTTCATGGTACTTCACTTTTCCCTGTCAGAAGTAAGAAAAGAAATTGTTGAGTTTTCATCCACAAAATTGAATTAATTGCAACAAAATTTTCTCCAGCATGTATGTTTCATCTGAAACATGCAAGCTGGCATGTACCAGGCTAACTCCATAAAACTAAGTAGGCTGCTGTGAGGATCTGCTTTTGTTGTAAAACCTTCTACTTGGAGTCATAACAGGGAGCAAAAGTCACTGCCAGACATTCCAGAATAGATTAAGTGCTACTTGGTCCCCAAATAATTGATAGGTAGGGGATCATTTCCCCAAAGCCACGCCTGTCTCTACCCATACAGAAATATGGAATTGCAAATCCAGGTGATCAAAAGCTGATCCATCCCAAATCCTCATGTTTGTGAGAGCCAGAGCCTCTTAGCCTTTAGTGTTCACACTTACAAACTTCTCACAACCATAAACCAACTTATTCACTAACTCAGCCTCTATTTAGAAAAATAAAATATAATAAATTCCATACTAAGTCTCTTTAAAGTCCAGCCCCCAATACCATAAAAACATTCATTCTTGCCAGTAATTTCAGCACAACACTACAATGGAAATCCTTGCTCATACTACAAATGACCAAATGAGAAATAGAGGAATTATCTAAATATGAAAACCTTCATTACCAAATAACTGTTTTGAATTACTCTGGAAGCATCCTTTTTCAAAGCCTACATGTATTCTGGAATATATCTAATTCCACAAGCTAATACCGCTGATCTCAACAAAGCAGAAAGGATCAGGCATGTTTACTATGGTTTGAGTGTTCCCAAAAGGCTTAAAGATCATGTTAGGCAAAAGTACTATGCCGGGACCTCACCTAAACAGCTATGACACGAGACCCCTTGCAAAGAGGGAAGCTATGGTATGAGTACACCTTACAGAAAACTACCCCTTCCTTCCTTACCTCCACAACCCACTTTAGCAGGGCCTTCACGCCTTCCTCCACGCGGTTTTTCCAGCGGCTCACAAGAAACCCTTCCATTCGAAGCTCTTTGAAAATCATTGGAATCTGCATGTAAGGCCCTGCAAGAGAAGGGAACCAGAAAGCAATCCGCAGTGTCAATTTCGTTTTAAAAAAATCCCATGCATAAAACAGGCTTTTAGCAGTAAACTCCACTGAATCACTTTGTTTCAGTCAGAAGAAACAGATATTTTTTCTCCAAACAGAATTTCCAGGACAATAGACCAAGGATTCATGGATAAACAGCCACACAGGGAAATAAAAGCCTGATCTGTAATGCCGTGGGACTAAACGCCAACATTTCTGAAAACAGCTTCATTCAGAAGTAAACTGGCCTCAGCTTTAACTGAGGTACTTCAGCTGAATCTCAAAAATACTGTTTTAACAGGTTCTCTGACAGCCTGCCAGGCTCTCATCCTCTTTCTAACTCCCAAAATTTAAGTTATAAACTCTGAAACACAGTTCCCTCAATGACAAAAATGTGGATACTGTCCTCACTCTCAAAAGCCTGTTTCATTTTTTGAATGTGATCTGAGAGTCCAAAGCCAGTCAATTGTCAAAGAGAATTCAGACCTCCCATTTCTTCTAGAAGGCAATTTTGGAAAACTTAAATATTATTGAAAGTGAATATTCATCTCAGCATATTTCTCAGCAGTTTCACTAGTAGCTGAAATCTTATGGCAGGGGGGGCAGGTGGGAAAGAAACCCTAGGATGCATCATCTAAAAACCCAAGGGAAATCCATTATCTCATCTAAAAGCGTGTACTACTGTGTAAATGACATCGTGCACAACACCAGCCTTCTATGATCTATATTTGCTTAGAGCCCTGTGGAGTCCTGTTCTAAGTAGTTTAGTCACTTCTTCATTTCTAATCAGCTGATGTTTTCCATCCAGTGTGAGTGTGCACAAAGGAGGATGAGTGCACGTACACACGAGGAGTGTGGTCATGCTCCTTCTGCCCCGGAGCAGCGGTTAGTTTCCTGAATGTACACACATACAAACACTTAAATGGCACAGGGAAACAAATAATAAAATCTCAAAAGACTCCTGTTATGTCTCTCTGCCATCACCAACCAGGAAATCATTTTAGACACAATAAAGCAGGCCCACACCTTTCTGAGGTACAGAGTCATTGTACAGAGAGATGGCTCCACAGATTGCAATCCTTCCATATTTCTTCATGTGGTTGATAGCAATACTGGCAAATTCTCCACCCACCTGCAAAAACCAGAGCATGTTTAGCTTTAGAGACAATCCAGTGTTTAGTACTGATTACCAAAATCTGCCAACCTTGCATCATTGCACCAAGGGGTGCAGTCAGACAGTGGAGAGGCAAGTTGCACCACTCTAAAGGTTTGGTAGCTGCAGAAACTCTTACACTTAGATAACACTATAAGGACTCAATCTCACTCTTCTAAAAGTTAGTTATGAACATAGGAAATCAGTTTTAATTCCAAATCTGCTTCACAGATCTTGATTTGGAAGTGTTGGGCACATAGATCCCTCCTCCTAAGGGCATGTCTAGGGCAAGTAAGAAGCACCAGCTTATCCCACACACCAGTCTGCACTTTCACATTTTCACATTGTGGTGATGTCAAGTTTTTACTTAATGATTCTCTTCTTCAAAACAGGGATGTGGTTTTTTATCAAAGCTTTTAATGGTGAGAAGCTGTAAGAAAATCTGCTGCTGGGGGGAACTCTGCACAGAAGTTGGAAGTGAGAGGAAAGGGAATGGATGTGACCATAAAACATAATTAAGACCTTGGCATCACTGGACATGAAATTCAGAAGGATAAGACAAAGTAACCAGGAGCTTCTGGAACCCTGGTCCCTGAACTTGACACTCCTGTCAATTGCCAGGGCAAGGCAGGGATGTTGCAATCCACACAGAACACCATGACTCTAATCCCTGGTTCGCCAGACTGCTGAAAGAAGGACGAGCTAAAGAGGTGATGATGGCTTTTTTTAAACCTGGAAGCTAGCCAGGGAGTTTTAGGCCACTACATCTCCTAATACCTCTGTGCCCAGGTATTATATTATCAGGTATAATTCATATGTTAGCTGTAGGAAAGTTAGTAGGAAATTAAAAGAGCCAGGGCTGGTTGTCTGTTTTGAAGGTGAACTGACATGGTTTAACTGCATCCATACTATTAAACTCTCTTCAAAACAACATGATCACATTCGAACAGCCTACTGAGAACAGTACACAGTCCCCGTTTATCCCAGCTATACTTGGGAGAGGTCAGAAACCCTCTATGGGCCAGTCCAGTAGTTTTACAAGTGGGCCTTGCCATTCTTTTGTTTACAAGCACCAGTGCAGCCCCCGTGACCACATAGTACAGAGCAATCTATACTCACTCCCCTTCTGCAACAGCAGAGAACTGGCTTGGGTCCAGGGTGGGCCAGGAATGGACTGAAGCTGTCTCTGTTCAGCATCAGTTAAATGTTACTGTGACCCTTACCTCCCCAAAATTGGCCACACTTTCAGAGAGTTAAGTAAAACTTCTTTCTCTCTGTTCACAATCACTGCCAACAATCCAGCTTTGCCTTTCAATCTTTGTCCTTTCTGTTGCTGCCCAAGTCAGCTGCAGAAATATGTGTGGAAAGGGAACAGGAAAGCAGAAAGTTCTTTTTCTTAATTAAATGGATCTCAGTATTGAGTTCCTGATGTAGTCTGCAGTTAGATGTATACAATATTGAGATCCTGCTGTAATTTATGGAAAATGACAACTGCTCAGGGCAAGGCCTTCTCTCTGAACTCACATTATCAAAGAAACAGTCGTAGCCATCAGGAGAGGCTTTACTCAGTGCTTCATCCAAAGATTTAATGGTCCTGTAATTAAAAGCTTCATCAAAGCCTATTTTTTTCAGATAGGCAACCTTGTCATCTGAGCCAGCACAGCCAACCACTTTGCAACCCTGCAAGGAAAGGAAAAGAACATTTTTAAGTATCCCCTGACAACACAGGCTGACACTCAAAGAGTGCTGGGTGCAGACCTCACCTTTAAAGTGCAGCCATTATCACCATATGAGTTCCTGAGCTCTAGGAAATATTTAACTAGGTTTGCTACATCTTCAGGAGCTTGTTCCCATCCCAAGATCCCAGTGCAGGATCCTTGCCCTACTGATCATTCATAGCCTTGTTGCCCTGTCTCCCAGCTGAGCCTCCTGAGGAGCAAGTATGAGCGGTTCAAGCCACGCACCCCAATTTTAGCAAGCTGCCCAACCACAGAGCCCACAGCTCCAGCTGCAGCATTAACCAGCACCGTCTCTCCTGGCTTCATCTTGCAGACCTCCAGCAGTCCAAAATACGCAGTGAGACTGTGAAGAAAAGGAAGAATGGCTCAGTGAGGAGTAAAAGATGACAGACTTAGAGATAGGACTTGACCACATTGAACCACAATATCATCACAACCAGAACAAGATTTGGTTTTCCTCATTCTTTATTAAATACAAAAATTACCCCAACCTTCTTACTTTTTTTCTTTATTATAGCTCCTCAAAGAGAGGCACCATAATCTCCAAGGCAAATCTCTGATCTAGAGGGTGGGCCCAACTTCAGGTCTTCTACAGGGCAAGGGCACCCAGAATCACACGTTTCTTATCAGAGTGAACAGGCAACATGCTTGTAGAACAAGACAAGGGTCATACAGATAGGCAGAAAAATCCTGCACAGCAAAATCCAGATGATAGTTGCCTTTTCATCTCAAAACTCACCCTGGCATGCCAACTGTTCCAAGAGCTAGAGATTTGGGGAGTGATTCTGGCCAACTGGAAGGAAGGAGATGTAGGTTTTTCCCATCAGAGATGAAATGAGTTCTCCAGCCACTGTCAGCCACAACAAAGGCCCCCACTGTGAAAGCAGGATTCTTGCTTTCTACAATCCTTTTTAAAAGAGAGAGAGGGAAAAAAAAAAAAAAAAAAAGAATACCTGTCAGAGACAAATCAATACTGGCTCTTCAAAGAAACATTTCACATCAGGACACTTAGCCCATGCCTGCTGATGCTGTAGGTGTCAAGTGCCTTTCCTGAAATGTCTGCAATCTCTTATTACCAGGGAGACACTGGCCAAGATGATTCTAGACTCAGCTCTGCCCACAACAAATCCAATTTTCCCACGAGTGCCAACTCTTTTTTTGACCGTCACCTAGTATGATTTCAGACTAGGCTTCTGTGAGCTAGAATGCAGGAAGGAGAATGCTGGCAGTAAAGCACAGGAGCTGCAGATAGGCTGTAACAAGCAAATCCCTTCTCAGACAACCTACAACCCATTTAAAAAGTTGAAGATCCTGAAGATGGAACCTCTTAGGGTAATGAAACCAGAGAGACAGCAGTATATAAAAAGAGGGAGAAGTTCATATCAGCAGTGTCTCTTTACCAAATAAAACTTCAACTTCCTTGTCTCAACAGGAAAACTATGCTGGAAAAGGGTAGGTAAGCAGCTTTGAATTATTAGAAACAGTTGGCCTTCTGTTCAGCAGACTTGGTTGTTAATTTACCCCAGGCCTCTGTGTTCCTGCAGAGAAACACAAGAGTCAAAGGCCACAGATGTTCCTAAGCAGCAACTTACAGGCAGCACAGCAGGAACAAGCTGACAAAGGGAAACATCTGTGTAGCTAAATTACCACAAGCTTGCGAAAAAGATGGACTTACAGCCCTTTTGCTGGAGCTGCATTTTTCAGTGACTATGAGATATTTTCAGCTGGAGCAGATAGCAGGCATGGTTGTGGGCATGCAATTACTAGTTTTAAAATGTGAAGTTGGCACCTATGGCAAATACAATAGTTGGTTCTTCATACCTGTAAAATTTGCCTTTGAGACCATTATCACCAGAAATAATGTATAGGTTTTATCAGATGCCTAAATGCTCTCCAAAAGAGGCAAAAATAGTTCTTAGAGGAATTCCAACCAAATACATATAAGAATACAGTTGCAGAAGTATACAGATTCAAGTCAAGAATAGGTAACACAGACTGCTGATGTCTCCAACTTCAGCACATTCCTGTTGAGATCTGCCATATGCATGGATAACAAGATATGCAAGATAACAAGAACTGAAGATCTTACCTGGCAACCTGTGTGCCTATCATTATGTCCCCTTCCTTCATGTCCCTTTGACTGTAAGCTCTGTAACAGAGAAAACCATGGCTTACTGTGAGCAACTTTAATAATATTCCAGATACACTACTGTAGCTACTGTCTGACCAAAAAGAGAATACCAGCAGTGCTGTTGAACAGATCACAAAGAGCTTGTCACTGTAGTGGCATAACTGGATGTTTTCCAGAGCCAGCTACTTGAGCATCCTATCTTGACCAAATACTGGACGGGAGTATTGGGGGACACCATATCATTAATCTTCCCAGCATGGTCCACCACCACAAGAAGCCTTAGACTCAGAGAACTGACACCTGCATCCACCAGCATCCTCTTCAAACTACCTAGATTCCCTGACCTTCAACTGCCCCCTATTAACATCAGTTTATCAGCAATGTCCAACTTAGAATATGTACTCTTAAGTAAAAGGTTGCTAAGGTAAATGAAGCAGGTACTTCTACAGGCCTGCAGTCTCATTTGACCCTGTTGCATTTCAGTGGAACATACAACAAGGAAAAACAGCAGATTCAAAGAAAAGGGCAGCAGCTAAATTTTCCCAGTGTCTAGCTAAATTTGGCGCAGCTCCATATTTTGAGTCTTGTAATTTACACACATTTTATAAAAAGCAGACAAAGGCATTAGGATTCTGACAACAAGGGTTGTTGTTGACAACTCTCAGTACATGCTACTTTGAGTTTTAAGTGGCTGATGGAATTAGGCATCTTAGCCAGCAATTCATAAAGAAAAAAAATATATACCTCATGTAAGGATCAACACTAAGAAACACTGATTCAAGCAGCAACTCTGCAACAAAAGACAAAGCAAATTCCTGGACATTAGCAGTGCAGCAAAGCATAGTTTCCACAAGTCAGTCTTTCAGCTAAATTGATTGGAATTCCTGACAGCTCAAAATCTCCATCCTTTAAGGAAGACCTACCAGAAATAACTACTGCATTCATTAGTTTTCATTATGGATATGCTGTTACAAAGGACATTTTCTGTAGTGTATCTAAGAGACCGGCTTATTTTCAACCCTGCTTTTTTTGCATCTGCCTCCTCTCTCTATAGAAGAAGGGTCAAGTGGCCAGAACTTTTAAGTAAAACTCTTATTTTTGACCCATGCGTAAAAGGGCATCTCACGATTCAGCCACCAGGGGGTGGTAAGAAACCCTGGCACAAGTCAAATACAAACACTACTTCGCTGCCCTAAACAGAAAGCGTTATCTTTTTTTAAGTAGCTTAATCCACTTTACTGTCTCTAGTGACACTAGTTCTTGGAAAATGTACCATTAAACATATTTTAATTTAAATTCTCATTCACATTCACACCGCAGTTTTATCTGTTCATCTCCACCTACTAATACTTTTCATTGCCTGTGCTGCAGTGGTCTATTTAGTACAAGCTAGAAATACATTCAGATAGAAATATCTTCTCATTACTTGAGAGTGAGCAGGAAGGCCATGTAACATAAAGGGAAGGCCAACTTCTTTAAAAGTATTACTACAGTATGAAGTTATGCCTCCTTTTGCTGTGGGGATTAAACTGGGAAGGAAAAAATTACTCCATGTTCTTAAATACTCACAGGCATGAAATTTTTAAGTGTGTCTGTATATGTAAGAAGAAATCGCTTTTCAAACATTTAAGTTGCAAACATAACTGGTACTTTAATGCAATTTCTTTTGTGAACCTTTTAAAGTTGAGTAAATTTTGTAAAGGACAAGTGGTGGGATGAAGCTCAAGACAGCATGGTCGATGCAGATGTCCACGTGAAAGGAAAAATCAAAGTTCATTGTTTTATCAACAGCTCTTGTATATAATAAGTTAACATATTCCTTACCCTTTTCAAAACAGACAACCACAGGCATAAAAACTGCCCATTTTTTACTGTTTATATTCACCCTCTTTTGTTGTTATCACTAAGGACTAGGCAAAAAAAATATAAGGACTGGCAAAAAAAAAGTGTTGAGTGCAGGCAGAAGTCTCGCAGTGTTCCTTCTTAAAATAAAAGACTAACCTTTACCGACTCCAGCCTCAGTGTCTCCCAGCTGCAGGCTCAATGTCACTGCACAGTCTCTGTGCTTTCCCCCAGCACTGTTATCAGTATTTTCCCTACCAGTATGAAAAACTCTGCTGAATACCTACTCCTAGACGTTGTCTCCTCCACCTTTATCCAAAATATTTTTCAAAACATTGTAGATAAAAACCTTTCACTAGTAAAGCGTGTTTGGATTTTACAAGTTATCTCACTTTCTCTGTGTCATAATCAGCTTCTTTATATATTTCTAAATTAAACAAATTCTGATATCCTTGTGGCTGTGGGTTTCAAGGCTGTATCACTTCGGCAGTTTTCTCCAGTAAGCTTTATTTGCAAACAGGTTTGAATGCCTTTGTCATCCGGCATCAAGTGGAATTAGGCAGCTTGAAACTCAGAAAGGTATGGCCCAGATGCTGTGTGCTGGAGTTAGAAGCACTCAGCCATTGTTTCAAAGGATATTATCAGAAGGCAACATGACTTATAAATCACCAAACCTATCAGCACACTTGTTCTTCAGCAACTGTCCTCTCTTAAGGTGCATGGCTTGTCCAAGCCATGTCACAGCATTTTTGAAGGTACAAGCCAGAGAAACACACAAACAATTCTAAGATGCACAGCCATACATCAGCAATCACAGGTAGCGCTTCACTCACCCCCATCCTTCAGATTTGGCAGCTCTATCTCTTTCAGGTCAAAGTCGCTGGTTTTGGGGAAACCTTCAAATTGCTTCTTCAGAACCCACGCCTTGGCAGTCACCATCCTGCACAACAAACAACACAAAGAGCACCTGTCAAAGGGTTGCCCGACAGTACTGGGCTGCTCATGGCAGCTGCTTTATACTTCATGAGGCAGAACAATTATCTTGATAATGTGCCATCACACAAGAAAGCCTTTGCTTACTCGTGGCAGTATCACCAGATTAAGAAAATGTCTGAAAAGGCCGCATTGCCTTAGCAACGCAGAGCTTCCTGTGACTTGCCAGACCTTCCTGCCTGCTGGCAGCAAGCCCTGGAGTGGGAACTCAGCCCTGGCATGTTGTATGACTTCCTCCCTAAAGATATTGAAGGGAGAAAATCTACTGGTTTAACGTGAAAAAAAAAAATACTGTAAGGAAAAACCCCCGATTACTTGGGATAAGTACTGAAGCTAAACTTCTACAAGCTTGAACCAAAGTACAATTGAGAAAAGCAAAGGTAAGAACAACTTCTTTCTGTGACATTCGTTATATTAAAAGAAAGTGCTCCTCCGGTTGCCAAGCTTAGGGCTTGGAACTGGGAGCGCATTGTTACCAGTGTTTTCCACACAAGACAGAAACAAAAAAATAACTTGCAATAATTCTAACCTCACAGGCCCTTTTTCCTTCTTATACACAAGTGCACCAAAAAGAAAGAGAAGTTATACTTAGGGTAGGCAGGTGGAAGGCTTTCTTCTGCTGTCAAGTCTAGTCAATAACCTTCTACACCCGACTCCTGGACTCCTTCAGTCACACACACTTTCAAAGTGAAAATGTGGGCTTTTATAGATAGGGCTGGTACCGCCCTCAATACACTTCCCCAGGAGTAAGTGCAAACCATCAGCAAACATAGCAAAGGACACACCCATTGTGTGTCACCTTTTTCCTATTAAGATATGAGATAATTCCTCCAGACCAACCCCCCCCCCCTAAGTTCAGTGTCCAGCCCGTTGCACAGGGATGTTACGCAACACGCGTAGCTGAATGCACAAACGCGGGTTCTAGAAACCACAAAAACCTGCAGTCTGGAGACCTATCGCACAGCACGGAAATTTCTTCAAATCAGTTTTTACCAGTCCAGCCCTAGAACTTGCAAAAGTTCTCCCTCTGGGGAAAAATACCTAATTAAAAAATGTCAAATTCAGTGTTCAATTCATCGTTTAGCATAGCAAATGATCCATATATTTGTCACTCGTGGCGTGTGCTCTGGCATCCTCACTGTCCCCCGTGCACGCCCCGAAGGATCAGAGCATTTGTGGTTAAGCCTCACCGTTGCCGAGCAACCTTAAGAAACATTAGCAAGCTTTGTCATTTTGCCTCAGCTAACTTGCAATGAGACATGCGGCCTGCAAGAAAAGTTTGTCCAGGGACCATGCGTCTTCAGCTTTTGTTCTTGCGAAAACATTCGAGTACAATGTGAAGGGTGAAAAGTGTAAAGAACCCAAAACATAGCGGAAGTGTTTAACTACAAAACTTATGAAGACAGAAGTACTAATCAGGAACAAGGACCTGAGGGAAAGTGGAGGGGAAGGGAGGGGAAGGCAAAACGTTTTACTAAAGATGCACATGCAAGGACTACTGAAAACAGGGCAAGCTCTCCATTATTTAGATAAAAACTTAAGCCACCAAATCCAGAAACTCATCGGCACTTAACAGGTTTCTGGGATGAAAAAAAGGTATTCCTGGTTCCTCAATGAGAAACAAACACAGCACTGCTGAAGGGTTCCAGCACCAGAGCTGTGTGCTAGGGAAATCATTTATATAAATACACCTTCCATAAAATTAGAAGAGTATCATCAAATTCAATGTCAAAGCATCCCACTCAGTAAATGGGCAGCCAAAACCAGCGTTTCCATCTGCTGCTGTATTTGCTTTGATATTAGCAGTGCTTAGCTGTAACAAAAGATATTGTGACACCACAGCAATGCCAAAGCAAAGGCAGCAAAAGGGCTTACAGGAGCGAAAGGTGAGTTCAGAGTAATACAAAACTGATCCCACTCGCTTACACGCACAGGCACTGAGAGGGGTTTGTCCCACCAGTGTGCTCCAGCCAGGAATGACCAGGGACAAAGGGATGCTGGCTAGGCTGGCTGCTATTCGCTGATGTGCCATTTGTACCCCCGGGGAGTCAACAGTGATTCAGAAATGCTTTTGACTCCCATCGTGTCCCACGTTTGTGAGTCATCAATTTTGATTCCCTGCCTTTTGTCTCTTTTGTCTCTGTGCCTCAAGGCTCCAGCCCTGCTCTTTACATTCCCACCATCATCTCTTAATAGCTCGAGTCTTCGAACCTGATACAACCTGTTTCAGGCTGTGCCTTGTTTTCTCTACCTGGCCCCCTCAAATACTAATTATGTAATTATGATGATCTGCAATCCTAAATGCCATCAGTACAGGCCATTTCTGTCTTCCTTCAACTGTTTCTTTTGGTGCTTCCACTGTTGGACCTCTCTTTCACACCAATCTTCACATTCCTATTAAAAAATTCTACTTTTCCAGAAGAGCAATGATCGTGCCTACAAACAATAATGAAAGATTAATTTCATTGAACCATTTTTATTACATTTAGGCCTAAATTTGGAAACAGGAGAAAATTTCTGCTGCCCACTTCTCTTTTCCTACTGAAATCACATCCTTATAGCCACTTCAAGACTAGGAGGGTTTTCTGTAGGTTGTAAAACAAAAAACTTAAACAAAACAAAAAAACCCAGAAAACAGAACACAGACACGTGTTTCGTTAATGGATTCACAAACCAATTTCCAGGTTAACAAAACAAGATTATTTTGTATGTTTAGATATAAAATAATAAGAAGTGGTAAGAACTACTTTTCTTAAGCATACCAGAGGATGTTTAAGCATACTCCAAAGGATAAATAGCAGTGATGCAACATTTAAGGGCTTCCATTTAAAGTTTTACTGAACTGAGCATGTGATAGCTACCATCTCAGCTCCAAAAGCATTAACCTGCCCTTGTAAACCGTAAAGCTACTTTGTTTTCAGTGTCAGTGGGTTTGGATAATACATTTCTTTTGTGTATTTTCTGTATAAAGTGTTTCACAGACCATTATTACAGCAAAGAGGCTGCTATGATAAAAACTTCAGAAAGAATAGCCCAAGAGAGTGATAAAAAGATTATTTAAAAAATAAGGTGATGCATTTCTGCTTGATTTTCTTACAAAAGAACCGCTGCAGCTTTTACTGAAACTGAAGTCCAAGATAACATTTATTCTGATGTCCTTCAAACCCTCCTTGTCCCCTCATCTAGACCATCAAGTTATAAAATAATAAAGAACACCTAGGAAAGAAGTAATGGAATGGGAAATCTTGTTTCTTTGAACTAATCAAATACGTAAGAAAGCAAAGATCCTACCTGTGTTCAGACACTGCAGTTGCTGCAAACTGTAGTTGAGCCAAAAGCAAAGCACTTCATGCAGGTTGTCACGGCTCGGTCTGCGAAATCAGCATGAGAAAGAAGGTTCACAATTCAGGGGAAAAGGGGAGAGAAGGAAGAGGTGAAAACTGGAATCCCATACTACATACTAGCAACTGAAAAAGAAGATCAGGAATAAAGGAGACAGACAAGGCTGAAAAAATCGAAATAGTTTGACTGGAGGCTGAGGAGCTGGTGGTGATACCTGAAATCTGGGAATATTCACATTCAAGTGGAAAAGCAGTAAAGCTCTCAAGGCAGCATGAGTCACACCAGAAAAGTTTACCTTTCTTAGGTAATCCCAGCTATTATTCCTAGCCTAGACTTGCCCAAATCTAACCTTGAGGACAAATTCGTTTTAGCAGCCTGTCAGTTACAAATAAGTTCAATTAAAATAACCGTTCATTTTCCTGACACTCACTATTTGTAGATACGACTGTGGTACTTTTATCTCCATTCTGAAGCAGGAACACCTCTGCTCACATCTACATTGGAAGAAAAGGGTATGATTAAAAGCTAAGTAAAGTGTATCCCTCAGACACAATTGGTTTGTAGATCATTGCTGAGGAAAAACTCCCCATAACAGCAGTTTTTCAGGTAATCATCATCTCATCTAGTTTCTTTCCCCAGATCCAGTTTATGTCTCCTGCAGCATTTCAAAGCAATCTGCCAGGCACTAGCATGAAGGACTTGCCAAATACCTTAGAAAACAAACAACCACCTCCCCTCCCACCCCAGCCAAACGAACACAAAAGGACTTCTTGGCAGCAGAGACTGCCGAGGGAGTAAATAATACAGAGGCTACCTCAGGATCGCATGCACATACAGGATTACCAATTACCTGGGAGTGATCATATGTACCTACAAGTTTTAGCAAAAATTACCCGTTCCTCCCCTCTGGCTTAGCTATTACAATGCTTTCTCAAAATTTACTTTTTTTTTATTTTTTTATTATTTATTTTTTATTTCTTTTTTTCCTTCTGTTATAAAAACAAAGTAAAGGCAAACCACTCCCGTGTTACTTTTGGCAGAGACTGTACTTCTAAGCAAGCATGACACTGCATTATGAAGCAATAAAGCTGCAATTTCACTTCCTTACGCAATACTATTAAGTCCTGGAAGAAGCTCAAAGATTGTAGGTGAGTAGTCATCACTAGACTTTGCTACCCTGCACTTTGTTACAAGGTTGTAATTCCAGCAGAGGTTCAAAAGAGCAAGTTCACTTGAGAAGGTGAAAAGGGAAGCAATAACTTCACTGAACCAGGTCTGTTGCCCTTCAGCTCTCAGAAATTGCATATAGTGAGATTCTTTAGAACTATAAGAAAAAAAGAAGCAGGAAGTCGATAGATAGGAAGATGGGATTGAGTGCACTCTCAGCAATTTTGCAGATGACACCAAGTTGGGTGGGAGTTGATTTGCTGGAGGGTAGAAATGCTCTGCGGAGGGGTCTGGACAGGCTGCATCAATGGGCCAAAGCTAATTGTATGAGGTTCAACAAATCCAAGTGCTGAGCCCAAGGGGTTCACAACAACCCCAGGCAGCACTACAGGCTGGGTGGAGAAGGTGTCTGGGAAGCTGCCCAGCAGGAAAGGACCTGGGGGTGCTGGTTGACAGCAGCTGAACATGAGCCAACAGTGTGCCCAGGTGGCCAAGAAGGCCTGGATCAGAAGATCCTGCCCTGGATCAGAAATACATGCAATTCAGTGTGGCCAGCAGGACTTTGGCAAATGACCACTCACCTGCACTGGTGAGGCTGCACCTCAAATTCTGTGTCCAGTTCTGGGCTCCTCACTTCAAGAAAGACATTGAGGTGCTGGAGCAAGTCCAGGGAAGGACAATGGAGCTGGTGAAGGGTCTGGAGAGTAAGTCATACGAGAAGCAGCTGAGGGAGCTGGGGTTATTCAGCCTGGAAAAAAGGAGGGTCAGGGGAGACCTTATCACTCTCTATAACTACCTGAAAGGAG
Organism: Pyrocephalus nanus; assembly: GCA_038380795.1. Taxonomy (NCBI): domain Eukaryota; kingdom Metazoa; phylum Chordata; class Aves; order Passeriformes; family Tyrannidae; genus Pyrocephalus; species Pyrocephalus nanus. The sequence goes on along the minus strand of CM076263.1, from coordinate 60,615,462 downwards.
ATTATAGCCAGGTAGGTGTTGGTTGGTCTCTCCTCCCGGGTAACAAGTGACAAGACAGGACTAGACGAAATGGCCTCGAGCTGAGCAAAGGGAGGTTTAGATCAGATACTATGAAAGTTTTTTTCACATCAAGAATTGTAAAGCATTGGAATAGGCTGCTCAGGGAAGTGGTGGAATCACCATCCCTTAAAGTGTTCAAAAAACATGTGGATATGACACTTGAGGACATGGTTTACTTGGGAACATAGTGGTGGTGCTGTGTTGACAGCTGGACTTGATCTTAAAGCTCTTTTTCAATCTTAGCAACTCAGTGATTCTATCGGACACTGCAGGTGATGTGGGCTGATAAATCAAGCTGAAACTTCTTGAAGGGCCAGCTGTGCTTCCCTGGTCACTGCACAGCACTCATAAGATTCTTTCAAGCACTCTTTTTACTTCTCCCATGCTTAAATGTTGATACAGGCCAAACACATGTTGCAACATCAGGAAATGTAAAATTTCATCAAAGAGGTAGAGACATACCACAGAACACTTTTGCTTCCTGGATTTGCAGCAACACCCCTTTGCAGCATAAGCATCTTTTGCAGTGTAGTGTAATAAGTGCAGTCAGAAGGGAAATGATAAACATGTTTTCAAGCACCAGCAACCCCTCTGAGGCTCCCTCCTGCATTTCTGTAATATTGCAAGGGCAGATTGATCCTCGAACAAGTTCCTGCTCGTAATATGCACAACCAGCTTCTCCCTCAAGACAGAAACTTGCTGCTCCAGCCACTTAGCATACACAAGACATACCTGTTATCTATTAACACTCCAAGAAATCTGCAATATTAAGGAGACTGAGATGGATAAATGAAAAATTAAAAGGACATGAGGGAAAAAAAAAAAAAAAAGAGGGATGTCAAGGAAAGTTGAAAGACCTGGAGTGGAAGAGTGCAAACACAGAGAACTGATCAGCACAGCATCTGGAAAATGGTGCCTGAGGGCCTCCCTGCTGCTGCAGCACACATAGGCTGAGCATGATACTTTACTTTTATATTCCACCCTGACCATGGCAGGAGGGTTGGAACTAAATGATCTTTCAAGTCCCATCCAACCCAAATAATTTTATGATTCTCTGATAATGTGCATTATACCAAATGTACAGCAGATGATACTTCCTAGCTCTGAAGTCACAAGTAGGTATTCTACTTGTAAAGGTACAAATATAGTATAGCTTCAGTAGTTTGTGATATGAGTGTTTTAAGAAAAAGAAAGTGTTTTATTTTTGTAAGTACATAATACAGTGTAGTACAAGCAGCCACCTGGAACAGAAGAGAACCAGGACCTCTCCTTCAGGCAAGAAACATGCAAGCACATTTGCCAGAGAGAGCAGATTTTTTGTCAATTAAAAATAATTCAAAAATCATTTGGGAACATTTTCAACCCACCAAATAAAGTGTGGCATTTGATGCATTTGATGATGTTACACAGCACCAATTTGATTTGTCTCCATACTTCACAGTAATTTTTCTCAGTATGGTGTTAAGATGTTAGCAAAGGAACAGCTGATAAGAGATCATCAAGTTCTTCTGGCTGCACTACCTCCAGCAGCAGTGCTGTCTAATGCCTTAAACAGCAGCATCCAAGGTAATTCCTGAAGTGAGCAAGTACATGATTTTTTTTTCTCTGTAATGTAGCCCTGCAAACTGAGTTATTTAAAATTACTAAAATAACATTAAACTCGGTAGTTCAGGACAGTAAGTTTTACAGCAGACCTCAGTGGTCAATGGTCACTGTCCAGCTGATAGTGCAACACCGGAGCTTTCCTGCAAAATCCTGGTCTATTTATACAGCACAGCTACAGGAAACTCAGGAAAGAGCAAATGCATCCAGCCGACTTTGCTTTCCCGCTCTGACCAACGCGGCAATAAATAGCTAGACAACTCTTGTTCTTCCAGGGACACACACTCACAAATTTTGAACAAGTTCTCCTCACTCTGCTTGAATGTAAGCACCTGTAAAAATCACAGCAATAGATTTGAACAGGCATAGATGGCTTTTTTTTTTTTTTTTTTTTTTGGGGGGTGGGAGTTGAAGAACGGGGTGGGATAGTAGCATAGTAGGAATGCTCTTAAGTATAGAACCGCACTTCATTTTAATACGATTTCAAGGCGGTACAAAGACACCTCCCAACACAGCCCGGAGCTGCTGCACTCCAGCTCCTCAGCCCCGCCACGAGACCCCCCAGGACCGCCCGCCTGCCTTCTCGCGCTGCCCCCCCGCCCGCGGGGCCCGCGGGGCCGCACCGCCCTCCCTCACGGCACCACACCCGCCATTTCGCGCCGCTCGCCCCCGCCAAGGCCCGAGGGGCCCCTTATCGGCCGCGCCCACCGCCCTTCTGGCCACAGTACAGCAGGGCTCACCCCCGCCCAGCAGCGCCGGGAACACCCCCAGTGCCTGCAGCGGAAAGGAGGCGCAGCAGAACGTGCTGGGACCGCCGTCAGGCACCGCCTCTAACGGCCCGGGCATTCGGCGCCAAAATTTGATCGTGGTGAGCGGCGGGAGCGGCTGCGGCGAGCAGAAAGCGAGGCACCGGGATCGGCGAGCGGCACCGGAGGTGGGCGAGTGAAGCACTGGGGGCGGGCAGGGGAGCGGAGCTGCCCGCTGCAGGGAGGGCTCCCTCGATCGGCGTCCCGTCGGGGGCCGCGTAGCAGCGCGATGAGGCAGCCGGGACCGGAATGGGGCTGTGAGGGGTCCGTGCTCTCGGTGCCTCAGAGCCGGGGCTGCATCTTCCCTGGGATTCATCCCTCGGGGACGGTGGGGCTAAGCAGGCGTAGCAGTCCTTCAGGCGGGAAATGGGGGCTCCGCTTCTGTCATGTTCTGAGACACCCGTGCCTTTCCTTCCCCTTCGCTGGCTGGCGGCCAGCTTGGTGAAACACCGGGGGTTTGCCACCAGTCTTCATACAAGTGTCGTGATGAGCTTTGTGTAAAGTCACTTCTCTGAGAAATGCTGAAGTACGGGTTATTGTGGGGATGCTGCCTGGATCTGGGGTCCACTTGGCATTTCTCGTTTTACAAATGATTACAAAATAATTACAATGATTTACAAAATATTTTAGTTGTAAAAGTCACGTGTTGTTACCATTTGCTCACACGTATAACTGTTTGGCATGCAGTATGATTAATTTGCTCATTCTTATTTCTTTTATTCTTTGAAATATATCAGATCATAATCCAGATACCTTTCTTAGTGCTGCTCGAAGGAATACTTTGCCTGGTCCCTCAAGGCCATAGAGAAGATGTACATCAAGTCAATTGTTCTGGATGGATTTAAATCCTATGCTCAAAGGACGGAAGTTCGTGACTTTGACCCATTATTCAATGCCATTACTGGCTTCAATGGTAGTGGCAAGTCCAATATCTTGGACTCTATCTGTTTCGTGTTGGGAATCAGCAATCTGTCACAGGTAAAGGGATAGGGCATTTAAGAATGGTCTTTCTTCTGTTAGCAACGGTTCGTATTACTATAATGAATAATCTCCAATGGAAGACCTGAAGTGGTGCTTCTTGGAAAAATAGTTTTATTTATTTGGATTTTTCATTGCATAAAATTGAGTCTCTGATATTCTTTCTCATTCTTACTCTAAAGTTGAATTACAATTTCATTGATACACTACAGTCATGAATAGTATGTAGCTTAGACCAATAGACTAAAAATACCCATTTAAAAGTCAAACCCAAGGTCTCTTGCAGCTAAAGTCTCCAACTTGTTTGTTTGTAAATATTTTTTTTCAGTTCTGGATTGGATCTTAACATTTGGCCATTTGGTTCATAAGAAAAAAAATTTTAAAATGGTTTTCATGCAGTGCCTGCTATTTAAGAGGTATCTGCTTTATTCTCATAATAAAATTGACATATCTGATGTCAATTTGAATATCTATCTTAGGATGATTTTTTGATTTCCCTTCTTTTCCAAAATCTGCCTACCCCCAGATGTAGACACATCTAGGAACACTTTCTGAATAATTTCCCTGAGAACTGCATTGCGAATAATAAATGCTCATTAAATAAATGTACTGGTGACTGGCTTTTTTTTGAACATCTATTCAGTGTTTGTCAGAAACCTCATGCAGAAGCAATTAACTAACTAGAACTAGACTTGCACACTCTGCTTGGGGTTTTAGAATAATACACCTTGCAGTTCCCATGTATCAGTTCACATGAACTCTTAAATATGCAGGTAGATCTTCATTTTTTCATTAATTTTTCCAAAACTTACAGTACACTGAAGCTGTGAAAATAATTTCTTTCAAAAAGGTATTTATCTGTTCCATGGATTTAGGTGCGAGCTTCCAACTTTCAAGATCTAATTTATAAAAGTGGGCAAGCTGGAATTACAAAGGCAACTGTGTCTATTACCTTTGATAATTCGGACAAGAGTCAGAGTCCACTGGGATTTGAATCTAATGATCAGATTGTCGTGACTAGACAGGTGGGTCTTCAATATCTGTATCGTTCAGTAGCCTAAATACATTTTTGCCATGCTCAACAGAGTGACTGCTCAAGGACAAAAAAAGGGTATTTTTTAAAGTCCCGGAGTTTCTGCAATTACAGTGTCCTTAGCACAAACTGCAGGAGTAGATCCAGTGTACTAGATAAAAATGTTCATAATGCAAGTTCTAATTTTGTATTCAGTGTTTCGTTTTTACTTCTGCTTTCATATCTTCCACTTAACATCTGAACTGTGTGTTAAATTTGGTCTCCAAGAACAAAGGAAGCTTTAGTTTTCTAATGAAGAGGTTGGTGTTTTTTGTTTTTGTTTCTTTTTTTAAAGAAGTGTTTTTGGAAATTTTCTTGTAGTATTGTCCTCAATGACTAATCTTATGTTTTAGTTAAATATTTTAAATGTCTCTTCAGTCCAGCAAGGTCTGTATAGTGCACACATACATGTGTACACAAAGATGTAGTACATGTGATTTGCTCAGATTTTTTATTTATTCTTACTTAAAGTTTCTTTGATTTTTTTCTTTCTCCAGGTTGTCGTTGGAGGTAAAAGTAAGTATCTTGTCAATGGTATCAATTCTACCAGCAATCGTGTGCAGGATCTCTTCTGTTCCATTGGACTCAATGTCAACAATCCTCACTTCCTCATTATGCAGGTATTGTGTGCATCTTTATAAAATCCAGAAAGAATAGAACTTGCACTAAATTTGAGGCAGGATAGATAGCGGGAAAACACTTGATTTCCTAACTGAAGCAGCATCTTACTGAGTAAAAATGAGTCTGTTAAGATTTCCAGTACAGGAGTTTGACCCTAAAACACACTTGTAGCACAGTGTTAGCAAGGTTTTCTAAAATATATTCCAATTTTCTTTTCTTTTTTTTTTTCTCTTTAACAGATATGTGTTGCTTTTATTATTATGTTAAAATTACAGAGATTTTATTTTCTATTATATGTGTTCAGTGTTAGATAATATTTTGATATATGTGCCTTCTTAAGTCAAAATTAAGGAAAGAAGGCTGGCCAATTGAAAAGTCTCTTATAAACATCAACACAGGAACTAGGCAAATCCCTGAAATATTTGCAAGGAATAATAAAACAGACGAGGATTTACTCTGTCAAATGTAACTGTCCCAAATTGAGTGGGGGGGTGAGATATGGCGACAGTTGTGCACATATTTTGCTTTTCCCCAGTTACATATGAGCTACATCTCCAAAAGAATCAGTTTATGATTAGGAACTTATTCAACATCACCAACTCAGTAAGACTCTAGAACAAACTCTGTGCTTTACTCCTTTAAGTTTTAATCAGGAATGTGGAGGACGAGCCTAAATATGAGCCTAAAATACCTGTGACGACCATTTCAAGCTTGCTGGCTGAAAGTGTGACTTATTTAACTTTGAATAACCAAAAGATTCAGTAAACTTTATTATCCTTATAGTGGAAAAAAAAATGTTTGAATGTAAAATACAATAGTTTTGGTTGGGGTTTGGAGTTTTGGTTCTTCTTGTTACTACTGTGTACAGAAACACTGTTCTTGTTTTATCTTTCTCTCACCAGGGAAAAATTACCAAAGTTCTGAGTATGAAGCCAGCAGAGGTAGGAAAGTTATTGGAGTTATTTTGTCTGAAGTTTTACTGAATTGCTTTGAATTTCAAGAATCCATATTTTGGGAGGGGGAAAACAAAAATAAAGGTGTTGGGAGGAGATGAGATGTCCAACTGAATTGAACAAATCTAGCATAAGAAAAAAACATCCAATTTTTGTTGCATTGCTTAATTTTAGATTTTAGCTATGATTGAAGAAGCAGCTGGTACTAGGCTGTATGAATGCAAGAGAAATGCTGTCCAGAAGACCATAGAGAAGAAGGAAATCAGACTGAAAAGCATTGACATGGTACTATATTTTGGAAAGTATAGTTTCTTTCATATATGTTAAAGATAACTGAATAATTAGTTTAGTGTGCTTTATGAGTTGTTGAATGTTTCATTTCTCCATCTGGAACTAGATAGTCATGCTTACACGTTTTAATTTTTAAAAAATCAGAATATAAATGTTCTGTTATGTGTTTCAGGTCCTAAGTGAAGAGATCAGTCCAACTTTAGAGGAACTGAGAGAGGTATGGAAAAATTAAAAGCGAGGTAAAGTAGGTCTTTAAAGCACTAAAAAAATACTTTCAGCTGCCCTGAACCAGTATGTGTTGGCTAAAACAAGGGTATGTTTTCAAGCTTTGTAGAATCTTTTAAGAGAGAAATGTTATCGTCTTTCCAAATACAGAGAATGTGACATTCAGGACATCCAAGAGGTCCTAGAGAAAAATGTAGGGAGAAGGAAGAAAACAAAATTAGATAAAATTAGAATATGAAAACATGTCTTAGTTCTTATAAAAACAGGGTCCAGTGGTTTTTGTGCTGTGCAATCAATTATATTAACATGGAGAATCCTTTCTTTTACCTACAATCCTTTCTCTTACCTACAAATACTTATGTTTAGAAGTGCTTAGAAGATTTCTATAACAGTCATTATTTTCCTTCAAATTTTAGAGCGGTTTGGTTTGGTTTATTTTTTTGGTTTTTTTTTGGTCTTTTCAGGGACAAGCAGCCTATCTAGAACACCAGAAATTAGTACGAGAAGCAGAACATTTAAGCCGCTTTTGTGTAGCTTATCGTTTTTTTCTGGCTGAAAAAGCAAAGGAATCCTCCAATGATCTGTTAATGGAACTGCAAACTAATATAGAGAAGTTTCATGAATCAAAGGCTGAATCAGAACAAAGGGTGAAAAAACTTAAAGAAGACATAGTGGAGATGGAAAAGGAGAAGGATAAGGTAAGTGAAAACATTTGTGCTCATCTGAATACCTGAATACAAAGAATTTTATGACATGAGAATAATTTTTACAGATAATATACCCTTGAATTTTTATCTTCTTCTAGTGGGTTGCTTAGATTATGCACTATTCATTGTTGTTCTTGGCCATTGTCTAGAAGACATAATTTTAGACTTTTTTTAATCTGAAATGGTTTACTTCCAATTGCTGTAAATGAAAAATAACCAAAGCAAAGAAACTATGCCCTCATATTTTCACCTGTGCATTCAATGGTAAGTTTTGCCAGACATTTTTTTCTCCCTTTATGTTTCAAAGAAAAAGAAATGTAAGGAAGCTTTATTCAAAAAAAATCAATATTGACTTTATTTTTGGAGGCAATAAATTTGGTTAGATACAGTGGTCCATAGGGTCTTTGGATGTCTAAATCCAACTTCTGTACAGGTCCCATCATATGGAGCGATGTGGGTCTTCAACAGTAGCTTCAAGTTAGGTTGAATTTCACAGGCAAGAGATATTCTGACCTGTTTGTATTGAAGTCTGACTGCATGCTTGGTCAGATGTCCTTCTACGTAAAGCTGTCAACAGAAGATGAAATATTACAGGTACTGTATCAGTCTCAGAGGCTAAATTAACTTTCCTTTATTACTGATTGTAGAAAGTTGGAGGTATACTCCATGAACTGGAAGCTGCTCTTTCAGAAAATCAAAGAGTTAATACCAAAGCACGAAGTGCCCTTGATCTCAAGAAGCAAAACTTAAAAAGTGAAGAAATTAAGTACAACGAACTGGTAACACGTATGCAGAAGGTAAGATATTTGTATATAATTTTCTTTACATGCTAAATTAATTCAGATTGTGGATACAACTGTTTTTTCTTGCCTGTTACAGTAAGAAAAATCCTGTGATGGGTAAAAAGTACATCAGGAAAGCAGAAACAAATGTTAAGGACATTGTTTGTGCAGCATAAGGTAGTAGGCTCCCATTAGAAATGAACATGATGCAGATACAAAGCAAGTGCAATAGAAAGTTTCCAACTCTCTATTAACCTCAGGAGAGATCGCTGTAATTTCAAATTATTATACTCTCTGAACATAAGTTACTCTTTAAATTAAATGAGAAATTTCTACCTTGTGTATTTCCGACAGTTGATGTTTTTTATGCAAGAGAAGCACTGAAGATCACTTTTTAGATATTGGAAAGAAAGAGATAATTCCTAAAGTTTTTGGGCAGTTATCATACTTCCTGTATTTCCTCTGTCTGTAGATCTTTAGTGCGCTCATGGGGCAAGAACACATTTGAAAACATGCGAAGACATATTGTAACATTACAAAATTTGATAAAGGGCCATAGAACTGTAATTAAAACTACTTGTAGCTCCTCATTTACATATGAATTTCAAGTTAATGGACTCGGATTCTCTTTTCCTTTTTTGTTTTTTGTTTTGCTGAAGGACTCTAAAACACTGATGTCAAAGGAGCAAGAACTAAAGAACAAAGAGAAAGAACTAAATGCTTTAGAGGAAGAAAGTGAAAAAGATGCAGATGCTTTAGCTGCAGCACAAAAACGTTTTAATGCTCTGTCTGCTGGTGTATGCAACAATAACAATGGGGAAGAAGCTTCTCTTTCTGAGCAGATGATGACCTGCAAAAATGAAATTAGCAAAGCAGTAACTGATACTAAACAGGTAAGATTAAAAGCTCTGCCTATCTCAGACCTGCCTTCATGCTTCTTTTGAACATTGGCTGAAAACTAAGTGACACATGCTTGAAAGGTGAAAAGAGAAGCAGAATATCTATGCCAGATATTTTACATTTTAGCATGTGCATTAAGGTAATTTCTTGATAAAATATAAACAAAATATCCTTGCATAGAAAAAAGCTGTAACATTGCTATGAGGAAGTATAGAAACTGGCATTTGAGATATAAAGGAGGAGTCACTGTACTCAAATGTTTGATGGTATTTGATAGGAAAAAAAATAGACTGCTGTCCGTGATACATGTTCATACTAAGAGATTTCTGCAGTAACTTAATGGAATCAGAACAAAGGTGCCTGAGACTGTGAATGGAGAGTTTAGAAGAAACTTTCCTCCTCAGCTAAATTGTGTGCTAGTCACATGACTGAATGCCATTTCTTTTGTCTCAAGATGGGAAACCTGTGCTGGGATAGTTCTAGCAGTGGAATTTAAATTTTCAAAGTTGAAATTGTACCTTCCTTGTCTCAATTCAGGAAAATTCTTCTGTGGAAAGTAACAAGAATGGACCAGCTGTATCCCCTGTTATTTTACTTTGTTTCTTCTCAGGCTTTATTCATGTGCTAATATGTTACTGAAGGATTGAGGTTTTTAATTCCAAATAACCTGTGCCATTATTTTCAAAAGCCAAGGCTTTTTTTTTTTTTTTTTTTTTTGGCATATCTACAACCAGTGGAAAACTTTACAGATTTGTTGGTGCAAGTGTTCCAAGTCTGCAACTGCCAGATTGTCTTTGAAGATTTGGTTCCATATCTGCTTACTCCTTACAGGCTCAAATGAAGTTGAATTACGCACAAAAAGAACTAAAGACAAAAGAAACTGAAGTTAAAAAAATGGATAAAGGCTACGCAGAAGACCAAAAAGCATTTGAAGCAGTTGAAAAAATGAGAAAAGCCCTGGAGAACCAAATGAAGGAGCTGAACTATACAGGTCTGTACAGACTTCAGGTGCAGAATTTTGGGGGAATCTGAAAAGGAATATGGAAGTGTCGTGAGTTGACCCTGACTGGAGGGCAGGTACCCACTAAAGCTGCTCTATCAATCCACCTCCTCAACTAGACAGAGGAGAGAATATATAGCAAAAGTCTTGTGGGTTGAGATAAGGACTGGGAGAGATCCCTTGGCAATTACTGTCACAAGCAAAACAGACTTGATTTTGGGAAATCAATTAAGCCTAATTTTCCAGGCTCTATTTTGTTCCTGATTTTCTGTAGCTCCTCTCTGTGAGCATTGCAGGGGGACAGGGAATGGGGGCTGCAGTCAGTTCATCACATTTTGCCCCTGCTGCTCCCTCCTCTTCAGGGGGAGGATTCGCACCCTTTCCTTGCTCCACTTTGGGGACCCTCCTATGGGAGAAGGTCCTCCACAAACTTCTCCAACTTGAATCCTTCTCATGGACCGGTTCTTCACAAAGAAGACCCAGCATGGGTCCCTCCTGTGCGGTGCAGTCCTTCAGGAACAGGCTGCTCCAGCATGGGACCCCCATGGAGTCACAGCCTCCTTCAGGCATTCACCTGCTCCAGCATGGGGTTCTCCACAGGCTGCAGAGGATTCACTCTGCTGCTGTGAACCTCCATGGGCTGTAGCAGAAAAACTTGCTTCATCATGGTCTGCACCATGGGCTGCGGGGGAATTTCAGCTCTGGCACATGGAGCACTTCCTCCATGTCCTTCACTGGCCTTCGTGTCTGCAGGGCTGTTCCTTTCACATATTCTCACTCCTCTCTCTGGCTGCTGCAGATTGATTTGGGTCTTTTTCCCCTTCTATAATACGTTATCCCAGAGGTGCTACCACCACCACTGGCTGGTGGACACAGAAGTGAAGGAAAATAAAAGCATCTAACTCTTTGCTTCCCATCAGGAATCAGGAGGCAACATCCAACCACTTCCTGAGAAGTAGGACCTCAGTATGCATATGGGCTTTAATAATGGATGTTTCCTCCCCCCCTCCTTTCTCTTAATTTCTACTGCTGAGTAGAATATATATATATGGAACATCCCTTGGGTCCTATATCCAGGCTATGTCCCCTCACAACCTCTTACCCACCTCCAGCCTGCGAGATTTTGGAAGGTGGGTTAAAGCGACAGACAGCACCATTCAGCAAAGGCCAAAACACTGGTGTTATACCAACTACTACTTTCTACTAGAAATACAAAGTACAGCTCTATGTGGCTGCTGTGGGAAATGTTAACTTCATCCCACTCAGACCCAATGTGGGAGGGAAATGAAAAACCAAGTATTCTGTTTTCATGCACAAAGAAATTTCTCTGGTCAAAGCTCTGCATACTCTTACCTTCCACTGAAGGTAGCTTAAAATAATTTGATTTTATAAACTTTAGACCAAGCATTTTAAAGTTGGATGGAAAATTTAAATTCCAGCAAAAATTTACATGAATAAAGTGGCCAGTATCCCTGTTATCTCCTGTTTTTTCTCACCTAAAAGACTTCTCAAAGTTTGTTTCTCATGCTAGGTGAAGTATGTTCCAGACACTACTCAAAACTCAACTTCCAGAATGGCATTTAGAGAAGCCCATTACACTTTAAACATTTTTTTGCATGTTTGGTATTGTGATGGTGTTAATTTGTCTAAATTGAAAATCTAGAAAGAATTTTAGAAAGTCTTTGAATTAAGTATTTGATACATACGTGAAGATACCAGTTTTTAAGCTGACTAATTTTCTGTGCTCTGGATGTATGCCGACTGCCTGTGTTCAACTCTGAAGAAGAGAAAGAAGCAACCCTTCCAGCAAAAAAGAAGGCATTAACATCTGAGATCAGCCGGCTGAGAGAACTGCATGAAGGTTTAATGGCAAAGTTTCCTCAGCTGCAGTTTGAGTACAAGTAAGATCTCAGTGTGATCTTGAACAACGTGTGAAAGTGCTTTTTGGGGCCTTTTGTGCATGGCTCATGGGACTTAGCAGATAATTCCACCAGTGGTTTAGATGTTGCTTTCCTGTTAGTGCCAGTGAACAATGACTGTCTTACCTGCCCTGCAAAGTGAAGATGGAGGCGGGACGGAAAGTCAGGAAAAGTTACAGTCTTACCGAAGTCACTACAACTTAGAAGGTTTATCTAATGGTGTTTTCAAGTCATAACTTTAGTAGCTAAAGCCATAGAATCCAAGGGGCTAAACTGCAAAAATACGTAATCCTTACGAGTCCTGCCTGTGGCCAGGGTCAACACTGCCACCTGTCTCCACCAATCAAATACCTGTATCCCCAGGTTTATTTGTTTATATAATAGTCAGGCTGAATATACTCCTATAGCTGTGGTAATAATAGAACCTATTGCAAAAATCAGAAAGGACATTTGTTTAATGACCATGTAACCAAATCTTTATTGGCAAATCTCTTGCCCTGAATTATTGCATTTAACCGTTTTCTGTTTGTTTGGTTTTTCTTTTCTAAAAGAATTTAGAATTTCTTACACCAGTATAATAGGCATCATGAGTTTTAAATATAATATCTTTTAAGATGTGTGGGAGAAAACCAACATTATTATTATATTTATTTTAAGACATCCAGAAAAAAATTGGAATCCAAGCAATGTGAAAGGCCTTGTTGTGACTCTTATAATTGTGAGAGATCTTTCCAAAGCAAAAGCCCTGGAGGCAGTGGCTGGAGGGAAACTCTATAACGTTATTGTGGACACAGAGGTAAGCTTATCACTTTGGTACAGAACTCTGGATTTCAAGATGTGGTTGTGTGATTCAGGGCTGGCAATCATGTGCATTGTTACTGAATGCTTAGGAGGGGGTTTGTACCCACATACATATTTAAATTGGGTCAAGAGAGCAGTGCACAGTTAGTGGCAACAACGTATTCTTTTTCGAATGCCCCCTTGTCTGTCTTTACAAAATCAGATGTTTATTCAGGTATGCTTTGTAACTTTCATTTCAGGTGACTGGCAAAAAGCTTTTAGAAATGGGTGAACTAAAGCATCGATACACCATCATTCCACTAAACAAAATTTCAGCCAGATGTGTTCAACCAGACGTGGTCAAGCTGGCCCAAAGCTTGGTATGTGGATATATACACTATTTACACTATATTGCTCGTGTCCTGCTTTCATTTTGTTTCTGTGTTGAAAACATGGGCTTCTTAATGGTTATACGAATAAGAATTTTTATAGGGTTTGAGAGTATATTGATTTTTTTCTTTTGTATCCTTTCAGCTGTGCAATTTTTAAATGGGTATTAATTATTTCACTAGTAACTGAAATAGTTTTAAAATATAATGATGCTTTTTAAAAGTGTTTTTTATGAAAGAAAAAACAAAAATTAAGTTTGAAAATTCTTACAACTTGAGGCATACTAATTGGATTTCATTTTATTTCTAGGTTGGTCATGATAACTTGCATTTAGCCCTAGCCGTAGTTGGATATGAACCTGAACTGCAGAAAGCAATGGAATATGTCTTTGGGACAACATTGATCTGCAATAACATGGATAATGCTAAGAAAGTGACCTTTGACAAAAGGATAATGATGAGAACTGTTACTCTTGATGGAGATGTGTTTGACCCCCAAGGCACTCTGCATGGAGGCAATTGCTGGTTTTATTCATATAATAATATTGTGTGTCTGTCGATGTGTTTACTGCTCTGCATGCTTTCTATAAGAATGAACAGTAATCTTTTTGTGTAGACTCATACTGGGAATGATATCATCTGTTTGAACTAAGATTGTCTTGAGCTGAAATATTTTTCCTTAATCTAATTAAAATTAATGGAAAACTATTTGCTGAAAGTAATTTAGGTTTTAGATACTTAAATCTTGGTTTTATAATCCTCTTGGAAGGAGAGGTGCTTTATATTCAAGCACTTTTTTAAGTAATTCAGAATGGATTTGAGATAATTTTTTAGATTATGAAAAGTTAGTTCTTTGCACAAGACATGCATGTGTGGTATTCAATGCCTGCAGAACTAAGTTTTGTAACACAGGAGAGAAGTCATAACTTTAGCCTAGCTGCCTTATCTGTTTTGCAACTAAGATAAATCACCAACCTGCATCATTATTAACGTTTAGAATTTGCTATTACCAATGGTGAATCCACGACTAATTCCTATTAGCCTGGCTTTTTGGTTTTTTTTCACTGAACAGGTGCGTCCTCACAGGCTGCACCAATATTATGTAAACTTCAAGAAATGAAAGACATTGAAGCAGAACTCAAGGCAAAGGAATCTGAACTTGAGACTGTAGAGAATGAGTTGGCAATCCTGAAGAAGGTTGCTGAAAAGTAAGGTTTGCACTATAAAATGTGTATCATTTCTCTTATGTGGCTGAGTAAATTTAATATAAAGAAGTGTTTTGGGAGGCCACAGGGCCTGTTAAGAATGGAGAAATATGGAGATAATTATTCCCTTCCTCTCTCCCACCACAGTTTAATTTGTAAGTTCAGCAATCAAAAAGCAAATTAAGTTTTTAGATAACATGCAAGAAAACTTTGCTGTGAGTAATATAGGGAAAAACAGTGATGTCTACTTGAAATCACTTGAAGTTTTCTAAAGTTTCATGAAGTACATTGAAGAATGGATCTGTTCAGCCATATTAACACCCATACAGAGTTCCAGTTTGTGATATCTCTTACTTTTCTTGCAAGAAAATATGAAGATGCTAAAAAGGAGTATGAACTGTTTAATGGTTTAAATTACATAATTTTGGGTATATTTGATTCTCAGCTACTCAATTACTGAACATCTTTTTAAAAGATCTAATAGAAAAATGTGTTAGTTCTGCAAAAATGCAGGAAAATTTAGTGTTGCATAGTATGCTATCTACTAGGTAGACAGCATTGTTTTGAGTTGCAGTAGACTTCCAGAAATATAGCCAAGAGGAAGGACTTTTGCTTTTTGATATTTTTTCTTCAATATTTCAGCCTAGCATCTGTCATGATGCTGGTTGAAAAAACAGTGATCTCTGAATTGTGATTATTTTTAGTATGTCTGATTGGGGCTACAAGGCAGGAGTTACATATACGATAACTTGCATACCTACAAACCTCACAATTACTATTATAGCAATTATATCAGACTTTCATTCATTTAAGCATATTTGTCCAACAGTCATCACTATATCTCACATTAGAACCGGAATATAGGTATTTATCCACTTACTTCAATTTGGAAGGGTGGTGCTGTGTACCCCTCGATTTACAGGAGTGTGTCACTGCTATCTTCAAAGGTACCGGCAATTGAAGCAGCAGTGGGAGATGAAGTCTGAGGAAGCAGAGCTGCTGCAAAAGAAGCTTCATCAAAGTGCTTATCACAAACAAGAAGAAGCGCTGCTCTCCCTGAAGAAAACCATTGGTGACAAATGTGTTTTTATTCTTTTAACTGAAAATCAGCTGCTGAGAGTGAGATGGATATCAGGCTGTTTGAGTTTGCTTAGTAAGAAAGCATTGAAAAGAAGTAGTGTTCATATAGCTGCGGAAAAACAAACATAAAAGCACAAAATGCAGCAACAAGTAAAACTTACAAAGACAAAAATGGATGGAAGTGATACATATCTAGACATAGTATTCTAGGGGTGAGGTATCTTATTAGGTAGCCATCTGATTAATTACTTCTTGATCATGTGATTTGGCATATGCTTGCCCCTGTAAAAAAAAAAAAAAAAAAAAAAGGCATATTTTCCTTAATTTTAATGGCCGGTTGACTGTTTGGTTCCCTACCAATAACTGGTAACAACAGCACACTGTCTTAGAATAATCAGTGAAGTATCTGAATTCAGTAACTAGTGAGTGTACAACAACTTTTTTCTGCTGGGGGCAAATACAGATTTATTTCAGTTGGAGTTTAGGATGTGAATTTAAAGATGAAAACGGTGCCCAGTCTCAGTACTGTTCTTCTTGATTCAGCGGAGTGTGAAGAGACGTTAAACAAAACTGAAGAGAGAAAAAAGAAAGCAGAGGACAAATACAAGGAATTAGAGAAAAAAATGAAAAATGCAGAAGCAGAATATGCAGAAAAACGAAAAAATGCTGAGCAGGCACTAGCTGCTGCCAAGAAAAAGGCAGATGCTTCAAGCCAAAAAATAAAGAATATGCAACAGGTAAAACTTCACCTTTGTCAGCAGTTTTCTCGATGATAAAGTGATTGCAGAAATCAGAAAGTTTGATTCTCCTGAGGTTTTAATACTGTCAGTTCTGAGACTTAATATACTACTCTTTAGTCACTGACACAGGAATTGCTAAAGTTTTTTGTTTGGGGGTTTTGGGGGTTTTTTTGTGAGATTGTCCCCTTGCTAAAGAACGGGTGCTGGTTATCTTCTACAGCATTTACTACATCAAACTGAATCTTAATTCTTTCTGTTTAAATACAACTGCAATAAATTGGAAAATATCTCTTCAGGAAGTCAGAGCTTTAGTTCTGGAACTTGAAGAGCTGAAACAAGAACAGGCTTCCTGTAAACAACAGATAGCAGCTGCAGAGGAAGCAATCAAATCCTACCAGGAGCAAGTTGATGCTATGGCAGCTGAGGTCGCTAAGGCAGAGGTAAACGTGAATACTGTGTTTCATTATCCATTTTGATGTTACTGAAGGTGTGATCCCCTAAAACTCACATTATAATGTATATTTTGCTCTTCAGATTTGCTTACCAGCACTCAATCTGCCCAGGTAGTTATTTTTTTTGCTTGGTTTTCACATGTGAATTTTTTTCTACTTGCTGTGTCTGTTCTAGTAAGGGTCTAACACCAGCCTTTATAAGAGGCTAATAAATGCCTGTTTGATTTGCTTTTCAGGAATCTGTAGAGAAATCACAGAAAGAGCTGGCCAAGCAAAAGGAAGTAATTATGTTACATGATAATGCAATTAAAGAAAAATCTGAAGAGATGCTAAAATACAGAGAGCAAAATAATGAATTACATTTTAAGATTAAAGAATTAGAACATAACATCATGAAATGTCAACAAGAGGTGTCTGATGCTGCCGTCAAGGTATTTCAAAATTGTACTTTTCTTTCCATCTTGTGGCCAGGAATGGTTATTTCCCTTGCCACGTGCGAAGGAAATACCCTCGTTTTTCTTAGCCACTATCATTTGCAATCCTTGATATAAAAACTTCTCCCAGGAAGATGGAGTGAAAATTGTACATTGTAACAGAGCTTAATCTGTAGGGACTAAGGGAGAGTAGATCGCAGTGAGAAGGTGATCACTAAGAACAATCTAACTGTCTGGACAAATTAGGTAACTAATTACAGAAGGCAATTCCAAGATTAATGACATTAGTATAGTCTAGATATAGAGAAAAAATGTTTCAATTAAGTAAGGTATATATGAGAGCTACCTTAAAATCTTGGTTTGTGTACAGTCAAATCACCTGAAGCAGTGTAAAAATACGTACTTTTGCTGCATTGGGGTAGAAGAATTAATGTTGCAGAGTAATTTTAGGATCTTGATTTGGTTTTTTTCTGCTTTTATTCTTGCCATTTTAGAAGGGTTTGGGGAAGGCCTCAACATGTCTTATTGTTTACAGATAACCAAAATGCTGGCAGAGCACAAGTGGATAGCTTCAGAAAGAGCATTCTTTGGTCAGCCAAACACAGCCTATGATTTCAAAAATGACGATCCTAAAGAGGCAGTTCAAAAGCTGCAGAAACTGCAGGACTGTATAGAGAAGTCAGGAAAGAATGTGAACCCAAGAGCTATGAACCTGCTTGCTGACTCAGAGGAGAAGGTAAATATTTCTGTACTTTAACCTAAAAAGATTGTGTAGTTTGGTATATGTTGTATACATGTATATAATGTAGTTTTGTTTTCATATGCTCTATTTCTGAATACAACAAAAATAAAACTAGACTTTCATGAGATAGCACAAAATTTTTTGCTGGATCTTTTATACTAATCTTACATCTTTGAACTGTTCACTTGCACACCAGTTTTATAGGTTATTCATAGTCTTGATTTTGGATGGTAAAAAGAATTATTTTATTATTTTCTACCCCAGTCCATCCTAAGCTGCAGTGTTAGGCAAGCTTTGTGGTATCTATTTGAGTATCTGAGAACTATTTACTGTCGTAAAAGTTGCAGATCAAAAAATTACTCATCTTCAAGCATGATAGCTTGAAGGTGTTCTAGAATTATCTCAAACTAATCTGTATCTTTGAGCTATTCCAGGATTGTCTCAAAACTGCCCACTGACTCAAACTGTTCTAGTACTTCAGCCTCCAGAAGCACACTTTCTTCTATGGAAAAGCAAATGAAACATGATTGACGTGGAAGTGCAAGTTTCAGAGTACTGCTGGCCTTCCCCTTTGCCGACTGTTGAAAATTCCGATGCTTTAATTTGCAAACAATATCCCTAGATTTACCTCCTCCATGCAGCTAAATGAATGCATTGGATTTGTCTCATGTTTAATGACTATTTCATAGTTAAAAAATGACATGGTAAAGCTGTAAGAGTAGCACAAAAATTATTTCAGCACAAAATTAATTGAAATTAATATTTTCTTCTCATTTCTTTAGTACAGTGACTTAGTGAAGAAAAAAAGAACTGTAGAGAGTGACAAGTCAAAAATTCTTGCAGTTATTGACGAGCTTGACCTGAAGAAAAAAGAATCTTTAGACGTTGCTTGGAAAAAGGTATGAATCTTGAAATCTAATCTTCACGTTTTAGAAGAACGTCAGATTTAGCTTAGATAACTGTTTTGTGTATTTCCATGGGAAAAAAAGTCTCTTTTCAGAACTAATACCCCTTGCCTAGTATTTAAATTACAAAACAACCACTTCATTTCTCCTGTTAAATCTCACTTTTGAGAATAAGATATTCTCTGAGAATTGTAATGATCCAGTTAAACCTGCAAAACTACTTCACCATTCCCTTTCAGTGCCCACAAAAACTTAAGGAATATTATACTACTGGCCTGCTGAAATACAGGATTTTTTTTTTTATCTTAAAGCAATATTTCACCAGAGTTAAAATCTTCTGGTTCTCTGTGGCCCCGTACAGTGTGGGGCTGTGGACCTGGGGTACTGTTCCTGTTGCTGATAGGATACTTAATTTTGGTTTAGAGCAACATCTAATTTATGTTTCTGTTACCTAAGCACTCTGCCTTCTTACTAGTTCTCTCATTAATGAAAACTATAAAAAAGTATAAAATGTTCTCTTTCTACATGGAAAGCTTTTGACACATTCTTTTCCACTGTACCACGAGAACTTGTACTTTTTGGCCTTTGAGAAAATCAATTTTATCTAAGATTGAACTACACACAGACAAATTATTGGTTTTAATTATTACTGCCTGTACTCACTGGCAAAATGGTACCTTTTCATTGCAAAAATCTTGTTTGGCAAAAATTGGTGAACTGTATTCTGAAGCATCATGGGTGGTGGAATAAGTGCATTTTCAGATACATTCCTTAACTTTGAAGTTTTTAATTTGCATTTACAAAGTTGCATCTCATCCAATACCTGGGCATTGCTTAAGTAAACATGGGAAGAATAAGAGTGGGGAGGGTGCCAGCGTGTACCACTTACATGGTGATTATACTTTTACTAGTCCTTTAATTAATTGTGAGAAATCACAATTTACAAGTTAATAAAACTGTGTTAAGGCATAACTGTTTCCCTGGCTGATAGCACAAAGAAGCCTTCCCATGCTTTTTTCATTTGATTCTTCTAAAATGCTTAGCATGAAGTGTCATATCCTTTGGCGTTGCTTCTCTTATCAGTACAGTAAAAGTAAGACTCCATATGCTAGTATTTTCTCACTATCCTATATGTCCTAATCTTCAAGACATGAGCCGTTGGGTTAAACTGGGCAAGATGTCCTGAGCTTTGTGTGGCTTTTACCATTGTTGCTCTTTGGGCTCTTGATTCAAATCATGTTCATACATCTTCTGTTTCTGACTTTTAGGTGAATAAAGACTTTGCTTCCATTTTCTCAACACTCCTGCCAGGTGCTAAAGCTATGCTGGTAGCCACTAAAACCAACAATGTGTTGAGTGGTGTGGAGTTCAGAATTGCCTTAGGAAACACCTGGAAGGAAGACTTAACAGAACTTAGTGGAGGACAAAGGTTGGTGAATATATTTGTTTTCCGTTGTGGTTGTGCATATAACTGATACATCTAACTAATTAAAGTTCTGAATAGCAAAAAAATTGATCTTTTCCCTTGTCGGGGTAGGGACTCTTCCTCCTTCCAAACTGACTCAATATTGGAAGCACTATTCATTCTTAAAATAATGCATTACTGGTGTAAGATAACAAGATTTTACTCCATGAAGAAGTGACAAAAGAAATGAGTTGAGTAGTGAGAAAACTGCAGTTAACTCTAGGTAGTACTGACATAGTGTTGAATTAAATGCTCCTCTCTTTGAACTGTAATCTTAAAAATCTCTATAGACAAGATTTGCCCCAGTATAAAAGTAGTGTCGTGGCAACAGTTTTCATCTCCAGTGACTATAGGTACTGTCTAGGGTTTGTGCTGCTTTGCAAGTTAAAAAAATGTAACAAAGCAGAAACAGAATTTTGGAAGAGGTGAGACAGATACAAAACTTTCTAAGGACAGAATAGTTCAAGAACTGTACACTGAAAACCATCTTTGCAAAACCCAGAATTGAAAACAGAGCAGCAACATAATTTTAAATATCGTCAACCAACTAACCTGATATCTCGATAAAAAAGTAAGTAACATTCACCATTTCTGACAGAATGCATCACATTTTGAAATGGGAACCTGTCATTCCATTGAGAGAGCATTTTAGAATCATAGAATTAGGTTGAAAAAGCTCTCTAATATCATAGAGTCCAACCATTAACTTAACACTGCTGGGTTGACCACTACGCCATGTCCACATCCATACATCTTCAAAATCCCTCCATGGACAATGACTCAGTCACTTCCCTGCACAGCCTGTTCCAATGCTTGATAACCATTTCAGTGAAAAAATTTTTCCCAATATCCAATCTACATCTCCCCTGGTGTAACTTGAGGGCGTTTTCACTTTTTCTGTCACTTGTTTCCTGGAAGAAGAGACCAACCCCCACCTGGCTACAACCTCGTTTCAGGTAGTTGAAAAGGGCAGTAAGGTCTCCCCTGAGCCTCCTTTTCTCCAGGTTTAACAACCCCACTACCTGCTCCTCACAGGACTTGTGCTCCAGCCCCTTCATCAGCTTCATTGCCTTTCAACAACTGTTTTCATAACCCAAAGCCTTTTAGACAAGAGAGTAAATCAACTTCCTTTTCTCCATCCTAGATCATTGGTGGCCTTATCCTTGATTTTAGCCATGCTTCTCTTCAGACCTGCCCCAGTTTACATCTTAGATGAAGTGGATGCAGCCCTTGATATCTCTCATACCCAAAATATTGGAATAATGCTTCAAACTCACTTCAGGCACTCTCAGGTATGATCTTGAAACTATTGTGGTCATAGAATGGTTGGGGTTGGAAGGGACCTTGAAGGTCATCTACTTCAACCCCCCTGCCATGGGCCCAGACAGCTTCCACTGGACCAGATTTCTCAGAGCTCCATCCATTATTTCCAGAGGCAGTCTGCCACTGAGGACTCTGAGCTGTTCACCTGTGTGTTGCATTTCTGAGTTGTTTCAACTGGAAGTTACACTGATGATATGGCAATGGTGAAACTTAAACATGTCTTAATGTAAGCCATTGCTGCAGTGGTTAGAAGACAAATAGGAAAGAATATCTGTGATAGGATCAGTTTCAGGCATGACCAACATCCTGAATTCTTTTTTTCCCAGAGTTCTTTAACCTGAGGTTAAAAATATTTCATGGTGACCCTAGTAAAATAAGCCAGGCACTAGTGGAAAGAATCTCTGTATCACTGTTTCACTACATGAAAAAAAATGTAGTATGTGTCTGTTTGGTGTTAGGACCTCTTCAAATTATCAGAGAAAGGAGGGGAACATTCATTTACTGGCATGGTAAAATGATTAGAACAGTGTATTTTGACTATGAAAGATCCTGTGTTCTTACAAAATTAGTGGCAACATTTTTTTTTCCAGTGTCTGATGCACCATGAATGGGTATCCAGTGTTGAGGACTGTATCCCAGGCCATACACTGGGACAGGGACATATGTTATTAACTGCAGAAAATGTCTGGCTTGTGGGTCTGCTGGGCCTTGGTTAAGTTTAGAATATTTTCTTAAGAATTACCACCAAGTTTCTAGCCAAATAAAGTAAAAGGACTTCTCTCTTCAGAAGCCTTTTCCATTGTTGCTTAAAGTCTTTATTTGGATGGCAGCATTTACTTCAAGCTTTTCTTGTTTTGTTTTAGTTTATTGTAGTGTCCTTGAAGGATGGAATGTTTAGCAACGCGAATGTCCTCTACAAGACCAGGTTTTTGGATGGCGTATCCACTATTACAAGATACTATCAAAGAAGATGTATTAGGTCTTCTGGCAAAAAAACCAAGAGAGCAAGTACGAGCCCTGAGAAACGACCTGTAAAGCGGGGAAACTATATCCCTCTATCCGTCTGTGTGTAGGAGCAAATTTTTAAGTGTGTTCTTATACTTTTAAAATGTTTTAAAATGATTTTAACATTTAAAAATGTATAACATTTAGTTTATAAAACCTCATAAACTAAAATTCAAAAGAGACTGTTTTCTGTACTACTGGCTAAGCTGACCACATTTATTCCTCTTGGTATCCCATAAGTAATTCCTATCATCTCTCTGTACGCATGTACACAGAAATGTATATAAGCAGTAGCTCTGTAAGCTTAACAGGAGGAACTGAAGCTGTAGAATGGTAGTCAAATCAGATTTTCCTCACTGTTTTACGGCATTCAGAAGACCTGTTACAAAGTGCAAATACCATCTTCTTTGCCTGTTGTCGAATTCCAGAGAAAAGTGCAGCAATTTTTGAGCGACTATAAATGTTATAGAGCAAAGCAATCATCAACCACTCACTCCCAAGTTACTTTAACAGTATTTGCAAATTGCTGTTAAATATTAATTTCATGGCCTCATATTCCATGTATATATAATATATACAAAGAATGTAAGAATGTACATATAATATATACAAAGAATTTGTGTCTTCCCTAACCCTGCCTGGTTGCAAACTCTGGGCTTAAAAAAAAAAACTTTAAACAAACACCTCTTGCCCCCCAAACAACAAAACAAACAAACAAAAAACCCCAAAAAGCCAACCAATCAAACGAAACCAAAACGCCTTTAAGTTCCTTCTAAAACCGCAGAGCTACCATGCATATCCATGGGGCGAGGGGCAAATCAGAACAGTAGTGCACTTTGAGTTTGGAACACAAGGATGATATAAAATACCCCAAGAGAATAAACCACCACCAGTCACTTTGAGGAACAGGTCATGCAGCTTTTATTTAATTTTACCTTTTTGGTAAGCAGGAGGATTTTCTTTCAGTCAGACCATTCACATACTTGGACAGTACAGATTGCAGTGAATTTGATGGAGATCTTGCAACATTAGAAAACTTTTCTCAATATACATCCATTTAAGCAACGTCTTGTAAGTCAGAATGAGAGTGCTAGAGTCAAGTCTGCGCACTGCACTCCGGGTATACAAAGCATTGCAGCAGCACAAGAGATGCCCGTGCTGGGCAAAGTACAGTGTGTTTTACATAGTGCAATCACTTTTAGAGGAGAAACTCTAGGAAGGCCACATCTATTTTTTTTTTTTTTAATCCTATCAAGTTTACAAATGCGAGGGGGGTAGAAATCAAACCTCTGACTTAATTAACTTTTGTACAGGTAGGTTTTGTGTATAGGCACATGCTTTAGAGAGGAGCTCTGAATCTGCTCTGTAATCACAAGAAAGACATATTGCTTTGTGATTCAGAAAGTGTCATACCATCTCTAACCTTCCAAACACTCTTGGCCAGAGTTGTTAATCCAGCTGTTTATAGAGTTCCTAGAATATGCTCTTCCCTCTAGTATAAATCCCCAAAAGAGAAATTCAGGTTGCTATTGACAATGATTACAGTTATTCTTCGTACAGTCATTAGACCATACCAGGCATTGCCTCTGAATACTCCAGTCCACAGTGAAAACTCAAATTACCAGAGACATGGAGGCTCTTGCTTTTCTGTTACTGTCACTCACCAATATGAAAAAACCCAAGTCAGACAATGAACTGCTACAGCAAAGCATCACTGGTAATATTCTCACCTAATACAAAAAAAAGAAAACTCATGACACTACATGTCACGGTAAGCAACTTGTTAAAGATACTGCAAAGTGATTTGCCCAGTAAAATCTTTAAATGTACACTGTGCTCAATAGTTCAAACTACACGTAAACAAAGAGCAGCTCCCTGCAACAAGGTGTAAATCAAAACATTATAGCACCAGCTCCCAGCACCAAGGAGTTGCCCACTGACCAGTTCTAGTGTACAATGTGTAGTGCTCGCTGAGGTTTCTGCTACACAAGAGCCACAGTGGGACAGCTCTGCCTGCCCATTTTTTCCTGACATTTTCTTACCAAGTGTTCACAAATTACATTCCTCCCACGGAGAGTAACGAGATTGTTACAGTACCAAAAAACACTGACAGGGAAATGGCACCTGAGGGGAAAGTAGGTACTGCATACCTGAATCTGAATAAATGGGCATGGAGGAAACATGATGTCTGTTATCTGAGCAACCCTCTCCCTAACAGAGCAGATCCAAAAGAAGCTGCAGACTGTAAGAAAAGAAACACACCTTCCTGTGCTGAAAGCCATGGATGTGATATTGCCCACATCAATGATTTTATTTCACCATCAGCAAAGCATTTATCCCCAAAAAGCTGTACACATACTGGTCAGGTTATGGAGCCGTGCTATCTTCACACTATTAAAAGTCTGTTGCTATAGTGGTCAGGTTTGTCTTTTATTGGAGGGGACCAAAAAAAAAAAAAAAAAAGAGGCAGCATGGCCACATCACCATAGAGCAATTTTACTCCCATGTTACTGCAGACATAATCTTGCTTCTTAAGTGCAAATTAAAAAGTATTTGCTAGAAACCATCATGACTTGGGCTCTGATAAATGACAGATGATTCAGTTTCTTACAAATATTGACAAGTCTAAATTGTTACAGGTTTCCAAAGCAAGAACAAGTTTACGAACAGGAAGGGAATAAAACATTACCACTCTTAAAAAAAATGTGTCATTGCAAACTTCAAACGCTCTTCAAAAACATATCTAGAAAAGATTGTTTTCAGGTTTTTTTTTAATTTCCTGGAGGTGAGGAGTGTCCATGCAAAACAATTTTGAGAAGAGCAGTGTTCCACCTGGGTACCAGCTAGCCCCAACTTCGTCCCACACAGCTCAGTAAAGTGCTCTCTTGTGCATCCTTTGAGGAAAAAAGTTCTCATTTAAAGTTTGGGAGGCCGAGGTTGCCAGCTGGGGAAGGCATAATCTCGGTCAATCCATGTTGAGGTCAGAGAAGGAGGAAGGAGCAAAGTTAACAGTACTCTGCCTTTCATCATGCACAGACAACAGGCTGCAAGGGAGGAGCAAGCAGATGCAGAGGTGGGTGTCAGATGAAACCCTGCCCCTGGGATGCCACAGGACTTAAACACATGCCTCATCAAGAGAAGCATTTAGTTCTCTTAAGATGAACACCAGCACTATTGCAGAGTCCTGAAGATTTCCTGTTTATACACCAGCTAACAGATCTCTACATACACAACAAGTGAAAATCACATATGCTTTCACTTTTTGCACTGATGGTTTTTCAACAGTTCCTCTGAAGGACAAAGGGGATGTAACATTCTTTTGCCGATTTAAAAGGAAAAAAAAAAGCATCTTGCCCTTGCATTTTTCATGTTGTACACTTACATTCTAGGGCAGACTGTTAGAGGTATTTACTGATAAAACAAGTAACCATCAGCTTAAAAGAGTAAAAATAACATTAACGGGGAAAAGAAATTAAGGCATTTTTTATTTTGGCCAGGAGTGATGCATCCTACAGAGTAATCTTCATTTACCCACTTGGTTTTCAGACCACTGCACTTTTTGTTTTTGTTTTACATGGCACTTTGAAATTTACTTTTTACAACTTAATCAAGATTTTCAAGTGTTTTCTTCAATACAAACGCCCTCTCTTGTAGCTCGGGTCTGCTGTCTGACGCCATTGTGGACAATGAACGAATGAGGTGCTCCCTGCTTTCTGGTGTCAGGCTTTCCCACTGTTGAGCTTCTGTGTAGGTAAAAACAGACATTGGACATGAACATCAGAACACCAAAAAACCCCAAAAGGTCATCTCTTTCCCCAGACAGGCTGAAACAGCGACTGCCTTAACCTTTCCCTGGCAGTCCATACTGCCCTTTCAGGAGAACGCAAATTCAACTGGACACTCGGGTGCACACATTGCTTCCTGCACAGGGAGTCCCTCTCACTTAGGCTAGGCTTCATTGTCTAAGCCTGTAAGATGTGAATACAAAGGCCTAAAGAACCAAGCATTTCCCATGTTACAACTCCTTCATGAAAGAGGCATGTAAGAAGACTTGTAGAATAAAGGAAACACAAGATGCGTAACAAATATCCAAAGAAAAAATTTGCTACAGGACACCTACGACCTTGAGACCTGACCAGACTCATCCTCTGAAGTCAACTCTGCTGGCTTAAATCCTAAATAACAATGAGGAACTAAACTTGACACTGAAAGGGTAGAAAGGAACAAACAGAAGCTCCCTTCTCTATGGAGACTGAACATAACGCAGAATCTGACAAGACACCCAGTCAGTTCTGTGTGCTCCCCGTGGGATCTTCCTTGCTGAATTTTCCTCATCCAAGGAGTAACCAACAGTTCTTTTTTAGACCCTGACTTCAGTCCCAGTTACTTCAAGCCCTCCCCAACTCCCAAGTCCCAGCTGCCCCAGAATCGCCCAGTGCTGCAAGCAGAAGGTAAGGCCATCTCTCCACTGTTCCAGGCAATTCAACCAGGGGCCATTTTTACCCAACAGTGGCTCTTCAAGTGGCAAGCAAAAAAGTCTCACCTTGTAGTTTGGTGAGCAGCAGTTGTATCACAGATAAAGCTTCTGTTCTTATGGACGTGTAGCTTTTGTTTTCTAAGGGATTTAAAGAAAGCAAACATGAAAGCCCACAACCACATTGAGAACCAAATGCACGCTGTACAAAAAGCAGTCACCACTGTGGTCTCCAGATCACTTCTATTAGCACAGTTCACTGAGCTCTCATTTGTGCTGTCAGTCTGCAGTGCTCCTCAGTTAGGTACATTTGAATGACAGAAAGTGAACAGCTGGAGGCCGACAAGTCAACTAAACCTTGTGCATTGCCCCTGCTACTACCACACAGCTCCTGTTCCTTACACCTGGCACAGCTGCAGTGGGATCGCAGACAACTGTGTGTAACAGACTGTTCTGGGGAGTTGTACTGGCTATAGATCATAAAAATATTAACAAGCAGCATTAGGTGAGGGTATATAAACCCTACACCATCAAGCACAGGCTTGTCACAAGAAGTTATTTGCTCTCTGAGCTAAAATATTATTAAGGTGAGTACCTTAATAATCTTCATTCCATGAGGATTGATATCTAAAAGAAAACTTTCTCCAAGGGAGTGCCTGAATTGGTACCTAGTGCTAAAGTGGGTGCTGCCTTCAGGCACAGCAGAAACAAGAGCCACATGCAGATATGTGAGCCGGGGCACTGTTACAGTCATAGGACAAGTGGGAACACTACAAAAGTACTGAATAGCCCCATGACTGTCAACATGCCACAAGTAGCACTTGTATCCGCATGGGCATCCAAGCTCAGGGAGAGCACAAACTTCCTGAAAGCCTTGGAGCTTCATGCACTGGCTATCTGAGAAAATTTGGGGTATCTCTTGGATACTTGGATACTATAATCTTGGATACATAATGCATATGTATCCAAGAAGCCTTGAACTGTTGAGGAGAAAAATATGGGGTTTTTAAGATCAGGAATAGCTTGATTACAGGGGGTCCACCTTCTCCATGAAGAAAATTACTGTGTTTCTGATTTGCAGTTCTGAGAGGCTGCACAGCCTGCGGTCTACCTCTCCCTCTCCTTTAAGAGCCCTCTTGCACCAGAGGAGTGCACTTCTCTGTGCACTGCACTCTGCACAGTACAGTCTCAAACAGTTACTGCAATATCACAGGAATCACAGTCCAGTGCAAGGGAGAGAAAAATGTTACCTCTGACATCTTATGTTCATTGTATTTCCTCTACCAGTCAACCCCCCAGAGGACAAGTGTATTAACAAGCAATTCATCGATCATAAACCAAGAGAAGTCAATTTACCTAAAGAATGGGTGATAGAGGAACAGGTTTCCAACAGTATTTCTGTCAAAGCCACAGGATCGGAGTGCTCCGCTTCAAACAGCATTAGCCTGTCAAATGCAAACACAGTCAGGCACCCCGCACCACCGAGAAACAAGTCTGTTCAACTTCTCCAAGAATCCAGTGTCATCCTCAAGTTCATTAAACAGTCTGAAGCAAACAGAAGACAAATCACTGAAGTGGATTGCAGAAAGAATTACCCTTGAAAGTAGGCATTCATGGCTTGTAGCACTCCAAGCTGCACTTTCCACGTGCTGAGTTTCAGACGGTCACACATCAACTTGCAAAACTCTTGGCGATAGCAACCTACAGGAAAATAAGAATGTCATTGCGTTACTACAGAGAAAGGCAGAAGGAAACACTTCCTAGTCTGTTCCCAGGTGCTCCTCTCCAAATGACATCAAGCTAGTTACTGCATACGACCAAGTCAACATCCTATAACACGTGACCCTGACAATCTTCATATCAACTCACTCGTGCAAATGCTGGAAGATGAAACAGTTGTGTTACACACTCTGCCATGCTAATAAAAGCAACTTTTTTCCCCTCCCACATATTCCTAGTTCCTCCATCCTCCATCTTCATGTCTGCTTTGATTCAGACATAACTGGGAGCAGCAGAACTAGGCTGCTTTTCATCAGCTAAGCCACCTCAGGCATCCTGCAAGTCTGCAAACTCAGAACATTTGTGTGAAGTGAATTAAGGACAACAGTAATGGAATTTACCCAAGGATGGGCTACTCTGCAGGAAAGCTGTTGGTGCAACTTTCTCACTAATATCTTGCAAGCTGCAGGCAGCAAGATCCTTCATCTTCTCAAAAGCCTCCCCACTCCCCACATGATCTCCAGGTTCCTCCCTCCCTCCTCCTTTTCATTTAAAGAGGAAACAGTTTGCTCTGCACATCATTAGCTGACTTACGCTGTGTCTCCGGGCTCCTTGGCCAGGCTTTGCCCAGGGTCTCAAAGGCACAGATCAGGGACTCCATCTGCACCTCTTTCTCCCTCATGTCCTCGTCCTCTTCATCATGCTTTGGGAAACCCACACCCATGCTCTCCAGGGAGTTCTGCGGAGGCCAAGGGGGAAGGTATGATTGACAGAAGGATAAGGGCAGGCTGGGCACACACTGCAGTGCAGCTCAGTCTTCCCTGGTGTCTGCACACACCAGTCCTTGTACCCAGCCTGTTCCTCCACACAGATGAGGACAGGCCACCGGGGCTCTGGCGGCTCAGGTGCCGTCGGCAGCCTGTGGGAGTGCACCACAGGCTCTGTGGCCTGGCATCCAAACATCTGTCTGTGCTATACGAGTCCCACTCGCATCGCTGCCAAGCTCTGATGATACCAAACAGAAGCACTCTACACAGCTTCCCAGGAGCCTCTTGCTCCCTGCAGAGCAGCCAGAAATTAACTTTTAATGCTGTATCAGGGCAGTGCTGGGCACCACAGGGAGGACTGTTTATAGAACAGTTGGGGTAATTCAGAACTTGGACAGCACAGGTATAACCCCCCAGGGCTCATCAACAATCTGGTATCAGCCCCACCAAAGACCTTTCCCTCACACCAGCAGCTTTCTGGGCAGAAGCCTGGCATGTGGCCAGCATCAGCTGGACTGTCACCACATGGGTGTTTTGATTTGATAGAGAAAGCTCAAGAAGCTGAATTGTCACCTTCTTTATCATGGGAAAGACGATTTCTGTAAGTTCCTGGAACCGGTCTTCCTTTGTTGCCTGCAGCACCTCAGCTGCACAGCGCAGAGCCACCAGCTTATACTTCAGGTTCTCTTTAAGACATTCTTTCAGGACAGCCTGGACAGTATCTTTGATGGTGGGCTGACCAGGCACTGACTTCTGCAGCTCTGCACTGAAATGCAAGGCACACAGGAACTATCAGACCCATGCTACCCTGTTCCCAAAAACGGTTTTTCCCAGATAGAAATTAATTCCTATGCCCAGGCACTCAATTGCCTACTAGCGGTTGTAACAGAAGTTACACTCAGGTGCTCTTCCTTGCTCTTTGTCTGTTCTGTTTTTCTTTCCTCTTTTCTTACAGGCTCCAAGGCACTTACCCACTCACTACACTTCTACCTCTTCCTTTCTCTTTCCGTTTAAGGTGTCCATCTTTACCCTTAGTCTCTTCTTTCCTCATAGCAATTCTGGCCTCTCAACATCCTCTTCCTCCCTAAATCAAGCACTTACTTCTGCAGGTCTCTCTGAAGCACCACTTGCCCCTCCCGGCTTTCAGAATGGCAATCACAAACTTTCCAGAGTCTCTTAGCACCCCATAAGGCAGTAACACTGTGCAACCAACTCCTTTTTGAGATCTCAGATCCTGAGGGTACCACCTCATTCAAGACACTTACCTGCACGCAGAGACAACACTGGCAATGGCCTTTAACAGCTCCTCCTGAAATGAGTAAAACGGACACACAGTCAAATGGCAATCCTGCCACACAGGGGAAACCTTTGCACTCTGCTGCAACAGGTACTGGGGAAATATGCCTGTGACACCAATTGTGAGAAGCAATGTCTGTCTCCTCCTATTCCTGTTGCAGAGACTGCAAAGGACTGCACTGAACTGGCAGCAGAAAGGGGCCTTGCAGTGCCTCTGAGCACATGCTAGTACCCCTCAAGACTAGAATATGGTGCAGTGGAAGCAGTCTAAGTGGTAACTCAATTCCTAAAGCAAACTACTTATCTTCCCTGTCATTTGTGTTATCTGCTAAACGCAGGGCAAAAGAACTTACCTGTGCTGCTCTGCAGCACAGAACAGTATATTTCCTGGATCAAGGAACACGTGCTACTGGGCTCACAGTGATCCATAAGCTGACAGTTCCCTCTTACCTTCCCTGTCCAGGTTCTCCCAGGCAGGCCTTGCAGCAGTGCTGAGAGCACCATTCCCAAATGTGGTGGAACAAGGGAGCCTGTCTGTTTGGCAATTGATGCCATGGCAGCTGCTCCCTGGGCTTTCATCTTCCAGGACTGGGACTGCAGAGCCCTCTGGGCGATGGTTATCAACTCCTGCATATATAGTCTGATGCCACCTTGAGTACCTGCAAATCAAATGGAGGAAAACAGTAATTTTGCAACAAAAAACAAACAAAAAAATCTGATCTTATTAGGAAAAAAACCCCAAAACCAAAACTACAAACAACAAACCCTCACCCTCCATCTCCCTAAAAACAAAAACCAAACAACTAGTTACAGATTTATTGGGGTTTTTGGCCATGAAACACATCAGAAAAGCCTAGTTCAGGCAATGGGGTGAAGAGTTCCTCCCAGGCTAGTTGAAGACAGATTCACTTTCTAGGGAACACCAAAGAAAGTCTTTGTTGTGTATCTAGACACAGAGCTCAGCTCAGTCCTCCCATACAGCAAACACCAGACATAGTGTTAGCCTGTTTCTAAGGAACAGAATTTCTTTTTTCTTTTTTTTCTCTCAAGAACAGGTCACTATAAAACCTTTTTGCAACTCCTGGTGACTGAGGGACCAGATCTGAAATCACATCACAGAAGCAGCCAGCCAAACAATTTTATCATGCATCCAGATCTTCCTCTACAGACAGAACAGCCCTTTTATAACACAGATTCATTCACTGAAGTTAAAACCATAGGTATAACCAGGCAGATCTCCAACCACAGACACAGGCTCTCTAACTTCAGAGTGTGCCTCAGCCCTTAAAGGCTAGCATCAAAATTTCCAAAGATGTCCAGTTATCTGCACCAGGATCAGGGCTATATTACAGTGGCATTCAGTGTCTCACAATCTTAAAATACTTCTTTCAACTCTGTCTGTCCATCCTTGTGATCAATGCCCTTGTAATTATTTTATATATAGCCAGAGAAGCTAACCTTCATCCAAGAATTTTCAGCAAGTAAGAAAATGGAAAAAAATCTTCCAAAATCTTACTCCCAAAACTCTGTATTTCCAAAATGGAATTCCAGAAAGCATGATATTTCTGGCCCCATGTTTCCCAAAAACCTTTACTAATCTTAACACAACTTACCAGGTACATTTTCCTGCCAAACTTCAGTCCATAGAGTAGAATTCTCTTTATCTCCTTTCTCTTCTTCAGAAACCTCATGCATTCCAAGAAAAGCCAGTGGCAGTACATGCTTGGCATGGTTCTTGAGTACATCTGGGCTGTAGCGTCCCATGGCATGCACAGTTAAAGCACAGCCTGCTCTGTAAACTGGCTCTGAAGGAGCAAAACAAGCCACATTATGACTGGGAAGCAGGGATGTCCTTTTAACTGCTTGGTCTGCCTCCTGGGAAGCAGAGTAAGGCACAGTATGGTTACCAATGTATAGGAATTATTCAGCCAAGCATGCACAATATAGAAGTGTTTCTTTACTAGCTTTTGCCATAACCAGGAACTTTTTCTGCTCTGTATTCTGTAACTGAACACTCCAAAAGACACGTACCTTCCTTTTCCATGTACCAACTGCTGAGTTTGTGCAGCAGCTTCTCAGTGCTACTGTCCCGGGAAGTCTGCAACAGGAAAGAGACTCAAATCACTCAAACACTTAAAAAAAACCCAATCAGCAAAAAAGCAGGATAAAACACAAACCCAACCCCAACTCACCCGGACTAGATGCCCCATAGCAAAGGCAAAGGACTTCTGCACCACACTGTTGCGATCCGTCAGGCCACTAAGTAACGCGCTCATAAGTTTGCCTGTTGGAAGAGACTTTGCTTTCTCAAAAGTATCATGTTTTATTGTTGTGGCAAGAATTACAATAGCCTGCATTTCATTAGACTGTCTGAATTTATGCATTTTTTTCCTCACTGCATGTTTGGGGGGCTATAGGTCTCTCTGGTCCTCATGCTTAAACCAGTGCTAGTGTTTAGCACACCCTGACTGATAACTGTGACTGATGACTATGAGCACCCCACCTGATCATGCTTTCAGCTTTTTTTCTATTTTGCAACAGGAAGGTGATCTGCTTTCTACTATCAAATCACAATAAATTGTAAAAAGGAGGCCCAGTGATGCAAAGTCCCTGTTTATGGTGCTCCCATAGCTCAACTTAAAGGAACAAATGCCTATTGACAGTGTATCACTAACACAGGGATTGTTAGTCTGCTCCCACAGAGCTGAGAGATATTTTTGCCTGTTCCTGGGGGATGTCAGTGAATTCCCTCAACTCCTTCCTCTGCCTCTTCCACCGTGGTGAGGTACTTAACACCCCCAGGACCTCAAACAAAAAGTCCTCAAGCAAAAAAAAAGGTAACTTTAAACAGCTCTCTGAGAAAGATACACACGTAAAGGTCATTCATGTGATAAAATCAAGGGAGGAAATACCACAGCAACAAAAAGCACCTGTAAAACCTGACACTGGAAACAAACCGTACCTGAATAAGGTGTTAAGTCTTGAGGGCACTGTGTGGTTAATGACACAATTACACTGGCACAGCCTCCCTGGATGATTGCAAAGGAAAACAAAGGTAAGATAAAATAGTATTAGCCCCTAGTTATTACTGTTAATACTTGCTGGAGTGCTACATGCACTTGTATGACCTGATCTAGACCCACTCAGCCTCTATCCTGATAAGCCAAGGGTTGATGCAGTAAAACAGGTTGTAAAAAATTAATGACAAGAATTGAATTAGAAAGTGAAAAAGGACCCACGTTCAAGACAGATGGTCCTGGAAGATTTACAATCAAGGACAACCTTCTGCACTCAAGTGTCACAGGAGCCACGTAGCCCAGGGGAGGTTAGGGCAGCACACCTTCAGGACAGTGATGTAGTGGGTTGGGACTCAGATGTAAAATGACACTTCATCTCCATTTGGAGATGAAGAAGGGAATACAGAGAAGTATCGACGTAAATACGGTTCTTTTGACTATGTCTTTTTAAGTGACAGCTTGGTCTCATTCATACTGAACTATCAAAACCACAGACATACCTTTGTGCCAAGGCCTACTCCACTTTTGACCAGTTCACACAGACGAGGAACCAGCTCACCCAGGACAGACACATCCAAATACTGCAAGCTCTAGAGAAAGGGAAGGGATGAGAAAGACGAGAAAAAATGAAAACAAACAAAGAAACAAAAAAAAAAGAAAGGTAATGGTGGCAGACTTAAGTTGGTGTACTTCCAGCTGAGACTGTCTCAGCATTGATGGCTGGTCCTCAGCTGAATTAAGTTTGCTGCACTAGAAGAAGAAGCCACCACAAACTGGCTTCCACCATGTAGAGCTTCTCTTGTCCCACTTCTCTGCTGAGCTGACCTGGCTAAAATCATCATTTGCTGGAACTGATGTACTCCTGCACTCTACTAACCCTTCACAAAACTTGAAAGTAACATCTAGCAAGAACTCCTTTTGGAGAGAGAAAGAGATGCAGAGGTGTGCCTATCTCAGGACAATTTTCCCAACTGTTTGAAACCAGAAAGCAGTAACGTCTCCAAACTAGACAATGAAATGAAACCAGCCAAGACAGTTTTTAAACAGGTCAAGACAAACAAGTGGTATAAGTGACATAAAGGTATAAAGAAAGATATTATTGGTATAAATTCTAACCTGCTATACTTAAAAATGCCACTGGGCAAAATAGAAAGCCTCATGTTACCAGCACACTGTCTGCAGAGAGGAGATCTGATCTCTAGCAAATTCGAGGATCACATACTAAATGAAGGTAACTCTTTCTGAGCCTCAGAAGTCAGATAGCTGTTACTGCCCCCTTTGGTACTGGTAAGGTGAAGGGAATATTCCATATAATCTTCAGCCAGCCCCAGAATACAAAGAAGGTTGCTCATAAGCCAGAATGTCTTCACATTACTCCAGGGAAGCCATTACTATCTCTCCTCTCCCCTAAGAAATCCCAATCAATAATCAGGGCACCACAACTGTCCCTTGAGGGCTGGTAGAGGAGAGGCATGTCCTGGAGGAGGGACAGCAGCAGCTGCTGCAGCCTGTGGCATGACAGTGGGTACATTTTTACATGGAGCCTTTCATTCCCAACCACTTTGCACACTATTTTTAGAATGTGTTTCACCTGACACCAAACCTCAGCTCTACATACTGTTTTGTACAGGAGGGCTTGCTGTTGTTATTTTTCCATAAGGAGAACAAATAAAAAATAGCTCTGTTGGCTATGCTTCTCCTAAAACTTGCTCAGCAATCCCTTACCTGCCCACATGCCCCTGGCTGTGTGCATTGCCCAAGCAGAAAAGAGGGATCTTTTCTTTGGGAAGGGGCAGGTTCTTAGAGAGGGCAGGTTGTTCTACCGCGACAGGTCCTCCAGCACAGCATTTGGGCATCAGCAACTTCTCCTCCAGCAGCAGAAAACTACAGTGACAAACACCAGCAGCTGACTGTGTGTTCAGTGATATTGGCACTTTCTCTAAATATCTCCAACACCAAAGCACCGCCAAGGCCCAGGTAGGGATATCCAAGGCACCACAAGGCAATGGCAGGACATTCTTAAGCGTTTGTGGCTTAAGAACGATGACTATCATCAGTTGGAGGCCCAGGTGAGAAGCTGGTTGTGGAACAGTGGGCCAAAGATGAAGATAAATGTTAGCTAGCATAATCCAGA
The DNA here is from genome assembly GCA_038380795.1 of Pyrocephalus nanus. Lineage (NCBI taxonomy): Eukaryota > Metazoa > Chordata > Aves > Passeriformes > Tyrannidae > Pyrocephalus > Pyrocephalus nanus. Next base: position 60,579,619 of record CM076263.1, on the reverse strand, counting down.
ACAAGCTGAGCCCCTATCCAAAGAGCAGTTGAAGGATGCCCTCTTCATCAAAGTAGGCAGGTCTTCAGGTGGAAAAACAATCCATTCAACTCTAAATGGAGCCAAGGCTACTCACAACAGATCTAAAGAGCAAGCACTGGTGACAGGATGAGAAGTCAGTACATGAAAAAGGAAGTGGACAGCCACATGGAGATGTGATAATAAAATGAACCCTGTAGAGGCATTCTGTAAAGCTCCCATTTAAATTCCTACTCTTCTCCTACAACATATTTTACACTAGAACTCTTCTGAAACAAGAACTTACCATGTTAATAGTTTCCATCATGGGAGATGACTTGACAGCACTAAGTCTGGCACTATCCATTGCAGTCTAAAAAACAACAAAAAAAAAAACTCAAATGAACAAAAACCAGGAAAATATCCCAAACAAACCCACGTGTAAGTGCAACATGAAAATAGTGGAAAGGGCAACATCAGCTGTAACTCACTACCTCACACCATTTCAGATGCACACAGACAGAAAGCAATTATACCTACAGTCTATGAATGTTTCCCTTTCAGAGGAAGATAGATGTTCTAGCTGGAGTACAGGAACTAAAACATGCAGTCCTGACATCACATGAATGGGGAAAAAAACAAAGGATGGAAGGAAGGATGGAGAGAGGGGGAAAAAATCCCACTCTGAACTACTGTTCACTTCCTTCTCATTTGCAAAGAGCTTTTCCCTCTCTGCAATGAAATTAGCTAAATTTGCTTCTGAACAGTGGGTTTCCACCACTTTCCCAGAAGACTGCTATTGATTAATATGGTTCTTTGAGAAAGATTAAAGGACATTGCGCTGACAACATCCACCTCCAGCACACTTTGCTATGGCACACCTTCTAATTTAAGTTATAAGAAGTACTGAAGTTAATCCCTTGGGAAAAATAGCAGTGACACTTAACAAGAGTTTTTACAGATTGTTTTTCACTTTCTAAAATGTGTAGTGGTCTAGGGAATTAAAAACAAACAAAAAAAATCACAAAAAACCTCCCACATTTGTCCAGTCATATTCCAATGATCAATTTTAGTAATTTAATAGCTATTTCTCTTTGCATCTTTGATCACCTCTCAACCAAATCTATTTTTCTGTTTACTTAACGAAGCTTAAATCTTTGTTATATCTGTTCTGTTAACTTTCTCATTATAGCTGCACTTACTTTCTCTTGATCAGTTGCAGAAAAACTCAAATAATTGAGGACTTGAGGCTCAAGCACACTCAAGGATTCCAGCAGGGCTGGGATAAGTTTTGGTGCATGAGGTTTCAGCATAGATCCAGCACTTTTACTGATCTTCACAAGAGTGTTAATGCTGGAGAAAAGATTAAAGGCAAGGTCAAAAGTGAAACACACAGACTGAACTAAAAACCTGTTCTACTGTAATCCAGACACAACAATATAAATCTACCTGCAAATAAAAGTATGTGTATTTTTCTGCTTAAGCCAAGTCATACGCTAGCCCTGAACTTCCAACTGATGTTATGTTATGGTTTGATCAGAGATTGTGATACCCTGACCAAAGTAAACAAAGAGACAGTACTGCAGACAGATGTACAAAAAAAAATAACACATTCCCATGTTTTAAAGAAGTGCTGAGCAAAGTCACCCAGACACATCCATTATTTCTGTCCAAGAAAAAATTAGTTCCAATGATCTATTCAAATACCATTTGTCAGTGTTGACAGACCGCATCTCTCAAGCTGCATTTTGACAAAGGGTTTTCATATATTCAAAAGGTATGAAAAACACCTCAAGAAATATTTACTATCATTTGTTAGGAGCTTTCCAACCTTCCTAGTAATTATTTTTCCAAAGACCAGCTAGCTACACTCCAAGTCTGAGCTACACTTTAGTTTTTTCTGTCCTTCAAGCAAATGAAGGAATAAACAGGGTTACAAATTGATAAACATATAAAGTCCCTACACATCAAGGGGCATTGAACTGTCACAAGACATAAAATGTATTTGAACAGCATGACCAAATGCAATCACATCTGGGACATAAACTGTCAATACTCACAACCAGTTGTGAAATCAGACCTGGCTGTTTGAAGAACTACCATAGGATTTTTTGTTTGCATGCAGGACAGATATACCAGTCCCAAAGGACAGCTTTAGCACAGCACACAGCTTGCAGATCAGTTCTCTTAGGAAAAGAGAACTTCCTGCTGGGAACTGAACCTGGACATTTGAAGAGAGGCCAGATACTCTCAAAGACAGGCAGAGTTCTCAGAGCTGCTACTTAAACTGAGAGAGAAACTACTCAGCAGGAAAGCTCTTTCAGGAAACAACTTGTCACTTCAAACACGAAGAAGATTCTGCAACTCAGATAAGTTGGGTCTCTTTGGGACAAATCATGACACAACTTCTGGCAAACTTATACGATGCAAAACTAACCTGAGAGAACGGACTTCAGCAACTGTGCTTACTATGCCTTTGTCTAGGAGGCAAGGAAGCAACACAGCTATCGTCTTCTGACCTGCTGCTCCTTTGGAGGGATCACACATTTTCACGCAGACCTGGGGACAGGTGAGAACCAGTGTTGCACACATATACAAACCTCCCCCTCAGATACATTAAAGCACTTCCTCCTTCAGTCAGAAGAAGGCAACAGCAAATAGAGAAACTGCCGACAGCCAAACTCAGGCTGTTACACCTTCATTCTCCTCTCCAAAAGGTACTTAAACCCTAAGACACATCCTTAAAACAGGTTTCAACTACAGTCAGCTTCCAGAAAAGGCAAATTAAAAGCCTTAACAGGTCTTGACCTGAGTCTGGACGAAGAGATGAATCAAATGACCTCTCAGCTGAGGGACAGCCTATCTCAGCCACAGGGATTCAACCACTGCACAAGGCAGAGCAGCAACTCCCACATTAGAACAGATTCTGCAATAGCAACATTTTGTGATAACATATTGGGCCCAGATCCCCACTTGTAGCATTAAGATGTCATGCATTGCAAAGGCTGGGATTTCAAACAACATGACTTTTTACAGGACTACCAAGCAAAATATTAAGTGATATGCGTATTGCACCCAATAAATCTTGTCAGTAATAGCACCAATGAAGAATATACTCCATTACTCTGTTTCATATCTCTGAGGTTCTACTAGGCTTGGTCAACTAGATGAGTCAGCCTAGGTCCACTGCTGAAGTTACAAGAAATCCTACCCCTAAATGAGGAAAAAATGGCATCAGAGATTTAAAAAAAAACAGTAAATTTTATCCTTCCTTTGCTTGTACAGAACTTAACATCACATTACCCACAAGCAACAGGACTTCACCAGCATCAACAAAAGTACAGGGCATTATGTGGTGATGCTTATCTAGGGGGCTATTTGGTTTTTCCCAACTGCACCTTACACTAGAGACCTTCTCAAGACAACAGACTATGGTAAACAAGCCACTACTGCAGCTATGACAGCAAACAATTACCTGACATCATAACCATACATGTCTGCCTACGTGTGCATGATGAAATAAGAGTTTTACCTTGCTCAAAGTTTTTAGGGCTAGTTCTGCTGCCTTTCGCACGGTCTCCTAGAAGAGAAGTCAACAATCACTGCTGCTATTTTTATTCTTCTACAGAATGATTCATATTAATTGATAAGTATAACACTAGTACTGACACAGCTATTCTTCATGGCCAATACTTAGTATAAGAACTTTGAAAGAAATTCTGGCTTTGGTCCATCTGAATATCTGAAACAATTAATACATTAACACAGATCAAACCTGGAAGGACCCCATTCACGCAAGTCATACATAAGCAGCCAAAATAAATGTTTCTATATTCAACAGTTAAGGAAATACTCGTGAACTGTTGTATATTCAGGAAAAATCCTGAATCACCAAGAATAAGCATAGCAGGAACAAAACCCAACATTTCAAAATACAGAATTTATAAAGTGGCATGGAAATTTTAATTGCAAGGAGCCTGAATTTCTTCTGCTTAATACTCAACACTCCCACTGCCTTCAAGTTGACTTGTCAGAGAATCTCAGAGCTGGATCACTGTACTGCTTTTTGTTGAAGATTCCTGTTCAGTTCTCAGTTCCATTACCTTAATGTCATCTTGCACTCTGAACAGGATTTCCCAGATCTCTGGAAGCTTGTCTATAATGTCATCCAACGGTCTTCCTCTTAATAAGTCATTTAGTGCCAGACAGCTGCAAACAAGGAATTTAGTTTCTTTCACACAGTGTACTTACTTGATATAGGTATATACACAGCTATGATTATAAATACAAGTAAATGGTTAAAAAAAATCTGACAGCTGTTTCACAGTCTTTATTTTCCTCAAACCCTAAACCTACTCTATCATAAGATCACCTCCTTTAGCAGAGAAAAAAATGTTCAGTCATTCAGGTAAAACCTAAAACCACTGACAGCAAATGAGAAAGACTGCTGTGATGAAAACTGCTATTGCAAATATTCCAGTTACAAAATTGGTTTAGATTTCTTTTCTGTAAATACAGGATAAGAAGAAATCAAAATGGTATAAAGTCTGGAATTGAAATTAAAATGAAAGATTTCAACAGAGTATCACCACAAACCATTAAAAACAAAAAGCAGCTTATTAAAAATGGCATCCTGCTGCCAAGTACACAATTGTCATATTGACAATTCTAAGAGAAAGCAATATTTCAGGACCAAGGATAGGCATGTAATTTTTGACCAGAAAACTCATTCTTCAGAGAACATTGCTTAGTATCAAGCTACATGCAATAAAAGATTTTAGGCTCAATTACACAAATAGCTTCAAGATTGTATCATACTTCAAGGGTGGGCTACAAGGCTGGCCTTTATCTTGATGAATGGATGTGTCCTCTTTCCCCTCTCAACTTCTGCAGGCTAACAAGTTTATGGTGAAGAGAAAATAACAGAGTTCAAAGACAAATCTAATACTTTTTCTAGCAATACCTGGATTCTCTGATCCTCCACAGACTGCTTGTTAAGTTACTGATCAAATCCTCAAGAATTTCCTTCATGTACTTATCAACCTATTATTAAAAAAGGGAAAAATAATGAAATGAGCACAGGCTATGCATCCTGGTCCAATAGTCAATAAAAAGAGAGTACTTTTTGATAATAAAACCTACTTTCAGCCACATCAGATGATGTAATTCTCGCCAGAGCCGTGCAAACTTACTCTGACTGTGCTTTAGACATGTCTTTCTCTGCATTGCTCGCTTAACGAGTCCCTCAAGGTCTTTAACAACTGCACTGTTAAAATGCAGCACCAAACATGTGAACATGGTGGTGTACATGAGAAGCAATTTTGCTTTGATGAGGGACCAGAGGGAATGACTTCACGTTAAGATCAGCTTTCCTAGGAGAAAATATTTGCAAACCCAATTCCAGGCCTTGCAGAACCTGGCCAAGAACATCTTAAGAAAATCACTTATTCCTGAAATATGTCTGGGAGGAGTTCTCCTCAAACTAATGGAACAGTGTCCTTCCATGGGCTTCCTCCCACTTAAAAATGGAGGAACTATATTTAGGTGCTCTTGTTTAGGAAGGCATCCTAGGCCATAAGGATTCATGAAGAGCTTATCATAAGCAAGATCAAAGCAGTATCGAAGTGCGGAAAGATCCCATTTTAAGTAAACCATAAACTTTAATACTTGCACAAACAAGGTCTGCAATATTGTTTCACATGTAAGAGGCAGTGCAAAACCTCTGTGCACCCCCTAGCTCATCCATGGATTCATACACCTTTCTCCGTAGGGCAGGACCTTACCCCTTTCTGCACAAGATCCAGCTGTCCCAAGAGGATCTCTGATACACTGCGGGCTGGCAGCAAACCTACCATTCCCCACCGTATTGTTCACTCACCACAGACTTGTCGGTGACCAAAGCATTCCAAATGCTGGTCATCGCCTGTCGAATGCCCAAGTTGGGGTCAAACTGGTAGCGATAGAGCCGGGGAAGAAGTTGGGGCAAAAACGGAGCCAGCTGCTCTCCAGCCTTAGCAGCTATCACATTGAAACCAAAAGCTGCCCCCTGAAATGATGACAAAGGAGTATTTGTTAGACCACTCTGCTCACTCTCTCACTTACTGCTCCTGGGCACACCACAGTCAGGGGCAAAGCTGACTGACATAGTGTAGATTTAGACCAAATCAAAAGGACTAGAATAGTACTAGAATTGGCCCATCCTCAGGGATACAGTGCCACCGTGATCTCAAGCATACAGTCACAATCAGCAGACAACATACTACTTCAAAACTTCCTTCTCTCCAATCTGTATTTCAAGATACCTACCTCATTTGCAAAAGTGGTACTGGTGAATTAAAACTATGAAGATTTAAATATGTTCTTCAAAAAGAGATTCTTTCTCAGCAAAACTGGTGAAGGTGGGCCACTGCTTCCCTAAAACTCTGCTGCATTTATAAGAATTAGAATAACACAGGAATGGAAAAACTACAAATAAAACAACTCCACTTTAGCTCTAGAACCTCAAATTTCTGAGGATTATAATTTTTCATCTGTCCATATTTAATTTAAACTCAAGTATTCTTCCAAGACCTCGTTTCTCCAACTGCCACTTCCACTGTCAATTCTAATACAGTGGAACTGATGCTTTCCCAAGTGATATCCCAAGGGATTTTGCCAAATAGCCCAAGAAGAAATTACTCAATGCAGGCAGTGCAGTGACGCCCTTCAATAACATATGTTTCCTGACTTGCAGTGTCAAAAGCTGCCACTCAAAACTGCACACTGGGGATTTCGCAGAACAGGATGTGCCGTCCAGGCTAGTCTAGTCAAGCAAGAGCAGCAAAGACACACTCTCAGTTATGACCCCTGCTGTGGAGAGCAAGAAGTTGTGGAAAGTACAAGGAAAATGGAGGCATCACCTGCAAGGCCCCGAACAGTATGCTCTGCCCAGCTCTCGTAGGGTTTAGAGCACAGACTTTCAGACGCTCCCTTCAGTGATTCTGCAAATTCTTCAAATGCCAGAGCTCAGCATACACTTGCTGAGTGAATTTTCTGGACTCATTCTGGCTGGTGAAATTCCACAAGGGTCAGGAAACTAACTATGCTCCCACGCTTCTGAAGTCCTAGTGCAAAGACAGGGAAGTCTTGAGATATGTGCTAACTTGCCAAACTCTGAATGAAAACTAGGGCTTGTTTTTTGCACTAAGTGGTGTTGCCAGAGACTCAAAAACTTAGGTAGCAAGCATGGAAGAGCACAAAAGGTGCAGTACAGCAGAGGCAGCTACACAAGACTTCTGCATGCAAGCACACAAAAGGTGCTCTGCCTGCTCCCAGAGACAGAACAAGTTCTTCCATGCTTCTGTAAAGCCAGTGCAAAGAGTCTCATGTTAAAACTCTGAATAGCATAATAAAATCTTCCAATTGATGATGCTTCTTTTTTCAGCAAGAAGTGGATCCAACAGTATCTTGCCTTTGTTTAAGGTCCCAGTAGCTTTAAAATATCAAAACTTCAGTTAAAAAAGGATACTTTCAACAATAGTGCTTTTTAGCAACCTATTGCTGATTACTTGTTGTTCTGCCAAGGTCACTTTTCTCTGGCATTCGAAAATTCATGCAGTTTTAAAAACATTTGAACACCCTAAGACCTGTCTTCTAAGAACATTCAAAAAACAAAAGGAAAGGATCACAGTTGATTCAGGGGGGAATGTAGGATTATATGAACACTCTGATACCAATGTTTTGTAAGGATTTCAGGTAACCCTAATTTTTTTCCTCCAGCTGGTAAATTTGCCTTTGTCCTGAGACCAAAGAGTCAACACCCTCTTCGCGCAGTTATCCATAGAACATGGAAGCAAAGCTAGAGAAATGTAGTTGTTGATTCCGGGGTTCACAATGGGAATGGAAGTTGTACAAAAGCAGAGAATTACCTTGCGAGAATTCCACATGGCATGATGGTTGGCCAGATTCATGAATTTGTACACCAGGTCTGGCTGATTAAGATCACTAGCCAGTGAACAAAGCTCCTTGTAGGTAGAAAGACCTTGACTTTAAAAAACAGAAGGGAAGTCAGTGTGACTATTTTTAGCTACAGAAATACGACAATACCTAATATCTTAGAGAACAAGAAGAAACAAAAAGCTCAGGAAGCAGATTTATAAGCAAAGGAATACTGTTTCAAGCACTGTGTGTCAAGACTGTCAGTAAACTTACCCATCTGGGGTTTTGCTCAGACCACCCTGAAAAACCACTGTTTCTCCAGTCATCTCATGTTTGGCTCTGATAGAAAAAAGGTCCAATATTAGCTTTACCAAACTCTACCCTTGAGTAGACTGCACACTAAAGAACAAGTAATTTGGTTTTCTTTATTTGACATTCTTTCAGTTCCAATACCACAGAAAACCATACAGTTGTGCAAAGCCACACACATTGCAAGGCATCTCATTAACCTATGTCACCTGTAATGTTAAGGAGAGCTGCAGTGAGAGTTTTGCAGTGCAGTCAGAAGGTAGAAAGTCAAAACACTGAATGTTGGATTTTTTATTTCTGCTCAGCCAGCCATATAATGGACTGCAAATCTCTATTTCAAAATATAAAAATACCACTCCCATTAATCGAGTTTCTCCCCGTTTACCACCAATAAATCTCTACACTACCAGCCTAGGTTTTTATCATTCACAGTGGCCAAACCCACACCAGGTTAAGACAGGAGTAGGCTGTTAAAGAGCATTTCCAGCACTGACCAACATACAGAACTCATTGCTAGTGATTAAGACCAGCATTTTCCCCACTAAAGCTGACAAGTCACCATTAAAAACACTTTCTCAGAAAAAGATGCATTTCAGGCACAAGCAAGTCCCCCTTCTGCAAAATTCACGATGTGCAGAGTTGCTGCAAGTAGTCATTGTTCTTTGCAGTTACACAATGCAGCAAGCAGGAAATGTAATCAAACCCCAACTGATTTGAACTGCTTGAATCAGGACTGAAACATTATTCTGAAGCTTTATGGAAAGGAACAAAACCAGAGCAACTTCAGTCACAAAAAACTCTTAATAGGCTGAATTAAGAAATGCTCCAATTTGACTGTCTGGGAATGGATATTGGCTTGCCCTTCGTGACAAAACATCTCTTTCCACAAAAAAGAAATGCTTTTGTTCCCATAAGACATAAAGCTCAGAGTACTCTCGCACAGTGTTCTGAGTTCACTGTACCTTTTCCCAGTCATAAGGGTATCAACAAGAGTAGTGACCAGTTCTTGCTGATCCTGTTCACTTCCTAGTTCGTATATCAGCCCAAGACCTTTTGAAGCAACATCTTGACTAAGCTCTGCAAGAGATTTTATAAAATAAAATTAAAGATAAGCATTTACCTAAGCATCACACAAATTTCAAAAAACAAGATTCAACCAAAATCAAGATGTAGCAAACGCAGTTCTGTACTGCAGTTCACAGCTCTCCATTTTAGAGCAGAACTAGTCTGTCAGGACATAAACTTTGCAATCTGAAGCAGCAATTGCTTCTAAAGGCATAAACCCCATAAAGTTAGGTGATATCTTGACACAAATACTGTTACTGCAGGTTTTGACACAGCAGAGAGAGTTCCAAGAGCCATAGTATTCTGACACACTTCTGGCACTCAAAGTCCAGCACTCAAACTTCACTTTGGTGAAGTTTGCATAGACTGCTGAATGCCACCCTTCCCCCTTGCTGACATCACAGATAGCAAAATGTCCTAGTATGAAGAGGTCTCAGTGTTCCTGTCCATGCAAAACTCTGTGATACACATCCTGTTGCCCAAAGCAGAGCAGAAGTAGCACCACTGAATAATTTCTGTTATTACAATCTGGAGGGGCTTGTTTACCAAAACACACAAAAAAGTTGTGCTTCTTATCTCTGCATGTGGTGCCTAGAAAAGAAATCATTCCTATTAACATCAGAAATGGGACTTCTCTACAGTCATCTTTCAATGCTGACTGAAAGAGAAGGTGTAGTTGACTTTTTGCCTGTTCAAAGATTCCCCCTATTCTGTTAAAAGCCCATCAAAAGACACAACTCTTAAGATGTGATAGTACTTACCATCACTATCTGACAGAATTGAAACAAATGCACTTTGAATATCCTTGAGATGAGACTGTAAGAAGAGAAAAGGGTCATTATTTTGGATCCTTTGTCTGGTCTCCAGGCAAGGCCCTAACAGATAAACAGGCTACTCTATCAATGGAGCTGTTTATTTGACCTACACCTATGAAAAGAACTGACCTTCTTTCCTGACCAGTAAGTAGCAGCCTGGCTGACACTCACTGAAGATAACAGTTAATTGTCCAGCACCCTTTTAACAGCTACCATGACTTTAGGAAGCCACATTTTATTTTCCTTGCCTCATACCTGGCAGCAGCACATCACAAATCTGCCTTGCAGCCAGATGGGGTTTTCTTCACCCCCAGACTGGTGAGTTTTGCCAACCCTCACAAGGTGCACTGTTTAGATGAGTGTAACACGCGCAAGGTTTTACATGTAACAGCTTACATCTGCAAAGCACCTACTGACCCAAAGCTCTTTATCATTACCTGGAAAGCACAAAATTGTTGCATGGTCCTATCACAGTCTGTAGTACCTCTATGCAGAGAGAGGACATTTTGGTTGGGAATCCATTTAAGTCCTTGTATAGGACCCTTCACGCTCCCTCATTACAGAAGGGCACTGCAAGTATGAGGCTGTCATCAAGGTGTACTATAAATACACCGTACATAAAGCACATCGTACCTGCTCCCACGTACCAAAGTTGTGATAAACTCCGTGAAACAAATCAGTCCAGTTCTCCCCCTTCTTCCCCTCCTAGACCTCCTTTTATATTTTCCAAATATGAATCCTAGAAACTATACAGACACCAATCTCTTCTTCCCAAGGGAAGATGTACTGCTACTTCATCTTACAACAGCAACTTATGCTGAGCTTACTCTGACTTGAGTGCAAGTCAGATGTTTACAAAGGTGACAAACAGCTTTGTTCATCTGCCAGTTAGTCTGTTCCTCTATTAACAGAAAATAAGCCATGACCCAAAAAGACATCAGTAAGGAGTGCACCAGCACCAGAGGAAAAGAGGCAATGGAAGTGAAGGGGAAGAGAGAGACAGAAACGAGGCAAGAAGCAAAACCAGGGACAAGGAGCCAGTGTTAGGAAAAGGCATACTTCTTACCTTAATTGCTTTGTGTGTACTCAGCTTCTTCACCATTGACAGAAGCCAGATGCAAGCTGCCTGCCTAGTGTGCGGGTTGGGGCTGATGATGTGCTTGTTCAAAATAAGGTCCAGGACCCAGGGAACCACATCATTCACTTTCAAATCTATATGAAAGAAACAGGGAGGGGAGGGGGGAGCTTTGAGAATTATCCATACCCATTTTTAATGTCAAAATAATGTGCAGCAGCAATGATAAACCTATTAAGCCCATGAGTACTCAGGTGGCACTTCAATCTCTGCTTATTTAGAAAAAGCCTTCACTAGAGTCACTGGAAAGTATTTCTCCTACTAGAAACACTGTCCTTCTAACCCTTCATGAATGTGTGTCAGAGCCTATGGCCAGGAAGAGGTACCACTCGTATTACCTAAGACTCAGGGCACTACTTTTTTTGTTTTGTAAGGACTCAGAATTTCTAGAATTTTCTAGGGCAATGACAGGGTTCAGTTTCTATCCCATGCTGTAAGTGCTCAGCTTTGTGTACACTAGAGATCTAAGACCACCCTCTCAACATTAAAACCATGTTTGCATGTCTGAGGCTTGTATATACAGCTGCCTGGTTTGAAGTTAGCATTTTGTCATGCTTGTATTCCAATAGTACAGAACCTTAATTCTTACATAGAATTTCTGCATTTAGTGCATGGAAATGTCATTTAATCATATCACTTGAAGCTGTTGGAAAACACTTGCAATATAATTTTATAACCCCATTTTCCAGTGCAGGCTTCAAAATGTAATTTTAAAAGATTCGTGTATGTTAAGAACTAACACAACATGACAAACCAATAAGAAAAAATAACAAATATGGAGTCAAGCAGCAATGACATTTCATCAAGAAGCTATTAAAACAGCCCACAAAATAACGTCTTCTCCCCTCTGAGCAGATGGACTTGAAGAGGTAAAATGACCTGTATATAATACCATACACAAACACAAAATGTCTCTCATGTCTACTGTTATAAACCAAACGGCACAGAACTGAAGTTATGGAGCTCAGTGCTAGTCCAGGTGTTTCCCAAGCCAGCCCCCACAATAGGAACGCTACCTGAAGGAGGGATATATTCCTCCTCTGTGACTGTCCATGCGTCACGTGCAGCCACTGAGCTGGTTCCTACTGAAGCACTGGTAATGGCTTCACCAACTGTGAACTGCAGTTCTATTTGTTTGGCCTGGAAAACACATCAGAGCATCATAGACAGTACTAACTCAACATATACCAAAATTTTCATAGTTAATGTACAAACACACAGTGCCTCTCCCAATCCCAATTTTCAGCACTAATTTGCAATAAGATCAATATATTTCGGTGAGCTTCTGACCCACTGAAATTGATGGAAAAAGAGGTGATGTCAAACTCTCCAAAATGAATGGTAAAAGCTAACGTTTTCACATTCTTTTTTTAAAGCACACACAGTATTGAGTAGTCTCGGCATAAGTTCAACTTAGTGAAAAGAAAGAACTGGATAGATAGGATGAAAATAAAACAGTTAGAACGAGAGTGCCAGTGATTAATGAAAATTACTCCAGCTTTGTTATAGTACATAGTAGTAAAAGAGTCTCCTGTAATTCCATCCAGAAGCTGATCTTTTAAAAGATACAGAAAACTCTTTTCACTTTAAAAGAATTCAGACAGTACTTTGTTTTGTTTCACTGTCCTTACACTGTTCTCTGAGCCTTCAAGAACAGTATATGCAGAACTTTGCTACTTTCCTGTAATTATTTATGATGAATCTTGACTCGTAAGAACTCATTTCCATGCCTGCTGAGTACCTTCTAGATTGCTTCCCTTACTCTCTGGAAGGACAAAATGTTCAGGCACCTGGAGAAGTAAGCCCTTAGCTTCCTGCAATCTAAGATAAATTGGTTTTTTTCAAGTACATCTTTTATAAAGGAAGTTGCAAAGTCCCCATGCAGTTACAGGAGAAAAACACAGCACTCAAACATCATTTTATGTTTATGTACACAGTGCTCCTAGTATTCTAAGTATAGTGATAGGACAGTTGATTAACAACTTGAAAGAGTAGGTTTAGATTGGATATTAGGAAGAAATTCTTTACTGTGAGGATGGTGAGGCCCTGGCACAGGTTGCCCAGAGAAGTTGTGGCTACCCCATCCCTGGTAGCATTCAAGGCCAGGTTGGACGGGACATTGAGCAACCTGGTCTAGTGAGAGGTGTCCCTGCCCATGGCAGGTGGAGTGGAACTAGGTGATCTCTAAGGTCCCTTCCAACTCAAACCATTCTGTGATTCTTGCTTGTTTGATCACAGCAGATTGGAGGACTCTAAGAATGCCTGTCTATACTCAACAGCTGCTTCTACAATGCAGAATCCTATGTCAGTATGAGCGGCTAAAGGTAAAACAAGTTGTAAATGAAGAACACTAAAAAAGCTCCTTGATTATTTATTTTTGCTATCTGGCACATCGTAACATGTATAACAGCTCTGAAGTACTGTGCACTACAATGATGCAATAAGATGGAGAACAGATACATACACTCCTATAAACAAAGCTTCTAATTCAAGTGAGTTGTATTAGCAGATGTAGTTCAGATAAAATATGTGTACTTACACTACCTATTTTTAGGGTACTTTTGAAGGACAAAGTACAGACCTACGGCTTCATTACTATAAGATTTTAAGATTTTGCATATATAGCGTGTAAAAAAATCCATAATCCTCCTGAAGGGGAGTGTGCATTTTAGTCAGATTATGACAGAGACCTTGAATGCCAAGTTTTTAAACTGTGTGTAAAACACTGTGGCATAAAACATTTTAGCAGCCCAAAGTCTACCTCTGCTCTCTATTTCAAGGCAGCTTTAAAAAACCCAGAGGCACTATTACAAAAAGACAACTTCCCTTGTAAATCTGGCTCTAGAGTACATAAAAAGCATCCAAATAGAAATACTCACTGTAGTATAAAGGATAATACATTTATAGTGTCTCACCTCCACAGAATCCATTAAACCCTGCAACAGTAGCTTCTGGTGAGGAAAATCTTCATCTCCCACTGGGAAGTAACCTAATGTTTGTATTGCTCGTTCTTTCATCTTAAATACAAAAAAAAAAAACAACACCGTCACATAACTCTCCTGTAAATTCAGGAGATACATTTCAAACCCACTATTTCTCACCCTTGCTGAAGTTCTGTTTAAGTTACCAGAAGTCACACAAGCTAGTGGCTTATTTGATCAGTACACCTCTCTTCCAAAACACAGGCCTCTGAGGATAATTTACAAGAAGATACTTCCCTTTTTCTTGAATTAAAATATGAGTATTCATATTTTCATCCCTTAAGTCTCTACTTATAACTGCAGAGAGCACATGTGGTCAACTGCTGGACAATATTGGAAGAATCCTTAGCCTAACTCTGACTCAATAAGGCCAACAACAAGCCTAATTCCCTTAAATGAGGTCGAGTTTGGCAGAGAATACATACACCTGGGGATGAAACATTCAAACACATTCAAAAATTATTCGTAACACCACAACAAAATCTTGCCTTATTTGTTTCCTTGCTAGAAGGGATCCGGGCCAATAAACTTTCAACAAGTTGTAGCTTTGTAAATCCTGTTCCTTCATTGGGAATTGGCAGGGGGCCATTCCTGCCAATCTCCCCAAGAGCCGTACAAGCAGCCACCACAAGGAAGGGAGAGGTGCTGTCCAGGAAAGAACCTACAGGAAAAAGCAAAACAGAATGACTCAAATTTATACTATAGTTTAGCAGCTGGCAGGCACTTGTATTTTACCCATGCAAGAAGCAAAGCATTTATCTCCTTTAGAGCTGGTAGGAAGCATTATGCTAGAATAAAATCAAAGTGAAAAGAGAAACTGAAAGGAACTGAAGCAGTGGCACTGCATGTAATTGTGCTATGTGGTCTGAGTTGAGTCCAACTAGGTTTTGTTGAAAAGGCTTATGTCCATATAACTTAACAGATTACGTTCTTACATGCTTTAAATTCTATCACAAAAATTAAGCTCAAGATTACAGTTCTATGGGCTGAGTATCTCAGAAGATATCAGAAAAATCAGAAAAATTCTCAGCCTCAAATGGATTGAGAAAACAACTGTTACACGCAGCAAAGTCTTACACAAGAAGTTACCTATTGTCTCTGTTGTTGACTTTATAAGTTGTTCTTGTTCCGGCATGACTGCAGTGTTTGGTTGTTCTATGTCATGTAGCTCCATTGTTCTGATTTTCCTTTTGGCCAAGTATCTTCCTACTGTAAATCCCAAAGCCAACAAGGATCCATGTTGGACCTCCGGGCACTACAGACAACATCAACAGTGTAAAAAAATCTCATTTTCAAAGTAAGTGACACTTTGCACAAGGCACTGATTTAAAAACACATATGGACAAGCAGATCAGAAGGCATCCTGAAGAATGCAGAGCTCTAACACATAAGGCAACAACAGACAGTTTGATATTGCTAATGCTCTCTGATGAGTGGAGCCCTTAAGACAAAATACAAAGGTAAACTAAGATAATACTACATTGTCTCTACTTAAAAAATGGACATACTCAGACTAAGGGGACAAATTATACTCTGGTAAAAAGCAGAAAAGGGGAATTGCTCTAGATTTGCATTGCTAAGAATGAGAACACAGCTGGCCTACACTGAAGACAATGCCTCTACACAGTTTGGTAGGCCATAAATGGTTAAACTTAATTATAACAATTAAATGTCAAGAAAGTCACTTTCTCCAGTGCTGAGACTATCTAATGACAATGTTCATTTCTACAGGTGAATTCTACCAAAAGGGTTTTGTGCAGAAGCAAGGCTGTGAGATTTAGGTGCTACCTTGACTGGGGGAAAAAAAAGGATGGGCGCAGGGGCTTAAACTTCAATTAGTTTGCACCTCTGTTTTGTATCACAACCCTACAAAAAGTGGCAGCAGTGCAACTGCGCTGCCAGAATGGGACCTTTAACCTAGTTTGGCTACCAGGGACTGTTCCTTGATGTGGTCTCACTACAGCAAAGCCAGTAGAAGATGGGTCTACACTTCAGCTATCCCTAGCTGTACTGATTCAACTGGTTTTGTACATTCGCAGCAAATAAGAGCTCTAACTGACTCTGATTCAAAAAGGCATAGGAACACCTTGCTTTTTTTTTTTCCTTTCACAGTTCACACCGCTGTTCTCAGACAGGTTCTGTGAAACTTCAACCACAGTTTCCTAGGCGACATGGGCAGAAAGCAGTAGTGGGGGCCTGGGACTTGTCTGTGCTGGCTTCATAACTGCAGGAGCTACACCCTACATAAAACTGAGCAATGGCATGGCTTTGGCTCACAGGTACAGCTTTCATAGATTCAAAATAAATCATGTTTGTTAACTACAACATAAAGTGATAAGCACTTCTTGTCAGCATTTGAGCTTGTCACCTGCAATTTAAAATGGTGGCCCATAAAGTCCTTCAGAGAGACCGATACAAAAACATTTTCAAGAAATATAACCTGGAATGCTAGTCCTTTCCCTCCCTTTTGGGATTCAAGACACCAGTTCAGAAACTTGCCCAATTTGTTTACAGAAATCCTTTTCCATGCTTGTAGTGGCAAAATGGAGAGACAAGAAAGAGGGAAGAAGCTGCTGGAGTGAAGCAAGGCAGGCAAACCCACCATGTAGAGATACAGATGTGGAGGGCTGCTGAGCAGTCCATGTGGAATGAGAGGGAAGAAGCCACAGCCCTAACCCAGCACAAGACCCTGAGGCAATGAGGACCAGGGGGCAGCTATGGCTCAGGAGGGGAAGAGTTAAACATTTAATAAGTTAAACATTTTTTAGGTTCTGTGGGTACCTGCAGATGCTCAAGAATAAGGAATTGGTAAACTGTTTGAAGAAGATAGTGTGATCCATTACCATTCAATGAGACATGATTATTTAGCTGGTTAAAAACGGTAAAATGCATGACAGTGCTTTGCTTAGGACATGCCTCCAGGAGACCTTCCTACTGATCTTAACAACAGCTTCAGGGATTAATTTATTTAAAGACCTGTTCCACTCACCTACAACAAAAATCCCTTCTCACCGTCCTGTTGGAAGCCAGCTACTTAATTTTACACCCAGACTAAGGCTAATACAACCTTGACACTGTGAGATTCAAATATCCTATATGTTACATGACATGAATAAAAACAAGGAGCAGACAAAGGAAGGTAGTTACATGGTTGTCTTTTGTCATCTTGATCAGCTGCTCCAAGGCCGCCCTAAGCTCATCTCCAGACATGGTAGACAGCACAACAGAATAAAACAGGGCTGCAAGCTCTCGCATTTCCTCTTTGTTAGTGTTCATCAGACTCTGTGGGAGTTTTAAAAAACAAAACCAAATTATGAAATATGGAAGCAGCTTCTTGTACAGGTTGTTGATAGAAAGATTCAATATACAGAGACAACTGTCATGCAGCTACATAAGTAGTTCTTAACTCAGAAACCACTCTTTAAACCAACAGCATTATCAATTTGTGAGAAACAAAGCCCTCAATTCAGCAAAGCATTCATTACATACTCAGCTTTTTGGAGGAAGATGATACTAGCCACAAAAGGGCCACCCATCAGTTCTGTGTCAAAATATGTCGATCAAATTCCTGGCCAAATTTTGTCTTCAGCTTAGAGCTCTTATGTTTTGCATCCACACTGAGCTAAAAAACCCCACAGCCTAAACCCACTATTTCTCCAAAGCTACCAGAGGCTTCCATACCCTTTTTAATAATCAAAGGGGGGAAAAGGCCCAAGAGGGTTAAATCACTTAAATGCAACTGCGACAAAAAAAAAAAAAAAAATTATCCACTTTGGAGATGAGATCTTGTATTATCTAAGTAAATTGTTAAAAAGTTGACTTTTGAAAGCCTTGGGTCATTTCTTACAATTATCTTACCTCTGCCAGTAATTTGATGCATAATGCAACAGACTCCCATGAAAAATTCATACCCAAATCTCTGAATGGCTTGGGCCACCACAAAGAAAGGAAAATGAGCCAAGCAAGCAAACAAGAAATGACTTCTGTCAGCCTCATGAAACATAACACTAACTTCATCTCCAAGCTTGCATGAGATCACAAAGCTGATTTTTAACAAACTCCTGAACCTTGGCAAGGTTCCCTTCCCTTGGCAAGGCAAAAAACACAAAAAGGATAATTTATAACAGTGTTTCTGAAACTAGATATTATCAGTAACCACCCCAGAAGCTTAATTTTGCAAATGGACATCAGGCCAAAGGAAAAAGAAGGCTTTTCTAAAAATGATGAGGAATACTGAAAAGGAGAATGTTTTTAAGTACTCTCCTTTGCAGTTCATACCTGCATGTAAATGAGACGTGATAAACCGCACACAGTGCAATGTAGCACAGATATTATCAGGAGAAACTACTCGAACACACTCTATTTTTTTTAACCTGTAAGTATTTGTTTCTTCCAGATTTCCCCAATGAAAGGAAAGGCAACCTGCAAGAGCTTCAAAAATCCTGGATACTTGACGCAAATTCATGAAAAAGCACAAAGTTATCTGAAAAAAGAATCTAGGGAAAGCACAATTCTCTTTGCCTTATTCCCAAGCAGGCTCCAGTTTATGGGGGTTTTTTTGTTTGTTTTGGTTGAGGCTAATAAATAAAAAAACTCCAAAGAAAGGCCTCTAAAACAATTAGGGATCAAATTAATCTCACTTTCTGAGAAGCTACTAACATCTTCCCATTAAAACATTCCATTGTTTAACAATTTCTTCAAAAATGTGCAGAATTTTGTTTTCAGTTGTCTTTTGCAGAGAAAAAACTAGCTGACTATGCCAACAGGACTGATAACATAGATTACCCAGATCAGTGAACAAGGTCAAGGAACAAAATCAGTAACACCAAAGAACTAAATAACTAAAAAGTAATTTTCCCCCTCCTGGTACATATAACATCTCATGAGGTGTTGACTGTAAGTATAAATACTGGACTTCAGAATAAGTGCATACTTGGAAATAATATTCTGTTTCACCATGAGACCTATGCCAGATTTTGATAATGCCAAATCCCATCCAACCAAAACAAAAGGAAAAAAAAGGGGGGGGTTCAGTATACCTTTATCCAATCCATTTTGTCTACAAATCTGGTGGCTAGTTTTTCTGGATACACTGAAACAACTTCTAGAAGACAATACATGACTGGCAAACCTAAGCAGTAATTAAAGAATCATGTTATTAAACAACTCCAGTATTTAAAACAATCTAACAATCAGTGGTAAAAAGAGGTTAAGAAGTATCAGGCATTTCAAAGCATTCATCTGCAATTCACTAAGGATAACAAACAATACAGAATAATAGGGTACAGTATTTCTTAGAAACATTAGGGAAGCCAATAAAAGCAAACATTCTGGTAGCAATTTGTTCTAAACACATTCAAGTGTTTTAGACTACACTGGCAGATAGACTATTATCAGAGTGAGGAAGACAGCATTCACTGGTAAGGAAGCTGTTACAGACAATGGCTTCACAATTTTACACTATTATGCCAAATGATGCTGCAATTTTACCACCCTGCTTTCTCCCACCTACATAACAGCATAGAAGAAAACAAGCTTAAAGTAAAGAGTATATAGTCCACGTTGCAAGTCTGTAACAGGTGTAGGCAAGTTCAAAGTACTAGGCAACTCATTTCTAGTAAGGGAAGACATTTTTTTCTTCAGGATGCTGCTGCACACGGCTTCTTACCTCCAACACCAGCTAAGAGCTGCTGAAGAAGGCCAATATATATATGTACAGGGTTGGTTTCTGCACTTTTTGAAGAGGACGAGGAGGAAGAGAAAGTTATGTGGTTGCCAGACATGAGGTTTCTTATGTAACGTCCAATGGCTGGAGCATGATCTTGCATATCTGCCAAGCTCTGTGAGGTTGGCACCACACCAGCACTGTGAGCAAGACACATCCGCAGATACAGAACTATCTAAGTAGAGAAGATAAAAACACAGGATACTGAGTGCATGAGTGCTTGAAAAAACAGAGAGGAGAAAAAAGAGCAGGGAATATGCTATATTTAATGTAACCAAAACCAGACAGTTCCTTCTTTAACCAAATCTAGACAGAAGAGCCAGTTTCTGTGATACACCTCTGTAAGCAGGCATCCCTATGGTGCCTGCATCACTCTCTAAAGATTAAATCATATGCAGACTTCTGGTTTATCATCAGCTGATGCAACCTCCTTGCAAGCAGTTCAGCCTGTACCCTGTACCAATTTGGCAAACGCAAGGCAACACACTGCTAATACAGATCTTGCTTCCCATCTGACTTTGTGTCTACAGGTCTCTGAAGCCTGGCAATCTGTTATGAAAAGAACAGCCTCAAGGAGCATAATAGGAGTTCTGCACAGGACTTCCAGTTTCTCCCTCTGACATGCTCCTACAATACATATGCTGCAGAAAGCAGTGGAGCAACCCTCTCAGAAACATTCCTCCCAATCCCCCATGAAATCCTGTTCAGACTGCCATTTAAGGATGAAGGATGGAGAGTTAACTCCAACACCTGTTTAGAAGAATTTTAAAATGTAGGTGACTTATCGTAGCTATTAGCTTCTTGCAGTATTTCCTAAATGAATAATGGTACACATATATGAAGTAAATTGAGACAGTTACCTCTCCAAATGTGGCAGGATTAAAAGGCAACGCTGCAGTTCCAGTCATATATTTAGCAGGGGTTTTCATTCGGTGAGAGGCCTAAACAACAGAGTATATTAAGAGTGGAACATTCAGACCAATAATAGCAGAGATGTTGGAAAGGTCAATAAAATTTTGCTGATCTGACTGTGTTAATCCTCCACTTAGCAACTAATAAATGTACAACAGCTCTGTAACAAGAAGGGCACAGTGCACTTGGAAATGGTACAGTTCAAGTTGATCTACTTTACTATCAACTTAGAATGTGGAAACTGAATTCATGAGAGGGAATGGAAGGGGAAGCTGGAAGAGTAAAATGGTCTTCCTTCCCATTAGGGAAAAAACAAGTGCTTTAGAATTTAAAAACAAAATACCTCAAACTTTCAAACTCTGAAGTGCCCCACTGACAGGCAGCCAGGAAACTTTGAGAGGGCAGCTCTGCCTGGAGAGGCTACAGAGCAGCCAGACTTCCCCAGTAGTTAGAGGTGGGTGCTCTATCCTGCACCAGCCAAACCCAGGGAGTCTCTCAGACTCTGCAGGTGGAAGGCTGCTGCAGCAAGTGAGTAAATTCTTTCCACGTAAATGTTAGCTATGACAGCCAGGAATATTCTATAAGAAAAACATCTGAACAGGAGGCTTCCAGTGAAACCCACTGCAAATGTTGCAGAAAAGCACGTGCATATTAAATATATATTTATATATGCACATCAGTGCAGGGCTCGATTCAGCTAGGCAGCCCTGCATGCAAATGAACACACAGTTGCAGATGTCGACAGATTCTCACTTGTCTGAGATATTTTGCTGCACTGTAATTTCAGGGACATCCAGAATCATTACAGAAAACCTGAATTAGTGAACAGAAGGTGATTCCCTTGAAGAATGGGTTCTTTTCACACCAGCAGATTGGGTCCCACTCTTTCACACATACGTTCTTGCAGGGGGAGAGGGGGAGAGAAGGATCGTGCTAATTCATGCAGGAAAGCCATTTTGCATCTCAGCCAGCTGTGCCAAGCAATGCATACAAAAGTCTCAAATATCTCTTAACACTCACAGATTATTGATGACGTGTGATAATTTGCATTTAGAGATAACTAATCAGACTAATGCATCTCCTGGATTTTGAAATACACCTTCAGGAATGTAGGGGAGATCTGAAAAGTACTCAAAAATTCTTCTTGATGTTTCCTCATGAGTGAGGGAATCTTGCTTTTCTCAGCAATGATTAAACTACACTGATCCATAGTTATTAAGTGGCATTACAGATGTTAAGGAAAATTTTAAAATTAACTACAAAGGGACACGCACTAAAACTCAATCTTGGTTTCTTAACTTTTAAATATATATTTAAATAACTATACATATAAATAAATATATTTATAGCATAAAATTATTATAAACATTACTATATTATTTATATAAAATATTATTATAGAAATATAATATTTAAATACATATTTCAATAACCAGTTAAATAACCATTAAAAAAAAAACCCTGCTAATGACTCTCCACATCTTTACAGTTAATAAACCCACCACAGCTACTCTACACGGAAGTGTGTAACAGAATATAATTCAACACTTCTCTAGACGAGCTCTCACTGCAAACAGTGAGGGTAAACTGAGTGGCACAGTTTTTGGCAAATCACTCCACTAAACTCGTGAAAAGCTACTCACGTGGCCATTATGCCCACAAATTGCAGTGAAGATAAAAAATTAGGCCTAAAATTAAGTCAACAAATCAGACTTTTTTACTTGTTCCAGTATCTCCCTTATGGCACAGAATCTTTTTTCTGTTTTATGCACATTATTTTTCTCTGAGTCAAAAAGAAAATGGTCCTCCTGTGCCTTCACAACACATTTGTGAGCAAGCCCTATTTGTGAAATATGCCAGATTATCAGCCTTGAATTCTGGACTGCCTGTTCCACACATCACTTGCACAAATTCAACAAAGCAAAATACTCCCTTTGCTCAAGGATCTGCTTCATTACTTAACACTTGGATCTCTTGCAATTACTGCCAGCAGAAATTAATGAATGTTAATCTTGGCAACGCAATACTATGTGTGGTCCTGTGATTTTCGCTAACTTTGTTCCTTGGGGCAGGTGAGGGAGACAGACACAGGGAAAAGACCCCACTTATCACATGCCTGAGCATCAGGTATGTATTTGTAATTTATTGAGACAGAAGCATTATACCTTGTCTTGAATGTAAAGGACCATTTCAGGGAAGGAAGGCAGCTGCTTCCCAGAACTCTCCTTTTCATTTTTTCCAGAAAATGTTCTCAGTACCCGCTGGGCTTCTCCATGTACCTCCTCCCGTCTTTCATAAGAAAAGATGAAAAACAGACATTATTTGATAGAACAAATGGCCTCTAATGATCAGTAAGGTATGTTGGGAAGCTGGGGGAGAGAGAATAGTTTTTACATGAGATGTGAGAGGTTTTTTTGAAAAGAAGGAGAAAAAAGTCTTGCATTAGAACTTTTAATGATTTGTTTTCTTTAGAGAGGGGAAATAAAACAGAATAGTAATGAATGCCCTCTGCAAAACCATCTGTTTGAGCTCACTTCTGCTGCTCTTACATCCTTCTACGGTTCATAAGCAGTTCTTGGTTGCCACCTCTTTGTCTTCCTATCTGCTACTCTTTATCACTTCCTATAGTCAAGCTTCAGCTAACACCTATCAGGTTTATCATTATCTCCTTAACAGCATATAACTATTCCTGAAACAGTGCTGACACTGCGGTGACAGAGCTGTTTGTTGCAATTGATCCATTTAGCTTTCCTTAGTTACATAATAGCTACTTACATCAAAAATTGATCAATTAAAGTAAGTAGGAAAAATCCCCACCACTTATACTGCAGCAACAGAAAACTGCAAATGAAATGATTAGTGTAATTTAACAAGTCACCTACACCTCAGCAGGGTGCGGCAACTCTCACAAGTGCATGCTCTTGACTCTACAAATACCAACTAAAAACAGACTGATAAAATTTGCCAGGAAAAAATAATTCCTACCCACTGCAAAACTGACTTCAGTTAATGCATTTCTACTTTGCAATTGCAACTGATCATTAAACATGAAGTGCTCTAGTGACAGCACTTCATCTGAAAAAGGAAAAACAATCCAAAGCAAAGGCTATCACAGAGCACAGTAACAGTTCTCCACAGAAATGCCAAGAATGTCCCTCATGCACACACACACACATACATATATATATATGAACATAACTTATAGAGGAAAATAACTTACGGGTCTCCTGCAGCTAACAGAAGTAGGTATCTGGAAGGGATATGATCTGGAGGGAACACTGTGCTAGCGAATTTCACAGCCACTTGACGTACTTGAACTTCAGGCTTAAAGGGAGAAGACACAAACATATGGTTGAGTTTTAAATGACAGCACTAATGACTTGCACTCACCACTTTTACGTCATTAGTCGACTGTTTTGTCCTTTGGTACTAACACAACTCAAAGAGTTTAGACATTTTGAGACACTGTTCGTGCTAACTCTTCATATGGCAGGAGGTGGGGAAAAGCTTCTCATATGTACAGAAGTGGGGAATGAAATGTTTAATTAAATACAGGCACATTTTGGGGAATCGTAAATCAGGGTTATCACTCTCTTGGACAACTGAACTGTTCCATCCAGGCAATTTTGAAATTAATGTAACATACATCATCTATTCACAGAAAACAAAGCTATGCTTTGGAGCAGCACAGTCAGAGGCAGAAAAGAAACATGAGCCTAGGGTGGTCATTCTGTCTATAAGGCCTGTACTCTCTAAAGAGAGTCTCCAAAATATATAGCCTGGAGATCGAGATCCCTTGAGCAAAAGAGTCAACAGCAAGAAAACAGTCTCTTACACAAGAAATACATATACCTCCTGAGTATATATACCCACACAAAGAGTATACAAAAAACACTTTCTGAAAATTCAGACATCTGGAGTATTGTGAACGCAAAGAAGGTACTCAGTAAAGTAAGAGAGTCAGTCAAGTGTGGTTTACTCTAGCCTAGTGTCTTAAGGCTGAATTCTTGGGGAAGTTCCCAGGAGCCTTGTGTCAGAAATCACATAGCCCACTGAAACCCCACTTAGTGAATGATCCCTTCTACCAAACTCTTGCTGTCTTAAAGCATTTCAGAAGACACTGCCCTTGAAGAATCTAATTCTCAGAAGTTGCCTTACAAGGAGACTACAAGAAACATACAGTGCAATTGCAATGGATTTGTTTGTTTGCTAAACAGAACTCAAATAGAGAACTGCACTGTCACCTTCCTTGCAGCCACTAAGTCATATTAAAAATATTTTATTTGAGCATACACACTCCCTCCTTCTCCCAGACAGGCCAATACACTCAGCAAGAAAAGGGAGACTTATTCCAAAAGTATCTAACAGAAGTGTCAGGAAACAGGAAAACAATTAATAGCTTTTTTTTTTTTTAAGGTATGCAATTTTGACTCCACTGAAAATACCTTTATTAAATAAGAAGCTACAAGAGCTTCCATAAGGGTACGCTGGGCTCCTTCCAAGTTACTGTATGCTCCAACCATCATAGACAACGCCTCCTGAATGGCAAGTCTAGTATCAGCATCCTCCTGCAGCACAAAACCAAGAGTTTTCACTTTACAGAGTGTAGTGGCAAGAATTAAGCAAAACTAGCAAAAAACATTAATGATTCCACAAAGCCCCACCAGTACCCACCTTGCATAAAGCTTCAAAAAACTGCTGTACCAGTGCTATATCCTTGGTAAACAGCTGAGGCATTCGGCTGAAACAAGATATTTTAATTCATGAAGCTTTCGGTTCTTTCAATTGAAATCCTTCACATTTGGTCTTCCCCTTATCCCACATTACAATGGCCAAACAATCAGAATCAGCACAGAGGGTTTGCCTTATCTTAGCCATACCCACCATAAAACAGCACACTCTCCCTCCCTTAACATAGTTTGGAAAGCAAAACATCCTATGGATAATCACTTGGATCACCAGCACATGACACTGAACATGACACTTGTCCAGCTTCATGCCCTTTGGTCTTCGCTGGGTATTTCTTAAATTTATGCTTCTGGCAATCCCAAAAGTGAAACTATTTCTTAAATTCTGTTCATAATTCATGAGCTGCCATTAATCACTGCTAGAGAAACTATCAACTAAAACATATTTGTTTTTACATTTCTGAAGATGTCAAAAGAAGAATGCTTTTCTCTGCACCATGCACTCAGCTGCAAAACTGGCAGGTGGCATAAAGCTTGCTGCTGATAAATTAACTGAATACTCTGGAAAAATTATTCAATGTACCATTGCTTAAATGGTGCTTCAGTTACCTGGACAGCTTTCCAACCGCTGAATATGCCATTGACAGCAGTTTTGAATCCTTGAATGATAAAACAATAAATAAAATTCAGCAAAACCTTAGAAATACATGATGGCATATTATTTATAATTAAACATTAACTTTAAAGCCTGCCTACAAACTGCTCAAACAGTTTTCATGGAAAAACAATCCTGAAACATAAAATATTCCTATCCAAGAATAAAAGCATTCTATAGGAACAGAGGAAGTACACTTTTCTCCAAGAAACAGAACTGCAAATAGTGACAAAATGTAAATGTCCCTTTTGGTGTCACCTAATCACATTTTATTTCAAGAGCGACAGATAAGGAGATTCAGTGAGTATAAGAAAGAGTAGCAGAGGGACAGAAACCTTCCACTAGATCTAAACAGCACCTGTAAACAAAAGCAGCTGTTTGCACAATGGATCCTACAGCATATTTATATATGGGCTTACTATCTCCTGAACAGTCCTTTTTCATGCCCTTCCCCATGGCATGGGCGGCCCATGCATTCAAGCACCAACTCAGGCCAGAAGGTCACATTAAACAGTTCAAATGAAGCAGCAAGAGGTTCAAAGCTGCAGAAAGGTTTATCTGCAACATCAGCCCTTTGTAAGGTACATGTAGGGGTATTGTGTGCAATTTGCCTTCTGAAATTGCACTGGAAACACCTCTCCAGGCCAGACTGGCATTTGCAGTTCTGTCTGTTAACACCCTTCCCATCACAATACCATCTCTGGACAGGTAGGATGGAAAGCATTACAAGCAGGCTGCTTACTGCAACAGGATAGACACTCAGAGCTGAGGTCCCTGTGTGCTCCAGAGTAATAGCAGCAACATACTACCCTGGTCTCACTCTTTAGAGTCCCAACACTACTATTTCCTGTGATTTTGCAAATGGTGCCCAAGCACCTATCTGTAGGTGACAAACAAATAAAGGAGTTTTCCTCTACACCCTTCTAAAATATTTGCTTCTCTTCGAACAAAAATTCTTAAAAGGGATCCTTTCACAGCTATCCCAGGCAAACACCACAAAAAGATTCATCAGTTTCCATCATAAAGGTATTTGTCTTTTCATAAAATTATCTGAATAATTACAGCAAAGAACCTTTCATCTTACCTCTTTGTATTCATTGATCAGCTTTGTAAGTCCATTTAAAAGCATTGGGCCTAATGGCTTTATTTTACTCTCTGGACAACTGCAATTAAAACCATCAACAAACAAAAGATTATCTTTTGCATCCCTTAAAAGTATCTTCTCTAGTGTCACTTTTTCTCAACTGAAAAAACTAAGAAATTACAGCTTACTGTGTGCAAGGACAGACACAGAACTACCAGGATTAATTAAAAAAAACATTACTTCCTCTGAGTTTTAGTATTTCTTGGTTCAGTTACATATTTATTAAACAGAGTGGTTTCTGGGCAAATAGCTAAAAAAACACTGTGCTCTCTGAATTACTTACATGATACAAATATGATGCACAAACTGCAACGACAGACTTCTCAGTTTTGCATTTGTGTTTGCACCAAAGAGTCCATCGTAAACCACCTGACCAAATGGGAGAAGGAGCAGATCAGAGAGTGTCTGGCTTCATTTTCAAAGGTTTTCCAATTCCCCCTCTCCTCTAAACAGTAACAATTTTTCCTTTTTCTAGGTACTGGAGGAACTGTATTACCAAGCTCATTAGGAAAAGCATCTCTGGAACATAAACATTACCTGAATGTTAGCTGGAAACATTTCTGCAGCTTGCCTGGATCGCAGAAGATGAGGAACTATTTTTAATTTAACACGGGTGCTGACTGATTCTCGTTTCATTTCAGGTTTGAGAACAGATCCCTGTCAGAAACAGAGATAAAATAGAGCATCTTTGGACAGCAGTACTTTTAAGTTAGCTTAATAACCTTCTACTGCAAATCAGAACACAGTGGGTCAGAGAAAAAAATTATTCAATAGCACAAATGTTCAGTGAAAGCAGAGATTAAAGGAAGTGACAGATTTAAGAAATAAATGTATATCTTCTTCAAATAAAATAAGGCAACTAAAATTACTTCTTCAGAAATTAAGAAGATATGCAACTCTGAAGGCAAATCTTACCTCCTTGGTTTTCAGTGGTATATCCCCAAGATACACTTTATACATTTTGTTGATGATAGCAGGATTATTCCAGTCAATTAAACTGAAGAAAAAAACCACATTGAACAGCAACATGTTATGATTCTGACCTCTGATTGCTTCTCAAAATATATGTGGTTTACAGCATTTTGCATCATATTCACACTCCTCCCAAAGTTTAAACAGAACTGGTTTGATTTGTAACCACTCTTCCCACATATATATAATCATAAAGAATGTGAAGTGATTACACTTGCAATTTCTGACAACATATTATCAAATAATTTGTGAGAAATCTATGTGTTCCCTTCTCTCTCACTGAAATAAGACATACAGACCACTGTAATCTACCAACTGAATACAGAATGGTAAGCTATGAACTAGCATATATTTCTTATAAAACCCACTTAATATTACATATTAACATGCATTTTATCCACACAGTTATTTTGTGTGACTTTAGGTAAAACAGTCCTACAGAAGCCACCTGCACATTTCAAAGACAGGCCTGTCTTGCTCCCTCATCCTACATGAGCCAGCAACCCTCGCACAATCAGTGTCTCAGCCAATAGTACCAATAGCCATTACTCTGGCCCCATGACAAGTTAAAGACAGAAGCATTGTCTTTAGATGATGAAAGGTGAACTACAGCCAAGATGAAGTTTTAATAATGCAGAGAACAGTAGCTGCCAACTTCCTAGGCTATGATCCATTTCACAATTATTGTCTTTACTCTCTTAATAAATTAAATGAAAATATACTTTTCTGAGAATCATTTACTAGGGCCTTATTGACCACTGAGAATCCACAGAGGGTAATGTAGAAACTACTGATATTCTCTACCATTTGGTAAGAAAGTGGCTCAAAAACAATACTAAAAAAAGTTATCAAAACCACACAGCTAAAGCTGTCAGTTCCAGAGCCAAGTGATGCTCCCAGGTGGTGAGCCAAACCATTTCCAGCCTGGTGTGAATCCACGGCAGCTTCACAGGTACACAGGGGATTGCAGCCTTCCTCTTTTCAGAGCACACCCTCTCTAGAGCATTACATTCACTGCAGCTAGCTTAAGACACTGTCTTCTCCAAACATCCAGACCATACCTTTGTTTGCTCTTTAGCTCAAGGTCTGCTGCGGTGGCAACACTGTGTCTTGTATCACTGGAGGCTACAACCAGATGTATAACAGCTTCAAGCTCGGGCACTTGCTCAGCTTCAATGAACTTCACTATTCCCAGCTTACACTGTTCAACACCAGGGAAAGTAAAGACAATATTACTGACCAAAAAAAATGGATGTTACAGTAACTATAGCAGTTCAGATGTCTGAAATCGTGGCTTCTGCTTGCTCAGGTAAGTTCACATGCTCTTCCTCTTTTTAGCTGAGCAATCCTCTTTCCTCCTGTCAAAGCAGTACCCTGCAGAAAGTATCAGCATGACCATTAAGGATATGCTGTTACTCCACTGCCAAAAAGGCTTCATAAACAGAAGAGCTGTTGCAATCTTTAGGAGGAAAACACAGGAGCTGGCTGCAGTCATGGCTGATTCCTAGTCAGCTCTGAAACTGCTGCCACCTTCCTCCTGTCTCACCATTCCAAAATTCCTTAAGGCATCATGCAAAGTCAAAAAATTCCCTCAGGGCAAATAAAGATCTGTCAGAATTAGTTACATATTTCTCCCTGGCCTTCCATTCCTCTATCTGTAACCATTCCTGTGCCCACTCCCAGTTCTCCAAGGACCAGCCCCACAGCTCTGAGTACCTGTTCTAGCAGCTCTGGTGTCCATGGACTATCTCCAATTACCCTTTTGGCTGCATAAAAGCTCATCCCTGGAGGTGGTTGAGGGATTCCAGAACCTCCTGCACTACTCAATGAAGGGCCCTGGGTGGAGGGCACATTTTGTCGACTTTGAGATTCATTCAATACGAACCTAAGCAGGGGAGAAAGGACTTTCATTAGAGACTTTACCAACGCACACTACCAGCTGAATTAGATGCTGGAATGAAGGAATGCACATAACTTGTCCAACTTCACATATTTTTTTTAAATCCTGTGACTCCAATACACAACAGAATTTGAGACTCGGCTACCAGTTATCCCAGCATATTCTGCAAGAGCCATAAATGATCTCACCGTGTTTGAAAGCAAACCTCAGTTAGGAGAGGGTTCACTGGCATTTCCTGAAGAGATTCGCAGGTTACAAACCAGAAAGAATTATCTCTTTTACTCTTAGAAGTAAAAATACACATACAGCACTACATCTGAGAAACTTGTGCTAAAAGCTTCAACGAAATTTGTATGTGAAAAACACAAACCTACCAAGGGAAATAATGAAGCATATGCAATATAAAGTGGCAGGAAACAAACCCTGATATAAAAAATAAATAAATGAGATACTCTCTTGGAAAATAGCGGTTTTAGTGCTGGACAGGGAAGGAAAGCAAGACCAAGAAGATTAAGTTTACAAGTCTTGGTCTTTTGGAAGACTGGCCAGTCTAGCTGCCCTGATACACATCTCCAACCTTTCACAAAAGCCACTCCACCTCTCCACTTATGCCTGGAAGCATGAAGGCATCAAAACTGTACTGCAGAGACCAAGAATTACATGACCCCAGACAGCCATTCACAGCATTCAGCACAGAAAAAAAGGTAAACAGTCTCAACAATAAGGATAAACATTTCAAGTCTCATTAGTCAAAGCTTTAAACACTTGATTGTTAGCTTTAAGCCCTACAGTTAAGCTTTCTGGTTCCTTTACTGCATGGTAAGGCTAATTCACAAGTGGGCAATGACAGAGCAAGTTCTAACAAGCACAGATTACATGTAAATTGCTGCAGTCCCACCCCGGGGAGCAAGACCTTAAGACACAGATATCTAGAGCCATGGGCCAGCTGAAGTCACTCTCTGAGCACCTTCTGGAAAGAAAATTAAAACCTTCACCCCCTACTTTGGACATCTCAGTATTTTCTCAGAGGTCTCTTTCAACCTACATGATTCTGTGATTTAAAAACTCCTGCCTGGCCAGAGTACAAAAGCATGAAAGGGAGCAAAGTCTCACTGCAAAGCCCAAGGACTTCATCTGCTGAAGCTACAGCCACAACAGTGTGGGGATGAAGCTAAGAGCATAAACCTGGGCCAACTGAAGAGTTTGAGCCGTGAACAGAAGAGCAGCCCAAGCATTTTAAACTAGAAGCTGCAAGATTCTACACACTCAAACAGAAAGGAAGTGGCCCCTGAAACATCTGATGGGTGCACGGCCTCCAGCAAAGCTAATGGGAGAAAGATCACATGCTCACTATTTTAAATTAATTACCTTAGGTTAATCCACTCAGGTGAGCAAGACTTATGTGCTAAGAAAAATTCTACTAGAACCAATCCCATAGGAAATGTGTTTTTTTGTCAGAAAAAAAAAAAAAAAAAGAACAAGTTCTACCGTTAAAATTATTTCTATTTTCTTTCAAAGCAAAAGCTCCCCTAACAATACAAAGACAACAAAAAAAAGTTAGTGGAAAATAAGGTGGAAGATTTTGAGAAAGTATTGATTTTAGACACTAGAAGGTTCCTAACAAAGCAGTGATCAATACATTTAAGTTGCTCTGTACATTCTTCTTGCTTTCAGAAAGAGCAATCACACTAAGACAACACTATTGCAGTTTAAACATTTTTCACCAGGAGACAGATGAAAGACAAATCTTGTTATTAAAGATTCCCCTCTGCAAAGCACATGTTTTCAGAGATTATGCTTGCTTATAACCCCAGAGTAGTATAAGCCTTAAAATTCAACTACAGGAAGATGAGCACACATTTTTGTCAGACTTCTACATGAAAAGTTTGGTTATTTAACAGATAGCTCACATGTCTCATAGTTTCACTTTGATCACAAAAGAGGTAAGGACAGATTAGCAGAACACCTAATTAAGTAGAAAAGAGAGGTTTTGTAAAATAAGGAAAATGGCGATCCTGTTCCTAAAATTAGCACCCTGCTTTCTATCTTACTGAAACATGTAACTGGCTTCATTTGAGATAGGAAATGTCAACATATTTTAAATGAGTTTCAAGGGTATAGTTTGTAATGTCTCACATGTAAAGAACACATTGATACTAGAGTGGTATCAACTCACCCATAAGGCATAAGAAGAACATCCAACATAAAGTCCAAAAGCAGCTGTACAGTCTTTGGTTTTTCAGCAAGATTAAAGGGAGAAGCTGCTGCTTTCAGTGGTTCGGCAGGGTATTTCATGTGAAAAAGGGTTGGTATTAGAAGATGCATTAGGCTGAAAAACAATTATATTTACTGCAACCATTAAAAAAACCGCACCTGTTTATTCACAGCATTCAAGAGAAAAACCTTTTACAACAAATCTGGTCCTTAATAGCAAAAAAAGAAAATATTAATAAAAGTTAGACATATTCAGTGGCCTCTATTTGCCCCCTCATGTACTTAAAAATGAAAGACAGAAAATGAATTAAGATTTCCCCTTCAAATAGAACATGTATGTCTGCGTGCATGCACAGATACACATCTGGAGGGATACAGTCACTGCCTTTGTCCAGACCTTTGATAGCTCCATAATCATGCCAAAAAATACAATCTATGACTTTCTCATTCTCATGAAACATAAACAAATACATTGCTACATATTACTATATATACTGACTATATAGCAGTACAGCCAGATTTTCCAAACTCATGTACTTCACTCATGTACTCGCTTTTTGGACAGGGCAGAACCATGCTCCCAGATTTTCCCACAGATCTCATGAACAGAAACATGATTTTACTGCAAGACCTTTCAGTAAGGTCACTTTTAAAATACTTCTACACCATCACAGGAATGTAGAGTGAATGAAGTTATTATTTTAATGCCATTTTCCAATGCCAACACAGCAGAAACTCATCTCAATGTAAATGAGGTCCATTATTAATGGTTTTGTAGAGGTTAATATAGAGCAGTCCCCGATTTCAGTATTTTTTTATTTATTACAACTTTGTGTATCGAGTAAGTAGGAATTTTGGTTCTCTCTCAATTTAGAGTGGCCAGTCTGAGACATCTAGTGCCGTTCCTGCTGCTAGACAGAGCATATTTACTGAAGGTCTGACCTGAAGATGAAAACCAGAATTTGATGAAGATATATAGGGGATAGGGACAGGCACTTAGTTTCCATCATAACAGAGCCCCCTTATCCTACAAGGAGTCTGCTGATGCAGATCCTCTGTATTATTACAACAGCAGACTGCATGAGTTCTTCATACTATCCAAACCACTGAATTGCTGATCCAAACCATACAAGCCAAGAACATCCCAAACAATGAAGACAGTAACCAAGGCAAGACATATTTTAACAAACTGATATAAATTATTTTACTAAAACAATACCAATAGCATCAACTACAAAAATAAGTGGTTATACCTGTCTTGTTGCGGTTGAGGTTTCCCTTCCATTGCAGTGAGAAGGGTTGGAGCCAATTCACATTGTTTTTCCACAGGCAGACGGGGGTATCCCATCTTAACATAAATTATGGTAAAATTCTAAAGGAGTAGAAAAAGCACATAGTATTGCAACAGTGCATAACAAGTATGTGATCTTTAAACTCTTGTATGTGTTATGTAATTGGGTGTTGGGAAAAACATATGTGTTGGAAGACCAATTTTTTAAGTCCAAGACCTGTCAGACTGATAGCTACTGAAAGCTAGGCTCAGCAGTAACTACTCAGAGTAGGTCTTGCTGGGCCTCCACTTCAAAAGGCGGAAAACAATAATGTAGAAATCAACAATGCAAAAAAATCCCTCTCTGGCTTGTCTTATTCACTGACAATTTCACTAAAAGCAGCTGTACCTGAGCAACAGCTTCAAGGAACGCAAATGTAAAGTTCTGTCCTACCTATTTCTGAAATAAAATAGAGAGCAGTATTGCATAAATACAATGTCAGCAGCATAGGCAAGGTTTCTCTTGAAAACATGTTTCTAAATCATAATTAAAAGCTGAAAATGCAATTAAGAATCCAGTGACAGATCAGCACAGCAAAGCAATACTGAATACTGGACTATCTAACTCCTGTCCTGCTGTTCTATATTCAGCCAAGAACTGCAGAGGTAACAGTTGTGTTCAGCGACCTGGTTGAAAGAAGTGCTGAAGAGGGAAGCACTACACTACTCTGTAGATGGCATTTAAGCTAAGATTTTATGAAGCCCTATGATGCAAAACACGATGCATCATTGAGATACATGAATGAAAAGAGGTTTTTGACATGTCCAGCCAAAAGCACAGTTCATGTCAAGTATCTCTTTAAACGAGATGGTTCTTTTCGCTCTACAAAACAAATCCACCCTAGATGTCCTCAGCCATTTCTAAAAGGTGAACGCCAGTAATGCCACTTGCGTAAAGACAATCTAAGATTACTTCTATGTTACTACTGTTTAAAGTCTAAATATTTCTCCATGAATTTCCAAGACACTGTTTTTAATTTATGCTACTCATGATTGAATAGTATAATGAAAAGTACAAAGTTTCCCTATGATTTTATCACTTGTTTCGTGGTGCTGGTTTCCAACAGATCTACCAAAACTGAAATGCAAATTGTCTCATGGTTTCACAAAAACATTCTTAAACCATTTTCACTTTTCAAACTAGATTAAATGAAATCTAGTAAAGTTTTGCCATCTATAAAATAACCTTTTTTTCATCTTTTCCTGCTCAGCTAAGGTCCTGATCCTAAAACCACATAAAAATACAGGCTCTCACGTGTTGAGAGATACAGGTGGTTTTAAGTAACACTCTGATCCTGCATATATTAGGATAAGGATTGGTAGCTGCTTGCAAGATGCATCTTTTACCAATGAACAGACCCTTTACAATACAGATAATGACAATTCATGCATTCCTGAAATATCAAGAGTAATTACCACTAATGTAAACTGAAAAATGGTTTATTAAACTAAGTTTCACCCATACCAGACTATAAATTTTAGTTTAAAAAAGCTCTTAAAACTTCAATCTTGTAAAAGTAACATACTTACTAGGAAAACTGACAGAGCCAGATACAGGAGCTATAAAGAATATTCTGCTTGTTACAAGTAAAACAGCAAACATTCTTAGAAGAACCGACACTTACAGTGACAAAAGACACTGCAGAGGGATCTTGATATTGAACTAGCAATGTCTCTACTGGAAGCTGAATTTTTGGACGACTTTTGATGCGCTTATTCAGATGAACCAGCAACTCCATGACCTGACAGGAAGGAAAAAAACCCCAAAATGTTGAAAGAAGCACCGTAATTTTACTGCTTTGGACTCCATGCATCACTCTCAGTCCACTAGGCAGGCCTACTCTAAACAAATCAAGCCTGAGCTTACCAATTATTTACTCTCTAAGAAAACAGCAGCCATCATTTACTGGATTATCTTGAAACCTCTCTGACATGTCTCAAGTCACTGTTAAGACAAACACATAAGTCCTAAACCATGCTACAGTCAATAACTTCCATGTAGAGAAATATCAGGAAGCATTAGTGAAGATGACCAGTTCTTTCTACAGTTAGTTAACATCCCTCAGAACTGAGCCTGGCTTGGAAATCTGCATTGCTGCTCTATGTTGGGCTGCAGAATAACTCCAATTCATGATACAAACCAAAAAAAATTATGAGAAAAGGCCCACCCGTAATAAAGCTATCAAGTAAGTGTATGAGAATTACATTTGGAGTGGAACATTACAGAAATTAGATGCTTCAACCAAGAGGGGAAGCCAATGGAAGTGCTGTGAATGTCAGGCAGGAGCAATGTGCAGCCCTGCTGTGGGTAGGCAGAGCTCCGGCAGCAATGCCAATGGGAACAGGCAACTCCTGTGGTAGGGGGATGGTCCCAGGCTCTGGTGAACAGTGAGGTAAGCTGAGGCCACAGTGTGTTGAAAACAGAGGGACGGAAAATGATACTTTCTCCTGATGAGGACTCTCAAGCACTGAAGTTGGGGCCCAGAAAGTTTGTACAGTCTCTATCCTCAGAGGTTTCTCAAGACCCATCTCAATAAAACCTTCAGCATCCTGCACTGAACTTGTAATGGACTGTTTTAAACAGGAGATTAGTCTGGAGACCTTCTAAGGTCCACTCCAAGCTGAATTATCCCAAGATTCTACAATCCCATTAAGTTATTCTTAGCATCAGCAGTGTCATTTGTAAACCCACTAAATGAGATACCATAATGGAATGGAGGAACTTGAAAAACTACAAAACTCTGCTCTGGGACAAGTATCCTTTCTGAGAAATCACACTGAACATCTATATCTTGCTTGCAAACCCTATCAGATTCTCATGCAAAGTGGTGCAAAAATATAAGTGACATCATATGAAATCAGCTCAGTTCCAGTAAAACCAGTCAGAGCTAGTCCTAGATTCATGTTGGCTTCAAGAAATAAAAATCAAAAAGCCACGATGTCCTGTGGTTTTGAGGGATCATTGCCTTGGACACATGTATGCTGAAAAAACAGCTAAATTGCTGTCACTGAAGTCTGTAATAGAAGCATACATGTGCTGAACTTTATTGAGCTAAGACACCATCTTTGCATTCAACTCCATGACTAAGTGCCAAACAAAATAATGTCCAGCTATAATCCAGCAAAACTGCAGAGCTGACCACAGGCATGTGATTGAGACCAGAGATAAACTGACAAACTAAGTAATGTTGACAGTTATCAAATTTTGCTGCTGTCAGTTTATTATAATAAGAGTAAAAAATTCATACTATTTTAGAGAGGAAGAAACTTGTCTGCACGGATCTTCCTTTAAGAAAGGGTAGAAAATACAACTAGTACAGACCTTGATGAATGTGTTCAAATTGCCAATGGTGCCTGGTAAGAAAGGATATGGTTGGATTTGGTTATGTATGATGGTTTAGCTCATGCCCTACTACTCTAATAATTAATATCAAATCAGTGCACTAAGGATCTCATCCAGCAGCACTCTTCAGACCTGAAACAGGTGAATGTCAGCACTTTCAAGTATGACTTCTTATGTTTTTGCTGGCATCACCTGGACAGCATTTAAAGAGACGGTGTCCAGTCTGGCACAAATGCTGTCAGTGCAAAAGTAATTCTTGGAGCGCCTCTGAACCAGCAGAGTGAATTTACCCCAGATTAGTTCTTTGTGTGACACGGCTAGGATAATAACTGATTTAGCAGAATACATACTAGAGTAGAATTTAACTCATTTGTCAAATCACAGCCTGAAAAAGTCAAATGCCCTTCACTAATATGGCAAGAGCAGAATTCAGGATAATTTCCATGGCTGCAACGAATTTGACAAATACTAGGAAGTGCATGGAAGTGCTATAATTGC
Source organism: Pyrocephalus nanus (assembly GCA_038380795.1). Taxonomy (NCBI): domain Eukaryota; kingdom Metazoa; phylum Chordata; class Aves; order Passeriformes; family Tyrannidae; genus Pyrocephalus; species Pyrocephalus nanus. The sequence continues at coordinate 60,542,019 of CM076263.1, read as the reverse complement.
TTAAAATACTATCATCATCTGATGTAGATAAATATCTATAGTTTAACCACATAAAAGGAAGAAGAAATGCATTTTATTTTGTCATTCACTCTAACACAAAAAACCTACTAACAAATTTAATCTCTAAGAAAACAGCAGCCATCATTTACTGGATTATCTTGAAACAACTCTGACATGTCTCAAGTCACTGTTAAGACAAACACATAAGTCCCAAACCATGCTAAAATCAATAATTTCCATCAAGAGAAATATCAGGAAGGATTAGAAGATGACCAGTTCTTTCTACACAATATACTGTACTGCTACAATATACCATAAATGCTGTGTGATTTTGAGACGCTTCTTAAAATGTAATTTTCCAAAGAGTAGTCCTCCCTCTTTCCTGAATCTCACAACAGTCCAAAATAACTGACAGCACATTCTAGATTACAAAAAAATGTCATACAAAAATACCCTAAGAAATTTCACCAGCTGGTTGAATGCCTTTGTTCACAGCTTCAAGTGCACATGGTAAGCAGGTATGAAGAAGAACACTCCATTTAAGTTGGAGTATTCATCTTTTGGCACAGTGGAATGGCTTGACATCTGTGGATACACTTTCATGTAACCATTGTTAGGACCATATTTTGTGCAGAACTTGGAGAAAAATCTGTGTTATAGTTACTTTTAGCTTCTGAAATCTACTAAAATCCTGTGACAGTATGATCAATTCCCCATTTCTACAAGACAAGGAGGAGATTATGAAAAGCTTCTTTTCCATCTCTAATCCCCAGTACTTCATCTGCACTCTGCTTCAAAAGGTTCTGGTCTTCTATCACCAGACCTAAAACTCAATGCAGGTAACTGAATTCCCCAGCTACCTCTTAAATTCCACCTCTGAAACTGCTTGGTCCTTGTTCCTGTGACGGGTTACAGCCAAAGACAAAACAGTTTATATGTAATTTATATTAATATGTACCTGAATGAATTCTCTGATAAAGCTGCCTTCTGTAGCAGGGAACTGAATTCCTTCAGGTAAGTGTCAAATTCCATCTTCAAAATTTTTTGGTTCTTGCTCTTACTCCAGTTCTCAGCCAAATGAGGTCTCCATGGCATATCACACATAGAAGCAACATGCTTCACATGTCAGGTTGGAAGCTCAACAGCCCTAACCTGGAAGCCAAGGCAACTGTCCCTATGGCAGCAAGGCTCACTTTCCAGATAACTCAGAGCTAACTGGCCTCAAGTGGAAACAAATGCAGCCTCCACACATCTGCAAAAGCCTTGCTGCTACAAGCAATGACAATTTTGTTAAGCTCTAACAGATATAATACATGTATAATATAAACGAAATATATATTAGGGTCATGAAAATGTTTCCTCAAAGAGTAATTTTCTCCACAGAGAGCATCCAAGCACAGCAACTCATGATACATCAGGGACATTTCCTTCTTCCTGATCAGGACAACATACTTCTATGGCAAACTGAATCCTCACCTTTTTGCGAACTCCTTCCTGTGTGCTGGACAGCTTAAGGAGAACAGGGGGTAAGAATTTGGAAATAATATTCTGTAACTGCTCATCTGTTTCTGCATGGCCAAGACGCAAGAACACACGTTCCAGTTGATCTGCAGTTAATAAAAAAAAAAAGAGAGAGAGAAACTGGTTGAAACTCAAAATTGCTGTAGCAAGAAAACAACTTTTTTCTGAACATCTCCTAATAGGCTTATAAGAAATGCTGCATAGTGTTATTAGAGTACTTATATCTCAACAGCACTCAGCACAGATGCATCTTGTATTTTTAACACTTAGAAAATTACTGATGGCAGAAACAAGCCTGATGGCTTCCAGTGCTAGCCTCCACAATTACATGGAGACTACTTCTAACAAAGAGAGAAGCAATTAAGGCTCCTTTTGCAGGAACAGGCTGCACATCTCAAAGCACAATCAACAAGGTAGACTGAAGCTCAAGACTACTGTTCCAGGGTAAATCTGATACTCATGGGAGTATTCATGGGTCATCTTAACAGAGGTTAACCTGTCCAGCACACAACTTTCCATTGGGGCACTTATGTCTCCCAGAAAATCTGCTCAAAGTTATAAAAGTGTCTGCTGAACCAGTTACTGATTTGTTACAGTTAGTTGATTTCTTTTTCAAAGGACAGCACTAACATCCATGGGAGTAAGATCACAAGTGTGAAATGTTGGACATGTGGCTGAACCTTAAAACACGAAGACCCTATTATCACTCTAAAAAGTTGCTCTGGTGATTTAACAAATTCACATTCCTCTAGCCAGCAGATCTACTCCCCAAACCCAAGAAGGAAAAAACAAACAAAAAACCAAAAATATTTCAAGGAAACAGATGAGACCAAAGTCATCTGTGAACAGCTCAAGCACAAGGGCTGAGGACCATCTGTCTTTATAAAGAACAAGGGAAAAGCCCTTATTATAAGTGCCAATATACAGCTGCCCCAACAGCTCACCAGAAGTGAAGCAAAGCAAAGCCTATGCAGCAACAGCAGCATTCTCAACACCTGGACTGAGAAGGGCCTTTGTGTACAGGATCAGGAGCATCTGTTTTTCATCCTGCAGCAATGCAGACCAGCCCCACAGGCTGCAAGGAGACCCAGGGCTTTTGACAGAATAAAGGTCTTAAGACACCCTAGAAGGCAGAAATATTCCCCCAAAGACTAATCTAAAGTGACCTGCTGCAAACTGAGATTAGAGGGAGACCAAGGAGAAGCCTACCTCAGCAAAGGGGGATCACTGACCTGGCTATAAAGGACTACAGTGAGAAAAAAAAAAAAAAAAAAAGAGAAAAATAGTACTGGTACAGGGCAGAGGTAAAGACTGAGATGACTGGATACTTGGCTGGAACCAAAGTGAACAAAAGGGATGCTAAAATGCAAATAAAGCTCTAGCCAGCAAACCTATGATGATGTAGCTTCAAAAGCCTTCACTGTCCTATTTTTAAAACCTGTGCTATCTCTGCACTAAGAATTGTCACAGCATCATTCCTCCTCTGCCAGATGCAGATTAAACAAACATATCACTTCCAAGATTTCATTTTCTGCTGAGCAAATATGACAGACAGCTAAAAAGACAGACGACTATGAAATTTTACTGTCAACAAAACTACAAGTCAAAACTCTGCAGCACCTATAATGTAAACTCAGTTGCAACTCGATGTCTTGCTTCAGACAGATTTCACAGAACAGTCAGGATGTCAGGTAGTCAACAGCTTCAGGATATTTATCTCATATTCTAATATTTTTTTCAATCCTATCAATTTATTTCTCTCTTTACCTTCCTCTTCCTGTCATACTTCTCCCTCCCCTGCCAATGATTCCCCCATTACAGGACATCCTTGATGTCTCGCAACCCCACCAGCACTAGGGGACTACTGAAGTCACACCAAGCAGCTGAAATAACATAAACAATGAATAAAATTACCAAATCTTTCCCCTTGGACCTAGAACTCCACAAGAACACTGCAGATCCACCATCCTCACATAAGTCCACTGAGGAACATATCCAACATGTTCCTTCACATAGCAACAGACCAGACACAAATGTTAAGGAAAAACCATTTGTGGTAGTCACTGGACTAAACCCCCTCTCCCTTCTGAAAGACACAGAAAACATTCTGCAAGTGCCCTCAGGAAATGCAGCAGTGCATTGAATTGCAAGCATCTACCCCATGTCCAGCTTCCTCTATTATTTTGCTGTTAAAATCAGCAGCAACCATAACACTAAAACTACTACTACTAATAGAAATCAGGAGGACAAAAAGCTACCCCCTTGTTTATGCTGCCTGTGGTATGATTATTACTTTTCTCATATCTCTGCTGCATACTTGGTTAAGCCCTTATCTTGTCATTAGGTATCCCTCCCTTAACCATAAGGACAACAACAAGATAATTTGGCAAATTCAAGGATACTGGCTGCCTGGCTGTAGTTAGGAAACTGGTCAGGAGTTCGTCAGAGCACCCTCCCATGCTGCTGATGCAGCCTGTATCCATAGCAGCAGGACAGGAAAACAAAGAGCTATAAACCCTCTCAAGTACAGCACATCAACCATTTTCTCCACAGTTTTTCTTCTAACAATTAAGACCATCTTTCAAGCTGACAGCATTCATTACAGGAAAGCATAAACCCTGGAGATTTAAAGCACCACACACAACAGTCCGGTAAAGTAACTGGGGATAAAGTATCTCGGCCTCAGATGCCGTCTCCTACCTCCATGTGTGTTGCAGACCTGATGGCTGGCATGGGGCAAGCGTCTTTCCCTCCTATGTCTCCTCACAGCCTCCACCCAGCCTATGCTAGCGAGCACACCACTATGCACCAGACATTGAAAAAGGCAAAGGGTTTGCTCACAACCCATCTCATTCCCCCATATCACACACTTCACAAGTTTTTAAGTATAAAAGCTAAACCCTTCTCCATCTGGTTTTACAGCCCCTACTGCCGAATGTGAAACTATTCAACTGTAATGTTAGGAGAGAGCCACCAGGTTACATGATAACCAAAATAAGTAAAGCAAGAGATCTAACATGCTTTACTACATACTCTGGGGGAAGCACGGGGAGGAGGGCGGAGTGGAAGGACAAAAACCGTTCAGGAAAAGCCTTAGAAACCGAAATTAACTACTATGCAATCTTACCACAACTTGACAGTAAGAGCACTAAAATTTAACTAGGAAGCTTTATGTATCTTTATGAAGCTTTATGTATCTTTATGAAGCTTTATGTATCTTTATGAAGCTTTATGTATCTTTATGAAGCTTTATGTATCTTTATGAAGCTTTATGTATCTTTACCTTTGCCAGCCATCACTGAAATTAAAATGCAGTTCCTGCAGAGACACATTTTCTACAAGTTTTCCTTTTGAAAGCTGGCTAATACAGTTAAAGAAGGTTTTTAAACTTTCTGAAAGAAGTGGAAAAGAAGTAATAGAGGGATGACACTTGGCACAGATAGGTTTATCTCTATCTAAAATGCCAATACTTTATAGATCTGAGATTTTACAAAGGCTTCTCCTTTCTCAATCTCAAGAGTCCTAAATTTCAGAAGAGGGTTGAATGTACTATTTCCTTGGTATTGGTTCCCACCTATAGCATCCTCTGGCCAATTATACAGGTTTATAAAATTACTTCCACTCAATCTACTGCAGTTCACCTTTGAGAAACATGGGGCTGGGGGAGGAACAAGCTATCAGAGGCAAAGGACCAACTTCTAGTGCAGTACAGAGAATTGGAAAAAAACAAACAACAAAAAACAAACAAACAAAAACAAAACAAACAAAACAACAACAAAAACACTAAAAACCACACTACAAAAAACCCCAAGGACTGCCATTATTTCATTTACACAGTGAGAAAGTCAAAAATGAAAGAGAGAAAGAGGGAAAGGAAGGAGAATTCACTGGAAACACAACTGGAAATCCCCGTGCCCAGTCCTGCGGGGCTCTACAAAAACTCCAGTAAGAAACCCCACATCAGAAGCAACAGAAAGGTGTAGGAATCACCGAGATCATTGTGAGCATTCTAGATCCACTTCATGTTAAGAGCCCTTTGCTCTGGCAGGGACTGTCAGAAAAAACAATACAAGATTAAATCAGCACATCACAGACTTCGTAAGTTTTGGTATACTCTTGCAAGTTTCCCTTTAAAAACATGAAAGCTGGACAAAATTCCTTGAGAAGAAAGATGATTGCTATGGCACCCAAAATCTGCCTACGAGTTATATGCCAACAATCGTCCCAGCCAGATTTGCTCACTCCATTACAAAGCACCTGAGAAATGATGTTTACTTTAATAACTAGTCTTAGAAATATCATATGTGTGCCACAGTTAAGACAGTTACCATTTTACTACGGATTGAAAAAAAAACAAAACCAACCAACACAACCAAGAATTAAGTGCATGAGTAGAAAAACAAAGTAGTTTTACTTTTAAAATACATACAATTAGGTCCATGCATAATTTGAAACAGTTATTTGTGTGTTTTGGCACATTCACTTCTTTCCATGCTACTATGCAGTACTTTTACACAATATTCCAATTTTTGTGGCATTTTCTTGAAGAAAAAAAAGGTGTTTACAAGAGGACAAACAAATATGGAGAACTGAACAACAAGGATTGCATATGAAAAAGACATTCCCTTTCACTGTATGTAGCAGAAACAAAGGACTAGGAAAACAAGATTTATCTTTGTATCCCTGTTTCCAACAGCAGTGTCCAATTTTTGTGAACAGACATAGTGTATTTGGAATTTGAAATCCCCAAGTTACCATGGCAATGCAGCTACCTATCTGTGAGAAAATGCACGTTTCACTTCTGTTTTTTTCCGATCTCCATTTAAGACTACAAGGAGGAACACAGGTTTCAGTACTCAACCACCTTGCAAATGCAAAAAGGAAAGGAATAGCTTTCAAAACATAGGTAGTGTATACAAATTCTACAAGAAAGCCATACTGACAAGACTAACTTGCGCCTTATGAACTTCCAAATCCTGCAACACTGCCCATAAAAGGATCAGAGTTATTTTAAGTTTTGTTACTTCAGAACTGATCTTGTAGTCTCCCAAGGCAACACCAAAACCCCACAGCCTGCTCACAGAAGGAACATGCCCTCTTCTTCCATTTGGTAAATATAAATACTGGAGCTTGCCAAAGGCAACAGAGAAATACACAGAAAGGATAAAAATATGGATTAAGCAGTGAAATAGCTACCTCTATAAAGCCAAGAATTCAAAGAGTTTTCTTTCATTATGTTAATTTAAAATAAAGGAAGGAAAATGCCATTAACAAGGGCTTTATTGAGACAGCTATGCCACTGTTTATACACAATTTTATGGCATAAATCTTCTCTCAGCTCAGCTAAGCACAGCTCCACGTCAAATTCGCTCCCTCTGGCACTTAGAGAGATTATGCACAGCACATCAGGTGTTCCACACAGACCCCTTGGCAATGTGTATTTGTGTAGCTGAGTGTCAAATAAAAGACACTCTTCCTTTATAAAAACCAACTCTAGGAACTGCTAGGGCTAGGACACGTCAAACTAACTGTACTTCATAATTTGACTGTTAACCACTAAAGCATCCAAGGAACTAATAAGAGAGTCTGAGTCCTCCACAAAACAGAGCAGAGACTGGAATAGCAAAAAACTGTGTATGCAATCAGAAGCTGTGTTCACTTTCCTGAAAAGCATCTTTTTGACAGATTGGTGTGACTGCTACAAAATAAGTAATTTCTAGAATTGTTTTATTAAATCAAACAAAAACCACTGAAACCCTCCTCTATTGCCTGAACTCTGTAGGACCCTTACATTTGACTAGCATCCCCCCACACTTCTCCAAAAAGGCCTACATAAATAGAGTCCTGGGCACAAAAGCATTTCAACTTCACCTCCTGGATGACAGGGGTAGACTTAGGGGCAGGTCCCTGCCAAAGCAAAAGCTCAAACACACCCTTTGGTCTCTCCAGAGCCAGGCAATTGTCTCAGGCACTATTCCACATGCAGAAGAAAGAATAAAGCTCTCATCTGCTATGCAACTACTAAAATAGGAGTCAAATTCTTGTTCAAATGGTATTAGACTCTGGGACAAACTACATTTAGTATGATTACAGCAGCAAACAGTGAGTCAGGAGTTGCTAGTGCTATTCCTGGCTCTACCAGTAACCCATTGTGTGCCTACACCCAAAAAACCGTACAGGAGCACTTGGACAAGTAGGCCACTCACCAGGTTGTCTTACAAGATCTGACTGGAAAAGACTGGGAAGGCCTTTTGGAGGGAGGAATATATTATCTTTTTTTCCCATCCCATTCTTCCATTTTATAGGAAAGTTTATGTAAGAGCTTGAATAGCACACTACAATCCAAATATTTGCAATATGCCAGGCAGAGGTTCTCCATTTGAGTGGCTGACTGTTGTCACTCAACATTAACTTGCCTCTCTGGCATCTGAACTCTTATGGCTTCAGGGCCAATGTACTGATTTCGCATTACTTTCTAAATTGCCATATCTTATGCTGCCTTCAAATAATTTGTCTTCTAAAATGGTAAGCACATTTACACAAACGGTAGAGTGCATGTGTTTGACTGGGGTTACAGAACAAAGCTTCCTATAGCCATGTGAATATAAAGCAAGGAAAACTGGTTTACCAATCTAAAACTAAGAGTAATTACTCTTGTTATTCTGGGACTACTATCATCCTAAAAAGGCAAGGGTTTCTTTCCAAATATGCTGAAATTTAACTATTCAAACACATCAAAAGATAGCAAGCCCCCAGAGAACCTTAGTCTCCCTCTCTTTCTCTGCATAAAATTGCTCTTTTTTCCTTAGCTTTAATTATTTTTTAAGACTATGGTATTTTCTATTCAGTGACACATGAGGTACCAGGAAAAAAAAAAAACAACCAACAAATCAAACCAATCAATCAACTAACCAAACAAAAAATCCCAAAAGATATTCCTTTCCCCAAACAAATTAAAGAGATTACTAACCAAACAAATGAAACCCTCTTGATTTTGAAAGATGCAGTGGTCAAGTAACCTGAATAACAACATGTAATTATTAATGTGAATCTCAATTTAGGGACATCTGTCCTTTTAGCACAATTTAACAGAAAGGGCTGTGTAGCAACAGGCACATGGATGAGGACTAATTTTTTGCAGGATCATATTTGGAGGCTGGGAAGCTAGGTTACACAGAGATAAGTGCCAAGGAGTTACAAGCAAGAGATCTCATGCTAACTGGTTTCAAAAAGGGGAATCACTTTAGCATTGTAAAGCTGACAACAGAATCTCCTGGATGACAGCATCAGTGAAAGCTTTCACTGCCATTATTACAATTTGCCCCACTTGTCAGTGGAATAAATAGCATGGCATCTGGGTCTTCCAGTTCAAGGATCAGTGCAGGATCAAGCTCCTTCTTATTCCACCATGAGATCCAGCTACATAAAGGACATCCATTATCATATGCCTTGTTCCAGTAACATCTAACAAAGAGCAGAACTAAGAGCTTGTCTACACAGCAGCTCACACAAAAAAAAAAACCCTGAAGACACATAACACAGAAACGCCTTATTACTGAAAGCAAATAGTACAAATATGCTCGAAGTATTTCTTCTGCTCTTCCTCTCTGGTGACTGCCAAGTACTATTTCAGGGCAACCAAAGGCCCTGTCATTTGGCTGAGTCATATGTTATCTTGCTATTAATTCTTCACGGCTAAGAACCAGCTCTATGCCAGGACAGAAAAGGCAAGGAAAGAAAAACCGATTTTTTAAAAGTTGCATAGGCTTCTCCAAAGAGCAGCTGACTGCGTGCTGCCCCTCAGCCTCTGAGAGAGGAGCCCGGAGGTGACAAGAACACAGGGCCGAACTCCCGCCGCGCCGAACGGGCGGCTGCGGCACCCCCGGTCATGTGCCGAGAGCCGCACGGAGGCGATGCGCTCCCGCATCTCCGCCCGGCACCGCACTCGGGCTGGGACCCGCCTCTGGATGTGCCTGCCTGCCGTGTCTTCACGCCGGTTCTGCGCTTCGAACGCGGCGGTCCGACAACGCGGGTCGAGAGCTCCAGCGGGCAGAGGCGCTGCCTGTTGTGCCCACTGAGGGCCGGCGAGCTGAGGCAGCTCCCCATGCCCGCGGGTCCCGCCGCCCCGAGCTCCCTCCCCGCAAGGTCACGCAGCCGGCGGCGGAGGGCACAGCCGCGCCGCCCGCCGAGGGCCGGGATGCGGGGAGCGCCGCTGCTTTCGGTTTCCGCTTCCCGAGATGGCCGCCCAGGGCCGGCCCGGCCCCGCCGCCGTCACCGCCTGGCCGGGCTGCGGGCCGGGCTCCACCGCCGAGGAGATCCGCTACGGGGAGACCCCGGTCCGCCCGCCCGCCCCCGCTGCCAGTCCCGGCGCTCGGGCACTTACTGAGCTCGTCCTGCGCCGCCGCGGCCATGTTGCCGTCTGGGAAGGGGAGGGGAGGCGGCGAGAGACGCTCCGCACCACCCACCCCGCTCCGGCACCGGCACCGGGCCGGCGGCGGCGGCGGCCGCCTCCTTCCTCCCTCCCTCCCTCCCTCCCTCGCTCCCTCCTCCTCCTCCTCCCTGCGGCTGCCCTCGACAGCGGCAGCGCCCGCCCTCTAGTCAACGCCGGTTTAGAGAGAGAGCCGCCGTCCCCGCCGCCTGTCCCCGCCGCGCACAAGCCCCGGCCCCGCCACCGCCGCCGCCCCGCCCGGCGGGCCCCGCGGAGGAGGTCTACGGGGGCAGCACTGACCGGAGTCCGCGCTGACCTCCATGGCGGCTCCGGCGCGGCCCGGGGAGCTCGGACGGCACCGGGAGCGGCACGGAGCGCCCCCGCGCGGCCGAGGGTTCGCCAGCAGGCGGCGAGCCCCGCCCACTGCCCGACATGGCCCCGCCCACAGCCGGGCACACACCCTCCGAGACTGGCACGGCCCCGCCCACTGCCAGACATGGCCCCGCCCACAGACAGGCACACACCCTCCGAGACTGGCACAGCCCCGCCCAGCACTGACACCAGCGGCGCGGTCGAGCCGCTGTATTCCAAAGCCTGGAATACTGGAGGGATAAAGGTGCTCCGAAAAATTCCTCGCGTGCCGCTCTGGGGTTGCCCAGACTACGAAAGAGAGAGAGGTGCGACCACCGCACAGCGTCTTTCTCCCAAGCGTTGCGATGCCACGTGTGGTCTCCGTAAGGACCATCTTGGCAACCAAGAGGCGCCCCTGGGGCACAGCTGGGCGCAGACTGGGTATCCCCAGCTTGCTTACTGCTGCAACTCAGCAGGTTGCACGGGAGCAGCTGGTGATGTCTCCCTGCAGCTCCAGGGCCAGCCCCAGGACAGAAGTGAGTCAAAGAGACAGTCTCAGAGCTTCATTTGTGTATTGGGTCTGGCTGAGATGGAATTCGTTTCTCCACACCAGCCTTCACAGTGCTGTGCTTTCCATTGGTAGCTAGAAAGGTTCTGACAACACACCAGTGTTTTGGCTATGGCTGAGCAGCACTGGCATAGCATCAACACTGTTTTCTCCAACGTTCTACCCTCCATCAGTAGGCTGGGGGTGGGCAAGATCCTGGGAAGGGACACAACTAGGCCAGCTGACCCACATTAACCACAGTGATATTTCAGACCCTATGCTGTCAGCTCAGACACAAAAGCTAAGAAAAGGAGGAGGAAGGACATTATTTACAATGTCTGCTTTGCAGAGCAACCTCTACACTGAAGCCCCACTTCCCAGGAAGTGGTCAGACATCACTTGCTGATGGCAAGTAGAGAATAATTTGGTTTTTTCTCTTTGCTAGTGCATGCACAAACTTTTGCTTTAGTAAAGCGCCTTTTCTCAACCAATTAGTTGTTTTCCATCTCATTTTTTCTCCTGTCCAGCTGAGAAGAGGGAGTGATAGAGCACCTTGGTGGGCACCTGGTGTCCAGTCCAGGTTGACCCACCACAATTTGTCTGAGGACTTGACTGCCAACCCAGAGCACTGAGAGGCTGGTCTCTAGTGAGCTGCAAAGAGGAAGTTGGGTGGGTTTTGTTTTGTTTTGTTTTGTTTTGTTTTGTGAAAGGAGATTTGGGACCCATCCACCTCTCAGTGAAATAATAATCACTTATTAATGCAGAAAGGAGAGAGGCAGAGGATGCCAGGTACATGGGAGGCACACTCATTTCTAGTGTAAGAACAGCACACGCTCTCTGATGATTTTTGTGGTGGATATTTACAGCATCAAGCATATTTCTGGCTTTCCTGGGAAAGGTCTAACACTGAGGAAATATTCCTGCTGGTTACACTGGAGCAAAGATGTAGTCCTCCTTTCCAGAAGTCTTTGCATAGAAGAGATCACAGGCCTGCTGTCACGGCCACCAGCCTGGGGAGCTGTGTATACAGAATCACACAGAATCACAGGTCAGGTTGGAAGGGACCACTGGAGGATATCTGATCCAACCTCCATGCTCAAGCAGGATTATGCTAGAGCACACTGCACAGGATTGCATCTAGACAGTTCCTGAATCTCCTCTTTGAGGGAGACTCCACAGCCACTCTGGGCAATCTGTTCCTGTGCGCAGTCACTTGCACAATAAAGAAGTTCTTCCTCGTGTTCAGGTGAAACTTCCTGTGCATCGGTTTCTGCCCATTGTCCTATAGCTTGGCACCACCAAGAATAGCCTGGCTCCACCCTCCTGACACCCTCCCTTCAGATACTTCCAGGCTTGGTGAGGTCCTCTCAGCTGTCTCTTCAGGCAGCAGCAGCAGGAGAGCTCCCTATGGGTCTGTGCAGTGAGGGGGGCTGGGAGTGCACAGGGCAGTTCCCACCCTGGGGCCTCCAGTTAAAACTGTGTCGAATCCCACACCACAGGAGGCCAGAAGCAAGCCCAAACCTGGCATGGGTTTGGGGATTATTTTAAAAGGTTTTTCCCTGAAGAATCACAGAGTCATTAGGATTGGAAGGGACTTCTTAAGACCATCTAGTCCAAACTTCCTGCCAAGGCAGGGTCACCTAGAGAAGGAACATGTTCAGGTGCGTTTTCAAAAGAGGGAGACTCCAGGACCTCCATGGGCCGCCTGTTCCTGTGCTCTACCACCCTCAGTGTAAAGTTCTTCCTCATGTTGAGATGGAACTTCTTGTGTTTTAGTTTATGGCCATTACTCCTTGTGCTGTCATTGAGCACCACTGAAAAAGAGTCTGACACTTTCTTCTAGGCACCCTAGAATAGATATTGTATGCATTAAGGTCCCCTCTCAGGCTTCTCTAAATAGGCCCAGCTTCCACAGTCTCTCCTCATGAGGGAGATCCTCCGGACGCCTCATCATCTTCGTGGCCTCCGCTGGACCCTCTGCAGTAGCTCCACGTCCTTTTTGCGCTGGGGAGACCAGAAGTGAGCACCGCACTCCAGATGCGGCCTCACTGGGCCTGAGGAGGCAGAATCACCTTCCTCGACCTGATGGCAGCGCTGTCTCTAATGCATCCCAGGATTCCGCGGGCGCTGCCGGCCGCGCGGGCACACTGCCGCCTGAAAGAACGAGCGGGCGCAGCCTGCGAGAAATCAGGGGGAAAGGACTCGTCCTATCGCTCGGCACCGCCGAGAAGGCCGCGGCTCGATCCTCCCGACCCCCTCCTAGCGCGTGCTCTGTCGCGACCCGCCTCCTGTCGCGACCCCGCCTGGCCCCGCGCTGGCCCCGCCCCCGGCCGCGCGCACGGCGCGGAGCGCGGCCCGGGCCCGGCGGCGGCGGCGAAATGGCGGCGTTGCGGGGCCCGGGCGGGCCGCGGGCGCTGTGCCTGTGCCTGTGCCTGTGCCTGTTCGCGGCGTTGCTGCCGCGGCCGGTGCGGGGCCTCACCGACGGGCTCTACTGCGGCCGCCGCGTCTGCTACGAGGTGCTGGGCGTCAGCCGGCAGGCCAGCAAGGCGGAGATCGCCCGCGCCTACCGGCAGCTGGCCCGGCAGTACCACCCCGACCGGTACCGCGCGGAGTCCGAGGGCGGCGGGGCCGGCGGCGCGCAGGCGGCACACGAGAAGTTCCTGCTCATCGCCACCGCCTACGAGACCCTCAAGGTGAGAGAGCGGGACCGCCGCCGCGGCCGGAGCCGCTCCGGTAAGCAGTCAGGGAGGGGAGGAAAAACACCCCGAAAAAACCTCCTTCGGTAACCAGCCCGGGAGCGCGGGGAGGAGGATGGAGTGCCCTTGGAAATCCTTTTGTGTTTAGGATTCGTTCTTTCGAAAATATTTTTTTAAAACGTTATTTGTTTATTTTATTTATTTATAACGAGCCAGCTGCTCTTTATCTTAGAGGCATACCTTTAAAAGTAGTAGTGAGCAGGGTAACATAATGGCATCTGTAAGGGAAGGCTTATCAGGGCAAAACATGTGTGATTTTGGAAAGATGGAGCCCAGGAATGGAAGAAAGAGACCTGTAGGTGTTTTAAGACTACAAGGAATTAAAAAGGGGAAGTTAGTTGGTTTTTTCTTTGTTTGTTTGTTTGTTTTTTCTTTCGGAAGGGTAGTGTTAATGGAATGCAGCTGAATCTGTCAAAATTAAATTTCCCATCCCAAAATTATATGGGGGAGAATGAGGAAAAACCCAGAGAACAATGAGGTTTTGAAATGGCCTTCCATTGCACAGATTCCACAGCCTTGTAAACTAATTCTTAAAAGTTTTGTTAAACAATCTTGTAATCTGTTCTTCATCTGAAAATCTTTTCCAGAGCAATATTTATTAGCTCCAGTCCATCTGGACTTCCCTTCTGAAGTTAAAAATACTTACCGCATGGATTTCAACTGCTTGCCTATTTTCCAGTTTTAAATGTCTTTCACACAGTGTCTGCTTATTCACTTTAGGACCTACGTACATGAGCAGATAAGTGTGAGAACAAAATAAGTGAGAATATGAGTAAAGGACCAGAAATCTTCATACTCACTTGATCTGTTGCCACTTCTACAGCAGTGTGGTCATTCTGAATCTGAATCTGAATGTGTTTTTCATCTCATCTTGCAGGATGAAGAAACACGTAAAGATTATGACTACATGCTGGATCATCCTGAAGAGTATTACAGGCATTATTACCACTACTACAGCAGGAGATTGGCACCTAAAGTGGATGTCAGAATAGTGATCCTAGTTACTGTGTGTGCCATCTCTGTGTTTCAGGTAAAATTTCATGTTTACATCATTCTCCGAGTTTCTGAAGAGAGAGATGCAGTGAAACCTGTCATAATATGCCATTTAATAAAAAGTGAGGGTCTGTTCTGTGCTGAAGTTCTGTGTGGTGTCCATAACAATCCTGAAGTCAGGATGTACTGAGCAGATTTTTAACTGCCTTTGGTACCTTGAACAAAAGTAGAGATTATTTTCTTTTAATTTCATTGAGACAAGTGTAGCTTTTCTGAAGAAGTTACATAGTTCTTCCTGGCAGGCTCAGAATAGCCTGTTCTTGAGCACAGGCAGGATTAGTGCTCCAAATAATGGGTGTCAGTTTGTCAAGGTGCATAAGTAAATTTTTAAAAAACAGACTAATTGCAAATTAAACTCAAGACTCAATTCACACAGAAGATCAGGCGTTTACTAAGGTTTGAATCTTACACCTTTAAATCTTGAAACACCACAATGATGAAGTCAGGAGAGAAGCAAATTCTCTTCAGCAGAGTTTACTCTGAAGGTGGTAGGTCCAAGTTCAAGAAAACATCCTGTGTCTTAGATGAGAAAAGTTGTGCTGTTGCTGACAAATATGTAAGAGGAGGAAGATGCATATTTTTTTTTTTGATCTGTTGGATTACTGGTTCAAACATCATTAAAAATAGCCAAGAAGTTTAAGATACAAAGATATAGCTTAGTCTGTGGTACAGATATCTCAGTTTAGTGGGATATTGGAAGGTGAAATAATAAAACATGTTAGTCAGAATTTGAGAGTCTGGAATAATAAATTCTAATGTGACATGCAACCAAATACCTGATTTCTCTGATTTTGTTCCAATGACAAAAGTTTCATTTCACATCTTATTTCATCCTTTGGCTGTAAGTGGAGACACTTTCCTGCAGTCCACCTGCCAGATGATTACAAATTCAGTGGAAGCATCTGTGTAAACTGGTTTGCCCATCTCGCTTTTTTGTTGTTTCTACTTCTTGGCCTTTACTCAGGCGCCTGCCTGGTTTATTCCATGATTCCCCTGCCTCATCTCATGTCATTTACAAGGCACGAGATGGGAACAACATCAGTTCCGAGCTGATTGTGAGAGTTGTGCTCCTCCTGTCTTCAGAAGGAATCACTCTTGGGGTTGTGCTGTGCAGGGCCAGGAGTTGGACTTGACAGTCCTTTTGGGTCCTTTCCAACTCAGGATATTCTCAGGATATTCTCAGATTCTGTGTTCACCCAGGCAATATATTTGTGTTTGGCAATATATCTTGTTTGGGTTTTTTTTCACCCACATTGAAATTCAGAGGGCAGTTGGAGATCACAGAGGGATGTTGAATCTTGTAAAGTAAATCCTGTCAGGCAAATTAGATCGTCACATAATTAATCTCTGTTTAATGAACAATGGGTAATATTGTATCATTAAATGTTCATATATTGGCTGCTTTATTTATAAGTCCAAGGAGTGGGGCTTCTGAGAATGGCTGGCACAGCCTGGCATTAACCTTCAGAAATTTACCATCTTCTCATAAACAAACCATTCAGAACAGTGCCTGCTTGTCTTTGCTTGTCCCTGTAAATTGCTGTGAGATACGGTTCTGTGCATCTCTTTTCCAGGTGCTTTACTGAGTTCAGAGGAATGATTACAGCTTCTGTAATACTGCAGTAGAACTGTTACCCTCAGTTTTTACCCTTACTGTTATGTAACTGTGGTTGAAGGCGTGTGACAGCATTATGTCCTTTTTCTCCTATCAAACCTCCAGATAGGAATGTGTCTGTATAAAAATAAGGTTTTTACTTCTACTGTTCTTAAATTACAGTTCTTCAGCTGGTGGAGTAGTTACAATGAAGCTATCAACTACTTAGCTACTGTACCAAAATACCGTATACAAGCCACTGAGATTGCGAGACAACAAGGTTTGCTCAACAAGACTAAAGAAAAAGGCAAGAACAGGCGGTCTAAAGAAGAAATCCGTGAAGAAGAGGAAGAAATTATCAAAGACATTATTAAAAATAAAATAGATATAAAGGGTGGTTATCAGAAGCCCAAGATATATGATATCCTTCTATTTCAGATCCTTCTTGCTCCTTTTTATTTGTGCAAATACATAGCTTGGTACTGTTGGTGGATTTATTGTTTCACTATTAAAGGGCAAGAGTATGGTGTGGAAGAGAAGCTGTATATCATACGAAGGTACATGAAAATGTCTCAGTCTCAGTTTGACAGCCTAGAAGATCATCAGAAAGAGACCTTTCTTGAACGGCAGCTGTGGATACGAGAAAACTATGAGGTGGGTAGCCCTGGTGAAAAACTAATGTTAGTTATCTGTTGCTCCCAGAGTAAGAACAGCCATCTTGTGAAGGTGCTTTGGGATGGGTCTGTGCGAAGCATTGCTTCGATTTCAGTTGTTGCTTTCTAAATTGAAAACTGTCAGACAACCACTTGGTGTGTTTTCTTCGTCGTCTTATGCACATGGCCTGGTAGACAACCGCTCCTGACTATGCCCATGGGTGTAGGAAAGGATTTGCTCGGTCAAGGGACATCTGTGTATGCATACAAGATTCAGCTGAATCTGATGAAAGGTTTTCTTACAACAATGTGTTGTGACAAGGTTATTATGGCAGGTTGAAGATTGTTCTGTGTTCTCCAAAAATCAATAATTTGTAATAAGGATTACCCTGGTTGTCTGAAACTCCTATGTCATCAGCCTTTTAAGCTGTTAATTCCAGGCTCAGGGATGTTTTTTATTGTGGTTGTTGCTATTGTTGTTATTGTTTTGGGTTTTTCCACAACTGTTTCTTGATAATTCTTTGACCTTCAGTGAGTCAGGGACTGTTCTTGCAGTACTTGCTCAAGTAAGGATGGTATATAAGGCCACAACTGGTACTGTTGCCATGCATAGCCAGTTACTAAATAGTCAATACATAATTGTTAAGGTTTCTGTGAGAGCAGCAAAAGAACATTAACCACAGCATGGAATTTGCAGGCCAGAATGATTTGGGATTGCTGGGGTATGGAAGATTGACAAAATACTCCGATTGTGCTGCAGAGGTGCATCTGCGGGCCATCTGGGTGGGAGGTTTCTAAAGAAAATAACTTGAAAATACAAACTTGGCCTACTTAAAGGGAAGAGGGTCTGCTGCTGCTGCTCTGCATCTGCTGTGAAAAGAAATGGGATGGTGGCAGGTCACCAAAGATAAGAGATTGCTTCTTCAAAAGAAGACAGGAGTGTATTACTCTACAAACCTCAAGAGGAAAATAGTAGAATAGATGCTTTTGTAAGGAAAGGACTAGCTGGCAGGTGCATATGCATGTTCAGTTAGGAGGGGATTGCTACAAAGCTATCTGGAAGTGGATGTTTTTAGCTAGTGATGTTTGGGTCACTGAATATAAAAGAGCTGTATTTGCCACAGGTGAAGTCTGTTTAGCCCACACTATTTCCTGTTGTGGCCAGCTGTTGATTTTCAGTAAAGAATACATGAAAGTTGCACCTGTATAGTAATATTTATTTTTGACTTCCTGGAGAGGAAATAGTGTCTTTTGTAGGTAGTTGCTTTCGTAAGTTTTTCTTTAATAAACTTACCTAGTCGATGGAATGCATTAAAGCTTTCAGTGTCTGCTGCGCCATCTGGTAAGCAGTTCACTAACACTTGTAGAAGCTGGTAGAAGATGGGGTTTTTTGGAAGCCACACAGATTCCTGCTCCTTCCAGTATTACTGGAAATGGAGAATAATGCTTTATTCTCTTCTTGGGCTACTGGTGCTTTTGTGTGCCACTACCATATCCTTACTTGAAACTTAGTCATGTATACTCTAGACTGAAAAACATGCTCTTAAGTGTTTCTCCCTAAAAGCTTCTCTGTTCTTTCATCATTGGAGAGGTCTACAGTTTTCTAGTGTCCCTTTCAGGATGGGAAAGATCAAGAATTCAATACACAGGTGCATCACAGAGCTCCCCAATATTTTTTTCTTCAATATTTTCCTAATCATTCTTCACTGAATATTGAGGTGGTGTATTTATGTAGCAATCTATGATGCTTTTAAAATCTTGTTCATGCATAGGAAAACCCTAAATTTAATTACCTTCTGAGTCAGAAGAAGTCAGATGACACTGAGATAACATAAACATGTGTGGTATTGAGATTGATACTGGCTGTATCTACATAAACTGCCTTCCAGAATAAAAGCATAGGTCCTGTTGCCCTTTTTTTTTTTTTAATGGATAACTGGGTTTGCTGATAACTGTAGATTTCATTACAATGTTTCTTGTCAGAAATGTAATGGTACTGCAAATACTTGATGCAGAGATATTAACTTTAACTTAGTTAGGAATAAAAAGTTCCATAGCAGCATTCTATGAGATAATGACTTTGAAATGGGAGAACTATAGTGAGGAGCTGAACATCTGGATTGAACAGTACGTGTGCTGAGGAGGGACTTGAAGCATTAGCCATGGCTTACTGTGTATTTCATTTTGTTGAATACAAAAGCATCGAGTTCTTTGGAATAAAAGTTCTGGAGCTTGCAGTACCATCTTAAAGAAGGTAGTTCTGCTCTCAACAAAAAGGGGAAGTCTCTGGACTACAGCTCTTGGGCTGCAGGTGCTCTGACACTTTGTGTCAGCCAAGGTCTGCTTCCATGTTGCAATTCAATCTTCTGTAAGAATAATAAACTGGCAAATGGTTGAAGTATAAATATATCCCACTTAAGGCTCACTTAAGCTGTTTTTTTTAGCCTTATTAAAAACTTCTATCTGTTACCAGGTCTATAAACGAGAACAAGAGGAGGAGTTAAAGAAGAAGATGGCCATGGATCCCCGATGGAAGAGATACCGGAGGTGGATGAAAAATGAAGGACCTGGAAGACTGACTTTTATTGATGATTAAAAGTTGCCGAACAAAATGTGTGCTAAAGTTGAAAGTAATTTGCAGAACTTTTCATTACATCTTTCAGAGTTTTGTCTGCTGTGACTTAGCAGTGATCTAAAACTCAGGAATTATTAAATCAGGCTGAAGCATAATACAGGTTTACCATTTTTGTAAATCAGACCTATTAAACAGGCTCAGCTCAATGTATATATGCCATTTACTTGGGGATCTCAGTATGGAATTCATTATTCCAGACAATGTATTTTTGCTAGATATTTCACATTCATCATCAATGGAACCATAACTCTAATTTTTCTGGAAATGTTCCTAGTTCAATCCTTGAAAGTCCTGTTTTTCCTCTTTAAACTGAAGGGTTCCTGCAAGTGGACTCTGGAAATTCATAAAAAGGATTCCGAAGCAAGAACCATTTTCTGCTTTCCTCTCTTTTCTCCTACTTTTCAATCTAATTTCTAAGATGCCAAATTGGGTTTTTTTGATGTAACCAATATGGGGATTATACCAGACTACTGCTATTCCTGGTCCAGTTGGAAATGGATTTTATTTTTTGTGGGAATAAATGATGCATGATTGATCATCATCGTGATGCAAACAAGCCTTAATTCTTTGTTCTACAGAGTAATTCATGAAATAGTATGTTTAGATATTTTGTGTTCATTTTTTTCATCTTGTACATTGGATTATACCTGCTTGTTCAGAACAAGTATACCAGTCAATATTAGTCTACTAAATGTGATATTTCTTTCACCAAAGTATTGGTTAAAGGGAAAACTGACCCTTTTATTAAAAAGGGCAATTCTGATGCCTTAAGTAAATAAAAATTTATATATGCACACTGAATTTGTTTTAAATTCTAAATCCAAAGTATTCAATATGTTTATCTCTTCTGATCAGACCTCAGAATACTTAGAATAAATGATGCGTTACAGCAGACTGTGGTTTCCTCTGTAACTTGGCCCAGGTCTGAGAGTTTCCATGATTTGCTGGTAAAAGGGATTCTGTTACCTTCTCTTTCCTCACTGATTTTACTGGGGAAGGGCAGGTAGGAGCACAGTCTTTCTCCTCTCATTTATGACACCTATAAAAGCAAGTTCCTCTGAAGGGAACTGCTGAAGATGGTGCTTGATTAGCTGCCTTCTGCAGAGACTGGTTCTGGGGGCGCAGCTTTTGAATGTGCTGCTCCTGACAAAGCCCATAGTAGCTAAACATTTTAAAATGCATATTAATTTTTGAAGGAAGAAGTTTCTGATTCTGCAAATGGGACCTGTCCTCATTCTTCACAGAAGAGGCTTCTCTATGCTTTTGCTAGTTTGCCTTTCACACACTTCTGGAATGTTGTCTCGGTTTTCTGTTTAACACATGTTCGAAAGCATGATAGAAGCATCACGCTAAGTCTCTGTACGCAGTTGAAGAGGAGCTGCTAGATTTTCCTTTCATCTCTGCAGACTGTGTAGCAATAAACTTAATTCACTTTGTATTTAATTGTCAATTCAAATCTGAAAGTTGTAAAAGAAGGTATATAGAATAAGCTGTGCTTGCTTTCATGGAATAATCTTGGGGGCACTGCAAAGATGCTTATGAAGTGAGAGACTGCAGCTTGGGTTTATTGCTGCTTCACTCCCCAAAACACAGTCTCTTGCAAGAGTGGGATGGGGGAGATTAGGTTGCTGTGATAGAAACAAAGAATGAAGCACAAGTAAAATGGGTTTGATTATTAAATAAGACAGTTATGTCTGGAAAAGAATGAAGCAGGTGTATGCAAGAGGATCTAAACGTGTGGCCTCAGTTTCGCAGGGTAACAGCTCTGCTGCTGCTCCTGCTCCTTGTGCCTCATTTTGCTCTGTCCTTTCCCAAGTATCTGGGTTATGCAAATATACAATAAATACAAACATCTGTACTCCCTTTTTGCCTACCTTCCTTGTAATCTTGATTAATTTGCTGATCTGACACTACGGTGAGAAATCAGTGCAATGGAGGTGCAGTCTTCAGAGGACAGAACTGCATCTTCCAGCATCAGTGGTGTTTTGTCTCTGTAAAACTGGCCTGACACCAAGTGATTGAAGAAGTCATCAGGTATCCTACAACCTTCTAGAATGTAGCTATTTTGCTGGCTAAGCTGGGAGTTCCCTCTTTTCTCAACATATGAGCTCTTTAAAAATAACGAGATGCAGACATCAATTCATGGAATACACAGAAATTTGCTGGGCAGTGACACTGCAGTCACAACTTGGTGATGAAGGATAGAAAAAACTCATGTGCCTTTAGAAAGCTGTCAGCACTGCAGTGACACCTCGTTAGCCAAGGCTACTGAGAATTTCTAGCCTAACATGTCATTGTAGTTCTAAATGGTGTCTTTCTTCTGGGCATAAATTTTCAGAGACTGATGAGAGTTACAGTACTACGCCCAGTATAGCCAGTGTAGATTCAATTGATTTTGGAGAGAGACATCTGTATGAACAAGTATTGCTGGTACTGAGTAGTGGTGAGATCATTATGGGGAAAAGTGTGGCAAGATAATACGGTCTTAGAGAAGATTCAGTTTGAATCTTTTCCATGACCATACTGAGGCTTTGAGGCAAAAGAATGTGCATGGCTGGTTGTCCCTATAGAATCAGAATCATTAAGATTGGAAATGACTGTTAAGATCATCGAGTCCAACTGTCAATGCAGCACCAGCACCTTGTTCACCACTAAATCAGGTCATCAAGTGCCATATTCACAGGTTTTTTGGATGCTCCCAGGGATGGTGACTCCACCACTTCCCTGGACAGACTGTTCCAATGCTTTACAACCTTTTTCATGAAGAATTTTTTCCTAATATCTAGTACCTCCCCTGATGCAGCCTGAGATAATTTCTTCTTGTCCTGTCCCTTACTACATGGGAGAAGAGACCGACTCCCACCTCAATAGCTTCCAGGCAATTGTAGAGAGTGATAAGATCTCCACTGAGCCTCCTTTTCTCCAAAGTAAACAACTCCAGCTCCCTCAGCCACTCCTCACAGGACTTATGCTCCAGACCCTTCAGCAGCTTTGTTGCCCTTCTCTGGACATGCTCCAGTGGTGTGTTCAAACAGACTTCTCTGAGTCTTTAAGCAGAATTCTCTGTTCCTTCCTTTGATCTCTTTTGCAAATGGAAGCTGATTGTATCCTTCTCACCTTTAACCCTTCTTTTGAATACAAATAGATTTTATCAGGTGTGTAAAACAGGTGTTGCTTAATGCTTATGGAAGGCTTTTGTGTTTTCCGTTCTGCTTGGCAATTGTTAAAGCCGGAGCTGCAGATCACATCCTTTTTGGCACCCAACATGGGTTTCTGCCTGTCCTGAGCTGAACTTCACTAGAAACTGAGTAGGGGGCACCTCCCCAAACGACCACCAGAGGCAGGCCCACACAGGCTGTAACAAGTATTGCATAAGGTTGCCAAGCTGAAAGACTAGGCATGAGGTAGGTGGTTACTATGTATTAGATAGGTCGTTTTTTGTAAACTTTAGTGTATACATTTCCTTGCCTTTTATTCTTTGGTGTGCTTGATTTGTGGAAAAACTTCCAATTTTCACCCTGTGCAAAATAAACAATGTCTCCTTTCTAATACTGACTCTTTGTCCATGTTTAGAGAGTTCCTAAAATTCATCAATACCAGCACCTCAATGTCTTTCTTGAAGTAAGGGGCCCAGAACTGGGCACAGGACTCAAGGTATGGCCTCACCAGTGCCAAGTACAACGGGACAATGACTGCTCTGGTCCTGCAGGTCACTCTGTTTCTGATGCATGCCAGGAGGCCATTGGCCTTCTTGGTCAACTGGGCACATAGCACACTGTTGGCTCATGTTCTACCACCATCAACTGACACTGCCAGGTCTTTTTCTGATGGGCAGCTTTCCAGCCACTCTTCCCCCAGCCCGTAGGGCTTCCTGGGGTTGTTGTGACCCAAGCAGCACCCAACACTTGGCCTTGTTGAATCTCATAACACTGGCTTCAGCCCATTGATCCAGCCTGTTCAGATCCCTCTGCAGAGCTTTCCTGCCCTCCAGCAGATCAACACTCCCACCCAACTTGGTGTCATCTAAGAACTTGCTAAGGACACGATCCTCTTGTCCAGGTAGTCTGTGAAGATATTAAACAGGGCTGGCCCAAATACTGAATCCTGGGGAACACCACTCATGACCGACCACCTACTGGATTTAACTCCATTCACCACCAATCTCTGGGCCTGGCCATCCAGCCAGTTCAGCCAGTGAAGAGTGCACTCATAAACACAACGAGCAGCCAGTTTCTCTAGGAGAGAGCTGTGGGAGATGGTGTCAAAGGCTTTACTGAAGTTCAGGTAGACAGCCTGCACAGCCTTTGCCTCATTCTCTAGGTGGGTCACCTTGTCATAGAAGGATATCAGGTTGATCAAGCAGGACCAGCCTTCCACAAACCCATGCTGGCAGGGTTTGATCCCCTGTTTGTCCTGTCTTATGTTCAAAGCAACCATTTGAAGCTATAAGCTTCAACTCACTTTTTATCAAGCCAGCAAACTAATGGCCAGCAAACACTGGCCAAAAAGTGAGGGGACCTTTTTATGGCCACTGGTGAAATGATGATGAACAGGGCTGGGCAGAGGTACAACACTGGCAGCAGCTGCCAGGCAGTTTGAGCCTTACAGCTGCCTGTGGGCAGAGGAGGATGTTTAGAACTCCATCCCCGTCAGTGTTAAGGGCCGAGTTGGACAGGGCTCTGAGCATTCTGATCTAGTGGGTGGCATCCCTGCCCAGGGCAGGGAGGGTTGGACCTAGATAATCTTTAAGATTCCTTCCAACCCAAACCATTATTTGAGCCCATGGATTCCTTCTGTCATGCCCTCTTTTTTTTTTTTTTTTTTTTTTTTTTTTTTTTTTTTTTTCCCTAACTTCTTTCCCTCCCCACCTTTTTCTGCACCCTTCCCCCCTTTTCTCATTTTTAATTCCCTTCCTTTATTTTCTTTTGCCCCCATTTTTCTTCTTTGTCTTCCCTTTTTTCCTTCCACCTCCTCTTTTTTGTTCCCTTTTCCCCCCTCCCTTTCCTCCTCCCTCCCTCCTCCCTTTTTGTTTTGTTTCCTGTTCTTGGCTTCTATTTCCCCCCACTTGCTGTCCTATTTTAACCAGCAAGTTTTCCTCCCCCGAAGCACCTCCGGTCCCCGCCCGGTGCCGCCGAGGGCTCGGCAGGCGGCGGGGCTCGGGGGTGTCCGCCGGGGCGGTGCCGCGGGCGGAGCGGGCGGAGCGGGCGCGGCCCCTCCCCGGGGCGGAGGGAGCGGAGCCAGCGGAGCCAGCGGAGCCGAGCCCAGCCGAGCTCGCCGGAGCCTCTCTGCCCCGCCGTGCCCGGCTCTGTCCCGCAGCCTCACGCCCTCCGCCTTCCCCTCGGGCTCAGCATGTCGTCGGGCGGCAGCCTGAGCACCATGCAGCGGCTGGTGGAGCAGCTGAAGCTGGAGGCGGCCGTGGAGAGGATCAAGGTGAGCGGGGGTGTCGGACCCAGGGCCGGGGGGAGGCGCGGGGTGTCCTGACCCCCGCGGCGCGGCCAGGAGAGGATCCCCTCCTGCCCTTTCCTCCGCGATGCCCGCGCCCTGGGAAGGAAGGAAGGGGGCGAGGAGTGCGTGTGCCCCCGAGGAGTTCCGAGCCCCAGCCCCGCGGGCGCGTTGAAGCGACTGCTGTTCACTGTGGAAAGAGCCGCGATAAATAATACAGTAGCCCCTCGTTAGTTCTGCACAAGCAAGCAGATAATCGGGAGTAGTTCCTCGCAGCGGAGCCAGGCGACTCCCGCCCGCTTGGGAGAGCTGGCAGGATCTGCAGGGGGAGGCGGCGCGGTGTGGTATCCGCTGGCACACTTGGAGAAGGCAGGCCATTTGCTACGCATGCATGAACCTTCTCCTGCCTGCATATTTCCAGACAAAGGCGGACTGGTGAGGCGGTCCTGTCAACTGCCAGCACCTCAGGGTTGGTGGCTTGTCCAAGGCAGCTCTTAGGTCCCAGCAGGTCTGGAGCAGTCCACAACTACTTTGCAAAAGCGACTCTTTCCAACTCTTTTCCAACTCACAAAATCCAGCACAGTCTATGAAGGGATGAAGGTCAAAATAATTTATATCCGGTGCTTTCCTCTTCTCTCATCACCTCCTTTTTTCGCCATTTTCTCTGGCCAGTCACAAAACACCAGCTTCCTCAATCTGACAACAATGCCAGTACACTGAGTTGCAGGAACTTAGCTAATTGATTTAAACAATAATTCAGAATATTTTTCCTCATTACTCCTGTTCCTGGGCTGGTGAAAATTTGAAGTATTCACTGCAAGATGAAACCACTATGGCTTTTGGATATCATCCTAATCAGTTTGTTAATGTTAGTAAATTTTATTAGCACATACTGAATCAGCAGATGCTTGATTCACTACAAGTGACTGTGATTTATTACAGTGATGTGTGGAAATCTGAGAAACAACAGTTCAGAGTACAAACGTAAACATTTGTGGCAAGAGGGATATTGTCTAACACTGAAATTGTTGACCAAACCATCAGTTATTGCTGGTGCCCAGATCTCTGTTCCTGCTCATTTTGAGGCATATATGCTCCCCCACTCCCCCATTACAGTTTTTTTTTTTTTTTTTGTGGGTGGGGAAGAGGTATAAAATACAGTTTATAGTTTACAGGTACTTTGTGCCCATAACATATTTTGGAATTGGACTTCCTATATATTTATTACGGGTTTGCTTTTATTCCAGGGAGGTTTGGCCTTGACTGGCCTCGGTCTCATTTTTCTTGCAGCATTGTGCGCAGCAATCTCTTTCCCAGTTCTAGGAACCTGTTCATGGCTTTGAGACGACACATGATTAAAATTGTATCTTAGAAAAAAAGTGTCATCTGAGTTTCTTGAGATAGAGTGTAAAACTAATGAGGAATATATTAGGCTGGTGAAAAACCACCTGGTTCAGTTTAAGCAGACACTGGTATAGGAGAAAACATTGTTTTGGCTACTTTGAATAGACAATGTGTTTCCAGACGGAAGCAGGCTATGAAAGGGTTTTTAAAAATACATTTCATACTACAAAGTTCCATGGTGATTTTGTTTACCCTGCCAGCTAAAAACGCAGACAGGAACAATATTTTCAGAAAGAGGAAACTGAGTAGAAAGAAGTACCCACATACATCTTGCACACGGGAGGCTGCTGCAGGGACCGTGGTTGTTGTATGATGAAATACAGCAGGAACCCTTGTACTTTTCATGTGAACTGGAGGAATGAAGAATTTCATGGGGCAGAGATAGGGCTAAGAGTGGGCAGATCTGGTTTGTAAAAAAAAAAAAAAAAAAATCAACTAAGTATGTGATGGAGGGAGATGCTGTGAGGAACTGTTAACTCTCCCAGGAAAAAGCTCCATGCAGCCTTGGCCTGATCAGTGTTGGCAAGTGGCATCTCTGTGGTGCCTAGTCAGGTACCAGCAAGGGCACCAGCTGTGGTTGAGGCAAGGGGGGTAGTGATGCAGGGGGTCCAAGGGACTGCAGGACACCTCTGCAGCCTCCAGAGAGGGGTTCTCCTCAAGTAAGGAAGGAGTGACGAAGGTAGCGCTGAGGTA
The DNA here is from genome assembly GCA_038380795.1 of Pyrocephalus nanus. Classification (NCBI taxonomy): domain Eukaryota; kingdom Metazoa; phylum Chordata; class Aves; order Passeriformes; family Tyrannidae; genus Pyrocephalus; species Pyrocephalus nanus. Next base: position 60,514,942 of record CM076263.1, on the reverse strand, counting down.
GCAGGAATCCTTACTGTGGATACTTCTCCCTGTACTCTGCCCAAGAGAACTTGGGAGTCTGAGGAGAAATGCTGACAATAATAGCCAAGTAAATTTGGGCAGTTACGAGGCTGAATGTCCATGGGGGAAAGCTGGAAGGTAGTGAGCAGGAGAGCAGCAAAACAGCAAATGAAAGGATGTGCTATGCCAGATTTCCCATATACTTCCAGATGCTGTTAGATGGGATGGCCCAGAACCAAAATTGCATCAGGGCTCCTGGGTGGCCCCTTCAGACAGGAGGCTGGGAAGTGTGGGTGGTCCTTCAGATTATTGTTTTGGCAACACTGCAAAGTTGTGTAAGAAGAAAATTCATTATTTCAGGAGTCAGAGGTAAGCTCAGAGGGGAACTTGTATTCCCATCAATATGGTCAGTTATTTTCTTTTATAAAAAAGTCTATCAGATGGCATGGATTTTGACAGTTCCTGCAGCTGTTCCTAGTGCGTGTGGCTGGGACATTGTGAATTCCTCTGTATTGTCCTTTAGGAATACAGGCACATGATCGACTTGCCCTCCACTGGGAGAGCATGGGAGTTCAGTGCTGAGGACATCTTATCTTTGGGATCCTGGGTTTGTTCTGCAGATCTGGACTCTCCTCTTTGGGGCCAGAATGTGGATTTGAAGTTCTGACTTCACTGCTGGGGAAGGTGACATATTTAGATGGTCTTAAAAAGCTTTTCATCCTCGTCCTCTTGCTTTCATTCCTTGGTATGTGTCGTGGTTTTGCCCACTAGCCCATCCCTGGGGCTGAGAATGGTTTTGTCCAGGTGATTTTCGGACAAAAAAACAATAAAAAAAAAATTCAGTAATGCCTTTGCTAATTACATCTTTAAGAAAACGGAAGAGAAGCGTGTTGTGCAGTTGAAATTAGGGGCAGCAGCCATGTAGGGGAGAGAAGTGGCAGGCCCGAAGAGGGCCAAGGCCTTCTCCTCCCCTGGCTTGGGCCAGGGGGGCAGGTGTAGCACTGAAGCCTTCCCTTTCTCTCTGGTAAGAGAGTGAAGAAAAAAAAAATAGTTTAAAAGACTGACTACTTGGACGAGAAACCGCTGCAGAGAAATTCCAGCGAAGAGATATGGGACTTCCAAGGTCGAAGCTGGCAGCCGGAGGAGAGAGAAGAAATTCGAAGGGGGGAGAGCTGCTTCTTCCCTTTTCGCTCTCTCTCTCCAGCAGGAAAAAGACTGAAAAGTAATCCCTGCTACTTGTAAAAGTTTATTGGGGTGAAGACACCCCCCCATGTGGCTCACAGAGGAGCTTGTGAATATACCAGAGAACCGAGACTTCATGAGAAGGACTGAGATGAGGCAGAGTCCTGCTGAAGACTTTGTGACCCTTGAAGGGAACGATGTTTATGCCGGAGCAAGGACAGCTCTGATAAGCTTAGGATCTCAGTGAGAGAGATCCATGCTGCTAGTGCTAGAAATTTGTTATCCTGAGAGAAATGAAACTCACACTGGAGCGAGACGACTCGGGTGAGATTGTGGGATCTGTGTGTGGGATCCATACTGCTACTGAAGATTTATAACTTTAAGAGAGAGACAGAATCTTATGCTGGAGCGAGACGGCCCATGTGAAATGTTGGGATCCCCATGGAAGGAAGACCCTTCAGGACCTGGGTAACCCCCAGCCTTTGGTCTTAGCCCAGGAGGGGGGTAAGCCCAACCCTAGAAGCTGACACAGAGCGAGAGAGAAAAAGTTCCAGCTGCAACGAGAATACTGCAGAGTTACTGGAGAGAGAGAGCTGGAACTCGGAGAATGAAACTACTTCTCCTTGGACTGGTATAAAGGGGGGAGAAGTATTTCTGTAAATATATAGCACTTTAACTTGAGTAGAAATTGTTGTAGATAAAATTCTTTAGTTTTTAACTTCTTAGTAGTTTTTATTTTACTAGTAATAAATATTCATACAATTTTCCCCAAGTCATGTCTCTTTTATCTGCATAAACCTTCTCTCAACTAGTAGTAATTGTGTAGGGGGGGTGTGAAAGCGAAGTAACCCAGAGCAAAGCCATGACAGTATGGTTTGTGTTGCTTAAAAGTTTGGAAATTAAAATCCTTTTAATAAATTGTCTGAGGATCTAAGAGTTCAGATATAAAAAGAAGTAGACTGGAAAATACTGTGGTCAGGTCTCTGTGCTTTTTAATGAGGACAAATTGCATCACACTTGCACCTCAGTCCTTTGCACTCTCCTGGCTCATCACTGGCCTAGTATTTCACGCATGGTTCCACAGAGCTTTGTAAATGTGCTTCTGTGCTGACTTACGGGGTGTTTTAGAAACCAAGAACTGATTTGGCTGCACTCCAGCTCTGTTTGATAATAGCTCTTCAAGAGGAAATGCCTAATAGATGCTTATGAATGAATGAATTAGTTTTCTCTCTGGGTTTGTTTTTCCTTTTCAGGTCTCTCAGGCAGCTGCAGAGCTCCAGCAGTACTGTATGCAAAATGCCTGCAAAGATGCCTTGCTTGTTGGGGTTCCTGCAGGGAGCAATCCTTTCCGAGAACCCCGATCCTGTGCTCTACTTTGAAAACAGGTAATAAAGTCACAGATACCATAACAACCACTCTGATCTGAAACTCAAGCCCTTGCATGAGAAACATGACCATAGTTGTTTAAATGTTGAGTTCTTTGTGGAGAAGTGTTTATCATTTCCCTGCTGGCTCTGCAAATGGTTTTCTGTTTCTTTTAGGTGTGGCAGTTGAAGCACGTCTTTTTCCCCACACTCCTTCTAGAAGTGTTTTGTTTGTGAGCTGGGGTTTTTTTTTGTTAGGATGGTTGTATTTTTGTGTTTGAGCGACGCTATAGTCCTTAGCAGCATCCAAATTAATTAAAATTGTCTAAGACATACAGCTGTGTTTGACATAGGCAGACCAAAAAGACAAGTCACATCCCCAGCCTGGGGAAGACAAAGCTGTGGCAGTTGCATGTGTTATAATGACTAGCTTGCGGCTTAAGCAAGAACCTTGTTAAAATACATTTGGTCTTCAATGTCATATTGCAGTTTATTTGGCTGTGTCGGTCCTTAGGCTCTTCCTGTTCTTACTGTTGGTACAGCACCAAAAGCGGTGGAAGCAAAGAGCTGAGGCACTCTGCAATCACATCCTTTCTCAGCGCAGGTCTGAGGGAGGAGCTACTCCCCAAACTCTGCCTTAGTGCTCTGCCTGGCTTGTTCCCATGTAACACCTGCAGAGCGGATGGGTGGGTGACCATCCAGCATTTGCAAATCTTTGGGATCTGATTCTATGATTCCCACTCTGGCCTCTCCCATTAGTTGCACGGTGATTGCAGTAGGAGAAAGAAATAGCATGCATGTCAGTAGTCTTAGGCAGGGCCACACCTTAACTTGGAAAATCTATTTCTTTTGTGTGAGAAACGAATGTGGAAGTAGGATATTCAGAAGGATTACTTTCTTCAATAGAAAAAAATAAAAATAGTTGCTGCTAAAGAGCTGAAAAATCTACAGAGAGAGGAAGAGCCACTGAATTCTGTTCTTTCTTTGAGGGTGCTGTCAAATAGAAATGGAACGCTTTCTTAAGGGCAGACTTGAAGCTACAACACAAAATTCTTGTAAAATCTTCCCATTCCTGAGCTTGCAGTTGAGCTTTTTCCTCATCAATAGCATGGCTTTGATTGTTGCTACATAGGTTTAAAAAAACAGGATTGAACCTAAAGTGAGAGAACAACCGACCATGAGATGCTATTCTGGAAAAACTTGGCAGAGGAGAAGCAAAAGTAGATTTTCTTAATTTAGGTGCTACCCTTAATTATTCATGCAAATAAGATAAAATTGATAGTGACTGTTGCATGTGTTCTTCTGTTATAGAAGCAACCTTTCTACCTTATCTTTTTTTGGCAGTCTCTGTGTGTATGGATGTATGTATTGTAGGATGCGACTATGATCCCATCTTTCAGATAGGTTACAAAATATTTTCTCAAGAGTTTGATGATTAATTTATTATGCTTTGAGAAATGCATAGCTCAGTGCAGGATGTCATTTAGTATTTTTTTGCTGCTGGAAAAAATATGTAGTTTATTATTATTTTGTTATCTTAGGATCATAAGAAAATCAGAGCAAAGTAGAAAAGCCGAAAAGCAAATGTTATGATACGCGAAGGTACCAATATCCAACAAAGAAAAGTAGTTATTCACGTTTTCCTCAGTGCAAAGGACCTTTTCTGTTGTAATTTGTAAGAGAAATGTATCAGCTGAGGAAGATGGCATTTAATAAACCTTTTCTTTTTCCTCTTACAGGGAAGGTCATCGGAGAATTGCCTTCAAGCATGACATGAATAATAACCGCCTTTCCTTCACAAGAAAAGTCTCCCTTTGTGTCCTGACTTTTATGTGGCTAAAAACAGTGTCCTAGATATTTATTCGTTTGCTCTTCTGAATCTGTATTTCACTGTCTTTTGGTAATATTTTTGAAGTTTTTTAATATAACTCATCATAATCATCACCACTGTCACTATACTATGCTAACTATACAAATATTGCTTAAGAAGTTTACATTTTAGAAATGAAAAACATGTGAATTTTTCTAAATTACTTACTTTGATCTTGATAAACTGTAACACCAGAATGATAGCAAAAATTATTTTTTTTTCCCCAGAACAAGCCAAAACTGAATAACTAGGGTATAAAGCTAAATGCTGTTAGTGCTGAAGTAACGTTCTCAGGGGGAATTTTGCTTCCATTAGCAAGACCTGGAGCCAACTTCATTTTTTTTTTCAATTTCATCTCGGTGCATAAAAGACACGTCTTAGAAACTGCTGGACACAGTTTATAGCACAGGCTTGATTTCTAAAGCATGTTTCCTGCAATACTTCTAATCTGTAATCCTTCTTCTAATTTGTATTTGTGAAAGTACTGTTATGGTAAAAGTACTGTTATGGTGGAATTTTCTTGTTGTATTTAAAATGTGACCAAACCGACACTAAAAATCCAGGAACACCCAAAGACAGTTGCATGCATCACTCTCAAGGTTTGCAATACATGAAACTTATGAAACTGTACTTGGTGATTTTTCTTCACTTTTTTATAGATCACTTTTACAAGGATAATTAACTTTTTTAATAGGTTTTTAATTTTGTCTACTTTGTATTATTTGTATTAATCTTTTAGAAGTTTGGAAATAAAATTCCTATCCCTACTGGCTTTGAACTCATTGTGTAATTGTAACAAAGAGCAGAATCTGTAAGGAAGAGGGTACTTGGATTTTGCAGTGGGAGGGGAGGCCTCAAGTGCTTTCCTTTTTTGGGAAAAGAAGGTTGCCACTGGATTTTTAGATACTATGTCTTATTAATAGAAAAATAGCATTTATAGCTATTTACCGTTTTTGTAGTAATGTTATCAGGCTCACACATTTTGAAACTGTAAGGAAGAACTCTGCAGTCTGAGTACTTAATGCTCATTAATGTTAACTGAAGTGGGGCAGAGGGTGTCCTCCAGGCTGCTGTCTTTGTCAAAAGATTTTCATGCTTGCTGTCCTGCAGAAAGACACCAACATGACAGCTGTAATACTGCCAGTATGTACTGTGCCTCTAAATACACATTCTCTTGAGAGAACCTCTGTCCTTAAGAGCCATTCTTTGCTCTGGCTTCCTTTCACTGTAAGCTATTTGAATATGGCCGTTTTTCTTCTAGTACTTGACATAGGTATGCACTGCTGAGGTCCAGAGAAAGCATAGTTATTCTTGCTTGCACAGAGGCAAGTGAGGTCAAAATGCTAAAGTCAAAGGTACTGGTGATCATATGCATCAAAAGGCTTGGGACAGCCTTCATCAGGCTGCTGGCCACTCCCTCCCCAGCAAGCCCTTTGTATTTCTTTTACCTCCTGTCATAAAACCTCCCCTCATTCCCGCAGCTGTTTCTCTCCCGACCCTTATCCCCCCCAGTGTTGCATACCCCTCCTGGCTTAGTGTCTTCACTTGGAGCTTTTGTTCTGGCGGGGCTGCTGAGCTGGCATAAGGAGTAGCCAAATCACAACGTGCAGCAGAGAGCTGCTGGAGAGCCAGTCAGCCGCGGTTGGCTCTTGGCTGCCCTGCCCAGTTCCACTTGGTCTCTTTTCAGCAGGAGCACCAGCACTGTGAGCACACTGCAGGTCCTGGCTCCATCAACGTCTTTCACAAGCAGTGGACAGAAAGATCCATGCAGCAGCTGTGAGATGGATTGGGAACACTCCACCCTGACTTTCCTCTGAGCATGGTGGTTATTCCTCAGACACGGATTCCAGCCTCTCCAGAGGAGTGTGGCTGCTGCACCCCTTTGCTCTCAGGGCAAAGCTACTGGGTACAAGCAGGGAGAGGACTGACAGCAATGCCACCTCTGCCCTCCCAGGCCATGTGCTGTGACAAGAGTTAAATGTCAGAATAAGCTCCAGAGTGGGATTGGTTGGCACTGAGGCTCTTGGGTTCCTTTTGGGAATCAGTGTGGTGAAGCATGCCACTGCTGGTCATTTTGTGCTGGCTAGATGAGGCAGCATTTTAGCGGCTCAGATTTTGCAGGTCCTCCTTTCTAGGTGTAGCCAAGGAACATGACAATGAGCCTGGGCAGCTGTCTGCTTCTGTAGGCAGCAGAATAGGTTGTCTCTTACCTACCCAGTCTACATGACAGCTGCAGGTGTATCTGGGTTTGCTTTACTGTGCTGAACTCCACACTGCAATGGCTCAGACCAGGACAAGCATCGCCTCCTGCTGCCTCTGCTTTAACAGGTGTAATCTGCAGTGGGGTGGAGAGCTGTGGGCAGCATCCTAGATCCCTTCACGGGCTTTACCAAAGACCATCCAAGAGGGCTGTCTGTGGCACAGAGGCCTTCACACCATCTGATGGCAGCAGGTCCCACAGGATGCCCACAGTAAAGCACACTGAGTGAGTGCACACATCTCTACACTAAGTGGCTCACACGAACCATAAGACCCCCTTTGCTCACTGTCCTCTCCCTCGGTCTATTAGGAAGACTCTTCTCCATCTACAGGTGCCACCTGCTTGGTCATAAAAAGTTTACCAACCTGTTCCAGGAATGGAGTCTCCCTACCTGCTGATGGACGACTGGTGGCATGGTTTTGTCTAAGAGCCAGTTGCTTTCTAATTCTTAGTTATGGATGCTTTGGGGGGTGTGTGGGGAAGCACATTTTTGTAGTGCCATAGTAATTTTACCCTGCATTAAAGAGAAAAGGGGGAAGAACATAATATACGATAAAGTTGTCACTGTGTCCATATCTGTGAGAGATTGAGACTTGTCATAAACAAATACAGTAAAGCAGCCTTTGCAAACATTTTTCTTTATTCTCTACTACACTGCTCTTAACTGTACATTGACATTTTTTCTACCTAATGGAAACTTAATGCAGACAGCACTTGAATTTTCTTATTTAATGTAGACAACATGCCTTTGTTTTCAAAGTAACCTATAGATTATTTAACCTACTCTTTCACAACTTTCAAATTTCTGGTGTCAGCCTTTGCCTGTGGCAAAGGAAGACACAAATACATAGCTTGGCACTGGCAGCTATAATTTTCTCCAGCTGTGGTCTTCTGTGACTGAGACTTTGTAGAGCTGCACTTTAAAAGAAGAGATTCCTTGTTCTAGCAATCTGGCACGTAATTTTGAAGAAAGGAGTCAAACCCATGATGCAAAAGGCTGAAAATAGTTAGGTCAAATGACCACAAAAATGGGCCAGAAATAGTAAGCAAACTGCAATTTTTATTAAAGTCTTTCTCTTATTCATGGAAAACCTGGCTTGCTTGCTATTTTACTAGAAATCTTTTTATATTATCACTTGTGAAAGGTATTTTCTAAAGTCTTGCTAATAACGTGGGTGCAAGTAATTTGGGAATATTACTATGAACCAAAATTGTGAGTAGTGCTGTCATCATGGTTTTTATGAGCTCACTTAAAAATCAGCACTCTGTTTTCTCTGAGAGACAAAATCTTCCTCCCCTAAGTGCTTTTTTCATTTATCCAAACAGTGAATATGTGCTTAATGAAGGTTTCATGTCAAATAAGTTTTTTCACTGCAAGCATAAACCATAAAATTAGTAAGTTTTTATTTTCTTTATTTACTTCCCCCCCTACACCTTTCTGTAACTGCATCAAACTTAAAAAGGTTTGTGAGTTTGAAACCTGAATCATCTCAGCTGAAGGCCATTGATCCGACAGAGACATCCTGGAGCTGTCAGGCATGCCTGTGCATTCCTGTAGCAGAATGCAGCTACTGTCTACCATTGTTCCCACACATATTTCCAGTTTTGTTGCCAAATAGTTTGATGGAAAGTGAGGGTTTGGATACTATTCTATCTGCTTCTGTAGCTTACAGCTGAGAAAGCTTTTTTTCCTTATCTCTCACCCCTTCTAGCTGTAGCCTACAATACCTGGAGCTCCCTCCCAGATGACTCCCAGGTCCCTACTTGCCAATGCACTTCAGACGGCTGAAAAACATGGATGCCAACCAATGGCCTCCACCAGGTTATGCAGAAAATGAGGGTCACAGCTTAGTTCCCTGAATCAAATCTGTGGGCATGCTAAATTTCAACACATGCTTCACATGTTATCCATAAAACAAACAGACTTTTTTCTGTAGCTTAATTGTGATTAGAGAAGTTCAGGAACTAATCACATGGTTCCTAAAGGAGCTATCAGAATGAAGGAGTGGATCTGAACCCAACTGACAACTACAGAGAGTCACAGCTCTAAGAGCAAGAAATCTCTTAAGACTTCATAAGAAGCCTGGAGATTCTGGCAGATCCAACCCATTTTTACATTTGTAACGCTGCATGCTCAGGAAGCAAACATAGATGACTTGAAAACACCGTGAGCTTTAGTGCCTGTTTTTTTTACATTCATATCTTATTTTTTATATAAGGAGTGATAAAGTACCTTTATACCACCCATGAGAACAAACAGAGAAACAGTAATTCTCAAGCTTCAAGGAACTAGTGTGTTTAGTAACACTTTAAAAACACACCAAAGAATCATGAACTAGTAAGGATTCCCAGACCCTAATTTCTTTCTAAAAATTAACAACAATAAAAATTAATCTATTTCCCTTCAAAGAATTCAGGGATTAATAAAAATATATGTAATATGCAAATCCCCATTCCGTTCAAAAGAATTTAAGACGAGTTTGTCCATCACTTCTTCCAGGAACTCTTTCATATGTCAATCTCTTTTTTTTGAACTCTGATACTTCTGGAAATCCTGAATCTGGAAAAGAAGTAGAAGATAAAAAAAGCCCCATGATAAAATAAAAGTACAGCACATAACTTGTTTCACATATGTTTCATATGTTTCACATATGTTTCATATGTGTTTAACTTAACTTCAGCAGTCTTAACTATGTGTTTTTCAGAAGCAGTAAGACTCTAGCTTTAACCAGTACCCCTTCTATGAAAAGTATCAAATACCATAAAATAAAACACGTACAGATTAATATTAACAACTACTGACTGCTACTGAACAGTTTTATGCATATTCATCCTGTAATAAGAATATGTAAGTAAGGTCATATATAGTATGTATAAAGACCTTATAAAAATAAATAAATCAATTTACTCTATGCCTAACCACAATATTTCCAAAAAGACTTCAATGCTTATTTCTATTTTATTTCTATTTTATTCACTCAGTATATTCAGTAATTGTTGAAAGTGAATTCTTTTTAACCATTCATGTTCATATTTCTAAGTTGTTTAAAAAGCTACTTACATTCTTAATATTAAAGTTATTTTACAATAAAGTATTTGAGAAGTTGCTTATTCACAACAAGTTATTGTAAGAAAATTCTGTTTGGTCTTCACAAAAAGTATTGTCAGAAAACTCTGACACTGACCTAAGGCTTTAATCTGTTTGAGTAGAAATACTGGCTTGGCATGGTATCATTAATTGTCTGTGGTTTAATGACAGCTTGATCCAAAGCCTGAAGAAATGCCTGGGGAATATGTCTTTTTAACTTGACTCTCTACATATTTCTTAAATGTGGGATTTTACATTTCTTAAATGTGGTACCAGAAGAATCTGCCCTGATCTCTACTGAAAATACTGTATTTAAGATTTTATGCTATCAGTGCCCGTTACAGGTTACTGAAATACTTGTTAACTACTCAGCAATACTACAGGTCTCAATTTTAATCCCAAAGGAAAGGCAACAGGTCTGTTCAGAGCTTCTGTGTGAACATTTAAATTTACATAGGCTGAATATTAAAAGTTCACCATATCCAATTAACTTTTTCTTTCTTTACTGTCATAATTACCTTAACCAGTCCATGAAGCAGAGTAATTTAAATTAGTTGCTTATGTTTTCATGAATGAGTCTGATTTAATTAGTGAAAATATTTTAATGCTGTGGTGACCTTGGTATTCCATAAAAAGATTTAATGACAAGCAGCAACAGAGAAATCATAAATTAACTCATCTGTACTAGGCATTAGGCACTTTACTTAGCAAGCTTAACCTTGGATTTTTAAAAGAATGTGGCACCTCAGCTACAGAAAAGCAGAAGAATTTGAAAAATACTAAAATAAATGATACAGCAATACATGCTCTGACAGGGACTAGTGATGCTTTCTTAATTCTAAGACTCCATGGCTACATATTATGGCTTATCAAAAAAGGTATCAAGCTGACTATATCTGAGAAAGTAAACCATGGAAAATGAATATTTTGTATAAGGACTGTACATACTTCCAGGGTAAACAAAGTTTTGAAGTACACACTATAATGAAGAAAATGCTTTGGAATGACTTCAAGTGGAGAGTTTAGCCCTGGAGAAATTAGCTAAAAAAAAATATTCCAAGAATAAGGGAACTGTATGAAATAAACTTTTCAGAGTGCCATTTTTACTCCATTAGAACCAACAGCAAAACACAGCCATTAGAAGTATCTGAATTTCACTCTCTGAATTTGCTGAATCTCTTTTTTTTCCTATAGAAAAAATACTTTATAGGCTTTTTTTCTCAGCCTTTCATCCAAATTTATGTTTACAAAAGAATCTTTCCTGTTACTTTAAAAATAATTCTGGCACGTTCATCATCCATATTTCAGGCAAGGTCAAAGTGAGAAGAATCTGAATCTTACAGTATTGGAGAACTACACTTCTCAATATTTTACCAAGGAAAAAACCCAGCAGTAACACAATTCTAGTTTGTTGTGTTTGTTTGTTTGTTTGTTCATTTGTTCTAATATTCTTTATGCTCAAAACAGAACATGTTTAGGAATTTTTTATCACAGAAGAAATACATATGCAAGTAAGTTTTAGCAAAGGAAACATGTAACCGTTGGGTTAGATTGGTTTTAACCACTATTTGAAGAAAATAGAAGGGATAGTATTACTAATACTCCTTACAACTTTCCAGTTGAGTTACAAACAGAATTTCAGCAAATTCTGCTTGCTTTGGACATACCTGTTTTATTTTTTTCTTTTGCCCTTTTTTTTCTCTTGCCTTTAGACTCTCTACCTATTTGGTTAAAATTCAGATTTTGAAGCTCATCCGTGTCAACAAAGAAGTCGGAGAGGAAACCATCACATGCAAATGAATTACACAGGCCCGTGGATGAGGAGTCATTCCATGGGGCCTGGTCAATCTGAATTTCAGGGCTTTTAAATGTATCTCTAAATTCTTCTAGAAAACTCTTAGAGCTCTCCTGAGGTTCACAGATGTTGAAAGTTGCAATGAAATCCTCTTTTTCAGAGTCTTTAGAAGAAGGATCAGAGCCATCATGTACCCTGAACGGCTGTCTTTGAACACGAAGAGAATTTGGAACATCTAGATGGGCAAAATCTTCATAGTCCTTTGATACAGCAAAGAAATTCTGCTTCCTCCTTGTAATTACATCTGAAGAGCATGCATTCTTTTGCATACAGCTTGGAAGATCAGACTTAAAAAAACCCTTACAGAGTTTCAGTGGAGGAATTAAGGCTTCAGAATCCATATGAGTTGTTCCTGGTAGAGAAAAATTTGAAGCATTTTTTTTTTTGAGAATGAAAAATTAGCTGATTTCTCTACATTTTACAGAAAACCAAGATGCCATTGAGCATTCTGATTGAGTCTGTCTCCTCAGAATAACTAGCCTTACCATGCTTAGAAGATAAATGTTCTAATGCACTCAGATTTTTTCACTTGGTTTCAAATGAAACACATTTTTCTAGTAATTCAAGATATTACCTGTGCTGTTTAGGGCCTTATCAAGCAGATCTAAAGCCTGATTTTGTTTATAATCAGGACAGATTGTGTTGAGGTTATTCTGTTTTTCTGGCTGTGATGCAACTTGCACTGTTTTTTCTAGTGGAGCAGCATTTAGGTTGTATGAAGACATCATGTCACTAAAATGCTGAAACAGTGAAGTAAAAATTGAGGAATATTTATAATACCTGTCTACCTCTGTCAAACATGAAAAGTTAAACCAGTTTTAAGATTATAAGATGTATAAGGTTTTGTTTATCGGAACCAACACAGGAGAGGCATGTACAGTAGAAAATGTGCCACTGTCTTAAATCTATAGACAGGGTAAGTAATAGTCTCTATCTTGAAACACAGGAAAACCAGTGCCTTAATATAGTTTATTCTCTTTCATTAGGCCAAGACTGCAGGAACCAATGTCTGCAATGGATTGGTTCCTATCGTGCATCCTAGGGGAATTTAACTGAGATATTTTTCTGTTTTTTGTTGTTGTTGTGTTTGGTTTGTTGTTTTTTGTTTGTTTTTTTTCCACATCAATAAACATGGCTTTACACATATACAGTTATTACAATAGTAATTTGATATTCAGTTTCCAAACGTCTGTTCACTTGCTCCTTCACCTGAAGTAAATGCTTCACCTTAAATGAACAGTGTCCCCCAATAATTTTCTTGAATGATAAAATAACTGCAGTTTTTGCATAACTACCTTACTATAATCAGTCTATAGGTATCCCAGATTTGGCCCAACTCAAACAGTAGGAACACATAATTCTTCATCAAAACATCCAGGGCTCTGTAAAATGTTTAGTCCTATGAATTTTTAAGTGGTGGGTTTGTTATTGTGTAAAAGGGAAAGAGGGAGTTTTTAACAACATTTTGGATGTGAATGACATGCTAAAGTGTATAATTAATTTTCAAATGATACCAGGAAATGTGCATGTAGCATCAGATTAAAAAAACTCTAAACAACCATATATTACAACAGTGCAAAACAGATTGATCTAATACAAAAAATAATTTTAGCCAACCTTTAAAACTTTTTTTGGAACCTCTGGCAGAAGTTCCTGCAGTTGATCAAAGCTTACAAGAAACAGCCTGTTCAATGAAGATCCCTTCTTTAACATAAATTGAGCAACCAGAGGGTTTATACATGGAAAAGTAAGCAGGCATTTCTCTGTCTGGAAATGGAAATTATTTTGTTAGATTGATACCTGACAAAATGTTTCTCTCTTTTTTTTCTTTTTCTATAAAATCACATTTTTATGAATAGGTCATACAGTGTATCATAGAAGTAAAGCTTTCAAACTGTGAACTTTTACAGTTCAATTACAACTGCCTTTTTTTACTACAAATGTAACAGAGTATCATTTTTGAAACAGAGTGAGTGCGTCATAACAGTTTGACAAAAAGCAAGCACAGTCTGAAGACAATGATTTTCTGAAGGATAAAACCAGAGAATTATGTAAACTTGACTTGAAAACGCATTACCAGATTTACCATTAATTCTCCATTTTAAAGTGAATTAGCTAGAGCAAGATAAACTGACAAAACTGGTTTTGTTTTACAAAAGTTGTATTTGTAAAGAGCAATGGAACAGGTGCCAAATGCAGGAGTTGTTGGGGGGAGGGTGAATGCCACACACAGCAAGCTGAGAGCAGTAGCCTGTTATTAGTGTCAGCTTCCAGTTCCTGACTTTCATAAAGCTCTGTACTCAACAGATGACAGGATCAAATATCTTTAACAGAGACAAAATACATTGACTCCTCTCAGTTTTTTAACAGTATCCTTTATCTCTAAATTAGAAAATTATAATCCAATATTCCACACTTGAAAGGCCACACCAATATCTGCTTTATTATGCTTCCAAATTTTGCAAAAGCCAAGAACAATCTAAGCTTCACGAGAGTTCAAAGCTTTCACATAAAATGAACAAATCTGTATGTTTGACTTGAAAATCTTACTATCAAGCTACAGAATATCACTGATGGGCCTGTTCCAGCATTTGCTGTAAATACACAGTATCACCTAATGCATGAGAAGTTAAACAAATGTCTCCTTTGGAGTATTAAAGCAAGTCGGCAAGCGATGCCATTGACTTCGGCAATGGATCACCACTGATGAATTTGGCTTCCTGCCCAAGTGAGCCATGGTATGTTCATCTTTCACAATTAAATTTTTTAAACTTAGTGCCTAGAACTGTAGAACTGTACAAATTGGCAGACAAATGTGGAGGATAAAATTCTCTACAGGTTAATTGTGAAAGTCAGGGAAAGTCCAGGTTGCATCTAATTGTGCCGGTAAGGATGATGGAAACATAAATAAATAAATAAATAAATAAAATATATGTGTGCATAGATATATAATAGTGCTTATTTAAGTAATTTAAATAATATATTTTAGGAGAACAACAACAAAAAAAAGCCTAGAATTTCTACACTTTTGAGTCTGAGAAACAGGAAGAAAACTGTAAATTCATGGGAAGATAAGCAAACCTCAGATGGCAAGACAGAAAGCCAGGATTTGTCCAGCCACTCCTGAGGACTGACATTAGATGCTATCAAAATGTTGTCAGCAATCAGACGAATTATCAGTGCTGTCTCTTCGATCCCCGGCATAATAACTACCTAAAAGTGATGCATAATATTTTTGGTTAAAACTTGTAGTAAGGAGTGTCTTAATTTGCTACAGAAGTTGAGGTGAAAACTAAAGATGACTTGAACACAACAGCTGGTAATGTGGAGTAATTAAACTTGATCCATGCCTATCATGCAGAGGAACTCCAACCTCTGACCACTAGCCTGGCTACAAATGACACTCCTTATTTATGGAAAACCTATGCAGATGAAATTAATTTATCCTATAGGTCTTTTATATGTGATCAGTTTTCTGAGTTTGAAATCCTAATAAAACAAGCAATTCTGAGATGCTTAATATAATTTATGTAACACTTTGAAGGCGTAATTTCCACACAAACCGCATTACTGTGTATATGGCATGAAAAAAGCTTTGTCCGCTCTGTACATTTCATTCAATTAGGAATATTTTATATGAAATTTAATATGCAAATAAGTGAAAAAGTGCCAAAAAAGGTATTATTTCATTCGAAAATGTTACCAACATCAACTTTGTAAGCTGAATGAAAAGTCTGCCCCATTTTTTAATGCTGATTATTCTATATACTATGTTTTCTGACCTATAAAAAAAATAGTTGACTTGTCACATAAAAAAAGCAAACTAGAAAATTGTATTTGTTTTCTTCTTTTACGTCAGTAACATAATACTGAGCTGAAATTTCAAATTAAGACATAAGCAGGATTAATCTATGTTCTAATAATTTCTTAAAGGTACAGTCTCATTTTTTGACTCTTAGCCATAAAAAGACTTCAACGCCATTTGAATCTCATTCAACTGGTATTGCAGTCAAGAGACTTTTCAGTGATTTTAGCAGCACTGAATTAAGGTCCTCTCTCTTATTTTAGTAATTTTGAGCTATTTTATGTTTTTGATAGAATCATAGAATCAGATGGGTTGGAAAGGACCTCTGAGATCATCAAGTCTGACCCTTGATCCACTACTACCACAGTTGCTAGACCATGGCACTCAGTGCCACATCCAATCTCTTCTTAAATAACTCCAGGGACGGAGAATCCACCACCTCCCTGGGCAGCCCATTCCAATGGGCAGCCTGATGTAGACTGCATACTTGTTTGAGCTCTCTAGAAATATCGTACCAGTGAAGATCAAAATGGAAAAAAATTACCTTCACTTCAAACTCTTCTGACTTCTGTGTAAGCTCAATTAGAGTGGCATAAAATAAGACAAGAGTAAGCAGAGTATCTCCCTTGAGACTGTACCTGTAAAAGAGTTTGCCTGGACCATTAACATTTAATATGCACATGTAATAATTCCAAAACATTTGATACATGTCTTAATAAATTAAATTAAATAAATTTCAGAATACTGGTACAGTTTGTGAAAGGAAAATTAGGATGCATTAAGGGACTCATTGCTGAAGGATGGACTGTGAAGAAGAAAATGGAGTCAGCCCACAACAAAGCAAGTCCAGCCTGAAGCAAAAGGTCTGTCACTGGAGACACTGGAGAGAAAACAGAGAGAGGAAAAGTGATGCATGGGAAAATGAACTCTTGCTTATAGAAAAAAAGAGATAATAAAGGAATGCTTACAAACTATGTCAACAAAAGATGTTCTTCCATAGGAAAAGGAGAACTATGGATGCATAGGAAGAATACTTGAAGAATGTTTGCCTGTTGCAAATGATATATGGTGATTTTAACACAGTAATTCATAACTGTGCATTTGTAGGGGTTAATTTACTTCAAAGTTATAAAGAATAATTCCTGTGCGTCATATCCTTAGTCTTGTGAAATTTCTGGAACTGCTGATTTGGAATACACCTCATATTAGTATTGCCTGTTACTTCATAAGAAGCATTTCTTTATCTCTTTTGTAAAACTAAAAATATCCTAACTAAGAAAAAATATATTTGCTAACTTTTTCGGGGTCTCCAGTGATAACCAGTACTTTTGTCATGTCACTGAGTTTTTCAGTGGGACCATGACAACACTCTAACTCAGTGAAAAGTCCAAAGCTCTCTAGAAATATGAACTTACAATATTCGTATTGTTCTAAGAAGAAATGTATTCCTGCACGGAAGTTCAAAGCGTATCAACTTGTTTGAGTAAGCAACTTCCTTTAATGATAAGTTTGTTTTAAAAATACCAGGATAACAAAAGAATTTCATAACTTACTCTGAACTCAGTCTTTCTCTGGAATAGAAAACAATCCAACAGCATGTGTATTGGAGTGATAATGCTATCAGCCTCGATATTAAAGTGTCACAGGAATTCTCATAATTTAGTTCTTCCACACTCTACCATAGAATTTAAATGAAAAGTAAATAAATACATTACCATGGCTGTCCTGTCCTGTAATGTGCATTGCTATGTTATGGAGAAGTTAGATCAAACATAAATACAGCTAAATAATGTAAGTATTAAGGACACATAAGGGAAATGGGAGAACTAGCTAGCGTTCCCAACTTTTATTTTGTTTGATCTTTAAAAAGCTGATTTACTGCTCCATGGCCCTTCTTTCTTCCTGCAAAAAGGAAATACTGCCACTGACTTTTTTGGGATGTTAAGATTTTTGTAAACTTTAATAATACAAAATACTGATATAAACCTCTGAAGTACTTAACCTATGCAAATCATATTATACCTACACTAACTATATAAAGTACAACATCACTAATTTCAGTAGCATGTAGGAATGTCTGTGTTGTGCTTGCAATACTTATTGACTATTTTTATTATTTATCTATCTTTCAGAAGCAGTTCTTCTACCTGAAAAGCAATGTCTTCCTGCATACCAGAATTTAAGTATGCTATTGTTTAAACCATTATTTTTTATTAAAAATAGGACAAATTACTCTCTAGATTAATTCAGATAACAATCTGAAATGGGAAGAACTAACACTGGTAAGTGAATATAGCCACAAATACATTTAACTAGTTATTACAAAATTTCTTTATACAACTCTATTTTCATGTATGCATTCTTTATCTACATTTAATACAATCGAAGCACAGGTCAAAAGTTACACTTCTGTGAAGAAACAAAGAACACTTCAAACTAGCCAAACTGTCAGAGACAGAATTTTGGAGTTAATGAATTTGGAAATAATTTGTGATGTGAAAAAATGCATCAATTATATCTGATTATGAGGAAGAAAAGGCATGCTAGAAGCCTGCAGATATGGCCTAGAACTGACCCAACAAGTAACAGAAATTGCAAAATTGCACATAGCAGTTTCATTTTGTACCTGCAAAAAGATAGCAGTACATTCATCTATGGTCAACACCACATATCGATCTACACTTCCAAAGAGCCTTAAGGAGTAACTACTGATTCTTTCAACAAAGGTAATGCTGTACCTGAAAAATTAAAATTACTTTATTAAAACGCAGTCAAGTAAAATAATACATTTTTCTTAAAGGAAATTAACATATAACTCTTCATACACTGTTTTAACTTACAGACTTAACAGTCTTTTCATATCTTGATCTTTCTCAAATGCTCAGCTCACTTTAAGATACAAACAGTGAGCATCAATGTCACAGTGATTTAATGAAACATTAGTGGATTAATTCAATCAGGTTGCTAACTGCATCAAATCTGACCATATACAACCTTTGAGTTTACCAAAAAAAAAAAAAAAATTTAATACAAAAACTCAGATAGATAAATCAAGATATATACCTCGAAACTCCTTTTTACTACTTTTATATATTTAATTTCTTTTTCTCCTTTCATAGTGGTGCAGCACAGGGAAAGCAAACTGAGTGAAAACTCCCTGACTGCCATTGGCATGATTCTAATATTTTCTGAGTGGCTGAGAGCTGCCAGCAGCAGAGCGCTCTGTTGTGTTTCATTAGGAAACACAAGAGACCTGAACAGTAGGTAAGTCCCCTACAAACCTATATGGACATTAACAAAAAACTAAACTATTTTTTTTGGTGAAACTATATAGCTCTTTGCTCACCTATTTAGCCACTCCATCAGTGCTACAAGGAGTAAAAGTACCAAAAAGCATTACTAGCTATTTAGCTTGTGGCCACCCTGAACAGAGAATATGAGCAAGTCAGAGTTTAAAAGCATGTCAGATCATATGTTCAAATTTTAAATGTCAAAGATATATATATTTTTCCCCCTACTGAACTGTAATTAGACACAGCTCAGAAATGGCTCCACAGCTGACTCAAGGATACAGCAAAGATCAAGACTGGCATGTCTCTGCAGCAAGGTGGTGAAATCAACCACCTCTATCTCTGTCACTATGTGTAAGAGATAATGCTGCTCTTGTCTCTATTTCTTTCTTTCTTTTTTTCCTTTCCCCTCACATGATAAAAGGTACTTTTATGAGGTATTTATTACTGTGAAAGCAAAATTCAAGAAAGTTATGTCAAAGTAAATAATGCAGAAGCACAAT
Source organism: Pyrocephalus nanus (assembly GCA_038380795.1). Classification (NCBI taxonomy): domain Eukaryota; kingdom Metazoa; phylum Chordata; class Aves; order Passeriformes; family Tyrannidae; genus Pyrocephalus; species Pyrocephalus nanus. Next base: position 60,495,725 of record CM076263.1, on the reverse strand, counting down.
GATTTACAGCCATGACAGTTTTTGTACAGAGTATTGAAAATTAAGTTAATATTAGATCTGAATTTTAGGAATAAATTAGCCTTCGTTTTGAACTTAGCCTCTCCCAAAAGCTGTGATGCATCAGAAAATAAAATGTTTTAATATTGTCCACTTCGCTTTTTTAGCATAGGTCTAGTAGTTAAAAAGCAAAAGAAATCCAAAAGCAATTTTTATGAAGAATTAGATCCAAAGTCTTCCAAGCACCAAGAAGCACTAAAGTAAAATGTTTTCGATAGCATTATGATTTTCAGGGAAAAGTAGACAATTAAAAGAGTATTTTGATTAGAAGTACCAGTTCATTGTAACAATGAGCAAATTGGACAATTTCATTCTGTTTGACATCTGTGTGAATCTCCAAAATTAAGCTATCAGCTTCAGTAGAAAAGCTCTCTTCTTATCTCTTAAAATGCTAATAGTGTAATTGCAGAAAAGTACCTGATACCCAATTAGATGGCTAATACTTGATACAGTGGGACAAGATATATGTCCTGGAAATTGAAAAATATGTAGTCAATATGATGAAATAGGTCATTTTCACTTACTTGGATTCAAAAAGCTGAAGAATATCTGGCATATTAAGAAGGCCTTCAGTTGTCAGAAATACATATGGAATCTGTACTTCCAGAAGAAAAGAATCGCTGTGATTCCCTAAAACATTTTGTATATGTAAGACAATAGTTTCCTGAGCAAAAAAACTAAAGCTACATTTAGATATTTAAATAGATATAACTTATAAAACAAAGCTTTTATTAATCTCCAATAAAATAATTCCATTACAGGCTTCTCTCCTCCCCCCCTCCCCCCCAATTAAACTCTTCTGAGTCTCTTTGAAATTGGGCTTTATTTCAGACTTCTTTAGAACTACAACATTCCCTTAGGATGAGGAAGGGTGGATACAGCTTGTAGTAACTGTAAACAACTTATGAACTTGGCACAAGGGACTTATAAACCAACATGTACTACTACATCTTGGCCAAAACTAGGTTTACACTTGAATAAAAACACCATCCTATCTTGCTGCATAGATAAACCAGCTCTGTTTGCTTAGCATTAGCCTCCATAACTTATTACTCATTCTCTTCCACAGACACAAGAATGTCACATTTTAGGGAACGGAAAACTTTTTCTTTCATATGCCAGCCTGTTTATTACAATTCTGGAGAGCACTTACCCATTTGTATTGCTTCAGGGAGGGTAGTTTTAAAAGTCATGTAAGCAACATTCAGATTTTTGCAAAGATTTCTCCAGCAAGAATCTTCAGAATAATCATATTCCATTACTAATGAAAAGTGTGTCCAAGGGAAGTCGGCTCCAATTTGCTGATTATGTACAATAATGCAGGAATATCTATTAAGGCTTAAAAAAAAAAATCCAACAAAATGTTAGTAAAGTTAAGTTCAGGAAGAATTACCCTCAGAACAAAATAAACTCATTTTTACTTTGATAAATTATGACTGTTTAAAGTGAAGTACATTCTTAAAAAAAAGAAAAATTACCCTTCCTGTATCTAAAACTCTAACTTCTTTAAAAATTACTTCAAAAATTAGAAGCTGTAATTCTCCCACTGTAATTATCTTCTTGAAGCATTCATATTTTCCCACAATGTCATAATTTTCCAATTTTTCCCTTAAGCCCTTTCAGCACCTTTTTCTAAAACATGCAAAAAATTATGCTTCTCTAACCAAATTTCTCTAAAACATGCAAGACAAAAATAAAAGGTTAGGAATATGCACCTGCTTGTTCTCTAAAAGTTCATCTGAGCCTCAGCAAGCATTTTACTAGACTGTGGACAAAATAAAAATGAAGGTGTGGATCTATATTCTGAAAACTTCACTCCAGACTGGAAAGTCCCATGGAAATGAACAAAAGTAACTCAAGTTTCACTGACCTTAGTCCTGACTAAAGAGTTTGTTCTCAAAAATCAAGAATTTAACTTACTTGCTTATGATATCTTTACAAGCTAACAGGGTTCCTTTTTTCTCAGAATTCAAATCCACAGCTTTTAAACCTGCTTTAAAAGAATGAAACCCTTGATGAAATAAATGAGCCATTTTGAGTACAAATCAATGCACAGCAGTAAGCAGCAAATGTGGAACAACACAGATTATTGAAATTGTAGGTTCTACATTGCCTTTTTTGATGAACTTCCACACAATTTCAGTTTGTATTGTACTGTTGGGTATAATGATTTGGAAAATTCTGTCTGGGAACCCAAAGAAGAAGTAATGCAAAAAAGTTTCATGTCTTGCAAACTCACAACTCTATTACCTTAACATGAAAAATTAAATGGTAATGCAAAAGGAAGCACCAATGCCCCTTTATAAGTTTAATTTCTTTACATCTTCTATACATCTGAAATTTTACAAGTAAAACTGGAGGATTAATGTAAGAAGGAATATTGGCATAACACAAGTGCCTCTCTTCAGAAGGGTAGTTAGCTGGACTGATCTGGGTTTGCAATCAAGCCTTAAGATCTTAAAGCAAATAAACATTTTTCATTAAATATTATTATTAGTAAAAGCATTGCTAACATGCCTCCTCCCTTTCAAAACATTCTAAAAGACAAGCTTTCTTCTTTTAAAAGCACAGGAAATTTAACTTTATTTTTAGAGGCAAAAGAACAATTACAGTACATGACACTTGATAAGGTTCATGCAAGAAGGATTTATGAAAAAAGATTTTAAAAAACACTATGAAAGGAATCTGTGGCTTGCTCTAAACCTAAGTACAGGCTCAAATAAGAATTTTCCTGAAGCATATTTGGTTTACCAATATGTGACATTGAACAAGCTTGTACAAAAATTACTCATGGGTAAAATATTGAACTGATGAAAGCATTGCTTGTATCAGTGGGGATATGGGATATTGGAAACAGTACTTTTTTACCTTGAGTTTGCTACAGCTTATGCTGACATATTTAACAAATTAGCAAACAAGTGAAATAAGGAAAAATATGATCTATAACTACTCATTCAAGGGTTTATGCTGGGGAGTTTAGTTAGGACTTCTAAATTCTAATTGTTCTTAATTAACTTGCAAGGAAGAAAACTTGTAACCAACGATCAGCTAAAAGCAATGAAACAATCTGATCAAGACAACAGATGCAAATGTAATTAGACAATGAGCCATCCACAGCTCTTTTTTGTTCTCTTAAAGAAATTTTTGACTTGACAGATGAACTAATATTCTGCTGCAAAAGAAAACATTATATCAGAACCTTAATGAGGAGAAAAAAATTAAAAGACATTAAAAACAGTTCATGGAAGAGTTAGGAAACATTAAACTGTGAGAAAAATATATAGAAAGGTTCCTGATGAGGAGAAAAGGGAGAAACACCTGCACAAAGCATTCAAACAGGAATGCAGCAAAACGCAGATTAACAGCAATTTTTTCTTTCAAAAATACACACAAAAATTATTATTTACCTTCTACCCTAAATAACAGGTGAATAAGGGCTGCTTTTTCTCTTTCTGAGTCCATTCTTATAATGATTAGTATCTGTAAGAAAACAAGCAGAAGAAACTCTAGTAATAATAAAAAATTCTTCTTTCAGCCTGCATACATCTTTATTTTTTGCACAGAAAGCAAGAGATTGATTAAACAGGTGGCAAAAATAGAAACCTTGGAGCTTTTCAGAATGACAGTCATAGAATATCTTAAGTTGGAATGGATCCGTAAGGATCATTGAGTCCAAATCCCTGCTCTTCATGGGACTACCTAAAACTAAGCCATATGACTAAAAGTATTATCCAAATGCTTCCTGAACTTAAGACAGGCTTATTGCTGTGACCACTTCCCTAGGAGTCTGTTGCAGGGGAGACCACCCTCCCAGTGAAGAACCTTTCACCCAGTGTTCAATTTTAACTTCCTCTGAAGCAGCTTCATTCCAGTTCCTTATGTCCTATTGCTGGTCATGAGAGAGAAGATCAGCACCTCCCCCTCCACTGCTCCCCTTGAAGAAGGCATAGACTGTGATGGGGTCACCCCTCAGCCTTTTTTTCCCCAGTCTGAATGAGCCAAGTGACCTCAGCTGCTCCTTCTAAGTCTTGCCCTTGAGGCCTTTCACTGTCTTGGTCGTCCTCCTCTGGACACACAAAACACACAAGTTTGATGTCATCCTTATATTGTGGTGCCCAAAACTGCCACAATATTCAAGGTGACACCACCCCAGTGCAGAGCAGAGCAGAGCAGAGCAGAGCAGAGCAGAGCAGGACAATCCCCTCCCTCGACCGGCTGCTGATACTTTGCCTGATGCCCCCCAGGACACGGTTGTCCCTCCTGGCTGCCAGGGCACTGCTGACTGAGATTCAACTTGCCACTGACTAGAATGCCTGGGTCTCTTTCCATAGGGCTTCACTCCAGCCTCTCCTCTACCACTTTGTATATAAAATCAGCACTGCCTCATTCCCGGTGGAGAATCTGGCACTTGCTCTTGTTATATTTCATACAACTGGTGATTGTCTAGCTCTCTAGTCTACCTTGATTTTTCTGCTAAGGCCTATCTGCCATCAAGGGAGTCCACAGTTCCCCCTAATTTCATATCATCAGTAAACTCACTTCATCCATTTTTTGATTCCTGCCTCCAGACCATTTATTTAAGAGCACTGGTCCTAAAACTGAGCCCTGGGGAACCCCACTGGTCACTGGCCATCAGCCTGATGTATCTCCTTTCATTTTAACTCTTTGAGCCCAACCCAACAGCCAGTTGCTCACCCAATGTATTATGGACTTGTCTAGATTTTTGATGGACAGGTCATACAGAAGGATATTGTGAGAGATAATACCAAATTTTTTCTAACATTCAAAGCCACCACATTCACTGGTGTGATCAACTTAATGACCTTGTCATAAGGGCAAAAAGAAAGGGAAGTAATTTCGTTAAGTAGGACTTTGCCCTTGTGAACCTGTGTTGGCTGTGGCCAATGACTGTGTCTCTCAAATGTTTTTTAATAATTCCCAGAATAACTTTCTCCATAATTACCAGACACTGAAGTGGGACTGACAGTTCTGTAATTACGAGGGGATTCCTTCTTTCTGTTCTTGAAAACTGGGACAACATTTGCCAGCTTCCAATTAGCTGGGATCTCTCCAGACTCCCGAGACTATTGAAAAATAATGGAGAGAGGTCCCGCAGTGACATTTTCCAGCTCCTTCAGTACTTTGGATGAATCCCATTGGGCTGCATAGGTCTATGCACAGCCAGCTGGAGCAGCAAGTCGCAAACAAATTCAGAGTTGGCTGGGAGTTCATCATCATCCTAAGTCATAGTCTGCTAACACTGGGCTCTGAGGGTAGCTCTGTGGGGCCTACCATAGGAGTAGAAGACAGAGATAAAAAAGGGTAATGAGCATCTCTGCTTCACCTACTTCGCTTTTTGTGAGGTGACCAACCTCGTCAAGTAAGAGACCATTGTTATCTCTGATTCTCATTTTGAAACTGACTTATTTAAAAATGCCCTTTCTGCCATCCTTCACAGTGCTGCTAGCTTGAGCTTTAATTGAGCTTTGACCACATAAATTTTGTCCCTACTGCAGTGAAAAACCTCTCTGTAGTACTTTCATGCCACCTGTTCCTGCTTCCAAAGTCCATATACTTTCCCACCTAAGTTCTAGAAGAAGATCCCTGCTGAGACAAGACAGGCTTCTGCCTTGCTTGGTTGGTTTTTTATGCCTTGGATATTTCCAGTGCCTGCTCCTGCACTGGGAAGAGATTGCTCTTAAAAAATGACTAGCATTCCTGAACCTCAATACCTTTAGAAACAGATTCCCCAGATATGAAATAGTTCCTTCAGCAGTGCAAAGTCTGCTCTCCCTGTATTCAAAGTCAAAGTTTTGCTGGTAATTTTTGTCCAACCATCAGCAATTTGAAAGTTGGGTGTATGTGTGCATTATTATAATGAATAAAGCTGTTCTAGAAGAAATATTAAACTGGGATATTTGTCTCAAAGTAAAAATGTTCTTTAAAGGTATTATCTAAAGACATTATACCCCATTATTACTGTTGCACTATACATATCTGTCACATTAGAGGCATTATCCTTATGGAGGCAAAACCTAAACTGAGGATATCTAGAATTCAGCCTGCAAGACAGTGATGTACTGGAGGGAGGTCCTGCTGAACTAATTAAGAGCTTTCCCAGTCCATAGACTGACAGCCTGACAAGATTAATTATGAGTATATGAGTATTATGAGTATAAATATAATAAAGATAATAAAAGATAATAAATCAAAGAGTAAAGTTTGGTTCTTTCTAAGCCAGTAGCAGCTTCTTTTTACAAAGGAAATGACCCATTACAATCCTGCATCAATAACAACTATGCATAATAAAAGGATAACCAGATTCTCATATTTTACATCATATAAACTGATATAGATGTGATATGGTAGAACAGTAAATGGTTCATTAAGTACAACATTTACTTCTTATTAAAACTGGAATACTCCTTCTGCCTATTCTGAGCTCACTGAAACCTGTCTCCAAATGGCAGGTCACCAAAACCTCCCTCTCTTAGGGAACAGTAAACAATTTATAATTGTGAATAAAATCATATTTATATTCCTACATTGCATGCATATGTGTGCATGACTTCAAGCCAAGGAAGCAAGACAAAACTCAGGTGAACTATAGTTAAAAATTTTAAAAAATCTAGTGGGGTTCAGAAGAAAAGCCAAATTGTCACTGAGCTGATATCAAGATGACAAAGTTCTCATATTTTCTAGTAAACATGGTATCAGAAAGCAAAATGTGTTACTTTGAAGAAAATTATGCTGAAATCAGCTTAGAGTGTCTGTTGAAGGACAGACACCAAAACATTCAACACCATTTTGGTTTTGTTGCTTCATTTCAATTTTAAATTTTAAAAAGGTGTACAATAAGCTATTATATTGTTCTTGTCAGGAAAATTTGATCAAAAATTATTCTGAGTTCTTACTGCAACTCTCCACAGAAACAAAAGAAGAATAAAGCTCCAGGTAGTGAAATATGGAATGTAGCTAAAACAAACTTGATTTTTTGGCTTTGTATCTTTTTTGGTTCTGTATTTAGCAGCATAAATTCTAATCGAAACAGTCAGGACACTTAAAACATTATGCCTTTTATCTTATCTGACTCATTATGTGACCAGTATTCTGTAAATAAATAATAAATATTTTGCAAAGATAAGTGGTATTTTGCACTGCATGGTATCCCCCAAAATATCCACATATCCAGGAAAAAAAGTCTTTGGATAATCTGAATATCTTCCATAACTCTATCCTCCATGCTATAGCTATCAAGTATGCATATTTGCTTCTTATAGAATTAAAATAGTAGGAGATTGGCCTGATACACTGGTTAAGCAGAGATCACCTATGGATAACAATACCCACATACTCTGTGGTGTGTGTGCTCCAAGTCAGCTGTACAACTGCACAGTCATGACTTGTGCTATGATTCTTTCTGCGTCAGATGATTGAAGCCTTCAAATAAAAGGTTTTATACAATTTTCAGTAGCTGATGTGACACAATATACTTACCAGGGAAACAAAACCACCTGCAGAGAAATGAAGCACTGGCAATGTTAAAATTCACATGTATGTTATCTCAGGCATACGACAAGGGGAGATTTGATCCAACACAAACCTGCACTGCTCCTGACAGAGGTCTTAAAGTTTATATCACTCTTATTTAGCAGATAGTATGAGTTGGAAAGGTAATTATTAAACTTTTTTTTCCCATTAACCAGATCTTGTTAAAAGATGGTGTTATAAATATTCACATAGACTGGAACAGTTTTGTTTGCTTAGAGAAATTGGTTACATTGTTAACCTTAACACTGTGTTCCTGTCCATAACTTTTCATCCAATTTAACATTTCACACTGAAGGGCTGTTATTTTGGGATTTGTTTCATGCTTTTTCTGGCTGCTGTACTGTACAATCTTCAACTGCCTCCAGATGTTATTCAAACAGGATTCTAAGATGTTTTTATAGATATCCTTTGCCTTGGACAAATAACCTGTCAGTAAAGCAAAAAAAGAAGCAATTGCAGCAACAAAAGATAATTGTCAAGCATTGTGTTTGATCTGCACATCAATTTAAAATCTACATGAAGGCTATCTGTCACAAAAGCAGATGAAAATTTAATGTCTTGCCAAAATAGAGGGATACTATTGCCAGTAATCAGGTAAGTGAATGGCTTTTGTAAAACTGCTATATAGCTTCAGGTATTCAACATGACATTCCATGGCTGCAGAAGCAGGCAGCAGACCTGTTTCATTTAACTAATCTATATAGTTTATAATAAACAACAGCAGTATTTCTGTCATCACTGTCCCAATCTTCACTTGTCCTGTGTGTTTACCACTCTTCAGACTATCTCAACTAGTTTTCAACTCTGAATGATGCCTTCTGTATATAACTGGTGAACAACAATGGGGGTATTTGAAAATGCATACATCTGAGACAACTGTGTGACGAATTGCACAGCATAGCTCAACAACACAAGAAGAGCTGTAGTGAAGAATACAGGGCCTACTTAGAACCAGGCTCCATTTTAGTAAGTTTTTCTCAGATCTTTTTAACTTGTATGATTTCCTGTGTCAGCTGTTGCTGGGGTTTGGAGATACAAGTGCTTTGTAATTCTGAAATATCATCTAGGAGTGCTTCTGCTACAATAAACATCGGAGAAGTTGCTCATTTGTTTTCCTCCCACCCTCTTATGCTGTTTACAGTAATTGTAGGAAATAATTTTATTTAGATCTTTTTACTCATTCTGTATTTTTCTTCCTTCTATTGCTAGAAACATTTAAGGGAATACAAAATAATTTATTTTCCCTAAAGTTTCATTTATGGCAGATGTTTTGCATTTTACATCAATTTTAAGGAAACACCATCCATTAGGGAATAATTCAGAGTGACTAAAGTTAGATGCTCTGAACCACCTTTACTCCTATAAAGACAGAGGGAGTCAGACTTTCCTACAGGCATTCATAAATGCTAACTTCAGCTCTTTATGGATCTATTTTGATAGAGGTATCTGATGATTCACAATACACATCTATGACAATTTGATAAGCTCAGCATTATCATTTCAGGCATCAAACTGGGTTACAATGGATTTTCATATTCCAAATCTGAATAGTGGAGGACCAGAAAAGCTCAAAAAAGAGCTTCTGTGTAAGTGTTTAACTTCAAACTCTATGACTTATGATACATTAGATAATATTTCAGATTTTGCTTTATAGCCCTCATATTTAAGTACCTAATTTCCAAGGAGCCTAAGAATATTTTTAGGTGGGAAGTGTTCCAGACTCACAGAAGATAGATTGTAAATAGAAAAGGGACTTGCCATTTTTGTATGTTTCTCAGTTTCACACAGAGATTACAATGAAAATTTGTCATTCTGAGATACAACACATTATATATGTGGAAATTCATAAGAATGTTTCTTTGACAAATTAATGGAATAACACAAACAGAGGTATATTATTCATGAACAGAGCCTATATAGTGATGGCAAAGAATCACAGCTACAAACATGAAGAACAGACTGCAGAACACACACAAAGAATTGTGTTTCTGGGTACCATCATTTATTACCAAAAACAAACCTAATGCTGTGTCCAAGCCACATGATAAGAGCAGATCTCGAACTGTCACCAGCAGGTGTACCAGAGCAGCATGTCTGAACAGCATGATCTCCTTCTCATCTATTTTACCTTTACAAATAGAAGACTGAGGTGTGGTTGTGGTCTGTGTAAAATTTCAGAAATCTCACTGTACACACATAATCAATTTAAAAGATCCTGGTATCTCAGGATTTTCTTTAAACACACTGAAACATAGATAACCTTCAAAGCTCACATCTGGTGGTCTTGGCAAATGGCTTATGATGTAGCATAACTTCTCCCATGCCATCTGACCCAGAGAAAGTGGCACACAGGGAAGTGTTTTTGAGAGGTGTGCAGGGACAGATGGTGCTTGCTGGAGTAGGGGATAACAGTACCCTTGGGAGTGCCATTAAAACCTCACTGTTTTATTGCTTTTAGTAAGGCAATCTAAATATACATGGAAACTGATACATTTCCCATCTTTTGGTCCATCATACAAACCCTGCTGTTCACATTACTATTTCCTCATCTGACTAGTCAGATCACTACATTTTTCAAAGGCACTGTAACTCCATCTACCCTCTTTCCCAAACATTTCAGAACTCTTTCCAAAAACCCAAATTAGTATGGACTTTTTTTCATTGTCATTTCTATCACAGGCATAGCATTTTGCATCATGCAGGCAGGATGAAATATAGCTATTAAAAGAAAATAAAAAAAAAAGCACACAACAGCTTTTAATTTTAAAATCTAGCATGGAAAAATATTAAGTATTGTTTGCTGTAGAGGAAACATTTCTGAAGCATATGTAAAATACTTTAAATGAAATTCAATTAGAATACTTTTCGTATTGCAATATTGAGGTTAATAAATGTAATGTTGAACAACTAGGAGATATTAGTTTGGAACTAAAAGAGGAAATCAATTACTGTAAGTCTATAAGACAAACTGTTAATAGTTTTATCATTAATTTATTCAAGAATCTTGAATCTTGTGTCACCAGTTAAATCTGTATTAAAGAACAAAAAAACCCAGAGATGGTTTTTAAAAGACATACCTTGTTCAAAATTATCGCATACTACTTTTTCTTGCTGTTTTAAGAAAAACCTTGTATGATCAAATTTAACACTGTCAAAGCTCCAATTTACAGAAGCAAGAACACCCAGCCGTGTCAAATCTTTTAGTACAGGAATGGCCGCGTCTTCCAAGAGGCAGTATGCCTGGCACTGACTTTCTGCATAGCACAAGAAACAAAACATAAGAAAGTTTGATTTCATAAACTACTATTGGACAAGAACAGTCCAAAGACCCAGAAAACACTAACAACACTGAAAGCTTCATGAAAGCTGCAACTCTAATAGAGGAAGAGCTGCTCCCCATGGAGGTTACTGAGTGGTAGAATTAAGCTGATCTTCAAGGCAGGCATCCATGCTGTTCCATGCATTTCATAAAGAGACCAAACTCCATGACAAAAACCTAGGATTTTTTACTCCTGTGACTCACACTAAAATTGTACTATTAGTCCATTGTTCTACAGCCTGCTTCTTCACTGCAGATATTTTCAAAATGATAATTTTTGACTGCAGAAAAGCCTAATATTTTTCCCCCTGGTTGCATTAAAGGAGTCTTGCTTCAAAATTTATTAGAAAAATGTAATTAAAAAATAAGCTTATGGCTATGATTCCCATCACAGATGGAAATAGATGAAAATGCTTCTCTACTCTTTCACCGGTTCTGTGAAAGACATTCCCATTAAGCATGTGCTTGGAGTAAATGCATTTTCAGGGAAAACCAAACTAATCTGTACTAGGCCTGCAACTTCCTAGCACTGCATATGCTTGATTTGAGGCTCTAAAACAGCTTGGATAAATATTTTCTAGGTTATTCTCTACCATTTCTGCTGCATGAGAAAATTATTGTCAGTGCATGTTTTTTGATACAATTCCTTGTACAACAGCCAGAGTTCACAGGGTAAGGCCCAGTCATGTATCAATCCATAGCACATTTTTACTGTGTTCAAGACACTTCCTATCAAAATGACTACTGATCCCTTCCATCTCCAGTTCTGATTTACTCTGTCAGAGAAAGAGGTAAAGAATAATAATTGGAAGGTACTGATTGGCGTCGAGAGCTTTCATGTCCCCTAATTTAGATCAGACATAACTCAAAGTCTGAGTTACTCTTTTTACTTTGCAGGGGATTGGCTTTAGCCTTAGGATGGAATTCTATAGCCTGCTCTCACACCTGTGCCAAAATAAATATCCAGCTGTCCTAGTTAGAGCAGCCGGGATCAGTTCGTCACTGTATGGGTGTAACCCAAACTGTGTATTCTACACCCACTATGTCATTTCCCGGGAACTGTTAAAAATAGACCATCTGCGGCAGCTGCCCAGAGCACACCTGACCTAACTCCCCTCCAGGAGTCATTAGCACCTCCACACCCTGCCTGAGGGGTCATGTCTGCTAATGGGCCATCAAGGATTCCAAAAAGATCTCATGACTCACAATCACCCATTGTGGAACTCCCCACCCTGGGGGAGGTACTGGACATTCCCACTTGAACCTGAGTGTATATAATCTTGGGGTCTTGGGACTTCAGGTGCCGCTCCTCAGATCCAGAGGAGGACCAGAACCTCGACCAGACTGCGACCACCACTCTCATCAACAGGTTTTCCTTTCCTTTTACTTCGGACTCAGGTGGGCCAAAAAACACCATCCTGTTCGTGCCCCAGGGTGCTGGGTTATATATCCGGATTTTGTGGGTTAAAAGCAATTGTCTATATAATTGTATTTATTGTATTATTTTTATTAAATTGTAACTTTGACTTATAATCTCTTTTGACTTGAGTTCATTTCTCCCGCCAGTTTACCTTTAAAACAGCACCCACTTACTTGCAATGATTCTAGTCACAGGGAGCAGAAACTAAGCATAATAATTTATGCATTTGTGTAAGCAGTACTATCTAATATAAAATTATATTGAAAAGATGTATAAACCCATGGAATTGTTAGATCGTCAAGTTCAACCCTTAACCCAGCACCACCATGTTCACCACTAAACCACAAACCCAAGTGCCACAGTCACACGTTTGAATAACTGCAGGAATGGTGATTCCACCACTTCCCTGGGCAAGCAGTTCCAACGCCTGATCACCCTTTCAATGAAGAAATTTTCCCCAAAATCCAACCTAAAGCTAATCTGGCAAAGTTTGAGGCCAGTTCCTCTGGTCCTGACACTTGTTACCTGGGAGTTTGACCCCTACCTTCATATGGAAAAAAAATAGTATACCTGATGCTTGAATATTGACTGTGATACCATCTTCATTCTCTTGGGTTTTTTCCTCTGTTTTTACAATCCCACAAACAGAATCATCCTCTTTGTGAACATGCATATGTTTTTCTTCAGATTGTAGCACTAAATTATTAAACCACAAGTGAATATTTAGACACAAATATCACAAAACCAGATCAATGAATAAGAAAACTGTTCAATAAATTACTTTACATGCACAAAATATTTTAAATTTAAATAGTTTCTATGACATACACTTTTTCTCCTCATAAATTCTTTACTGTTTTCATGGGCTTACACAGTATGGGAAAAACATCAAGACACAAAACTAGATTAGGCCCTGTCTGCCTTCACAGCCCAAGAAATCAGGCATTACAGGACACTCTTCCTTAGTGCAGAAAAACAGCACTGGGAAAAATAAGTTGCTGGTCCTACAGTTCTAGAATACAGGTTCATAAGAAAGATCATATGCCATCTATATGGAGAAAAAACACATATGAGGGGAAAGACACTGCTGAGGAGGTGATACTATGAAAAATACCTCAGTGAGTGGGAGTAGAAAAGATTAGATACTGTAAGCCATCCAGAAGAAACATGGAAGATGTAAATGGGAAGGAAAAAAAGAAAGGAGAAAACAATTTTTCTACCATCTTCTACCTATCTTTTGCAACTTCTTATTATTTCTAAGTGGCCTTCCTCTCTTTCTGATAAATACTGATGCATGGGCTACAACTTCTGCCCACAAAGGTCCTTCTGATAGTTCTATCTCTTTATTTCCAAGAGGGGTTCTTATTGAATAGTTCTCTCCTATTCTATTTTTGAATGTCAATTTCCTCAGAAACAAACTGATCATACAGAAACAGAACGAAAAGAAAAAATGAATTTTTATTCTAGGTAACTTAAAACAACCTTTCTGATTTTGAAAAGCTATAGGGAGTTCAAAACTGGGTTACTGAACTGTTTCTACTACTTTCCTCCTCTATATTTTCTAAAGTAAATATTAAACAGTGATATTTAAAAAAAAACCCCAAAAAACAGTCAACAAAGAGCCCTACAAGAAGTGCTGGCATTTCAGAGTTAGATTTAGAATGACCCTTAATAAAAGCTTTTCATTATTACAAAAGTATGCAATAATTTATATAATTTCTACATCAATGTGTAGATGGGTTCTCTATGTATCAGAAATAACAGCCACACTGGGGTCGTACCTGTACATGTTCTAGTCCTCATTTAACCTACTTAAACCTCCACAAGCCTATTCCTGAATGTAACATAGCTTGTCTTTCAGTACATTTGGATCCCTTGTTAGGCAGTGCAGTTCTAATCATAGTTCACTAGATGGTAGCATAAAACTTCAGTTCAGGTACTTTGTTCTCATACTTTGTTCTCATTAAAATTTGGCTTGTTGCTTTCTGAGGCCATGAAATGTTTTATGTGTCTCTACCAGTGTCAGCAGCAGATTACTTTTACCAAGATATAATTTCCTCCACAAGCTTTAAATTAAATAAATATCCCAACTCTTTTCTATAGGAATTATTGCTGAAAACTTTTATGTAACAATTAATTATTATTATTATTATTTTATGCTGGGACATGTAACTAAAACACATATAAAAGTTCTTGTTAAAATTCTGCCATACAAGCACAAAAAACCTTGTAAAATATATTTTTAAAATATATTTTTATCCTGAAAATTGAATATGAAAGTATGTCTCTGCTGACTGCTATTTCATGACACAGACATTTCTCTTTAATAATAAATCAGGAAATTCTTCCACTTCTTTTCTTTCTCTGCTCTTTTGCATTTCTGCAATGCTGAACACATAGCCTGAGATTCTTTCCTAAGCATTGCCATCAACAAGAACAGGGCTATCAACAACTTGCTGTTTTTCCTAATGCCTGTTCTGCTTCATTGTTTGATGAGGTTTGCACCAAGGTAACCGGCTCAAATGAACAACTCTGGTTCATTGTCTAGGTTATGTTGGTTCTACAAAAGTAAGGGTACTAGATTTACTATTTGGTAACCACAAGGAATTTGATAACTCTTTCTTCTCCAGAGAGGTTCAGTGATCTGATTCAGAACATATGGACAGAGGAGTTCTTCAGAAGTACCATTTAGAGTTACTTTTGGAATAAACTCATATGTTTATTTTACGAAATACCACTTCCACCACCAAAAAACTAACCCATTCCAAATACAAAGCACTGCTCCAGCTAAATCAAACAACCAAATTCCCATAAGATATCTAAAGGAAAAAAAACAAAGGTAAGATACTTAGAAGAAAAATCAGCTTCAACTAAGACCATAAAAAGGTCACCATTTACTTCAAAGGATACATTTGCTAGGATGAACTTGCAACTACTGTAAGCAGTAAAACAGCAAAGAATTAAATCTGGAAAAAATGGCAGCATAAACTGGTTCTCATACCTTTTTCAGGTCTATCTACATAATCTTTTTCCTCTCTTTGTCTCAGTGTATGTTTGGATCTCATCATGATAAAGTTGTTCAGATCAGAATCATCGTTGTCCCATTTTGTAGCCAGTGCAAGTGATCCAGGCTTTTCACTACAGCATGAGCTGTCTACTTTAGAGGATATACCTTTACAGCTGACTGATTCAGATGGTTTGGGAGTTTTCTTTTCTTGGTTTAAGAAACAAATTGCCTCTTCTGCCTTAATCTTCCTGTTGATTCCTCCAGTAAGCTCTCCCCCAGATGTATTTGTGCTGTGAATTTTGGGAGATGACACAGCACTCATAGGCAGGCCAAAGTACTGCCTTTGAGTCTGCAGTGACAAGTCAGGATTTACTACTTTGTCCAGCTGATGTCTTTCAGCAGAAAGCAGTTCTTGGTTTGTCACAGAATTCTCTTCAAGCCATTCTGAAAAATAAAATTTAATTTATTCGCTGCAATACAGACTTTTTTCTTTTCTCTCTCCTGTTTAGAGAGAAACGACTTAGGATGGATTATAGAAAAATAATTTTTAAAATTTCTTCTTTCAGCCTTCTCATATAATTAAAGTCCACTTTCAGAAAACTTCCACTGACTAGTCCTAAGCAATAAAGCACAATATCGAGACACAGAATGTCATGCTATCATTCGAACAAGTTTTCACCATGGTATTTACTGATGTTAGATTTCCAGGAACTGGAATGCAGTACATTTCATTAGGAAGAAAAGTTATCAGACTTTTTTTTTTTTTTAGAGGGAAAAAAAGAAGTAATGAATGCAATCTGTTCCCTCTAAAGATATGCTTCAATAGAACTGCAATTTTTTGCATTGTGGGTGCACAGCGATATTCAGCACAGTAGCTAAACACTTATATGCAAAAAGCAGTTAACTGGAACTGTTCTTTCATGAGCAGTGTCTATTTGTCTCACAATATATCAATACATCATGTTACTGCTAATCCTTGGAGTTCTACAACCACAATTGGTGCCCTGTAGTCCAGCCATACTTATATAACAAAATCCAAATAACATTTTGCATTTTTTGTTGAAGTTTGATTATAAGCACGCAAAATGGTCCATGAGAAATTCTGAAGTTATGAGCTGTTCAAATTTGAAACCACTGTCAGCACAAAAACTCTGTAGCATCACAAAATAAATAGTTTTCACTGTAACACCCACTGACTTCTGCAGACAGGACTATGTTAATATCTGCTTTATTAAAATATTCCAGTGCAAAACTACTATTTGTTAAAAAATTCTCCTGTATGAACCTATTCTATTAAAAATAGTATGACTGGTGGAGGCCACTCTTCACCTGCATGGTAATAACTTCATGTACTTAAACACTTCTGTTCCCACAATTTGTTCTACGTTTGTGAAAGTACACCTTAACTGCAGTAGTGTTCATTTGGCTGTAAAACACTTTATTCTTAAAAATAAGATATATTTAATTTTCTTTGTTCTTGGAGGTATGTGACTATCACTGCCTGATTCTCTGTTTAGGCATCTATCTTTGCTTTTCTATCACTTTTTTTTTAAAAAAAGAAGGTACTTACTTTCCAGCTGATATGATGTAAATCGTGTGAATTTTTCTATTTCTGTAGGAATCAAACTGTTTGCATTACTGTCATCCATATGTAATTGCTCCAAAATTTCTGAGGCTGCTAGATTTAAACCCAAATGAAGCCACCAGCCCTTCTCTAGTGAGCTAAGCATTGGTGCTTCTATCTCAACTGGTAGCATTTTCTGCAGTTCTGTCAGTGAATGATGCTGAGGCACAAGGTCAACAGCTTGATGCTCTACAAAAACCCAGAAATAACATACAATATTAATAATCTAGAAACATGAAACAGATTGTAATTTTGTAAATAAAAGCTCTCAAGTATTGTGACTTACTATATATATCCGTATATCCATTGTTTATACTTCCATTTGTAACTCGGTGCCCAGGAACAGATTTAAGAGCAAAGAAGTTGACATTATCAGAGCAAGTGTACTTTTTACTTACTGAGTCTGTGAGTGAGATCAGGTGGGAGTTTAAATTTTTTTCAGATCTAATAACATGTAGCTGCATTACTAAAGTGACAAATTATCTTGTTCATTATGTATAGACTAACCTATCATGCTTACAAAGACTTAGCATAATCCTTACCTGAAAAAAAGCTAACTGAAGTACTAAGGAGCATATTGTACATTATTTTCAACTGCAAATCAATGCACAAATTAATTGGACAACATAATAAGTCAATATACATAACTTAATTGTGAAACTTGTAAAATGAAAACAAATAAAATGAAATGAAAGAATAATGGTAATGCACATTCTGGTGCTGTCATAAATACCCCACAGCTTATTTTGGGTTTGTGTATTTTTCTTCCTAACACAAACTCTGCTCTTGTGAATTTATAACATTATTTTCCAATAAATGTACTCTTCTACTGATTAATAAATTTTTTAAACATTATTTAAGGGAAAATAGTACAGAGGAAAGAGTTCAACAGATTAACAAATTTTTAACAAACTGTTACTATAGTTATTGTATATAATTAGCAGTAGTGAGCTGAACACTGTCAAAATAAAACTCTTATTTCACTCAAACTTCCTCCACTGAAGGGTACATGAAACACCAATTTCTGTGTTGCCATACTGTAACTTTTTATATTCACTAAAAAAATCAGATAATCCAAACTTTGGAGGCTTACATTAATTGGATAGTTTTCAGTGGCTCTAACAAAACATGTGCTCTGTAATGTAACATTACCTTTTCTGCTGTATTTCTCTGTATACATGGAACTTGTAACATCAGTTAGAAATCCTTACCGACAAGCAAAAGAGAGCTCATATTATCCCGATACTTCTCTGACTGCCATACCAAAGACTCTAAGTATTCCCTAGAGGGCCCTGCAACCAAAATACTACAGAGAACATAAAAAAAAGACTTGCAGTTATGAAGTTTCACAGCATTATCCATTGAATTTTGATTTATATAAAACCACCTTTTAAAGATCTACTTTGTGTTTAAATTTTCAGTTAATTCATCCATTCTCCCGTTCATTAAAATTTTTGTTCTTATCCATATAGAGGAAACAGGAAAGAGTGAGAGGACCCATCAAGGTTGGTTCATGAACTAAAGTGGCACAGAGTGAGAATTCTGCCTAGACTGTGGTTCCCTCCCCAAGGGAATATTTAAATTCTTTGTGCATATGCGAGAAAGATAGCAAGGCAAAAAATCCTAGTCTCAAAAACAAGATGAGAAAGAAAAAATGAAGCAGTCCTAATCCTACGGCAGCATGAAAAGGCCCAAACCCCATTACTGGAGGATATCCCCAAAACATGGACAATACTTCCTTCTTGTATCTCTTCCAGAGATTTTGTAGGCGATGCTTGTGCAATGTATGTATTTTCCTTATTTATAAATGTATACATACACACACATATGCGCTTGCTAAATAGAGAAGTATTTACTATTGTCTACTTCAAAAAGGAGACGGCATTTTCAGGGTACTAAATCCCCCCAGAGAAAGAGGTCTACAGAGGCCACTGTCATTTCCTTTTTCAAGCTCCCCTGGAAAGCCACAGATATGGCCCGTGCACTCAGTCACTCTTTCACACAAAACACAGTCTATAGGCACATCAATCAATATTAAGTATTGATTCATAATAAAGTGTTTTTTTTAATAATTTTGAGGATTTTGGATTTAGAGTATTTATGACAGAATTTGTCACTACCAAAGTTTCATTACCTGTTACCAGAGAGAGGAAGAAGTTCTTCCTGAAGTCCTCTGCACAGAAAATTAAACCATGAACTTTGTTGTCTGCATGGAGGAGTTAAAGGTACTTCCATTTCATCTTTCAAATATGGAATATATTCAGCTAGAAATTATATAATGCCCCAGCCAAAACAAAAATAAAAAATCAAAATCACAAAGCTACCTTTGAATGACATACACATGCTTGCAAATTTTATATTAGTGAAATTTTGGATTAAACTACAAAATATTTTCATAGGACAATTCCTGTTTTAGCTATATGCCTTAAAAACTTCACATCCAATTTCCAAACAGTTTGGAGATAATAATGTGTAGATTACATTCCTTTCATGTAATTCTGGCTGTATACTCTTCACATGTAAGATAATTTTTATAATTAAATCATCAGGCACCATGGCTGAGGTTTTGATATTAAGCATGGTTGCCTGTTGGCCTTCTTACATTCTTCCCCATAAATGAAGTTAATTATATGGGAGAGAGACTTCAGATAATGTTATGGTGGCTGTAAGATACAGATGAATGGACTCAGGAACTTCAGAAACAGTCAGGATTTTAAAGACAAAATTACTCTTTCAAGCAGAATTAGAAATTTCTAGGGATGACCACTGAACTGAATTACTACACCAGTTTTTTTTAAAGCAGTATATAAACAAATGTTAAAAGTTCCCTTCAAGTCACTTTTAACTTTTTTTTTTTTTTTCAATTGTATCACATGTGGACATATTAATGGATTATTGCTTTTTATTCAAATCAAATTAGGAATTTGCAACTTCATTGATTTTGGTGTCAATTCATAAAAATTTGTGGTTTACATGATTGCCCTGGAATTCTTCTCTCTGGCATTCTTCTAACCAGAAAGCAGAGGTAACAAAAAACACAGTCCTTCTACATTCTGTGAAAACTGTCAGAAAAATTTTAAGTAAACCAATGCCTCTGTAAGGGAAAACACTTATAACAGATTCCCTATTCATTCTAACAGGCAGCAAGTCGATGCAATCCTCATACACACATTGTTTGGCCAGTGGGCACACAGCAGGCTATGAATCAGTCACCTGTCCAGCTGCTTACAGCTGCTCCTTGACTGACTTAACAAGCTGATTTTATGGCAGGAAGGGTAAGGGACAATGCTAGAAAGCCAGAGAACACACGCACATACCAGAGAAGCAGAAAAAAAAAGGTAAGAAAGAAAAGTGGATACAAAAGAAAATAACATACTTCCAATTAGTATAATTTCTTTCCTACTTGGAAGAGAAAAAGCTCCGTGAACTTCAGCTGTGAACTTCAGCTCACAAGTGAACTTTGAACAGGATAGGAGCTGATCTCAGCACAGCGAAAATACCTGCCATATCTAAAAAGAATAATTCTTTCTCTTTCAGCAATTCATATTCATTCTAGTTATTTTTGCCTTTAAGACTGGAATATTTTCATCAGCTACATTAGGTAAACTCTTCTTACACTCAGAGTAACACTGATGACTTAGTGAACTCTCTTGTCTCTTAGCCCCTTTATCAATAAACAATTCCTGTGGCTAGCAAGAGAGAAAGGCAAACAATGAAAGGTTTACAGAAAATGCCATTATATTATGACCAGTTCTTCTCTGAGTTCAAGCAAACATATTTCACTTCTGGTAACTCACAAACAGCAAAATCAATTAGAACAAGAAGAAGACTGCCAGATATCTCAGCTGAAATTTGACACCCAATATAGAAACTTCCATTAGCAAGCAGTGTCTTAGCAGTGCATGTGCAAGTCTGTAGGTCTCTATCCTATAAATCTGAGTCTATCCTAAAAAAAAAAAAAAAAAAAAGAAGATGGAAGCTGATTGTGCCCTAACAATTGAATTTTGCCTGATTCAGTGGCAGAGCTAAGACACCAATCTGGCAGTAAAGATTAATGCAGTCACTTTCTTTAAAAAACAATTCAAGATGATTTGACTTATTACATCAGCTCCAGAAGAACAGACAATATCCTAGAGTAGATCAAAGTCAACTTTATTGCATACAGGAGGAGGGTCTCAAAATGCTCAGACCTACTACACTTAAACTCCTATTTGTAAAAGTAAAGGGCAGTCAGACAGCTCACTCAACACAGATTAGTTTATCATGCTAGGCAATTATCTCCAGTTGGAAAGCAAGTTTAACTTTGTCTTGGTGGAACAACACATGGTGGGTTTGCACTGAGCTTTTATACCAGACACTTTGAACAGATATGATTGCTCCAACCAAAATTTCACTACAACACAGTATCAGGAACATGATCCTATTAGCATGCAGAGGACAACTATGAGTTCAATTTAAAACATACTGAAACTAATACAATAAGGGGGGTCTTGACCTGGAGAAAAGACAAGATTTTTCAAGGATTTTGGTAACTGCTGGATGGAAAACTATCGAGTGAACATGCACTGGTGGATGATACTGCTGCCACCTGTAGCAATAATGGATAGACTTTTTCCAAGATGGGATATACATTAGGAAAAGAGGTACATATACATTCAAGTATTGCCACTTTGCTCAGATCACATCCATTTGTAAATGTCACTCTTTGCACTGGTTCTTCTGCATTAAAGTAAAGATGAAAAATGCCACTAGCATAGCCATTTTTCTGCCTTACTTCACCAGCCAACATTTAGCTGGGAACACAGTTGGGCTGGCAAAGAATATACATTATTTTCAAAGGTTACACCTAGAACTTGAAGAAATTTTATGTAGGGTTGGATAATTAGGTCGCGCAGTCAAACACCAAACCTGCCCAGCACTGGCATGCACTGTAAACACCACGACTTGAGTTTTCAAGCTATTAAAGGTGGACACAAACAAAGGATTTCCAAATGCCAGTGCAGGAGAATCAAGGACTCAATGCACACATTAGCAAATATTCAACACTTTCAGTTTATTTCTATGGAAAACAGCTCTGCTGACTAGGTGACATAATTTCTTGATCACACATCATTACAGAACCATTTGCAAACCACAACTTTTGCACAGGAGCTTTGAATCTCTAGAAGTTATTAACTCAGCACTTCTGCCTGGATTGTTCTCCATGACCCTATTTTGAAAGCATTTATATTAGACTTTAACAAACTTTATGCTGAGCTCTTTGACTCCATGAATTGATGTTAATCAATCTATCTTAAATTTCACCCTCCCTCTCTGGGTAGATAAGTTGTTAGATAAAAAAGATCCAAAAAGCCTATCAAATCCAAAATTTATAGACATGACTTGCAGCCAAAAGCAACACAAGGGAACTGTAAAGTTGGTTGTGTTTAGACTATAAAGCTCTAGAAAGCAGTATGGCACTTCTACCTCTTTATGGTGCAGGTAAAAAATAGTAGACTACACAAAGAGAATGTTCTTATCTGTACAGTGCATGTCCTCCTACAAACTGAATGTAGGAACAATTGCTTAAAGAATTTATTTTAAATATCACCTTTTGATTTATACAGATCTTCCTACCTGACTCACAGAATTCCAGCATACTTGTGCTATTACTGGAGCAAACCTCTTGTGGAATGGGACAGTACTTGGAAATTTCTACTTGGTGTGCAATTTCTGCTTTGAGAGCTGAAAACAGATTTTTAGAGGTGGCATAAATTAACCATTTATTACATTTTCCTGTCAGAGCATTTTTAGCTTTCAATCTTTTTATTGAACCTCCATGATATATTGTTACGAAAAATCACAGTCATGCTTAGTAACCCCAAATGCTGTAGCTGACTAGAGCAGTGCTCAGTCTTGTCCCTTAAGTGACAGAAAACCTCCACAATCTAGAATAATCACTATCTGAGTTATTACAAGATCTTATGATTACAGTGATTTCCAGAACAATTAAGTAGCCTAAATATACTTTACTGGGAGTTTGTGTATGTAGATTCTTTTGCTACTAGAAAAGAATGGAAAACCCCAGTACGTTGACATTTATGTACAAACTCCTCAAATCTCTGCAGCAGAGGTTGGGTCATTCAGCTCAGAACATGGTATGTACCACATGTATCAGAAGAATGCAAATCAAACTGCCTTAGCCAAATACACACTTTTAAAAGTTTTGATCCTATCATCAACAAGAGACTGGATTGTTTCAAACTGGTGCCTTATCAGACAGAATTCAGCACACACTCTCCACATTCAGAAGCATGAATCTTCCTTCTTTGAGCTGCTTCCTGCCCACCAAAAAAGTGGAAAAAATAATTTTTAATTAAAAAAAAATAAATCAGGCAATGCCTTTTCCTTTTAACTACACAAAATACTGTCATACCAATCAGTCCCTTAGCCAACAACTGTCATTAAAGTTGTATTTATCCATCGCATAAAAGCATTTAGAAACTTTTCTAAAATTTTTTTAAAGAAATGACTACTGTCATTTACAGTATTCCTGTTATCCATGGAAATGTTTAACCTTCTCATCCTCAGAAATCTGCTTTTGTGTTTGCAATTACAGTGCAACAAAAGCATTTTTTACAGTATGACTGTACTGCATATAATACTCTTAGGGATGTCTCTGAAAGTAAATTTAAAATCAGATAGGAAAAATTAAGACTAAATTATTATATTCATAATAGATTTTATACCACAAATCATGGCCCATTTACATTTGTTTCCAAGATTACAGCACAACCATGGATTGAACCAAATGGCGAATAGTTTACTACCCTTGAGACATACACTCAGAAATCTGGGTATAGCACAGTTCATAGTCTCATCCAGAGAAATCCTCATTTGATAGGCTGTGATGTAATTCAAAAGTGAACTCAATATAAAAGAGTTACATTGTGTTAAATCTGTTCAAATGAAAGTAAAATCAGGTCAAGCATTTAAGAAAATCAACTCTCACATTCTTTGATCACTTCTTTGCACAGATCTTCATCAGCCATAGTGTCTGAGGCTAAATTTAACAACTCTTTCAGTTCCAGGTATGATGGAATCTTAGCAGAATCAGATCTGCCATTGCTGGGTTTGTTGAATTCTAACTCAATGGGCAACATGAAATACTGAAAAAATATTAATCACAACAGAATGGTCAGTAAATCCCCTTTGATGTTACTGTATAGTTAAAGCTTTTTCAAAATCTTGAAATAACTTAATTCTAACCAATTTCAAAGCTTTTAGGAGAGAAATCACATGAAATTTACACAGTATACACAAAGCTTTGCTCAGTACAGTCAAATACAGTGTTATAGAATTTCAGTTTGAGTCAGTGGAGTGTAAAGAGTGCATCTGAACTTTGAGCTCCCAGTTCCCAGTAAAATCTTCATTTACTTTACTGAAAGTTTGTGGTTTAGAATTTTGAAAAATTAAGGAAAAAGCAGATTTGACTTCTTTTTAAAAAATAAGCAAAGCTGACTTCCCAGATTCTGAAACATGTCTTGGAGTTTTCCCTTTCCCATGCACGTCATGCCTTCCTGTTCTGAGTAATTTGTATTCTCAGTGTAACAAGTACCCACAGTGCCAACACATCCGGAAGCAGGAGAAACAGCTGGTCAGACTGGAGACTCCTAACAGCAGCATCCAAGAATTAAAAAAACACCAATAATACTGGTGTTTCCTAACCTTGGAAGTATGAAGGCTGAGAAAACTTTGCAAATATGAAGAGAATTCAGTAAGATGACTTGCAAGTGAACAAACACCTATGCATAACACAAAACAAAAACTAATATAATATATAGTATGAAACAACAGGATGATACCTCTTCCTCTTTTATAGGTATGGTAGAGAAGTTCTCTTTAATCTCCTGCAATTCATTTTTACTCTCTTCCATCTTCATTTCATTTTGGAAAATCAAACATTCTCTTTAAAAGATCATAAAAGAAAGTAAGTGACTTCTTTGTATTACTTCATATCTAAGACTGAAAGTCTTAGCAATAGCTTTGATAGCCATACACATAGCAAAAAGTTACTTTTCTAAATCCATGCCTTTTCTAAGAAAGCAATTCCAAGGGATGCTGTACCGACCTGTGGAATGAACCAAAAGTATTTTTCAAGAAATAATACATTATATGCAGAGTAGAATCACTTAATATTGGGACCTGCCTTAAAAAGTTAAAAAAAAAAAAAACCTCATGTTAAAATTGTTCAACACCCATCACATAAGTCCTCTCATGTGAAAATGCTTTCTGCAAAAGCTGTGGACCTAAATTTCTTCCAATGTCAAATTTTTTTACTAAATATAAAATCTCTGTAATCTATAACACTGACCTTATTCACTTTTGTCACCTTTGGTTTCTATTTTCAGAAATTATTCAGCACCAGTGAAGGCAGAGTGTGCTTATTATTAATCAAAATGACAACTAAAATCACGTTTCCTGGTTTAACTGAAAAACTTTAAAAATATTTAGAAATAAAATTTACTAATGAAGCTACTATTTGCCTTGTGAAGCAAAGATACAAGCAGAACAGGGATGAAGACTTTTCAAGGAGAAAGAAAACTTTTCATTGGGCTTGTCACTCATGGCCACTACACTGAAACTACAATGAGTTTTTAGGGGGATAACTTTCTCCTCAGTCCCTGACATCACTATTTTCCTGAAGGAATGCTTTGGACTGGAGAATACAAATTGTTCTATACCCAGCCTTGGGATGCCAACTGAATTTTACCTAAAGTAGAAGTCTGTTTAGCAATATGTCTTTGTTTAAATGCCTCTCCCTGTGTGCTGCACGAGGAGATTTGGACCCCCACCTTGAGCAGGCTCGTGGTTTTGCTAGTCAGTCACAGACCAGGAGATCAGAGCTCTTTCAGTAAAGGTTCACACTAGCATTTTTTTATGTCATTTCTGAAAGTAGTTGCAGAATCTAGATCATGTTATCTTCACTGGGTATTTACAGTATTCACACATATTTATAATCTTATGTCCCAAACTCAATGTGAGATTAGGGCTCATGTTTGAAAAAATAGGCCAACAACCTCACTCCTCCCTGTTCTGCTGCTATACAGGTACAGTTAAATCAGTCAAAATCTGCTTTACCTTTCCTGGGAATTATGCAATCCTATCAAGTGCAAAGGAAGTGATACAAGTCGTCCAGACATGAAGTAAATCATCACAAAACTTAGCCAAACCTTATGAGTGCATGTATACAATGGATATATTTAGGAAATACTAGGCCCATTTCTAACACAGTTTCTACCTGTTTAATGTATCAGTTAGTTCAAATTCATGACATTAGACATCATTTAACTAAATTCAATCAACTCAGTAATATGAAAGTGAGCAAAACCATAAAATAACTAATATTTGAATGTGAAGAAGTACAATTGAACTTGAAATACAATTCAACAGCATAAGAGCATGGACTTACTGACAGCATGACTGAGATGACAGAAAGAAGGAACATGGAAGCATGTATAAAATCCTAGCCCAATTAAATTTAGAGGCATTTTCCTGAGATGTAAAATCAGTTTGAGGGAGCACGAGGTCCCTTAAAGATGCGAATTTTTTCAGTATTCCAAAACCAAAATCTTGAGTATACTTCACACTTACAAAATGCAAAAGTGACATAATTTCATTAATCCAGTTTTCTTAATGCATATAAATTTCATCTGACTTATTTTTTCCTAAGTAAGAAAAAAAGCTGAAGTCTTTACCTGTTGCAAATATAAACTAGTTACAAAGTTATAATTCAACAAATGCTCAAATGCCATTATACACAGATTATTTTTTATGTTCAATATTATACAGCAACTTGTAGGTACCTGAAAATGTTCTCTTCTGTTAAAATCTGTCCTTCAGAATCTAAAAAGGGATCTTTCACTAAAAAAAACTGTAGTCTGCTTAGAAGTACAGATAAAGTTGGCAGGTTTTTACGAAAATTTTCAAGATTATCAATAAAAGAAAATTCCTCTTCCAAATATAAATCTGATGGAAAATAAGAAAAAAGACATTATAAAACAAGATAAATGTAATAATTATCAGAATAAAGAGAACTGTCGAGAAAATTTTGGAATACTATAAGTGTCAGCAAAAAATAAGTACTTCTCTCTTCAAATATTTTAGGACTTAAAAGCTTTAAGTTCAACAAAGTCCAGACTTCCAATCATCCACAGGATAAGCTCTGGTTTTCTTTTTCTTTTTTGTTTCCTTTTTTTTTTTTTTTTTCTTATACAATGCCTCTTAAAAAGAAAAGGTATTTTCCTTTCTTTCCCTTGTTTGCATTTTCGACAAAGACAAGTGCGAAGTTCTACACCTGGGTCTGTGCAATCTCAGGCCCACCGACAGGTTGGGTGGAGAAGTGACTGAGAGCAGCCCTGTGGAGAAAGACTTAGGGGGTGATGGTTGAAGGAAATCTCAGCTTGGGCCAGCAGTGTGCACTCACAGCCCAGAAAGCCAACCGTGTCCTCCTCAAAAGGAGCTTGGTCAGCAGGGCAAGGCAGGCGATTCTGCTCCCCTGCTCCCTCCTGGAGCATTGTGTACATCTCTGGGGTCCTCAGCAGAAAAAAGACAAGGACCTGTTGCAGCAGGCCCAGAGGAGGAACACTTCTCTTACGAGGAAAGGCTGAGAGAACTGGGATGTTCAGCCTGGAGAAGAGAAGGCTCCAGAGAGACTTAACTATGGCTTCTCAGTACATAAAGGGGGCCTGTAAGTAATACCGGGACAGATTTTTTGACAGATCCTATTGCAACAGAAGAAGGGGTAATGGTTTTAAACTGAAAAAGAGATGATTTAGATTAAATATTAGGAAGAAGTTTCGTACAGTGAGGGTGGTAAAACACTGGAATAAGTTGCCCAGACTGGTGGTTGATGCCCCGTGCTGTGGGAGTTCAAGGTGAGGTTGGACAGGGCTCTGAGTGCACTGAGCTGACCTCTGAGTGATCAAGAGGGGGGTTGGACTAAATGACCTTTAAAACTCCTTTCCAATCCAGGCTATTTTACTGTAACAGGATTCCATGGACTTTCATTTCTTCTGAGTTTAGATACCATTCTCCTGAGACAGAACGGAGGCAGTAACCACATCACTATTTGATGCAATCCCTTATATTTGCAACATAATATACACATATATTTACATGCACATTTTACATATATATAAATATAGTACACATAAAAGGGTAAAGAGTAGTTTTTGTTCTTTCTTATTTTTCACCAGCACGGAAGTCTCCTCATTCCTACATCCCCTTGTCATTCCTTGGATGACCCCCTATCTGTAATAACCTTCCTTTCCTTCCTAGTGGCTGGAAGTGACAGATAATGATTATGTTTGTCCCCCAGACTGTTCTATGCTGCTGACTTAGATTCCCATAAAGAAATCTATCAATTGAAGAATAAATGCCTCACTGT
The DNA here is from genome assembly GCA_038380795.1 of Pyrocephalus nanus. NCBI lineage: Eukaryota > Metazoa > Chordata > Aves > Passeriformes > Tyrannidae > Pyrocephalus > Pyrocephalus nanus. The sequence continues at coordinate 60,467,319 of CM076263.1, read as the reverse complement.
AAAATGCCTCTGTTTAATGAGATGAACAGTTCAGAAGAGGCTACTAAGGCTTCCAGGAGCCCATAAAGCTGAAAGTACCCCTAATAAAAAAAAAATGACATTTTTTCTAATATGTTATAAAATCCCTAATCTATTTCTCTTCCTTTTCTTTGGGCAACTAGGAAAATGAAGCAGGAAGTACCTCAATATTCAATCAAATAGTGGTTGCGAAATTAGTTGCTAAAATCAATGAGAAAATAAAGACCACGTCAATGACCCAAACTCGCTGTCCTCAAATATCTAATTTCATTTTTGTTAACTCAAAGAAAGCTGGACAACTCGAAATATACTAACATGAAATCAAGTGAAATAAGGCACAGTTTTGGCCTCGATTTGCATTTATTTTCCCAATTTAGCCATAGTTTTTATTCACTTTTTTATTGTAAGGAGCCATAGTACCTAAAGTGTATGAAGAAAGGAGGATTTTCCCAGTTAATCTAATTATTCTAATGTGATTAAAATATTGTAATTACTGCATTTCTTTGTTAATTTTAACACATTTTAATCTGTTACTCCCTATCTCAGTAAAGCACGTCTAAGCAGGTATGCACTTATATGCGTACTAAGGGGTCCTCCTGAAGTAGAAGAGATACTACCACATACCTAACTGCTTTCCTAATATAGAATTTTACAACTGAAGCAACAGGTAGAGTTTGAAATTCACAAATTCCAGTGCTTGAACTTCATAGAAAACTGAGCTAAGCTGCTACTTTATGGTTCTAGGAAGTGCAGGTCCACATTTTTAAATATGCTTATTTTTCAGAATTGTGACTTGAATGCACTATCATCACTTTCTTTGATTATAATATAGTTGAATCAAACACTTTCTCAACATTAGGTTTTCTGTGGTCAGAATTTGTTATATCTGTTAGGGCGCTACTAATCACAAAACTTCAGAAAACACACAGGGACACTCCTCAGTTTGAACAATCACAGCAACAGATTTGAAACATCCCAGCAACAAAGTGGAAACTGCTTCATTCTCATTCTGCTTGGTGTGGTCAAGGAAAATGCCTCAAGGATCTAATTTTATTCACGTATAATGGATCATTATAATTTTGTCCAATGCCTGATATGATTTTCTTATTGTGATTCCTTTTTGGCATCTTCTGCCATACATTTGATCAGCCTTAAACTTCTTTTGGTTTGCAGCTATCTTGAACTGCTAATACAAGCCTTGCTTCTCCAGGGAATAAATATGCCTTTGGTGGTCATACCTTAGGCAACTGGAAAGGTTTGCAATCACCCAGACAACTTCATCAATGCCTATGGAGCCCGCATAAAAAATTGTAGAACTTCACAAGCTGATTCTACCAAAAGTCAGAAAACAGTGAATTAAACATTTTACCTTGCCATGGTTCTTTAAATTCAGTGACACAGTAAATCTTCAAATATTTTTCTTGGGTGTAGTCTTCCTTAAAAACTTTATTCATAAGTAAAAGGGGTTCTTCTATGTCAGTCTGAGAGCAGGGATTTGAACTTGGAATAACTTCCATTAATTCATTTCCAATCTGGAGCTCTACAGAAGAGACAGGTTTCCTAAAAAAAAAGAAAAACATATCTGACACTTACGCTGTTATACAAGCAATGTCATAACTTCCTGATTTCTCAGTGAATCAACAGCACTCATAAAGATACTCTAAGAACTCTGATAGTCACTGTATTCACTGAAGAAGGTTAGAAATTACAGAGTTGCTATCACTATCCCCTGGCTCCATGGTCCAATTACATGTTCAATTCTTCCCCAAGAAAAAGCACCATAAGTTTACACCCAGAATTAAACTGAACAAAAGGATAATGGCTGGAAAAGAGCACCAAACCTACTGATGTCATAGCATTTACTGCAAAAATTTAAATGTATACTTGTTGTGTTGGGTCTGGCTGAGCTGGAGTTCATTTCCCCACAATAGCCCTCACAGTGCTGTGCTTTGCAATGGTAGCTAGAAGGGTGTAAATAACACACCAGTGTTGTGGTACTGCTCAACAGTGCTGGCACACCATCAGCACTGTCTCTTAACATTCCTCCCCACATCGAGGGCGAGATCCTGGGAGAGGACACAACCAGGCCAGCTGACCCAAACTAACCAAAGGGATATTCCACACCCTATGACATCAGCTCAGATATAAAAGGGAAGAAGGAGGGTGGAGGGCATTCATTATTTACAATGTTTGCTTTCTGAGCAACTGCTACATATGCTGAAACTGTTGCTTCCCAGGAAGTGGCTGAAGATCACTCACTAAAGGAAAGTAGAGAATAAACCTTATTACTTTCCTCTTTGCTTATGCCAGCGCAAACTTTCACTGTTGCCTTAGTAAATGGCCTTATCTCAACCTACAAGTCACTTTTCATTTTATTTTCTCTCCCTAGTCTGGCTGGGAAATGATAGAGTAGCTTGGTGAGCACCTGGTGTCCAACTAAGGTCAACTCACCACACTTGTGTTTCAAAAACCATGAAGACATTGCAAATAATAGCAATAGGAGAAAGACAGGATAAGTGAAAAAACAAACCCACTTCAATTTTCTGTCACTTTTCATACTAATCTCAATGCTACTGTTATTTCTTTAGGAGAAGAAAAAAACCAACCCTGTTAGACAAATAAATAGCAAAATAATTTGACTACAGAAAAAACCCCAAACATCACAGTTCTGAGCTAAGTATGCATCTGGACAAAATGGTTGTAATTGTTAAGAAATTCAAATAGGTATTAATGTTATGTTATCCACTGAAATTGACTGCAACAATATATTGGCTCTGATTGATGAGTACTGACATTTCTGAGGACCCAAATCAGCTCTACACTGATCAGCTATACACTAATCTATACTTACTGAATTTATTATTCTCATTTCAGACAATGGATTTCTCAACTGTGCATCCTACTGATTTATGCATATTTTTAATAATATTTTGCACTGTGCCATCCTGCTATTTTCTAGTCCTCTAAAGGTAATTCTCATATGAGTCACCTCTGAATTTCAGTATAAGCCTTTGTGTGTAGACAGCAAGAGTGAAGAATCTCTGCTACACATTTTTAAAAAAATCAACTATTATACAACATTTTGAGTATAGCTAAAAGGTAATTTTGAAACAGCAGGTGGTATAGTTCACAAGCAATAACCATGCAGTACTGATGATAACTGATATTCAAACTTTCATATGGCATAAGCCTTTGAAAATCCATGAACCTTAAAACACTGCCCAGTTACACGTGGGCCAACTTCACTGAAATCAATGGATTTCACTGTAGTTTTATATGTAGAATTCACTATAGTTTTATAGATAGAATATACCTAAGTGAGTTGCTGATTTGAGACTACATGGGACATCTTTTCCAAAGTCAAACCTTTAGTAAGGCTGTTCTGGAAAGCAGTAAATGCAGAGTACTCTAAGTATGGAAACATACGTTGAAGTAATGCTTCTACAGTGTTTTGAATACAGAAAGAACTACATTAGGTTTAATGTATTTAGCTTCAATTAGATCTTTAAAATATGAAGCAAAACCTTCAGCAGTATCTTTGAAATATGGACAGTAGTATTCCATCATCAAAATAAGCATAGTGCTTATTCCATCATCAAAATAAGCATATTCAGTGCATGTAATAAAGGGGGTTTATCCAATTAAGTAATTTGGCAATTTCTAGGAATTACAGACTGACTTCATTATCTCCTTTACTGCTAGGTGTCCTCTCACACCTGCTTAGGCAGTCAGTGTCTTCTTCTTAATGTTTTTCTCCCCCTCAGCTTTTTTTCAACTTGTTTCTTGTCCTCTTCTTATTTCTCAGCCTCTCCAAGGAGACAGTAGGCTCCCTGACACTTTGAACCATTTTTTTCTAATATATCAAGCCACTTCACTGACCAGTTTCATCAGTCATTCATGTTTACATTCCCGACTGGCTTACAAGAAGAGATACTTAGAAAAAAATCACAACCCCCAAACCCCCAAGCTGACAAGCTTATTTCAAAATAACATTTTTCCTAACCTAGTGACCTGAACATTTAGACACATAGAAAAGCAACAATTCTACATGAAGCCCCTACTTAGTAAAATCTTATACCTACTGTGAAAACAGAACAAAGTCTCAAAAAATCTCAAAAATCTCAAAATCTACTGAGCAGAATCTTAGAATAGACTGTATTGAGTTGTATGATAAGCAGTCCAAAGATACTGAACTCAACTGTATTACACAGCAGCACATCTGGGACATCCTTTGATAAGGACTCCAGGACTGCAGTACTCCTATGAGTCATACCCAGCAATGAACAATGTACTCCAGAAAAAATGTCTACCACTGCTTGAAACAACAGCAACAGCAACAGCAGAATATTTTAATGTTTGTTCCCAATAATGTTTGAAAAGATTCTAAAATCTTATTTTCTTTCATCTGTTGGTTTTGAGTATTAGAAAGAAATTAGTGTTATCTGTGAACTTACTTGTCACACTACTCACTCCCTGTTCCATGCTAAGAATAAATCTATTGGAAAACATTTACTGTAGGTCACATTTCAAATATCCAAAACAAATATTCAAAACACCTAAAACACCTGCTGTGTTTATTGCACTCTCTTTATCTCCTTTTTTTTTTTTTGTGTTTATGTCTTACTTTGCAAATATTTATAATGATCTGTGATGGATAATGTATACTACTACTGCTTAGTCCTACCCCCAGAAAAACCACTATCATGAAACACCTAAGAACTTAGCATTGTCTTTACTTACTTTAAATAAAATGCAAAGCACTTGAATAATCTGAAGCAAATACACATCCCTTCCTCCTAAGTTTAACTCCCTGCTCCTTATTTGCCTGTCTCAGTTCAAGCAATTTTTTCACTGGTGCAGAGATTTAGCCCACTTTGTTTTACAATACATTAAGTGAAATGGTCTCAAATTTTCTGAAGCCTAGAAAATGTCTTGGGTGATATCTTTGCATGACTTCTGCAGCATCCTCATAATATTTATCTCACTCTCTGAAGGTGCTTAGATGGTTATATTACACATAATAGTCTAATTTTTTTCAGAAGATACAGAACGTAATTTCAATTGTACTTCAGTGCACCAAATTAAACAGACATCCACATCATTTTCTGCACAGCCTTGATCCGGTCTATGAGCATGACCATTTCTGTGACATGAATGAGCAGAGGGCTATGCCCAATTAGTATATAGCAAGGAAATTAAAGATTGTCATAGTGAAAACACAGAAGAGTGCCACTGTGAGGTATTGGGAAGACTGGCACAGGCATTTTCTGTAAATGATTATTTAATTCTTCAGTCATAAGTTTTCCTTACAACCATCTTTTTAATGCAGATTTGAAGATAATAAAGATTTTCGGCAGCATTGTAAAAGCACAAATGTAATTTCTCTGTTTCTTTCACACTGATGACTGAAAGCAGAAATACACACACAATTTACTGTTTTTTTCAGAACCCTAATCTTCTTTTGAGTCTAATATATGCTGGAAAGATGTGTTGCAAACCTGTTTCTAAAATTAACTCAAGTTCAGAGCTCATTTGACGCTTTTGACTTTGTACATAACATTTTAAAATAAATATATCTGTATTTAATTGCTATAATATAAGTTTGACTTCTGATAGCTGCCTTTTACACCTTTTCAAAGATTTATAAATACCCTTCTTTGAACAGCTTCATCTACAGTTCCAAGAGATAATGGTCTTAGAGAGGAGGGGGCAAAATATCCTCATGGTTTGTCTTCATGTTCATTAACAGTTTCCAGAGACTTTCTCCAATGTTATAAACACATTATACAACCATTAAAAAAACTAAATGAAGAAGCAGTGAACTCCATAAAAAACCAATACTACTCTTAGTGAAAAAGCCATCTTTAAGCTATTTGCTACAGTGTACAGCTCCAGCACAGTGTACACTTGCTACTGTCAGAAAACATTTCCATATTCCGTTATTATCATTAGCTTATGATTAACAAAGCATCTGAATGTAATCAAAGGAATCATAAGTGTTTTTAACTTAAGGTTACTGACTTTTCCAGGAAATCCTCCACAGGTAAGCTTTTCTTCCACTGATCCAATACCGAAATAGTGACCATGTTCTGTGTTGAAGTAACTGAGACAAAAAAGAGTGAAAGAAAATCACACAGAAAATATTAAAATTCATTTCTATTTATTGATCAAACCACTGCAGAGGCTAACCAAACTTTACACAAGATGTATAGAAGAAACAACACTTTTATTTTCCATTAGCAAAAGTAATGCAAATACACCAAAAGATGCAAATACTTTCATACACGTTTACCTTCATCATTGGAAACCCTCAATTTTTTCCACATCTCATAACCTCAGCATCATCTTTGGAACCTCTCCCAACTTATCAGATTTAGTATTTCATTTATCTCTGATCATTGGTGTTCTTCCATAACCACTTCTCTGGACAGAAACTTTTCCAGAGGTCTCTACAAACTAATCAAATATCACCCTCATTTATGGTCCCATATACAAATAAATATCCATTACCCATCTGTTTCTACTTGGGTGATGAGTATGTTCTGCCTTCAAGAGATACATTAACTGACATAACACTACTTCAGGAAATTATTTTTTTTTAACCAGACATCATAATATGGACAAACACAAGCTTTTCCTTTAATCCACAGTAAATCTAAATTAAAACTTAAGGATTATATAACCTACCTCTAGTCCATGGCTTCCTATATTTATCATCAGCGAAGAGTCCTGTGAGATGATACTTTTCATTTTGATATAAACAGGGAGGAAAGCAAAGTGATAATCTCCAGATGGAAAACTTCTGCCTTGCCATGCTCTGCACAAAAAAAGGCATGTGACAAAATTGTGAGAGACAAGTCCACTCTTTTTGTGCACTACCTTTTCAAACATTCCCACTGTTTTCAAGTGTTTTCTTCTAGAACATGATTTTTTATATTTAAACCTTATTATTTCTGTAATACTGACACAGTTCAGACTAAGAGAAAATATTAACATTTACTTGACTTGCTATTTAACTTTTAATCTATGCCTCTGCATATGCCAACCTGCACATATGCTTAGCTACACTTTAACTAAACTTTGAAGTTAAACTTGGAAGTGCAATTAGAAGCGTTTATCTTAACACTTGCAATGGTCTCCTAAATGGATGCACGACCAGAAACAATTTAAAATCATTCCTACTATTGCTGTTTCAAATATTTTTAATATTCTAAAGCCTCTCATCTTTCATGTGATGTTAGGAACTAACAAAAGCCCTTTTAAGTCCTTTAATTTTCACTAAAAACAGGGGTACATGGTAGTAATCAATATAATTCTAGAATTAAGTAGTTGATGTGGCAACTGCAGTAACTCTTCACTTAAGACCAAGTTCAGTAAACTATATAACAGTTCTTTTGTCACAGAAATGTGACAGTACTGCATAAATAGCACAGAACCACAGAACAATCAGTTTGTTTGGGAAGCAGAGAGAAATTATTCTTACACAGGGTTTTGTATTTAACAAGTTTATAGCTTAGAAAGAAGTTGTCCTCAAAAACTCTGGGGTGTAAAATGCACCCCGGAAAAGGTAACTAGCTACAGACATGTGGGAGAACATAATGAATGACTCTAGAAACTTCTCTGTAGTTCTAAGTCCATTGCCTCACTTCAGCTGTGTTGCTTCAGTCCTAGAAATGTCCACCCATTTCGGCATGTGCTGTCAAGCCAATTACAGTTTATAGTGTTAGACATCCCAGAAGACAAACCAGAAATGTTTCACTGACTTAGACTGCACCCAGAACTACCATGCTACTGGTGTACTTTTCAAACCTTCCTGTATAAGCAGAAAGTTGGGGGCAGGGAGGGGTGGGGGGAGACGTGGGAAGCAATGAGAACAAATACTGTCACTTCACCAGTACAAATCCTTTTTCCATTTCAGTTTAATCTTCTGTGGCATAGTTACAATTCTGAAAATTCTAATTAATTTTAACAAAAAAGGCAAAAGCTACTGCTATCATAGCATCTTTTCCTTAGAACACTCTGTAAAAAACCAGATCCAACTCAATGCAGTCCCCTCTGCATAAGTCAAAGTGTGGAATTTTCCCAGTGATCTCTTTTACAAATTCTGAAGAAAGAAGACAGTCAGACAACTACAGGCAGTTGGACTTAGGTCTTCTACATGTTACTGGCCGTACATCAGCTTAAGTAAACGGTATTGAAGTTGCTTCTGAAATAGCTGTGTTTATCATGAAATAAAGTGAATCTTCTGATAGAGATCACAGGAAGAGCTGACGATAACCATTCTCTTGATTAAAGCAAACTGTCAGAATTGTGACATAAGAGCTCTTAAAGTACTCTTAGGTTAAAGGAGAATGACATGGTACTGTAGAAATAGAAGCTACTGAACAAAAAATACAAACAATAATACAACAGAGATCAGAAGGAAATTTTAAATACTACTATGTAGTTTTGCTGAGGTTAACTTTAGCTAAAGTTGTTTTCTGTCCTTGATGTTTGTGAAGTGGAACAAATGGACATTCAATCTTTTCTTCAGTTACTGCTATATTTTGTTCTAATAAGGGAAATAATAAAATTATACCTCATATAAGTAGTCTGTTGAATGATACTGTAAAGCTGCAAACATCTTGTTTTCTGATGTTCTCAACACTCCAGTTGTCTGGAATACATACAGAATATGAATTAGTTAAAGACTTTTTATATCTTCTAAAATTGTTGAAAGAGAAGGTTGAAATTCAGTTTCAACAAGAATAGGTTTGTAATTTCTAGCCTATGCACCTTGGACTGCATTTCCCATAAAGAAGGCTACCCAGAGTATTCAGCGTTCTTCCTTTGGAAGGATGGAACAGAGCAATGACAGACCATGCACACTTGATTTCTATCTGAAGGAACTGGGATTTTGAGTTTTATTTTAGTTATGCCTCTTGCTGTTTATTCCACAGAAAGCCTTTTAAGTCATTAAGTATATGTAAGTAATACAAATTAGTTCCCTTAAGCAATGAGTTTGAGATATTATCTGATTCAATGAATTTTTATGGATTATAAATTAGCTTTTAAGGACAGTAGTTCGGCTACCTCCTAAACTATTAACTTTTCACTGGCTCGTGTATTTTTGAGGTGACTTTTTTCCTCCCCTTTGGTTTTACAAGGGTAAAGGAGATTATAGGTATAAAAATAGGATTATAGACTAGCTGGGGGCACAGCGCCCTGCTGGAACACCAGGTCTGCTAAATTAGCCGATGCTTCCAATGGGAACCAGGAGCAAAACAAAAGCTATGCGAGGACAGAGATACTGTGTGAGTGCAAAACAGACTATGTACAGCTCAGGTGTGCACAAGGTAAGAGAATATTTGTTCTTAATCAAAATTAGGTACAAGAGTCAAAGCTAAAGTAAAATAATTCTATCAAAAATGCATATGATGTAAATGAAATGTGTCCAACCTAAATTGTAGGGCCATAAGGCAAACTTGTGACTAAAGGTTCTCTTCCTATATGTATCAGTAAGTATCAGTAACATAACAAGAGGCTAAAATTGCCTATGTAAAAAATTTGGAAATACCAAATTCAGCTATGGATGTAACTGGAATCAGTGGAGGAAAAAATAATTAGGGGTTAGTTGCTTACTTGAGAGGAGTCTTGGCAGAGAAAGAAAGTGTAGGAGAGGTAAAAAGGTAGGTTCAGGAAAAAAAAAAAAAGGAACAGGGAATAAGGTATAAAATAATATAGAGAAAAAAGTAGAGGGGAACCTTCTGATGGAAGGAGTGTGCATAGTCAGAAACAGTGGATTAAAACCTTGGGATGCTAAAGAGAACCCTTTGCAAAACCTGCTGGACCCTCCATCCGTTGTACATCCAACAGACTTGGTGTGGAAGAATGGAGCAAGAAGGGATGGGTTTGTAAGGAGGGAACGGATTGGTATCCTAACACTGAGTGCTGAAGGGCAGGGAATAGAACTGCAATTTAATAGCATTTATGTGTATCACTGACAAAAATTTTCTCATAGCAACATAACCATGCATTCTTGCAATGTAGTAGCTATAGAATAGCAACTACTACTCCCAGGGAAATAATTTCAATTAACACAGCTAAAAGTAGTGAACTGCTCAGCCGTCACTTCAGGTACTGCTACTTTCTTAAGGGTGTGTCAATCACTCAACATCAAAACCACCTCAATCGGGTATGTTCCAAATTTCTAACTCAAAACTCAAAGACTGTGGCCTAGAAATACTAGTCTGTGGGGAAACAAGGAAGTCTTAGAGGCTTTTTAAGGCAAGACGAGTCCGCAGAAGGATATGACCCAGTTTAATTCTCCGAGAACTCGAGGGAACACCGCTCTCAGTGAAATATGCAGTATGAGGTACTTCTGCCGGCACCAAGTGTTTTCAAATCTGCGGCAGCGCGGAAGGAAAGCACCGCGCTGTCACCCACCTCACCTCACGTCCCCTCCCCTCAGCCCGTGGCGCCCTCACGGCCGCCCTTCCCCTCAGCGCCACCGCCCTCCCGCCCCGCCCGCGCGGGACCGCGAGCGGGCCCCTCCGATTGGCTGCTGCCCGGAGCTAGTCTCTATGATTGGCTGCCGCTCGGAGCTCTCCTCTCCGATTGGCTGCCCCACCTCCCGCCCTGTGCGCCCCATCCATCTTTCCCCCCTTCCCTTCGTTCGGCAGCGACTCGTCCCTGAACGCGGCTTGTGAGGAGAGGAATCCCTTGGAGTTAGCTGTTTGGAAAACTTACCTGATCTTCAAAGCTGAACACATTTTTTAAAGCAGTATATGCATAAGCGAATGCAGCAAAGGAACTTCATTCCAACCTCTGTTCCCCCGGTAGCTGCGTGCAAGGGAGAGGAGGCGAAAGAGGAAGAAAGGGATGGGGTTGGCTTTTAAAGTGGTTGTGTCTGAAACTGCTGACTCGCTGCCTGCAACCTGGGGAACAGAAACGGAACGAGGCCACAATTTAGCATCCAGATATGCTTCTGCTTCACATGTTCGGCAAACGTGTGAAATCAGTGTCTGCAAAAACCTATCAGCTTAGGTAAAAGGGCCATTTATATAGTTAGTTTTAAGTGGCTGCCTAAATTTCTCACACAACCCTCAAGCGGCTGTCTGCTGAACAAATTGCTGTGTTTCTCCAGAAGGCACTCTAGCGTCAGATTTCTGCTTTGTCCAGACTCTGACTAATCCCTGGTCTGGCAGAAATTCCAAGAGTAGTTGTGAGAACGCTCCATCCCCCCGCTTCCGTCCCACACCATCCGACTGTACACACATGCTGGCTGTAACTAGATGCGGTTCTGCTTGCTGAAATGGCACCTTATTGCTGTGACTGGCACCACAAAGCCATTTTATTGCCTCTGCTCCTTTTACTGTAGATGTGGATACCCACAGAGTACACGTTGGAAGTGCAGAAATCTTTGATAGTGCTGCATTCAGACAGTTGCTGTAATAGTTTTGGGAATCTGGAAAAAAGTGACTCCTCCAAGAACTCCTTTCAGGTTAAGTTCCAGATTAGGGTAGTTTTTTTCTGTGGAAAATAAAATTGACATTTTTCACTCTGGTTCAAATAAATCCGGAAGTATTTGTACATCCCAGTGAGTGAAAAAGTTAAGTAAGAAGCGTATAACAGATGCTGCCTTTACCACTACAAAATACTATATATTATAGTATATATATTATAATATATAAAAATTATAATATACTATATATTGTAGTAAATGTTATAATATATATTATATATTGTAATATATGTTATAATATGTAATATATATGATGTATATTATATATTCTCTAAAATATTTTTATATATTATAGTATATTATGCATATTGAAGAGGTTAGTACAGCACAGAAATGCCCCCAGTAGCAAAGCCTTTTCTGGAAAATGTTAAAAGTACCTTAATTACACATCTACTGCAAGAAACAATGCAGCAACACATACTGTGATTAAAGGAAGAGAATTACTCTAGACAGATTATATCTCTAGTTTTTCTTCATCAGATCCAGGGGTTAAGGGAGCACACATCCTGCAGAAGAAATCTGGCAGCAATTCATAGTTACCTTCATGACATGATTCTCCTCAGATACATCTGTAAAACTACAACTTCTAAAAAGTTGTATGGGACTTGTTTGTACGACTGAGAAAAAGTGCTAAGTAGAATTGTACCCGAGGTATATTAGTGCTGTTACAATTAAGGTCATAAATGGAAGAAGGCCTCCCATCATACTACTGAACACAGGCAAAGCCTGTCTCTGTGCAAGATTGCAGAGGGAGAGGTGTGCGTGAAATCAGAGTGATTGCTTTGGTATTTGCCAGGCAAGAACATGTTTTCCTCAAGACTACAATGCTGCATTTTAGTTGGATTTCTTGTGGGTGAAGCTGAAAATGCTGTGGATGGGAATAACATGAATGCCAATTAGTACCATGAGGATAAGGAACTCAGGGGAGAGATCAGATGAGATGAATTTTGGCAGCTGCACGTGTTTCTCATCCTCATCTTTTACAGCTGGGCTGCTCTTTAGATCAGAAGTGATTGTGAAATATTTGATCTTAGCCCTGACCAATGCTATGGAATGCTGTGCTCTTTTCTCAACTGTCAGAATTAATCACTGAAATCCAGAAAGAGTTTTTGAGAATATATTGGAGGGTTGAGCACAAGATTACTATGAATACAGTCATAATCTTGACTACATCTCATTGTTCTCTAGAAAATAGTCTATTATGAGCTGGATCACAGCTGATGCAGTTCAGCTAAGCTGTGTACAAGTGGAACCAACTCGTGTTAATTGAGAGTTTGGTTTCTTTTTTTTTCCCCCCTCATTTCATTTTGTGTTAATCATAGAAATCAGATCTGAAGCTTCAGCAGTAGCAGTGTAGTGTAGAGCCTGGCAGAGCTGACCGTGTTGTCCCTGTCAATCCCAGGACTGTGCTGAGAGTGAATCCCCACCTGGGACAGAAACCTGACTGGGTGGTGCCACTGCTGTTGAAGGAACTGCAGGTGGAGACAACAGAGCATCCCTCTTTTTATGCTGCTTGCATGTACGAGCAGCAGAGTCCTCTCCAATTTACCATGGCAAACGGGCTTTAATCCACCTGCTTTTTCCTTTTTGCTCCCATCCTGGCACTGCCCTAGCTCAGAAAGCTCAGCTGAGCTGCTGCAGAGGATAAGGAGGCAAACTCACAGCTGAGATTTATACAGGTGAACTAAAACAGCTCCCAGGAACACCCAGAGCCTCCTGACAAGTGGAATACAAGTACAGCTACTTGCTACCAGCAGCACACAGGAAGCCTTTGCACCATGCTCTTTTCACCTTCTCTAGCTTCAGCTCATGCCAGGAGTCCACCTGATCCCTATCCCTCTCCAGCTGCTCCTCCTTGGCTTTCAGTTCATGGCCCCACAGCTTCAGCTCTGCCTGCTCCTAGGATGTGCATAGGGGAAAACAATGCGGTACCTGCTCTGTTCTGGACACTGTCTCACTGAAGGCTTCCCAAGTCATGAAGGAGATCTGTTCCTGCTGAACTTCTCATGTTGGCCACTGTGGTGCAGGGCAACACCGCCAGGTACTTGAACAGTGGCCTCATCCATCCACCCTTGTGTGGAGGCCAGGGCTGCCAGAGCTGCCATTGTACAGACATGCACACGCACACTCCTTCCCTGTAAAGGATGGAGTCCCTTACCATGTTGCACACCCTAAAACATGCTCAAGGCATAGCGTTTTGTCAGCAGTGGAGAAACTCAGCCTGAATGGTTATTTTCCACCTGGTAAAAAGGCAGCTCTGCTGCACTGTGTGTGCCACATATTCCCTCTGAGCAGCCCCATGCTGGAGCAGAACTGACTCTGGACATGTCCCTGTGGCACAGAGATGTTTTGCTTAGCCCGCCTTGGGTCTTGCCCCTCACGAGAGTTACAAAGGAGGCATCTGTGCCTGCTATGGCTGCCCAAACTCCTCACTGGCAGAGGACAGAGACAGAGATGGCTGATGCTTCAGTCAACATCTAAGACAGACTGGTGCAGGCTGTTCCCAGAACAGCTTGGTTCTCACCACCCACAGTGACACCTCTGTCTTAAATACCTGAAGGCAGTGCTGAATGTCTCCCCTAGGTGCAGCACCCACCCCTGAGCCTGCCAGTTGGCACTGGAGGCCATGGGAAGGGGCTCTGCTGTGGCGCCTTGGCCATTCTCGTAATTCTGGAGTCCATCTGCCGAGATTGCACCATCTCATGCCCCAGCTGCCCCTCCAGCAGCTGCTCTCTGGTGTGAAATTCAGCCCACTCAGCCATCAGCTTCCCTTGCTCCTCTGGGAATATCTGGAGATATTTTCTTTCTTTCAAGTACTTTAGTGAATTTGCATCAGAAAATAAAGTAATTATACATCTTTTGGGTTAACTCTATGAAAAATGGAATAAAACAGTACACTTTACTGAGTGTAAAGTAGATATGAAGGGCAGAGTAAAGCATTGCAGTGACTGATTTAATCTGTCTTGATCAGGTAAGGGTGTTTGAAACAAACTAAATCATGCTGAGTCATGGAAGTGGCCATCCCTAACCTATGTTATATGAACAAGCCAAGAACATAAGAAATAACAGATCCTTACAGGTAGGAAAAAGTGAATAATGTATATGTATATGTGGCCAGCCTTCACCAATGGATACAGCAACAAGATGCCAACATAAAAAATGGCATAGATGAGAAATACTGCACTTTAAAGGCCAAACCAAAATGAAAAATGGAATCAACTGGGACAAGACTGACAGGGGAAGAGAGGTAAAGCAAAGCATTAAAGAAGAACATCTTTGGAGCTCTCTTCCCAAGTAATGTCACTTAATCTCTTACTCTCCTAACAGTTCAATATTTTTTTTGAATTTTAGTTAGGATTTTTTTCAAGAAAGGATGATTTTTATTGACCCATTTTTCCCCAGATTATTTTCAACTAAATGGTCTCTTCAAACCCAGTTAATTCTATGATTCTATGATGAAATGCAATCAGAACATGGTGCTTGATACATTTTTTTTCAGTGAAAAAGTTTATGGGTATGTTTACTAAAGTAAATAACTTCAGATGGTCTTGTTTGGATTCTTCATTTTGATCTGGCTTATTTTATTTGAAAATGGTAGGTGATGCTTTTTAAAATGTTTGACTCCATTTTTTTTGTTGTTTCAGTGTCTGAGTGTAAACTGAAATTCAGTGTATTATAAAAACCATATTATAAAAACCTTTTTTCTTATGCAAAACTGTATTTGTCAACATGTTTAGATAACAGTTATTTGTGAATTGAAGCAATTGTTTCTAGTTACTAATTCCTTCAACATACCTGAACTGGCAATATTCATATCTAATTTAAATAATAACTTGTAAGAAAAAGGAATCCCTGATATTTGAACTCCTTGATTTTGTAAGAATTTCTCACTGCTCTGTGGTAGCTGAAGAAACTGGGAAAAAAAATCTTTCAGTATCTGCCATAGAGGCTCCTCATAGCAAGAACCATCCATGCATTTCACTGTATTTCATTGACAATGTTTACCAAATAACATACAGTCATTCACGGGTTCTATCTTGATAGAAATCATGTACCTAATTATGCATTAACATGAATATGTTTTATCATGAATTATGTATTAGCATGAATTATGTATTAGCATGAAAGCATGTATTAATACATTATTGTATTAATATTGAATTTGGATATTAATGTAGGTTGCCATCACAAAACATTACATCTTAATTAAATGGGGTTTTGCTGAAAGAAAATACATTAGATAAAATCTACATAAAAAAAAACTAATTAATTCTGCTTATGTTGCTAGCCACTTAAATGGCTGAACAGGCCATACAAGAGTACCAGTCTTTATTTTGCAAATATGAATCTAATTGTGTGCATTTATTAATTCAGCCATAGTTGTAATGTGCTCAACATTATAGCACATTATTTGAGAGCCCATAATTTTTATGAGAAAAAAAGGGGACTTTTTGTAATTTCTTATAATTACCTCAACTGTCATTCAAAATCTGAATTATTTTTTTCAAAGATAAATTCTTTACAACCAAGCCTACAAATACAAGATATGGGTAAGAATACTGGAAATTAAAAGCTAAGACTCTTTTACTTCATCACCATGATTTCTGAATTCCATTTATTTAAATACTTTTTACAGTCATTGATTTACATCCGACCAGGTGGAGTTAAAAGTAATGGTGAGGAAAAAGCTGTCAGAGGGTAAATGTGATTCTTAAAGAACTTGTCTGACTGACACTCAAGATTTTTAGAAGAAACAAAGTCACACTGTTTTCTTTCTGCAATTAAATCCTGTACCTTAAGTAATCTGTAACTGGTATGAATCATGTTTAGCTGATAATGGCTATCTCTGTCTGAAAAAGCATGAACTAGGGAAAATTGTGACTCTCAGCTCTTTAGTTCAGCATGCAGAAACAGTCCTACCCAGCTAAGACTTTTCAGTGATCTACCCTTGAAATTAGCTTCACTGGGAAGACATCTCAGTCCAATTACATCAGCTATATAATGCACTTCTAAAATTGATGCTTCAATATGAAGGAATACTAAATTCATCCCATAAGTCAGCATATTCTCTATTTTATAATTTATTATGTTTTGTTAAATTGTTTTTGTTTTGCAACACATCTCGGAGCTATAGTAATATATCAGTGTTTACTGTTTAAATTGGTTGGACCAGTTTATCTCATCATTTCAGTCTCTAAGAGACACCCTATTGTCAGAACTTCTCAACCAGAATTGCCAGATTTCATAATAATAATAACTACTACATCAAGGTAAAACTCTTGCTTATTTGCAGGAAGTCACGTGACACTGGCAAACAACTTAATGAAAGAGAGAAATATGAAAATTTCACTTTCAAACAAGACAGCTGAAAACTGCAAAGAAAAGCAGAAATGCTTAAGATATCTGATTGTAAATAATGGCTGTGCCCCCTCAAATGAGAGAAAATACCAAGTAGATTTTTTTTTCACTTGTGAATTAATGAGAAAAGCAATAAAACCTTATAGTGACTTCCATTTCTGAAAAACGGTAGCTGGAAAATATAACTGGTAAGTCTAGAAATGGTAAAGAGAGGAAAATAAAAAAATTGATGAACAAGGGCACATGGCTAATATCTAGCTAGAGTGCATGAGAAAACAAGGAAACATGTGGTCACATTTATTCATCAATATCATTTGCAGAAAATACACGTCCAAGAAATGCAAATCCTTCAGTGGTTTTGGAAGAGGTTTTGTGAAAGGCTGCTGGACTTAACTGAGCTCCACTAGGGGCTGTCATTGTCACACATATAGGTGAACAGCTCCCTCTTGCAAGAGCAAAGTGTAGGCAGAAAAACGCCAGGGACTGAAAAAGAAGGGCTTCAGATCTTCAGGAATCTTCAGTCAAGAGATCTTTGTATCATCCTAAAGAAACAGCACTCTGTCAGAAAAATCTCAAAAGGGGAATTAGCTTTAGTGACAGTCCCTGAAATAAAAGTGCAATGCTTTCATGGAATTTTGATGTATTTTCTTTGCTGTTTGATTTACTGGCTTCCAAAGGGAAAAAAAAAAAAAAAAAAAAAAAAAAAAAGGAAGTTTGTGACAACTAAATAATTATGCTGCCACAGAAATTCTGTGAAATTAAAATATTGGTATGAAAAATACTTCTGTCACAAGTGTCTCAACTAAGCCCTGAAAGAAGTTCAAGTAATTGCGTAGGAACATTCTAGTATTAAGAACTATTTTTGATACACATTTTTGAAATACATTTGCAAACCTCTTCTTATATTAAACACAGGCATCAGACTGACAGTAGAAGGTGACTGCAGTCCTGGGCCATTTGCATGGTGGAGAAAACCCATTTCAAAGTCAGCCTATGAAGACGTGCCAGCTCCAGACAACCCTGGAGACACAAAATCTTTAGCAACATGAGAGAAAAGTTTTTATTCCATTACATCTTTGAGCTTAGAGTTTTATTAGTGTTCAATTTATAAATGGGTCTAGGACATTCTGTGGTGTGGTAATGTAGTATTATACTATGCCACAGGTATGCTAGCTTTAGAAATTTGGTGAAAACATAAAGAACTACCACAGGCATTTTAACAAGCTGAGACTTAGCATTTGAGCATGGTTTCAGTAAAAAGTACAAGGCCAAATAGCTGGATTTGTTTCAGTGTTTCTCAGTGAAATCTTAGGGGAGGGGCAGATTAAACTTTTAGAAATTGCAGATAACAGTGTTTATTAAGGAAATGTTTCAGTTTGTTGACTAGTCTATCTAATGAAACACTAAACAAGACATCAGCAGCAGCTTCAGCCTTGCCTCTTCCAAGGTTTAATAATGACCTTATAAAATTAACCTCTCTCTGCCTAAGACTAATTTCTATTTAACAGGCTTTTAATGCATCTCTTGTCTTTTGAGGTGTGTTACCTGTGATACATATTTTTATGCTCTGCCTTCACGGTGCTTGTTTCCATCCAAGCCTATATAACTCTCCTGCTATATACCTACAGTACTTACTGAGTGTATTACCAAAGTGTATTTTAATCTTAGAGCTGAGGGGCAATTCTGAAGTGTATATTCTTACCATAAAGACATATGTGTGAAAATATTGATTGACTGGCTGTTTCCTCATAATAGCTCATGGGCCACTGCTTTCTCTTTAATATATGGTGCAGTTTTTTAATGTGACAGCTTGCAAGGATACTATACACATTAGAAAAAAACCGCATTGCATAGTAACATGCATATAGACTTAGAAAGAGCTTAGCTTTCATTTACATGCTTGTTTTTTCTTGGGCTCCACAGCTACCCAAAATCAGGGAATCCTACACTGGAAATGTTGCAGAAACCACACATCTAAGGCAAGTAATATGTGCGTTGCCAACCCTGTTGTCATAAATTTTGTGGAGGCTCTTATCTTTTATGTTTAAGAGAGGATTTTCACCATGGCACTCCTCTTCTGACCATCCTGATCAAAACTACAGACAATAGTGGAAGAAGAGATTCAAACCAGCAGTTTACAAGGACTCAATACAATACTATCTTAAGTGAACAAATTTAGTTTTAAGAGCTGAAAGTCTTGCAGTCATATCCCAGACAAAATATCTGTTGCCATAAAACTTTATTTATAATTGCTCACCACCATCCCAAATTGCTTGTGTGTTATGATATGCTGTGACTAATACTGCAGATCTTTTTTGCTGATCTTCCACTTCTGTCCAGTTTGGAGTTCAAAACAAGTTTCAGTCAGTCAGAATCTTAGCTGGGCTCAAGCATTCATTGCAATGGCATTTCTTTCAATTTGCATTTCTTAGTTCATGCATCACAGACACAGAAAATTCTGGCACAGTAAGGGATAGTCTTAACTATGATACCTTTCATTCTATTGTTTGAAGCATACCAACACCTTGTATCTTTTCAGTGAATTAAAAAAAAAAGGCAGTGTAGTTGTTGTTGCTATGTTTTCTACCAACTTCTTACTTCAGTATACATGATTTGGTAAGATATTTTAACACTTTAGGCAGGAATGTGATGACAAAAGATTAGCATTCTTCTGAGTTGAAAAAAGTAATCTTTCTGTCATAACTGTATAGATCAGGAAGAAAAAAGAAAAACACAGCAGGCCTTTACATTTGTTTGCCCGGGACAACTGCAGCAATATTTGATGAATTAAACAATTTCATGGACACTTAATTATGGTGAATTGTGTCTAAATCTGAACAAAAACAAGCCCTTTCTACACTGTACAGGTAGGAAGGTTATCAAACTCTGGACCTTTCAGTGGTCATCATGTATTTTTAATAACAAATACATTGTTTAGTTCCATCTATTTAGAGTCAGGCTCCCTTGTATAGTCCTCTATATTTCAGTTCCTGGGGGAGTGCTCAGTGTATTTCATTGCTCAGACTTGGGGGGTTGGGGGAGGTATTACTCTTCCCCTTAACTAACAAATCCATCTCCTAAATCAGATGTATAAAAAGTGTGAAGTTAGATTACTCCCAGAAGTCCTGGGTTGCATCTCTGGCCTAGAAATGCCATTATGCCATTCTGCAGAGAGCATCTGCCTTTAATAGAGTTCAACATCCACGTCTCCCTCATTGTGTTGAGTTACTGTTGTCATGCTGCTGTTCCTGTCTATGCTGTCTTCAAAGCAACTTCTGAAATTTTGCCAGGAACTCTTAGGCTACAGTTTACATAAAGGCATGAATCTGAAATACTGTCCTCCATTAAAATAGCAAAATACTTTAGGTAGACAACCTCCTCTCTACCTGAAAGGAGGTCGCAGAAAGGTGGGGGTCAGCCTCTTCTCCCAGGTAACAAGGGACAGGTCAAGAGGAAAAGGCCTCAAGCTGTGCCAGGGGAGGTTCAGGCTGAACATTAGGAAGAATTTCTTCATTGTACGGGTGGTCAGGCATTGGAAGGGACTGCCCAGGGGCTTCAGTCAATAATGAAAAAAACCTCAGAATTAAATTGGTCTTTTCTTCTGCCAAAAGAATCAGCAGTCCCCTGTGATCATTAGGATGCAGGGCCTTGAACAAATACCCATAGCAGGGGAGTCTGAAGAAGTGAGAAATTGCCAGGAAAAATCCTCTGTATAATGGGGTAAGTGTCCCAGTCTGTACTACAGTGGCCAGTGAGCAGAGAGTGACATAATGATCTCAGGAGGAATAACAACTGGTTATGAATTCCTGTTTTAAGGGTTAAGTGTTCACTGAACAATTCCAGAATGATAAGGTGTTGATAGCTTCTTGGGCATTATAATCAAAAACAAAGGCAGTTTTTTTGCAAGGCTGTGTCCTAATACATCAGATAGCACTTTAATGGGTATTTGGAGTGCAACTCAGAAACTGTCTTGTCTGGTATAGGGAAGGGCCCTTCAAGAGTAGGCCATAAAAGATACCATTTTTATGGAGCTAGAATAAGTACAGTGCTGCAATTAAATATCTCAAGGCTTTTAAATGGTAGTGGTGGCTCCAAGGAGAGCTCAGTTCTTCAAACAAAAGCTTTGACATAATGATCAAGCTCAGAACTTAACTGAGTTTAGCAGAAGTGAAGATGTCTGCCTTAAGGACTCTGCTGATGCTGTTTCTGCTGCACTTTCTGAACTATCCCTCCAACAGCTGGTGGTGAAAGGCAGAGTTGTGGTCAGAAAGCCTCAAGTAGATAATAATGATAGACTATTTCTCTTCATGTCACTTTTCCCCTTTCACCTTTCATTAGTTGTTTCCACATCAACAGGTATTATCTGTTTACGCCCTTGGCAGAAGCAACGAGTATTGACAGCCGCTTGAGGAGACGTGAGAGCAGAGTATCTATCTGGAGACAGATACAGTGGTTTAATATAAGAAGTAAATTTTATATTTCAAAACATCTGTGAGTCTCCAGGCATTTTTACCCTGTTTCTTCAGACTTTAGTTAGTCATCTGTTTGGTTTCATGTTCCACACCTGATGGAGCACAGAGGAAGGCTTTGTTCTGAACTGACATCGAAATGCCATTAAAGATTACCTATTGAAAAGCCACCCTCTATTGTTTACAGAAGTGTAACATCCCTGAAACTGTAAATGTTGTTGAGTAAAATATTTTCCAAACTGTGGTCTTTAGTAAATATTTGTAAACACCAATGCATTCTCTTTATGATGGTCTGCGAGATCTAATGAAAAAGATGATTTTTTTTTTAGGTGGGAAAAAAAATGATCACACAAAAAATAGCTAGGTAGGTACTTCATGGTAAGGATAGATTGATTTAAGCAAAAGGTCTAGCTCTTCTGACATGTACATTACTTGGTACATGTACATTACATGTACATTGTTGGTAGCCACAAACTTTTATTAACACAGAGTGTCTAATGTACTCTGGGGACTGGCAATTAGTTGCCCAAGAGACAGAGATAAAATAAAAAACATGCAGTGTGCTTTGCGTTATCTGTTAAGTGCTGTCTTCTCACTTCTGATGCCAGTTCTTACTACTAGATCCAAGACTGACTTTAAGAAATTATTTCAACATTAAATACTTTCAGGATCATGGATCAAAAGTGTCATAATTGTTGCAAAATGTTATTAAGTCAGGTTTCTGCTTGTGACTGTATTTGAGCAAATTATTTGAGATAGCGAGACCTTCCCAAGGTATTTAATGTTCTGTGCCAGAATTCTCTCTTTCTGTCTTGGCTGCAATGCATAAGGTCATATTTTTTAATACTGCAGAAATTAACTAAAATGATGATGCCTGGCTTCCTGCTGAAACATTACATTTAATGTTAACAGCTAGAGTTATGGAAAAGAGGGAAAGTGAGTTGGTGCAAATTCATAGGGTTATCAATTTAGTTGGAAGAGCTTATATGGAGAATCTGTCCCAACGGGCTGTAATGACTCTCTTCTTATGGAAAAGGTAGAAGAAATACAGCTTTGAAAACTGTAGCAGTAGCAAAAATTTCACATGGAAACAGCTGAAAGAGACAATGAAAATCTCGACAAGGATGAGTGTGACATTCTGCAGTGAAATCACAATCTTCTTGTTGTACCCATAGAGAGGGGTAGGTTATGCAGTATGTCATGTGTCCCCAGTACTACTGGACTGTGCTTGCAGTGACATGTAGCATTTGCTTCTGTTTCACAGGGATATTCAATTCCTGCTATGTGTGTCATCTGAGCTTTTGTACTGGGGTGTCGCCAATTTGAGAAGAATTTCTACACAGATACGGTTCAAGTGCCGTCATGATGTCCTCCTGTTTACTCTCCTTCAGTTCTGTGTCAGTAGCACTGTTTAAGCCTATTTCCTCTACTCACCTTGAGACACCTGTACTGTCATTTGAGTAGTCATTTTTGGGGTCGCTTTTCAGCTGACAGAAAGTCAACAGGAGAGAGCAGCTTCATTCAGCATGCTCCAGCTGTAGTGTCTGCTAAGACTTTTAACTCCTGTCCTGGGTCTGCTTAGTCCACAATGACTCACACTACCACACTTTTTTTTTTTTTTCCCCCAAGAAGGTCTGAACAGCCAAGCCCATAAAGTAATAAATTTAAAAATCAAACACCCTTTCCTTAAACTCGAGAACAGAAAAGTACAAAGCCTTGGACCTTTGCCAAGTAATCCCATTCGGTAATCCCATTCTGATATCCACTTCCTGGCATCCATCCATATCATTTGCCATGTTTAGTTTCCCTGCAATGCCACACAGCAATGTTAAATTATAAAATTAGTAATTTATTTGAATGAGAAAGCTTCTTGCAGTGCATGATTGGGAATGAAGAGGCGTAAGAATGATAGAGTCATGCAAGAAGTGCATTGCATAACACAGGTGATGTTACACATCCAGAGCCTAATTGCACGTTCTATCAGTACTGCAGGGAGGACAGGGGCAGAGTGACAGGACTCTTTGACATGTTGTCTTTGGCAATGTTGATATATCATGTCATGCTCTTAGTGTCTCACTCATGGGATCTGTCAGAAGTTTCGAGACTGTCATAATTCCTGCGTAACGAATGTGACACTGGTTGTAGCTTTTGCATGGCATTGGAAAATTAAGGAAAGTTTTCATGACGTATGCTGTGCCTAAGAAGTACAGCTGAAGTTTCAGTCCAGTCAGCTCTCCCTACTATTTGCTGAGCAGAGTGACAAGAACAGAGAATTACTATTGGATAGAACTCTTCAATAGTAAATTCATAAAAATCAAATTTCTATACAGGTAAGAAAACCTAACAGCTTAATTTGTATTTTCATAAATTAAGCAGAGAGAAGCAAGGTAAAGCACCATGTAGGGATATTTCTTATATGTTCATGCCCCTTATGAATTAAAGAAGAAAGAACAGGTCTTTGGCAGTTGAAGCACAGGTCCTTCAGTGGAAAAGGTAAAAACTTCAGGCTATGTTCAGTAAGCTGCATCCACACCTGTGTCCTGTTTTGCAATGCAGTATTTGGAAACTGTTCTTTTTAGGAATGAGACCCTCAAATATGAAAGCTGAGAAACATCCCTTCGTTATTCATTAACACAGACTCAACCAAGGAAATTTCCTTTTTATACATGCCATGAATTGAAATTAATGGGCAACACTACAGTTCCAAGCAGAGTCTATGGAAGTATTTTGTTTATTTTTCTTTCACTTCATTTGGACTATAATAACCAATTATTTAATTTTTACTTGAAGCAAAAGTCTTGATCTTTTTTCATTCTTAAAGTTTGTCCTGTAAGACAGCAGGTATTAAAGTGAGCCAAAAGGTTCCTTCTGTTCTTTTGGGGTGAACTGGTACACCCCTGAATTATGTGTCATGCAAAATGTCGTTTGCTATGTTCAACACTTTAATAAAAGCTACAACAGCAAGAGTAGTGTAACAAAGTAGTCCTCTTTGTAACGCTTTTAGCACCCAGAAGCAAAGAAGTAACTTGTAGCTCTAAGATTACACACAGAAACAGAGGAACACAGAGGGAACATAGAGTCTCTATTGCTGGGAAAAATCAAAACAGCAAAGGCACTCTTTAGCGTGATGGTCATTTTCTGAGGATAGTTATGACCATGAATACAGCCAATGCTAGAGGCACTGGAATCATAGAAGGCAAAGATAAAAATCACTCTTAAAAATGTCAGCTACGCCATTCCCTGATCCTCATATGATATGTCATTGTACTTTGTCCAGTCTTACATTAATCAAGCAACTTGCCTTCCCTCTCCCCTTTCGCCCCGCAAGATGGATATCCTTAGTGTGGCTGATACTTGTTCTAGTAGTTAGGAAATACCAGTGTAAACTAAGGCACCATTATGCTGCACTGGGCATATACACTTAATGAGCGAGCGAGCCTTGGCTTCCAATGTGCTTGTAAGCAAATCAGGTTTTTCTTAGTCAGGCTCAGTATTGCATACTAAAGTATTTGCTCAGTAGGATCTTTTTGGGAGAGAGGAACACTTTTAATACTACAAAACTCTTTGTGTTGATGAGTCAGCTCCCAAGTGATTTATACTGTACACTCACATTTCACTTAGTTTTCATATCCACTGAACAATCCTGAGATTCTGTGTCTTGAGGTGGTACTTTTACATGGCCAGAAGATCTATCACAATGCAGGGCAAAACCAAGCCAATTGCTCTTTTGTCTTGGCCTGCCAAAATCCAATCCCTCCCACTCAGTGCTTTGCTATGTGAAACATGGTGATAAGAAGCTCCACCTCTGATTTTATGACTAGTTCAGCATAATTTTATTATTGTCACTTAGGTGAACAGATAAAGAAAAGAACCCACCCTGAAGAGGCTGCAGTTTAGGTTGGATGTGATCTAAAAATAACACAAGGAAATTGAAATAGGAGGGATGGTTACTAGTGAAAGGTAATAGGCTCCTTGCTTACTAGTATGCATATATTAAACCCCTTGCTATTATTAATAGAACACTCTTTGTGTGGATGCACATTGTGTCTCACCAATTTATGCTGGGAGGCATTGCAATCCATGGGTAGTGACAGTGAAAACTGATAAGCCGTTATCAGGACTGTCTCATCTTGGAATGCGCCCAGTAGGGAGCTGTTTTGATTTTGAGGTGCCACTCTCTAAATCAGGAAAAGAGTGTTTTAGAAAATGTGACAGACAAAACAGAGAAAGTAATCAGTGAATCTGAAATTTCCAACTATGATATTAAAATATGCATGATACATGTTTGAAAGACCCATCACCAAAAGAAATGAACAGAAAGTGAGAATGCTACAGAGAACACCACAGGAATTGGTATCAAGGACTGTAAGGCTGGGGGTTTTTTTCTGATACTGTAGCAGA
The DNA here is from genome assembly GCA_038380795.1 of Pyrocephalus nanus. Classification (NCBI taxonomy): domain Eukaryota; kingdom Metazoa; phylum Chordata; class Aves; order Passeriformes; family Tyrannidae; genus Pyrocephalus; species Pyrocephalus nanus. The sequence goes on along the minus strand of CM076263.1, from coordinate 60,441,570 downwards.
GTTGAATCTCTGGCAACCAATAACCATGAAGAAATACAGCCAAAAGTGTCCCAAATACAATTCTATCACAATAAATTCATAGGAATAATACCTTATCAGTACATTGGAAAAGATAACCACAGAGAATGAGAAGTCATATAGGAATTTTTCGGCTCAAGGAAATTTGTTTTTTCACATAAGTATCTCAGAACAAAAGCATTTACAGAGTCATTTTGCCTGAAAGTGACTTTAGGAGGATAGCAACTTAACCTGCTGCCTTCCGTGGCACTGGAACTTGACTTCAGCACTGACCCCAGCCTTACTGGTAGTGCTGCTTGGATTTCATCTGCCCAGGGCAGGGCTGCATATTTTTCCTGCCCCAAGTGCATAGGGGCCCTATTGAACCCTTTCTCCTGCCTATCCAGGTCCTTCTTGATGGTAGGCCTGACCTCATGCATTATCAACTGGTCCTTGTAAATTGGTGCTATCTGCTAACTGGATGAAACTGCATCCTATCACCTTGTCCACCTTGTCAGTGATACAGGTCTTAAGCAGGACAGATCCCAGTACAGGCCTCTGTGGACCCTACTTGTTACCAGCCTCAAGGCAGAATATGATTCGTTATCCACCACCCTCTGAGGTCTATCACCCAACCAGGCATTTACCCATCTGGTTGTCTATCCACCTAGGCTGTAATATCTCAAATTGGATACAAGAATGTGATAGAAATAGTGTTCTAAGCATTGCTGAATTCAAGGTAAATGACATTTGTTACTCTCCCCTCATCCTCACTTCCAGTCATTTTCTCACAGAAGACACCCAACTGTCACACAAGATTTACCCCTTGACAATCCATTCTGACTGTCCACAGTCACTCCCTTCATGTGCCCTGAGAAGTGCTTCCAGAGGACTTGCTCCAGCCTCAGTGATGTTCACTGTCCTGTGAATCCCTGGTGTGTCCTTTTGATCTTTCTTGAAGACTGGTGAAGATAGGTTTCATTTTCCTTCAGTTTTTAGGGACCTTTCAAACATTGAAGCCGCCTGGCAAGGACATTGGTCATCATGCTTCAGTGCAGCCCACTGGGTCTTGCTTACTGAGTTATTACAATCTGAGGCTGGGATTTCAGGCAGGCATTATTATGACAAGTAGTCTTGCATTGCAGGTGGCATATTTTCCTCAGATGAGCAGCTCTTGAGTGTAGGAGTATGACACATTATATTTTGTGCCAGATCTCTTTCATGCACAAGTGAGTCATTATTTGACCTCCTCTCACAAAGGGTCCATTTCATGATGACAGCATGACTTTTCAGCACAGTGTGTAAGAGCAGCCCAAAGAGCAGTTCACAGAGCATGGCACACTGGGTTTCCCCTGTGAAAGGAAGCTGTGTGGTCTGTCTGTACCATCAGCATGCCCAGAGTACTCAGTTAAGTTCTGTCATGGACTGTACATATATACCATAACCATGGCTGTGCAGAGTACTTGCTCAGTCCCTGCTCTGAAAAGCAGTGCCTTTAAAGATGAAGGATTACAGAATTCACCATGGAAAACAGATAATTGGATTTGGGCCTACCTCCTTCTTCATTGAATTGTTTCCTTCAGTGTTATAAGAGAGCAGATTTGGAAGGGAAGAGGGCAGGACTCAGCTTCCCGGCTAAGACTGGGCTCTGAAGGGCATTTGTCATGTTGCAACATGAGCCCTGTGCAGCCTCAGCCCTCTTTGGGGCAGTGCTGGTGGTCAGCCATTAGTAGGGCTTGTACAGTGGGTGAGTGTGGTGAGGTTTTGGGATAGCAGAATGGTCCCACTGAGACAAGATTAATGCCAGCTGGAGATTATTGGCCTGAAAAATTCGAGAGTGAAACAGACTCACTGTCTTAACACCTGCAAAGATTGTCATCCCAGCTGCTGCTGCTAGTGAGTAACACACAGAAAGAGGCTCAGCATGGCTGGCTGTGAGAACAGACATTCATGCAGCTGTATGGAGTAGCTGTTTTCGACATGCATCTAAACCCTAGGAATATCTCAGGAACTTACCAAGCCTTATAGCACACAACTTTATTTAAAGATGGCAAAGATTATTTCGTAATTACTTAATATTTAATATGAAAGCCTGTACGTATTCCAGGATGTTCCTTTCTAGGAAATTTTTGGCACATTGACTAGTTCATTGTTATTTTATTTAATAAAATTTTACTAGATATAACATTAGTTATCATATATCAGCATGCAGCACATGTACTATGCAATCTCAGACCTCTTTAGTGGCAATTTTGGTGGTCAGCCATCAGTAGGGCTTGTCCTGTGGATAAATATGCTGAGGTTTTGGGGTAGCAGAACGGTCGCACTGAGCCAAGACAGTGTCTGCACTAGATGCATTACATTAAAGGCAAAATAATTTGTGAAGTCTCATTGACATCTAAACCTAAGAAAAGATGCACTCAGCAGGATTTCTTTCCAGTTTTACTACAGGGTTCTCCCACTGAATGTCACAATTGTTTTTTGTATCTCTAAGGCTGAGGAAGTGGGCTTTGTGCATGGAAGTTTAATGCCATAAGAAAAAAGCTTCTCTCACAGACTTGGAAGCCACCATAAGCATGCCCTGTTGCCCTCAGAATATATGACATCCTAATGGAGTAGCCTTTACCACCAACCAGGGTGGCTTACATGGGTGCCATTGCAAACCTGGGCTCTCTTTTTCCCCTCTTCTCACAATGCAGTGAAGCCACCCTGATCTTGTAAGGGAATTGCTTTGATAACATATGCACAGATGATCCAACAGAATATTATCTTCCATCTGCAAAAGAAGTAAAAAACCAGCTGGTTCTTCCAGTCAAACTTCAGAAAAATCATCCCAGATTGGAAATTTGCTGATGAAGTTGACAGATCTTTTGAGCATCCAGGAACAGACATCTTGGCATCACTCCTGCTCTGTGATCACAACCATCTAATGTCTCTTGTCTAGCTGTGGCCATTGTCTAACACTTCATACAATGGCTAAACACACCCTCCACCTCCACCTAATACATATGCAGCTGAGCATGCTTCCCTAAGAAAAACAAAATCATTCCAAGTTTTGGGTGGTGTGACTACATGGACTTTGCAGAGCTACAAATGGTTTTGGGTACACTTAGGGTGTCTTCCCTGGCAGCTCTCTCTAGAGCTTAGAAAGGAGGTGAAGGAAACAATATGAAGATTTGCAGGAATGTACATCTTATCACCCATATTTGAGGTGGATAACAGTGAAATAACATCTTATAAAAGTGCTTTTTGTAGTGCCCTGTTTCCACAATCACTTTGAATAAACCAGTGTCAAGGGACCAACAGTACAAGAAAGTCCAGTTGCTAGAAGTCAAAACGAATCCAATTCAGACTTGAAGTAAGAATGAATTTTTAATAATAAAACCAATTAATCACTGGAAATCACACTTGCTCAGAGATTCTTCATCTCCAGGATTGGAGCTTTGTTGAAAAGAAGTGCAGAACTGTTCAAGCATGAGGTAAAGGCTTGATACAGAAATTGCTGAGTACATTTATCTGAACTTACTGGAATTCAGTTTCTGTCCTGTCTGTCCTCAAAAGCTCTGTGCCAAGTCATTAAGCAAAATGCTTACTCTGTATCACATAACTGCTTTTAAAGATGTTACCATTAGATCAAATACTAGCAAACCCAGACAAATTAAACCAATGCTTGCTGGCTCACACACATCTAGGCTAATAGTGATGTTTTCTGATATGGGAGAGAGGGTGCTGCTGTCATGTTTGGAGGAGTAAACATTGCACAAAAACCAGGACACCCTATAGGAATCAAGTGGTGAGGTGAGTCAGTTTAAGAAGCCAAACAAGGGTAAAACCATTCACTTACTTATTTGATAGGGCTGGTCTTATGTCAGCTAAGCTCTGTGATCAAGCTGGTCAAACAAGCACCAGTAGTGTTGAAGGAGAAATAGCAATCACAGAAGAGTGGAGAGAGAAGTAGGGCAGATGGATAATTTAACCACTGTCTTCAGCACTAGACAAAAATGATAGTTCATGTGTACCATACCCTAACCCTGAGAGCTGCTTTTTGTTACACTGACAAAGTGGCCGCTTGAATCCACTTCTCTTCTGTTGTGGTAGAGTTGAGTAAGAGCTGATGTTATTTTTTTTTAGTATTTATTGTTTGTATTTTGTTGGTCCCTCATGGGCAATTCTCTGTGGGTATACATAAACCTAAGAATTATTCCCCACACATAAGATGGAGCACGTGTAAGGCTTGTCAAATGACACAGCATTCTGACACTACATCAAAGGGGCAAAGTGTAAACACATTAACAGTTGGGGAGAACAGATTTGCTTCTGGAATTATCTGGGTCTCAAATAGGCCCTCCCAGATAGGAAAAAATGGTTGATCCTTAACCAGAATAATTTCTTAAGCCACCAGACAGCTGTATGGCAGAGATTAAGGGTGTGGAGGGCCAGGAGTGATAAGCAGCAGACCAAGAGGAACAGGGAAGCAGGAGCTTCTCAGATGAGCTTCATCACTGGAGTAAAAGCATCACTGAGTCATCTCCCTTTTTTGTGATGGGAAAATATCAGAAGATACTTAATTGTAGGACACAGAGTTTAAATTACTATAATTATAATAATGCATCAAAACTGAATACAATGCTTCAAATACTGCAGTTATACAAAGACGGGCTTGATGGCAGTGTGCTTTCCCAGTTGCAGTACTGTCAGTTGTCATCTTGTTTTCCTAACTTTTCACTATGCTACCAGCTTTACTGTCTTGTTTTCTTACAAAAAAACTGTCATCCTTTGCTATTTAGGAAAGTGCATATCTCAGCTGTTTTATTGCTTGGTTCAGAGTTAGAGACTGCCTCTTCCCTTTTGGTGCCTGTTTTGATCTTTCTGCTTTCAGTATGTATCAGTTCTGATCACTCTGTGTTGGAACTATTTCTCTATTTGAATAAAACGTATGTTCTTGGACATGTCTGAAAAGGTGGTGTAAACTGCTAAAACGTTACATATATTTTCTTCATGCCTTCTAAAGAACTGAATTTTCAAGTCAAGACATTTTTTGATCACTGTATAGTGCTATGCAATAGTGTTGCAAGACCTGTAGGGTTACTTAATATATAAAGGCTGATTTTTTTCTGGTTGTGAAGGGAATTGAGAGATGGCTTTAAAAGACACTGACATTGGCATCAGTATCAGCTGATGCAGATCTCAGCTCCCGGACATAAAGCACAGTTTTCTTCCTCCCTGTGAAGCTATGGAATTGGTCTGTTAGATCTATATAATCCCGTTGAGCACTGTGGTACAGCACCATTTTAACAGAGTACTTTTTTTTTTTTAAAGTTTTACATAGTTAACTTCTTCAGTGGGTATACATTAAAGCTTCTAAGCCTTTATATGGCATGATTGCCACAGTCCTAATTGGACACCCACCCTAGGAGTACATCCCAGGCTTTCTCTTGTGCCAGCTATGGCATCTGTTGGACCCTTTGTTGAGGGAGGAAACTTGCAGCCTCAGAAAGTGGGAACAAAAGTGGCTTGAGACACAGTGCATCTCCCTGGCAGGGGGAAGAAGCCACCATCAACCCTAAGCTGGGTGGGCAAAGCTCTCCTGGGACTGACTCACAGAGGCCTGGTGTCTCCATACCATTGCAGGAAGAGATACAGGTGCTTTGTGAGGTGGCTGATCCTGCATATCTCCCTCTCCCAGGCTTTTCCAGTCTGCTGGGGCATTTCTTGGTGACCTCACCCACAACCACAGGGACTGTGTGGGGCACCCTGACTGCAGGGGACAAATGATGGGGGCAGAGAGGAGAAGGGGGATCTGACCTGGCCAGCAGACCCGCTGTGACCAATCTTCTCAAACAGAGCAAAGCAACATGCATACTTCCCTCCACCACTGAATCTCATCCTCGAGTCCTCGCCTTCCTTCAGTATCTGCTACTTCTTCCTTTGTTCCTAGCAAGTATTAGATAGACTTCAGAAGCTCATTCACATTTTTTTAAAGTGTTTGCATGGAGGAGAGGGACAGCAGCTACACCCCAAGACTCATGTCCCATCAGAGTCTCCTGTGATAGCACGGATGCAGCTGGCCTGGGACACTTGGCTATGCAAGGAGAGCCTGACCTCAAGTACCACCATTAAAGTCAGCCAAGATGACAGGCTGCGCCTGTAGCTGCCAAGTGCTGCTGTGAGGCTGGGAAGTCAATGAGCTAAAGAGGCACCTCAGTCCCAACAACCCAGTCACCAACACACATGCAGGAAACAGGTAGCAGTTCGTGGCTGGGATAGTGTTTGTGGACATCTCCAAGGATGAGTTTCTCAGGGATCTCCAGACCTCTGGGTTCTGTCCACCTGCTCTGTTGGAAACATTAGCCTTCAGGAGAACCACTGAAAGGCCAAGGGGCTTGTGGCAACTTTTCCTACCACATAAACATACAGTCTTTTAGCTCAGACACGTATGACATAAAACCTTCATACAGTTAGGAGGAAAATAGCAGGGTGGTAATTCATAAACAGTGAAAAAATTGAGACATCCTGTCACCAATCCTCAGCCTAAGATCATAGCTGCTTTTCATTATCTGAAGAGTAATACTACAAGATTCCTTGTAGCATGTTGTTTTCTAGGTATGAAAGAGCCCAGGTGAAGATCACACCCTTGACTATTCTCAGAGAATCCACTCAGAATTTACAGAACAGAACAATGAATGATTCTTCTGCTGAGGCTTGCTGCTAAAAAAAATATTTCCTTCCAGTGAAAGGACACTTTTCTAATATTGCACTGGGCTGCTTCAGTAGAGCAGTCAACTTGGCATCTCTCCACCATCTCTACCATATTCTTTCCTGTGTTGTAGTTGGGAGGTTGTATAACAAAATGGTTTGAAATGTTGTCATTGTCCATGCAATTTCTTTGTAGTTTCTCTGTATGAAGCCTCTACAGCCACAGGTCTTGACACGGGTAACATCATGGGAAACTCTGTGATCATCTATGGAACTTGAGCAAGCTGGACAATCTGCTGTCAGAATTACAGACGTTTTATGTATCTCTTTCTGCAGAATCACAGGCCTCTGTAAAGTACACCTGCATGCCCAGTATTAAGAAATGAGTGTCTGTGCTCCTTGCAGACACCAGTATAATGTAGTTTTCATTACCATCTCTTATCTTGGAAGGTGAATTATATGAACTGAGCTTTTACAGTCTCTAATGTGAAAAATCTCAATCTAGATCAGAATCCATTAGTTTGTACCATGTGAGGACTGCTCTGCTTACAGCCTCAAGAAACAGGCTTGTGACAGACTGCTGATGACCACCAGCTGAATGATTTGAGGGCTGGTAAGGACAGTAGGGCCACCTCATTACCAATCTTTGTTAATGTAGGGTCAGAGGGTCTCAGACAGTGAACAATAACCCTTGATCTTCTCTGTCTGGACTTTCAGATCACTACCAGAGGGTTAACATGGGTGACCAGAATGTCATTCCCCAAGCCCCTGACACCCACAACAGCTGCATTCCTCAGAATAGGAAGGGAAATAGACAGTGCTGGGTATCTGCTAAATCAAATGCCAGCCTGATGTTGACCTAGCTGATCTCCAGCAACTGCAGATGATCTCTTACTCTCCAAGGGCATAGAAATATTAGACAAAGCATTTTTGTAAGCATAAAGCAATGAAAACAGAAAAGAGAAAAGATAATTTCTCTTGATCTCTAAATTAAAAAGGCTGTTCTCTGCTATTAAGTGCAGCTTTGGTCCTCTGCTTGAATAGCAATTGTAGGGATACAATTTACAAAATAGCAATTTTGGAAAAATTTGTGACGGAAAGCTAGAACTTGATTTCATTTAAGAAGACAATAAAATGCCTTCTCAAATACATTATATGGCTGGGGTTTTTTTCCTTCCTTCTGCATTTCAGATAAATTGACAAGGAGAAGCTGTGAGCAAGCTATCTCCCTCCCTAGTATGCAGAGAGATAACATGTTTGCAGATATGTACAAGGCCTCCTCAAGGAGAGAGAAGATAAAAAAGCCTTGGAAAGGTCCCCCTGGGGACCTGGTGGGTACAGCATCATTAAGAAGAGGTCCTTGCATCTGAAATAAACATTTTTTTAATCCTTCCACTGCCTTGGCATTCTTGGGAAGAATACCTGCGTATATTTTACCTTACAGCAATATGTTTTAAAACTGTATTTTGCAGAAAAGAGAGCTTTAGTGAAACTTGCTGGGCTTCAGATTAAAAGGAAACTCCATAGAATTTTCCTAGACATATTTTTGTTGAATTATTGTGAAAAGAATGACCTTTATCTACAGCAGACAGAAACAGAAATGACCCAGCATTACTAACATTTTGTATTAATTCCCATTTACTTCTTAGGTCACATCAACTACTCAAACTTTCTGCTGGGTCAGAAGGGAAGTAAAACACAGCACATTGAGTTGTGAAGGACAGGGCATACAAGAAGACAGATGACTCTGGGCCGTACTCCAGCATTAACTTCCTATGTGACCTTGGGTGAGACTTAGGGAATGATTCATCACACCCAGCTATCACTGCACTAATGTCTAATTAAAACTAATTGTGTTAATTACTCCTGAAGAGAGCAATTATTCACATGTATTTAGGTTGAGTTGTATGCTCTTCTGCAGACGTGGCTCTCTCTCCATTTACCACAGAAGAAAACTACTGGCTCACTTAGATGTTTAGCTTGTGCCTTATCAGATATAGGTAATATGGATCTAGATATTAGTTAAATGTATTTTCTTTACCCTGTGTTTAAAATACAGTTACTCTTCTTTTCACCTTGTCTTCTACAGCTAAACATTTGGCTCTTTGGAAATGCACAGTACAGTATGTGCATGCACTACCTCATAACACAGAACTCCTGGGGGGTTAAAACCTCTCCCTGGGTCTTGAAATGGGTGATGTTTGTTCTGTAGTCCATTGGTTACATTACAGTCCAAGCTTTTGCTTTGATCAGAAATAAGTTTTTTTGCTGGTGAAGGTGATTAAATGATCTGAAAGAAAGGGTCAAACTAAGACAGGTTTAGATCAGATCTTTCCCTTCTTTTACTTTATTTAATCCCTTGGGTTGGAAATAATGTACTACTCACTGAGACAATAGCTTTCAAATGGCTCCTGGCTGTCATGAACTTTTCACCTCATGTTCACCAAGTAGATGGATTACAGCACCTGTTTAGAGCCAGGGTAGGCATCTCATGAAGAATATGTTTTTAGAACAAATTTGTTCTGTTTGTGAATCTCTTCTTGAAGTATTTACTGTTTTGAATGTCCCAAAGAAGGGAAAATATCTCCCTGCTCTGCCTGCTATCAGCTCTCAGATCACCACGGCCTTAGTGTCATCACTAGTTGAGGGGAAAGACCAGTAAACTCTCCACATAAATGACATAATATGGCATGTGCTCTGGCATAAACATAAGACATCTTGTGGAAACATATTTCCCTCCAGAACAGCTGCAGGAGTCCCACCAGCCAGCAATCTCATTTCTTGTCTGCAGCCAGTGGAGCCCTGTTGCAGGCACCGTGGCAGGGTATACAGATCCAGTGCATTCTTTAGAGGCATCTGCTAGGACGGATCTTCCTTGAGGAGGAGAGAAACTCTATGAAAATGAAATATTTTTACCCCAGATCTGCTTCCTTTAACATTTACATGCCCAGTTTATTGCCCGTGGAACACCTGAACAGATGTTTTCACCTGCTTTCCAGTGGAGCCCACACAGAGAAAAGCGTGAGCTGAGCACAGCTCTTCTGTATTCACCAGGAGCAGATACACACCCCTGGCACCACCAGGACCCAGCTGCCCAGACAGCAAGAAGCTGCTTCCCAAGTATGATTTATTATCTTTGTCACTTCTTGCTGTGTGGAATATGGCACTATAAACATTAAGCCCTTTAGAGCAAAGGCTATCTTTTCATCCTTTGTCAGTGCAACATCAATCATTATCACATCCCTATCCATGCCTAGAGTTTCTGTGTATTACCCACAGTGTAAATAGTAACTAAGAAGAACAGTAAGTGATGTCTCTGTGCCAGCAGCTGAGTTTTTTTAGAGAGTTTTTCTCTCTAGTTAATAAAGAACTGTGGAATCCTCCTTAGCACTTTATAAAACTCAAGTCATATACTTTTCAGAATTTTACCCATTTTTTAATATTTTTAGGTTTAGCTATGAAAGATGACAACTATTCTTTATCCTGAACTGATCTGTAGGTAAGACTGTGAATACTACAGAACTTGCTCAAGGGACAAGGATTAAGGACACCATGCACTGCATGATCAGCTGATGCCACTTTGACAATGATGACACTTGAATCCTGTAGCAGTCCATGACATAAACCTGACATAAGCCATGGATGATCAAGATACCACCCATCCTGTGGCCACATTCCCCAAGTACTCCTCTGTCAGAGGAGTCATGCCCCAGGTTTACCTTAATGGCATATGAAATGGAAACCCACGAGCCATGAACTCACATTGGCAAGAGTCAGCACTGAGCCAGCCCCCACTTGATATGAGCCAATGTTTGTGCAGATAAAACAAACAGGGAAATAGGTAAACTGTTATTCAGGGAAGGAGACAGAACTGAAGGATCTTAAACTTAAATTCACTCTTTGAATATAGACATGTCAGCAAGCTCAAGACTTAGAGTTGGCATAGGTCCTGCCCAAGTCAGATCTTGAAAGTCCCTTCCACCCCAAGCCATTCTATGATTATATGAAACACAGGATAACAGTGAAAAAGATACATTATAACAACCTTCCTTAAGTGGTTCCATGATACTAGACAAAATGTATAGGTCTGTTTATAATTCGTATCCCCAAAGTCAGTCTGCTGTCATCTACTTGTTCTGTGTTACAGTTTAGTGTGGTCACTCCAAGCAAAGACCCCTGAACAATCAGGATACAAGTGGGAAGCTCCACTTAAAGCTGGTGCTCAGGCAGCCCTTCAACAAGCTTTGCATTGTTTTCACCAGCGTTTCCAAGCGAATCTCTGACTCTGTTGCTGGTAATTGAGAAAGGAAAGATTCAGAAAGTTCAGCTAAGCCAGTTTAAAAGAACAGCTGTGAGCTGTTCATGCGGCCTAGATGAGACAAAGGAAGCTTTAGTAGGAGACAAGATGGAAGAAATCCTAGTCTTTTAAAATTAAATCTGTACACCATAGTAATAAGTTGTATATTTTCAGTGTATGTTCCCATCAGTCCATGTGGGGCAAAATTCAGCTGAAAGTACACAGCACACTTGCAGCTCCAGGCACTATTGCACCTGCCGTATTAAGGGCAAAATTTACTTGACAGGGTAAATTGCAAGCAATACAGACGTTGCAAGTGAAACTAAGAAGCAGCAATGCATCCTTAACTTTGGCCTGAGCATGAAGAAACTGTGCCTGGCTACAATCCAGGTTTTCCCCTGTGATTTACTGTATGTCTTGGGCTCTTGAGTTCCAGGGATGACACCCATGCATATTACACCAGCTCCTGCTCCTTTATTACCACCTTAAGAATAGATTTTTTTCCCAGAAGAAATAAAAGTTGGGGCAAAGCTTCCTGAGGCTTTGTTGCCTGGCAGGGCTTTCAGTCCTTCTAAAATTGTTACCCAATAAAGGAATGTTAGCTCTGAAGTACCATAACCAACATATCATGACTAGGCAATAGATGAGAACTAATGTCACTTGATATGTATTCCATTAACAAAAATACATAGATAAATGAAAAAAACAGCTCCATGTACTGAATCTTTCTATTAAAATAAAAAACAGGAAAATTACTTTTTCTGAAATATAACTTGCTAGTTTTGTACAGTTTATTTATTAAGACCTCATGGTTGTATCCTGGAATTTTATGAATTATACGTATGAAAATTGAAGACCACTGTTCTTACAGCTGAGTTTGTTCTTATAATATTCCTGGATAAATACTGTCAGGATTAAAGGAAATCATGCTAAACTAGTTACTAAGGCAACTAGTTTACTAAGGTAACTAGTTTTCTAGCAGAAACTAGTTGCAAAGTTTTGGGGAATTATTTGATTTCTATCATCCTGGAAGTTCACAACTTTGGCAGGTTTAAAAAAATATCCCCTCTAGTGTCTTCTTTGAAGCAGCACCCCAATTAACTTCAAAAAGGAGTATATTTGGCAAATGCAGTTTGATACTTTTGCTAGCATCATGGAGTTATGACCACATTGCACGCTGGTGTTCACCGGTCATGGTTTGGCATCTTAGTGTGGTTTTGCCACAAAACTGTCAGACAAGACATCACAGTTCTACCCTACTCTGTTGCTGATAAGATGCAAAGATGAAATAGGAGTGTAGAAGCTCGAGGCTTCTGGGGTTTCTTCATGTGTTGGATAGTTGGGTTGTGTTGATACAGGAGAGTAAAACATCTGTGAGGAGAGTGAAGTTACTATTATTAACTCCAAACCAAATCACTGTGCTTCAGCTGCTCATTGCCAGGTAGCTTAGGAAGTCCATCACCAGGGTAAAAGGAATGATAGAAGACAGGTGTTCACTGAGTGAAGATTACTGACAGAAGATTTTGCACTTATACTATGAGCTTGCTTTCAAACTAATTTTTGTTAAAGTTTGTGCTGAATGTTGTTGTTGAGTGCTGCTGCCTCAGAGAAGGATGATGGTACTGGCTTTGGAGGGTGACAACTGGACTGTTAAGTGAAATTTAATTAAATGTTGATCTCACTGAAAAACATGAAAAAAAGTAATTTAGTCTGGGGTCAGTGATCTCATTCACATCTCTGTGAAGTAGATTAATGCTTTTGAAATTCATTTATCTGATTGTGACTTTCCCAATTGGTAAAAAAACTATAATAATGTCAAATATAAAAACTATGATGTCAAAAATAAGACATTAATTGTCATGTTGCCTTAAGCAGTCTCTTGAACTTTGCATCTCAATTATCCTTTCAGCAAAATGGAGATACTTTTACCTACTTGCATCCCTGAATAGTTGTGAGAATAAATTATTGTTCATAATCAGCTTGCAGGCTGAAAAAGGATGCCTTTTAAACATTCAAAAAGGGATGTTAATAGGAGCAGTTAAATAGTAACATTCAGGAAAAGAAGAGCAGAGGGAGTAGAAGGACACAGTTAAACTTCGCTTTCTCAGGTGTGCTTCCGACTATTTCCTCACCCAGAACAGTAGTCACTTCAGGATAGAAAAAGACCAGGTACATGAAAACAATTCTAAGACACTTCTGGCAGAATTTCCAGTGCTGGCCAGTGCTGCAGCAATGTCTGCTCGTGGCTCGTCAGGATTGCTATGGGAAATGCACACAAGAGAGGGGGGTTGTTATACAAAGGAAGGAAGAGAAGGCTACTTGTTTGTTTGCTCTTGCTTAACGTGGGCTTGGGCAGTATTCTTCCCAGGCCTTCTTGAACACACCCTGGTATCTGGGAACACTTTCATATGGAACAGTTATGAAATACTGTGGTTGATGTAGTTCCGATAAGAAGCTGTAGCAATATTTATAAACTGCTGAGCTCTATAGATAGCAGTACACTTGGTAACAGGAAATGGGACATGGTTGCTCTACCTGTGCAATTAATGAAGCAAGTCTCTGCATGTTCATACACCCTTGTACAAACAAGAAATGGATAGAAAGATCCTATCGTCACCTGGGCTTGTCACACTAACATGGACAGAGTAAAGTATCATAAGGCACTGGGCAAGATAAAAGAGCATAGAACAACACACTGACTTCTTACCCTCAAATTCTCTAATATCTGCATTGCTGTGTAAATAATTACAGCACTGACAATGCTATGATACCATGGTGTGGATGGTATCATGTTGTTCTCAAGATGACTTTTTGCATCCACACAGAAGGGTTTAAGTTTTCTAAAATGTCTGTCTGTTCATCAAGCTGAGGAACTCCAGGAAGGCTGGACCTCTGGCTACAATCAAAACCTAATAAAGCAAAATAGATGTATAATAGCAGGGAGAAATTAAAATCTTAGTCATGACATCTTGTGTCAAAGTTTTCTGACATCCGTCAGCAAACAGTTGTCATTTAACTTTTCCCAAGCACTGAGGTAAACTGCTTGTGAATAGCATTTCTTCAGTTCCTTCTCCCCTCTCCTAGATACAAGGAATTAATCTGTTTGGAATTAAAGTCCGAGTTCTCAGTGGCTGTAAACTTCAGATCAATGTGGTCAGGTTTTGCTTAATCACTACCAAAATTCACACGATGTGAATTCATGTGATCTGACAGTGATACCAGTGAGCTTTTTTTCTAAGACCTAAGATTGCAAAATCTGTTGCATAAATATTATCATCTTACTTCTAAGAAGGTTTGTCAGAAATCTACTTCATATATAGAAGCGAAAGGCATTAAAATAATGTTACAATAAAATAGTGTAAGCACTAAAATACCACTGGTCATACTGGGGGCTTAGCACACAATGAAAAAGCAAGAGTGGGCATAAATTTGAAAAGTTTCTTAAAGATCTTTAAAGGCATGAATCTAAAGACACACACTTGGGAGTTAGGTTAATGTTTGTACTAGTGAAAAGCTTCTGTGGGGTTGACAGCTAGTGTGATCTTGGTGACAGAAAACCACTGCCCTGACAGAATGAATATAAACAAAACCTTGTTCCCTTCTGAACTGTCTGCAAATCAGTACAGCACTTCAGTCCTGTTGTGCAGAGATGAGGTTTTTTCTAGACCTGATACACTTAAAAAAGATAAAATAAAAATTTTAAAAGCCACACAAGTGGATATAAGTTGGGAGAAAAAGTTGGAAAAATATGTTGAACCTTGAGAGAGGAGGAGAAGGAGGTGGTTTGTTTTCTGCCCTATGTGTTGCTGATGGTATGGTTGGCACTATGTGCATCATAATCACAGCCATTAGAGATTTACAAGTGTATGCTGCAGATATTCTCAGTAAACCTCTTAGCCAGTAATGACTCCTAGTGCTGCACTTCATTACATATCAGCAGAAATATGTAATTCTGTGAGCCAAACATTCCTGCACATTGCTGTGCCAGGAGGCCACTCATTCATTTCCGTAAGAAATCCAACTTGCAAAACAGTGATCAGAGTGTCTCTGTTTGATAAGCTGCACACACAGTGCTTACTGCAAGCGAGACACGCACATGGGCTTTGCACAAACAACAGTGTGGCCCAAACCCACACAGCACATGGCTGTGTTTCCAAACATCTATACCTAGTTTTCTGAACAACATTCTTACATATCCTGATGTTTGTGAAGGTTTATGAAGGCCTGCACCTCTCTGACTTGGTCCTCTTTTCCTGTAGTAGCCAACCTAAGCTGAACAAAAGTTTGTCTGTTTTAATAATAACCTCTGCTTTTTGTTTTGCTTTACCACATTCTAATTTCATCCTCCTTTTTGGTATGGGATCTCTCTTCTGTTCTCAGCTATGTGGGGTGAGACTTTTGCTCCTTTACAGCAGATTTAAGGCAAGAGTGATAATAAAACTCCTGTATCAATCCAGGGGGATATTTTTTCCATGCATGCACTTCAAAATACAGACCTCTGAGCCACAGACCTTCTCTCTGCCTTGCACCAGATTAAGGCTGGGATGGTGAGGAGGCTAGAACCAACTGCATGTGCTGAGCAGGTTCTAAGCAGACCTGCAGCATGTAGAAATATTACAGAAGGCTTTCTGGACTTCATCTAGTCATCCAGGAGAGTTTACAGCTACCATGAACTTCTTTTTGCCTGGCCTATATCTATGGCAGACAATGTCAAACCTGTATTTTAAGTAAGAGTTACCATGTACTTAATTTTACTGTAATTTGTATCACTAAGGTTGGAATCCCTTGGCTAAGTCTCTTTATAAATCAAGAGCCTGCGAAGAGATTTCAAATAGGAAGTAAGAGAGATGAAGTTGGACTGATATGGAGAAATTACTGGGTTATAGAACAAAGTTTAGGCATTTCAGGCTCTTGACCATTGAACAGGAACACAACACAAAGCAACTCAACTGATGGAAATTTTAGCATCAAGCTGTAGTGAGCAGTGAGAACACAAGAGTCTATATTCTGTGTCAGAAAATGCACTTCTCATGTTCTAAAAGTGAACTCTGGCAACAAGAGAGGTGCTTGGACAGCAGGATCACTGAGGAGAGGTAGGTCTTGAGGTCCTCCAGGTTCTGCAGGTCAAGTTAGCTCTTTGAAAACCTGGCTCCTCATTCCGGTATCACTGTTCAAGGTATCTACATCAAACAAATTATGCCAAGTCTCTTGTTGACTTTTGGAGCACTCACTCTCATGTTTTAAAGCAGGAATCTCCTTTCCTCTTCCTTCAAGCTCACTTCAACCCACTTCCCCACAAATAGATCTCCTTCAGCTGTGGGATGGGAGTGATATTTGGAAGGGAGAGAAAGAGGAGCAGATTCAGAGCATGGTGTCCACTACAGGGCAGATGTGGAGCAGCACAGCTGGGTGCAGGGTCTAGGAAGGCCCTTCAAAGTCAGACTTTCCTCTTATACCCACATATGAAAGGACTGAGGTTCATGAAAAAGAGAATTAGGAAGAGTGCACAGCTAGTACAGCTCAGAAAAATAAACAAAGCATTTGGGAGGCATTTTCTCTGCTGGGGGACATCCCAGATATTAAGCATATGGAAGCCAAAAGTTGAATCCATAGACAGCAATCTATATATGGCACTGTAGTATATGCAGATATACTACAATCAATAAACTACAACATATCAATGTCACCTCTCATGTTACCTCTACTTTGGAGATATTCTGCTGGTGCCCCCTTGTCACTGAATAGGAGCCCAGTTCATGAGTGGAAACCTTTGTTATGTTTTGTTTCCTTTGCAGTTTCAAAGAGGATACAGAAAGTCTCTGAATCTGTACAATAGAGAGACCTGGCGCTTCATAACAATGGGAAAGCTTGCTGTTAGATTCCCATTCAGTAAAATGTGTAGGTTAGAAAAAAAAGGGAAGTGCAGCAAGCTTTGGAATTAAAGGATAAAAGCGTTTAAGATATGTATGTAAGAAAATAGCTGTGGCATTTAGATATCAAACAAAGAAACAATGTAATAGAAGAAAATTACTCTTCATGTTTATCTCTTAAAAAGAAGCCTGAGTACATTGGAGCCATGAGATAGGAACCGCTCTAATGTTACCAACTGTCTTGGAAAGTATAACAAAGAGATTTTCTTTTAATGAAAACATTTTACAAAACACTTCAGTAACCTTCAGAATCAGTAAGCAGCTTATGATTGTTGTAACAAATATTTAATATTCCCTGTGTCCTGAAACTGGTGTGTTTTTTTTGGTTGGTTTTGGGTTTGTTTTTGTTTTTGTTGTTTTTTTTTTTTTTTTTTTTTTTTGTTTGGTTGGTTTTTTTTCTGTTTACAAAGCTCGTAAATCTGCTGGTCAACCAGTGCATTCACTGAAATTGAATTTACTTTTAATTTTGGAACAAACAGAAGAACCTAGTAATATGCCCAGTGAAAACGGACAGAGAGATTGCATTCTCAAGAAGTGCATAATTTAAAATTAAACCCTGATTTAATGGTGCGTTAGAAAATTATTTTGTACCTTTAATATGAAAATAATTTTGCAATTTTGAATAATTCGTTATTTCTGAGTACATGGAAACTACATGCATTCTTATTTATCAGAATTATCATAGCAAAAGTGATTCAGATACTGTGCCTAAGGATGAGTTTTATCCTCTAGTATTTTATATTTTTTATATTGCTATAGAGAGACTATGAAATGGATTTCTGATGACACCTCTAAACTCCACAGTATGAAAACTAAATGCTTTAGTTGTAACCTTATTTTCCTTTATTTAGTTCCCCATCTTTGTTTACTGTCTTTGACTGTGACTCTAGTCTCCTTGAAAAACAATTTGTTTTTTTTGTAGTACCACAGAGTATGCAACATGTTTAGAGTGGAACTGAATTGTAAGTATAACAAAAAAAAAGATTTTGCATGTAACCAGCTATGTGAATTATTACATGATTTTATTGTATTACACATTTTAGAATTGTCTTAATTGGAAACTGTAGCCTTAACAATGATTTTCCTAGCCCTCAGAAATGTGGATAGAAACTAGGAACAGTATATAAAAGGAAGACTGCTGGCATTCACTGGATTTAGGGAAGTAATAATCTGTTGAGCCAAAGTTCAATTTCACAAATATAGGTGAAGTGGAAAAAGACAAATTAATTCATGATCAGATGTCAAACATTGTGTATTGCAGATACCACAGTGAGATTCATAAGAGCAGAATCTGGTTTTGTTCTATTAGAGTCTTTGCAAAAGAAGGTACACTGAGGTTTCTTTAAAACTTTAAAAACTTCTAGGATAAATAACGAAAATAAGGAAGTGATGCTCCCCCTCTGCTCAGCCCTGGTGAGACCTCGCCTACAGTGCTGTGTCCAGTTCTGGGCTCCTCAGTACAAGAGAGACATGGAGCTCCTGGAGCCAGTCTAGAAGAGGGCAACTGGGACTGGAGAGTCTCTTTTATGAGGAAGTGCTGAGGGAGCTGGGCCTGTTCAGCCTTGAGAAGAGGTGATTGAGACTGGACTTCGTCAATGTCTCTAAGTATCTGAAGGTAGAGTGTCAGGAGGATGTAGCCAGACTCTTCTCGATGGAGCCAAACAACAGAATGAGAGGCAAGGGGCAGAAACTGATGCACAGGAAGTTTCATCTGAATATGAGGAAGAACTTCTTTACTGTGCAGGTGACTGTGCACTGGAATAGACTGCCCAGAGAGGTTGTGGTCTCTCCCTCACTAGAGACATTCAAGTCTGGATGCTTGAGCAGTGGGCCACTGCGGTCCCTTCCACCTTTCCCATTCTGTGATGACTAGACAGTGCATTGCATCAGTGTGGAGTTACCTTTGGAACAGTAATTACAACAGTTGCTTACTCTTTTGCTTTAGCAATACACCGTCATGGACTACATATTTAATGCATAACAGCACGTATGAACAGATAATAGCATCCTATCCACCTCTTAACGCAGGACCTCTTTAACTGTGCTGATATCCGTCCTTTTAATCAGAGGATATTAACAGATATGGTAAAACATAGCAGTCATTTATTTTGCTTTTCCCAGAATTAGATAAATACTGCATAAGTATTCACATATTTCTTAACCAGTTGGCTTTGTCTGTCACACCTTTTTCACTTTGCCTTGCCTCCATACAAGCGAGAACATCTGTAGACAACAGATAGAGAAGAATATTTAGGAATGCTCTTGCTGGAGCCTTGATGCAAACACAGCTACAACCTTCCACTGTGTTAGAGTATAGATTCTGCCAAAACCTGCCTACAGGGCTCTGGTGGCCTATGCTCTTATTCCTTACTAATAGGTCTCCCTAAAGATTCTCAAAGAGGTTGCATTCAGACCCTCTGTGATATGCCTGCTCCCCATTTAGGGTCTGGCACCTGACCCTTATTCCTTCAGGATGGAGAGAGGCACTGTGGTCAAGCCATCTCAACCTCTTCAGCCACAGAGCTCTCTAACCAAAGAGTAAGTTGCCCTGTGAATGTCTGAACCAGCCAGAGGAGTTTTTCTTTTAGCCTTTTGGGAAAACTGATTACTTCATGCCATGCATAGCTTTATCACCCAATGAGAGTTTGTTTATCAGCTCCACTCTCACAAGTAGGTAACTGTGAAAAGACTCAGTGGTGACTAAGTTCCTGCTGGAAATAGTCTGGAGTTTCTTTCAAAGCCACACCTGTTCATGTGACACAAGCCTCTTGGGTGAGCCGCCTGCTCTCTCATGGCATTGAGAAACAGTATGTCACACCCCAATGAAAAGCAAGGTATGGCCGTATTGAGCACAGAAATATATATGTAAGCAAAGAAATGTCTTTAGACAGTCAAGGAACACTGTCCATTTAACCATATCTAATGTTTGCACTCTCTCTCTCACACATACAAAATATTTGTCACCTGAGTAATATTTCTATTTGGTTAAGAGGGAAGAAGAATGAAAGGGGAAAGGCAAGGTTACTAGGAGGGGATGCATAAAATGTTTCTGATTCAACTGTGATGAAGGCAGCTGAAGACAAAATGCCTACTGGTTTCTGCAGGTGCCCAGGTCCTTACAGTTGTGATACACAGAAACAGAATATAGTCTTTCCATGTCCAAACTTACCACAATTACACGCTTGAAAAGAAGGTTTAAAATACAGAATGAGTCACAAAGAAATTGACAAGAAGATGTAATCTTGTAATAGTCCCTTTCAGAGGATGCAGTAATTTGTAGACACTTGCTTCCTATTTATCAAAATTAACTGTCACACCTTACACTGACACCATGGGTTTGGAATACATGATGCAATACAACGATGGCTCACAATGACAAGCACACAGAATGAACCTTGTCGCTTGTATTTCAGCTGATCCACCCAACTATGACTCACTGGTGAAGGACTGAACTTTTTGTCCTTAGGCAAAGGGCACAACAGCTGTGTCTCCCAGACACGGTGCCAAGGCTTCCATGCCAAGGCTTCCATGACATCTCCAAGTGCACTCAAGATAAGGCCATTCAAGAGCAGTTTTTTTCTACCACAGGGCTTTTTGGCACACGTAGCAAGGAGAAGGCTTGCACACAAGCGAGACAGACAAATCAAGAATCCTGTGGCTTTCACTTCCTCGCTCTGGTCTGAGGCTTCAAAATTAAATGGAATCGGGGGAAATTACCTAACCATTTGTTTGTTCACTTTTTTTAATATCTGACTCAGATCATCGTGAGGAGCAGGTGAAACTTTGATGGAGCTTGCAGCTGTTTCTACGGTTTCATCCTTGATGTCCAGATTGGTATCACTAATGTTAACACAACAGCAAACAGCTGCTCCTACTTCTCTTCCTAGCAAGATTCTGCCCTTACAAATGTAAGCAAGCCTGATAATAGACACTGATGGTTGCTAAGGCCAGTTGATTCCAGAAAGAGGTGAGTAGATATTCCATTTTAGGGGCATCCTTTCAGACAGCATTCTGCCATTCATCCATACAAAATCAGATTCATTCCTGTCACTCTTTGGGCCACAGTAAAACTGAGCTTTGAAAAAAAGTCCTGACTAAAGCAGAAGTCAATACCCAAAAACACCATGAAGCTAGGAGCTCTAGTAACCCCTCTTCTAACTAGCACCTTTTCTAACTAGCAGTCCCCAGCGTGCAGCCAGTTCACACAACACTTAACAATTTATAATTTACCACAAACAAAATTAGGTTCTGCTTAGAGAAAAGAAAATTCATAGAATTTTGTCAAATCACTATTTAAAAAGCAGGAGTTCTCTTTTCAGAGCCAACTCCATTGTAATAAATCAAAGTTCAGCCTTCTCTCTCATCTACTGTGCGCCTAATTATAAGAATACTTTTGCAAAGAAATTTAGAAGAACATTAAAATATGGTGCTTTGGTAATAGGCTTAAATGGTAACTAAAACTTGTTAATTTCTCCAGCAGTTTTCCCCACTTCCTTATGGAGTAACTCGTGTCAAGCAGGATGTAACATCACAGCTAAAGATGATCTTTCATTTGCAAAGAACATGAAAATGCTGTGAAAATGTTGAATGTTTTTAGAAACAGAAACTCAGATAGCATCGGTTATCTACAGAGAAACTGAAAACTCTGGTTTCAAACTGTGCCTGTCTAGACTCAATGTATATTAGTCTTTGAGCCACCTAACAGCTGCTTCACTGTGAAAGTGGTAATTAAATAACCACAGCAGAAATACAAATGGCCACAAAGACTACACAGGAAACCTGGCAGCTCGGACACGTCAGGTCATCTTCATTGCTTCTAACTGGATGCACGTCCCCATGCAAGCCCCAGAGTCTGTAACTACTGTGGAAAATGGGCATAGCTCGAAATAGATGGTCCCCGTGAGCCGGGTAAGGAACATACCAGGTACCAACCTGGAACCCACTGCATGCAGGACCCTGCACTTCTTCAGGTAGTCTCAGTTCACCACACCCTGGGCACCTCCCAGATGTGCAGGAGTAGCTACTGACTGATGCAAACACAGCACTGATCTGTCAGCATTGCCCAGTCCAGCACACAATGGTGAAAATGGATGTGCTACTGCAAGTCCTGAACAAAAAAGTTATTTTGTGATGGTATAAACACTTTTCTGTTTGAAAAAGCGGGTCTGGACAATGCTATAAACACATTCCGCAGTTTGGGACAGGAGAGCTTCTTAGGTCTAGGGGCCTGTTGTTTGCAGCTACTTTAGACAGAAGGTACAGAAATGCAGGTACTGCTTTTGCAGGATGTGTATCTGCATTTGACATGGTTAATAAGAGGTGCTCCCGAGAAAGAGTTGGGAAAACTTACTGAAGACTGTGGTGAAATATATTTGCACAGCTGCTTTTATCATGTTCCTGTGATTAGAGTTCTATTTTTGAGCTTGGTTTCACAAAATAAAGGAAATAGGATGTCAGAAAGCATAATGGTAAGATGGAGAAGCAGCAGTAACAGCTAAATGAGCAACTCTGGAATCATCCATATCTGATTGAAATATTGTGTTAACTATTTAGAAACAACTGTTTCTAAAACACTTAAGTAATAGCCACTGAAATAGCTTTTTAAAAATTATTTGTAAAATGCCAGGCAACTTTTCTGCGTAACGATTCTAGTGGTTTATTTTTGTCATCAGGCTACGCTGTCCTCAGATAATTCAACAGCTCCCAAGTAGAGTCTAGACCAGTCAAGTTGTCCCTTTCAATCTCTCAATCACTGCTACAAGCCTGTCTTTGTGATGAGAACCAAGCATATGGCTAGAACAGGTGTCTCAGGTAGTTCTGGCTACTCACACATAACCTTTGTTTCCATCTTCAGTGTGTACCTCCACTCACATTCTATGAAATTGCATGCAAATATACACAGATATCAGAAAGGAGATCTCGGCACTCCATATGAGAGTGATTCCTGGACGCTTGGCAATTCTACAGGGGTTGGGGAAGATGCAAATACAGCTCATATCTTTGGAGGTGTTTGGGAAAGAGGCATTCCTTAGGGATGTCTCTGACAAAGCTAATGGTGTATGCTGTAATTCTAGCCCTTGAGACATGAGGAGAAAACCCTGTGAGATACCTTGATGACTATATTCAATCACATGAGTTATCTTGTAGTCAGTGTTAATGTGGACTTCAGAAATTGCCAGGCACTCCGCTTCAAGGCAGGGCTGAACCTGATTTTTAAGTTAGATATCTTTCTAAAGCATTTATTTCCATCACCCTCTAAGCTTTGATAAGTAATGACCATTGTTATGATTTTGCTCACCTACCTAGCCAAGGTGGTTTTGCTTCCAGGCTGTCATGGATGCCGTAATGAGAAAGAACTCTGAGCATTCCAGCTGCTCCTGGATCTGTTTCCACTGAAGTCAGGAACCACCTCCTACACTAGCCACCATTCACATACCACAGGTGTCCAGTGCTGGAGCCCATAAGTGCACCAGTTGCTTTCTTAAGGACTAATTTCTGTATCAGTATTTATAAATACATTTAAGTTTATTATTTGTATCTATATGTATTCTTGGAGCATCAAATATTTGTTCATGGAAACATCAAACTATTAAAATTTATTTTAAATCTATTTTAAATCTAGTGTCATATTCAGTTATGAAACATCACTATTTAACTAATTTCTGTGGCTGGTCTCTATTCCTTTGATTTCACCTTTTCAGCTCTTACTCTCAACCCAAGGGGGCTCTCTGACCCCAATTTCTGTTCTGTTGCTTCCAGACCAAATTTTTTCCCCCAGTTCAAGCCCTTGATGGATGCCTTTTATTCCTAAGCCCCTGAACAACTTTCCCTTCATTGAACCCACTAAAACTGTGGAATGTGCTCTTGACTACCCTTGCCTGGGTTAACAAGAATGCAACAGAACACACCAAAAAGGATTGAGAGATGCCAAGAACTGGAAGTGTTGGCTTGGGTCTAGGATATGAAAATAGAAAATTGACTATACGCTTCTAATGGTATACTTTTAACTTGCCTCAGCATTTACTTATGGGACATTTGTATTTGAAAGAAGGTTTGCACTGATGGAAGCTCTCTGAAACTCTCCCATTGAAGGAATGTTTATTCTTACAAAATTAATGAAAGATGTAGGCATCTAATCAATTTGCAATTTTGTTTGATTCTTCTTATCTTTATAGAACTGAAATGTCCATACAGGACATTAGCCATTATGAGGTGATATCAATGGCAAATTGAGCACCATGAAAAGAAAAATAAATTATATTCAGAGGGAAAATTCCATGCATAGCGTGTATTCAACTGGAAAATTAACAATAACTATTTTTTAAAGATACTTGTGAAACAATCCAAGTTTATTATCAGAACTATTAATGAAAAACATAAATTTAAAACTATGTAAACAAAGACAAATGCTGTAAGACCTGATGATCCTCTCCTTCCCTCTCTGTGCTTGTATTCAGTACTTCTCTGATGGTTTTTTTTGGATTAAAAAAAGTTATATTTTGACATATATGCTGTTCAGCATGTGAAATTCCATGGACATACCTGCAAACATATTTAGCTCTTAAAGGGAAACTTTGCTTAATATTCCTTAGAGAGGTGACCTTTAAAACACCAGAAGACAGATTATTTTTGAAACAAAGTTAGCCCCCAAAAGTGAGAGGATTAAAGTTTTAAAAAAAATAAAACCAACTCTGAACATACAAATATATATATTTGTATATATATATATATACACACAAATATATATATAGCCTCAGGTTTATTCATATAAAAATATATGTATATATCATTTCCTTTTGTACCTCAGTTATCATTGGCCATGAAGGACTCACATAAATTCCATGGGAAAAACTTCAGGTGTGAAAAATATCATAACTATCAAGCTGTTTGAATCAGATGCTCTCACTCCTGATCATCACCCTCTTATTCTCATACCACCACACGGACAGATTCCTGACCAACCTCCTTAGCCTCTGGCTCTGCAATATCAAAATACTGTGGCCAGATGGTTTTATTATCCAGGAGGTGAGGATAGCATGATATTCTGCAGAAGGAGATGTAACTTTTTTATAGGACACTATATTTTTTTTTAAAGTAGAAGAAAACACTGGGGTGTGAACATAACAATTTCATGGCTGTCTGTATAATTAAGAAGAATGTCTTTTCACCTTAGAGGGATTATCCTTGTCCTGAAAATCTCATAATAAAAATGGAGACAAGAGAAGGTAAAGCAATAAAAAGAGGGCAGATGAAAATGGAAAAAAAAAATGACCTGTTAAAACACCTACTGATAACAAAGCTCGATTGCCTTTCTCCATGATAATTGGAAATTAAAAGAAGAAACTCTGGAGTACCTAATAGAAGACAAGACAGAGCAAACAGTTGGGGGAGGGCCTTGGAGAAAAAAAACCTATGAAACGTGGTCAAACATATCCCAGGAAGCAAGAAGGCATGGAGTAAGTCTGAATAAAAAGAAACTTAGAAAAGGACAAGAAGATTGGGCAAGTCAGGAAAAACAGCCATTCTACAAATACAAGGAGGATTGAACTCTGCTGGGCCACCAAAGTGAAGAATAAGACTTTAAAGGAGAGTCAGAAAAAAGCAGTAAAGAAAGATATTCAGACTCCTTAACACCAACATGGCATTAAGAAGCAGGCATCCTTTATTCAAAGCTGGATGCACAAGGGAATATTTCCTCCAAAGTACCATGCATGCACAGAAAAGGCTCCGGTTTATGTACTGTACTTTACATACCTATTCACTGTTTTTCCCCAGAATGAACATGCATGTGATAATAATTTCCCCAAAATCAGTAACATATCTTCCCTCCCCTTTGCACATGCACTTCTGTCCCTGGGGTCCCTCCAGTGGTCTCTGGTGGTCGTCAGCCCTGAAGTTATACCCGACTGCCCAATGAACTCAATGTCACTTTCTCAAATATGGAGTTGAGTTGGCACAGCTAATACAGTCATTCTCCTCTTCTCTTCTTGGTTACTGTTCAGCATGATCGCCCTGACACAGTTCCATAGGCCAGTGATTTTTAAGAATAAGCACTGCATTTTCCCTATCACTGGACAAAACAGTTCTTCATCTGGCAACAAAAGGTCAGTCAGAAAATGGTAGGTTCCTTAGGACTGTGAGAAAGCAAATCTCTATCCTGTTTTCTAGAAGGGTGAGAAGTTAAATCTAGAAAATACAGGCTGATTAGCCTCACCTCAATCCCTGGGAAGGTGATAGATCAACTAAGCCTTGAAAAAATTTATAAACAAACAAAGAAGAAAAAGGTGATTGTGAGTAGTCAGCATGGATTTATGCAGCAGGAACAATGCTTAACCAACCTGGTAGCTCTCTATGACCAGATGACTAGTTTGGTGAACAAGGGGTGGTAACTGGATGTTTTGAATCTGAACCTCAGGAAGGCTTTCGACCCTGTCTCCCATAATACCCTCATAGACAAACTGAGAGGGAACGAAGCAGATAAGGATATGGTGAAGTAAACAGAGAGTTGGCTTGAACAGCCAGGCTGCAAGCCTTGTGATCCATGGCAAGAAGTCCAGCTTGAAGCCAGTCACGATTGGAATGCATCAAATGTCAACAGTGGGGCCACTGCTGTTTAACATTTTCATTAATGACATAACCTTCAGAAAGTTTGCAAATGATACAAAGCTGGGAGCATTGGTTGATAACATATATTGGTGGATTGCCATTCAGAGGGATTTTGACAGTCTGGAGAAATGGGCTGACAGGAACTACAGGAGGTTCAAGAAAGAGAACTGCTAAGTCCTGCATCTGAGGAGAAATACTTCAAGTGAGCACTACACACTGAGGGCCAACTGTCTGGAAGGCAGCCTTGCAGAGAAGGACCTGGGGGTGATGCTGAACACAAAGTTCACCATAAGCAGCCATGTGCCCTTCGGACAAACAAGGCCAACAGAGTCCTAGTTTTCACTGTTCTGTGCGTTGCCACTACTCGTAGTGGTATGGAAATTGACCAGCTTAGGGTCACAAAGATGACAGAGACTGGATCATTTGAAATATGAAGAGACTAAAAGAGATGGGATTGTTCAATCTGCAGAAGGCTCAGAAAAATGTTGCTGATGTGCACAGCTAGCTGGTCAGGGACTGCTCAAGCAGTAGGTTGGAACCAATGATCTCCAGAGGTCTATTCCAAAATCAACTGTTCTGTCACTCTGTGAAATGATTTACCTTGGCTTTCTAAACGTAATTATTCTCTAAGTCTTCCATAGTTTAATGCTGAGGGCATAAGCATAATTGTTTCCAACAGCAATACTTGGGAGGTTTATAGTTTAATGTAGACCTGGATCAATTTGTCAAGAAAAATATCAAGTACTTGAAACATTTGCATGGATCTTCCAATACTGTTTGACAGTTTAAAAAAAAAAATGCTTTCATATTCTCTTACAAAAATATTTCTGAATATCAAAAGTAGGGAAGCCTCACTCCTCATAGATTTGTACTTTGAGGTTTCACTGCAAGTTGTACCTTTAACTTTTTCCATCCTTGGGCATAAGAGCTCTTATGGTGTCTAATTGTTCTGGTGTTTGATTTGTTGAGACACAGCACCAGACAAGAGAAGGACTGCTATGGCTAGCCTAGAACTACATTTGTTAAACCTCACAGGCTACTTCACATGTGCTGATTAGGTAGCTTATTACTGCCAAACAAAGAGGACACTGACAGAGATATCTGATAAGTTTGGTTTCTCTCTCTTACCCCTGTTAGACAGACCTATATTTACAAGTGTTCTAAGACTTGAATAAAATTCTCAACTCACTTAGGCATGGAGAGTAATAAGCAGAGAACAATTGAACAGATTTCTATATCAAATCCAACTAATGAGTGCATACTTTTTTCATAATTTAAACATTTAAACAAGAGGAAGGTGCAAGACCGAGTATTTATGTAATAACAAATGTGCAGAACAGTAATATACACATTTCTTTGAATTAATTAAAAAAAGCACAGAAGAGGTATTTTAATAAAGGGTTATTTATACATACCCAACATCCTGCTTGCCCTCAGAGAAAGACATTTCAGAGTTTCAATTAAGAAAACTGTTTCAAAGACAAACAATTCCTATCAATGCATATTTACAAAGCAGTTTCAGAGTGCAGATGCATTAATGTACCTACTTATTATGCAAAGGGAAAACTTCCACTGTCTATTCCCTTATTTCTGTATTTTCATGAAGAAAATTGCACATAAGCAAGAGAAAGGCTAATTTGTTCTCACCTTCTATTTGCCCAGAACCTCAGTGATGTCACTCTAAACAGAAACACTAATACTACAGTGAATTGGAGAGTATATACTTGGAAATACTATTTCAGTGCATTTTAAATACAGTTTTAATTGTAATCCAGGCACCAAACTGCCATATGAAGACAGAGCGCTAGATCACAGTTTTCTCTCTCCTTATCTTATGTAAACAACGGTTTTCAATAGAAACTCTGATGCTTTAAGAGAAAACTGGAAAGTTTGTATACGGGTTAAAAGTGTCCACAGGTAAGGGAATACTAGTAGTAGTCCCACACTAGTAAGGGAAATTTTTGTGGTTTTGGTTTCCACAGCCTTCTCAGCACTAATATCAGTATCACTACAGGTTAACACACTAATGTTCCTTTGTTAATTATCTAATTGTACACATCCCTTTTTATCAGTTCAAAATTACATGGGTGTTTATACTGCATCAGTTTTGCTGTTGGAACAACAAGTCTTGTATTTAGGCCACTTAAGACCCTTATGAAGGCGATTTCTATTAAATTAATCTTTTTCAGTCTGTAATGAATTACACTCAAAGACTGCTAACTAAATTCATCAACATTTTGGCAAAATAATAAATGGACCAACATCAGTAGTTATATAGTACATGGGAGGATTGGTTTTGTTTTTAATTTAAACAAAGTACATACTAGCATTAAGTCCAAAGCACTTGATTAAAACACCAGGGTGCACTACGTTCCTGAAGCATGATGAGGAACCTCTGAGGAAGAGGCAGATGTGCACCACCTGAGGAATATCCCTCTCTGTGAATTGCTGCACTGCACACTAACAGAAGGGAGACCAAGAACACATCCTCTACCACTGAACTGTCACAGCTCCAGATGGCCCCATGCTCCAGGGAACCTTTGTTCTTTGCTCCCCCACTAAGCCTAATATACCTGCTGAAAGGATCCATGTGGCAGGGTTTGACTAGAGAAATTGCTCAGGTCAAAGGCCTTACTGTACCTGACTTTCTTCCTTCATAATTCTGAAAGTTTATTGGAGCTCCTGGTTTTAAACCAGACTTCAACTTGAACGTTGAGTGCTGCAGCTTTTTACCTTAAATGCCTCATGAGGGAGAAGTTCTTTCTCCCCATACAACCTGAGGACAGAATGATGTCCCAGAGAGCATGGCAGCAAGATGGATCCTCTTCTAAATAAAGTTATTTACAGTAGCTTGGCATTTTCCTGCATAACACTGTTTGAGCACTACTCATTCATCAGTACGGTTTGCTGAAGTATAGGAGTCAGTACCAGGTTAAATAACCTTTATTCATTATATTTATGAAGAAGCTTCAGCGAAGTTTGTTTGCATGGAGCCATTAACCACACCTATTGCACAATAAGCAGCCTATCAACATACTCTCCCAGGCAAACACCTTCTAGGACAAAGAATAAGCTTTATTGCTTCAGTTTAACAAACTATGATTATTTGCTCAAGTGACTACTGGAGATGTACCATCAATCTTCCTCAGTTCTCTCTACTGCCATATTTTAATGCAAGGTACTGCTTTGCATAAGCTGCTTCTGCCTTGGAGGAGAAATGCAAGCCAACCAGGTAAGGGTCATATCAGCTATATCCTAACAGTTCATACACATCAGCTCATAGTTCTCTGGCTAGGCTAGTCTTGTGACATGCCTTGAGCATGTCAATTCAAATCATAGCTAAAAAATGCATATAAAGCTTATTAAGGCAATCTTAAGTCAGTATAAGTGTGATAGTTAGACTTCAAATGCAGTAACAAATAGGAAAAAAACTGACTGCCACGTTAAATTACAAATGAGATACAGACACAATAGGGGAATTTAAGTTAATTTGTTTTACTTGGAAATTTAATTTAAAGGAAATTTTAATAAGAAAACACTGAAGCTATTGAAAAAGCATGTTTCTGGGCCCCACGGGTTTTTTTACATGGAAACGAATATTAACCAGGAACCAACGGACTACACAGGCAGTGTTTGCTCTGTGATGGGCTGATACCTCACGTGTTCCTACCAGTTATCAGTAGCTTTTCACTTTCAGTTTTAAACTGTGAGTTTAATTTAGTCAGTTTTCCATCACTCGAGATCTTTTCTGACAGTAAGTTGCCTTTAAATCGCTACATCTTAACTCCTCATACGCAACTAGAGCTACCTTGACATTTAATTCTTCTGCAGTTTCAAAGCACTGTGGTGACTAGAATAATTTTCAAAACCACAACTGAGTTCTTAGCAGAATTTATGATCACTGCTTCACCTGCATTCATAACAGAGAGCTGTGGAAGAAAAAAAACCTGTAAGAGAATGTGCATACACTGCAGTGTTCAGCTTGTGTTATTGGTCAAGAGTTCTGAGAAAAAGAATACTTTCTCATCTGCAGGTGAACCATAATCTCCTATGCATGGCTATGCTGCTTCTGGGCAAGTTCAGTATGCAGGCAGAGGTGTTCCAAGTAATTTTACCTCCCCACAGCATAGCCTGGATTAGCAGAGTTAAATTTGCAACAGTTACTGCAATCCATGTTTGCCTATTACACGATCAGTGAAAGAAGATAAATTACCATTTCTGATCCCAGATCCAAAACTCTAAACTGTAAAAGCTGAGCAGAAGTTTTGGGAGGTTTCTTCATCTGAACCCCCTCAAAAATAGGGCAACATCACAGTAGTAGGAATTGCTATAAACACTGTAATGAAATAAAGGCAAGAATAGCTGGCTTAGATGATTAGTAATGAGCAACTGAGTCTTTCATTAACTGGGCACTAACCTAAACGTAGCCAAGGCTTGTAGTTGCCAAGTTCCTTTAGCACTGCTTGGGGCCCGCAGATGGCAGTGGCAGCGTGACTGATGGCATCGCCTCAGTCCTTGGGGCAGCTGCGCTGACTCACAGAGGTCAGCACCACCAGTAACTCACAGGTGCACACCTATGCTGGAAATGGCAATCCTGTCCTGCAGCATTCAACATCACGGAGAAAGCATTCAGACTCAAAAGCAGTAAAGAAAAATAATAAAGGCCATGCAGCCCTATATCAGCCCCACTGTGCTAGAACTCAGAATCACAGAATAGTTACTGCTGGAAGGGACCTCTGGAGATCATCCAGTCCAACTCCTTTGCCAATGTTAGGGTCAGCTAGAGCAGGTGACACGGGAACGTGTCCAGGTGGGTTTTGAATGTCTCCACGACCTCCCTGGGCAGCGTGTTCCTGTGCTCTGCCACCCTCAATGGAAAGAAGTTTTTTCTCATGTTGAGGTGGAACTTTCTGTGTTTTAGTTTATGGCCATCGCTCCTCGTCCTGTCGCTGGGCACCACCAGAAAGAGTCTGACACCTTCCTCTTGGTACCTGCCTCTGAGATATTTATATGCATTAATGAGGTCCCCTCTCAGTCTTCTCCAGACTCCCGCAGTCTCTCCTCATGGATGCTCGGCAGCATTCAGCTGCCTCGATCCCTGCCTCTGCGGATAAGGTAAGGGGCTGCGGTCTCCTCAGCGGCGGCTGAGGGAGGGCTTTTAAAAGCCAGCAGCAAAGTTGGACGACACGGAGCTTTCGCCGCCGCCGCCTCCGCCACACCAGCACCCGCACCCCTCCTCGGCGGCCGGGCCGGGCCGGGCCGGGCGAGGCGCTCCCCGCACCCGGCCCGCCCAGCGCCGCCGCTGTCCCGCACCTCGCCCGGCGGCCCGAGGGGGACGGCCCCAAGGTCAGGCGGCGGCGGCGGCGGGCGGGGGGCCGGGCCCGTAACGGATGTGCCCGCCCGCCCCGCCTCCTGCGCTGACAGAAAGGCGGCGGCGGCGGCTCCTGGTGCGGCAGCCGCGCGGGGGCTGGTGCGGAGCAGCAGCGGCGCCTCCGGAGCCGCCCGAGAGCCCGCCCGCGGCAACCGCCGCCCCGCACGCCCACGAGCCCCCCGAGCCGCTCCGCTCCTCTCCGCCTCGCTCCGCTCCACCGCCGGCTTTGCCCGGGCCGCCGCGCCTCCCCCGGGGATGGCGGTGCTGGCTCTGGCCCTGGAGGGACTCGCCATCTTCGGGCTCATCCTCTTCGTCGTGCTCTGGCTCATGCACTTCATGTCCATCATCTACACGTAAGCGCCGGGGTGCGGGGGGATGGCGCCGCGTTGTTCCGTCACCCACCCGCCATCGCGCCCGGAGCGCCCGGGCAGCGGGGCCCGTCCACTGCCGCCGCACCGCCTGCCCCGCGGCCGGCGGCTCCTCTTGCCCCGGGTGTCAGCACCGGGCCCGCCGGGATCTCCCAGCCCGGAGCCGCAGCGCCCGCCGGCCGCGTCCTGCGGCCCCGCCGGGAGACCCGGGAGTCGCGCCGCCGTCCTCAGCGCACAGCTGGGTTCGTGCTATAGCTCTTCGGGTAAAAACCGCCCTCTGTGGGTTTCTGCCTCCTGCTCTGCGCTGCGATCTTTGCTTGTTTGCCTTCAGCGCTGGTTGGGAAGGCTTGGGTTTTGTTGTGTGCCGGTACACCTGTACAGCGAGGCTTTTCCGGTGATGGTGGGAGACCAGCGTGCACAGCACTTACAAAATGTGTGATGTTTGATTGTGCAACGACTGTACAGCAGAACAACTGAAGGAGTACAGTATCCTCAGCCAGGCAGACAAAATTTTAGCTGTTTCAGCTGCTTTTTTCTATTGAGAAATGATGGTAGTACTAATAAAAACAAGTATAAATAGTGTATTAGACCCTTCTTGGATAAATGCAAGTAGAAATTCTTTTAGAGTTGGTGAACAGGGTTTGCATTTTTGACTGACAAACAAAGCAATCGAGCCTAGAAGAGGCATTGGCTTCTGGGCATGTGAGGAAAGGATTAAGAAGGCATCTCTTTTTGTAGAAGGTCATGTTTTGCTCTTTTAAGCAAAAGGCCACTCTTGCATCACTCCTAGAATTAGAAAATATCTGAATTTCAGTTTACTTTGCTTGTGCTTATCTATTCTCTTTTCTTGCTGTTCCCCTGCATCTGATTGGTATCTGTGATAAATCTCAGCCATTGTTGAAAGCCAGTCTCACAGAATAGCTAAGGGTGGAAGAGACCACAGTGTGTCAGGCTGATCTAACCTCCCTGCTCAAGCAGGGTCATCCCAGAGCACATGGCATAGGACTGTGTCTAGTTCTTGGACACAGCCTCTCTGGGCAACCTGTTCTAGTGCTTGGTTACCCCCACAGTAAAGAAGTTCCTCCTTATGTTCAGGTGGAACTTCCT
Organism: Pyrocephalus nanus; assembly: GCA_038380795.1. NCBI lineage: Eukaryota > Metazoa > Chordata > Aves > Passeriformes > Tyrannidae > Pyrocephalus > Pyrocephalus nanus. The sequence continues at coordinate 60,408,198 of CM076263.1, read as the reverse complement.
CTGCATCAGTTTCAGGCTATTGTTTCTCATCCTATCACTTGGCTCCACCAAGAGGAGCCTGGCTTCATCCTCAACACCCTCTGTGCAGATACTTAGAGGCACTAATGAGGTCCCATCTCAGTCTTCTCTTGAGGCTGAAGAGGCCCAGTTCCCTCAGCCTTTCCTTATAAGAGAGATGCTCTAGTCCCTTAATCATCCTTGTTGCCCTCCACTGGACCTGCTTCAGGAACTCCATGTCTCTCGTGTATTAAGGAGCCCAGAACTGGACACAGACAGGTGAGGCCTCACCAGGGCTGAGCAGAGGGGCAGGATGACCTTCCTCAATCTGCTGGCAATGCTTTTCGTAATGCACCCCAGGATACCATTGGCCTGCATTGCCACAAGGACAGGCTGCTGCTTCATGGACACCGTGTTGTCCATGAGGATCCCCAGGTCTTTCTCCACTGAGCTGCTTTCCAGCACGTCAGCCCCTGGCCTGTGCTGGTGCCTGGGATTATTCTTCCCCAGGTAAGGACCCTGCACTTGCCTTTGTTGAATTTTAGACTGTTTTTCTCTGTCTGTCTCTCCAATCTGTCAAGGTCCTTCTGAAGGGCTGCACAGGCCTCTGGGTTATCGGCCACTCCTCCTAGCTTTGTGTTATCAGTGAACTTGCTGAGGAGGCATCTGCCCCTTCATTCAAAGCACTGATGAATAAGTTCAACAATACTAGGCCCAGTATTGAACCTTGGGAGACACCACTACTGACAGGCCTCAAAATAGATCCTGTGCCACTGATTATTACCCTCTGTGATCTCCTGTTCAGGCAGTTCTCAATCCTCCTCACTGTTTACTGATCCAGTAAATGCTTCCAGAGTCGAATTTGTGGATACCGGAGATTTGCTTCTTTTTCCCTTGGTCTTAGTTGCCCTATGGTTTGATTTGGGTTTTTTCTTTGTTTGTTTGTTTGTGGGATTTTTGTTTATTTTATGTGAAATCCAGTAAGATCTAATAATGTATTTCTACTCTAGTTGAGTTACTCTTAGATCTTATATTCACTTGGATAGTTAACTTCTTTCTTGAAATCTACCTGTATGGGTTGTTTTGGATGGCAGGATTTCAGTAGTGGGGAGCAGAAAGAGTGCATAATGGGAGATGGAAACCATGGACTGCTGTGGACACAGCTGATTTTGGACAGCTTTGAAAGTGATTAAAACAGTCCATTGCATGTTAAAACCTCAACCTATCAGGTGAACCTTTGTAGTGCTGCTGCTCATAAATCTTCAAGAAAGAGTGACAGCTGTAAGGGGCAGGAGATGCAAATGGGGATATAGGGGAAGACATGCGAGAGGGTAAACAGGAGGGAGAAGGATGAGATGTGCTAAGAGACATGGTAAGAAAGAACAGGGGAGAACCAGAGAGAGGGGTACACTTTTGGGCAGTCAGTTCCACCAGAGCTACCCCTTCAAAGGCACTGCCTCTTGTGGAGGAGGCACACTGGAGGAGGGACCTTCCTGAATGTGTTCTGGGCTGTATGTAAGATACCCTTGAAGGGACTTTGACCTGTCAGGCAACCCACCCTCTGGAACTGTAGCCTGTGGATGACTCACTCATGAGGAGATTGCTGCCAGTGGCAGGCCCATACTGGAGCAGACACTCAGCCAAAGGGATTGGAACCTGTAGCCAGTCTCTCCTGAGCAGCTACACCTGCTAGAGCAGAGTAACAGTTAGGACACAACCAGCAGTGGAGGAAAATAAATGAGAAGCAAGGCATGGCAGGAAAACCTTTACATGCTGACCTTTGCCTCCTGTGTTATCTTGCTGAAGGGCAGGAGAGGGACTGAATATAAGAAGCTGCAAAAGACCAGTTTGGATAGAAAAGAGGGGAGGAAATGTCTCTGACTGAAGCAGAGCCTTGGGAAGGAAGACAAAAGGTACTTCCCTGAAAGTTAAGTTGTCTTTTTTTCCTCTCAATACCCACATTGATAATTAGTTGCACGTTAATTGCCAATAATTTGAGTAGAATTGCCTGAGTTGAGGCAGTTTTGCCTGTGGCAGTAAATTGGTGGGGAATGCAGGCAGCAGTTGGACCTGGGTTTGGAGTATTTGCAGTCATGTGAAACCGAAATGGAGTTGTGTTTTGTGTTAACGAGAACTTGTCTTATGAGTGTATGTATTGTGTATGGGGAGTTAATGCAGATTATGTGTTAACAGGTGGAAAACTTGCCCGTTGTGAAGAGGATGGTAAAAACTGGGGTGATCCAGTTTCAGCCTCTGAGACCCCTTGAGAAAAGTATGCTTCCAGTGGGGCTCTGGAGTTAACTGTCTCAGCAGGGCCAGAGCCAGAAACTCTTTGACAGAGTAATGGGCTGATGGTAACAGGGGTATTTAATGTTCAGTGTGAAAAGGTGACCCATGTTTGGAGGTGAACAGCTGGTAGCACTGAAGTGACCAAATTGCAGTCTGTGCTGAGTTGGCAGGATGTTGTGGAGGAGCTGCCTCAGTTACAGTGATTTGAGGAAACAGGACCACAGCTTCCCGTAGGATGACCACGCAGCTGACCTTTGAAGTAATAAAGAAACATTGGACACCTAAAGCAGGCATTCCAGGGAGCTGTCCTTGCAGTGGCTGTGGTGGTACTGGGCAACTGGAGCTGATGGGATAGAGCTGATGTCTAGAGAGAGCACTGCTCTGGTGATTTTGGAGCCTGTGGCACTTGTTAGCATTGCCCTGTGCAAGGGAGGAGGACTGTGGGGTTTTCTGATGGAATTGTACATGCAGGAAAACCCTGGTCCTGCAAGCAAGGTACCTCTGTGAAAGGAATTAGCAGAAGCAGGTGATCAACTCAGCTTCGAATGCTGGAACGTGTTTCTGGGGAGAGGACCCCAGATAGATGATGATTGTTACTGCTATGACATGAAAACTCTGGTGTCTGGACATTGTTGCCAGTGCCCCTCATCTCATAGAGACTAGTTCTGTCCTGGATAGCAGGCACAGCACACTGCACTCTTTCTTAGACCCCTGAGGTATGAAGATGTTTTCACTTACAGAAACTTCTTTTGATGTCAGTGGGAGGATGCAGTATTATAATAGAATTACGTAGTACTTGTCATATACTGAAAAAACTTACATCGTACCTGCTAGAGGAAGCAAAGAGGAAAGTTGAAACTAATTAGTCTTTCTGTTTTCTCTTTATGGGCAATATTGTTGTTTTGGTTTTTTTTTTAAGTCATCACAGTAGGGGCTGCTTGTACTCAGACTGCACTGTGCCTAGCCCTGCTGAACTGGTGAGTTGGAAGAGCTGACCTCTGACCCTGGACTACTAAGATAGTGCTGTAACAGTGAAGCTAATGTTGCCACTGAAGCTGCTGGGGACTAGACAGTCATCCTTCTGTGGTTCCCCATTGGTATTTAAGATGTTCAGTTTAGCAAGACACTTAGAACATCTGCAAATTAGATAGATAAATGGAGTTATTCGAGAAAGTGAGCTTTTTTGTCTTGAAATGCTGTCGGCAGTTGTCAACCTTAAGGTTAAGACAGCATTTCTTTTGCTTGGGCTGTAATGGCTTTAAAAGTTACAGTGTTTGGATATCTAAGGTTCAACTGAGGAAGAGTGCCTGTCCTTCTGTAATGCATTTGCAAAATCTGATTCTTGCCACCTCTTTCCCCTGCTGCCTTTCCTTACTTTGAATGGATTTGAATCACAGAAACATTTAGGTTGGAAAAGCCAAGGTCACTGAGTCCAGCCTTTGACTACCTTGTCAATTAAACCTTATCACAAAGTGCCACGTCCAGTTCTTGAACACTTCCAGGAATGGTGACTCCACCACTTCCCTAGGCAGCCCATTCCAAATCTTGAAAACCTTTTCCATGAAGAAATTCTTTGTGGTGTCCAGCCTGAAGCTGCCCTGGCACAGCATGAGGCCATTTCTTCTTGACCTGTTGTTAGTTACCTGGGAGAAGAGACCAACTCCCAGCTGGCTATAACCTCCTTTCTGGTAGCTATAGAGAGCAATAAGATTTCCCCTGAGCCTCCTCTTCTCTAGGCTACACAACACTAGCTCCCTCAGCTGCTCCTTCACAAGACTTGCGCTCCAAACCCTTCACCAGCTTCATTGTTCTTCTCTGGATATGCTGCAGCACCTCGGTGTCTTTCTTGCTGTGAGGGGCCCAAAACTGGGCACAGGATTTGAGGTGTAGCTTCACCAGTGACAAGTACAGGGGGAAAATCTCTTCCTTGGTCCTGCTGGCCACACTATTCATACACATCCAGACATCCTGATGCAGGCCAGGATGCCATTGGCCACCTTGGCCACCTGGTCCCACTGCTGTCTCCTGTTCAGCCGATTGTCCAGCAGCATTCCCAGGTCCTTTTCTGCTGGGCAGCTTTCCAGCCACTCTTCCCCCAGCCTGTAGCACTGCCTGGGGTTATTATGACCCAAGTGCAGGACCTGGCACTTTGCCTTGTTGAACCTCATACAGCTGGCTTCAGTCCATCAATCTAGATCCCTCTCCAGAGCCTTCCTGCTCTTCAGCAGATACATGTTCCCACCCAACTTAGTGTCATCTGCAAACTTACTGAGGGTGCACTTGATCCCCTTGTCCAGATTGTCAACAAAGATATTAAAGACATTAGGTAATGTTTGGTAACTAAAACAAACATTAGATAATGTTTAGTAACTATTTATTTGTTTTTGCTGCTTTATTTTTCTGGTCCAAAAAACTGAACTCCCGTGAAGTCATGTTCTGGCTTTGAGTCTCCATTGTTCTTGTACCAGTTGTCGGTGGCAATTCTAATTATAGCACTTAATGGAAATCACTTTAAGGCAGCCGCAGTCAGTTGATGCTGAGGCTCCTCACTGTCTTGGTTCCCAGGTGTAAGTGCAAAGGATAGTGTGTGTCACTTAATTGATAAACTGGTTTTAGACAAATTGATACTGCTGGATTTAGACAAATTATTTTAAAAAGCTTTTAGTTACAGTAGTCAATGAAGAAATAATGAATTCTGCACTTATGTGGCATTTGGGTGTAACTGGGCCTGTTGTGCCTTGTCTGCTGAGTGAAATATAAGACTTCCAGGAACATATAAATGTAATAAAACACCCAAATATAACTAGCAGTAATTAATAGCCTTAGTGTAATGTGTATGGACACAAGGAGGAAATTCAGCTTGCACAGGTGCATAAAACTTAAATTCCCTGAGGTACTCAAGGTTCTTGAAACACTGAAGAACTTTTTAAACATTGCTTCCAAACCTAAACAAAACCCCCACGTAGCCTATGTTTGAGCTCTGCTTTTTTTTTTTTTTTTTTTTTTTTTTTTTTTTCTTCCCTGCAAGGTCATTTTGATATTTTAGTTAATAATCTATTATTGTATACTGATAATGACAATTTGTAAGAAAATAATTTTATATCTCTGGATCCAGTTTGCTTGTCTTGTCACCTGAGTTTTTTTTTTTAATCTTTGACCCCTTCTTCCTGCTCACTCTGTGGTTTGTGTCCAGAATTACCCTGCTCTGTTCTCTGATCTCTCTTCTTCTCTTTGTCATCTCATTTGTCATCTCATTTCACCCTTTTTGTTTATTGGTGGGACTGTCTCCTCCCTTGGACGCTCTTATACTTCATAGTGTCTGGCAATAGATTGGGTAAGGTAGCTGTTAAGAGCAGCAGTAGTTACCCACTTTGCCATCACAGGGTTGCCTTTTCTGTGGTTTGTGAAAGTGCTTTAGAGACATCTTATTACAAATAAGAGCCAGGTGGGTTGTAGTGTAGATTTAAGGCAATCTTCAGAGACCTCTCCTGTTACTGTCAAGTGTTACCAGGCATAAGTGAACCAACATTCTGATAGACTTTGGAGATAATGCAAAGACTCATTTATGCGATTAGAGGTACCTTTCCCTCCTGTTGATAATCACACTCAAACAGAAAACTGCAAAGTGATGGTACTGGAGCTTCTCCAGGAATTGTCTGGAAGATGTCTAGCACATGTGGAATGGCATGTCTGTTCTTGGGTGTGTGACTTAGTTGAACCTTTATTCAACTTGAACTACTTACACTGAAACTTTTCATGCAGGTTGTCTACCTCAAGGTAAATAGTTTTCCCAGTTACATAGCTGATGACAAGGATGATCTAAAATGTTGGTGACAACACTAACAACAGGTTGTTGTCTTTGATCTTGTATATGTGGAACAGGGAATGGAGCAAACTCATAATCTGATTAGCAGTATCTTTCTGCAAAAATTCTTTGAGGGTTAAAAGCATTGCAGATCTTTGTGATGGGTGAGGGGAGAGGGGGAAGTAGACAAAATTTTTAGGCTGCAAGAGTCTGTGGGGTGTTTTGCTGTTCCTTCTTCCCCTGCCCATGATATTGACTGCATAATATGAGATGGTACAGTGGATGGATGAAATACATTGTCAAGAGTTGTGCCTCTTAACCTTTTGAAATACTAATGATATGTATCAAAATAATGTTACATCACAGCTTCTTTTAAGCATATTTAACAGAGGTGATACATATGTTTCAAAACAGCATTTCCAAGCAGATTGTTTTGTGCAGATTGTGTAGTGGTGAGAGAGGTGAATTTTTCTATTTTTCTGAGAGTCTACGAGCCAAATTTTGTGAGTTTCTTTAGAGATAAGAGAAATAAAATTTGCCAACTCAGTTTTTCTGGTTTGTATCTATTAAATATTTAAAAAAAACCAGAAAAACATTGCCCTTCTGAAATGCTGTCAAACATGATGTGAAGTGTAGAAGCATTACTTTAACTTACCATTTTCTTTCAAAGTTTGGGTTGTTGTTGTGTTTAATAATTGCTTTCTTCAATTTCTGATGTTTCTTACAGGAGATTTATTCAAGCTTTCCAAGACATTTGCAGCATGAAGGCACTGACACTATCTCATTGTGGATTATGATGGTGGACTATGTAGTCCAGACAAGGTTTACAGCTTTTCTGTTACTGTAGCTGGGATTAATAGGGCCCAGGACTGTGTGTTCAAACCTGTGTGAATCAGCATTTGAGCATCTTCTTCAGCGGTATCCTGTCTTGTACTCCAGAAACACTTGCTGATGACTTAATGAAATAAAAATGGGCCTGTCATACACTGATAATAAAGAAAAAGTGTTGGCATGGTATCTGCTATATGATTCGATAATATAGTTTCTGTTTAGCCGTTAACATAATTCTGGCAGTTAACTATTTTGGAATCTTTTAGGCAGAAAAACTGGGAAACATTTGTGTGGCAGGGATCTTTGGCACAAAACAAGCAATAAGGAGCAGCCTGGGGTCTGTAGGAAGCATATTATCTAATGTTTAGCAAATTATGTTGTCATTTAAACTTTTCCCTTATGAAATAATTGGATCTGAGCTAGTTTAATGTTAACAGATTTTTTAAAATAAAATTCAGGAAACCCATTTGAATAGTCTCGCAATACAATAGTTTAAAGTTTTGTGTTTTAGAAGATCCCACACTTAACACTGATAGGTTGATCCTGTACTAAAAGCTCTCTGTGGTGGTCAGTTTATCTGACTCAGAGTTACAGCCAGCCATCCACTGGAGATGCTTTCATAAACAAAACACAAATTTTGCTGGATACAGTTCTCTAAGTTGCACAGTTTGTTGCAAGGAGTCTGTATCAAAAAGGGTTTCTATTTCCATGCTTTAGTGACTCCTGATTTGGTGCTCAAAGGGATAATCCAAATCCACCTCCTACTGCTACACCTTCCTAAACATTTCTGGTGTTCTAATCTGCCTTTAGTGAGCATGTGGCTATGTGGTGACTCAGATCAGCAAGCTAGCTTTTTCTGTGGGATAGTTCCCTGTTTGATCAGCAGCCTGATCCAGTTTATGTTGTGGTACTGACTGTTTTATAGCCACCAGTGGGCTGAGGGTGGGGGAAAGAAGAAACAGGGAATGAATTGCTATTTTGGTGGCAGACTGCAGATAGACTACAAGGAAAAACGGTGTGTTCATTTTAATGCTTAGTGTGATCCTTAATGGATGTGTTGTAGGCAACTTCCCGTGTTTTTGTTAAGCCCACTACATTTCAGCTTGCTGAATTGTAAACTGTCTAGGATTTGGTCAGTGAAAGGGTTCCCGTTACTTCAAGTTTAACCACAGCCTATTTTATGGGAGCCTGTTTGTTTCTCCTTTTATCCTGCAGGTGTGGGGGCAGGGAGGGGAGTAGGAGAGGAAGTGTTTGCTGGTTTTGAGTTATGTAGTGTTGTTCTTATTCCTGAAAGATACAAGGGTTTCTTTTCTTCTACTTAAAACTGTAAAATGTGTTTGAAAGCATTTTTAACTCCCCCTGTCTCCCCCCTCTTCCCACTTGCCCCCTTTTAGAAAAAACTGTATCAAGTTACGGATTACATCTACTGAATGTGACTTTGTGGTAACATTTAGAAAATGCTGGTTAAAGAATTGCAGTTGTGTATTGAGATTTTTATATTGGAAAGGGTGAATAGCACTAGATAAAATTTGTTCTGCATTGCATAATTTTGTTTGTTACTAGCAATTGATCAAACTATTACTTTACAAAACTGAAAGAGCAAATCGATGTTTGGTTTTTGAAAACAGTGACCTTCTGAAAAATAACAGTGATCACAATCTGGGTCCTTTCTTGATTAGCTCCTGCTCAAGACCTTTGATTTTTTTTTTTTTTTTTTTTTTTTTTTTTTTTTTTGGGTGGGAAAAAAGGCAGCTATTTTAGGGCTTAAGTTTCTTCCCCCCCCAGTCATTGCCCTTTCTCTCCACTGCCCACTGATTTCAGTGCATTACATTCTAAGGTCCTTTTCTTTTTTTTTCGTATGGGGGGATGTGTAGTAGAAGAGAAAATGTGTGAAGCATAAGAAATCTGCCATGTACATTCATCTGGCATGTGATGAAGCAGTACCCAATTGCAGCGTGCTTTTCAATGTAAACTCCTAGTATGCAACGGATAGGGTTACATTTTTTTGTTTTCAGTGGTTTTGCAGGCACGCACAAACTTACGACTGTTTCTCTGCTGGCAGACAGCCACAAGAAGTCTCTACTACAATGTGCATACCTGAATCCTACCTTCCATGCACTTCTTTCAGACCTGCCTACTTCCCTCTATCTCTGAGTATTTTATCAAGGCGAAGTGGCACGTTAATTGTTTTTACTTACATCAGGGTATCCTCTTAAGTTCTTTCCTGTTGTCCACACCTGTGTGTTTCTGCTCCTCCCTATTGTTGGATCTGACAGTTGTGTAACTATTAGCTTGCTGAGTGAGTGGATTGACTTGCCCTGTGTCCATGTGGCTGCTGAATTGGATGTAAGTAGGTGACAAGAGTGGAGGATGGGAAAGACTGCCTGCCTGAAAGCACTCTGGGTGACTGATGCAGTGGTTTGACCCAGGCCAGCAGCCAAGCAAAGGTATCCTGACCTGGGACCAGCTCTGTGGGCTGATGTCTTCCTTCAGTCAAGGCAGGGATCAGGGTGGCCTTCATTTAGTATTACTTTGAGTCACTTGTGCATGGTGGTAGTGTTTTGTTAGTTATTAACTTGAGTTAACTGTTTCTGGCAAGCAAATAGGGGCAAGGAGCAAGCTATAAGGGAATGCATGCCGTGAAGGAAATCTGTGGTGTAGAGTTGGTTGTGAAATACTTTTCAGGGGCCTGACCGAAATCTATGGTCAGTGCAGCTTTGTGAATGATTTGAAGCAGGATTGTATGGGCATCAGTACTGACAAGATACCTTGTTTGGCTGATATTGATGGCAGCACAGGAGAAAGATTTTTGGGAAATGATCATCTTGCTGCATCCTTTGAAACTAGCTAGGTTAAATTGATGACAGGCTAACATTACATGTGTGGTAATACTTTTGTGGTGGTTTATGTATCTCAGCTAATTTACTGTGGGATTAGACTAATGTCAGCACCGATGAGAAGCATAGAACATCCCAGAGGAGGGGAAAGGATGAAAGAAGGAGTGCCTTGGAGCAGTAGCCTGTAGTTAAACTGGTTCATCTGCATTATAAAGCTCCACTCAAGGGGAAAAAAGGCTGAAAATAAGATCAAGGTGTTTAATTCTTGCTTTAGGAATAACTCTCTCCGTTTACTAATAGACCTGTGGTCACTGTTTTTTGTTTGACCTGTTTCATTTTTTGAATCTCTGAAATCTAGGAGGCCCATAAAAAGGAGTGTAGTAGACCTACTAATGCTCGTGCTTAAATCTGTGTATAAAAGTATAAGAAATAAGTACTTGATAACTGTGTTATTAAGCCTTAGCTGTGTTTCTCTGCCTCCATGCACAAGTGTCTAGTTCTGCTTCCTGGTGAGGTGGACCAGAGCTATGATAATGGCTGCTTGTGTAGACTCCATCCCTCCCACCTTCACAGGCAGGCAAAACCCTACACGTACATATTAATTATATAAAATATAATTATATTGATATATATTATATAATATCTAGTAAAAAAATCTTAGTCTAAGTTGGAAAAGCTAAGATCATCAAGTCCAGCTGTTAACCTAACACTAAACCATGTCCATGAGTGTCACATTTAGACATTTTTTAACTATTTACAGGCTTGGTGACTACCACTTCTTTGGGCATCCTGTTCCAGTGCTTAGTAACCCTTCTGGAATAAATTTTTCCTAATACTCAACCTGAACCTCCCTTGGCACAATTTGAGGCCATTTCCTCTTGTCTTGTCACTTGGGATCAGAGACTGACTCCCACCTTGCTACAGCCTTCTTTCAGGTAGCTGTAGAGTGCTGTGAGGGGCCCAAAACTGGGCACAGGATTTGAGGTGTGGCCTCACCAATGACAAGTACAGGGGGACAATCTCTTCCTTGGTCCTGCTGGCCACACTATTCATACACATCCAGACATCCTGATGCAGGCCAGGATGCCATTGGCCACCTTGGCCACCTGGTCCCACTGCTGTCTCCTGTTCAGCCGATTGTCCAGCAGCATTCCCAGGTCCTTTTCTGCTGGGCAGCTTTCCAGCCACTCTTCCCCCAGCCTGTAGCACTGCCTGGGGTTGTTATGACCCAAGTGCAGGACCTGGCACTTTGCCTTGTTGAACCTCATGCAGTTGGCCTTGACCCATCAATCCAGCCTGTCCAGACCCTTCTCCAGAGCTTTCCTGCTCTCCAGCAGATCGACACTCCCACCCAACTCAGTGTCATATGCAAGCTTACTGAGGGTGCATTTGGTCCTGTTGTCCAGATCATCAATGCAGATGTTAAATAGGACTGGCCCCTAAAGCCATCATTGTAGCAGTCCAGTTGTGTGTCATCTCACCATGTTCCAAATGATAACTGTCATAGTTTTCCAGCTGTACAGTGGTTTCCAGCCCCTCTTGTTTGAGGCCTATGCTATGTGCATTGCTGTAGATGCACTTCATTTGGGCAATTAATCCTGCCACATTTATTGAGAGAGGTTTTCCTGTGTGCAGTTTCCAGATACGTTAGTGTTTTCTAGCACATCAGTGACCCCTATGTCTCTGTGTTCACATGGATCTCAATCTCTTAACTCCACTGAGATGGCAGACTGAAGGACCTTGCTAGCACACTGTCCCTCAAACATGGATGTGCTCCCCCCAGGGTTATCTCTAGAGAGCCTGGTTTTATCCCTTCCCCCTTTAAATATCATTCAAAGTTTTCTCAGTGAGCCCTGCTAACTCCTATGCAAAAATCATGTTTTTTCCTCTTAGAGGCAGGTACTCCATCTGTTGCAGCAGGCATGGTGTCATGTAAACCAACCCCATGATCAAGAAACTCAAATTTCTGTCAGTGACACCAGTTACAGAGCCAGGTATTAAACTGTTCAGTCTTCCTTTGCTGTTTCTTCTCTCATCCTTCTTTGCAACTGGAAGTATAGTGGAGAAACTAGTTGTGCTCCTGATGCCTTAAACAGTTGTCCCAAGGACATTATTATGCACATATTACATAGAAAAGTGCTTTCTCCATATAAAAAGTGTTTTAGGTTACTTAATTGTAATGATCAGATGACTGGATAAAAAGTTACTGCTGTGAGATACTGAAACTTATTAGGTAGTTATCTATGCTTTCTGATGTGGATTTGTCTTTTTACCATTACATTAATATGGTAGAATTTAAAAAATTATAATGCTAGTCTTTATGAAGAAAGGGTGCTGCTAATACTTTCCTCAATTTAGGGATTGTCTGCAATGTTTTTGAAATCCTTCAATCTTTTTCAGTTGTGTTGAATGCACTGACCAGTGTGGTGTACCAGTAGGAAGTTTAATTTTTCTTTTTCCTGGGGATGAAAATGCCAACTTTTGAAAGTGTTTTAACTATATATATATATGTGTGTGTGTGGTTAAATGCATGGGGATGTTTATAAGTGTATGTATTTATATATATATATATGTAAAGTAAGGAAGATGTAGGGAGCTCATGCTTCTATGTTTCTGTTACCAAAAGAAGGAGAATAATCTTACAGCTTCTTTCTGCTGTTCATGCTGAGGCCTTGTGTTTGGTATTCCGTAGCAGACCAGCACTCCGGAAAGACCTGTGTGAGATGGTTCAGCTCACTAAAAATTTAGAAATGGAAGCAGGAAAACAAGACCCTTTCAGAAGTAATTATCTGCTATCTTATCTTGATGGCCTGTGAAACCACAGACTTCAAGGAATGTCATCAGTGCTTTCTTCATCTTGTTTTGCTGTCTTGCAATATTTAAATATCTGTTACACATTGCTGATCAAGCTTACTTATCTCGCTCTAATAGGATAGTTCTTAAAGTAGCTGCTGAGGGAAGCCTGAAATGAGCGAATAAAGAGTGAGGTCTTTTCAGCTGCTTTTTGAAGGTATATGTCTCAGAGACCCAGCAGTCTGTCTATGGTAGCAAGGTTTTTGTTTTCTCTAGAATACCACCTGCAAGAGCGATGGAGAGGGACTTCTTAGAAGGGGTAACGGCTTCAAACTGAGAGAGAGTAGTTTGAGATTAGATATTAGGAAGAAATTCTTTACTGTGAGGGTGGTGAGATACTGGCACAGGTTTCCCAGAGAAGCTGTGGATGCCCCATCCCTGGAAGTGTTCAAGGCCAGGTTGTACAGGGCTGTGAAGCCACCTACTATGTGAAATGGTCTGGTTTACTGTTCACTCACCTTCTGGTACATGGAGTCTAGCAGAGCACTGCAATTACTGGCATGGAAATCACTTTACTTTAGTGTCTCAGTGCCACAGTGCTTTCAGAATGGCAGGCTGCCATTTTTGTGCAATGTTATGAATAGCACATGAACTCAAGTCGTACTTAAAGATAGCATGTTAGGGACAGTTTTGCCATTTGCTGTCAGGAGTGCATGGTGCTTCATAGCTGAATAGGTTGTGATAATGCTACATGCCTAATTTGCATGTTTTGCAAGGTTTTCCTCTCTTGCACAGTCTGCAGGCTTTTCCTACTGTAATTCAATCACCTGTGTAATACCATGTCAGCATGGTTTGTAATATGATGCCTTGCAAGATTCTGTGGCTTTATAACTTACTGCTTATTTATTGCAGTCCTGCCTCAAAGTTGTCTTCATGTTTCCTTTCTTATCTTTTCCCATTTACTCTGGCACTTCCTTCTTGTATTTCCTGTTTATCAAGGCTTTTGCCTCTATACAAAGCTATGTGCCTTGCTGCAGTCTGCTTTTGGTTTTTTTGCCCTTGCAGTATCTACTTTTGATCTTCTTGGTCAAAGTTGCATTCTTGAGATTCTACTTTTTAATGGCTCTGAAGGCCTTGTTTGCAGTCATCTTTGTGAATATTGCTAAGGCCATCGTTGTCTGGGGTAGCTATATGAACTATTGCTTTTCATACTTTGGTCTAGACCATCCCTGGGCTGTTAAATGCTCAGCGTTTCCATTTACCTTTATAGAGCCCAGGCCTGGGCTCAATAGCAGTACGAGGACATAGTCTTCTTTGTCCTTCTGCCTTTGTAGTGAACCCATTGTAACGTTATTCCCAAGTGTGCATCTTTGAACCTGTCTAAAAGGAATATGCTGGGAGGGCCTGATTAGGTACCAAATGTCACTGCCTCATTTCAGGGAAAAAAAATTCTAGAGAACTCCTGGAATTTCTTCTTCTCCTGTTGGAGCTCCTTCATAGTTCAGTAATTTCACTTGGAGAATGTTTAAGAATTTATATTAGGTACATGTTGCAATAAAATTGCTTTTCAATTTGACTACTAGTACTAGTAGAGAACTATGTTGTGCAGTATGTTTGCTAATTTGCAAATTTGATGTTTCAGCAAATACTTCTTCTGCAGTTACTTGAGTATATATATTTGTCTGATGGAAATTTGATTGTATAATGGCCTATCAAGCTTTTGAAATTTAATTTTGTACTCATTCACACAGGAGTGTGGGATTAAATGTTCACATTAGTGAGTTGTGCTGTTGTTGTCAATATATTTTGTATGTTTAGTGCGACACTTAGGGACGTGGACTTGCAGTGCTGCGTTAACAGTTGGAATCAATGATCTTAAAGGTCCTTTCCAATCTAAAAAATTCTGCTTCAATGCTGAAATACTAGCAACTGTTTTAAATTGCATGTAAAAGTTTATCTGTGTTCTGGCCCAGCCTGAGATCCAGTTTCTAGGATGTTTTATACTACAGTCAGTTGATTCTTACTATTTTCTTGGAATTGTTTGTTAATAAATTGATCAGTAGAATCAATTGTTTCCCTTGTGCTTTCATCTTGCTCCTAATTTTACATTACTTAAAGCAGGAAAAGGCACCTGACCCCTTCGCTTTTTTGCCTTCTTTATATTACATTGGTTGTTATTGTTATCACCTTGTTATAATACTATGAGTTTTGATGCTGTGGAGAAAGGCAGAAAATCTTATTTCTGCTGCAGTTTGAAAAAAGTAATACTCTTAATGTTCAAAATGCATAATGCAAAATGCACTAGTCTGAAGTGTCTAATAGGTTGAATAACGTTGAATTTAACGTACGTGTTGTACTAAGGGTTTTTTTAGGCATTGCCTTTGGCACATCAGCTATCAGATATAAAAATATCTGTTTTTTCCACAACTAAAACTAATTTTTTGCAGCAGTTTTAACTCCCAAACTTTCTTAGTTCTGAGTGTATTTTGAATGGCATTCTCTAGTGTATTTTCTTAACTGTTATGTGCTCTTTCTCATTACAGACGCCTCCACCTCAATAAGAAAGCCACAGACAAACAGCCATATAGCAAGCTTCCTGGTGTTTCACTTCTAAAGCCTTTAAAAGGTGTGGATCCTAACCTGATCAACAACTTGGAAACCTTCTTTGAACTGGATTATCCAAAAGTATGTATGTTATTTAGTATCTTTTTCCCCTTCCATGCCTCAAAAAGTCATATGAGAAGTTTGGGTGAGAATTATGCAACTTCATTATGTCTGGGATTGTTATTCCTCCTGCAGCAAATGTATAATTATATATATTACATGCTGCAAACAAAACTTATTCCTTTTTAAAAAGCTGTCTATTGAGAAACTCATCCAAGGCTTAGGGATGAAACATATTCTACACTTCATTAAGATTTGCTTAATCATTATCCCCATAGTGTGGTGTTTATAGATTAAAAGGTTTCATACTGCTATAAAAGGTCATTTTAGAGGCAAGACATCCTCCTCAGTTGACTACTTCTCTATAACAGATCCTCCAAAAGAGAACTCTTAACTGATAGCCTTTTTGATGGTTCTTGCTGATGGCACATCTAATGAAGAATTGCTCAGTGATGAGGTGGTACACCTCACCAGTTGTTGGTAGGTAGGAGAGTCTCCAAGCCGCTTATTGGGGTTGGGAAGCAAATAGTTGTTAAAAGCTTACATTTGCTGTTAGACACTCTTTGAATTTGTAACATAAGTGATAAGTGTATCAGATACTGTCCTTGCTCTAGGGAGCTGAAAACTTAAAAATTTGTCAGTGCTTGCTTTATCATTCAATATTTGATGTTTGTTCCTGTGGGTGGGAAAAGGAATACATTTTCTACTGTGTATCTGCAGAACCCTGAAATTTGAAATTTAGTTTTAATAAAAAACTCCTCTTTTCTAAGTTCTTCTCAAATCTGACACTGCTTTAGTTGTAAAAGGTCAGAGGTTTTTGAAAGCTGTATTGGAAGTTTCCTTTTTGTATTCTGAGTGAGAGCTTTAAACTTAAATGCTAAGTAGGCAGGGTAAAACAAACAAAAATCCCCAGCATTTGGAACTTATTAAAAGTTGGATAGTTTTTCTGTAATGAAGCTTGGGGACCTTTTGAAAAGGTTCATACATGAACATATGAATGCTTTCAACTCAACAAAGTGCCATAAAGTGTGGCCAAGCACTCTTTAAAGCAAACTTAAGGCATACTGTGTATGCCAATATCGCAAACAATGCAAAGAACTTTCAGCAATATCTTTAGCTATTTTATGACAATAATGAGCGTCAAAACATTATGCAGCTGAAACATTTGACTTGCTTCAGAACTCAGAAAAACAGTTATCTTGAATCTTGCTTTATGAGAGATAGCCTTGATCCTTAATTCTGATAATATATGGGTAGCAATCTTTAAAATGTTGCTACTCTACAGAAATCTAATTTTCAGATAACAGTAGTGACAATCATATTTTTCTCAAGGAGAGTGAAAATACATGTGTGAATGCTTCAGTTTACTGGGGCACAGATTATACAGCACAAGCAAGATCCCCAAATTGTTTGCAGACACCTTCATAGTTATTGTACAGAAGTACTTTGAAGAGATTGACCACAAAAATTAGAACAACAGTATTGCCTGGTATTCAAAGTTCAGCTGTCCAGGGAGAAATTATTATCAAAGTTTAATCTTAAACTTTTCCAGTGAAGCTGAATTCAACCTGCAGCGATACCAGTTTTCTTCTGTGATACTCCATGTGTGAAATAGCCTTGTCTTGAATAGAATCTGGCTGTGCAGTTTCTAAACTGAAGGACTTACACATATTATTCTTATCAGTGAACAGTTCTTGGCTACTGTACTTACTGTAATTGTCAACAGAAGTCTCTCTATTCATATTAAGTCCAAGTAAACACGATGGTAATGTTTATGTAGATGAGCATCTTTGAATTTCTTTTGCTTTTATCATACATTTTGTAGATCTTTACTTTGTCACTTCATACAAAGACCATTTACTGTGGGGATTTTTCTGCTTTCAAATACAGGAATCTGAAAAGTTTTTTTTTCTTTCTGGTTGAATTTCTTGGAGAATATGGATATATAAGTGCCATTGCTACTGTGGATTGAAGATTAATTACTAGGCAAAACAGTTTTATTTTACAAATTTAATTTGATGATCAACAAGGAACTAATTTCTTCAGTTATTTCTACGGTGTTCATGGTGCCAAGATTGTTCTGTTGTGATAGAAGGACCTGTCTGTTTAATGAGACAGGTCTTTTACTTTTTAAACTCTGGTTTCCATGCTGATAAGATGGTAGAAATCAAACACTGCTTCCTCTTTAGCCAGACTGGCTTTGAGTTTGCATTCTGAGAATTAGAGATGTGTTTGTCTGATAGTTTGTAGTGTTAGTGTATTTAAAATAAGTCTTAACGCCCATTTAGTGGTTAATGATTTTAAATTTTTGCAATATTCTTAATGCAGTTAGAGTAGTTGGGTGTTTTATGTATGGCAGTACCATTTTTTAAATTGAAAGTATGTATGTATTTAATGTCATATCCTCTTCTGTATGAAATACTTCTTACTGAACAAGAACATCAAAAATTGTCATCACAGAGCCCACAGGCAGCTTTCAAAGTTCAAGTTACTTTTTGCTTAAGTAGTTTGGGGTAAATAAAATCCAATTAGATGATAGAATAGTATAAAGGAGAATAAGGACTGTTTTGATCACTAGTTGGGACTCTTATTTACAACAGCTACTGAAAAGATGTGGTCCAAGAAAATTGTTTCTTGTTGTGATTGAATTTTTCAATCTTGGGCTGTAAAAATGGCTTCTAGGTATCTTGATCAGAAATTTGCATTTGCTTTATTATTTGTATTAGAGCTCTAATAGCTTGTAATAAGTCAGTAATTTTAACAGGGAAAAAAAAAAAAAAAAGGTTGTATCAAGGAAGAGGTATTCAAGAAATTTGCTGTTAATGCAGAAAAGGAAGTACCTTTATCAAAGCATGCAAAGCTACCTCAACGTTGAGTGACTCCTAAAGCGCTATTTCTTCACTTGCTGTCTGTAGCTCTTGTAACAAACATGAAGCTTGACTGCCAAAACAGCTACAGTTTTCCTTTACCTCTTGTTGTTCTTTCAACTGTTGCTTTGTCAATGAGGAATACATGGATGCATATATGTTCCTGACCTTAGCTTTAGTATACAGTTAGGTGCATGTATGTACATATACTGGTCTTGGTGGGTTGTCTTCCAAGTCTGTTCTGCATGTGTATCTACAAAGTAAGGGAATGGAAGATGTAGTTCAGAGGCATGCAGTCAAAGTCTATCACAACCTCATTCCTTTAGTAATTTGAGTACTGTAATTTCAATTAATAAAATATTGGATTTAAGATTGACATGTGAACAAAAATAGAAGTGAAAACAAAAACTTTTACCTTATATGCCAGAATGTCTTATCTCATTACTAATAGAAACCCTTTGATAACAGAGAAAGTCATGTGCTTCAGCAGAAGAGTTTGAGATACAGTCTGGGTTCTTTCTTCACAAGTACATTAAAAAATACTAATTTAGCTATAAAACAACCTCTTCAGTTTTAATTCTGTAACAGCACTCTTTATTTTCTTTTAGTTTGCTACGCTATTAAACTTTGTTTGTAGATCGTATGGATATGAGCTCTATGTACTGAAATATATATATGAGTGTATACATTTTTGTTTTTACTAGTATGAAGTACTACTCTGTGTACAAGATCATGATGATCCTGCTATTGATGTGTGCAAAAAGCTCCTTGGCAAATACCCAAATGTTGATGCTAGACTGTTTATAGGTAAGCAGTGCAACTTGAAGGTGGGACGCTTGTAAAATGTTAGGTACACAACTCCCTATATACAGTATTCTAAAATAAATAAATAATCTTGTTTAGCTCATGTTTGTTCTGTAGTTTAATTACCAGTTTGGGGTAAAAAGTAAGTTTGTAGTCACAGTCTGTTACGTCAGTCCAAGAAAACTTTAGGAAGAATGATTTTTTTTTTTTAATCCCCTACTTTTTTTCCTTCTGATTTTGAAAACAGCAGTTTAACTCCTGTCTTTGCACTGAATTATATGTGCAGGAAGTGACTTGGAATTGTGGCTGTGTTTGAGCTTGAGGTCCAGCAACAATACTTTTTCCTCTGCTTAGACTGTAGGGCTCTTTCTTTGCTTTATATTTGAATTAGTGGAGGGAGGGGATACTAGAACAAGGTAGTAGAATATTGTTGCTTTTTTCCTCTGATATAAGCAAGCTGGACCATGTCCGTAAGCTGGATGCAAAAGAGCATGTCTCTCTTTATTCTGCTACTTTTTAATTTTTCTGCTAAAATTATTGTAGAGTATACTGGTCATAATCATAGTCTTAAGAAATAAGCAATGGTTAATATTTACCTTACAGAATGTTATAATAAGCTCTGTAGTTTTATTGTCCTTTTAATTGCAATAATCTTGTTACCCTGCCATTTTGAGGAAGCAGTTGAATATTTTTTCCTTTTATTTCCCCAGTTATAGTAAGATCTAAAATATAGACATGAAGTTATACCTAAAATGTAAATCCTTTGCATAAAAATGCACTTTAAGAATTGGTCGGTAAACATTTGCTGTTCAGTTTGTATATTGAAATAATGTCAGTATTGAGTCTGAATTCCAAAAAACCCCTTAAATTATTTATGTATAATGTTTGTATTTTTTAGGTGGCAAGAAGGTTGGCATCAACCCCAAGATCAACAACTTAATGCCTGGCTATGAAGTTGCCAAATATGATCTCATATGGATTTGTGATAGTGGAATCAGAGGTAGGTGTGTGTTGTAATGTTCCGACTGTTAAGCTGCACTTATTCACTGTAGGCAAGCAGTTGGTAGAGATTTTTACTGAGAATATAAGTAGAAATTAAAGTTCAAAGTCTGGAAAAAATATTGTCATGGTAGAAAAAGGGGTTAATCTCTAATTAAAGGTGGAAATACCTTTAAAAATACTGTTCAAACTGTTACCATTGTACTTACTGTTGATCATAGTAATTATGTTAATCACTAATATTATTTTTCTGCCACTTTATTCTTGCAAAATACTGTGCATCAGAGCACATATGCTCTTGAGACTGGTAATAAATTGAGAATTAATGTCTCTCTACAGTAGTTTGCTTGTGACACAATTGCTCCATGACCTGTCTGTCTTTCATTTGTCACTTAGTAACGCCAGACACACTGACAGATATGGCCAATCAAATGACTGAAAAAGTAGGCTTGGTCCATGGGCTTCCCTATGTTGCAGACAGACAGGGCTTTGCTGCTACTCTTGAACAGGTGAGTAAAATGTTCTACGGGAAGGTTTGGTGTTTCCCTTTTTTCCTTTCAAAACCTTGCTGGCCGAAAGCTGTATTGTGCCTCTTGCACCTTTTGAGAGAAGAAATATTTCTTTTCAGCTGCAATCAAAGTTTAAACTATCTAGGATAACTTCTAAATGCTCCATAATTCCCCTGTGCTCTGAACATTGATTCAATATTCAAGTTTATGGTACAAACAATAAAGATTATAGGATAAAAATTATGGGTCTGATTTTCAAAACTATTAAAACTAAAGAACACTTTCCAGTGCTTAGTCAGAAAGAACAATTAATTCTATTTTGATGTCTGAAAAGGCACGCAGAAGTGGTCATGACAACTCAAAGTCCAGTATCCAGCAGGGTTTACAAGCAAAGCCTTTGAGGAGAGTAGAATAAAAGCAAGCCTTATATCCTGTTTTCCAGTAATACTGTCTTAACTCTCTACAATCTTCAACTGAGAGACTTCCTGAGCAGGAAGCAGACTTGCATATTTACTAATCCTTAATGTATTAATATTCTAGTAAGAACGGATTTCTTACACAATTTCCATTGTTTCTTTCAGTCCATACAAATTTTGAATGTCTGTAACTTTACCAGGAAGTTCCACAGATCTGTTACAGGATCCACAGGAGCTTGTTCACTTTGACCCTTACTCTTCTATCATGTCTCCTAATACTTGTGTAAGAGTGAAAAGTTGATTCTTGTCCACCATCTTCATATCACTCATTCTGTCCTGTTCTCCCCTCTTCTTTTTCAGTAAGTTCTCATTTGTAGAACAAAGATGCTGAGTTTTCTTGTTTGTTTCTTGTATCTCAAGGCATGTAATCAGTTATTATTCTGAGCTGGCATGTATTAAGGCATTTTGTCTCCAAAGCTAACTGATGGGGATTAAAGACAGAAATATGAGAGATGAAAATGCAATGATTTTCATTACTCCATTATTGCAGGGAGTGAGGGATGCTCATGTGATTTTTTTTTCCTTTTTTTTTTATTTTTCTTTTAACAGTACAAAGTCTGAATTTCCTCTTACAAGAGAAAAGCAGAGAGCTATAGCACAAGTTTCTTAGCACTGCTCTTTGCTAAACCAAGAATATGGTTATCTGTTAAAGCAAGAATTACAACTCCTGCTTCTATATTCCTGGAAGAGCTTTTTGCTTCCAGATCCAGTATACTGCAAGATGAGCATGCCTCTTCTTGAATGAGTTACTGTAAGACCAGTGTGAAGGCAGTCTACCTACAATAGTAGCAAGAGGCTCTAGCACTCATTCCCACTGTTGTTTTGTAGGATACTCTTAAGTTACTGAATCTTGTAAATAAACCTTGCTGTCGTAATTTAAGCCCAACTGGAAATCAAGCACCATGCAGCCACTCCCTCAACCCACCCTCTGTCACCCTCACCCCAGTGGCATGGAGATGAGAATCAAAGTAGAACTTGTAGATTGAGATAAGAACGGTTTAATAATTGACTTGAAGTAAAATACAGTAATAATTGCAAATGATAATAATAACAACGATAATAAAAGGGGAAAACAACTGATGCACAACACAATTGCTCACCACCCACTGACCGATGCCAGACCCCCCTTCATGAACCCAGATTGGCCCCTCTTCTGGGTAACTCCTCCCAGTTTATACACTGGGCATGACATTCTATGGAGTGGAATGTCCCTTTGGTCAGTTTGGGGTACCAGTCCCAGCTGTGCTCTCTCAGTTTCTTTTGTGTATGTCTGCATTGGCAGAGCATGGGACAGGAAAACTAGAGTCCTTCACTTAGCGTAAACATGACTTAAAAAAACCCCAAAACATCAGTATGTTATCAGCACCATTCTCATTCTGAATCCAAACCACAGCACTGTAGTAGCTACTGAGAAGAAATTAATCCTACCCTAGCTGAATCACAGTTTGAGTTTTTTCACTATTCCTGTTTGCAGGTATGCTAAGTAAACAAATTTCCCCTGCTTCTGTAGAACCATATAGTAAGTTTCTAAGAACATGTATGCAGTAGTGCAGTTAATTTTCACAAGAGGAAGGAGAGAACCTGTCTGTTGGCTATCACCAGATAACACAATAATCCTAGTGATTAGTTCATTACTTAGTGGCTTTTTAATATGTATATATTCCCTGAGAATAACCTCAGTCAGTTAGAAATTACATACCAAATGAAGTGCAGTTCAATATGTGAACTTAAAACCTTATAGATTTGTAAAAACATAGCCAATACACTAATAGATTTCTCAGATATGATGATACACTAGAATGTGGAAGATTCTTAGAATGGTAGTAAAGATACGCCTTCAAAATTGGCCACATCTAGCACTTCTATCCTCCAGATGTGTTCAGAGCAAGAGTTGTCAGTAAGTAGTACTTAGATACAGAGCTTTAAATGCCTATTCTTGTTTTGGCAGGTTTATTTTGGAACTTCTCATCCAAGGTCGTATATTTCAGCCAACTTGACTGGCTTTAAGTGTGTAACAGGAATGTCGTGCTTGATGAGGAAGGATGTCTTGGACCAAGCTGGAGGACTGATAGCTTTTGCACAGTATATTGCTGAAGATTATTTTATGGCCAAAGCTATAGCTGACCGGTAAGATGACTCTGAACTTAGCTTGTTGCTTTAAATGCAGTTTCCTTTAGAGAAAAGTTTTTGAGAACTTGGTTTAAGTATTTGGGTTTTTTTCCAGTGAAGACTCTTGATACAATACACTTTTTTTCCCCCCTATAGCCATTGTAATAATATAGCACAAACGCCAGAGAAACTTTCCAAGTCTAATAAAATTCTTTTGTGTTTGTTATGTTACTGGTTTTTGCATCTCTTATTTGCACATTTTTATAATAACTAATTCCTTTTTCAGGGGATGGAAATTTGCAATGGCCACACAAGTTGCAATGCAAAACTCTGGCTCATATTCTATTTCTCAGTTTCAGTCCAGAATGATCAGGTAAAATTTTAATCTTCTTTTCCTACCCATCCCTGTCACGTGCTTCTGGTGGCAATGAGCTGATAATGACAGGAAATACATTTTCCAAGCTGATTTGATCTAATGCCCAGTATACTAAAGTTCAATGCACAGCTCTGTCTCAGTGCTGGGAGAGAGGCACTAACTTTGCACAGGAATATGACTAACACAAGTATTTAAAAAAAAAAATTAAACCCCCCAACCCCCAGTACCTTTTGAATGCTATCTGCAGTATCTTTGGAAGGGAGAGTGTTTGCATTATTTTATTTAGAGGTGTAAATTAAATGAGGTTAACATTTTCAGAAGATACCATGATGGCTCATTTTATGATGTGGGGGAGGAGGACATAATGAATAACATGAAATCAGAACTGGTTTTTTTGTCTTTCCTAGGTGGGCCAAACTACGAATTAATATGTTGCCTGCCACAATAATTTGTGAGCCAATCTCAGAGTGCTTTGTTGCCAGTCTGGTTATTGGATGGGCAGCTCATCATGTGTTTAGATGGGATATAATGGTATTTTTCATGTGTCACTGTTTGGCCTGGTTTATATTTGACTACATTCAACTAAGAGGTGTTCAGGTATGTAACTTCATTTTCTTTGGAGGTTATTAAAGTTACTATTGCCATCTACTTTAGTAAAAAGCTAAGACTAATTACAGCAATAAAATAATTCTCTTGACATCAAGGAAGTTACAGGTCAAATCCTAGTACTTCTCAGTCTTCCAGCTTTATTTATGGTAGCATGAAGAGGAGCAAGTGTGCTTGGTTGCAGTTTGGTATTCTATATGCACTCATCTCTGGGTAGGCTCTGAAAGTTTGTCTGTGTCTTCCCTTAATCTTCATGTTTCCAATCTGCTCTATCTAGGCATATTCAGAAATTTTAAGCTCTTTTAACAGTACAAGAACAGCAGCTTTGTGAGATTTTGGTTTCTTTTTGTCTTAGTTGTTACATAGTCTAATATGTATTGAGGTGTATATGTACTCTTAAGTATCTTTTCCACTCTATTTTGGCAATAATGGATCTAGAGGACAGCTGTAGCCTGCTTGTAAAAAATTAATTCCTCCCATTATTAGGAGTGAGGCTTTGAAAAAACTTTTATCATAGAAAGATGTCACAAATCAGAACAGCATTTGTTCTCCTAATGCTGGAGAAACTATTTAGACTATTTTCTGTTGTGACCATGTGCCATACAAATCAAATCTATAATTACTTGTGAATGCAAACTTATCAAAACAATTATCATACTGGAAAATATTATTTTGGTAACACATGGTGGAAATAATAAAAAATTTAAGGTTTGTGTTGATTATGTAGGAATCCACAAGGTCTAATAGTTACCTTTTGATTAGTCTTTTCATCATGAGCAGCATTTAAAAGATCATTATGCCTACTCTTCCTCTTCTGAAGCCTCCTTAATTTCAGGTTTTGTATGTAGCTGGAAGTTGTCAAAGCAGCAGAAAATATCAAGAGGCTATAAGCCTTTTTTCTTAGTCCCACATTTCCTATGCAATAGGCCAAAGACTTTATTTGAATTTCATTCCTTTGGGAACATGCAAGAATGATCTGTATAGATGCTGGAGTCTGTGGCAAAAACCTGGTGTCTCTGCTTGAACACAGTTTTATAAGCTTAAGAGCTTATAAAAGCTTCAAAAACATGCAATTGTCACACTTTTCATTGCCTCTTGCTCTATGTATAGGTCCCTTTTTCAAACTTTATGGGTCATTCTGTCAAGTTCCTAAAGTTTAATATGGGTAATCATATCTTGTAGAAGAAAATGTTCTTGGTTTTTAAAGAAAACCGCTACTGATATATTTATCTGCATAGTAAACTTTAGAAGAGATTTATCTGTAACAAATATTTTAAATTACCTAAAGTTTCTTTTGAATAACCAGTATGCTTAAATACCTTTTTTTTTATATATATTTCTAGGGTGGTGCTCTCTGTTTTTCAAAACTTGATTATGCAGTAGCTTGGTTCATCAGAGAATCCATGACAATTTATATTTTCCTATCTGCTTTGTGGGACCCCACTATTAGCTGGAGGACAGGACGCTACAGATTACGTTGTGGAGGCACTGCAGAAGAAATTCTTGACGTATAGCCACACATTTGTAACTGTGAATGTCAAAAGAGAAGGGGGAAAGAAAAGTATTATAAATTGTTTATATACTTTCAAGAAAATCTACCTTCATTAGTTTTATTACTTGTACGTTTGGTATCTGTTCTTTAATTTATTTTTGCATGGCACTTGCATCTGTGAAAATACATCTGTAGTCTTGGCCAAATGGTACCTTGCTCCTTTGTACAAATAGAAATGGAGAGAATTGGTCCTGACATCTAGTTTCTGTAAGAATGCTCTGCAGTAAACTTTTTTTTTTTTTCTTAAAAGTATCTTCCTGGATGTGAACAGCTTCTTTTCCATGGTGTGTTAGCCTAGCAAATCTAAGGTTCACATAGCAATTTTCCAGCTGGATTGCACAAGGTTGTACCTGGTAAAAGCACAGAGGTACAGCTGATTTTTGTTTTATCCCACTAAATTGAGCTAGTAATGGGACCTTGGGAAAGAAGCTCTGAAATGCTTTATGCCTACCTCTTGTAGTTGCTGCAGAACAATATGAATAGAAAGGTAAAACTGCTTTGCAAAAACAAACTAAAGCTGGAGTCTTGTGTATATATGTCCTATATGTATATGGGAAATATTTTAATCATTGCAGTGAACCAAAAGTGGACGGGGTTTGATAGAGTTGAAAGGAATTACTGGTCAGGCATGTATCGTGGGCATCTTTTGGCCAAGTCTGATCTGGTTCTGTCTTGAACCTTGTTAAGCACTGTGCTGTAACTAGCCAAGCTGATCCCCTCAATATTTCCATCCTTTTTTAAGGGGTGTTTGTTTTTTCCCTGTGAATGAATGCATTTATTGGGGGGAAAGGGTTGTGTGTGCATGTAGGGGGGTGGGGGGGGACATATAAAAGGGGATAGAAGGGAGCAGAAACACATTTCAGAAACATTTCACACATGAGCTATTTTCTTATACAATGTCTTAAGAATGTAATTTCATGATGCAGGTATTTACTATCTTTTTAAGGTGAACATACATACTATATACTAGTCATAATTAAGTATTCAATTGCAGTAGATATTGTGAATATATTAAAGGGCCGGGTGAGTTTGCTGTTACTGATTAAACTGTAGTCTTAATTTAGATATCAAACTAAGTCTACTCTTGGCTTTTTACCTTCTACTGTTAGTCTAGCCTTTAAATTGGACTTCTGTATTCCAGTGGTATGACTAAAAGGACTAGATTATAATGCATGCCATGTTTTTCCCCCTCTCTGTTCCCTGTACCTTTTGGTTTTCAACCTCATTGTGAAACTTCCAAATTTGTGGTGAACTGGACTTGTTTTCTTTAAACACGTTTAAATTAAAAAAAAACACAGTGAAGCTAGAGAAGAATGTTGCATAAGCCTTTTGTTTTCATAATTGTATTTATGCTGCTTTACTTTTCTTCATATGGAATAGCTTATTGTCACCATGAATGTGAGCTGCTAATTACAAGGTTATGTCAACAAAGCAGCTTTTAAAGTTGGAGGATGATGTGTAGCATATTAGCAATAATGACATGTATTTATAAAAATGAACTTTTTACCTTACTGAGCCAATCCCTTAGCCATCATATGGTACACAAGTATAATATGTATGTGTGTGTTGTAAAACATACTCTGGGCCAAGATGCTTTATCCACCTTAATATCTCTTTTGCCTTATGATAACATGGAACTTTTTTTAATGGGCATTTCTGTATGAACAAAGGCTTGTGATGCATGCTTCATTCTTTTCACGTGAATCAGGAAGAAGCGCTTTTCCTGAGGAAGGTTGCACACTGAAAGCTAGTCTAGTTGTGACCCACAAAAACATTCTTCTTTTGATATTGTTTTTGACATAGTTGAATTTTGCTGACAATGTTTGTATTTTCATTTGTTTCATGAAGTTTGATGCCATTCATTGCACTGCTAAAGTGAAGCTTAGCTTGCTACTTAGCTTTATGCTGATTTCTATGCAGGCAATGGAACAGAACCAAAATAAAAAAGGCTGAACAGACTTCCTTTTAAAAAAAACTAGTGGGGATAATTGTTTAACAGGTGCTTTGGTGTTAGTAGAGCCATCTTTGGCTATGAAAAATAAAGCTTCACTTAAGCAAATGGTTCTATTTGGATACTTGGTTGATGAAATAGAAACCAGCACTGTCAAATGTTGTAGAAGATGCTGCAACAGTCCTTCTAAAAGTTATAAACAGCTAATGTAAAGTTGTGTTGATCTACAGATGTGTAGAATACACCATGTTTATTTAAAATAATTGTCTTTTTTCGTTTATTTAAAAATAAATTTTGAATACAATCTGTTTGGACTACAGGTTTTTCTTTTTTTCTTTGTTCAGTGATGCTGTAATGTGACAGCTTTAAGTATTTATGGTTTAATTGATTTAATTTCTAATTAGACTTTTCAGCAACAAATATACCTGTATTTTGTTTTGAGTTTTTTTACAGCTGTACTGTCTCTTTTGGATTTTATATTTGGCTGAAATTATCTCACATGTGCCTAAATCTGATTTTGAGTTATTCTTAATTTTTTGGAATAACTTTAGTGTATAAAATCCTCACAAACCTCACAGAGTAGTTTCCTGTCTATTGTAATGAGTCTATCCAGATTAAGATTTTAGAGATGATACACACTGACATCTAGAAGTACTACTGATCCTTTGCTTTTATGTACACTACCAAGAAAGCACTTTGCACTTGCTTTGCCATCTCACTTAGTTTTTTTTCTTTTTATCTCTTCCCTAGCCTTTATGAAGATTTTCATGTGAAACTTAGTAAGAGACTGTGTTTATGAGAGAGTTGTTGGAATCTTGGAGGCGTGGCATAAACGAACACCACTGGAATTACTCAAAAACTATTTATAGAAACTTAAATGTTTCTGTGTGCATTTTGGGCTGAATACCTTCGTAGCCACCAAATACAATACCTAAATCCTCTTTCCTGAGTCCTTCCACTATTTTCCTGCCTACTATTCAATAATGTTGTCATTTTATTCTGTACTTTCAGTTGAAGTCCTTTCCACTTGAATTCCTTTCTCCACTCTCCTGTTTCCTGTTGCTAAGTGCTGACTACCTGTTTTTCCTCTCGAGTCTGTTTTGTCATCTGGAAAAGCTTGTCTCTAACCACCTGCTTTCATATATCACTTCTGAAAGCTGTTTCATTCATCTTAGAGGCTTTTATTTCTCCCACCTAGTTTCTGACCATCTGATTTTAAGGTAGGCATGAGCTCCAGCCATTCTTGGGTTGAGCTGGTCCCCCAGCAGCTGTGACACTGGCTATTGAGGTTAAGGAAGCCTAAAGTTGTGTGTAGCAATATTTAGAGTTTTTACAGTCATACAAAGGGATTTCAGCTTATATAGTGCCTATGTATAAATAACATTTAGAAGAGAGAATGGCAGTGTACAGAATAGCAATAATTTCAAACTTAACCCAGCTTTTGGTTCTGAAAATGCATAAACAGAAGTTTTGAACTAATGGTCAGATTATACTGAAGGGTCTGCTGCTTGTATATTGAGTGTGATTGCACAAGTTTAAGAGCTTTCTTATCTCTTAAAATAAACTAAAATCCATGACATAGGCAGAATTAATTTTTATAGGGCAGTTATCAGGGCAGATGAGAATTTCCCTCCTCAAAGTCATCTCCAGGATTCTTACCTTAGTGTTGTAGAACTGCACTGTGACTGAAATCAGTGACTTGGGATGTGCTTTTAACAAAAAAAAAAACCAAAACACCTGAAACAAAGCACAAACCACAAACCACCCACCATGGAACCAAAACCCCTCTGCCTTTGTGTGTGCTGTAGGTCCTGAGCCTTTAAAGTCGGACTGCTTTAAAGGTTGCACTGCACAAACCCCAGTTTCCATTGCCAGCTCTCACACAAATGAGAACGAGTGATAATTCTTATGGTTAAATTCTCCACAATATGCTTTTGCTTGTTTGGCTGGTCCCTAGAATTTGAACCTTTCAATAAGCAAACAGTTCAGTGAAGTGCTTTAGATCAGTTTAGTCACTGCCATGGATGTGTTCAAGATTCTAGTTACGAGTTTCATGTGGAAAGTTCCTGTTGACAATACCATGTTGCAAACCTTTTCTGAAAATGTTTCTTTGTAGCAATACCAGCACCTGACTCTGTTTTCTATGATAAGACCTACCTTCAGATCAGTGTCCAGTTCTCCCTTCAAATCCATCTCGTTTAGCATAAGCAAACCAGCCAGTCTTATGGATCCTAAGGCTTTAGGATCATATTCAGCTAAAACTTTGCAAGGTTACGTCCAGAGTGTATCCCTTTCAAAGGCAGTTTTATGTTAGTGTCTGGCAACTATTCTATGTAGATACCCTGCAGAAGGTATCTGAAAAGAAGATAACTTTTTTCACAGGAGGATGTTTGTGATGCCCATCTTCACACTTAGCTTACGTAAAAATAACTAGTTAGCTTATTCCTGTAAACTAAGAGGCTGTAAAAAGTAAAGTCATATTTCTAATGACTTTAGAGAGCTCTCCAACACAGCTCTTGAAATGATTTATTTCTTGAATTTTCATCAGATCAAGAGTGGACTGCTGCTTATGTGCAGTTTTGCTTCTGGGGAGAATATGCTTCCTCTTTGTGATCTTAACCAGATCTAATAATTTTTTGCCTAATTTTTTGTGTGACTGCAGATGCTCAGTTGAGAGGTGCAAACTGGACAGCTTTACACTGGAAGCTTGTGTATTGCTGCTTCTTTCTGTCTCATCCTTCCACACACTCTCCCAGCACTTTTTCCCCATTGCAGACAGGAAAGAAGGGCCTCAGCCAAACCCATGTGCCAGCTGGAATTAATGGCCATTTTATATGCAGCCAATTTGTGGGTGAACGGGAGAGGTCAGGCTCATGTGCCTCTGCAGGAAGCCAATAAGCTCAATGGGAGCACAAAGCAGGAGCTGTCAAAAGACATCTTTTCACGGGATTTTGATATGAAGTGAGTTATTCTTGACTTTACATCCTCTGGGCCTGCGTTAAAGTTAGATCTGCCTACAGAGTTGAAGTGAGCTCTAGTCAATATAAAGCTCTGCTGTATTATGAGCAGCTTTTCCTCTCTTAAGGCTTGCCTGGAAGTGTATTTTTACATGTTCAACAGTAACTTATTTTTGTTGGCAATCACTTTGTCCTTTCTCTGATACCAAAATACTGGGAGAGGTGCTGAGACAACAGAAGGCCTGCAGAGTATGCTGGTAAAATGCAGTAACACATTCAAAAGTGACCCCTTAACCCCCTGAAAATCAGAATATATGAAGAAGCCATGCAGCCTTTGGAGGATTCTGTTGATATATTTACTTTTTATTTTTCTATTGCATACACATACACTACATATATAAAGGTATATCTGCATACATATTTATTTATGAACTTCTCTATATATGTGTACTGATGCAAAAATAAAACCTTGTAAGAAGCCTTGAATTCGACAAGCCTGTTCTTCCTGTACCACACAGGTAAAATAATGATTTTCTATTGTAAAAAGCCAGAAGCTCAAAGTTAATTGAATCAGGAGCCCCAGTGTCTCATGTGTCCAATTTCGTTTCCTCTCTCAGCAGAAAGTGAAAGACTCAAACTCTAATTTTTTTCCTGAACTCTTTAGTTATAAGCCTGAACAAGGTTTTATTCATCTAGACTTTTGGGTGTTCCACTGAGAGAGAATTCAGAGACTCTGCTTCCTTAGCTGGCAGCCCCCCAAATCTGAGCAAGACAAAGCACATATTTTTGTCACTTACCTCCTTTCTGTTCAGTTACAGTGGCTTCTGCTTTTCCCTTTTGGGACAACTGTTTTGTGCCTGAGGGTCTTTATAAAAAGAGTTTTTCCAAGGAGAGAAACGTGTGAAGGAGAAATAAGAAATAATAGAACAAGAAGTAGAACTGTAGTGAGTGCAGTGTTAAATATGCCTGTGACTAATGCCAGTGAAGTAGGGGCAAATCTCTGCACTTTTGCAACATGTTGGGTAGCGAGGAAGAATAACAGAGGCGAAACTTTAGAAATGTTTATGAAAGAATTGTTGCTTAAAGAGAGATAGGAGACACTGGGATGTTCCTCAAGGCTAGATCTCTAGAATAAGTCTTTTTCTGGGAATTTTATGGGGCTTTCAGCAAGATCTGTTGTTTAAGGGTTATGTTGTGTGACTGGAAAAGGAGGAAAGCAAGCCAGCAGGGTTTGCAGCCCACCCTTCAGCTCAGCAGCAAGACATGACAGCTTGCAGCTGTTGTCTCCTTGTTACAGACCATTCAGAGACCTTCTCATTTTGGCTTCCCATGATGTATTGAGGCATTCAGCCTCACTCCTGCAGATGACCTGTAGGATAAGGACATCTTGTCACTGTTGGGCCATTGGCTGAGCAGGGAGGGAGCTCCAGTTGCAGCAGGCATGTCTGGACCTTCCCCAGGTTTGGGAATGTCTACAGCCAAGGCTTTATTTGAGATGAGAATATTAACTCTTAAAGTTGTGTATGGCATGGTATGGTAACCCTAGCATGAAGGATCTGTGCTGATGCTGAGGAACATGGGAACCCTCTTTGTGTAAAGCAGACAGCATACTAAGGGGGGAGAAAAGGCCTGGCAGATGGTAGAAGGAATGTTGTTCTTAAGTGCAACCCTGGTGGTGTGGACTAGGAACCCTCTTACTAGAACAGCACAGGCATAAAATGTTGATGTTTTTCAGACATCCTCCTGCAATGATGACTGCATGTGAATATGAACTGTATCTTGTCTGTGTGCAGACTGACACAAAAAATGGTCTCATCATAATGCATTAGCAATATGCTAAGTTTGCTAGAAGTGAACAGTCTTATTTGACATTCAGTATTATGTACATAAAAACAATCTTTGTGCAGCCAGAATACAACTGCACAATATTTTCATGCTTTGCCTGTCAAGCAGATTGCTTTTGTATGCAGCAGGTGATGACTAAAGAGATTATTTCATTTAGCTTAAAGACATAGTTGAAATGAGCATCAGAAGTGAAATTTGGCATTTCCAGCCCTCTGTTCTATGATTAATAGAGAAGCTGGTACATTTCTGCCTCAGGATGTCTGTTGCTGATAAAGAGTGGGCCCATTCTTTATCAGCATATAAAGTAATTAAACCAACACCATATAGCAGGAAAGATTACGCTTGTCGATATGGTCTGTCTCAAGTCTGGTTTTTGCAGAGTCTCAGTGAAGTAGCCTAAGGCCAGCAGCAGATAGATATGGATACCAGAGGCCATATATCCATATGTTTTGTTCAAAGTCAAAGTGTTACAGGTATCCCAGGGAAAATTGCCCTTCAAATGGCTGGCACCAGTGGTGATAGCTGTTTTGCAGGAATATAGAAGCCAATTTTCTGGCAACAAAATCATGCCATTTTGCACTGCATAGGTAGGATTTCCTGCTGTTTTTTCAAATCTAAACACAGATCATACCCTAAATCAAAGTATCTTAAAGATTAAAGGTCACCCTTTCTACTAAACTGTTTCTTCCACCTCCAATACCCAGTAGCTTTCTCCTCTAAAAAAGCATCATGGAGTTCATCAAAATTATAGCTTCCAACATCATGTTGCCTTTTTTTTCACCTCTCTAGGCTGTGAATTGTTTTGAGCTTCTTGATCCCCAGGAAGTTGGGAAGTTGTCATCATAAATAGACAGGAAACTGTTTTCTTCCTATTTCCTGGTGGGAGATGGCAAGTGTCTGAAGGGACTCAAGCTCTGCCATTTCAATGCTCTGCACCCTGCTGCCTTTATCTGGCTTGTACTGTAGCCTCATCTGATGTCTGCTGCATCTGTGACAGCCATTTGCTCCCATTACAACACTGCAATCAGTGGATATGTTTTCCCCCATCAAGAGAAATTTACCATTTCCTCCCTACTGTTAGCAATGCTGGATCAGGGGGTACTAAAGGGCACATTCAGTTCCAGGCTGGTGAACCTTATCTCCATGTCCCACAGGGTGCAAAAGAGGTAAGTCTGATACACTAAAGCTTGGCAGTCCCTTTCTGTATTTGCTTAGCATTTATTCTGAGATAAACAGGGTTTTTTAAAAAATCTCACTGTGGTATTCCTGTAAAAAACAAGTCCTTGCTACCCATCTCCTAAACAATGTTTCCAGTTCCTGGGCCCTGGGCTTTTCTCCATACTTAGCTGAAACCTATTGTTTTGAGAGGAGAAAGGTGCATCACAACCCACTTGAGTTTGATCAAATGGACTACATTGCAGACATCTATTTTCCTTTGTGTGCCCAGTTGATGAATCCTTAAGCTTTTTTTCCTGCATAGTCTGCTTAAGTTCTTTTGTGATAGGCTCATTTTGCTTACTTACTACCTCTATGTCCTTTAAAAGTACTCTACAGATATCCAAAAGTCCATAGGCAATGAATCAGAATACGCTAGTCTAAGAAAACGGCATGACATTTCTACTTCCCACCAGAGAGGATCCATGCTATCACAGGGATCTCCTTGGTAAAAAGGAGTATTGAATTCTTTAGTGGAAGATTCACTGCTGCTGCAAACAGTATAAAAAGCCCACTGTGTGGATTCTTATAGCACTGGAACTTCTTGACTTCTTGCTCCCTTGTCCATCCAAGAGTGAATGAGTGAGCTGCTGTCAGGGAGCTGCAGTGTACTCCTCCCCACAAAGAATTAGGTGTTTAGCTTGGATTCACAGAGTAGCTGAGGTTGAAAGGGACCTCTGGGTACCTAGTGCAGCCCCTCTGCTCAAAGCATGATCTGCTAGAGCAGGTTGGTCAGGACTGCACCCATTTACATTTTGAGCACACAGACAACAAACTCTGAGCCACCTCTTCAGCCATTCTCATAGCAGAATTGTTTCAGGAAGTTCTCCTGTGTTTCAGTTTGTGCCTGTTGTCTCTGAAACTGTCACTGCACTCCACTGAGAAAAGTCTGTCTCCATTTCCTTTACCCTAATCAGGTATTTGTACACATGGATAAGACGCCCTTGAGCTTTATCTTCTTCATGCTGAGCAGTCCCAACTCTCTCAGCTTCTCCTTATATGTCAGATTCTTCAGGTCCTTCATCGTGTTTGTGGCATTTCCATGGACTTGTTTAAGGTGTGACCTCTCTAGTGCTAAGCAGCAGGGAAGGTTCACAACCCTTGATCTGCTGGTATCACTCCTTTCTGTGCAACCCAAATCACCATTAGCCTTCTCTGTAGCGAGGGTACATTCCTGTGTCAAGTTCAACTTGGTGTCCACCGGGACCTTCAGATCTTTGTCTACCAAGCTGCTTTCTAGACAGTCAGCCCCCAGTCCCAAGCCTCTGGATGTTCCCCTCCATATGCAGGACTTTGAGCTACTCCTTGTTGAATTTCATTAAGTCCCTGTTGTTGGCCCATTTCTCCAGCCAGACAAGGTCTCTTTGGATAACAGCATGACCTCCATGTAAAACAGCACTGTGTAAAAAGGGAGCGGGAATCTGAAATTATTTTACTTCAGTATAAATAGGGAAAAAAACATTCTATTACTCTGAACCAAAAGCAAAATATCTCCTTCTCAGTATGAAATGGAAACAATGCAAATGGATTACTGATTGTAATAACTGGCTTTGACTGCTGGCTCCATCACTCATTCCTGAAATAACTGAGAGAGAAAAGAAAATAAATGAGTTTTGTAAATCCCTGATATATGCATCTGGGCACAGATTCTGAGTGCCTTCATTGCGTTTTGGGTAAGAGTCATCTTTTCTGGGAATCAACAAACGGTCCTTCACAGCAAACATTTTTCTTTGCCCTGGTTCCCTCCCACCCAATCTCTCTGCTAAGTTTCCCTCTTTGCCTGCCCAATTTTTGCCCTGCTGCCATCTTGCCTCTAGGTTTCCCATTGCCGTTGTCTTACCTCTAGGTTTGCTCTCTCCCCTCTTGCTTCCCATTTCTTCCCTCACAGCCAAGTGCAGATGCAGGCTGCTGCTCCCTCCCCAACAATGTGTTCATGGGACAGACTTGTGTTTCCTCATCTCTGTGCCAGGTGCAGAGACTGACATTGCTCTCTCCACCTTTGCTCCTCTTCTCCATTTCCAGGAGGTACCAGTTCACCCAGAAGCCAACAGGAGCCTCCAGCTTTGCCTGGAGGATAAAGGCAAAGGTAGCCATGGTGCCCTGATGGCCACCATCATGAAGACCACCAGCTGGTCCGTCACTGCTTCCATGCCTGGGGCTGTGGTGGGCAGTGGGAATGGGTAGCATGTATGGTGGGTTTCTGCTGGGTTTAGGGTATGTCCAGCCTCTGCGCCAGAACCCACTGCTTAAAAACTAGTAAGGGTAGTCAGGGACCGCTGGACTGGGGTCCTGGATGCTCTGGAGATGCTTAGGAGTAGTGAGGAAGGCAAGTTGGGGAATAAAACAGAGGATTCAGCAGCTAAATGTCTTCTGTCTTGCCTGGCTATTCTGGCATTCAGAAAGCTGGTGCAAAGAATTGCTGTGTGTCTGGCACCTACTATGTGTCCCTGAGAAGTGCACTTTTTGGCTTAGACAAACAAACATGCCTTATAGGTCTCCAGCAGGCCAAGGCACTGGGTGTCAGCTTCTGAGCTTCACAGGGCACTGACAGTTGTATGCATGCCTTCAAACACCCCCTTCACAGCAGAAGTACAAGCATCTGCCACTTTCAAGGCAATTGGGCACACGTTGTGGAAGTCAGACAGTTCCTGAATTCCTCTGCTTTGTATCAGGTGTAGTGACGGACAAACCCTTTGCAAAGCTGTTTCAGCAAACTAAAACTGGTTGCAAAGTGGGGGAAGTAGTCAGGGTTGGGTTTGGGTGCATTTTGGACATGGATTTTTTTTGTTTGTATGTTTCTTTGTTGGTTTAGAATTGGAAGAGCTCAGTGAAGGGTCTGGTAGCAGGCAGAGGGGGTAACCTCAGTAACCAACACCAATACAGGCTGCAGTGGGCCCACACCCTCAGACAGAGATGACTTTAATGGCTTAGCCCAGATTTCAGTGCACATGCTGGGTTTGTCCCTCTACATCAGCAATGCCATTGAAAGCACGTGGTCAACACAACCCATTTTCCCTCAAGACACTGCACAGGTGGAGCCTTTGCTGTGGTCCATGGTGTGGATTCTGCTTCTGGGCTCTCACACTGGAGGAGAGAGTACAAAGAAGCAGAAGTGACTGAATTGTCACAGTCCCCAGGTGCAGCTGGTGCCGCCAGCACAAGAGGTGCTGCCCTCTGGACCCTATGGAGGGGTTGTATAATTAAGTTTCCATTTCTCCAACTAGATGCTGCTGCTGTTGAAGTCTCTTTGCTACCCAAGAGGTGCTAATTCAGCTCCAGCTCCCCACAGCCTGTGCAGCACCGACTCTTTGAGGTGCCTTAGGGGGTCCCACAGTCGAGGTGTCACCTGCAGAGGGTGAGATGAGCTATTGCCTAAAAATTTTATTAAATCTGGGCTGCAGACAGGGCCAGCTGCCTTGTAATCATGCAAGGGGCAGCATCCTGGGGGGAAGAGTTGAGAGCAACCTGTATCCTTGTATCAGAGAGTACCCTGTTCCTTATTGTGTGTGCACAGATACTCTATTGCTAGCTCTGATCATCAGGGATCATGAAACAGGGACCTCTGCAGCCTTCATAGGCACCAGTGGTGCTGTGTTGCAGGGTGCCCCATTTGTGGTGCAGCAGGCTCCCAAAATCAGGTGCCCACTATTCAGAAGTCTCGATGTATGGACCCCTCCTAAAGAGGGGAGTAAATTCCTTGATTATTCTTTGGTAAATTCTTTGGTTACTCTGACCCTCACCAAAGCACTTTTTGCTTTCTCGTCCTCCTGGAAGTCTCTGCTGTGAGGTCATGCACAGGAAATCAGCAAACTTTTGTCACAGCAAATGGTGCAGTAACATTGCACAGCCTTTGCCACAACTCGCTCATTTTGGAGAAATGAGTGCCAGTTATTCAACTGGCACAGGCTGAATGCCACAAAGGTCTGTTTTGCTCTTTCCTGATTCCCCCCCCCCCACAAAGGAAGAAGGCTATGCCATTTCTGAAAGATGGGGCTTTCTGCAGCATGCTGAAGAGAGTGATGTTTGTGTCAATAATGGCAGACATATCAGTGCTGCTATTTAGGCGAAGCACATGAACAACATCCTCTGCCCAGCTGCTGTTGTTGTGTACATATTACTCATCTCCTCCATGCAGTCTGGATAGGAAACAGCAATACTCAGCAGATTATTTCAACCCACTGCCAGATAACACATCTGTTTTGTGCAAGTCCAGTTCCTCTAAAGCTCTGTATATTTCCAGAGAAGTCACAAAGGCCTGTAATCCTTGCAGTTGGGAAGAAGGTTCACACCTCTCTGGAGCTGCTGATCAGTTTGCAGAGATTCTCAAATATTATGGAATTGCATTTTGGAGCATGAAAATTGTTTACAAGTGCCAGAAGAAACGGCAAGTCATCAGCACTAGGAGAGCCACTGTTTGACCACAGCCTGGAGCTCAGGTATAGCTGCATGAAGCAAACGTTTTCCAGGTGTTTTCCCAGGATATCTACTAGGCTGGCACCTGAAGGGCAACACCTTGCATCTCAGGAAGCTGCTGATTGTCAGGAAAGAGATAAAGACCAGCAAACTCATGGGCATGTGAGCAGCATCCCACAGTCAGTTGCACTAACAGGTAGCAGCGCTATGAGACAGACTTTCTGTCAGTGGGAAAATGAGATGCTGGCCCATCCCTGATAATGTCCTCTGGATACTGGCCAAAGGGGCTGGGAACACTGAATAAGTTTTTCAACCCCCATGATGTTCAGCCAGGATAAAAAGGTCAATATTTTATTACTATCATAGCTTTTTATGATCATTTTACTGTCACAGACTCCTGTATCATCTGCACAGAAATGCAAAACGGTTAAGCTCAGCTCCCTCCATTGAAAATGCCTGAGAAAGGAGCAGGAGGTCAGACCTGATGCTCCAGTATAAAGTAAAATAGCTCCCTAAGCAGTGAGCCTGACTGATGGAAGTCTGTGGCTGGTAATTACTGTTGCCTGCTGGATTTCTGTTTTACCAGCAGCACTGATTGACTTCACCTTGCTGAACAGAGCAGAAAGGAAAAGAAAAAGAGAGACAAGCAACAACATAGTCTTCCTGAGAAAGGAAGCAGTCCTCACGTGTTTATCTTTAGTGCCACTTGCCTTGAAAGACTCCTTGGCCTTCTCTTACTGTGGTTTTACAGTGTGGTGGGGCATAAATAACAGCTTTGTGCAAGGAATGAGAATAGTAAGTGTGTAGTATATACAGGCATGGAAGCTACCTGTGGTCTGATTCCTCAAGCCGAGATAATTTTAGAAGGAAATTGTTTCAAATAAATGTTTCTGCTAATGAACAAAAAAAAAAAAAAAAAAAAAAGGCAAAAAAGCTGCAATATCCTGGAACTTCTGCATGAAATCAGATCTGTCAAAAAGCTTTGGATTGCAGCCCAGAAGGAATCTCTTCCATAGTAGCTCATGGCAGTGAGCTGGGGCAAGCCTATGGAACAGTGCTTAACAATTCCATGTCATAGAGGGGTCTTTCATTAAAAAACTTCCTGTGAGAAGTCATGTGCCAACCCAAAATATCTCTAGCTGTGGTTGCACTGTGTGTTTTATTCAGCATTTGCTACCAGAAGAACTCGGGCACACCGCAAGAAGATCTTGGGAGTTCTTGCTCCCATCTGTCCTGGACTGTAAATAGTCACATCATTGACAGTTTTAACTGCTTCTGTGCAGAAACTGGCCTTTTAGTTTGTTCTGCAAATGGGGATGGAGGATTGTTTTCTCCTGATGCCCCACCCTGGACAAGATCATTTCAGGCAGATAGGAGTTAGACTGCGTCAAACAGCCTAGTCTTGGTTTAAGGCCTCTCTGGCACCATATGGACTGTATGGAGACAAGCAGGAAGCCTGCCCTTTACTGAACAACACATCTTTGCAAACTGCTCTGATACATTCATGTGTCATAGCTTGCTTGTGTGCAATAACTACAGAAAAATTTGTAAGTGGTACAGTTTTCTAATTGTGCAACCATCATAACACTGCTTACTTGAAGTGGCTTAGTCCAGAAACGGAATATTAGTATTTTTATCTGCGTGCCAAATCACAATTGTGTTTTTGTTGCCTTGTAGGAGAGGAAATACCTTAGAGTCCTTGTGGGTTGTCTTCCCAAGACTTCTTCCTGTAAAGTAATGAGCACATATAAAATTCACTCTGGTGAGTAATTTAACAAATGGTTTCACTTCAAAAGAGAAGCATACCTATTTTGGAGAGGACTTGGTAAAGCTGCTATTTTCTAGAAGTCTTGAAATTCCCTTTTTCCTCACCTCTCTCCAAGGGTCCAAGTAAAGGCAAAACACTTAGGATAACTTTCTGGCCCTGAGGAGTAAAAAACATGCATCTGGAAAGATCTAGTTAAAATTTTGACTTAATGAAGTGGAGAGAATTGCAGCTCCAGAAACATAATGGAGGTCTGCTGGCTGGTGGCTGAGGATGGCAGATATGAGGGGAAGGGGTAGTATGCAGAGAGCGGACTTTTCAGGGTGGGTAAAACCAATGGGAGGGAGCACTGGCATGGGAAGCACTTCCCACAGTGCAGCCCTGCACTATGCTTTCCCAAGAAGAGGGAGAAATGGGCTGCAGTCCTCAAAGGCAGGTTGCAAAGACTTTTGATCCCTTTTTCTACTGAATTCCAGATTCTGACAAAAGTACTTTTTTTCTTCTTTCTTTTCTGGATGAGTCTGAGGGTGTTCAGAGGCCTTTGTACTGCAGGGCTGGGTGACCAGGATGGCTGGAAGTCACTCTGCTCAACGGGGCCAGGGTTCTGTCTGTGCCCAAAGGTACTAGGGCACCATCCACAGCAGCAGGTACTGACCCTCCTGCAGGAGAGAGTAAGGGCTGGCAGCTTTGGCAGCTTCAGCTCTCTGCACATCTCATACAGGAGTCCAGACTGTGTATGACACTGTATGTTGTCACATGATGTCATGTAACACGTTCTAAAGGAAGGTAACTAGGACATTCACATTTGTCTTCTTTAACTCCTTAATATTTTGGATCTGCTGGGAGCTTATGTTGGTTTCATAGTTTCAGCTGAATGAAAACACCGGGGCTTGGGCAAATTACAAATCATGTAGTGTTTGGTAATTACGAATGGTATGAGCTAGTTGTCCCCAGGGCTGGCCTTCAGAGGGTGATCCTTGCATATGTTCAGCGTGCTCTCAGAGTTACTGATTCATCTGCTTGGAAAGGCTGAACACTCACTGCAGCCATCTGTTACCTCAGAGTTGGACTCTGGTGTGACAGTCTGGGAGACACTTCCTGGCTTCTGCCAGGACCTGTCTACCCTCGTGCTGGGTTTACCACTTTTCTCTAATTTTTAAATCACATGGTTTTTGTCTTTCTGTTTCTTCTTGATGTCTTACAATGTTTATTGTGAATTTTAAGAAGCTTACAGATCATCTAACAGTTTACTTCTTAACATTCTGAAGGGAATGTACTTTCTAACCTTATGTAAAGCCAAGTACATATGCATAACTATAGGTATTTAACCGTGGGTATATTAAGAACAGATAACGCACTATTCAGGTAAAATACATCTTTAACAAGAGCTTCATCTCTTAGTGATTCAAATTATCTGACAAAGCAGTCTCTATGAATACAGGCTGTAATAAACTTTTTCCCTTCAAGAGGTTAGTGTTGAACTCAAGCAGAGGTTCAGTAGCTTCAAGTGGTATTTATGACAGCAGCATGAAGATATGTATTTGTTCGTGTCAGTGTGCATGTGTGTGCAGGAGCCCAGACGATTTCAAATGGAAATACCTCGTACAGGATTACAAACCACTCCCCTCATTTCCCTTTTGCAAAGGACTGGTGAGGAGGCTGCTGCCCTTTGCCACACCCATAGCCTCATCAGAGCAAAGGGTAAAAATGTTAATGGGTTCCTCTTGCTTGCAGTGATTTGAGGAGCAGTGATATCTGGGGCGATGGTGCTCTGTGGGTGGCTGTGCTGTCCCTCTGCCACACCATCAATCACCATTACCCACCATGGGGAGAATGCTGAAAGGCAGGGTGCAGGACAGTGTTCAGAAGTTATTCTGTCACCTACTTAAATAAGGAGAATTCTCCAGTTCTGTACTGGTGCTCCCCAGAGAGACTCAGCTGTCCTCCTGCAGCTCAGGCTGTAGTGCTGTATTGAAACAAGTTCCCTTTAAGTGTCACTTGTCTTCCAGAACAGGGCTGCCATGACCTGCAAGCCTGCCTGTCACTGCAGCCACTGATCCACCTTACTGAGATGCACACTGAATTTCCTCTGGTTGAAAGCTG
The DNA here is from genome assembly GCA_038380795.1 of Pyrocephalus nanus. Lineage (NCBI taxonomy): Eukaryota > Metazoa > Chordata > Aves > Passeriformes > Tyrannidae > Pyrocephalus > Pyrocephalus nanus. Next base: position 60,366,435 of record CM076263.1, on the reverse strand, counting down.
AATCCCATGCTTTCAGGCTTGAACCTGGCCTGCTCAGGCTAGTTCTAATGCACTGTTTAAGAACTGGAATGTTCTGAATTCAGTGTAAACCAAGGTTTCAACTCATTTTGATTTTGTGGGTTGAAAGAAGCTCTATCTGTTTCACAATGTTGGTGTGTGAGTTCTGTACTGATTTCATGATGTGATTTTTCAAATCACACCTTTTTTTTAATCTGCAGCAACTTGGAATAAAAGAAAATAATAAATCTTTTGTGATGAGAAACCAAAGGGTAAATTAAAAATGCCACATCTGATCTCTGAAAACATGGAATGCACAGAGCTATAGACAATGTTAACCTCCTTGGGGGAGGGCAAGGGGGAGGGAAGTTTCAGGAAAAATCTTTTGCAGCTGACGCCTCAATTTGCATTTCTGTCTCTGGGATAATGTCTAATATGTGTCTCACAAAATTGACTGGATGGTAGCTAATTTGCTAATTTTGGTTTCTTTCAGGAAAGCACTCACCCTCAGTCAGAGCTGAGCATTTTGCCTTTACACGGTCAGGAATGTATTTGCAGGCAGCCGTAACAATGGTTTAAATGACTACCCTCTGTCTAATTCAAGAAAGACTGTTTTTGTCTAAGCACAAATTTACACATTTTCATTATGTCCCCTTAGAGAATACCATATATGTGGGGGATTAGCTTTCACACACACAGACAAAAAAACCCCCACACCACTGAAAAATAGAGGCTGACAGTGAAGCCAGTGAAGCCTGAGCTGCATGCTGTGCTACATTTTGCCTGTCTAAACATGCTTGCTGAAGGTGGAGAGTCTACCTTTTCTGCTCTGGAGTGGCAATGCTGCAGTGTCATTTACAGCAGGACATTCCATGATAGCTGTTTTACACTTAGTTTTTAAACATAAAAATTAAAAAAAAAATGTTTAAAATGTGTTTGAAACATAGTTTTAAATTTCAGGTTTAGAACAATGTAATTTGACAGCGGACACATTAAACACCTTCAGAAATAATCTTCAATTCTTGGACCTGCACCAGCATGGAGATGCATACATAATACTTATATGTGTGTGTTTATGTGTGTGTACATGTGTATATATATATATATATATGCCCACAAATGTGTGTATTTTAGTTCAGTGAGTATAGTCATTCCCTGAATTCTTCCTCTGGATTGGATCTGGAGGGTGAGGGTGTATGTGTGTGTTTGATGCAAGAAGACCTTACCTAGACATAACTTTGCTGCAGATGCAGTAGCTTGTGGATTTAAGACTCCAACTGGATGTTGCACTCATGATATGCTCAAGACAAAAATGTTTGCAAAGGCTGCAGTTTTCCTTATCACTATGGTTAGATTGCACAACTATCCAGATTCACGCACTTTGCAGTTTAATGAAACCTTTTATTCACCTTTAAGATCATGTGCCCTCATATGATTAAGCAATGACTGCAGTTGCTCTCAAGTAATTTTTATTTCCAGAGCTGCTTCCTCTAACCTTTGACATGATTCAGGCAGTGATTGTCACCAGAGCCTTTTGCAGCATGGTTTGTGTTTATACCACTACAGGTTTTCTTCTCCGATGCCAGAGACTTTGGTATCTCCTGTGCTGCGTTCTCCCTGCTATTAGTGAGCTGCCTTGTTCTCTGCTGGTTTTACTATGTATTCCTCCAAAATATCATCTGCTGGTGCTTATATTTGCCAGCTGTTCCTCTGAGGACCCAGCTCCAGGACAGAGGCTTTGGTTTGGTGACCTTAAGACTCAAACTGTGTGTTGAACTCATTATGATAGAAATCTTGTATCTTCTGTTGAAAGACATTTTTATCTCAACAAGATAATTTCAGTATAAGTCAGTCTGTTCCCTTTTTTCCTGTAAATGAAGTTTACATTATCACTTACTGCTGTTGTGTGTGCAGCTGCCTTCTATACAGCTGGCAAAGGTTAATATAGTTTGTGTACAGCTGGCAAAGGTTAATTTTGTTCATGTGAAGTGGCAAGGTTTAGGTCTTATCTGCCTTGTCTGTTATTTAGGTGTTGCTGCAGTTCAGAGGAGAATCACAGGGTTTTTTTCAGCTGACAATCAATGGAAAGTTTGGGTCTAATTTCCAGCTAATCTTGATCTTTCCAAAATGAGTCACCACTGAAGCTCTAGATTTTTGAACAGTCGTCACAAGGCCATAAAGATTTTTCTGCAATGACCAATGAGTTACTGTCAGTTAATCATAATCTAGGCTTTCACACTAGGCTGACCAGGTTTACTGGAGAAATTTAAGCCCTGGGTTTTCTGGGCAGAGAATCCTTCAGCGTCCTGTGGTGGGTGCAGGAGCCAAGTGTGTGCTGAATAAGAAGCAGGAGAAGTTGAGTAAATATAAAGTTTAGGGATATGTCTGTTGTTGGAGAGCAGCACCCCAGAGAGACAAGTTGACGGTGAAGCTGCTTTACAGTTTTAACAGCACATACAAAGCAGGTGGATCTCATGGTTTAGCCCCAGACAGCAACTAAGGACCACACAGGGGCTCACTCCCTCTCCCCTGACCCTACTGGGGAGGGCAATTCAAAAGAAAAGTGAAATTCCAGCATGAACCTCCCCTGACACAGCTTCATGACATTACCTCTGGTTCTATCACTGGTCACCACAGAGAAGAGATCAGTGCCTGCCCCTCTGCTTCCCCCTGTGAGGAAGCTGTTGACTGCTATGAGGTCTCTTCTCCAGGCTGAACAGACCAAGTGACCTCAGACACTCCTCACACGGCTTCCCCTCAAGGCCCTTCACCATCTTCGTTGCCCACCTTTGGACACTCTCCAGTAATGTCTTTCTTATACTGAGGTGCCCAAAACTGCCACAATATTCAAGGTGAGGCTGCCCCAGTGCAGAGCAGAGTGGGACAATCCCCTCCCTGGCTGGTGATGCTTTGCCTGATGCCCCCCAGGACACAGTTGGCCCTCCTGCCAGGGCACTGCTGACTCACATTCAACTTGCCATTGAGCAGGACCCTCAGGTCCCTTTTGCTTGCACTGCTTTCCAGCAGCTCATTCCCCAATCTGTCTGTACATCCAGAGCTGCCCCATCTCAGGTGCAGAATCCAGCCCCTGCCCTTACTAAACTTCATATGTTTGATGATTGCTCAGTCCTCTAATTTGTTGAAGTCTCTCTGCAGGGCATCCCACAATGACATCTGCATTATTTATTTGTCCATTAGTCCTTAACCAGGGTCTCTCAACTATGCCATTACCAACTGCAAGCTCTATACACACTCAAGCCCCTCTTTTACATGCAGTGCCACCACCCCCTGCCACCTCACCTGCCCATCCTGTCCCTCCTGAAGAGCCTGCAATTATCCCATCCTGGCACTCCAGTCACGGGCCTTATCAGGTTTTTCTTATCCCAGTGATGTCATATCTCTGGGACAGGGCCAAAACTTTGAGGTCCTCTTGCTTCTTCCTAATGCTCTTGTGTTGCTATAGAAATGTTTCATTGTAGCCAAACTCTGTGGTGCAGACTGAAGGATCTCACTAGCACTGTGCCCCTCAAGTTTTGGTGTCCCACCCCATTGCATATCACTGGAAAGGTTTTGCCCCATTCCCCCTTCCAATCTAGTGTAAAGCTCTAAAAATCAGCCCTGCTAACTCCTGTGCAAAAGAAGCTTTTTCCTCTTCTGAGAATGGTGCATTCCACCAGCTGTCAGTAGCCCAGTGTTGTAGACCATCACATGATCAAAAAACCCAAAATCCTGCTGATGTCACTAGCCTCAAAACCATCTGTTGAACTGAGCAGTCCTTCACCAGGGTAAGCACGAGCCAAACAGCAGCCAAAGCATCAGTGTGTTATCAACACTATTCTCACACTGAGTCCAAAACACAGCACTGTACCAGCTATTAAGAAGAAAATTAATTGTATCCCAGCTGAAACCAGGACAGACTCACAGGAATGAAAGTTTGGCTTTGCAAGCTACCTTACCCCACCTCTGTTTCTTCAAGAAGCTTCTGCCCCACAATGTGGTGCCTACTTTGAGAGACTAACCTTGCTTCAGGTCACAGCATTGACTGCATCCTCCTCTACAGCAGCGGAGGGCTACCCACATGTAAGCAGCAGTGAGCACAGTCCTGCACAAGGACTGGTCATGTACAGGCAGCTGTCAGTGCGTGCTTCTGGATCTCTCCTCACATAGCTGTGAACTTTGCTATCATTACCAAACAATTTAACCAGGCCTACCACCATTTCCTTATAAACATCCCATTCAGCACATACTCTTCTTCTGTTTGGGGATTGCCAGTTCCTGTGGTATGACAAAAGACCAACAGTCTCTTTTTTTCAGGCAAGTTAGTGTTAACTACAAGCATCATTTCCCCTCCTCCATTTTCAGTGAGCTTTGACAGCCTTTATCCTCCCCACACCTTGCCAGCTGCTATCATCTGCCCTCTGCAAGACTGTTTTCTGATGCTTCCACTGCCCACCTGTGCAGGTAACAGAAACACAAGGTGATGCTTGTATGAAGATGCTTCCACCGGCACAAGAATGATCCTCAGCCCTTGCAGAAACGGACACCTGTGTCTATTATTTACCTAACATTGGCCTTGGAAATTAAATGGTCCCAGCAGCTCAGGTGGCACAGTGTTTCTCTGGGTGTTTCCCTCTCCCAGCAGGCAGGGTTTACAGTCTGAACACAGAGAGAGAGAAGTGTCTGGTTGCAGTTAACAGGCAAAACCATTAGAGCACACCAGAAGCAATGCAGGTGTGATAAATATTGCATGAGTGTATTTGCTCTTTTCTCATGACCTCTGGTCATTCTGAGGACAAAATGCAAAGCAAAAAAAATCCCTACACATACATACAAGGGTCTTGAATCCAAACTCCATAAATCTGAAAAAATGTCTTCTGAGGTGAAGTGAGACTAAAATAGCTAATATTTATAAAGCTGTCAAGAATGAGTTGTTGATTAAAATCAGAAGAGACCATAATTAGCCTGAACAAGCAGAATTTTACATCACCTGTTGTAATATCAAACCATCACAAAGTGAAATTGTCATCAGACCATGTGGATCTGACCATTTTCTGCACCTAGGAAAACATATCCCCTCTTTGGTTATTGAAAGGCTTCCTCCAAACACATATTTGCTCAGATATATTTACACAACTCACTTCTCTATCTCCAACCTCAACTGTCTGACCTGAGGCAGTTCCTGAGGTGAACTTGACTCATCCACTGGCTATTTTTACAAAATCTCAAATACTAAATGGGAGCCATTGTGAAAGTGCAGCCAAATCTGCAGCTGTCTTATCTCCGGACAAGGGCATATGGACCACATGTAGAAAGAAGAGAGAGACTCAGACTAGTGCAATGGCTGTGTATGGTGTAAGACTGTACTGTCAAGCTATTCTGGACCTCTGGGATCTCCTATGGGTTTTGACTGAGACCTTCTTCCTTGTGCAATAATCTCTGTTTTTAATCCAGCTGGATAGACCTTACAGTATCAGCAGTAGGCATAACCTTGTTTTGCTCTGGAGAAATATTTATTTTTCCTTTAGCCTCTCTAGTCCCCACTTCCTGCTGACCTATTTCTCCCACTTTTGGACAAACAGAAGCATAGCTAATTCTGCTAATTTTCTCTTCCACTATTGTATTTCCATGATACCTGTTTGGTGTGATGTGTTTTGGAGGTAGTGTACATCTGTATGTTCATGGCTGTATCACCAGTGGCACACTTTAGAGCACTTGGTTCTCAGTTTAATGGTAATTTTCTTTACTGAAGTAATACTATTTTTAATAAGAACAATGCCAGGAGCCCAAATAGTATGAACCTAGACCCTGTGCAAATCATCAACAGCTGATTTATTGCTGTTTCTGATATTGAGCACAGGAATGAAAGATGTTAATTGGCAACGTTTGTGTGAAATCACTGAACATAAGCCAAGCTGCTGTGAATATCAGAGAACACACTCTGCCTGTGACAAGAACAACATTGTGTAATGTCCTTTTATTACAGGCCAAGCTAATAAGAGATTATCTCCTATTTCCATCAGCAACATGTATGCAAACAGATCCTTACGTTCCATCTGCTGGTCTCCATACAAATTGCTGGTCTCCATATCTGCTGTGGATCACTGCTCCCTGAGCTCTTCTCACACAGCATACCTCTTTCCACCTTTCCTGCCTCACACAGGATCCCCTTAGCCGCCGCCTCCCCTTAATGTCACCCCCTTTTCCTCCTTAACCTGGTTCTGCAGCTTGATTGGGAAACAGGGCTGGGGAGCTGTGAGAGAAGTGCTCAACCCATAAGTCACGCCAGTGATTTTTGTACCAGCATTTGTGTTTGGTAGCACCAGGTTCCTCATAGCACAGGAGTGTCTGGCCCCGGATATTTCTCTCAGCCAAAAGCCAGTCTCTGTACGAGAGAGACTCTGCCTGAGGGGGCTCAGGGGACTAAAAAACTTCCACTGATTTTGCCTTGGCCCTGTCCCTGACAGATGCCATCATCTCAGTTTTCCAACTGCCTGCAGACACAGCAGCAGTAGTGTGTGGTGAAATGAACAGGGACTCTGAAACTTGTGCGGCTTTGCTTTGAGGGAGTGCTGTAGGACCCTTCTGCTGCCATTACACTTCTATGAGCATTTGCTACTCCTTCTGCTTCTTCTCTGACCCTTGTTCACACAAATCCAAGGGTCAGAAGATGGGAAGAAATGTGAAAAATAAGTATTTGGGATCTTTTATGGCTAGGCTGGCTCTCTCTAAGTATCACTCCAACATGCCGTGAAATAGGAAATCTGGCAGAAAAGTGCTTTACTCTTTATCTTTCCCACAACACTGGCTTTCAGCATTGTATTGGTTGTGAGAAAAAAAGCTTTTTGTAATGCAAAAATAAATGATGCCAAGTCCACATACAGGGGCGTTTAATAGTCAGCACTCATCAGAGTGTTTGTCCTGGTTTCAGCTAGCACGGAGTTAATTTCTTCTCCGTAGCTGTTACAGTGCTGTGGTCTGGATTCAGAATGAGAATGGTGTTGAGAACACACTGATGTTTTGGTTTTTTCCTAACTCGTGTTTATCCTAAATCAAGGACTCATGCTCTGCCAGTGAGAAGGTACACAAAAGCGACTGGGAGGGAGCATAGCCTGGACAAGTACCCCAAACTGACCAAAGGGATATTCCACATCTCTTTAATCAGGTGAAACATTTTAAAACAGTCTGAAAAGATGTGCAAATCTTATTTATTCTTCTCCCCAGATGACATTGCTTAAGTTCTCACTGTGGATAATGAGTTTGCCTATAACTTCTGGTAAGGGTGCCTTCTTCCACTACTTTGGTAGCACTCTGTGTTGAAATGTGTTCCCTTTGCTTGAACTGATGCAACTCAGTAGATGTGCAATTACTTCTTGCCACACCACAGGAGAGTCACACCTGGAAAAAGGACTTACCTGACTCAGATTAGTTGACTGAATTGAAACAGGAGTTGTTGCACTTTGACAACATCCCTTCCTCCTCACTCTATTTTTGCTCAGCATCAGCATTTTGCATACACCTCTGGATACCTCTCTCACAAGAACAGATTATCAGTGACACAACCTCCCTACTGCCTTGACACCTCCCCAGCATGACTCAGTGCCGTGGCTCAGTATCATGGGGGTGGAATGATGCAGCCTGGCAGAAGCAAGGATGGTACTGTCACCCATTTTCAGTCCTTGGTATGTCTGCAGCCCGAGAAATACTCTGTTTTGCTCCAAGTGCTGGTTTACCAGGGAGAGATGGTCAGCTTGAAAATCACATCAAGAACAGCAGCAAAAATTCATGCACTGAGTTCTCCTGAGTTAGTCATGATGATGTGCCAATTTCCAGGTGGTCCCTGGTGTATCGGGTGGATGAGGGAGACTGGAGGTCAGCAGAGTCTCTTTTATCATTAAGAAATTAGGATTGTTACTGGTGGCACACCTCAAACAGCATCATCAATCTGCAACAGCCAACAGTAATGCAGAACTGACTTAATTTCAACTCTTCTGGGAGACCAGTAGCACTCAGATGCTTTCTTTTGGTTGTTGGACTGCAGGAGTCTAAGCAGCAGAAAACATCCACGCCGTGCTGTGAAGACGTATGGCACTTGGGTGCAGGATGCATCAGTGCTTTCCTCCCTGACCCCAGATAACTGCTTTAGTGTGTCTGGATTTTGGGCCCTATGCATGAACTGGTTTGGACAGCTGACCTCCTTTCCACGCGTGGGAAGCTCGTGTCACTGCAGTGTAGCAGAGGCAGTGAAGCAGGATGGTAATGGAGAAAAGCAACAGGGTACAAGGGGTGTTCTAGCTGTTGCAGGGGTGCACCCCTGCAGGGTGTTGCAGGGGTAAAGGTGGGGGAATACTGGCTCTCAGCAGCCTCCTGTGCCCATCCCTGCAGCTCCTCTGCAGCAGGGATTGAAACCACAGTGTGTCTGGCCTGTGCTCCAGCATTCCTTCAGGGGACAACGCCCATGCATCCTTTCCCACACATCCTTTCCCATCCTTACCATCAACCGTTTCAGAAGCAATAACTTGAGCAAGTTTCCCTGTGAAAGCATGGTGCCTCAATGCCTAGCCTTCAGCTCTGACTCCTTGGAGTCTCATCCACCCATTTCCTTCAGGTTTGATTACTGCAGGGCTCCCTGCCTCAAGCAAACTGTAAGCTCTGATTCTGGTGCTCCAGCCAGGAGCCAAAACCTCTCACTTGCACAAGCACAGCATCCTGATCTTGTGGCTTACATCCAGTTCTTATGAAAAAGTGTGGCAGACCCAGCTCTGGAGGCCTCTGAAGGCCTGTGTGGGGATGTCAGTAAAACTGATTGATTAAAAATGTTCCCTTAATCAATCCTAGTGGCCTCACTCACTGTGCTTTAGTCCTTTTGTCGAATTAATGTTTCTTAATATCTACTGGGAAACATTGAAGTTCACATCATGGATGAGAACTTTGAAGACCTTTTTTGTTTGGTTAGACTTTACCTCTTGTGGTTTTGTGTATTGCAGGCTTAAGAGAAGTGTAGTGCAGGAAAAAAAGTGTATTGAAGTGGGTTTAAGCAGCAAGGCAGGAATTTGCTGGTGTTGCAGCATTCTCAATGGCTCTGGTGGTATCACCATGTGATGTCTGCCACTTCTGCCTTACCATGCTGTTCTTTGTGACCTGGGGCCAGGTAGAGCTGTGTGTTCTGGAATTCAGTGGCTTTTCGATGGGATGCTTTCACAGGTGCAAGTTAGAATGACCACAGCACTGCTCCAGCTTGTGTTTTGAGCTGGTGAGGCCCTTGTGGTCTGCAGCAGGATGAAGGATACAGAATGGTTTTGGCAGGCTACCAGCTAAAGGCCTTGCAATTCAAATCATCTCAGCTGAAGTCACAGTCGCTCTGCTGAAGCAGGAAGGTCATATGTCAGAGGAAGAGAGAGAGAGAAAATGAAAAAAGAAGTCAGAAAGAGTAGTGGCACTGAAACTATTGTCCAAGTAAGGGAGTTTTCCTGGCTGTCTCTGGCTTACTTATTGCCCATCTTTCCTGTTGCACAAACATCGGTCATTTGTCAGTTCCCTAAAGTGGATTTCAGTGGTTTTTCCAGCAAAACTATCAACAGCATTATAATATGCTTATTTTGTGGGCCATTCATCTCAAGACATCTTCCCTACTGGTTTTGAAACAGTTTTCTATAGAAACTTTGTACCTTAGCTAAAGTTTCTCTTTCTAAGTAATCCCAAAAAATCAGCACCCTGGCAGGAAGACAGCATGTTGTCAGGGTCATGCAATAGACACTACACTGGAACAGTGCCAGGTGAGCACTGGTATTTCATCGCTTGCATGGATATTTCTGTCAGTAAGAGGAACCCTGGCCTGCCCTCTTACTGCTGTGAAGGACAGCCTTCAAACACATGCCCAGCTGGTGATTAGATCAGGAAGGGGTCATTCGAGGTTTGGGGATCATTTAGTCTCTGTACATTATAGTAGAGTGGTAAAATAGACCAGGCTGGCAATCCAGGTGGAAGTTTGGTCCTGGCTGCCATCAGTCAGTTCCCAGGTGTTGCCCTTCTTTCCCAAAAGAGGCACTGGGAGGTTTGGATTTGTGAGTAGAGCTTTCTCTCATAAAATACATCCTGGAAAAGGAAGCATACAGCTCTCTGCATGCCTGTGGCTCCTTTCACATAACTGCCTCTTTGCTAGCACCAGGGCACCAAGGATTTGCCTGGTGGCCCTGACTTGTCTTTCTTCAAATACTTTTTTAACCCCCAAAGTTCTTTTGAACAAATGACAGAATCCTATTGCTGGGCTCCCTGCTCAGTGCTGTGATACTGATGAACTAAAACCACACTTGTAGACAGAAACTTTGGCCAACAGGAACTTCAGCCAACAGGAACTTCAATGTTGATTTTATGCATGAAGCAATGGCAAGAACATAGAAAGTCTCTGCAGTTTGGTTTGGAAAAATAAGTACTAGATCACAAGATCCTATTGTGAGAACACACTGTATTACTGAAATTTAAAAAACAGGAGCTTGAAATAAAACAGAAAGACAAATTTCTACAGAGAAGTCAAGCCTATCTTTGATTCAGAGTGCTTGGGAGTGGTGTGGGAAGAAAAAAGGAGAAGGGAGGGAGAGCAGCAGAGCAGGAGGGAGGAAAGGAAGGAAGGGATGAAGAGAGGAATGGAGGAAGGGAGAAAGGGAGGAAGGGAGGAAGGGAGTGAAGGAGGAAGGGAGGACAAGCCACTCTTTTATTTGAGCTGTCACTGAGGATGTGTCAGTAAGGAAAACTGAGAGAAGTTTCTTTGTCAGCAGGATTTAAGATTTTGGTTGTTTTCACCTTGCAGGTTCCTGCAAATTCAGAACAATGGAAGAGGAAAGAGACAGAGGAAGGAAAACAGCTCGATAATGTTTGTCATTTCTAAAATCTATAAATTATAATATTGTACCCTCCTTCTCTGATGTCAGTAGTGAGCTGAGTTTTAGATTCAGGGATAGGCTGTTCACTGTAAATGTGGTTATATGGGGAATCCTTATGGGTGTGTTCAGAAAACAATAAAAACCACTTCTTTTTTTATTCTCATTGTTCAATGACTTCTCAAAAAATACACAAATGCCATGTACATAAGAGATGTCAAAAGGAACTAAGGCTTGGGAGAACATCAATTTTACATGACATTTCACAGAAACACCAGCTTTTAGCTGCTTCTACATAGCACCAGCACTTTTTGGAACTGCTTCCTGTATGAACGCAAAAGGTGTGACAATGTTTAAAACTTACCTTGAAGAAGCAGCTAAAACAAAAATGACTGCCCAGTTGACCTGAAATTGCAATACTTGTTGACATGACAGCACAGCATGCAGCACTTTCATTCTGGCAATTTCACAGTGTAAACTCTGTTGAGCTTGGGACCCACCACATTTGTCCTCACATGTTTACTGATACTGGAAAAGGGGAGCATGGGGAACCAGTTACCCCTCTTCCCCCTCTGCTGCCTGTAGTGTTTTTAGGAATGGACTGAAATATAATCAATTAATATGTATGAAAAATTGAATCTCTTCTTGTGCACATTTATCAGAAAAGATAATGAAATGGGCATGACCATCTTTCTCTGGCAAATGGTGCTTTCAGCAAGGATTTCAGTGAATGTGTGTTCAAAATTGTGGAAAAGAAATGCAAACAAGAGTGGCTGATGAAGAGTAAGCCAGCACCTTCCCTCTGGATTACCTCTGCTGCTGTCTGCCTGGCTTGGGGCAGTACATCTGAGATGTATAAGCAGGTCTCCAGAGAAAAAACTCCATCACTTACTCCAGGACACTGCCCCTAAAGGATCAAAACTTTCAGGGGGATAGAGGAAGGATGAACTTTCCCAGCTGGTGCAAAGCCACCTGACATGGACCTGACTAGTCCAGGATGAGAATGGAAGTGATCCACAGGGAGCACAGTGAAATCATCATCCCAGCTTGATGGTGGCAGCAAGGAGTTACGTGGGGTTATTCATGGCTCTGCAGCATCATCTGCTGTACCTGGTCCACCCCTGATGCTGTCAGAAAGCTGGGGCCTTCGCGCTTCACCCCAAGGAGCACAGCCTCGGGCCCTGGCACCCTGAATTTGCAGTGCATACTGGGCACATCAGTGACATTCACCATTTTCAGATACTGACTTCCTAAGATACCTCAACTATGTGCAGCAGTTTTTCAGTGTGAGACATGGGACTTATCTGACAGATAGCTGCTGAAAAATTGTTTCTAGCACCATCTGTTTCCCATGTAGGTTGTTTGAGGGGCACCAAGTTGTCCATGTCTTCACTGAAAATCATCCAAAAAGGGGGAGAAAAAATTAGCCATTAATAGCTGGTAATCAATTCCATTTGTATAAAATGGCAAATGTTATGAAATGAAACTATTTGACTTTCAAACACACAAGGAGACTTGCTTAAATCATTCTGATGTGGTATGTAAACACCGCCCTGGGCAGCTTGAGGAAATTAGATATGTTCCCATGTGTGGATATCCCTAGGGGCTGAACCTCCAGAGGGAGGTTATCAGGCAGCCTTTGCCAGAACTGAACAACAAGGTAGTAGTTTCACACATGCACAGGGGCAATGCCACATCCCCACAGGGTTTTTACATGCCTCAGTCTACCAGATACGTATTTGAGCTGTAGAGAGACTGTGGCTGGTGTTTTGAAAAGCAAACCCTGGAAGGATAATACTCTGGGGTTCAGAGCCAGCAAGCAGCGAGTGCTGGCTGAGCTGGGCAGGGTGCACCCACGATGCTCCACTGGTATGTGCCCACCTGCTGCCCACCCCACACCCTCACACCTCCCACATGCAGTGCATGGCAGGCATGACCAAATGAACAGGGACTTCCTCTGGGGGAGTCAAACGGTTCTGGTGTATGTACAGGGATTTTAAAGCTCCCTGTTAGCTTGCCTTAGAAGAATGGACCATTTTGCATGGCAAAGCTGGTGGACATGCTCTATCTGTCATTATTCTTCTTCTTGGTTATTTTTATTTCTGTGATTCACAAGCAGGTAGATGCTTCGCTGTGAGCTGTGGGCATGACTCAAAGGAAACATAAGCACTAATAAAAAGAAGGAGAGGCTTACAAGCTTAGCAACAGTGCCATTTTCCATAGTTGTTTGGTCAGAGGGTAGCTTGCACCAGAAAACCTTTGGGGTAGCTAATGTGCTCTCATTCTTTAAGGCACACATGTTTTATTGCAGCCAGTCTAAACAGCAATAAATATTTAGAAGTTCATCACAAGTTATAACCTGGATTGACAAGCAAACTTTTCTGCCTGTAATATTTCTGATTTTCTTACCTATATGGTTTTTCTCAGATTTTAACTTCGTGTTTATAAGGCATGCCATGTAAAAAGATTATAACTTTGTTAACACAAGAAATGTGACTTATTTTATTAACAGAAAAGACCTGATCTTTCTAAAATGGCTTATTGGTTTTTACAAGGCCTCTTTACTTGATTGAGCTCAAATTTGTTTTTTTAAAGAGATTTTTGAAATTTTAAGGGACATAAAAAGAAAAAAAGAGAGGGACTGCAAGAGGATCAAGAGGAAACACCAGAGTCTAACACACATTTCCCTGCCTCCTCCTCTTTCTCCGTTTGTGTTTATTTGCTTTACTTGCTTCCAATGCACACCTCCCTTCGCAAACATGAGTCCCAGGATAAGCACAAGAGATTTTTTTTTTCATTATGTTGTATTTGAAAACTGGGTTGGGAGGGAAAGATCAGACTTTTTCTTCATGCATACAAGCATAAGGCACCTCATTTACCCTGGTGAGGGAGGGAAGTTGAAAGAACAAGAAGGTTTGGGAGAAGCTGGGAAATAAATCTTCAGGATTTCAGATTTCACTTGAGCCATTTAATGTACACATTTCTGTGCTTTTTGTAGCTCCCTGGCTCCCTTCCCCATCCCTGCTCTTCTGTGTGCATCACCACTCTGATGTTCAGGGCAGCAGAGGGCAGCAGGTCTGGGTAGGGCAGAAGGCTGGGATTGCTAACCTAGGAAGGAGGAGGAAGGCAGAAGGGGTGGTAGGAGCAATACCAGCTCCCTGGGTTCCCTTAGTGCTACCACTGGCAAACAGCAGCTCCCTGGCACCCTTGCCTTGCCCCTCAGCGATGCTCCTGGGACTCAGGCAACGGAGAGGATGATTTTGCAGGTGAAGGAAGGAAGAGGGGATGCAGCAACTCAGGGCACACCGGTCTCCTCATCATCAGCAAGGTGGGATCCCCTCCCTGCCACAGAGCATGGACTACCCCACACATTTTAGTTTTCCTTGGGAGGACACCAAGGAAAACAGTGTTTCACACTGTTGTGTGAAACAGTGATTGTAAGGCTGCAGAGACCAATACTGTTATCCCTGTCAAACACTTGGCGGCTACTGGTACAGGGCAGCAAGCATGACACAGGCAAAACTATGACAGTCTGACCCTGGAGGTTCTTTGCAGAGCTCAGCCAGAGCCCCCAGGGCTGCCATCTCTCCAGCATCAGTTGGGCTCGGGCATTTATCCAACACAGCTGCTTTCCCTCTCTCAGGCAGCATTGTGATACACATCCTTATTGCTGTTCTTGACTGTAAGTGCCGTAGAGCACAAAAAGCACAAATACAGCTGAAAACCCCTTTCCACAGCTGTTACCTTCAGGAGGTGCACATTCAAAATGGATGCACGAGGTGGGGGCATGTGCACACACCCAGTGCAGCTCCTGGGCATGCTTCCTCCCCCAAATGGCCACCTCCCCCGCCTAACACATCCCTGCTTACTTGCAGCAAAGCAGCAGTCCTTCTCTGTCTTTTCTGCATCCATCTTTCTCACAGAGCACACCCTTTCCCCATGCCCAGCAAGTCCTCAGGGCATCCCCCTGCAATTCAGGGTTCAGTTAAAGACCTAGAACAGTCAAAGGCAATGATTTTGCAATTGGTTAGACCTGTTGTAGATTTTAGGTGGATCACAGATCCTTGAGAAAAGCCCCATGGGTTTCCCCACAGTTTGCCTTTTGCCTGGGGTGATATGGTGTTCTGTGTGTTAAGAGTATTACTTTCTGAACAGCTTTAGCAACAGCTATATAAATCCAGTCCCTATAAGCAACAGAGGTAATTTCCATTGTCCGTGCTGAAAAGCAACAACAAAAAAGTTTAATCTTTCCCTCGTAGTTGTACCTTTTCAATCATCAGGTTTTTAGCAAGACTCACTTCTGCTTTCCTTTGCTGCATGCAAATCCAGGGGAACTCCAGATCTTGCCCCCTTCTTAACTTTGCCTATCCAAGCAGGTTACCTCACATGGCTTTTGAAATGCTTTATGTCAGATTATGTTGAGCTGAGGAAAGCAGAGCAGGGACTGGGAGTATTTATGGTCCTCAAATGATTTATTTTGAGGGTTCTTTCATGCTTACAGCAGCTAATGCACATTACACTTGTGTGTTATTGCCTATTGTAGCTGCTGGCCCAGCAGATGGAAGGAAGTCCCCACTTTAGCCACAGAATTAATATACATAACAGGACGGGACAATACAGTTATCTCCAAATTGCCTACACTGCTGTGACTGAGACTCATTAGGAGAAACAGCTATCTCAGTGCAGTGAGGAAGGTTAGCCCTGGTCTCACTTCAGCAAACACAAAACAGCTAACCACAAGTTCAACACTGATCCCATAAATTGTTCTGCTAAGCCAGCAGCCATTACCATGAGCTGTGTTTTATTTAAATGTGCCAATAAACAAGTGTTTCATTTTGCAGCTGAAAGGCAACATTGCAACAGAGGCACTAGGCTGGCCTGGGATGTTGCTAGCACCAGCATGTGCTGGCCATAGCTTTCCAATCACTGATTTGCTTCTCCCGTTCCGCCCCAATGACTTTGCTCACTTGGCTGCCCCTTTAAATTATTTTGTTACTGCTTTCCTGTTTCCCCAAAGACTTTCTGCACAGTGATCACAACAGGGAGGTGTCCTGCCTGCTCCCTCTCCCAACCCACTAATGCCCATGGACATGGGAATATCTCACTCAGAGGCTTGCAGGCTCTGCCACCAACAGAGAAAAGTGGCTCAGTGCTCAGAGGTTCACTTGCAATCTTTTTCCTCCCAACTCCCTTAAAAGCTGCTGCTTCTAGGATCATATGCAAAGCTCATAATTTTGAAACTTGGAATGATGGATAATGGCAGTGACCTGCCAAATACAACAAGTGTTTGTGAAAGTATCAGGAATGCAACCTATGGGTTCAATTCATCTTACTGAGTGTCAAGCTGGAACAGTATATACAAGCTTAGGACACTCCTGCCCTCAGATATTAGGGTTGTAGGTAATTTTCTTATAATAACTTCAAGGTTTCAGGTTTTGAAGCCTACAAAGCCTATCTACATTTCCCTTTGAGATCTGCACAGGTCTTCTCTAGCTGCTGACTGCAGAGCCGCTGTATGCGTGGTATAAAGGCAAACTGATAATTCCAGCTGGTGGATGGAGCTGCAGAAAACAGTAAAAGCCTTTCCAGGCTGACTAACTGCATCTAGTGCAAGTGGAGCCGAAGAACACGCTTTGGCTTTCCTTTCCCAAAAGCAGGGCAACACGAACTCTTATCTTGGTCCAGGCAGGCAGGTGCTCATGGTTTCCACAGGACACGTGGCCTGTGGTGAGCAGGTAATCCAGGCAAACCTTGGGTTGCAGGAAGCCTTTTCAATCTTTTATTGTCACAACAAATCCCAAAATGCTGCAGGTCATGGAACCTGCACAGGTGGAAAGTCCAGATTGTGTGAGAGCAACAAACTTGAGATGCTAATCCATATTCAGAGCAGGTCTTTACAATATCTGCAGGTTTCTGCTTAGGGAACAAAAAAGGCCTCTCTGAAGCTGTTAAGCCCTCTTCACCCATCCGTCCACTTATCACAGCCTCCACTTTTTCTGTCAAGGGAGAACAAGCAGAGTCAAACACTGAAAAAATGGCACAAGAATGCCAGAGAGGGCAGCCATCAGAGAAAGTTAACATTCTGGTTAAAAATAGCAGCTTTTGTTGCTATCATGCCTGATAGCAGCAGAGCATCTCTGGAGCTACACATGCAAAATAGGAACAGCTTTCATGACATCATGAAAAAAATAAACCACACAGTGGTTTGTTAGTAGCATCTATGATGAAGTTGATAGGGTCATCTGGAGTTCTCTGTCCATTTTCGGTGTCCCATGGGGCCTGACACCAGCTGCTACTTTTGATCAAACCACGACTTGATCGATGCAAGTCAGTGTTGCCTCACCAGTTCAGTGGAGATAAAGGACTTCAATCAATAGATGGTCTCGGGTTGGGAGTCTGTGCATTTGCTGTAAATCAAAGGTTTGTCCAGTGGTGCTGGACCAACTCCCAGAAAATAAGTGAGAAAGCCAAACCTGAACCGTAAACCCTTTAATGTTTCCGCCTTTGCTCCACCACACCTCCAGTTGGTAAATTGCACGCACCACTGCACAAAGTGAGGGCAGTGTGGACCTTACATGGCGTATTCCAGCATGCAGGTTTCTTTGGAATAAGGATATCACAGGATCTCAGGGCAATTCAGGTTGGGAGATCCTGTACATGCTATACTATTCCTCCTGTCCGAGATGTCTGAGCATAAAACAGTTTTTGGTGTGGCCCTGGTGGTACCTTGTTCCCAGAAGCATTGTAATGCAGTGTCACACAAACACTTCTTGTGTAGTCTGTGCTAAAACAGCTGGATTGTGCACAGCTGTTCCTCACTGCAGGAGATTTCCTGCTCTTCCAGATGCACTTGCAGCCCAGAGACCTGCTAACAACAGCTCTCAGTCATGCTGTCTGAGTGAATCCGGGTTTTGCAGAGCCTTATGCACCTTCAGACTTCACATGATGAGTTTCATACTATGCTTATAGGAGTAACACAGCAAAAGGGTGGCAGGAACCAGGCCCATGCCAGTCCTGTGCTCCCTGAGCAGCAGCTAGGATGATGAATTTAATTGTCCTTGTTTGTTTGCTTTTTACATGCTAGAAATTTAAGGAGCAGATGGATGATCCAGTTGGCCTTCCAGACCTGTCCATGCTCTGACTCTCAGGCTCTTCCAAGTGCTATGGGAAGCATGGGAAGAACATTGTGCTTTTGAAAACCATGCCAAAGAAGAAAGGAACCTCTCCAAGGCAATTCATGAACCTGCAGAGCCCCACGCCTAACAGAGTCTGCTCTTCCTAGGAAAACTAGGCTTGCTGCTTCCTTGTGTCACCTGTAATCACTGCCTAAAGAAATACTCATCCCTGAGGGCAGGAAGAGCCACAGAGTTCAAGAATTGGACAAAGTCTGTTTTATCATGATCCAGCTGATCTCAATTAGGATTTTTTTTTTTGTGCTCTGTGACCTATCTCCACATTATGCATCAGATGTAAAATAAACAAGTAAAGCAACAAAATTTGGATGAGATACAAACATGGTCAGGATGATGTCCAAGCTACGTAATTCAGATCTGTCACCACCCTGTGTTTTCTGTTTGAAGGAAGGATCATGGCAGCAGTTGCAGTGTTCAGCAGTTTCACATTTCCATTTACAGGCTCTGATTTACAGGATCCAATATAACCAGAATATGTGTTATGTTAACAGCTCACTGCCAGACCCCCTTTATCCTCACCACAGGGCTGCTGCTGTGCCAAGGCAACATGATCTCAGGCATGTGTGAGCCAAAATCAGAGGACAGCAATCAAAAATACAGGAATATATAGAAGAAGCCCAAAGCCACAGAATAGCTCTACAATGTCTCGTGCCCCAAAATCATAGGAAGGCAATGGGTAAGACCCTCTATATGACAGATTTTTTTATTTGAGTTGAGAAAAAAGAAGTAAATGAAAAAACAGAGAAGGTAGAAACTAATTCTCTGGGAAAAGCATAGAATACACTTATTTCCACAGATTTTGTCTGTTAATCTTCACTCAGAAATGGCTACAGTTAGCAGCCCCTTGAAATGGTGTGGTACACAGACACTAAACCCCAAGCAGTTCCCTAGCCACCACACTACAAAACACAGCATTCCTTTGCTAAACGAAAAATGTGGTGGAACTTGAATGTGTATGTGCCTTTGTACATTTCTGTTGCACAAAACTACTGATTTAATGTGTGCACGCTGGCATGAAGTTTAATATTTATGTGTTGTACAGTAAGTTTTCTTTTCTGACCACCCTGTAGTTCTTGAGGACACCTGTAATTCAGCACCCTTTGGTTGTGTCTTGGACCATTCATTTCTGAAGGAGACCATTTTCTAAATTGTGTTAAAGAAATGCTTTGACAATCTAAGCAGTTAACTCCTGTCAGTGTCTGATGTAGGTGCTTTCTGTTCTTGATCTATGCTAGAAAGACCTTCACAGCTGGAACAATGATTTAACAAAAAGAAACTTCCAAATTGTGGTGTCAAGGTGCGTGGAAGTGAATGAGAGTCATAATGAAGCTGGACTAATTTACATCTTTTCAGGCTGTATCAACAGTAAGTAAAGTTAGGATTGATTCATATACAAATTCTACCCTTTCCTCTCTGGAAGCCACAATACCTTGGAGATCTAGAGAAGTGTCCAAAGCAGGGCAATGAAGATGGTGAAGAGCCTTGAGGGGAAGCTGTATGAAGAGCGGCTGAGGGCTCTTGACTTGTTCAGCCTGCAGAAGAGGAGACTGAGGGGAGATCTCATTGCAGTTACAACTTTCTCATGAGGGGAAGAGAAGAGGCAGGCACTGATCTCTTCTCTGTGGTGACCAGTTACAGGACCCGAGGGAATGGTCTGAAGCTGTGCCAGGGAAGGTTTAAGTTGGATATTGGGTTCTTCCCCCAGAGGGTGGTTGGGCACTGGAACAGGCTCCCCAGGGAAGTGGTCACGGCACCAGGCCTGACAGATATGAGGTTTATGGTGTGACTCTTAGGGATAATCCTGTGCAGGGTCAGGAGCTGGATTCAGTGATTCTTGTGGCTCCCTTCCAACTCAACATATTCGGTGATTCTGTGATCTCAAGGCAATCTTTTTTGAGTATCTCTTTCTGTTGAAGATCTGGGTGCTCAGGTTACGTACCTCACCAAGTATTTACAATTTTCTTCAGTGGACTAAGAAGAAGTCCAGTCCAGATGAAAATATCCTCATCATATATTTTACCTAATTACAGTCAGGGGTTAAGCAAAACAGGATTTTCTTAAAATATAAATGGGGGTTGGGTTGGAGAGTGTTTGTTGCTAATGG
Organism: Pyrocephalus nanus; assembly: GCA_038380795.1. Taxonomy (NCBI): domain Eukaryota; kingdom Metazoa; phylum Chordata; class Aves; order Passeriformes; family Tyrannidae; genus Pyrocephalus; species Pyrocephalus nanus. The sequence continues at coordinate 60,346,267 of CM076263.1, read as the reverse complement.
CTCTAGGCACTGCAAGAGGCTCGCACCAGGGAGTAACCTGCAAATAAAAGCATGACAAGCAAAATAATTCTCGTAGCTTCTCATGTGGAGAAGGGGAAGGAAAAAGAAGAGAATTTTCACATTACTGTCTAACATTGGATGAACACTATGACAGAGAACCACTGATGATTTTTGTGTCTTGAATACATGTTGACAGCGTTGACTGCATTTGTCTGAGGGTCTACAGTCCCAAGCAATGTAAGTTCTTACCTTTTTCACTTAAAAATAGCATTGTCTTCCCCAAGCATTCCCCACTCAACAATGTGTTTAGCCTACATTAGTCATCGCAGCATTCACAGAGTAGCTCAACCATTAGGCAGCTAGATTGATGAGGGAAAACAGGCTTCATTGATTCAACTTGCTAATTATTGTGAAGCCAGGAAAGACATCTGTCCTGCTGCCACCCTGGCTCTGTTACTGTACTAGACCTTTTAGAAGTCTCATACAGAAAGCAGAGCAAAATTACAACCTAATTATGAGTCATCCCAAGCTGCTAATTAAGTGATACCATGGCTGTCCAAACACCAAGCATGCTGTTTCAGTAGGAAAGATGATGGTTACAAGGATAGGTACAGCAGAAGTCAGCAGCCACTTTTCATCATCTGTCACAAGCTGACATTGCCACAAGCTGACACTGAGACCCCTAGTAAAGGATGAAAGGTGAAAGATCCCAGGGCACTATCAGTACATGTTGGCACTCTGGTTTGTTACAATCACACAGAGAATATTCTCAGGGACTTCTCTTCGATCTGCATTTGTTTGCCCTTGTCTGTCCCAGAGAGAAGCACGTGCAGCTGACTCACTGTGCATGAATCACCCCTCTGACTGACCCACAAAAAATTTATTCCTAAATGTCCCATATGGGAGAAGAGAAATCCCAGACCATCCCAGATTCCCTGAAATCACTGGATCTTTAACGACTGTTTTCTGTGTTGTTGGGCAGCTCCCAAAATAAACAGACACTGAAAGAGCATAGATTTCCTGTGACTCAAAACTGCTTTGTTTGAAGAGCAAGGGAGTAGTTAAAATGACCAGAATAAAAGTGAGAAGGCAGTTATCTAAGCACATAAAAGTTTGGGGGTTTCCAAACAAAAGAGCTTCTGAATGTTTCTAAAAAGGGGTCCCTCCCCGAGAGCTGGTCTTGTCAGGGAAGCTGTTTGATTTCTGCTGGCTCGGTACTCCTAGAGGTGGGTAATTTTCTGCAGCGTTAGCAGGGCACACGAGCTCTGGGCACGGAGGTGTCCGGGGGGCAGGAGGACCCGAGGGCTGGAAGTGTGGAGGTGAGGTATCTCCCCAAAGCATCTGCATTCAGCTGCAGCTTGGGATCAACTGGGAGGTGTCATGAAACTGAAGCCAGGCATTAGGGATAGCTGAGCTTTTAATCTTTCCATGTTGCAATATACCTGATCTGGTGTCTGTGTACAGACACAACACTTTTGTGTTGCCAACAGTGCGTATCTTTCAACTAAACTGCAATTAACAGAGTGCCGACGTGTTTGTGTGTACCACAGGAGCTGGAGGATCCAAGCAGCCTGAGACTGCCCTGCAGCGCTTCCAGCCCTGGTGGGGACAGGCAGAAAGGAGTGTGGAGCAGCTGAAAAGGACCTGTGTGGACAGTTAGCAATTCCCCAGGAAATCCTTCTTGAACTTCGTTAGGTAAAAAAAGCAAACACACCCCCCTAAAAAAAGGAGCAACCCCACCTTTCTGCATAGGCTTTTTAATGTAATTTACAGGCACAAACTCTGTGAAATGAGGAGAAGAATTTTGCCGTGAGACGAAGTTTAATGCTTCCTACTTCATCATTTTTTGTGTGGTGGTTTGGAACCACTGCTAGGGACAGAAAGCAAGAATGAGTTGCAACGTCATGAAGCAAACATAATTTCATTTCACAAACATTCTTGGGACTTTGAACCTTCCCCCCACCATGGTATCCTTTTGCTCAGAGATTTCTTTCCAGTTCACATCAGGAAATCGTTGCACAGCTGAATCTCAGTGTCATCTCTGTAAGTGAGTGGTACAGTAAGATCTGGTACTCTGAGCAATGAGAAACAAATCTCTGAGACTGATTAAGCTGGGAAAATTGAGTCACTCATAATGTTTTGATCTTACAGAATAATTTTTATTGTGCAAAGGAGAATATCGCAAACAATAAGCAAATATGAAAGAAATATAAAACAAATATAAACAAAAGAGATGACTGTGAAAAAGGATGTGGGAGAAGGGGGTAGTGACCAGCATTTGGGTGGTGGAATTGCATTAATACAGCAAGCAGAAATCTGGTAATTCTCCTGCAAGCTGACCAAAAAAACCAACCAACCAACCAACCAAAAAAACACAAACACAAACAAAAAACGAGAGAGAGAGAGAGCAGAGAGATAGAAATAGAAGACAGACCATTTTTTACCTACTTAAGAAGAATAATGTGGAAGTTAGTAAAATCTTAGATGTTTAACAAGAGAGGCTTGGCTAGGTGATAAAAGTGGAAAATCTTCAGAAAGTAACCACTTTCTTTTTGCCACAGAGTCCAAACCAGAGTTTTGATCCTAGCATAGCAGTGAAAGCAGAATGAATGGCAGGTGTGATTTTGGTGCTCACCTGCCTGCTTTTAAGATTCAGTGATCCTACCTACATCTCAACCAAAGGCAGACCGTACCTTGGCTTCAGAAAGAGCTGGTTTTCATGGCTCATTCTGATCGCCCACTATCACAGCTCTTAGTATATTTTCTATATATATTCATGTATGTAATACAGTTCCTAGGGCATGTACAAAGGCACAGAGCCGGCCTCTCTACCTGCATAACTGCCCATGTTTTCAAAGTGCAAGCTAACAACGTCCACTTGTTCTGTCTCCAAATTGCTGTTTCAAGATATGTTCAAGTCCTTCACAAGCCTCTAATGTGGCACATGTGCATGAAAACAGTCTGCCCCACTGCACCAAGTCGGGAGGGCCAGGCCTCAAATGCCTGCTAGAGAAGCAAAGACTTTTAGCACATTGAGCCCAGAGGGACTGGTAGTTTCTCTCAGCCTCCCCTGAGATGCCTGACAAGAACACCAAGATCTAAAAGATCTACAAGGAAAATGACTCCTTCCAGATGCTCTCCCAGGAAAGAAAATATCTCAAGGAGAAAATAAGTGCGAAGAAGAAGAGGTGGAACTGAAACAGGGAAAGGGAGATAACCTGAAAGAACTGGCCTGAAAACAATTTTCTTGGTTTGCTTGTTTGTTTTGTGGTGGGCTTTTGTGTGGTGGGGATTTTTTTTTTTTTTTTTTTTTTTTTGTGAAAAGGGAGTAATATCATTAAGTGGAGAAAAGTTTGCAGTTGTAACAGGTGTGGAAATCCAAGCCACAGCACTTGAACATGCTTGAGCCTCATCTTCACTTGCAGGAACAGTCTTCAGCACTGCAGTGTAAGGCTCACCCCAGAGAAAGTGAACAAATAAATCAAATTAAAATGGGAAAAAAAGGGTAGGAAAACTTGGTGAAGAGCTATTTAAGAGAGAGCAGAAGCAATTTGGGAGTCTCCTGAAACTTGATAGGCTGTGTTTGTGTTATAGAGCTACATACCTGTTATTTGATAACAGAACCTGTTTGGTGGCTGGCAAGGTTTGTTTGTGCAGATACTGGGGTATTGCAAAGGTTGGACATGAGCGGGGGGGTGGCATGTAGCAGGTGACATTGGTGAGAAAGGAACAAATAAGAGATACAGGTTGCTCTGCTGTATCCATCCAGCACCGCAACACCTAAATACTCAGCATGAGTTTTACAGCCTGAAAATGCGTGAAGGTTACATTGGAAGGGTGAAAATCTCACAGTGGCCATCCCAGAGGAAATCTGTGACTTTAGGAAAAGGATTTAGGTTTCTTTTTAAAGTTTCTATTGAAGTAGTGGGAGAAAACAAGTTTTCTTGTTTTATTCAAGTTTGCAAGTGGGTAAATTACTTCTGCAAACACCTGAAAATAAAGATTAAACATCACACAATTTTGGGACAGGTGTTCAAGTTCAGGCTTCTTGCACAGAGTCCTCTGTACACCGAGGCTGTCATTGAACGACATGGGCATCTCCACATCAGCAGGAAACAGCTTCCTGTTTCCAGGTGGCAGCTGATGACAGAGAGGAACTTTGAATCAGTTCTCCAAAGAAACAGAAAATCTGTGCTGAAGAGCATCTTAAAATGGAGATGCTCATCCCCGTTGGTATCACTCAGTCTGGTTACAGCAACTTCAAGAAGAGACAACTCAGTTGCTGTTAAATCGACAACTGCAGACAGTGTGGGGCACCCCTTCTACCCAAACTTATCAGTTCTTGAATTACAGGCATTGGAGAACTTGAGCTAAACTGGCACTATGTAATCTGCTTGGCTTAATCTTCTGTACATAGCTACAACATAGTACCTACCTACATAGTAGGTTACACTTTTAAAAAACAATAGCAAAGTACAAAGCCCAAGAGTGTGGCTTTGCAGGTGAGAAAGCAAAATGTTTTTTTTCCCCATGTTCTAGGTTAGTTTGGATAATGGTGACTGCAAACTGAAATATAAGAATTATTACTGCATGCTCCAACTAGTCACAGTTTTTTCTGTCTTGTTTCAAGTGAGTCAATAATTGTTTACCTTTTGGTTCCTCCATTTTTACAAATTTACAAGGTCATGTAACAACATGACATAACAACAGCATGACAGTATGGCAGCACAAGGGCAAGCTTGTTATTTTCTATTTCCTGTAGAGCTTCAAGAAATTCTTCTCTAATCTGTAAAGCAAAATAAAGTCCCTTTTGGAACCTCTGAAACAAACCATGTGATCAGCCCTGCAATAATCTTATCAGGCTGCCATTGTACTTTACACAAGCTCCAGCAAAGGGACAGCTGGCATTTATTTTTAAACCTAGAAACGATCATGAGAGATGAAAGTGCTTGGGGAGGAATTAGTCATGGTTCACAATGATAATCTTTGTTAATGAAGCTCCAAGCAGACTTCTATCCAGAAGCGGCAAATAATGAAGTGCAGAAATGTTTGCAAGTCCTTAGAGAATTCATTAACGAAGATCCTCCAGTAAAAGATCGGAAGGAGTCTGCAGGATTTGAAAGGCGGTATTTATACAGGGAAAATGTTAAAATGCCAGGCTGGCTGTACACATGTAGGCAGGAGCTTGACTCTTTAGCGGATTGCTGTCTATCGTTGTAAAAGTCCTCCAATCAGGTGCCTTCCTTTTCTGTCTGTTGAGGGAGCAGAAAGAAGAAATTCAAGCTTGTGTTTAAAGTTAACTGTGATTTGGAAATCTCTGCAATTTCCTCAGTGGCAGTATCGCAATTGCATACCCACAGTGTGAGGTTTCTCCATGAGAGCTGCCTCCTCCCACCCTCATTTCTCAGTGATCTAGAAATCAAGCCCTCTGTGACACCTTAGCAGCTAGTTATGGAAAAGGACCATCAGCAACTGGATCATCACCTGCACATGTGTGAGCTGTCATTTCTGAATAGCAGATGGGTGCTTGCCTTACACAGACAGCAGGGAGACTAAGTGGATGTTCATACCTGGAAGGCTAAAGCTACGAAAAGCTACTTGATAGGTGGGAGACCTTCCTAGGTGGGTCATGGCATGTGAGGGACAGCTTATTGCAGAAGCAAGACATCCAAGACCTTGGACACACAGCTACTGACTCCTAAGCCTGCCACAGCTAAGAAGAATCATGAAGACAGAGATCACTAGATGTTGCCACTGTTTGCGACTTTGAGGAAACCTCGAAAGCCATGTGAGTTGCAAGGGAATGTGTGAATTTCCATACTTCTTGCTACTCCAAAAAAAAAAAAAATGGAGTTACTGAACCTCATTTGGCTGACACAGACATACAGCACTAACAAATGCTGTGTGCTGTCTTCCTTCCCCAGGAAAAACCCTTTCTGAAGTCTAAAGGAGTTTTGTCCAAGGGCTGACTGTATAACCAAATGCCATCTTCCAGTAATTTCAAAGTGCCATAGTCAGTTCCCAAACCTACTCTAGCAGGAACACAGAGATGTAAGAAGCCGGGCACAACTCTGCTGTATTGGATCCTGAGTTGTATCTCTGCAGATGTTGGATCCTGGGCAGAGGTGGCAGGGGAGGCAGTGAAGAGCTGGATCCTCTGCAGCTCCTGGCCAAGGAAATGCCTTCTTACAAGCAACACTTGTCTCTCCTGTCTCGTTGTTGCAAAAAATCTGGCAGCTCATGAGTGGAGATGGGACAGTAAAGGATTTGAGCTTTTTCGTTCCTGTTCTCTGTGAAGGTCTCCCATTTTCTGGGCAGGAATGATTACTGTATAACTGTGACTACTTGGTCTTGCAGCACAGTTACAGGGCCAGCAGCAATGCACCCCACTGTGCCCAGGCTCCCGGATCTCCCAGATCACAGGGCTGCTTGCTCTCCATCAAGGAGGTGTGATGTGTCCTTGCTCACAGAAAGGAACAGCACTGCTTCAATATATGGGCACTTTATCCCTCTGAAGGGAGGGTACTAAACAGGAGTGTAGATAGGTACTTCTAGCCAAGGTTGCATGTTGCTATCCAGACTTTGAGCTTTTTTCCTTGAATATCTTCAAGTTTTATGGTTGCATGAGGGCTGTACAGGCAGGAATACAGCCAGAGGATCAGGGGCAGTGACTACCGTCTTCTCTGCTAAGCCTAAAAGAGCATTATCAAGAAGACAGAACCACACACTTTTCAGCAGTGTACAGCAAAAAAAAATAACTGTGAAAAGTTGCAGTAATGCAAATTCTGGCTAGACACAAAGGCAAAATAATTTGCCTTGAGGATGGTGAAGCAGTGGAGCACAGTGCCAAAAGAGGAAGTGGAATTTCTCTTGGGAGCTTTCAAAGTCTGAATAAAGCCCTGATCAACCTGACCTGGTGCTGAAGGCAACACAGCTTTGTGCAGGAAGCTGGATCTGAGGTTTCTAGTGTTCCTTTTCTGCCCATACCTCTCTGCGTCTGCCTTTTTGGCCTCCTGAAATTCTGAGTAGCTGCTGTAATTCTTCTCATGAGATCTCTCAGACTGGAAGACAGGCTTGCTAAGAATGTTGTTCTTAAACTAGGAACACTACCTTCAAGGAGATTTGCTTGTTTAGGAGAAGGAAGAAAATTTTCAGAATTTCACAGAGTTCTTGTGGCTATTTCTGCAGCATATACAAATTCAACATGGCTCAGCTGCCTTTAGTTTGTATGTGTGAATTTATATGATAGAGTTCTGGTCCCCTGGGGTTTTTTTACAAGATTGCTTGCCTAGATTCTGTTCAAAACACACAAGGTTTCATATGACTACTACCACAGTTGTGAATAGGCAATTGGTCATGAATGACACAGTTAAGGAAGTGATTTGCTTTTGCCTTCTTTTTATCTCTTATTTATTTATTTATTTATTTATTTATTTATTTTCATTCGGGTTTCTGAAGAAGTTTCTTAGCCTTGATTTTATATACTTAAAAAAAAAAAAAAAAAGTCACTCATTGCAAATATTGTTTAACTGCAGATGACCCCAAATGGAAACAGATCAGTCAATATGCACCAGGGCAGGGCTGACCTATGGAGAGGCTGGGACAGGTCAAGAAAGGGACCAACTTGCACCCTAGAGGGTAGCATGGACAGCACAGGGAGGTGAAACCAAGGGAGATATTCAAATCTTAACTGGATAAAGCCCCGAACAACCACATCTAATATCCTGCTTGGAGCAGTAGGTTGGTCTTACAGACCTCCCAAGGTCTCTTCCCCTCCTGTTTTATTCTGTTTTGTTTCCTCCCAAGTCTCTGGAGAGGATCATTGCAGAGGATATGTAAGCCTTATCTTCAGGCTGGGGTGGATGTTTATTTCTCAAAGACCTTGTCCTTCCTGTGCTTTGCCAGATGCTCACAAAGAACAATAAACTGAGGAGAGGAAAAAAAAAAAAAAGCATCTCTAAATTTTGGTGTTCTTTCCCATTCCAGAAAAATCAACTGGAAACTAGCTGAGTTAGCCAATGTTATGCAATATAATACTAAGAAAGGAAGGTTAAACAGCAGTCTGCTGACTCTCCCCATTAGCCACTTCAATGAAATAGGAAACCAGGATGTTTTTCAGCTATTTACAGAGCTGAAAGCTCATAGACTTTATTAGTGCTCCACAAGGTAAATTAGATACTTCACATATTTTATGCTAATGCTTGGTCTGCTGACAGCTATCAGGTGATAATTTGTTAGCCTTTTAATATAAACAATACTGAAAAGCCATCACAAGAAGCGTTGCAGCTGACTCAGTGATTATTTGTGCTTTAAACCTCCATTATTTCTGCAGAGGGAATATTTTATTTTACTCCGATTACTCAGTGGATACCTTAAGTTTGTCTGATTTCCATATTAATCCCAGTTCTTACAAGAGGGAATGTGGGTTGTGTTCTCTAAATCAAATATAGGGAGAGCAGCTCTGAGGGCTGGAACAGACTTTGATTTTTGTTGGGGGTTTTGATTCTCTGCATCAAACAACACTTGTTTGGCCACTAATGCTCTGGTTCTGAGGTGAAAATTTTTATGGGACTTTTAACAACATAGCATAGGCAGTTAATTTCTGGTTAGAAGCTGCAAGCTGATCTGAAAATGAGTGACTTTTTTTCAGTGTACTTCTCTCTTTATCCCCACAAGACATGTGACTAAATCACTTGACCATTGACTCAGGAAAGGCTGTCCAAAATGCAGTGTGACGAATTGTAGGGATGTCTTTCTTTGGAGCAAACATCTGATCCTTAGACTGATCTACTCTGGATGTTTTTTAGGAACCTGTTAGCAAAGGCAGACTACTTTTGGAGCAGGGACTGCTGTCTCCTACGTGATCAGTGGATTGTATAGTTCATAAATTTATAAGCACTGCTGTGCCTAGCTTGAGCCTGAGCTCAAGCTACTGTGTGTTAGCCAGAGCTGTCAGGGAATCTGCTGGGTTTTGACTGGGGCTGCTCTGTAGACTGACATTGAACAAATTTTGCCCTATGTTTTCTAAATTGACCACCACAGAGAGTGTAAATCAAGTAATCAATTTGTTTCATGCTGATTATCATTAAATTATTTATCAAAGAGTTGGATACGAAATACAGAAAAATTTGTCTTGTGCTAGTATTTGTATTCCTGAAGTTATGAGATTTGCTGCTTTGTTAATATCTCCTTCTTGATGCTTTTCAATTTTACATGATAAGACATTCTTGAACTGCTCCACCAGCAACCATTCCAGTTCTTCATGGGGCTTTTCCCAGTGTCCTCTTCACATGCATTTAATTTCTGAATTTTCTGCCAAAAGAAAATATCTGAGCAACCCAGGGACTGAAAGAAACAAATCCACCTTGACATCCTTACAGTAAGTAAAAATATCCATGATCTAGTGAATATGAATTTAGAATCACAGGAAAATTTTAACTCCATCTATTAAAACTCTACGGAAAAAAAGGGTGAATTCAAAGCTGGTTTGTTTGTTTGTTTGTTGTAAACATTAATTTCTAGCCTTAGGTGTCATATGCCTTCATTTGAAAAATCTTTTCTATAACTCAAGGCCTAGATAGGGATTTTAAGAAGCAGAAATGGGATTTGCTGAAGGTTTCATATCCCTCTCTACTTAGTAATCAAATTTTAAATAAACATTATCTAATGTAGGAGAGAATTTTTTTTCATGATTGTTCTAAGAAACTAATTGATTTAATAGTATAATTTTTGTTTGCATGAATTCTGTCTTCCTGTTCACAGAATAACAGAGGTGGTGTTTGTAATATAACATTTTAATAACTAATATGCAGTTTCAGTTAGAAGCAAAATAATGTTTTCTATTACAGTTCCAGGAACTAGTCAAGTTTGTGCTTCAGCTACTTTATAGTTAAGCCTTTTTCACTTTTAGAAGGAATATGTTTAGCAAAAAAATATAGGGAAATTACAAGGCTGATCTTCCAAGAAACAGTAATTCACTGTTACTATTTGCCTGGTGAATACAGTAAAATTATTTATCTTTTAAAAACTTTAGTAAATATCCCTTATAAACCTATCTGGAAAGAGTAGTAGCCAAAGCATCAGACCAGCAGATAATTTAAGTTCCACCAATAGACTTTGTACCCTTCTACTAAAATTAGTCCATCATGAGGTTGATGTACTTCTGGAATACTTATTCTTACTCATGAAAAATATTCTAAAGGAGTTTTTAACTTCAATGTTTTTGGAATCTTCACAGGAACATAGAACACTTGACTAGTGAAATCACACTTAGCACAGGTTTGGACTTTATAAACTGTCTCACGTTGAATGAGAAAACCTAAAAGGTGATTTCCAAAGGATCAAAGTTCCTTTCGATATTCTTTTCATTTCTCATTGGTAAAGGCAGCAGTTACAGCATTCTGTTAAATAGAAGCATTCTTCCTGGTATCACTGTGAAAAATTTGTGCAATAAACTTTTTTTTTCTTCAAGTGGGCATATCAATTTTATTGACAACATTACACAGTTTAGCCATAGTATTACAGAGGAAGGTAACCCAGACTGCGAAGTAACTTTATAAGTAAGCAGTTTTCCAAGTCTTGTCCCTTTCAATGCTTTTCAATAAAGATTTAGCTTTTTGAATGCCTTTCTTTGGTCTTTCAGCTACCAAACTTCTTAGGGATGAATAATTACCATAGAAAGATATTGACCACTTCCAGATTACTGCTGGTTGAAATACTCCAGATTTGAATAAATAGCACAATTCCAGAAGCAGCAGCTGAGGTCCACTAAATACCTCAAAAGTAATTTATCCCGGAACTCAGCCTGCAAACAGGATATCCCAGTTCTCACCACTATTTCTTAAAATCTTTTTTAAGGATACGGTTTGTTCTTTCTTAGTGTACCAAACCTTTGACGTCAGTAAAGAATGACTTTTCTTTGGTGTTCAGTAATTGTGTGTGAGCTGCACAGACTGGCAGAACTTCTTTCACCAGAACTAATTTTAAGGTAAACAGCTCCTTCACTATAGGACAACCTAGCAACGACTTCTGCAGAAACACTTTTTATGAGTAAAAGGTTCAGCCTATTTTCAAAACTTACATGAAAATGACTACTGCTGTAGTGAGAACTACTCCTTCCATCAGCTGTTTTTGGAAGTGACTGCAGAAGTTTGATCAGGACTTCACCATGAAACTGGAAATGCCTGAAGTTTCAAAGGAGCATTACACATGGTTACTGCAGCATTATTTTATACACACATCGCTGATGACACCATTTAGCATTTCATTTTGTAATAAGCAGCTATCTTCCTATTTTCAGTAGCAACTAAATTTGGGATTCACACTGTTGGTACATTCCTGCAGATTACTCCTTATTAGGGGCTTTTCCATGACCTTTCTGCTTCTTTTTCATCTAAGTTCTGCTTCAGTATCTCCATTTCCCTAGGCATTTTCAAGACTATTGATATAACAAGCTTTCAGTTCTGTAGTTTAATGAGAGTGACAAGAACCAGGTTAGATTTTGATATGGTTTGATTGCAATCTGTATAAAAGCTGCCTGGTTTCTCCAAACTCCATGAAAGATCATATTTTGCCCAGTTATTTACCAGTTCATCTGGATTTCAGTAGTAAAAACAGCTTAAGACAATTTTTAGTCAGCCGTGGCATTTACACATGTTATCACTATAAAACTAGACAAGGTGAAGCCCATGTATTACTAATTAGGCAGAAATGCAATGAGTGCTTTGCAAACCAAATTAAAATGTGAAAATGATACTGCTGGGTTTTGACATATGATCACATTGTTATGGTATCCATGGATCAACTCAGCATACAGACTGGACCACACCTTTAATAATTTAAAATAGCAGTGAGTGCTCAGCTACCTCATTATCTAACTATATTTAATGTGCATACAATCCCTTAAATATTTCATTTCAGCACTGTAAAAAATCCTGTTAATAACAGAAAATACTTTAGCATGGGTGAAGATTTGCAAATGTGGGTGAGATAAAATTAGTGGGTTTATTTTAGTAGATAAATACAACAAGTGCCATGCTGCAGACTGATGCCACTGAATAAAAGTACCTTTGGTTGCAAAGGTGGTTTGTTTTAGGCTGGCTTAATTTGTCTGTATGTTAAAGATTTCGTCCAGGAACACAGCATTCTGCTGGACACCAATCCATCTTTAACATTGTTCAAAAGTACTTATTTGATTGGACAACATTGAATGTACATGTTAAATTACATTTAAAGACATAAGACAAAACTATTGTGAAAGACCCATGAAAAAAAGCAACTGTAATACCATTGCATGTTACCTATTCACCAAATCAGAGCTGGAGGATTAGGAAACCTCTGAAGATTCTTTCTATTTCCATAGCACAGCAGACAGGAGACTAAACCCTGGAGACTGGGGGCACTGAGTGAATTTATAATTAGATTGCTACTTCTGAAAGCATTTTCTAGAGCTAAGGCACTGCACAAACTTTGGACTCTTACAGTTTACAGAAATTTGGAATGGCAGCTGCAGTCCAATCAAGGATGTCATCACAGGGACAAGTGACACCAGTGTGATTATTCCAGATGAGAAAAGAAAAAGCACCCTTCACTCTGCTAGCAATATCCATTCTACAGGGTTCCTAATATTAAGCAAAATATTGTTAGCAGAAAGAGGTTTCTTTACTATGCAGGTGACCATGTACTGGAACAGACTGCCCAGAGACAACGTGGAGTCTCATCACTGGAGATACTGAAGAAGTGCCTGGACACAATCCTGTGCCATGTGCTCTAGGCTGATCCTGCCTGAGCAGGGAGGTTGGACCAGATGACTCCACCAGTGGTGCCCTCCAACCTGACCCATTCTGTGTTTCTGTGAAGAAAATTGCTGTAAGAGTTTTAAGACTTTGAATTTTAATTGGAACTTCCTGTTTTTAGAAGTATTCTATTATCTCCATATATTCAAAATCTGATTCCAGTGCATACTAAGTCTTTTTATTTCAGAAGACTTAAGGGTCTTCTAGAACTGTTTGAATGGGAATTCAGTTTGTCTGTAACTACTTCTAAACTTTTCCTGTAGTTCCTGTGCACAGCTTAAAGTTTCTTACCAGGAAAATAACACAGCAACACTCGTGTCTTATTTTTTAGCAAGGACATGATGTCATAGCTTTCAAATTTAAAGCATTTTTTCTAAGGCCTAAAGGCGTTCGCATAAAATTGCAATGGTTGCAAAACATAGCATTTAGTATGAGCCACAAGGACCCCATAAGAAATTTTTCTTCTGGCTGTGCTGGGTTGTCTACTGAGCTACATGCTGGTGAATGCTTTCAGATGAAATCTGTGAAATGTGAAAGGTCTTGGAACAGTGGGATTGATACACTTACCACATTGCTTGTCTTTTTTTTTTTTTTTTTTTTTTTTTTTTTTTGTGTTTGGTTGTTTTTTTTTGTTTCTGTTTTGTTTTGGTTTTGGTGTTTTGTTTTGTTTGTTTGTTTGTTTTTAAATTTGAAATCTTGAGCATCTGGAAACTGAAAAATTTACTCTGTGGCTGTAAGGCACAATGTCTACCATAGCAATTAAATGTAAAGTACTACTAACCTCCTCTCTGTAGATGACTGCTTACTTTCAGAAATTATGAAGGGGAGGGGAGACAGCCAAGAATATAATTTACCTTATTTAATTTGGACTGGTAAAGAGATAAAGAAAGCAGAAATGGTCCTTACTTTCTGTGGCATTTCTTCTTCTGAGGTGAAAATGTTACCTGCACATCCAGTGAATCTTTGTCTTGTTGGCTCTCCAGTGGTCCAGCTACCTGTCCCTGCAGCAGCAGGAACAACGTAAATCCTTGCATTAATGGGCTGGCTGGAACCTCCAGCACTGGTAGTCTCTGACCCATGATCCTTCCCCTCCTCCATGACACTCATCATCTGGGACAGTACAGTGGATCAGAACTACTTACATCAACTCCTCTCTGTAGTGCTCAAACCTGTGCAGGTCTCAGCTGAAAAGCAATTAATTGGGAACAGGTATTTGCAGGGCTCTAACTTATTCTACCAGAGACAAAAGGAGGAAGCTATTTTCTGTTGATTTGAAATCTACAGATTTAAGAAATCTAAACTTTTTCTGTCCGTGTAAAACACATTATTGGTTTGTTCTCTTTCATGTTAACATTTTCATTTCTTCCAGAGTCAAGGGCCTTGATGCAGCAGGAGCCTGGTCTGCTCATCCTATTCACCTGAATACCTTCAGGACAAAGAAGGTCTATCAATGACTGCAGTGTAGTCCTAATTTTCTATCACTATGCTCTGGCATAAATGAGAACTGATCATGGTCATCAATTAAGCATAATACAGTGTTAAGGGTTTGAATTTGCTTGATCTTTCCACAGCATTTCATGGTTGCAATATGAACCTTTCTAAAGTACTCAATGAATTGTTATCCAGAAGTGTTAGAACATTTTAAAATACACGTTTCAAAAGTCTTCTGGTTTTCTTTTCAGCATTGTTTTCCAAACCAATGCAAAATACAACTAAGAAATCTTTAAGACTCTCCAAGTTGATGATGTTTTTACTCTTTCAACAAATTTAGGAACACTGATGTTGGCAAAATCTTTGGACTATAATAAATTTTCTCAGGACAGAGGAGCAGAGACACATTTTGAATCCTCAGCAGGGAATGAACAAACCAACTGGGCAGTTGTTGCACTTCCCACATCACTAGATCTTACCAGCACATTTGCCTTTGTGTCCACCTTACTGCCAGGTGCACCCCTTGCTCCTTGTCCCAGGGACGCTGTGCTGAGAGCTCCAGGTCTTGTGGCTCTTGCTGTACAAAAGTGCTGGTGCTGGTGAGTGCCCTCTGTCAGAAGGGAAGCTGCATCCTCTTCCCCAACCTGGCACTACGAGGAATTCAATTGATTTCCATATTCTTTGCTTTGGGTGGATGGCTCGCAGAAGAGAACCAAGAAAAAAGAAAAAGGTGGTGTTTTCCCTCAGGCCTCTTAGTTGAAAAAGCACCTTGCTGAGTTTTCCCTGACCAAATGTTCCTTCTCTGCCACGGCCACGGACTGTGCCAGTGCCTTCCTCTTGGTGCACATGAGCAGCTGCCGGTGCCCTGTGCCACTCCCCCCATCATGGCAGCCCCAAGTGGAGCAGGGGGCTCCTGTGCTGGCCCAGCCCAGGGTGGGAGGCAGCGCTGCAGAGCGCTGAGCACCGGCAGGGGATGTGGGGAGGGGCTGCCATTGCAGCTCTGGGTGCTCATCCTGCAGCTCCAGCGTCCAGCACGGTGCCACAGAGCCCTCTGCACAACCAGGCGAGGCCCTCACATCACAGTGGCTTAGGAAGTGGGGCGGGAGCAGTGGGGGCTGCTTGTGGGATTCCATCACAGACTCTCTCCCGAGGTGAGGAGGCTGTCACGCCGGGTCCACACGTGTGGAATCACCAAGCGTGCCCCTAAGCCAAACCCTAAATCCCTGAGCCAAGAGCACCCAGCTCCCATTCTGCAGCCACAGCCTGAACACTCCCCTGGGTCTGCAGAGCTATTCCAGGAGTGAACGCTCAAGAGTTTCCTACCTTGCGTTTTCTGTGTTAGATTTTTGCTCCTAGAGATCACAAGGGAAAGATGCCAGAGGAAGGACCAGAGCAGATGATGAGCCATAGAAATGCTCAGGTAGAGATGAGCCAGGAGATGTGGCTCAGATTGGATCAGCTGCACACATGGCAGCAAAGGCAGACGACCACAATGCAACCTGGAAGCGATCTGTACGAGTTGCAGTGAGATGGAGGTGAATTTACCTGCAGAGCACCTGGCCCAGGGGTGCTCTGCAGCCCAAAGCAGGGCCCCCTCAGGCCCTGGTTCTGACACAGAAAACATCTGAGGAGGCACAAGCTGGTTCCCTGCCTGTTGTGTGGCTGTGGATTCCACTCACTTGTGGGTGTGGGGGCAGGTCACTTGCTGGGATGTGCAAGACTGAGAGGTGCCAGCCAGGGTCCCCTAAAGCACATGTCCATGCTTTCATCTTTCCTTCCTTGCCTAGGAGGATCACTTGACTTCTGAGACATCCTGGCCCTTGGGAGTATTTTGCCTGAGGGAAAAGACTATTTGTGCAGCAGAGCTCAGGCTCTCCCAGTGTAGGAGCCAAACTCACAGGAGGCCGAGCACACCACTGCAAGCAGAGCTGTGGCTGGCTGGTGACACGGCACCAGGCACTAGTTCTTTTTTACTGTCTGCCTCATAGAATTTGTACCTTTGTGATGATGAACAGGATGGTGTGACGTTTGGTCAGAGACCAGGAAAACAAAGGCCACAGTCAGTTCAGGGAATCACATGAGTGGGATTTCCAGAAATGACCAGTTCTGTTGCCAGGTTCAACTGAATGTGGGCTGAATTCTAAAGAAATTAAACAAAAAAGCCCCCAAAAAATCAAACCCATGCTACATCTTCTTTTCAGATTACTGAAAAACAGTTAACAGCTTCTATGTGACGCTGGATGAACTGATGAAGGTACAGTAAATGTGCTCTCAGCTTCAATGCTATAGGAAGATTGGCAGCAATTTGAAGAGGACCAAGGCTACTCCTTTCCTGATGGATTTAGCTAAAATAGGATTAAGTAGCCTGTTATTCTGTGTATTTGCTGGATATGCCCACCTGGTGGTATTTCAAATTATAACAAAATTATCATGTATATATATGTATATATATATAAATAAGGACAGACTAAGGATCTCAAAGATAGGTATTTATGAGTTTATGGAATATTTGAGGGTGCTGTGGTGCTGGAATAAAGGTAATGTCACTCTAAGGGAGAATGGGAATTCAGCTAAATATGGATTCAAAACGTCTTGGAACATGTGTACACCTTTGTCAGAAAACTGCCTCTACCACATCAGCCATAAAGATGTGCCTGGTCCCTGACAGTTCTGGGAGAGCAGAAGGAGGGGGAAGGAAGACCTAGTTTGAAGTGTGAGGGTTGTGTGGAAGAACTGACCCTCTTACAGCAAAACTACTTTGCAGAAGAATTGCTGGAGGTGGTCAGGCTCTACTGGCCTTCACAAGTACTTCCAGGCATTCTTACCACTCAGGCTGCAGGGATGCATTTTTTTACATTTGAGCTTTAACCAGCGCAGTGCCTCTTGAGGGAAAAAATATAATTCCTGGCCACAGGGCCCAGGCAAGGCTCTATCTTAAAAGAAATGCTTCAAAAGTATTAATATCTGTACAAGATAGCTTGTGGTTAAAAATGGGGTTGTCCTAGAAAATGTTCTCTTTTCTGCCTGCAGAAAATTCAATGATCTCTTTGTGTTTCTAAATGACAGAACAAATATGTACCTGTGTGAAGAGCCTGTATATCTTAAACCAGAGGGTCTGCAGTGCTGTGTTTCATTCCACATACCCTACCTCAAGTCTGCTTTCTGTTACAGAGTTTGTCTGTTGCAGCCAGTGGGCTCATCAGCCTGCTTATTGTTGCCAGACTTGCAGCACTGAAACAATAGAGATGATGCTAGTGCCCCCAAGGTGCATGATAAACACTGGAATACCATTTGCTGGTTGGATGGGTATTTGCTTTGTACTGTTACTGTGGAAGTGTCTACGATTATGGTATGCAGGGCCTTCTGCAAGAGAAGAAATTCAAATCGAAGCTCCTGCTCTCAATTACAAAGATCTGCCTTTTGGTAGATCTGCCTTTTGGTAGATGCCTGAATGACCAGGTTAGAAAGGTGTCTACTGGTGCCTGCTGCCTCCTGAGCTTTGCAAAATTCAAGTCAGATGGAAAAATTCTGTGTTTCAGGAAGGGAAAAAACCCACCCAATGTTTGCAGGGGAAACTATGATCTCAGCTTTAACCTCAGGCTGCTTCAGCTGTCCCCACTCTTCCTACTGCACCATTTTTTCTCTGTCGGTAAACATTTTTCCCTGCTCCCCTCCCCCTTCCAGCACACCAGAGTGACCAGGATGTTACAATCACTATGCCCATGCTACTGACTTGCAAATGACCTGCTGGGCTAGCCCTTCAAATTGACAATTACATATGGCTGGCTATGATGAACTGGAACAAAGTTTGACACTGGAGGAAAAAAAAAGGCACAAAAAGTAGAAGTGGTGCATTCCCCTCTTTGCAAATTCTGTCTGCTTTCTTTTCCTTTCTTTCTTGCTCTAGTCATTCCCCTCCTTAACCATGTTCTTGTGATAGAGTTTGTTTTCAGTGGCCTCTCTCTAAAGTTTCTCTCTCGTAATTGTACTTTCCCTAGAAAATGCCTGTATTTTCTACCAGTGATTTCTCTGTGGACCAAAAATATGACTGTTGGCCACAGCTTAGCACAGTTTTTCAGTTTCATAGAGGTGTTTTTCACAAATCAGGAAGAAGAAAAAACTATAATTTCACTAAAATTGGCTGGGTTTTATTTTCCTTACAGGTCCTGAGGCCAAAAGGCTTTTCAGCCATTTGTCATGCAGTAGCCACAATATTCAGATCACCAACCCAGTATTCGAGGCCTAAGAACCCACTAGTCAATGCTTCTGATATTTCTAAACTCTCATTCCTTGTACCCTGTACTACCCACTGACAGACAAAGAGTATGAGAGCGACCAGATGACTCCATTGAAGTCCCATAGGGAGTACTGTCCTGTTCTGCCTCTCAGTACTGTTCTGGAGCTCTGGAAAACAGGGTACTGTGGGTTTAGCTGGTGGCCAGTTTAAAGCAACAGAGACTGCAAAGCTCGCAGCGAGGCTGAGGGGATCTGCACAGGTAACACTGCCTGCTGTTGACACCACATTTGCAGAATGCAGACAAGTTGCTTTACTCGTAGTTTCCTTCCATAAGTAAGCTCACTGGTCTAATAGAGACCTATGATCTCCTGCTCTTGCTGAGAACCAGTATCAGACACGCAGCTACAGAGTGTGCAGTATTTTAGTATTTTTTCATGGATTGGTACCCTTCAGTGTAAAATACACACAGATAATTCTCACCAAACAGTTAAAAAATAAATAATGCATGAATTTCTGCAGAATGGAATATTTTCCACCCACTCTCAAAATACATCGCTCTAATCACAAGCACAAAAGGGGCTAAAAATCCGTGAGAAATACCCTTATACTAGCAAGCACCTTATGTAACCTTGTAAAATCAATCTGTAACATGCTACTGAAAACCAGGTCTTGATCACAGACAGGTGTCTGTGGCAGAAACAGCTTTTAAACCACAAGAAGACAATTATCAGAAAAGAAAGGAATAGTATTCTCTAAACCAGCGCTCACAATACAAAACTGACAGTCAAACCATAGCACTTCTAGTTTTGTGTTCTTACCAATTCACTCTCTGGCAGTCAGTACAACACCTAACCTCCCCGTTCTTCATGCTTTCTTATGGTAAAGTGCTATGGGTTTATTGGGGAAAAAAGATATTGTATAAAGCACATGTAATGATTGACAGGCGTGGGAGTAAGATGATTATCTATATTCAGAGCCAGAGACAAGGTTTTTCATCCCCGTGAGGTGCATTTGAAGATAATTAAACCCAGCTAAGCAGCAGAGGAAACATCATAAAAGTTTTGTTGTACAAAGGGAAGAAAGGGTGTTGAGTACTAATACAGTTTTTCCCTAGTACAAAGAAGAAGCAGCAGTTGAAAACAAATAAGGAAGTGAATACAGCAATACCTAAAAAGGCAGACTGCCCTCAACATCTACATATCTTTTTCTGAAAAGCAAAATTGGGTATTTTAATACTTAAAAAAAAAAAAAAAAAGACCACAACAACAACAAACCCCTCCATATTTATTTTCTAGAACCTCTGACAATACATGTTTTTTATCAGTATTTTTCAAAAGGATGAACTCATAAATGATTTAAAGGGGTACCAGTGCCTCAGTTGCACAGAGTAACATAAGCAAACATGCATACCCTGACCACAGATATGTATCCAAGTCCCTCATGAAATACACTAAAGGTACATGCCCCAGACTTATCTTCCGAGCAAAACTTACCAGCATTGCCTTGGTGCAAACCCTAATTTACTTCTACAACATTTTTGGAATCTTGTCTTCCTAATTCTTTTCTGTCTTATTCAAATTTTCTGTGTTTTTTTTGAAGAGAAGTGTACAGACTCCTGAAAAGAAATCTAAAGAAGTTAGGAGGCACTGCCTCTCTCTGGGCCTGACACAGCATTTTAGGAAGTGCAGCTTCAAAATAACAGCATGCCTTCAGTCTTCTCTCAAAAGGGGACCTATTTGGACAGTCTTGACATAAATACTATTTTTTTAAAAAAACAAAATCTCTTGATTAAAAATCTATTGGCAAAGACTGTCACACAAGTATCTGACAACTCTTCCTGCCAAACACACTAGAAAGATTAACCATGAGTCCTGGTCTTATGTCACAGGTGGCTTATTAAGAGTGCCATGGAGAAATGCAAAGACTAGAAAAGCAGTGGATTCTGTAATTCTGAAAAATACATTCTTAAATGTGATAACAAGTGTTCTAAGAGCCTGTAGGGAACCATGACAAAGACAAATTCAATGACTGGCAGCAGAGGAAGATTTTCTGCACAAAATTTCATCAGCAAATTCTGCACAAATTCCAACAGGCAATCCCATTTGAGATGCTGTTCTGAAGCATTTTGGGATAGTTTGCCTCTTTACTGCATTTTTAAAATATGAACTCTCACTAGAATCTTTTCTTAGATCAATCATTTATTGTGAAGAATCAACAAAGTTTTGTTGGTGTCAGATTGCAAGATAAGGATTGAAATTACGTTAACAGGCACTTCTTTATCTCTCCCTGGTTTCCTTGCTCCTGGACAGAAAGTTCCAATTCTAAAATACATCCATGTACCTTTTCTGCCTTGATTTGAAGTCAGAGAGGAATAGTGCAGAAGAGCAAATGTCACAGCAAACCTATTTTAAATCCTCAGGCTGGAAGATCTTTTAATTAGAAGTTTAAATAATTTCACTTTTTCCACCCCAGAGAAAAGAGCCATTCCTCCCTCTCTGCCTACAAAGAAGGAAAAATTGCGATCACATATTTCCATGCTGACTCCATTGGGGAAACGACAGAGGGAAATAAATGTAACCTATAATATAGGAGAAAATTAACACAGGATAAAAAGGGTAACAAAGTGAATGTCAAAGAATAGTATATTTGCTCAAGGATGTCAAAGGCAGGAATGAGAATAATTTATATTGGTTTTGAAAGCTGCTTTTTTAGTTTTAAAAACAAGGACTGATCAGACAAATTGATCCCAAGCTTGGAAATTATGGCAGTGAGGTCAGCACAGGGAGAAGTACTGATCTCCTCTCTGTGGTGGACAGCAATAGGGCAGAAGGAAATGGAAAGAAGCTGCATCAGGGAAGTTCGGAGTGGACATTAGGCAAAAGGTTCTTCGGTGAGAGGGAGGTCTACCCAGGAACAGACTCCTAGAGAAGTGGTCATAGCGCCAAACCTGTTCAAGAAACATTTGGACAATGCTCTTAGTCATACCTATGGTCTAGTTTTAGGCAAGGAGGAGCTCCCGTGAGGGGCAGGGATGATGACACTTCCAACTTGAGATATCCTATGGTTCTAAATCTTGATTCCCATACCACTTACAGTAAAGCACACCTTAACAGTGGAAAGGGATATAGAAGAGAAGTTCAGGGTAAGTGCTTCAGGTTCTTAATGATTGATAAGATTTTCAAAAGGGACTGGAAGTCTTAAAAAAAACAAATAATAAAAAAAGCACAATTGATATCCAGAGTGGAGGGCCAGTGTTGAGAAATAATGTCTCTTTTAAGAACTGCAGTTTCTACACACTGCACCAAAGTACTTAAAATTATTTTCACTATGCCTTTATTCCTCTAATGAAGCATATCCTGACTGCAGCCACTTTACCCATACAGACAGAGCATTTTAGGATATGACACAGGAAGCAATTACTCAATACCTGAAGCATACTCATACTTGCCAGGGAAGTATCTGGGAAGGGAAATTCCAAGTAATCCAGATAAAACACCTGGAGGCAAAAGGATTTCACTATCACCCTGCTTTACTATTGTCTGCTGGGACATGTTTGTACTAAATCAAGTGACATCTAAATGGCATTAAATTGGATTGCTTCTCATATTAACTTAGTATTCTTGCTTGCTGATACTCTGCCAAATGTTTGGGGTTCATCACTCCTATGGTTACAAATCACTGTCATTTAAGTCTTACTTTGTCACACTAAATGCAATCCCCTTTCAGTGCACTAACTCTGCCTTTTGCTTTGGAGGGTAAACCTGGGCTAACCTAGAACTGGTGTTTGCATTAAATCATATTATTGCATAAAGAAAGGCTTTCTTGTCAAAGACGGCATGGCTCTTCATTGCAAAATTCCCCAAGGCCAAAGCCAATACATGAAACCAGCCTGGATTCTTTGAGTAATAATAATCAGTCCTACTGTGGTAATTATCAGGTTGTGCAATGGAAAAAAACCAAACTCCAGGAGTCTCAGCAGAAAGTAGAAAAGATCAACAGGATCCTAAACTAACTCCAATAATCCTATTTAACCTCAAATGCTATTAGACAGATTAAAGAAAAATCTTTCAAGAAGGAGTTAAAAAATTAAAAATGGAATCACACAAAGGCAATATGCAGCTGGAAATTCCCATCTACCTTGCTTCACACTGACCTCCTGCATAGACAAACAGTGGATAAATAATAGTAGTGCTGAAGAGTCTTTAGTTTGGATACTGTTGTGACCATTTCAGGAAACATTCTTGCAGCTACTTTTTAATCTTTTTGCAAAAAATGGAAAATGTATTCTTCTCCTCTTTATGTCTTGAGTTAAAACATAATAGCAGAGTCTAAGCTAACCTAAGTATATGCATCATTGTACTAAATTTAGAAATAACATTTAGAAATAAATGGCGTGGGGTGGTAACCTGGAAGATTCCATACTTTCAAGGGAATTTCATGAAAATCCAGGGCAGAAAATTGAATTTCTCAGAATATCTGGATATATCTAGGCCCAATGTTGAGCCTGTTTTATTTTAATAAAAATGAACATCTGGCAGATTAAAGCCATGAAGAGTAATGTGATTAAGGTAGTATTCAGAAGAACCAGAAAAAGCCAGATTTCATTAAGCCACAAAACACTCAAATCATCATTCTGAAACATGCCTTTTAAACACATAATAATAATATTATTCATTTGCCAGTAAGAGATTAATATACCGTAAAATTGCAGAACTGCTGTTGAAGCACTATTTCCCTGTCTCTCAGCAGATATTTACAATTGCTACAAATTTGTCATTTCACATTCACCTGGCTCTGTTCTTCTGTACCCAAATGATTACTCCAGATTAGAGGAAAGGAATGGCCAATTGTAAACACAAAAATAAAATACCCAGAATGGGTCAGAATTCACATAAGTGCAAAACAAAATGGAACTTCCTAACATCTTCCTTAGCCAAGAGAGAAACAGAGAAGGTCCTTTTACACAGTTAAAAGATGAAGCTGAGAACTGGCTTTTACCGAGCCTACACTCTTGTTATGTTAGTCTTTATCCAACATATCAACACAACTGATTTGCCACCATTAGTTTGAAACATCTTCACCAGACTGCTCTCATTTCACTTCTCCTAGAATGGCTACAGGAGTGACTTTTGTATGAACTGTCACCAAAGTCAGGCTAAAATATTCTGGGCTAAACGCTGCTGAGGAAAATCTGGGCCTTTAGAAATTACTTTCTGTTAAGATATGACTTTGTTTCTATAACTCTTCCCCTGTTGCTTCTCATTTTATTAGGTTTTTTTATACTCCTAGGGGCAGAAAATAATTTCCTCCACCAGAAGTACTTTCATCTGAGCTAGAGACCTGCAAACCCACACAGGACTCTGGCTGAACTGTGCTGAATATGAAATGGTCCCTCAAAATAATGCAAGACCTCTTGCACTATACAGGAATGGTGACTGAGAACAGTGAGGTCTGAGAGCATACATAGACACATGGAGCATATTGTCTTGCTTATGCATGTACAGTTGATTGATAATATTAATATTGAAACAAACAAGCCTGGACCCAACTCTCCAGGAAGTCCACTGTCCTGCAGGGGCTCGAATAAAGGACATCACTGGAAAACTCTCCAGTCTAATAAGGCCCCCTGATTTCCATCCACTATTGCTTTTTCAAAGTGGCAGTGACAAAATAATAAAGAGAATGCCAAGGGCAGTCAGAAGAGACTTCAGTGGGATGACTGGCCGGGTGATCAGGAGCATAGGTAGTGATTTCCTTAAGTCTTCTGGTAATGAGGAATAGTATTGATAGGAATAGGCAGATC
Organism: Pyrocephalus nanus; assembly: GCA_038380795.1. Classification (NCBI taxonomy): domain Eukaryota; kingdom Metazoa; phylum Chordata; class Aves; order Passeriformes; family Tyrannidae; genus Pyrocephalus; species Pyrocephalus nanus. The sequence goes on along the minus strand of CM076263.1, from coordinate 60,322,002 downwards.
TATCAGCTCAATGAATGGCTCTGAGGGTGGTGTAATGGGGAAAATTTTGGGTTTTTTGACCATGGGATGATCTATTCAACACCTGGTCTACTGACACCTGATGGGATGCACCTATCTCAGAGGGCAAAAAGAGTTCTAGCTCAGGAACTAGTGGGGCTCATCGACAGAGCTTTAAACTAGCTAGGAAGGAGGAAGGGGGAAATACTGGTCTTGGCAGCGATGAGCAATGGGATGGTGTGCCAAAACTTGAGGAAATGAGCATTAATGGCGTCTGTCAATCTGCTTCATGAGGTGTTGGCTGCAGTGTCCCACACATGGAATGTTTCTATACCAATGCACGCAGCATGAGGAGCAGACCAGAGGAGCTCAAAGCTTTGGCCCAGTCCCAGAGATTTGACATCATTGGCATAAGGCAAACCTGGTGGGATGAGCCCTGTGACTGGAATGCCCTGTTGGAGGGTTACAGGCTCTTCAGGAGGGATGGGCAGGGCAGAAGAGGCAGAGGGGTGGCAGTGTGTGTACCAGAAGGATGTGTGGAGCTCACAGCTGGCAATGGCACAGTGAGAGCCTCTGGGTAAGAATCAAGGGACAAACAAATAATGCAGATGTCACTGTGGGAGTCTGCTATAGACCTCCCAGCCAGGACGGTGACACCAATGAATTATTCTTTGAGGAACTAAGGAAGACTTCCAAGTCAACTGCCCTTGTCCCTACAGGGGACTTCAGCCTGCCAGAAATAACTGGGAGCATCACACAGCTGGTGCAGCCTTGGCCAGAAGGTGCCTGAAAAACCTGGATGACAGTTTTATGGAACAGGTCCTAAGGGAGTCGACTTGGAAAGACACCCTTCTTGATCTGCTGCTTGTCCACAGAGCAGATCTCATGAGCAAAGTGGAGATTGGTGGCCATCTTGGCCATAGAGACTGTGAAGTGATCAAGTTTAAAATATCTGCTGACAGAAGAAGTGCCAGCAAAACCTCAACTGTGGACATGAGGAGAGCAGACTTCAGGCTGCTCAGAGAATTACAGAGTAAAGTGTCCCCCGGGAAAATGTTTTTGCAGGTGCTGAGATCCATCAGTGCCAGTCACTTTTTAAACATCATCCCTATGGGCACAGGAGCAGCAATTCCCAAATGTCAGAAGTCAAGCAAGCAAGGCAGAAGGCCAGTTTGGCTGAGACAGGATCTTCTCTCAGAAATAGGGCAAAAAAGGAAGGTGTATGCCCAGTGGAAGCAAGGTCAGGGGACACTGAAAGAATGCAGAGATGCTGTTTGCCACTGTAGGCAGAAAATTCATGCAGCCAAAGCTAAACTGGAGTTGAAGCTGCCAGAAATGTGAAGACAATAGAAAGAGATTTTTCCAAGTATGTTAATGGCAAAAGGCAGTATAGAAATATCATCACTGTTACAGGATGAGGATGGTCCCCACACAAAGAGGGACATCGACAAGGCAGAGGTGTTTAATGCTTTCTTTGCCTCTGTCTTCAACATGGAGGATGGACCAAGGGGGTCTCAGTGCCCTGAGCCAGAGGATCGTGAGTGCAGCGATGATCAACTCCCTGAAATTGCGTGGGATCTGCTGCTCCAGCTGGATCCCTACAAATTTACAGGTCGTGATGGGGCCTCAAAGACCTGCTAATATCATTGCAAAGCTCTCTCGAAGATTTTTAAGCTGTCTTGGGAATCCAGAGAGGTCCCAGATGACTGGAAGCTGGTGAATGTTTTCCCGATTTTCAAGAAGGCCAAGAAGGAAGACCCTGTCAGTCTCACTTCAGTGCCTGGTGAAGTTTTGGAGAAGATTATTCTAGGAGGTCAAGACCTGGAGGACAACACAGTCATCAGTCACAGCCAGCATGGTTTCATGAGAGGAAAGTCCTACTTATCAAACTCAATTTCTGTTTATGACAAGGTAACCCAGTTAGTTGATCAAGGGAAGCCAGTTGATGTAATATTTTTCAATTTCAGTAAAGCTTTCAATACTGTCTCTCACAGGATTCTTCTGGACAAAATATCCATCCCCCAGCTGGATAAACACATCATGGGCTGGGTGAGCAATCGGCTCACAGGTCGAGCACAGAGGGTGATAGTGAATGGGGTGACATCAGACTGGTGACCTGTCATTAGTGGGGTGCCACAGGGCTCCACCTGGAGGCCTGTGCTTTTCAACATCTTCATAAATGACTTGGACTGGAGGGGATACTAAGTAAGCTTGCAGACGACACAAAAGTGGGAGGAGCTGTTGACTCCTTCAAAGGCAGGGAGGCCCTGCAGAGAGACCTGGACAAATTAAAGACTGGGCAATCACCACTCTGTGGTGACCAGTGACAGAACCCAAGGGAATGCCCTGAAGTTGTGTCAGCGGAGGTTTAAGTTGGATGTTAGAAAGAGGTTCTTCACCCAGAGGGTGCTTGGGCATTTGAACAGGCTCCCCAGGGAAGTGGTCACAGCACCAAGCCTGACAGAGTTCAAGGAGCGTTCGGACAATAATCACAGGCACATGGTGTGACTCTTGGGGATGGTGCTGTGAAGGGCTAAGAGTTGGACTTAGTGATCCTTGTGGGTCCCTTCCAACTCAGGATATTCTGTGATTCTGTGAAAATAGGCTCACAGCTAGAGGTAGGTCTGCCAAGAGTGATACAGCAGGCAGAGGGAATGAGGGAAATTTGCAGTGTTGTAGCTGTTATGGAGAACTGAAGACAGCAGAGAATCCTGCCTTGTATCTTCTCCCTTATCAGACCATTCCTGACCTACACTGTGTGGAGATGTCCAAATGAGTCATTAAGTACATTGTTTAAGTCCCAGCAGAAATATAGATGTTTCTATATATATAAGAAAAAAAAACACCTGCTGTGAAAACTTTACATTATGAAAAAACAAGGTAGGTAAAGAAGAGGCACACAGGACAAAAAATTACTTGTTGAAACTTACTGGAAGATCTCCAGTTTTCCAACTATACCCACTGACAAGATGGATATTCCTGATTCTGCTTAACATGCTGGCACACTGTTGGTCTTAGTAAAGTGTAAAAGAAGTTTGTTTTTTTCACAGAGGATGGAACATCTGTCTCTTTAAATAATTTCCTGCTTCTCTAGCTCTCCATTCTACAGGAATAGCTGCTCATGAACTCTCTCACAGGACCAGAGCTGCAGGAGATTGAATCATAATAAAGTCGTGCAGTTTGTACTGCTATACCAAACCTTGCAATCTATTCAGTTGGGAAAGGGAATTGGGTGGGGAATGTGTGAGAATGAATTCCACAGGAAAAACTGAAAAATTAAGACATAGTTGTTCACTATGAACAGTTAAATCATCCCTTCTCAATTAGCAACAAAAATGCCATCAAATCCTAATCTCTAATCCAAAAAAAGGTGTTCTTACTCAGCTACTGACTAACTGGAAGGGCAGATTTAGTAAGCAGTGGAAATACTGGATAACAGAAATGTGCCCAGATCTGAAAAAAGCATTCTCAGTTAGATGCTGCAATTGAATACTCTCTTTGGCTATCATTCATCTCTGCTACTAAGTATGAAATCTTCTGTTACACTTTCAGTACCAAAAAATTGATTACTCAGCTTGGAAAGACACAACATCTAAATTTATAAAAACAGTAGAAATCCGACTTACTTACAATTCCAAAAATGGGTAACATATATTTAAAGTGGTAAGACACAAAACATAACTTGAATAAAATCACAAAACTGAGTAAAAAGCAAAACTCTTGTTTCTTTATTTCATCAGTTCACAGAATTATTTTGCTAAAATATATCAAAGCAACTTCGGAACAGGAGTGGAAGTAATCAAAGCCACTTGATTCTTTCTTACAGGAGAAAAAAAATATATCAGTGGGGAGTAGGAAACTGGTTAATTGTACTTTCTTGATTCTAACCAGATGTAACACACCAGACCATTAACCAGACAGCGACTTAATGGCTTTACTCAACAGTAATTACAGAACAGAGATTAGCAAACTGCACTTAACACAGGTAGGTTCTTCCTTTAATTAGTTTCGCATGCCATTAAAGCTACTCAGCTTTTTGGCAAACTGCAGTTTTATAGATTGATAAATTATTTGCAATGATTGCAATAAATGTGAAAACACATCTGTTACTGACACGATTTAAATGTGACAGCAAGTGTACATGTTACTGATGTACCATTACTCCTAAGTGACTTAAAAGTGTTCTACCCTTATACTTGGAAATACAATAGGTGATCTATCTCATATAAAGGTAGGTCTGTATTTTCTCTCATAATAGGTAGGTTTATGTGTCCAAAGGTATCTAAAGTAACAGTTAATCCTCAGACAGTCTCAACTGGATCAGGGGATTATGCATGTAATCGAGTACAATACAAGCACTCATTATCAGGCGCTCATGCAGCTGGAATAGCTGAAAGCCTGTGGCCAACACACAGGATGCATGATAATGTCTCTGATACAAATCTGTTTGTGAGGGAAGGTTCTCTACACACCACATCATCTGGAATAAGGGAAGACAAAAAACATCTCTCTTCCCATGACAAACACATTTCAACTGCTATAGTACATATGTGACATGCAGATACGTCCATACTTGACAGACACTGGCAGTGATAAGAGTACATTTTCTCTTTGCTGACTTCAGGAGATAACTCATCAGAGAAGAGAGACATTTTCAGTCTCTAGGAACGATGATGTAATCCTTGTTTGTGCCACATCTATTGTAGCAGATAAATGTACAGCCTCGCAGGCTACAGCAGCAGGTGGGGCATGCCCTGTGCTGTGGAGATAAGAGCTGAGGAAAGAAAAAAAATTCCAGTTAAAAAAAATACTTACAAATCATTCAATATTCAAGCATGGACCTGACAAAGAACTTGTATCTCTCATATTGATGGGATACATGACAGTGTTTCTAAAGTTTTTTGAGGACCCACGGTGCTGATATAAGTTCTGAACATCACAGCCAATGTGAGATGAATTGAAAGCACTTCCATAGGTTACCTGATGAGTACCTGACCAAGGTTAACCTCACTATCAACAGCATTCATGCCCAGTGCAGATCCACAGAAATCTAAATTTCTGGCACTGTCCTTATGCATATGAATGGGTATCACATATAAAGGAAAGCAAAGAACTAAGAGGAATGGAGCAAGGTGTGTGAGTGACTAGCCACTTTAATAACTATGGACTAACACCTTTTTTAAAATGAAAAAAATTAACATCTAAGGGCATCAGAGTCAGACTTCACTGTGTGAATCCAGTCTTAGACATTTACTTACTGAGGAACAATTCAAACTGCTGTCAGTGATCATGCTGGTGGGAATTCACAATCTAACCCATTGCAGTAACATAATCCCTGAGGCTACAGACATGTGGCAGGCTGGTGAGCACTTGAATATAGTGGCTCTTTGTGACAGAAGCTTACAAGGACCCCAAGAAATAATCCGAGACCATTCACCTGACACCATGGCAGGATCAGCTGTAGCTGTGTCATTACTGACAAGTTTCTTTAACCTGCCTTTGCAGACCACCCAGAAGCTGCATTCATAGCAATCTGTTCCCATGCCTCCCTCTCCTACAGTTCAGAAGCACATGGGCACCCTGTGCATGGATGGTACATGTACTACTGGCACTATGAACAGGAGGAAGCTGGCCTTTCTATAATGGCATTTTGTGTATTTGTGCATCATGCTTCTTGGCAGCATCTTCTCTGCCAGGCCAAGAACCCTGCCATTAGATTACCCTGCTTGAAGTTGGATCAGATAGATCTCAGGCCTCTCCTGTCAAATTCCTTTCTCTCTTTCTCCTACCAGGCCATATCTATCTTGGATAAAACAGGACCATGATTTTGCAACTGGATAGAGCAGAAGGCTGACTTCAAATGCTTTTTTTCCCCCAAGTCATACTCTTCCTCAGAAATGCATTAAACTGATGTCTAATTCCAACTAAAAGAGTATTTGTTATTTATAAATATTACAGATACTTCTTGTGAGCTCTCTGAAGTGTCTTATCACAACTGACGTCTGGGTTTTCCCTTCTCTGCCTCCTACTGAGATGGGGCACTTTCAATTTCTGCCAAGGACTCTGCATGATGTTCCCTAGAACAGGAGAATGGATTCAAGAATTTCTCTGTACATGGGATCAAGGACCTAAAATATACTTCTTGAATTATTAAATCCTTACCCCCAAAAATACACTACACTACAGCCTGACGCCTGAGAAATGTACTCAATGTACCCAGCTCCCTAAGGATTTCATCTGCTCTCACTCCTTTTAAAAGAAGACTGAAATGAATCTATATCTTCTCTACACTCATTCACAAGTGCTCCTACTGTCTGTGTTCTTAAACTGCTATCCTATCACTACTGATCCTAATTGATATGACATAGTTTTTAAAGGTACTAATATCCCTCTGTCATATTTTCACCAAAGAAACTGAAATAACTGAGAAGCCTTTTGCATCGTGATAAGCTAGGGGAGCCCTTCCTCTTGCAATAAGACCCCTGCCAGAAAGACTGGTTTAGAAACAAAGACAGTTATAGCCCCTTCGTCCTCAAATATAAAATCTGACTCTCACACTGTTTTCAAAACCCCCAAAACAATCAAGACTGCAAGCTAAGTTTACCACTGCATGCTGCTTCCAAGGGAAGTACATAAAGATAAGAAAGGACACCATGGAACATTTAATTTGGAACTCTGATTACAAGAACTGATTTGAAATTTAGACAACCACAATCAGAATAATCCTACTTTCTCCAGTCTCTCTCTGTACAAGACTAGCTCTTTCTGTTTCTGAATGCAAAATAAGCAGCTTAACCAATCAATGCTGTACTTCATAGGCCCCAAGCTGGAGGCTCCTGACCTTTCAAGGGACATAAGTCAGAAGACTATTCTTAGAGATAAGCATATTAAAACGACAACAAAGACGTATTTTTTAGTTAAGAGATTTGTACGTGTACACAGATATCCACAATTACATAACTCACATATTTGTTTAACCTATGAAAGAAAAACCATTATAAAGTTACCAACCCTGCTTAAAGGATCATGAAACATAAATAAATTTTGTAAAAATTTCTATGTGTTTTTCTCGTGGCCTTTAGCCATGATAGGTTAAAATTTAGATCAACTGCTACTGAAAAATGATCCTTTTAGGTCTTTTGAATAAAGCTGGGAGGACTAAAAATTGGCTTTATACATGAGCAAAGTACACCAACATTTCAACAGCATATAAATTTTGGGTTTTTAAGTTCCTATTAAATCAAAACACTTCTGAACTACAGTCCTGGTGCTACTCACTTGAATACTTCCTTTATTAAGACAAGCCCCATGATTTTCAGATGTTTTGCCAGTGATTGCAAAGATCCAGAGGACATCAGTTCAAGCAATGGAACGCATTATTGGCCACCAAAACTACTCCTGATAGTAGTTTCTGACAACCCAAGATGCCTAACCCAAGCAGGTTGGCAAGAAAAACTATCTGAAAAGGAAAGCACGTAAGCCTTGTAGAGGACGACCACAGACATGGAGTTAATAAGGATACATACCGTGCCGCTGAGAATGACAAGAACAGGATAAGGCAGATGGCAGCCACTGACCCTAATCCAACAGCAGTCATGTACCGCGGAGTGGGTGACAAATCTGAAACAAAACATCAAACCATTCAAACAAACAAACTCAATACCAAAACTTGACCTCTAGCGGATTTCAAACTCCTCTGAGGTAAAAACTCATTAACTGGAAACATTTTATAACTAAAAAGTAAATCACAATAAAACCATGATAAGAAATTTCCCTTTTTTTTTTTTTTTTTTTTTAATAAGTTATGACACTATATATTTAAGAAAATGTCCTTACAAGTAAAAAAATTAGCTGCATTTTCCATTTCTGCATGGAATCTTGTATTTTTTTAAGATGATAAAAAGACTTAATTCTCTGAGGACCACCTGAACATTACAAAATAAATAAAGTGGCCTCCAAAAGCCAGAATGTTGTGGGGTTTTTGGTTGGTTGGTTGGTTTTGCTTTGGGGTTTTTTAATTGTTGTTTGGTTTTGGGGATTTTTTGGTAGGTTTGTTTTTGTGTGTGTGTGTGGTTTTGTTGTTGTTGTTTGGTTGAGGTTTTTTTACCCTTTAAGCCAATATAGTGCTATCTTAAAATGGGCTTCTAAAATTTACATTTTCTCTGCTTCAAATTCTTTGTTCACAAAAATTTCTGTAAAGATTTGGATGTGTTGTATAGAAATAGCAGCACTGAAAACCACAGAGAAATGAGAGAATCCATTTTAGAATGGATTGCTGAACCCATCAGAAGAGAATACTGAAGAGGAAGGCAAATTTTCTGTCTCTAACCTTTGCAATCCTCAAAATCAACAGATCACTAATGGTAAATGAAGAAACAGCCACAGCAATTATTAGTTTATGCTACCAAGCAAAGCCATGACAAATTATACTTTCTTATTGAAGGATAAATTGACTTACTTTTGATTTGTGCCCAAACAGCACAGGACTGTGTTCTTACCTGAAAGTGAAAACATAAAAATCACTATTTCTCATGAGAAAGATTTATTATTACTAACATCCTGTGAAAGATCAGCCATTCACAGCATACTACAACATACTACTATTTTTACTACTATGTATTTTACTACTATTGGGAATAGAGTTTGTTATTCCCTTAATAGCAGCCCCTAGCTTGTCTTAAAAGATTATAAATTATAAAGATAAGATTAGAGATAAAGTTTTGATGAAAGGCTCACTGTAGTCTGGTAGCTCATTACTCTTCCTTTCTTTCTACAACCTAGGCATGTTAGTAACATGGGAGGACCTTTGAAGTTTCTTCGATAGGGATTCAGAATTTATGAAATGTAGAGATAAGGTAGAATATGCTGTATTAACTCTATCCCCACCCAGAACATGTATGTTAAAATATAGTACCTAATGGCACGTTTTACCAATACTGGATCTAGCATTTTCTTTAGTTAAGACAACTTATTTGGTAATTTCTAACAATTCGTATAGAATACTTATAATGGTTCATGTTCACAACAGTTGAATAAATGTTTATCAGGACTCTGTTTCTGCAGACTCGTTAAACAATTTTGGGTTTTTTACAGTAAGCTTTGGGCCATTTAAAGCTTTTTCTTCCAGCACTTCACAGTCATAAATACAGAAGTAGTTCTGTTCTAAGTTCTTGTCTATTGTGTAAGTACTGTGAAGTCTTTTCGTAGTGCTTCTACACACACTTTCCTTTCAGAAAATGTACAGAATAACAGTACATTTCTCTGAAATAGAAGGCTACATTTTTAAGTATTTGCATAAAAGGATGAAGAAACATTTGTATGCTTAATCTCATATATTTGTATTCTTTATCTCATGTGTCTGCATGCTCAACTGTGGAATCTCAGTGATTCTTCAACCAATTTTTTATAAGGAACTTTCTGGTCAATTAAAAAGACAAAAGACTGACAAAGAAAATCCTCTTAGAAGAGGAAGGATAAAGAACATGGGATGAGTTTAAAAGCTCACCCAAATGCCAGATTCTGAAGGCACTGGCATGAGTGCCATCATTTTGAAATAGCTACATTCATGACACATTCTAGTGCGCAGAAAATTAGTCATCTCCTGCCTATCAGGGAAGTTACAGAGGTCCCATGAATCTCACCAGAAAAGTTCACATTTCTGCACTTTATACTAAATCAAACCATAAATTCCTTTCTCTGATACAATTAGCACCTTTCCAGAAAGGTGAAATTACTCCTCTAAATACTTGAATATCCATTGATCTTAAAGTCCATATTACAACTTGCATGAACACAGGTAGTTAAATTGCAGACAGAAATCACTTTCACAGCTGCAGACTTAAAGGAGTTCTGGAGGAAGAACCTTCTGTCATGCATATACTCGTTCCTCAGATAATTCATATTAGGCTAAATTTAACAGATTTCACTCGTGGTAGGGATTGTTTTGATTCCAACTTTAAAAAAATTAAAATCCCAAACTAAAACAAATCAAACAAACACAAACAAACCCAAAAAACCACCTATAGCTTTTTTCTTGAAAAGACTATGTCATCTTCACCTTTCACAATCCTGCTCTTATTTGTGTTGATGAACAAACTGTTTGACTCTAAAAAAGCTGCTGCTGACACCGAATAAAAGCTATGGTAAAGAAACTAATCTCAAATAAGTTTAGATTCCAAATTTTTTCTTTTTTTAGTTCTTTCCCTTCACTGTGAGCCATGGCTTTCTGCACAGCATGAAATTCATAAAGTAATCTCAGAAGATTAAAATAGGTACCAATTGCTTTTGAGCTATTTAATTAGGATCATCCCTCATGGAGATGGACCTTTCTAAAGGTGGACAATTTGCTACAGTTAAGTAACTTCCTAATTGCTTTCCATGTGTATCCTCAATGATCTCCTTGCATCATCTGACTAGCTTTTTAACATATCTGGATATCATAAAATGCATAAATGAAATATGGATTTTAAATAGTCCACTTTGAAAAATAAATGGAAAATAAAAACCTTACAGCAGACACCCTTCACAAGACCTCCAAATCTGAACAATGGATAAATGAACATGATAATATGTCAGGTATATTAAGAATAATGACAATAAAGTTTAAAATCAAGCCATGATTGTGCAGCATGACACAAATTGTACCGTTCTCAGTATGAAGGAGACTGGAGACAGAAGGGACCCTGAAGCATGCCAGAACATAAAAGTCAATAATGAGAACATTAGTTAAAAGTCTATGGCATTTGTCTGTATTCAAATAGAAATGTGTTAACAAATTAAAGGCATACTGATAAAAGAAATGCTGATTTCACAGGTACTAATAATCAAGAGACAAGTAAATTAAAAAACAAAAACCAAACCAACCAACTTTTAAATCCTAACTCTTGAATCCAAATTCTGTTAGTTAAGTAACTGGATTTTCAGAAATTCTCAAAACTGAACAACAATTAATAATTTTGATTTTTTTAAACCTTTTAATACCACCAATTGCACAGCATACAAGGTCATGAGAATTAAAGATAAACCAGTACTTTTGAAGCATTGGTCTTAGTCCCATTTTAAAGAAGCAGAGCTGTGAGCCAAAGCTGTTTGGTATTCGCAACCCTAAAACTGATTCACAAGTGTTGTATGTAACTTCGTGTACTTCATCAGCTAACAAAAGCCATACTGCATACTGGTTGTATACTAAGGAGCTGGTGCATTCTAAACTGAAGGACACAAGAATGACTTTGACAAATGACAGCGACAATAATCCATTAAATCAGAGCCCTAGAAAATATGTCTGCACATGTTAGCAATGAAAGATCAGGAAATAACCTATTAGAAAGAGAAATAATAAAGTAACTTAACAAACAAGCTGCCAGAGATGTATAAGCAATTGGCTCTTCTGTGCAAGAAAGGCCTCCACATAGGTAACAAAAGCAAAAATACCCCAATATAGAAAATACTGAAGGGAAAGAGCTAGGGAAAACAACACATAAAACCCAAGGATAAATACACTAAGCTCAAGGATGTTTTTAGCAGTGCTTGTAGAGGCCAAACTTTTATACATTTGGCTGATAAACAATCTGCTCCACAGAGTAAATTTTTCTAAAAAATACAGCTCATTGTCCAAATTCCAGGGCATTTTGGGCTAACTTAACATTATTTATGAACTGAAATGCCTTCTATTGTTATTTCCCTACTTTTTCCTCTCACACAATCAATTAAAAGTTTTCGACAGACTCATGATCAGAAACCACTTCATCTGTACTACAAGGAAACTTCTCAGTCTGTTATTAAAGTAAGTACTACACAAAATATGTGCTGCACAGGTCAGCAGATACCGGAAACATGCACTTGTTTTATTTCACTCAGTTTGGACTGAGGCAGTTACATTTCTTAACAAAAGCTCTTTTAACTTCCTGAGATTTGTGTGTAGGCTTCCAAATAAGTGACTCACAGATCAGTTTTTGCATGCCTCCTTGCTTTTTGCTGTATAAACAAAGCCCTAAAAACTCTATTTTAATGTTTTTCAGATAGCAAGGTGAGGCAGTGTTTAGGCGTTTTGTTTTTTTTTCTTTATTAGGGATTGCTTAGTTCAGTTTTTATATTTGACATTCACGAACTGTATTGCACAGAAAGAGTTATCACTTGCTCCACATGAGAAGAACTTCCTACGGTTGGAAATTATATTATAAAAAAATTGCTGACCCCTGAGATAGATACAACTAGAAAACTAGATCAGATGTACATTCTAGAAACTTTTTTTCTAATTAAAAATGCATATTTACTTTAAAATTATAAAAAACTTAATGTTAAAAATATATTTTTTTTTCCACAGGGCTTTCTCAGTGGAGCTGGAGTTGACATCCATGGACATCCATGCCTCGTGGAAGGTAACACACATGATAAAATACATTTTTTCACAACATTTCGAGAATAAAACATTGGATTAAAAATTAAAATGGGTAAAAGAGTAGTTTTTTAATTCTCATACTAATCTGTTTCACTAAATTCTGGCTCAATAAAGACACTCTCAATTACTGCGGGCAGTGATGGCCTTTCATTTTTAGTAATTTTCTGTTGTTTGTCTTTTGACATCCAGAGTTGCTTTGACATTACAATGACATAAACATCTGTAAGGAATTACAAGAGAGATATTTAAAGAGCTTCAGATTTAATCTAATTCAGTCAACTTAAGAGATCCTTGGAGAATCATACAAAATTTAACACATTAAAATTTTCCTGTTTTTCCCCAGCAACATTTCATTCAACAAGTGCAAAGAAGAGGTTTTAAAATATCCATTACCTTATTCCACTCACTTATTATTCTCAAAAAAACACAGTACTCTTCTCCCAGCTTTAAAGGAGCATTATAAAACTTCCCGTAGTAATGTCTGTCTCCAAGAGCAATCGACATGTTATCAGCAACATCCTTCGCCCGAAATTCAGCTGCCACATATCCTTTAACATCAGTGGTGTTACTAAAGAAAGTTGCAGCAGCAAAGGAGTCACAAATAAAACTGCTTTGCAAACCCAGAGGAAGCACAATCACTTGATACAGACTAGAGTGAAACAAAAAAAAGTAAATATTAGCCCTTACTTCAATGAACAAAGCATCAGACATTTATTAATTCATACTGTCTTTTCTATTTTTAGCCTCTTAACTGTTTTTTATTATCAATGTCCAATATGAACACTCCTTATACTAAAATATTTCTCTGTGTGTGTGTGTGTGTGTGTGTGTTCCACTGCATTTTGATCCAAAAGCACTGAATGCACAGCTTAGAGCTCCTTATCATTTGCACATTAATGTTGAATGTTTATTTTGTTCAGAAAAACATCAAACTGAGATGTTTCAGGCTATCTCCTCCTCTCATCAAAGTTCACCTATGAAATAAGACATTGTTTGCTTCTAAAAATGTTCCTAAAAACTGTTCTAAAAGTTCCTAAAAACAAGACTTTTTCTATTGAAAGGACAGGTACCATTTGTAAAGAAATAAATAAAGTCTGTCTTCAGACCTCTCAAAACAATGTTTAGTCTATGGTATCCAGTGACAGAAGGGCTATTTATTAGGGTTGTTAAACTAGTCATTCCCTGAAACATTATTAGCTTTCAAATATCTTCTATTTCATTGTAATATTGAATTATGATTACCTTTCCCTTCTATCACCAACAGCACTTAGTAAACCCTTTTTCTCTAGAAATATATTTTGTTAGTAATAAACTAATATGAAAACACTATTTCAGAATATGCATAAATTCTGAAATTGTTATTCACTATTTACTCTGGCTCTTAGGGGTCAAAAAAGGGAACTGGATGCATGATCTTTTTGGAAAAAACATCACATGAGTAGAGGTGTGTTTGGATCCATCAGTAAAGATTTACTGTAACCTCACTGTGGATAAAGGGAAAAGAAAAACAAAACAGAACTAAACCACAAACCCAACTGCGGAAACTCAAAATTATCACAACCAGATTTTGTTCCAGAAAACAGAGTCTGAAGCAAATACTACTTTGCTAAGGGAGGAGAAACTGTGAGTTACAGCATAAATTTTGTCCCATTGCTAAGAAAAATAATCCAGCCCTCAGAAACAGTTCTAATCTGTTAGTAATATAAATCTGCAGAATGTTTTTTGAAAGGGTGAAGAGCACACGGTCAAACCTGATTGGTCCATTTTGATCTTCTGCTTTCCGGAGTCTAAGCAAGGGTGCAGAACCTTTTACTGCAACAAATTCTACATCTGGGAAAGGGGGATCTAAAAAAGTAAACAAATACCAGCACTTCAGAGAGGTTTTAGAAATATTTTGGGCATCAGGGTTCTTAACTACTTTTCCCCCAAAAGTTCCTTGTTCATTGAGTCTTCAACCCCTGACAGACAAAGCCTGCAGGCAAATTAAAACTGGTCAAGTAAAACATAGAGCAAATATGAGCATGACAGCCTGGCAGCCCCAACTCAGAACCCTGAACTGAAATATATCTGCTATCCAGGGAAAACAGATGTGCCCAAAAATGACAGTACACCTGGAAGATGCAGTATTATTTATTAGACTATCTGACATGGCCAAGGAGAAGAAAAATATGAAACTCTGGGCACAAAACCCAATGCAAGAAAAAAAATAGTATGAAAAAAAGGAGAATTTAGTAGCATCAAAAGTACTTGCAAGAAGGAAACTTCCTTAGTTACTTCCTCACAGTCAGCTAGTAATATCCATCTCCCTAAATTGGATTTCAGTATCAGTACAGAGCCCTAATCTGTTTCGGTGGGAATTTTAATCAAGGTCAACACTGAACAAATATTTCTCCCTTTAATTTCAATGGCAATGATGACAGTTGCACACTGATATGGAAATTACCACTACCAGCCTGAAAGCAAAAAGGAAAACAGCTTCAGTGTGCACAACCAAGGGGGCAGAGTGTGAAGCATGGATACTATCTACCCCAGAAATCTGAAAGAACTTGCACAGGTAACTAAAGATATGGCTAGGCTTTTGAACACCAGCATACCAGGCTGCTGATGTGATATCTGTACTAAAGAGTAACAAATGCAGTGCTTATGTACAGAAAAGCAGGGTTTCAGAGCTAGAAAGAATAATCAAAGTCATGGAGAGAACCAAAAGAAAACCAACATAGATCTGCCGAAGTTAAGTTACATCAGGCAAAATCTCTCTGAAATGCATGGTTTTTTCAAACAGCTGGAAGACAGATAGGTGCACGTACATTTGAAGCATATAAAATCATTCATTTTGCAGGAGAAAATGAGGTCTGTTAGAAGAACTGGCAAGGGGGTAAACAATAGGGAGCTAGAAAATTACATCATGTTTAAAGCAGAAGTACCGGGGTGCAGGAAGGTTATTAAAGGAGTTCTTTCAAGACTTAAAGGAAGTACTAAGTCTGGCATTTTGTTAACAATCACTGTGCAAAAATCCCACTGTGTACAGATGGATTTTGCTGCTTGATGCTAGAAATAGAGAGACATTACACAAGAAGAATTGCATCACCTTTACAACTACTGTTTTGCAAAAATAGGATTAAATTCATCCGTATAAAGTACAAGATGATACACTTGGGACTACTGACAAGAATTTATGCTACATATTCTAATTTCATTTGAGTAGTAGGAAGGGCATGTTAGTACACATCAGAATGAATGTTAGTCACCAAAATGACAACAGAAAGAAAAGAGAGGCTGCTCTAAAAAGTATAAGAAACAGATTTATGTAACACTAGAATAGTGCCACCAAAGGTACTCAAGGCTCAGGTGTGACCACTTTAGTGTCTGAAGTTCTAATCATTAGTGCAACAGAGCTCTGAGAAACCAATGCACAGGATACAAGGAAGACACGGACAGAGAAGAAATCATCTTACATGAGGGAACCAAAATCTTAGGTTCATACATTTTGTAACCTGTGAAAAGGAAATCTGAAAACTTACATTATCTCTGCTTTATTCAGATGAAAGAGGGAGAAGGGATACAACTTAAGCACAGTGTATCCAAAATAATTTGGATTATAGCCTCGTTAGGGCTATAAAAGCATCCCTAGCTAGAAAAACACCTACCTTACCCTTGACAAAGATCACCCCCAAGAGAACATCCTGAAAGCTGACCTAGCCAAATAGACTGCTTTGGTAGTTCTCTTTACCATGTTCTTTTCAAAACCAGGCTATGGGTGAACTATCAGTGAAGAAATCAGCTACATATGTTTAGGTTTGAAATGAGAATAAGATTTATGTAGTGGTTTGCAGCTTCCTCACGAGGGAAAGCAGAGGGGCAGGCACTAATCCACTTTTCTCCAGTGACCAGTAATAGGACCAGAGGGAATGGCATGAAGCTGTGTCAGGGGAGGTTTAGGTTGGATATTAAGAAGAGGTTCTTCACCAGAAGGTGGTCGGGCACTGGAAGAGGCTCCCTGGGAAGCAGTTACAGCACTACGCTTGTCTGAGTTCAAGAAATGTTTGGACAATGCTCTCAGACAGAGGATGTGATTCTCAGGGCTGTCCTGTGCAGGTCCAGGAGTTGGACTTTGATGATCCTTGCAGGACCCTTCCAACCCAGAATACTCTGTGATTCAATGAAAACTGAGAGTTTTCTGAGTTAATGAGGTATATTGCATGGTTGCTTGCAAGAACAGGAAATGGTCTTTGCTTCAAGTCTTTTCAACACATCTGCAACTGCAGATATTGTAATATGTACAGAGAGAATTTCTATCTGAACAAAATAAATGAACAAAGTGACATTTGACTGCCAATCTTATTGTCCCTTTGCCCATTGCAAAATTAAGAAAACATAATTTAGAGGTCATAAATTCTCTGATAATGTCAGTGGTTCCTCAGGACATTGTCAACAGGACAATATATATGACGGGAAGATATATATGTCAGGGTAGATTCATCCGGTATTTTTCTCCTATCTTCCTTTCCTTTGACATCCAGGATCACCAGTCCACACTATTTTGAATTTCTCTTAAGAATTTTCCAATTTCCAAGAAAGACATGGGAATTTCTTATTTAATACCAGAAAGAATCTGCACTGCATGCAGCAGTTTTGCATTATTTTCCCAGATAAGCAGCACAAGGGGAAATGGGACAAAAAGATGTTAAGGGGATAACAACTACTTTTTTAATTTTCTGTAATTTGACAGGGAAATGCAAACCATGAAAATAAACAGCCATCCAGCACTGACAGCCCTAGCAAGTGGGTAAAAGAGAGCAAAATCTGGAAAAACACATAGTGCTTTTAAAGGTTGCAGTCTTTTGCCATATTGAGTTTCTAGTAAGAAATACTCATTATTATGTACACAGTAGACAAACTGCCTGTTTTAATAAGGCAAGTGAACGGTGTGCAACAATGTAAAGGAGGAATAATAATAATTGAAAGGAATAGATTTCGTTTTTGCTTCAGTGACCAGAAAGTAAACTCTGAAGGAGTTATTCCATTTGTAGTATTTGCCCAGTATAACTTCTTTAATCAAAGAAGAACCTTTCCAAAAATTTAAAACTTTAAAGTAACATTTAAAAAATTCTGCTGGGAGGTGATCATTATTACCAGGTTTAAAAATCCACACAGAAAAAATAATTACTTAATAGTATCTAGAACAAGTGAAGGGAAGGGGGGAATGCTACAGAGAGGTGAGGATTTGCAGTAGGTGGGCTATGAGAAGAAAGCAAGATCCTCCAGTCTGTTCAGGTGCTGTTAGCACCTTGCCTTTCTTAAAGAGTTTTTTTTCTTAACTTTTTACCAGTAAAACAGACTAAAATATCTGTAGCAGCACCAGGAAAACAGAGAACATAGCAAGAAATGCAAGTATATCCAGAGATAATCCCACTATAAGCACTTCCTTGTCATAGCAGTGCTATGTTGATAACACTTGAACATTTCACATGCAGGCTAATTTTCTACAATAAGAACCCATCCAGCAATTGTCCCTCTGAACCTGAAGACAAGTTACAGGAAAGAAGGCATATGACAGGAAGTGCCTACGACTGCAGCAGCACAGAGAAACACCACATGCCTGGACAAAAGCCTGCCTGGTGTTATACTGTAATCATGCTTTTTAGAAGAAGTTAGCATGTTGGAAGCAGTTCACTATTAAAGAAACCACTTCACAACAGAAGAGCTAATTTTTTTCCTTAATCCTAGAAATGAGCTGTTTGCTTCTTATGTAAAGCTCTGGTTTATGCCTATACTGCTTACTGCTGTGGACTGCACAACCGAATCACTGCAGTAAAAGGAATATGTGAACTTCTGTGACATTCTCCAGGAGTGGTAACAGGAACATTTAATGCCTTTCCTGTCACATGACCTTTTGTACAGCTCTGAAGCATTAACTCTGAGACAACAATGTGCTACTAACCTTTGGATATATAATGCAGGCAACAAGGCTGTAAGTTGCCTTTACACAGTCACATAAAAAATCCATTTCTATCCCACACTACATATGGATATGCATACCTGTTAAACCTAATCTGACTTATTGAAAAACCTTTTCTTGGTGCCAATACAGCTCTCTTTACAGCTTCCCTGCATCATTTTATGGTAATGACAAAGCTTTAAAAATAATAATGGAATTGAACCACAAAGTCCAAAACCACATGGCAACTCTTCACTGAAACTGACAGTCCAGAGAAGTTAAATCAAAGGCTCCTCTGGAGGCCAGGTTTTAACTAAAACAACCCTTTGCTGAAATAAGACTACTTTCATGATCCTAATTTCTTATAAACAAGGGATATTTTTCATGATTATTTGAGGGCTTTTTGTCCAAAATGTTTTTACTGAATTTTAAAACAAGGAAATCAAAAATACTGATAATAAAGTGAAACTAAAATATTATGATAGAGATATTGGTACAACAGAAAAGGTTGTTTATCATTTGTGTAAGTGTCTGAAGACATATGAAAATAAAATTTTTAAAATAGAGAGGGAAAAGAGATTTTTGACTTAGTGAAAAACATTACTTAAAGAAGGAAAGCAAGGAATGTGGATAAATAAATCAAGACCACAACTACAGAAAAAGATCATTTAAATCTTTTTTAAGGACTGGTCATTTCTGGAAATCCCACTCATGTGATTCCCTGAACTGACTGTGGCCTTTGTTTTCCTGATCTCTGACCAAACGTCACACCATCCTGTTCATCATCACAAAGGTATGAATTCTATGAGGCAGACAGTAAAAAAGAACTTGTGCCTGGTGCCGTGTCATCAGCCAGCCACAGCTCTGCTTGCAGTGGTGTGCTCGGCCTCCTGTGAGTTTGGCTCCTACACTGGGAGAGCCTGAGCTCTGCTGCACAAATAATCCTTTTCCTCAGGCAAAATACTCCCAAGGGCCAGGATGTCTCAGAAGTCAAGTGATCCTAGGCAAGGAAGGAAAGATGAAAGCATGGACATGTGCTTTAGGGGACCCTGGCTGGCACCTCTCAGTCTTGCACATCCCAGCAAGTGACCTGCCCCCACGCCCACAAGTGAGTGTAATCCACAGCCACACAACAGGCAGGGAACCAGCTTGTGCCTCCTGGGCCAGGTGCTCTGCAGGTAAATTCACCTCCATCTCACTGCAACTCGTACAGATCGCTTCCAGGTTGCATTGTGGTCATCTGCCTTTGCTGCCATGTGTGCAGCTGATCCAATCTGAGCCACATCTCCTGGCTCATCTCTACCTGAACATTTCTATGGCTCATCATCTGCTCTGGTTCTTCTTCTAGCACCTTTCCCTTGTGATCTCTAGGAGCAAAAATCTAACACAGAAAACGCAAGGTAGGAAACTCTTGAGCGTTCACTCCTGGAATAGCTCTGCAGACCCAGGGGGGTGTTCAGGCTGTGGCTGCAGAATGGGAGCTGGGTGCTCTTGGCTCAGGGATTTAGGGTTTGGCTTAGGGGCACGCTTGGTGATTCCACACGTGTGGACCCGGCGTGACAGCCTCCTCACCTCGGGAGAGAGTCTGGGATGGAATCCCACAAACAGCCCCCACTGCTCCCGCCCCACTTCCTAAGCCACTGTGATGTGAGGGCCTCGCCTGGTTGTGCAGAGGGCTCTGTGGCACCGTGCTGGACGCTGGAGCTGCAGGATGAGCACCCAGAGCTGCAATGGCAGCCCCTCCCCACATCCCCTGCCGGTGCTCAGCGCTCTGCAGCGCTGCCTCCCACCCTGGGCTGGGCCAGCACAGGAGCCCCCTGCTCCACTTGGGGCTGCCATGATGGGGGGAGTGGCACAGGGCACCGGCAGCTGCTCATGTGCACCAAGAGGAAGGCACTGGCACAGTCCGTGGCCATGGCAGAGAAGGAACATTTGGTCAGGGAAAACTCAGCAAGGTGCTTTTTCAACTAAGAGGCCCGAGGGAAAACACCACCTTTTTCTTTTTTCTTGGTTCTCTTCTGCGAGCCATCCACCCGAAGCAAAGAATATGGAAATCAATTGAATTCCTTGTAGTGCCAGGTTGGGGAAGAGGATGCAGCTTCCCTTCTGACAGAGGGCACTCACCAGCACCAGCACTTTCGTACAGCAAGAGCCACAAGACCTGGAGCTCTCAGCACAGCGTCCCTGGGACAAGGAGCAAGGGGTGCACCTGGCAGTAAGGTGGACACAAAGGCAAATGTGCTGGTAAGATCTAGTGATGTGGGAAGTGCCACAATTGCCCAGATTTTTCTCTAATGAGGATTCAAAACCTGTCTCTGCTCGTCTGCCCTGAGAAACAATGAAATTCAAACCTTCCTGAGTGAATATCAGATTTTAGAGGGAGGCAAAGTGTAAACAGAGTGCGTTTCCTTGCTTCCTCATGAAAGAGAAGAGGTATATGTTTTATAGATACATTATTATTATTAACTGCTTTAACTAGCCTTGTTGTATTCCACATGTAATGTTTAAAACAATGCAAGGCAGCATTATCAACAGCCTAGCCAAACAGAAAACATACCTTTAAACAGCTTAGCTTTAGCAAACTACTGGAATACATACAGCTAAATGGCACCAAGCTGAATGGAGCAGCTGGTGTGCCTGAGAGATGAGATACCATCCAGAGAGACCTGGAAAAATTCAAGAAATGGGCCCATGGGAACCTCATGAGGTTAAACAGGACCAAGAGCAAGGTGCTGCACCTGGGCCGGGATAACACCAAGCACAAATACAGGCTGGGTGGAGGACGAATTGAGAAGAGCCCTGAGGAGAATGATTTGGGAGTGCTGGTGGATGAGAAGTTGACATCCACCTGGCAGTGTGCCCTCACAGTCCTGAAAGCCAACTGTGTCCTGTGCTATATCGAACAAAGCAGGGCCAGCAGGATAAGGGAGAGGATTTTTTTCCTTCTAGTCTGCTCTTGTGAGACCTGAACTGCTGCATCCAGCTCTGGGCTCTTCAGCACAGGAAAGATGTGGACCTATTGGAGCAAGTGCAGAGGAGGGCCACAAAAAGGATCAGAGAGACAAACACCTCTCCTTGGAGGAAGGGCTGAGACAGTTGGGATTGTGCAGCTGTGCAGCCTGGAGAAGAGAAGGCTCCAGACAGACCTTGCTGTGGCCTTTCAGTACTTGAGGCACCTTCTTAGAAAGACAGAGACAGACTTTTTAACCTCTGTATTGACAACACAAGGGGTAATAGTTTTAATTTAAGAGGGCAGATTCAGATTAGATAGTAAGGGAAAAATGTTTTACTTTGAGGGCAATAAATATTGGAAGAGGCATCCCAGAGGGGTGGTCAATGCCCCATGCCTTGAAACATTCAAGATTAGGTTGGACAGGGCTCTGAACAACCTGATCTGATTGCAGGGAGGGTTGGAGCAGATGACCTTTATAGGTCCCTTCCAACTCAAACTGCTCTATGATTCTGTGATTGTATCTTAAAATGGAGATACTAACAGCGTGTACCCATGACCTTTTCTCATATAAATTCATAGCTCAACAGGATTTACAATCTGTATTCCTCCCTCACATAGCCTATTCTTGTGTTGTGGTTTTTTTCCATTTTGCATTTCACTCATTTCATTTTCACTATAAATTTGTAATGTTCTAGGCCTTTACTAAAGAGGCCCCAGTTCAAACAGGTGGAAAAGACTAAAAAGGCAGAGTTTTACTCTACTTGCAAAGCACTGGCTTTAAAGCAGAGGCTGTGTCATGGATATCAATTGCTTTGTAAACAGAATGAGAGAAGAACTGTTCAGAATTATTATGACTTCACAGATACTTACAAAAAATTCTTGCTATGAAGGAGTTTATAAAAATGGTAGAGAAGTGGAGTTCATATGAACTTAAATACCAGGCATTTGAATAGTCAGTGCATAAAATACAAAGTGCATACATATGTATGAAAGCGTTTACATGATTAGCATCTCATTTGTTCCCTACTTTAAAAAAAAAATTAAAATCACACTCAGGTTTTCGTCACTCTCCTTTCCCCATTACATAAATCAGAAACTCCCTTCTTTGCAATTCTTGTGTTCTGAACTGCACACTTCAATTCTTCCAGATCCCCCAGATCTATAGATTTCCTCTCTGTAGGACCTGATGTGCTGTCACAGTAAGAGCTGTTGGATTACTACAGCTCCAATAGTCTTTCACTTCCTCACTGGAAAGTAGGTTCTGGGTTTTCCCTCCTTTTCCAGACCTTGAAGAATTCCCCTTATGAAAGAATAAGTGTAAGTATTTTCCATCATACAACAGAGTAGAGCAACAGTCTATCTTTTGTGTGTATATGTATATCCATGGGCAGGTGAACAAATCACATCACAACCTGATCTGTGATGCAGTATGTTATCCATATACAAACACAAAAGTGCAGAGCTCTAGAAGATTATACTTCATTTGTGATGGAATACCTTCTTCTAATTCAAGTCACTTTCTAGGCTCTCTGCTTGTGTGTCTACATTCTGACTGAAGTGTTCATAGAGAGAGATGATACACAAGCAAGAGAATGTGGCCTGCAGGAATATCCTGGGCTTAAACAAAAAGAATAGCAGCTGACAAACACAGGAAGTACTTAAACTGTCTGAGGAACACAGACTCAGGGTCAAGCCTACTCAAACCCACTGGAGAGTGCAGGTACAAAAACTTAAGAAATTGCAGGATGTGTGAAGAATATGCATCGAACAAGCTCAAAATACACCTTAATTCTAAGCAGAAAATTCAGAGGAGGAAGAGCAATAAGAAACAATTATTGAATCTAATATGTATTACTTTACAGGAAGGAAATGTAACTGGTAATTCAGGCACAAAAAAATCTTTTCTGTCTTATGAGTTTTTAAAGTCATAGTGGTCTGCTCTAAAACAAAAAAAAAGACTAGACAGATTCTGTAAATATGTAGGCACTCATGAACTTTCCAAAGACCACAGTTTTGTCATATCCTTCATAAAGAATCTACTCAAAGCAAAGTTCACAGATTCAAATATCAATGGAATTTTAATACGGCTCAATTTTAGAAATTACTCCTATTTAGAACATTAGAAGTGAAAGTAAAAAAAGTCTTAGCACTTTCTCTATTATTCTGTTTTTCAAACCCTTGAAAAATGGTTGCCGAAGTTCAATCATCTTAAATTCGTATATGAAAATAGGTTGTGAAATTAAGAACAGTGTCTTGTCTGACCATGTCTTAAATGATATTCCAAAAGGAAAATGAAAAGAGCCAAGTGTAAGTCGTGTAATTGCATGTATGCCCGCAAGACACCCCTTTTCTCTGGAAACAGACACAAACTCCCTTCTTGCTTAAAAGACAATCTTGTTACCATCTTTCTTACAACTACAATACAATCACTGCCTAATCATTTTTCATAATTGACTCAAATTTCCTACTTCAGGTAGACACATGGTGAGAGTTTCTCTAAAGTAAGCAAAGACAACATAAAAGACTGTGCAAGATGCCTGTTACTGGTGGTATGAACAGAGCAGAATTTCAACGATCCATGAAGCATTTGCTAGACTGCATTTACCATTCACGAGGTGATGAGCAAACCCAACTTTGTGTTCAGCACAGACCTATCTTTTTAGAGGTTGCTACTTGCCAGGGAGAAAAGCAGGCTTTTAAGTCCTGCGCTATTGCTTTTTTTGATTGATTTAGAAATACTATGGACATAATATATTCACAAGGTATACAGATATAGATATTCAGGATACAGAAGCAACTTTCATAACATGCATTTACAGATTTAATTTTTTTGAAAATACACCCAAAGTTATCGCTAGCATTTACATACTCACTGTATTCTGCAACAGTCTAAAAATTTACAGAGATTACTGTCCTTGTCAGGAAATCTAGTCTGTGAAGCAGTGATCATCCCATTGTCTGGGACATGTCTCTTCATTCCAGTTGAAACACCACAGTTAAGACCTCCTAAACTCTCAAAATGTAGGAGGTGTGTGAAAGTCAAGGACACACAATATGTGGATTTCCCCCTAGTTGTGGAAACAGACCAACTAACCATGCACTTGTTAAAGGATGGCATATGAAACCTTAAACAACCACTGAGGCCATAAACAGTAAAACACTTTTGTAAATTTCTGTTTCCTTAGAGCCTCTATGCTTAAGGCATATCTTGCATTTACATGGTACCATCTGGTTTTACTACATAAAGGATTACAAAACAACTGGACAAATAAAGAAGAAAATTATACACCTACCTCTAAAGTTACAAATAGTTTTTATATAAACTAAGTTGCTTTTATAGACTATGCAATTCCAAAAGCTGAAGGCACAGAAGTCAAAGATACACTACCAGAAGAATAATTTCAAATGTATCCTTTTCATCTTAGATGAGATAGTGACACATTTAACATCTTACCTAAATTCTCATTATTTGGTGGTTTTTGCAGCATGATTGCTGTTGGCTTTGTAATTTTCACTCAATTTCAACTGCAAAAAGACATATCTTTATTTTTTGTTTTCCGTTGGAAAACAGCAAAGTAACTGTTTGCATAGAAACTTTTAGATAAAGACTCCTAAAATGACAGAGCAACACTACCTTTTACTGCTTACCAAAATAAGGAACCACCAGATATAAAAATTCTTGTGTAGTAGAATCTTCTTTCAAAATGGCAATGACCTAAATTTCATACAAGAACCTTTCCTGGGGCTATGCATGTTCATTTGTGAAGCACTAACTCAGCAGAGAGGAAAATATGCCAGCTGCCAAGGCACAAATACTGCTTCACACAGCACCTGCTGCAAAGTGTTCTCCAGAGCACTTCTGAGTAAGTGACCCGATGCAATCCTGCAGAATTTAGGATATCTCACAGGATGACAGAGTAAAGAGCTACGACTGAGTGGCTCATACTCTGAGTATGTATTCAAAAATTACGTAAGTCAGCAAAATTCTGAAACAACTTACTTGGTTTTTTTACAAAGACACATTAACTCACTACTCCTGGGCACAACAGGAAACTTGTGAAAATGAATTATCAGATCATTACTGTAAATCCATTAAAAAAAAAAATCCAATTCATTGGGTATCTAAAGAGTAGCTTTAGAAAACAGGAGATGTTTTGCCTTTCATGAAGCTTAAAACCGTCAGATTTACTATTAAAAATACAGTAACACTATCGATTTCAAAAATCCCCACAAATCCCATTCTTCCTAAGCAATCAGAAGAGATTTGCTTCCATCTAGTGGCTGAACAAAGTTACAGACACCAGGGAGCTCCCATGTTTCTTACTTATTCCAACTCAGGTTCCCGATGGGAAAGGCGATACCATCATCAAACATTGCACTTCACATTGCAGCAGTAATAGCCGAACAGAGAAAGTGTGACAGTACAAGGAAGGTGCAAAACCTTTCTTAACAAAGAAATTAGCTATAAGATGTTTCTTATCACAGCATTTTAGTGCCATACGTCTTGCTGAATTGTGAGGCCAAGGCTCTCCCTACAGAGTAGTATTTGCTCAAATGCCTTTTGTGTTTTGTACTCTGCCAATCAGAGGCAAAGGTGTCTGTCCTAGGTACTTGCAGGGCCCTCTATACCCTAAAATTCCTGTGTCTTTTAGTGTTATCTGCTGTCACAAATATCCATACAAAGTGCAGTTGCACTGTTAACTCTTACTGAAAAGGTGACTTAGCCCCTAACAGGGCAGGGGATTTAACCTAACTCTCCCAGATACCAACCTTGTGTCTAACCCACCAAACTGTCTTTTTCCTGCTGTGCCAAAATGACACTTCAGCATTCTGCACCCTCATTTCTCTCCCCCTTCTGCCACTGGACTGTAAACCCTATGAAATCTGTGAAAACTAACAATGAACAATTTTGAGAGTGGAAAGAATATTTTCACAACCCACCATATAACACTGAGATCAGCAATGCTGATTCGCTTGAGCCTCTTGCATGCAACTAGGAGCTATTGTAAATATATAAAATAAATGACAGGACCTACCTGTAATTTGTGTTGTTATGGAAACGAGCAATGAAAAATTCAAAGATACCATGGAAATATTAATGGAGTAATTGGTGCCCGGCTGCAATTCAAAACAAACTTCAGGAGCTTTCTTGTGTGTGGTAAGTTCAAAGGTCATCTCATGAACGAAGTCCTTCTGGTACCAACGCTGGCCATGCACATGAAACTGCAACCAATCAATCACAGTGTGGAAATTACAGTATTTTAATATATTACTTGGATTCAGTCACCTCATACTCTTAACTAGAAGAAACAGCAAACACATCAGTGCAGAGTACCAAAACTGTTTGCACTGATAGTTACTCAGATTCCAAAGCTTCCAAAATTTGACAGGAATTACACTCCCTCTTGATCAGATCTGACATTGTCCTCGTTCTTTCACTGCTCCCCCAGTCTATCCTCTTTTTTAATACTGTAGTTTCCCCCAATCTGTATTTCCTGCTGACATATAGGTTTCCAGGAGCAGTTCACTTTCACTGTAGTATACCCTCATGGTGAGTTACAAAAGTAAGTTATAACCACATGAATCTGGTTACAACCTGAGGATCAAGACAAAATCAAGTTATTTTGACCCATGCCAAAGTGCCAGCTACACTTCAGGATCTATTTCAGACACCTATCTTTCCAGGCAAATTTACAGACCCATGGGGCTTTTTTTTTTGTTTCAGTAGTTTGCTTTGTTTGTTTTGCTGTTGATTACTTAATGATCATGAAGTTATTAACTTTAAACCTCTCCTGATTGAATTATTCCTGTTAATGAAAACTAAAATGCTTTCTGTACTTTAATCAAGTGATAATTTTCCTTTAAGTAGATCCCATGCCTTTAGATAATTTCTTAGTGCCTTGTAGCCCAAGGAGACTTGAGACAATAGCAGGCAGTCAAGAGTCCTAGCAGAGACAGTTCATGTGGAAATTCTATGCTGGGATAACAGGAGACTAAAGGCATATCACAAGGCAGAGGGAACTGATTCAGTGGAACTGGAATAGAGTTGTCTGAGGCCTGAACATGACAAACTTGAAAGTACAGATAAGGAAAGCAAAATAAGAGCATAACATGGGAAAAATTAAGCAAGAATCAGGGGACTAGAACAGACCATGGTGATTTCTTTCTTTTTTGAAGGCTGCCATGCAAGCTTACTCTCGGTTTTCACAAGACACATTATTATAATGAGGAACACTGCCAGCAGTGAGTCTTTGAAATTTTTTTTTTTCACAAAGGTGATTGATAAAAATTGTTTTCTAGATTCAAAACATAGATTTTCACTTACTGAGTATCTGTCTTCCACATCAGTTTTCCTGACATTTCTCCGCCATTTCAAGCAGGTATCATTAAAAATTAATACATTATTGAAAGCTTCTTTTACTGCAGAGACAATTAAAAAAGGAATCATCTTATTACGAAAACGTTACCTTCTTCAACTTAATTGAATATGAGTAGTGAAAATAAAATTTAAAAAAAGGGGTTTAATTTCATTATTTTCTGAGGTAAAGGTACAATCTCATTTCTGTATGAATGAACAAACATGGCAAATAAAGCATGATCATCTTCCAGAGAAAATGGCTTTTGGAAAAACCCAAGCACTCTATTCAGGAAACTTGTCCAGGCCTAGGAGGTTATAATTACAGAAAGATCCAAGGATACAGACCTTCTGATGTAAAACAAATTTGTTGCCCTTTAGGAAAAAAGAAGGGAGAAAAAGCACCTTTGTGGATTTCAAAGGCAATTATTTTTCAACGTCTGTCACACCAGAATTATCACGTCAGAAGGCAAGCTGAAAGTTCCCATGACCGAAATACTACAGAAATCCTCTCTTACAACATCCTCTGTCTGAAAACTGCCTGAACACTGTTAATCAGTGACAAACATAGGAGCATTGTCAATAATGCTGATATCACTTAAGATTAGTATGACACAGCTAAGCAACAGGGTATTCTCCCACAGGCAGAGAATAATTTTTCAAGGCAAGCAATGGAAACCAGTAGGCACTGCACCATGGACTAAATTCTGGCCTGTAGCCAGAAGTGTCAGGGCACCAATCCTGCCTCAGCCAGAAGGCAAATCCTGAAGAAGCAAGTTTGCCAAATCTTTCTGAAGGGCACTTACACTGCCACTGCTCTGTTTGCAATGGCCACAGTCAGCAGAAAGAAAAACGTTTTGCAGAAAAAGAGGATGCTGAGAGTGTCTACACGTTTGTAGTCAGCATAAAGAATTACAAAGTCTAGGAAACAGCCCATTTCCCTGTCTGATAGACTCAAATCAGTGAACTCTGCAGCACAGAGAAGCACAGAGAATACAAAGCACAACCTACCCTTTGTCTGAACTGATACTGTAACTGAGACAGTGATGTTTTTGGAAGAGATGGTAGTAATATTCACCACGTAGTTACTGGCAGGGTTCAGCTCTAAACACACCTGTGGATTATCTTCACTTGTAGTGATGTTAAATATCACATCTTCTGAGAATATCCTCTCATCCCACCTTTGGCCCAGTATATGAAGCTATTGGAACAAAAACGATAGTGCAATTGGTTGTGGCTCTCCAAAATTCAGAAT
Source organism: Pyrocephalus nanus (assembly GCA_038380795.1). Classification (NCBI taxonomy): domain Eukaryota; kingdom Metazoa; phylum Chordata; class Aves; order Passeriformes; family Tyrannidae; genus Pyrocephalus; species Pyrocephalus nanus. The sequence goes on along the minus strand of CM076263.1, from coordinate 60,293,107 downwards.
ACTAGTTCATTTAATCTTAGTAGTTCTTACAGAGAATTTGGGGTTACGCCTGTTTTAGAAATCTTTTCAACCAAAAAAATAGGCTTTTGACTAACTGTTTTGGTAGTACAAGAAGGATCTTTAATGTCTTCTGGCTATTAAAATTATTCGTATTTTCCCCTATATTTCTGCAACAAATAGAAGAATCTATTACAGAATCTAATCCGATCTACCAGCAATCTTTTGTAGACCCTGAAAATAACTCCAACACAAACAGTAAGATGTAAACAAATACTGTTTCTTATTTATAGCACACATCTGGAAGCTACATTTGCTTGTTACTGTCTTTCTTTTTTTCCAGTTTTCGCCCTTGACCTATAGAAGCAGTAGTAAGACTGAATGCTAAACATGGATAAAAAACAAGCTTTGCTAGGATTGTCCCAGTGCAGTGGAAAATAAATCTGTTGTTTGTTTGACATCAAGGGACAGACAAAACTTACCTACTTTGACTATTCTGAAGTGTCTTGCAGAAAGCTGAGTTCAGGTAAGAGCATGTGCATGGAGCACATTATACCAGAGATCAACAGCTTGCCAATTACCACTGGGCACACAAAACCCAGTTTTGAACTGTTAGGGGAACTGGGAAGCTGTTTTTTCCATCTCAGCAGTCCTCAGTAAAAGTATAGAAACTAAAAATACATCGGTTTATAACATGGGAGGAGAAAGATGGGTTGTTTTCCAAAATTATTACCCAGTCTTTAAACATATTTGCCATATTAATGCATCTACCCTGGAGACCCTAAATAATCCCCTTTTTATTTTTTTTCTTATTTGTACATACTTAAAAAAAACTCTCAAACCCCCAAACCTTTCTTAGGATGTTATTGTCAAAACATGGGAATTCTTACTACTATTTTATTCTTATGCTTATATTTGGGAATAAAATAAAAACATTGAACCTTTTAGAGCAAGGCACACTGTTTCAATATACTTTGCATTTCTAAAACAAGTTACATCCAGTATATATAAGTGATATGATATTCACTTGAACTGCTTGGGTCACAGATACGAATGGAGCCCAAGTTTTGCAATGTTTTTTGTGGCAATGTGAGTTTAAGCTCTACAATAGAATTCACTGACACATTAACTTATGCTGAAACTTCTCACAGATTCAAGCGGGCGTTTAGGAGATTTATTGAAATGGGACTCCCAAGATTTTGAGTTTTGCACCTAACTTTAAGACAGGAATTTTTTTCTTTCCTAACCCAGTCAGCTGGGTTAGGTTTCCAGGTGCTTCACTGGGAAGATCCAAACAAATTACCACACAAACAAACCCCACAAAATAAATCTCCACTGCTGGTTTAGCAAATTTAACCAGAACAAAGTTACTTCCAATCTCAAATACTTCAAATACCACCCTACTTACTGTGTATGTTTTCTGCACTCCCAGTCTTCCAGTTTTCCTTTGCCACTTCACACATGTTTCATTGAATACGGACAAATCACTGAATAATTCCTCTTCTGTGAAAAAAACATGAACACAGAAAGAAAATCATTATTTCTCATGCAAATCTTAAGTTTGGAACAGTTGTTTATTTTTCATTTTTCTATGTTTTCTGTTTTTTTGCTTTTTTCCTAAACAGAAAAAACCAAACAAGCTAGGCACATGTTAGGAAGACAGTTTTCTCCTAACTCTGTTGGCTCCTAAACTTAAAATAACAGGCTAAAGGAAGAAGCATGTTGTAAGATAACGACTGTGAAGTCTTTAAACACACAGCCAGGATTACATAAACTGAACCATGACTTTTAAGAAAGCTTCTGTGTTAGATTGGAAAAGATCATACTTGTAGCTGAATGAATGTTTTGGTTCATTTGGGTTGCTTTTTAAAAGCAACTTGACTTTTTGGTTGTTTTTTAATAAATAAAATTAAATAACATGGTCACAGTAAAACACTTTTCAAAACAAACACTAGATTAAAAGAATGAAGCCCACAGAATGAAGCATGTAGGAAGTACAGTTGTAGCAAGCAGAGATACATCCCTCAGCATACCTGCATAAACATGCACACTTTTAAGAGTAGGCTTATGCCTCAGAGAACTCATCTACTCTTCTTTTTTAGGCAGTTCTCTCACTGCTGTCATCAGACACAGTGCGATTGCTCTCACATGACAAGATAATGAAGCATCTTCCCAGAGCCAAGAACAAAGCTCCTTCTGGTCACAGCTCAGATTGATAGCGAATGTATTTGCTCCTCTTTTTTCACTCACCAGCCTTCAAATTGTCATTCCTTTGTCCTACTACCGTATTTTATTATTACATTTACTATATGATCAAGGTCTTACAAATCCAAGCTCATCTAGATTCCAAGCTGAAAAGCCCTTACTGGCTGCTGAAAAATTGAAGGGAATTTATAGGACAGCAGTGGCAGATACTTTGAAATATTCATAAAACAGTTTGTGTCATGTCCTGCTACAAAAGCTAGCACAGACTAAGGCACTCTCCCTCTGTGTGTAAAGTTCATTACCGCCACACAGGGGCCCCCTTGTAGCACATGGGAATCAAGCTGTCATAAAGTAAGTGAATATATCAATAGTTTCTGACATACCTATTTGTAGGCAGTTATTTAGAACTAAAGTGCAACTGTTTATATATTTTGCAGCACTTTTTCTTTCCTTTTTTTTTGATTATTAATACTGCCATAAAACAATTTTCTAATATTATATCTCTCTCCATATATTCAAAAAATAGATACCTCACTCACAATTTATCTCCCAACTAATTTTAACTCCTCCATTCCACACTCCTTAAATATGAAAATGCTGTTGAAACTTCAATGTCTCCAGAACAGAAGAGATTAATCTTGTGTCCTCTAAAACAAATTTCCTTACAAATGGTTGTGAGATTAATTTCATCTAAGTGCTTCTTATTACTATTTTTATCTGTTTCACAGTACCTTTCAAAAACTGCAGCATAAGACTTCAGTACCAACACAGAGCAAAAGAGTATGTTCAGTTGTTGAATTCTTTAAATGAGGTACATTTTTTAAAAGACTGGATGGCAAAAATCACTCACAGACAGAGGGAAAACATTTGCATATCCATGAGATCTGAATTAAAATGCTTAACAAGGTGGGGAGAGATGGGAGGCAAAGGGGAATAATTTCCAAGACTGTTTGGGAAGAAACTCTGGAACTTGACAAATGAATTTATAAAACAAAACAAAGCAGCAAGAGATCATGCTGGGTATTCAGTCAAGGAAAGAAATCTTATGTGGCCTCCTTGGAAGGAAGAAAGCAGAACTAGTAGGTTTTTGTTCTCCTGTAACTACAAAGCATGACAATTTTTTTGTCATGCTTTCTGAACTTTGAGGAGGAAGAGAAGACCACCAGGTAATTACCATACATTTACCCTACATTCACAGAGTAGCTGGCAGACCTTTTTTCAAAAGTTTTCATTTCAAATGGACGGGAGTGAAAGCTGTATGAAAAGCTGTACAGAGCAATTACAACAAAATCCTGGGCTTCTGAAGAGGCCACCTTTCCTCCCTTATTCCTACAGATCACACACTCTTTGTTCAGATAACCAAATATACATAAAGTGCTTGGTTTAACATTAATCCAAATAACATAAACATGGTATCCAGTAACAGCACAAAGATATCTCTGCAAAAAATACTCATGCACCTAAAGGGAAACAGGTTCCTTGACACACTGTCAAATCTAACAGAGCCAGTGACTTCCAGAGCTTGGGAACTCCGTTTGTGAAACACTGTATGTTCTGTTCTGTCTTCAGTGTGACATCTGATCAGATAGTAGCATCCAGGTCTTAAATGCATCTGATTTTGGTCAACAGCTTACACTCAATATCATAAATGAGATGGGATAAGCAAAGACCTTCGATTTTCCCATACCTCAGCACTATAAATTACAACTTGGGATTAACCAAGGCCAGTGGATGTCACTGCTACTCAGGTTGCCTTCACAATCTCCTTCCCATTCCAAGGGAAAGAGTCCTAGAAACAGTATGCAAATAAATACCTGGAGACCAGAGCAGAAGGGTGGAAAAAGATCCTGGAAGAGTCAAATACTGAAAGGCAAATTTGGGGTAGGATAGAGAGATACAAATTGCATCTGGCAGTTGGTAGCCAGGAAAAACAGGTGCTGCTGAACAGCACAGAAACAGTAGAATGCAAAAAAACCAGCAAAGTGATTCAGTTGCGCCAGTGAGTGTCAAAAGGGGAGCAAAAACATTAAGAAAACCAAATGTATCAATTCTAAGAAGGAAAACAAGGAGTGAAGATCTCAGTTGCTTACTCCACTCTTAAAGCTCTAGTTGGAATGAGGGACTCTCTCTGTGCTTGAGTGTCTATGAAAAACTTCACAGCACCTACAGCCAGTGCATAAATGTGTGTCCTGTCATGTTCTGCTTTAACACTGTGCCATGAAGACCAACCTTAATAATTTGCTTAGCAGTCTTTGTGAATTCAGGTTCCAGTGCTCAGTGTTATTATTTGCTGATTCATAAAAAATAAAAAAAGTCACACACATACAACTGTGTCTGAATGGTCATTAAAACCACATGACTTCTTTCACATACACAATTGACTTTTCTTCAGTTGAAAGAACATTTGACTACCACTGACCTCAACTCTTGTTGATGAAGTATTTTTGAACCTGCATGAAAAACCATTATTTGCCAGAAAGCAGACAGGACCAGCTCCACTCTGACATTTATCATCAGCAAGTAACTAAAAGGGCATCCACCCATGCCAGTTCACTTACACAGCTTTTCCCACCAATCCCCATACCTTCATGAAATTTTGGGGGGAGAAAAAATCCAGCTATTAGATTTTTTTGTGCATTTTGCCTGTTCAGTTCTGTGAAAGCAGTGAATGATGGGGCAAACACAATCTGCTACTAATATGGATCACGCAGTCTTCAGACACAGAAATTAAATGAGAACAAACAACATTTCTAAGACAACTTCTGCTCAGACTGCTCCAGTGCATAAGGACAAACTCCTCCTGCACAGTAGCCTTCAGAAATATATATGGAATTTACTTTATAAAGATATATCTTCATTATTTATAACTTTCAGGTAAGTTTTTAAGAGTTTTTCACACTTTGAATAACTTTGAATAAATTTTAAAAATTTATCAAATTTATCAAAATTCATCAAACATTTAAAAATTTTCAAGTGCTTCACAGTGCTCTGTGGAATCAAAAAGAAAAACTAGTGGCCAGACTTTTTTTTATATTTTCCTCTTTCATTAAAAAAAAAAAAATAGACGACTGTAAGTCTTACATTACCTAATGTCTTATTCTGAGCCACACTCAGAACAACCTCTCTTGGTGAGAGAAGCATTAAGGCTGACAATTTCTGCTCTGAAATTCACAGTGGGAAAAGCAAGCTTCTTGTTTCCAACTATCTTGTATTCCACCACTGCATGCTACAGTGCTTTATAGGCAAAGCCCTTCCCTGAAACAAACTGAAATATCAATCCCACGTAGGAATCTCAATTTCCCTCTGAGAAAAACTTCCCAGTTTTACTATAACATCTCACCAGAGCTCAGTATAATGTGTGTCTGGGGTTAACAGCACACCGTTTTAGCAATGAAATAAATTAAAATAAGCATCTCAAAGGCACAGGCCAAGAGGAAGCTGCCAGACTATTTTCAGTGGTGCCCAGTGACTGGACAAGGAGCAATAGCCATGAACTAAAACACAAGAAGTTCCACCTCCACATGTGGAAGGACTTCTTTACACTGAAGGTGGCAAAGCACAGGAACAGGCTGCCCAGAGAGGTCATGGGGTCTCTGTCTCTGGAAACATTCAAAACCCACCTGGACACGCTCCTGTGTCACCTGCTCTAGGTGACCCAGCCTTGGTAGGGGATTGGACTGGATGACCTCCAGAGGTCCCTTCCAACCTAATGATTCTGTGATTCTGTGGAACCAAGCACTCCTACTCCAAACGGGAAGACGTTCTGCAAGGGCAGACTACACAGGATGTCCAGGCTCACACACTGAGCATACCAGCCAGCAGATGTTTAATTGCTGATATGTTCTCTGTGCTTTAGTCTCCTGATTTTATGTATACAAATCAAAGGTTGGTAAAGAAAGACTGTAATCCAGATGACTATTGCCACATTTTACGGATGGCTTAATCCAGTCATCATCACTGGTAAAACTAATTCTGTAAAGTAATTTTTTAATATTTAAACTAGCTCCTAATAATGGTACTCACACACACACACATTTATCATATATAAAAACAGACAATACAAATAAAGGGCATTCCATTGCAATCACTTTCCAAGAAATTAAGAAATTATTTGTCAAAGACAGTTTCGTGAGAATGTTCTGTTAATTTCCTTACTTCTAATGCAGTTTTTCAGGCAGCAGGAAAAGACAAATGGCTTTCCAACTTCTATTATAAGTTATTTGGAAATGGTACGTAATTTCCTCTCATTTTAATGGGAATTATTGATTAATTATATACACCCTTAAGATCAGGTGTATCTCAAAGGCATTGATACCAAAACAGAAAGTTTGTTTCATGTTGAAGTATTTTGTTACATTTGTTATCTCTAGTAGATGCGAAAAATGCAGAAGTCAAGAAGATATAAAACCTTTGTACTAATTTCCTGTCCATGATTAAGTTTTTTTAAAGGAGGCTGGACTATTTGGGCTACTTTTACAAGTGCTTTTTTTCCATTCTACTTGATCATAACTATGACTCTTTTGGCCTATGATTCAACAACTAAAGCTGGAGTCTACACTTTGTGTCTGGCAAAGCTCTTGTTGAAACCATAACCCTGATTTAATGCAGTCTGCAGGTTCAGGCCCTCCAAAGCTTCAGAGTGCTCAAGACAGAACTCTTGGCAAAACCAAGACTGACAGACCTGATTTAACTTAGCCACTCTACACAATGTTGTCCTCAAAACCAATTCACAAAGTACAGCCAGGCAAATTGCCTGAATTGAAATATGAATCATGACTTCTAACAACAGCAGTTCATTTTCATTTGGGTACTATAAATGCCAAGAGAACTGCTTTTCTAAGTGCTCATTTTGTTTTATGTCACATGTTTTATATTCACAGGGAATGCTCAAGATGTCAAGTAGGGCAAGAGAGGTATCACACAGTAATTCTGTGTAAAGTGAAGTGGTAGCAGTCAAGGACACACTTCTAGTCCTTTTGAAGAACATGAGGATGTTACAAAGCTAAATGAACACTATCATCTGCAAAAGACAGCATCACTACTTAAGAACAAGAGATGAACAGCTGCAGAACTATCTTGTGACACCTCTTTCTTAGGATGCAGAAGAACACTAAGGAGCATAACAGTCATAGTCCAAAACATCTGTTATTTTTTTGCTATTATTGAAATGTCTGTTTCCAAGCCCACAGCAGGGCAACAACTTCATTACAGGTCCCCCTTCTCTGGACTCAATTAAGAAAATAATTCTGTACTGAAATTCAGACAACTAGATCTAGGCTGTATAGGCAACCACAAACATTATTTTGGTCATTATGAGAAAAGAAAAGAAAAAAAAAACAAGGAGAAAAAGGGGTTTGAATTCCATTTCCATTACTTTCATTGCAGTGCACTTTACAGTATTAGATCCACAAGAAAATACTATTAAATGCCTGCTGCCTCTCTGGTGACACTCCATGGGCTTTTAAAGCTGAAGGTTCTCAGTGTAGCAATGAACTTCCAGTTGCTTTGGTCCCATTCTGTTTGAGGTAAAAAGCCAGGCAGTTATAGAAAGATCTGTGGCATCCACTAGAAGCTGCTGTATGGATAATACTCTCTTCCATAACTGTTTCATCCAAAAGTACCGCCATGTTCCCTACATCATACATTAAAAGGGGATTTCTTGCCTTCCTCCTTCCTCTTCTTTCTACCTTCAAAACAGCAGTGACAAACTATTTAAATTGCACAGCAATTCACATCAACTTCCTACAGTAATTTTTACCTTTGCATATGTATGTAATATTCTCCCATGACTGATCTATTGTGCATTCTGAAAAATTCTTGTCTCCACTGAAATAATATCCTTCTTTACACCCATAGTACACTCTGCTCCGTAGAGTGGTAGAGTTATTCCAGGTCATTGTTGTGTGTGGAATCAGCAAAGGTTTGCCACAGTCTATTTCTGGAACAGAGAAAAACAGGAAAACAAAACCTGTAAAAGAGAGCAGGTAAGGCATATCAAAGTGTTTAAGATGGAGGGATGAACTGTCCCAGCAAGTAATTACAGTTCACTTTTTCTCACTTCTTAGTGACTTGTAGAACCCAGGCCAGTTCATCAGAACACAAAATTTCGTGACCGGAGACTTTCTAGCGGGGTAGGGCATTTATCCTACAAGATGAACCATAAAATAAAATAAAGTGTCCTGATTAGAAATGGAGAGCAAGGATTTCTAAGAAAATGTTTAAAAATAGATCTGTCTTCCCACAATACTCTCTTATTTCCCACATGCTATTTATTCCTTTATTTTACCTATCATTAGTAACAGTAGATATGAAAAAAGACACATGGTCCAAGGAGTGAAATTAAAGAATAGCATCAAGAAGGTCATGTTCCTTCGTCAGTGGATTTAATTCAAGCTTTGAAAAAAAGAAGCTGCTACACACAAGCAGAAGGAGAACTTCAGAAGGAAAATCTGAAGGACTATTCAAACCACCTTAGAGATAATTAGAAATTTGGGATAATGAATTTATAAATTAATTTATTTGGTCAGTTTTCAGGGGCTTCATAATAAAATTAGGGAACAAAAAGAATAAAAGTGAAGATAAAATAAATTGAACAATATTGTGTAGTTTAGGGTTAAAATTTGCTTTTACATCCACAGTGGACATTATAACCCAGTAAAAGATTCTGCATCACTTCAGTTACAAGAAGCAAACAGTGTAAGAAGTAAAATCTTACCTTCACTAAAGATTATATGCAGAAAACAAGTGCTTTTAAAACCATTTAATAATCTTAAGTGATTCTGAAATTCTACTCAAAAAAAAAAAAGAGAGAGCAAAGAAGTAAAAACCAAAGCTTATAGAATCATGATCTTTTTACAAGCTTTAAAGGAAAAATGAAACATTATGTGCTGCAATGGGCAATACTTCTACTTCCACCACCATGACTACCTTTAATTTTCATATCCTGATGTGTATGAATGTATGTATCTATTGTAAGTCATCAGAACAAACTTCAGAATAACTAACTCACATGTAAAGCATATGCTTAACTTACAGAAGAACAGTGTGTGATGAGATACAAAAACTCCTGCTGCTTAGTTCAAGCTATCTGCCCAAGGCCATTCTGTAAGCAGACTGAACTGCAGCATGTTTCTGTGTATCACTGCAAACCTTCTCATTAGATTCATAAGTCAGACCTAGAATATTAAAGAAGACTCTAAAAGTACAGAGTGGTTTTAACTTAGATTTTATTGCATTAAGCAGAAGACCTGTTCCTACTGGATCAAGCTGAAGAGATATTAATCGTTCAACAAATGGAAAAGTGAAGCTGTGCCCATGTGAAAACTGACTAAAGAATGTAATTATTCTGAGGCCTCTTAATTAATAATATGAGCTCAGGTTAAAACAACACTTCAAATTTTGCTAGGTAAAATACTTTTTAAAAAAACCTCTGTGATTCATCTTATCGAGGAACTCTTTAGGCTACAATCTCCCAAACCATAGTAATATAAGGGATTTGACTCATCTGAAATACCAACAGCAATCATGCTTGAGCAATCATAGTTTGCAGCTTGAAACTTTCTGAGTACCACAATACTGAGGGGATGCTAATGACAAGCTAGCAGTTCAGTTTCTGTGTAGCGGCTTCAACCACAGAGTAGATACTGAACTAGAAAAATGTCAACAATTAAGGCTGAATTTTCATCTCCTGATGCCCAACATGCATTGGGATTATGTTCTTAGAATGTTAACTTTTAACAATTTATTGCAACTTTATTCGCAACACAGAATAAAAATAAACCTTGTAATATATGTTTTTGTTTTGGGACTGAACTTCCCATGCCAGAAAACTGTATGAACTGAATGCCCACAGAAGAAAACTGCTATTTATTACAGTGGCTGAAACAGTATCTACGCTAAATAAATCTGAAGGCAGATTTTATTTACCTTTGCACACCAAATCAGGACCATCCCACTGTCCTTTGGCATTACAGACTGCAGTCCAATTCCCGCTTGCAATCAAGTAACCAGGAAGACAACTGTAAGTAACTTCACTTCTGTATGTGGTCCCACTTACAAATGCTGGACTTGCATTCAAAACAGAAGGTGGAACCCCACAGTCCACACCTAGGGAGACGAAGGAAGAGGAAGATAACCTTGTTAGTCAACCAGCAGGAGTAATGACAGCTGCACTCCCACAAGGGAGTTTACCCTTACCTTTACCAACTAACCCTCTTCTCCTGCAGTAACCCAACACTCCCTGATGTCCTCTGCAGCATTCCCACTATGACTGCCAGTGCTGTAGCTACTCCAGATCGGCTTCCAAATAAAATGACATCATCTTTTCTGCCTTTCTTTCTGAATGGTATGCTAACTGGGTGACTCCTTCCTTAGTCTAGCTGCCAGTATACAGAAGACTTCCTGGTTTTCTTTTATATCTGTAAAGATTCCCCTGTTTCTACAAGCATGATTACACATGGTAAGCTGGTTTTATACAATTTACAGGGAGCAACAACTCAGAGGGAGGCAGATGATCAGAAACTGCCTTTAGAAAGCAAAATTTTAAGAACTGTTCAAAGACCATAAAAATGCAAAACCATAGAAAAGGTTACAACATACCAATACAACTTTCTGCTAAGGCAAGAGTCTACATGATGTTCAGAATGCGCTATAATAGTTGCTGTATTCAAAAATATGCCGAGTTGTCATTAGCAAATGCAAAAAACAAAGTCAAGTAGCACCCAGAAAAAAAATTATTTAAAAGTACCTTTAATGGTGTTAAAAAAAAAAATCAGACTTGCTGGTTTTACAAAAAGAGAAGTCCTAATTTAAATCCAGGAAAAGAGCTTGTAATACAAAGGGGAAATAAGTTTGTCATTTTAGACTTATGAGCTGTTTCTTTGTGTATCATGTATTTTATTTCAGTTAACCATAAGAGATGTGCCAGAAACTCTGAACTGACCTACTTGTTTGACTGCAGAAATTAAAAAATCACATGAAAAAGATAGTTATGAAAAAATATTAACAAAAAAATAAATGTACCAACAACTCACAAGGATTGTATTCCACAATCTTTCTTTAGGGACCACTTGAAAGTTTGGGCACTCCCTTTTTGTTTTAAAATTCATTGTTCTTTTATTTATTTATTGGAAAAAATGTTATTTCTATTTTTTTTATTTCTGATGTCAGTAATTTAGTATTAAATTGTTTATCTTTTCTTTCTTTCCAATTTTCTGGTGATATTTAATATTTTCCTTTTCCCAGCCACATTGGTTCAGCACCCTTATTTTAATTTATTCACTTCCCATAGACACACAGAGAAACATTACATTTCTATTCATTCTCAAAGAACAAAAAAAAAAAAAAAGAAAAAGGGAAAGATTACAAACTACAAAAGAGGGCTTTTGTAGTTTGAAAGAAACAAACTCTCCTTACTAAGTGACAACTTTCAGGATGACAATTCTCCCCTGCAGAATTGCTATACACAGTACAGCTTCTGTTAGCTAGCACTTCAAGTGCAATTAATCAACATGCAGATTTTCCAGCTACTCACAGGAACACAAAATCAATCCTGCACAAAATCCAATCCTACTGTAAGAGGTAGTATTTTGACAGAATGGGCAATTAGACCACGAAAGCAAGTGGAAGTTTTAAAGATGGTCACAGGAAACCTAATGCCTTAGAGATGTGAAAGTGTTTGCTCATGCAAAAATGCTCTTAAATTCATGAAGGGCACCCAGAGATAAATAGAGCTGTGATGCCTCCCTTCTGCATTTACATGAACCTTCAGAAAAAAATTCACAAGGTGCCAGAAAAATTGGTCTTTTCATGAGAGGTCACTGATAATTTCCGACTCAGTGGCCTATCCCATGAAATGCTATGGAAATCTAATTGTTTTCTAGGCCTCAGTTCACAGGCAAGACACATCTATAAAACTGTATGGACCAGCATTGAAAATATCACTACACTAACAAGAAGAGATGGACAATAACCTGTTCTATTCTTTTTTTTTTTTTGTAAATAGCCAGATCTTGAAAAAACTATCCTTCAGACTGAAAAAACAGACTACCAAATCCACAAACACACTTCCCATACATAAACCCCCTTAATGAAGAATTTTAAGAATATTTTAGACTCTCTTCACCTTCACAGCTTAGAGTGGCAGGCTCCCAAGTTTCATTTGCAGTGCAGTATGAGAATTTGCCCTCGTTGCTGTAAAACCCTTCTTGACATTCATAATGAACCGTACTTCCTGGTAGCAAGCTGTAGTTCCCCACAATGTAGCCATGTGTCATTTCAGGGGGGGAACCACATCCAATTTCTGCAAAGAGACTGGGTTAAAAGATCTCACAGTACAAAAATCACAACACTTGAACGCTTTAAAACGAGCTGAACTAGATGGGCACAAAATATACCTGATCTGATGAATCTGAGAAGTTGCCAAAAGGGTAGATGATAAGCTGAAGAGCAGTCCTGCCCACATTTAGAAGAGCACAGGGAATGAGTTATTGAGCTACATCTTTACTAATATACAGCTGGAGCCATTCACAACACCAAAGAGGTGACACTGCAGTGTGATGGTGCTTGGCATGTGCCACTCTCGTTACAGCAATGGCTGAATGATACTTTAACATCAGAGGAAAATTTCAGGCCCCAGTGCACAGCTTTATTTCCCTATGCATGGAAAAAGTGAGGCACTGTGGATAAGCAGAAATGAAATGGTCTGCCCCTCATGAATTTTCCTTCATCTCACTGAACCAGCTTGCACATGAAAGCCACATTCCTTTGGCACATCTGCTTGACAGGGATCCCTTGTCCAACTCCACAACACAGTCAGTACAGACAGGCTACCACAGAATATGAGGAGGAAAGTCAATGAGATAAGCAGGGTTATCAGCAATTTTGGAAAACAAAGCAGAGCACTCCATTCAGGAAAACTAAGAAATTACAGGCAGTGAGCTTTACTGATGGTTCTGGCAATAATTCAGAAATAAAGGCTGGATATAATCTAGGCAGCTTCTTCCATCTGGGACGCCTGGGTTCATTACATACTCTGACATCTACAGCTTACCCTGCTAGCAATTTGCATCTGTGAAAACCTACACTAAAGAGGAGTTTTCTAATTGGAAACTTGGTTTTGGTTGGGCTTTTTTTTGTAACGGCAAGAAAAAGAGAACAGTTTATTCATGCAGGGGGCACAGTATGTAGTAAATAGCTAAACTGTTATTTTTTTATTCCTTTCCCCTAGGCTTGCTTCATTCAGCTAACCTCTCTTACCAGCTACTTAGTCCCTTCCCTTTCCCTTCATGTGGTGTGATTATATAAAAAAGTGAATTACACTATACTTCCTTTCTATTCAGAAACTAACTACATTATGTTCATGGCATTATTAAGCTTCTCTGATCCTTTACACCTTAAGCACTATAAGAACCTGTAGGAATCATATCTGATGTTGACTCTATAATCCAGACATCACTGAAACAAACTGAACCCAAGAAGAAGAAAAAAAATATACAGCTAGCAAAGTCCAGAGATAAAGCTTCTACCTTTCAGACTTAAAAGCACAGTCAAGAGCACCTACTACTGTGTCACATAACAACTGATTTTCTCTGCTAGCAAAAACAGCATCCAAAGACTCTCACCTTTGCACAAAATTCCACTTCCATCTGGATGAAACGAATGCTCTCCATTTTCTAATTTGTAACCATCATTGCAGTAGCACTTGTAGCTTCCTTCAGTGTTCACGCATCTTGCATTGTGACCACACAGGCCAGACTCCTCACATTCATCTATATCTAAAAATTCAGAAATAAATACATGCAATTCATAATAGGGTTTTTTAAAATTAACTAATTAATATAGGGCCCAAGCTTTACTCTTCCATGAAGAGTTCTACATGGCTTCTGATGGCTCTTCTGGTAAAGCAAAGGAGCTTATAATGTTTGGTCTTTAATCACCTGGAAAGAGGATTCTTTCAGTTTTGTAGCTAACTATCTTTTGAATGATCTCTGGTTTACTTGACAAAGAATTCCCAATGCTATCTCCTTTCACAACAACCCCAGAAAAACGCTGTGTCTACATATCTTGATTAGCTGCAACACTTTTGTTACTGTAACAAGGAACTGGCTAATATTCTACACTAAACACAAATATGACATTCTGGGGGATTTCAAGTATAATTTTCATTAATCTAGCTCCTTCTTATTCTGGAAAGATCACTGTTTGGATGTGACTCTGAAGCAATGATTTGTAACACAGCAGAGAATTCAAAATAGAACCAATTCACAGCTGTTAGGAACCTGGATGTCAAATAAGTGTTTGCATCCCCAACAGAAAGTGCTCTGATATGGTGTTAGAAAGTAAGTTCTACAGTGATGGGAAAGACTGGTAAAGAATTAAGTTCTGGATTCATCATGCTCAAGATTCTTTGTGATGTCTACCTGTACAGTTTGTGCCATCATTGGGAATAAATGTCTTGTTGTTGTTGGAGGCTCGGTATCCATGAAGGCAAACACAATAAAAACTTCCATGTGTATTATGACACAGTGTATGATTTCCACAGATCTTGCTGGCTCCAATCTGGCATTCATCTTTATCTGTCAATGTATTTAAAACAAATCAGATTAAGAAAAGTGGAATATCCTCCCTTTCTCACTCTTTCTTGTGTAACCAGACTTCTTATTGATTTTCTCTGTAAATTATTTGGGAAGTAAACACTGCTAGTGAGATGAAATATTCAGACCATCAGAGGCTGTCATGCCTGGATGAACAGTTTCATGACACAGCTCAAGCTGTTTTAAGAGTCTAAGAGCTGGTGAAACCAGAGGACCCTGCTCTCTGCTTCTGCTCTTCCTTTTGCATGCACTGACTGCAGCACTTAATGGAACACTTGAGTGTGGGTAATCCCAAGCAGCCCTGAAAGCCAGCTGTGTTCTGGTTTGCTCCAAAAGCAGAGTGGCCAGCAGGTCGAGGGAGGTGATTCTACCTCTCTACTCCACTCTGGTGAGACCCCACCTGGAGTGCTGTGTCTAGTTCTGACTTCCCCAACATAAGGACATCAACCTGATGGAGAGAGTCCAGAGCAGACCACGAAGATGATTAGAGGACTGGAGCACCTTTCCTACAAGGAAAGGCTGAAAGTGCTGGGAGCTGTTCAACCTGGAGAAGAGAAGGCTCTGAGGAGTCCTTATGGTGGACTTCTAGTACCTAAAAGGGACCTGCAGGAAAGCTGAAAAGGGACTTTTTACAAGGTCCTGTAGTCATAGGACAAGGGGAATGGCTTGAAGCGGAGAGAAGGTGGGTTTAGATTGGATATGAAGAGGGAATTCTTTGCTGTAAGGGTGGTGAGGGAGTGGCACATGGTATCCAGAGAAGCAACCTGGTCTAGTGAAAGGTATCCCTGCCCAAGGCAGAGGGATTGGAACTGGGTGACCCTCAAGGTCCCTTCCAACTTTAACCATTCTAAGACTCTATGTTTCTCCTACAGTAAGGAGATAACTGAACTCTGTGCAGGATCCAGCAGCTGCCAATGCTTTGTGAAGGAAGGGATGGAGTGAAAGATCAGTAGTGGAGGACCGTCCCCTTTGAGCAGTGGTAAGCTATTACACACACTCAGACACAGCATTTGACACGGTTCTTTGATTCACATATTGATTTGTCATGTATGAGATAGTCTCAGAAGGACACTATCAGCAACAGTAACAAAACAAAGCTGAACAACACTTCTCGTGTAGCAATCTTTTGGTAATGAAAAACAATCCACACATATCCTATGCTTGGGAAGATCTGCCTAGAAATGACAAAACTTTTAGCACGTTTCGAAGAATTCATTAACAGAAGAATTCATCAATATTACTTGAGAAAGAGCATTTTAGGAATGTACTGAGTTTCTTGCCACTTAATTCACAGGCAGCCTACCTTGACAGTGGGTTCTTCCATTGCCTACAAATCCATAGTTGCAGATGCAAACACTTTTTCCTTCAATTTGATGACATGTTGCATGAACATGGCAAGTTGCACAGACATCTGGAACTGATCTGTTCACAATTGCTTTAAGGACAAAAAGACATAATTAGTTTGTGGGGGGTTTTTTGTTTGTTTGTTTGTATGTTTGTTTTTAGAGGACCTTAAGGGTGGCCTGGGTAACTGGCACAGAATTTAAAGTGGAGATAAAATTAGAACACATAGAATAGACTCCTATCTTCTCCCACCTCATTTTCAAACTTGCTGGAAAACAACAGCCATAGTATTCAAAGACTAAAGATGAAAAATAAACAGAAAGAATTAAACAAAATAACTACACTGAACATTTTTGTCCATCCATCTCTTCTGTGACAATAAGTTAAAGGGCTTTTCAACAGCCAGTAAGAATTACAAGGTATATAATAAATAGGTCTCTTCAATATTATTAATACTTTCTTCATAATAATTTGTTTCCCTTTTCTCTTGATTTCTGTTTCCTCTGGGGGTTTTGTGTTGGTTTTTTTTTTTTCTTATTATTTACACACAGATATTTTGGCTGCTTATCATACTATTTGAATCATGTGTCATGAACATGTATATGGTATAAATGTTATTCATAAAAACGAGATTGAGAATGCTGCCAGGAGTAAAATTACTTAATGTAATTTTAATTAAATAATTTTAGAATTAATTTAGTCAAATTAATTTTAGAAATTAATTTTACTTTAAAAGCGGTTTAGCAGCATACAACACACAACCTAATTTACTGTAATTTGATGGAACTAGAAATATACATGAAATCAGAATAAAATATAAACTTACTCTCTTCTTTGGTTTCATGTATTCATGGTATTATATTCACTTTTGTCCATTTTTTTGCAAGCTCTTTTTGTTATCTTCACACATGCACTCACTTTCCAAATGATAAACCTCAGAATGGACTGTTTTAATTTAGATAAAGCATGCACATGCTTACACATTTTTGCATTTTAAAAGAAAGAACTAACACTGCACGAGCAGATGTCTCATGATGCTTGACACAGAAATAAGAAATTCTTTACTCTTCTAAGGCAGCTGAAATTGGTAAGAATAAAAACCTCACTGCATACATAGCAGTGACAAAATTTTGGCTACCTTACAAGGTGTCTCAATACATAACTGTACGTAACTGGACGGAGAAGGCATCTGAACACTTTTAGCTTCTAGCTTATCACTGTGATAAAACTGTCCTTCCACATGCACAGGGTTTGTTTTACTCACAGTGCATTTCTGTGCCTTAAGACTTGTGTGAAGCATCACAGATTCCTGCTCCTAATTACCCATGCTCTTATATGTCTGTGTTTCTGATAATAAAACAAAAACTGTCAGCATGCAGTGGAAGCCAGCATAGATCAGAAAATTAGACTGACAGCCACGGTAAGAACTTTCTTATGATACCTCAATGTTCTGATAAAACATGGGAGTATCCTCCTCAGATTGCTGCTCCAGGAGATAAAAAACATGTGTCCACTCTGTGTGCCCCTTTACTACTTCACGACTTATTTCTCCATCGCAATACACATTTTATCACCCCAGCCCTACAGTCACCTCACGGTTTCGGTCCTACCGATGCGTTACTCAGGAACAGCTCCTGTCCTGGCCAGGCCCTCTCAGCCAGGCAGGTCGCGGCCACCACAGCCCTCATCGAGCGGCGAGGAGACGCTCCAGCCAGTGCAAAGCACGACACCCACTATAGGGTTGCTCCACCACTAGCACGGACTGCCTTTGCCATCACCACCAAGGGATGCTCTGCCACCGCCACGGGCTTCCTCCAACACCACTACCAAGAGATGCTTCGCCACCACCGCCGGGCCCTTGACGCCTCGGTGGGGCTGCGGCCACCTCCTGCCCCCAGTCCTCCCACCGCCCCCACCCCCGCGGCCCGGGACGAGGGAGCGGAGCCGGCTCGGGCGGTCCCGGCCGCACTTACCCCGCCGCAGCCCCGCGCACGGCGGCACCAGCAGCAGCAGCAGCAGCGGCGGCAGCAGGAGCAGCCTCTGGGCCCGGCCGTCCCCCGAGCTCATGTCCCCGCCGCCGCCGCGCCCCTCGGTGCTGCAGGGCCCCGGCGCCTCTGCATCGTCCCCGCGGGGCGGACAGAGGGAGCGCAGCCCGAGGGCAGGGGAAGGGAGGGGAAGGGAGGGGAAGGGAGGGGAGGGGAAGGGAGGGGAAGGGAGGGGAAGGGAGGGGAGGGGAAGGGAGGGGAGGGGAAGGGAGGGGAAGGGAGGGCAGGGCAGGGCAGGGCAGGGCAGGGCAGAGCCCAGCCCGCGGCCGGGGCGGAGGGCGCCTGGCGCTGCCCCCCCGGCGGGCGGGGCACCCTTATCTGCGCCGCCGAGCCCTGGGCCCCCCGGGTTTTAACACTCTGAGAGGCCTCTTTCCTCCCCCGGCCCCACTTTCCTTCCCCGAGACGCCGCCTCAGTCCGGCCGGGCGGGTGGCCGAGCTGATAAGGGCAGATGCCGTCCATAGCAAGGGGGCGGGGGGAGAAGCGGAGGACAGGGTTATTTATGATTCCCGGGAAGGACGACTGGAGAGACACACCAGTTGGTATGTGGGAAAGGAAAACAGGAGTGTGCTGCTCCCCGGTCGCCGGCGGCAAACGGGACCGGGCAGCACGTCGGGTGGTGTCGATGCCGTCGAACAGAGGCGATCGCCGGCTGTTCCTGGGGCTGGGAGCGCCCGGCATGCCCCGCTGCCATCGGGAGGGAGTCGCACCTGATCCCGCCCGGCACCGCCTTTGCGACGGCACCAAGAGTTGGCGCATCGGGTGTACGATCCTTTCAGGCGTTCACCGACAGCCCTTGATGCTTTGTCACTCACTACAGGCCTTCGCCGCGGTACAGATGAATCCCAAAACCTCATTTGCAGGCAGCACCAGTAGCGCTGGTAGCAGGAGCGCTGCCTGAAAAGCAGTAAAATATTCCTATTTTACTCATTCGTGTCTCTGAGCCTGAATTTTAGAAAGAGGAGTGCCAAGGCAATAAATGGGAGAAGTCAAACACAAAGGTAGAATTAGGCATATTTGGTAGCTCTAACGAGATTCCTGAGGAAGTTTTGCTCGTATGAGATGTTGTTTTTAACATCCCTACACAGCCAAGTCCTCCATCACAACTGCATCTGGTGTAACATGATGTTTTACAGCTGTGTTATATAACAACAAAGATGAAATAATCTGTGTCTAATTTCAATGGATGCAAACCCAGTTTCATTAAACTATCAGCTTTATTGATTTATTTAGGTAAGTTGGTCTCTTCCAGTCTTTTTTTAATTACTATTCTGCCCACTTAAGCAGGTATGCATTTTCAACCAGCTTCTGCTACCCTTATTCATCCCAACCACATTCTTCAGCAGCAGTCAGTTACCTTGCAAGTGACTCTGTTTTTGGAAAACAGACTACAGATGTCAGAACTGCATATTTCTGCCTTAAATTACTGAAACTGGAGGCATGCATGTTCAGTGGTGGCAAGTACCTTAGCATTATAAGGAATGGTTCAGAGAGGAATTGTTCTGCACAACATATTAAAATGATTTGGAAACATATTTTTCCTCTTCCTTGGCAGTTCATGAAGTAGCAGACCCACTAATCACTGCAATTTCTACTGTTCCCATCATAAAAAGTAGTGGAAGCAACTTTTCATAATTATAAACAGCTCATGCAACAAAGAGGAAAATACTTTTGGCAGCATGCCTGAAGAAATACGTTAAATTTATAAAGAGCACAAGTTAAAAAGTGTAACAGATATTCTTTAAAGAAAGTAACAAGGAGGTATAGCACTAGCAAAAAGTACAGGACCTAGACTGGAACAAACCTCCTTGCTTTATTCAGTCTGTTAGGTCTCAACAGAAAATTAATTGCTGTTTAAGACATAGTTCAGAATCAAATAATTAAACTACACACAAAGGCTACTTTAAATTAAATATATATTGTTTGCATATCTAAATTCAATGCACAATCATAAGTGTCACTGTTAAACCTAAAAGAAATTTAGTTTCTAATTACAGTGTTTCCTTTCTCTCTAACATTAAATTGCCCAGAGGGCATTTGTACCCTCTGGGTATTTGCTTCCATGTCTCTTCTTTTTGATAGGAAAATAATTGTGATGGTCAAAGTAGTTGAATTCATCTAGAGATGTTTGGAAGTTTCCCGTGCATTTTTTCCTTGCAACTGTCTAAATGGAGATAACTGAAAATCAGAAAGCCAAGCTGGATCAAACATCTCTCCAGCCACCTGTATTCATTCAGTCTCCTTTGCAGACAGTTGAATGTCACTGTGTCATCTAAATCCCATTTTTTTTCTTAAGGATATTTGGCAGAAATTACACTACTTATTCTGACATACAAAGAAAAATATTTGATACGAATGGCTCTTTCAACAAGCAGATTTTCAAAAACACAGCAAGCATCACCTAGAGTAAATAAATGTATTCCATCCTTGTTAACAGATCACTCAGCTATTCATAATGCAGTTGCATTCTCAAACAGCTTGCTATCAAGCACTTCCTTTCAGCTGGCAATGAAAAGGGTAACTGCAGCTTGATGGAAGATTCCTTCTATCTCTGTTGCCTATTTAAAATGAATCAGATTAATAACTGGTTTCTGGTTATCCACTTAATTCCCAAAATAAGAAACAGCAATTGTTGAAGGAGAAATAAGTGAAAAAAATTGGCTGATCCTCTTCAGTTTCTTCTGAAAATGCTTCAGTAAATATTGTGCAGAAGAAAAACAGTCTCATGTATGAATTTTTCTACAAAAGAAATATTACCGCTCAAGTTGCTTTCAGCATTTCTGTCTGTGTTCTCAGGTGTGCCTATGCCACTGTCTCAACTCCTGGCAAATGAAGTCAAGACAAAAAAATAAATGAGATTTCTTCAAAAGCAGAATTTGAACTTCAAATATGGAATGCTTCTATAAAATTTCCCTGGAGGATAGGCCTCAGAGCATGCTGTATACATCTCATAGCAAGAGCATGAGATAAAGCCTGCTGACAGTTGCTGCTAATCAGAGAAGCAGTTCTACAGAGCAAAAGGGCTGCTATCTGTGGGTTTTAGCATAGGAGTAAGAGACCAAATGGAGCTTTGCCATAAACCCACTGTGAGCTTTGATAAGATAACCCCTTTCTGCCTCTCTTCACCTTTCCCTCCCACCTAGTTTTGAAACTGGGATAGTATTCCTATATGGGTTGAGGCTTAATATAATCTGAGATGATGCAATATAAACTCTGATAGCAGCTTTGGTGCCACTACACTTTGCCCCAATTTTTAATGCACTAGGATTTAGCGTCAACCAGTTTATTGGACAGCATTCTAATGTTGCTAGATCTTGGAATATTGTTCAAGAAGATTGCTGAATAGCCCTTGCTTCTGATTGTTTCCTGCTCTGTCACTGAGGGCTGTGCTAAAGGCAATAGTTATGAGGAGAGAGGCACAAAGGAAAAGTACAGAAAAAAAAGGAGTAACAGCACTCTTTTCATATATTATAAAAATAATAAAAAATAAAGTACTTTTGTGGTTTTCTTAACTCCCAGTATATGAACAGATATCTTTTCCTTTTTGATCCTAAAGTATCTGTTAAAATCTGAAGAGAAAGAACTGGGCAACAAGCTTAATGCTTCCTTCTCTGCCAGGCTCCACAAGCTCATCCACAGGGGGGTTGGTCTTACTATTGCAGCTGCACAAAATTTAGTAGCAACCTGTAGATCAGGCAAAAATGAATGATAATTTATTTGGTGATTACAGGAAGAAAACTAAATCACACTGATTGCAGTATTATTCTTGTATTACACTACTCTCACCACTAGCTTTTCCTATTTTTATGGGCAAGATGAGTCTAAAGTGCTACAATTATTAAACAGGAAATATGGCAACTTGTCAATTTATATTATCCATGAATATGAAAAATTTCATACATGTGTCTTATGAGAAGAAAAACCCAAATATTGTTTCCTGGACATGTGGCCTGAACACACTCCTGTGCAACTTGCTCTTGGTGATCCTGCTTTAGCAGGGAGGTTGAACCAGATGATCTCCAGAGGCCAATTTCAACCCCAGCCATTCTGTGGTTCTGTTACTAGAGATTATAAACCAAATCTCTTCTCCTCAAGCTGTATAATCAGGTGGGGATTCTTTTGCTATGGCTTCCTTCTTTACAGACCAACTGCATTTTGTCCCCTGTCAATCTCGTATTTGAATCAACATTCTGTAGTGGGAAAGAGGAGAATAATCTAACAACCAAACCTTTCAGAGTAAATACCTTGGCCTTCACTTGCTGAGTTGTTCTGGAAGCAATTAAGCTTTCACATGCTGTTTATCCAGTTTTAAGTAACTGTTTTTATGTCAATTAGAAAGCACCCCAAATTACTGTGGAACACAATTTCAGCAGAATGAGTTGGATTTCGGATTCATAACATAATGCATTCATTTTTGGCATACAAAATGAGAGTGATTTTGTTTGGTTACAAAACCAGCACAAGCTCTGCTCTTTGATCTTGCAAAATTAAATTAGGTGTAACTCTATTATTTCTAAAT
Source organism: Pyrocephalus nanus (assembly GCA_038380795.1). NCBI lineage: Eukaryota > Metazoa > Chordata > Aves > Passeriformes > Tyrannidae > Pyrocephalus > Pyrocephalus nanus. The sequence continues at coordinate 60,270,406 of CM076263.1, read as the reverse complement.
TTACTGGCAATCAAGGAGAAAGACACCCTGAGTGATGTCATTCTTATGCCGTCATTAATTGTAATAAAGGTTTAGACTGACATTCCTAGTGAAGTAAAAGGTCACCTAGTCTTTTTTTTCCTCATTCTAATTGCAAAGTTGATAGCCCTCTTTAACTTCAAATAATTTCTGCAAGAAATCAAGTTTGTCTTACAATTACAGAATGATGGAATGGGTAAGGCTGGAAGTGACCACCGACGGGTACATCTGGTCCAACTTCGCTGCTCCAGCAGGGTCATCCTAGAGCACACAGCACAGGATTCCATCCAGACTGTTCTTGAATATCTCCAGTGAGGGAAAGTCCACAACCTCCCTGGGCAGCCTGTTCCAGTATAGCACAGTCACTCGCACAGTGAAGTTCTTTTTCATTCTGGTGGAACTTAGGAAGTTACTGCACCATTTCTGCCCATTGCCTTGTCCTATTGCTTGACACCACCGAGAAGAGCCTGGGTTTATTCTCTTGACACCCTCCCTGCAGATACTTAGAAACATTAAGAGGTCCCCTCTAAGTTGTCTCTTTTGAGGTTGAACAGGCCCAGTTCCCTCAGCCTTTCCTCACAAGAGAGATATTCCAGTCATTTTATCATCTTTGTTGCCCTCCACTGGACCCACTCCAGGAGCTTCATGTCCCTCTTGTCCTGAGTAGCCCAGAGTGGGACACAGCACTGCAGGTGAGGCCTCACCAGGGCTGAGCAGAGGGGCAGGATCACCTGCCCCAACTTGCTGTCAATGCTCTTCCTAATACACCCCAGGATGCCATTGGTCTGCTTGGCCACATGGACACACTGCTGGCTTGTGAACTTTCTATACACCAGAAGAACCTGAGATTCAAATAATGTAGGTCTGTGAGAAATAAATGATGACTGATTGTTTAGTCCTGCACTAGGGTGAGAATGTTTTTCTTACTATGTACTACATCAACCCACTGTCTAATTACAATTACAAATTTTTTTATTTCAGACCCATTTGATGTACAACCAGATGCACACCAGAGAGTGTTCTAAAGATTGGCTGAATGTACAATCCCATCATTTGGAGAGTAAGTGAGAAGATACATTAATGTAAGTTTAGCAGTGTGGCCATTTACATTGGGTCCTAGACTTTGAAATGGACAAAATCAAGATTAGTCAGCAGGATTTCTCAACTTACATTCAGCATCTTAATCAAACCCATTGTTTCTAGGCAATTAATCTGCAAAGTTATCAGCAATTTTCTCGTTAGATTTCATGAGAGAGTAAGGGAGTAAGATATCCCAGGCAAGACAGGATACATAACATCTTCTGGTCAGACCCTTCAAAAATAATCTCTTCCTTATCTATTTTCCTGCTGATGATTTGCAACAATGACTGTGAAAATATTTTTGAAGGACCCTGATCAAAATCATATGCATTAAGATAAAAACTAAGTGAAAAGTGTAATCTTCCCATAATATAAAATTGGGAGAATCTGACCCACAAAGAATAAGCATAAAAGTACACAGTGTTTGAACACTGTTCTCAGAGAAAAACTATTTACACAAGCAACATAGTTCTGCACTGAGTGCTGAATAAGAGCTCCATAAAGACTTCCAGGAAGTTCTTTGGGAATCTTACAAGCATATATAGTATGGCTTGAAGGAGAAATCAACCCAAGCCACCTTGTGTCAAGCAGGCTGTAACCAACAGTGCCAAATCAGAGAAGAGAGAGAAAGACATTTATGCCATAACAAGTCTTAGCATCACGAAGCATGGTATTGTGTATTAACTTTCATTAGCCCTCATGGTTGAATTAACATTGAAAGATCTTATGCCTTCTGAAGAACTCAAATAGCATAATGCATTGTCATTTACTGTTGAAATTAAATGCACTCAACAACTGGGAGAGGTCTGCTACCAAAATTTTCAACCAGTTCAGTATCTGGTAGACTGATGAAGGCTCTGAGAGGGTAAACTCATTGAATCACATAGAGCAACAGTATGAATGCGTTATGCTTTTGTCAAGATAATTAAAGCCTCAGCCAGAGAGAATTTTAAGATGTTCAGTCATACTGAGGGCATCCACACAAAAAGGAAAAGGGTTGTCAACAACCAAACATCACATATGAAGGAAGGTGGGGAAACCACTTTCAGTTAACAGATGTAATAGAAGAGAATACTTAGGTAGCAAACCCTTTTCAAAAACTTACTGTGCCCTTAAACAGAAATTTTTACAGCTTTCAAAAATGAGGAACAATAATTACACAATTCAGAAGATACTTCCAAGTCTGATGACCAGATGGGGCAAATTCAGCATATACGGAAATGACATTTTGCTGAATACACAGTATGGCTGATATTAAATCTCACACTGCTTTTGGACAATTTGGGCATAGGTGAGAACTGGAAATGAAAGAGGAGAGAAGGAAAGAACAGGTCAGTAATGCTGAAAAATTGACTAGTGACATTGCCATGTTCTTCGGTAAGAACTAAACCTGACTTCAATGTTTTGCCAATTCTTAACTGTGAGTTTTTAATTAGAAAGGAACCCATAACCCTCCCTGCCGGGACCCATACATATTGCACTAAAATAATTCATGGAGCTAAAGACAGTTCTTCCCAGATCATCAACAGAATTCACAGCACTGAATAGCAGTTATCTTAATTTCTTCAACCTTGTGTAATTTTTTTGGTGTTAAGATAGTATTTTTAAAAAAAGCTTCATTTTTATTTTCACAGGCAGTGATACTCATTGAACAGTGTTTGCAAATATATTCTCTAGGTGTGTGCTGGGTAGCATCACAGCAAGGTAGAAACAGAACCCATATTCAACCACAGAGCTGCAAGCCTGCAGTATTAAGCAATATCCTTTAGTCTGTCTGCTTTTAGAAAAGTTTCCAAGCATTGAGTAATGTGGCTGTTCAGACCAAGATGGGCTCTGGAGGGAAAAAAAAAACAAACCACAAAGCCCCCAGTAAGAACTATTACAGACCTTTCATCATACAAATAATATGCACATACAAAAGAAACTATTCATAGAATGTCAGTTGTTGGAAGGCACCTTAGAGACCATCTACTTTAATCTGCTTGCTGTGAGCAGTGACACTTTCCACTTCACAGTGTTAGTCAGAGCCCCATCCAGCCTGGTCTTGAACACCTGCAGGGATGGGCAACCTGTCAAGTGCCTCACCACCCTCACAGAAAAGAACTTCTTCCTTATATCTAATCTAAACCTATTCTCCTTCAGTTTAAGGCCATTTGCCCTTGTCATATTGCTACAAGCCCTCGTGAAAAGTCCCTCTCTAACCTTCTTGTTTTAGGTACTGGAAGGCTTAGTTAAACCACAGCTAGAAAACACTTGACACAGTAGATTTAATGGAGGTACTACAGAAGATATGCCTTTGCTTGCATTAAAAGCTCTGATTCTCTCAAATGTACACTGACCAGCTACACTTGAAGCAGAAAAACAGGACCTAAAAGCATTACTGGCTTAGACTAAGCGGCAAATATAACTTGCGACTAAAGCATTACTCTCCTTAGAAGAACTCTTTTGGAGTTAGGCAACTCATATTGCTACCTTAATACTACTCTAAAGTGTTCTCCTGGTCAGTGGACTGTTTCTCTTGGGATTTTGCAGCATCTGTGATGAGTTTACAGTTGATAGCAAAAGCATTGGTCTGGAGATGGTCTCTGTGAAGATTCACTACTCTGAAGTGTCTTTTCCCCTTAGCCTCTAGCAGTCCCATGCCTTTTCTCATCTACATATTCTACCATATAATTTCCACTTTCATATCTTTTGTTTACATGTCCTTGTACTCACCTGCTACATGCTGAATAACTCAAATCCAAATATCTCAGTGCACTTAAAAAAATGCAAGTGGAAATTTTTACTTTATTTTTAAAGCACACATTATCTTCTTTCCATCTCTGTAAATGGGTGAGGCCTGGGGCTATAGAGAAATCATTTAGGATTGATACAAACCATATGAGATCTTACATGTTGGCAAATTCAGCAATTACTGCCCTTTCTGTTTCAGCTTCCAAGTATTAAAAATTTTATATTTATTCTAATTACAAGTGATTTTCATTTTCCAAGAGGGACACTTATATTAACTGCTTAGGAAACCAAAATTACTTGTGATTATACTACAGGATTAGAACAGCTGACAAGAATTCAAGATGGGATTTATTTTTTTGTTATGTAGGAAGGGGAAAAGACAACACACAGGAATTCTACTTTCCTATTACACTTTCTCAGGCAGACTTGGTCAAAAAATATGAAGCCAGATTTTGGCCACCAAAAGCTAACATTTTCCCCAGAATGCTCATCAAATATTTAAGTATAAAGGACAAAATCAAGAATTACACATGAGGACTTCATATCTAGCCTTTGGAGAATAAGTATTTAGCTGAAAGATGCAAATCAGCCTAAATTCAATTTTCTCCCTACAAAGGCATCTACATTCAGAGATTGGTAATAGCATAATTTACACTAAATTTGCTCAGTGCTCGAGTCCTAGTCTTGAGACACAGGTAGTCATTAAGTATATGCACGAGACTTCAGATTCTTCAAGATGTGCTAGGCTTGGACTGGGTGGCAGACAACTAAATTCCTGGCTGAGAATTTTAGATCAGAAAGAGGGGCTGGACTCCCCACATCACACACATATTTGTATCTCTTGCTTTAGACTACTGTCTGTTTACCAGCAATCCTGAATTTCGGATGCCAGAATAAAAGGGTCTAAACTATTGGCTCTGAGCTGTAGAATAGATTTCCATCCCACTGAAAATAAGAATTTCTGTCCTACACAACAGTGTACTTGTTGCTGAAGATGTGCACTCACGTTCTTAAAATACTTTTGATATGAAAATAAGATATTATTAGCTGCACAATTATAAAACAAGAAAAAACCCAAAGCAGTAGACAAGAACACAGGAGAACTTAAGAGAGTACAACTGTAATGACATTTATTAAAAGACATGCTATAACAACTAGTTAGGAAAAGAGACAGGTATAGCTACTAAATTATCAGAAAACACACTACCCTAAACAGAATATGTTACAGCATAATCAAATTCACCATGCACTACACAGTCCCAAAATAGGTTTCTTTAATACATCTTATATCTTCTTTCATTTTTAAGTCATCTCAACAGACATGGAATACTTTTTACGCAATGCTATAAGATACTTTACAAATGAAAGCTGTTGCTTATTAAAATATACAGACAATCTTTTTTATAAAAAAACATTTTACATTTCCATTTGTTCCCTCAACACTTTTTTTGCCAGGTTAAAAAAACAAAAACAAAAAACATGATGTTGCAAATATTTACAGTATTTTCTTTTGTTACATAAACATTTTTATAAACTGAAAGGGAACACTTATGAACAGATCATGTAAAATGAGGGAACAACAGCAATTGTTAGACATGTTTTCTGTGTCTTGAATACAGTACTAAAAGTAGTCCATTAACCTTTTGCCTTATCTCACACCATTTGGTTCACATTACCATCTTATTTGCCATTGTTTCAATCACCAAAAGAAATCTCAAATAAAGTCCACTTGGTATTGGGTCTTTCCATCAGAAAGGAGTGTGAGATAAAACAAGTTTTTCACATGTCTCAGTACAACTAGAACAGTCTTTGGTCAGATAGTGAATTGACATTCTGATGCAAGAATCTGCTTGGTTAACAACCTTTGTCTTGTGTTGCTGCAGTTCTAGGGTGAACATTTGCAGAAAGTGTGTAACATATTCAAAATTAATTGGAAAGTGCTTAGAATGAAGTTTACGCATGGTAGTTTCCCACTCACAAATATTGTAGAGTTTCTGAGACCCGAGAAACTGCTTACAGTGAAGACATTAGTCTGCCAAGGTAAAAGCTTTCTTCATTTAGACCTTCAACTATTTAATTTCTTTGGGACTGCTCCAGGTACCTGTTCCTATTACCTAAAGTTGGAAATATGTGGCTTATGCTTGAATTCCTGCATATTGCAGTACAAAAGAAAAAACTGCAATGGAAAGGCAGAGGGGTAATTAAATCAGTATTGAAATAGCTGTAATTCACTTCTTGTATAGTCACTGGACAACAATACTTTCTAACAATATAAATATACAATTTCCAGAGGGGAAAATATATTTATTATAATTAAGACAGCAACAGATATGAAAAACCCTACATATAAAACTTCTGAAGGCACAAAAACTTTGGTACAGTTTTGTTCCTGTATTATATCCCCTGGTAATAAAACCCTGAAGTTAAGTACCTCAGAAATTTTCCATTCTAACTGTTAGAATTTGCTTTAAAAAGAGCAGGCAATCAGTCTTGTATATAGCAAACAAAACCTCAGAAGATAAAGTTAATGTAAAGAAAAAATTCTGTGCAATCTGACCAGTATCCTTTTAGCACAACAGTAACAATATTAAGTCTGGTAGTTCTGATCTAATTAACAACATACCACGGCCAAAGATTAAGGCAAAACAATGCTTTTTGTAAGCAGCTGACCTCTCCTTTGGAAAACAGAAGTATAAGCTATAGCAGCATAAAATGACAAGTAGTAGGCCTACATGCCTTATAAAAGAAGAACTTACCACTTTCCTACTGACATGAATCAGAGGAGAGCAAGATAACTGATCACACAAACCTCACTGGCAGTATTATCAACAAACACTAATAGATTTCCTGGCACAGAAACACAAGTTTGCTGTCTGCAATCAGAAAATATCACCTATAGACAAATCTCCACAGATAAATGGAGTATCTTCAGCATAAGAAGGATCTCAGTCTACCAGTATGCAACAACAGTGCAACTGAGGACTAGCATACAAGGCAACTGCATTAAATTATTGATCAAAGTTTAGGGAATTTGTTCAGATATTTACAGACTTCTGAAGAAATTCAAAGAAGCAGAAGTTTTACCATTATACAACAAACCAAGGATCATTTGAAAAGGCACTCCTGGGTTGTTAAAAAGGCCTTATTACACTTTGAACCAAATATGCATCCATCAAAAAAAAATGGAATCAGAGGTAACCCAGAGTTGATTCGTGATCATGACAAAAACAAAGGCACAGTCATAGAATCACAGAATATGCTGAGTTGGAAGGGACCCACAAGGATCATCAAGTCCAACTCCTGGCTCTTCACAGGACACCCCAAGAGTCACACCACGTGCCTGAGAGCACTGTCCAAATGCTTCTCGAACTCCGTCAGGTTTGGTGTTGTGACCACTTCCCTAGAGAGCAAGAACTCTACAATTTCCAGTACCTACATCAACGATTCCCAGTACCTACTAGTGTTTTAGAGTACAAATTCCAGGTTACACTTATCAGGTACTTCACAAATGATTTAAACAGAAGTTAATAGTACATTTTAAAGAAATTATAAACCTATTTTTAACAACTCAAGGCTACAGTATAGAGAAGATGAAGCCAGAATATTCTTGGGAGTTACAAAGTTAACAGGTTAAAAGGCAACAAACCTGTATAGGATGCAGTAGGTTTAAAGTGTAACTATATATTAGGGAAGCAAATTCACAGTAAGGACTGCCAAACTGTGATGGTTTTGGTCTAGGCCTTCCTGGTAACCAGCTCATAACCAAGGAAGTGGCCATGTAGCCAGTATTCCATATGATTTTTATGTAAACCAGAGCATAAATAAGTTGGAGATTAAAGACCTCACTCTCTTCTCTTCTGGCAAGCTTTGTGAGCAGTGGGTCCTTGCGTTGGTCTCACTTATCTAAGGCTGAGGCCTGCAGTGACCGCTGGTCTGCCACGTGGGAGATTTGGAGAGTGCTGGCCATGTCTGGAGACCTTGCTTTTCTGAGGGACGTGGTGAGATTTGTTTTGCTAGTTATTTTGCTAGTTCTTAGGTTTGATTGTGTATATCTGTTCTGTGTCCCTTTTTGTCCTTTTTTACCCCTTTTTCCCCTTTCCCTTTCCCTTTGGGGGGGGGGGGAGAATGTGTTTGGATTCCCTTTGCTGTGTATATAGCATCTTAATTGTATGTAGCTGTAATATACGTAAATATATATATTTTTATATAACTAGCTTGATTTCAGGTTCTTCAGTTTTTTATAGGTTTTTTTTCCTTGCCCTAAGGGAAGAAGGGAGGGGGAAGGGGTTGTTACTGTGAGTTCGGGCATTTGGCAGGGAGCCAGGTCCGAACCATCACACAAACACAGGAACAGAGAATTTGCGAAAACTCCATTTTTGGAAACACTGAAAATTTACATGGACAATTCTCTGACAGCTGCTTTAAGTTGTCTGTAATCTGAGTGAGAGGTAGGTTTAAGGCCTGTAGAGGTTCCTTTTCATCCTACATCACTCTAAGAATCTGTAGAATAGTGTCATTCTTTCCCAAATACCACTCTTTTCACAGATATCAAGGGATTTGCTAAAATATGCTTTAGAGAACCAAGAACTGAGATGCAACTATGCTTTTACAGCCAGGCACTAATGAGTCAAGCACAAAGTATAAGAATTATTCTTTTTGCCACAATCCTTCAGTAACAATGCATTTGGATAAAGAAGGGGTTATGTTTGTGGGTTTAATTATTCAAGGCAGAATATCCCATGAGAAAAACTAGCCTTAACTAATCCATTCATTCTGCAAAGGAAACATTAAGATGTACAGTTAGCTTTGAAGCTTGTCTGCACATCTTGTAAAAGCAGATGTCCCTAACAAGCAGGATCTTTAAGACATACACAAATCTGAAGTAAGTTGACAAGAATAATTCAGTTGCAGAAATAGAAAAAGAAGAATCAAAAAAGATACACAGTAGTTGTGCCGCAAAACCAAAAAGGAAACATCATAAATATCCATGCTCAGATTTTTCTTAAATTAAAAAAATGTAAGTCTCTGCACGTAGTTTTTTTCATCAGTCCTCACAGTCAAAGGAGAGCTGTTTGAAAGGGCCAGTTGAATCTGGTTAATCTACAAATGGTTCTGGGACTGGTACCCAGTTGGACTTGGACCATGGGACTGGTTTGAGAAACTAGGTCTACTGGGGTGTGATCATTTTGATCTAGGCCTTCCTAGTGAACAGTTTGTAACCAAGGAAGTAGCCAAGTACCCAGTATTCCATATGATTTTTACGTAAACCAGAGTATAAATAAGTTGGAGATTAGAGACCTCACTCTTTTCTCTTCCCGTGAGGTTTGGGAACAGTGAGTCCCTGCGTTGGTCTCGCTTATCTAAGGCTGAGGCCTGCAGAGTCCACTGTCCTGCCACGTGGAGGTTTGGAGAGTGCTGGCCGTGTCTGCCAACCCTGCTGGTTTAAGGGACGTGGTGAGATTTGTTTTACTAGTTATTTTACTAGTTCTCGGCTTTGATTGTGCATATCTATTCGATGTCCCTTTTTGTTCCCTCTTGTCCCTTTTTCCCCTTTCCCTATCCCTTCGGGGGGTTGATTCCCTTTTACTGTGTATATAGCATCTTAACTGTATATAACTGTGATCTACGTAAATATATATAATTTTATATAAGCAGCTTGACTTTGGGTTCTTTAATTTTTATAGTTTTTTTTCTTTTCTTTCTTTACCCTAAGGGAAGAAGGAAGGGGGAAGGGGGGGGCCTGCTAACTGGAAGTTTGGGCATTTGGCAGGGAGCCAAGGTCCAAACTATCACAGATTTTTGGTGGCCTGTACGGGGAGATTGTTTTGGTTATCCCGGTTTGTTTTGGAACAGTTACCGGGAAAACTGCCAAGAGAGGCTTGTTTATATAAACAAACCTATTGTTTAAGAACAGAGAGAAAGAATAATACAACAATGGCTATTCTAACTACTTGTTTCGTTGTATTAGCTGTATTTGTACCTGTCTTGGGCTATCCTGTAGGGAAACGCCCAACTGGAGATGAATTGAAGGAGTATGTCCCTTTCTTTGATTGGGATGAATGGAAGGAGTATTTTACTTTCCTTGACTGGAATGAATGGGAGTATTTCACTTTCCTCGATTTTGACATCAAAGGCCTGCTAAAGGAGATCCCCATCATTACAATTGGCTCCAATTTTTACTTAAATTGTTTAGTAACAATCCTAGTACTGGTGAAAGCAATGAAAGAGTTATTTAAAATTGGAAGAATGGTGTTGTGTTGCTTGCCGTGTTGCAGAAAAGGCCAGACCTCTGGAGGATTCGCTGGAACTTTGGGAAGGGTCTTGGAAAGGCCAGTTTCTGGATGGCAAGGAGCATGGGTAAATCTTGGCAAACTGGTAGGGCGTGTGACGCCTCCCATTGTTTGGGACTTCACACCAGAACAAGTGTCTAATCCTGATGAGATGGCACGTTGTTTAGTTGAAGGGTATCTTTCATACGATGACCCAAATACGCAGCTCCTTGCTTTATGCTGGGGTCTAGCAACAGCTTATAAAGCTGCCATAGATCACTATCAAAAGCCTAGGGCAGAGGCAGAAGGTCAAACTACGTCGCCTGAAACAAATGATGCCCCTATTGAGTCCACAGACGTCGGGATACAAACTCAACCTGAAATCAGCACCGTCTCTGCTAAGCTGACTGAGTGTGAAACACAAACTCAACCCGAAATCAGCACCATCCCTGCTAAGCTGACTGAGTGTGGAACACAAACTCAACCCGAAATCAGCACCGTCTCTGCTAAGCTGACTGAGCGTGGAACACAAACTCAACCCGAAATCAGCACCATCCCTGCTAAGCTGACTGAGTGTGGAACACAAACTCAACCCGAAATCAGCACCGTCTCTGCTAAGCTGACTGAGTGTGGAACACAAACTCAACCTGAAGTTAACGCTGTCTCCGTTAATTCAACTGAGCATGGAACACAGACCCAGCTTGAAGTCAGCACAGCTTCTGCAAAATCTGTTGAAACTGGAGTCCAGACCGTAGATCTCATGGACACCGGAACTCAAACCACAATATCTAATGTTAAGGCTACGACGGAGATGAAGACCCAAACTACCAACCCGAGAATCACTATTGCCCCCCTAACTAAGAAGAACATATGGATAAGGGATAATGCAGAAACTACAGGCCTAGTTCCACGATTAAGGCGTATAAACGGAGAAGAAGAAGAAAGAAGAAACAAGAAGAAGAAGCAGCAGCAGAAGAAGAAGCAGCAGCAGCAGCAAAAGGACTTGCCAGCCCCATGGAGCCTATCCCATCCAGCTATGTAGTAGTGGATGAATGGACGGCTGCAAAAGAGGAAGAAGCAGCAGTGAGAGAAGGAGCGCGCCCAAAGGAGATAAAAACACGTCCAAAAGAAAAGGGAGCACACCTAAAGGAAGAAGGGGCTGCAGCACAGGTGACCAATAAACCAACAAAGACAAGGCTGACACCCAAATATTCTCTTCTTGACTTTCCAGCGGAGGACACAGAAGAACGGTTGAGACCTTCATCCCAAGGTCTGAAGGACTACTCGCTACCTCCACCCCGTAGGCTTAGACAACGGAGTAGAAGTCTATCCCCACTACATGCTCAATCTCTGCCTCCATGTAGGAGGCAGAGAGAAAGCGGTTCCACGTAGAAGCATCAGAAGGGAAGTGGAAACGGTTCCACATAGGAGAGACTCTTATTCCGGAGCAGAAGTTGTGCGAACGAGTGAAATACTGCGAACAATGACCCCAGCAGAGCTCCGGGATCTACGACGGGATTACAGCCGCCGGCCTGGTGAACAAATTCTCACCTGGCTGGTACGATGTTGGGATAACGGGGCCAGAAGCCACTTGTTAGAGGGTCATGAAGCACAGCAACTAGGATCCCTCGCTCAAGACCGTGAAATAGAACAAGAAATCGCAAGAGAGACATACAATCTCAGTCTCTGGCTCCGAATCCTCCATGCTGTGAGGGAAAAATATCCATTTAGAGAATACTTAATGAGCTCTCCGGAAAAGTGGACGAGTGCAGAAGAAGGCGTCCAATACTTGCGAGAATTAGCTATGCTGGAACTCATTTATTGCAACTCAGATTATTATGACTGTTTAGAACCAGAGAAAATTTCATGTACAGGGCCAATGTGGAGGCAAGTGATTAGAGGTGCCCCTGCATCATACCTCAACTGCTTAATATCAATATACAATCCAAAAACGGATGTACCGACTGTGGACACCATGTGTTCATGGATACTGACCATAGCAAAAAATTTGGAAAGGTCCTCCGATGCCCGACACCGACCTACCCATCCTAGGGAAGCAATGGAGAGGCCCTATGAATATTTCAGATATGATGGATCCATATCTCAGAGGAAGGGAAGAGCAACTTCAGTCACAGGCTTACCAAGCTAGTGAGGAGGGCTTTAAACTAAAGGTGCCAGTGGGAGGTGAACCTCAGTCCATCCCACTCTTAACAGTTTGATGCCAGCAATACATGCCTAGAGCCTGAAGAGGGATCACAGGTCAAGCAGGAAAGTACCCGTAGAGCAAAGGAATTCTAGCCAATAAGTCAGCTTCACTGGGGTCCCAACTTCAAGGCAATAGCACATAAGATAGGCAATAAATAAGAGCAGTTAGAGATGCGTGCATGGATGCAGGGCTATGATCCCATTGGCATGTCAGAGACGTGGCAGGATGGCTCCAAAGAGTGGAGTGTTGGAATGGAAGGACAGGAAGGGTGGACAAGGAGCTGGTGTTGCCCTCTATGTCAATGACCAGCTGGAGTGCATGCATCTTCCCCTGGGGATGGATGAGGCGCTGAGTGAAAGCTTATGTCTCAGGATTAAAGGCAGGACAGGAAGAGGTGACTTTATTGTGGGGGTCTGCTACAGGTCACCCGACCAGGAAGACCAAGCAAATGAGGTCCTTTACAGACAGATCAGAGAGGCCTAACATTCAAAAGCCCTGATCCTTCTGACCTCAACCATCCCAGTATCTGCATGGCATAAAGCAATCCAGGAGGTTGCATTGATGGTAACTCCCCCTCCAAGTGATAGAGGAGCCAAGGAGGTAAGCTCAGCTGGATCTTGTTCTCCCAACAAGGGGGGAAATGTGAAGCTCAAGGGCAGCCTGGACTACAAGGACCATGAAATGGTGGAGTTCAGTATCCTTAGGACAGCAAGGAGGGTGCACAGCAAGCTCACTACAGAAGAGCAGACTTCAGCTTCTTCAGGGATCTGGCTGGTAGAGTGCCATGGGATAAAGCACTGTAGGGAAGAGAGGCCCAAAAAAGCTGGTTGATATTCAAAGATCACCTCCACTGAGCTCTGCATCCCAACAAAGAGGAAGTCAAGCAAAACCATGAGGATGGTGTTAGGTGAACAAGGAGCTCCTAGACAGACTCAAATGCAAAAAGGAAGCCTACAGAGGGTGGAAGTAATGACAGGAAGCCTGGAAGGAAAATAGAGTCATTGTCCAACGAGCCAAATTCTATGAAAGCTAAAGCTTCCCTGGAAAAGGGGAAATATAGCCCACACTTTTGAAAAGGGAAGTAAGGAAGATCCAGGGAACTACAGGTCAGTCAGTCTCACTTCCATTTTCAGCAGGACTATGAAGTAGATGCTCTTGGAAACTATGCTAAGGCACATGGAAAATAAGGAAGTGTTGGTGAGTGAACACAGCTTCACTAAATTAAATCATGCCTGACAGGTTTTGTGGCCTTCTACAACAGGGTTACAGCAGTAGTGGATAAAGAAAGAGCAACAGATGTCATTTACTTGGACTTGTGCAAAGCATTTGACACTGTCCCACACAACATCCTTGTCTCTAAACAGCAGAGACATGGATTTGATGGGTGGACCACTAGGTGCATAAGGAATTGGCTGGACGATCATACTCAAAGAGTTGTGGTCAGTGGCTCAATGTCCAGGTGGAGACCAGAGACAAGCAGGGTTCTAGCAAAGTCCATATCAGTACTGGACCTGTTTAGCACCTTTTTTGGTGACAAGGACAGTGGGATTGAATGCACCCTCAGCAAGTTTGCTGACACTACCAAGCTGTGTGGTACGGTCAACACACTGGAAGGAAGGGACACCATCCAGAGGGACCTGGATAGACTGAGAGGTGGGCCTGTAAGAACCTCATGAGGATTAGCTCAAACCATTCTATAATTATGCGAAATCCAGAAAATAACAAGTATATCATTCCTAAGCCAACTGAACTTTCCAATACCTTCTGCGTATTTACACAGCTGCATTGTACAGCACTTCTCCTACTTACATATGTAAGTATGTAAGTATGACTTACATAGGTATAGTCAGCATTGTCAGTACTATCAATAGCACACTTTTGTTGCTGTATAGACGTCTTGTACATCTTTATAAGATTGGCTGCTACTGTTGAGGAATCCATTCAGTACAGGTAGCTCAGGGGTGCTATAGATTGAGTTCAGGGTGGTAGGAGCCTGAGGCAAGAGGCCATGAACTGCCAATCCTTTGCACAGAGGGCCTGGGGAGCTGTGGCCCAGCCAGGGGACCAGACACTCAAGGACACAGAAACACAGCAAAAGCCAAGGACCCCCAGACTTTTGTGCCCTTAGACTGTGAGAGTATAAAAGCCCAGGGTACTTTTGTTCAAGGTCTCTCCTTGAAGACACCAGCTCAAGGTGTTATTTTGTTACTGCACCAAAATTAAATTATTTTAAGGATCAAGATAGCTGAGACGCTGCCCTAGGAAACATGGGGTCAAGTCAGTCAGAAAACCTCATCTGCCTCTGTGAGTATGGGTTGTTTAGCTGAGAAAGGTCTTCAGTCCTAGCTCAGGTGGATCAAGTGTGACTTCCTGAGTAGCTCCTAGGTGGTCAGACAGGGAAGTTTCTTTAACACTGCATCTCTAACTAACATGCATTAAAGGAAGGCAAGCTGGTATCTGGCTGATTTTGCAAAAATAATTCAAAGAAAAAATTTGATAACGTTTACTACAGAATACTCAGATATGGTAGAATCATACTCTTTCTTCTAGAAAGATAAAGTCACACAAGTCATACAAGTTAATGAAAAAAACAAGAATGAGTGGCAAAACATTACAGCTGAAACAAATTCTCCAGTAGTTAGAAGTACATAAATACTATGTGTAGTGGGTTTCTGTGGCTAGGTTTTGGTAGCAGGGGCTAGGGGGTGGCTTCTGTTAGAAGCTGCCAGAAGCTTCCCCTGTGCCATGGAGCCAATGCCAGCCGGCTCCAGGAGGGGCTTCCTGCCTCTGGCCAAGGCTGAGCCAATCAGGAGTGACAGAAATGCCTCTGTGATAACATATTTAAGAACAGCGGATTGTTGCATGGAAAGAATTCCAGCCAGGGAAGAGCAGAGTGAGAACATGGGAACACCAAGGTAGACCCCAAGGTCAGTGCAGAAGGAGGGGCAGGAGGTGCTCCAGGCGCCGGAGCCGAGGCCCTGCAGCCCGTGGTGCAGCCCATGGTGGGGCAGCTGTGCCCCTGCAGCCCATGGGGGACCATCAGGGCGCAGAGACCCCCCTGCAGCCCATGGAGGAGCCCAGGCTGGAGCAGGGGGATGCATGAAGGAGGCTGTGACCCTGTGGGAGGCCCAAGAAGGAGCAGGGTCCTGCTGGAGGCCTGCAGCCCATGGAGAGGGAAGCCCACGCTGGAGCAGGTTTTTCCTGGGCAGGACTTGTGGCCCCTGTGGGGAACCCACGACAGTACAGCTCATTAGTGAGGGATTGCACCCCATGGAGGAGTGACCCATGGGACAGCAGTTTGGGAAGAGCTGCTGCCTGAGGGATGGACTCATTCTGGAGAGCTCCATCAAGGACTGTCTCCTGTGGGAGGGACCCCACAGGAGCAGGGGAAGGACTCCTCTCTCTGAGCAGTGGCAGAAACAACAACTGACCGCAACCCCCATTCCCTGTCCCCCTGCACCCCTTGGTTGGGAGGAGGGAGAACATGGAAGGAAGGAGGGGTAGGGGAAGGTGTTTTTAAGATTTATTTCTCACTCTTTGGCTCTTATCCTGTTAGTAATACATTTAAGTAATATCCCCAAGTAATATCCCCACTTTGAGTCTGTTTTGCCCATGAAGGTAATCAGTAACTGACCTTTCTCAGCTCTTAGCTCATGAATCCTTCACTGTTTTTTTTCTCTCCTCTATCCAGTTGCAGAGGGAGAGTGAGAGAGTGGCTTTACTAGGTAGCTGGCATCCAGCCAGGGTCAACCCACTACACTATGTTTGAAAGAAATACCTCTTTAAAATGTGGTAAAGTAAAATTAAATTTACTTAAAATTATTTTATTTAAAAGGAAATTGTAGAAAGAAAAATATCTTAAAATGAAAGTTAACTTTCTAAAATATGATCAGAAGTCAATAATATTCAGCTGTACATTCAAGACCAAACCTAACTGCATCTCAGCTTGTTCCCCAAAGAGAAATCAACATTCAGTATCAAATATTTTTTTATACTTACAAAGGAAAGAATGATAGCATTCTACTACTTGAAGTTCAATACTGAGATAAAAGGGGTGGTGAATTATTCTACAAGCAGCTGGCGGAAGTTTCAAAATCACCAACCCTTGTTCTTGTGGGAGACTTTAACATGCCAGATGTCTATTGGAAACAACACAGCAGAGAAGTGGCAGTCTAGGAGATTCCTAGAGTATCCCAGAGGATAACTTCCTCTTGCAGCTGATAATTGAACCTATCAGGGGTGGGGCCCTGCCAGACCTGCTGTTTACAAACAGAAGAAGGGCTGGTGGGAGATATGGTGGTCAGAGGCTGTCTGGGCACAGTGACCACGACATTAGATGGAGTTTTCAATACTTGGTGAAGTAAGGAAAGGTGTCAACAAAACCTCTGCCCTGGAAATTTTTCAGATTTGGGCCTATTCAGGAGGCTGGTTTGGAGAGTATCTTGGGAAACAGCACTTAAAAACAAAGGAGTCCAGGGAGGATGGACATCCTTCAAGAAAGAAATCTTGAAGGCACAGGAGCAGGCTGTCCTCGTGTGCCAAAAGACAAGCCTCTGGGAAAGATGACTGGCCTGGCTGAACAGGGAGATTTTGCAGGAAATTAGGGAAAAAAAGAGAGTCTATCACCTTTGGAAAAAAGGCAGGCAACTCATGAAGTGTTTAGGAATGTAGAAAGAAAATCAGAGAGGCAAAAGCACAATTTGAACTTAATTTGGCCACTTCTGTTATGGACAACAAAAAGTGTTTTTATAAATAAAGTGTTTCTATAAATGCATCAACAGCTAAAGGAGAGGTAAGGAAAACCTCCATTCTTTGTTGGACACGGAGGGGAACATAGTTACCAAAGACTAGTTAGGCTGCACCTTGAGTACTGTGTGCAGTTCTGGGCCCCTCAGTTCAGGAAAGACATTGAAGTGCTGGAGCGGGTCCAGAGAAGAGCAACCAGGCTGGTGAAGGGACTGGAGCACAAGTCCTATGAGGAGAGGCTGAGGGAGCTGGGGTTGTTTAGTCTGGAGAAGAGGAGGCTCAGGGGTGACCTCATCACTCTCTGCAACTCCCTGAAAGGAGGTTGTAGCCAGGTGGGGGTCAGTTTCTTCACCCAGGCAAACAGCAGAAGGACAAGAGGTCACAGTCTTAAACTGTGCCAGGGGAGATTTAGGTTGAGTATTAGGAGAACATTTTTTACAGAGAGGGTAATCAGACATTGGAATGGGCTGCCCAGGGAGGTGGTGGATTCACTGTCCCTAGAGCTTTTTAAGATGAGACTGGATGTGGCACTTAGTGCCATGGTCTAGTTCACAGAGTGGTATTGGGTCATAGGTTGGACTCGGTGGTCTCAGAGGTCTTTTCCAACCTGGCAGATTCTGTGATTCTGTGAAAGAGACGCAGACACCTAAAAGAGAATATTCTGATAGAGACAATGCCCCTCAAAAAATCAGATAAAGTCCAGAAACTGAAGTCAGTTTCCTGTTTGGCCTTTCCATACAGGTTTATTTGGTTTTTTTAGTGTATTTTTTCTGGATGTGAATTTTTTTTCAACAAAGTACTATCACCAGACAATTGCAACTAGGCAAATTCAAAGAATCACCTACGTGACTACATGGTGAATTAAACCTCATTCCCATCTATATCCAATCACCATAAAAAAGCACAGGAAACTAGAATTCAGAGAATTACCTAATAAAAAAAATATACCTTGAAGTAATGAGGAAAACATTTTAAAAAGACCAAGAAGAGAATTATCACAAAGTCCACAATATTTTTTTGAGATATTTCAGACACTTCAGATAACGCTCTAAGCTATTGTAAATTACACGCATAGTAAGGCACATAATAAGAAATTAGGTAAATACACACTTACTTAAGTATAGTGGTAAAAAAAAATCTCTTCAGGTGTTTTTTTTTTGTGCCCCAAAGATGATCTTCACAAAAATAACTTCTTTAAAACCTGTCATACCATCATAGACCTAAATAGTTTCCATAAGATTGTAAACAATTATTTAGAGGAATGCAAAAATTTATTTTAAATCACTTTCTTTTTTATATTCTCCAAAGTACGATTACACATCCCTTCATAGTAAAAATAGGACAAACTTCCATTCCATGGTTAAGTCAACCTAAATCTCTGATACCGTATCTTGAAGAAACTTGTGAAATACCTTTTAATCAACATAGAGAAGGCACTGCCTTTTCTCTAATAATTTAATATGTAGGAACAGCACAGACTTCTTATTTTTATAAACAAGTTATTTGTAAAGACCTGCCAAAGTATAAACCCACACCCTGGTAACATAAATACTATTTAGAAGATACTCACAGTCACTGCTTGCTTTTCTTCAACTCGAGAACTACTTCACATTCAAATTAGTGTTTAGTCTTCACAGTGGAAATTTACCATTTTGTTAATAATACTCTTTGTTTGGGGTATTGTAAGAGCATTCTAAAATGTTTTCTAAGGCTGATTGAGAACAAAAACCTAAAGGATGTTCTCAAAATATAATTTTAAGTAGGAAATTTGATAAATATTGTTGCTAAAGCTATTTCACAGAAGAATCTTTCTATGGATCACGTACTTGCAGCTAGAATCAGAAAAGATCATCATTTAATTATTTGTGTATTAATGAGCTGCTTCTTTTAAGAGACAGAGCTGGTCTCAGTTGTCTCAGTCTCTATTTGAAGATTTTACTAAAACTGCTATGAAGCCTTAAAAGCAAAGTGCACAGAAAATTCAGATTGTAGATTTTGAGAAGGAAACTTGGAGATGTTGGTTTTTTCCAAAGTCATGATTGTGAAGCTCAATGAGAGCGTGAACTCCTTCTTCCACAGAGCCCAGTCGGATAAGAGCCATTGTGCAATCTGTCCTGAAGTACAATAAAAATCATTATTAATCTTCACCACATTTTCACTAGCCAAGACAGAAGAGTCACATAAGTGGTTTTTTTTCAGCCATACCACACACACTGAACACTTGTACAGCAAAAGCATCAGAACTAGGTATGCACCTGCTAAAATGTAAAGAGAACAAAACTATATAAATTTTGCAAAAATGGACTAAAGCCATGCCACTGTTTCATTACACTGGACTTCAAAAAACTGGATTAAAATAAGGCTTGAAGGCCTCTAGGAAACACTTGTATTGTCCATATAGATGGGATTATTCTAGCAGATGTGATTGTGATAAAATAATGCTGTCAAGTAACCTTAATCAGTGTTAGAGCAGAGACACTGTCAACTTTTATACGACATTTTACATATACACAGCTTGTATTTTTTAAAGAAGTGAGCATTTACTTTCCTTAAACTTACTTTACTTTGAACATATACGGAATTTGTCCAAAGGCTGCATATTTTTGAATATGATAATATAGCATCTCATTTAAAATTTTAAGAATAAAGTTATCATTAAAATTGTCATAAGCGTACTGCTTTTGCCTATAGGTATATGTACATGGAATTCTGCCTATAGTTATAAATACATGGAATGTGCCAAAAAAGCAATAGCCATCTTCCAGGATGAAAGCTTGCTGAGCAATTTTACAAGAGAACTTACTGGAAAACTTTGAAGCCCTTCACAGTAGATCCTCTACTTGCAAAAAGGTTCTTCAAATCATCACCAGTAACAGAAGGCCTAATTGAAAAAAAAAAAAAAAAAAAAAAGAACAAAACTAAAACAAACCCCCTTCAACTTGTAGAACAGCACAGAGCTCTATAATAATATCAAGATCTCAATCTTGGCTTCTAAATTAAATTTGAACAGCAAAAACTATCTCCACCAAGTCAAATCTTGTCAAGACTTCAGCCCAACAACTTGGCTTTGTGCTACAAAATTATTTCAGCTACACTATACTGCTTTTCGTCCAACCCCATTTCTTTCTCAGTTAAATTCAGATTGCATAAAATTCTCTTAAGGTCTTAATCAGTACCTTCATGAATACATTTCACCTTGAAACTTGAGTGACTGTGCTTCATGTATTTTCAGTTCTGAGGCTTTTTATTTTATTTAAAAAGACATTTTCTAAGTGTCTTATAATTTCCTTTGCTACTTGGACCAAATTCTATAGTTTTCTCTTTTCCCTCCCTGCAAGCTGCCAAACAATTGAAGCCTGTAAAAACTTATGTTTGGCTGTTACTTCACACATTGTTGATAACATTCTAGATATAAAAAATAGATTGTGTCAGTCTTAAAGAACACCATGCTTAACACTTTTTTTTTTTTACAACTTCCTCTCCAAGAAAGAGATCTGAATTCTGTAGAAATTACTCTTTTAGAAGTGTAAGAATTATTAAAAACTGTATCTATATTAAGTAACAGTGTCAATGACAAATTTGTTGTCAGTGTAATTCCAGTATGTAATCTCAAAACACATGTTTAATCTTTGCGAAAATTTGTAACACAGAACTTAATAGGTAAAAATTCAACTGATTAAAACTCATCAAGAAGATGATTCAAACAGTTATCCTCATTGCTAATGATAAAAAAAGAACAGTTATAGGATTAACTTATTGTTAATTATACAGCAGAATGATCCGCAGCAGAATGAAGGACAAGGGAATGTAAAGCTTATGTCAGACTTTGTAACTTCAGAATGCAACCTAAAAAACATCTCTCCAAGAAAATCACACATGTAGATACTCACGGGATGTTGGAGAGATGCAGAGTGGCAGATGGAGGAAAGATATTTTGGTAGTTCCTAGAGCCAGGATGCTTAAAGCGATGAAAAGGGCTATTGCTATAGTCCTTGGTCAGACCTTTGTCCTCTTGCCCTTCACGAGGAAGTTGAATTGTCTGATATTTTGAAAGAGTAGTATGCATGACCCTTCCATAAAGCCTCTGTCCATTCAAGTGGTTGATAGCTAACCAGTGGAAATTTAATTTGAACACAAATAAATGAAGGGGAAGAAAAGACGATTCTTTAAATACTAATATTGTTTTCTTCTCAGTGCCAGATTTCACAGTCTAAATTTAAACTGCAACTTGCATGTCTACCAGGCAGGTTATGCCACACCATTGTATTTAAAACAAGTAAAAGGATGGAATATAATCTCCAGTCTAAATGCAACAAAAATGCAAAACAGCATTTCAGTAAAGAACAGTTGATTATTATGAAATAGCTAGATATAAGATAAACTACAGGAAAATTAGATGATGTATTATTAAGGTAAACTACAGGAAAACTGTATGATGCTTAAATTCTATTATTTACTAGATTGAGATTCATAGGAACTTAGTTTTTAAACCACTAAGAGTATTATCAACATAGGTAAGGAAAAGTTTGTAGGTAGTAATGCAGCGCAGTGATGGCTTTAATTTGTTTATGCTTGCCACAGACAGAGGGCAAATTCCTCCTTTATATTATGCTCATGCTAGTTTGAAGTATAACCGTGCCTTAAAAATCAATACCTAATTGAGCCTGGGTTCCATCTGCCATCTGGACCAAAGCAATTCCTCTTTTCTTAAACATGATCTTCACACGATGCACATTACCGTACGCACCTGTGGAAACACAGAAAGGAAATCTCTCATAGCACTATTACAAGCAGCAGAAGGGCAGTTCTGTTTCTTTTGATTAACATTAGATTTACAAAGAATAATCATCTCATTAAACAGCTTGGTTAGAATATTAGTATGAAGGACAGTTTTAGAGTTTGTTTATTATTTTCTGAGTCTCCAAAATGGAGGAAAACCCCCAAGATCTTGGTCATAAAACTGAATGTTTATGTTCAGCTTTTAATTAGTGCAATAGTTGTCAAAGTCCCCTTAACAGAGGCATGTTAAAATATTACTATGCCAAAACCTGTCCCCTGCCATTAATGTATGAGCCAATCCTGTACAGCATTTCCTCTGATGCAATATTTATTTTTATCTCCTACTTTGTCTTCCCATTTTTGTAGTAAATGAACTGGACCACACCCTGAAATTCATGTGACACTGTAAATATTTTGCCTTTTTTTTTGGTATCTGTGTCCTATAACTCCTGACTCAAATTACTGTAATTTTAAAACCAGTGCACCCTCTAGTGCATTTCTGGACATGGACAAAACAATGAAGCTTGAATTAACCAGCATGTGTCAAATAAATAAAAAGAATGCTAGCCCTGTGGTTTCTGAAGGGATATTTGACATATCTTACCAAACAGGATGAAAAGTCCATATGGTGTGATGGCCTGTTTAAATGATAAAATGAGTATATTATTTCTAAAGCCATGCAAAAGAAGACATCTATTCCATAAGTGTATGGTAAACAAAAAGAATGGAAGAAATACTGCACACCGATACCTAAACCTGTCCCTCCAAAAGCCATTCCCTGCACTAACTACAGTGTATGGCACTCTTGTTAGTATGTATTTGCAATGCACATGTAAAATATTTAAACAAGCTAACACTTCAGCTCATGCATTTTCATCACTCAAGACTCAGTGTGTCATGCTGCAGAAGTTAATATTTTAAGTAGCTTCATTATTTGAACTTATTCTTAAACTAGCAGCTAATTCCCTGAAAAAATGAAAAATATTTGCTAAACTAAAAATAGAAAAGGACATTCAAGAACTCCTCTGTATTTTGTAAACAGCAGACAACACCTGTGAAACCAAACCTAGTTGCTTCAAAATGTGTTTGCCTTATCTTCAATTTTGTCCCCATCCATTTAGATGATGACTGTGACGTTCTAAAGTGATATACATACAATTTAACTGTTTACATATGAAGCTTACAGAAAGTGGTATTTAAATTGTGTTTGAACAGAAGCTGCTCAATTAAATTCTTGTATGCCAAACACCAAAGATCATTTACACCCTAATGCAGCCAAAACTTAATCAATTGATACAAAGGTTTTGCCAGTAATGAGTATTAAAAATACTTGACTATCAGAAGCACTACTCACACTCTCTAGCCGTATTCCTTCTCATCTCACAACATTTGAAATGTGTAACAAAATATCTCATTTTTTCAAAAAAGGAAGATACCGCAGCCTAAGTGCAAGCCTATACCCATTTATCACTAGCATTTAGTAACAGAGAACAATTACTATCAATATGAAATTTAAATTCATCAAGAGTTTATCTTTCTGGCCTAAATATTTTAATTCAATGTAGAGGGGTGTTTTTACGAAACTTCTTATCCAAATGAGACCACAATACTGCTACTAAAAAAAAAAAAAAAAAAAAAAAGTTTTTGGAAGACAAAACCAGGTAATTTAAAAGTCACACGGAAATGTTCAAGTGCACACTGAAACCCTGCAATAGGGGAGAAATGCAAATTGAAATAAGGTTAATAAGATTTTCTATACGTAGAAAAAGAAGTGACAGGGCTCAGACAACCACTGCAGAAGGACAAGTGTTACACAGTTGCCATGGAATATATTTCCAACAATTAATGCTGTAGTACATACTTATTTTAAAACTTTTAAGAAGTTGAGCATTATTTAATGCATTGATACTGTGAAATGCATTACATCACAAAGTTCTACATGACTCCTTAGATATTGTTAGTATTATGTAAAGGAGCAATGTCTTAAAAATAGCTCTAACCTATGTTTGACATGTGCTTATTCTTAAGAAGCACACTCTTTTAAGATTCAGAGAATCATCTTGAATAATCAGCCGCAGGAAGCACAATTACAACCTTCAACAGAGACTCACTGATATGATATACTGACAAATCAAAGAGAAAGGCACTTGTCTTACAGCCCTATCTGCAGCTGGTTTTTTTGATGTTTTCCATGGAATTTGGCTGTTTGTACAAAAACAGAAACAAAACAGTTACTTAAAGAAACTGGTCAACAGATTTTTAAACCTCAGAATATGAAGGTAACTTCCATTTTGCCATCACTGCTAATTTTAGGAGTTTTATGGTTAAGTAAAATGTATTGAGTGTGTAAAACAAGAATTTTACTTTGCTGCAATAAGACTGCTTATCAACAATCAAGCAGAATTGTATTTTAAGTCATGGCCTTGGCAGAGCTTGATTTTTGGTTTTATTTGTTTTGGGGTTTTGTTTGGTTGGTTTTTTAAATATGTACATGGCTTTAAATTAAGCACAGATCAGTCTGTAATCTCTAACTAAGAGGAATAAGATTATAGAATAGCCTATGTCACTTCCACTATAAAAATAACTTTCCAAGTCATCCTTGGTAATTTTACTGCCAACACATGAAAAAAATAAAATCTGGGTGGTACTATGAAAAGTGAACATGTGTATATATTCACTTTTAAAAACAGATATACGGGGATGTCAATAGCTAAGCATACCTGTGTTTCCTCTCCAACCTGGGAAAAGGTGCAAAACTAGAAAGATCCTATCTGTGTTTAGAAAGGTACTTGATTTGGCATGCTTTCATCTCCTTTTCTCTTCCCTCCTTTTTTTCTAATTCCTTGGTTTTTAATAAATGAAAAATTCTTTGCCCTCTTTACAGATAAAGCAGCACATAGAAGCACATTTCTCACATTTTACCATAGACTTCCTTCTGTTTACAAGCTACACTACTAACATAGGTTTCCTAAAGTAAATTGTATCAGGAAGCTTTTCACTGATGGCTGGAGTTTTTCACCCTCATCACTATTACAAACTACCTCAAACAACTATAGAGCTGCCCTGTTTTTTACATTATCAGCATAGAGAATTCCTCGTATTCCTTCAGCCAACATCTATTTCCAAGAAGGACGCTGGCAGTCGGTACAAGGTGCTACTTGCATCAGTTCCACCAATCAAACTTACTTCAGGGTTGAGATTGCTGACTAGTAAAACAGAATTTCCTGGAATACCAGTAACAGCAGGAGTCTGTCCAGACACTGCTGACGGGACAACTGTGAGAGAACCAAGCAGTCCAGGAGCAGCTGGAACTGAAACACCTGGAAGGGTATAAATAGCATCACCTGACATCTCAAAGTGGAAGAGAAAGAAGAGAAAAGCAGATTATGTTTGGCAAAAACATCAGTATTCAACTTAAAAATGCTTTTAAGGAATTTAGTTATTAATAGTACCTGACCAATAAAGCAGAAGTGCCTCCCTTTCAGAGATGAAGAAATATTCAGCTACACAAACAGTCCCAAACGAAAGGGGGCATAAATTGTAGTCCAAGAAAGAAGAAAAATAATTCAGTACAAAAGTTTATCCTGTGCTAGAAAGGAAAAGATCACTCAGTTAAAAACCTATTTATTTCTCACTTTCTAGCCAGGAAAGGGGAGACTTCCTGTATTTGCATTAAATGTCACTATAGTCCTATGATTCTTAGAAAAACAGATGCTTAGTTTCTTCTCTTGCATGTAATCTTTACTATGGCATTTAATTTCTTACTAAACTATGAACTACATCCGTATATTATTTTTATTACAGAAAGTAATTTTACTGAGTGATACAGAGAAAGAGATACAGAATTACTCAAAGGGATACTGTGTTCTGATTGCTCTATCTGAAAACAATTTGCTTTAAACAGGTGTATTCAGGTAGCCCACTAGCCATAACTACAAATATCACATTTTTAGAAAGCACAAACTTACCAGCACCTTGAGGAAAGCCCAAGGGTTGGGCAAATCCAGTAGCTCCTGTATATGGTACCAATATCGTATTTTGAGTGGCTAGAGAGAGCAGACACATCTAATTATAACAGATTTTAAAAATTTTGCAAAACAAAAGAGGTTTCAAGACTCAGAATCAGCTGACTTTGTGATTATACGTCTTATAAAACATTTGTGTTAAAATCTCTCATTGAAATCCAAGATATTATGTTTTACAAAGACAATTTTCAGCCTCTTTTGAAGGCAAATATTCTAGTCAGCTTCAATGTCCCTCTCTAAAATGAAGTTTGGGTAAAACGTAAATTAGACAAGTTTGAATAGGAAAGCATAGCATAGACTAGTATCCAATAAAGTTAATATGTCTGTGGTGTTCAACAGTTTTTAGTCACGTGATGGATATGCATTCTAGAAATTTGCTGAAAGTAAAGACAGTCAAAGATGTTTTGCCATGATAAGATAAAACTATGTCCTGGATATTTCTAAAATTAGTACAATCTAAACAAGACAAACAACAACTAATTTGGGATTGGATCAAGGGTTGGACTTGATTATCTCAGAGGTCTCTTCCAACCCAGTTAATTCTATGATTCTATGATTCTAATTTGAGATTCTGAATTTTACCAGCTGCTGAGATTCATAAAGTATATGTATTTTGCTTTTTAAAGAGATGTACATTCCCAGTTTGCATAACTTCATAAATAACCAGTGGTTTTTACGGTTCCTCTGGAAATCATAAGCATGAAACAGATTTGGAATTGCAACTTACGGCAGTTCCAGCCTCACAGATGGCTCAGTGAGTTCCACATTAGTATGTGGAGTTAAGTGCTACCCAAGGCAAAAACTTGTGTTCTAAGAGGCAATTAGGTACAAGTCTGAGTTGTGAATTCTTTCATGTGTTAGCAAACACCGGATTTTTTTTCTTTAAAATGGGACATGTATTACGAAGAAATACATCCTACAAGCTTGGTAGTATTTCTGTTTTACTAGTCAAACCTCCACCACTGACTAAAATACAGCCACATTCACTAGTGAATGGTCCTTGATACAATGCATGATACAATACCATAAGTATCCATTATGAATTACAAAAGCAACAAATGGAACAGACACCAAAGATCAAGTGTTCATGAATACTGCATCACATTACACCTCCCCTTATCTGTGGCAACAAAGCGTCTTTTCGTACAAACAACAGAATACATTTATCACACCAAAGCAAGTAATTGTGTTCTTGAAATAAAAGCACTGGTGCGTTATACTGACAAGTCCTGGCAATACGGTTATTAATCACTTATTCACAATCTAAAAATGATAATGGAAACATTAACAAAGAAATAGATAAAGAGCTTTTATTCTGCCAAATAAGACCTGCATGTTGCACACCGATACCAAAATCAAGCATGTAAAAATTGTCAAACTGAACTAATGCTGAAAGATCTGGAATTCTTTGTTGCCTTTTTTTTTTCCTTTAATGTGCAAAATCATTTGCTTCATGGCTATCAGCTAGCTTTCAAAGTAAGCTAATTCATGTATCTCTGCTTATGCTCACTATGTTTAAGTGCAAAATATTCACAAAATCTGCTTGTTTACAGTGCAGTATCTTTTCCACCAAAACCAAACCTTAATAGAAAAAAATTTCAGTTTTGTCATTAAGATAACTTCAAGTCTAGGGGAAAAAAAGGATGTATTATTCTGATAGTTAGCTGCTTTATCTTATAGTCCTTCATTCAAAATACATCCACTAGTAAAAAAAAAATACATTCCACAGGAAGTGGAAGCCCTGACATGACTCACATCTTTTTCTCATGTTCTGTAACAATCTGTCCCAGAACATGCCAATGACAACATATACATGTCACCACTGACAGAAAGACTAGGAAGCATGCTTCTCCCCATCTACAGCTATTTTTTTTGAAAGAAAAATATCTGTGCAGCTGCTTCACTGTGATTTCACTACAAACCAATTTGGGTATAGACATCAGACTATTCTTCATACCAGCCCCTCTGCTGTTCTTACTATTACAGTAAATGAAAACTGTAATATGAAAAACAAGAAGCCTGGAAGTGTGAGGGGGAGGAAATGGAGCAGCTTTCATGTGTTATCCTCCAAAAGCACAAAGTTATCTCTGCAAGTTCATCCTTAATCTTCTTGAAATGTACTTCTCCCCTTCCAATAACATTTCAAATAGTGCAAGTCTAATTAATCAGAATATATTAGACCTGTAACAGCATATTTCTATAATGCTGTATAGCAAATTCCACCCTCCTCACTCCAACCCAGAGTATAAAGACAGTTGTACATTATGCAAAGATCCAAGCCTGTCTTTAAGGGCAGCAGTAAAAACAACTCAGAAAGTAGTGAGTGCAACTCACTTTCTTATTCTAATCTAAGCTAACTCACTCAGCTATCCAAAAAAAAACAAAGGAAACCCAGTATCTGCCCTAGCCATCACAGAAAACTAAAGGAAAAAATGGAATTATTCCCCCACCCTTTCTACTGTGCTCATCAACTGGTCAGCACTTAGATACCTATTCAACAGCTAAGGCAGCTCTTACCTATGGATTATTGCAAATGATTATCTTAGAGAGAAAGAAAAATAGCTAAAATAGCTCAAATTGCATAATGACCACTTCTGCCAGGTCATCAGATCCACGTGTTTGGTGATTTGCATTATTAGCAAAGCTGATTAAAGGAGCATGGCACACCCATTTAAGCCAAAAGGGCTTCTCCAGTGTCACTTCAAGCAGACCCTGTTTCCTCTGTGCCATGACTTCTAAAATTCAAGAAAACTTCTAAAATTTTATCTTTTGGAAGGTGACTATAAACATTTATAAATGTGGCATTTTGAATTTTCCTATAGTTTTTTGTTTTTGTTTTTTTTTGTTAAAGCAGGCAGTTATCCTAAAATATACTTAAATAAGAGCCGACACCCTTAAAACACTTATTTTCAAGCAGTCTTAGGCAGCCAATGTTAATGGGTGATGACTTTCACTGATCACTCTGATATGCAACATTTATTAAAATGCATGTACTAATGATACCATTTCAAAGCATTTTACAAATGTAGCTTTTTGACAACACTTTGATTTTGCCCATGAGCATTACTTGTGTTATAGTTACAGATATTAATTTAGCTTGAGTTGGACTTTCTGCTTTCCATAAAAATTTTACTGGACCTAACACACAGAAATGTATGCAAAATGTACCCTTCTATGAACTTGATATGAAGCTGGAGCATAAATGCAACATAAAAATTATTATCTTAGCATGTATTTATCACTAGAAGTGAAGGTTTCTTACCAAAGGCAGGAGCAGTTAAGGGTGTGTCTGGAGGTCGCTGGCCATCACCAAAAGGAAGATCAGTGCGAGTGAAATCTCTGCTTTTGTCATTATTGTACTTTACCTTTAGGCTACTTAACTTGGAGAAACCAATGCGCAGAGTGCAGCACCCAGGGTAGATACTATGGCCATCCAAAGACTGAAGAAAAATAATTACATTTTCAGACTCAAAACACATTAGAGCAGCCACCATTATATGTTTATTATTGCAGCCTTTCAGTACTTAAGTACTTTTAGCAGAGCCTGTTGTGACAGGACAAGCAGGAATGGTTTTAAACAGAAGGGTCAATTTGGATTAGATATGAGAAAGAAGCTTTTTACAATGAAGCTGGTGAAACAAGGCAGAGGTTGCTCAGAGAGGTGATCGAGCCCATTGGACTGGGCTCTGAGAAACCTGATCTAGTTGAAGATGTCCCAGCTTACCATTCCATGATTTTCACCTTGCAACTGTATCCAAAGAGTAATTCATCCTCTGTTTTTAAAGTGCTGTTTTTAAACACCAATTCTGCTGCTACTATCCTTACCTAAACATCCTGTGTACAGTTCCAGTGTAGTTCACTAGTTAATAAGTATTACATCACTTTGTGCCAATTGGACAAAACAGAGCTTTAAGCATGACATGACTTTCTGTGTTTATGATCTCACTTGTGTCCCACTCAACACATAATGCCAGATGCTAGTAACAATACTAATTTGGAAATTCTTACTGCATGGAACCGACCCTTACATAAACTCATGAAGGGTGTGGAGCATCCTGTGAGGAGCTGCTGAAGGAGCTGGGATGGTTCAGCCTGGAGAAAAAGTGGCTCAGTGGAGACGTTATTGCTCTCTACAACTACTTGAAAGGAGAAGTGGGGTTTGCTCTCTTATCCCATGTAATAAGAGATAGGACAGAAGAAATGGTCTCAAGTTTTGTGAGGGGAGGTTTAGATTGGATATTAGGACAAATTTCTTCATGAGAAGGGTTACCAAGCATTGGAATAGGCTGGAACAGGGAAGTAAGTGGTGGAGTCACCATCCCTGGAGGTATTTAAAAGATGTGCAGATGTGGTTGCTTTAGGTACATGGTTTAGAGGTGAACTTGGGCAATGTTAGGTTTATCATTGGACTCTATGATCTCAAGGTTCTTTTCCAGTGTAAACCCCTGGAGTCTGACTTCAAGTGAAGCAACAGAGCAGGTGGATCCTGTGCTGCAGATCACCTTGAAGAAGTGGTGGGTTATTATTGTGGCTGACTCCCTGCTGAGGAGGACAGAGGCACCAATCTGCTAACCTGACTGCTGGTCTAATAGGGTCTCATCTGCCAGGGTCTTGAATCACAGATGTAATGGAAAGACTGCTAAGGCCTTTCCACATATCTGACTATTACCTCCTGCTGCTGTTTCACATGAAAACTAAAGACAGCAAGGGTAAATTGGGAGTTATCAAATGGGATTTCAAAGCTCTGGGGCTGGTGGTCAATGGTGTAGGAACTCAGATTGTTTTCTGCTCAATCCTTCCAATTAAGGTAAATGACAAGAGAAAGAGGAGATGAATTCACCAAGTAAACAACTGGCTTCATCACTAGTGTCAGCAACACGGTTTTGGTTCCTATAACCACAGGACTCTGTTTGAAGATCAAGAGCTGATTTGCAGTTTTGGCTGACAGACTAGCTAACCTAGTAATGAAAGCCTTAAACTAGGAAAGACGACGGAAACAAAACAAAGCTCCAGTGAGGATACTTCCAGTAAGTGCATGCAGTCCAGAAGGTGTCTACAAGACATGACTGTGGGATATCTTGTAGCACCCCTCCTAAAAAATGGACAAGCCTGAATACCACACATAAGTACCGGTATACCAATGCACGAACTATGGGAAATAAACAGGAACATTTATAGGACTGTGTGAAGTCATAAGGCTTGATCTTCTCTTCATTGCAGAGACATGGTGGGACAGCTCACATGACTGGGATGTTGTCATGAATGGCTACATGCTTTTATTATGTGAAGACAGACCAGGAAAGCAAGATGTGGAGTTGACCTTTATGTAAGAACACCTGGAATGTATGAAGTTCTGTCTTGAGGTGGATGGTGAGCAAGTTGGGAGTTTAAGATTTAGGATTAAAGGGCAGGCTAGCAAGGCACACTACTGTGTCCATTTTCTACAGGCTGCCTTATCAAGAGGAAGAAACAGAGGAGGCCCTTTTACTGACAGCTAGAAGAAGCCTCACAGTCACAGGTCCTGATTGCCACAGGGGATTTCAAATATCCTGACGTGTTGGACAAACAACACAATGGACAGTAAGGTGGATAGAGACTGGCTGAAAGGCAGATCCCATGGGGAACAGAGTCTAGGTAGAGACCTGTCACTAGTGGTAGCCCCCAAGATTCAATACCTGGCCCAATAGCATTTAACTTATCCATCAACAACCTGCATGAAGGGGCAGATGCCTCCTCAGCAAGTTCACTGTCAACACAAAGCTGAGAAGAGTGGTCGATGCCCCGGAGGGCTGTGCGGCCCTTCAGAAGGAGCTTGACAGGCTCGAGAAATGGGCAGAGAGGAACCATCTGAAGTTCAACAAAGGCAAATGCAGTATCCTGCACCTGGAAGGGGAATAAAGCCATGCATCAGCACAGGCTGGGAGCCGCCTGCTGGAAAACAGCTCTGTGGAGAAGGTGTCCTGGTGGACAACCTTGTTGTCTAGTGTGTCCATGTGGCCAAGCAGACCAATGGTATCCTGGGGTGCATTAGGAAGAGCATTGACAGCAGGTGAAGGGAGGTGATCCTGAGAAGAGCGCTCAGCCCTGGCGAGGCCTCACCTGGAGCGCTATATCTAGTTCTGGGCTCCTCAGTACAAGAGACACATGGAGCTCCTGGAGTGGGCCCACTGGAGGGCAACAAAGATGATTAAGGGACTGGAGTACCAATTTTACAAGGAAAAGCTGAGAGTTGGGCTTGTTGAGCCTTGAGAAGAGATGACTGAGAGAGCACCTTATCAATGTTTGTAAGTATCTGAAGGGACGGTATCAAGAAATATGGATCCAGGCTCTTCTCAGTGGTGCCAATCAATAGGATGAGAGGCAACAAGCAGAAAATGGAACACAGCAAGTTCCACCTGAATATGAGGAAGAACTCCTTTACAAATCCTGCACAATGTGCTCCACGGAATACTTGAGAAGGGAGGTAGGACTAGATGACCTACAGTGGTCCCTTTCAACCTTACCCAATCTGTGAATCCATAAAATCCCTTTTCTTATGAGTAGCTACACTCAGAAAAATTACTGAAGTAGTATTTTCTGCCTATACCAGTCATAAAAGAATCATGATGGATGAAGGGGGAAAAAAAAAAAAAAATCACTCAAAAGATACTGGTTTGTCATAATTATTTAAAATAATTTAGACTGAAATTTTAATTCCTGTGAAATCTTTAATTAGGCATAATGTATTACAAATATTCTTCTTAAAGAAAATACTATTGCTAACAACCAGGCTATAAATCCAACTACATTTACTGATTTCCAATATATTCTTAACTTCTAAACATATAGCGAATTTACTTACTGAACTAAAGTGCAAGTAGAAATAGTTAAATATCCTGAACCTTTTCTGTTGAAGCTGAGAATAAAGTCCAGTTCAATTACAAAAGTAAGGCAAAAGTTCCATTCTATCTCATCTTTCAGTAATTTTCTTTTTTAACTGAATCCTAAATAACACTTAATGCTTAGAGGAATCTATTCTATATACTTCAATGGGAATTTTCAGATTCCCTTTCTCTTTGAAATATGTGGTCACCTCAATATTAGTAACTAAATAAAATCAAAGTGTCTCAGGCTTAGTTTCAAATAAGTGAAGCGTTTTATTTTTGTCTTTAACTTCACAGTTCAGGTATCATAACCCAATGATTTTAACAGTGCTGTCCCTTCTGCAAAAGTCCTCAAGTACTCAACTTTCAACATTTAATTATAAAACTACTCATCACTGAGGAAACTAATTAACAGTATTTTTTAGAAATTAAAATATTTAGCCATTATAAGAAAACTTTCAGAATAAGTTGTTTAGATAAAAAATATATTAGGTATTTTAAAATAAAAAAAGTATCTGCTGCTGTACAAAGTAGAGGAGAATATTGGTGGCACCTCCGTGGTAACATGTTTAATAAACAGTAAAAAAATCACTGTGCAACAGCTGAGAGATAAGTGAGATGTGAGAAACAAGTGAGAGAAACATCCCTATAGATACCATGGTCAGAGAAGGAGGGGGAGGAGGAGGTCGTCCAGGCAGCAGAGCAGAGATTCCCCTGGAGACCATGGTGAGACAGGCTGTCCCTCTGCAGCCCATTGGGCCCACAGTGGAACAGATATCCATCCCACTTACAACTTGTGGGATGGTGTATCAGGCTGCTCTGCCTAAATGGGGGTAACTAGATTGAACTTCACCCTATTTGCAAAAGTCATCAGTGGTGCATGGAAAAGGGGGTCATGCTGCTTTCGGTGTTGAAGGATGCTGAGACCAGCCTGAGTCATCAATTCCAAAGTTAAACATTCTGAGGAAGAGCAATGTTACCTGACAGAAACTGGCACCAGTGAGGATGTGGTGTACAAAGCACCTGATAAAGGAACAAAAAACTGATCCTACTGATAACTTATCTAAAGCTGCTGAGCTGACACAGCTGGCTTGGAGACATCTGACAGTCAGTGACTCTATACTATAAAAGCCCAGTCCCACTTTTTAACAGCAGGGGCTCCAAACACACCCCTTCTAGAAGTAAGTGAGTAGATTCCTCTCCTGGGTGTGGATGCCCCTCAAAGTTACTCCTGGACGCTGAGCAAGATATTTGCCTACAGCCACTGCTCCTAAATAATTTTTTTGCTAGCTTTAATATCATTGCTTCAATATTGTTTCAATAAATACTGCACTGTACTATTAGTTATATCTATACTATGTGCTAAAAAATTCTGATTAACTTTTTTAGTCTAATTATTATAATTACCATAATCTATTTAAGTAAATAATTTATATTATTAATATAAATATATTTCTTTTGCCATCCTTAATCCAGTGGGACAAAGTTGTATAAAGGCTCAATTACACCTATATAATTCCTTTAAACATAAACTATTAACTAAGTCTGGGGCTAAGATTGGATCCAGCTGCACTCAGACTCCTCTCTGAGGAGTTTAGAAAGCAAGTGGGTCCTTTCTGCACCTCATGACACAACAGGAGTGTCTCACTGGTAAACCTTGTTCAAAGCTTCCATTCTGCCCATGACAGAAGGGCCCACACTGGTGTAGTTAGGGAAGGGCTGTATCCCAGCAGAACCATCCAAGCTGGCAAGAGGAACAGTGTGAGGAGGAAGGAGCAGCAGAAACAAACTGTTATGGAATGACCGCAGCCCCCATTCCCTATCCTGCTGCACTTCTGAGGGGAAGGAGGTAGCAGACTGCGAAGGAAGCCTGGGAAGAAGGAATGCGGGCATGGGAAAGGTGTTTTTACTTTTGTATTTGTTCCTTACTTATCCTAAGTCGAGTCTGTATGCCCATGACAGTAATTGTTGAGCAACCTCCCTACACTCTCGACTCACAAGCTTTGTCACCTTTATTTTTCCCCTTGTCCTCCTGAGGAAGGGGAGTGAGAGCAGCTTGGTGGGTTCAGGCAGCTAGCCAAAGTTAACCCACCACAGAAAATATACCTGAGTAGATGAGCTTTTCTTCATCAGTGAGAACACGCATTTTAAAAGTCAGGGTACAGTTTGTTTGAAATTAAGAATTTCAAGACGAAAACACTGATTACTGTAAATTTTTCACTGAAATTCAAGCAAGTAAAACGTGTAATATTCATCTAATTTCTGGGCATTTCACTACACTACTCTTCACTGAACCTTATTGAAAATATTCCATTTTGTTTGAAAGGCAAACCTTTTCGGTCAACTACAGTTACTGTCACTCACCATGACTGACAGTTCTGAGTTTTGTTTTGGTAGACTGGAGAGACAGGCAGAGCAAAATCCTCTGAAATTCAGCAAAGGCAAATGCAGGATTCTGCATCTGGGGAGGAACAACCCCACGCACTAGCACAGGCTGGGGGCTGACCTGCTGTGAAGCAGCTCTGTGGAGTATGTGGGGATCCTGGTGGACAACAAAGTGTCCATGAGCTAGCAGTGTGTTCTTGTGGCCAAGCACGCCAATGGTACCCTGGGGTTCATTAGGAAGAGCACTACCAGCAGGAAGAGGGAGATAATCCAGCTCCTCTGCTCAGCCCTGGTGAAGCCTCAACTAGATTGCTGGGTCCAGTTCTGGGCTCTTCAGGACAAGAGAGACATGGAGCTCCTGGAGCAAGTACATTGGAGGGCTACGAAGATGAGGGGACTGGAGCATCTCTCTTATACAGAAAAGCAGAGGGAGTTAGACCTGTTCAGCCTTGAGAAGACTGAGAGGGGATCTTATCAATGATTTTTGTTTTAGTAGACTCATACACTTGGGTGTATGCTATATATTTTTTTGCAGTTTGATGATAGAGTGCTGTCCTCTTAACTAATGAGGAATGTCATAAGTTATTCATGTGCATCAAGAGGGTTAGAACAATGAGAAATCATAAAGGTAACGGTCAAGATATCCTTATGTTTCCCCCTTGCCAGATAGGGAAAAACCCCCCACAAACAAACAAACAAACAAACAAACAAAATCAATCTGAATACAGTGTACTTACTGTTTTGGCATAATATGCATTCATTCCATCGGCAAATTGGAGCAAAGCTTGGAATTGACTATTCTTAATGAACATGATAATCTTCAAGACATATCCAAATTTAGAGAAAATCTGTTAAGGAAAAAATATGGACTTTTAGACCCAATGAATAATTCACGCACTTTAAAAACTAGCATTTAATATTTCAAATAAACTTCTGAAAAGTATTTCTGTTCTGAAAGCTAAACAAAAATTGAGTGAACTCAGAATTTTGTTTCAGTTAAAAAAAAAAATTTAAAAAAGAGGCTACAAGAGATGGGAAAGAAGGATAAAACTTCCTAAAAGATTTAGCAAAAATCGATCAACAAAGAGCAGGGAAGGAGAGCCCAAACAGTCCAATGTCTGAAGAGAAACTGTGGATAATGAATCAGAGTTGAGGTTTGACAAAAGGACTTTCCCAAGTCTTAGAATCATAGAATCTGTTGGAGTTGGAACAGACCCATAAGGATAATTGTGTCCAATCCATGTTTCTACACAGGACTACCCAACAATCACATCATGTGCCTGGAAACATTGTTCAAATGCTGCACCCACTGAATAGCATGGTTATTCAGCTGTGTGCTGGACATTTTGTTCCAGAAGTGTCCTGTGAGAGACAGTACCAAAAGCTTTGCTGAAATCCAAAAAGATTACATCAGCTGGCTTCCCCTGATCAACCAGGTGGGTCACCTTGTAGAAGGAAATCAGGTTTGATTTCCTTCATGACTTCCCTCTCATGAAGCCATGCTGGCTGTGACCAATGACTGCACTGTCCGCCAGGTATCTCTCAATATCTCCCAGAATAATCTTTTCCATGAGTTCACCACACACTGAAGCGAGACTGACATGCCTATCATTTCCGGGGTCCACCTTTTTACCTTTTTTGAAAAACTGAGAGAACATTTGCCAGCTTCCAGTCATCTGGGACCTCTCTGGATTCCCAAGACAGCTCAAAAATCACTGAGAGAGGTTTGCGATGACATCAGCAGCTTTTTGAGGATTCTGGGATGAATCCCATCAGGCCCCATAGATTTGTAGGCATCCAGCTGGAGCACCAGATCCCATACAATTTCAGGGTCAACTGGGAGTTGATCATTCTCACAGTCACGGTCCTCCAGGTCAGGGCACTGAGACCCCCTTGGTCCATCCTCCATGTTGAAGACAGAGGCAAAGAAAGCATTAAACACCTCTGCCTTGTCGATGTCCCTCTTTGTGTGGGGACCATCCTCATCCTGTAACAGTGATGATATTTCTATACTGCCTTTTGCCATTAACATACTTGGAAAAATCTCTTTCTATTGTCTTCACATTTCTGGCAGCTTCAACTCCAGTTTAGCTTTGGCTGCATGAATTTTCTGCCTACAGTGGCAAACAGCATCTCTGCATTCTTTCAGTGTCCCCTGACCTTGCTTCCACTGGGCATACACCTTCCTTTTTTGCCCTATTTCTGAGAGAAGATCCTGTCTCAGCCAAACTGGCCTTCTGCCTTGCTTGCTTGACTTCTGACATTTGGGAATTGCTGCTCCTGTGCCCATAGGGATGATGTTTAAAAAGTGACTGGCACTGATGGATCTCAGCACCTGCAAAAACATTTTCCCGGGGGACACTTTACTCTGTAATTCTCTGAGCAGCCTGAAGTCTGCTCTCCTCATGTCCATAGTTGAGGTTTTGCTGAACTTTTCCTCCTGTCAGCAGATATTTTAAACTTGATCACTTCACAGTCTCTGTGGCCAAGATGGCCACCAATCTCCACTTTGCTCATGAGATCTGCTCTGTGGACAAGCAGCAGATCAAGAAGGGTGTCTTTCCAAGTCGACTCCCTTA
Organism: Pyrocephalus nanus; assembly: GCA_038380795.1. Classification (NCBI taxonomy): domain Eukaryota; kingdom Metazoa; phylum Chordata; class Aves; order Passeriformes; family Tyrannidae; genus Pyrocephalus; species Pyrocephalus nanus. Next base: position 60,232,723 of record CM076263.1, on the reverse strand, counting down.
GGACCTGTTCCATAAAACTGTCATCCAGGTTTTTCAGGAACCTTCTGGCCAAGGCTGCACCAGCTGTGTGATGCTCCCAGTTATTTCTGGCAGGCTGAAGTCCCCTGTAGGGACAAGGGCAGTTGACTTGGAAGTCTTCCTTAGTTCCTCAAAGAATAATTCATTGGTGTCACCGTCCTGGCTGGGAGGTCTATAGCAGACTCCCACAGTGACATCTGCATTATTTGTTTGTCCCTTGATTCTTACCCAGAGGCTCTCACTGTGCCATTGCCAGCTGTGAGCTCCACACATCCTTCTGGTACACACACTGCCACCCCTCTGCCTCTTCTGCCCTGCCCATCCCTCCTGAAGAGCCTGTAACCCTCCAACAGGGCATTCCAGTCACAGGGCTCATCCCACCAGGTTTGCCTTATGCCAATGATGTCAAATCTCTGGGACTGGGCCAAAGCTTTGAGCTCCTCTGGTCTGCTCCTCATGCTGCGTGCATTGGTATAGAAACATTCCATGTGTGGGACACTGCAGCCAACACCTCATGAAGCAGATTGACAGACACCATTAATGCTCATTTCCTCAAGTTTTGGCACACCATCCCATTGCTCATCGCTGCCAAGACCAGTATTTCCCCTTTCCTCCTTCCTAGCTAGTTTAAAGCTCTGTCGATGAGCCCCACTAGTTCCTGAGCTAGAACTCTTTTTGCCCTCTGAGATAGGTGCATCCCATCAGGTGTCAGTAGACCAGGTGTTGAATGGATCATCCCATGGTCAGAAAACCCAAAACTTTTCCAGTTACACCAGCCTGGGAGCCATGCACTGAGCTGCCTATTCCTATCAACATTATTCCTTGTTTCTGGAAGTCAGCTGAAATGGGAACTGCAAATTGCCTTTCAAGGTATTCACCTTTACATTCTGTACTTCAAACAAATGCTGCAAATTTCTTCGCTAAAAATACAACTTAAATAGGTGATGTGCTTACAAAGATCCATTCTCCAAACTGGAAGACAAAGAGGAAAGAAGCAAGACAAAGACCTAGACTGGAACCCATCCACATACTTTACAACCAAATGGTATTTGATTTATGGCAAATGCAAACATTACAGAAATATTTTGAAAGGATGAAATTAAATATATATACACTCAAAATGCGAGTGTGCACTACATGGAAGCATCTATACAGAAGCAAAGGCACAAGGAGAGAGGACAAAATTAAAGCTAGGATATCATGCAAGTACAGAAAAATTATGTCCAAATTAACAGTCAAAGAGGAAAGGTGAGCTTGGGAAATACTAACAGTTTTATAGCAAACTGTTAGAATCAATGCAAAGTCAGGAAAGCAGAAACCCCTGAGAAGTATTAAACCTGCAATGGAAAGAAAGGCCATAGATAAGGATAACTATCTTTTGCCAGCCTAGAATCATGGGTACAAAACTAGTGTCCCAACCCTTTGTGCCCAGTTTTTCATCCCTCAGAAACAAAATTTTAATGCTGCACTCATAATTTTGTCATAGGAAATGGAACAGAAACTCTTCCACAGCTATTTAAAATTAGCCATTGATTTCCTGTTAATAAAGCACTTCCTCTTAAAAAAGGCCTAAATGAAGCTTCTCAACATATGCTTTTCCATGGTTATCCAGAAGACTAAATAGATCTTTTTAAGGTAATGAAATTCAATGCACTCCTGCTTGGTTGTACACCTAAATACACTATATGTATCAATTTTGTTTCTGCACAGATAAAACTACATTCTGTTGCTTATGATAAATATTTTAAGGCGAATTGTGGGTTAAAAAGTTAATTTCTTAACAAGCAGTTATAACTTACAAAATAACTGAAGTTTTGGATGACAGTTTGCCTACTAGTGTTCCATAAGATGCTATACTTGACAGTGAAAATTTTCATTTGCATTAATCCTATCACACTTAATGCAATGTTAGATTGTAGCTACCGGGCAAAAAGTGCTGCTTTAATTAGAGGAGATTGCCCCCTGATAAGAACTGCAAATAAGATCTCTTTTCAAATATTGCTAAATTTCATAGACCTATTGCAAAAGCAGTTCAGAGAGGGTCACTGGGCAATTCAGAGACTGAAAATATCATCCTTCTGTGCTGAAGCAAACTTTAATCATATTAAACCAACATGAATTTCCTCTTTGCTGTTGTACTGTTAAAACTAGTACAGTTCCCATAACCACAGAAGCTTGTTCTCAGATTATTCTGAGGGCATTAATAATCCTAAGCAGTTGACACAGTATTTATATAAGTTCAGTAAAGAGTGAACAACACTCAAAAAAAGTTTAGATCAGGTAAATTGCTACATCAAAGTGACAATTACTATACTAGTTAATGAGTATCATGGTGGGGAGAAACAGAGTAATGGAAAATTTTAAGAGATAAGAAGAAAAATAAATTGTTAACAATCATCTATTGTTTGAAATCATAGCAGAGCAGAAAAAAATCTTCCAGGACTACAGATTCTTGCAAAATCATCCCAATTATTTTAAATCACATTAGTTTAAGAAACTCCTACTTGGGGCATGTTTTTTCCTGTATAAATCTAGTAGTAATTACAAAAGCTTTGCAGTATCTTTAAAAACATCAACAAATCCTTTGGGCACAAAGACGCGGTCTCAAAGTTACTGTTTTTAAACTTAGAGCTCTCAACAGTATGATGCAAATACCTAGCAGAAATTAAAGTAATGTCTTTCATAGCTATAGTCTACCACTATTCAGGGCTTTCAGAGGTAGTTAAATGTCATTCTAACAGTTCATGAACAATAAGAAACATTTGTCAAAGCAACTTGCATATTACATCCCTTGCATTGAATTATAAAAGGGAATATGAACCCCTAAAATATAATGCACTCTCTGTACTGAGTAACTCCTGTAGTTTGCTAAAATATAGATCCACAAGTTCATAACAATCAGTATTTCACTAGTTCATCATGGGGACATAAATCAGAAGTAACAGTTCAAGTTCATTGATGCTTCCACAGAAAGGAAATAAAGTAAAAAAACCAAGATGAAAAACAGAGTACAGAAGCTTTGTTTACTGGAATTTCATTTGTGCAGAACTATTTTAAACCTAGATCTCTATTTGCAAGAAATAATTTTAAAGTGGCAGGTACTTTAAAAAGTAAATTCATGGATTTACAGTAGTAATATTGGAACAGATTGTAATTTATTTTTTTTAAGCAATCCTCATTACCTGATACAGCATTTCTAAAGTGATAGTGTAAAAAACATTTTCAACAACGATTCGAAGAACAGAACCTTGCCCTGGAAGGAGTCCACCTTCACCACCAAGAGCACTTGTAATAGCCATGCTTCCGTGCTGCACAATATTCACACTTTGCAGTGCAGCCTGGGGTCTCTGAAATTTCAGCATAGCAGAAAGCACAATTAATTTAAATACAGATTATCATACTGAAACAAAGTTCTCTTAAAAGAAAAGTACATAAAATGCAACTACAAAAAAACACATAGTTCCTTCATACGATTGTTGATTCAAATTCCACATTAATAAGGGTAAATTGTACCTCTTCCTCTCTATGCCCCTCCCCTTCAACTGATCAGTGTAACTCACAAAATTACAACTATTTTTTTAGTTAAATTGTTTCTACTTTATAATGTCATATACCCACAATTTTGCTTTGATTCAGTAAAGCTTTGACATTCTAGAAATTTTTCCAGCAATATTGTTGATGACAGTATTGATCATAATATTTTAATAGACTAACAATGAGTCAATGCCCATAAAACTATTTGCTCTGCTTTACTAGGATTTCATTCTCTTCAGGAACTGAGATTTGCTGGGGATAAGCTTAAAGGTATTTACTTGCTCTTCTTTCAGAGCCAAGTTATCAACCACTCCTCAAACTGGAGTTTTGTCTCTACACTTGTTTTTCATGGCCTTCAAACCTCTTCTGAGTAGCAGTACTATGGAGAGATGTTCCTTTCCAAATATAATGTTGTGACTTGAAATTATGTCTCAGCTACACTATTTTCTTGGGAGACAGACTAAACAGGGTACAGATGTTCCCTAGTTTCAGAAAAAATAAAACCCTGCAAATTAATCTGTACTTCAGGCCTGAGCATAGATACTAGGATAATAACATAGTGTTCAGCTGCACTGCTAAGGTATGAAACTCAAACATAAGAGCCATAAGTGCCACCCCCTCATTTTAAAAGTAGATAGTATTTTTATAGAAGAAAGCAAGTGCCATGCACCAAGTTAAAAATAGTCAGAAAGAAATAAAAGGAATCTTATTTGCAAATATAAGTATGGTTACATTTGGCTGTTACACAAACCACATCCTAAAAAGAAAACAAGCTTGCTGTTTATTTGCTTTTGCAGATAACAAATCAATCCAACAATCTTGGATGAGGAAAGAGTCAAATAACATTTACCAGACTGACAGGCTTACAAGACTTCAGTGTCTTTTGAGTGAGCATAAATTAAAAATGAGCAATGATTTATGCCCCTATCACTACTTGCAATATTCTTACAGAAAACAAAATCATGATATACAGATTGCAGAATATAACTTGGGTAACTAAAGGGGAAATCAATTAAAAATCATCCAGGAATCCAAAAATCTAAATAGATTTCAACCATAATATGATGGTTTGTATACTCTGATCTTATTGTGGAAAGAGTATTTTCTTGCTTAGAGATTAGGTATAAATCACTCATCTGCATTTTTCAATTCATATTCTTAAGAAATCAAATTTTAGTACTTCAGAACTACAAGGAAGAAATTAATTCTGGTGCTTGCCATGTCTACCAGGCTGCTTTCCAGCTGGTTAGCCACCACTGTAAAGTGGTACCTGAGGTTAATCTTCAGGTGCAGCAGCTGGCATTTCCCTTTGTTGAACTTTATGAGGTTCCTCCTGCTAGTCCATTTCTCCAGCTTTTCAAGATCGCTCTGAACGATAGGACAGCCATTTCATGTGTCAACTACTCTTTCTAGGTCTGTGTTGTCAGCGATCTTGCTGAGCATGTTCCCCATCCCATCAATCAAGGGATTAATGAAGATGCTAAACAGTACTGGACAAAGTATCAACCCCTAGGGTACTCTACTAGTGACTCGACCTCAGCTAAACTTCATGCTACTTCAGAACCATTTTACCCTTTCAAATCACCTTACCATCTTCTTAACAAGACTGCATTTAATCAGTTTAGCTACTGGGATGTTATTGGAAACAATGCTGAAATTCTTGCCAAAGTCAAGATAAACAATATCCACTGCTTTCCTCTCATCCACCAAACCTGTCATCTCACCACAGAAGAACATCATATTTGTCAGACGTTATACCCTTTATAAAAACCCATGCTGACATTTCCTAACCCCCTTCTTCTCCTTAGAACATTTGGAGATGGTTTCCAGGATGAGTTGCTTCATTCCCTTCCCAAGAACTGACATCAGGCTCATCAGCCAGTGGTTCTCTGGTTCTTCCTTGTTGTCCTTCGTTAAGATAGGAGAGATATTTTCCTTTTTCCTAGTCCTCTGGAACCTCTTTCAACTTCCACGACATTACAAGACTATAAGAGTGGAATTGCAATGACATCAACAAGCTCCCTCAGCACTCACAACTGTATCTCTTCAGGGCCAAAGACTTTTTGCCTATCCAATTAATTTAAATGTTCCCTAGTGAGATTCTTCTCTATTTCTTTCATCAATACTTTCCTGCTGTTCTCAATTGCTTGGTAATCCCTAGGGTAAGTCTTAACCACTAAAAGCTGGAGATGGCATCCAGAACTTCAGACTTTTCCATGTCCTTTGTCACCAGGGTCCCTACCCCCACTCAGCAGCAGTCCCACATATTCCAAAAAAATTTTATTTCTACTGCTGAGACACTTTGAGGAGCCATACTTGCTGCTTTTCACACCATTCACCAGAGACAACTCCACGTGGTCTTTGACTTTCCTAACCACACCCCTGCATGTTCAGATAATGCTCTGTCATTCTCCTGGGGCACCTGTCCATGATTCTAACTTTTCTATACTTCTCCTTTATGTTTAAGTTCAATCAGGAGCATCTTGTTGATCCAGGCAGTCTTCTTGCCACCCTCACCTGGTTTCTTACTCATCAGGATAAACAATTTTTGAGCTTGAGCTCCTCCACAGTAATTTCACAGATATTGAAAAGTCCCTGCCTGAAAGAAGTTACTACTTAAATAAAAAGACAGACATTATATATATCTCAGAACTTGACTACTGGTGTGAAAAGTAGTCCCTTTATTCACTAATGTTGTGGTTCAACCCTGGTAGGCAGTCAAGTGCCACAGCTGCTCAACCACCGTCCCCCAGCAGGATGGGGAAGAGAACTGGAAGAGTGAAAGTGAGAAAACCAATGGGCTGGGTTACAGATAGTTTAACTGTTAAAGCAAAAGTTGCACATGTAAGCAAGGCAAAATAAGGAACTCCTTTATTATTTCCCATTGGCAGAAAGGTGTTCAGACATTTACAGGAAAATATGGCTTTGCTGAATGTAACAATTACTTGGAAAGGAAAAGAAACTCAGATTATCCCCCCCTCCTCATCATTCCCCCAACTGTCAATGCTGAGCACATCATATGGTGGGGGATATCCCTTGGGTCAATCAGGATCAGCTGTCCCAGCTGAGTCCTCTCCCAACCTCTTATGCACTCAACTGGAATGGCAACATGAAAATCCAAGAGGCCTTGATACTTTGTGTCACAATCTGCTACAAGGAAAATAAACTCTCTTCCAGCCAAAACCAATACACCATCCCATTAAACGGAAATATTATACTTACGGCCTGATAATGTTGATTTTCAGTCTTAAGTTCTTTGTAATTGGAATACTGAATATAAACTGCTTGACTGTGGAGATGAGGTATAGCACGACTATAGTAGTTCACCATAGAAACAGCAGCTTCTATAGAAGCCATTTCCAAAAACGCCTGTAACCAATACATACTTCACTTCAGTGTTGGTTTTGTTTACAAGAGAGAAAAAAGCATCAAAACATCGTTTTTTACCAATTCCACTAGGAAAAGATGATGTCAAAGTATAGTACTGGTTTACTCAGCATTAAAATGCACTTGTGTGTGCATGTTTACAGGGTTTTGTGGGTTTTCTCATAAAGCTTTACATTGTAAGTATATTAAGTCCTTAAAGAAGAGGTGGAGTAAGTTTGGTATATGAGAAGCAACATTGCTAAAAATACCACACTGCTAATGAATTTATTAGATTCGTGAATCCAGGCATTATTACCTAACTAGCAGATACACATACTGATTGAAAAAGTAGGAATAAGACACTAAACATCTATCTGTTTATGCATCATATTAACCCAGATGAGCTCTATACAATATTTTGAATGAATGCCTATTATTTTTAGGATCTCAGTGTTTATTCATGGTGTGAACTACTCTGTCATTTCTAATAGAATTAAAAAGATGTTAAAAAATTAACAGGCATGTTAGTAACTTAATCAGGGAGGCTACTTCAAGACATACGTCTACATCAATTGAGACAATATAGCTCTTTATCATCCATACGTTCTTACCTAAAGTAGATATAACGTTTAGCAATATAAACAAGTTTCTAGGTCATTATTTAATTCAAAGAACTTAAAATAAATTTCATAACATCCTTTCACATTTGAAAATATGAAAATCTTGAGCTTTCAATGAAATATTTAGACATTGTTGCAATCATTTCAGTCAAATGCAACACCTAAACATGAACCACATCTTCAGCCTTGCCCTTGTAATTGAAACATTGAAAATTACATACCTGACCTTTTCCTTTTAGCATCAAGAAATTGGTTACTTTGCCAAAAGGGAGACCTAATGCAATGACTTCTGATCCAGTAACACCACTTGCAAGTTGACGAATATGAAGAACACGTGAAGGGAAACATGACAATTTGCCTCCTTCGACTTTTTTCTTCTCACTGTCTAAAATATTTTGGGGAAGGAGACAGACAAGCAAACAAGGTAAGTTTATTGCACAGTGTAGACATCAAAACCTAAAAGAGAGAAACTGCTGCCTCAGCACTGACATTGACTTAGGTATAGCTCTTTGAATCTTAAGACAAGACAGTTCATACATAACCACAGCACACTGTAAGAAGACCTCATCAGCTACTCCAAATATCAACAGCAATGGGAAGGTGTACTGTGTTTGGCTTTGGTTTGGGCTTGCTTATTTTCTTGTGGTTTGAGGTTTTTTTTAAATTCTTACAGACATAGAGGCTACTAACTTCTTCCCAAATGCCCACTTAAGATATTTACAAAGTTGCACAGAAAAGGGGTTAGCCAAAACTGAGATGCAATATATTACATTTTTTTAATCGCTAACTTATCTTCCTGCAGCTGAGGTGTAAACTCAAAGGGTCTTTATTTATTTTATTAAAGAAAATGTGCTGTTTCACATGATTTTAAGTTTTAAAAAGTCTTTGAAAAGGATTAATTCCATACAAACTCTAGAGTTTTCTACTTTGGTTTGGATCCTGTAACAGGTAAGTGACCAATGACTACATTTCAAGGAGATGGCTCAGAGTTCTTGAGAGCCCTTTTACACAAAACACCACATATGGAACAGGCATATTGTTCTATAAGCAATTGTAATGAAGGAAAGAGAAACAGTCTTAACACCTGATGTCTTGAATTTAGCTTTCCAATGAGAACAACAAAAGATGAGCAAGAAATATCTGTATGAGCTTTAGAAGAAACTTCAGATTTTGCTGTAGGTTTTGAGTACAGTCTAAGGCTCAGAAATGGTTTACACAAGTCATTCTGTATTACAGAAGGTTCTTTTATTAGTGGAAGACTCTAAAACTCCAAGTTCAATGATTTAAGCCCCAACCATGGCACACTTACTAGCCAAGTTAACAATTTCCCCACCTGCAAAACAGAAACAGTTATGCATTGATTTTTCTATCAAGAAATGTTATAGGGCTTCATGTGCTCTATATGCATTCTGAAAAATCTGAATATCTGGTACACTTGTTGGGGATGAGACTAAAACAAACATGAACATATTAAACACTTATCAGTACCAAGCCATGACAGAATATATTACTATTTAAGTCTAACAACCCATTCTATTTTTTTACTTTTCAGGTTCAAAATGGGCAAGATGTCCCTGACTTCACTAAGTTAACTTGACTTAAAGTTAAATTATGCAGCCATTGGTCATTAATACATCAAGACCACCTATGCTAGAACCACTGAAGGAAGCAGTTCCTAGCTTTCCCTCCATTTCTTGTCCTATCTAAAACTATAGGTAGACATATACACTTGCTGCCTCTTTCTCAACACATGCAGAGGGCAGAGCATAAGTTTCTTCACACGGTACTGTAGTTTAACATGCCTGGAGAAACATGTGGCTGTGGTCTCACACTGAGCCATCACATAGCTTTAATGGACCCAGTTTCCTTACCTGCATCTGTCTATCCAACTTCCCACCATCTCTCAACAAAACCCCATTCTGCTGGTTTTGCACTATGTATCTGAACAGTAACCTGTGCTAAATCTAGAAAATATCTAATCAGGAGAAAAAGTGTTTTTTTACTGCTTTCCTTGCAGTAAAGGAATCTCAACCCATGGATAGATTGCCTGGGGACAAGAACTGGCAGAAAACATCTGAAACCAAATCACAGGACTGTCTGTGCTGCTCCTCAAGAAGTTCTAGAGGTAGTGTAGAAAGCAAGAACAAGAACACCAAGGGGCATCAGCTGAACTTTTTATCATGAATCCACATAATGTGCCTTATGTTCCACCAAACTGAGATGGGTGTCTTTGTAATCCTGACAGCACTGAAATACTTCAAAACAAATTCTTTTCAAGCACTCAACTACAGGAAAATTGAATAGGCACTTAACAGTCCGTATAGAAGGTATTTGATTGATCATGTTTATAGAAAACAGGTTTGGTCTTTTTGTCCATTTCAACTGATCATTTTTGGAGCTCCTCAATAATGTCATGGAATTGGGTAGGCTCACATGCGGGTACTGTTGGGAGTCAGATTATAGTTCAGTCTTGGTAAGGATGCTTATGGTGACAATAAAGAATACACCACCACCACGAAAAAAATATAAAAAAAATTAAATAAATAAATAAAAGAAGAACAGAAGAAAAGCAAAGCAAATACACACTGTTGAAGAACTGTGATTTTTTTTTTTTTTCCAAGTATACCTGTAGCTGAAGCAGAATCGCTCATGGTAAACGGTCTGTTACTGACACCAGAAGAAGCTCGTCAGGACCACACTAAGAAAAAAAAGACAAGATTACCAGTAAAAGCAATTACAGAGAAGCAGAAAAAGCTTAATATAAAAGCTAAATTACTCCTGTAATTTAACCTTCCCAACAACACCCCCCTTGTATACACTGGGAACTTATTTTTCAGGAAAAAAAAAAAGCGCCAAACACATAGCTTTCCCCTCATCTCAAGAAGTAAGCAAGTTCAGCTGTTACACTTCTTACTTACATTTATCCCACTACAGTTTACATTTTAAAATTTCAAGAATAATGCTTAAGAATGCTTATGAAAAGAAATGAGCTGGTTGCAGGCTCTGGGTCTGCAATACAGCATTGCTTTCCACATACGAGCAAATAAACAGCCACAAAGGAAAAGTCAGCATTTGTGACTGGACCCAGGGCAAAACTAATTCAAGATATACTTAAATATATCTATGGCAGTTTTAAAAAACCCACAAACTGATCCTTGTCCTAACAATTTGATGGTAGGTCCCATGTATTTAGAAAAAAATTGTACTGAAAACTGAAGTATATACTTTGAGAATACTGGAAATTTGAAGTTCTAACTACTAAGAGAGAGGAGTTTGAGCACAATGGGTTCTCATTTAGAAATGAGAAACAACTGCCTGTAAAGCCTGTTTACTCATTAAGACTGCTGTAGTATTCCAGCTGAGCCTCAGCTTCAAAATGCCAACGAGAAACAAGATACCACAACACCTCTGAAAGGCAGTTAAGGTTCCTGAAATTTTCACCGTACTCTTCTATAAAAGCATTTTAATTAAAAAGTTGAGACTGAGGGAGTGATTCTACAAGATGGAATAAATTGATTCAAACAACTCCTTACCACTTTGGCAGAAAAAGAGGTTCCTATTGCCCTTGGTTCAGTATCCCCACCTGCTCATGGGCATGACCTGTTTATCTTGCACCAGCCCGGTGCGTAAGAGTATTTCCATGAGATGAATCAATTCTCCAACCTGCCAGCACTGTATGCTGAGGTACATTAGTTAATCAGCTGAAAGAGTGCCAAAATTCACTGCAAAGAAAGGGGAGCTGGGACCAAGAACGGCAGCAGCAAGCCATCATGCTGGCTTGTACTGGCAGCAAAAGTACTGCTCAGGGTACTGGTTTATAAGCTGCCTGTGCTTAAAGGTGCTTAAAGTTTTTTAGTGCTTTTCATTCTTGTTAATCATGTGTTCCTGCTGCTTCCCTAGTTTGGGAAGGTCATTCACAACTGAAGGCTGTGACTAGGCTAGGGTGCTGAGAAACCTTTTCAGACAAATTTAGCTGTGCAGGAAAAAGCACAGGTGTTAGCGTGGGATGGAGGAAAACATGAGTATGTTCATTCCTCTCTGGCAACAGTATAAACTTATTATTTTTAACCATGAAACTGCATCTTAACAGGATATTTAAATGCAACATCTAACTGCTGCAAACAGCAAAAACATTTTTGCATTCAGGGAACTAAAAAATACGAACCCCTTAAAGAAATATCAACAAAATGGTTACTAGCTGTCTAATAAATATCACATGGTATTTGCACTGACACTGGGATGTAAGTAACATGCAAGATCAGTAATAATTTTTCACTTATTAGCAGTACTTTGAGCATGCCAGCATCCAGGTATTGCACCAGAAGAGCATATTGTGATTGTAAAATGCATATCTTTCTATTTAAACCAAAGCACATATATCTGCAGATAGAGAGTGGTAGAAAATGTTAAGAACGATCTTTTATTACAGCCCTTCCTTTTACTTACTGGAGGGCAGGAAGAAAAACCACTACTAATGCAACTCCAGCTGTTTTTGTTTTAAGTTAGCATTTATTCAACAGAAAAAATCTCTCAATTTTTCAAGAAGGCTGTGAGGAAAACATAGTGTTTTAACACATCCAACTCTGGCAGTAGCAACTTTTAACAGTTTTGTGATTTCATTATAAACCTCAGACCCAAATACATCTATTATTATTATTTTGAACAATAAGTTAACTTCAAGGATTTAACCTGTATTCTTACAATTTTATATTTAATTTTATAAACAATTATATTTAAAAAAATCCATAACAGACGTTTTCAGAAAAAAAATATTTTCCAACCTCTTCCACGTTTAGCAAACACACAAAGAAGCACAATTCAGACAGCTGCAGTGCTCTGTGCTACAATTCTCTGTACAACTGGCCTACATCCATATAACTGAAACTGTAGCTCATTGCAGCACACAAAGAACTGCTCCAGGATGGGGGACTAAACCAGCTTCAACAGAAAGCAGAAAGATGGTAGCACAAAATTACAACCCTCAATCATGACATGTGCCTGTACTTGCATTGATACATCATTTAATCACTATTTCCTAAGAATGCTACCTAAATTTTGCCTTTATGCTGACAACCATTAACGTGTAAATATAACAGCCAAAACATAATGAAACTCTCTTAAACCCCAAGCTCATTCCCTAGTCAACTGTTCTACTTGATCTAATAAAAGATAGGCAAAGCTTTGGTTTTCTTACAATACATTTCAAATGTATAACTGTCTTCATATCTTCATCCCAATATAAGGGGTATTTTTAAGTGAACATACTTTTAACAACAAAACATCAAATCAAACAAGACATTGTAGAATAATTGGCTGACATAGGCTTCCTAAGTCTAGAACCCTGATTACAAAATTTAAGTTTATTACGACCTGAAGATTTTGGTAAACTTTTTGTTATTGTTTGAATGCTCCATTGAAACACTATTCCGACTTTTACCTTTTGATATAAATACTATGGTACATACCTATCCATACAATTACAGCACATTTATTTACTGTACCATGCCCCTTGGAAGGATGTGGTTGGTATAGGAGAACTAGTAGGAATGCCACTGCTTTTGCAGGTCTCCAACCAAACTATTTCTGAAGTACAAGAATACTATAAAGATGCTTTTCATCATCTCCTTATTCAGCCAGCAAGATAACTGGCAAGCCTTTTCAATCACTGACTGAAAACACAAACAAACCACATTATAGAAGAATGCAAAGATAAATTGACACCACAGCAGTTCTCTTGCAAGTTGACATACAAAATGCATGTTTTGGATATTCTGGATTAGTGAAAAAGGTTACATGTACTTCTTCAGTATCTTCACAACTCTGTTCATACAGAATCCACAAAGAAATGACAATTCAAGTTCATGAACCCTGTTTGTTCAACCTCTTTCTTTCACAGTGAGAAATGAAAGAGTTATTTTTTAAATACTTTGTAATATGAAGCATTTAATATGGTGACAAAGATCTGCTACTGGTAAAAGGTTGGCAAGGCCTTGGATGCTGAAAAAGTCCACACAAGAAGGGAGTGTGCCCTAGATAGTATCTTACAAAAACCTTTATACAGAGCCTAGAAAGCCCTACCATGCCCCTACTCTGTACACAAGTTTTCCACTAGCTACTTCCTAGTTATTCACTATTAGGTCCAGCGCAGAAAACCATCAGAAGAGCAGCCTAACCTGTCTACAAAGCTACCTTGACAAGCACTCCTTTCAGCAGGGATGTGAGTTTACACTGCCGTGGTGCCATCACTATTACTTTGGTTTCCACAGCACAGAAGTAGCTACTCAACCCCTGCAAGGCCGCACAGGCAAAAACGAAGATGCAGGCAGGACAAGTAAGCATGCTGCCTAACCCTTCCCTGGTAATCACTTCTTCCAGCACAAAGCTACGTTCACAGAAAGCAGCACCATCCTTCTGCTTCAATGTCAGAAGGACTGCCCCAATCACACAGTAAATATTCCTGTGATATATATCTGTGAGAAATAAGGTAGATGGGATTGTTCGACACCAGACACCTACCAACCCAAGGCTGCAACACGCTCCTATATTCCTGCACTCATTCCAGCATTCCAAACATATTCGTGATGTCTTAACAATAACACTGTTTTTTCTTAAACCATAAGACTTTACAACTCTCCTATTTTACAGCAACATTTTTGCCTTTGTTTGGGATTATTAAGTGGTAAGGATTATTAGGGGAAATTTCAAAATCACATATTTGCATTGAAAATAAACTGACCTTACAAAGACAAAAGCCTGCCATTTCACTAAGTTGAAACAGAAGGAAATTAGAGGCAATGATCACAAATAAGCAAGCCTCCTTTCCTCCGCTGTCAAGACCCATTCCAAACACTGGCTCAAGCTTCTGATCACCAGCCACCCTAGAAGCACACTGTTTTAGCCCAGATAGCTACTTTCCCAGAGGCTCAAACACTTAGTGGCTCTGCTCACAACATAGCCTGCTCTGCTGCCTCTGTTGTCACCTACTGAAACTCCCTCCTACGCTGGTAACAAGATACTGTACACTTTCAAGGAGTCATGCAACAGTAATTAAAAGGTTAAGAGAAAAACATTATGTACTTTGCATTTATGCTTGATACAGGGGAAGAACATAAGGAAATAACATCTTCCTCTTGAAGTTGCAAAATATGTAAAAGCAACCTTGAGCATGTGATTATCAAGAGCTGTCAAATTAGTGTGAGAAATTTTTTAATAAACATAAAATGTGCCTTTTCATTCTTAAAATGAGAAATATGTTTGCTTCGTATGAGGGATTTAAGCTCATCTGAAAGGACACTTTGAATGTTCTAGAGGTCAAGCAGGCATCATGACACAGAAGCAGAGCTTCCTCTGAAACTCTGCATCAAAAAGATGACTGCTTTTCTTCATGGTATCATCACTCATTTACAATTTCCAACAACATTGTTTTCTGACAGTATAAATACAAAATTTAATAAGCAATTGAATATGGGAACACATCTGTAAATAAACATCATACAGAACCAAGTCCTGTACAGTGAGAAGGTACTTGGCTTTAAACTCAAGGGGTTTTTTTGCTTCAAGTCACAAATGTATCTGTATGATGCCATATTGTGTATAGTTTTGCATCATTATATGCTTTACTAGGCACAAGTCATGTTTCAAACATCCAGTAACCCAAATGAAGAAGCAGTAAACTGTCTCTCTTGAATTTGGTTGGAAGAAAACTTACATAGCCTTATATATGAAAGTACCATAACTGGACAATCTGGTTTATAATTTGTTATTATTAATGGTTAAAATTGAGAAAGAAATACACCTGAGAAAAACTGAACAACCAATACAGTAACAGCAAACCCAGGAAGGGATATAACAAAAGAAGTAAAAAGTAAGTGTGAAAGGCTATAAAAGAGATTCTTCCATTTAAACCAGCTAAGAGATCTGCAACAGCATTGTATTTAAAAATATGGAAAGATAAAATAACAATATTAGATAATTTTTCAAAGGTAAATAGCCTAAAGGAAGAAAGAAAAACATGGTGATAAAAGTAAAAATGTGATGAGATATGGATTACTTTCTTTCCTTTTGCAAAGGAAATAGTTTATTATGCACAGTGTAGAGAAAAAAAAAAAAACAACACAACAACTAGCTGGCTCACAATAGCAATCAACAAAATTTGTGCAAAATTTCTTTAGGAAACATTCCTTTTACAATTCATTTTTAAGCCTAATTCCTTCTGAAAATAGAAAAAAATCATAAATGGGATTCCAGAATGCAGGGTTTATCAGCAGCTCTACCTTGTAGCATGGAAGAACATTTACATTTGTTACTTTGATTTCTATTGCTCTGCAGAACTAAATATACATATCTTAGTTTAAGAAAATAACATTCGATTCTCAACTGATCAAACATGAAACTATTTTTCTAACTTACAAATTTTCAGAACCTTACAAATAGTCTAAAAAAAGTGTTCCCGTGACACTCTGAAGACACATGTTCTTGTGCATTTTTTTGCTTTTTGACTTCTTAATTTTCAGTTTCACATTTAAAGCTTTCCCTCACTAGAGTGAAAGCTAGAATTTTTATGTTTTTTGAAAGGAAGATTCATATGCAGAAATAATCACATAACTCTAGGACTAAGAACTCTAAGGATTGCACACTTGAAGTCAAGAGGTTGGAAAGTAATAAAAGTCTGGTTTATAATATTTATCACATAAATTAAGTATAACTTGAATAAGCTCTTGTCCTAACAGATGAAAGATTTGTACCAAGATAACACTAGAGTATAACATTTCTATTCACAACTCGAATTTTCAACTACTATTCAATGTTTTCTAAGAGAGCACTGTTGTATGCAAGGAAAACATGGTCACACCTATGATTCCCGCAGTTCTTGTCCTTTTTGTCTTATCACTGTTTGGCTTCCTCCATGTTCACTAGCAGTGTTCCTTATCAGTTTCTTACTGTAAGACATTTTTTCATGCAGTGGGTCTGCGTTCTTCAGCCCAAAGCTGTTCCATCTTTTGGAACAACTAATTTAAACTAGCCCTTGTAAGAATCATCCTTTAGATTAAAGCTTCAGTATTAATACACTAGTTATATAAATGAGTGCATAGTCATAATCTCAGACTGCCTGGAGACTCAGCAGACAGCACAGCATTAATATACCCCTATTTTTGTTTACATTCTCCCCTGTGTCCAGAAAGCCTGCATCTTTTGTTGAAATAAATGCTTCATCTTTTCAGTATGGATGGACAAGTTCTTCTCCTCTCTAATTCCTTCACATAAATGTTACACCAGCCACACAACATGAACTTCTCCCTTCAGTTTTATTTCACAGTAATACATCCTCTAACAGCCTTTGTTTCTTCCAGCTCTCAATGGAACACACAACTTATTGATGAAGTAATGATTTTCCCTGATCAAAGTATAGTGTGAAGTGATTTAACAGTAACCCTAAAGTCCTTTTACTGTTAAGTTACTTAGTAAACAAAAATTATATAGAAACAGTCTTCTAAGACAGACTTTCACACTAGTAACAATTAAGACAACTCAGTTTTTGGAAGCAGCAGCTGCTTCTAATCTTCAGTGATCACAGTCGGAACCTGGAACTGCATATAGTGCCACTTTAGCTCATGCAATGAATAGATCTGTAAGACTTGATGACAGATACAGATTGTACTCATTTTCTGAAACTGACCAGTTTTATAAGGAGAGCAAGTTTTTCTGTACCTCAACCAGGTTTTCTTACACAGAAAAAAGTTTTCTAGCACTAACAGAAAACAGACTAAAACCAAGCAGATCACCTACTTGTGAGTCCAGGAAGTTTCCTCCAAAGAAACTAAGTTTTGCAGCTTCCACCGCATCCAAGATCTTACAGTGTGTACTGGATAACTTCACAGTAATGATTTCTCTTTTCAATATCACTTTGAAATCATTATAGATTTTAAACTGTTTGCGTTTTGGGAAAGAACAGGTAACTAAGACGATGGGGAAGGAACAAATGTGAAGCTAGAATAGTTTTCCTGGTAACACAAGATCAGAACAAACAGCTTGTCTGTACACATGGAACAAGAATGACAAATCAGAGACTGGAAAATAGAAAAAGGTATACTGATAAATTAAAAAAGAGTAAGAAAATTAATGCAGTAATAGAGGGTAGTAAAATGAGAAAATGAACCACCAAATAACCTATAGAAATGGAACCAGAAAGAAAATCTAATCAAACTTTTTGTGAAAATCCACAAAACCAGGAAGACAAAGAAGGCCTAACAAAACCAAGAGGGATTATGTGCAATTTATGAATTAAACTAAGCCACCTGTTAATGTTACAACTCAATAAAATACTTGGATGCTATATTCATTTAATTTGGAGTGGTCTTTGGGGTTCCTGTGTCAACATACATTTCAAGCTGACTGCTAAACAGTATTGTTAGTGTTTCTAGCCTAGAAAACATTTTGGCAAAAGGATGAAGGCATATAGGATCATAGAATTATTTATGTTGGAAAAGACCTTTAAGATATGAGAGTCTGTATCTCAAAAAGGGTTGAAGCATAATTTATACACTCAAATGAAGTCTTTGAAGTATGTTGTCACTCTGAACAAGTGCAAAAATGTGCTCTGAATTCTCACTTCAAAAAGGTTTATTGTCTCTTCCAGAGTATTGCAGACTGAGAAGTACCTAGTAAGCAAGAATCAAAAGTTAGAGCAATACTGTCAACCAAATCCCTGCAAGGTAGATCAGATTAGCAGAGGCCTGTTCTTCATTACACGTGGAAATACACATCCTTCTCCCTTGCCACTTCAGATGTAGCTACCATGCGACCTACAGACCAGGAAAGGGTTATCAGTCCCTGCGTTTGCCACATGGTCTGGCCCCATCCACAGCAGATGGCATGGTAAGATTTGATTTCTGCCTATATTGGAGGAGTTTTTTAGATCATCCTTACTCCTGTGATTAATGTAACCCACCTTCCAAGAAATCCTAATATTTCATTTAAATGGGAAGATCCTAATAGGGAGTACTGACCCTACCACATACTTTTGCTCTTGTGTGAAGCATGCACACTTCCACACAGTGTACACATGCAAACATTATTCTGGTTCCTTTGCTTCTGCTATTTACTTGGAGAAAGAATGATCTGTCTTCTCCTTGACTTACATGCCACTGTAATACACCATGTCTTTTAAAGAATAAGAATGGCAACAAGTTAAATTACTTGTAGTTCAGTGTGATTAAGGAAGTTAATTGCAAGGATAAAGATAATGGTTAGATATTTGAATCATATGAGCATTCATTCAGTTGGCTTTCACAGGAAATTTAGGGTATGGTTTTCTGGTCATTCTAAGCTGATCTAAGGCTTCATTGACCAAAGGCAGTCCTGTTACTCCTCACCTTTGTGTTTTCACAAACTGCAGCTCCTGCTGCAGTGACTAACAACTGCGAGGCAGCATGCTACCAGAATAATTTGATTTACCATGCAGTTCACACATGACAGTTGCTACACTTACGAGGGAGGTGCAGAAATGTGCTGTCGAGGATGGTGCTGCTCTTTTGGCAACAGACTTGAGTTTGAACAACTTCAGTCAACAGGGAAGCAGCAAGAGCAGGGAAGAGTGGCATCAACAGCATCAACAGCCAAAATACCTGTTTACCTTATAACAGTGTCAGAAATGTTGCGTCTAACTCCAAGGTGAAACTCACGTCCACAGACTTGAAAAGACAGGCACAATTTTCACATGCTGAAATGAAAAAAGAAAAAAAAAACAGTCTCAAATGTATACTTCCATAAAAAAAATATGCAGCACAAAATGAAACTAAAAGTACAAATTATAAACAATGGTCAAAAGCAGGAAAATCAAAGCAAGAGTGCAATCACATACAAGAGTTAATGAGTGCAAAAGAAAATAATTAAGAACTGTACCTTGAAACAGCAGCTGTAGGCATAATTTTATTACATAACTAACTCTCATCCTCATGTTTTGATGCAATATTATCTTTAAGGGGGATATCCTTTAAAAGAAGGTTGGCACAGACACAAAGTTGTGCTTATCAGTTACCACCTCCTGAGTGCTTCAGCTAGCACAGGATTAGTTCAGCAGAAAACCTGATAAATACTCCCTCGTAGGACCCAGCATAGTCAACTGCTTATCTCCCCTGACAGGGTACCCAAAGCAGATACATTTTCTTGACTACACACCAAATCAAAAAAACCATAATTCGACAACTGCTAGGGAGACTATGAGATTGATTTGTATTTTGCTATTCTCATTTTTCTGACTGTGTCAGATGATTCCCATTTTTGATATCAGATAGTAGTAGTAAACAGGTTTGGTAAGTGAACAGCAAGCTCATAACGAGAGATAACCTCATTCACAGTAGGCCTGTATTAGATATTTTTCACAAGCACATAACTCAGAGTGGGTTAGCAACAGGTATCTATGAAGCAACTACAGGAAAAAGTAAGCTATGTAATTCTACTTTACAAAGAATATAAATCTGAAAAAGGCTTCTGAGCCAGAAACTTATGGATACTAATGTGGAAGTGGTTCATGACTCTTAAAGAAAAGCTTGAGCATCATTTTCCACAATTCCAAAGCCTTGTTAAACTAGATTTAATCTGGTACTGCAATGACTGAATTTAACTCACAAATATAAATTCAGCTCTTGTTTTTTACTGTTGTTGCTGATTTTCTCCTCTTTCTAACCTGCAAGGAAGCCACTAACCTCAGTTACAGAAAAACATACATCTATCTGGTCTGCTTTTGATAGTAAAAAAAATACAGTTCATACCTTTACTGGTTTCACTGAATTTTATCAAAGTGACTTGTATTTTCCTTATTGCAAATGCAATAACCTTAAATAAAGAGCCAATTTCTTTGCCGTAAAGCAGTGAAATTCTCCCATCTTTCTACAGAATCCTTCTGATCCAAATAAAAATGGTTTCTCCATGTCTACCTGTATGTATTCTTACCCTCACTAAATATAAGTTTTGGATTTAAATTAGCCTCAGCATTCCAAAAAAAGAAATTAATCCCTGTATTTAATTTTT
Organism: Pyrocephalus nanus; assembly: GCA_038380795.1. Taxonomy (NCBI): domain Eukaryota; kingdom Metazoa; phylum Chordata; class Aves; order Passeriformes; family Tyrannidae; genus Pyrocephalus; species Pyrocephalus nanus. Next base: position 60,212,156 of record CM076263.1, on the reverse strand, counting down.
GTATTAGTGTTAAGGAAATTTAATTTTCCTTCTTTTTTTTTCTTAAATGCCCTCAAAAATAAAAAATCACAAGTTGCTTTCTGAAAAATTGTAACTTGTTTTACTTTAATTTTATAAGGGCAGCTTTAACTGACGCCAGTCTTAACAGCTTGAATTTTTAACTAACAGTTTGGAGATTACCCAATGAAATTCAATTCTCAGAGAGTATTTAGCATTTTCTAACAACAAAAGAATACCCACAAACTACTCCGAAACCCCAGGTCTTCCTAAAGTGTCACGGGCAACATTTAATATCTCACAGCATAATTAAACTTACAGTTATCCTAGACTACCTGTATTTTTACTGAAACATATAAGAGGCTCTACTTCATAAAATTTCTTAAAATGCACCCATCTTTAAATGCCTATAGCAGTCTTCTTACCCCCTGAGTAGCAATTTTATTAGGATGGATCTCCCTCATGATGTTGGATTCGTACAGTTTAAGAACTATATATATTTTACCTGTACTATTTCTACTCGAAACAGAATAAATGAATGAATGTCAACATCTTTATTAGTATCTTGGGGCAGTACATCAAGATACCTCCTTTTCCCTCCCTTCTCAACTGAAACAGTAAAACATTTATGAAAATTAAAAACAAATAAACAAACAAAAAACCCAAACCCTTTGGAAAAGAAATTCATCATACGAGTTGTATGAAACCACAGGAAGAATCATACACCCTCATTAGATAGCAATTCCACAACCTAAGAGGAAACAAATAATTGTATTCTCAAATAGAATAAAAGAAAAACAAAATCACATGTTCCTCATAAGCACATTTGACAGAATAATAAAAAAAAATTCTCACTCCAGTGAGAAATTTCTTATTTTTCTTTTGAAATATTCCAAAAAGCAGTTTCAAAGGAAACGTGAAAAAATGCTGATAACAGCAAAATTAATCATTACATTTTTTAAATTAGGTTCTCCAAAAAGATACTTCTTAGGACTATTTGCTTTTTGACTAATTAGCATTTACACAAGATTGTTCTTGTCAACCTCTCTCCCTACAAAAGCCTTCAGTACAACAGTGTTAAAAAATGTCAGAAATGTTTTGAATAGCCAGAAAAAAAAAAAAAGAAAAAAAAAGAAGTCATATTGACTTCTGCTTCAGAATTTCTAGATTTCCAGAACAGCTAAGATTTTACATGTCACTGACGTACAGGATGAAGTTAAGTTAGTGTAACAGTTACATCTTCACGTGAAGTCTTCAGTGAACATTTCCCTTTTCCCATATGCATACTGTTATCATGAGAACAATAAAAGAAACAGTAAAGTACCTCACTGACATTAGGCTTGGTTAGTTTCCTGGGATAGCTGAATTTCTCACCACGGTTAGGCTTCCTAGGCCTTGGATTTTGAAATATCAACAGGCAAAGGAAAAAATACCAGTAATGGCATTTTCACTTAAAAAGTAGTGAGGGAAACTGTCAGTATACATAATGAACTTGGGTTTATTACTTAGTTTCAAGATATAAAACTTTATCAAGACACATGACAGTCAGCGTACATCACGCTACCCCAGAAAAGGGAGCACAATACTTCAGACTTGCTAAAAATATTTTTATCTTTTGAGGATGACATGCTGTATAAACTTCATCCCAGTAACAACTTGCTGCGTGCTTAAAGCCCTCAGCGCCGCCTATAAAAATGCATTTAGGGCTACCTGAATAACCATTCTGATTATTGATTAACCCTGCAGGACAGATGTCAGTCAGTTCGCTTCCACATACGCACTTCCACCAGACACCAAGGGCAAGGCAGAGAGAGCAGCACTCCCACGTTTTCCCTGCCACAGACACCACTCCTGGACTTGAGGCACAAAACTTCGGTTACCACGCGAAACCGCGAATATCCGAGAACACGCCGCGAGGAGAGGCGCCAGGAGAGCCGGGCGCCAGGGGGCTTTCTGCCACCTCGGAAGGGGTAACCCTTTGGCACAGACCGGGACCCGGCCAGGGCAGACCCCGGGCGGTGGCCGCGGGGGGACGGCAGGGCGAGGGCGGCGCCGGCCCCGCATCCCGGCGCTTCCCGGCGCTTCCCGGCGCTTCCCGGCGCTTCCCGGCGCTTCCCGGCGCTTCCCGGCGCTTCCCGGCGCTTCCCGGCGCTTCCCGGCCCGCAGCCAGGCGCGGCGGGGGAGCGCCAGCCCCGAGTGTGAGGGGAAACGCGGAGCGAGCCCGCCCGCGGTGGGAGCAAAAGAAAGGAGAAGAAAGAGGAAGGAAAAGGAAGGGAGACCCGCACGTCCCGAGTACCGCGAAGTTCCCCGCGGAAGCGCCTGGCCCCTCTGCTCCAGGTTGGCGACGTCTGTCGGCTTCCTCCTTCCTCTGCAAGAACCTGGCGGAGCAGCCCTCGGGAATATCCCCACCCCAAGCCCGGCCCCTCCGAAACCCGTCCTCTCTCCGACACCCACCTTTCCACTCGCCCCGCTCCCTTGGACGGGGGCGGAGGGGACCTCCCCCAGCCCCTCTCTCCGCACCCTGGGGGCTCCGAGGAAGAAGGAGCCGGGATGTGCCGGCCTCCCGCCCCGCCCCGGGCGGCACTGGGTGACGCCGCGGGGGGCTCAGGGCCGGTCCGGCCCCCTCCGCCGGTCCGGCCCCCTCCGCCGGTCCGGCCCCCTCCGCCGGTCCGGCCCCCTCCGCCGGTCCGGCCCCCTCCGCCGGTCCGGCCCCCTCCGCCGGTCCGGCCCCCTCCGCCGGTCCGGCCCTGCCCGGCCGGGGGGGGCGGGGCGGGCACCGGGCAGGGGAGCCCAAGGGCGGGGCCGCCCCGCCCCGAGCCGGGCGCGCGCAGGGCGCAGGCGCATCGAGGGCGCGCGCCTGCCCGCCGTCTCGCGGCGCCTGCGCTCTGTGGAGTCCCGGGGCTGTGGGGCTGGTGGTGCTGTGCCCTGCCCTTCGCCCGTCTCATCCGCGCTCGGAACCGCAGCGTCGGGCACAGGATGTATTTAGTTTGAAGTCCAACCTGTGACCTAGCACCACCTTGTCAACTAGACTGTGGCACTAAGGGCCGTGTCCGGTCTTTCCTCTAACACTTCTAGGGACGGTGACTCCACCACCTCCCTGGGCAACCCAATCCAATGTCTGATCACCCTTTTCTGTGAAGAAATTCCTCCTAATGTCCATTCTGAACCTCCGCTGGTACAGACTGAGGCTATGTCCTCTTGTTCTGTCACTAGTTAAGGCAGATGAGACTGAGCCACACCTGACTACAATCTCCTTTTATGTAGCTGTGGAGAGCAATAAGGTCCCCCTTGAGTCTCCTTCCCTCCAGGTTAAACAACCCCATGTCCCTCAGCTGCTCCTCATAGGACTTGTGCTCCAGCCCCTTCACCAGCTCCACTGTCCTCTGGACTTGCTCCAGCACCTCAGTCTTTCCTGGAGTGAGGAGCCAGAACTGGACTCAGTACTCAAGGTGCGACCTCACCAAGTACAGAGGGACAATCACTGCCCTGCTCCTGCTGGCCACACTATTTCTGGTACAAGGCAGCATGACACTGGTCTTCTTAGTCACCAGGGCACATGCCTGGCTTATGTTCAGCCAGCTCTCAAACAGCACCCCCGGATCTTTTTCATCTGGACAGCTTTGCAGCCCCTCCTTCATCAGCCTGTAGCACTGCAAAGTTTAGGGGGCAGCTGTGGTTCAGAGGGGCCCCAGTTCCCGCTGTCCCTCGGGGCCCCAGTGACCTCCTGTCCCGTGGGTCCCATTCCCACAGGGTGCCTGGAGCAGCTACAACAGAGGGTGAAAGCTGGCTGCTTGCAGGGGACCACCAGAAGGGATTCAGGTGTGCCAGCCCCTAACAGTGTTGGTCAGGCTTCCCTTTCGTGTGGCACAGCCCCAGCTCTCTCTGTTGCAGTGTTCAGAGGCAGTCAGCTCCTGCCCATGTTAGAGCTGTCTCTAGATTATAAACTTGCTGAGCAATATGTTAAGGAAACTTCCCTGTCCAGCTATCCAGGAGCCACTCTGACAGTCAGTCTCGCGCTGCCTGAGCTGGGACTGAGGTCTCTTCACAGCTACACCCCCCACACTCACACTGTCAGACCAGGTTTCCTTAACAGCTTGGTCTTGGGTTTCCCATAGCAGAGTCACAGATGTCCAGATCCTTAAAATAATTTTATCTTGGTGCAATAACAAAATAGCAGCTTGAGCTGGGTGTCCCCAAGACACATAGGTGGGACAGTGGGCAGATGCCTGGAGAACTGTGTGTGAGGACTGGGAAGCAGGGTGGGAAGCTGGTGAGTGATGCACGGCCAAGTCTAGTGGCGTACAGGTGGCTGCATGCAGGGTCAGATGAGCTGCTTCTGCGTCCTGCTCCCTAGAGGTGGGCTCCCAAGAGCAAAAGGTACTGTGGAGATACCAGGCGACTACCAGATGAGTCGTCTGCCTGTCATGAGACTGCAAGGAATTGTTTTCCTCTGGTTATATCCTGTGTAGGGTGGACTTTAGGGACTTCCCTGAGCTAATGCCTTTTCTGGGCTATGTTTTTAAAGAAATGTGTAGCCTCAATCACATGGATGACAGTAATATGACAATTCTTGACACTGTGATTGTTCTGTGAGTCTGATAGACTTCAGTCCTAAGAATATACAAGTATTTAGAGAGTTGCTTTTCTGTTACCCCATAAACTAAACTACCTGAGCAAGACAAATCACCATGATCAAAGAAGTACTTTGGGGAATAATTGTTTAAAAAAATGAAATTCAGTCATAACAGCAGGCTTAAAAACTATTATATTTGAATCAGTTATTATGGGGAAAGAAGGGGAGAATATATATGTATCTATTACAGATATTCTAATATGAGAACATAAACACACATATATGAGAATAAACTAATATATTCAGTTTTTCTGATGTATCGGAATACATTTTAGGTATGTTAATAATTATATTTATATATATATGAATATAAAACCTAAGGATTTTTGAATCCTTGGAAAGAACTTTTCTTTAGAGGTCAGATTGTGAAAAATGACATGCAGTTTCATCCTTTGGCACACATGTTTCTTGTTACAAGTTAAATATACAATGTAATTTAAAAATTCTAGAAGAGTTCTCCTGTAATTGTTCTTCATACTATAAAAATAGAAATGTGTGTTTCACCCATAATCTAGACTGCACTGCCATTGAAGAATGCTTTCAAATTAACTTCCAACTGCAATTCACAAAGCCAATAGAAAGTTTGATAGATTGTTATAATAGAAAAAGAATATAAATCCTTTGTGATAGGGCCTGTGAGCTGATTGTTAACACATGCAGGGAACAACAGAAAGGAAGAAAACTTTGATCATTCCCTTCCTGGGAGGGAAGGAGTAAAGGGGGGAGACACAGAGACAGATAAAGATAATGTGAGACAAACACTTCCAGGAAGAAAACTTGGGCTCTGGGAGTTATATTCCTACTTTGCCTGTGACCCTTTTAGTAAATTTTTTTGTTTGTTCGGGTTTTGGGAGAGTTTATTTGTTTGTTTGTGGGTTATTTTTCGTTTGTTTTTAATGGGTACACTTATTTAATTACTTCTTTTCCACTTACTTCCCTTTTTGGTTATGTCTGTTACTTTTTCTTATTTTCCCATTACTTTGAATTGTGTTCATCCTGATTCATGTCAAATCATGGTTTTTGCAGCTTTAGGGAAGTCCATGGAGTTGTGCTGGCTATAAACTAGGTGTTCAGGATCATGTTGAATAGATGTGTTGTGTTTCAGCTGCCTCTTTTATAAGGACATATAAACTGAATGATGGTCTTGTTTACTTTAAAGAGGTATATAGTTTAATTTAATTAAATAGAACTTTGAGAAAAAACAGAAGTCTGTATGCACAGATCCAATTATAGCGTCAGGGCCTGGGTGCACAATATATGGTCTACTCAGCATACAGATATGATTAGACAGACACAGTCAATCTGATCTGCTTTAAACAAACTATGTTTATCTGGTTTTAGCAGCATAGCATTTTACTGAAAATTACTTGTCTTTAAGGTTATCATATCAAGTTTAAACAAAGTAACACCCTCCATATTTTTCTCATCCATATCTTACTGATATTCCTGTTGTCTATATTGCTAGCACTTGCTTACATTATGAAAACAAATCAGAAAAATGTACCTGTTTTTCTGGTTTGCAACTGTGATTGATTGTAATTTCAATGTCATGCGTTTTTAAGTTGGGGGGTTTTGACATTAATTAGTAGTTGGAAGCTAAAAGGTCTTCTAAACCACTTTTTATTCAAGGAGACACTATCCTGTACTCCATTTTATTTAGCTCCTGTTTACTCAGAATAATTTGATGCATTGTTGTTTTTCAGGTAATTCTGCTATTAAAACTTCCCAGTTCTTTATAAAATGTTATGTTTATGTAGCTAGATATGCCAGGTTTCTGAGAATATCATAGAGCACAATTTCTAGTAAGAACTCCTTTGTTTAGTTTCCTGGAAAAAAAGTAAGAGATTTCTTAGCAGGGTAGTTGTCGATTAGGTCATTTAACTTTGCTCAAACTTGACAACACAAGGCTTTCACTAGCAACTATAGCTCAAGAAATAACAGTCCTGAGTAAACCTGACAATTCACTGCAATTTGACCAGCTTCTCAGCTGTTTTGGTACAGCTAAGGTCATTGCACAAACTTAAAAAGGTAGCTTCCTCCACCTTTTTGTTGGAGTCAATCCAGTAGTGTAGCAGAGACATCTGGAGAGAGCAGCCATGGACTTCCATGGACTTCTCTGATTTAATGTGTACTGTACCAGCTGGCAGCTCATGGTAGGGTATGGCTTCTCCACCAGATTGCCCACTGCACAGAGAGTCAGCAATACAAGATACATCTTTGACCCCACTGATCTCTCTGAGCAAACTAGTTCCACTGAATGAACCCCTCAAAGTGACAAATTAGATATTGTGATTTACCATTCCGTGTCTTGGACTAAGGCACCTGATGCATTGCAGAAACTGCATGCAGAATCTTAGCAGAGTTTTGTCAGCAAGAAAGAAAAGGGAGAAATTGGTTTGCTAAGCTACCGGAAGCTGTATTTATTAAAAACCTAAGATTAATTCAGACTGAAATTACCATGTGGCCATGGTTCAATAGTAGCTATTTTTGGGGGAGGGGGATGGTTGTTGGTTTGTTTTTTTTTTTCCTGAGAGATAGACTTGAGACATTTCTGTTTAGCTGGTAAGTACAAAAATGTGTTAAAATACATGTGCTATTGCTGTAGTCATACATTAAGTTACCATTAAAGAATTTACTTATACTGCTTCACTATAAAGTCTGAAATACCCTCACATGGGAAAGAGGTTTTTGTACTTAGGACTTGGCTATCATTTGATGTTAAGGTTCTTCTCCTGATTTCAATGCACAGTCATTTTAAGGCCACAGTAAACCTTAACAGCGCAACAAATTAATATTTCTCTGTCTCATGGAATGTACTAACTAAATTACCCATGCTGGAAGAAACATCGCTAAGCTGTTAACTATAGCCCAAACAATTTAGTCTAGAGCTGCCAAGATCTTTGGATACTTTAGAAGGTGGCAAAAGATCAGGTAAGAAATGTAATAGGCTTTGGCAAAGTTTGAATATAAAGAGCCTTAGGGAATGGTGTGAAATATTTAGGAATGACAGAAATTGAAAGATATTTTAATTGTGCCTGTTGATGTCATATTTTAATTGTGCCCGTTGATGTCATATTTTAATTTTTTACCAGACCTCAGGGTAAACACTGAAAGAAGATCTAGCAAACTTGGGATGTAAAATTATGATCCAAAATCAGTATTTGTGCATAGAACTAACAGAATCAGTGAAGCTGTGAACATACATCCCCATCCATAATGAGGTATATAAATTTTGGTTTTAAGGGAAATATTTGGCATTGGGCAGTTCAGAGGAAACTCAGAATGTCACCCCAAATCCAGGTTTAAGCCATTTGAATCACAAAGCAGAGGGCTGGGAACCAAAAGACAGGCACAGACTTGGAGCAGGACTTGCTGTTTCACATCTAAGGATAAACATTTTTCAATGCTGATAAGACAGTACCAAATACTTCCTGTTGAGTCTGACTGTTTAAGGACACTCTTTGTCCTTAAGAGAAAAAAAGATAAAAGAATTTACCAGGAACTCAGTGAGTATTGCAGCAAAGAACTGATTCTTAATTCTTTTTATTGCCCTTCTCACAGGATCTAGTCTTGGGTGTGTATGTAATACGTTTCTAATCTGATGGCTGTTTTGGAAGTCCATCAAAAATTGTGGCATATTCTCAGTCTTCTTGCCTGACAATGGGCAGGGAATATTATACTTTTCTCCCCGTTGCATTTTTATTATGCTGAATTGAGTTACTCACTGCCACCATTTACAAACCTACTGTATGTTACCAGGCGGGAGAAGCCTTTAAGTACTGTTATTAAGGAGAGCTTCCAGAGGCAGAAGTTACTGTTTAAGTTATAAGGACAAGTGGAACTCTTTTAGGAATCCAAGTCTTATTTTTCCATGGGATGGTCAGGTAGGAGCAAGAGGAGCCTGTTTCTCAAAGAAGGTTTGAGACGAGCAGCCGCAAGGCCAGGCGGCGACCCCCGCAGCAGGACATTGTCCCATGGCACCAGAGGCAGGTGAGCAACCCAGAGCGGTGCCTGCAGCAGGTCCTACTGACAATCTGGTGAGCACCAGGCAAAGAGGAGGTAACGTGCTTGGTCCAAGGTGAATCCAGGAAATCCAAACAACAATTCAGGCGCAGAGAGCTAGGGGCAAGTGCACCTAAGATGCAGCTCAGGCAAAGACTGAACACTCAGGCATGAGGTTAAGTGGAGGCCCTAGGCAGAGGGTATAGATAGAGGCTCTGGTAGAAGCTGGTCAGGGCAAGCAGGGCCTATTTGTCACCAAGGTTCCTGACAGGGACTTACCGGATGTGGGTTTTTCTGATGACTCTGGGTAGGTCAGAGGCAGAAGGAAGGTAGGATATGCAGATGAAGAGAAGCCAGCCTTCACCTTCACCAGTGGCGAAGGGCTCTTTGAAAGGAAACTAATGGTCAGAGCTTCCTTTGAGCAGAATGCCTGTTGCAAAAGCAGAGATTACTTTTGGATGAAGAAATATTCCTACTTTTTTTTTTTTTTTTTTCTGATTCTGTACAGAGTAGTGTTAGCATTTTCTACTGGAAGAGATTTCCCCAGGCTCTCTGGATAATATCAAAATACTCTGTTTCTTAGGTTTTTAACTTCATTTTTTCCCCAGATGGAAGTGGCTTGATTTGATGCCTTGCATTGTATTTAAACAGTACTTGCAGTTATGCTGTAACTAGTGAGAATATCTTTATGCTATAATAATTCTGGTAATACTAATGAAACTCAGTGTTGGAATTCATTTAGCCTTGGGTTTCTTAGTTGACTTGTTTGCTGACAGAAGAGAAACATTTTTTCTTTTTCCTATCTTGCCTATTTTAACCATCTGCTTTTCAGGACATGAAATAATTTATTGTACTTACATCTTGACATTCTGTGACATGTATTACTAGTACAGAATCTCTTCAGTTCAATAAACAAACAAACTATGAACATTTATTTGGTGTTTAGAAAGCTGATCTCTCTCTTTTCAGTACTTTTATTCTGAAGCAATGACATCTTCAAGTTTTCTCAATTTTAATTCAACTGAGGCCACTGCTGTGCCTAATAATGGAGAAATTATCACATCTTTTCCATTGAGAAGCTTTTTCTCTTTGATATGTGGACAGCATCCCATGGGTATAGCAGGTTTGTTACTTCCTTCAGGTGCCTTCCTGTTACAACTAGAAGTAACACTTGTGTAATAAATTTCTTAGCACCTCCAGGTGTCCTTCTACTACAGCTTGACATAAAAATACCCTCCAGTGGTAATTTTTGTTTATTTGTTTGTTTTTTTGTTCATAGCATATTTGGAAGTGCCAGGGAAAGAGCAGAGCTTAAAACATGGCCAATTATCTGATACAGTTACAGAGGAATATCATTATCACACACCACCTTTTTTTTCTCCCTTGAGAGTGACATTCCATCTCTTGACATTTTTCCCATTCTGTAGATGGTAGAAACCCAATTCGGTTTGGGTTCTTTTGATTCTTTTTTCGGTCAGCTGGGAGAGAGCGTAAGGGAGGGGGAAGGTTTTGTCCCTGGGGTCCAGACACTTGGCTGGGAGCCAAGTCCGACCTGGGACACTGTCCCACATGAACTTTGTAAATAAGTGTACTAACATACACATGACTGGGTGAGGAGTTTTAGCCAGGGAGAAAACTGATATGTGTTTGATTTCTGGACATATGGAATAAGGATCATTGTTAACTGCACAGTAATGCTTGTTAAAGCAGTATGTATTGCTTGACTACAATTAACAATTCTATTCCACAATTTTTTTGGAATTGCTTGGTACAAAAGAGTTTACAGAGTTGCAGGGTTGGCACTTTTGGTCAAGCATCTCAGTTGTGTGGTCATAAACAGGTCCCATTTGGCATATAGGCAATTTCTGAGATTGCTATCATGAAGACTTATCTTTCTACTTATACTTCTGTAGGTCTAACTAATATTTATCTTCTAGATGAAGACATTTACGTCAAAACTAGTAAGGTTGGTGCACAGTGGGTGTTTGTGTCTTTTATCATGTCACAGTCTAAATGCCCAAAAACGTGCTGAAGCACTGAAACCACAACTGGAAGTTTTGTGCTTGGTCTTATGCTGCTCCCATTGGAAGAGCTTTTAATTGTTGCTGGTAACAGTTTGTACCCTGGAGTTAAACCTAGGCTTTTTTTCATACAGAAAACTATTCATAAGCTCTCCTGAATGACCTTTTGATAAGCCCTGTCCCCTCTGCTTGGGAAGCCATCCATGTTCCTGGAAGATTTACCAGGCAACATCTGCCTATGTGAAGATATATTTCCATTAATTGTTCTCTTCTGCTTTCCTTTAGTAACTGTCAGGTGAACGAGAAAATTGCAAAGTGAACACAAGAAGTAGAATTCTTTTTCCTTCTAGGCCAAACTAGAAAATAATATTAGAAAGGTGCCCTCAGTTTTACTCAAGAAGATTGCTTCTACCAGCTGAAACGAAGTCCAGTCTTACAGTTGACCTAGTGAACTTAAAGGAAAGGTGATAATTTGGCAGAGGATGAAATGAGGAATTAATCAATAGAGATTTTCACAGCCTTTCCACTCTCTTTTTTGTTCCTTAATGACTTCTTTTCCCCCCATAGGTTTAAGGAATGAGAAATCGACTTTGTGTATGGCTGTGCTTCCACAAGGGTGAGAGAAGGTTCTCACTGAGGGAAGTTAGGTATCTCTGCTAATACTATCAAAAGGTTGGTCAACATTTGTCAAAATCATAATTTGTGAAACAGTTACAACATCTCTGTAAATGACTGCATTGTTGGTCTGCTCTTCCATGTACTCACTTTTTGTCTTCTCTTTGGGATGCCCATTCTTCATGCAGGGCTAGTCATGCAGTCTGTGTTTGCTCAGCACCTGGCCCAGGAGGACTCAGCCTTTAGTATATTACAGATGAGAACAAGAGAGAATAGAATATAATACAGCAGAGCATAGCGGAGCAGGATAGGATAGGATAGGATAGGATAGGATAGGATAGGATAGGATAGGATAGGATAGGATAGGATAGGGTAGGGTAGGGTAGGGTAGGGTAGGGTAGGGTAGGGTAGGGTAGAATCAAATGGAATCGAATCGAATCGAATCGAATCGAATCGAATAGAATAGAATAGAATAGAATAGAATAGAATAGAATAGAATAGAATAATTTCCTTTGGAAAGGACCTACAGTGATTATACTGTCCAGCTGCCTGGCCCCTTCAAGGCTAGCTGAAAGTTAAAGCGTTTTGTTAAGGGCACTGTCTGAACACCTCTTGAAATCACTGACAGATTTGGAGCATCAAGCTCTCGGAAGCCTGTTCCTGTGTTTCACCATCCTCTTGATTAAGAAATGCTTCCTAATGTGCAGTCCTGTCACTGGATCCCAACTAGTCGTAAGACAGGCTAGTGAAAAAATCTGCCATTCCCCTTGCAGGCTTATATTTGTGCCTTTTCCAGAGAACTGTATGACAACTAAGAAACTTTGTCAACCAATTGCAATAAGTAGTCTATTTCTATGTTTCTTCTAGCATTTCTTAGTGTTCCTTCTTCCAGACAGCTTAGAGGAGGAATATCTGGTGAGTATTTATTGCCCATTGTTTTCAAATACAGATACTTGATTGTGGTATGAAGACTTCAGATTAAGAGAGTGTGCCTCGCTTCAGTTGTAATACATTGGGATATCAAGAGTCATTTACAATCTGAAGGAATAAAAAACATAATCTAAAAGAGAGGTCTACAGGTACAGAGTGAGCTTCAATTTATATAAACCATTTTAGTCTGACTTATTGTAAGGGCAGTGCTTTAAGCACCAGTGTGTAATTCTGCAAGGCTTTCGCATGGAGATCCAAGGATTTAATTCAGACTCCATGAGATACTAGATCAAAGTTACAAAGAGTTAATTTCTGAACTGGGGACACTGGGCTAGATCCCAAAATTGTTTATGTTCCTACTTCTGTTTTCAAACTGTGTTTTCAGAACTTGTCTAATATAAGATATGGTCAGCTGTAGCAGTGATGAATTTCCCTGTTTTTGAGATGGCTTTGAGGGACACTGTGTCAAAAACAAGTTAATTAACCATAAGTTCTCCTTGTATTATTGTTGACTTGAAATGTTGCTGGGCGTGGGTAGGGAAGATGGCTAAAGCAAAGGTAGCATACAGTTGTAAACTGAGAGAGACAAGGACAAATGGTTTACCTTAATTTCTCATGTTCAGGAGGGAACACCGAGCAGTCACATGGTATTATTTCAGCTGGTTTCTTATGTCTTTGGTTCTTTGCTGTCAAGAACAGTGTCTCTGTGATTTATTAGATGTGCTCTTGCTCTTAAATAGAAAAGTATGTGCTGAAAACATAAATGGAATTAAGCTATGGATGCTACTACTAATCATTTTTAAATCACTATGGAACTTTCCTCAAGCACACTGTGCAAAAGTGCCTTCACAGATTGCATGGAAACATCTTCAAAATTCACCATTCCAGTTGTTGCACAGGGTTATAACATTTGTGTAAGTCCAATCATACTGGGGGAAAAAAACCAGCTGATTAATGATTGCACTAATTAGTTCTAAATCTACACAGAAATTTCACTTTTCAGGGGAAAAATGTAAGATAAAATGCCTCTTGAAAAACTCCAACCAGAGGCCATAAGAAGAAAGAAACTAGTTTAAAGCTTTTCTAACAGTAATACTATTTTGAAGAATATTAAATACTAATTCATGGGAGTTTGAGAAAATCCTTACAGTTGTCATTCACTCAGCTTATACTTGTGAGTATTTTAAAATTTAAATCCAGTAAGTCCACATATTTGGACCTTTGTGCATGCAAGAATAGTCATAGATACATTTAGGGCAAATCCCATAAGCCTAGAGCAGATTCACTGTTCATATGAAGTCAGTTATTTCTTGCTACCTGGCCCCAGAAGAGTGATGTTCTTACATGCTCACAAAAAAAAAAAATCTGTGTTAAAAAGTTAATATTGTCAAGCTATGCACTCTTAGGTTCAAATCCAGATTTCCAAATATTCAGTGAGTATTACTGAACTCCGTGGGACCTCCAGCATGTGCTTCATGAACAGGAGACTGAAAATGCAGCTGTCCTATTTCTTTTGCTATGAAACTGGGATCTTTCAAGAAGATGAGAAGGTCACAGTGGTCTGTGCTTCACTGCTTCTCCTCCACACAAAAGACTTCTAAAGGAAGTCAGACCTTATTTGCAGTAAGCACCCCTGTTAATTTCTGTTATTATAATCTGGTGTGGGAATAAAACCAAGAGTGTGCCATCACAAATAGTTATGGTTTTTGTCTAATTCTTGCTAGGTTCCGAGAAGGGAACTGGACCAGTCTCAGTGGTGCCTTGAGGCAGAGCACTCTGGTCAGGTTTGTGTGTCTTTGTCAGAGTCACGTACACAGAAATTGTTCAGGGTGTTTCCAACACTAGTTGAGTTCTGGAGTTCTTTTACAGAAGTTATAATAAGGCTGTGAATAAAACATTTGGAGGTCAGTTATCTCTATGAAAAGTGATAGGACATTAAAACCTCCTGCTGTGTTTGGCAGTGGTGCTCTAAATTGATCTCCAGCATGACATTGAAGGCATGATCAGACATTCTTACCCCTGAAAATGTAACACTGGTTGAAGGATGGAAGGGAGGGAACTTCTGTTTCACAGCTGCCCTCCAGCCATCACTTTTCCTTTCTGTTCACTATAAAGCTGTGCGTCTCTATCTCATGGGCAAATGGTGATGAGAAAAGAGAAAAACTAAGGTTTCATGTGGCCTGCAGATCTCTCTGTAGATTCAAAGCCTAAGCTGGATTCCAAAGCACAAGCTTTAAACATAGTAGCATTTGGGAGCAGAAATTGTGGAGGGTATTAAAGGAACTTTAGTTAACCACGACATATTAAAATACAACCTAAGCATGAGAAACCCTAATTTTTGTGAGGGCCTGAAGTGTATTTCACCTACTCAAGTAACAGGTGTTCTATCTTTAAGACCTGCAGACCTTGGACTGATATGCTGCATTGCACTATCTCATTCCTAAATGTCAGAATTAAAGGATAAATGTTATAGACAGTAAGTTGTGAAATGGAAGAGTCTCATCCTGGTTACAGCACAACACAGCAGGGTACACACTTTTAGGCTCTGAGTATTTCCCACGTGGTTGGAGACATATGCAACCTCTAGCATGCTCTCTAACAGTGCACCAGATGTGGGCACTAATAACATGCCAGTGCATACCTTGCTGCAGCTAATTTCTGTAATCACTTACACAAAGCAACGGACACAAGACAGCAGCAACAGCCTGATGGCTATTATTAATTATTAAGCATCTTCTTTTGGATGAACGTATTAGTTGAAGCTGCAAACCTTCTTTAAAACTTTGGAAACTTGGGTTTGTAATTTTTGGTGCCTTGATTTTTGTTTAAACTTTCTTTTGCCAAAAAGACACTATTTCTCAACCTTTGTTGAACATTCACTGTCTTCCAAGATTTAGGTCCTTCTCCTGAATTTAATAAAGTTGGTGCAATCACAGATCATTGCTGCTCTAGAATATTCCTACCCTGTGCTAGAAAGATGTCCCATTTTCACAGAAAGCTTTCTCAAAACTAGTTGGGAAAGAGGTTTATCCTACGGAATTCACAATACAGATAGATAAAATGGGGCAGAGGACCAAACAGAAATAATTGCTCAAGGTCACACAGCTGAGCTGGAACTGAAACCCAGTAGTGTCCTCTGCACCTCATAGGCTGTTTTGCATTCCAGCTTTGCTGAAATCTGACTGAAATGGAGTTCCCATTTGTACCTGCTTTGAAATTTCTTTTCTGATATATCCTTAATCAAGAAGTGCATGGTTATATCACAGCCCTACTTATCCCCACTGCTGTCTGCATGACAAATGCTAAAATCTGGTCCCTTTTCCTCTGGTGTTTTTCACCCTATTGGAATGCTTTTTTTTTTTTTTTTTTTTTTTTTTTGGTCTCATTTTATGTCTCATTCTTGGTCCATCCTGTAGTTCTGTAGTTGATGTCCATACTTATGACAACACTAACTAAATGGAGCTTCCTGAAAAGAATGACAATGAGAGCAGCACTAGCTGGTTTACAAGGTGTTTAACGAATGCATGTGTTCTCTGTAAACAGCCAGTGTAATCTCATGCTTCAGACTGCATTAGGGTAAGTTACACTAAGAGCCTGCATGGTTCAAAGCTGTAAGAAAAATTTTCTACCAATTTTGGTAGAAATAAGAGTGCCTCATTTTCAAGCATATTGGCAAATGGAAACGGCAAATTTTTTTTTTGTTGTTGGCACAGGTGATCTGTCCCTGTCTGGAAATAATGGCAGCTATCAAACAAAGGAAGAATGTAGCAGAAGGACTCTTATTAATTAATTGTAATGTTTTCATTGGCCCTTCAGTGAATGAAGGAAGGGGAGGCTGCACCTTAGTTAATGTTATGTAGTGAGATTTTTTGCTTTTTTTGTCAGCCTAGCTTTTGTGGTAGTTGTACTCACTGATAATTTATTACAGGCTTATTAAAAGTCTTCACTTTGAAGATGGTAATGACTTAATTACAGTTTTTTGTTTTGGTTTTCTGTGGGTTTGTTGGCTTTCTTAAAAACAAAAATTATAAGATCTTCATCAGTGAGATATCAAACAGAAATAAGAAATTACACATGGACACTTGGCTTAGTCACTCATTTTTCTAGCCATCTGCATTTGGTTGTGCTGTTACAATCAGTGTTCTCCATGTATCAACTTATTTTGAGATATATTACTTGAAGAATACAGGATAGCTCTTGCTTTTACCTTTTTTCCTTGGTTTTCTCACCTGAAGTGCTGCATCCAGCTCTGGGGCCCCAACATGAGAAGGACACAGACTTGTTGGAACGAATCTAGAGGAGGGCCATGAAGGTGAGCAGAGGGCTGGAGCACTTATCCTCAAAGGATAGGCTGAGACAGCTGGGGTTGCTCAGGTTGGAGAGGAGAAGGCTCCAAGGAGACCTCATAGCACCTTCCAGTACCTAAAGGGGGCCTACAAAAAGGCTGGAGAGGGACTTTTTACAAGGACAAGGAGTATTGGCTTCAAATGGACAGAGGGTAGGCTTAGATTAGATAATAGAAAGAAATTCTTTACTGTGAGGGTGGTGAGGCACTGGAACAGGTTGTCCAGAGAAGCTGTGGGTGCCTCATCAATGGAATTGTTCAAGGCCAGTTTTGAGCAACCTGGTCTAATAGATCCATGGCAGGGGGATTGTAACTAGGTGATCTCTAAGGTCTTTTCCAACCCAAACCATTCTATGTGTCTAGAAATGCTAAGCAAAGTGACCATCAGCTTGTTTGCATGTGTAGGACTGAGATATTCTGAAGGGTTTAGGTGTGAACCTGAGGGGTTCATTTTTCCATGATTCTTGTAAAAAAACTTCTTTCTTCCAGAAGTGGGAAATGGAGCTTGGACATGGCCAAACTCAGTGGGCAGACAGAAGACAATGAAGTTTAGCTGAATTCACTGAACTGACAAGCTGAACTTCAGGATCCAAATCTCAATAAACAATTATGCAAAAAACTAAACTGTAGCCTGGGGAAGATGTACAGAAACCTGAAGTCCAAGAGGTCCCAGAATTAGAACCTGCAAAGTGATACTGGCTGAGGATTCAGGAGTGTAGTGCCTTACCAGCAAAGTGGTGAATGGCTAATTAGGGGTTCTCTCAGGCACTATCACAAACCATACTTGTCAGGTGCCAGGTCACAAATAGACGCCTTTGGGCAGACCTTTGTGCCTGCACAGTGTCCAAGCAAAATAATTGCATAGTCCAAGGCACTTCTTTCTTATAATAATACCTACTGAAACCAGTGAATACAAGCTCCCTTTGGCTTATTCAGGAGCAATATTTGATGATCTCATAGTGTCAGCTAGGTAACAAAGAAAACTGTTTTACTAGCTTCTCCAGAGTTTGGGGATTTGTTGTATTTTTTCTCCTTGTTTTAGACTAGTTTTAACACAAATTTTATAATGTTTGTTTGCAGACTGATTTTCTTTCAACCCAATCATGCACCAAAACCGCAATTTTTTATCATCCTTATGTGTAACATTTGGGTTTCATTTTAATGAGAGTAATTATTAATATTTATGTGAAGTTGTTCTGCTCAGTTCTGATCCTGTGCATCTGAAAATGCTTATCTCATATTTCTCATTCTCCAATAAATATTTGTCCATAAAGAATACTCACAGACTGAAGTAATTTCTCCAAGCATTAGCATCCCAGCTTTCTTCATTTGCTGTGTTTCATTATGACTTATTATTAACTGACTTCCTTTGCAAAAATAAATTATTTTGTTTTGTATTCGACACAGTCCTGCTGGTATTTGATGTTATTCGTTGTGCTAGGGCTGCTCTGATGTTTATTCTAACAAACAAAATGTCTTAATTTGCTTTGAATTCCTCTCCTCCTGAATTTCAGCTTGCTTTGCTGAAATACTCTTGTTTTGGAAAGCTTTATATCTTTATTTTGGGGTTGCTTGTTTTGTTTGTGGGTTTGTTGTCAGGTGGTTTTTTTGTTCTTTCTTTTCTATTACTATTTTTAAAATAATGTTCAGACAAGTGCTGCAGTCAGCTTAGGACCTATTTTTCTTTGACCTGTTTATTAGAATACCACATAACTCAGAAGATAGTAATTCTGATTGCTGGCACATTTCCTGTCTTTTCCCTTTGATCTATAAAATAACTGCTCTGTAAGAAGACCTCACAGGCAATTCCTTGAAAATAGAATGTGCCTTTCCCCAAAGAGGTTCCTGTATGGATCAGCAAGCTGTAGGTGTTGGCCTTACCCAGTGCAAGTGTTCCCAGCCCAAGTTTTCTCTGAAACTATGGTTGGAAGAGGTGACAGCTATGAGCATGTGTAGTAGTAGGAAACATTTGGCTGATCGAGCCAAATTTGCCTATCACTTGGGAGACGTTTGTGTGCTATTAATAAGATGCATCTCTTAGTTTAAAAACCCCCACTCCTGGTGAACCATTGCTCGCCTTCTGCAGGAGTGCTGCATGGCCCTTCAAATAACTGTGGGCACTTCACATATGGCATAATGTGTCTGTATTTGTGTTAAGGGGGGTGCTTCCCTTTGCAGTAATTTATTCCCACTTGCTTCTAGGAAAAAAACTGGTACCGCCACTCTTTACACTTCTCTGCCATATGCCTTACCTTACTAAGGTAATTAGCTTTATTTGCTTCAGCTTTGCATGCTCAGAATGAAATTAGGCTCCATCTTAGGCCCTGTGCTCTTCAACATCTTTGTAAGTGACTTGGACACAGGACTGGCAGGTATGCTAAGAAAGTTTGCAGGGACGAGCTGTTCACTCCCTAGAAGGCAGGGAGGCCCTGCGGAGAGATCCCTACAAATTAGAGGACTGGACAATCATGAACCATATGAAGATCAACAAGGGAAGATGCTGGATTCTGCACCTGGGATGGAGAATCCTGGATGTACAGACAGACTGGGGAATGAGATGCTGGAAAGCAGTGCCATGGAAAGGGTCCTGGGAGTCCTGGCTGATGGCAAGTTGAATGTGAGTCAGCAGTGCCCTGGCAGCCAGGAGGGCCAACCCTGTCCTGGAGGGCATCAGGCAAAGCATCACCAGCCGGTCGAGGGAGGGGATTGTCTCGCTCTCCTCTGCACTGGAACAGGCTCCCCAGGCAAGTGGTCACAGCACCAAGCCTGACAGAGTTAAAGCAGCATCTGGATGATACTCTCGGGCACTTAGTGTGACTCTTGGGGATGGTGCTGTGCAGGGCAGGAGTTGGACTTGGTGATCCTTGTGGTTCCCTTCCAACTCAACATACTCTGTGATTCGGTGATTTAAGTGACAAATGTCAGGATAAATCCTGTACTGACCTGTACTTTGCTGAATGTAGTTACTAAAGGAGTCACTGGTTTATTTACACTGAAACAGGACAATAGGATGTCTTTTCAGCATGGATTATTGCTCCAAAATTTTATAGAATGAGTAGGAATAAAACATATGTTGGTGCATCAAAATAAGAAAGATCTAGTATTCCGAATCTGCAGGAGTGCTACAAAGGAGTGATTCCATTTGGAAAAAAAAAAAGAGAAATGTGTTAGAGACCACTTTACTGATCCTGCAGCCTTTACTTGCCCATATATTTTTATTCTCATTCTCATGATTTGGAAGACCAAGTTTAACACACACAAACACACACTTATATGTATATGTTTATATAAAATGTACAGTATCAAGCAGAAGTTTACCTTTTTCCTCACTGAGTTTGATGGATGGTTCAAGTTTGTAGTGAACTTTGTCCTGCACAATTCTGAGTTTCCTTTCAATGAGGAATTCTCAGCAGCTTCCAGGACAGGGTCTTAACAGGGCTGAATGGTTTGGTAGCTAGCAAAGAGGAGTTTTTCTTTTGCAGTGTTCCATTTGAAGTGGTATGAGCAGCAGCAAAAATCCATTAATCTAATGATTACATGATCCCTGCTGTTGTATACCAGAGTGATAAGGCTTTGAAAAATGTATCAGCTGAACCAAGTCATGCAGTGTGAAGATCTTAGCAGCTGCATCTTGAGAGAAATGGAAAAAAGAACTTGCATTTTGCTATTTGGACAGTGAGTCGGGTATTATCAGTGTAAATTTGCAGAAGTACAAGGACACATGTGAAAGGCCAGAACAACAAAGACTGGGTTAGTGTAGGAGCTAAGCCTCTGGCCACAAGGATTCGCATTCATAGATGACTAACTTAGGATTGCTCTGAGTTACTATGAACATTTGTGTTTAGTGAGTGATTCAGTATCTAGTGGCAAATTATAAAGGATTGATCTTCCCTCTGCTGCTTACTATTGGAAAAATACCAGCCCACTTGATGCCTATAGAAACTTGTTCAGTCACAGACTGAAGCATAATCCTTACATGTCTGTTTTCACTGGTTATTAATTAAAGTGACTGGCAGACAGACAGAGATAGGTAGGAGGAGTCAGATTGCAAATGTGCTGAATGGTGCTAATATCTATCTCTGTGTATTGTTTGAATGTATGGGGCTGTGTCTCTTGGTTCACAGAGGTGCCCTACACTGAGATGATCCATGTATGGTACTTTACCGGTTAATTGTAGAGGCTGTTCTGAAGGGCTGTCGCTTGGGAAACATGGAGAAGTAAGTGGTAAATAAGTTCAGCATGCAGGTCGACTGCCTGAAAAAAAGATATGCTATGTCTTTATTTTATATTACCAGCAAGGATAAAGGCTAAAAGTTCCAGTGACATTCAGAAAGTGAAATGGAACATGTACTGAGCAGCTCCCAAATAAGGGAGCTGTGGTTAAGCTGAAACATTGTGGGCAGTCATTTGCATCCCTGCTGAAAGGAAGTCACGTCAGCTGATGTGCAACTACAGCCATTCAGGGCCCAGCATCTTGAAGGTAAACTGTATGGGTTCAGCAGTTGTTATTCACGAAGCAAAGCAAAAGTCTATTATCCCTTTGCAGAAAAGGTTAGGAAGTTAACTTCACATGGAAACCCTCTTAAAAATTCAGGCTTAGGGAACAGAACTTACAGGTTGTTAGTAAATATTTGAACACATTTAAAATTTGAGATTATTTAAGTTATTTCTTATCAGAGAGAAGTGATCCCAAGGAATATTTTTTAAATAAATCATCAGTGTTTGAATGCAGGTAACTGAGCACAGCTGTTAGAAGCATCCACTGTAAGATGATGGCCACCTTTATCCCTCAGCAGAATGTGTGTAGTTTGTCTTTATCCACTCATGACCTAATTCATTGGAAACAATCTCTACCTACACCTCTGCTAGTAGTGCCTATTCTCTGTTCTCTCTCTCCTTTTTTGCTTGCTCAGCTAAGGTGTTCATGGCAGAAATCCTAGACTCTGCTGCCATATGAGCATGTGGAGGTGCCCATGTGTCCAGCCACAGACCCATGCTGATGTGGCAACAAAGGGGAAGAGTTCTTCCTACCCTAAAAACAAGGTTGATGAGAGGGTACCTGTTTGAGTTCAGGAGGCCTGTGTTTTCAAGTTAGATTGAATTGACTGATTATGAGAGATCCCTCAACCCCAGTGTTGTCTGCAAACACCTGCAGTAACAAGCCTGCTATAGACAAGACACCAAGTCAGTCATGGATAGTGACCCCAATGGCAGGCATACTTGGAGAGACTGGAAAGGCAGCTGTCCAGAGGCCTCTTAAAGGGCCTCTTCTGAGGCTCCCTTCTTTTCTGAAACACAGCATTGAGATTATCTGTGTGAGTTTAAAAAAAATGTGACTGAGTAATGCTTTGATTCAACGCATGGTACACACAGCAGTAAATCTTTCCTAGCACCATCAACATTTTTTTTTACCAGAAAGCAGTGTTCTGGCAAACGAGCAATTTCCCTGTTTGTTAGTTGCCTCTCTTAAAAAAATCTTCGCTTTGGCTTTTAGGATTATGCTTTATGGTAGTAATAATTGCCAAAAGAATAACAGTCTGCAGTGTCTTTGCTGCACTTTCTTTCAAAGTCCCTCTTTCACTGCACACCACTCAGAATTTATTAACCCCTTCGTGCACTGAAAACCCTTTCACGTCTGAATGACCTTTTCTCACCCTCACCCTTTAGTCAAGTGCAAGCAGACTGACTAATTCATATATGTTTCCATTAATATGCTTATCAAGGGTAAATAAAATCTACAGAAGTCCAGAAAGTAACATGAAATGGTGCATTCTTTCATGGATGGCAAAGATATTTCATCTTCTCTATTAGGTCCAAAGATGCCTGGTGAGAGAAGGGCTAGCTGAGGCTCAGCTACAAGTTTCTGTGCCATAGCTCAGCTCTGAGCTGAAACTTTAGCTTTATTTATAACTCTTTATATAATGTTACCTATAGTTATATTTCAGGACTACAGTCAGTTAAACCAGAATGTAATTCTCAGGAAGCCTTCAAAAACATTTGATAAATCCAGCAATATTTCTTGTATATGAATTTTACATATTATTTTCCAGCTCATGACTAAAACTATCTGCTAATTGTAAAATCTTAACTATTTTTCTTAAGGAGATGAGCTCAAGCTTTAAGGAAGTACTTAGGTATCTCTGGTTCTGATGTTGGAATGCTGCACAAAAATTACTTTGTTTTAAGTATCCTTGTTTAATAGCTTGTAATTTTCAACAGCACCAGTGAAGAAATAAACCACCTGTTAACAAAAGAAACAGCAGGTAATGTATAAAGTTTCTCTTTGGTTCTAGCTTTTAAATTGACTTTTTCTTCTTTTAAGTAAATGAATCGTAATATCCTCCTTTTCAAATCTTTATTCCTCATAATACATGTTCTGATTGTGGGTCTTATCCATACTTTGGATGTATTAATCCCATAGACTAATTAATTCTGTACTCTGGTGCCTATCTTCACTACTTCGGTGAAAGATACACTGTTGCATTTTTGTTGTCATTTTCTAATAAATTAGAAGCCTCAATTTTGGAGTTATCAAAGAGAAAACCACATACAGAACCTTTAATGAATGAAATACTTATTTTCTGTCTGAGTTTAGAATGCATAGTGAGAGTCATTATAACTTTTCACACAGGCACCAGATAGCCTTAATCCTTTTGCCAAGGAATGAGGGAGGAAAGCATTGCACCCTCCTGCCTGCATACCTACCTGAAGGCCAAGGACACAGCAACCCTGATAGCATTGCATTGCCAGTTCATTTCAAGATGAGAACAAAGGAGGTGGGGTTTTTGTTTGGGTTTGTTGTGAGTATTTCTTTTTCTTTTTCTTTTTTTTTTTAATAAACTACGATTTAATAAAATTAGTGGAAAATTTTGAAGCAAGAAAGCAGCGTCCCCTCACCTTTTCACTCCCTTACTTGGATTTTGTCTCTGACTTAGCTGATAACTATGCTTTTGAATGAAGACTGAAGAACACATGAGGTAATGTAGGAAACTGGAACTCTGTGTCCAAGTGTCAGTGCAATTTGCTACAGCTTCTAAGATTCTATAACAAGTAGGAATGACTCAAAAGATCTCCAGTATGAAGCTGAGATCAGGCTATATGTTCTGTACCTGTACCACAGGCTCCTGGGGACACCAGAGGGACAAAACTCCACCTGTTTTCATAAGCAAACAGCCCTGCGGGTGATACAGGTTGCACTAACCAGAACAGAGTCAATTACGGCCAAGTACCAGCTTTGTTAATGCAGTTTTTATTTCACATAAATTTTTTGCTATACAGTTAAATCAGAAGCATTCTGCTACGCAGCATATTTTTACAATCCGTTTGCCTGGTGGAACTGCAATACTTATGAAACAGCCTGAAAGCGTTGCTCAGGAAATGGCAAATGTTAATGCTTTTTCCAAAGAATATCATACAATTCGGAAAACCTGTAGGAGATACATTGTCAAATTTCAAAGTTTTAAGTCTGATACCAGTTTATCCCAATACAATTCCTAAGAACCAAATAGTTTTGTCATGTTTGTAAAGTGTTTCTTTACACATCTTAATCAAAAGCTAATCACTTAATTTTATGTGTCCTTCCTGTGTTTGTGAGATGTTTGAAGACACTGGAAGCAAAGATGTGCTTTAGTGCTTGGAGGATTAGATACCATGGACGTAGTGTTCAGCAATTTGAACAACTTGGACTTTCACTGTTTTCTCTGTCAAAATAGAAAATCATCATCATCACAGAATCATGGAACGATTTATGTTGGAAGGGATGTTAAAGCTAGTTCAGCCCTCTGCCACGGTGGGGATTGTGGCCCTCATCTGGACTTGCTCCTGCAGGTCTATGTGCTTCCTTTGTTGGGGACCCTAGAGCTGGATGCAGTACACTAGCTGGGGTCTTACCAGAACAGAGTAGAGTAGCAGAATCTGTTCCCTCACCCTGCTGGCCACGCTGCTTTTGATGCAGCCAAGGATACAGCTGGCTTTCTGTACTGAAATGCACATTGCTGGGTCATGTAAAACTTCTCACCCATCAACACCCCCAAGTCCTTCTCAGGGCTGCTCTCAGTCCATTCTCCATCCAGCCTGTACTTGTCCTTGGGATTGCCCCAGCCCAGGTGCAGCACCTTGCACTTGGCCCTGTTGAATTTCATGATGTTTGCACAGGCTCACCTCTCAAGCCTATCAAGGTCCCTCTGGATGGCATCCCTTCCCTCCGGCATGCTGACCGCACCAGACAGCTCAGTGTTGTCAGTGAACTTCGTGAGAGTGTACTTGATCCCACTCTCTGTGTTACCAACAAGGATATTAAACAGCACCAGTCCCAATACCAACCCCTGAGAGACACCACTTGTCAATCTTTTAACATGAAATATTTCTGGATGGTTCTTTCCCCACAGGTTTCATGGGTTTAGTCTATTTAAACGAGAGGCAAAGCAAAAACACTTATCAGTATTCTTGCTTAAAAGTTTCTGTTGGCTTAAACAAATATGTGCTTAATGAATATAAGATTTTACCAGAAAGAATACACTTCTTACACTCACTCACTGCTTTAGTATTAGTCATACCCTGTAGCTCTTGAATATAATACACATCTCCTGGCTTCAAATTATTAATAATTAATTCTCCCACTAATTTTGAAATAATGGAAGGATTTCCTTTATCTACTGATTAGTATGAAAAAAGCAAAATACTTTGATATTCTCTGCTTAGAATTGTTGCAATATTTTAGCTTAAGCCTCCTGACCGGATCTGTACATGTTCGAGAAGGATTAAACTTTTCTCATAACTGAAAAACATTTCTCTACTGCTAGCTCCTTCTGAGATTCTTCTCTTATCTTCAAGGTTAGGTAAAAACATCAAGGGTTTAGAAATATGCTCTATCTGTGAGACAGTTCAAGATGACCTTGTTGTGTTCTCCCACAAAAAAAAGTTAGTGTATTTCTTCTTCATGTAAGCTCAGGCTGAAAAGAAAACAGCACAAAGTGCCTCCAGCAGCTTTAAAACTGATGTATGTTACTTAATTTTCAAGCTGCTTCAAATATCTTTCACTTCTTTCTTTCAGTTTTAATAACTAATCTTTTTGCAGGATGCTATTGCTCCAGAGTGGCTTTCTCTGCCTGACACAGATTTTTTAAATTTTCATGCCTATCGAGCCCTTTGCAAGACCTGCTTTCTGCTTTACTTAGGAAATCAAGGAGGATCTCTTCTGCAGAATAATTCTCTGCTGTGGCGTTGTCCTCATTATACTGGCTGGTAAGGGAACACTTCCTTGTTGCAGCAGTACACACATGAAAGTAAGAACTTTGGGGTATCTTCTATGTATCTTGGATTGGTATCCCTAAACTAGCTCCTAATGAATTCAGGCTCTGTGTGTGCACTCTGATCCTTTTGTGCTGCCCACTTTTATATATATATATATATATATATATATATATATATTTCCTTCCCCCCCCCCCAAGTGATGATCTTTCACCTTCCTGTTGTAGGTAAAAATCCTTTAGGTTTGACATGGCTTTTAAGTGACTGCTTTTTTTGAGTTGAAATTATCATGTCCGTGCTGTGTAGAACACATTTAGAGAGATACAACGATTGCTAGGCGAAGTTAGTGGAAACCCCTTCAATGGAGTTTATCTGCGTGTCTCGCTTAACGAAGTACTTCGGCGACCGCCTCATTCTTACTACTCACATACACCCCCATGTGGGCAAATCCTGTGTCGTTCCCTCCTCCTCCTCCTCTAGATTTTCTACAGTACTTCAGCGAGAACAGAAGCCTCTTGCTGTCCCATCGTGCCATCTCCTGAGGCATCCTCTTTGACAAAGAAAAAAAAAATTAAATAGTCACCATCACCCACTTTATGCTTCATTCCTTCAGGCTGGTGGTGACTCAAAGGTTTTATAAACTTTATTGACTTTCACGGCATGACCAAATTAGATAGAGGAATATGAGAAAGGGGGTCTTGCCTGTAAGCACTGCAGTCACGCTTTAAACAGGGAAAAAAAATAGAAGTAAACCATAAAGAGACACTGATTTCAAAATTCCCTAGAGAAGAAAGAAAATTATTTTCAAAGGTGGATTACTAACACACAGTTTCATTTGGTGAGGGAAACTATTTCGTGCCAGGGCAGGCTTGTGCATTTTACTTGTGAGCACAATGGTCTTTCCATACTGCACCATGCCGTACCCATAACCATTATCGTGGCATTCCGTATGGCACCACAGCACACCATATATTCTTTGTTCATGTCACTAAGAGGAAAACTGCTTGAATGATAGCAAAAGCTGTAATGAGTTTGACTGCAGTTCCCATTTTACAGCTCTTCAGCCTTCTATCAGTTTCTGAAGCTTTCATACTTTGCTATGGAACTTCATTTCTCTAAATCATCAATTTCTTTTTACTAACTAAGATTTTAGAGCATGGAATGTGTAGAAAGATGTTTCCATTGCAACAAAATCATTGCAGTCTTTTTTTAGAGATTCAAAAATTGTTTAGAATTTTAGTGAAGTATCTTGCAGTGGAAAATGTGGTCCCTAACTAGATAATAATTTCTCATAGAATTCTGTGTTTCAGCTGTCCTTATCCTAACTCAGGATATTTGCTATACCACATTTTTGTATGCACAGCAATAGTCAGATAAACCTTATCCTAACTCAGGATATTTGCTATTCCATGTTTTCATTTGCACGGTAATAATCAGAGGACACATGCAAACAAGCCAGCTGTTTCTGAGGAAAAAATAACTGACCTTGATACTAATCATCCCAATGTAACAGAATATCTGAGTCAGCTGCATGTTTAAGTGAGGTATCATGGGCACTGCTGGAGGTTAGAAGTCTTCAGGACAAACACAGTGGGCTGAACATCAGAGAGAGATACACAAGGGCAGCAGGTGGCAAGAATGTCCTTTCAGAAGGACAGAGGGGATTCTATGGACTAAAATGGACTCATTTGTCCATTTGAGTAAATTCCTATACGTCTGGGTAAAAAGGCTTTGCCAGCTTCAGATAAGTCAAAACCACAAACTGAAGAAATAACTTAAAATAATGTAGCAGTGTTAGTGTTGAAAGGGTGTGCATTCACAGTAGGCTTTCTGTTCTGCACAAAAATCCACATATACTCAGCTTTACATATCCATCTTGGACTGTTTGTTTCCTATTGTTATGGGACAAAATGTAACTGTGTTTCTCTGTGTTTCTCTACTGGGTTTTTTGTTGTTACTATTTTATTTAGATTTTGCTGTGTTTGGAGGGGGGAGTTTTGGTTGTAGAATTTGTTTGCTTGTTTTGGGGCTCCAAGAGGGTTGTTTGGTTTTAATTGTGAACAAGCTTGCAGATTTCATATGGCTTGTGAAGCCTTCTTAAAGCCTCCTCATATTTTTGCCTCTACCCAACATGATGCACCACTTAAGGCTGCAAAAATCTGTGTTTGCGTGTGTACAGTAGGTTACTCCCCGTTGTGAGAGCATTAAAGTGCCATGTTGTGGATGCACATGCAGAGCAATGGTGGTCACAGATAGTGAGGAGTAGCTGACAATGATACAAACTGGACTGATGTGGCTGTACTTTAAAATGCTTAACCAGATCACACTTAAACAGATATGCCTAACCATGCTTAACTAGGTCAAAGTTAATCTCCTATAGGGTAGCTTAACAAAAGACTTAAGATTGCAGATTTTTCCTTCTTCCTCTATTCTGAACGAACATTGAGATAAGTTAAGGATACTCAAATACGCTGGGCTTTTCCAGGAAATGTTGGAGTGTGGGGTATAAGCAATAAAGATAAAAAGGAGAACATTAGAGCACACACAGTCGGCTAATGCTGGTGCAACCTGTGAAAACAATACAGGGCCACAGGCAAGAGAATACAGATCAGTTGAGTCATCAGTAAAGCAAGATTTCAATCATTCTTTTTATTAAATAAATGTAATTGTGATTAAAAAGAACTTAAATTTTAGGAATTTCTCTAAAGGAAAACAGGTAAAACAGAACAAATGAAAGTGCTTTATATGTTAACTCATCTCCTCCCTGTACTTACATCACTGCTCAAAACAAATCCTGAAAAGAAACACTAAAATGAATCCTGATGAACTAGTAATAAATTAAATGTGCTAGTACATACTTACTGTAACTTACTCATGAAACTGCCTTGTTTGTTCCCCTTTTGGTAATAGATGTAAAACTTTATAATATGCAGTTCAAGTCTTAAACATTTTCATCCTTGTGAACTGAAAATGCAATCTTGCTCTGTTAAATAGACATTAGGCCATGGTAGCAAATAAATGCCTATAGAAATAGCTGTTCCACAGAAGATATTCTGAAGGTAGCTGCTTGGTTGTATAAAACACTGATGGAAGAAATTCACTGCCTTTTGCAAATTCCAATACTAAAAAACCTGCAATCTCCTATAATTCAGTTAGAAGTCCTGATATTGAACTAACAAGTGTTGTGCCAGGCACTTGATATCCTAATTTCCTGATGCAGAATTGTCTCTGCCAGAATCACGGTAGGGGGCTGGTGCAGCTTACCAAAAACACAGGTACCATCTTTGGAGTGGCCATTGTAGTGCTGAAGGAATGCAATGGACTTTTACTTCTCCAGAGTAGCTGGAAGCCTGTACTATACAATCACTGTGGCTGGCTTTAATGTCTCTTAAATTAATAGAAATGTTTCCAGTTAAATAAGCTCGTGTAACTTTATACCATGAGGAAAAAAAAATCTCTTGGATGGAAAAGAAATTAGGTAACTGAAGTCTTGCTTCCTTCCTCAAAATAAGTACACTCCAGAGACAGTTCATTCAATAGCAAGATAAGACAAGGGTTTCTGTGGGAGCAACTGTGTCCAAAATACAGCCAAAACCTACTATTCCACAAAGAATAGTGGGGGACAGGTAGTAAAGGTTTACCTGTAAGAGTTAATGAGCCAGGAGAAGCATGTAAACATGTATGTTACACACCACGCAAATATGAAGGATAGGGTCAATGACACAAAGGCCGGAAGCAGGGCAGCAAGTTTGTTGGGATTGTCACCTGGAGGACACATGGTGTGTTCAGAGCCAATTGCTGGCCTGAAAGATCTCACCTGTCTTGAGGACACTCAGGGCCCAGCTGACAGCACTCACCAGGACCCTGCCACCTCCTTCTGCACAGCTGCATCTCCTCCTCACCTTCCTCAGGTGAACCCAGCTCAGCCACGGGTGAAGGCTTGGGAGTGAGAAGCAGCTGCCAGAGGGAGGCTCCAGCAGAGACAGGTCAGGGGAAGCAGTGGCAGCCAGGGAGGCTTTGCTGAAATGCAACACAGCAGCAGTTGCCTGAGTTTGTGTAACTGAAAAGGCTGATGGGCAAAATACCTGGTCCCACAAAGTTAAAGAAGTAGTTCTTGAAAGAGAAGGGCATACCACGTTCTCCTGTGAGCAGCTGAGTGGTCAGTGGCCAGCTCTGCTCCGGGATGAATGCTGCACTGTTGGAGGGAAGGGCAGTTTGGGGAGTGGGGGGATCCTCCACTGTAGGACAGTAGGTTTCTGCTTTGCAGAGAGGCAGAGCATACCCACTTCTTTACCGTATTGATAGCAGCCAGCAGTATGTGTGCATTACCACACCATCAGTTCAGATGTTTGGTCTCTTCCAGAGGACTCTGATTTCCAATGCTGGATCTTCTTTCCCTCCCATTCCACGTAAGCCTTTACTTCTATGTCCTGGTGTATGCCAGTGCTTCTAC
This sequence comes from Pyrocephalus nanus, assembly GCA_038380795.1. Lineage (NCBI taxonomy): Eukaryota > Metazoa > Chordata > Aves > Passeriformes > Tyrannidae > Pyrocephalus > Pyrocephalus nanus. The sequence goes on along the minus strand of CM076263.1, from coordinate 60,181,911 downwards.
TATCCTTCAGCTGTCGGAACTGTGCAGTGCTCTGGGATCACCAGGTAGGTCAGCGGTCAGGCACAGAGCAGTGACCAACTCAGACACCAGGGTGGAGGTGGGAAGCAGACATTGCTCAGTGGAGACTGAAACCTCTGGGCACACCCCCCAGGTCTGGCAGCACTGGCAGCGGGGCAGGGGCAGCAGTTAGGGCTGGGCAGCAGGCACACAGACATTGAGGGGAGCTGGCCATGCTGGTGGCTCAGCTGAGCAGAACTGACTGCCTGGCAGGGATGAACGCGCTGCTGAGCACAGCCCAGTGTGGGCGCTGGACTGGGAGCAGTCACACAGCCCAGCACTGCTGCCCCTCTGACTGGGGCGGCCCTTGGCTCCCGTGCTGCCCAGTGTGCTGTAAGCCACTCCCTCCATCCAACCCTCCCTCAGCAGCCCCAGCCCACTGTGCCTAATGATTGTGCCTGATGACTTACCTTATTGTTTTTCAAGATCCCGGAGACTTCAAGGCAGAGGCGAATTTGACGGTTTTTGTCTTTATTACCAGAATTCAACTGCCTTACTAAATACCTGAGAGTGCCAAGAGCATGGAGCCAGGCTCTGCTTGGTGGTGCCAAGCAATACAAGGGGTAACAGGCAGAAACTGATGCACAGAAAGTTCCACCTGAATACGAGGAATAACTTCTTTACTGTGCACTGGAAGAGACTGCCAGAGAGGTTGTGGACTCTCCCTCACTGGAGATACTCAAGAACCATCTGGACACAATCCTGTGCCATGTGCTCTGGGATGACCCTGCTTGAGCAGGGAGGTTGGAACAGATGACTCCACTGGTGGTCCCTTCCAACCTAACCCATTCTGTGACATTTTGAACTGTGACGAAAGCAATACAGATGTGACCTTCACAATACAGGTCATAAGCAATTTTAGACAGGCACGTGCTTTAAAAACTTGTAAACTATTGTGCTGCCAAGTGGATTAAAAAATAAATCCTAAGTTTTTCAAGCTTCTCACTTAGAAGAGTAAAGGTTCCAAATTCTGGGCAATTCTTCAGGTGACAATGAATAAACAGCTTAAGAGGTTGGTCCATCTGGCTTTGCAGATGCCGTCACATGAAGATGCAGTCCATGTGTTTACTTGTGAACTTAGAGAGTGGCAATATTTATGCTTTTCATACTGAACTTCAGTCTTCACCAGCCAAATGAAGGAAGGGGAAATGGCTGCCTCCAGTGATGTAGCGGTGATAGGGGAAGAACAAGAGCACAAAAGTATGAGTGTGCAAATGTACCTTTGTACAAAAAGAAAACTTGCTTATCATCAGTATGCCTGTGCAGCCTGAGTACAATACAGAGGTATGAGAACTCACACAGGTAATAAAATCAGGGAAAAAAAAAACCCTGAGATGCTAATCTACCAGGCATAATTAAGGTCCTGCAAAACTGACCATATTGCTTCCACTTAGCACTTCCAGCACAGATCTGCAGGGTGGCATTTGCTCTCCCCACCTTTTTCATGGGAAATGTGTACAAGCAACTATGCAGGAAAAAAATAACTTCAGATCACTTACATTGATCCAGAGGAGCAGAAGTAAAAAAAACACCTGCAACCTAATAAGTGTATTCTTGAGAAGCAATTAGTTTAATCACAAATACTTTCTTCCCCTCATCAGATGGAGTTATCTCTCCTACAAAAATCTCGCATTTTATCCGTATTATTGCATCAGAGAAAAACAAGGATTACAAATTTAAAACAGTATTGCAGTTATATATGAAAGGCCACTGTTCTTCTAGCAAGGGTTCTCCCTTACAGTTTAGAGTTAAGCTGTGCAAGCAACTTCTCGAGCTTCAGTGCTAGTGCCATATTTCCTTTAATCCTTAATTTTCCTGACATGAAGGCCATAGTTGGCTTTAGTTTACCTAAAAAAAAAGAAACAGAACCATCAGAAAATGAAAGAAATGGGAGACAGCCTGTGCACAGGAAAATAAAATGCCACAACAGCAAGACCCAGCAGTTATACTGCTACTAATTCCTCCTGTAAAAGCAGCATACATTTAGGAAACACTGCTTAGAGATGTCCAGAACAGAAGTTCAACACATTGACTGGATTCTTTCTGAAGCTACGCTGGCTGATAAAATGTCAACACCTGGTTAATAAAAGCAGCGTAAGCTTTTGTTCTCTTCCTGTTCACAGAACACAGGAGTCCAGAAAAATGCAAGCCCTTCTGGCCTCTACTTTCTCCTCAGCCACAAAAAGCCAAAAGCTCCTCCTTCCCAGATCAGGAAGCAAGGAGCCAGTCTCCTCCCCCATCAGCAAGAGGTTTTCTGGGCACTGGTACCTGTGTCTGACAAAGGCCTTTGTCCCTCACCTGTGAACATTTTCACAAAGTCGGCACTCGACATGCTCATCACCACATCAGCTGTCCCGGGAGGCTTCCCGAAACCAGTGCTCCCACCCTTGTTCTTCAGGTCAATATACCACGTGCCTCCACCCTCACCTGGACAGAGAATGCAGAGAGGTGAGGAGGCAGCAAGGGTGCTCTGCCCTCCCTGCCATCTGCAGGCAGCCAAAGCCTGGCAGGTGAGCCCAGCCCCACGTGCCCATGTGGGGACACGGGCAGGAGAGCCCGAAGGCTGCCTGCCCTTCCCTCACAGACTTGGAGGCACAGGGTGTTTCAAGGAGACCCTGAGAGCACCCCTGTCTGTCCTCACACCAACCCTGCGAGGGAGGGCAGTGCCAAGTGACAAAGGCTCGGCATACAGCAGGAGTGGCAGCAGCTCCCTGTGCCAACTGCAGGGCCTGAGAAGGAGCATCACAGCAGCAGAACAGGAGAGGAGCTGGTCTGTTGCAAGGGATCAGCTTGAAAAGGTGAGTGCTTCTCTTTGAAATCACTGAGTGCCTTTTGCTAGGGAAGGTTTCACATGTGATGGTCTTACCAGACAATTCAAACTGAAAGACACCCTGAGTACTTCTCACATTCTCTTCAGTCATGGCCCCCTGAATAACTCTGAATGTTTCTGCAACAGGCCCGGATGGCTTGGCTGGAGCAGATTCTGTTTTCTCCTCTTTCAATGCTTGGGCAGTACCTAAAAGAAAGATTATTTTTCTCTTTCAAATGAAAACCACTTTAAAAATGATGGGAGAAACATGCATCAAGAGCTCCATTTGAAAAGATTGAAGCTTCAGTGTGGGGTAAATGATTATTTTCCCATTTTAGTATTTATACCCATAAAGGATGCTTTCTGCACCAAGGATCTGAATAGGTGTACAGCATTACAGGTAATTCTGCAGTATATTTCACTTCCTAATACGTCAAAAGAAAAGTTGAAAAAAAACCAAAGGAAGATTCTTACTGTTCACTACAAATGCCTACACGGCAGTTTTTTAATGTAATCTATATACTCCTGACAACACAAAAAAAAAAAAAAATCACTGTCTTTAATAGCCATCACTTTCATCTCAAAATACTTCTGTCTTGTCTATTTTGTAAAGAACATGCATATTTTCATGAATTCTTCTGCAAAGGCTTCTAAGCCTCAATTTGCCGCTTTGATCAGCACTCTACTGTATGACAGTGAACATGCACATTTAAGGGTGAAGGACAGCATTTGCAATTTACAAAAACAGTCAAGTTGAACAGCCTCTAAAAATGTTGTTCAAAGTCTCCCAGGTGTCTTCAACACCAAAAACCAGTTAGGTCTGTTCTATGAGTCCTGGTATTATGAGGCCCAGGGAACTAACACCATTCATCTCTGGCAGAACAGTCCTCCTAGTTCAACACCTCAAATAGTATTCCCAACAGAAGGGAACGTTCAAACTTTGCCTTCTCTGCCCTTCTCCTATCCCTATTTCAACACTCCTATGAAATCTGTTCAGCATTCTTAGTTGCCCGCTCACTTGACACACTACAGTTCTGAAACCAATGCTTTTCTAAAGAAGACTTCTGCATTTCATCTAAGAGTTATTTTAATTGTGTAAATTGTGCATGTTTCATCTAAGAAGCCATAGAGGATTTATGTCATGTTCTTTTGTATAAATTTAACAAGGCAAAGGAGATATTCCTGCAAAATGTGCCGTTTGCTATTTAATTGCCAGTGATATTTACCTGTGACCTTCTTACTACCACATTCAGGTGTTTAAAAAATGATTCTTCAAAATAATGCATTGACTTTATACCACAAAAGTCTTGCAGGAGGTAAGATTTTTTTCTCTAGTTTTTAGTACAGTCACTTCCATAAATCTTACCCTCCAAATGAGAAAAGGGTTTTTTGCTAAATACCTCGAGTGGAGTCCAAACTCTTGGGAGAAAAAAGAAAAACAACTTGAAATAGAGAGGGCACTCATTATTGTCAGAAATTATGGACACATAGTGTTTTCCTTACCATATCCTTTTTGTTTCAGAGCTGTAGTGTCAATTTCAGCATCCAAGAAGAAGTCAGGTATCAGAGGGTGACCTAAGAGGGAGGAAAAATTTAACAATAAATCCAAGTAAAGTTGGACAGCACGAATCCATTTCATATGAAATTACAGACAAGTCTGTAAGTAAATAAACTACAACTTGAAGGAAAAAAACAAAGCACAAAATAATATGTTTAGAGTTTTATTCCTTTAAAATCTGATCTGGAGGGCTTTTAAAGTTTCACTGAAGAACATCTGAAGAAGGAAAAAAATAAAAATCTATCTCACTGGCTGTTTAAAACTAATACATACATTTAGAATGCAAGTAGATTTTCTTTTCATTAAAGAATTTCTTAATTTAATTTAACAGGCATTTGATTATTAGACTCCTGGTGGACACGTATGTGCTTTCCAGGAACACGTCCTCAAAGCTGAGGCAACTCTTTACAGACTAACGCACAAACCCCTAGAAACAAAACTCTACTAATATTCTTCATATGTCCTTCCCTCCTTTCTGAACTTACTTCTCTTCTTAAAGGTCTCCTTTACCTGGTGCAATTGCATAGACATCAAAATTCTTAACTCCTTCTTCTCGCAGCAAAACTTCATCAATAATGAAATTTCCAGTGAAACTTCTTGGTTTTGTTAAAATGCAGTACGCAGCATCTGCCAGGATATCTGTTTTCCTGCACTGTTTTTCTATTCCAGCTCCTCCCAGCATATCCATAGCAGCTGTATGTATGGCTAGAAAGTTTGAAGGGTAAGAAAACAAAGCTTAAACATGGATGATGTGGAATTCCCATTTCTCTTGCAAATATACAAACTTAATTTTCTTTTCATGCAAAAGGAAACTGTAGGAAGACAAAAGCCATGAAATACTCCCAATCAACAAATAACTCTTTACAAGCAACAGTGAAAACCAGGAAACTACTAAAGGAATCAAAAAGGGCAGAATGTTTTATGATATTCACATCCCCCTATCTATTTATCAGAGGTCACCCCACCCTGCCCCCCTGGATTTCAAGGGTCGTTCAGGTCATGAAAAACTAACAGGACCACTATTTTCCTCAAAGGGAAAGTATGATATCTCAATCATTAAGAGGTATTCCCTAGGATGATTATGATTCTGAAGATCTCGATGATTTATTTTAGCCTTTTGATACTCCCATGAGAAAGACATTAAGATATTGGAGAGCGTCCAAAGCAGGACAACGAGGATGGGGAAGGGCCTCGAGGGGAATCTGTATGAGGTGGGGCTGAGGGCACTTGGTCTGTTCAGCCTGGAGGAGACTGAAGGGAGACCTCATTGCAATTACAACTTCCCTACGAGGGGAAGAGGAGGGGCAGACACTGACCTCTGTGGTGACCAGTGACAGGACCCAAGGGAATATCAGGGAAGGTTTAGGTTGGGTATTAGAAAACACTTTGCCACCCAGAGTGTGGTTGGGCACTGGAACAGGCTCCCCAGGGGAGTGGTCACAGCACCAAGTATGACAGAGTTCAAGATTCGCTCGGACACCTGGTGTGATTCTTGGGGATGGTCCTATGCGCGGTTAAGAGTTGAACTTGATGATGCTTGTGAGTCCCTTCCACTTCAGCAGATTCTGTGATGCAAAAGTGTTTCTCCTAAGTTAAAGAGAAACCAAATAGCAAAACCTCAAATAACTTGTTCAAAATTTCACAGAAAGGCTGTGTTAGACCCAAGAATAAAATTCACATCTCCTAAACTTCTGGTTCTTATCTTAACCAATTCCACTACTTCTGTGCCATTCTATTAGTTTTGTTTATGCCTCCCACATGGGAGCTACTAATATTGTGGCATGTTGCAGTCTAAGTCTGTGATTTGCTCTTCCAGGCTGAGGTATCCATTCCATTTTTCTTTCACCCTATTCCACAGAAAGGCTATCCGGTTGTAGTGTTTGACATTTGCCATGTTACTTTTTTTCCCTTTATACAGTTCTGCTTTTTCCCATCTGCTTTTTAAGACTCAACACTCTACCCCCAAGTTTTGGGACAGACTTGCAAATCCTTTCCTACATCTGGGACAGAAGAGCATGGAGGCAGAACAATAAACCCAATTTTACGTCACTTTTTTCCTCCTTTCAGTGCTTCCATTCCACACAAAGTAACAACAATTTGGATGCAGAAATGATCCCTAAGTTTCTTAAAGAGCAAAAAATAGGCACTGTGCAGGACATATCTATCTGAGCTTCACCTTCCAAAGTAGGAACTGGGAAAACAGACAAGTCTTCAGTGCTGGCCAGACAACTCCTGTCCAAGTGTTTTCTAGGAAAGTGTAGATGTTCTTGTTGACTCCCTTATTTTACTCTTCTGTGGTCAGGATTAGTTCCTAGGTTTCATTTACCTTTAACCAACCTCAGCTTCCCTTTTTTTCAAATCAAGTGAACTGCTATCAATACACATTTGATTAAAAAGTGACAAATAGATATGCTGTACATATATGTAGGTACCCTAAGTCTTCTTCTCGTCTTTAAGGATAGAAAATAAATTTGTCTTTCTTTTGTCCTCTGAAATGCTCTCTGCCCTGGAAAACTTTTTTTTTTAAATAACTACCAACAGTTCAGAGGATATTTCTGTAAAATACTATGATGAATTGTACCAGCCTCTGTTGACCCAAATATATTCCATTATTCTGAGGATTCATTAAGCCACTTACTTTCCTGGCCCATATTTCTCTGTTAGTGTCAACTATTTTTCTTCTGAGCACAGTCAGCCTATTTGCATAGACTGAAGACAAAAGGTTTCAAACAGCAGCCTAACTGCACATTGTTATATTCATTTCATATAAAGTGATGCTGTTTTTTCTCTAATGCACATGAAGAGACTTTCAGTTTTATCCCAGGACACCTCTATTATTCCTGTGCTCTCTTTGTCATGGGACTGCCCTTTTGATAGGCATCCTCTTTCACTTTTGGAAGAATGGAGAACTCCTGGCATCTTATTACCAGCATACTGTCACATGTAAATGAACAGATCCAGGCATCTACACTAACACTGAGGCTAAACACATTTGTATGAAAGTATAGTGGACTTTTAAACTAATTACTTTGCAACTGTATTTCAGACATGGTGGAAGTCTTTAACACTATCTTTCTGGATGACCACAAGAAAGTAGTTAACTTTCTTACTTTTGGAAGATAAACCTCTTGAAAGAGCATTTTTAATATTAGAGAATTCACACATTATCCTCCTTTATACTTGAGGACACATCGGTTTTCCTGGAGGCATCACTAATTTATACAAACTCTGAGAGCTCATCTAATGTTTCTAACAGTCTTAAGATGAACGAGCAAGATTCATCAAATAAAAAGCTCCTTTGCATACCTTGAATTCCATAGAAAGCCTAATTACTTTTTTAATTACTTTGCAGCATCTCCCAGAGAGAAATCCTCATTTAGAAAAGCATTTACTAGAAAATATTTTCATTTGTAAATTGAATCTTCCTGCACTTCCAAGCCTTGTGTTCTGCAGGATGCTGTGGGGAACAGGTATTAGCTGTGCTCTTTAACAAGTGGTGGTTCCTGCAGTGTTCTCCTCTAACTTATTTTAGCAGGTACAGTTGTGTTACCAAGGACATAGCGGCACTGCCATGCACAAGAGAAAGATAAATACGGCTTTCTTTGGTTTGGCTTTCCTACTTCCCCCCCTCCATAAGAATGTCAGATTTCACAGAAGTTTATAATTAATACCATCTAGACATCCTTTAAGAACAGACTACAGCTGAGACACTGGTACTATTTGGAGTGCCACAGTATACGAAAACATGAGAAAGAAATAATGTATTCAAAGATGCAACATAATACTTAATGTAACTTCTGCTTATAAAGTTAGCCATCCCTCTTAAAAAAATTCCTTTGTGAGCAGGTGGAGAAATTCTGACAGGTCCTTTTTTCCCTTGCCATGAAAAACAGGAGGCCAAATTATTTGGATGGGTGGGGGAGAACAGCTACATTGCAAAATAAAGACCTAGTATAACCAGCTGGTCTCTGCAGAAAAAAATTCTTTAGCTTTCTGTGGTATGTTGGGACCCATAAAGGCACCAACTCATTTCCACAATATTAGTGGATGTTTATTCCAGCTTATCCAGAATCAGAAAGAAGGTGCTGGAAAATCAGAAAGCTGTGGAGGGGGCACATAATGTGCCCATGCAGAACGTAAATATGTGCACTTAAAAGACATCTGTAATCTTGTAACACCTTTTGCACGATAAAATAAGTCAAACTGGTAGTGCTGCCTACAGCTTCAAACCATGTCTCTCTCTGAACGACATATATCTAGATTAATTCCTTTACTGTCTCTAACTCTCACAGACAACATACACTGATTGATCAGCCCCACATTGGTAGGTAAAGGGTCACCTCTTGTTAATGAAAAACCAAATTACTCCCTGACACAGGATTCTGCGGAGATTTAAAACACATTTAGCGGTGGCATTTTAGAGACAAGACAGGGGGATGAGCATGAGGTCTAGGGAGCTAAAGACTTCAAGAATCAAGTTTCATGCTCTGCTCCAGATCACATAGATCCTCAGAAATCTCCACTGAAATTTTTCTGAGGTTTTCCTGGAGCACTCAAGAAGCAAGTATGTGGAAACAAGTTCATATTTCTTCTAACTGCCTCAGAAATAAAAAAATACAACACAAACCTGAAACCTGAAAAGTGAACTTTGACTCCACTGGAAGGCAATCCAGACCCCAAAGTTATACATGTAGTTGCCTTCAGTACCTCAAAGAGGAAAGCCTTATCCTCTTCAAAACAGTACAGGTTTTGTGATGATATAATTGTCATGAACAATATAATTATAATTCAAAAAGTCAATCCCTTACCAAAATATTTCTATGGGTAAAACTCATAGAGTGAGCAGAATTATGAGGCATCCATTTACTGGGAGAGTTTAAGATGCAAGCATCCAGACCAAGTAATGAAAAATTACCAAGTCTGTCAGACACATTAACCCAAATGTCCAAGTGATTATCACCTATTTTAGCTAAGAAGCTCAGCTGATTTTGTCTGAAATTGTCAAGTTTTGCTCATATTTCTCACTTTGGAGAAAGCAGATTAGAGAGTTCCAGTTCGCACTGCAAGTCAAAAGGGGCCTGCAACTCCTAACAGGAAAACATTGAAAAGTGTCTGTGTACTAACACTTCTTACACTGGAGCACCATCCTCAAAAGGGGATCTTGGTTCATATTTTGTACTCCTCTTGCTTCTTCCCTCCCTGCACTAGTGAAGGAAATAGACGCTGCTCTTGTAATGTTTCCTAACACAATGATGGGGCTTACACCACTAAAGGGCAGGATTAGATGTATTTGGGGTGAAGAGACTGGCCTCCTTGGCAAACAGCTGGCCAAAAATCTTGAACAGCAGCCCTGACTCCCACAGACCCATAGAAAATGATGTTAATACATTGTGAGAGCACTGAGTTGCTTTTCTTCCACAGAGCTCTTTAATTTCCTGTAACTTGCAATCACATAGTTCTGTGAACAACTTTTCACAGAACTGCACTGTGCCAAAATTTCTAGGAACAGGTTTTTTTAAATTATTTCTGCATTCACAGAGGTATCTATCTTGTCAGTTCCATGTGAACTCTGGCAATTTAACTAGCAAGGAATTCTAAACAGTACTACATACACAGATGTTCAATACCTGCTAATGAAATACCCTAATACTTTTGTGATTCTGTCGAAACCAAAACTCTGGGTGAATGAGAAAAAGTACAGACAAGCCAAATCTACACACATGTGTCAACTGAAGGAGTTGAGCGGGTTACAAACTAGCTGAGTTTAGATCAAAGTGGCAATGTTCTAGTGAGAACTGGGAATGAAGACCAGCACCCATGCAGGATGAACAAAAATTACACAAAAGAACTGCTCGTTCTCTTGGATCAATTCCAGAAGTCTGAAGTATATTAAATGTCAAATAAAACAAGTTTCAACAGTAAAAATACAGAAAGTCAGTATTTTAGTACTATAAAAAAAATTCACCTGTTTTAGGCCATAAAGCGTTGACAGCAACTTCTCCTCTAAATTCTTCTGCCATTCCCAAGACACACATGGACATCCCATATTTAGAAATGGTATAAGCTAAGACAAGAAGTGTAAAAAAGATAAAACTTTACACTCTATCAATGCAATTTTATTTTAACTATCAAGGAAAGGTAAAAAAGGTAATAGATTCATAAGGAAAAAGAAGGTTCTTGGGACAAAACAGTACCTTCCTAGAGTCAGAATCTCTCCCTTTTCTCCGCCACCCCTGTCAGATACAAACTGAAGACTGTCATCTTTTCACTACAATAAAATGAGAACTACATATATTTTGCCAAAAATAATGACTGAAGCCTAGCTGTATCGTGTTTTTGTCATGCTTTTCATACACAGAACACTGACAAGAGTACTCAATTTTTCATGAGGCCTAAGGCATACAAGCTGTTAATGACCAAACTATATCCTATAAAAAACAAAAAAGGCAGGGAGCAGGAATTCTAAATCATTGTCATCTATCTACTTGGAGAAGTGAAACTTTTTCTGGGAAAGAACTGGAACTTGCTGGAGTTTAGTACGATAAGTGTCCAAAATGGGAAGTTTTTCTACAGTTTTAAAATGAGCAACACTAACCTCAAGATAACATGGAGTTAGTTCCTTTCCCACCTCAAAACTAATTTCCAGATTAAAAGACAACATTGAATTTTATCCACAGTAAAACAAACATGAAGCTGCATTGGTAAGAAAACAGATTTTGGGTTTCAGTCTCTATTTGGAGCAGAAAATTTTCTGTAGTCTTAACAATTCCCATGAAAAAGCACAGACTCCTACCTTGAAAATATAAAGAATGTATGAGGCCATGAAACCTGCGCTACATTTTCCCACAAAACAATTTTTTCCAGTGCCAGTCTTTATATGGTGCTAAAGATACAAGATCTGGCACTCCTGCACATTTCACTAGGTACTTACATGGTTCTCAAAAAATAGCAACAAAGGCTCTGAATGCTACTCACCACAATGATTTTTGAACCACATGGGGTTCAGATTCAGAGGTGGGCTAAGGTTCAGGATATGGGGGTTCTTACTCTTCCTCAAGTAGGGAAGGCATGCTTTAGATCTGAAAGATTGATTCAGAAATATCAGTCTCCTCTTATTTTAGGGACCACCTATAATTACAGGAAAAACCGTACTAGAAGACCAGTACTTTAATGACAATAAAAGACGAAGCTGAGACCCTCTTTTTGCATCAGGTATTTAACTGATATAAAGAATAACAAAAAATATCTGTCCCAGATCACTTATCTCATCTTTTACACATCTATCTCATCTATTTATACATCTGTAAACCATAACTTTTACTTTAGAGAAACTGTCTATGACTTCATTTCTAGCACTAAGATACGTGTTTGCATTTGATCTCTGCTTGAGAATTTTTAATCAAGCTTCATAAGGCAAAAGCATCAGTAGTGACCTGCTATTCACTTATTTCAACAGGACCCATGCATAGTGTCAGCCACAGAGGGAACACCTTCAACAGCAAAATCACTACAGTAATAAAGCAATTAATTTAACACCTGCTTAAATGTCCTGATCGACTCTTTCTAGTGGCAGCATGTGGAGCTCACTGACCGACGTCTCAGTTTCTTGATGCATAGGAACCAAGAATATGACCAGGTTGCCATTACTGAAGCTTAGTGGGATGAATCCCATGACTATACTGCAGCTATCAATGGCTACAGGCTGTTTAGAGGGGTCAGGGAGGGAAGGAGAAATATAGGGTTTGCTGTTTACCCCAACAGATGGATTGAGTATGAAGAGCTCTGTCTGAAGAACAGCTGTGAACAGGTCAAAAGCCTGTGGGTAAGAATTAGAGACTGAGGCAACAAAGGGAACCTTGTGGCTGGAGTCACTACAGGCCCCTGATCAAAGGGGAGCCTCTTGGTTAGGCCTTGTTGCTCCAGTTACAGGAGACACCATGCTTGCAGGCTCTTGTGCTGCTGGGGGACTTTGAACACCTCGACATCAGTGAGCTGTAAGCAATCCAGGAGACTCATGGAATGCATGGAGCATAATTTCCTTACCCAGGTAATAGCCCTACCAGAGGGAATGCCATACTGGATCTGATGGCCATGAATGCAAGAGAGCTAACTGGAGATGCCAAGACTGGAGGCAGCCTGGGCTGCAGTGATCATGCACTGGTGGAGTTCACAGTCCTGGGGGATATGGTCAGGCAAAGAGTAAAGTCAGGCCCTGAATTTCAGAATAGCAGAATTCCAGTTCTTCAAGGAGTTAGTCAATAGGACTCCCTGCAAAGCTGGCCCACCAAGGAGCAGAACAGAGATGACAGATCTTTAGGGATGCCTCACACAGAGGGAAGAGCTAGGGATCCCCAGGTGAAAGAAATCAGGCAAGGAAGGCCAGAGACCAGAATGGCTCAGTATGGAACTGCTGGTCAAACTAAAGGTCAAGAAGCAAACGCAAAGGCAGTGGAAGCAAGGGCAAGTATCCAAGGAAGAGTATAGGGGCGCAGGCCGGTTGTGTAGGGATGGGGCAAGGAAGGCCAAAATGAAGCTGGAGTTGAACTTTGCAAGGGATGCAAAGAACAGTAAGAAGGAGTTCTAAGCATATGTCAGTCAGAAAAGGCAGGCTGAACAAGCATGTACACACACACACCATCTCCCACTCTGGGATAAGCAAGTCTGGAAAACTGTTAACAACTAACAAGGGGAAACCTGAGGTACAAAAACAGCTTTTTGCCTCAGCCTTCAATGGCAACCTCTCCTCCCGCTCCTCCTGAGTGGATGGACAGCAGGATGGGGACTGGGGAAGCAAAGTGCTTCCCACTGTAAGTAAAGATCAGGTTCATGACCACCTGAGAAACCTGAACATACATAAGTCTGTGGAACCTAATAAGAGGCACCTCAGTGTTCTGAGGGAACTGGCTGATGTAGTTGCCAAGCACTATCCATATTTGAAAAATCATGGCACTCAGCCAGGTGAAATCCCACATGACTGGAAAAAGGGAAACACTGCACCTATCTTTAAAAACGGTGGAAGGGAGGACTGGAAACTACTGACCTGTCAGTCTCACCTCTGTGCCTGGGAAACAGATCCTCCTAAAAGCTATGCTAAGGCACATGGAGGACAGGGAGGTGATTTGGGACAGCCAGCACAGCTTCACCAAGGACAAGTCCTGCCTGACCTAGTGGCTTTCTATGGTGCGGTGACTATATCAGTGGACAAGGGAAAGGCTAGAAATGTCATTTATCTGGGCTGCTCTAAAGCTTTATACATGGTTCCTCATAACATTCTTCTCTCTAAATCAGAGAGAAAAGGATTTGATGAGTGGACTGTTCAGTGGATAAAGGATTGGTTGGGTGGTTGCATCCGGGGGTAAAAGTCAATGGCTCGGAGTCACAATGGACATCAGAGATGAGGGGTGTCCCTCAGGTTGGTACTGAGACCAGCATTGTTCCATGGCTTCATTAATGACAAAGGCACCAAGCACACCCTCGGCAAATTTGCTGACAACACCAAGCTTCAGGTGCAGTTGCCACACCTGAAGGATACAATGCCATCCGGAGGGACCTAGTCAAGCTCTAGAAGTGGGCCCATGGGAATCTCATGAAGCTGAACAAGACAGCTGAACAAGGAGCTGCACCTTGGCTGGGGCAACCCTCGGTATCAGCACAGGCTGGTGGATGAACAAATTGAGAGCAGCCCTGCCAAGAAGGACTTGGGGGTGCTGGTGGATGAGAGCCTGGACATGACCCAGCAATGGTATGCTATATAAGGTCTCTAAAGATGAGAAGCTTATGAGGAGGAAACTGACAAATAAGATATTGCACCTGATGCATGCAAAGATTTAGTCATTTTGCTTGAAATGAAAGAGTATCAGCATTTTGCAAAGCCAAGCTGGAGCTCCATTTGAAACAAACTAGTTTCTTCTTCCTACATGCACGGAGATGCTTGTGAACATTTAATGACTACAGTAATAAGGTTCCTGTTTACTCCAAACTGCAGTTAATTATTGCAAATATTAATTTCAAATAGCTGACCAATAACCCTGTGAGCACATGTAGAATAATTGCACTCCAACTCTAGGTCAGCAATACAGCTACACAATTTCTCCGAAAAACTGAGGTAACATCATACATTTTGTTCCAATTACTTTGACTCCTTCTCTCAGCACTTACGTAAGGTAGGTTCCTCGTACGTTGACCTCCATCATAAGATTGACCTTCTTCGCTGCTGTTTCCAAAGTGCCAGTCAAAGAGATGGCACTTGCATTGTTCACCAAAATGTCAATCCCTGGTTTAAAAATAAGTCATTTCACATTAGCATTTAAAGACAAAAAACCCGAGTAAAGCAGCTGTTCTTTTCTCTTTTTGCTTGAACAATCTGCCTGTTCATGTCTCCCCCACACTATTAACATACCTCCAAAAGTCTTCACAGCTTTCTCCACGGCACTAATAATTTGCTCTTCTTCCCTCACATTAACAACGCATGGCAAAGCCTTTCCTCCAGCTGCTTCAACTGTACAATTAAAAAATTAAACATATAAAAATTTACTCAGATGGGGCAAAGAATATGAACCTTCTGAGAATCTCTCATGCAATGACATACTTCAAGAAGGCACTGAAAATCACACTCTCAAATTCTGACCTTTTTATGTGTTGCAGAAAGAAGAGGGAAGCCAAAACCAAACCTTAACTCTGTAAATGTGTATTTCAAACATCTCAAGTAACACAGCATTTTTACATTTATATACATGCACATCTTCATTACAGTAACATTACAGCCTTCCTGGGAGGCCAGAGAAGCGCTGAGCTAATTTTAGCAAAGGTGAACTGGGACATCTATGCATTTTTCTACTCAGGTATGACAATTAAGCTTACACCCAGCCTAGCACCTAAACCCAAGTTTCAGTTGTTAAAACTCACTTTCTTCTGCAGCAGTGTAGATAGTCCCTGGAAGAGTAGGATGGGGCTCAGCTGTCTTGGCAGCTATCACAATGTTTGCACCATCCTTAGCAGCTTTCAAAGCAATGGCTTTGCCAATGCCTCGACTTGCACCCGTGATGAAGAGGGTACATCCTGCCAGTTTCCTGAAGGTGAAGGGGTAAGTGGAGGGTAAAGAGGAGAACAAAGAAAAAATTGTAAATCATTGACTTTTATCACTCTCTAAGCGAAAAAGTAATTAGCGCAGTCTCCCAACCAGACAAATGCCCTCATCATTTTACTAAGAAAACAGCCTTCAAGTACAAAAGGGATGGCTACAGCTACAGCAAAGTACCACTGAAGTAAGATCATTCCCCAAGTTTGCAAACGCTATAAAGCAAGAAGGTTACACAGGTCACCCAGTTACATTTCTCCCTTTTTGTAAAATGATCCCACAGACTGTTTACAACAGAGCTGCTACGTTCTCCAACAGTGAAAAAGGAGTAATTTGTAAAAACAAAATGCCAGTTTCTAAGGAGATAACACACCTACACAGACCTCTGTAATTTACTAGTCACAGTTCTCTATACACAAAGAATTGCTGTCTCAGCGTAGCATGAAGTTTCAAGGCCAGAACCACAACGCCATATGCAAAAACTTTATATTCAGAAATGGCAATTATTTCTCCTAAATCTTCTATACTCAACAGTTTTTCAGTAACTGCATTTAATCCAATGATTCCTCCAAATGAATGGCTTCAATCAAAATCTCTGGAGAAACTAACAAGTTTTAGAATACAAGAAAGATGTCTGGCTGACACAATGTCGCTGAAGAGAAGTATCAGCTCCACTTTAAAGCATATTCAACAATAAAACTTCTTAGACTACAGGTTTTCCATATGAAGGCATGTGTGTTTCACCATTGTGCATAAAGCTCATGTTGCCTTTTGTAACTCCGCAGGAAAAGCACGAGTTTTTAACTTCAGTTAGAGAATGCATATAAACTGTGCAACAGTGACTTCACTTTTCACTCCCATCACAAACATTACACACCAGCCTCCAAGCCTGCATTAGTTTTCCTTTCAGACTGGGCCAGACTTCTGGCCCAGTGACTCCACATCTGTTTTCAGATGTGTTTTTTTTCCCCTCTAATCCAAGAACTTAATCCGCCTCCTAAATACTCTCTAGGAGAGTCTTTGTTTTAAGAGGGCAGAAAACTGGAATGGGGCAGAAAGGACAGAGTGATCTCCCCCTGCAAGGGTAGAGTTATTGCATCCCAGGAAGTCAACAAAGTCCTGCAGGTGCCATTTCAAAGAGCTTTCATCTGCAAAATTGAGTCCTAGAAAGGCACATGAAGAAAATTACCCAAACAGCAGAGTGAAGCACAAAAAACTGTTGCCCAGAGTCAAGTCACATGCACAATGAGTGAAGTTTGACTCTATAATACAGAGTCAAACTGTAAAACTCAGTCAAGTAAAAAGCCGGAGTCCGGCTTCTGCCTTCAACCAACCAATGTGAAGTCAGCGAATCCTCCTTAGTCAGGGAAGAGGTAAATGGGGTCCAGCAAGAGGCACCTTTTTAGAAGAGAAAGAAGCTGAGGAAAGGTGATGGGGCTTTAAGCCTCGCCAAGGGCAAGAGTGGTCCATTCAAAAAGACAAGCAGATGTACCAGAAGACCAGCATGGCTACGCAGGAAACATGTAACTCAGCTCCCATGAACAAAGGTGTCATATAGGGAGCAGGAGTAAGGACAGGTCACAAAGCAGGAAACAGAAACATTACTGGGCATGTTGGGGTGGTGCCAGGAAAACCAAAGTTCATCCACAGCAGAGATTTGTGAAAGACACAGGCACTCCTCCTGCTACACTGGTAGTAAAAGCATGCCCTTTGCTCAACGGGGTGGGTGAATACAAGGTTTTCAACACCCTCTGTCACAACATTTTTGCTTCATATTTAAGATATGATGATATGATCTGGATGGGTGCACAACCTGATGTGAGAAACACTGGCTGGTCAGGCTCAGAAGTGGTGGTTTGTTAAGTCATACTTGCAAGACTCTGGATTTATTTCTTAGTTCACTTAGCAGCCCAATAGTTTACAAGTTTATAAAGCATGTGCCTGTCCAAAATTGTTTATGACCTGTATTGTGAAGGTTGCATCTGTTTTGTTTCCATCACAGATGAATTGTGGAAATAAGACAGAAAATGTGCGGTCACATCAGGGACACTGTTTAGAGCTCACAGAGACCTTAGAAATTTAATGATTAATTCTGTTAATAACATACAGGAACAAATAATAACAATTTATCTTCCTAGCTGTTAGCAGTTCGCCTTGAAGGGCTAAAAGGCAGGAGAGATCCTATACTTCTGGAAGGTATACTACTACTTTCTTACTTACTGGAAAAAAATTTGACTGCCAGGTAAGCAGGTACTGGCTTGGCACAAGGGAGGGAAGAATAGTTTTATATGTCTAAAGTTACAGACACACAGCCGAATCTACGTTAAAACCATCCAGTAGCTATTTCCATCGCAAAACGCGCCGCTCAAGGGCACTGGTACGAAGCGCTCGCCCCGGGGCTCTGGTGCTGCCCGGGGCCCCTGGGCCGGCACAGCCCCCGGGCTGCTCCGCGGGGCCCCCGGGACACGGCGTCCTGCGCTCCCACCGCCCGCTCCCGGCTGGCCCCACCGAGGGGCAGCCCGCACAGCGACAGGAGCGGCCCCCGAGCCCCCGCGGCGGCCCCAGCCCAGCCCGCTCCAAGGGCCCTGCGGCGGCCGCGCCGATCCGACCCCCCCGGCCCTGCCCTGCGCCGGGCGGGGCACCTTACCCCGTGTTGGGCAGCATGGCGGCGCCGATCCCTCAGCCCGCGCAGCCGCCAGGCCCGGCGGGGCGGAGCGGCCCGGCCGGCCCGGCGGGGCGGAGCGGGGGCAGCGAACCCAGCGCAGGAGCCGCCCGGCCGAGGCTGAGAGGAGAGCACGGCGTTCTCTTCAGAGTGTGAGAAACTATGCTTTGGCCGGAATTCACTTGCGAGTCCCACTCAAATCGGTGGAGGCTTTGCCTCTGTCCCGCTTTCTGAAGTGCTGTGTCCAATTCTGGGCTCCTCAGTACAAGAAAGACAAGGAGCTGCTGGAGAGGGCCCAGCGGAGGGCAAAAAGATGATGAGGGGTCTGGAGCATCTCTCTTGAGGGGCTGCGGCAGCTGGACCTCTTTAGTCTGGAGAAGAGAAGACTCAGAGGTTATGTCATTAATGCATATGAATATCTCAAAGGTGGGTGCCAAGAGGACGTTGTCTGACTCTAGTGGTGCACAGCGACAGGATAAGGAGTAATGGCCATAAACTAGAACACAAGAAGTTTCACCTCAACATAAGGAAGAACTTCTTCTTGTTGAGTGTGGCAGAGCCCAGGAACAGGCTGCTCAGGGGGGTCCTGCAGTCCCCCTCTCTGGAGACACTCAAAACCCACCTAGATGCATTCCTGTGTCACCTGCTCTAGGTAACCCTGCCTTTGGCATGGTGATTGGACCAGATGAGAGGTCCATCCAACCCTAATGATTTTATGATTCCCTATTCATCAGAAAGCCTGCAGCAGGATTGTCTGTCATTGCTCATCCAGCCATGGCTGCCCTCTACTTCACCTCCTCCCCTAGTCCCTCTCTGATTTCCCAAAATAAGGGAGATTGCCCTGCACCACCATGTGCACACACACACACAACTCCTCCTCCTCCATCTGTTGCCAAAGGAAGGCTCTGACCTCCTCTTGACCTTGCTGTGCCGCCCACCTGTTGCCACAGTTGGCAAATCTTCCATCAGGTTCTACCTTTGGCTTGTATTTCCCCTTTCAGCTTTCATGCAGAAATCTTGTGCAGCATCCTGAGAGAGACTTGGGTTTCACTGGGAGCTGGTGGCAGAAAGGGAAATCACCTGGTGTATCGGAACCTGCTGGAAGAATTGAGATAGATGGTTTTTCTGACTTAAAGAGTAATCAAAGTGAGCCATAAGCAGATGTGCTTGTTCTTGTGTGTTGGCATAATTATGGCTGTTGGTTCACTTCTGCTGCCGACTCCTGCAGGAACGATGCATGACTAGGCTGACGGGGCCAAGGGTTGTCTAAACACTTTGCAGCTGAAACGTCTCTCATGCCACCTGCTTTCCCAAGGCTAGCATCCCACACAGATGGAACTGAAAGAGTTTTGCTAAGACGTTCTTCAGGCATGCTTCTCCTTCTTTCTCTCTGCAGCTACTCAGCCCATATGAGCAGGGCAGGGCTTGACTGCCACAGCTCCATTCCAGGACTGAAAGCCTCATGCCTGCAGTGTGCTCCACAGAAGCAAGCCATCATGCCTATGTGTAGACAACTGCTGTTTTCAGCCATGCACAGAAGTACCTGCAGGAGAAGCTTCTCAGCATCACGTTCAACCTTCTTCCCCTAAAGTGTTTTTTTTTTCCTCTCCAGTATATAATAGGGGAACTAGAGTGATGGGGCTTTTTTCTTTACTGGGAGAGTCAGTTTATGTCCCGGAAGGTTTTTTAGCATGAGAAGCAGAGAAAATTTGAAAAGGCACTACAGAAGGTAGAATGCTTGTGCAGTGGCTTTCTGTAGTTTTGCCAGTGCCTGCATGTTAGCCCTGCAAGTGGTGGGCAGCAGGGGAGCACAGGTTTACCATGGGCTGAGCACTCCTGCATCTGTGCTTGCAGTCCAGTGCTCTCCATCTCTATGAAGCAGAAACCCACTGTCCTGCAGTGGAGGATCCCTCTGCTCCCCAAACTGCCCTTCCCTCCAACAGTGCAGCATTCATCCTGGAGCAGAGCTGGCCACTGACCACTCAGCTGCTCACAGGAGAACGTGGTATGCCCTTCTCTTTCAAGAGCTATTTCTTTAATTTGTGGGACCAGGTATTTTGCCCATCAGCCTTTTCAGTTACACAAACTCAGGCAACTGCTGCTGTGTTGCGTTTCAGCAAAGCCTCCCTGGCTGCCACTGCTTCCCCTGACCTGTCTCTGCTGGAGCCTCCCTCTGGCAGCTGCTTCTCACTCCCAAGCCTTCACCCGTGGCTGAGCTGGGTTCACCTGAGGAAGGTGAGGAGGAGATGCAGCTGTGCAGAAGGAGGTGGCAGGGTCCTGGTGAGTGCTGTCAGCTGGGCCCTGAGTGTCCTCAAGACAGGTGAGATCTTTCAGGCCAGCAATTGGCTCTGAACACACCATGTGTCTTCCAGGTGACAATCCCAACAAACTTGCTGCCTCTCTTCCAGCGCCCTGTGCTTTTGAGTGGCATTTGACATTTTACCATCATTCAAGTCTTAAAGTGTTGCTTTTAATGAATATATCTCAAAATGAATATAGAAATAAGTAGAAACATGACATTTTTTCAGTTGGAAAGGGAGGCAAACTGAGGAAAAGCACATGTGCAAGATCACATAGTACACTAGGGGCAGAGATCACTGGTATTTCCACCCATGGTCTGCATGATATTGTTTCCTCCATTCATTAGCAAATGTGCACCCTAATGAATACAGCTGTTATTTCAACGTATTAAGAAGAGAATTTTTAGCAGAGGAATCATTATATTTAAAATACTCCCATTAAAGTCACTACTATTCGATTGGAATATTAAATAACATTTGGATATTTAACAACAAAAGTTAAGGACACTTATGGGTATACTGTTCTTAGACGGAATTCACAAATTTGGCACAAAGTCTAGGAATTTATTAGAAATAAGTAAGGACTGTAGAGGAGAGCTGAAGTGAATTCTTCTAAGTGTTTTTTTTTTCATTTTTTACTAACAAAATAATTACGTAGTTAATTTAAATGATAATTAATTAAATTAGTTGCAATTCCCTAACTCATAACTAATTTTTTTGTTGGTCAGAACAATGTCTATATTACTATATAACAGCTAATGACATGGCTTCCTGTCTTCAGACATTTTTTCTTTGCAGCTTTAAAAGTTTTCTAATTTTGATGATAGCAGTGAAGATAGATAGATGTGGTAGGAAAAGAACTGTGTGTACAAGTTGATCAGTTCTGGTATGAATGGATGCCCTCTGGATTTCAAGTTGGTTGGTTTGTTTTTTCTCCTGAGAACTTGGACTCCATTCAAGCTACTTGGCAAAAGCCCTTTTCTCATTTGGAGGGTGAGATTTATGGAAGTGGTTGCAGAGCCTCTGTATTCAAAGCTAGTGAAAAAATGTTACCTTCCGCTGGACTTTGAAACCTTTGTGATTTATAATCAGTGCCTTATTTTGAAGAATCCTTTTTTTATGCTGAAAGTCACAGGTAAATATTGCTGAAAAAAAGCAATTAAAACATTTTTAAAAGGCAATTAAAAAAATTTAAAGACCAATAAAAGTAAATATTGCTAGAAAAAGAAATCAAATGGAAAATAGTACATTTTGCAGGAGTGTCATATGATCTGTCTTGCTAAATTATATCAGAAACAGTCTAATGAAGAATGAAATTTCCATGGTTTACAGACCTAACTATTTCTTGATATTGTAGGCACCTAATAGACTTTCAATAGCATTTTATAGGCAGTTCAACTTGGTTTACTTCGTAAATTGCAAAAGCTGTCGATTATTGTTAAATGTGCATGTTCACTGAGGTAAAATGCTGGTCAAATTGATGTCTTTAAGCAGAATTCTCTGTGTTTTAAGTAGAATTCTCTGTATCTTTAAGCAGAATTCGCTGTCCCTGTCCCTTCTTTTGATCTGTGTTGCAGATGGAACCCGATAGTATCATTCTCACCTTTGACCCATCTTTTGAGTGTAAAAAGATGCTATCAGTTGTGTTAAGCAGATGTTGCTCAATGTTTGTGGAAAGCTTTTGTATTTTACAACCCGTTTGGCAATTGTCTAAGATGATGTCTTCTTTGGCACTCAATCTGGGGTTCTGGGAGCCCTGAACTGAACTTTGCTGAAAACCGAATACAGTGCACCTCAGCAAACGGCCATCAGAGAAAACCAGAGACCCAGAAGAGAAACACACACCTCCTCACAGGCAGTGACACACTTTGTGTAAGCTAAACAGTTGTGCAATAGCTAGTTGGTAACTATGTATTCAATAAGTGGGTTTATGTAGATTTCAATGTGTAAATTCTCTTCCTTTTCACTCCTTGATGTATTTGATTTGTGGAAAACTTCCACCTTGCACGCTGGTCAGAATAAACAGTGTCTCCTTTCTAAACATGACTCTTTGTCCATATTTAGAGAGTTCCAAAAATTGGCAACAAAAACAGTGTATTGATTAACAGCTTAGAAGTCTTTGCAGAAGAATTCATTTCTTGCAGCTGCTGCCCAAGCATTGAAAGAGAAGATGGAATCTGCTCCAGCCAAGCCATCCGGGCCTGTTGCAGAAACATTCAGAGTTATTCAGGGGGCCATGACTGAAGAGAATGTGAGAAGTACTCAGGGTGTCTTTCAGTTTGAATTGTCTGGTAAGACCATCACATGTGAAACCTTCCCTAGCAAAAGGCACTCAGTGATTTCAAAGAGAAGCACTCACCTTTTCAAGCTGATCCCTTGCAACAGACCAGCTCCTCTCCTGTTCTGCTGCTGTGATGCTCCTTCTCAGGCCCTGCAGTTGGCACAGGGAGCTGCTGCCACTCCTGCTGTATGCCGAGCCTTTGTCACTTGGCACTGCCCTCCCTCGCAGGGTTGGTGTGAGGACAGACAGGGGTGCTCTCAGGGTCTCCTTGAAACACCCTGTGCCTCCAAGTCTGTGAGGGAAGGGCAGGCAGCCTTCGGGCTCTCCTGCCCGTGTCCCCACATGGGCACGTGGGGCTGGGCTCACCTGCCAGGCTTTGGCTGCCTGCAGATGGCAGGGAGGGCAGAGCACCTTTGCTGCCTCCTCACCTCTCTGCATTCTCTGTCCAGGTGAGGGTGGAGGCACGTGGTATATTGACCTGAAGAACAAGGGTGGGAGCACTGGTTTCGGGAAGCCTCCCGGGACAGCTGATGTGGTGATGAGCATGTCGAGTGCCGACTTTGTGAAAATGTTCACAGGTGAGGGACAAAGGCCTTTGTCAGACACAGGTACCAGTGCCCAGAAAACCTCCTGCTGATGGGGGAGGAGACTGGCTCCTCGCTTCCTGATCTGGGATGGAGGAGCTTTTGGCTTTTTGTGGCTGAGGAGAAAGTAGAGGCCAGAAGGGCTTGCATTTTTCTGGACTCCTGTGTTCTGTGAACAGGAAGAGAACAAAAGCTTACGCTGCTTTTATTAACCAGGTGTTGACATTTTAGCAGCCAGCGTAGCTTCAGTCATGTCAATGTGCTGTACTTCTGCACATCTCTAAGCAGTGTTTCCTAAATGTGTGCTGCTTTTACAGGAGGACTTGGTAGGAAAATAGCCTGATTTGTTTCATCTCCCCTGAGAGATCTGAGTTATATGGTCTTTTCTCAGTTAAAATCAGTCATAATGTAATAATTTCAATAAGTTAGAGGATACAACTATCCCTCTTACAAAGTGTTTTCTGGGTCCTGAAAAGGTAGGTATTGATGAAGTACTGTTGGACAAGAGTCAATGTCAGAACTTTCACAATGGTAAATTGCAACACTTCTTTGTAAGTATGATTTTTGCATTTATCACTATTCAAAACAGTTCTGAACCTTCTTTAGCAAGCTTCAAAATGAAGTCAGAAGAGAACAGATTATTCATGAAAAAAGAAGTTATCCAGTAAGTTAATCATTATAATCAAGACCTCAGAATACTTCTACAAATGAACTGGAAAAGTAAATTCTATTTTAATTAATCAGCCTCGTTATTTTCAGCAAAGGGCTTTAATATTATGAAATATAGATAGATAAATAGATTAATACATTGTTAGACTGAGAGACTTTAATTGTATAAGATTTAATTGCAGAGTCTGATTTTTACCACATGGATAAAACCATGAAGTTTATTCCAAAGCAGAATTTCTAAAGAACTTGAAGATCTTATTCTAAAGATATTACTGTTTCCTCTGCACAGCCTTTATTCAGGTCCTTTCCATTTTCTAATGATTCTGTTTCTCTTTTTATATAAGCTCTTTTTATATGTGGCTTTCATGTCAGGAAATTCTAGTATTAAAGGTGACACAGTTCTACCTTGGAATCTGCCACAGATAATTTTTGAACACTAGCAGAAATATTGGCCTTTCATATATAACTACAATGCTTTTTTAAAGTGTCAGTCCTCATTTCTTTTTGATGCAGTATGTATAAGTATCAACAGATTTTATAATTTTTAGAGAAGTTACAACTCAGTTTGAATATAATATCCAATAGCAAACATTTTTAATAACTTGCTGTAATGACTAAAAGAAAAATTCCTATGCTTCAAGGACAGCTTTTTTAATTTTCACCTTTTCCTCTGGCTGCAAACGATCTTCTCTTACTGTGAGAAGTGAATTTAACAGAACTTTTTTCTTATAATGTTATCTTGTCTTTGAATTACCTGACGTCTAATGAGATGTGAGTTCTAATCCCAGGATCAGGGGATGCATGGCATGTTTTCACTGTACCGTAAGAGCTGAGGCCAGCACTAACTTTTCCTCTGACTGGGAGACAAACAGAATTTTTCTCTCCTGCACTGTTTTCACAAAGCTTGCAAGAAATGACCACCCCATCAAAAAGTTGTTAAAAAAGGCTGATGATTTCAAGCTATTGGAAAACACAGTGTGTGTGCTTGCATGAAAAATACGGCTACCTATATTTTGTTTCTTTAGAGAACCACCTTGAAATACTTGAAGTACATCTTTTGAAACCTACCAATTATAGAAAACATTTTCAAGTGAACATATGTATTAAAAGTACATTTTCAAATGCTGCCCTGTAACACTTCAAAAACTGAAGCAGATGAAAGAACTTGGGTATTGGGAGCAAGCTTGTTTAATTTCAGACCTATTTCATGAGCAATCCCATGTCTTCGCAATTTTCCTTTCTGTGCAACTTTTTTGCCAAAGAATTTTTGGTTTTCAGGGTTACTGGGGTGGAGGGGAAAGGTGTGCAGCATCCAGTACATTAACTGTGTCCTGGCACCTGAAGACAGAATGTGTTTTCTTGCTTCCCTGCCTATGTGGGTAGTTAATGGTGCATGTGCTTCTTGTGTAGTCAGTAATACTGCTCTTGCACTACATGGTTGATAACTGTAATGTCATTTGGTGAGGTACTGTGATGCCTGTGACACCTACAGAAAGGCATCATCTTCAGAAGAAAAGTGCTTTTGTTCAGGATGGATCCAGAGCAGCACAACCTGCCCCCAACTGGCCACCGTGTTTCTTCTCTTTCTAACACATCAGTAGTGTTGCTTGCACGGTGGAGGAGTGGGAGCTCACCAGGCTCAGAATCTTTAGAATAAAGGGTGTGGTGGCTGTGCCTTGCCATGGGTACTATGGGATCCATGATGTGATCTGGAGTATTAGAGATATTTGATCCTTGCATTACAAACTTTCATATTATGCCATTTCTGGAGTTTTCACTGTAAAAAAAGACATGACTGAAAAACAAGCCAGTCTGCTGTGCACTGTGAGTACAAGACCTAGAATGGGTGCTGTAGTAGAGGAATTACTGCAGGTATTCACATTCTGCAGAGGATTTTTACAAGAGGTCAAAACTGTGTTGCTTTTTAATCCATTGCTCACATCACAGCTTTTGAGGCCCATAAAAATGAAGTGGCTAAACAAACTGTGATTGTTCTGCTGCTGTGGGTAACTGATTTTCTGGGTGATGATAAAGCTACAGGTTTTCTGGGTGATGATAAAGGTAGAGAATAGCTCCAGGACCTATGTAAGGCACAGACACGATCTGTTTGCTGCTGACGGTAGTGAGCAGGACTGATGGCTCATCCATCACACTGGAAGGAGATGTAAACTCATGCCTCGTGTTCTCAAGGGTTTTGTTTCGATGTCTTCTCTCCCACGTCTTCAGTACATTTCCAGCTCCTGCGGCGGAGTTCGGAGAGGCGCCGGGACCGACAGCGGCCGGTGCCAGCAGAGGGAGCAGGCAGCACGCTGGAGAGCCTTGGCTTTGGACACCCAGAGTTTCCGGGGGCTGCCAGGCTTGCGCAGACATCCTAAAGGGCCAGACTCGCCAAAGTGTGTCAGTATCTTTTTTGCTCAAAGCAGGGGTCAAGTGTGGGATAGGGTAGGACACGCAGATTTGCGGCAGCATCAAAATCTGCGTCCGCGCCTTGCAGCCTCTCACCTCCCTGCCCTCGCTTTTGGTACAGTCCCTGCTCCAGAAGGGAGAGGGTGTACTTCTAGGTGACAGAGCACCAGGACTTGCCATTCCTATCTCTCCCACTAAAATAATCAGTAAGGGCGTAATGCTTTGTTGTCAGGGACAGACTTGGTTTGCAAGAATATTGGCCTGGGTGCTTAAAACTTTGACAAAAATTAAACCCACTGAATCTCAGTGCATAATGGAGTGTTGCTTAATCTTAGTTCTGTGTAGCATTCTACTCTGAAACAAGATGTTGCTTTATATAACAAAGCTAAGTTTTAACTAACTAAATATAATTAGCTCAAGCAATAATACATAGAGTCAGTATTTTTTACTGAGGTGGGCTGTACCTCTGCTTCCCTCTGTTTCCACCAGGGGCTGAGGATAAGACCTTGCCAGCTGTATGATCACAGTGTCATCACAAGTTTACCTGTCTTGAGACAGGTTTACCTGCACAGAGCTTTATCAGCAGGGTCCACACATCAAGTTGGAGTTACTATAAGGAAAAAAAAAAGAAAAGAGAAGGAAGTGCCCGACCAGTGGCCAGCCAAGAGGCGAAGCAATGTGGCCCCAAGAAGAGTGTTCTTTCCAGAGTCTGCAAGAAGTAAGGATGAGGAAGATGTCCATAGTTATTCTTTTCAGGCTTTTTCCTCTTTTAACTCTGTGCTTGGTATTAGGACCCAGCCAAGCTACCTCTGGTTTGTTCCTGTATGTGATGCTGTCCGTTCTGACAAGATCACATTTAATCAAGTCACAGGTGGTACATGTCAGTCACTCCACTTTGTGCATGTTTATGGCTGGTAATGTGTATGGGATGTTCACCTGATTATTATATACTTTTCTATTTGCTAATACTTATTTTTCCTATAATGTAACCTAAAGTAACAAATCAGATATGAAACATGGGGGGAGAAATGGAAAAATATCAGACTATCAGCAGTAGCTTTCTATGAGAACTTATTAGAATACTGAGGTTTGCAAGTAGAAGGCCATGAGGATAATATCACAATAATAGCACAGGAAGGAGAAGAGAAAAAGACTGACACAGCAACTGAGGTGGAAGGCTGCAGGGGTGCAAGTGAAAGGCAAGCTATGATGGGTGCACGGGAGGCTCTTGGTGTTGCAAAGGTGAAGGCACTTGTCTGTGTGCAGCAGTTGATGTATCTGCTGTTTGCTGCTCAGTGCTAAAGGAATGGTTATGCAATGAAATTGTGATCACAAGGTTGGTCTTGGATGCCACATTAGAGCTTCACAAACAAGGTGGCAGGAAAGTGCACACACTGTTTCTGCGTGGCTCAAGCTCTATGGTTAAGCTCAAGTTCTATGGTTAAGCTCACCAGAAAGTGAAGCAAGAAAGAAGAAGTGTGTTCATGAAAATTTTTGAATGGTGTGAATGGTAATTTTAAGCTTATTTCCCCATTCTCACTTTCTCCCGCAGATAGGAATCACACGGCATGAGCAACAACTCTGAAAACATACCTTTTAATCAACGGTTAAAGCTTTAGCAGGGTAAGTGTTAAATATCATATCATCATTATGTTCAATCATGATCTTGGAGTGTGAGTATGTGTGAGACGTGGTATTGGGTGAATAAATAACACAAAATCAGGGTATAGAGTTCTGGACTTTTTTTTTACCTAGAAACATAACTCATACGATTCATAACACTTTGTCCAGAAGGATGTTGTGAGCTCTTTCATTGTAAGGTAAGAGCTTACTATTTCTGCTAAATAATTAAATGTGATAAAAGGGAATTTTGTGATCCAGACTTTACCATTAAAGCAGAAAGTCTAGGTCACATCTATTCACTGAAATAGGTCTCTCAAACTTTAAAGTTTGCCAGGCCAAAAAGGGAGGGAACAAAGGAATAATATGGTTGCCTTATGTTGAGCAATGCAAGTGGGTGAAAAGCATGACCCAGTTATGTTTTAAAGCCATTCTCAGTGTTGTAAAGCACATTAGGAAATAACTTGAGGCCACAGAATGGAGACCAAAGCATCCTGGTTTCTTAGACATAGAAACATCATTGTCCTTGTCCCATATACAGAAATTACACACTGTTTGTTCTTACTGTCAGCCAAATCTCCATTGTATAATTAGCACATCTTACAGTGCCAAGTCTCCTGCTTGCTTTCAAGGAGGTTTCTTTTTAAGCTGTTTTTACACACTTTTACCATATTCATTATTCAGATTTTTGTTTAAATTGCTCTGCTTTACCTGTATATTTCTGCCATGCAACAGCTGACACTTGTGCACTGTTGCCACAAAAAAACCAGGTGTCTCTACTGTCATTACAGGAATTCCCAAAGCAAATGGGGAGTTGCTATCCAGTTAAAGAGGAAATGGAGAACTCCAGTCCCATTTTTTTCTGTCTCAACCCCCTAATGCAGATGCGTGCTCTGGGGAAACTGTACAGTGTATGCAGTTCATCAAGGCTTTCTCTGACTCTGTTTTTTTTATTTTCCAGGTTAGTCTTTTTTATGCCTGTAAGACACGTATGTTCCTCACCTAAAACAGAAATAATTTTTAATATTGAAAGAAGACAATTCAATACATTTTAAATAATTTCTGTAAGAGCTCTGTCTTCTAAGCAGACATCGAAGAAATCAGATTTTCTGTAATGCAGCAGTTTATATTCTGTCTGATTTACACACAGAGGGCATTGTCAACATCACTTGTTCTTCCATGAGAAAAAACAATGGAGACTGCTTAATTTGTGTAATAAAAGTGTAATGAGTACTGACAATTAGACTTCTTGGACTCTGTGAAGCCATAGCAGGCAAGAGGAGCCTGGAAAGTAAACTAAATTAAAATCCACAGGAACTTAATACAAAACAGAATTGTATGGTGACAACTCTGAAAATGCACAGACTAGCTTTTTAAGGGTATTTCAAGCCTCTTGTGACATAGCATAGAATTTTCACAAGCACCTTGGGGGCTGATCTTCATGTACCTTTTTCTATGTTATTACTAATTGGTAGTTGCAGCCTGGTAACAAAACTAACAAAGGACCATCAGAAAATTAGTTCTGCTGTGATATGCTCAGGTGTTAATATGAAGTATCCTTGTGATGACCACAGTGACAGGATTTGTCTGCAGTGTTTCCTATAGCATTATGCACATGTGAAGGAAAGGTGGCTGCCAAATGGGACAATCTGCGGTCTCAGTGGAGAAAACTAACATGTACTTCTTCAGGTTGTCAGCTGCCCCAGACAGGGTACAAAAACATTTAGAATTGACCCAAAGGCTGGGTGTTTTTCGTGGGCTACACTAGTCTAGCTTTGCTGCACTGCAAGTGAAAACACAGGGATACAAAGCCCTCTGCATGGGCCACAAGAGAAGGACTCCTTATTCACTAACCCCCAGTGTTCAGAAGAGTGCTGCAATACCCCACCTCCACTCGTCACACCAGTTGTCTGCAAGTCAGACCACTTGTCTTCCTACAGTTCCGAAGGAAACTGCCACCCACCTTGCTGTCCTTGACTTCCAGTTCTCGTAGCTGGGTGTGAGCTGTACCTGCCCCAAAGACACACCTGTTGCTCTGCCCTTCCAGTGCACTGATGTCCCACCAGGGAACCCACCCCTTGCCCGACCCATTAATACTGGCTGGCAGACACCTGTTTCTCACCAAGCCCTTTCATCCAGAGAAGTGTGCAAGCAAAGGCTGGGTGTGTCTATTTAGTGTTTAATACTCTGAGAGGGACTGCAGGAGTATTCCAGACTAATACACAGACTTTTGGGATGGGAAGCTGGCTCCCCAGATTTTTTGTGCTCATACCTTTGCAATCAGTGTTGAGGTGGAGGAAGTCTCAGTGAAGATCCAGGTGTCTGCTTGCATGCTAGAAGACTGTCTGAAACAGGCATCCCTTGCAGTGATACAGAAGAGGGGGCAAGGCGGAAGACCACAAGGTTCTGCCAGGCTGAGCTCTTCTTGGACTTTCTGAGACCTTACAGATACTATTCTCTCCATGATCCAGCTGACTGATGGGATAATATATATAATAATATATATATAATATCATGCTTGGGTCACAGCTAATGAAGTGTAAAAAGGAAGACGAGTTTTTTAACTCACACTGCTGTTTCAAGGGGCTGCCTTTTTCAGCAAGATATTGGCAATGCAGGAATTTTTTCTGTCCCAAAAATTGTTCCAGCTTAACTTATTGAAGTGCAGGAGCTACTTTGGTTGAGCACATGTTAGTCTGAGAAATATACTTTTGAGAAACACAGCAGGGTATTCCTACTGTGATGAGACACTGTTTTGTGATCTGCATTTGGCTGATGCCAGCCACAATCAGCAGCCCTTGGAGGACACACGCTAACAGGAACCTGTTGTGAACTGATGCAAAAAAACAGCCTGTTGTGGCAGTGGCCTGATGCTGCCCCTCCTACTGTGAAGTAATCAGTCTTGACTGAAAACCTACATCTGGTCAGACAGCCCATTCTTAGCCTTTCTTGTTTTTACACTCATCCCAGATGCTCTTGTGGTAGGTCCTTAGCATATGGCCAACCTTCTGCTAAAGACAGAAGTATTTTCTGATTGCCCCTGTCTTCATCCCAGCTTGTTCATCATCTCCCAGGGCAGTTTCTCTCCTGTGAGAGCTGGCGGCTTTCACCTGGGGTGCTTTTTCACCTTTGTGTTTCAGCTGGCAAAGCATCTGGCTCTGGGTCAGGCTCATGACCACTGGTGGGGGCTGATGGAGAGCCTACGTGTGTGATGACACACCCTCCTCATCTAGACAGGAGGGAGCAAGCACAGCCAGGGCACAAACTATAGGAGTGTGACTCACTTGTTGCTTTCTTATTGCGTGGGTCAAATGCAGGGCAGAGCTGGGCGGCAGAAACAAACCACTCAGCCTGAATCCCAGCTCACCTGCCAGTCCTGTACAAATGAGGAACGTGCCCAGTCGGTGCACATCTTATCTCACAAAGGGCATCACTGGGAAAAACCAAGCTCTGCTCTGTTCCTGGCTGATCAATGCGGTGCTGGGAGGATGCTGGGGAAGCTGAGTGGGTTCATAACAAAGCCATGCAGTCACTTGGTGTCCCCATGTTTTCTAAGAGGTGGTGGCACCTGTGCTCTGATGTAGCTGTCGCTCGCCATGGCTTTTGGACCTCTCTTCCAGCAGACAGTCAGGTGTTTCCAAACAGGAGGGCAGTGATTCCTTTCTCTCCTGTATGGCAACTTGTGTGCTATTTCACAGCCCACTGGCCCAGCCAGTCTTTCTCTGCAAAAGGCTTGGTTCTTGTGGGATGTGGGATGCTTTTGGGTTTGCCTATAGTTTTTGGCCTCCTGGTGGCATTGGCATTAATGGGATGGCAGGTTACCTGTCAGACTGCCCAAGAGTACTGAAGGGTAGAATGTGAGCTTCCACTGAGCACTATGAGCAGTAGTTTTCCTGGCACTGGGGCCTCAGTGAGACAATTTACCCTTGTCACACAGCCTGATAGGGCTGATAAATGGTCATAGCACAGATGGGTACACACAGGTTAGTGAATTGTCAGAGGCCACAGAAAAAAATCTATGTTAGGTCTGGGATGACGATGTGATGCACCATCTTCCTCAGCCCACTGCATTAATGACAGGACCCTGCTGCCTCATCTGGGCATGCAGAGGTGCTTAGCACCTCCAGCAGGTGTCCATGCCAACAGTCAGCCTCGATGTTTTATGCCAGGTGAGGAATAGGAGGAGAAGTGATCAGCAATAACACCTCCTCACCGCAGCAGTCCCTCAGCTTTGCAGAGGCAAGGCAGTCTGTCTGTCTGTCTGCCCATCCTGCAGTGGCCAGCACAGTCTTGTCATGTCAATACCAGCAGCTTTCCTTCCTGGAGAAAACCTTGCTTTCTCCAGAACCTCGGAGCACATGATGGCTGACCTCCCAGTGCAGTTACTAATACAGACCGTGAGCTAAAATGAGCTCATCCAGACCTGCAGTTCTGTGCCTAGTGCTGGTGACGTTATTCCAGGCTAGCTGAGCTCTTCAACAGCAGACATGATATGAACCAGAACCCTCTGATGCAATTACAGCACTGTGTACAACCTTGTGATGATAATAGGGCACAATGGCCAAGCAACCATGTCAGAGGTTTGAGAAGCATTTTCAAACCCTCCTTTTGATTAAAGCGTGCAGAGACAGCATTGACCTGGGGCTGCTCACAACAAGGAAGTGAAGAAGGAGTAGGAAGAGGTGGGGGAGAAGGTGCAAGGAACGTAGGCTTGGAGGCTACTTTGTCCTCCTGCCATAGAAAAGCATGATAAAAAAAAAGAGAAAAGCAAGAAAAAATACAAAGGAACAAACAATACTGAAGACCAGCAGTGAAGAGCAGACCTCTTGTCTTGCCTGAGTGCAGGTGATATGCCCAGTTGTAAGAATTCCAGAGATAAAGGCAGTCCTTCTCTTCAGGAATTCCTATTGTCATAATTTTTGAAAGTGTAACTATTTCACCTTGAAAAGGCATCTCAGCAGCCCCATCTTGGAGGCAAACAGAGCACTGGTTTCAACCAATATAACCCATGCACCCTCTGCCCAGGAGATGTGTTTGATGGCCCATGAGGCGCTGTGGGAGCATGTCCCTGAAGAATAGCTCATCCATGCCCCTGGCAGGACCTTGCGGGCACAGCAGAGTCCAAGAAGGTTGTGATCTTGCCCTCAGTGTTGCTAGTGCTTTGACTATAGGTCTCCATACTAAAAGCAAAATGTGGAAGCAGGGTGTCACATGTTTGATCATGATGGACGAAGGCAGACTCTCCCTTGACTCCCTGAAGTAATTACTTTTGCTTTCGTTTGGGGTTCTGCATCTTTAGGAGTCTACCACTGAACCCTTGATTGTAAAGTATTAAAGACCTCCACTGAGGTACAGCAACATGACAATGACATCCTACTGAAAATGAAAAGAGCAGAAGGGATGGCAATCTTCCCTAAGCAAGCCTAACACTGCTACCAAATTCCCCTGCTGCATCACAGGCAAACCCGGAAAGAGCATTACTTTTGGCATGAATACACTTCCAGATTGCCTCCATTATACTCTTGCATAAGCATTGTTGCCATCGTAGCCGGTAGCATGTGTTAGCCCATTCAAGTTTTGCAAATGTTGGCATAAGGAAGATGAGGAAAAGAAACCTCTGGGGCATGAAGCAGCCAGCTTGGAAGGCTGATAGCCAGGCCTGTCTCCTTCTGGAGTGATATGACAAGGCAGAGGAAAAAAGCCCAAGTGAGGAGATGAGCGGAGTTTACTTTGGCATGTGCCTTGCTTATTGTGGGAGAACCAACACCCAGAGAAAATGCTGCAAGCACACCATGAGCCCTCGCCTGATTAATTGCAAAAAAATCCCAGTGTGAGTAATGCTGCTGATAGGATCTGTCGTTGCAGTCAAATCAAGAAAGTTGTCATTTTCACAACAAATAAACTGCAGTTTTGATTGCCCTATTTACAGGTGCAGGTTAAGTGCACATATGTGTGCACATATACCCCACGTAAAACGGATGCAATGTGCTGTACCTATGATCTCATTAAAAAAAAAAAAAAAAAAAAAAAAAAAGTGAAGTAACAGTTAATTGTGTATCTCTGTGTATCTGCACGAAGCAACTGAGTAGCAGCTGTTCGGACACAGCTACTTCGAGTAACTCAACAGACCTTCACCAGAGCAGTAAGAATTACGTCGCTTCGTGTCAGTGGAGAACGTGTTCCTTAGTGGGACAGCCCCCCGGGTTCACGTGCATGCATTTCCCCTCGTTTTCAGAAGGAAGCGCTCCTGCCCACGGCAACGCGGGGAACGCGGCTCCCTTCGGCCGTGTCCACGCACAGCCCGCGGCCACCACCCCGTCCGAGGCCCCCGGGGGTCTGCGCGGCCCCGCGGAGCACAAAGGGAGGGGCCGCGTCCCTGCCCTGCCCGGCCCGGCCGTGCCGCTCCGCCCGCCCGGCGCGGTGCGGGCCGTGCGGGGCCGTGTGCGGGGCCGGTGTGCGGGGGTGCCATTGCACACTTCCTGCGGTGCGGGGCACCGGGAGCCGGTTTCCGGTGGCTGACAGGAGCTGGAGCCCGCAGCTGCCTCCTCCGGCGCGGAGTACCACACACCCCCGCACACACCGCGGGAAGGAGGAGGAGGAGGAGGGAGCGGAGCAGCCCCCCCGCCGCAGCCCCCGGGCGATCGCGGTAACCCCCCCATGCGATGCGGGCGGTGTAGCGCAGCCTCCCCGCCCCGCGCTCCCCGGACAGGCACCTGCAGGTACGTGACCCGCACCGTGTGTGTGGATGCGTGTGCGGGGGGGTGTGCGTGGTGCATCCAGCGCTGCCCGCCGCGGGGGCGGGCGATATTCCCCGTATCTCTCTTTGTGCGCAGCCAAGGGCTCTCCAGGAAGCCTCACCGGGCAGAGGCAAGGCCCCCCCGGCCTTGTGGCGGAGCTCTGTGCGGTTGCAGGGGTCTGTGTGCCCCCGCTGCGCAGCACAGGGGGTGCCGATGCAAGGAGGGGGGTGGGGCAGGAGTGCTTGAGGGGTCGCGGTTTGGCAGGACATGGGGAGCGGGGAGACATCTTCCCCCCCCCTCTTCCAGCCCACATTGCATCCTCCTGCAAAAAGAAAAGCGATCCCCCTCCCCGCACTCCACCTCTAGCTTCCCTTTCCCCCCGGTCGAAATGGAGGTGGGCAGGCGCGGGGACCCGCGGTTTAGGGACCAGGGGTCTGGCGGCTGAACCGAGAAGGGAGCAGGGGGCCAGTGCCTGGTGGTGTAGTTTGGCCCCATGCAAGGTTCGGGTCCTCCAGCACCTCCCGCAGAGGGGCACAGAGGGCTCTCTCTGGTTCCCAGCCCGAGCAGGCAGTGGGGTGAACTCTGGGAAAGGCAGCTCCTCACAAACTTGGCTTGCAACCGACACGAGGCAGGAGCGATAAGGGAAACCAGAAAACTGTGAAGTAAGCTCGGAAAGGATGGTTAAGTGCAAAGGAAACGAGTGAAAACGATGGAGAGCTACACTGAGCCTTCTGCAGTTCAATTCCAGCTGTCAGAAACAGAGCCACTCTCCAGCCAAAGGAGTTACTATGACACATAGGTTAAAACTCACTTTCCATTTACAGTGTTAATGGTTATAAATATCCCCTGAACGCAGCTGCCAGTTCAGTAGTACTAGATGTAGAGTAAGGCTGTTTTCATTCAAGTGAATGAAGACCTGTCATAGACACAAAACAATACACCTGGTGGTTAAAATGACGTCCCTGTATATGGCTGGCTTTCGACATTTGAATTGTTATCCATGAAGTTGCTTTTGCCTGCCTTCTCTGCCATTCCTCTACTATCCTTCTCAGAAATACACGCTTTGCCAGTAGTTTTTGCAATGGTAAAACTGTGATAGATGCTAAAGCTTAGCTTTGAACTGGCACAGACTATTTAGATTTTCATTTTTCTCTTGATTTGAAGAGAAATGGGACCAAGTGCTTAGCATGCTTGATAGCAGCAGTGAGAATCTGCATAAAACACATGATGACATCCCTTTGCTACGTTCAGGATGACAGCTTTTCAGGTCAGGAACTAGGCTTGTTTTTCTTCACTTTTTTTCTCCTTTAAACTGAGTAACCCCAAAAGGCCTTTTCAGGTCAGGAGTGACCAGTTCCTGTTTCCCTCGTGGCTGCTTCTGTTCTCTGTATAATTCAGAGCTCGGACTGACAGGGCTGTACTCATGTGGTAGTGCAATTAACCTAATAACCTCAGCCAGCAACATGCTGGGCCTGCACGCCTGCCCCACAGCACACGTGCATCATTTCAGACTGCTTCCGACTGACTGGCATTACCAGGAGCTGGGTAAAACTGTCCTGGGGATCAGATCTGCCAGTTGTCTCAGGCTGATTTTTCAAACATCATTTTAGGCTTGGCTAAACCTGTTTTTGCCCACTTCTAAAGCCACACAAAAGTCAGAAGTCACGTGGGTCTTGCACTCACCTGCTGTCTTGTGCTCAGCCTGGCACTCAACATGGCTAAGTGATACCAAAATCCTCTCTTCCCCTTTCGCCAGTGGATTTCAGCAAAACACTGTTTTCCAGCATGGAGCTCAAGTTTATCGGCTCTTTGAAGAAGTCCTTTATAGGTAAACGAACAAAAGAACATGATAGTTTAAAAACCTTGCACTCAGAAGAGTAAGAGAGAGAAGAACTGGCAAAAAGATACTGTGTGATCTAAGTATTATCAGAAAGTGTTGAGGGGTTAATAGGTGGTGTTAAATGCAATGCAAAACTTGTTGTGAGAGAGATACACTCTGAAGTTATTTCTACTGTTGCCAATAGCTAAGCTCAAGAGTGTAGCAGAGATCTTTGCATTCCTCTAAAATAGCTAGGTTTCCAGGAGGTAACCTAAAACTTGTGGAAAAACTGTTAAAGCTCTAGTGCTTCTCCAGCCATTGTTAGCAAGCTGGTATTTCACTTTGTCTTGTTGTTTGTTATTTTTTTGGATTTTTTAAAGCAAATATATATTTATGTTGTTCCTGTACAGATGCATTTATGCATTGGTTGTTGGTGTTACACCAGGAAGTTTCCCATAACTGAACTTAATGAAAGTTTCAAAAGCACAGTATAATTCTGTAAATTTCATTCATGCAATGACAGTGGGTTTATAGTCACGAGTTCCTAAAGCAGCAGCAGTTTGCTGCCTTAGCAGTTCACACCGGACAGTCACCAGGTGCACCTCCCTTAAGTGACCACCGAACCTTGTCTTGGTGCCACTTTGACTGGGCTGTCGTGTGTCCATGGACTGCAGCCCCATGGAGACTCCCAGAGTTTCATCAGTAACATCTTCTGGTATTTTCAGTTTCCCAACTTTATACCTCTCTGCCTCCCTTTCCTGTTGGTTACAAAACGCAGACAGAAAAGGTCTGAAGGTCTTAAATGTGGACAGATATGTAATCCCAGCTTTGGCATTCACTTCCACAGTGCCACTTTATTTTTGGCATCTGCATTCTGGGAGGGATAACCCGTCCATGCATGGCTCATAGAGGTGGTGTGAAAATTAACTACTGTTTGTAAGGCACTTTCGCAGAATGGTGTGTGGCAATTAGTCCTCTTGAGGATTGTTATGCATCTGGTAATTCAAGTGTAACTGGCTGAACATAATGCTCTGCTTCCAAAGGTTATCGCTGCACACCTCTTTGCAAAGTAAAACAGGTGACATGAAGGATAGTGACTTAAAAGTAGAGCATATTTTTATTGTCTTTCTGTGAAAAATATTCAAAAATGAGTGTTAGTTTGAGGCAAATGTTTCCTCGATGGATCTGCATTGTAAATCCAAGGAACTTGGCAGACTCGTACCTTAGTACTATTAATGACAAAGAAGACCCATGGAGCCTAACTGCTTCATCTTCAGTTACTTGACCTTGGCTCTGATTTGTTGATTTACTAACTTTATTTATTGGCCGGGCTGGTGAATTCTCTTGCAAGACAGAAATTTCAGCTTGTCAGCCCTCTCCTGTTTCCATGGCAACGAGTACACCTCACAGATTCTGTAATGAGACCCTTGGCTGGCCACTGATTGCGTTTTTCTAGTTTGGTAATTCCGGGCCCTGAAGTAAATAAAAGGTCTTGTTCATGTAACTGTCCAAACTCAAGCATTCAAAATGGAAACAGAAACAAAATAATAGATGACTTCTGCATGGTGAGAATATGTTGTAACTTAGCATCAGTCATACACGGTTGGGATGTAAGCAGATAGTGTTCAGTATTGTGTTTTCTTCTGAGACAGCTATGGTGAAAAGGACCTATCCAGGATCTTGGGTTTAACTTGATCTCTGTAGAATATCTTCTGTGGCTGAGTGATATGTGTGCAAAGAAGTTGCTTTGCATGATCTGGGGGCTATTCTCTATTACAGATCTTTTCCACATTTTCTGGGCAATCAGTTTTTATCACAGTCCTTGTATTGCTGGAGAGTTCATTCGTGTTGCTTCGGAGTTCATTGATATTGCTTCATTCTCCTTTCTTATTTATTGTTAAGCAATAGGCAGGATCTGCAACTGTTGTTCACTTGACTGATGTTAGCTTGGAGACATCACATGAGTTCTGTTGGACCCAAGCATCTTAGGGTTTTAGTCTTGTGAAAAGTTACAGGAACAAAAGTTTTCCTTTAAGTGCAGAATCACAGGATTAGATTCATGCTATTCACTGAGTGAGCACTGTGACATTCTGCAAGTTTTTATTTCCATTGGTCAAGGTAATTATTTTCTAAAAAGCAATTGTTGTACCTTAAATATTTTACATATGCCGTTTACAAATAGTACCTAAGATAAGTGGAAGAGATAAAGGGAGGAAAGAGATTCCTTCCCCTTTTTCTCTCTAGGTTTGTTTATTTCATTATTTTTTTTGTCATTCTTTTTTTGTATGGTCTGCCCTGTTGTTTTTCTCTGTGATCTTCAGTAAACTCAGTGTTTTTGCTCAGTGTGGACAATCAGGCAAAAAAAAAAAAAAGTTTTTTCTAAACAGGAATATAAACATATAGCAGTCCTCAAACAGCCAAATGCACACAATAATTTACTGTCATCTCAGCTCATATAGTCCAACTGGCAAAGCTTTCTTGACCGGCCAGTGCTATAGTTTGAAAGCTTTATTGTTCAGTCCCTTCACCTATGAACAGCTGCATCTTAATGAAAGCAATAGGCGAGAAATGTATCCATGATATAATTATCTTCTATAGCAGTTTTTTTAAGAATATGTATAAAGCTGTCAGCAACTGAATTTAGTAATTTCAGATTTCATTGTCTATCCTATCATGGGTTAAGGCTGAACGAAAGAAACACCACTGATGATCTAATAGGTTTACATTTTGTAAGGGCCTAACAAAAAAGAAAAAAACTCCTCAAGACAAAGAAAGGACTTGGGGTGTCCAAGGCCCTTCGGAAAAATGTCTCAGACACTTTAAATGGAGCAACTGGAGCCATACCATGAGATATGCCATAAAACATGTGACTAGGGGATTTCCATGGGGCACCATGAGATGTGTGGATGGTGTGCTGAGGAGCTGGCTGACCCTTATCCCTGCCATCAGCCAGGTTAAAGGAGCAATATTAAGGTGACTTCTGGCCTTACAGAAGACCCACAGTCTTTGCAATCTCTTTGTTACTCCCGATATTCCTCATTTACATATAAATTGGCTGCCACCCCCCACCCCACTTAGGCACGGAGGAGGGGTTGCCCGAAGCAACCAACATAAAAAAATGACAGCGAGCTATTGTTATGTGAGACTTCAGGACATCAGAGACCCCCACTGGCTGGCCCAATCCAGGACCGGTGATCTCTATATTTATTTTTCCTTTTTGTCAAAGTTTGTCAATACAGCCGTTTGCTAACGTGTGCCGTCATCATTTTATTAAGCCGTCCTTCAAATAAAATAGTTACTTGTTAAAGGACCACCAGTGTTGTTTCACTGCGTCTCTAGCCAAAGGTGTTTTTGAATCTGAGTCACTTCCTCCCTCTCTTGTGTTGGACAGTCACAAGGGTTACCGATGCTCTACTCAGTAAGTGGGGAAGGAGAGCTAGAAAGTAACCTCTCAGCTATAAGCCAGGAGAGGTTTGAGCAGTGCCAAGACAACGGCTTCCCGGGAGAGGGCAGCTTGACTGCTACCCTGTTTGAAGCTGTTATCTCCCTTTTATATAGTCTATTAGCATGGTATATATGCTTTATCACTATGCATTATTATTATTATTAATAATAATAATTAAAAAACCAGATGATGATTATGTTCTATTCCATAGTCAGATGAGAGAGAAAATATGGATCTTGCAGAGAAAGTGTCTGAGTTACAGGGTGGGGAGGCCATGGTTCTGCTGGAATCTGTCCTGCTCCTAGTCCTGTCTGGTGTTTTCCCCAATGATACAGTGGAAGAAATAATTAACCTCCCTCTGTATTGCACCTGTGCAGAGCATGAGGCCAGAAAGAAACACAAAGACATGGGAGCACAGATTCAAATTTCAAACTCATCTCAACAGGTTGGAGATCTGGGCTGGAGATGACGGAGTGTGAGTTGTAAAACATAAGGTTCTACTCTGTGGAAGGAGAAGAAAATGCTGAAATTACAAGATGGGTAGCAATTTTTTTGGTGTTGTTTTTGTTGGGGGGGGTGGGGTTTTTTTGGTTGGTTGGTTTTTTGTTTGTTTGTTTAAGAAACGAGTGCTCTGCAAAGGGTAGAGAGTAACTTTGGTACATAGCCACAGTGGATGGAAACAATAATTTTTGGTAGGAGGGAAGGCCAGGGCTAGGCATCAAAACATGTTCATGACACAGTGTGATGTGGGGATGGGTGTGCAGAGAGATGTCAGTGGCAAGACAAGGAAAACACCGAGGTGAAATGAAAACACTTAATTGGTGTACCTTCAGCTTCATCCTTGTCCTGGTGCTGAAATCTGTCTAGAAGTCATCATGGTGCAGAAAAGTGCCAAAACAGTCAGAAACCTCCTCTGTTTTTGGAACTGCACACTGGTATAGTATTTACACCTTATCTGGGCTACAGTCAGGTACTTCCATGCAGCTGTGCACTGCAAGTTTCTAGAATGTCAGCCAAAATTAGGGAAAGATTACCTTTTGGTATGTGCTTGGTTTTGCAGTGTTTTGACTTTTCTGTTTGTCTCCTATTCTTAAACCTGGAGTCAGAGACTGTAATTTCTATGCTTGTGGTATCTCTGCAGTCTTAAGTATGGAGGGGAGAGGATGTATTTATGTTCTCTGCTAAGTGTTCTCCTGAAGCTGTAGAGAAAACTCTCATCGCCCTGTGATAGTTTGCAAAATCTGCTGCAACACACCATAAGGAGCCAGCATATTTTAGCTGGTAACACTCCAAATGTCATAGCTCAGAATTTGCAAAATATTGCAGCATGAAAAAAAATTAATGAACTATTCTCAAAATTTAAAAGCTGACACTTTTTTTTTTTTTTTTTTTTGATCTGTGAGATTTTGATCCTTGCTGTTGAACCAGCTTTTTGGAGAAGACACTGAACTACTCATTCAGTGGAATGTTTTCTGTTCTCCATCATGTGGATCATCCCTACAACAGTCCATAGTCATACCAGGTCATACCACTTTACTCTGTGAGGTTAAGTATCTACTCAGATTTTGTTGTAACTGAAAGCTTTTTATAGAACTCGGGTGGCTTTTTTCATATTCAACTAGAAAGTGAGTATTTCCTGTTCAAAATTTAGATTTCATACATCATTTTTTTTAATCACTGTTAGGGGGAGGAATAATGTCTGATTTCTTTTTTTTTAACCTTCTTATCTGCAACCATAAAAACAAGGGCGTGTTTTTAAAAACCGAGCTCTTAGAGAGCCAGCGTTAAATTTTCTAAACCTAAGAGACAAACATTTATTGTGTAACCAGTAGATTGCAATTTAAACTGCTCTATAAAGTAGTTGGCATAGTCTTTGCCAGATGTGTATGTCCTAGCAATTTCACCAGCCTTGATAAGCGCTGATGACTTAATTTCAAACCACTCAAGTTTAACATTTCCATCTCTGATTTCCAGAAATACAGATAACTAATGTGGAAATAAACTGGTTAAAAAGAAGTGTTGTGTTTATAACAATTGATTATTAACTATCCACTGCCAGGTAGATCATTTCCAAACCTTCCAGATTTCAAGTTACATTTCAGTGTAGATTCTCCTCACAAGTTTAAAACTTGTACCTCCAAGCCAAGACATACAAAAACCCTCATGCAAATAAATTGTGTCCAAAACCTCTTTCAGTTAAATCCCATTTTCTGCACACAGCTTCACTTTATGACAGTGTACAGCTAAGAGCCCCATAAATGGCAGATTTTCTCTGAACTAAATACTGTGAATTAAGCAAGCAATGTAGGACTCCACCCACTTTGTCTGACCTGGTGCCTGGCATCAGCCTGAAAATCAGGCACAGTGCTTAGTGTTTGCTGAACAGGCAGTGTGGTTTGAGTGAAATACTAGTGATGAAGATTTTTTGGTGAGGCAGAGCTGGGTCAGATATTCTGATTTTACAAATCTGTCTTGACTTGAGAAAGAGAAGGTATTTATTGTGAGGGTGAGTGGAGGAAGCCAGAAAATTATATATGCAATATATATATAAATACACAGTAAGTAGGTTCTTTTCCCTTTGTCTAACTGTAAATAGTCTAAGGGTTCAGTCCTAGAACATATTAGGCATTATGGCACTATCCAGCAAAATACAGGTGAGTTATTCTCCCACAATTAATGCTTGCAAGTTTTAGTAGATAATTGCGTTCCACTTCTTTCCTGGTTTTTTTTCTTCTTTTTTTTTTTTTTTTTTTTTTTTTTTCCTTTTTTTTTTTTCCAAATACTCTGTGAATATGTTTCCCCCTCAGCTAGTTTTTTCTCTGGCTAGATAATCTATTCTGAAATAATGAAACTGATTTCAGAATGGAAATACACAGAGGCCTTTCTTAGTTATGCATTCACACGTATGGAACAAAA
Organism: Pyrocephalus nanus; assembly: GCA_038380795.1. Classification (NCBI taxonomy): domain Eukaryota; kingdom Metazoa; phylum Chordata; class Aves; order Passeriformes; family Tyrannidae; genus Pyrocephalus; species Pyrocephalus nanus. The sequence goes on along the minus strand of CM076263.1, from coordinate 60,138,971 downwards.
TGGCTGTCTGGCAGAGAAAAAAAAATCTGTAAATTTGGATTTACCATTTCTTTTGGACCACAAGATAATACATTATACTTAGCATTGCACATAAGTCGTGTTTTGGAACAGCTCCACAAGATAGTGAAGCATTACTGAAATACAGCATCAGGCAATTTATATGGAGGGTGGTTATTCACCTGGCCCTTTATTTGCAAGAAACATTCTCCACTTAAATTGAGCTCTCTTCAATATGCTGCATCTGCTTTAATATGTAGTGTTTGCTGTATGAATTGAACAGTCTCATAAAGATGGTCAAAATTTGTTTTGGTCTAGCCAGGAGTCAAGAAGATGTAGTGGCTCGGAGCCATATAGCAAAGATACGCACAATTAACCATTGCAATTTAATTTTGTGTTTGTGTGTGTGTGTGTTAACATTCAGTGCTTTCCTGTTGGATAGTTAACTCTGTAAAACTAAGTGGCCTCTTTCCAGTCAGGTGTCCCTAAAACTGTCTTATGCTGACCTCCTAGATAGTGATTAAATGTTTCGCTGTGTTTGATTAGCTTAGTTTACAGACCTTTTAACTGGTGCAGAAGTATTTACATGGGATAATATTGTGAAGATTAAGATGGAGGAAGTAAAAATGTAGAACCACTTCAGCAGGTTTTATGAAACAAAGAGGTATAAATCCAGCATGTATCTGTGTATTTTAAAATCTCAGGACTTGCCCTTCGGGCTCAATGTTTTATTTTTTCCTCTGGAGGAGAAGTCGCTCCTTCAGTGGAAGGCAATGGTTTCCCCTCATTGCAGCAGTTCCATTGTGGCTCTACCCTGATGCTGGTGCCCTGCCCGTGGCTGTGAGATCCACACTGGGCATAAGGAATATGCTTTTTAGCAAGGTAAGAGCAGAGCAAATTGCTCTGTGTTTTACTTCATTAGTATTGATGCACACTAGTGCCATAGTACAACTAAAAAGCAGAAAGTCTGAGCGAGCACATCTGGACATCAGCTGTTCGATGTCTTTCCTTGTCTGCTTACACCTCTGAGTTTCGCTACTTGCCTACACTGTGTTGTGTTGGAAGATAGGTTTGCTTGTTCCCTCTGGCATAGCTGGGGTAAATTTGTAACATTAGGTTATGTCTGTCCTTTTCTTTAAACAGTGTGTTCCAAGGAAGTTGCCAGTCTTTTCAGTCTTTTTTTCCTCTCTTGAACTTTTTGTTTGTTTTGTTGGTATTTTTTTGTAGACTGCAGCTCTTCAGAAGAAATTGGGGTGATCAGTGCATATTCCCTTTCCTACTAAGGTCATTCTTCACATGGGACTTCATTATGTTTCTCAATAAGGAGATGGAAGAATATCTGCATGTGGCTCTTGAGACTGCTGTGAGGAGGAAGGAGCTGGAGTTTTTGTGTAAATGAAGTTCTGCCCTGGCCCCTACAGATGTCATGGTCAGGGTTTGAGATCTGCATTGGCAAGTCAGTAAGAAGGCTTGCAGGACGTACCTGGTTGTTGTGGTACCAAGCATATCTTCCCTTGGTAGACTCAAGGTGGGAGAACAATAGGTGGGAACATCCTGGCTGTGCAGAGGAACCAGGACTTTTGTGTGGATGAACCTGGCATTCCCCTGGGTTTTGTGTGGGTTGCTGACCTGGCACACTGCAGTTTGGAGGTGCAGTGGGTTTCCTGTGGTCTCACATGGGCTTTTTGTCCAGGGCTGTTGTCCCAGGAAAAGCTTCTGGGACTGGGTTGAGCAGAGATCTGCAGCACTGACTGATGTAAAAACCTCCTCACAGCCAACCAGCAACCGGGAGAGTTGGACCCAGGCTCCTGTCATGGTTTAACCCCAGCCAGCTATCAAGCCCATTCTTGTTCACTCCTCTACCATTGGTATCGGGGAGAGAATTGGAAGGGTAAAAGCTAGAAAACATGTGTTGAGATTAAAAAGAAAAAAAAAAAAAGTTTAATAGGGAAACCTTGTGCATACAAGCAAAGCAAAACAAGGAATGAATTCACTGGTTCCCATGGGCAGGCGGGTGTTCAGCCATCTCCAGGAGAGCAGGGCCCCATCATGTGTAATGGGGACTTAGGAAGGCAAACATCGTCACTCCAAACGTCCCTCCCTTTCTCCTTCTTTCCCCAACTGCATATACTGAGCATGATGTCATATGGTCTGGAATATCCCTTTGGGGTCAGTTGGGGTCACCTGGCCTGGCTGTGTCTCCTCCCAACCTCCCATGCACCCCCAACTTCCTTACCAGTGTGGCAGTACAAAAAGCAGAAAAGGCCATGACTCTGTGTAAGCCCTGCCCAGCAATAACAAAAAGTTATCTGTATCATCATCCTTGTCTTCAGCACATATCCAAAGCACAGCATCATACAAGCCACTGCAAAGAAAATGAACTCTTCCCCAGCGAAAATCAGCACAGCCCCCATTACTAATGCCAGAGCCCTTTGTCAGGAAGGTCCTGCTCACACATCAGGAAGGTCTGCTGTTCCCATTGCAGAATGCTCTGGCGTGAATTATTGCCTTCTCCCTAAGGCATGAGGTATATTGTTGAAGTTTTACTGAGGGTCAAGTAAATTAAGTTACATAGGTGAATCTGCTTAATTCACCTTCCCTCTCTACTTAATGACCACTTTGAAAGACTCTCAGGGCCGTCAGTGGTCTAGCAGTTTCCCCTCATGACTGTTGTACAAGTGTGATCCTCTCTGGTTGCGTTGAAGTGCTGCCCTACCTTTAATTATGCTCTGCCTGTGCAAGATTCTTTCTCAAAAATAATAGAAGTGTATCACTTTTGCTGAATTTATAATTATACTATAAAGAATTCAGGAGGATGTCAAAGTAACATTTATGCTGATGTGACATGCTATTTAAGAAACAATGTTTTGTTGTGTGGGATGTATATTTTTTTGCTGGTTTCTGTCAGGGGACTAACAAAAGAAAGCAGCATTACCATTTTTCACATGGTTTGACCCATTAGATTTTTTGGTAGAAAGTATTCAAGTAGGCAACAAATTGAATTGCTTTTACATTTCCAAGACACTTAAGAGAGAAAATAGAAAAGACAGCACTAGATAAACATGCTGCATATATAATAATATTACTGCCAAGGAAATTTAATTCAGTCTTCAGTGATGGGTTTGGGCAGACGTTTTGCATTCAGCTAGAGATAAGGTAATGTATGCAGTGCAGTCTCAAGTAAGTAGGAAGAGAATGAAACTGATATTTTGCATTAGTTGTGTATTATTTATTGTATTTGATAGAAGTGTAGAGCAGACGCCTGATACTAACACCATCTGCCTGGTATCAGAAGAGTAGGGTGGTGCTGTTTGGACTTTCTGTATAAGAGTTGCCTCAGAAAAGCTTTTATTTTGTAAATAAACACTGCTTTGCCAGTGTTTTTCTGGGTAATTTGCTTTCTTTGCTAAGGCCATAGTTCTGGCATTAGTAGTTGACTGCTAGTGTGCAATAGTCCCAGTATTTTATATCAAGACAGTGAAAAGCAGCAGTTATGATCAATTGCAGTAAGAAACCAATATTTCTGTGCTCTGAGGGCAGGAAACTGCAGGAAGACAGTTTTCACAGAATCACAGAATATTCTGAGTTGGAAAGGACCCATCCGGATCACTGACCCTAAGGACCCCTCAAGGATAACACTATGTGACTGAGAGTATGGTCTGAATGCTTCTTGAACTTTGTCAGGCTTGGTGCTCTGACCACTTCCCTGGGGAGGCTGTTCCAGTGTCCAACCACCCTCTGGGTGAAAAACCTTTTTCTGATATCCAACCTAAACCTCCCCTGACTCAGCTTCATGACATTCCCTCGAGTCCTGTCATTGGTCACGAGAGTGAGTAGATCTCTACCTGTCCCTCTGCTTCCCCTTGTGAGTATGTTGAAGATAGCAGTGAGGTCTCCCCTCAGGCTCCTCCAGGCTGAACAAACCAAGTGACCTCAGCTGCTCCTCATATGGCTTTTCCTCCAGACCCTTCGGCTTTCCCTCCAGACCCTTCACCATCCTCATTGCCCTCCTCTGGATGCTTCAAGAGCTTAATGTCTTATAATATAATGCTTAATATCCTATAATATAATGCCACAATATTCAAGGTGGGGCCGCCCCAGTGCAGAGCAGAGTGGGACAATCCCCTCCCTTGACTGGCTGGTGATGCTTTGCCTGATGCCCCTCAGGACAGGGTTGCCCCTCCTGGCTGCCAGGGCACTGCTGACTCAAGTTTTGGGATAGTTCATTATGAAAATATACTGTGGAGGGGAAGAAAGCCACAAGTTTTGAAAATGTCCTTTTCTTGAGTGCTCTGAAGAGACAGGTGTCATTAGTATCCTTAAACAAAGAATAAGAGAAGGATGAAAGCAACACAGAAATACACAGAAGTTTCCAGCTGTTCAAGTCAGAAATAATCTGATGGAAGAAACTATCTAATGCACTGGATAATCCGGTGGTTACATTCCACTGTGTTGTTTAGGTGGGAGGATGAGGTGGCACTCTCAAACTTGAGTTTGTCTCAAAAGCCATATGGCTCAGGACTGGTGCTTCCAGAAGGAGCTTACTGTATTTTGGGATACATCTCTCAAGGGAAAACCAAGTTTTGAATCAGATTCTCTAGATGGGAGACTAGTTCCCTCTGAAATGGTGCAGATCACAGTAGTCTACCTTGATTTGGTCCACTCTTCATCCAGGTACCCCTGTGGTAGATATGAGATACAAATTACATTTCCCCATAGACAGAGCTAAAGCAATAGTTTTTTTTCAGTCAGAGAAGGAAACAATATCCAAGTGTCATTTTAGGGATGCTACCGTAGGCAGTGATGCTTTGAGGAGAAAAGACTACAGCTAAACATCAAAAAGACAAAAATGGGCAATGGAAGGCCTACCTGGTGTCACCCAGTGCTTGTCAGGAAGTGCAGATTGCTTTGTGTGGTGCATGTGGCCCTTGTGCAATCCACTACACCCTCAGCATGCCAAGCCTGCATTCTGCTGACAGGAACGGAAAGGTTTATTGCTCTTTCTTATGGAATGCATTGCTTGTGTTCATAAAGGTTGCTGATGTGCCTGCTGGGGATTGAGTGGGCTGTGAGTGGGAAGTTTCAGGCTGTTGGGAAGGACAGTTTTTCAGGATCTGCTGCTATGGCCTGTCTGGCTACTTCTTCACAGTTAACAGGGAAGGTTGTCTAGAGACTGCTGTAAAGGGCAATCCTTGATTTTCTGTGGCAAGGGTGGTTTGAGAAGATTTACAAGGATTGTGAATTTAATTTTACAGGTGTCCGTGCATGCTGGGCTAACTAAGAGTGCTACAAACTGCTTCCTCTCTGCTGTGTGGCATGGAGAACATACACACTGATCCAGAACTTGCACCTGACCAAAATGCCCCCCGATTTCAAAAGTATGCAGACTATCACACTAGTAAATTGTATCTTCTTATACTGACCTCAGTGACAAAGGGGTTTAGTGTGGCATTAATGGGAAAGTGCAAGGAAAATCAAGTGAGCGTCCTCATTGTGCATCACTGAGGATCTGGCACATGACTTGGCACTGACATGCATGGCAGCAGCATGTGCAGTGGAGGTGCAGGGAGGGAGCTCACAAAGTTGAGCTGGGCTTGAAACCTTCATATTACCTTCCAGTAGTCCCTCTGGACAAACCTAGATGTCTCACATATTTTCCCATGCCTTTTTGCCTAATGGTAGAACTGCTAGAAATGCTGGGTCAGTCAGATGCTATGAGGAACCATTAAGAAAGCTACAGGCACTTGTGAGCCTTGCTGAAACTGACAGTTACTATTTGAGTTAAACAGCTGGGAAAAGAATGACTTTCTCAATAGTAATTAATAAAGTGGGTCATGAACTTTCTGTGGAAGCACTTAAAGCAGAGGCAGGTGACAGTATTGTTCAGTTTCACTGAGCAGTTGAGTCCAGTGATAATACTACCAAGGGACATTTGTTTAAATATATATCTGTGTTTTGTTTTTTTGGTGGGCTCTTTGCTGACATTCATTTCTTAAGTCAGTCTTTTCATAATCTTAACTGCTGGTGCCTTGGACATTGTATGTTACTGGCATCAAAAATATTCCATAGGTAACAGAAGTAAACTTTTTTTACAGAACTTATAGAAGTAAGCTTGTTTTTAAAGAAAGAAACTAATAAATACAGTACAGCACCAAAACAGAGAGCCCTGGATGATACTGCTCTAGCCAAGCCCAACACTGGATGTTGCACAGCTATGGCTGTGGCTCAGATTTGCACCCTGTTTGAGTGATAAGCATTTGCAGCCACCCAGGTGAGCAGGTCAGCCTCACCAGGAGCATCACCTGCCTACTGGCAAGGTAGTTTCTAATGCTGTCCCCCTGTCTCACCCCTTGCCACTGGCCCGAGTGGCCTCCATGCATTGGAGGACAATGGCAGAGACGGTTTCTTCTGCATGTCTTGTATTGTTGCATGGTTGGTTCAAGTATCGCTTTGAGTTGCTGGCACAGAACCAATGCTGCTTGCCAAATGAGGCATTTGTCCCAAAGGCTGGTCTCCTTCCCCTTGCCCTACTCTGCCCCTCTTGCCCAGTCTGTTGGATTGGATTCTGGATGTGAACAATCAGAAGTTTAGCTTTAAAAAAATATTTTTAATGGCTGATCACCAAAGACAGACGTCTTAGCTGTGAAATGTTTAACTTGTGCAGCTGTGCTGTGGAGAGAGAAATCTTTTGACTGCCCTTTCCCTATCTATCATCTTTCAAAAGTGTACAGCCAAGAGATTTTCATTTCTTGCCTTTTTGTCTTTGGCAGATTTATCCTTGTGCTGTACATCTACTCTAAACACAAGCCTTTTAAAATACTCTGAGAAGCCTTATTTTTGTTTGTATCTAGAAGTATTCCTAGGTCCATTTGTTCCAGTCTGGCAGGCAGCAAGTAGGCTAAATTTCCCCTCACATCTGTGTTTTGCTTGCTTTAGCAATCAGTGGGATAGGCTCCTCTCCAGTGAGTTGTTGGTGCAGCTTGAAGTGAAAGTTGTTTTTAACAAAGGTTGATGCACCTCTGTCTCCAAAGGCCAAACCGAAGAACATACTTTGTTTTTAACTGCTCTAAAAGCAATTTCATAAAAGACATTCACAGAATCACACAGAAGTACAGAATCAACCAGGTTGGAAAAGACTTCTGAGATCATTGAGTCCAACCCAGAGGGGGAACAGAACTGTTCAGTTTTGTCTCCTGCTGCTTCTGGGCTTTATGAAGCGGGTAATGTGAAGCTTGCTCTTTGCAAATATAATTTGAGCTGTTTGAACTTCTCAGATGTCTTGTGCTTTGTCAAGCCTTTGAGAGCTTTGTTTCAGTGCCATTATTTCTATGGATGCTGGTGGTTGTAATTTGGCTACAAAGAGGCACAGTTAGAGAAAAGCTAGCATTCATGCCCCATTTGAAGCAGCATTTCAGTACTTCCATTTCCAGTCCAGCAAAGTGGATAAATTTTAAAAGTTGATTGCAGAAGGGTGAGCTTGTTGGTATTTTAGATGGCATAAGGAAAACCAGGCATGCCAGTCCTGCAAGACCTAAGTGTTTTCATCTGTTGGGCATGGCAAAATTTCTTTTTCTAGCACTACAGTAAAGTGTGGGTCAGAAATTGCTTCCAGCCTTTTGTCTAGGCAGAACCAGGGCATGCTGAGGCCCCCAGGACAGTAAGTGAAATGTGCCCTTCCATTTGGCACACCAGCAAAAACCCCACATAGAGAGCTGCTTTGCTAAGGGTTGGTTCACAGGATTGTCTTTGGCTTTGTACATGTCATGCGACTGTGGCTGGAGATGCCAGCTTGCCTGACCCTTCAGTGTAATCTCAGTAGACAAATGCTGTTGAAACCTTAGACTGAACTGGCAGCATCAGGAGGGTTAGTAAGTTGAACATAGCAGAGACTGACTTTTTCAGTGATTGCAATGGTAACACTCAATCAGCACTCCCACCCTTGTCATTGGTGCCAACATGCACCTTTTACTAGCAGTTGGGCAGGTGGAAGTGTGTGTCCGTGTGTGTGACAGTGTGTGAATGTATGACAAGACCTGCCCTTCAGATCTGAAGGATCTTGTTTTCTCTTTCCTTGCACATAGCAAGTGACTGTCGAGATGTCTGAAGGTAAAGGTGAAAGGCTGTCAGTGCAAAGCAAGGGTGAAAATCAGCTCAAGGCTTAGGTGTGGTGTAAGGCAAGGGGTAACTGTCCCTCTGACTTCTTCCTGAGATTGCTCCAGCCTTGAGTATGGCTATTGCAATTCGCAGCAGGATGAAAAGGCATCTTACCTTGGCAAAGTAAGAACAAGTTCTGCCTAGAGAGATGTGACAACAACGTCACTGCTGAGTTTAGTGGTAGTAATTCTCACTGCTCCCCTCCCAACTCTCACTGGTAATAGTTTGCAACTGGAAGGAGCTAGCCAAATTTTCCGACATCTAAATTAATACAAGAATACACAATACAGATTTTTCCATTTTGGACTCACCATACCAGTAAATAGTCAGCTGCTTTGACTGAAGCAGCTCTTTATGAGAGGAGATTAAGCTGTCCAAGCACATTGCCAAAGAAATCCTACTGGAAAAATGTCAGCAGAAATTAAAGAAAACTGGTCAGGGCAGTTCAATACACTTAGCCCCTGTATAAATGTCAGCATGTTCTTTTTCACCTTTTCTCCTTTTTGTTTGGTTTCTAATTTTTAAATGGAAGCCTGTATCATTCCTCAGTATAATTCCAAAATAGCCCTTCTAGATTCTGTTTTCTTTCTCCAAACAAGATATGACCAGGTATCTGCTGGATCTGCATGAATAGTTGAGAGACCTGACTGGCTTCAAATGCAAATACACTCGATGACACAGTTGGATGAACAGGTATCTAGTGTGTGCATGTCCTTGCAAAAATGTTTTCAAATATTAGATTAGTAATTACATATGTTAGAAAGCTCTGTGTTACCTAGATTGTGATACTTGGTTATTCTTGGCATCTTTTTCAGTATTTGTCATTAATTATAGGTTATTCATATCTGGAGAGAGTTAGAAGAAATTAGGTATTAATATCAATATCCCTGGAATGCCTATAGGATATGACATTTCAGCTCAAATTTGTGGGACAAAGGCGTGGGTGTTTCCCCCTCCCCCCTTTTTTTTTAATGAGCAAATGCTGTTTATTTTCTATTAGACTATTCCAAGACTGGACTAAATGCAAGCACAATAAAGAATTAGTTGAAAACCCTGTGAAGCTGATATAGTAAAGGCATCTTTGAAACCTACTGTATTTTAGGAAATATTTTTGTTTCTCATCTGTCATTTAATTGGAAGAGAGAAGTTGGGAAGAGAGGAGAGTCTGGAGTATCACAGGTAGAAAAAATTTATATTTTTAAGGAGTTTTACTTCTGGTATTATCTTTGGAGAGACCAAGAAGTTTGCCTGGATGCATTCTTGAAGGAGGATAATGGAGGATAAATAGCCTAAAATAAATTACTATGCTCCTTGTAATTACTTTCATTCATCTGTTTTTACTAGCCTGCATTTTGTCCAGGGCCATTTCTCACTTTAATGAGATGAACCAGTATGAACAGAAATGGGTAATTTTGAAAGGAATTTCCTCATCTATTTTTGGTACAATAAATCAAGTACTAATAAAGCATAGCGGGAACAGACTTTAATGAATCACAGAATCATGGAATGGTTTGGGTTGGAAGGGACTTAAACTCTAGTTCCAACCCCCCTGCGATGGGCGGGGATACCACCCACTAGATCAAGTTGCTCAGTGCCTCTCTAACCTGGCCTTGAACACTGCCGGGATGGGCCGTTCACAGGTTAATGAAGACATACAATCCAACAGTGTAACAACGTATACAACACTAAACTGATTTTTTTTCTTACACACCTGTTTCCATTTCAGTGGTTGAGTGATTTTTTTAAGTCTTATTTTCACTTACTTTACCAAATATTGAGCAGTGTATGTAGCATATTGTTGTGAACTGCAGTTGTCTGAGGGCTGCAGTCCTGGTTCTGAACCTCTGAGAGGACGTAAGTGAGAGTTCTTGAGACTCAAGAGTCCTCCATGATAGATAGAGCTCTTCTTCCAAAGTCTTTTGCATGCCAGCTGCTAATGCCTCTATATGTAAAACATGAATATTCTGGGGTTTCTCTCTGCTTCTTAATTATGCACCATCCCTAAATCTACATGTTGTATATGTCAAATCTTGTACTCCTGTTAATAAGAACTATGCCTTCTTGAGAACACACACTTAGCTCTTTTGGCCAGAGCTTTGGAACTTGCCTAGCTAAAGCTTTTGTCAGTGTTTTAGACATTCAGGGTCAGATTTTATAGATGTTTAGTTTACATGTCTATGTAGACCTTCAAAGATCCCATTTGGTGCTTGTCCATCCTTTTGATTACATAAATGCTTCTAAGAACTGGGGCCTGGGTTGACTGAGCCAGATAAGGTCAAAGGGACCTTTTCCATGTACAGCTGTTAAAGGCTCTGCAGCTCCAGTCCCACGGAACTCAGACCTGCAATCTTTCAAAGTGCAATGCAGAGTGGCCTGGGGAGGCTCAATCCCTCAGAACTCCATGTTGTACTGTGACCCACTCCCTGCTTTCTCCATCAAGAGAACAATAGGTCAGGCTGCTTGACCTGTGGGGTTGCCACCAAGTCCTCACCTGTATGTGGATAAGCATTATGAGGTGTTGATCTCTTTGAGAACTTTCAGGGAACCCATCTCAGTAATCCTAAACTGTAATCTATTCTAAACCTTGGTGTAATTTTAATTTTAATCTGAATTGATCAGATGTTAGAGGCACACAGCTAGGTATGTTTCAAGGGATAATAGAAAACTTGGCACATAGTTGGGTGGAGCATTTCTAATATTTTTGTCCTGTGGCTGTTAACTACAGGTTATTACTCAGTATTTCTGACTGGCTTATATCTGAATGAAAATCCTTGATGGTGCATTTCTAGGGCAGCTTTCATATTACTTGTGTTTCTACATCATGTCAAAGTCAGGTGTAGGAACTTTATTAGGGACTTGGTTGCATGTGAGCTGTTTATGCACAGCTGGAGACAAGCATTCTCGTGGAATAATCTGTTGTCTTTATGCTTCTTGTATTTTTTTTCTAGTCCATTCTCTAAGAACAACTCTTTTCTTCATGACTGAGAGTTTTTAAAAAGATTTTAAAAAGCAATGGCAGGACAGGATGTCAGTATGATGCCAGTGGTTTAATGATAGCAATACTTGTTGATACTTCAAAAAGCACATTCTAAAGACAGTTTGAGAATGTTTTTCTTGCTGAGAATTAAGTCCTTGGAAAATCATTTAGCATCCAAAACCACCTCTATGTTAAAAAAAAGGGAAAACCAAAACCCTTAAATTCTAGTATAGAAAGTGGAATTTCATCCTCACTCTGAAATGCTGAGTTTCTGCAATTGTTCTAATTTTCTATAGGAAACAACACACTTGATTTTTGTAGGTGGTTAATAACTGTGGTTTCACTGGCACTATTTAGGCAAGTAGTGCATGTTTTTAATATTGCCATAGTTGCAATATTCCAAATTCCCTTTGGTTTAGAAAAGCCTTGAAATGAAAGAAATCCTACAAATAAAAAACACAACCCAAATCTGGCACAGTTAAGTCTTTCATCCACAGAAGCCGCTTGTGTTTGCTTGTAAGGAATAGCTTGGAATAGTTAAGTTGTCTGGGCTGGAACTGATTGATTTCCTTTTAAGAAGATGGGAGAGTTTGGTGTTCATAATTTTTGTGCAAGTCAATGTGAATATTCCCTCTTTCTTTCTAGTAAATTATGCAGACTTTTTCTTAACACAATTTTTAGGAAAATGAGAGGCCAGGGAAAGCATCTTGCCTTCAGGCTGTGTGCGCTTCATTCTTCTCATGGTAATTTTAAAAGTAAAGAGGGTACACACACTTTGTTGTACTCTCAGGAAATTATGTGTTTTGAAGATTTTCCAAACATGTGATGCAATTTCTCCATTAAAGAATGATTGTGACCTTCATGCTGAGGCAAATGTTAGTGTGTCTGATATAATGCAGTTTTATATCCAGGTCATCATAAGAAATGGAGTGAAGACAGATGCAATTTTGGAATGAATTTTAATTAACAACACGAAATAACCAATCCATGATAGATAAGCTCCGTGGTAACTTAAGAAAATCTAGACTTTTTTTTTCCCCCCCTCCAGTGCTCAGCACCTTGAAATCTCATTGTTGATATACTGTTCAGAAATTATCTTCCAGAAAATGTGTTCTTTCTTTAAAAATGTTCTTTGCTGAATACAGAGCTGGTAAAATAAGAGAGATGGCCAAGACTGACTTGAGGCTACGGTAAAACTCCCTGCCATGTTTTGCTAATCCTAATGCACAGGCACCTTCTCAAGTACTCCTCTGTTCTGTCAGATTGATTGCACGGTGTAGCAATGTGCATTGGTGTCACCATCACATTCATGCTGATGTTGCCATCACTCACATTGCCAAAGCTCATGGAGGCACTGTGAATACCAGGTCCTTACCCTGGCACTGCTTCAGCAGAACTGTTTAATTATTACAGTGTTGGCTGGATGCAGAGTTCCCTGTCACTGTCATTTTTGCCTCTTCACAGAGCAGGTTTTTATCCCAGAGGCTCCATATTTAATGCTAGATGCACCTGAGAGTCCCTGCTTGGTCATTGCAAGACCCAGTTCTGGCAAAAGAAAAACCAGGGACATGTGTTTGCTCTGGAAAGTTGTGTTGCTGTTGTCACACTGTCCAGCTTGCTTTGAGTGATGATGCCAAGTCTTGTAAAAAACATAGCTTGCAGTCATTAAAAGTGAATTTCTAGCACTTATATTAGATACTGATTGAAAAAAATGGAGCAAGAGGTCTTATTCTTATCTTCCTTACCATGCCTCAGCCCTTTTCTGAGGACTACAGCTGTGGCTTTGGGCTTTCATAAACAGTTGGAAATTCTTGAGTAAAATCTGAACCTGGACCAGAAACCAAACAGCTCCAAACATGCTGTTTGCCAGATCTTTAACACACCTCTATAGCTGCATTTGAGCACAGGCTTCATATTTGCGTATGATTTGCAAATCTCTGAAAAGAGCTTTCAGAGAGACACCTGTGGGCAGGTGTATGTGGGGTTACCCAGTCATGCTTAGTTCCTTAGCAAATTTGTTAGAAATAGAGCATGGTAAATAACTTATCATGCTGGATTTTTGTTTTGATTTGGATTTTATATTATATTTTGGTAGACAAAATGTGAACTCAAAGCAAGAGAATCAAGATTACTAAAGGAACTCAACTAAAAAATGCCATCTATCAAAGATAATGATACAAGAATTATATGAGTGTACAGGCATATTTGAATCAATTTGGGCTTGCCAAAAAGCAGATATCAAAACTACAGGATGACAAAAACAATTAGGTTGGAAAAGACCTCTGAGATCATCGAGTCCAACCTGTGACCAAACACCACCATGTCAACTAGACAATGGCACTGAGTGCCGTGTCCAGTCTTTCCTTAAGCACCCTCAGGGACAGTGACTCCACCACCTCCTTGGCCAGCACATTCCAATGTTTAATCACCCTTTCTGTAAAGAAATTCCTCCTAATGTCCAACTTGAACCTCTTGAGAGGTTCAGGTTGAGACTGTGTGCTCCTGTCCTATTGGTGGTTGCCTGGGAGAAGAGACTCACGCCCACCTGGCTATAACCTGCTCAGGTAGTTGTAGAGAGTGATAGAGAGCTCTCTCCTGAGCCTCTTGCTCTCCGAGCTAAACAACCCCTGCTTCCTCAGCTGCTCCTCATGGGACTTACTCTCTGGATCCTTCACCAGCTCTGTTGCCCTTCTCTGGACACTCTGCAGCCCCTCAATGTCTTTCTAGTCATGAGGGGCCCAAAACCGAACACAGGACTCAAAGTGTGGCCTCATCAGTGCCAAGTACAGGGGGACAATCTCTGCCCTGGTTCTGCTGGACACACCACTGCTGATACAAGCCAGAATACCACTGGCCTTCTTAGCCACCTGGGCACACTGCTGGCTCATGTTCAACTGCTTTTCATTATTCTAAGAATAAGTGCTGGAATGAATAGTGAGTATATGATTTGAGCTTCCTCAGCTGGATTATTTTTATTTTAACAGTTTTATCTATGTGGAAGCATTCCTAGTATATATGTGCTGGATCATACATATGTTTGGTCATTTTTGGCCATTGCAGCAGGCAGGATTCTGAAATGTAAATGTAAATTTGATAGGAGCTCCAAGAAGGGCAGGGCTTGATTCGTCCTAACTTCAGGAGAAGTCTGGTGCTTTTATGCAGGACTTGATTTCTGGGTTCAGTTCAAGGCCACATAAAACTGATTGTGTTTTCCCTGCATCAAAACTCTGCCATTTTTTAAAGTGCATTGAAAATTGTTATATGGAAGCAGCCTTCTGAAAACTAGTTGGTGACAGGATGAAGACTTGATAATTCCTTTCTAGTCCTTTTGCCTCTTCAGGCTTAGAATTTGAGGTATAGGCAGAAATAAATCCACATATATGCACTTAGCACACAATCATGCTTATTCAAAGGTACATATAAATGCAAAAAAAACCCCAAACCAGCAAGCCCCAAATAGTTTTCCAAGAGTTTGCTTATTTATTATATTCTGACCTGGAGATGCAACTTGAATTGGAGTTGTGAGGCAGGGATGACACAAGCAAGCTAGATTTCATCAGAGATCCGAGCAGTTACAAGTGCTGCCCAGCACTGCATGTTGGTGAGGTGAAACACTGAATTTCAATGCAGCCCAGAGAGTGTAAGTAGAAGAGGAAATGATTTCCATGGTAATTCTCTGCAGTTCCCCTCAGCCTGTGTCAGTAACCTAGGAGCACGTAATGGTCATTTGGTAGTTCATCCAACAGTCTATAATTCCACAGAACTGCTAGTCTTAAAACTTGCTTTCAGTTCTCAGTCTGAAGAAACACAGATTTCAGTCCAGGGCACAGAATCCATGTTGTATCTTAGGTCTTGTATCTCATTGCAGACCACAGCGAGAAGTGTCTGCGTTAACAAAATTAATTAGGTTTCACTGAGGCTTTGAGAGAAATTTTAAGGGGTGCGCTTGCTAAACACTGAATGGAAAAAGAGGATTTCTCTGTCTTCACACTACTTAAAGGCTATCACTATGTTTACACTGTTCAGTGCTTTCAAAATCCTAAAATCTCTTCTGGGTTCAGCTGTACACTGCTCAGTTGTAAGTGGTGTGCAGTGTTAATATTTTACAGGACTACATTAGTGCTATAGAGCTTCTGTGAAGAGCATGGCAGAACATGTCCTTTATGGGATATGTGAGGAAGACACAGGGTAAAAAAGATAAAGAAGAGCACTGTCAAGTGACCCTTCAGCCGCACTGTGCAAGAACAAGGCTCTCATAGCTCCTGTTTAGTTGGTGCTCGCGGGAAAAAAATACAAAACAAAAGCAGTGGTGCCTGTAGCATTACATTCATATTAAGAATAGAGCCCCCAAACAGTTCCTTAGTCTGTCCTGCTGTTAGTGGATGAATCACTTTTATCTTGTGAATGAGGCAGGCCTTGGGAGGCTCTTCATCCTGTGATAGCCTTCCACGTGAAAAGGCAAGGAAACCCACAAATGCTGTCCCAGCCAAATTCTTTTCTTTCTCAGCCAGTTGAAGGCGTTTCACCAGCAAACAGGTTTTGCTGCTTTCCTCTGGCTTGTGATGACAGCTGCAGCTGAAGGCGTGCCACACTTGGCAAGGAAAGCATCTATCCTGAAGACTAACTTAGAAGGAGCTGCAGCCTTGTGGAATGAATGTGACAGACAACCATGACATTTTTCTGAATGGGGAACAGCATTAATTGCCCAGAAACACGTGTATTATTTTTTCTTCCTACTACTCCCTGCACGCCTCTCTCAGGAAATCATTCTTGGTGCTTATTGTTGATAGAATCATAATTATGGTTCATTGTGGGGAAAACTCTGTCCTGCTTGTTAAGCAGCAGAACTCCTAATGACTTTGCAAAGCCCTAGATATAACCACAGAAGCTCTGAAATACACACAGAAATACAGTCACTTGCTACATTTAAGTGACTGAACTTATGTAAAATGTGGGATGAGCCTAGAACTGTGGAGGTGGAAAATTAGCATGAAGGTTTTGTTTTGTTCCTACCATGCATTCCTATTTATTTCTCAAAAAATACAGAGATAAAAACATAGACAAATAGAACAGGCTTAAATAGTTTGGAAATAGTGATTTTGTTGAGGTGAAAAGTTGTTTTTCCCTTAAAGACACGAGCAGGTGACTGTACAAAAGCGATAAGGAACAGTGATAAATAAGCATAGCAAGAGGAATTACTCACTAGTTTAAGGATACGTGACATTGCCAAACTACCTCACAGGCTTGCAGAACTCGCCAGAATTTGTGAGCCTTTCCTCTGTAATGCACACCCTTTTGTTTTCTAGAGAGACACTCAATTAAAAACATGTTTTCCTAACTGAAAGGAGCCACGTGCAGTTTGTATCAGAGGTGGAAGTCAACTCCTTTCCCCCGCGTAAACTGGAAGATCAAGGTGAAGCACACCTTGCCTATAATGTGTCGTTATTTTCTACATGCATACTTTCTCTTTATCTCTGCTTCTTCTTGCTTCATAGTCTTTCAAGCAAAAAGTAAATTCAGTAATATTTGGGTTGACATAAAAGTTTTGTACTCTTGAAGTCTACAGCTATAGAAAATGCACTGACCTATTCCCAGTCCTTCCATTTTGCTGGCCTGTTCTGATTGAGTAGTTGTCCATCCTACTTCTTTGACAAGTTGATGACATCCTTAGCAATATCAGTGGAGAAATTGAAACACTGGGGCAAAGAGGCTGAGTTTTAAGTCCACTGTTAGTAGGATTTCCATTATAGGAGATAGCAGAGAAGGTGATAGCAGTGGCATGATTTGGGGTGCTCTGATGCATAGCTGGGGCCCTCAACATTTGTGGACCTCTATCTGGGTGAGACTGCAGCTCCTGCTGAGTTTACTTCAGCATCTTACTTTGTGAAAGAGAAATACTACAGGTGATCCTACACTGATGGCTGGCGGGGCTTGTGGGAATGCAGCAGAACCTTGTGGGGACCTCAGTACTACTCTGCCTTCTCTGGTGAATTGAGACTTGGATTTGTGCTCTTGTTGACCTCAGTCATTTATCAGTGCTAAGCATTTGGCTTAAGAAATGCTAGTACCAAGAGAAGGCCTAATATTGTCCATTAGCTAAAACGGTGAGTGAGATAGATACTTACACCATGGTGGCTAAACTTCTAATACACAGTGCTCTCAATCTGTTAGCTCTCAATTGTGTTTTCTTACTTTTAAATAGGAAAAGATAGGTCTTTCAAAAAATAAAACAGTGCTTCCCCTTCAAATGGTGATGAAGTAACAGCCTGGTAAGTTTGGACAGGGTGGAGGCTGAAAACAGAGAGGATTTAAAATATTCTGAGCTTCTTTTGCTAGGATGAGAAAGCAGAGTCCAAAAGCTTTCTATGTTTTTTTGAATGTAGAAGTTGATAAAACATTGCTTCTCCATAAAAACTCTTCAAATAAAGTCAGGTTTCAGCTGTTGCAAGAATGGTTTGGAATCCATGCTTTTAAATTGAGTAAATGCAGGGGGCTTTACACCTGTCTTTTAAAGTTTTAGGATTCAGGTTTTAGAATTTTTAATTCTAAATTCTAAAATTTTAATCAGCTGTGTGATTAGAAAGATTAGAAAGATTATTTTTTATTATTAGCAAAAGTAATGTTTGCATGTAGTCTTACTTGAGAATCTTGGACTTCTAGAAAATTCTCAAAAGTCTTGGCATCGTATCCAAGAGCTTTGTTAATGTAGTCCTGGCAATACTGTTCCCTTGAAAAAAATCAGCATGGAAGTGCTAAGAATCAGTGATAGTAATAGAATTTCAAACATACACATGTGTGATGCAAGCTAGTCTGAATCAACTTATCTAATATTATCCTGGGAAGGAAATCCTTTCCTAACTACCCAAGTCTGTGAGAGGACAGGATCCCAGTAAGATTTCTTTCCTTCTTTACAACAAAATGCTGCCATCACCAGCCTGGAGCTGTAGGTCCACCAAATGCACACTCCAATGTACAAGGCCCTGCTGGAGTACACCCACTTCCCACTGTACACTTCTGCATCATCCCTTTTTTTTCCGTTTAGCTACTTCATCCTGCATCTTACTTCACTGCCTCCTCACCTCTGCTGCCTCCTTTCTGAGGGAGCCACATCACAGATTTCCCTGTTTGCTCTGAGGAATCTCCCATGAGGTCCTAGTCAGAACTCCACTCTATCACTCTCATGTGCAGGGAGCCAAAGCAGAAAAGGCAGTTGAGGTAGCCAGGTCTTTGCTCCCCAAAGGTATTTGTTCATTCTCTTCATGGGATAAAGGAAAGGGTTTATATTGGTGAGCTACCAACTGGTGTTGCTCTGGGATTTGCCTGGTGTCAGTGCATCTTCTCTGCATCCTCGCAAAGTGCCTGTTGCTACTGCTGTGGGTAAAATCAGGAAGCATTTTGTCTGCATCAAGCGCTGGCTAAGCCAAGTCCCATCCTAGAACACAGACGAGGGCTACTTGTTAGGGGTTGCTGCTCTTCATTGCCCTTTGGTCCCCAAGTAGATCTACTGTGGCAAAACCCTGGTTCTGGTTACCAAATATATTCTCTTTCCCAGATCAAATGGTGTTCACCTTAATGCATTCACAGATCTCAAGGAATGGACTTGCAACGCTTTGTCACATGGCACGTATTCTGTACACATTAGTCATTATAGTGAAATGTTGTAAATGAGATTGTAAAAGCTAAAAAAGCCTTAAAATTGGGCACTTACTTTAGGGTCCAGATAACTGCAGTGACTTTCCAGTGCCTAGACTTGCTTCACTCTGAATTAGATATTTATAGGCTCTGAACTGCAGGAAAGTGCAATGGGAGGCTCCTGTAATGCAGTTAAAATACCAGTGCTATTCACATTGAAGATATAGCATGTTTTTGCTAGTTACTGTATGATTTCAGAGTTATCATGTTACCAGGTTATTAAGCATGAGTCATCTTATCAGATCTTGCCAGTCTGAATGAAGGACTTACATAATCTCTGAAATGTGATTTAGCAAACAAGAGCAGACTGTCAGCCAGCATCATGCTGTCTGACTGAGCAGACAAGTTCCTTCTTCGGGAAACCAGGTAGATAATGATGCATTTGCTGTACTTTTTACAGCATGAGTCCCTCTCTGCCAAAGTGCCGTTGGCATCTTCTGCTGCGGTTGGCAAACTGAAGACACGGTGCTTCTGAATAACTGTTGTCTTTGGATTTTCAGCCCTGCACAATCTTGACCGTGGCAGTCAACCTTATCTCGTTTCCCTGAGGGGGAAATGGTTCTTCAGATGAACTGGGCTTTCTGTCTTCCCAAGATACATCTCTGATTGTGCACCAGTTGAGCAGCTCCATGGTATCCCATAGGTTTACACTGAAGCAGCTTCGGACTATATCACTGACTATAGCTTTCCCCTATTCACTTTCCAGGTTGTCTTCTTTGCCTTGGTGTTCCTCTTCCAGTCTTTTGATGTTTCTTCTGTGGCAGGGTGCACTGGAAGTACATATCTTTGAATATGTCTCTCAGAAGGTATGTGGATGTCTTGGGGGTTTTGACCTCTGTCAAGACTTGACAGCGAATCTTTAAAAGATTTAAAAAGAAGTTTCAGATATTTAAAAGTTGTACGTTTGCAAAGAGGATCCTTCTCCAGTGCCTAAAAGGCTTACAAGTTGGGGACCTTCTGCATTCATTGTACTGCACAGAGGCACTGGTCATGCAAGGAGCTTAATGTTGCAGGTGATGCTGTGAGATCTGTACCATTCCTGTGGTTTCATGTGGACTGTAATAGAAGCTGAAATTTGAGTTATTGCAGCAGTTGTTCTCTGTGCATGCACTCTGGCTTGAAAAAACTAGCTTAAATTTTACAGAATTTTATCTCCATTTCCTAATTATTTGCTTCTTTCTGTTCATCCATTCCCTCCATATCAGGCCTGATTTCAAAGATATTGGAAAAATACCTAGAAGTTTTTGAAGTATCCAGAAATTCCCATCCTGGCTCTGTTCTTGACCCCACCAAAGATTCAGGGCCTGGGTAGGGTGTAAAGACCTGTGAGGAGCCTTGTGGAGAATACTGTAGGCACTACTTGTCCATTTTGTTTCCAGTTTTGGTTTTCACAGGCCAACCTTTGCCTGGTGAATGGGAATGAGTGGGCAAGGATGTGCAGCCTGCAAAACCACTGAAACATAGCCTCCTCCCTTGGCACAGAGCAAACCGGCTACCTGCTGCTAATTGGCAAATGATGTTGAAGAGCAACTATGCAGACAGGTAGTAATTTGTGTTGATTTTAGGGAAAGCATTCTCCAGGGGCACTTACCCCTTATGTTAGCTTTCTGAGCCATGATATAGTTCATTTTGCATCTAAAAATGCTTATATAGAAGAGGACAGGGAACAAAATGAGGTGTAACATTGTCATGAATGCTGCATTTCAGCTGGAAAAAATGTAAAGGGCTTTTCTGCTTATATGAGAATAGAATTGAAATGAAAACAACAGGAACTCCAAGACTTGCAGGTCCTCTTCACAAAGCACAGGAGAAAATTAGGAAGAGCCTCCAAACAGATGTGCATAAATGAGTGGAAGTTCACAGATACTTTATCCGTCTGAGGTCACTGAGATGACTTCTCTGGCATTAGGTGTACAAAAAGAGAGATGCTCAGACTTTGCTGTCATCCTATACTTGCCATAAAAATGGCAAATGTTTTTCTTGAACTGAATCATGATTTAGATCTTGGAAAATAAACAGTATGATAAAAAAGAAAAATGTTAATTCTCAAAGCTTAAGGAAGATTATGGCTTAAATCTTTCAGGTCCTTTGAGTTTTTCTTAAAACTTTGAACATCTGATGATTATCAGTATAGCACAGTGAATGGTGACCTTGTTTGATTCTTCCTTATATTGAAAACTCAAATTCAGGCCTTCACTTTGATGCCTCTCAAATTCAGTTGAAAAGAAGATATTTGATTCATTTGAGAAATGTTCAAAAATTACATAAAATGTCATAGTTTCTTCAGATCTGGTGTGAGTATTTGAGTTGGTGCTTGATTTCCACTCTGGTGTTCAAGATTGGTTGTATGTTTTAAAATTTTGTTTAATTTTCATTTCCTAGGTATGAAGACACAGTCAGCATTTTTTGGGCTGAATTTATACTTTGTCAGAGATTTAAGCTTCAAATCATATTGCCACTGTTACTGAACTGGCTTATTTGAAAAGGAGTTTTATCTTTAGTTGTATATTGCAAGGATGTTTATCCTTTGAGTTTAAAGGTAGGTTTTTTGCGGGCAGAATGAGGAATGTGGCTGCTTAAAAGCAGGTGAGGTTTTGAGAAACGTTTTAAAGGGCATGAGAATGAGAGTGAAATGGGTTTAGCTAAGCTTACAAATGTTTCATTTGCTTGTGCAAATGTGGTTGTGCTTTGGGAGTGCTGAAGAGCAGGATTTTGCTCTCTGTTTGCAGGCGAGCAGCAAGCATGAGCTTGGCAACATGCAACCGTGAGTGCCAGGACCGTGTGATCTGAGCCACGTCTTCAGCTGACTTCCCAGCAGCGAGGTGTTTTTGATCCTGTGCCATGGAGGACTGCCTTCACACCTCCTCTGAAAACCTCTCCAAGCTGGTGAGCTGGGCCCACAGCCATGGAACCATCTGCAGCCTCATCCCCAACCTCAAGCACCTGCTTTCCGAGGGGGCCCATGGCAACCTGACGGCCATGTGGGGATGCAGTGCTGGCCATGCCTACCACTGGCCCCTGGCTGCCACTTGCCGGGCCGGCTCCCAGGAGCGTGTCTGCTTCCAGGACAGCCGCAGCTTCAACTCGGACAGTCCTAGCATGCTGGGTGTGCCATCAGAGGCGCAGGCCAGCCCCCTGGAGCGCTACCCAGGTCGGCCGGGGAAGACCAAGCTGGATTGCACCCGCACTCGTGACTCCTGCGACTTCTCCTATTGCAGCGAGCCGTCGGAGCTGGGTGAGCCGGTGGAGGAGTACGAGGATGAGGCCACTCTGTTCGACATGGTCTGTGAGTCCTCTGTCACTGACGAGGACAGCGACTTTGAGCCGCACCCCCACCGTGCCCCCGCTGGTCCCCGCAAGCGTCCGGCTGCCGGGCTGCCCACAGCCCCCCAAGCGCAGCCTGCTGATGAGGGTGGCAGCGATGTGATGCTCAAGAAGATCAAGCAGGAGCTCCCTGAGGACTACTATATAGTGGCCAATGCTGAGCTGACTGCCGGCGCCGACGGGCCAGCCCTGGCCCTGACGCAGATGTCCAAGCCCAAGCCGCAGCCCCAGGCTGGCCCCTCCTGCCTGGTACCCACCAGGGCTGTGCCCCAGCCTGTCACCGTCCCCGACCCCGACCCCCAGCGCCTCTGCTCCTCCCCACCGGGCCTGCCCCGCATGGCCACACAGCGGCTGCCCCGGGGACCCCTGGCCTCCCCAGCACGGGGGGCAGGCAGTGGCCCTGTGGCTGCCCTGCAAGTGCCAGCCACCAGTTCCAATGCCACCACCACCACCGGGAAACCCATCAGCATCCCCCTCTCGGCACTGCAGCTGCCTGGTCAAGAGGAGCCACCGGCCGCTGAGGAGACTCTCCCATCTGTCCCACAGCTGACCCCAGCTGGCGAGGTGGCCGGCTCGCCCTCGGTGAGTGCTGAGCCTGAGGTCAGCTCCAGCCAGCAGCAGTCCCATGCCGTGCCCACCACCACTCCGGAGGCAGTGGCGCAGCTGATGCCAGGTAGGACACTGGGCGGGAGGTGAGGGGCGGTAGCATTTTAGGGGTGGTCACCAGGCATGGCTCAGTGACGAGGCAGCCTGGGAGGATGGGCTGGATTCCATCAGGGTCCTGCTGGCACATAACTCAGTAGGCAGAGAACCCACATACGTTTGGAAGAGGGTTTGGAAGACCTCAACTGAGCAAAAGCCAGGTGCACTACCCCATGAGAAAGTGTATTGCAGCCACAGGAAGAATGCTTTTTTAGGTCAATTTTGGTTACAGTTGTTTCACGGGAGAGAGCATGCAGCCACCTTGCATGGGTCAGGGAGGACATGAAACCAAGCCATGAACTCTTTTGGTGAACTAGAAAGAAATGGTCTCAACCAGTGTAGCCTGGAGGTAGGGGGTCAGGGGTTGCCTTGACCCTGTCAGAAGAGTGATGTTGGACATGGAGAGGCAAAGAAGAGTACAAGGAGAGTACCAGGAGAGAGGTTTGCACTTCTGTAAATCATTAAACTATTTCCCTTGCCTGTAAATCAGAGCAGTCAGCAGAGATGAGAAGTATAACTAAAGGCTTAGCCATGAAATTGGTAACACTATAATCCTTAATAAAATTATTTTTTTCCCTTTTCTTGTTGAGAGTACTTGTGCCCCATGTCCATAATTTCAGTAAGCACTAAAAACAATGACTTTAACAGACTGGATGATACTTCAACCTGCACATCCTGAAATCTGATTGAATGCCAGTAAAGCTATTAATTGGCAAGAGCCTGCAGATCTTGTTGCCAGATAAAATAACAAAGTTAAATACCAAGTTTTACGAAATAAAACCCCTAAGCATTAGAAATTAGAAAGGATGATAATTGTCTTAGTTACACCAAAACATATTCTTCTTTTGGACCCATTTCTGCATGGCTGCATCTTTGAGAAGTTATTTTGCAGCAGTCCTGTCATATAGCATCCCTTGTGGAAATTCCCTTACTAAACTCCATATGGTTTAGAACTGACTCTGCTCAGCTAAATTTGAGAGAGGTGGGATGCCTGATGCCACTCAATCCAAATAGTGTGGTAAATCTATTTATTCTGCCTTCCTCAGTTTATAGTCTATCACTACTATATATACTAGAGCTGGTATTTACCAATGTGCCCTTGCAATTTGCTCAGTCTCAAACTTGCAATCTGGGACAACAGAATACAAACATGGGGAGAATTTTTTTGTGTTAGGTGTGTGTTATCTGGGAGCGTGATTTACTTTTAACAGAACCTTTAAAAAATCTAAAGTGTTTTTGCCATGTCCTCAGAAGCCAAAGAAGATCAGCAATTGTTACTGCTTAGGATTAAACCTTACAGGAATGCATGCAGCACCACATTTTTACTTCTGTATGGTTTCAAGACCAGAGCTAGTCCATGTCTAAAGTCTCACTTTGAGGACAAAGTAGGATTGCTCCTGGATTGCACCTACTGCATAAATCAACCCTCAAAACCTTCTAGTGCGTTTTGCATGGACAATGATGTGGTTCTCAGGGTGCTGTCCAAATTCCAGTTCAATCAGTTATGTTCTTCATAGTTAAATTTCTTGTGCTCTTCCAGAAATTTTATAGAGTTCCTTTTCTGGTGTAGTGTTGTTATCATATGCTGTTACTCTACTCAGCAGTAGTGGCATTTTAATGAGGGTAAAATGACTGGCATATGACTAAACTTGATACGTGAGTGAAGTCTCCCATTTCCATAGAGCTTGCTCCTTTGGGAAAGAAGGGCTGGCATTAATAAATCTTTAAGTTGCAGAAAAGTGAGCGATGTTGGCGAGTGAATTTATTACAGATGCATATTTCTGCACAGCAGATTCTTGATAAAACATGGAAGTTTGATTAAAGATTAGATTAGGGTGATTGCTCATGTACAATGGTTTCATTAGGTTGTCTCCTAAAAAAGAGCAGTGTACTGGAAGTGGGTCATGATACATAAAATTCGAGCTATACTGAACTACGAGAAGACATTTATCTATCCTGTGTGAAAATTTTCTGTCAGCCAGATATAAGGATGAGTGTAATTCTTATGTAAAAAAAGGCAGGAACTAATTACATCGAAGAGCCTAGAGCCTGTGAATTTTCAGGTCTTTCATTACCACTTTATTAGCAAAGCATTCAAGAATATATGTAGGTACTGTATTCCTTTTCTTGTTCTGGAAAAACTGAGAGGATCTGCATCAGTTAGGAGAGAAATTCTTTGCAATAGTGAAGAGCAGGAAATTTCTGCAATTTCTAGTTCCCAAACAGCCTCTTTTGTCCTTTGCTTTTGCTAATACTTGATCACTTGTTTGTGTCCAAGAACCAGCAAAGCAAGGTAGATCACATCAGTAGAGATGGAAGGTGAGTAAGAAACATCATGCCTTAGGTTGCAGTACGTGCAGCTTAGAGAAATTAGTGACACTTTGATGGCTAAAACCAGGAATGGAAAAGATTTGATATTATTGCAGGAGGATGGAGGAAGACTATGGCTCAGAGAATGACAGAGCTTGTTTTGTATGAAGGCAAGTTTTGATTCTCAGAGAGGTAGGACTTACTTCGTAAACACAATTGCTGAAGAACTGAGGAAGAATACACACTTTCCACCTGAAAACTGAGGGTGAAGATGTGCTTTGTGTTAACAAGACAGTGCAGCAAGATATCTCTGGTCCAACATTAGTCCAGCACTATAAATTGAGGAGCAAAGAGCTCCATGAAAAAAAAAAAAATCAAATCTATATGTACAAACTGTGCAGTACACAGAGCAGTGAGATGTGAAGTAAAAAAATCATCTAAATGAATTGGCTAGGGTTGTTGCTTTTGTCAAAGATGTGGCAAATTATATTCTATGGTACCATCATAGTGCCTCTCACTGTCCTGTCATCGTGGTTATCAAACAGTATCAGCATTTGAATGTGTGCCATGATGGATCCTGGTCTGTGGTGAGGGCACTACTTAGCTTTGCTGGCTCTGATGTCTCTGCTCCAATGTCCTCTCCATTCTTTTATTTTCTGGTGTGTCGGGATCCCAGATCAGTACCTGATAATTAGCTTAGCCTGATGACTTGGACAAAGATCTAGTTCTGTTCCTGTGCTCTTGTCACAAAAAGTGTGAGCAGGGTTTGCAGCCTTTCATGGTTGGCATCTAACATGGTTTGACTCTTGCTCTGCTCTCAGTGTGGACATCCCTGTTGGTTCCAGGTGTTCATATAAGTTTCTGTCTGAACATTACCATTATAAAATGCAGTGCATCAGACTGCAGTCTGATATTTGTGTAGAGCTCTTAGGTGAAATATTGTAAGTATTTTTCTGCACTTCCCTTTTGTACTTCGCATGGGGTTGCTGAAACAGAAAGGGACTTGATGGTTTAGATAAGTGTACTTTCTGAGAGTGACTTTCCACTTTGTATGAGGTTGGTACTTCAGTATGTAGGCCTAAGGAAGTAATCATTCCCCAGTACTTGCACTGGTGAGGCCACACCTGGAATTCCCTGTTCATTTTTGAGTCCCTCATTCCAAGAAAGACATAGAGGTGCTGAAGCAACAGAGGACAACAGACCTGGTGAATGGTTTGGAGCACATATCCTGTGAGGAGTGGCTAAGGGAGCTGGAGTTGTTTAGCCTGGGGAAAAAGAGGCTGAGGGGAGACTTTATCACCGTCTTCAACTACCTGAAAGGAGATTGTAGCCAGGTGGGGTTTGATCTCTTCTCCCAGCGAAACTACTGACAGTAACTGGATGTGTTCCTTTTGATTAAACTCAGGTTGACTGTCAGTGACACTGTGGTCTGATGTAGCTTTTCATTAACTAGGTCTTTGTGATGAAAACATCACTTGAAACCATAAAACAATTGATTAATAATATTTAATTCATTGCTTGCTGCAATTGCTTGCATTGCACTTCAGGGGGAAATGAAAGAAGAAAGCTGGCTGCCTGTTTTGTTCAGAGAAGGAAAAAATTTTCTCTGAACTATTCTACTTGAGGTCACAAAAAGCTCAATGTGCTATATTACTGAATTATTTCAAGCAGGAAGCCTGTACCCAAAGATCAAGCCTGTGAAAAATAAGAATATTCATCTCTTATCCTTGAATAGCTTGGTTCAATTTTCTGTTTACACTCATCTCTCTCTTGACTGGGTATTTGCCTAATCTCTGCTTTACCACAGTGGCTGGTCAAGGATAGCAGTATGAATGAGCCACAGAAGCACTGATGTTTTTGTATGGGAATAATTTCATTTTGTCCACAGCTTGGAGCACTCTTCTGATTGTGATGGGCTCTGTCCTTTAGTCACGTTGATGTGCCAAGTTATGGTTTGGTTGTTTTTTCTATCCTTGGCAAATGGAGCGCTGCCACTTGTTTGGGACTTGATTTCTCTCACTGACTATAAATCCAAGAAAGCAAATTAACAGACATGAAGACTATTCGTGGCATTACAGCACAGCATTCATGCCTGTATACTGATATGCATTTTGCTTTTTGCTCACAGATTTACATTTCATTTTTTCACTCTGTGTAAAGAAGTGGCTTTCTGCCTCTTTCCTCTCCTGTGATTTGACATAGACCTCAGAAAACATAGGCAAATAACTTGTCTTGTTTACCATTCACTCAGACAATTGTTAAATGCATCAGACTGTTTATTATGGTAGTGCATAATAAAATAGCCATATATACATATAACATATATATAACATACATCCACAACTTATCCTTTAAACTATACCCCATGCCACCTCTTACATTAATTCGTTTGTGTCAGATTTGGTTTGAACTCGTTCAGTAGCAGGGCAACTGATTGTTCATGTCCTCTATAGCAGAACATTTTTATGGAAATAACAGTACAATCCTGAAAGGAAAACTTTGACAGTGTAAATACAGAAGAGAACTAATAACAATATTCTTAGCAGCAGAGAGGTATTGTAATATGTGTATGCTCTTGGAGAAGCTAGAAAACATTTGAAATTCCTCATTTTATTTAAAGAGGCTTTATTCAGGTAGAGCTGCAAAATGTGGCTAAATATTTACTCAATGAAACTGTGATAAATTAGGTTTAAATGTATTCAAGGACAGAAACAAATCAGTTGTGCCATGAACAACAGTCCAGTTCTTGATGAATATGCTTTTCTTACAGGTTTGTCTCCTCTCTGTGTAGAACATCCAGCTGCTCTTGCACCTCTTGGGACTCCTTGTCCTGGCAAATGCTTGGACATACCATGGCTAATATGGAATAAAGTATGTGCACTTTGATCTGCCAGAGTGTGTGAGCAGCTGCCTAGCAGCGTATCTAACGCCTGAGGTCTGCAGTCTTTCTGCAAGCTGAGGTGTATTCCCAGCTTGTTGAGTCTCCCCTAGCCTTGTAAGACTTTTGCATCTTTGAACTTCCATCCCTTTCTAATGTGATGAGAGTTGTGTTTGCAAAGGTTAAAATAAAGTTCAAAGTCATAATTTTTTTTCTGGAGTGTGAGGAGGAGAGGACTCTCAGCACAGGCTCCAAACAGAAAAGCAGGCTAAAAGTCCACCTTAGAAGCTGCTTCACTTGAAATGTTAGACTTCATCCTCTTAGGAGAACTATGTAAAGATCTGGTCCTCAAAACTGCTTTCTGACCCTGTGAAGGCAAAGGAAATAGGTGTTTTAAAAGTGTGCATGGAAATCAGTTTAACACAAGGTTGTAAATTGTGACCTCTTGATAGAGTTTGTGCCCTTCCAGCTTGCTTCACTCTGACTGGAGATTATGCAGTGAAAGGAAAGGTCTGGCTGGGCAAAATCACCAACGGACAATTTCAGAAATAAGACTGTAAGCAGTAACAAGGCAGTTGGAGTACTTTGCTAAATTAAAGATGGGATGAGAGAAAATATACTGAAATGCAGTTCTTTGGATGTGTGTGCTGCCATCTGGTCCCAGAAGTAAATGGCACGAGCTGCCAACAGATGCTCTTACACCTGCAGTAGATAGTTCAGCCAGAACAGAGAAGGGTAGCTTTTGATTCACTACCAATGACACTTTAATAAAATAGAGAAAAAAATGTCTGCAGCCTCTAATAAGCAATATATCAACCAAGTGCTGTCAGCCTGTGTAGAAAGTTCACAGTATGATTTATTATGTTAATTAAAGTCATGTGGTCCTCATGCTCTTGAGTCTGAAACTGCTCACATTCTCAGCTTGATTTAAGAATACTCTTTGGCCAAGACTTTAAGTGCAGCTTATTATGATTAATGTAATAAAATATTTATTACATTCTCGTTTTCTTTGTTTCTCTGCTTGCTGCCCCAGTTAGACTGCCTCATTTGAAACACTGATATAAATTAGATTTCAGATGATGAGGATCCTCATCTGGTTTTAATCTCTCTCTTCAGTGTTATGTTTTTTTCACATCCTTTGTTCTTATTCTCTCTTCTCTCCCCCACGTCTTTATTTCCCTCCCGTATTTCCCAGCACTGCTTCTCAGCTGCTGTCTAAAGTGAATCAAAAGCCAGCAAACTTCATAGCCCTGGCTCATCTCTTTAAGGTCTCTTGCGTTGCTTTCTCAAATATGCTTATTAAAGGTATTTCTTACATGCAATGACATTAAAACTGGTGGTAGGCTGTAGCTGAGAACATGCTAAACATCTGGGGTGGCATGTTTTACATGTTCTACATTTACATTCTTCTTACAGAAGACTAAACTGTAAGGGGATGCATGCTTGGGCCCAGTTTCTCTTTCTTCTTCCACAGGGCTTGCAAAGAGGCACAAAATTCCACTGTGCCAAATTTTCCAAAATGCCCTGTAAATTTATACCTGTTATTTTGTGCAAACCAGTGCTCTAGTTAAATTGTTGGCCGAGCAATCAGTGCTTCTGAGATCTGTGTACTCATCTGAAAATCTGACTCTCTCTGTATGCGTAAAGGTGGACATCTTTCTGAAAATTTAAGCACTTAGCTTGGTTACGTAAGACACGGTTTATTGCCATGAAAATCTGTATAATTTTTAAATGATAAGCTTAATTCAACAAAGGAGGTGTGTCTCAGATCTTTACAGGTTTTTTCTCTCATTTTTGTTTTTTCTTCTTGTTAATTTCTCTTAGCAGCTTGTGAATCGAGTCATTGTATACATATGAATGTTGTTCAGTTGTACCCCTCTTCCACCTTTGAAACATATAATGACTTGGTCCAGTTGATTTCTATACTTCTACATAAGCATATACTTAAATACAGGGACCCCAGTCCAGAATGAACTTTAAATATGCTTTTTTGGGTTGGAAACTCACTTGGAAGAAAAACTGATACCTTGCTGAGGATGTGTATGCAACACTTTCTGGATTGCTGCCAAGCCAAGTCCTTTTTATAAAACAAGTGCATCACTTCTGCTGTGCATCATCCGGCTTCCAGTTCTCAGGGTAGGTTAGGCAATCACAATCATACCTTTTAATTCCTTCTGCCACAGAGCATGAAAGTAACCAACATACTTTAAAAGGGCAACGTTTCTCTATGTTGCTAAAAAGTCCTGGGTAAAAAAATAATTTTATTTTCGAGAGTTAAATATTTAACCTGAAGAAAGTAATTGGCAAAAAATGTCTCTTTTCTTTAGCCTTAAAATGAAACCAGTACTTTGAGTTTTCTAGTGGTGTTAGCCATTAATTGTATGGAAACTATTAGAATATTATATGGCTGAATACAAAGGTGCATGCTCCAAGTAAAGCTGACATTAGCTTCACATTCTGGGTAACGTTTTGCCACTTATCAACTCCAGCAGCATTCCAATTTCACGAAACTATCTGATTTATTAAACCTGAACTCTAAAAAAATAGCAATTGTGTCTTAGAAGTGAGCATTGTTGAAGAAAGTTTACTAAGTTTGAAACACATGGGTTTTCACATTTTTTTAAAGTTTTCTAATGTTTTTGGGTTTGCAGTGTTGAAAACTGTAAGCACAATGTTTATATCCTCCACCTCCATGAAGAGTTGAGTCCCTGAATGTCTATTATATAAAGATCCAAATAATTTGTTTTTATAACCCTCCTTTAAAGGTAGTAGCTATGGACATAAGAGAGGGATGAAGCAGGGCAGGTAGACCTGAAGGTGGTTGCAGGCTTGGTTGTAATCCAGGTGGCTGACCTGGAACAGGGCAGCTAAAATGGCAGACTCCAGTCCAGCTGTGAGCTGAGTATATTTTGCCTGTATATCCCCTAAGTACCAGATATATGGGTTTCTTCTGTAGTCCTGCAAAGTATCTTTTGTTTCTGCTGTTCTCCGTGGTGTGCCCCAGGAAGCAGCTGCAGTGTCCTACTGTGCAATGCTGCAGTGTTGGGCAAGCCTGGGAGCGCTGGAGTTGCTGTGTTTGTTCCTGACAAGTGGAGGTGGAATCTGGGTAAATATCCCATGGTTAGGGTACAGAGGAAATACATCTCCTCTTGCATTGCAGCAATTTATGGTAGGGCATCTCAGAGCAGCTTCAAAAGGAGATAGGAAATTGCATGGCCTCATACCCCAGAGATGCTACTGTAGGAGTTCAGTGGAAGGAGTCAAATGAAAGGTAAAGATGGCATCCAGCACTTCTTTTTTCCACTGTTCCTGATGAAACCAAAACCAGACAACTAGACGAAGTGGAAGTCATACTTTGAACAAATGAAAAGTTTTTTTTTATTTAGAAAATGCATTTTTAGAATCTTTGTTCTGCAATGGCTCATGTACAGTCAGGTGGAGAAGGAAGGGAGCCTTGTAAAAATCAGTCCCAAGAACGCTGCTGTTTTGCACTGTTCATTAGTGATTTCCAGTATCCACTGCCTAAAAAAGGGTGATTCAGTCAGTCTGCATAGGACAAGATAAATTCTTATTTGCTTGTCAGAGCTACAAATTTTCTGACATCTGAGTATCATGCAGTAGTCCCTTTAATGTCGATGTGTATTTTACTGTTGGCTTCGCCAGCAGCCAAATTGCATCTCTCATATCTTTTCAAGCTGTTGTAGGGAGAAAGTAGTGAAAGTTAATGGAAATTGGAAACCAACTCCAGTGTCTGAGTGAGCATTCATTTGTCAGACCATTGTATACCTTGCAAAAAAATGTACAGGTGACTAAAGTTTGTTTTAGTGACTCGACTTCATAGAGACTGATGAATTAGTATTCCCATGCTCATTTGCTTGCAATCTCTGTCTTTTTTTCTCTGACAGATCTAAAGCTTTTTAATTTTAGAGTAATGAAACATTTTTCTGATAATTTTGTTGGAGGAGGTCAGCTGAATAGAAGTATAATTTTTTTGTCAAAATCCATAAGTGGATATTAATAAATAAATTTTTCTCATACTACAGATTTTACATGCTGGTGAAGGCCTTTTCTGAAAATGTTAAACTAGATAGAATTTGATTTAATATAGTGGAAACAGGGAAATTAACTGTTAAACAGAATTTAATAACTACATCAGAAAGGTAGGGCTGCAATTCAAGAAAAATGCAGAAATATTTTCTTCTACTTCAGTAGTCTGCATTTAACAAGGTTAGATCCTGTGATCCTTCAGAGCTTCAAAGCTGTTAGATGTCAAAAACTGATGAAAGTGTCCATCCCTTCACAGGGTTTTCCCCGCTCTTTTGACTCTGACTCACCAAGCTTAAGTTTAAATATTATTTTGGCACAGGAAGTGCTTAATTTGGCCTTAGGACTTCCTAGAGAATTGGTTATTGTTGGATTTGAAATAATAACATTAAAACATGCATATTTGTAACTTAAGCCTGTGATTACTGCTTGTGTGCAGGAGTTGCTCTAAGCAAGTTAGTCTGTACCAGACAGGTAAAGTGCCAGAAATGTCATTCTCCAAATGTTTAGCTCTTCTTGTCTCTCAGTCTCGTGGTGTTTCTGCAAATGCTTAGAGGCACTTCTTCTGGGGAGACCTTTTGCTCTTACCCTCACTGTCCTTTTTGGCAGTAAGGCAGGAGAATGGCCTTCACTGGGTTATTCCTGGTGATATGGTGTAAAACAGCTGTTGGCTTTCTAGGTCTTGCATGCAAGAAAGAGTACTGATACTCAAGGATGCCGTGGTATGACGGTGGCATTCAGCTGCTGTCTGACAGGGAAGCAGTAGCACACTGCTTCCAGGAGGGCACGTTTGTCAGAGGGTCACACAGCCTTTCCCCTCTGTGACTTGACCATACCTCCCTTGCACACCGGCATGACCTCTGCTCACTGCCATTGCAGGCTCAAGGGTCGTTTGCCTTCCGACAGCTTCTTGAAACAGGAGGTGACAGGAGAAAGGAAAGGCAGGAGCAGGCTGTGTTTTACTTGAACTGTTTTACTGGGCTGCATATGCCCGTGTCCCAGAGGCTGGCTATTGCTGCTTTTCAATAATTGCAGAACGGGGGC
This sequence comes from Pyrocephalus nanus, assembly GCA_038380795.1. Taxonomy (NCBI): domain Eukaryota; kingdom Metazoa; phylum Chordata; class Aves; order Passeriformes; family Tyrannidae; genus Pyrocephalus; species Pyrocephalus nanus. The sequence goes on along the minus strand of CM076263.1, from coordinate 60,105,849 downwards.
AACAACCAAACTGCCAAGTGCTGGGGAGTACTTAGCTCCAGCATGGAGATACATAGTGCTTTGTGTGTGATTATCTGGGCTTTTTCACTTGAATGAAAGCATATTGGTGGAGGCAGGCCTGCTGCAGAAGCATTTTCCTAGTGTGGACACAAATTTGGTAGAGAAGACTTTGGTTAGAGATGTGATTACCAAAAAAAACCCACCTTACTTTTAATGTACAATTGTGAGATCTCAGTGCTTTCCATCTGCAGAGTTTAAGATTGTTTGCAATAATAACTTAGATTTGTGACTCCTACTATTCTTACAAATCTTCTCTGAACATTGATAATCTGCATCTATCTGTCATGAAAGCAAATGCTTTTGTCCCACCATATGTAATTACAGATGCTGTGTCCTTTTCAGGAAATCCAAGCATGTGTATGTGTGCAAGCTGAACAAAACAACCCTGAGTTTGATAACTCTGCTGATAATATTAAGTCTTGGCTGTATTAAGATCAGATTATGAGAAGATCAGAAAACAGCTGTTTCTCTGTGGGAGAGACCATCTGATGGTTGTGAGCTATCCTGGGACACTTGGCTCCCACTAGGTTGTCTGTTTAATCTCTGCCAGGTCACTGTCTCTGACTGTCTACATTTAAATTGGAACATCTTAAGTACTCGGCACATTTTGAAATTCAAAGGTGGGAGTTTACCCTGGATCCCCCAGTAGGGTGGGTTATACTGACTTTTTCTGCTACATTCTGGTTTTCTTGGAAATGATACTCTGATGTGGGATCAGATACAAAACACAAAAGCTCCAACCAGGTTCTTTGTGCAGTGATGCAGCTGAGGGGGCAGGACCTCAGGAAATGCATCTCCAAGGCAATTTATTTTTTCATGTTTCTGCTGTAGTCTGTAAAACAGGTAACAGCACTACCAGCTCCAAAGGGTGCATTATGACAAGGAAAAAGAATTAAGGATAGCATGACTTGGTAGATCAATGATGACAATTAATTTTGCTTGGTTGGTTCTGACCACTTTACTATCTGAGAGTATTCCTCCAGCCTAGCAACAGACACCTGCAGAAGATTTATAAGAAAAGTGCAATTATATATCACTCCTCCCCATTCTCCTGTCCCCCTTCAATTTGTAGCTCAGGCCCTTCTGATACAGAGGTGTTCCCTTGCATTGAGGAGGGCTTTGTGACTTGTTTTCTGTGCTTTTACCCAGTCTTGGAACCCATGCACACTGAAGAGTTGATGATGCAGTTGATAGTGAGCAGTGGAGGTCCACAGGTTTATGTTTGCAGTAGTCAAGGAACTAATGTAAATCCCCTACAGCGTTTTCAGAAATTTCCACCAGGTCCACAAAACATAACATTAAAAAAAAAAATTGCAAAAACTTTTGGTCTCTATTCAGCAAGATGCAGCAAAGTGAGACAAAGCAAATATCTGGGAACTGTTACACTGGAAACTTCCTGCATTTGTTCTGTGCTGTGGTACATCACCAGTACTTGAGTGGTCTCACAGGAAGAGAATAATCCACTACTACCATTGCAACCTGGATTCAGAGTCAAAGTAGAGGTAGAACTCTCCTGATGTGGCTGCGTGAGAAGCTGACCCATTATTTTTTAACATTTCCCACCTGCCTTGAGGAGTAACACACACCACACCACACCACAGCACTGCAGGAATGCAATGCTTCTGGGGTACTGTTTCACTGATGTAACTTGGGGGGATCTTTAATTCAGCCTGGGTTTTATGCTGTTAGCTGCAGATAGGGCCATTTCCTTTGCAGATTAAGGAAAGATGCTGTAATATAAATGACTGACTGGGTGTCACTGCTGTGTTGTGACAGGCTATCCTCTTAAGAAGTAGTGATTGATGACATGTATAAAACTGAGCCATTATATGTGCTGTTTATATTGAAATAGTACTTAACGTGTGGGCTGTCAGTCAAAGCACTGATTACTTACACAGTTCTATAATAAGTGGTGGTGGGTGCAGTGAACAGCATACTAGAGTAAATGTTTGTTTTGGAGCTTTAAGAGGGTTGTCTCTTTGTTTCCAGCCTGCATCTAGCTGTACTAAAAGGACCTATTCTGTACAATGCCTAAAGCATGAGACTTCACTGCAAGATTCTAGGAGGTCTTTTTGATGCTGATATCAGTATTAAAACAAGTTTCTGAATCGGGCTGGTGGCCTTTCTTTTCCCCCTTTAGCCCAGTTCAAGCAAACCTTAGTGCTCTGTGGCAGCATTTTTTCGTGTCTGCAGAAGCCCCCAAAGGCCTCAGCTGCAGATGCCCACTTTTCTGTGCTTTGCAGAGATTTGAGGACCCCTCTCAGCAGGTTTCCCTGAGTGCTCTGGGTGTGGCAGATGCTTCACAGTGAAGACACGGGACCTGTTTCTGTTCTGCTGGGAAGTCCTGGGACAAGTCACTCTCCATGCCTCTCTCTGCAGATGTGGTATGGAGGTGATGCGATGAACTTTCTTGGGAATCAGTCTATAGATGGGGGGAGGAGAAGCCGTCCAGCATGCACCAATGCCTGTCCACCACATGAAACATTGCAGATGGGCTAGGGAAGGAGATAGGGCTATTTTCCTTTCCCTATTGCCTCCTCCTCTGTTAACAGGCTTGCAGGGAAGAGGAGTAGCAAGTGTCTGAGCCCTGGTGCAAAGCCATGGGTGTGCTACACGACCTGACATTAGGTTGGCCTGAATGCCAGAGAGGCAATGGGGACTGTACCTGGTCTCATACTACTCTGTGGTGTGTATCTTGGGTGGGAAACACCTGGTGAGTGTTACCATGACATTGTTAACAGGACACCAAAATGTTTGGGGTTTGCAACAAAACAGAAAAAAAAAAAAACCAACTTGTTTTTTTAAGTAGAATAACTGGATTTTTCCTTCTTTGCCTTTGTTGTTCATTTTCTAAAACCATTAAGGTTTATCACATTCAGAGTGACAGTTCCACCTGTGTGCTTGTAAGCTGCATCCTTGTGCAAACAGATAGTTTGCTTACGCCAAGAAAACATTCCTTAACAACACACATCATTTAAAAGCTTTTCCTTTTTATGCTTATGATCAGCCAGAAAATCAGCTGTCAGTAACAGCTATCATAGTGGTAGCATCTGAATATTGTGTTTTGATATGCCATTGATTATAAGGATTTTTGAGTATAGCCATAGAGAGCAGTGTCAAGTTGTTTCCAGAATTTGATTTTTCTCCAAAACAAAAAGAAATTGTCACATTGTAATTCCACTGTCAAAGTACAGTTTGATTACACAGAGAGACTATATAATTATGTGTTTGATCCATATCTTCGGATGTAAACATATTAATTACATTTTTTTATTCTTGTCCATTGTAAATTGCACATTGTTCTGTAGTAATTTAACCTGTCAACTCCTTTGTTAGGATGTGCTGCATTATTTTGTACTGTACGTTTCTGACTTTATTTATTTAGCCCTTTAAAAATGTGCCTGATTAAAGATAAAAATTGCTGTCATAAATACAATGCTTTAGTAATTTTTTGTAGAAAACAAAATGAAACCAGTACAACCTCTGGTTTCACAAGTGAAATAGTTCAGAATATGTTTATTACTGAGCCATGCACATGGCATTGGGATCCACAGAAAATCCTTCTACCTTGCACTTGTTTTAAAAAGCAGAGTGCCTGTAATCCCAGTGTTTTCCACAAATCTCCATGCACAAAACTGTGCCCCAGTGTCATGAGGATCTCACTTTAGTTTTATATCATACTCTAGTGCATAATTTGTGAACCTGAAGTTGGCTTTTCAGATATGTGACAGGTATGTAAAGATGTTTTCCAGTGCTCTTTGTGAAATTGATTTTAATTTTTTTTTTCTTTCTTTAAGGAGATTTATTTTGGGGAAAAGCATATTTACACACAGACTCACTGCTTCTGATTTCTTTTGTCTGTCCCATTCTTCTTCTTCCAGACCAGGATGAGAGAGCAGCAGAACTCAGCAGAGAGCAGAATGAGAAGACCATTCGCAGCACACAAACGGCTCTCCGCAATTTCCGAGAGTTCCTCATCTCCAAGTACCCCTCTGAGACCCGCGAGATCTACGTCATTCCCTGCAAAGAGCTTGATGCCTACCTTGCTTCCTTCTTTGTGGATGCCAGGCAAAAGGATGGGTCTGAATATGAGCCAAACAGTCTGGCCAACTATCAGTGTGGACTGGAGCGGTATCTGAAAGAGCACAGGTATGGATACAGTATCACGCGGGACAAAGAGTTCAAGAGGTCCCAGGAAGCTCTAAAGCAAAAGCAGATAGAGCTGAGGTGTAAAGGAAAAGGAAACAAGCCACACAAATCCATGAAGCTTACCTTTGCTGATGAGCTTATCCTGCGCAAAAGAGGCTTGTTGAGCCGGTACAATCCTGAGGGGCTGCTGAACCTGGTGTGGCTAAACAACACCAAGGCGTTCGGACACTGCACGGGTTTCCATGGGTCTACCCTCAAGTGGGGAGACATCCGGCTGCGGGTGACAGAGACCGGGTTGGAGTACCTGGAGTGGATGGGGCCAGACAACGGAGACGTCAGTGCCAAGAGCAAGAGGGGCGGGACGGACTCCCGGGTGTATGCCACGCAGCACTCCCCCCAGACCTGCCCCGTGCAGGACTACAAGGAGTACGCCCAGAGGCGCCCTCCGGCCATGCGCTACGAGGATGCGCCTTTCTACCTGTCCATCAAACCCGTCGTCAACTTGGCCGCGCTTCACTGGTACAACTGCCAAGCCCTGGGGAAAAACAAGCTGGCCAAGATGGTAAAGACGATGTGTGAGAAAGGCAACATCCCCGGCCGGAAGACCAACTTCAGCGTCTACCAGAGCTGTAGCACCCTCTCAGAAGCACAGAGCAACCAGCTGGTGCTGATCTGCAATAACTTGAGCCAGCAGGCTGCCCAGTCCATGGCAAGCCACTCCAATACCGGCAACTTCATAGTGTCAGCGTCCTATGACTCCTCATCTGACACAGCCTGAAAGAGGGATATGACTTGAACTCTTTTTTCTTTTCCTTTTTTGTTTCAAACGTTGAATTTGTGCTCAATAATACGCATCAACTGTGATTGTACACTATTCCCCCCCCCATAGCCCTCTCTCCAGTGTTAATTCACTTTATAAGAATATATAAATATATAATATATTTTTCTTTTTGCAAATAGGTCAACAGAAATAGTTTAGTATTACTAACATAGTATTTATAGTGTTAATACAAAAATGAAAGGTACTTATGGGTTCTAATATAAATGCAGATTTTAAAAGGATAAAAATGGTTCTCAGGCAACACAAGATAGACTGAAAATACCATCTGAAAATACCATTTTTAACATACACACGTTAGTGAGTGTAAATCCCCAGAGAGGCTTACGTAGCAATTCTGTTTCAAAGCATTTTTTCAACTTGGTATTTTAACATGGCCTCCCACAGTGGAGGAGACAAACTTTACACTGGCTGCTGCTTCTTACTTGCTGGCTTATTCTTGATCAGCAAGGCCAAGAAATAAGAAATACATCAATGTAAGTTCACAAAACCATTTACAGCATTTTTTGTCTGTTTTTTATTATGTTTCCTGAGGCTCATTTGTGCTAAAAAAAAAAATCCTGAAGTCAGCTAAAAGCTATTTTTAACTTTTGTTTTTGTTGATTTTTTGGGGATCAGAAATGTTTCTGGTTTTTAGACTAAAAAGTATTGTTCTCAACAATATGCAAAAGTATAATGGCAAAACCACTGTCATACACATAATTTTATCTCTCTAGGCTAGGTTGGTAGTACTTTAGCACTGTGTGTACATAATGTAAAATCTGCTGACTCAGAGCACTCTTTCAGTATTCTGGGAAATGCAACAGTGCAGAAAAATCTGCAGTCTTATCCCAAACTGTACAGAAAAATTGCATCAAATATATCTTAAGCCATCCTTTGAAATCCACCAAACAATAGAGAGTGGGACAATAATTTCTACAGAATTAAAAAATTCTATAGAAAATTAAAAAGCTGGATTGTTTTAAGTTCTGGAATACAGATTTAAATTGGCTGCACATCATCTATTTCCACTGCAGACAGTGTAAAATGTGCATGTGAATCTGAAGACAGAATTTGGTCCTTAAAGCCTTGAAATAATGAGTGCTGCTGTTCCAACATCTGACTTAGTAATATGATTGTTCTTCTCCAAGTATGGGGAAAACACTAACAAATTCACTATTTCAGTGAACAGTTATAATTCTTAACCTTTAAAATTATGAGTGGTACTTTTCAAGTAATTAAGCTTAGTTTAAAAGTTCCACAAGGATGTGCTAGGGATATGATAAGGCTTTAGACAAGTCTGCTGGGGTGATCTGCCTGCTGAAGTCAATGAAAGTGTCAGCCTCAGCTGACTTCCCCTGTGTGTTGGATCAAACTGTTATTGAGGGGCTTTCTTGTTTTGAGATTTTAATTGTTGTGTTTCTTTATGTTGGTTTGTCCTTATTTCTTCACATTCTTGCATATCTTTCAAATTCTTTAGATCTGCAGCTGTGCAATGACTTTAATCATCACTAATTCCAAAGAAAAGGTGAAACAAAAGTAGCAAATAGAAATAACCCACCTGGCACCTAAAACCTGTTTTCTGTGTTGCTAGGATGAAATGTTCCTGTTTGAGGGAGGTGGCAGAATGTCTGCACCTCATTTAAGCCTTACTGAAGGTCTGATCTGGGGATGAAATAGGTAGCAAATGTGCCACTGGAAAGTCCTAAGTGCAGAGATTTCTAGTATGATAAGTATCTGTCCTCCCAGGAAGCTTTGTGCAGGGGACACAACCTGGTTTTTATCTCTTTGTTCTCCATATGTAACAAGGCTAGTACAAAGTCTGGGCTTCCTGTATACCAACTGTTCTAGAGCCTTGGCACGCCATGGCAATGTAACACCCAGCTCTGCAGCTCCCCATTTATGTTCGCTGTCTCTCGGGGCTGTAGGGTAGGCAGTGGACTGGTGGGCACAAGCAGTCACTCATATTGCAGAGCCATTGTTTTGTAACTTGGTTTTGGAGCTTGAGACCAAATCATGACACTACTGAAGTGACTGCAAGCTGTGTCCGTGACTTTCAGTGCCATGGCAACTCTGACTTGTATGTGAAGGAAACAGAAGCACAAAAAGACTTAAGGTGAAGGACAGCTGTCTAGTTTCCAGATGAGGTGAGACATCTGATTACTGTTTTCACTGCCTTGCCTTTCCACAGCAGTGCTTTTAATGTGATACAGATAAAAATAATTTTGCAAGGCCAGTGCTGCTCTCTGTGGAATTTCTGTGCTGTTTTCCACGGAGGACTCATGCAGCTGCTCTTAGTATGTGCTGGAGTGCAGGAAATCCCATGCCAAGGAGCTCTCTAGCTCCTTGCTAGGTAAGAGGTGAGAGCTCAACCATGGAGCCTACCTCTAGGAAAGTCTGGTCTCTGTTTCTCCCCCACTGGCACTCATCTCAACACCTTCAGTGGCAGCTATTGCAGGATCTGACCTGCTTCCCTACATTTCCTTTCCCATTCTGCAATATGGGGATGTGCATCATCTGGCCTTGATGGAACAGCAGATCTCCACTTCCCACCTCTCCTCCCCACCCAACAGCCCCACTTCACTTCGAGGAGCAGATCACAGCTGTGCATGGGCTGTGCTACAGGCAGATCTTTGAAGTGCTGCTTCACATGAGTGCTGAAATTCAGCCCCAACACAGACTTCGGAAGAAAGAAGGCACTGTTGAGTATTGAACAGGAAGGTCATAAGAAGCATATCTTGTGACATCATAACACATGCTCCCAAAGTTGTTGATTACCAGAGTATTAGGATGGTTTGTGCTGATGTCCAGCACATGCATTGGGTGAGGCAACATCTCTCATACCCTTGACTTAGGAGGGTACATCAGCAACCTTTGCTTGTCTGGTTGGGGGATGAGCTGTGGAGTATCTGTACTTATTGTGATAGTCTTGATATTATCACAGGGAAGGCCAAGGCCCAACTGGAATTAAATCTGGCCAAGGATTTCGAGGACAAGAAGAGCTTCTTCAAATAAATAAAAACCAAAAGGAATACTAAGATAATGCAGGCCCGTTAATAAATAGAGGGGTTACCCTCGTAACAGAGGACACAAGCTGCTGAACGCCACCTTTGTGTTGGTCTTCACTGACTGACAAGACCAGCACTCAGGAATCTCTAACCCAGGGCACCAGAGTAAAGGAATGTTGGAAGTCAAGGAGGATTGGCTCAGAGAACACCTAGGCAAACTTGACGTCCAAAGTCCATGGGCTCTGACGGAATACATCCATGAGTGCTGAGAGACCTGACTGAGCAGCCCTTCTGAAGGATCTCGGCAGGCTGGAGAGCTGGGCAGAGATGAGCTGCCTGAACTTCAACAAAGGCAAATGCAGGGTCCTCACCTGGGGAGGAATAACCCCAGGCACCAGCACAGGCTGAGGGCCAACCTGCTGGAAAAGCAGGTGGAGAAGGACCTGGGAGTCCTGGTGGACATCAAGGTGTCCATGAGCCAGCAATGTGTTCTTGTGGCCAAGCAGGCCAGTGGTATCTTGGGGAGCAACAGGGAGAGCATTGCCAGCAGGTCGAGGGAGGTGATCCAGCTCCCCTGCTCAGCCATCCCTGCTGAGGCCTGACCTGGAGTGCTGTGTCCAGTTCTGGACTCCTCAGTACTCCTGGAGCAGGTCCAATGGAGGGCAGCAAAGATGATTAAGGGACTTGAGTATGTCTCTGACCATGCACTGAGACAAATTGCCCAGAGAGGCTATGGGCTGTCCCTCACTGGAGATGCCCAAGAACCATCTGTGCACAAGTCTGTGCTATGTGCTCTAGGATGGCCCTGCTTGAGCAGCGAGGTTGGACCAGATGACCCACTGTGGTGCCTTCCAACCTGACCCATTCTGTGATTATAGGAGCATTTTTTTCTGCTTTGTGGTCTCTCTAGTAATTCCAATTTCCAGTTAGTGCTGATGGCAGATTGCCTGGCAGATTCGGATGGGGCAGCCCACATAGACTTCTTGTTGAAGAAGTTAAACATATATGGCCAGAATATGATATCCAAGTAGTATTATAGTCAAAAAATAAATTTATTAGCTTTGAAGGGTATGTAATACAACATATATTCAGTCTTCATTTGTGGACAGTTACAAAGAATTGAGTGACCACAGCTTATTTAATTACCATTTGTATTAAAGCCCTGAAAGGTTGTTAACTGACTGGGAGGGAGACTTCAGATTTAAACAACTCTCATGGTTTTGTCTCATACTTGTGGAAGAATAGGTGTCCTAGGTGCTGCAGCTTAGCTGACAGGGGGACAACTCAGTTGCTTGTAGTTATCTCCCAGTACTTCAACTGAGGGTGTCACACCTGTTCCAGCAAAAAATTGCAAGCTGATGACAATGGTGTGCACCTTCCGTGGTGCTAAGACAGAGCAATGTCTCCAGGGGTTATTGCTGCCAACTCTTACCAGCATTCCCCTCTGCCTAAATGAAGGACTGGAGTCTCCTACCATGGCTCTTGATGCTGAGACCATGGCCATGAAATCAAGGGCAGCTGGCAAGGCACTGTCCTGCCCCTGTCCAGCACAGGCTGTAGATGGTGGTTGGGTGCAGTGGCTGCAGTGAGGCACTGCTGGTGGCTGGCTGGCTGCACTCATGGCTTCATCATACTCTGAAGTAAAAGCTGAGCTTTTGCCCAGCTGTAAGACTGTGATTTTTCTGGAGCTGGGGGTAGCTGGCTCCAAAATGGGGCTTGCTTTTCTCCTTTCTTTTTCCCTTCCTTTTTTCCTGTCACTCACCTTTCTTTGATCTGGTGTTAGACCTCTTTAGTGAGTGATTTCAATTCAGTAGCCCAGCAGAAAACACAGCAAAAAAAAAGGGGAAGTCATATAATTTTCTGCCAGCATACTGAGTTGGATCTAGTCAAAAATAGGTGCAGAGGCAGTTGGGGAGGCAGAGGATGGTGTTCACCTACCAGCATCATAGTCATTGGCCTGGCTCAGCTACTGCATCCTATTGGAAACCTATCAAAAGGATAATGCAGATTGAGACTCTTCTGAATTATTTACAGATGTATTTGATGCCTTCAGAACTATCTACAAGCTTTTGGGAGATTTGCAAAGATTACCAAGATTACCAAGAGCAAAATTTGGCCTTGAACTTAAGAAAGAGGCGAAGTGCCAAAGCACAGACCTGCACACAGTGCAAAGGAGTTTGCACCAATATTAGTGCTGGTTTTCCCACGTGGCCTTCTCAGGACGCCAAAACAAGAGTCAAACATGGGGATCATATATAGATGTCACCGGATTGATCTGGATGCAGCTGTGCACAATACAGGCATTTGGATCTGTTCATGTGATTGCACATGTAGGTGGGAAGAGCTGTGGGCACTTTGAGTGGCTTAAGCTCTGTCTTATTAGTCACTCATACATGTATTTATGATATTGTGGGTTTGCACATGTCTTCATGCAGGTAGTTGGAACTGAAATCTTTGATATCTGGGTGTTGCAAACTGCCTGTTTTATTTTTAAAAATGTATTTATGCACTAAAATGTATTTTTAAGTGCAAGAGAATGAAATACTGTCATGAACTACAATGTAAACTAAATTCCAAGGATAATGTAAAATAACAGCACATACATTGTTCATTTGCACAGTGCAATAATTCCGTGATAGCAACATCGGGGCTACTGACATAGAGGACAATCTAACAATGAAATCAGTGTCCATGTTGCACATTCTCCTTCATAAAAATTAACACTTCCAAGCTATTTTGTTTTTTGAAGCCACTGTGCACTGTTATTCAGCCTACAGCATTGCTGCCCTCTTAGAAAGCTGTGTAGAGAATGAGATGCAAGCAGTGTTGTGTGTCTGTGTCTCAGATGTTTGTGACCGGATCTTGTTCTGTTGTTTGTGCAAGCGATGTGGGGTGGTAAGATGGGGATCAGAAAGAGCAGGTGTTGTGTCATGTAGAGCCTGGGCTGCCCTGAGGACTGAAACAGCCTTAAAAGAAACTGAGATTCTGGTTGCACTAGGCTTCCTCCTCGTCCAGCTCATACTTACTCTTTCTTGTCATGATGTCTGAGTATGTCCCATGAGTGCACTGACTGACCTGACTAGCATGTGTAGTGCATGGGCTGATCATTCCTTCTCACAGTCTGCAAGTGACTACGATTGACTGACTGGTCTTCCCCATCCCCAACATCCCTGCTCATCCCACCATCCCTGATCCTCTAATATTCCCCTTTCCTGGTGTCTGCACCGTGTGGCAGCTTTGTGCAAGGCAGCTCTCAGCTGAGAGCTCCCTCCCTGCCTATCAAGTGACCTTGTGCTTTGGGGATAACGTGCTCAGGGTAGCCCACCTTATGTGGGGTTTGTGGGATACTGCATATGGGCACTCTGGAGGCTTGCATGTCTTGCACTCTCCTTCCCTCTTCTGCTTTTTGTGAGAGGGCTTTCAAGTCATGACCTGAGATTACATTTGCTCCTGTGTAGAGGACCTGGTCCACATCAGTGTGCTGTTTGGCTGTCCACTGACATCATTAAAATAGGACTGAGACAACTGAATCCTTGAAAGTATGCAACTTCTGGGCTCACTCTGTCAGGGAGAGAAGTTCATCTCACACAGTGCAGACAACAGGGCATTGGGACCCGTCCAACTCCCTGAGCTTTCAGAGGCAGTGGGAATGTGTGTTAAAGAAGAGAACTTACAGGACACAAGAATATCATTTGATTTTCCTGAAATGAGCCAATTCATGCCTCTGGGTTAGGGAAGAAAAGGACTCAGCTGTTCACTATGAAACGTGGCAGGAAGTGGGTCTGCACTTGTTAATGAGAGTTCTATGCTAAATGTCAGCATGAAGAGATGGCTTCTTTGCTGTCCTTGTTCTTAAGGGGCAGGATGTATTTTTTTTTCTTTCTATACTTTCCTGTGCCTGCTGAATCTGCACTCAGTGCTGAGGAGCTGTGGGGAGAGGACGTCATCCAACGTAAAGTATGGCTAAATTCCTAGCCACAAAAGTTGAACTGTATGTTCTGGTGATGATTGCCATGTGTTGAGTCATGCCTTGGTGGCTGGGGACAGTGCTGCATCATCAGCTGGTGTCTCCCAGCACATCTGTTTTCTCTGTACAGAGCCAGTATGAACCTCACTGCATTATTCTCCAAACGTAGAGCCCGGGGGCAGCTTGCCCAGGACACTCCCATCAGCTGGGCGTCTGCAAACCAAGAAGGGGGAAGGCTCTAAGCACAACTAAATGATGATACCTTCCCATGGACAGTGTATGACAAACAAGTGAAGATGCGCTGTGTGTCCTCAGTGGTTTTGGAAGTCTATGGACCGCCCAGGAATCAGTGCTCCACTTCCTTCACAGAAGCCTAACTTCAGCCAGCAAGAGAGTGGCCCTTCTGAGGACAAGCTGGGGTTCTCTGAACCCCCAGTGAGTTGCATGGTTGCACTGCTTCCAGCTTCATTCATGGAAAACAGGTTGTGCCAGTTCCTCCCCACTGCTCTCTGGCTGACATCCCGTGAAGCTCTGCTGACCTTGTTCTGCAGCACCTTGACTCTTCATGAAAGCAGCAGAGAGGCATTTACAAATGATATAAAGCCCCACAACCTGGAAACACCTGTGATCTTATTGAAAAGTTCGACACTATCCACTCACTGGAACATATTTGAAGCAGTGGTGATGTCTAAAGCTTTAATACCTACTCTGATGGGGAGAAGATTGGTTTGGTATAAAATTTTCTCGTTACATGAACTGATGGATCTCTGTCTCAAGCAATTAATATATTCCCTCGGTTTTCTCACTGAATTGGTTAATTTTAGTTGGTAATAGACAAAATTATTTTTATTTTATTATACAAATGCCACTACATGAGTTGTCTCTGTATTGGAGATGGACTTACCGTTTCAAAGGGATTAGGATGCTTTTGGCTAATCTTTTATTTTTTTTGTGGTCAGCATTCACTACACAGCAGTTACTAGTATCTGAAGAAAAACAGTACCTTTTCAGATTTCAATTTGATCTTTTGTAATTAATAGAGATTTCTTTCACAGCATTTAAGATACTAGTGAGGTAGGTGCTATCTTTGAAATTCAGTGGGAAGAAGTTTCAGTGCGAATAAGAAGAGGTGTTTAGCTCTTCTAAACAATGCTTTGGGAATCCATGTAGAAGTTTTTTTTTTATTAGTACTGTTTTATACAGTCCATAAGTGTCAAGAAAATAACAAAACAGACTGAAGGTAAAAACATCAAGAAAATGCAAAATGTTCAGGACAAAAATATTGTATTATTCCCACACTAGAAAACTAACCTTTTAAAATTAATTTTACAGATACTATCTTTGCCATTTCAGCTGCGGGTTTTTTTGGTGAACAAAGACAAATTTCTGACATTCCTCATGCCTAGAATTTGACCTGCTCTCTGAAGGCTGTAATCTTCTTGAGACAGCCCTCCTTACCATTAGAGCATGTTCTCAGCTAGCCTGCATCATGTATAGCCCTAAGTAGTCCTTGGTCTGCCCCACATTGCTCCTACTAGGATTCCTCATTCTCTTCTACTGTCACACATTTAAAACACTTACTATATGTAAATTTCCAGCCTGAAAACAAGCCAGTGCAGGAGACACTGCCTCAGTATCTTCAGTGGTGGATATAGAAGGCAAGGCAATAGTAAATGGCTTTGAACTGATTTTGGTAGAGTGACAAATATCCTAGTGACTCTTAGACTGAAGGTACACTGAACAATGACTGCAATGTAAATTGCCTTGTTTTCTACCCGATGTTTATGGTTCAGATCTTGCAAGCTTTACCTTCTTTGGGAGCTTTCTCTGTGAGAGACTTGAAAGATGGGGTTCCTTGCACAGGGCTGGGTGCGTGGACAGGAAATGCAGGTGCAGAAGTATCCAGAGCATTCAGAATGTGCAGACAAAAATATCTTAAAGGAGTCTGAAGGCTGTCTGGGGAGGAAGTGGTTAGAACCTGATTTTGCACCTATTTATGGCAGCACCTGCAAGCTGGGTGGTGCTGCTGCTGGAGAGAATTTGGTGCCAGTTTTGCAGAGCGCTGTGGGAAATGCATCCTGTGTCCTCTGCTCCCACCCAGCTCAGGCTGTTACTGAATGTCCCCCCAAGCACAGGACTAGCCCCACTGAAACACGAGGGTCTGAGGTAGGCAGGAAGGGACATCCCTTGGCCATTGTTGTGTTGTCAGTGCTTGCTTTTGTCCATGTGACCCATCTTTCTCAGGGTCATCTTGAGACCTGTCAGGGTAGACCAAATATTCCAGACTGGAAGAAAAAGAAGTGGCAGAATATTCAAGTGCAACAAAGGTAGTGGAAAGGCAGTGGGAAAGCCTGGTAAACACAATGGAAGTTCTTGTCTTTTTTATTAAAGAAGGCAGGCATAATCCTTATCCTTTAATATCCTGCTTTGTTTTACACTGGAATTAGAAAATAATTTCCATTTTTTTAAATTATCTTCAGGCTTTAACTCTGCCTTTGAAAAGCATTTTTGCTACGACAGCCCTTGGTCTCATGGTGAGCAGTGCTAGGAGAAACAGCTAAAGCAAGGCTTTTATCTTTCCCTGCATGCAATATTTAATCTTTCTAATCTTTTAACATGAAAGTATTTCCTGCCATTTTGTAAATTGACAAGATTAGCACTGTTTCTTTCAAGATAGCAGTTGAAAAATATATTTTGCTTAAACGTAACCAAATTTCCACCTAACAATGTGAATTTTCCATAGTGACCAATCCATTCTTAGAGTTAAACTTCTAAGGCTAATACTCACTCACTGACTGTACAACTTGGGGTTTTTTTATGAATAGTTTGTAAGAAAGTAGATTTTTGTTAAATCTTCTGTTTTATTAAAAACAATTCACTGTCTTGCCTAATAATAATAATAATAACAACAATAATAATAATTCTATGCATTGTGTGATTCAGTGATGTTGCTGTTGAAATTTTGCATGTTTTCTCGATGTTCTGACATTTGTGTATTTATGTGATACTTGTAAAAGTCCTAACCATTGCTGCTATAATCACCACCATTTTAAGTAAGTGAAAACTGTACTATGAAACTGTGCCAGTTAGCAGAATTTTTGTGTGTCATGGTAAAACTCCGCATTCTGCTGATCATTTCTTGTTTTATGCCAGTATTTAGTGCCTTCTGTAGAAGGAATCAATATGTTGTAGTAGATGGGAGATGCCAAACTTCTAATATCTTGTTCTGCACGGATGATCACTTACCATCTTGAAGTTAAAAAAAAAAAAAAAAAGGAAAAAGAACAAAAATAATATCTAATTCTCTAATCTTTCTTTCAAGTATATTCTTAATGATTTTTACTTGGAGAAAAATCCCTACCTTTAATAGAGCTGAAAAGAAGCCATCTTCTTCTGCTACACCTCCTGCAGCAGCAGTCAGCCAGCTGGAGGGAATGCATAGCACCCAAATGTTGGTGATGGATCCATTGAATAGCCGAGCCTGTTCAAGTCATTGCAGAGCATGCTAAAGCACCATTTAATTACAGCAGTCCTCTGTTGGTACTTGCAGCACTTGTGAGCTGACAAGAGTTAGCTTGGTCAAGTGGTGGATTCCACTCTTTTCTGCCTCTGCTGAAGCCACACCTTGCTGCCAAATGAGACTTTGATGAAATTCAAGACCAAGATTTTTGGTCTTTCTAACAGGGCAGAAAAGCCCTGTTTATCAAAATTCTGACATTGCATTTTCAGTTCTCCTCCTACCCTCTGCTTAGAATCTAGCGGTATAGCAAATATACACACTTATTCATATGCATTCGTTTTGATAAGATTTTGACAGGTTGAAATTGTATCCTACTGAAAATACAATATGAACAGTCAGGAGGGAAATGTGAGATATTCAGTTCTCTGGTGCATTTCCCAGCCTGGTTTCCCAGCGTGGTTCACTGTACCTAGGCTGGTCTTTAAAACAGTGTTTTGCATGGAAAAAAGGAAAGACTGACCATCAACTTTCTGTCTCTACTGAGAGATGAAAGCCCATTACATGTCTTTAAAAAACTTTTCAAATCAAAATAACGGGTTATCAGAAAAACTGCATGATTGGAAAAACAAGATTACATTGAATTCATCCGCAGCAGTATTGGTCTAAAGTCATCTCTGTCTTCAAGCAGGAAAAATTACATCCTTTGTGATGTCAAATACTTCAAAAAACAAAAAACAAAAACCAAACAAAAACACACACACAAAAACCAAACCAAAAACCACCCCAACAACAACAAAGAAATCTGAACAAATGCATGCCAAAATTTTCAGTGTAGTATTTTTGTTTTTGTGATACCCAGGACATTTGCAAAAAGCAATGTTGAAGCATACAGAACACATTGAAAATCATCCTGTGTAGTAGGTTGCACACCATACCCCCACAAACTGATGAATTTGAAAACCCCAGCTGCAGATTAAAACCTTCCACGAGGGATTAGAGGCCTTTTCCAGCACCTCAGTTCCTGTCCATTGAAGGGAATTGGGCTCTTTTCAGAAATATCAGGTCCTTTTACTGTCCTTTAAAAACTGGAAGCTTCTTCAAGCTCATTTTATTAGACCAGAAGCCAGCTGAAACCAGTTACAATGTGGTTCTCCACTGTTTTGGTTGACTAATAGCTATTTACACATAAACATATGCTACTAGTATGAGTGAAGAGTTTTGACTCCACAGAACTCCTGCCTATGTGGCCCTAATATTAAATATTCAAGGCACGGCCTTATATCCTGCATTTCTTCTATTTATAGCTAGATCTGAGTCTCCATGGTCCCACCAATTGCACTAATTGTCTTACCAATTGATCTTCCTAATTTCTATGGAAAGAGTCTATTAAAAAAGTCATATTCCAGCAGCATAGCAGCTGTTTTTTCGCCATCTTCTATTCCATTTGAAGCTAGGTCAGTCTGCATTAACTTCAGCTTAGATTTGAGTGAGAAAAGCCATCAATATCCTTTATTTCTGCTTTGCACACTGGAAATGCAGTTATTGTGCTACAGGTGCAGGTCTGGCATTAGGGTTTAGCCTCCATCCAGTGGCATATCAGAGTCTGTAGTTACCTTTCTTTGCTTTTCACCACAGTTCATGAGTTTTGAGACACAAACTGGGTGATATCAGTGACTTTTTGCTTTAGATACTGCCTTCCAATCACAGTGATTCCTTCCATGTACATAGTGTCCATATTGTCAGTCTTGTAATTACTCTTATGTGCATTTTTTGTCTAAAGTGCTTTATATTGCAGGATCAGCTTTTTTTTTTTTTTTTTTTTTTTTTAAGTAGCTTAGCCTGTGCTGCTGAAAGGATCCAGGAAAGAATTATCCATTCAAACCCCCAGTGGAATTTGGGGACTTAGCTTTTTTTAGAGCCCTTTGCAAGCTCCAGTTGTGATCAGCTATTTAAAGCAGAGATTTTAGTATGAGGAGTGCTACTTATCTTCCACTCCAAATGCAGTTTTCTGTACACAGGGCACCTTCTTACACAGATCTCTTGCTCCTGCATTTGGGAAGTTATATATACAGCAGATTATATATACTTCTCTATTAGGGAGAAGTAATGGTTTTATGCATTTTAATGCATTAAGCTCTACAAAGGCAGAATATCTTGGGGGAAGGGAGACATTACTGGATCATATTCTGAGAACATGAGTAATATTGTTAACTAGTCCATTTTCAGAGTTACCTGTTCAACCCCATTGTCCTCAAATTACCTGTTTATGTACTTGCACAGCAACAGGAGAAAAACAAGCAGAAAGGATATTCTGCTGTAAATGAAGGAAGATTCCTTAACCTACTTAGAGACTCAGATCCCCAGTAGGTTTCCAGAGCTGGTAATATTTCTGCTCATCAGCTGGATAAATTTTGACACATATAAATGTCATATTGCCATATCTGCACTGTATTTTTATGAAGCAAACTTCATACAGGGTAAGGTCCTTCACAGGTGAAAACCAATATGGTCAATGAAATTGCCTGTCACTTGTGTTAGTTGAGAACTGGGTTTTTTTTGTAGTGATGTATTTTTCTTCTTCAAGACACTCCACTGTTCTTTAATGGGGATAGAATAAATGAACATGTGTTGTACTGTTGTCTGCCACGTTGTCTCCTTGAAAATGTTCTTTTAGTGTTTGAGTACAGAAGTGCCCTCAATTAAAATAAAGTAAAACCAAGAGGTCCTTTCTTTTTTTTTTAATGTTGTTTATGAGTTTTCTCCCTTGCTTAGTTGTCAGATAATTAGGCTTTTGAAAAGAATGTTTGTGCTAATTGGAGTATGACATTCACTGTTACTGATCTGTAAATTCCAGAGATATTCTGATCTTCATTGCACTTCATTTTTATTCCCTTATGATAATCTTTAACAAGTCTGGTTCTGCTGCATTAGAGATTGGTTTCAGTGTCTGTACAATGTTTGCTACTATTGTAGTGTGACTTCTTATTTTCCATTTTTAAAATTTGTATTGGTACAGCCTTAACTTACAGAATTAAAGACCATTTAAAAATTAATCAAAATAGTCATTGATGTCTGTGATAACTGCATGCTTTATTCACAGTATTTTGTCTGTAATTATGTGTAGCAACCAAGTCTCATGTATTTAATAAATTGTTTTCTGCAAAGTTGACTGCTTTCTTTAATCAAGTGAAAATAATTTACTTGGCATTTCAAAGCATGTTATATTAAAAAAAGCACAAGCTGTGTCTCATGCTTTTCAAATCTGAGTATCGGCGTAGCTGGCACCTTCCCATGGACCTATGATGCATTTTGATTAGCTGAGTGCAAATAGGCTCACAAAGAAATAGTTGATGTCATACCCTCCTCAACTTCTGGGGCTGTATTTCTGGAAAACTTCTAAAGTAAGTCCTTCCTTACTAAGGGATTTACTTAAAAGCAAGCTTGACTTGGACCATGTCTTATTTAATGTCAATTTAGTAGGACTGAAAGCCTATATCCTGAGAGCCATTTTGGAGAGCCTTTCGGAAGTAATTTACTCAGACCTCATATGGTTACATCAATTCCAAGGCATAATTTGGCTTGAAATTATTTATTTTGCACTCAAAATTTCAGCAGTAAGGTCTGCTTTCCACATAGTTTTGCATTAATGTTCACCTAGAATAATTAAATATGCATCCAAAAATATGCATCTCTTAAGGCAGTTATTTGTCTGGTCTAAATTTTTGCCACTCGAGAGGTTTTAAAATGAAAGGAGCAGAAAACTAAAGCTAATAAAGCCCCTATATTGTGAAAATAAAATATCCCAAGTGAAAAAATGCCTTAAGAAATTCCACAAAGTTGCTGTTCATGGGATAATAACTGTGTTGGAGAAGGTCAGAGTGTCTTGGGTTCTGCCAAAAGAACATGAGAAAAAGGGAAAAGCTAAATCCCTCAGGGAATTGCCATCTAGGGAACAGCAATGTGTGTTGTTAGAACCTAAGTGCAGGATAGTGCAGGATAAGTAAGAGCTGAGTAACACCATGGGTGAGGTATAGAAGAACATGACTTTCATCAGGTATTCTGGGACTCTATTTCCATCACCTGGCAAATTCTGCTAAAAAAAATCCCTTGTTGATGATTGGGTCTAGTAGCTGGACTGTGCTAAGCACAGCAAAAGGCATCCTGCCAAAGATCCTGCTGTTGTTCCAGTGATAAGTGGAAAGAAAAAAACAGAGGCCTTTGGATGAAGAGAGACAGAGAAGTGAGGTATGGACAGGTGATGGACAGGTGCTTTCGTGTCTGTTGCACATGCTTATTGCTGCTTCTCCAAAAACTAAGGAAGTCACACCTGAAGGAGCTTGAAGACAAAACTCTGCATGCAGCTTGATATGGAGTTCCACGGGGATTGGCATTTGGACTGGTACACTTCAACATCCCTGTCAGTGACATGGACGATGGGATTGAATGCACCCTCAGCAAGCTTGCTAACACCAAGCTGTTTGTGCAGTTGACACACTGGACAGAAGGGATGCCATCCAGAGGGACCTGGACAGACTGAGAGGAGGGCCTGTGTAAACCTGATGAAGTTCAACAAGGCCAAGTGGAAGGTGCTGCACTTGGGTTAGGGCAATCCCAAGCACAAGTACAGGCTGGGCAGAGAATGGATTGAGAGCAGCACTGCCAAGAAGGAGAAGAACTTGGGTATGCAGGTGGATAAGAGACTCAGCATGAGCTGGCAATGTGCACTTGCAGTCCAGAATGCCAATTGTATCCTGGGCTGATCAAAAGCATCATGACCAACAGGGAGAACCCTCTATTCTGCTCTTGAGAGATCCCACTCGGAGTACTGCATCCAGCTCTGAGGCCCTCAGCTCAAGAAAGATGTGGACCTGATAGAGTAAGTCCAGAGGAAGAGCGTGACAATGATCAGGGGTCTGGAGCACCTCGTCTGTGAAGGACAGGCTGAGAGAGTTGGGGTTCTTCAGCCTGGAGAGGAGGAGGCTCTGGGGAGATCTTATAGGACCTTCCAGTACCTAAAGGGATTCTAAAAGAGAGCTAGAAAGGAATGTACTTGCAATAACTTTGCAGAGGGTTGCCTAAAAAAATGATGGAGCAGACAAGGATTGCCCATTCTACAAAACAGACAACTAAGCTGTATCCTTCTCTGCAATACCATCTGCTGTGGGGTCACCTCTCCACAACATCTGTGTCCTTCAGACTCCTGGGTCTGGAGCCCCTTCTGGAGGAGGATCTGTTTACACAGTTGTCATCAAACTACTCAGTAGCAGAACAGAAAATATTCAGGCCATATTGGTGCTTGCAAGCCAACAGGGAGCGCAGGAATATCACCTGGCTCACCCCATGAGAGCCGACTGGCCTCTTAACAGCACCTAAAATTCCTGTTCTTTCTGGACAATAGTGCTGTCTGCCAGGAGCCTGTCATATGTGTCAGAGTCTGCTGCATGGGCTAGCACAAAAATAAGTAAAAGATAAGTATTGTTCAAATACACAAGGAGCCCCAGGACAAATTCCTCACTCTTTACACAGAATATTCTGAGTAGGAAGGGACCTACAGATAAAGGTGAGTAGAATCTGGGGATTTTAGAAACATCCAGATATTGCAGATATCTTTACTTCTTTATTTAGAGTAGTTGCAGGGTGGGTGTTAGTACATTTGTTTCCATAGAGGAAGGATAAATACAGACCCTTGGATTTTCTGATGTAGTGCTACTGAGATGGTGATTGCTAATTTGAAGTATGAACAGCAACAGGCACTGTGTGAGGAACTGCCTTTGCTTTAGGGGAAGCGTGTAGAGATGGATAGAGACATCAGATCTGAGTTATCACCAGTTTTGATGGCATCTTATTATCTCATCTGGCAACCCTCCTCTTCTTCCCTTAACACAAACACACACTCAGTGCAGCTCTCAGAATCAGCATGGAGCAGAGCATTAGGTGTCCAGACATTTACCATGTGCATTTCAACTTAAATGGTCTGGCATGGAGCACCCACAAACCTTCAGATAATAGCATAGTTGTCTGCATAAATCTAGAGTGTGTGCATGTTTTGGCAAGCAAATATTACTGTTTTCTTCCTGTATCATCTCAGTGACAGAAGTCTGGCAAGAGGGCTTGTGCCTGCACAGATGGCTGTTTTGTGTGATTTTGCAGGGTTTCTGCTGTGAGTATGGGATCAGGTAAACGGAACACAGAGATGACTTTTTTTGAAAGGAACCTTCGTTGATGAGGTGCTCAAGTGCTCCATAGCTAGCCTGCATCACCTGAAATATGGTTAGAAAATAAACTCTCCAGTAAGCTCCAGGAAGAGGAAGACAAAAGGAATATTAGGGGTGAGGGAGCAGGACTGAGATTTAGGTGCAAGATCTCCTCTATGTTTGTCAATTACTCATGTACCTACAGCAGCACTGAGTCTGGACAGGCAGCCTGTGAGCTACACACATAAAAATTCAATCTTGGGGCACTTGGTCCAGAACCCTTTAGGGTTGATATGATTTTAACCCAGAGCACCACTGCTTGCAAAGGCTCTTCTGGATATGGGGTGTGTGCTTCTGGCCACTTAATGCTTTTCCAAATTCTGTCTGACAGGTCCCAGTGAGAACTCCTGTCCATACTTGGTAAGGGTGCAGGTTTTGTTCGTGTTTCCTGGTGATGCCCCAACAGTACTACAAGTACTTCACAAGGTGTTCAAACATAACTCTTAGAGCATCATCCAGCTGCTGACAGCCAGTGGTGGGCGAAGGGCTTTGTGTTTTGGTACAAAGTCAACAATCCAGCTGCTGAAGTCAACAATGAAGGAAGGATGGGAATACCCTTTTGTTTAAACAGAACCCATCCACTGGTCTAGTACTGAATGAAGATTCCAGACTTTTTTAGGACTCTTCCACACTGTCAAAGAATGAAAGGGATAAACTGCTTTCTTCCAGACAAAAGAAAGCAAACTATGCTGATCAAATTATAAAAAAAAAGAAATCAGAAGCAAGGATGCTGTATTTTCTGCAGGAGTAGAAGGCAGGGTAATTCTTGTTCCATCCTTCCAGTGATACAACAGCCTTACAGATGGTAGGTGATACCTGTCTGTCATCACAAAACCGTAATTTTATTTCATTGTCATGTTGTTGTGCTAAGACTCCTTTTCTGCAAGTACTATAGCTGCATACTGCTCACCACAGTCATCGCTTTCTGATCTGGCTACATTTTCAAGCGTTGAAGCAACTCATACCATTTTTTTGTAGTTTATGAGGACAAGGTATCTAGCAGCAAGAAAAGGAAAGTAATATAGACTTTAATGGATATTACCATGCATAGGGTATGAATCATCCCAGAATGTCCCTCTGTCTACCATTTTCTATTGTGGCACTTCAGTCCTGAACAGGAACAGTGATTCAAGTCCTTTGGAAGCCAGAAGCAATCTAAGTCTCTGTCTGCTGTTACGGTTCAATAATGAATGATATTGTTATTCAAGAAACAGCCACAATAATTTTCACACCCAGGCCTGTCAGAAGTTAATTAATGACTGTGGGATTAATTGCAGTGGGATAATTTCAGTGAGGCTGATGCTGTTATACCCTCCAGTACCACTGGCATTTTATGGTTAGGCTTTTGATTTTACCAGGCTGTTTCCCAAAATGCTCTTGGTGCTCTCAGAAGTCCTTGGGTAAGCTACCATGAAGCAGTCAGAGCTTACAAAATGGCAAGCAACTTGTAGGGAAATGTGGGCCTGAATGTTACTAATCCATGCGCTGGGCAAAATCTACAACAATAGAAACATCTTTTTAAAATCACATCTTCCCATAGTTACACCTCTGCGACTGCAGTAACAGTAAGCAGTGGTTGAAAAATCAAAGGTCAGAAGGAGAAATCCAACATCTCCCTCCTCTTGCCTCTCAGATGTACCACCTCTTCCTTTTTCCTGCAACACTGAGATGGTCGCTGTGGGGATCACTAGCTCAGTGCATGCAAAACAACCTTTCACAGCTAAATTCATTGGGCTGCAAAATCCCATTAGCTTCAGCCCAGTAAAAGTAGACTTAAAGTATAGTAGATCTAATAAAATTATAGTGGTATCATAAAAATGCATTACTCTTTCATAAAGGATATTAAGTGTCTGAACATCTATAAAAAGAGTCTCCATCAATCCTCTGCTTTCAGTTCCTGCCTCTAGGACTGAAGCTCTCTCCTTTAGGAAATGCACACTGCATGTCTTCGCTTAACTCCTAGTATTCATCAAGATGCACCTGCCTTTGGTCCACTGAAGCAACAGGATCTGATTCTGTTGTGCCTGACTGGATGGAGAAAGTGGATATGAGTTTAAAATAATACTTGATAGCATTGCCTGTGCAGCTTGCACAGACACCTGTGCTGGAGAGATGCGCTGGCAGCATAGTGTCAGGCAGTGCAAGAGTAGAGTGAGTTTTTCACCAGCCCCAGAGTCAGTTAAAAAATGAAGAATCTTTGCCTTTGCCATCCCCTCACTGTTTCTACAGTGAGGCAAAAGATGCTGTGCTACTTCCTCTCTATTACTGGCTCTGTGTGACTACATTTTTAGCTTTGTGGCAACCTCAGGGTGATTTCTTGTTATGCCCCTTCTGCCACATCTGAGTTTTCAGTGCAGAAATAATGAGAAACCATCAGGAAGTTAATCATTCTTACGTTCTTCACATTTTATGAAAAACACACAAGTTGCTATTAGTCAGAAATGGTGGCAACATGGCACTAGGACAAGCTATTTTATCCTCTTTATTTGCTTTCTAGAATAGTCAAATAAGCTCAGCAAATTTCCCGTCTTTAATTTGGATGACTTTAAGTTCCTGTGTATCAGTGCTAAGAACCCCAACATCACCTACGCCACCCCCTCAATGTGTGGAGACACTGGTGCATGACCAAAGGACACAAAGATTATATGGACATCACTAAGGTCAAAAAATTAGCAAAATGCCAGTTTTTTTCAGTGCTGGGAGCCAGCCCTCTGGCCAAATGAAGTTGTCGTAAAGTTTAACAAGAGATGAGATTTCGGCCTTCTTTATGTCCTTGTGATTTTGGGGATTTTCCAAGTTTTTCTCAATAATCCTGTAACCTTTTCTAATTCACGCCCTGTTTCCTTTGTGGTTGAGCCAGTAGCTTGGAAAACCAGGGTGATGCTAAAGGTTTCCTTGTATGTGACACTTTGCACAACCTTGGTCTCATGCTCCATGTGAAAAAATTTCCCGCTGTTACCCTAAGGGACAAAGTGTTTGCACGATTTCTGCTTCTTGAGCATTTGAGGACTTTTCTCCAAAAATGAACTCCCAGAAACATCAATGTTCACCCCATTCCAAAATTAAGGACTATGGCTAAGGTGTAAAGTATAAAATCCCCATTCACATTTTTATAACTGTCTCTGTTAGGTTGATCTAAGACATTGGCAAGCTAAAACAGCTTGAGTGCCAGCCTGATTGCAATACTGACATCTCATGGCTAGAAGAAGCAGCTGCTGCCACTTCTCCTTTTTCACCTCTTCCTTCACCTACTTCTTCTTCACCTAAAAAGTATCCATTTCCATATGTATGATGTTACTGCGAAAGTGCAGTGTCTTACACCCAAGTGGTAGGTAACACGTTTGCCCATGGTCACTTCAGTGTGACTGAAACCTTCATTCACTTCAAAAAAGCCAGGAATTGGGCTCCTTTCTTTTGAATCTGGATTTCTGTAGCTGGTGTGAAAGTCAAATGCTCAGCATCTTTTGCTGAAAATGAAAGCACTCTAAGGAGTCTCACATCTGGCACCCAAATTATGTAATTTGCAAAAATTGGTGATCAGTTGTAAAAATAATTGCCTTAAACTTCCTTTTTTGTTGTTGTTGTTGTTTTCTTTTCCCCTACAGATATGGCTTTATATACACTTTCTGTTGAGAGGAAAACTTCATTTCAGATGGAGCTGTGACAGGCTTTTAAGGCACAAACAAAGAAAACCTGGAAGACTGGAAAAAGAGTTGGGGATGTGAAATTTGATTATGTGTAATCAGCTTCTCTTCTAATGGAAAGGTATGGCTTTTTCTTTCCTGCTGTGTTGCAGTGCTGTGAGAGGATTGATGTGGTTTACCAAGCCCACTATACAGACACTGATTTTTCTAGGACTGTATAATACCTTGAAATAACAACTTCAGTCCAATAGGTATATGATTGCAAAGATAAAATAATGGCATTTAGCTGTAACTTTTTTTAAGACAGTTTCTCCTTCCCTCAGATTGCTTAAATGCTTTTTATTTAAAATATTATTTATATTTATATATTATTATATTTTTATATATTTATTTAAAATATTAGTTTGATTTGTAGGCTCTGTATGTTGTAATATATAGTATTGTTTCTGTATTTGGAATGATTTTGCATAGCATTATTTTAAAGAAAGCAATTCACTGGATATTGAAATACTGAGTAGCATCAACTTTAGGAGGGGAAACATCTGCTAGGAAAAGCTGCTACCTACAACCCTCAAAGGCTGTGGACATTATTTTCCATTGTCAGAATGTTTTTAAGAGTCTGATCCTGAGAGCCTTGACAGCCTTTGCTGGAGGAGGCAGAGTATTTTCAGGATTTCCAGACATACTGAAGACATGCATGAAGGAACTCCTATGGAAATAGGAGCTTCTGCCTGAAAGAGTTTCAGGTGTGCATCATGGGCATTGCTTCCAGAGGAAATATGATCTTTGACTGTTATGAGCCATGCCAGAAAGGGAGGGTAACCCAGGTTCTTATTAATAAATACCTTGGGGTGGATTAGAGTGAAATGACACTGAGTGATTGGTGTTTGTAAACATATATATGTAGAGTTTATTTTAGAACAATTTGTTTCAAAGGTAAACAGGTATGTTGCCATTTTGGGTGTGATCATCTATAGCAATACAGCAATATTAAAGCATCTATAGCAATATGGCAACATTAAAGCATAGCAATATAGCACTTATTAAAGCATACCAACATTAAAGCACTTTATAGCAATAAAGCTATAGTGCTATAATGCTATTAAAGCATACAGTAAAACATCCATAGCAATACAGCAACATTAAAGCATAGCAATATAGCACCATTAAAACATAACAATCTACAGCAATAAAGCATTATTAAAGCATAGAGGTAAACTTAAGGAAACGCATGAGGGAGTGAAAGGGAAAGAAAGGATAAGGGTGGAAAGATATATAAAGCCACTGCCCACTGGATCCAGCGATGAAACCTGGTAGTCGTAGCTTCCGTGTCTGCTGACTGAAGCCATGGTCTTGGTCTGTTGGTGGGGCGGGGGATAGGCCCACCAAACTCAAAGATGTTAAGAGTTATTATACACTTCCAGCACAGGTGGGAACACTTTGTACCTCCCCAGGCGTTTTACAATGGATAGTGTCACAGGACATGCCACGAATCCCTGACATCTCCTGACAGCTGCAGCAGCCTGTTGTGTCAGCATCGATCCTGTCCATCGTGGTCTGACATATGAGTTGCACAGCCCAGGCTAGATGCACACAGTTATCATGTAAAGGGAGGACATTGGCATGATAAGAGGGATTCTCTCACCTTGAATGATTTGCCTCTTCTTAGTCTTTTCCCTTATATGGAATTGTTTGTAGCTTCAGGTGTGCACCTGCACCCAGGATAGTTGGACAATGGCACCCAGTTGTCTGATCTGAAGGTCCTTTGGCAGTATTCAGGGAGGGGTGGGCTTTGCTGGGTGAGCAGCTGCATCTTTTCAGTTTGCAGAAGCCTTTTGGTGATCTTAGAATGTGTAAGACATTACCTATTTCAGCCTCTGACATTGACATAAGTTTCTTTTGCTTCATGGGTGATGGTAAAGTGCATTCCTTGTTAAAAAATACCATTCTGAGCCCTGATGAGCAAATCACCAGTTAAGAGCAAGGAAAAGCAGAATTTGGGCTGGGATAATGTTTATTTGTCTTTCAGAAAAGCAAAAAAAGCTGTTTCAACAGAGAAAACATGTTGAAGTCTGAGTACACTCAGAAAATCAGAATTTTTGTTCTGTAACTGAATTGAGAAACCTCTTCAGAGGTGCTGGAGCTCCACCTGCAGTCACTGCCCCTGAGCAA
Source organism: Pyrocephalus nanus (assembly GCA_038380795.1). Classification (NCBI taxonomy): domain Eukaryota; kingdom Metazoa; phylum Chordata; class Aves; order Passeriformes; family Tyrannidae; genus Pyrocephalus; species Pyrocephalus nanus. Next base: position 60,078,318 of record CM076263.1, on the reverse strand, counting down.
GTTGGGACCTTCCGGTGGTTTTTGGCAGTAAAAAGTGAGTGTGGTGTGGTTTCCTTAGGCACGAATAGGAAGTATGAAATTTCCAGTAATTCTTCCTCCAATCTCTACAAGGTTTTTTCCCTTCATTTCATTGATTAGTTGATGTGGCTGTATTTGGTGGGTCAGGAATGCTCTGCACTGGAATCCAGAGGCCTGGCCCCGTGGCAGCACAGGGTGGAGGGTTTCCTAGAGAAGACCTCAGCTCCCTTCTCTGCCCATGCGCCCAGGGGAAACCTGACATTGCAGGAGAGGCAGGCACTTGCCTGGGTTCAGACCTCTGCAAAACAACTAACTTGTTCCATACATTAGCATAGGGAGCATACAGAGCAGTAGGACTGGTGGCTTTAAGGCCTTGTGATAGAGACTGCTGTGGTTTTCTGTGCTGTGCAAAGGAACGAATATTCTATATGTTAAAATTAGGAAAATCCCTGGAGCAGTAGGCAAAGTGCCTTTGAGTCCTTCAGCATGTGGCCCTCCTCTTTTTCTCCTGCAGTGGCATCTGATTCCATAGAGGAAATACAGAGCAACAAAGTACTATGTCATGGGGCTTTTTAATAATCACATAAAGTGAGTGAGAAAAAAATGCTACTGAGGGCTTTTGTGAAGAGGAGTTGATCTGAATTTTTTTCTCACTTTATGTCTTATTCCTTTGCCTGATGTCCTTGACTCTGAGGATTTGGTCTCTTGGTTGCTCTGAAATAAAAGCAGTATCACCTCTGTAAACTGTGGAACCACTGTGAACTGTAGTGTTACAGAAATTACTTGAATATGGGGAAGAACATGTGCTGTTTAACTGTCAATTTTTGTCACAGGGAACATTTGCCCATTAGCTAAACTTCTTTCTCAGTAGTGATGTTCTCGCCATCAAATAGGTACCCCGAGTTCTTTTCCACGGCAGTGCTCTCCAGCCTCTCATTCCCTAGTCTATACACAGCAGCAGTGCCCTGTTCCCAGTGCAGAATCCAGCACCTGCCCTTGTTAAACTTCATACAGTTAGTGATTGTCTATCTCTCTAATTTTTTGAAGTCTCTCTGTAGGGATTCTCTGGCAGCGATGGAGTCACAGACATAGAGAACCCATCACTTGTAAAAACATGCACGTCTTTCTACAATGCAAGATAGGGGCACATGGGGTAATGAGGATACTGGGGGAGAGGGGTGCTCTTTCTTTTTGAGGTACCTCACCACTGAGAACTGCTAGGCACAGAGAATGGGTACAGTCTGATGAGACAATGGGCAGCCTCAGCATGTACTGAACAGAAGTGAAAGAAGTTGATGGGCCATTATTAGTACATGGAGGTTTGGGTTCTCACCTGTACTCTGACAACACATAACTAGAGGACCTCAGCAAGGCCTCCCCTTCTGTGACTCAGCTGATGTTTCTGTTCATTGAGGAAAACCATAGCTACTGCATGGTAAGGCTATTCCATAAACCTGGGGACAGAACAGCATAGAAGAGCTTCTTTGCTCTTGGAACAAACACTCTCATTGCAAGGAGTGCTCTACTGCAAAATTAGACATTCCCACCTTTCCCCTGCCATGTCAGGATAAAGCAGAACACTACAGCATAATTTTTGATCATCATCTAACTACTACTGAGACAAAAATATTTCAATAGATTTATTTGCCTGCAGCTGGAATCGCTAAGTCACCAAAGGATCATTCCTCCCTCATCTGAGTTTTGAATTGTTTTCAGTTCCAGTCACTGAACACAAAAGAAAGAAAGAAAGAATCCCCACCTGTTATGTGAACTGCCAGCATTATGAGATGCAGGAAAGCTAATATTTGCTGGTAAATAATGCGTTGTATGACAGACCAGTAAGAACCCCAGCCATCATTCAGTGTTTTGCTTTGTTCCTCATGAAAATGGTCTTGTTGTCGTATTTATAGGGGACTGCAAGGTATATTTTGTTACTCACTGTAACTTTTACTTATGGGGATTATTTCTGAAATCAATTTGGCTGTAAGAGGACTACAGTTTACACTACACTGTAGGCATTAAGAAATCCCATTGGCAGATTTCCTTCTGGCACTTAAAGCCAGTATTGCAGGAAATAGCTGATAGAAAAGAAAAACAGAGCTGGGGAGGGCGAATGAGACCAGGCACGTTGCTGTAACTATGAAAAGCAAGGAATAAATCTACAGTGACATATTTACATGAATCTATAAAGACATGTCTACGTGGAACGTACAATTCATACTGAACACACATCACAAAACTGGGAGGCAGTGAATTGTTATCTTCTGAGAAAGGGAAAGCCCTATATTAATTCTATTTCTGTGTGAACTACTAAGAGGAGATGAAGTCTTCTCCAGTTTGGCATTATGCATGTCCTGGCCATGCATAAAAATACTCACTGTAATGGGATAGGCATTTTCCTGACCCACTTTTCTCAACCTCCCTCTTTGAAACTGATCTTGTTTCAATAGACAACGAATTCACTGGCTTGAAGCAAAACCATGCTTGTTCTCTGAGGGTAAGGCTCTCACCTGGCCTGTATAAAATCCTGGGTCAGGTCCTTGTTCCAATTATTACTTCACCATTTATTCCAAGGGAAGGAGCTCTGATCAGACTGAGAGCACACTGCCTCTGCAAGCATGAATCCAGGCACTGTCCTGTGGGATGGAGGTCAGGATCATATTCCAGTACTTGACAGAGCAGAACGCAGACTGCTCCTGTGTGGTGAACTTTTATCTCTGGCATTTCTTATTGCCTTCTCAGATGATCTGAGAAGGACCAGCATAGAATAAGAACATTTTGAAGTCCCAGGTACTCCTTTGGAAAGGGAAAACTATTTCTCACTTGGCTCTAGTCATCATTTTGCACTTAAGGTGACAATTACACTTCCCAGCATAGAGCTGGAGTCTGGTGCTGTCTCTGAGGAACCAACAGGGACAGAGACCTCTCCAGGGCTAAAAGGACGGAGGTGCTCCCACATGTGCAGTGCAATCTTATGTTCCAAGACAGCACCGGCACCTCATCTTGCTGCCCCATGGCCCACAAGAGAAACCTTCATCCAGTCACCATTCATCTCTTTGGCCCTCTGTGGGAGAATTAGAAACCTTTTGGGTTAAGGCAGGAGTGAACCAGCTGATGGGAATTTGAGGAGTCTCAAAGACTGTTTTGAAAACATGACAAGTGTTTTGAGAACTGGACATCTGGAAGGAGGAAGAAAAACAGCACCTGCGATGGGAGGCTGAGTTGGACCTGCCAGGGGGCATGTGAATAGAAGTGTTGTGGTTAGATTTAGAAGGAAAAGAATTTAGAAAATAAGACATGTTAGCTAGCCAATAATAATCGTGTGAACAGTGTGTTTTGTGTGTGTGACCAAAAATAGGTTAAGTAGTCAAATATGTGATAGTTATTGAATTGTATAAAAGTAAGTGTAATTTCCAATAAAGATGAAGCTTTCGAACGTCATATTGGTGTGTGTGAAGTTTCCACTGGGTCTCGCACGTGGTTACAGCCCCCTTTTTCTGCTCCTTACAATCCAGTGGCAAAAATAAGTTTCTGTGAGGACTGTGCCAATTGCCTTTCAGTGGGTCAGAGCCAGAGGATGAGGCAAACTGTCCACTTGACAGTTTGCACGTGGTCTCTGTGGGTTAAAGCAGTGGTACCTTCTTCAATAATAACAGAACTGTTTAAGTGCTGCAAAAAACCCCAATCTCCTCATCAATGAACCTGAGTACTTCAGGGTGATGTTGAGCTACCCAACAGTGACATGACCTTTCTGCAGCTGAACACACTCTGAGGGTTCCCAAAAGTAATTTTCTCATCCCAGTCTTGCTTGCATCTGTTATCTGTTATCTGTTATCTGTTGTATCTCATCTGGTACTGAAATATAGCTTCATTAAAGCACATTTGCTAAGGCATAACCAGGTAACTGAGGTAAGGAATATCGCAAGGAAGGGAAACTGATGGGAAGGAAGAAGTGGAGCTGAAGGAGCAGCACAGTGTAACTTAGAGAGATGAATGTGTACAGCACAGGAACAAACGGTAGCACTGAGAGGGGTAACCCTAAAAAGTCTTAAGAAAATGCTGACAAGACATCCAAAGGACCAAAAGTTCAGGTAGAATCACAGACTACATTACTGTGGAAAGGCTAATAAGTAATAATCACAGATACAAGAAGCACCACAGGTCCCATCTGCTTTAGGGCTCGGGTGCTTCAGGCATGTGTTGAGGCAGGCAATTTGCTGACAAGATCTGGAGAATATCACTGAGCTGGGGTTTTGGATAAACAGTAATTTATTAGATTTGAGACTTTTCACTCTCGGTTGAATATCACCTGCTACCCTTCACACATGAGAACAGACTGCATAATGAGAAAGCTCTTCTGAGTGTTGCTGGCCTCATGCTCTCTTCTCATATGGTGCAGGGATCAGGACATCATACTGGCAGGCCTCTAAGACCCTGTCTCTGAGTTTATGGTTGGAATAAGATACAAAGTAGCATGGGGGGATATTACTGTAAATGGGAATAATTTTTTTGTGACTGCTCTAGCAATGCTTAGCTGAAAGGAAGATCATAACAGAGGATAAACCAGAAGTATTCATGACTATAAATGACTTTCTGTGCTCAGCAACCTGTCTTATATCAGGATGCCACTGTGCCACATAATGAACAAACATATTTCAACAAAAGATGGTCTATCTAAACCAACCTGATAATCAGGCTTGTGTGCTGACATAGAAAAAAAAAAAAAGTTCAAGAAATTAAACTGATTAGGCTGGAATTTGCCAAAACCAGTATGTGTGTGAGTGTGTGTGTATGACACTGGGACATATACCCAGGCTCAGCTCAGAGGGTAACTTAGCCTTTGAAAACCTCAGAGTCTGGGGAAGAATGGAGTAGCTTTAAACCAAGCCTTGATGTGGATGCGATAGACACAATCTGGTCCTTTCAGGGGCTGCCAGGGGTGCTGGTACTGCAGCATGCACGTCATCCAGTCATACACAGGCCATGCACAGCCATTTTGCTTTCTTCGGATTAACAAGCCATCTGCTGTGCAGAGTTTGGGAACATATGACTCTTGGTGTGTCTCTTCTTAACAGGCTGTAGTGATCCATGTCTGTAAACACGCAGTCCTTCTGACCCATCCCAGTTGTCAGCCAGCTGGGCACAGCTCTTGCTGGCAGAGAAACCTGGAGACAGCAGCTTTGGCTTGGGCCCTCCTCTGGCCATTCCCACTTCCTTAAGTGGCCACTGACTGACAGATGGAGAAAGGCTACAGTCATCCAGGCAGACAGATGCTCTAATGCACCTTTACTTGGGGCATGCACTGATGGCTAAACTCCGAGGGACAAGTTTATCTGGTAACTGTTGCAAAGAAGAAAGCACAAGAACACAAGTCCTTTCCAACCATCAGGTAAAATATCGCTGCCTTTTTACCACCATCCTTTCTACCAAAATATTAAACCTAAAAGGCCCAAACTCTGACCTGCTTTGTTGTCTTCACCATCTGAAAAAAAAAAAAAAAAAAAAAAAAAAGAAAGCTAAGCACTAACTATCCATGAAAGCAAAGACAAATCAAAGAGCTTGGCGCCTTCTAGTGGGCATGATGAGCCAGCTGCTGGTGTGGGATGCAGAGCAATGGTCTCCAGATGACACCTCACACCAGCTGACTAACCAAGAGCTAATCCTGACAACTCCACAGGCTTTCTGTTTATCTGCAGGCATTGGAATCCCTTTGTATTTTTCTCCATCTGCAAAAATGAAGATAACAGTTTGCCTTGTGAGGATTCCGTTTACACACTGAAAAAGCCTGTGAAGATGTAAAGATGCCTGTAAATGAACACATATTTCTAACAATGAGACATCTTTCCTTAATGAAACTCCAGCACTGCCAACCAGTACTATACACATGCTAATGTACAGTGCACCATATGTGCATAGTGAAGGTGGCATGTAAGCTTCTGATTTGCACTTTTAAGGTAGGTTTTGAACAACTTCCAGATACTATCTACAAAACCTTTATGCAGAAAGTAGCATCCACTGCCACTAAAGTATCCAGCTAGAGACCATAACTAAGAACAGATTGAAAACAATGTCACTACCTTTCAGAATTCAATGCCTGAATGAACATGGCAGAGTGGAGTAAATGAGGAGAGTAATTTCCTCACCAGTACTTAAGTATAATTTTTCATAATGTCCCACAGCACTAATCAACCTTTCTCTATTTAGTGCACTTAACCTTCCTTCTTCTCTGAAAAACCTGTATTCAAGGAAGGAGTGTAAAGGTAATTTCTGCAAGGGTTCCTTCTTTGAAGAGCAAGAACTAGGAAACAAGGAGAAGGTGCTGTCCTTGTAAAATGCCTGGGCCAAGCTCTGTAGTTCCAACAAATGCAGAAACTCACTGAAGCAAGCTTTTTACACAACAGCACGCAAAATCCACTTTGCTGACTAGTCTTTAAAGTTACAGTTCACTACAGAAAGTTCACTAGAGCATACTTTAGCCCAAGAAGAATTCCCTACACCCTCCAAAAGTGTTTTGGAATGCACTGATTAGCAGGCTTTCCAGACACATGGGTGTTACTAGCAAGTGCTATAGGATTTTGTGTGTGTGTTAGCAAAACATAGATCAGGCAGTAAAGCTCTCAACAGGTAGACTCTTCTAGCTGGATGCCAGACAATCCTTCCCTCTCTGTCCACCACCCCTTTCAGAGGTGTCTGTACACACAGACCATCCAGCAGAGTAGCTACCTTAACTTTTTCCTTACAATTCATATCTTTTTGGTTACCATATATTCCCTCAGAGGCATCAGCTTCAGTTTCAGTGGAAGTCCTTTCAGCAGGACTGACTGACCATCCTTCAAGAAAATTTGCTATTTGAGCTGATTTGTCAGGAGGAGTCATCATTGCTGCAAATTTGATCATATGGAGTCATCCAGCTGCTTTCTTACACATCCTCCTGATTCTGAAGGTAAGTTTATGCAGACACAAGGTGAAAGAACATCACCTGCATAAGAAAACTATTCTTAGCAATACTTCTTCCTGGTGAATACACCAAGTCTTAACTATCTTAATGCTCAAGAGGATGCTTTGAGATAGTCACTGCCTGCTCACATCTGTGATGACATACCACACTATTCTAGGCTCATTGCCCTTCTTCAGCCTTTGTGCTTTGTCCCTGAAATTCTGCAAGTGTGAAATTCTGCTGCAAATTCTTTAAGTGAAGCCATAGAAAGTTGTTCATTGTCTGCACTTCCTTCTATCATTTCAAGCTCATGTTCCCCCTTACCTGGTTCATAATCAATATCCTCCCCTTCTTTCTAAGGAGGATGGTAAAAGCCCAGCCTCTTCATGCATTTCTGCAAGGCTTAGGTCAGAGCAATAACTTCTCTGCTATGCAGCAAGACAATAAATGACCTCTGGCCTTTAAGTGAGAAAGGTGATCTATTAAAAGCCTGGGGCCATCTGAAGTCTCTACATCAGACAGGGCTCTGCCTCATGAGCTGTGTTCCCAGGACTTGCAAACAAGACAAGCAGCTGGCTCGTCTGGTGCTGACAGCACATGAAGGCAAAAGCAGCATTTATCAACTTTTACTGATTGAACACATCAATGCAATTAGGGAGATCTAGGCAAGCGACATCAGGGAGTGTAATTTCTTTCCAACAGTGAGTTTGACTGAGTATTTTGTGTTCTGATGTAAAGGGCAAATGTAACATCAGGTACTATTGAGCAGTTTCATACCAGTGCTTCTATGACCTCAGCAGGATGAAAATACTAAGGAAAAAGGGAGACTGTAGGGGTAGGAAACCACAGGTGGCTCTACAGGCCAAGCTTCTTGGGTTGACCCAGAGCCTTTTCCAGAGCCTAAAGTGGTAGGGAAATGGTGAGTGACTTTGGAAAACAAGGATGTGGAAAGAAAACTTGTCTAATGGAAGAAAAACAGCACAGAGCTAAGAAACAAACTGTGGTTCAGTTCTTTCAGAGCAACATCTTTGACCTCTCTACCTCATCTGTTTTTGACAGATGATGACTGCTGCCACTTAGAAAATCTGACCTCAGTGTGTGTCAGCCCAGTACTGTGACCTGCTCCCACCTCACCATTCAGCTCCAATATAGGCTCTACTCCAGCCATCTGTGTTGAGTGGAAAGGCCACTTACTAGCGTACCAAATGAAATAAAATGACTCTTGAGTCACGTGTGTTAAGATACCTTTAGGTACAGAGGTCAACACTAGATTGCAAGCCTTCTGTTTTCATATGATCAAGTTAATGGTCACTGCCAGAAGCAAGACATCCCAGACACTTTGTGGTTCACCCATATTCTAACTAATAATGATTTGAACACAAGGCTCCAACAGGAGAAAAGATTTTGCTGAAATTACTGTATAGGGATAGATTAACAGGTTTAATACTGATTAATAGTGGAAAAGAAAAAATAAGAGTGGCAAGACAAATTGATCCATCTGACACTAAATGCTACAGCCTGTAGTTTCTAGGATAGAAGCTTTCATATACATAGTTTGTACATTTAATAGTTAATTTTCTCTATGTATCTCACCATGATCCTCACAGTGACAAATAATTTGAGGCATTATAACTCAAAAATATAACAGCAGCTGTGTTAATTTTTCCCCTCTTGAATATCTTCATCCTTGAGCCCAGGCCCTGAATTTCCAACAGCAGCTCTTTCCATACCCGAAGTGAAAACACCCAGGAAGTGTTAACTCCTTCAGTGGGGCAACTATAACTTTCCAAAGAAGGATGTTTACTGTTTCATTGCCTGCATCCAATGCAGACTGTACAGCAGCACTGACTGATTCTATAGCTCAAATGGTTACCACAGAGCTCCTTTAATGTTGAATTCAACTAAAGTATAAAATCCAAACTTTCTGCTGTGTCTGCTTTAACTTCTCTGCCTTTGCATATTTCCAGGCTTGGACTGCTTCATTAGTGCCTGTTCTACACTGAGATTTTTCAGATCTTTTTCTTCAAAGCATCTAAGATACTCAGGTCATATTATAGAATAATGAGTAGTCAGAACAATTTCATAGAGTAGCTACTCTTCATATTAAAAAGCTACACAGAGCCAAACACTGACCCCAGAAGTGACTTCTTTCTCCACTGCCCAGAAAACTCACCATCGTTCCCATAACTCACCACATCAGAGCCCTCAAAAAAGCACATGGTATGAACACTTCATGTTAAAAATGCACACCTTTAAGCTCTATGAGGCGGCTCCACAAGATTATCCTTCTTTAAAACGTTTCAGTATGCTCCAGTTTCTGCAAAGGTCTATACTCAGCTGTGGTATATGAGAGCAGTGGAATTTTCCTCATACCTGCACCCTCTCTTGGTACTTGTTCTGTACTCATGAGTAATAAAAATGTTAACAGTGCTTACAGTTCAGTAGGGCTTACTGGGTTGAGGCAACCCTCTGCAAATGGAAACAGGATACCCTGGATGTCCCTACGGAAATTTTTAGACTACAACCCTGGAAACTTCATGGGACACCTAAGTTTCTGCAAAGGATGGAGCTGCTTCAAATGGGCACCAATTTAACACATGCTTTCTGATTTCTCGTTCTGACGTGTTTTCTTGTTGTTTTTTATTTTCTAAACTTTGTCTCCATAAGTAAAATAATCAATGTACCAGCATAATTTTATAACTAAAACTGTGGAGATATAAGAACATCCATGTGGACTATTTTTCACTCTAAGTTACTTTATCCTGGTAGTATGACCATAATTGCAAAATAATTTACTTTAGATCAATAGATTTTCTTTCAGGAAGATGCCGGATCTGTTTACCACAGATAAAAACACAAAAAAAAAGCAAACAAAAATTAAACACACTGAGTATTGGAAAAGGCATGATTAGAAAAACTGGACCTTTCAAACTGAGTTGTCTTTGCAGACAACACCTTCCATCTGAGATGTCCAGAGAATCTATGACTTCTTTTATTTTGTCTGTAAAAAGTCTGTTTGAAACAATTGCCTTTTTCCCACTTTAATTCACTTTCATATTTCACAAAACAAGGTAAAAGGTATGCACACTGTAACTAAAGACTTGAGATCAGATGATACCACAACAGCAAACGCTACACTAGAAATACCTGCTTACAAGGGGGCAGGAGGGGGGAGGAAGACTGACTGATGGATTTGATAAATTCATGTCTGTTTTGATGGACAAAAGTTACTTTTGTCTTTCGTTGCAGTGAAATATTGTACCTCTACACAATAAAAAGAAACACAAATAGTGACAGAGCACACGTGCATCTCTTGATGACTCTGTTTTGGATGTTTATTTAAAGGAAGCACTGAAACAGGGAGGAGCAAGCCCTGTACACTTCAAACACAAGGAAGTCTTACATTTGACTTTGACCTGACAGAGGAACAGTAATACAGGATAAAAATTGTTGTTCAACAACACTACTTCCCCATCATTAGAGCTCACATACCTGAAAGGTAACTGCAAAAATACAGAAAAAAATAGATTTGAAGATATGTAAAGAAATTAAAAGGTCAGACAGCTCCTGCTAGGGACACAAATCAAATCTTGAAGTTCTGAGAAACAACACTCCTCATTCTGCCTCAATTCGAGGTAAGACAGGAAGAATAAGATTTCCAAACGCAGAGTCTTGAGTTATGAAGTATCCTGAGGAATGTGCGTGTGCATGCTGGAAAGAGAAAAGCATTTGTTAAAGCGTAACTCCCTGTAGCACTGACATAATTTAAGACTTCAAGGCTTCTGCAGCATTAATTATTTATTTCTCTCAGTCTGCTACTCAATTCTGATAGTCAAATTCAAACCCAGCATTTTAGATCAGTCACCCTGGAACAGGGCCCATCAGGGCAATTAACTTGGACATTTCCTGCTGTTCTTTTCAGCAAATCCCATGGAGGTGAGGCTAGTGGTAACTCAACTCCTGATTTCTCTCCTTTGCCTAGACCCCACGTTTCTACTCCCATCTATAACAAACTCAGAGGTCTTGATTTGTGACAGCTACCACAGAAATTGCCAGAATTGTGCATGACTGTCCCACAACCTGAGCCTGCATGTACAAACAGCGTGTGACCAGATGCATTTTGGTACAACATGGGACACCAGCATTCTGCTCACATGACATTTATGTGTTTGTTCACCTGAGGGGGGCACTGTAAGATGGCTGCGGACAACCTTTTGAAATCCTACGTACCCCTTTCCTGGTAGTTTGCTAACTTACTGGAGTCTGGCAAGTTAGATGGCCTGCATATTCCTTCCTTCCACCACCAGGGAAAAGCCCTACTGGATATCAAATTTAGATTGAGCCAGCAGTGTACCCTTCCAGTGATCAAGGCTAACTGGCACAGTAAGCTGCATCATCAACAGCACAGCCAGCTGGCCAAGGGAAGCTATTTGAGTTCAGTTTGAGACAGAAACTGGAGGGAGTTCAACAGAGACATAAAGAGATGGCTGTGGGGCTGGGTGGAGCTCTGGACATCCAAGGAGGTGGCTTTTCAGTATCTGTAGGTGCAGGGCTGCACGTCTAAACCAGGGCCAAGCTAATAACTGACTGCAGTTTACCTGCAGTGCAGCCTTCTGCTGTGCTGCGATGTGCTGTTGCTCAGCATGATCACGGAAATCCTTGTTCAGAGGTGATCTTGCAAGTGCAATGCTGCAAAAAAGAACAAGATGGTATCATACAGAGCAGAGACAAAATGTGTCCTTGCCATTCTAGCCACAGATTCCGTGACTTCCTCAGATCACGGTTTATTTGACTCGTGGCTTGACAGTTGGTAATTACTGTTTGGAATTACTATTTGTTAATATAGAGGAAAAAGGTAAATGGAGTGACTATAGCTGTATCATTTGAGACATAAACAACTTATGCCAAACTACACCTGAACCCTATAGTGGATTTTGCTCATGGGTTGAGTCCCATTGAATTCAGTGAAACCACTGGGGCGCAGCATTAGACAATGTTAGCAATTTTTAAAACAACAGCTTCGTGTTTTCAGTGCTACTCAGTCACCAAGTGACTTCTAAACAACTGTGATAAACAGAAGCACTAATAGGAGTTCTGCAGACTTCAGTAAAAGAGTAGTTCTTTGGCAGCTGGGCACCAGTTCACTACTTATGGTAAAGGAGTTTCCTGTTGATGTTAACTGAAATAATGATCCCCTGTTGATAGCTGGGAGTACCTGAAACTGATTTGAAACTATCTCAGTGCAGAATACGTAAGGTTTCAAGTTAAAATTTATAAATGTTTTTTCTTGTCTTTTAGATCTTAGGACTTGTCCACCTTCTTCAGCAAAAAAAGACATAAAAAGCATCCCCAACTTTATGTAAGTAATGGACGTAAATCAGTGAGGATTGCCATTAGAACTGTATCCCAACACAATTCACAACTACCTCTGAAATTGTCACCGGAGACACACTGAAACCCTGCTCTCCTCAATCACAGAGAAAAAAGTACAAATGACAAGGGATCCAAGCAAACTCATCATCTGAACTTTCCCAGCAGCTTCAATGTCAACAGCTGATTTAGTAAATGAGTTTTTGAAAGGCAGTCATGCTCATGAAAAGATCTTTAGCCAAATCTATGCCTAAATGCATAACAAAAGCTAAACTATTCAGAGGATTGTTGCTTATGACAAATATTAAGATAAGCTTCACTGATAGGGAAAAGTACTATTCAGTTCATTTAAAACAGTATTTTCAATTATTTTGAAGGTATTTATTTTGCATTTAATCTGTACCCTCTAACTTTTCAATATTATTTCTGTAGATAATCTTAAGGCTTCATCATAAGTTGACACTTTTCAAGAGAGGTCTTCTGTTCTTGGATAGAGGATTCTTGTGCCAAGGCCAGAAATCATATTAACTTGTTCACCCTTACACTGTCCATTCCCCTACAGTGCTTTAGGTAAATCAACCTCTTTCAGTCAAGTCTACAGAATTTTTATGGCCTCATTTTTGACAACTCTGTGGTCCAAGACCTTTGGCACAACACAAAAAAACTGTCAGCTTCTCAAAAATCACGCAACAGCCCACCAAGCCAAAGCAGAGAGCTTGACTGCTGCATTGCAGGTTCCCCCTCCCCCCACATTCAAAATTAGTAAATTCTAATTATGCTTACTAAAATATGGTGTTATTTTTCCCTAAAGAAAAAAGAAAGTAAACAAGCACTTCCAAAACTCTGTCAGACTTGTAATGACGTACGGAAACACTGTCGCCAGGGGTTGTACATAACACCATGATAGTCTGATTTTCATATCAACAATTTTGCTTGAGTAATAACTGCATACAGTTACTGTTAATAATTACACATCTCCCTTAAGAGATCTAACTCAGGCAATTTCAAGTATTATGCATGCTTTATGACATTATGAAGGAATTAAGTGACCTAGAATCTCTCTGAAAAAGAGCAGCCCTTGGACTGTATTCAGAGTACCTGACTCCTGAACAGATGCTGCATATTACGCTGTGTCTAGAATATGGCACTGCACTCACCTCATGCTAACCCAGAAGTTTGAGTATCTCAAATTCTCCATATAAATTACTGTGTTATTTTCTAGTTACCGATTTACGATGCAAATCTTATATTTTTCCTTGTATGGGAGAAATCCCAGTAACAGCCCTTAAACTCAGATTAGATTATTACACTTTATGGTGTAGAATCATCCTTACAACACAGCATCTTTCATGAGATTATCTGCAGTAACATAAACCGGCTTTGTCTTGCACATAGGGAGTTTCAAGAATAACTCAATTCTGCTGTAATTGTTCTTCTCTAAATGCACAGTATCCCGAGCCTAATGATCTGCTACTTCCACTCCTTAGAGCATTTTAGCTTAATAATTAAATGCTTTCTCAGTGCCTGCTTCCTAATTTTGCATTATCATAGACTTTAGTACACCTGAGTAAGCATATCTGCTTCTCCCATTCTCAAATGGAAATTATATAAGCCTAAATTCAGGGGGTATGAACAATTTAAAATAATAATATGTTCCTAAAGAGCCATGTCCCTCTGTCTTGTTATTAAGGATGGTCAGAAAACATTTCTGATAAGTATTTGTGTAAGTTTACAGCTCACTTGCTATTTTTTCCTTTGATGTAATCAGTGATGTTCAAATAGGTCTAAGAACATAAAATACCTGGCTCCAGGGTGATTTGTGGAAGACTGGTTTTGCATAAGTAACTTTCTCTTCTCCTTGTCTAGTTCTGCCAGGATTGCAACCCTATTTTTATTCTGGAAACCTGGTGGGAATGACAGAAAAATATTAGATATATTTATTTTATATCTGTGGCCCAACTCTAACCTTGAGGAATTATAAATCCCTGTACAAAATTACTTTAAGATGAATACACTAATCTTCCAAGCTTTGTAACCATTTGAAAAGGCTATTATTAAATAGGCTTCATTTTTCCTTTTCTCATTTTGTAACATGCAATAGCTTCCATAAGCTATCATCATGCATATTAATACATTTTAAAATAGAGGCTTCTAACTCAAGTTAGATTCTACCCTTTCCCAAGCTAGCTCTGGAGCTACAGTGAAGGTACACGATCAAATACTTGTCTTCTGAAAAAAAAGGTGAACTTACCGGCTGTAGATTTAAAATGAAGTAACTGAATGTTCAACTCAATGATAACAATGGAGTAATATACTCACAGGGCCTAATTTCTCATGTCAGAGAACTCAAACACAAGTACTATGCATGTAACAGGTAAGAATGATCACTAAGCTTGCACGTGTGTTTATACAAACACTTTCATTCAACCTATGCAGAAAGGTTTTAGTATATATATACTGATGTCCTTACATAAACACACTACCCTTATTGTAAGGACAATCACAATGCTGGACTAGAGAAGCAAAATTAAACTGTCTGTACACAATATGAGAACAATTGGTTTGTAAATCATTCTCCCAAAGAGACCCTGTATATTACAGAACGGGTCAGGAAGTAGAGCATTGAAAAATGCCCAAAATAGCTGCTGTCTATGTATTTTTCAAAGCTGCCTTCTAAGTGAAAATGTGGCAAAGCTACTGTACGTACTTACACAGGATTCATATATAATAAAGGTTCTCATTGCAGTCAAGCTTTCTCCTTTACTTCCTCCATACAAAAAGTCAAAGTCATTCCCACTGGAAACTGCTGTGCGTTGTGCTCCTGTTCTGAGCACTGTTTTAGTGATAGCACTAAAACGTGGTAGCCCTCAAGCTGTTAAGGCCAGACACTTAAAGAGAACATTAGCATGTCAAGGTAAAATGATTCATTTTCAGTAGCTGCACTCAAAGTTCATTGCCTTTGAGAGACCTTCTGTTCAATTACATTATCCAGTATTCCTTTCATCTCAATGGCTCAGTGAAGGAGATGATTACCAGACAGAAACTTTCAACTCTATATAACAACTTGCATCCATACTGCCTTGCTATCAAATCCTCACCTTTCTCTTTTACTATGCCTAACATAGGCACCCATGAGCCTCAGTGTCTCAGGCGTTCTTAAAAGGAGCAGAGTCTTTTAATTACAAGTTATAGTAATAACTATAACTAACATGCAAATAAAATAATAACTATTAAAAAATTTTAAAATAGTAATTTTTACATTTCTTAATATAATTTTTTTAAATTACATTTAATTAACTGCTATTTTTTCTTTCTCCTAATCTCTCCTTCCCACGTTGCATTAGCTTCACTTAAACTATCTTGTAAGTGCTTGATTCACGTTTCTTTGCTTTTCAGGTATTGTACATCATCTCCTTTTTGAAGACCTTGGACTTGTAATGAACCTGGAACACTAAAACACAGCTGAATATGTGGTCTAAAACATATAAAAGCTGAGAAATCTTCCTAACAAGCTAGAATTCAACATTTGGAGCTGCAGCTAGCCCAGATTTTACCTTCTTGTAAATTCTGGAGACAGTGCCTTGACAGGATGACTGAAGCACCCCTAAGAAGGTCTGAGCTTAAGCAACCATGTCTATATGCTCATTCTACACAGTTTTCAGCCAAAAAGCTTAATGCCTGACATTACTCAGCAGCCTTCTGCTACTGCTTGCTTACCCTGAACTGCATAAATCTAAATGCATGCTTGGAATTCAGATGATACAGTGATTGAGGAAAGAAAAGGGAGACAACTTTTTAATAAAGGTTGCTGTGAGCTAAAAAAAAAAGACTAAATGTGCTTAAATTTATCATGAAGCAGATGGTATGATTCAGAAAGGCTTGAGACATTTTAAATGCTGTTTTTAAACTGTGATCAGAAACAGTTGAAGATTGTCACTGTCTTCTATTTTAGCATGACTCTTGTTACAGTATCTTATGGCAGAAACTCTAGAGGGATTCAGAAACAAAATAAGTATTTTTTTCTTCCCTTCCTTACCTCTCTACTAAGAGCTGTGTGGCGGGTTTTTTATTTGATTGATTGTCCTTTTTTTAAAGTAGCATTTTGCTCTAGAATTCAGTGACCATCAGCAATCTGCTGTGCTGAAAAAGTCACTTGTTTATAATTTATTAATGGTAAGGAGAAAAAAGCCTGCTTGAGAAAGTGGAGGAGTTTAATCCACACGTGCATGCTAGCTGTTCTCAGCTGAGCAGTGTGAAGTTCCTATAGATGTTTTAAACTTCTTCAAAATGCAAAGCAAAACCTTTCATTTAAAAGTTAACAATGGAGGGGGCGGAACATGAGAAAGCCAGTTTACAGAGAAAATCTGGCATCCTTACAAAATACTTAATCATATCTGGCAATATATATAAGTAAGACTTTAATTTAGATTCTTCTCTGCTCAGGCATCCAAGACAAACTTGAAACACTTACAAAAGTTTCCTACTTCAATTATAAATAATTTTTCATCTGTAGATTTGATATGTCTGTTCTGCTTTCTAGTACTAAAAATGTGGACATCCAAAAAACAAAAGCTATCCTTAGTACAGACCAGATTCTCATCTGTGAAAGGATGTGCAGATTTTCAAATATAGGAACTTCTTTAAAAAGCTGTAAGTTTTGACTTCCCTTGATTGGGCTGAGTTGCACTACTATATTGAGTTTGAACAGCTCATGAATATTGCAGTTTATTAATATTCTTCCCTGCTTTGCAGACACAAGAGTCCTGACACAAAATGACCCATTCAAGCAGCTAAATTATTGGCAGTGTCAGATGTCAAACTGAGCACCTAGATTCTCAGATAACTCTCTAACAAAGACAAATCAGGTCATTTAAAAGTTAAACCCTTCTGACACCTCTATTTCTGACATCAAGCATTGTATCTGTGCAGGAACTAAAAGATTATTTGCACCCATGTTCTGCACATGAAGGCACATGTAAGCTGTAAAGTCCTGCTGAGTGATACTGGTAGCTTTAAGAGCTCACGGCAAGTTTCAATCTTTAACCTGATCCTAACACCTACTCTTACCACCCTATCTCACTAATATTATGTCAGTTAGTTCTAATTAACTCTGCATGGCAAGAAACAGTACTACCTTTATCTTTTTTAAAGTTCTTGCTTTTCATCGCTTCTTTTCCTCAATTTGTTGGTTGCTAAAAAAATTCACAGTATATGTAATTTTTTTCTAAGATGCATTATTTATCATTTGTCCATAGATGTGTAACAGCATAACTACTGCCAAGTATGGCTGCAGCAGCAGTGTATTCCTGAGCACCTGGAAGTGATTTCTGTAACTCAGAAGGTGACTTCTACCCCCCAAAGTGTAGCACTCTGGTCTATGAGCTCTGGTCTGGATAACACACAGCATGCTAGAAGCTTTTCCATTTCTTTCAAATGCTGTAGCCAGGCTCATGCAATCAGTTCCATGTGGCAATAACAGCCCGAAGTAAGGTTTTTTATTCAATTCTGCTTGGTTTTGCTGCACTCATATGCAGCTCCTCCTCAGGAGTGCTTTCCTAAGAGGTCAGTGTATAAAAGGAAGTTCAATCCGCAGAATCTTAACTTTTATAGTCCAAGTCTGTAATCAACAGAAAACTCAAATTAAGTCCTAATATCTGGTACTGATTAAAAGGACAACATAAACTTGGTACAAAAAATTAACAAGATGGTCTACCTGTGTAGAAGGCTAATGTTTAGTTCACCCCTATAGTTCTGCTTGAGTAAGTGCTACCACTCGTAAACCTTCCATCAGTGCTTCAGTAAATTTCTTCCTTTTGCCCACAAAGAGAGAAATGGCAGAATGAATTGCTTGAAAAGTGCTATGAAGCAAGCTAAAAAATGCAGTGTTTGTCTTAATCATTTTCACTACTACACTGCATCTGGCCAAGACAGAAACCCTGAACTGTTGTATTTACCTGTCCCTTTCTAATTTTCCTAGTTGTACTATTTATAGCCTTATTTGGTAATTAAACCTGACAGTGTTTCTTGCCCGATTAGTACAAACGATTTTCACATGACAATTACACGGTTCCTTTAGTGAGTCTCTAAAGGATATCTCAAACATAAAAACAGATTCCAAGACTCTATTAAATTTATAAGACTCCGGAATGTGGAGGGAAGCAAAGGTACTTTGGGACTAAAATCCCATCCCACCTTTCTCAGTAAACCAACATATTTAAGAAAAAGCACCTTTTAACTCTCTGTGACAACATTCTATTCCTTGCCATGATGCTCACTTGTTATTCACAGATTAAAGCAGGATTTACCACTATGTACCAAAAAACTTCTCAGAGTTACAATTTGCAAACGGGTAACTATCTACAATATGTAATACTCCTCTTCCAGTACTTCACAAACCTCAATAACCATTCCAAAAACTACCTACTTTTTGTCAAGTAACAAGTCAGATGTGTCTTTTGGACACACTCATATGGTGCCCCTCAAAGTATCATCCAGCAACACAGAGTTTTGCAGGACTGCTTTGCTGGAAAAGGACTCACACAGAGATGTGCACGAAGAAGTCTCTGATTGCCAGGAAACTGAACACAGAATTCATTTCTCATAACCAAGTAAGCAGAGAGCCATACCTAAGAAGCTCCCTTTTCCTCAGCTCTTCTACTGAAGACAAGCCTCAGAGTCCCACTAAGGTTTCCAGAAAACCTCTAGAGGGCGATTTAAGATCCTCCTTCAATTCACCGTGTGACACCCTCAGCTGTCTCTAACACAGGTGCCTCGGCTGGATAGATGCACCATTTCCATGTTTTTAACGATTTTAAGGACACAATCCCTGCCTCTTCGTACAAGGAAACATTTAATTGCAGTTGGCATTATGATTTTAATTGGCTTTTACTCCTAGGCCTGGCCACTTTGTCTGTCCTTGGACAGATATTATTGTCTGGGTCTTGCTGTTTTCATCATGACATGCAATGCATTTGTCTTCTGACTGTTCCCTGATGTTGAGTGCAAGTCATGTTCAATATCAAGTGTTGGAAGCATCTGAAATAAGCTTCAGGAAATGACCACAGCACCACAGGCAAGGCAGATACTTTCTAAACTGAACATGAGAGTATGTTCAGTAATACAGAGCTCCCCAGCCACCAGTGGTCTTTTTCAACCCTTTAATGTGTGTGTGCCTTCTCCCAGAAGGACTCCTGCCATTCTGCTGCCTTCAGCCCCACCTTTCTTCCCCATCCTGATCCTTCCATTAAATAAAGTTACAGTTATAGTGACTTCACTGACATTTTGCACAGAGACTTCTCCCTTGAATACTTAAATTAAAACCTACCTTGTCCTGAAGGATTTGCTGCCATCCTTCAATTTTCAGCCCTTGTTTTATTCAACTGTAGTCCAAACCTTTTAATCCCCACAAATATCTGCAAAACAGGCACAAGGTAAGACAGACATACTCCTTCAAAAGAAAAGACTGGATTTCATTCTGTTAGAGATTTCATAAATGTGGCAACTGTCAGAGAGCATAAGCCAAACACAGCACATGCATTGCTTAAAAGGTATTATACAGTTGATGTTGTTCTGATTGAAACTTTGAGCCTGAAATATCAAGAGCTTCGATCAACTCTTTTTCAGATTCTAGTAATTTCTTTTAGTAGTAATAATAATTTCTAGTAATTTCTATTCTAGTAAGAACAACCTTTAGAGTTATTCTAGAGTCACACACGGGTTTTCCCGACTGAACTTCTTCCTGACAAGGTATGTCACACTTCATTTAAGAATCACATTAAACCACTGTAGTCCTTAAACGTTTAAGCTTTTGAAGACCTCGGGTTAGGCTCCAACTCAAGAAAAAAATAACTGTCTGAGGAGATGCAATTTAAATCCTGGATACAAGGCCGGCCGAAGGTGGCTGCAGCTCTGGCAGAACAAAAAAGGAGCCTGTTCCTCGTCGCCTCGAGCCACCATCAACTTCTGCTCCCACCCAGGTGCCCGGCGGCGAAGCCCTCCGGCTCAGCCGGGCGGAGGGGAGGGACGGGAGCGCTGAATCCCGCGGGAAACCGAACCGGGAGTCTCAGCCAGGCTCCCACGGGAGACCAGGACGCTGCCACACCTGGACCCGCGGGTCCCGGGGCAGCGCCTCAAGGGCAGCATTAAGCGCAGCGACAGCGGTCAGAACGCGCTTCTCCAAGAGCCAGGGACGGCCCGACCCTCTCCTGCCTCCCCCAAACCTCGGGAACGGGTTCTCCCGCTCGGCTCTCCCTCCGCCCCCAAGGGATGGACAGACTCTCCTGTCCTTGCCGGGCGGGCGGGGGTGCTCCGTCACCTGCGCTCCGCTCCCACCTGTCGGAGGGCTCGGGGCTCGGGCTCCGTGCAGCCCCGCCGTCCTCACCCGCAGCGCAGCGGGCCCAGCGCCATCTTCCCCCGCCCGGCTCCCCCGCCCCCGCCGCCCGTGACGCGCTCCCCGCGCGACAGCACCGCCCCATCCCGGCACGGCCCCCATCCCGGAAGGGCCGGGCCGAGGGAGCGGGATCGGGATCGGGGGGCGGGGGATGGGGGGAGGCATGGCCGGGCCACGGGGAGCGGGCCTTGCAACCGTAAGGCTCTGCTTTCCTGCCTGGGCACGGCAGCAAACGCCAGGGCCTCACCTTCGGGTCTCACTGTGGGGGCCTCCAGGCAGCAGCACGGTTAAACGGGAAAAAAAATACAAGTGGAAGGGAAGGGGTCACAAAATCACTTGGGCTGGAAAAGGCCTCTTGAGATTGAGTTCAGCCTCTGACCGAACACCACGTCAGCTAGACCGTAGCACTGAGTGGCAAAGCATCATGTCCAGTCTTTCCTTAAACACCTCCAGGGATGGTGACTCCAGCACCTCCCTGGGCAGCCCATTCCAATGTCTGATCATCCTTTCTGTGAAGAACTTCATCCTGATGTCCAACCTAAACCTCCCCTGGCACAGCTTAGGACTATGTCCTCTCCTCCTGTCACTGTGGGAGAACAGGCCGACCCCCACCTGGCTACAACCTCGTTGCACGTGGTTGTAGAGAGTGAGAAGGTCCTCCCAAGCAGCCTCCTCTCCATGCCAAACAACCCCAGCACCCCCGACACCCCTGCCTTTTTTCTTTTTTTTTTTTTTTTAATCACAGTCACACAGTTTGGATACTGCAACAATATCTGGCATGAATTTCAGAAAGGTTTGTTCATGGAACTGTTCCATGCTTTGCTTTTGAAATGTCAAGTAACAGGTTTATAGATGAGAGTATCTATTTGAGTGATCTGGTCTAACCTGGAGGATAAGCCTTAGCCTTGTAACAGCAAACTGTGACTTTTTGTTTATGTCCTTGTGGTTAAAATCAGCCTGAATCAAACCAGGCTGAGTAGTGATTTGAACTGTGGCCCGTAGCAGCTGTAGCTCTGATTGTTCATAAATAAAAACAATTATTAAGAACTGCAATAAATAAGTAATCTAAAAGACTGCATACAACACTGACCTCTTAATAGCCAAAAATCAGTCACATTGCCTACTTCAGTTTTATATGCAGGGTTCTTTTAGGGCACTAAACAATTTTCAATACATAAAGGCCTTTTTTTCTTTTTTACCAAATTGAAAGATAGGTACAGGAAATCAGTGTTTTTTTTTTTTTTTTTTTGTATGAATTAGTTCAAGGTGTATCTGTGTAGACACACTTTATCTTTTTAGCATTAAGGTTTTGATAGTATACGTAACAGGCATTTCTGAGCAAATGGCACTTCTTTATGGCAAAGGTGATATTGGATCTGGTTGTCAAACCCTCTGTACACTGCAGAGTAATTTTGTGTGCTTCCTCTTTCTGTTTAGTCCATGTTATAAATCTGTTGTAAGTCCATAACCTCATCACTGTTCAAGCCTGAAGTGGAATAATGGCTTATTAAAAACTGTTTGTTTAGTTACAATGGAATTATTTACATTGGTAAAAGCGTACATAGGGTGTGCCAGGTGCTAAATGCCACAATAGTCCATTAGCTTGGACAACAAAATATATACATAAATGTTGAAGGCAATTAACAATTTCTTAAAATCTGCTGCAGCCAGCTATACTAGATGATGAAGAAATAAATTACATTTTGAAAGTGTACAGAATGTATAAAAATCGTGTATCTACACTAATTGATTAATCTGTCTTAAAATAGTGTGCCTTAGTATTATACACGTAGATTCTGTGAGATAGGCAATATTCTGCTACCCAAGTATGCTGTCTGTCCATGCATTTATACTTAATTTTCAAACACTAAGTGTGAAATTTGAAAAACTGAACAAATTCATGTCTGCAAACCTGCCATGTCCAGATGTAGAATTTAGTTACCTGGATTGCTGGCCTGGTAAAACCAGTGTATATGTGCCTGTGTGTGTCTACCCAAACCAGGAGACAATCTCAGGCAGTTTTCTGTTTGCTTTAAAACTGTGTTAATTAATACTGTGGAAAGCAAACATTGCTGCCATTCTCACATACGACTATTATTTTCACCTGTTCTCTTTGCATGAACAGCTGACTGAGCACCTTCCCTACTTCTGATTTTTATGTTTTGTTTTGTTTCATTTTGTACTTTCTCATTGTGCCACGAGAACTGTCGTATGTGCAATTTTTTTCCCCTTTTAATTATTCTCTCTTGGAAGATCTGCAGTCCATTTTATCTAGATATCTTGCTTGTTATCCTTAACTGCTGAGAAGCACTCTGAGTGGAGACCAGCACAGCACCGCAACCAATAATCCTAACTGGTGCATTTCTCTGCATCATCATGACAGGATTAATGTTGTGATTCTAAAAAAATGTAGTTTGAGACAGACAGGCCAAGCTGCTGGGCTCTTTTTGGACACAGCTAATGTTGTTAAGAAGAATTAGTAAGTGGAAAGTGGTCCCTGTCTGGGGATCAAGGAAGGAAAGAAGTAGCAGGGTGAGGGGGAGGAATTATCAGCAAGGAAATTCAGGTGCAGAAAAGCTGTGGCTCATTAATTCTGTGTTTCTGTACAAGTGTGGTGAAAACTGATCATAGTAACTTTGAGCATCTCCACAAAAACATAGTCCTGCCTCAAGTCAAATGATCCTTTGGCTTTGGGAGGAGTTTCATATCAATGTCAATTAATTTCCTCCTTGGGTTGTAGAAACAGGAAGGAATGAAGCCCTTGAAAGGAATGGTGTGTAATCTCTAGTGTTTCAGAATACTTTAATTTTCCCTGAAATTCCTCCTTCTTGTTCACCATAATCAAATAAAAATATAAAATGTAGCATTTATAGTGCATCTATTAGAAAGTAATTACGAAATTTTCAGTTTAATAAAGCTGTTCTTGAACATTGCCTCACAAATCTGGCCAAGCTGTTTCTTGAGGCAATGTAATGCTGTTTTTCAGGCTGGCTGTTCTGTCATGTTGGAGTAGAGGGATCTGTGTATCTCGTTATATAAAAAACCCACCCTATTTTAAATTGGATGTTATACTGAATGATCATAAATGTCAGTATTTCAGAATGGCCATGGGCAGTTCTATTCACTACAGGCTGAGGTAAAATAGTGATTTACTTGTTGTTCCCCCCCACAACCCCACTCAGTGAAAATAGCGTGTCTCCTTGGCTTGAGCCAAGATCTTCCAGAATGCTGCTCTTATTTCCAACTGGCAGTGCTACTCATACAGAGCCATCCTAAACACCTCCTTTTATTTCTCTATTTATGTTTTTGTGGTTTGTCAACAAAAACCCCAAACTCTCAAACAAAGTAGAATGAAGAGTATTTAAACATTTTAGTTGTATTACTTTTTTATATCCTATTGCCTAAAGATACTGTATCCGTGGTCTTTCTCCTTGATTGGATTTATGATTTTTCATTTGATAGCCATTTAGCACAGGCTTTCCCTTTCTTTCAAAAGTGCCCTATGTTCCCACTATCCTGTTTATTGCATCCCCATCAAACTTGACAGCTTTGAAGGCTTTTGATGCAGCAAAATCTTAGCCATTAGCTTACTCATGTGTGTGAGTGCTCATATGTTGTGTGCTGATGACTTGAAACTGATCTCATCTCTGCAAGCAGTCAATGAGCAGGAGCATAAGATTCAACAGGGTTGGGTCAAAAGCCTGCCCTTTTCAATCTCTGCAGTACAAGACATGAGGTATGGTAGCATATGGAAGGAAGGATCTTTTTCAAAAGACAGCTGGATTTTTTTTTTTTTTTTTTACATCCTCTAGAACAGTCTTGTTCCGTATCGGTTTCATATGTGCTTATGTGCAGACAAGCACAAACATTATCCTCTCCAACACAGACCACAGTGGGGAAAACATAAAGCAGTTGAGGAGAGGCTGTTGACAGTGTGGGAAAAGAGCTTTTACTGCTTTTGACCTGGCAAACCAGCCAAGCCTGACAGTTTGATCGTTGTGGCCTCTAGCCTACCTTATTGTTTGTACTGTTTGTATTATAGAGAAGAATCCTATAATTTAGGCTTTAAATAGAATACTTGATGAAAAGCAGGTGGGCTTTACATGTTTGGTCTAGTAAATAATACAACCTGAAGTTAGCCTCCTGATATTGATTGTAAACCCTACTGCCATTTTATGTCTCCATTATCTGAACAAGATGAAGATGCATTACAAAGACAATGTTAATAAGCAACTGAGAGTCCTTTTCAGGCTAACACTGAGCACTTATAAAGCCATATGCCATTAAAGCATCCTGAGTGGTATTATTGGAGTAACTGGCACTTCAAATCAGAACAGCAGTACAAGATAGGCCCTGCTTATCTTTAAATTTGTAAATAGTCTTCCTACAGGTGACCTGTAGATCCTTTCTCTCCTTATTTATCCAGCAATCCAAAGAAGTAGCCTGCAGGACTTTCATTTCAGTGATACAGAGACAGAGCTATTTTCTGCAGAAAAAAACACATGAAACTGGTGACCTTTGGTCTTAAATTGGTGAGATTCTTGATCCCCAGATTGACCATTCTTCTTCTTGCCCAGTTAGCATTACATGCATATCTATTTTGTTTCATCTTGTTTCTGAGCTGAAATGATGTAAAAATAATAAATAATAGTTAGAATTTTGCTAGGAGAGCATGCCAGTTTTTTCAGTTAAACTTAGGTCAAGACATGGGCATTGAATGGCAGCCTGCTTTCAACTTGCCATTGATTTTGGTTTTCGTTGTCTTTTATTATAGTTGCATGTTTCATGTGCGTATTGGTTTTAGCTTGGTCAATGTTTGACGAAAACTATCAGTATAAAGGTCAAGGAAAGTATTACAGTCATAAAATGATACCATCACAGTTGGTGGTAAGGAGTAGGAACTGGAGAATGGTACGTTCTCGTGTTTTTAATCACTCATAATTTCTTAGCAGAATTAAAATATTTACTTACTTCACTGCTGGTGTTAGAAGAAATAGACACTTTCCTTCCTCAATTTTCGGCTATACCTCTTGTGCCTGCTGTTGGACCCACATGATCCACATGCTCATGCATTTAGAGGTTTTCTATTTGTGTGTAGAAAATAATTCCTACAAGAAGTCAGCTACATAGCATGCCTCTTTTTTCTGTTTCATGAACAGAAGATTTGGAATTCTTTATGACCTCCGTTGATAATGTGTGACTAGTTCTAATCAAGGTACAAGAATTTGCTCCCAACTCTAATTTCAAATGCAAGTCTTAAAACTGTTTTATCTTCTGTCTTTTTGAAGTTCCAGCCCTTGAAATCAAGTACATGAGATTGTAGTCTTCCATGTTAAAAAAAAAAATAGAAATGGGTTTTTCTCATGGCTGAAGGGAAAGCTTAAAGCTCACCTTAGTCTGTAATATGAACTTGCAGAAAATACAGCCAAGGAAAGGCCGCACAGTTGTAGAGATTTTTCAGATTACACATTTAAAGTAAGTTTAATCTATTTTGAGGTAAGATTGATGATTTTTGAACTCTTCTCATAGACAGAATGGTTTGGGTTAGAAGGGACCCTAAAAATCTTCTAGTTCCAACCCCAGTGGACACCTTCCACTAGACCAGGTTGCTCAAATCCCCATCCAGTCTGGCTTTCTTCTCATTCTCAGTATCGTAGTTTGCATCTGCTTCTGAAGGTATGTATCACTGTTAAACCTAGAATGCTACCTGTACAATGTTTACAGACTTAGTACTTACTAAAATCAGAGGAGGATACACATCTGTCTTTAGTCAATAAGTAAAATCTCTAGAGCATGGAACTTCATTCTTGTGTACAGGATAATTGAGAAGTCACCTTACATAACCTCAGGAACTAGACATAATGACTTCTATAGCAACACATTATCTGAATAACTGAATCTTTCATGCTGGAAGGGACATAGGGAGGTCTCTGGTCCAATCTCTTGCTTAAAGGAGGCTCAGATATGAGATCAGACTAGATTGTCTTGAGAATCTCCAAGGGTGGACACTGCACAACCTCTCTGCAATGTGCTCTGCTTCTTGGCTGTCTTCAGGAGGAAAAAATTCCTCCTAATATCCATCAGGAATTTCCTGTTTCAATCGATGTCCTTTGTCTCTGGTCCTCTCTGCTATGTCTGCTGTGAAAAGCCCAGTTCTCTCTTCCATTCTGTCCCTAGGGGGTACTGGAGGCTGCAATTAAGTGCCCTTGAAGTCATGTCTGCTCCAGGCTGAGAAAGCCTCAGCCCCGCGGCTGCTGCTCGAAGGCAAGTGTTCCTGTCACCAACCGTCTCAGTGCCCCCTCTGAACTTTGTCCAGTTTGTCAGCATCTTGTATAAACGTCCCACAACTGAACACGGTGTATCTGATAAGGTCTAACAAGTGCCAAGCAGAGAGTTATAAACCCTGCCCTCGACCTGCTGCCTGTGCTGCCTGCTGTGTATGCAGCCTGGATACTGTTGGTCTTTCCTGCAAGGCTTATCCTCAGCTCACTGTTCACCAAGCCAAGGTTTGATGAGCAGGTCCTTTTGTACCTGCACAGAGCTAGAATACCCCAAGGTTTCCAAGTGTTGAAGGTTTTGGGTGTCACTGACAGGCTTCCTTTGGAGAAGGATTCAGCTGGAAACAGAGCTGGGTGAGAATGCTTAAGGGAAAACAGAGGAATAGCTCTTAGTAAGTCATAAGCCTTTGAGGAACAGGCTCTCACAAGGGGAGGAGAGGGGAGTTGAGTTCCCACTGAGGGGAACTAGTTCCTGAGCAGTGGAACAGATGTACAAACCTACCTGCTGCTTTATCACAAGTTTCCACTTTAGATTTGGATAGTCTAGAAGGTGGCTGAGATGTATGTATTTATGATAATTTGTATTGTTTCCTTTTCCTGATAAATAGGTTGTTGTTTGTGAAATGTCATGAACAAAGAATATTTCACAGCTGCTTTCTCACTGGGGCTTGGCACTTGATTTGGAGTTTTGATTGTTACTGGAGTTCAAATGTTATGTAATACTGAATATTTATTTATAGTAAGGATTGATTTTTTTTCCCATAGATTTTTCCCTGTGACAAATAGGATTTCTTTTTGTAATGACAGTCCACAGTGTTGTGCTCTCATGCTTGTCCTGCTCTATGACACCTGGCATTGACACCTGTAAAACTTGCTAGCTTAGCTTTAGGTACTGGTGCTGCCCTTGTGATTTCAGTGGATTGTACTCCCCCAGGGAAAAGTTAGACACAAGTGAAATATTTCAGGCATCCAAGTTTTGTTAGGTCAAGTCTTGTGTGTTTATGTTCATATATCTATCTATAGCTGGAAGGCATTGTGACAGTCTCATAGTAATACATCACTTCCCCCAGTAGCATGTTACTGTTGTAGTCTAGATGTAGTATGATGTTATGCTAGTCTAATTAGTGCTGAGCACATTATTTGAAAAAAAAAATCAGAAAAATTTAGCTGCTTTATCTGCTTAAGGATTATCTTAAACCAGACTATTATTTTTCATCTATTTAATAATTATTCTGCAGTCATCAGCACTTTTCCCACGTTGTTAAATGTGGATAGATCACGGTGATGGATACAAGCAATGACAAGTTTGCATGGATCACTTCTATAGGATTTAATATAATCTGTCAGCTCCTAACTCTACAAAGATGCATTACGTCTGAAATGCAGCGAAAGCAGACGCACGGCCATCAGCGACAGTGTGTTTCTGTGGCCCTACGTGCAAAGCATCTCCCTGTGTCCACTTGCGATGCACTCCCATCGCAGAGGAGGCCCGGGGGAAGGGCCTTGTCCTTCCTGTGCCCGGCTGGGGTCGGTCCCACCTGGCGGAGGCGCTGCCGAAGCCTTGCTGCCGTCTCAGGCACCCTCCCGCCCACATCCAGTCCGACTTCAGGGGAGCTCTCGTCCTGCACCACTTTACCACAGCTTCCCTTCAAACACGCACACAGTCTGAGGTCGGCGAACTCGGCCTGGAAAAGCCGAGGAGCTGGGTTGCTTTTCTGGCGCTTGACCCGCCGTTCGACACCAGCGCCGTCGGGGCCGCCCCGTGTGGCGGCTGCGGCTCCCGGCGGGACGGGCGGCAGCGCCCCGGGCTTCGAGGGTCTCGATATCTCCCCCCGCTCGGCCCGCCCCGCCCCGCCTGGGGCTTCGGCGGGTCCCGATGCCGGCCTCGGTCCGCCTCCCCCTCCTCTCCGCCCCGCCGGGTGCCGCCAGGGGCGGCGCTGTTCCCGCCGCGGTCGGGGCGGGGCGGGGCGGCAGGTGGCGCGGATGGCGCCTTGGAAGGGGCGGGCGGCGGCGGAGGCGGGCGCTGCGCTCGCTCCTCCTCCTCCGCCGCAGCCGCCGCCGCCTCCTGCCGCTCCTCGTAGCGCGGCGGTGGCGGGCAGGTTCCAGCCGCGGCCCCGCAGCTCCTCGCCGAGGCGGCGCGGCCTCCGCTCCCTCCCTCCTTGCCTCAGTCGCTGCCCGGCCCCGGCGCGATGTCGGGCGGCGCGGCGAGCACCCCTAAGCCTCTCCCGTCCTCCGGGCCCAAGTCGCTGCGGGAGATGCCGCATCCCCTGGCCACGTCCAGCAGCGAGGAGATGGGGCCGGCGCTCACCCCCAGCCCTGACCTGCTCCTGCCCCGCTGCATCGCCGACAAGGTACGGCCCGGGGAAGGGGGGTGCGGCGTTTGGGAGGCGGGGGCGCTGGTGTTGAAGGGGTTTCTGTCCCTCTCTGTTGAAAGAGAGCGTGGAGGGGAGAGAGAAGGGCTATGGGTGTCTTTCCACGCCACATCCCTTTTCCCAGCTTCGTCTCCCCGCGGGGAAATGAAGCCCTGGGCGCTGCTGACATCCATTGCAAGAGCCCGGGGCTGCTCGAGGTGGGAGAGGGCACCATTTATGGGGGCTGAAGGCATCGTGTCCCTCGCAGCGAAGGGACCAGCTGGGACAGCGGTGCTTCCACTGCCACCGAGGTGGTTGTGAGAGGCAGTATTTTACTGGTTGTATTTGCCTGTGGCTCAAACCCTCTACGGATAGGTGTAAATGCTCCAGGAATTGCTGCAGCTTCTTTGCTGTCTGTCTCCTTCCTGTAGCCCTCGCGGGGAAACCTTGCACAGCTGCCGTTGTTTCCTTACCATCGAGCTTGCCATCAAATGGTCTGTGATTGTCCTTTCCAGGCTGAACTCCTGCTCACTGCTTCACAGCGCTATAATACGGACAGGATGCTGTTGCAGGAGTACCTGTGCCCACTTTCCCTTCTCTAGCTCTGGCTCATGTCCATAGGACAATAGTGGACTTTGTGAAGTGTCTTCCGCGTGTGTCTGGGCCTTGGATGTGATAATTAATTAGTGGCAGCACTGAAAGCGGTAGTGGCAGTACACCGCTGCTGATACATTAGCTGGACTTGCAAGGACTTGGTGTCTCTGTAGACAGACTTCCTGAAACGTACAAGGTAGGATTTCCAGGGAGCAAGAACTGCAAGGGATGATATTGGCTCAAAGTTTTATAATAAGCAGTCCTGAGCCAGCTCGTTTGTGCTGTTGGTGTTACTGAGTTGCTGGTGTCAAGAGGTGCTTCTTCTGGGGCTGTTGTCCTGGGGAGCATGGAGCTGCTTCTAGGCAGGATAGATCAACCGTGGGGCTGTCAGCAGTATCTGGCCCTGGTACACTCCCATGTTACAGAGTGAGTCAAGGTAGCCTGGCCTCTTCCATGTTTCACCTTCTGCTGCTTGCATCTGTCATGTATGGATTCAGCACTTCTTCCTGCCCATGTAAGGAGCCCTCTCCTTGAACACGTGCCCACTGTTGCTCTAATGAGATGGCAGGCTTACCTTCTCTCCAGGAACATCTGCCGTCATCTAAGAAATTTGTGAAAGTGTTGATGATCTGCTGAGATAAGGCATGTGTGACTAAGGTGGGTGTAGAGATTGTGAAAGTCTTTTTCTATGATGGCTTGGATTTACTCATGTAACTGCATTGCTCTCTGACCAATCTGTAGCAGTAGAAGTTGGCAGCTGTCTTCACAGGCCTTCTTGCAGCTGAGCAGTAGAGTGGTGGTACTGTATTCACTGTCTGTCCACACTGCTGTATAGCTGCTGAGAAGCAGTGTTCTGAGGAATAACTCACACCCTGTAACTTCTTTCATCAGTTGTATTCAAAAACCTTTGCTTTTGGAGTGCGAGCCAGCTCCTCTCTGCTTTACTGCTTTGAGATATCTTGAGAAGTGTATCAGGACAACCTAGGAGCAGGAAAACCCCTCTAGCCTCAGGCTATGGTCAGCTAACTTCTCATCAGTAGGAAGGTTCTTGTGCAATTATTCCATCACCTATAGAGGTGAAGTCCATCTTCCAGTATCTGTATGTAGTACTGTAGGCACTTGGCAGCACAGTAGTACTCTAAAGGGGAGAGCAAAAAAGGTCTGTGTTAGACGATGTTTAGACTTCACAGTAGTTCAGCAGTTGACCTGGAAATGGCACTAGGCTAATGATCCTTGAAGAATAGAAGGATTTCCAGTAGGAAGAGAATAGCTTTTTTTTTTTTTCTCTTTAGCTGAATTAGCAGAAAAAGTTAAATGTCTTATCCTCCTGGTAAAAGGAATCCAACAGTTGTGCTGTATGTGGATGTCCCTTTTTCTGCTTAATATCTCGGGCACTGGCAAGAAAAAAAGTGTTCTTTCCCATCTCAGAAAAAACTTCAGCAAAAAAATAGGTATTCCTGACTTTAAGGTAACAGTAAGCTTCCACTGCTTGAACTGTGTATTGAGTAGTCTAGAGAATGAATAGGATAACTGGAGGTAAAATAGGTGAAACCACCTTATAGGTTGTTAGTATGTCTCAGTCTTAGAATCATAGAATGGTTTGGGTTGGAAAGGACCTCAAAAATCACCTAGTCCCCACCCCCTCTACTGTGGACAGGGACACCTTTCACTCAGGTTGCTCAGAGCTCTATCCAGCCTGGCCTTGAACACTTCCAGGGACGGGGCATCCACATGCTATAACCTTAAGTCTTAGTCTCTCATGGTGGGCCATTCATATTTTGAAAGGCTGGCTCACTAATCAGCTAACAGTGTTGAGTTACTTCAATAGTTGAGTAGCTTCAGTAGTTGAGTAACAGAGGGAAGTCAGCATTCAAGTCTGATTTGGACTTAAAACTCTGCAGCTGTTATTTATTGATTCTTGGTAGGAGCTGTGCTCATCTGCTCTGTTGGGCTTTCCAAGGGCCTTGCTAGAGAGTCTGATGGAGACTGGTAGTGCAGAAGTTTTGGTTGAAGTCTCCCTTTTCGAAGTGGCTCTGGGTCAGTTAAATTCTTTATGGACTAGTCTTCTTATCCAGGCCTACACTAGGACATTCCTCTGGTAAGAGGGCTAGTGACATTACCTGACACATCACCATGAAGTGGATAACTTTCTTTTCTGTGTTCCTCATGCTTTCTCTGAGCAAATAATTCCTAAACACTGCTGCAGCCTTAAAGTACCTAAGACTGAGATCCTCTGAGTGGAGAAAGTTTGGAAGTAAAGGCAGACTGTTTGCTGATAAAGCAGTGCTTCAAGTTTTGCTGCCACAGATGTGCAGCCTGAAGTGTCTGAACCTCTGCCATCACTGCTTTGCATTCTCTAAAACATGCTTTTCTTGCCCTTTTTTTTTTTTTTCTGAGCTGTTAAGTAAGAATGCTCCTTTATCCTGAGTCAGAGAAACCTGGAGGACAGAAACACCTGCCTGTTTGTATCCTTTTGAGTTTTGATTCAAACATGAGAATAATCTAAGAGTGTAGAGCCTGTGTAACTTTGAAGCCTCATAAACCTTAGGTTTAAGAAAAGTGGCTAATGCTAGCAGATCAGTAAGTCACAGGAAAGGGAAGGAAAAACTGTGCCATTTTCTGAGGCCATCTAAGTAGACTAGTCTCAAGTGTTCTGAATCTTAGTAATAGAGCTGCAGAGCTTTTGTTGTCTGCAGTAGCAAACTCATCCTTACTTGCAGTATAGAGCAGTTTTAGGAGCAGGACACCTTGACTTTTGACAATATCTAACCTCTTGAGTGATAAGGTCATTTTAGTTAAGTACTTGACTTTCACAGTGATGCTGCAGCAAACACGAAACACTTGAGTTGTAGATACTTGCCTCTGAAGCATTTATATATTGGTCAGGTCTTTCTGTAAAGATCTTTTTGTTCCACTGAGCTTTAATTGCATAAAACATTGTCTTGATACTCGACCACCATAATTTTTTTTTTTTAGCTTATTCCTGCTTTACCCTTACTAGCTTTCAAATAAGGAGACAGCTAAGGTTGAACATAAGCTATTGGCAGTGTTTGTGATTTGGTTTTCTTCTTCTTTATTTTATTTGGTTGGGTTTTTTTAACATCAGGTAAGAGGGAAAACAGGCAGGAGAAAACAGTTCCTCAGGATGCATGACACAGTGTGTTGCTGAGTTAGTTGTAGAACTGAGGTCTTGCTGTTTTAGCTTTTGGAAGAAATGCAATTTGAAGTCTGGTTTTCAGAGCAGATCCTCTGCTGAGGAGAGTAAGACAAAGGGAGAAATGTCTGTAGATTTTTCTCTTTTCCCTTTTTAAAAAAGAAGGAAGTTCTGCTTCCACATGAATACTTGAGTCCAGTGCAGTAGTTTGCCACTTTTGATAGGGAATCTGCTCTGTGCACTAGAACAAACACTTTGACACTGAGGAGGAAAGATACTATTAGTGGACCGCTGAGTTTGGAGCAGAAGTGAGAAGTAGATGGTATTTTGCTGTGTTGGGATTCAGCCTCACTGAGGCTGTGCAAACCTGCTGCTATGTGTTGGAAATACAAAGATGTGCAGAGTGAGAAAGAGGGTTCTGTAGGGTTTACTTCCACTGTCCTCTAGCTGTGGTCCCTCTAGATTTGTATCATGAGGGTATCTTCCTTATGTGGTGTTGGCTGTTCTTGCTATGGTCTGCCTTGAGACTGGCACCTATCTGATAAGAGTTCTGACTCACAGCACTGGTTTCTTGCCTAGCAGTCCAAAACCTTTCATATCCCTCCTACCCTTGGACTCAAACTGCCTTGTCCTTTTTCGGACATCTCTGACTACTTGATACTGTACATGTGGCCAGCTACCTGTAACTTCCTCAGCTTCTTGGAAACCTTGCATTTGTCTCTGTTAACTCTAGACAGCTGATGTGAGCTTCAAGTCTTTTTTATAGGTAGTATATCAAGCAGCTATCAGAGGTGATGTGGAAGGCAGCTTGCAGTGAGTGTATGGCTTGAATTTGATAGTTCAGGGAGATGGACATTAAAACTCCTGTTGCCAACTTCTGGTTACTAATTGAAAACTCTTGCATGCTCATCTGCTTCCAAGCTACCACCCTGGTGAATTCCTGGACTTCTTATTAGCACCTGATCGAGTATAAATACTTGATGTGTTTGCTGGAGTGCTGTTACTTAGCACTCATTTTGAAAGAGAGCCTGGCACCTCTCCAGCTCCAGAAAATATACTGAGAGTCTGAAGCTCTGCTTCCAGCCTCCTTGGTTGCTATTTTATAATTATTGCTCTTAAGTTTATCCACCCACATATGAAACCAGTTTGCAGTATAATCTGAAAACTTAAAATAGATCTGCCTAAGCTTCTACAAACCTCTTCTTTCTCTGACTAGATGAGGGCTTAAACCATGTATTGTTCTTAAAGGAGGCTGGAGGTGAATTCTCAGTTTTGGGAGAGACTGAAGACTGCAGAAAGTCAAACTGAAGTTGGTGAACTTGTGAAACAATGCCAGTATGGATGGGTTAATCTCTGTTTGAATCTACAGGAATGCAAAACTTACAGTGGTAGAGAAGTTGAGGCTGGAATGCATCTCTGCATATCTTCTAGTTCAACCTCCTGGCTCTGGCTCAGGTAGAGCAGGCTGCTCAGGATACTGTTGTCTTTTGAACATCTCTCTGGGCATCCCGTTCCTGCATCCAGTCACCTACAATGTAAAGTATTTTTCTCACATCTAAGTGAAAACTCCCTATATTCCAGTTTGTGCCCATTGTCTCCTGTTCTGTTGTTGAATCCACTGAATAGAGTATGTCACCTCCTTCTGTACACCCATCAGGTATTTATCCATGTTGGTAAGATCCCCAGAGCATTAATAATCTCCAGGCTGTTAGTCTTCTTGGCCTTGAGGCATAATTGTTGGCTCTTGGTCAACTTCTTCATCAGTGGCTGTGGGTTTGTTTTTTTTTTTTTTCATTCTGCCAAGCTTCTTTTGAATGAGTCAGCCTCCAGCACGTACTGCTATATAGGGTTGTTCCTGCCAAGTGCAGAACTTTTCATTTCCTCATGTTGAATTTCATGAGGTACCCAACATCCCATTTCTCCAGCCTATTGAGGTCCCTCTAAATGATGGCACAGACATCTGGTGGATCAAGCACTAATGCAGTTGTGTAGTCTCAGTACACTTGCTGAGGATATACCCTGTTCCATCATTTAGGTAATTATTGAACGTGTTAAAATGGCCTTACTGCTGCCTGCTGGCATATTGCAGTAATGACTGCCCACCAGCTGGAACTGGTGGGATAGCAACCCTTTGAGCCCAGCAGTTCAGCCAGTTTTCAGTCCCCTTTGCTGTACATCTGCCTACCTTGTGTGCCACCAGCTTGTCTAGGTGGATGTTGTGGGAGATGTTATTAAAAGCCTTCTTAAAGTTGAGATGAACCACATTAAAGCTCTCCATCTGTGTACCATCCCAGTGATACCTTCATAGCAGGTGTTGGGTTAGTTAGGCATGATTTCCCTTGCTGATTTCTGATCGCCATGTCCTTCGTCTGTTTGGAAATGGTTTCTAATATTTGCTTGATCACCTTTGCAGGGATTGAGGTGAGGTTAACTGTCCTGTAGTTTCCTGTAACTGCCCTTTTGAAGACAGGAGCGAACCATGTTTCTTAGGCCAAGAAGCTTTTAGGTACAAGCAGTTGTCTGCCACGTGCTTCCTAAGCAAGCCATTGGCTCTCGAAGGCTGAGTTTAGTTGCCATCTTGTTTAAGGGAACTCTGTCTCTTCTCCTGTTGCGCTGTGTGCCTGCATGCCTGGCAGCTCTTTTCTAGTCTCCTGGTAAAAATAACTTATTTAAACCTTGCATGGCTTTCAGCATGCCATCAGTGCTTTATTCACAGTCGAGTTGCTGGCTGAATCCATTTTCCCATCTTTCATAGTAGTGGTAATTGGAACTGCCCTTTGTAACTATGTCATCTCTCAAACTTGTGATAGCACTTGGATAGGTTAATACCACAGTATTTAACTTCTAGAAAGAAAAAAGTAGAAAGAAAAGATAGAGTGCTTTTCTCCTTTTTTACTTGTAGCCACTCTGGAGCTTAATGGAGTAGAAGCGTATTATAACAGCACAGTGGTGGGCCTGCTTACACTTGTCTTCACTTATAGAAATGAATAAGAATGTTTTAATGGTATCTTACAACATAGGTGCTCTAGTACTATTGTGAAACTCAGTGGACTCTTTATGAAACAAACTTCCCAGTGAATTTCTCTGGAATTTGCAATTCTCTTCTGAGCAGGATGAAGGATAGCTAACTAGTAGGGACAAACACTTGCATCAGCATAACTGTCTTAGTACCATTCCTTTTTAATCTCCTTATGGTAAAGCTAAGCATAGCTTCTGCTGTATAATAGTAGTATTACTTTGTAGTTCTTACTTCAATTTAATGGAGGGAAGAGTGTATACTTTGAGCTTGAATTCAGTGTTGCACAGCTTTCATAACCTTTTCAACATGATTGCTTCATACATAATGAGACAGACTATTGAAAACAGATATTCAGAGCATACGTGGAGGAACTTGGTTCTTCAGATGGATTTCAGAAGGATAAGTCTTGGCAATAACTTGTCAGCCATGGTGGAAAAAGTTAGGCTTGGTGGTTGGAAAGAATCCTCTGGGCTGCCTGTGCTAGAGTGCTTCAAACTCATCCAAGAAGCTGAATGCTTTCTGAGCTCTCTTACTACAGTTGTGTGGGCACCTCCTTCTTCTATCAGTGCCTCTGGCAGCATGTCCCTGTAATTAATGGTAAGAGAGGCAGAGAATAAAAG
Organism: Pyrocephalus nanus; assembly: GCA_038380795.1. Classification (NCBI taxonomy): domain Eukaryota; kingdom Metazoa; phylum Chordata; class Aves; order Passeriformes; family Tyrannidae; genus Pyrocephalus; species Pyrocephalus nanus. The sequence continues at coordinate 60,041,588 of CM076263.1, read as the reverse complement.
AATTGAAGGTTTCCTATTGGCACACTGATCTGGGAGACATCAGTTCCTACATTAACGTGCAGACTATTGTCTTGGTGTCTTCTAGCATTGTGGTCTACTCTTGTGGTGTCTTAAACAGATGGTCTGGCTGTCACATGACCCAGCCTGCTCCTTATTTGAGTGGAGAGACTGGTCTCTTAAGTAGATCAGGAGACAAAATAGAGCTTTTACAGTGCAGTGGGGCTTGACTCAGTGCTGCTACATGAAAATCTACTTGCAACACCTGAACTGCATCTTTGAGATTGTCACTTGCATGTGTGTTGAGTCTGCAGAAGACAATGCACGGATTCAAAATGGCATTGATCTTGGGTATTTCTCAGATGTAATGTCAGTAAGGCTGGTTCTCTGCTGTCATTGAGGAAGATCTTAAATGCTGAGCTGTACTGATTCCTTAAACTGTGACTGACTTGACTGCCTGAGCCTGGGTTGTGGTGCAGCTGAGACCCCCAAGTCCTGGTGGCTGGGCAAAACTGCTCCGATCACTAGGACATAGTAGGGAAAAGAGCTCCAAACTCCACCTTGTAGCTAGTGGCATCTGTAACCATGAATTAAAATCTGTGAATTAGTAAATTATTGAAAAACTATGTGGAGCACTTCCAGTTACTAAGGGAAATAAGTGACAGCAAGGTAGCTACTAATGATATTGCAGTGAACAAGTGAAGATGGGAAAACAAATCCAGTGAGCTGCAATTATTTTAATGAGTTAGCATTTCCCATACCAGACCAACTTAAATGTCCTTTAAAAAAGGCAAGAAGGAAGACCCAGAGAACTACATTTTTGTCTTACAGTCACTTTCAGAGCTTCTACACTACTGCTTCTGTGAAGCAATAAGCAATAGGTGAGATGTTATGAGTGGTGGTGTCTCTAACCCTTGAAGATACGTTTCTGCTGGACTCAGTTTGGTAGCTTTAGGTATCTTGGTTGAAGTCAACTACTACACAAGCATCTGGGAGCAAAGGCATTGCAGAAATATGTAATACTTTTGTTTGCAGGAAAATGTGCAAAATGTAAAACGTAAACTTACTTCTGCGTTATACGTCAAATGACAGAGAGCAGACTGCTGTGAGTGACAAACTCTGCTTGTCTTAGAGTGGTCAATAATATTTCTCATGCAGTGGTCTGTAGTGTTATTAGTGATGGGGTGGCTTGCAGCACTGAAGGACATGCTTTCATCCATGTTATTAATCTATGCTCTGACATCATGCTGAATTTAAGTCTGAAAAAAGCAGACTGGTGCTGCATGTCTTTTGAGGTTTGGTAGTAGCCTCTTAAACCCAAAAATGCTATCAAGAGATTAAGCTTCTTTCTGTCTCATCTATGAGGAAATATGTTACTCTACTGATTCAATGCCCTGTCCTCATGGGCAAGTGTTGCCTTATATTGCTTGAATGAAACTTGTGTCCTTCTGAAGGGCCTCTTAGGGTATAAACTCCCCTATCTTAACCTTTGTCTGCATAATTTGCCTCACTTTTCCAGTACGATTGATGTGATGTGTTCCTTGAAAAGGAATACACTGCAAAGCAGGTGTTGCTCAAGGCCTTAAGAGCCTCTTCCTTGTTGGTGCTGCAGATGGTGTCAGCAGCAGGCACTCTGCTAACTCAGTGGTGAAAGCACTGACATCTGGGAATAGTAAGTGGTAGAGTACCCCAGACAATACTCAAACCTGTGATTCCCTGGGTAGAAGTAACACCTTTGCTGTATCTTTTCAGATGCTAGTATAAGGCAAATTGTCAGTGAAAATCTTGAGCAATGCCAAGGTTAAGCTGTGTTTTGGATTGCTGCCAAGAAAATCCCCGGAAGTTTTTTATCAATACTGTTTATTGCCAGTGATCAGCTTGACTTCTCTGGGATTTGTATGCTGACTTCCAGAGTGCTGATTGTTCCTGAATATACTTCACTTGAAGCCATGTGTGCTAAATACCTGCATATGCCTTAGTGGCTGTGTAAGCCTAGATCGTTAAATAAAGGGAGTTTCTCTAGATAAATTAGTCTGTAGATCTCATGCCTTGTTTCTTCTGTCCATCAGTCTCTATAGATAGTTTCCATACTGTGAGGAAAACTGCATGACTGCTTTTCCTGAGTTGTTCTCCCTAAAGTAGGGAGTGAAGCAGTCATACTGTGTGGGTTTTGTTTGAGATTTGTTGGGGGTTTTTTGTTTTTTGGTTTTTTTTTTTTGTTTGTTTGTTTGTTTTTTCTCCCCAGCAGATAAGCACTTTCTTTTATCCCTGTGGGAGCAAATGCCTTTCTGCTGGAAAATGTCTTGATTATCAGCAAATGTGATAGAGGGATATTGTTTAAATTGCACCTGCATAAACTATGTCTGAGAGCTTCTCCAAGAGCACACTCCTCCAGCTCTTCCAGATGTAAACCTAAATTCTTCCCTCTGAATGTCTTTGCATCGTTTACTTGCACAGTGGTATCTTGTCAGTCTGACTTGCTCTAATGAAACCTCCACTAGTCTTGTCAGGAAATGTTAATGCAGCTCATCTGAAACAGTGATTGTGAGGAAATCCACACTCTAGTGTATGCATATTCTTTCTTGTTTAAATGAAGTATTCACCAAGATGTATTCACCATTAATTTCCAGTCCTCTATCATCTCTTTCCCTCCCGCTGCTTCTCTCTGTTTCTACCCAGTTCTTTGCATCTTTTCACATTAAAAGAAAAGATACTACTGTTTGTCCTCAAAAGGCTCTCAGCTAAATTGTCAGTTTGGTGAGACTGGGTACCTAGATAACTGATGAAACTAAATCTGCTTCTGGAGGGTGAATAGGAGAAAAAACTTCTGCATGCTATATCTGCAGAGCTTTAACACAAAGCTGTATATCTCTAGGAGAAAGCAGTTTAGTTTGGGCAAGCGTAATAAACTGTTCCATCTGTAAGCAGATATAAATCTGGTTTCTTGGATTGGGAAGGATACCCAGTCATGTACTGGATTCAAATTTTCCTGCTTGTGGTCTGAAATCCTAGCTACTGCTTTGCTATTTAGGACATCAGAACTCAGGTTCTGAAAATGAAGCTTTAAACAAAACACTGGATGTGTTAGACTTGTTTGTTAACAAGGTGCTCTTTTACCACGTTAAAATGGGTTGTGATGTTTCTGTGCACACAATTGCAGAACCCTTATAACAAGTGGTATTACTGAAACAAACTCCTTGCAGACAGACATGGAACTTAACAAAGCTAGAGAGGAGAGTAACTGGAGACTTGATTCAAAAGGTCTGTTCTTTCCTACATATTTCTGAGAACATGCAGCTTCTGCCATTTGTGGAGGCCTTTGAACTCTGAAGATAGACTGAAGTTGGTGCCTGTTGCCTTCTACTGAGAACTGTAGAAAAGAAAAAACCTATAGCTCTGCTAAAGGATGCCAATCCAAGTCTGCCCAAATCTTAAACTCTCTTGCTTTCCATGAGGTCACAAGTACTTTTCTACTTCTTTCTACAGCTTAAACATAACTGAACTAATCTTGTTGGACAGTTGCCAGCCTAGCATTTTGCTTAGGAAGATAAAGCTTTCTGCAAGGACTCAGTTGCTTTGAAAACGGATATGGAAGCTAATTTTGAATCTGGAACTGTTTATTTCAAGAGAACAGTTCATCTTCTGGGTGTATTAAAGTAGCTTTCAACATTGACCACAGTAAGGGAGCTGTAAGATATGACAAGCGTGCAGTTACTCCTCACACTTTCCTTCCTGTTTAAAGGATATGGGGAAGTGCATGTCAGCTTAGTGAGAGTAAGTCAAAAGTATGTCTTACACATTTGTATTTTGCCTATATAATGTCTGCTGCAAATAACAATCCATTTCATCTTCAAAATGCCTGGCCCCCAAAGGCTTTTGGCCTTTTATTCACAAAGTAGCACAGTAACATGGCTTATTACTAATATTGAAGGAGTTATCTTAACTGCTGTAAAACATCTGTGAGATGGCACTCATGTTCCTCATTTTTAGAGTCTAAGCTGAACCACATTTAGCTTTAGTGTGGCATTGCATAGTTCCCCTTCAAAACTAGGAAAAGAGGACACCCTCTTAAGAACACAGACCTTTAGCCAGACTCTATGAACAGAGTCTGGATGTAGTACTTAAAACCTTCATGTGACATTTGCCTTTACCCTAGTGCACAGCAAGGCTGAAACTAAAGCATATTGTAGCTGGGTCCCTAAAGACTTCAGCAACAGAGTTAGGAGATATAGCTCTTGCTGAAAATGCTGTTTTCCAGAATGCTTCTGTGCCCACATTCTGGCTCTGTTTAGCTTAACGGTAATGACTTATGGGAAAACAAACCACAAAGTAAAATAATCCATCCTATAAAACTTGGCTGTTGACCTCAGAAATTAGGTGAGAATCCCGTGACCTATGTGAGAAGACTTGAAAAGTCCTTGTGTCAAGCGTGTGGTGCCTCTGCGAAGCTTGATCCAGTGTTTCTCTGTCCAGCTGAAATGCAAAGAAGCCCTATTCCAAGTATGATACCTGTATGAGCCAGAATGCTCCCAGGTTTTGAGTGGTATAAAACTGCATGCCATGATTAGCTCCTGCATTTTAAATTCTTACTTCTTTTCAGGGATCCTGAGGAGCCCGTCTCTAGGCAACTTGGGCCTACAGAGCAGAAACAGTTCAAGTGATGAACACCAGAACAAAGTCATCAGACTCATGGCTTGGCAGTATGCTGTACTTGGACACCTGTTTAAAATTTCCCGAGGGCAAATTGATCCAATCTTTATCTAGTGGCTTTTTGGTTAGATGGGCAAAGTACCAGTGGTAGTGCTGGAACTTCTGAGGTGAGGTGAGGTCCCTGTTAGATTTGGGGGCTTTCTCCCTGTGCTGCAGTGCCCACAGGCTTGGTGCGTAATACCCTCCAGGGCTAAGAGGTGAAAATATGGGCTAGGGTCCCCAGTACCCAGCATTGTTCTTACTCTGCTGACATATTTTCAGGTAAGAGAAGAAGAATTTCTTCTAATTTGAACTTAGTCTGCATTGCTCCTAAAATAGCCTCAACGTTGCAGTCTGATTCTAGATGATTTAATGTAATGGAAAACACTGACCTCTTCTGAAGGTATTATCTTGTTCCTTGTGTGTATGTCCACACAAAGTGTACTCTGCTCCCATTTACTGGAGAAGGGTATCAGGAGCTGGTCTACACTGGTAACCACTTACCCTTTCCCAGGAGGGTAGGTGTAGCCTTAGAAGTTGATTCTCACAGGTCTTCAGTTCTTGTTGAACTAAAACTTAGTATTGTCTTGTTTGTGGATCAGCGTAAAAATGTGATTCTTCTGTCTGGGAATGAGTAGGATTTTTGGAGTTAATTGTGGGGATGTTGTGTTGTTTGGGGTTTTTTTTAAACACTGTAGAGCAGGATTGCCTTATCATCCCTTCCCTTCCACAGCATTCTCCGTTCTCTGCAGTCTGTATCGCCACTTCAGTGCCTTAAAATAGCTGCCCAAAATGAAGTGCAAGAGGCAGGGACGTGTAGTATCTCAAATTTACCTCAGATGGGTGAGGAAACAAAAGTGACCTCTAATAAACAAAGTTTGCTACTGCCTGATAGAGCATGAAACTGAACCTACATAAAGGGAAGTAAATGCCTTTTCTTCCCTTGATCTCTATCTAGCTGGTATTGGTTAATAGTCTTGTGTAGACTGAGATTTCACTATACGTATGCTCAGTGAGGTCTTCTAGTAGGATACTGTGCTGACAGTCACAAATGACCTGATCCAGATGTACTGGAGGATAGAAAAGTGCTTTTTCTTTGTACACAGAGCTGACCTGTACAGGCCAGCAGAACAGAGCTCTATAGACAAAATAAACGTGCTTTCTAAAGGTTGGGATAAGACAAGAGATGCTATGAACAGGTCTGTGAAAAACAAGTTAATGTAAGCTTTTATAGTGTCCTTGGGAATGTTTATGTCTAAACCACTTTAGTTTTCCAGTCACCAGCTGCCATTCTGCTGAGACTTACTTTTATGTACTGAAAGGCCTGCCCAGAGAGGTGGTGGATTCACCATCCCTGGAGGTTTTTTTTAAACAGAGATTGGACATTGCCTTTAGTGCCATGATATAGTAATTGGATCAGGGGTTGGACTCGATGATCTTGGAGGTCTTTTCCAACCCAGTCTATTCTGTGATTCTATGATTCTGTGAAGGTAAGGAGATAAGAGTGTTCCAGAAACCAGCTACAGTTGTTGTGTGGAATTGTTGTCTCCTTAAAATGACTCTCTCTCTGGTCACATCTCTGGGAAATGACTGGCAGAAGCAATGGAACACCTTGAAGCACAAAGAGAAAATGTACAGCACTTCTGAAGTGAAGCTGTGAGGTTCTAGGGGCAGCACAGGCCTAGCCCTAAGGTCTTCAAGTTAGAGATATTTGGGGTTAAGTGCCTCTAAACAACAACATTTCTAAATGTCTGTTACTGTCACATAATACTCGTTGAATGGGAGCAATGGCCTTGCAGCATCATGTGGTTTTAGGCTAGCCCTTTCCAGAAATAAGCTTATATGTGCTGGGAAGACCTAGCTGATCCACGTCTTCTGTTTCCTTCATGGACTGCTGCTTCGAGAGCAAAGCTGTCTGGTTAAGCTGTACACTTGCTAAGGCAGCATAGGTGAAAACATTCAGTTTGTGGAAGCTGCAGTATTGACTAGCTGCATGTAACTCAGCAGGAAACTGTATGGTCTTCACTTGACACTACAGCAATACCTACAGAATTTTAGACCTTTTTTTAGTCTTTAAGAGTTGAGTACTGGATGCTTTCTCTGGCCTACTACTCCCTTGGGGGAGACTGCCATCCAGAAGACTGGATACCAAACTCCTGAAGTTTTACTTTATGTGGATACAAGCTGCTCTTTAAATGGAGTCTTGGAAAATCTCCTGCGAGAAGATGACAACTGCTGGAAACTTTCCAAGGAATTTTAAACCTCGCATACAGACTTATAGTTTATAAAATTCAGTTGGATTTTAAAGTTGGATGAAGCGAGCTTCTTGATAGATTTAGTATCTGTTTCTGGTCAGGCTAACTGGTCAAGGTGTTCAGACATCATAAGACAAAAAAATAATGTGAACAGCCTTTCCAGATAGCAGCCTACATACTTGGCAGGGCTCATGCATTTCCAGCACAGGCAGTTGGTTCCTACTTTTCTGGCACTGTAGGATACCAAACATGTGCTGTTAGAATCTTTCTGATCTCATGTACCCATAAATTTGGATGACTTGAGGGATTCTAGAAACTTCTAAGGGATGCATGAAAAGCTTGCCGTGTGGTGGTTTTACAGCTGTGCACAAGAGCCCAGTCCTTAGCCTGAAGGTCTGAATGGCACACTATTTCTGCTATAGGTTATGATCCAGGCCTCGGTGGACTTTCACCTGACCTGCTTCAGCAGGCGACAAAGCTATGAGACTGTCCAGAGGAGGAGACTGCCCTGAGGAAGTGAGGGACCAAGACTAAGGATCTTTGCTCTTTACTTTAGAAAAAGCTTTGAAGCTCGAGGAAATCTTTACGGATGCTCTCTAAGAAGAGAAGAATGTCTTGACAAAATGTGTCCTCCATGCCATCTGCCTGGCTGCCAGAAGCAGCCTCCCCTTCTGTCTGCTGTGTGACTGCTCAGATTTAAGGCAGACTGACTGTACTGCAAGTAACAGGTGCCATGACACAAAGGCTTTGTAAGCAGTAGGTACCTGCTGTGACTTGGACTAGGGTGAACTCTGATAATGCAGATAGGTACTTAAAACAGTTGATGGGCAGCTGCTTGGTGCACTAAAGGTGAACCTGATGCTTGAGTCCCTGGCACTGAAGTCAGACTCTGTTATATAAAACAGATAACACTAGCCAGTATTTGAGATGCTTGTGGGTATGATAGCTATACCAACAGGTAGAAGCACAAATGGCTGCAGATCTCCTTTCCCTCTAGGCACTGCAGGACGTCCTTTCTGTAGTGAAAGCAGACTAACAGAGATGTTGCAGTTTTGCTTCTCCAACTGCAAAAAAAAAAAAAAATCCAAATCCCGTGAAAGAAAGCCAGTGGTAATTAATATGACAAGGAGCTTTTCTGCTGATAGGATAACAGCTTGAGACATCTAAGATTGCTGGGTCTTCTGCTGTGACATTTCATAGCCTACCTCTTTCTAGCAATAGCATAAGACTTCAGTCAACTGATCCTTCTTCCTGTTAAATGAGGGTTCAGCAGCCATAAGTAATGTTCCTGGTGCACTTGGCTAGGAATTTCTACCCATTAAGAAGGAGAAATAGTTAGCTTCTAACTTGGCCTTCATATACTGAAAACTAGCCAAGCAGGAGGGTATGATGCCAGCTGTGACTGTCAGGGAGAATCGTGCTGTCCTGGATGAGGCAGTGTAGCACAGTGTACACACCATCTGCCTTTCCCCAGCACTGCAGCTGGCAGCTCTCCTGATCCGAACCACAGCTGGTATAGGAGCTTTACCTGATCTAGATCTTGGGTGTTTCATCCAAGGTAAAACTATCACAGCCTTTAAGACCTGAGCCATTGTCGTGGTTTTGCCCACCAGCCCATCCCTGGGGCTGAGGATGGTTTTGTCCAGGTAATTTCCGGACAAAAAGGCCAATCAAAAGTCCAGTGATGCCTTTGCTAATTACATCTTTAAGAAAACGGAAGAGAAGACTTGTGGTGCAGTTGAAATTAGGAGCAGCAGCCATGTAAAGAAGCAGCAGGCCCAAAGAGGGCCAAGGCCTTCTCCCCTGGCTTGGGCCAGGGGGGGCAGGTGCAGCACTGAAGCCCTCCCTTACTCTCTGGTAAGAGAGTGAAGAAAAAAAAAAAGTTTAAAAGACTGACTACTTAGACGAGAAACCGCTGTGGAAGAATTCGAGCCGAGAGATAAAGGACTTCCAAGGTCGAAGCTGGCAGCCGGAGGAGAGAGAAGAAATTCGAAGGGGGGAGAGCTGCTTCTTCCCTTTTCACTCTCTCTCTCCAGCAGGGAAAAGACTGAAAAGTAATCCCTGCTACTTGTAAAAGTTTATTGGAGTAAGGAGACTCCCCATGCAGCTCACAGAGGAGCCTGTAGATGTACCAGAGAACCGAGACTTCATGAGAAGGACTGAGGTGAGGCAAAGTCCTGTTGAAAACTTTGTGACCCTTGAAAGAGATGATGCTTATGCCGGAGCAAAGATAGCTCGAATAAGCTTGGGATCCATGTGTGTGTGGATCCATACTGCTGTTGAAGATTTATAACTTTAAGGAAGAGAAAGAATCTCATGCTGGAGCGAGGTGGCCCATGTGAGATGTTGGGATCCATGTGTGTGTGGATCCGTGCTAGACCCATGCCGAGAAGTCTATCAAGGACTGTTTCTCCCATGGGGAGGGACCTCCATAGGGAAACAGGGGTGAACTCTTAAACCATTATCCCCTGTACCCTGTGGTGAAGATCCATAGTAAGCAAGTGTCCCCTTGCAAGCCTATGGAAGGAAGACCCTTCAGGACCTGGGTAACCCCCAGCCTTCAGTCTTAGCCCAGGAGGGGGGTAGGCCCAGCCCTGGAAGCTGACACAGAGCAAGAGAGAGAGAGAGAGAAAAAGTTCCAGCTGCAACGAGAATGCTGTTGCTACTGAAGATTTGTTACTGGAGAGAGAGAGCTGGAACTCTGAAAATGGAGACTGAAACCACTTCTCCTCCTTGGACTGGTATAAAGGGGGGAGGAGTATTTCTGTAAATATATAACACTTTAACTTGAATAGAAATTGTTGTAGATATAATTCTTTAGTTTTTAATTTATTAGTAGTTCTTGTTTTACTAGTAATAAATGTTTATACTATTTTCCCCAAATCCTGTCTCTCTTTTGTCTACAAAAACCTTCTCTCAACTAGTAGTAATTGTGTGGGGGGTGGAAAGCAAATTAAGCCAAGGCAAAACCACGACAGCCATTCACAGGACCCATGACAGCAAGAACACACTCAAGTACAGTGAAGTCAATTCAAGCCTTCACAGACTTCTGCCCTGCTTAAAATGTGCAAGACATGCCAGTATGATATTATTACCTACTAACAGAATTGGTGAGGAAAGTTGCTAACTTCATGCAAGTGGCTGCAAGCCCTGTCTTTGGTCCTTCCTCCAGGTAAAGTTGAGTTCTCGTATTTTAAGCGGATTCTATCATGTTCTTTAAGCTGTCTTCTGGACGAATTTTGTTACAAGCTTTTGGGATCTTCTGTGCAACCAGGCTTAAGCTGTTTCTGCAAGGTAATTCGTTTCCATACTGGAAGCTTATAATTTGACTAGCTGCAGTTCTGGCACAACTTGTCATACGCTAATGCTTATTGCATATGGGCAATGATGAACTGTCTTTTCCTTTTGGAAACAAAAATGGATTTGTGTGCAGCTACTGTGGTATCCCAGGGTTTGCTTTGCTTTTCAGTCTGCTCAGCCAAATTCTCCTGTCTAACTGAACTGCTCATTTTCTGAAGCCATCTCTTGTTGCTAATCTTATCCTGTCTTCTGCTTATTCTGTTTATGTAACTTCAACAGCACTCCTTATCTGCAGAGGTATCGTATCATTACTTCTTCCTGTTGTACATGCTGCTGCTATACTGAGTCTGAGCCAGATTCTTGTGGACTTTAGAGTTGTCTACCTCATGTCTGAGCTGGCAAGCTGTGCCATGCTCATCCTGATCTTTTACTTCCTTAGGAGGGCATTTGAGTGCCTGCCTACCTTCCTGGTCTTGTTCCCCTGCGAGTTAAATCTGAAACCTCTCATCTGTTGGCAGCCACTTATTTGTATTAGTTGAGAGAATGCATCTAAAGTCTGTTAGTAGATGATAGTTGAGATTACCCTTTCCCAAAATGTCTAGGCTAAAGCGTTATTTTCTCTAGTTCATGAAGCGGCCCTCGAGGTGAAGAGCAGCGCTGCCAGAGTTCTGCAGTACTGCAACAGACAAATGGCTGTCTGTGAGATCCGAGTACTCCCATGATGGGTTTGTGACAGTGACTAGTAGGAACTTAGCTGTGTTCTTAGCCATTGTCAAAGGCAGACCTTTGTAAGGAGCTTTACCTTGAAGCTGTTACCTGTAATTCTGAACCTTTGAAGAAAAGAGGACTGAGGAACAGAGATGGTCTCACCCAAACATGATAGCTTTGCTAAGATTGCATGTTTTGTTTAGCCACTTAAAGACTGTGTGAGGCTGGGGCTAAGCAGTAATTGTATAACTAAAACAATTCTAGTTACTGCGGTGCTTAGATGAAGTGTTGTTTCTTTGTGTAGCAACAAGGGAAGTCACTCTGTGGATAAATCTATTCCTGCACTATTAGTTAAAAGGTGCAAACAAACCTCCCCTCTTTTCTGAAAAGAACAGGCATGGATCTTTTTGACTTTTTAATGCTGTTGTCAGGAATTCCTGTCCTGGACGCTATACAACTTGTCATATGCTGTCAGCTCCTTCTGCTACAAAACCAGAACAGACAATATGTGAAGTTGCTGTGATATTTATGCAAGTGGAGTAACCACTGGTATGGAATAGTTGGTCTGTATTCAAGTGTGAGATTTGAAGGTGTGGAAATATATCAAGTTAGCTATAAGGTGGGTGGGAGGGTGTTTTGGGGTTCTTGGTGGTTTTGTTTGTTGGTTGTTTCCCCCCCCCCCCCCCCCCTTCTGCCCAGTCAGTTTCAAGGAATTGCAGACTTCCTAAACCTTTGTATGTTTCTTCCTAAAGTAGAGACTTGATGGATCTTCTAGCCTTTGTCTTCCTAAGGCATTGGATGACACTCTTGGAGTTGGGAGGATGGGAGGACCTCTCCCAGAAAAAAGTAGTGTTTTCATTAGCCTCAGAATTCCAAAAGGGAGGTGTGCCTAGACACTGGTGCAGAAGGATGTGATTAGCAACTGTCCTGTAGTGCAGTGGTGGCAGTTCAGGCTCTGACTGCTGTCAGTGTGTTTGGATGTTAATAGACTAGATGGAGAACCTCTGATGAAAGTTTGTCCTCCTTCTTCTACTGTCAGAATCTCCAGAGGCAAATGCTGACTGCATTCCAGACAGCTGAACTGTTGCCTCTTTGCCTGAAGGCTGTCTTATAAGTAGGTCTCTTGATTTGCCTAGCTGACTTGTTTTCAGAGTCTAAGTTGGTTCAGTCTCACCAGGAGGTGTTGGTTCAGCAATATTTCTACTTCCTTATGAATAGAAAGCAGGTTGCGCCATACTAAGGGGAGTTCTGGTGGTAATTTGCTTTCTCTACAACTTGTAGAACAACTTAATGCTCAAAGCCCAGACTTAGGGGATGGCTCAGGTGTCTTGGAAAAGGGAGATCCTTGGAGCTGCTGAAGTAAATAGCGTTTGTAATATATCAGTGAAACTTGTCAGTTTCATTGATGTTTGTCAGAAACTTTGAAAATACCGTGCTTTCCCTTGAATCCGTTAAACTTATTAAAAACTTCCTTTTTTTTTTCTCTCTGTTACAGGATCTTAGTCTGCCTAATGGCACACCTGTGGACACTTCTAGCCCAGCCTCTTCCTCATCTCTCCTTAACAGATTGCAGCTGGATGATGACTTGGATGTGGAAACTAGAGACCTCTTTGTAACTGTTGATGATCCCAAAAAACACGTGTGCACGATGGAGACGTATATCACGTACAGGGTTACAACAAAGGTACAAAGCAACATTCTCTTTCCTAGTACTTTGTTCTTTATGGAATCATTTTAGGGCCTGTTCTGGATATTTATATCTTGCATTGTATTTTCCTAACTTACTGTCTTTTGCTACCTTGTGAATATGTTGAAGACCTCTCTCTCTTAACAGATCTATTACTTAAGTGTATGAAATTGTGAAAAAACCTTTAACATGTCAGCTTAAATTTTTTGGTCTCTGAGTCCTAAATAGAACTGTTTGTAAACTTGCAAGGCCAGTTTCTTTCATTAACTTGAAAGTTTATTCATTTAGTAATCTGACACTCATTTGGTTAGAGTTCCCTTAAGGGGAATGTGCCTTGTTGATTCACTGTTAATCATCTTGCTTTTTTGTGTCTCTCCTTTTCTCAAATGCTTTAAGATTGTTGCTTTATGTGTTTACCACAGTTTTTCTATCAGTCACTTAATTAAATCATAATTTTGATCCTCACCTATAAACTGACTTCCGTGCAGTTGCTGGTTCAGAAGACTGTACAGCTGATAGTAAAACTGAAATAGCATAAGAACACTACTGCCTACCAAAAGAAATACGCTAGAGATTTTTTCAGCATCTGTTGTAGTTCAGTCATTAATGCAGTCTTATTATATTAACAGGGAAAATGATCTGAAAAGTTCACTGCATTCACAACTGAAATCTTGATTTCTGTTAGTGAGCTCATTATCATCAGCTCCTAGGTGATGCTGACATCTGTTTTGGGCACTTGTGGTTACCTAAAGCAGAAAGTGTTCACTGACTTCACTAGTAATATACTTGATCCACTTGATCCAAAAATATTAACATTCCTCTGGCCTACCTAGATGGCAGTATACACTGGAGAGAATATTTTCCTTTGAGATGAGGAAGTCTTTATAGGCCACAGATAACTTTTTCTCAAAATGTCTACTCCAAAGTTCTAGGCAGCACTTGTGAAAATGTAGTTTCTCTAAAACAGTAACTACCTCTTGCTACACACTTAACACAGTTCTGTCATTCCTTCTTGCTCTAAGAGTCTTGCAAGAAACACTGTATCTTAACTACTAAAAATGCTAAGAAGTACTGTGGGAAAGTCTTCTTGGTTTTGTTTTTTTTTTACTTGGAGCCACTTAGCTTTCAGCTATTACTTGATCAGAAGGAATGCTGCATCTCAGAAAATGAGATCCAGCTTTCCATAGGCAAATGGCTAAAATTGGCTGACATTGTTTCTCTCTTAAATTAAGAACTGGTTATTCCATAAATATAAAATACATGTATACAGTGGTACCCAAATAATATTCCTATGCTTGGAAACCTATGTTCAAGGGTTCTCTTCCTTCTTAAAGCAGAACTCTGGACTGTGGTTAAGGTATTTACCATATTTAGATCAGATGTATTACCCAACAGTGTCTTTTTTTTTTTTTTTACATTAAAAAAAAATCATCCTGTACTTCTGATTTTGCATGTCTACCTACCCATGTGTTAATACTTGTTTTAGTTGGGATCTCACTGTAGTACATAAATCTACTATATCACAGCAGTGCAATGCTATTATGAAACTGCGCATGATTTGTTCTCAATCAGTACGAAATTCTCACCTCTTTGGTTTTATTATTATTGTGAATTCTGGCTAATCTCTAGGGTCAGAACCTCTAGCACTTTCTACCGTTGTTTAAGAAGACTAACAGTATTAATGGTCTAACTCATTCTTGCCCTACAAACAAGGCTTCTTCGATGCCAAGCTAATTGCCCAATTAGCCATTGCAGCTGAAAGTAGTAATTAAACATGGCAAAAAAGCTGCACAGGAATAATCTGTAGAGGATGATGAGGAACTGCCCCACCACTCCCCTTGCAGCCCTGCAGGAAGGGGGTTCAAGACCTCTAAAGGTCATAGAATGAGTTATACTGAAGACAGAAAAGCAGCAGCACGAGGTGCAAGAGGGGAAGCTAATGCTGTAACATGTGCTTGTGACAGGACACCAGCCGGGGGAAGAGTGAAGACTGACCACAGTCTAGTTTGTATTCATTGTAACAGCAAAAAAAAGGGAGAAGTCTTGCTGTATGCCCCAGACTTTTCATCTGCTGATACCTTTGTCAGCAGATGGTATTGACTGAGGAAGGGACAAAACAGAGGCTTGCAGAGAAGCAAGAAAACTTTAGAGTTTACTCAATCTTGCTTATGTCCCTGTATTCACAGCTTCCTAGTAAGAGCCAGGTAGCACTCCCCGGCCTGTTCTCTGGACAAACACATTTAAAGAATGTAATTGGAATCCTCAGACTAACAAGGACAGTGATTCAGAACTGACTGTCTTGACACTTTCATATCCTGTCTTCTTCTTGCTAACAGCAGTTTCCTTAAACAGGGAGGCTAGTGAAACCAATACAGGTGGGTGGAACTTGTACTTGAACTTAATTGGTCTTGATTGTGATGATTGAAGTGTCTTGGGTGTTCTTGATGATTCATCTTGGTGTTCTTCCGATAGACTGCTGTGAGTTCTAGGGGGATTTTGTCAAGCAGATCTTTGTGAGGAGGGAGCGGGGAGGGGAAAGGAAGCTTGCCCTTGTGTAGTCATATCTCCTGAGGGAAACATAAGTAAGTATACTTCTAACTTCACTTTCATTGTACTTTCTAGAATGGCAAGGCCGCCTTCTGTGCCTTTTCCCGTGGAGGTCTGAACAGCTGAGTGCCATTCCTCAGAGTCACGCAGTTACTCTGCAGGCTTGAAGGGAGAGTCTTTCAAACCAGTCAATATTGGAGTCCTGTTTCTGCTTTCCTGTCCTTTTCCTCATGTTTCCAGTGCACACATTGGGTAGATTATTTGGGCACATGAAACAGCCTGATTCCATGGAGAGGAGCAGATGAAAGGGATAGGTTCTCTTTTTCAATCAGGCTTAACTATTCAAGGCAAAAAAAATGCTTAAATGCTAAGAAGACAAGCCTTGCTCCCTTCCCCCCTCTGCCATTCTCCTGTTTTTCTAGTTGAAGATTTTGCCCCAAACTTAAATAGTAACATGAAGGGGAATCTGCAGTCGAGTCTAGTGAGTAAGAGACTAGAACTAGAGTACAAAAATACTTTCATATAGTCATCACAGGCTAGCTTTAGGTTTGGCTGCTAACTCCTTCCAGGAAAGACAAGAATCTTACACAAGACAGACCTGGTGATTGCCTTAATACTGCCTCAAGTCAAAACTGTTCCAGCAACAGAGGTAAAAATGTCTGTAACTCTGCCTACTTTCCAGCAAGTAAAACTGAGCCCAGAATGCTGCAGTGCTGACTTAGTGGAATCTTCAATAAATTCCTGCAAATGTCTTGCCCATTATTTTTTGGGAGGGTGAGGCCTGCCATATACATTTCTTAGCTTCTTTGGCAGACATGTATGTCCTTGTGAGATGAGATTTATGAATCCAATCCTGCTAAGGAAGCAGGAGGAATTTAACTGTGTCAGAAACAAAGACATTTCACTTGCTGTCTGTTAAAGGAAACTTCTCTGTCTGACCATCCAGGAGCCACTCTGGCAGTCACACTTGATCCACCTGAGCTGGAACCAAGGCCCCTTCCCGTGTAGACACCCCACACTCACACAGTCAGACCAAGTTTTCCATACCAGTTTGGCCCCAAGTTTCCCATAGCTGAATCTCAGACATCTGGATCCTTAAAACAGTTTAATCTTGGTGCAGTAACTAAATAACAGCTTGAGCTGGTGCCTCTGAGTAGGGACCCAGAACAAAGGAACCCTGGGCTTTTATACTTTTACAGTCTACACGTGTGAAATCCTCGGGGTCGATGGCCCCTGCCTTGTCTCTGTGTCTGGTCCTCCAGCTGGGCCACAGGTCCCTGGGCCCTTTGTTGTGTAAAGTTCAATACCAGTTCACAGCCTGTTGCCTGGTGCTCCTACCACTCAGAGCTCATCCTGCAGCTGTGGCTGTAGCTGCATCTGCAGCTATTTGCACTGAATGTGTTCTTCAGCACTGTCCCTGGATGTGGCAAGACCCTCCTCCCTTTTGTGTGCAGTCTGGAAAAAATTACGTATGCTAAGCTGATGAACAGTTTGATATGAGATCCAAATACTTTCAGCATTAGTGAGGTGTCGTTAAAACCTCGAAGGACCTTTATGTTCTGCCCAAATAATCTTTGAAAAGCTTATTTGCTGTCTATATTTTACAGCCTGTACAGTAAAAACTGAAAGGCTGGTATTGCTGTATTTTCATCTGCCTCCCTTTGAGGAACAGAACTCGATATTTGGAAAACTTTGCAATTCTGCTTGTGAAATAAAGGCAGTAGGAACAGTTTGCTAGAGGTGAACAGTAACTAAAGTTTGTGCCCTGGGACTTACCCTGCTTTCCTACTCCTAGAGAGTACCTCTACAGATTTCCTTAACTGTTAGCAGAATGCTGGTTTATAAGCTTCTCAGTTCTAACAGATGGTAAACTTTACCTTCATCCTCATGATACAGGAATAATATGATACTGTACTGTGTAGCCATTCTCATTCCTCTCATTCATTCACTGTCAGGTCTTCTTTAAGAGTCTTTTGGGCATTGACTGCCAGTTCACAAAAGCTATCCCCTCTTCTAAATAATTACTCTCCCCCACTTCCCCCCCCCCTTTTTTTTTTTTTTTTTTTTTTAATTTCAGGTTGCAAGGCTAAGGTACAGCTTCCCAATTAACAGACTAATGTAGTGAGCACTACTGGCTGATGAGGGCTGTCTGCATGTGCATGAATTATCTTGTTCTACCCTAATGCCATTCAGTCTGTTACTCAAAACAAGCGAAAATTATTTATATGAAGTCTTAAAAGTTTAATTTCTAGTGTGGCACTCTAATACATTAAATAAGCTGGTGTTACTCTAAGGTGTGGCTGAGTAAAGCACAAATCTGCAGTGGATATCTACATCTTGGTAGCACCTCATCTACAAACACAACTGCTCCATTGGTAAGCATTTGTTATGTTAGTCCAAGGACTAACCTGTATATTGCTTAACCATAGCTAGTAGGTCAAAGGAGGGAGAAGCTTATCCTGATTTCTTCTTTTCTGTCTCTTATGCCTTCCTCTTCTAGAAGCCAAACTATTTCACAGATAATAACACATCAGCATGCTGTTTATAGTATACTAGAGCTACTGTGCTGTTACTAGTGTGTTAAGGCTGCCAGCTTGCCCTGAGAAAGGGATTTCTGGTCTAGAACTTGTACAGGATCCCTAGTGGTGATTGCTGGGAGTAAAGTGCAGTAACTGGAGAGTTTGAGCTATCCAGAAGGCAAGTGAAGAGGTGGATTGCATTTAAAAGCTGCTACTTTCTGTAAATATGTGGCAATTGCTCTCAGTCTGGAAGTAAAGGCCGAGTGTCTGCTGGAATTCATCAGGCAATTGTAGTTGGTAGGAGTGGCAAAGCAACCAAGTGCTGGTCTCAGAGCCTGTTCAAAAGCTACAGTTGCTGGTGTGTTCCCCAGAATGTGCTGGTTTTGGTATCTTGCTGTAGACATGTAGTGTACAGACTATTCATTGCAAGATGGTCCTGATGCTGCAAATAAGTATAGCTCTGTATGGGACATAACAATAAGTGCCATCTACATTCTAATCAGGGCTACTGCTACCAGGCTCTCTAACAGACTCTCCTAGTTGGTACACAGTTTCACGAATGCTTTTAGGCTGTTGCAGTATGTGCTGGGCAAGCAGCCCCACAGAGTCAGTGTGCCAGGCTAGGGACTGCTCAAGAACTAGATAAAACACTTGCCAGCAGTTTCTCTGTATACTTTCTTTTTTCCTCAAACTTGTAATGGCAAGTTTGACTTCTTGCCCTAAAGAATAAAACTTTTAAAAAATTTATTTTAATGTACTAATATATCTAATTAGGTGTACACAAACTTAATGTAAACAGACTGGTTTCTTACTCTTGGAAATCAACAAAAATAGTCCTTCATCAAACCTCACAGTGGCTTATGTTCTAATCTTTTAGACTTGAAGGAGTGTGATAAACCCATCGCTTCTGGAATACAGGGCAGTGGTGGAATGCTTTTTCACCTGCGGATAATTCATGTCGTAGAATAAACAAAGTCAGTAAATATCTTTACTTTTAGTTCTTGATAGTTAAAATAGTCTTGTTCTGGGAATGAGTATCTCACGCAGTCTTCCTTGGAATCTTGTAACTGCCGAGGGAGTAGTGTGGTTCTGTCTGCTTTACAGACTTTTCCCATAATGTTTATCTGAGCAGAACATGTAATGAAGTACAAACGGATCTTAGCACATCAGCTCGAAGTAATAATTTTTCATATTGCTGGCATTTCCACTGCTTGAAAGGCCAGAGGACCGCATGCTAGCTGCACAATTTTGAGGATCAAGACCCCCTGCGAGGCTTGTATGGCTTCACCCTTGTCAGGGATGACTGTACTTCATTTGCTGGTAAGCTCTGAATGAGAGATTTGGTGAACACTAAGTGCATTCTGTTCTTTTCCAGACTACACGAGCAGAGTTTGATTTGCCAGAGTATTCTGTTCGTCGGCGGTACCAAGACTTCGACTGGTTGAGAAACAAGCTGGAAGAGTCTCAGCCAACTCATCTCATTCCCGTAGGTAGTAAGCAAGAATCTGCTATTAAGGACAGTTGTACATTTGTCTTCTAAGGGTGATATTTGGGTGATTTGTCTCCAAATTTTAAAAGCAGTAGTTCATTCTCTTTGAGTATTTAGATTTAAATATGATACTTTACTGTCTTACAGTGAAGTGGGAAGAGCTTCCCATTCTTGACTGATTATGAAGCTTAGACTTTTCTGGGGTGGCACACCTGAGAGGTGAGCTTTGGCAGCCTCCTGCAGGGCAATATGTGTGCTGACTACATTTGCTGTGACATAAATGGAATGCACTTCATATGTTTGCACAGTTTTTACATCTAGATTTCACAGCAGCTGAGGATTATGAAAAGTCACACAGGTACTTCACATTCTTAGTTGTTTTTCAAGATGGCCTTTTGAGCTGGTTTTACAGAGTAATTTAAAACTATTTGTGCTAGCACTTAATAAGGCTGACATTTGATATCACAGACGTAGAAACCTCAGTTTCTGGCTTAGTAGCTATTGCATGCTTTCAGTAGGCAGAAGTCTATTAATGAGATTAGCTAAAATACTACACCCCTTTTTCCCGAAACCGGCAATCTGACCACCTTATTTGATGTGAGGAGGTTGATACTACCTTATGTGATAAGTTTTTTGTGCTGCAGAAGATGTGAATAGGTAAGAAACCTGTAATATCACCACTTTCAGTTCTTTTGAAGAAAGAAATTAAAAAAGACCTGTTGGAGGGGAATTCTCTGGAAATAGCAATACTACTGGCATACTTTAGCTTGCCCATCTAGGATTGGGGTGGGTGGTGTGGTGGCAGTTTCTCTGGTCTCCCTCCCTCAGCAAGGACTAGGCTGTGTGAGAAGTATTCAGTTAGGTTGCTCTGGCTTAGAGTGCTGTTTAAGTCCTTAAGTACTCTGGGGCTTGCCTCTAAGTGAAATACTAGCTGATTTTCTCAAAGGTAAGGAGTACTTTACAAAATCATGTGACACCACTAACTGGCAGAAAATATGTTACTGAGGGGTAGGGAGAAGACAGTGAGCTTGGGAGAGTAAGGTACACACGTAATGTGTTAACTGCCCATGCTGTCTTTTCTTGCTTCCTGTTCTCTGAACAGCTGGAACTATCACAGTTAAGTTTTACAGATTCTTGAGTATGCTAATGGGCTGCCAGTCCTGCCTGAAGGCTGCAAGGCAATAAATAATAGTCTAGTAGCAGAAGGTGAGTCACAGCCAGGGAATCAAGCTGCTTTGCCGTGACCTGGAATTCACTGCACACAGAACAGCAAATTTGGCATGAGTAACTCTAATACTGGACGTGAAACTGGCTGCAGAGTAAGGCAATATCTAAGTACCTTTCTTCTAGAAAATCTGGAAGTATAAGGATGTGCTGCACTGTTGGATACTTGAAGCCATTCCCAACTGCAATGAACTCTGTTCCCATGTGTCTCAGTAGGGGAAAAATAGACTATTAATGTGGAAGACTATAAGGTAGATGATAATTTACACACACAGTTAAAACAGGATATTGTTTACTAGCTATGTTTACTGACTACTTGGGATGGACCTCCAAAGGCCTAAAATGGAAAGGACTGTAACTACTGCTGTAGCTGAAACCAGGTTAAATGGCAGAAGTCTTTGTAATAGAGGTGCACTCTTCTGTGGGTCTCAAATGCTCAAACTTTAGTGGTTATTCAGTGCCACACTTCCATGTGTTTGGTTGAACTAAGGTTATTTAAACGAGTCTTTCAGTCTGTCCTTTTCCTCCTGCATATGGTGCTGAGGTAGTGACTTCTTAGAGTCCCAGCTAAAGTTTACAAAGCAAAGGAAAGGAGTTCCTTCCTACTCGAGGACTAATGCACTAAGCATTATAATTCTGATATTCTAATGATAGTGGACCTTACAGTGGTTTAATTAGCATGACTGATCATCTGAATGCTAAGCATAATAAGATAAGTTTTAATCATAAGAACTAAATACATTTAGCTGTGTTGCAGCTAAGTCACACTGGCTGTGCATTTTAGGAGGTACAATCTTTGTGTACATCTTGCATCGTCTGGGGTATGGTGGGAAAGGATGTGTTTGCACATTTTTTTTTTCTTGAATTATTTTTGTCACAAATTTTAGATGACAGATTCTTTGCAGAGGAGAATCCTACTTCCTGAATTGGGTGAAAATCACTGTCATTGCTAGCCTAAGAGTAAGCAGATAGTCTGGATGGACAGCTTCGCAAAGAGTGAAAAGCAAAGCACAGTTTAAAAACTGATACTAGTCTTAAATTCTGTGCTGTCTGGACAGAACAAAAGCAGATCTGATGGTGGAGCTGAAACTAACCACTCTTAAGCTTAAAGAATTACCTTCCATCTGAAGTGGTACTTTGAAGTCTGTCATTTAAGTGTTAACAGGAGGAACTGTATAACTAGCAAGTCTGGAGACAGTCTTAGGCTTGTATGTTAAGCTGAACTGCAGAAAAGAACTGATGGGCTCAAAATAGTAAGATAAAAGAGTGGACAGAGTCAGACCTTTGTCACTTACAGAAGCGTACTCATGAAAGTTGGCTGTGAGAGGTGACCAGGTGTGCCTGTACTTCCGAAAGGATCCAGCCTGGACTACTCAGGCACTTGCTGTGTCAAGCCTGCTGGTCTGTCTCTGCTCAGTGTGGTGCTCTCACTAAGACTATCAGCCTTAGAGCCCTATTCAAAAGCTCTAAATTGTTCAGAGAGGGAGAGGGGAGAGTAAGTAGAATTGTTTTCTGAGTTCATCTGCTCTAGGCAGCCTTCCTTAGCGTTGGGTGGTGGGGGTGTGCGCTGCTCTTGTGAGTAGTGTGCAGCTCTTCTGACATCTCTTTGGAGCTGGATCTTGAACACAGGTAGCAGTATGGGGAACAATCTAAGCTATGCTACAAGTATTTCATGTTAGAACTATCTGGGCTTCCCTGATGTGACTCTTAGTTGAAGCCACTCAGTAGAATTGCTGGCATTAAACCAGACCAACTAAAAGCTAATTCTGAGCACGGCTTGCATCCCATCTGATGGATGGTTCCTGTTAGCAAACAACATTTTGGTTCCTGTTAGCAAACACAGCATTTCAGTTCCTGTTAAGACTGGTTCTTGGTTACTTTGTTTCCGAATAGCAGAAGCAAGTTTTCGGTCTTTTGAATCTTGTGCCTTTTGCTTATCTCTGACAGCCTCTTCCTGAGAAATTTGTGGTGAAGGGTGTTGTTGATCGCTTTTCTGAAGAGTTCGTGGAGACAAGGAGGAAAGCTTTAGACAAGTTCTTGAAGAGAATAACTGATCACCCAGTGCTTTCTTTCAATGAGCACTTCAATGTCTTTCTCACAGCCAAGGTAAGCCAGTAACTTCCAAACACAGTCCTTGACGGGGACAAAAAAACAGGAACCCTTGCAGTCCCTTCTGAAATGAGGGTAAAAAGGCAGTAATAAAACTAGATATGCAGATCAGAACTTCCCCTAAAATACCAGAGATTTGCTGAGAACCCTGAATATTGTGTGTGATGGGTCTCTGACAACTCTATGGATTCCCTTTGCTTGGAGGGAAGAGGAATCTGGTCTGCAGATCGACAGATTCTTCAGACTTGCTTGTTTTGTAGTTGTGTGCCTAGAACATACTCCTATTATGCCAGAGAGGTTCTAAATTTAGAAAATTGTGGACTTTAAAATCTTTTTCTGGGGAGGAGGGAAGCAGGAAAGGAAGAAAAGTCTCTATTGCACAAAAGCTTGCAAATTTTTTGGCTTTTTTCCTTGTCTGTGCTTTTTATACTGCTTGCACTTGCTGCCCTCAAAACTAAGCATGGAGGCCTCATTCTCACTTGTTCTCAGTCAACAATTTCATGCTCATCTTCTGCATGACTCATGCAGCAATGGTGCAATTTTATTTGGCTTTCTTTAGAACTGCATTTCAAATGGGACTTTGAGGACCTGTGGTTATGTTTGGGTTTGACTGGATAGGTGAGGAGGGGTATAAAACCACATCTTTCCAATATCACATTAATCTAGCTCACTCAAATGTGGTGTTTAATTTGAACTCACTTCAGACTCATGCTCTGCTTGCTGTTAGTGTGAGAATCAATCTCCAGTGCTCTGTTATTTCACCTCCACAGTGAACTTAACTGCTGAAATAAGCCAGAAATGCAGAATTTGTTTAGTATCATGATAGTTAAATGTCAGATATCTGTTCTTCTTTTCAGCTGTCCAAGCATGATGCACCTTTCTAAGCTGCTTAGTCTTCTCCCATCCCTGTGAAATGAATGTCAAGGGGTTTGTTCTCAGCTCTGAGCAGAGCTTGCCTAGAATCAACAGAGCATCCTGGGAGGTTGGGGGGAAAGGGCATGTGTGTGACTGTCTCTAGTGTTGGAATTTGCTCTGTTGGAACAGCGAGGTGTCAGTTCAGTGTGCTAGGACTCCAAAATTTAGTTACAACAGAAAATCATAAGATCACCTTCTGGCAGAAAAAGAGAAACCAGGCTTTTTTTCATGTTCCCTGCTTGAGCTCACCAGAATGCTTGAGAGAGTGAGTGAATAATTTTGAGTTCAAGGATCTTTTTATGGTGCCTGCTTGCAGGTACTGCTTAGGTCATGTGGAAAGCAAGAGTCAGGGAACCACTGCATTTAAATGCAAACATAATTTAAAATTATAGTAGCTGCTAATATGTCACGTTCTCCTAATCAGACCTATGTTTGACTTATATTAAGTACTTGGAAAGAATACCATAGTACATGTTTTGAAGATGGCTGCTGGTTTTGTTTGAGTTTTGGTTTGGTTTTCTTTTTATTTTTTGGTGTTTGTTTTCGTTTATTTTTGTGGTTTTGTTGGTTTTTTTTTTTTTTTTGTGTGTGTTTTTTTGTTGTTTTTTTTTGGTTTTTTTTTTGTTTTGTTTTTTTTTTTTTTTAGGTTTTTGTTTGTTTTTTGGTAGTGTTTTTAAATTCTGTTTCTAAAGAAGGCTTTTACTGTAGTCTGTAATAGCATGTCTGAATTCTTTACCTCTACAGGGTCTACTTGGTTTGAACACATCACTTCCTCAGGCTATAGAGGATAACCTAGTTACAGCTCCTGTTTTGAGATGTTGAATACTGACCCCTGCTGGAAGGAGTCAGTCCATGCAAAATGGACAGCGTTTTTCTAACTAAAACAATTTTTTTTTTCTGATGTACTTATAAGGTGAAATCCCTTGAAGACTGTAGGCAAACAGCCTTGTCAGCATAGGTTATCTGAATGCTGGTTTGTGCAAATGTGTAAAGCGACGGCAAGGAAGCTCAGACTTTCTGTGCAGGCACTGTAGCTACATCTGACCCAGCCTGAGCTGTAGTCTGTCTTGCTTTTTCTGTGTACAGACTTTGACAGCCTCCACCATACATCTGGTGTGAGGGTGCTAGTTACTGAATGGACATGTGATATGTAGCTCTGTACTAGGTCATCAGAGCCAGCTGGTGCATTTGCATAATACTGGTATTGTGGGCTATAACTTAGAAGTATGTATGGGTGAATGATATGAGCTGTTTTGTTGGAACCAGAGCTGTTAATGTGGCTAATTCCCTGGTGATAGCACAGGAACATGGATAAGTCTGGCCGTGTGCAAAGTTAAACCACTTAGTTATTTACACTGTTCTTCATACCATTCTCCTGGATAGTTTATCTCCATCTAGGGGTAGTTTTGAAGCTGTGCTCAGCTGTACAGCTTGTACAAAGCGAGCCTTTGTCCAAGGCTACATGTCATATGTAATCTCTTGCCTTCACAAGATTTGATCTTGA
Organism: Pyrocephalus nanus; assembly: GCA_038380795.1. Taxonomy (NCBI): domain Eukaryota; kingdom Metazoa; phylum Chordata; class Aves; order Passeriformes; family Tyrannidae; genus Pyrocephalus; species Pyrocephalus nanus. The sequence continues at coordinate 60,016,645 of CM076263.1, read as the reverse complement.
CTGGAAAGTGTCCTTCATTGTATTAACCTTCTAATGTGGACATGAAATATTTTGTTTTTTAATTCCTAGGATCTTAATGCCTATAAAAAGCAAGGAATGGCATTACTGTCAAAGGTGGGGGAGTCTGTCAAATATGTTACAGGAGGCTACAAATTAAGAAGTCGGCCACTGGAGTTTGCAGCCATTGGGGATTATCTTGACACATTCTCTCTAAAGCTCGGTACCATTGACAGAATAGCACAGCGGATCATCAAAGAACAGTTGGGTAAGGACACAAGGTGCTCTATCATAATACTTCAGTCTGAATGTTCTGTCTCTTATTCCAGTTGATAGCATGATCAAGACAATTTGTGTTGATGATTTTGGTCTGTAATGACACACAGAGCAAAACCTAATGCCCCTTCCAGATCTAAAACAGGCCCAAAGCCTAACACAGTGTTCTTATTGTAGCTCAACTCTCCAAGCATTTTCTGAAGTTGCTCTTTTTATACCAGCCTGCTGTCTTACTGGAGTTATTTTATGATAGATTTTTGGAAGGTGGAAAAACCTGTACATTCCATGTGGAGGAGTACAGATGGAAGTCCTAGACAAAGATAACCTTTGCAGGCTGTCTTAGCAGAGCCAAGTTTTACATATGTTTATAAAGCTGGCTTGGGCTACCACAAAGGTGCAAGTATCTTTGTATTGGAAGTCAGTAAAATGGCCAGTTAAGAAGGAGGCAACTTGAACCTGTCATCCATGTAGCCACAGTGCTCTGTCTATTAAGGTGCCAACACAACACAAGTCTTGACTCCTTGTGGGGGTTACTTTTAGTGAAACTTTGTGCATAATTCCTCCCGTTTGGTATCAGTGTTTGCACATCTTTGTGCCTTGCTCATTCTCTGTTAATCTACTTTTCCATCTGCTTCTTGCAGAATACTTGGTGGAACTACGAGAATATGGACCTGTTTATTCAACCTGGGGAGGGCTGGAGGTTGAGCTGTCAGAGCCCCTGGAAGGGGTGTCTGCCTGTATTGGTAACTGCTGCACAGCTCTTGAAGAACTCAGTGAAGACATGACAGAAGACTTCCTGCCTGTGCTTAGGGAATATATTTTGTATGCTGAGTCAATGAAGGTAAGGAGAGCCCTGTGGCAGAAAGCATTATCATTGTGTTTGCCTGGTATGATATATCAGTGGGTTTGTTCTTTTTAACAGCAAGAAATGCTGTGGGAAAAGTGTGGAAGTAAATAATACATGAAGTAGGAGGATGTTTTCATAGTCAAAACAAAATTAGGTGTGTTTAATAGAATAAATAACATTATAGGTCTGCTCTGTATTCAGTCAAGCTACGGTCAGTATTACAAGGGTGCACACCAAGTGGTGGAGAGCTGTTCCTTCATCAGAGTGGTAGGTCTCACTCTATAGGAGACATCCTGTGGCTGCCTAGAATCTTTGAAGTCACAGAAAGTCAGTCATCCTCAGCTCTTCACTACAGAGTTAGTGCCTGGCCCTACAGAATAGACAGCATTAGCAGCTTCTGTCACTTGTATGTAGCAGAGTTGGGTGCCTCCTTTCAGAACCAGGTGTCCAAATGACAAGCACTGCTCCCTCTGTCATACCTGTACCCTAGACAGGATGGGGTAAAGATAAGTTCTGCATACCAAGTAAATATTGTATTTTATGACTCTTAATCTCTCTTAAGAATTTAATACTTATGCAGAAGTAATAGAACCTACGTCAACATGGGTTTTATTCCCTTCAAGTTAAGGAACATTGGTAAGCAATCACATTGAACAGGGGAAAGAATTACTGAATAAACTGCACTGAGAAATTAAACCAAAGACTTCAGTTTGTCCATTAGAGCCTTTCACTATATGCACATGGTACATCTGTTAGCAGTCCCTCTATAGGGTACTAACAGACAAGTTCCTTCTGAAGACTTTCCACTTGGAACAACTGTGCCAAGGCTGTGATATGCACTCATTTACAGATCTTGTAAACTTACAGTCTGAACATGATAGACCTTCTCTGTCTAAATCTTAGTCTCATCCTATGCTTCTCAAACTGAGAATTGAAACAGATTACTTGCAGGTTTCTTTTCCCAGCTTCAGGTGGTTAGTTGTATATCTCTTATGTGGCTGAAGTGTTCTTGCAGAAGGCTTTTCACCAATTCCCTTAGGATACTCTTTGCTTTTGTCACCATAGTATTGACCCCGACATAATCAAGATGCATTTTCTTTATGGGTATATTGACAACAAATTATTGCTGGAACAGTGTGACCTGTAGGAAGCCTTGTCTCAGGATGTTGGGACTGTAGGAAGTGGAGGTGGGTGGGATGTGCTTACAAATAAACAGTGTGTCTAGTGATTAAAGCTTTTAACTCAAAACATCTGTCTTTTGATGCTAAAAATGCCTTGACCTACCAAAGATGGCATCTGAAGGGTCAGGCTGATTTGTGAGAGGTGCTTTTCACAAATGTAGGATGGGAAATTTTTTTAAGCTAGAAAGCACGGGCTTCTTTAGCTAAAGAGGTACTTTGGGAAGTTAAGCACCACTTACCACAGGCAGAATAGCATTAAAAATTTGTGTCTAGTTACCTGTTGGCTTGGAGACAGTGCCATTCTAAAAGGGCTCTAAAAGGCCAGCGGGTAGCCTTACTGTGGTAAGTGGTGCTTAACTGCCTAAAGTACCTCTTAGCTGAAGAAACCCATGCTTTTTAGCTTAAACATTTTAGACTATTGACTTGACTTTCTAGTGCCATAAAGCATTATGCTGTTTAGTTCCCAGCTTGGGCATCCTACTGGCTTTCTTCTGTCTGAAAATTTGAAAATCAAGAATAAAAACTACTGTTAGCCCAGATAGACTGTTTCTATTTTCCTTCCTTCTCAAACGGCAAAGCTGGACTCTCTCAGACCTACAAAGTACAGTTTTCTTCTGCCAGAAAATACCAGTCTGTTGCTGTTTTCTGCAGTGAGCAGCTACTGAACTGTCTTTGCAGAATCTGTAACACCAAGTAAGTAACTGTAAAAGAAGGCTGTGCTTGGAGCGCAGGAGGCATTCTGCTGAAAGGGCTGTCCTCTTCACTAGCTCCTGTGAAGGCTGCTTGTGAATTGAAAGTCTATTTTGGTCTTTCAGACCACATCTTTTGGACAGGGTACTTGGTGAAGGTCAGTCTTTAGGTACTGGTAGTTCAATGCAGCCTTGATAGCTTTTCTCTGTTGCACACTGTACCCCTGGTGTAGGTTTGGGAACCTGATGTGTAGAGCAGTCTCTAGCTGGCTGAATGTCCCTCAGAGTAAGAACTGCCAGGTTAGAAATGGAGAGACCTTAGTGTCTTCAGGAGCATTGTTATACCTGAGGGGGACAGCCTGAGGGAACTGGACATATGGGGGCGAAGCCCAGTAGTTCTGGTTGGATCAAATATTGGCTGATTTGAGGGAAGCCCTGTCTTTGGGTTTGTTTGAAAGATTTGCGGAAGTGGGGAGAGGCCGGTGGTGTAGGCTTGAGATAAATTGTGTGCTGGTAGTGTCTAGGAGAGACCTTTTCCAAATTATTCACTCTGCTCAGTGCTCCTCAGGCTACACCTGGAATACTGTGTTCAGTTTTTATCCCTCCCTTACAAAAAAAAAAAAAAGTGAATTAGTTGAAGAGAGTCCAGAGAAAGGCTACAAAGATGACCAAGGGACTCTGGGAAGCCTGCCGTGTGAGGAAAGGCTGAGAGAGCTGGTTTTGTTCGGCCTTCAGAAAAGAAGGCTTAGGGGAGATCTTATCCCCATGTTGCAGTATTTAAGGAGTGACTACAAAGGTGATGGAAGCTCCCTTTTCACAAGATGTCACATGGAAAAGGCAGGCTTAACGTGTACAAGTTATTCCCAAGGACATTCCAATTGAACATACTAGGAGAATCTTCATAATAGAACAACCAGTCTTTGGAATAATCTCTCCAGGGAAGTGGTGGATTCACTAACATTGGACACTTTTAAGATCCAGCTAGACAGGGTGCTGAGCTATCTGGTCTAGACTGTGCTTTTGCCAAGAAAGGTTGAACCAGTTGATTATTGAGGTTCCTTCCAACCTGGCATTCTGATTCTATGCCATGGCAAGAGGGTATCTCAAATCCTGATGCAGGGAGGCCCTTGTCAGCAAACGTGGTACCACATTTTTTGCTGTCCATTGGTGTTTCCCAGGGAGACATGTGCAGAGGATGGACTCTGCTCTGCATAATTCAGGGCTGATATTAAAGTGTTACATGAACTCTGTATGCTTAGCACTGCTAGACAGGCTTATCAGATGATGCTATCCCCAGTGGTGTGTTTGGACATTATGCATGACTTTTAATGTATGTTTAAAGTAAGCACTAAATTAATAGGTAACTCTGTCTGTAAAGGCAGGCACTGAACAGAGATCCTCTTGTGAGGTCTAGTCACAGTATGAAGCTATGTGATGTGCAAATAGAATTGAAATTGAAATTTGAGAATTTGAGGAGTCTGATGGCAAACTCCTGAAGCTCTTTAGAAATATGGGCCAAGGAGGAATGTTTTACCTAAATACAAAGTGGAGGAGGACCTACCTTGCTGAAACTGAGCTAAGTCTTCTTGTTCAGGGACCAATGATTTAGTTCTGTTCTGAAATAACTGAAGTGTGCTGGATGAGTATTTTTCTGTTTGGTGTTGGTTTCTTTCAAGTTTTGTAAAGATTTTTAAACCTCTCTCTCTCTGAGTGAGGCCTTAGCACACTCCATGCAAACCTTCCGCTAGTTAAGTTTGGGGATACTTGATGCAGAGCTTTTTATAAGTGCGGCTAAAGTATTAGTGCATTGGCCTGCAACTGAGAGGAGACTGCCTGGAGGTACTAGAGGAAAACACAAGTGAAAGGGAGAGCAATAGTTTTCTGATCGCTTGCAGGTCAGCCATTATCAGATACTTAAAACTGTATTCAGAAGCAAATTGTTAATGGTCCACAGTAGATGGACATGAACACTTAAAGAGAAACAAGACACCTGTCCTTTGAATCGTTTGCCTGTAATTTGTAATCATTGGCTATTCCTGCTAAAGGTTCAACTTCCTGCACACACTCCCGGTGTCTAAAGGCAGAATGCAATTGCTGGAGGTGTTTGTTTTTTAAGAGAAGAAAGTTGTCTCCTGTTCAAGTGGTAGTACAAAGTAGAAATACCTATTAAATCTCTCAGACCTTTGTTGCATTGGTAACCTCAATCACCTAAAGGCCATCTGACATAGTTGCATAGATTCCAAAAAGAGGGGAATATTGTGGTTTGGCTAGCAAACACATTCAGTGGCATGCTTGCTGCATCCCTCTGGGGACAGAAGGGAACATTAAGGGGTTGAAGGTGAATTTTTCAGGTTTGCCCTTTTTTATTGCCTAAACTAATAGTAACTTTGTGGATGGGGTGCCATTCCCATTTATCATGGATTTATCATGGAGCTTTTTTAAGAGTGTTGATTGCAACACTCCTGTCTCTACTCCGGGGCAGCTTCATTGTTGACTTTTTCATGGCTTAAGAGGAAAGAGGGGGAAGATGATGATTAGTAGATACTATAGTAGATACTTTTATTAGGAAACAGGTATTGGCTAGACTGGCTCTTAGAGCTCTGACTACTCTTTTGAAAACAGATTTCTGGAGGTAGCAGTGCCCATGGCTAGTCCTGCTTTACTAGCCGTGTCAGAAACTGTTAAAATGACTTGTTATCACTTGGTCCTAATGGGGTAATTTCTTCTAGGTGGCAACAGGGGAGACTCAAAGTGTGAATTGGCCAAGTTAGCTGCAAGAGAATTGTAGATTTACAGGTGCCTCAGCAGTGAGTGTTGGCTGGCTTCCCTCTAAGCATTTTTTACAACTTTGCATCAACTGAGTAATTAAAAAATACCAGTTCTTGCTTTGTGATGACTGAAGCAGTAAGTTGCCTGCTCTTGCTGACCCAAAATTGCTTATTTTTTCAGTAATACATTCTTTAAAAGACTAATTCCTGTGGTAGTTTTCAAATGGTAAGACTGTGGGTATTACCTCAGTGGAGCTCTTGTGGATGTAGTACAAGGTAAGGGTAGTATCTTTGGCTCTGTATTTTGAGAGTACTCTGTCAAGAAAATATTTACTGCTTGTGAAACCCACTTGAGCAGTTAATTGCTTTTCAAAATTTTTTTTTTAATTAAACCAACAACCAAGCCCCCTAAACTGATCTAAAATAAAAGATTATTTTTGTTCTAACATGAGAATGTGACACGAGAATGCAAGACAGCTTGCAATAAAGCATTCTGAATAGTCTTTGTAAATAAAAAGGGAGATGTAATACCTTCTTTGGTGATTTTCCTGTACCTTGACAGTGCTGTTTGAGGATATCAAAAGCTTTGCATTAGTCCTTGTCAGCTTTGATGCTTTGTTTATACCCTGTTCATGGTAATAATAGGTGAACTGGTGAATTAAATTTACTTAGTCAGGGTTATGATAGTGGTTTTGTGACAGCTTCTATCTTGCATGCCTCTGGCTTGTCTAAATGTTGAATTTTATCTGACCCTGCCAGCTTATGGGACAGCAAGTGCTCTTTGTTATTAAAAACTACTCTTTAAAAACTGTACAGTACAACAAAGTAAATCTGAAAGTCTCACTTTGGACTGAATTTGCACTTAACCTGTATCACTTTGGAGTTTCTTGCATCCTGGGTGAAGGATCAAGAGGATCTGTTTCACAGCTGTCTTTTCTCTTGCCCATAGAATGTGTTGAAGAAGAGAGACCAAGTTCAAGCAGAGTATGAAGCAAAACTGGAAGCAGTAGCCTTGAAAAAGGAAGACCGTCCAAAGGTTAGCACTTCAACTTACTCTACAAAAACAGCTTCCACTTACACTATTGCCTGAAAAGAATGGAGAAGTGCAACTTGCTTTTTCTGGGTCTGGTGGCTTCTTTGCAGTTTCTTGCAAAACAGAAGTTTGTTGTTGTCAAGCTGGTGTGAAATAAAGACCTAGGTATGAATATATATATATATATATATAAAACTTGTCTAGCAGCTTCTATACTACTGATCTCCCACAATTCAGAGCAGGGTGACTCTGTAACATCTGAACAGCCAGTAGTTAGTTGGAGTGTTTAGTGACAGGGACTGAAGCAGTGGTGGAACACTCCCTGGTGACTTAGCAGTATGTCATCTGGCTGAGTTAAGGCCCTATCCCTGGCACCGTGGAACTGTATTCTGGGACACTAGTTTTGATTGTGGAAGACTGCAAATTTTGCCACTTCTGCTAGGGAGCTCTGCCTCTGTGATACTGGACAGACACATCAAGTGTCACTGGGTGATGGGTTTTGGCTGGGCTCCATGCAGAAGCAAAGCTGTGAACTGTCATGCTTATGCTGACAACTGCTTCTTCATGAAACAGAGTGCAGGAGGCTTTTCTTAAATCACTGCTGCTTTAAATGGTGATGACAACAGGGTTTGTTCCCTTCCTCTGCTTTGAGGTTTTTGGTTCCCCTTACATTTGTGTTAATAACTAATGGAGGACTTTCCAGTATTAGGACTGCTGTACAGTAATGTTACAGCAGGGCCACATAATGTTTTTGAATCTAAGAAACTGAAGAGGATGAGAGCATAGAAATGCAAACTAGTATTTCTCTGATCTTGCATCTCTCATGAACTACAAGTAGTGATGTGTTAGGTGTTTTACGGTGTTCTTGTATTTTGGTCTTTTGCCTGCCCCACTGCTGGCTGCTGTGGTATGTACTGTACTTCCTCTGTGTAGCTTTCTATAAGCAGGTATTCTAACAAGTTGTATCTAGGATGGAGGGAACTAAACCTAGCATATCCAGCAAGCCAGCCGAGGTTTTTAGGTGTTTGACTCTTATCAAGATCTTGTTGCAGTGGAATTGCTGAACTTTGATAATCTCTCACCTATGAAAAGGCCTTTGGATCTCATATCTTAGTGGGATTATTGTGTAAAATTAAGCACTTAAATAGCTGTCTTGAGAATTTTTTGAATACCTTCATCTCCTCTCCAGATTATAAGTATATCTTTTGGCAACTCCTTGTACCTTTTTTGAAACATAAGTAGTTTGTGTCATTTATAAGACGAAGTTGAAGAAACTATATAGAACTCCTTGCATGTTCATAAAATATTATCTCGTGGTTTTCAGATCCTTTCCACCTGGAGGAAGTGCCCTTGTCTGTAGGAGCTGGTAGGTCAGAGCTGTGCCTAGCGCCATATCTTACATTCGGTGTGATCTCCTGGCTGTGACTTGCTGGAAACCAAAAGCAGGCAGAGGGCCATGAGCTGCAATTGTGGAATGGCATTTGTGTTCCTTGTACTTGCCGATTTGGTAGAAATTATGTAAAAAAAAAAACCTAGACGAAATCTTAAGGGGAAAAAAAGCCTAGGTTTGGATTATGAAAGGAGGGTTTATGGATACTTGATAATCTCTTCCACTAGAGGGCATTCCAGGCCTCGCTGGGCACATACCCAGGCGGGCATCACAAAGCTCTTCGGGTGTCATTAGGTCACTCTCACATTCAGATCATCTGTTTAGAGCTTGCAGAAGGCATGTAGGGCTGCTGGAAATGTCTGTCAGGAAGTGCTGCTCAGAATGCTGGAGCTTACACCAAAAGCATGATGTGTGTGGTGTTTTAACAGCAGCATCACGGTATTAGTGCAGAGTCTGCAGTCTTTCAGTTTCTAGCAAGTGCAGTGGTGAAGTGCTGCTTACCCACTCCTGACCCATGCTGGAGCTGATTTTGCAGTAATCCACCAATGCAGTTGTGACCCGCCCCAGAAGGGGAGGGTTTTGCTTGGGGCTGGGGGAAGCTCCCCCCCCCAATTCAGAGATGTTATGACCACTTCCAACACAGGTGGGAGCACCTTGTACCTCCCTAGGCCGAGGGGTTTTACAATGGATAGTGTCACAGGACATGTCACGAGTCTCTGACATGTTCTAAGACACCTGCAGCTGCCTGTTGTGTCAGCATCGATCCTGTCCATCGTGGTCTGACATATGAGTTGCACAGCCCAGGCTAGATGCACACAGTTATCATGTAAAGGGAGGACATTGGCATGATAAGAGGGATTCTCTCACCTTGCAGGATTTGCTGTTTCTTAGTCTCTTCCCTTATATGGAAATTGTTTGTAGCTTCAGGTGTGCACCTGCACCCAGGATAGTTGGACAATGGCACCCAGTTGTCTGATCTGAAGGTCCTTTGGCAGTATTCAGGAAGGGGTGGGCTTTGCTGGGTGAGCAGCTGCATCTTTTCAGTTTGCAGAAGTCTTTCGGTGATCTTAGAATGTGTAAGACATTAACTGTTTCAGTCTCTGAGAGCATGAAGGAGAGGTGTAGTTTCCTTTTAGTGAGATGAATTTCACCTCTGATGACCTAATTTATTCCATCTGCCTCAAGGGTTTGAAGTGTGTTGGTCTGTGGGAACAGTAAATATGGCAGTCCAGTACTTGAAGCAGAAGGTGACCATATGTAGTTACGAGGGGGAGGGGGGAAAGCCTTGCAGCATTATCTATTGCCAGAGAATTAAGAAGGTAGACATAGTATATCCTATTATTTTATATTAATATGTGCTGGATTTGCTCTGCTTCAGAATGATTTGTTACTTGGTAGTGACGCTCTAGAGGAATTTTAGAGTGGACATGTCATCTATACATGACCACACAAAATTACAAATGTGAGGCACACTTAGTTTTTTAACAGAACAGAATCAATGGGAAGAGGATTAGATGTATGTGCAGAACTTCTTATCATATTGCAAGGTCACCCGACTCCTGAATACACACTTTTATGCTCAGTTCTTGCCTGCATATACATCTCTCATAAGTTGAAGCTGATTCACTAAAATAGTCATGGGCCATTGAAGAGTGTGTTGGAGTTGAAACCAGTTATCATTTTGGTTTTTTGATTTGAGGAGTTTTTGAGCTATTGCAGTAGCTGAGAACAGACATCGGGAAGAAAGTAGCAACTTCCCAAAGTCCAGTCTGCTTTCTGCCCAGTTCTTAGTTGCTAGCTAATATTTAGTATTTCTACTGGTAAAAGCAGATAAAAACATCAACATTGATGTCTTTGCATTAGATTTATCTTAAAATTTTGTCTCAGCTACTGAGTTGCAAATAATGTTCTGGGAAGCTGCAGTTTTGTACGGAAAGGCACTCCTACACAGAACTGCTGCATGCGCAGACACTGCTTTCATGTGGAGTGGATGAGGAGGATTGTGAGGATGCCTGTGGAGACTTAGCTGGAGTTAATTGCTGTTGTTCCTCAGTGAGAACATATGTGACCCATTTGCTGACCACTGGGTTGTCCCTGTAGCTCCAAACTCCTACAGCCCTCTCAGTCTGACCTGCAGGAGAACTAGCTGTGAGAAGGAACAGATTTTTGTATAGCTTCATTGTGGTTTCAGATCCTGGAAGAAGCAGCAGCAAGCTGTTTGGTGCTTAGAAGCTAACTAATTGCATTGGGAAATCTTACTTGGTTTGATTTCCAGACTTCATGAACCTTTCTCTTGATAGCCTAGCCTTTCCCATTAAGCAGAGTACTTAACATGCAAAGCGTACTTGCCTTGAGGGGAGCATCTTCTAAACCATCCGGCCACAAGCTTGGTAGTTCTTGTCTGAAGCTTATGAGAGAACTTTATCTGGAGTTGTAGCAGAGCGAATTCTGTAGCCAGTAGTGCTCAGACAGGGTGGGGTGAAAGGCTATCTACGAACTCCCAAGCTGCTTGTGTATGTTCAGTTGTATTAATAAAGGAGAGCTCAAATCCCATGAGTATGAACAACTCCTGTCTCTCAAACAGCTTTATAGGAAAACAGATGTAAGACCTTCTCTGAGTCGATGCAATACTTCAGTGATCACCCCTAATTCACATCATGGAGAAGAACTAACAACTGTTTGTTAGTTTCTGCCTAAGTTGACTCCCTTGCCAAACTGCAAGGTAGTAGCACACCTCTAGCTTCCTGTAGTTACCTATGAAAAGCTTCTTACGTAGTCTGTTCATCCTCTTCCTTCTCTAATGCCCCTCAGAGAAAAAGGGATTTTGCTGAAGGTATCAAGTATGAGGAGCCACTACAAAGTTCTGCAAATGTTCTTCATTTTGTCTTTTGCCCTTGTGCAAGTCACAGCTTTCAGAGCAAAAGGTCACTTCTCATGTTGGTACCAGGATTCAGGGGTTTCCTTTTCTGAGGTCATGGACTTTGGCTGCATGTCCTTACAGGATTCCTCTCTGTGTGGACCATGCAGCATAAGGAGAAGGGAGAGAAAGATGTTCATGGGCTTCCTGCTTGAAGAAGCACTTTTAAATTGTTCCTGTGATCGCCTGGTGTTATACATGATGTTAGTTAAAACATGAGCAAAGAACACCAACTTAGTTGGCCTAAAGTACATGCACTTTGGGCCAGTGACTGCTGTCATCATCCATTTAAATCTCTACCTGGCTTGCAATAGACTGTCCTTCAACATTTCTCTCATTGCTTTTGTATGATTGTATGCCCAGTGTTGAGCCCAAAGGTCTGTGAGCCAGTCCAGAGTGAGGATCATGAGTCCTTTCCAGGAAAAGGGAGCCTGTAAGGTTAAAAGTGGAAGCTGGAAACTAGAGACTTAGGAATTTTATTTTCCAGTTCTTAAGAGAGAACACTGAGGTCTCTTATCCAGCTTTTTGGACAAACCTAAATGTTGGTTATATTATACACACTGGTATAAATTTGGAAACGCCCCGTGCAGCTGTAAATGGGAAGAGTAAGGTTTTCTGTGGACCTGTAGCCAAACGGCTCAGTTTGAGCACTTGGAACTGAGCCTAGGTACCCAGCACTTACACGAAAATTTTTTTCCTCTTCATGTGCTTCTAGCAAGTGCTTCCTCCACTTGCCACTGTATCAGGCATGGAGATGGAAAGCACAAATGCTCACCACCTCAAACAGCAAAGAACAAGTCAAGCAATCTCATATCCTCTCTAGTTGAGAAATGTGTCGTCTGCCTGCAGCCATAACTGACTTTATTCAGGGTAACTCCCGGAAGTTACACTTTTCTCCTGTAGCTTTGCTCAGGAAGGTTTGAGCTAATTCAGCAATCTAGCTCTCAGTGACAGTTTTAATCTTCATTTCTTTTGCTGCAGGTACCCACAGATGTTGAGAAATGTCAAGACCGAGTAGAATGTTTCAATGCTGACCTGAAAGCAGATATGGAGAGATGGCAGAACAACAAAAGACAAGACTTTAGGCAGCTACTCATGGGGATGGCGGATAAAAACATCCAGTACTACGAGAAGGTATGTGTCACTGTTGGAGATTTGGCAGGAATGAGAGAAGTTTATTTTTCTCTAAGGTGGTGATGATTATTTGGGAAATCTTCACACTGTCTTGAAGACAGAAATATTAGACATCTAAATTAGTTCTCTAGTGCTGTGGAAGCTGCTCTTTGTCATCAGCTTAGTGTAATGAATTGCTATTCATGGTCAAGTCATCTCTGTAGGACTAGTGGTCAGCTCTCAAAGAGCATTTCATCATGCATGCTTGTCTGTTTTGCACTCTTGAACTGAACAAATTACTGAGCAGCAGCAGTGGTGATGAAAAAGACCAAAATTGCATGTTCTAGTAATACTACCAGAGTAGAAGAATCTCTTGATTCTGCCTTTTATGAACAAAATTACGTGAGTTAATACACATGCATGGACTCATATATAGATTACACTTGGTATATATTAATTTTTCTAGTCTCTGTTCCTTTGTGCATAGTTTAGTCCCATGTATGCTAGTCCTGAAAATACCTAGCCAGGTGCCTGTGCTCTTTTTAAGTTGCTGCATGTGTACCTGAGATTTAGTGTCAGATTTTTTTACTTTTTAATTTTTAACTGAAATTTTTAACTTGATATTTAACCGCAGATACTGCCGGTCTAGTTTCCCTGCATGGTGGAGCAGTGCAGCCCAATGCAGTGGTTGATATCATAGAATCATAAAATGTTTTTGAGGGGACCATCTAGTTTCAACCCTCTGCCATAGGCAGGGGTGCCTGCCCATAGAGCAGGTGGCTCAGAGCCCCATCCAACCTGGACTAAAAGATTGGTAGACATGGAGCATCCACAGCTTCTCTGGGCAACCTGTTCCAGTGTTTCCTCATCCTAGTAGTAAAGAATTTCTTCCTAATTATCTAATCTAAACCTGTCCTCTTTCAGTTTAAGGCAATTGCCCCTTGTCCTATCACTACAGCCCTTGTAAAAAGTCCCTCTCCAGATCTTTTGTAAGCCTGCTTCAGGTATATTAAATAATTAGGACATATTAAATGCTGCTAGGCTCATGCGTAGCAATATACTTTGTCTTGCCTGTTCATTTTTTCCACATCTACTTTACAATCTTCTTCCTTTGCTAGGTTACCTCTCTGTGTAGGATTAGTATGCAGTACCTTTTCCCCTCTGAATGTCTTTCATGTCAGTAGTTATAACTAGTCCCACAGAACTTCCTTCATCTTGGTCTCTTCTAAGGCTCTGTGGAGGGAGATATTAGAGACTCCTCTGAGCAGTGCCTCTGCAATTGACATTTAAATCTGTTAGTTTTGCTCTTAGCAAGGAAACTTCTTCTGTAGGAAAGCATATAGTCTCTTCAGGGTACACAACTAGAAATAATTATTCACCTGCAGTACAATCAGCAAGGTTAGAATGAAGATGTATCACAACAGTAACTTGTGGATATAAGACCTGGTGATGAGTTTACCCATTCCTAGCATTTAATAATAGGGATTCCACGATCTGTATTTGTTCAGTTTGACTTCTGAGCTTTGAGGCTGAAAGACAGTAATGACACACAGTACAAGGACTGGAGTTAAGTACATATCTGGGTAAATGACTCCAAAGGCTGGAGTGACTTTTTAATAACCCAGAAGCTAGACTCCATTTCTAGTTTACTATACTAGGCACTACCAGTTTGTCATTAAGTGGAGTCAAGTCCCAGAGCTGTACTGGAATACACTGTGTCTCAGAACTACCTTCTCTAAATGCATGGGTTTTTTCCAAATAAGTTTGCTGGAGGTAGTCTGTAATAGCTGCCATCGTGTCCCAATCAGCCCTCCCTCACAGTCACACTACAAACATGTACATTTCTACCAGCAACAGTTTGTCTCTCTAGCTGAAAGCTGTGGTGCTCTTCAGTGTAGAAGAATTTAGATTGCTGTTGGGAAAATCCCAGGTATTCTGATGATTTCTAATGGCTTGTGCCAGCTGACAGCTTTTGAAAATGTGAATTTGTTTGATTTGTTTGGAAGGTGCAGCTACTCTAACACTTTTTTTTGCTGTTTGAGATTTTGTGGTTTGTTTGGGTGTGTTTTTTTTGTTTTGTGTTTTTGTTGTTGTTGTTGTTGTTTTTTTCATTTCTGTACTAATCTGTGAAGACCCAATAGCTTTTCTTCAACTTGCATTCTGGTGATCTGGAAGAGTTAGTGAGAAGTTACAAGAACTGATGTAAAACCCATTTGTTAAATCTGTATTTCTTTCTTCAGTGCCTTACGGCGTGGGAGTCAATTATACCACTATTGCAAGACAAGCCAGAGACCAAATAAGAAGTACCTTCATGGACAGTCTAGCACTTCTATGCTCTGTACCACTAGACATACTGGAACTGTATGAAGGACTCTTTTTGTCAAGTTAACTGAAATGACAGCTGCACTTAGGCTGGAACAGACACTCTGAAAACTATTTGTAGGTTTTTTCCTCAATTTTTGTGTTAAAACTGGGGTATGTTTCATCTTTTTGAGTTGTCTTGAATGGTTCCTTCTTTATCCTATGGAGTGATTGGGGTTTCACAGAGAAAGTGCATGGGGATCTTGATAAAACTTACCTCTCTAGTCTGGAAGGAACTGATGAGTGGAACACTAAAAAGATGAAAATAAAACTCTACTGCAAGGTGCCAAATGACATCTTCATTACCATTCTGTTTTGTTTGCTAAAAAAAAAATAATTATTTCTGTGATACCGTACTCCCTAACCAAACCTTATCCTTTTTTTTTCTTTGAATGGACAGGGAAAGGCTGGGAAAGAATATTTTCAGTTTTGCTACAGCCCATATTCTCCCTCTGGATAAAATGGTCTCTGGAGATTTTTCTATCTGGGAGTTGGTCTGGTCCTAGAAAATACCACCACCACCCACAGATAGCCTGTGATGCGAGCATGAACTGTGGTTTTTGTGAGTGTGGCATGCTGTTGGTTCCTACTGAGTATCTTTGTTTACCTTGGTGATTATGAAGTAATGTCAGTTGGCTGAAGTGTACTTGTGACTGACTTGGGAATCGGGATCAGCCGAGCTGCAGGAATGAGCTGAACAGCGACCTTTCAAGGGCCCCTTTTATGGGAGTGGAGGAGGAGGTATGAGTCTTTAACTTTTCTAAAGCTAGCTCCAGAAGTTGCATGGTGCAATTCTCTTAGACCATGCTTTAAATAGAGCCATTTGTTACTAGAGCCATTTGAGGCTTGGTCACTTGAGATGCCTGCTGTAATAAAGGTTTCTACCTTTCTAACTCTGCTTCCTCTCCCCATGTGGGTTTTTTTTTCAGCAGTCAAAAACCAAAAAGTGTCAAATGTTTGCCTCCACCAAGCATCAGTGCGTGTGAAACTTGCCTAAAATGGGTTGGTGGGGGGTGGATGGGTGCCCTGGTAGGTACAGTGTGTTCACACCTGTCTCTGCTGAACCACACGGCAAGTCTTTTAAGGCTACTTTTGGTACAGATCTATTTTCTTAATAGTTTTTATTGGCCTTAAGAAATGTAACTGCTTCTGCAAGTCCCTTTTTTTCTCCTTTCTCTTGCAGTCCAACCTCAAGTAAATGCCTGTTTGGTGTTAGTGGCCTTAGGAATGCTGACGTGATTCCCATGGTCCTAGAGTCTTGGTTTAACAGCATGCAGATAAAAATCTTTTTTAACCATCCTAAGGGTGGGGATGGAGGCTCATATCAGTGTAATATTTGGATTTGGGGGAATAAATAACTCAGTGGTTACTGCTAAATTTTAGTGATTACATGATCTCTGGCAACATTCTTGCAAAGAATCTGAGCAGTAATTGAGAATGTCCAACTTCTATGTTCTCCTGTAACAACCTATCAGGTTTGGAATTTGTCTGGTTTGGAATTTTGTCTCTTCATAAACACCAAGTTAACCTGCAGCCACCCAATTCAGCTTGGTGGTTTTATAGCAACTCTCAAGATGAGTTATTGCAGTACTGTGGTAGCTTTCAGGCTAATGAGGTGGTGCTCTCTGTATGAAAAAGTCAAGTTTAAGACATTACAAGAGGTCCTCCTTTTTAATTCAGCCTTCACTGACAACTCTGTGGTACTAAACAAACTATGCTTCTTGTTTTAAACTCAGTTTGTCAATATACACTTACTTGGTGTAAATGAGAACTCTGCTTTAAGTTGTTTTGTTGAGAATAACAGACTACTCTTGTTGTGCAAGGGAAGTACTTAGGGGGATCATCTTGAAGCAATCTTTCCTTCTAGAATAAGCACTTGTATACTATCTAAGAGTCTGACCTTCGGGATTACGGTCTTCCCTGTACTCCACAAACAGAGATCAACATGCTTTATGAGTTGGTTCCTGTGTGGCAAATGGAATTTTGTAGTTGACTCTACAACATCACTGGGAGTCAAGCAAAATTTAATTTGAACTAATACTTAGTCAGTGTTCCCTCCATCTTATTGAAAAAAATACCAGCAAAAGATGAGCAGAAAGGCTGGTGGGTTTTTCCTACAGGGGGTTTCATCTGATGCCTTACAAGACTGACATCCTGTTCCCACTTAGTTTTATATCAGGCTGAAGTGGGTGTTGGTTCTGGGGAACTTACAATTAACATCACAGCTGTTCATGAGAAGCATAATGGACAGTGGAGAGTACCAGGTGAAGTTCAAATCAATATGTAACTGTTGAGGCTGGAGCTGCTGAACATCAGCTGGAATTTTATTCCATCTGATGCCACCGATTTTGTGGTATGGTTTTTTAACTTGTCCTCATCCGAAGCACATTTTGATTTCAGACAAATCCCTTTCTGGCTATGCTGCTGGGAAGGTGGGCACACTTTGTTCTTCCCTGTTGGAGTGTGTGGTGCTGTGGCAACTGCTGGTTAATTTGGAGGAGAGGTTGGAACATGGCACGTCAGGCAGTGGACACTAATAGGAAACACTAAAACCTCTCTTAAGCCTATACAAGGGAAGTAAAACTTCACATTCAAAAGAGAAATCCTCTGCAAAAACTGAAGTGTAAGAAGGGTGTGCAGTGGTGGGTCTCAGCTCCTACGAGCTATGGAGTGGTGTCTTTTTATGAAGAGCTGTTCTAAATCAAGAGGTAACTGTGGGAGAGGCTATGAGGTGTGGCGAGGATTCCTGACTGCAATGTTTGGGGCAGACAAACAGGCCAATCAGGAGAACTACAAAAGTTACAAGAAATTGCTTTAAGATGTACAGAGTAACACTTGTAAAGCCTCACCTAACTGCTGTTAGTGGGAGATCAAGAGCTGAACTGCTAGAGAAACTCTTGATATGTTATCCTGTAATTATTACAGCATATGAGTCTTTGGATGGCCCACACTTTCATGAGAGAAGTAAAAGGTGTTGGTAAAGGGAAGCAGGAGTAGTGCAGGAGCTTCATCTTTGAGTAACTTCTTGAATGTTAAGTCACTTAGATCACCCTCTGCATGTGCACCGAAATGACATCAAAAGTAGTTGGCACCCTTGTTTGTGAGCCTTTGGTTTCTTCACTAGTCCTTAAATCATCCTAGCTTTCCTCTTAATCCATAGCCAGGCCAAGATCTCTCTTGGAAGATACATAATTCACTGCTGTCCTGGTTATTTTTGGGGATGTTTGTTTCTTCTCTTAAGTGGCACCAGCACAATAAAGCAAGCACTTGTTTCTGTGCTCAGTTATGGACCATGCATTGTTCATGTATATCTTTACCAGGCTCTAAATCTTGCAATAAATATAGATGTTGAAACATCATGGCTTTTTCAGGTACACATTGAAAAATGAAAAGGCAATAGGTGTAGCCCTAAAGACACAAACTATTCTGATGTGAATTGTATTAAGGAATAAACTATGGATTCTTCACTGAAGACTACTTGGATTTTTGTTGGACTAATACTTGTTCTAAGGATAAAGCAGTGTAATAAGTGGTAGAAAAAAATTATCCACAAAGCATGGGTGTCAGAGACAGTCCAGTGGAGGTACTGTGCAGTGGCCTTGCAGCAGTGGCTCTGCATAGCCTGTTCATGATGCATATTGCTTCAGGCATCCATCCTGCAGATCCCAGCATACGAAAGAATTCCCTCCCAGACCAGCAGGGACTGTCCAGTGTTTTAAGAGGAGCCATGCTTTTGTTAAAACTTGTATATTTTAACTGTATATGGTTACAATTAATGTTGCATACTGTTTAAAATCCTGGTGCTGATAGCCCCTGAGCAAAATTGCATAGACTAAACTAGCTCAGTAGATGTTCAGTCGTCTTAAATTCTGAAGTTATAACAGTCTTTCTTCTGGTATAATAACTTTTACTACAACAACCAATATGTAGGGAAAATAAGGACTTTTTTTTTTATTTTTAAGATAGGGGAGTTGCTACTACTTGTGAGATTATTTTTGTTGTTTGTTTTGTGAAGTTAAACTGGGGATCACAGGAATAAACTTGCCTTCTGGCAGACTGAATGTTGCATTTAAAATTTTTTGGGAGTGCTGTTTAACCAGCTTTACAGACTAAAGTGGCAATGCTTAATTCTGTGCTTAGCACTTTGAAGTCTTACTGAGGTGTCTGAGTTGTACAGGTACTTGGTAATGAACTGGACTAGTTTTAAGGTTGCATGCCTGGGGGCACAGTATTTGTGCAGAAAATAATGCACTTTCCAAAGAAGTAGATGTAGATCACCCTTATGTAAGTGGCATGCTGATACAATAAAGGCTACTCGCCATCCTACACTACTTTAAAGGTCTTGGCACTCCATGCTTTGAAACGAAACTGTTTCCTTAACTCTGCTGCTGCTGGGATATGTATCCATATCATCCATACCTTCAGATCAAACAGCAGGGTTGGGGCCAGTGCCACATTCCCACTGCACTAGGAGGCAGGTTGCTGACAGTCCTGTAATAACAAAGAGCCAAAGGGCTTTTGTCTATAGTACACAAAAATAAAGAAGCACTGTCCTTGTTCTCGTTTCCTCTGTGCCTGCATCCCTCTGTCCCTCCTTAAGGTCTGGAGAGCTGGGCCATGCAGTCGAAGGTAAGCTGGTTGTGAGCCTCACATATTGTGTTGAAGGGGCCAGTGCTGGGGACCAAAATGGTGCTGGCTCATTTTCCAGACTCTTCTGGTTTCAGCCTCTGTAAATCCACTCACCAGAACTAGAGTCGCTGTTCATACCATTTGAAAACAAAATGAAAGCTGTGAAAAGACTTGTCTCTGTGTGAATTAGCTAGTAAACAGTGTAAAAATCGGAAGGAGGCTTTTGTTTCCTGCACTTGACCAAATCTCGCAACTGTGCTCTTGTTCAGACTTGCAGGCTAGGAAATGTTGTCTTGCCTTCTGGTGCTGGCATGTTTCTATACCCTTTCATATATCTCTGTATAAATATACCTTGTGCATTGTTTACTATGGAACTAGTGTTGATGGAGAAAAACATTTTGAGGTAAAACTGTTTGTAATTCTCTATTAGTGTGTACATTTTTTTAAAATGCACCATTTGTTTACCTCAATTAATTTAATGGAATGGACCAATAAATGTATTAAAATAGGACTCCTTTACTTAGAATAAAGTTTCATTTTTTGCAGCCTTCACCATTGAAATGATGTGTGTACTTATTTTGTTGAGCAGCTCACTATCGTACTGTAGAAATACCTTTTCCCTGAAATTTTGTTCCAGTTGATTTAACTAGAAGTCATCTGTTGCTGCGTTACTTCTGCTGCTGAAAGTGAAGTGCAGAGCTGAGGAAAGATAGCAAGTGTGTGTGGGGAGGAACTGGGTGGCAGCAACTTCCTCAGAACATGGGGTTGCATAGCGAATAACCAACTTCTTCTTGCTGCATCCCTGGCTTGAACTGAAGCTGCCTGATTTGCATCCAGATTATTTCAGTTACTGAAGGGCTTTTAAACTTCCCTTTACTTAGTCCAGGACCTTGGAAGCCACTTATTCCTTGTTAGTTCAATTAGTGTGTAAGCAAACACATTCTTGTGAGGCATGCCAGGCTTTTGACTCATGTTTGTATTTATCTGACAACATCGCATTCTAGTTGCTGTATTGTATGAGGTTCCTTGCCAACCCAGATTAAAGCTGAGGTAACAAGGTGACTATTGCGTCGTATTGGTGTCCCTACACCTCCACAAAACCTGGGGGAGTAGTGTGCTGTGCTTACCTGTTCTTAGCATGTTACAAGAGTAGCACGTCCTGGTGGTGTGAGCTGAGACACCAGCATTGGCTCTTGAGTCTTAGTCCCGTGAGCTCTGCTGAAGGACTGTCCAGGGACAGTGGGACAATCTCCCAGAAGTCAGGGGCACGAATATTTATTCAGGAGTGTTTTATTGTAGGGATTACTAAAAGTGTCTTAATCTTACATTTTTTTTATGGTGGTATTTCTGTATTTAATGGTCTTTCATGTAACATTATTTGGCTGCGCTGGTCACATCTTCTGTAGCACTCCGGAGAGCTGGTGTGTCCTGATGATGGCTTTGTGCGCATAGTCTGTGGCTTGCAGCCCCCAGTTTCATCAGCCAAAGTCAAGAGAACTGCGCTGAGGTTTCTGAATGAACAGACAGGAAGGAACTAATGGAAAACTGATCCTCTGTTTTCCCCTTCCATACTGAATGATGTGTCTAGAAACACCCCTGTATTACTGTACCTCTGTGCTATTGCTAACCAGCCCAGCAGAAAACCAGAATGTTCTGAGGACTGCTAGTGTGCAACAGCCAATGCACATACTCTGCAAGATGAGGTACTGCAGAAGTAACAAGGAAAGCTACTTTTCCTGGGTAAGCCTGGTGACTGAGAGGCTGTGGCATGCTGTGAAATGGAAATACAGATGATATGGTTCTGGTAATGTTGGTAACTGTGGGGACTAATGCTTGGCAAACCTTCTACTTTGGTAGCTCAGAGAGTTGATAAGGACCAAACGATGCCTCTGTCACTCAGTCAGAATCTGAAGGGAGCCAGTCGTGGAACGTTGTTTGATGGCCACAAAGCTGTAAAGAACAATAAAAATGCACGTTATAAGAAAATTAGCAAAGTACTTTCTCAAACTGCAGTTTGCTTTCTCCCCACCTATATCTTAAACTTTACTGGGGTATCTGAAGCTGGCTGAATACTAATGTGATTCCTTTCAATGTACCAGTAATGACATTGGCACCAGTTGTCACATTTCAGACTTGAAGTCCTAATAACCCCTAATAACTTGAACCAGCATTAATAATTTGAGTACCAATCAATGACTCTCTGTTAAACAGAGGGTTGTGTGTAAGAAACAACTCTTTTGTGTTTGGGAAATATGATGAGGACAGCAGAGCCAGGGGAATGATGAGTATGATGTAGCCTTCCCCACCCTAGTAGTCCTGCTGACACTGGTTGTCAAGTGTGTTTACAAGCCCAGAAAGCCTTTGGTGCTCTGAATAAAACAGGTGGTGATGTAATAGCTTTCCTTAGTGTTCCTTTTTCTTTTCTTCAAGTGATACCACTGAAGTGGGTATACATAGTGCCTTTAAACTTTCTACTACTATATTGTTTTAAATTATAGCAAAGCTGGGCAAGAATTTTGCCTGGGATCAGACATTAACCAGTACAGCATCTGCCCTATTTCTGAATGAAAATGTCGTTACATGGATTAAATATTGATGTTATCACATTGCATTTCATATGAAAGAAGCATGCTGTTCCTAGTAGTGCAAGAAGCTGGAGCATCCTGGGAAGGGGATGATAGGCAAGGTGAGATTTGGAGACAGATACTTCAAAAATTCTGGAAAAGCAGGTGGAGATGCTATTTCAGCCTTCTCTCTTCAAATTAAGCTGGTTTTGTGCTTAAAACTTGTTATTGAAATTATACCTCTCAGTCACTCTGTAGCAGTAGATTTGGGCAAAGTCAGTGCATTAGAAAAGTAACTTTTTCCTTCACTGTAGTAATGGTTTCTTTTTGAAAGAAAACCCTGAGGGAAACTGATTATTCTTTTCTGTTACACTAAGTAAGTAAACCTGTAATGGAATTTTTAAAAAACATTTTGCTTTATGTAGGATTATTCCTTCATTCTACTTATTGCTGTTTTCACAGTATCAAGCACTTACATTTGTGTGAAGGCATTGTTTCCTGGAATTATCAGCTCTTAAACTCTGCCAAATATTCCTCCTACAGCTATTCATGCTACATTAAACAAAAAAAAAAAAAAAAAGATTGAAAAAAACACTGGCTAGATGTTGCAGCTTTCATTCTCTGAATCTCCTGGATATTTGTCAACTCATTTCTGCAAGTTTGTTTCTTCCAATTTTTTTCATTTTAAATTAAATTTTTTTCCCACCTACATTATACACTTTAGACCTAAAATCAGAAAGCATGGAGAAAATACAGCATGTCCTTTTGAACAAAGCCTTTCTATTTCTTACCTTAAAGGGAGGAGACTCAGGCAGCCAACTAGGAAAGACAAAATGAAGCAGAAGCTGCTGTACCAGTTCAGTGTGTTTTGATAGATCTTGTTATAGACTGTAGATGTCACTACTCCTGTGATGACTAAAGACAGCTGCAGCAGGACAAACACCTCACCTGTAAAACAAGAACAGAGTTTGTTATTGGGGACTTAAAAATCAGCCATGGTACCTCCTGACAAATCCAGGATCACAGCTGTGTGGAAGAGTAATGTGGTCATTGCTTCAGAAACACCAGAATACATGAGCTTGTATCTGCCTCTGTTCTGGACCACAGTTAAATGATTTTTCCTTCTTTTAGGTATAGGACAAAAGATCCAGCTGGAAAACTGCTTAAAGAGTCTAAATGTAAAGGTAGCTGCTTGGAAAAACAGCAGTAAACTGGGCAATAAGTGCTCCTTTCCCTAGAAGGTAGAAACATCTTCAGGAGAGATTTTAGTCACTGTCTGCTCCTGGCCTAGGCCAGAAGAGCGGTCCACAGGGTTGAAATGATAATAATTCCTGAAATGGGGAGGTATGTATGATTTGTATGATGCTTCATGTGGAAGAAAGGCAGAGACTGAATTCTAGTTGAAACAGCTTTTTCTGAAGTGTTTCTCTTATGATAAATGGGTGAAGGGGAAGTAATGCAGCCCAGCTGGGATGTGCAATCTGGGAGCAAGGTCAGGGCTGTGTGCTGAGCTTGCTGCCCTGGTAGCCTTTTCCACCACCTAAGGAGATGAGACTGCTACCAGAAGGCAAGGGCTGCTCTGCTGCAGGGCCCTGCTTGAGAGCTGGTCTGCCACTGTCCTCAGGTGCAGCCTGTATGGTTTGTGGTAGAGGTTAAAAATAACGTTATGATTAATAATAATGATTAATTGGGGTGTGAGCTGTGGTCTTTGTGGCAGGTAGATGGTTTTGCTACAGTGCACATTGAGGGAGCATAAGCAGTAGGAATGAGCTGGTTACACAACAGTGTCGTGTACCTAAGGCAGAAAGGACAGGGTTGTGAAGGATGGCTTGGGAAAATGTTTGGAGGACATACAAGTAGTTGGGGGCCTGTGGCGCTATTTGAACAAATGCCTCTTGTGTCTAAATCTAGCCCTTTGGTGTAAAAATGGCACCTTCAATACACTGTTGTAAAATATATTGTACTATTTTGTAGTAAATTCTCTAATGGAAAAGAATTCCTGCTGCTATGTTCGAAAAAGGGTCAATTTTTATGAGAAGTTTATTTTTTGTAGTTAAATCATGGTCTGAGAAGAACAAATTGCCAAACATTAGGAAAAAATGTTTGGAGAACATAAAAAAAAGATGAAAGAAATCCATCCTTCCCAAAACATTAAGTAAAAGAAGCCAGATATAAATGGTGTGAATATCACAGTGCTTTAACTCAACATCCTGCTTCTCTTGCTTTTCCCTAGAGTACTGTGTTTTTGACCAGCACCTCAATTATTTTCTCTGCCTTTGACCTACACACTGATAGTAATCTTTCAAAGCACGTGCTGAAAATTCTGTGGATAAATGATGATGCAAGCAAGGACAAGAAGATTGGATGTGACAATCTTGTCCTGCAGGTTTCTCTGCTCCTCCCTTCCCATTTGTGGTATCACCTGTCCTGTTATTATCACACAAAGCACACATTGCAGCAATAACTTACCTTTCTCTTTGTGCTCTAGGCTGAATCAAGGGATTTGTGGGGTTTTTTTGATTGGTAAGGTAACAAATACTTACCATAGGATGATCCTTCGACATGCTTGGACAACATGGACCTGATGGTTGGTAAGGGGATGAGGGCAAAGAGCATCACTGCCCGTGCTGTAATGCAATTAATTTATAGTTATCATCAGTACCTGCTCTTTGTTACCTAGCAGAGCAGCCACTGCTTTTGAAGACTACATGCCTCTGGCTTGGGCAAGCACTTTGCTTCTTTGCTTCATTTTTTTTTTTTGGTGCCTTGAGTGCCAGAAAGAAGTAGGTCCTCACTTCAAGACAAGGGTGATAAGCAACCCCTTGCTCCCATTAGCAAAGGTACTTTGCCCAAACTAGACATAGGCTCTTGGTCTCGGCCAGACATCCCAGCAGAGGTGGAATATAGCACTGTCCTTAGAGATAGTAAGGATGGTGATTTGAGTCTAAGCAGCAGATAGAGTCCCCAGTACTACACAGCCTTGACTGGAACAGTATCTTTATAACACTACCGTTGTCTTTTATCTTGGCACTTCTGGCTTGCAGTATTTTAGGCTTTTTCTAGTGTGGAAATTTATAGGTAGCTGGAATTACCCTCCTTTCAGCAGAACCAACTTCAAGGAAGACTTGCTGCATGTCTAGTGTACTAAGATGCTTCTGAAATGGAGTATCTTCTACTATGCAATAACACTACATACACTACACTGTATAGCAGCATGTGTTCATCATGGTGAATAAGCTTTTTTTTTTTACTTTTTTTTTTTTTTAATCTTTTATTCCCCAGCCTGATTCCCTAAATAAGCAAAATCTCTTAAAAATTTCACTCAGTGTTTGGCTTACCACTCAACTACAATATTCTATCATCTTTCTCTTTAGAATAACTTTGTTTAATTTTCAATTTCTCATTCCCTTTAGGGGCAGACAGAAAAAATTGTTTCAGGCCATTTATCTTCAGTCTTTTTCTGACTTTGAAGCAAAGCCTCAAAGCCATGCAATATATGATACTCTGTCAGATATTTCTGCCACAAAAACCCAGTTCTTGGATTTTATTTTCTGTGTTCCATCAGAGGTTACCTCCCAAAAATAAACTTGCCTTTCCTTTATCATTGGATGCAACCCCTTCTATTATTATCAGTCATTTATATATAGTGTGAGTTTTGTAAACTACATTATTATGATATTTTAGTTGCTAAAGCAGCTCCAGTGTTTCATTAAGTTTCCCATCAGCCATAAGAGCCTTCATAGGACAAAAATAAATCCCATCTTAAGATGTTTGCTTAATAGGAAGCCTTTGCCATTTTGTTTGTGGATTAGCCTTACCTCACAAGAAGCAAGTGCTTCCCACTGATATGGTCCCTGTGGTCCAGGGAGTCAGGAGTAATTCCCATTCCCACAGAGCGTGAACATTGTTCCCCTGCTCAGATCTGGCCTATGATCAAGTGACAAATTACAAGTCAACTGGCCTTAAACTAAGCCTTGGCAGGAGTATATGCCTCCTGTGGATATTGTAGGGTGCAGAGTGTAAGAGTGCAATGGGGAAAGGGTAACAATAATGTTCTCTTGCATATTGCTCATGTGATGGTCTGTCTAACTCCCTGCTTGGAAACCTGTGGTGAAGCAGAGCAAAAAGCCCTTCCAGTGGTGCTGGAACCCCCCTCTCTCAGGGTGCATTTGCCCATGTGAGTGGCTTTTACTCACCAATGTAGAACAGGAACGTCCACTGCACAAAGGCCATGATGAGGATGCCAGTGCTGAACGATACTACTCCGATCATGATCATGGTAATGTCCCTGAGGCATCTGGAGAACACCAATACCCCTAGGAAGCTGGTGATGAAGATCACATACCCAGCAGCATTGCCATGGCCGATCTCCACAGCATTCCAACTTAAAGGCTCCCTGAGCAAGAACAGTGGGAGCACGTTCATCGCACCAACTACAGCAAGGTCGTAGAGGATTGCTGCCACAAACAGTAGGATGATGATGAGTTTCGAGGGGGATACTAGAGAGGAGCTGCTACCACCTGAAGGTTGGGAGCTCCCTGTTGCTGCTGCTGCTCCTGTATGGGCTGGTAGCTGGCTATCCACCTCTTCTGCACTCTTGGCTTTGGCTGGGAAGGAGGAGGCTCCTGGCTTGGGGACTGTCAGGATAAAAATACTGTAGAGGAGGCAGAAAGCATAGCAAGCGATGCTGCAGCACACCAGCACAGTGCCTTCTCGGTAGTGGTCACTGAAGCCAACAAAGAGGTAGCCAGATGCCATGCTTCCCCCAAACCCAGCGAGGCCATACACCAGTTCAATAACGATGAGCCGCAGGGACCTCCTGCTCTCGGAGGAGCCCAGGGAGCCCAGAGCCATGATGCCTGCCCAAAGTGTGGTGAAGCCTCCCGTCAGCCCGTTGAGGGCAGCAGCCCCATACATCACCTCGATTGGCCAGCCCAGCAGGATCAGGAGGAGCAGGAGAGTTTTGGAGCCCAAATAACCAAGAAGAGGGAAGCAGATGGGGATCTTCCGATGTATCCTGTCCCCCAGCTTGGACAAGCCATAGGCTGACACCAGCGGGCTCAGGCCCAGAACAAGGTTGTAGATGATATAAAAATTAGAAACAGCCTTCTGCTGAGCATCTTCTAGTGCATGGGAAGGAGCAGTGCCATTGGTCTGGTTGTAGTAGTTTTTCACCACCAGCAGCAGGGCTGTGTCGTAGAAGGCACTGGCCACTTGAGAGCTTGCAACCACCGGCTCAATCCACATCCTCATTGCCATCATTCCCACCATGCTGGTGGTCACTGCCTCTTGTTAGAGCTGCTTTCAGGGACGTGCATAGGAGGAAGCAGCTCTTCAGAAGCTCTGCTCTAGAGGCATGTTTGGAGATGAGCAGCGGAGGGAAAAACAAAAGGTCTGTCAGGCTGCACAAGATTGGAGAGTTGTGCAAGAGATGATCTGGCTGGGAGGATATTTGCACCTCGCCTTGCTATGTATACGCACACATGCACATCCCTGCAGTGCTCTGAGCTCTGGCTCACACAGGAGAGGCTTTTGTACAGCTGGAAGACACCCTGCACTCGCTGACTGCTGCTGCTCCTCTTCCTGGTTTAGTTTCGACAGAGGTCAGATGACCATGGGGAATTTATGTCTCACAGATTAGGAAGTGAAAATGGCCCAATCAAGTAATTGCTGTAATTTGGGGGGGGGGGGGGGGCAGTTTGTGGGGGTTTTTTGGAGGTGGGGTTTTTTTTGAGGTTTTGTTTGTTTTTCACTTTTTGCCATCCTTCATGTGTCAGAGGACTATAAAAGTGGCTGGGGTGGCAGAGGTTGGCTGTGTGCCTATTTGTTAGGTAAGTTGTGAATTCCCTTTACTGCTCCTTTAACTTTCTTCTACACAAATATGTCATTGGCTCTTTTGCTTTTACCTGCGCCTGTTTTCTGTGTTGCTGCATCATGCCCCTTATGTCATTGTTGTTTCAATAATGCAGTCAGGAAATTACACCTAAAAGAAATTAAATAAGGAAGTCCTATTTTTGGTAACCTGTCTCCTGTAGCTGCACTCTGCCAGCTGTGTTCTTTGGCTTTATAATGTGGGAATTTCTAAGAAGAGGAGACTAATCCCAGTTTATCCAAAGGCATTGGTGACTGCTGTGTCCCAGTAATCAGCCAGCTGAGCTGGAGGCTTGGATGGGCAAAAATCCTACTCTGGGGAAGGGTTTTCCAGCCCCAGCATCTTGGGGTGATGGCCATGCATTGCTGCAGGTGCTGATTCCACAATCAGCTTTGCATCTTGAAGTCAGCTTCCAGTTTTGCTGCTGCCTGAGGGGCAAGTGGAATGACCCACTCAAGTGGGGCCCTGTGGCCATGACAGGACTGCAAGCCAGAGGCACAAGAAGCTCTTGGAGCACGATATGGTGCAAGCAGCCTGCCAGCTCCAAGGAAGATGCTTGCATTCCCAGCTGCAGGAAATACTTGGAGGATATTTGGCAGTCTCAAAAATGCTTGCTTAAATGATTATGATCTCATTCTGTACTGGTTTAATGAATCATAACATGCAGAATAACAATCTGTTCTGGGAAGATTTATAGTCATTACTTTAAAAAAATAAATTAATGATTAATTTGAAAAAACAATGGTAAAACCTCCATCTGTTGCACTCTATTGATTCAGGTGACATTTACTCAATGTCATTGGTCAAGAGATTCTTTTTTTCCACTCCTTGTTCAGTTGTGCAATAATTTTTGGCTTATATTTCAATTCAAGTAAAAAAGTCCCAAGATCTAACAGGGAAAGGAATAGTGTCTGCTAGAATGATTTGCTGCTAGACAATTTCAGCTTTACCAGAGAATTTTTTTTTTTTTTGGTCAGACCAAAAGACTCCTAGCCAGCTGTAAAATATAATGTGGGTTTTTCCAACAGTTGCCCTTTTTTTCCCCCTCATATTAGCTGCAAAAGGTGTCTAGTTTCTTTAGTTTTTATTCAGAAGTAGGACAAATATTTTTCTGCAAACCTTGGCATATTTCCAGAGAATGGAAGTTCCAGGCAGCCTTACTGAAGACCCCAAAGCATCAGCCTGTGACCAATTTAAGCAACAAATGCAACCAGAGGAACTGCCACATTTTGCTTCACCCAGAGAGTCCTGCATCTTCCACCAGAATTATGAGGAATGATAAATTTCCTTGTGCCATTCAAGCTCCAGTTTGGGACATCTTGGAGTGCAGAGGTATGTTAAAGGTACTGTGCTTGAGGACCTGTAGATCTTAACTCCTACATATTTTTCCTCCACACTTTGTTGCATATACAGGCTGCTTGGCTTGTTCAGCTGACACTGTTCAGGCCTAGGTAGCTAATGAGTGGTGCTAAATGCCACTAGTGATCTCATGACTTACATCTATAATTCCAGGATATTCTGTGTATTCATTCACATTAAATGTACTTTTTAGAACTACTTCCCGTGGAAGGATATAATTCCATGTCAGGAATTGCAAAAGAATAAGTGCTAAAGTAAGATTTTAATAACCCAGACTCCAAAATATTTCCCACTGCAAACCACTTTTTGTGAATGCTGTATTCATTTAATGCTACAAAGTCTTCAAAATTACTATTATCTATTTTCCTTAGGGCCCTGTTCTCATATTACTAATATTTATAGGGACATTTGCATCTATTTTAAAATATGTTTGTGCAGCATAAATGCCATGGAGGTTTAAGAGAGTGGCCCCTGACATTTAAGAAAAATGCATCCACAGAACCAGAGACTATCCTAACAACAAAAATACAGTGGTGTAGACTGCTGGAAAAAGAATACATTGTTTTAGGGCATTCTTCTCTAGAGTCATCTTGTCTGGAGGCCCATTAGAGACCAGGTCAGTACCATGTTTCACCAACTCTTCAGTATTTGTCAGTCTGACCAAATAGAGCTGTTTGATGTGTCCCTGTGGTAATGTTATACATTCCTATGCAGTATTGCTTTTTTTTTTTTAAAACCATTTATGGCAGTTATGTCACTTTGCCTTTCTGAACAGAGTTGCTATGGGGATTTCAGTGTGCTGGGGGACCTGGGCTTGGCAGGTACAGCATTCTGGAACTTGGTCTTCATCACTCCTCGTCTGAAAAGGTCCTTTTGCACATCCAGGACTGCAGTCTGCTGTGTGTAAGTAAGCCTTCTTCATCTGCCTCGCCTAAGCCTGCTAATAGGATCTGTGATTTACAGTCCCTGTCTCCAAGGTGGTAAATCTGTAACTCCTGCTTGGTATGTGCAGATCATCCTGATTCACACTGTGGCTGTGGGGCAGTGGCAAAGTGGGGAAACGTGACTAGGAACTGGAAAGTGCCTGTGTCTGTGCCTGGATGGAGCTGCAGTCTCATTATAGCCCCAGAGAGATGGAGAGTTGAAAACACTGGGGAGAAGCAGCTATTTCAGTGATGGCCTGTTTTTCCTTCAGAAAATACTTCTTCATCATAAATGACCACAGATTAGAACACCAAACCACTCTGTGGCTTGGGAGGTTGGCTTCCTCATTGGCTTTTGTTTAATTATGTATAACCTGTGTCCTCACAAGGTGTGCAGTTCTGCTCGCAGAGCTGGGGGAGATGGAGGGAGAGCAGAGGCTGGATGAAAAGCTGGGGGCACGGGGCAGAGGGAGCGGCTGCTGGCAGCTGCTGCATCACCACAGGGACGAGGCATCACAGTTCAGGGCAATTGTCTGCTTAGATCCAAAGCCACTCATGGTAGAAGCTAATGCCTGGATGTAAAACGCCACCCAGCAGCCTTGTTTGTAACTCATGATGCTGGTGCCAGTGTCTATAGCACAAGAGCTAGTAAGTCCACCAGCTGAAATAAAACACAGAACCAAGCCCTTACAGCTACACTTTGAGGTGCCTCAGGCACCGTGACCCCTGGGCCAGAAGTCTGGCATTTGGGAGTCACAGCACCATCAGACATGTTGGGATCATGTGTGCAAACGTGCTCTCTCCTCTGTGCTCGTGGGAGGAAAAGGAAGCCCAGGCCACAGGCAGTGGCAGCACATGGCGACTTTTTCCCCTGTGCCTTGAGGCTTCAAGCATTGTCCCACATGAGCAAAGTCCAGGGCAGTGTGCAGGCTACAAAAAAGCTGGAGA
Source organism: Pyrocephalus nanus (assembly GCA_038380795.1). NCBI lineage: Eukaryota > Metazoa > Chordata > Aves > Passeriformes > Tyrannidae > Pyrocephalus > Pyrocephalus nanus. The sequence goes on along the minus strand of CM076263.1, from coordinate 59,985,778 downwards.
ATGGATTTGCTCCGTGGAGAGACCTCTTGGTGTGCACTGATGTGAAGCACAGTGAGGAGTGATGACCCCACGTGAGGAAGGGGAGGTCTACCAGCCCTCCTTGGAAGGGGCTGGCACTCCCCACCACTTCACCACTGCTTTGAGAACCACACAGGAGAGCAGCGAGGAGCTGGTTATTGTAACACTGTCCAGTGTCCTTCAGGACAGACACTGGTTGACCAAGCAGCACCAGTGTCCCACCCTGCATTGCTTTCACCCCCAGACATCATGTTTTTTGTCTATTTTTTTCCACTCAGAGTTTCCTGCTTACATGCTTGGAATCTCCTGTGGGCTTATGCCTCTGCTGAAAAGAAAAAACACACCATCCTTTGACCTTTTTGCTGAGTTGGCTTTTTTCCTTTAGCTTGAGGAATTTAGGCAATTAATAGTCCTGACAGCTAACTGTATGCCTTAACATTAATCCTCTGTATGGAAGCAGGAAAAAAAGTTCTTGCGGTACCTCTGTCTGCCTGATCAGCTGGACAAATCCTGCTGTTGTTCTTAGATAAACCACAGATAATCCTTGTGCTAAATTGATTTTTTTTCTGTTCACATCCCCTCTTTTCATTAATATTCATATTTTTTTTAAATTGTTATCAAGGTATTTATGTGTTTGGCATAGAAGCATTGCAAAGTTTTAAGAGTGTGCAGGCAGCAATGGCCTTGAGAAATGAAATGAAATAAACTATCCTAGAAATACAGCATAAGCAATCCTATGTTGTATAAAAGTGGATAGTCTGGAAAAGTGAAATAACTATAACAAGAAGATGTTTATTAAAAAATTTCACTATTGAATGAACTATAAAAACTCAGTTCAAACCCCAAAACTGCTCTCCTCAAGTGCTCTCCAAAGCTATTTAGAAATAATTTTGGTGGTCTACTTCACAGTTTTGTTTTTGACTGAAAAATTGTATGACCATGGTGAATGGGTTCTGAAAATCCTACAAACACATTGAAATAATAATGTTTGTAAAAAGACATTAAGGGTAAAAGCTCTGTAGAAGAGTAAATTTGACCTGGAATTTATAAAACTGGAGAGGATCTGGGTGGTAAGTGTGGACATGAATTAGAGGAAGACCATACACAGAGCATACTGGAAAGGTTAACATGGCAGAATAAAGGAGGAATAAGAAATAATAAGACACTATCCTTAAGAGTAAGGGAGGGGGAAAGAAGAAAAGAAGAGCAAAAGAAAGAGGAGTGCTTATTTTTGTGATCTGGTAGGGCCTTTGCTAGGTAACTCACCCCTAGCCAGGTACAATTAGAAGGAAAGAGTATGACTCCATAAGCCTGAGACTCTACAGAAGTAACACAGAAGCTGGCAGAGGACATCAGGACCGTGAAAAGGGCTGAATCCACCCCATTTTCCTGGCTAAGAGATGGAAACAATCAAAACCGTCATAAATGCTTAAAAGATACAGGGTGTGTTTGGTGTTTTGTGCAAAGCATAGTGCTTTTTGAGGAGAGAAGGGAAGGTAAAACATTTTATAAATCTTCTGGAGGCACCCTTGCCTGGCAATCCAGACATTTTCATCTGACAGGTCTGAAGTTATCTCAAGTTGCCTGGCTAAATTTTTGTTTTTTGGGCAGGTAGAGCAAGTGACAGAGCTATCACCTACAGTAAGCCCTCAGTAATATCCATCACGGAAATTCCGAGCAGGCAGATGGTAACTCACTCCTCACAACCTCTCTCTGTTTACTCTGCTGGGCTAGGTACTGAGTACAAAAATTGCCAAGAAAGATTAACTACGGTTTTAGTCATCTGTGTGCTCAAATTTTCCGGGATATTTTATGCAGACCATCCTGTCAAACACATTCAGTTATTTGTTAAAAAGAGAAAAAAAAAAAGGCAAACCCCAAGAAGTGACATACACAATCAAAAGCCGCCGATGCTGTTGCACACTCCAGTGATGTTTATAAGCCTCACCACCCTCTTTTTTCCATATGGCAGCTCTTCCAGTAGGGGATGTTTACTCAACCTCTGCAGCTCAGAAATCAAAAACACAGAAAACTCGATAACAAGCTCTCATACCTTTCCTTGATTACAGAACACCATCTGATCAGGGCCCAGCAGGTCCTCCAGGGACCACTCACGAGCCCCTCAGCACAGCTGGTGATGGGTGCAGAACCCATCCCAAGATGGTTTTGGGGTACAAGGTTGCATGGCAGTGCCTATCATTATCTCCCTGCAAACAGTCCCCAGCACCAGCTGAGGACTTCTGGGCAACCTGGCATCACGAGGCACAGCAAATAACAGGGATAACCCTGTTTTTAATGTGTACTGTGGCCACACCTGGCTAATTATTCAGCTTGCAGCCTTAAGGGTGGGGACACTTGTTTTGAGCTGGTGGGGTGAAGCAGTCCCTGGGACAGCAGGAAAGGGCACCTCCTCTGTGAGGGTGGCTGGGAGACTATGGGGGACCATATCCACACACACTTTGCTGCAGGGCACTAGTGGAAAATGACACTAATGGTGTAATCCTCAGACAAGAGAGTAGTTCCTGGCTGGGCAAGCTGCAGCCCCAGTGCTGGAGAAGCCCTGCCTGGAAAACAGCAAGGGCTGCTGAGGCTCTGCAACCCTGTGCAGAGGTGTCATCTCCACTCAGTAGACAGGGATGATGTGTCTGGGATTCCCCAGGCCTACAGCTCTGCATCAGAGTGCTCCAGGAGAGAGCTCCAGGCTCTGGAGAAAGCTCAGGTAGATAATGCATGCTACTTTGGGGGAATTTTTAGCTAGCACCCCCCGGGGAGCTAGTGAATGAACAGCCCTGGCAGATTTTATGTGTTCTTAGGACTCCACTACATGTATAAAAAGACTCTGAAAAAGGCATTTAAGGGACTTAAATACTGTACCTCTTCTCCTTTTCTCTGTAGGGTCCTGTTGTATCTGTAGGAAATTTTGGAGTTGAAAAGAGGTATCAGGTAAAAGGCACCAGGGAAACAAGAAAGTCCAGGCAGCTTTCCATCAATATTGTTGCTGCTAACTTTTTTCTAGGCTGCATTTCTTCAGTGTTTAACAAGTGTGAATAAATAAATAAATAAATAAAAATATTCACACAAATGACAATTTTAAACTGTGTGGCAAGATGGCTGCTGTTACTAGTGTTTGCTGTTGCCTTGCCACTTCATTTCAGCATTCTGAAGTATTCAAAGCTTTCCTGAGCTAAGACCACCTTGCTTTTATGCCCCACTGTGCAGATGCTGAATTGGCCATACTGGCCAAGAGCAGCACCACTTTTTCCCGCTGCAACCTCTGCGTTTCTTGGCAGTGGTTTCATACCTCCTGCTAACTGCACGTGGGCCATGGGGAAATATCTCCCAAACACTCTGCCCACTTCAGCATGGCTTTGCACAGTGTACCTGGTCTAGTGCTGGTGATGCTCTTGAAAGGAGCACTGCCAGCTGCGCTCACCTTCCGCACGACTGCTGATGAGCTTCCCAGTTGCTGCAAGACCCCAGACACTCTTGTTTACTGAAAATCAACAGGACACAGCTGAGGGTCATGTCAACACCCTCTTGCCTCCAGAAGACTGTGCTATTCTTGCTGTGCTGTAGATGAGGTTGCTTTGCTGCTGCAGGGCTTGGACTGTGCACAGGTGAAGTGGGCTCATGCCTCCATTGCCACATGTGATGCACTTCCACACCACCATTTTCCAGGGGTCAGTAGCTATCACCTTCAGTGATTTTATGTTGGAGGTCACCTCCAAGATACCATTGGGAACTATTAGCAGCTAACAAGTCATGTCTGGCCATGAGCTTTATGGCATCCTCTGCAAAGGACACATAGCCAGGGCAGCCTAGGACAAAAGCAGATGTCTAAAGAGTAAACTGAGATGACATTTTAAACCAAGAGATTAATCAAGATTTTAAAAAAATAAGTGCTTTGGGGCACTGAAATGCTGTTTTGATCCATTAGTGCTGGGGCATCTTGATAATAAATTCCTTGGAAATATCCTGCAAAGCTTAGTCAGACTATATTGACATATCTTTTAATTTATAAACTCAAAGAGTCTGCATGTCAGTAAATTATGAGGCTCATGAACAATTATATCATTCAACTATTTCCTGATTCCCTTGTGCTGAAGACTGACCCAGCAAACAGTGCCAAGAAGGAGAGCTAGGCTGAATCTTGTCCTGTCGCACTACAGTCCAGACCTGGCAGCTGGTGAGACCTACGCTGTAACTGGCAGAGAGTTGTTTTTCTGGTTTCCAGAGAGCTTGGGTAAATATGCTTTTTGCCATATACTTTCCACCCCTGCTCAAACACTGCCTAATGGTGCTTTCAGCTGGCTTCAGAAGTGGCTTCCTCTGTGAAAAATTCCCATGAGCAAGGTTCTTCCGTATTTATCTTTCTGGTGTCCATTGTTCATACCATTCTGCTCTGACCTGCATTACGTATCTTCACTTTATTTATGAGGCCCCACAACTTGAAATTAACTTTTTCTTTGAAAGCCACACTCTCTACCCCATACAAGCTGTTTGACTTCTCTTCAGCAGTTGTTTTCCTCAAATACAGCATTAAAGAAAAGCTGAAATCATGCCCTTTTAGCATGAGTAATGCAACCAAGTGAAGGTTTTTGTTTCGCCTTTCTCCAACACCCTTTCAAGTCAACCCCACCAACATACATCCTTTGATAGTGTATTGGCACAAGCTCAGTCCATGAGCTTCCAGCTGAGTAGCCCTCAAAGAGCAAGGTCCTTAAAAGTATATAGGTATCTAAGTGCTTTGGTACATTTAGATTTAGTCCATTTAAGGTTTATCTCATGGGTCTCGGTTTATGCATCTTATGTGGGATGGACAATGGGATGCTCTGGCAAAGAAGTGTAAATCCAGTTAAATACCTGAGCAGAGGAAACCAGCCTGGGAGGGAGCATTGGTGGAGGCTGATGGAGCCCTGCAGTGGTGGTCAACCGGGGACCTGTGGTTGGTGACTTGCTCTGGCCAAGGGTCTTCTCCAGCCCACGATGCTTAGAGGAAGCATAGTGAAACACATCTGTGCGTGTGGGACCCATCTAGTCTTACTGCCCAAAAGCAGCCACTGGGTGTTGACAGCATCATGTGGAAACCAGAAGGGAAGAGCAGAGGGCAAGGAGATGGCAGGGAGTGGGAGAGGGTAATAATTTGAAAGTGTGGGTCCACCCTGGGCTGATGCTGTACTCCAAAACCATCTCCTAGAAGCAAACCACCCTTATCAAAGAATGAGCAAGTGTCCTACTTGAGCATCTTCCTTCTTTCATTCCAATTAAATAGGGCTGAATACTTACTGTCACCTCAACACAGTGTGGGGGTGACAAAGCTGTCTGGCAAGTCAACTCCCATTGTGTGTCTGGAACTCCACCTTTCTCCATGGAGATAATGCTTCGCAAGGACTGGAGCTCTTTCCTCCTAACTGGTTATTTGTCTGCAACAGTTCTGAAGCCTTATGTGAGTCCTATGAAAAGAACTTCCCCAAGCTTCACTAAGCTTGTGTCATTATCCATGTGTTTTTGCTAACATTTCCTGGTTTCCTGTGCTTCAGTTGCAGCTTTAGGACTTGATGCCCATTTTAATTAAGACTAAGAGACTTAAGATTTCTCAGATACTACAGGAAGAAATGCTTGTGGGTACCATTTGTACATAAACATCCCATCTCACTCTGAGTCACAGCCTCTAGTTGTCAGTGACACCCCAAGGGAAAGAGCATCACTCTGGTCTGTCTGCTGCAGCTCAATATGAAACGCTCATGATTCCGTGGAGCTCTTTCCAGCCTCCTACTCTTGCCTTCTGCCCTGCATACACCTTCCCAGACAGCAACAGTCCCTACTGCAACAGTTCAGTGCAGCAGGGCCCCATGCCAAGTGTTTTGTGTGTCCATCCACAGTCCTGCACCAAGCTTCCTGCCAAGGCCACACAGAGTTTGTAATTGCTCCCAGCAAGGGCTGGCTGGTAGGGCTGGTGTGCCCCAGGAGCTCATATAGGAAGAGGCATGACCACTGTGCTGGGCATGCATGCTAAGCACAGCAGCTTTTTCTGGAGTCCCCATCCCAACTATCTCCCCCTAGAAAGCTTGTGAGATGTGCCATGGCTCTTCCCGATGCTTTGCTGTCCCCAGGAGGGCTTGCTGCATTACTAATACAGGTGCTATTGTAGTGGCCTCAACACTGAAAGGGCCCTGAGATAGGTATACCAATTCAAAATGTCTGTCCCATGCATTGGCTGCTCCCAGACTCTGGCTTCCAGGGGACATCCTTGGAAATTAAGGTCTTACCATACATGACCAGTGCAGTCTGCCCTCCAGATGTCACTGCCGCCACACAAATCCACACTATGCCATCCTCCCCACGCACTCTGCAGTAACAGAGGATGTGATTAAGTAGCTTTTCTTCCTTCATTGATTTTTCTTGCCACTGCTCCCACACTAGATTGGAACAAGGCCTGCATCATTTCCCACTCCTGGTGGCAGGCACACCGCCCTGCATTCACTGCAGAGATGACACGTCTGGAATGGAGCAGGAGTTCTCACATGCCTGACATGTTTAATGCTTACTGCAAAAGCTCTCTTCCTGAAGACCCTGTTGATAAAACAGTGTGTTAGCACCAGACCATGATGTCTGGATGGCATTCTGGGATTTTTTGTTTGTTACTGCTAGGTTTTTTGTTTATTATTTGTGTTTTGGTTTGTTGTTGTTGTCATCCCCCCTTCCCTGTGCTATTGCTGATGAGACAGGATAGCCCGTGGCCCTCAGTCTTCAACCATGTGAAACACTGGGATGCTGTTCAGCTCTTAACCTGGGAAGGAGTGGGGGGCTGGACCCACACACTGCTAATAGTTTCCCACACTGCCCATCTCATTAATTCAGTAACTAGAACATAACTGAAAGTCATCTTTAGTGCTGAAGTTCATGCTTGTATTTGCAGTTCTGGTCCTACCTAGCCCTGTCCCTCCTCCCTGCTAGAGCTTGTGGTGCTCTGACTTGGGTTTTCTTTTACTACAGACCCTGTTTGTGAGAGTTTTTATTTTCTGTACCGACTTACAACCAAAACCAATGTACTGAATGCTCTTCCTCCTTTTAAAGCAGTTTAATCAAACCTGTCTCTGCAGACAAGCTCTTTGCCTCTCCATTTGCTTTCCCATTGTGCTGGGGCCTCTTAAAGCCACCTAAAACTAACAGAGGTGCAGTATATTCACCTTCTCTGGTACTACACCAGAAACAACAGCTAAAACGGCTCTCCTATAGCCCTTACCTGTGTTGTAAAAAAACCCGCTCTCAAACGTGGCACATGCCATTTAAGCTATGCAGTCGGGTGACAGCAATTTTAAATGTCCTGAGTGTGTGTTATGAAACAGATGTCAACAGCTGATAACAGCAGAACACATTGCAAAAATTCCTGAGCTGCTGCCACCCGCTGGTGTCACTGCCTCAGTTCTGCAATGTCTAAATTCTCCCATGCAGAGGTCCAATTTCCATTTCTAATTCACATAAAACCCAGAGATCTAGGAGTTCCTTTTCCCACTGTGTTTCCAATACACCATCCTTCTTCATGCAGAGGAAGTCAGAAAGCCTCCCCTGTGTTGAAAAGACAGCAACTCCTTTTCCTTCAAAGACAGAATTGGTGGATAAATTTTCAAGCTTGTTCTCTAGCCCATTTATTGACTAACAGTCTTATTTACTAACTGGAAAATAAATGCTCATCTCACTTTTCAGTGTAGGCATTTCTGATACTATCTGCATGAGGAGAGGAGGGCTGATGTTATGGAAGAGCATGAACTAGATGCCTGCACTTGGCCCAAGCCAACTCCCACCAAAATCACAGGTGTCCTCTGCCACCTCCCATGGGAGGGTTGTAATTAAATGCCTGACTATTCCTGGCACAGGGAGGGGCAGAGGTTGCTGTGAACCCTGACCTGCAGCTGCTGTGCACCCTGCTGCCCTTGCAAGGAAAAGCTGACAGCAGCTTCCTAGCAGAGGAGAGAGATGGGATCTCTCACGGTCTACATGACTGTGAAGGGGGGGATAAGAGGCTGAAGCAATGGGCAAGCAGCTGGTTGCTGCAGGCAGGTGTCTGAGAAATAGACAACTGGCTGGAACAGGGCGCTTTGCCATGCAGGACAGCGGGGTTCCTGCAGGTGCAGAAGTAAGGTAAGAAAGATCATGAGATTCCTCACAAAGCAGATTTGGCCTCTGCAAACCTCCACAAGCTTGCCAATGGGACAGAAACACCCAGGGATGCTCTTGTACCTGCAACTGACAGCACCAAGTGGAGAAAGATTTCTCCTGCCTCCAGAGAGACAGACACTGAGTCAAGAACAGCGGGAGAGACTGACCGACTGACATAGGAGGTGGGACTCAGGCCACTCTCCTCCAGCCACATGCTGCTTGCAGGGGCACACCTTCCTGCAGTAATGTGAAGAAACAGGCAGCTTTATAGAAACACAACACAGGTTTCTGTTTTAATGAGAAAATAATTATATACTTGCATTGTAGGCCTCACAGTCACTATAAAACAGAAGCAGGATAACATTTAAGTGGTTAACATACAGAAAGCCAGGTATTGTTGAAACTAGTTGGTAAGTCATGACAAGGATGCTGCCTTTTGGTTGCCAAACGTTTCAACTCTATTTTCCTTCAGATAATGTCAGTACAGAGCAAGATGAAGCCCAAATTGGCAGCTTTAAAAACGAACTGTTCAGAAAACCTGCACTGTAACTCCAAACTGATTATAATCACAAATGCTAATGCTTAACTATTTCTCAATACACAGTTTCATTAAAACCAGTCTTTGCCACGGGAAAGGATCTGAGCGTTTCTTTTGTGGAGACAAAGTTAACTCTGCAATAGTGCTCTTTTGTTGCATTTGATACAGTCATATATAGATAGATATGTAATACTGGCGTATACTTATAAACACCTAAGCTTGGTAGCATGCAAATCAAATAACAGAGGCAAGGAAACTGCATCTCACTCTTGTTACCACAGCACTGAATGTGCTGCTGACTATGAGTGTCCATAATTTCTGGAAGAGAAAAACTGCTGGGTGGAAAGTCTGTCTGTCCTGGACTGTTACATGCCAATACTTCTGTTGCAGGGGCTGAAAGCAAATACTTCTCTCACAGAGGACTCTTGCCTGAGGTCTCCTCACCGCCACATCCCCTTTCTAGAGGAACAATTTAATTTTCACTTCAGGCTGATTGTAGGGGTATGGGGGGATGTGGCAAAGCATGAAAAGATGCCCAAAAATGAGTGATGGATGTTACTGGCTTCCAGTGAGAGAGCAGGAGGGAAAAACAGGCCTACAGGCTAAAGAAAATACTACTACAAGTTCCTGGGAAGGCAGTCCAGGGCTCAGCCAGCTTTCAGGAGCAAATATTGGGGGAAACTCTGAAAAGCGGCATTTAATGCAAGACCACCTCAGCTCAGGTACAGAGGCCATATCCTCTTCTCAGGAAACTCCTTTTTTCCCATTCTCTCTAAAGCTCTCCCCAGAGGTGGGGGGAGCCAGGAATCTTCTTGACACAGATGTGCAGAGCGCACAGATGCAGCTACATCACGTATGGTCTCACTAGTGCTGCACTGGTGCCACTGCTTCTCCTACGGCTGTACAGTAACGACCCGCCTGCAGATATGAATCACAGTGTTGACTGCCATGTCTGAACAACAGCTCCCCTTCATTAGGTATTTAGTTCCCTCACAGCCATGGTGCCTCCCCAGGGTGCCTCCTTGAGATAAGCTTGCTGCCCTTATCACAGTGAACTCTCGGTTCAGCAGCGTTTTCTTCTGTTCAATAGCACTTACGGAGACAACTGACAGAACTGAGTCCATGGGTATATACAGTTGTATTTGCTACAATTCCCTGAAAATAAGCCTCAAAATTATATGTGTCCATGGACAGAAAATCACATGCTGAAGGGTGGTGGTGGTGAATAATTTGGTTGCAAGCTCTGTGTTTGAGAAAAGCACCAAAAGTATGTTCACAGTATCGGTACTCATTTTAAATGAGCTCACTGTTTCAGGATAAAACAGCACAGCAGGTCATGAAACCAAGGAAAGGCTTAGGGAGGACACAGTATCCTGGCTGATGATTTCTTAAAAAGATGTCAAAATAATAACTGATTGTAAAAAAGACAGTATTTTGTACAGAAAAAAGCTTGGTGTCTTTTTTCCCATCACCTCCCAAACTTGTTGGTTTCTAGTCCAGAAATTATGGTTCCCAGTTGTAAAATACTCCTATTGTATTGCTTGGTGATAAGAAAGAGTAAACCCGCAGCCTCTATACTACATACAAATACAAAGCACAAGAATTAATACCACATTTCTTTTCCTAATCGTCAGCTTACAAAACTGGTCAATACTTTGCAATTGTGACTCATGCAAATACCATGTCGGGTCAAATTTTAATATCACAAATACTGCATTAACTCAGTGCCTTATTTTTATATCCCCTTTCGGAAAAAAAAAAAAAAATCAGAACTCACAACTATAAGCTGGTAAAACAGCTTTGGAGAAAATAATCAGTACACACACACACTGCCATACATGTCCTGGTATGCCAGCCTCTCACACACGCCCACACACACATGTGCACACACACACACACACACATGTGCCCACACGCACACACAGAACCACACTAATCCTTCACTGCTGATCCCAAGCCTAAGCAATAACTAAAGGCTCTATGGTTTGCTTGTAGCGCTGGAAACACCTGCTGAACGGCAAAAGTAATGTTTTCTTCCCTTGTCTGCTCTTCCTTGCTCATTCCTTCCAACTCATTATGCCCTTTAGCTTTTTTGTTGCCTGGAAACGTGAAGACTTCCACAAAGCACTCTACTTCAAAGGCTGTTTACGTTGTATAAATATAGTTGAACACATAACTATCTTTTTTCTTTCTTTCTTACCTCTTTCTAGGCCAGAGTCTGGCTTAGTTCAATTATTGCCTCATTTAAAAATTAAATGTCCTTTATTTGTATCTCTTTCCCACTACCTTTCTGCTTCAAATTATCCATCTTCAAACACATATGCCATTCTTTTCCCTCCCCACCATCAAAAAATAGTTGTCATCCGCTAAATACAGATTTTCTATTTAGAAACTTTGTTGTGTAAATATGCTCTGAGAACCTGGAGTTCAGGTGATATTGCAAGCATATAGGATCCTAAAGCTAAGGTAATCCATTTGGCTTAGCTCTCATCCCCATCTATTCCACTCCTAAATTGTGATGGCTTGTGTTTGCAACACAAGGACTGAGTCTGCTGGATTGTGTATTTGCAATAACTGCCTCCCTGTTTGTTGGGTTTTTCTCCTTTTAAACAGATAAATTACTAGAAAGGGGAGCAGAACCCACCCCCCCAAAACAACCAGTCCAATCCCAAACCCAACCCTTCAGTCTCCTCAAAGAAATAGAACAGAGGGCAGTGTCTTTGTGTGTTGTGGCTGGATAAGAGTATGCCGAATTAACGCCGACGGTCTTGGTGCAGCGGCTGTGAGAGGCGAAGGAACTGCAGGAGGTTCTGACCGGAGCTGCTGGGTGGACAGTCATCCTAAAGGCAAGGCAGGGCCGTCAGTTCGGTCAGCAGGAAGCACAAGTGTGAGCCCTGGCCACAGACTCGTCCATGACAACTTCCTGCCATATGCCTGCAGCCGATCTGGTCCACAGGGACAACCGCTGACACCCCCTTGTGCCCACCCTCCGAGTGCTCCCACCCCCTGCAGCCTCTCCACTGCATTATTTTCAGAGGGGAGATGGAGGGAAGGAGCTATTTTCTAGGTGTGTTTTTCCTGTAATTTCAGGATTGCCAGGAGCAGGATCATTTCTGTGTCTATGTGCATCGAGTTTCTTGTGTATTTAATAAATATCGGACTAAAATGCTGCTGCTTTCATGGTGGGTTTTTGTGTTTGGGGTTTTTTTGTTTTTTTGTTCTTTTTCCTTTCTTCCTTTCTCTTTTTTTGGTTCCGGCATGTCTGGTCCTCACACTGCAGCCTGGTTACTCATCCTCCTCTCGGTTGGCATAAATGCCGGCTTCCCAGCGCAACGCCAGAGCGCTCTTCCTGCGGTTCACCCTGGTCGCCTCCAGGACCTGGTCAGGAGAGAAAAGGGAGAGCACAGGGTGTCACTCAGCTGCCCACAGCCCCCGTGCAGGGGTGTCCCACACTGCGCACCGGGGCAGGCAGAGACCAGCCAGGTAGGCAGGGACCAGCCAGGCCAGCCCCTCCTACGAGGCTCCCACCTTGTGCGAGATGGGACAACTCATGCGATGAAGCACTTGCTGATGTGAAAGTGGGGGGGATGGCACACAGGAGCAAAGCCACACCACGGGAGGACAGAAGTGGTAGGAGTTGTCTGGCAGCCCCCAGCTCTCTTCAGGGGAGCCCCAGCTGCCCTTTACAAGCCCAGCTACACATTGCCCCATCCCAGGGGGACAAGACCCTCTCCCCAGAGGCAGCTGCTGGTCTTTGTCTTGCAGCTGAGGTGCTGTGATCAAAGTGCTCTGGGAGTAAAAGGGCATTTACACAAGGAAGAACTACAAAACCTGGTGCAAGATGGGCCCCAATACATTTATATGTATTTCATATGCACATAGTCACACACGCAGATGCATGCACACACTGGGTATGTCTTGTACCTATGCACACACATAATAAACTAAAAAAGTAAGAAACAGTTTTAATATGTGTTTTAAGAAGGTTGGAAAGAAAATTAGACAACACCAAGAGGCATTATTGTGATGTCTGTCTGATGTACTCCTCAGCAAATAATGCATGGCCGTGGGTGTTTTCCACACAACAGAGATATAAAGGGGTCTGGAGCCTTCTTGCAGAAGCACATGGCAATGTTATTTTCTGACCAGTACTGAATTATCAGCTCCATGATCAAACTACAAAGCTGCCAATGTTCATTGCTCTCAGTTTGTTTTAAACCAGCCCTCCCAAAGAAGCAAACTTTTGAAATTTTTAATGTCAGTTAAAAAGAATTGTAAAAAATTCCCACAGTTAATATATGACTCTTCACTGAAACAATGCCACCCATCCCCAGTCCCTACTGCTTCCTGCAAGCTGCTCTGCACACTCCTTGACTGCAAAAGAGTAGCAGACCTTTTGAGAAAGGATGCTATTTTATTCTTCTGTATAGGAAGTCAGAGGCAATGAGGACTTACACCTTGACATGAACAGAAATAAATAATTTATTTATCTGAATAAATAAAAAAGAAAGACTAAAGAAACTCTTCTTTCAGGTGTAACAAGCTGTGATTGGAAAAGTATAGAGGTACTAGGTTCCTGTAAAGGCAGTATCAGAAAATCAGCTCTGAACTGCCAGCTGAAATTACAGGCCATCATAACTTTGCTTATGGGAATAAAAATGCACTCCTGCATTTAAAGAAACTCCCAGACCTCCTTTCAGGAGCTGAAGATAGGGTGGAGTTTTGCCAGTGTTAGTGTTTTTTTTTCCCTCCTAGTTTCTTTTGACAATGAACAAGCCAAAGAACTAAAGGCAAAATTTGGCCAAGAGAGAAAAATTTTAACTAAAGCTCTGTCTCCTTCTCAGCACTGACCAGGGCTACAAAGCTAGTCCAGGTCCACTAAAGGTATTTTTTTCTGAAATTTTGCCCAAAATCATGCCTCCTTGTTCTGAAGGCCAGTCACCACCAGAAGGGGGGACAAGGGCTGAATGGTTTCTGTTTTACCCAGTAAAGGACAAATGTGATCACAAACCTTTCTATATAAATAATCAAAATCAAGAAGAAAAATTGTCAAGACATCAGCTTGTAAACTGTGTACTGGAGTTATTCCCACTGAAGGGGTAAGGACCACCAGCTTAAACTACATGTCTGGGATTCTGAGTGCCTGAAGCAAGAAAAGACAACCCAAACTGAACAATGGAGAAGCAAAACTGGGAGTGGTTATCCGTGCATCATTCAACATAAATTTCAAACCTAAACTGCCACTTTTTACTTAAATGAGGTCTGCTGAATTTGGCGTGCAAAAATATGCAGCTGAAAATAATACAAATTTTACATAATTTACAACAATTTCTAGTCAGTGGCTTCTTTGCTGAAAATCACAATGTTATGAAGGTCTCTAGTGATGGCTTGCAACAGTCAGGACCCTTAAACACTGAAGATTCCTGCTTTGCAATAGACAGCTTGTATTTGTCTTAAAAGATAGCAACAGGGTTTCTTCCATTTATCCCTGATCTGCAAACATGCCCAGAGGCTTGTCTACTTCTGAAAACTTTGCTGGTTGCTCCAAGCAAAGCTGTATCCAGATTTGTATCAGAGATACCATGCAGGCTTTGAATGTGGACTTGAGACTTTGCAGGAAAACAAGTAGTGATGTCTGGCTCAGTATTAAAACAACAAGCCTTCTAAATGGTAGAGCATATAAATTAAAGGTCCTTTGGAATAGTTACTCCAGCATTATTCCTCTAATCTATTGAAAAGAGTGTCTGACCTAAAACAACCCTTGTTTTTACAAGGCTGTTGTCAGTTTGAGACCCGCTAGAGGAAACAGTGGCATAATTATAGCATGCAACTGGAATGACTGAGTGGGGAATTGGGACTCCTCAATGGAGCACTGAATTCGTTACCCAGGAAGCTCCTTGCCTACAAATAGCCAGCAATCTCCATTTTAAAGTTTTTTTTTGGCAGGTATCAGGGCTGACCCTAGAGCCACCATGAGTCCAGCACACAAAAGCTTTCCACAGCAGGTCGAAGGAAGGAAAGTCTTTTGCTTTTATTGTCGTTACGGCAGTTTTGGGGGTCTGTAACACACTGCACTTTTTGCCCATGTTACAAAATGCTACCTTAATGCTTCATAAGTGCCCTCCTTGATGATGCCCTACATCAGCTCAGTGGATGCAGGCAGGGCAACCCAGGCAAGGCCAAGCTTGGGTGTCCAGGGCATCCTAAGGCAGCCAGGGGTCATAACTGCACGTAGTAGGCATATTCTCAAAATCAGAAAGATGATGAAGCAGACACTTCACTTAAGCTTATGCTTCTTCAGCCTGTGAACTATGCCCTAATGATAAGGCCACGTAAGTAAAAAAAAGGCACTGTCACATAAAATATCTTATTTGGGAGAGGTGATTTGAATACTATCTGCAATAGGACACAAAGAATTTGGAGAGCAGAAGTAGGTGTGAGGGAAAGACAAAAGATATGTAGGGCTGTAAGAAGCACTCTTCACCTCTCTGCAAAAAAATTGCTGTGTGGATCTTGTGGCTGCAGCTCAAGGTCTCACTAAGAACTGCAGAAGAGTTCTTTCCTCATAGATTTAATTTATTTTTGAGGATTTAAAAAAAACCCCACAAAACAAAACAAATCTGAAACAGCTGCCACTGTTAGGTGTAAGATTAATTGTTCTGTCCATCCTAAAGATGGAGACTAACCTGTCCTGAGTTTCCCTCCAACATATTTAATAATAATTGCTCTCTTAAGCGCCAACACAAAATGCAAAACAGATATATGCTTTAGCCCAAATCATATTTATCTCAACCACTGAAGTAGTGGTGTGCTCTGTGTAGTCAGAAAACTGACTGCTATCCAGTACAGGCTAATATTTATTGAATACTATCAGCAAAGCTGATGTGGAAGCAAAACAATTTCTCTAGAGCTTAGTATTTTACTGATTCTTCCCATCTTGACCTCGAAGAACTGAAAAAACCTAACTCAACGCAACCAACCAACAAAAACCAACCAACCAACCAAAAAAACCCCAGAAAATGCAAAGGTCTGGGTGTCTAAAATCTATGAGTACCATGTAGTAAAGTTGCTGCAGCACATCCATGGAGCACACTGTGCACAAAAACACAGAAGCACAAATGCAGGGAACAGACTGCCTGCTCCTGCAGATATGAGTGTTTCTGCTCAGGAGTGATAAACTAAATGCTTTTAAAAAACCTGGAACTACCAAGAGAACATCTATTTCTCCAGTAAGAAGGTATTTCCTTTACTGCACCTACTTAATCCATTCACTGAATACACTAGGAACTGAGTATGTGAGATTAAAATGTGGTTTTTTGGAACAAGACACAAACAGTATTCAATTGCTGCTGGTCAGTATTAAAACACAAACTGTATGCCCTATGCCATCAAATCCAGTGTGTTGGTTTTCTGTTTTGTACCATAAAAATTTTCAGCAGTAGCCTTTAATGTTGCATAAATGTCACCTAATTGCAGTTATCTCCTACAGTATGATTGGTATTTAGAAAGCTCAAGCTACTGTCCTGTAAATTTGAATATACATATACCTCTGAGGCCAAAAGCAGAAGATTTCGAGGATAAAAGCATCCCATATATGGGCATGCACGTAAGTCTCTTTAAAACAGCAGATGGATGTGCTTTTGATATAGGCTGCAGGGGTTTGGGGGTGATGCAACCACATATCGCCCTAATGAAGCAGGATGTAGTCTGCTGCAGGTACCTTAACTTCAGCAGTTACTGTGCCTTGCTCAGGGGTTGTTTGCTGCTTCCCGGAGTGGAGCTGTCAGGCTGACTGCATGGACGGCCCTGCTCCCAACTGGTGCAAGCATAGCTGGGACAGCTCCAGTGAACAGGAGACAGCTCAGCTGTGAGGTCAGTAGAGAGTAGAGGCATTTCATGCCTCGAGTCTTGCTGTTCCTTCTGAAACAACTGCCTGGCTTCAGCTAAAGATTTCGAGTGAGAACCATGTGGTTTCTTCAGTCTGAGGCTAGATGCTGGGGATTAGCCCGAACACACACTTTCCTTTCACCTGCATACAGAATTGCTGTGTCCTACAGCCTTTTTCATTTCTAACACCTTTCCCATTCATGCACATTCACTTCCAGTTCCTTACTTCTTGTGTCATTATCATTACACAAGGTGGACACAAAACTCTTCCCAGCAGAAGGACATGGGCTGGGCATGTAAAATCTACACCTGAGCTTCTGCCTTTCACACAACATCAAACACTGTGATTACTACTTGCTGTTTATAAATCTTGACTTAGATTGTTGTGCAGATATTATGGAGAAGAGGCTCAACCTGTGTTTAAAACCATCTGAAAGCACTGCTCTTATACTGATTAACTCTCTATAAACACAAAGATCTGGCTTGTATCAGTGAGATAAAACCCATACTAAATTATTCAATGAATAGGAAAGACTTGACTTTGCTTTACTCTCCAGGACAGAAAACGTTCATGTACTTGTCTTGAGGTAGCTGATGTGGTCAAGTATGTTATAGAATACAAAAAATAATGGAAGGTTCATGTTTATAAAAAAGTGCTGGTGTTGGATAAATGAATGCCAGTCATTACCATAAACTGCACAGAAAATTACAGGCAATTGAAATATCCACATTACTAAGCATCTTGTTGTTAACAAACATTGCAAAAGTGTAGTTAGTATCAATCACCTGCTCTTAAAATTACTGCCTTTGGCAAAATCCAGCTTTATGGGGATAAAGAGTGTGCAAGTTCTGCCTTGCTAAAATACCAAATGTCACTCTTAAAATACTCTTTCCTTGGCAGGTCTGTGTTTCTTCTACCCTGAGACCAACACTGATGCTAAGCTGTGGGAGTCTGATCAGTCATCACATCACAACAGACAGGGACAAGGACAGGATCACAAAATGCAACAGACTTGAGGCCATGCACTTGATCTGACTCTTCTTCCACTTTTGAAAGGTTGATGTTCAGGTTCTTTACAAAATATAGAGATTTCGACACACTGTAATCAGAAACAAAAGAAAGCCACAGCAGTTTCACTCAGGATCTGAGGGTACTTGGATCCCAGGTTTAGCTTTGCCAGCTAAATCGTAAGAGGGATTAAGGAGAAGTTCTCATTTCTCGCCTCAGGAATGTTCAAGTCCTGGGCAACAGCCCCCATTCCTTTAATTACAACCCCTCCTGTGCCAGAAATTGTAACTAGAATCCAAGGGTTAGAAAAAACAGCCACACAAATATTTGTGGATGAGAGATATGTGGGAATATCACACACACACACACACACACACACACACTGGCATCCCGATTTTGATAAGAAATGGAACTGGTACACAGTATGAAAACGCCAACTGCAGCAACATGCACTTGGAATCACCATGCAAGAGGAAGCAAAAATAAAAAAAGCAGTTGAAAAGTACCTCAGAAGTAACCTTGCTAGACAGTAATTTACAGGTGTACTGGTAGAAAGGGAAAAGACCAGCATTAGTACATTGAACAAGCATGTTATAACTAGGAAACAAGAACAAATTAAAGAAATTGTAAGAACTGGCACATTCCACGGTATAACATTTCAAGCAACTTGGGTGTCACAAAAAAAAAAAAAAAAAGAAAGATTACTCAGTTTGGTGTTATTTTAATGATGTTGCTTGGCCAGTCTCAGTCTTGTTTACCATCAGTGCTTGACCTGTTCTCTTGCTGCTGCTTTTTCTCTTTTACTCATCTGTTGAAACCCTGTAATGTAACACATCCTCTGGAAGAAACTGCCCCCTTTCCTGAGCAGTGAAGTTCTTCCAAGAAGAGATGCACTTGATTTGCCCTTCTGAAAGGCAAAACCCACAAGCCCTGGCCAGAGAGGCCTTGTTATAGCCACTGAAGCCAGACACAGAACAGGGGCAGGGTAGATGTCCTCCTGAAACCACTTTCCCCTCTTTTGGTGTGTGTTATATAGGCAGAAAGTAAATCTCTATGCATCAGTACTGCTGGTGTGCTCAGCACGAGAGGGAGTTTCCACGGACATCCAACCTCTCCACAATTCCATTTGTAAGACCATGGCTGCTGTGCCATGGCGCCCTGACTGCTCCCAGTACTTGAGGAAGTCCCTGGTTCCCCTCAACCATAAAGAGCAACAATGAGCCACAATCAGCTCTCTGGATGTAATGCTCCAAGTGGCAGCTGCCTGTCTGGTTGCCAGTTATGCTCCTTCCCCCATTATATTTCATGTTTTTTTTAAAAACAGTCCAGTGATTTCTCTTTTGTTTCTTTAGTTACAGGAATTCTTTTTCCTGAGAACACTGATCAAATGTTCTCTGCTGACAAATCAAAGCTATTTGTTGTTTAAATAATAATTGCTTAGCCTGGTACGTAAAATATTAGCCCAAACTGACAGTGGTACAAGTGCAGCACTTCTTATTTAAATTATCTTTCCCCTGTCAATGATGGGAGTTGTTTACCAAAGGAGAGCGGAAAAAGGCAGGGAAGAGAAACAAAACACTCCTGCTGCTCTGAGGAAGTTCTCCCTGGCTGCTACAGGACATAGACCTCTAACAGGATTTTGGGTAGGCAGCAGCAAGAATGTAAATGTTGTTTGGCTTTATGCAGCGGGCTTAACTGAAGAGGAGAATGACAACAAACCTCAACACTGCAGGATTTCAGTGTGTGCTGGGGCTCTGTAAATTCATTTGACAATTCATCTCAGAAAAGAATCTATCCCACAGGGTTGTCTGACTGGCACCAGTGCTCTGACTGCTCTTGGGCAGTCAGTGCCTGGGCTGCTTTAGCAGCAGTGGACAGTCGAGCTGGCACCCAGAGCACACCTCTTCAGTCAGACACTGCCCAGACCAGCACTCTGGTCAGGACATCAGGGCTCACTTCAAACTGCAGAGGAGGCCAGGCAACTGTGGCCAGCCTGCTTTCAGGGGGCACATGTGCCACTCTACAAGCACCTGAGGAACTGTGCTTGGGTAAACGTGACCATCACACTCATGGAAGATTTCAGCCACCAGCTATCACTTTACGGGCTGGCAAGTCACCTACACTCTTCACAAGGATGGAGGAAGAGAGCAGGGTGAGTGAGAGCTGAGAGGCACCCCTCTAAGCAGAGCAGCTTCTCTGATGTGCTGAAATTTCCAGCCACTGACAGACACTTGGATTCTCAAAGACCAATTCTAGTTTGCACAGCTGGAGTTCTATATTCATCTTTTTTTTCATGTTCCTCACAGCTTCTGCATAGGTCATGAGAACTGTAACATGTGCCTTGCAAGCCTCTGAGCACCCTTCAGAGAGAGATTCTCTGGGGAGACGCCAGAAAACACCACTAACTGGAACAGGTGAAGCCACCTAATTTCACTGGGTGCTTTGCGGAGGTAGAGGAGATCTCCTTCCTAAGATGTGGCCCCAAGATGCCACTGCCAGAACAAGGCATGCTTCTACGCACAATCTGGCTCCCTATGTGGCTGCAGAAGCCTGACGGACAATGAAATCTTGTTTTTCAACCGTCTCAGTAGAATAAGGGACCAGAAAGTTTCTAGTGTGCACTAGAGATTAATCTATTTGCATTTTAGTTAGCCAACAAAAGTGCAACACCACTCCTTCACAGTGCATTTCTTCTAAGTATCTTATGTTGCTGTGCAATATTGACCAGTAATGATTTAAAAAGCTGCCAGACTAGTGCAGTATTCATGTTACAAACCTTCATTTACTTCTACACTCTTTATGAGACCCTGCCATTAATAACATCACTAGAAAGCAGTTTGTTGGAGCTCCTTGGCATTAAGGTCATTGTTCTGATATCTCTGGGAATTGCCTGGAGGACTATGGCTGCATCAGCAAACACATTTAAGAAGTTCTATACTGCACCTATATCTCACTACCTTCTGCACTCACTGACAGAGTAATAACAAGTCTGAGTAAGAATCAGCTCAGGTACTGTTGGGAAACATGTTGTATAAATAGTTGCTCCTGAATTTTGATATTTCCAGCTACAAAATTCATAGCTCTTCTTATTAGTGCTTCTAATAAGGAATGCCTTAATTGAGTTAAACTCTACTACTGTTTGTAGGGAAGAAAAACAAGTCCAGCAGGAAACAGCAAGCTGGCTATTGAAGGATCCAAGTTTTTTTTCTGAGACATTCCCAGTCCAGTTCCACAAGGAGTGGTTTCTGGCAAAGTTATCAACTTACAAAGAATCCTGAGGACACTGGGATGGGACTTTGTGGGTCTACAAACACAGGTGTAAACACATGCTTGATCCAAAAAGTTCAAAGAGTAACTGAAATAACCTATTGGAGGGTCTTGGTAATGTGTGCACTTACAGAATCTGCCAGTTCTAGTGCTGCTATCCACTGCTCTTGTCATTGGTTAACTTAATCAACTAAAATGAAATCTGAGTTGCCTTTAATATTTTCAGTGACACTCTCTTCCTCTCCATTAGCCCCCATCCTCCCATTTCGAACACCCAGCCCTTACAGTGTGTTAAAATCCTCACACACTTGCAAAGTGATCTGAGCAGATTCTGGTGAAATAGGGTTTCTTTATTGTCTGTTGTTTCTTGTGAGTCATGGTCTGCATCACAGAGCAAAAAGAGAGAAGGAAAACTTACACTGCTGTCGTCCATCCTTTCTCGTCTCTTAGTTTTGTGTGTTTCATAATCCTCCATGAGGGTCTGCATCAGGTTCTTGGGTCGCTGGGCTCCAGCAGACTCCTCAGAAGGAGGGTCTGACTGTGAGACAGGGCCTTCGGTGGTAGGGGATGGAGAAGGCTTGATCTTCTCTATCTTCCCTGCAATGATATGAAAAAGAATGACCCTTCCTAAGCTGAGGATTCACAAGTTGTTTATGGAAGATGACAGCTGGAGAACCATTTTCAGCAGGGTTTGAATGAAGAAACAGTTTGGAACAAAGTTTGTGAAAATCTGACAAATCAGGATGGTCATGGACTTTAAAAACATTCTCCTTCTAGCTGTAATCCACTACATCAGAACACTACAAAATCTTTTTACAAAACCTAGAAGAGTCACCAAATGACACAATGCAAGTTTTACCCACCGTTGTTGTTCACAGTAGTATCTTCCTGAATTACCCCAGTTCCCTCCTATATGATACATTTCAGTGATTTGGAAATGTTTTTAAGATTCTGGAAAACTGCAAGTTTTTTTTCCTGGCTCAGACAATACAACACACAGGGACCATGCACAAGACATCCAAAGAAGGCATCTTGTTAAGCGCTGCTGGCTTTTTCTCTATTTCCAGTAATTTATATCTGCTTTGTAAGCAATAAAGGCTTTTGGTTGATCCCTGGTGCTGCTCTTCCCTGCAGCAGTTTCCTGCAGGTTGCACAGGGTGCTCCTGGAAGGAGACCTGTGCTAGAACAGGATCAGGTCTCTGTCCAATAAACCCTTCGTTCAGATAGGGCTCTTCAGTCTCCTGGTGGGAGGCAAGTCAGAGAGAAGTTGAGTTTCTCTCCAACTGAGCCCATTTCACCCCATGGAAGCCTGCTTTAGTCACAGTGACCCCAGAGGTGGATAAAAGGCATATCAGGAGAGCTCAAGGGGGTGGACAACCCATGTTTCTTTGGGAAGGACAGCCTGCCTTTCTGATTGCCAGGCACTGGTCTGGGCTAAGCTACCCACCTTCTCCTGGTAGGAGGAATGGGGATGACAGTGGCAGGTCATAGGAATAATGTGCCAAGGTTCTCAGCTATGACAGGAGAAAGCAATACTGAACCAAAATCAGATTTTCTTTTCTATGGGACTACTATCAACTCTTAGAAATACAAAATTTCAATGGATGAGGGAAAAAACCTCAAACCAACAAAGAAACAAACAAAATGCCCAAAAAACCCCCAAAACAAAGAAAAAAAAAAGAAAAAAAAAGAAAAAAAAAGAAAAAAAGAAAAAAGAAAAAAAAAGAAAAAAAAAGAAAAAAAAAGAAAAAAAAAGAAAAAAAGAAAAAATATAAGAATATCCACTGCAAATCCCTTAAAAATAAGTGAAGTAATCAGAAGGACCATGCAGATTTTCATGGAAGTCGTTGCTGAGACAAATGAAAATCCTAGATGCTCCTTCAAAAAGCATCATGACAGTGGCAGCCACTAGAGAGCAGCCTTGAAACCTCCTGTAAAAATCAACAGCATTTATTCTTAAAGGAAGAAGTGAAATCTCAGTAGGCACTGCAGAGGTGTTTTTAAAAGAAATCTCCTGGCCAGGCTAGTTTCATTTCTGATCAGTTGAAAAACCCAGCATGACTACTTTCTTGCCACAGGCTTATCTTAAGCTGGATGGTGCAGGGATGAGGCTGGGAATTCATCCTCCTTATATGACCCTACCAGAGAGTGGAGGGCGAGTTTCTATGGGCCCAGGTTCTTCTCTGGATTGCATCAGGGTGTCTTGCTCCATAGACAACAAGGAGTTACGCTGCCAAAGCAGAGACCAACAGCAGGTCCTGAGCTGCCCAGCTGCAGCCATGTGTGACTGCTCAACAGGAGAGAGTAAAAACTACTATCACCTTGCCAGTTAGGTCCAGAGGGTAAAAAGGTGTGGTAAAAATAAAAGGCCTTATTGAGGGTCAGACATCTTGCTGTATTACTTCATTCTTACACTAGCAATTAGATGTGTGCAAGTAGTGCAGGAAGAATTAAAAGTCTCAGATGTCTGCCCAGCTTCTGCTTTCCCGTACGGATGTAGACACATCACAGGATGCTCAGACTGACGGACAAGCCTAAGGGCTGAAAAGAGCTCCTTCCACTCCACTTCACCTGTAACACAATGCAAATCGTAGGTTTTGGGTATTTACATTTTATAAGCGGGATATCTCCAAAGATATCTATTCCCCCTGGCTGGAAAGCCCATCGATTGTCATATTCATATATTCACAGAATCATTAATATTGAAAAAGACCTCCAAAATCACTGAGTCCAACCTTTGTATAATATGTATACTTATATATTCTATATGCATACATTGTATGTATATGTACACATGCATGTATACATATATAAAAGGCTATAGCATCCCAAATCTACATGTACACATTTACTTTTTATTTACAGATGTTGTTGCCATTTTTTAAGACATCTGCATAGCACAGAAAACTTTTCAAATTAAAACATTTCAGCAAGACAGACTGTTTCAGGAAACCAGTCTGTGCTGGAGTCAGGGAATAGCTGAAGTAGACAAAAGAAAAGGTCCCTCTGGCAATATGGAGCCTCATTACCACTTAAGGTGAAAGGTGGGCTCTTTGCTCTTCTGGAACACCAGGTGATCAACAGAAATATGCAAAAGTACAGACAATGCAAACATTAAATGAAGAACCTCTCAAAGATCCTCTCACTTCACAGATATTCTCCACTACAGAAGGAATAAAAGAACAAATGACAAATGAGCTGGGTTAGTATGCTGTTAAGGCACTCCTGGAAGTGCTCATGGGATGACTGATGAGCACTCCAGAGGAATCCTTGAAAAGAATGATGAACTTTGCTTTTTTTCTTACCAGTGCCTATGAAGGGGGGTAAGGCATTTTCCATAAACATTTTTGCCCTAGCCTTTCTCAAAATTCTGATTTTAAAAAGGAGTTAATGGACATGAGTTATACCTGATCCTTATTCTTTACAAGCACACAAGGCATTAAGAAATTTTGCAATGGCCACAAATATTAAAAATATTTTGCCTTAAAGTTTCTGCCTCTCCTCCCACCATACAAAAAGTAATTTCAGGCTACAGTTGAACCTGAGAAGCTTCCTCAGTGTATGTACTTATTACTGAAAAATAGGAGTGGAAAACAGTTTTCAGGCTGAAAAGGCTCCTCTGACAAAGGCTTAAGTTCCTCACCTGCCAGTCAGAATAAAAAAGTAGGGAAAAGAAAGAAAAAGACAACACACAGACATCCCTCACTATTTAGAGGCAACAGTTACCTAAACTTTAAAGGTATCTGATTGCTAAGTTACCACTCCCCCACTTGGCTTATACCACCCACTGAAATTTGCTCTTTTAGTGAGGGCTGAGGACAACAGAAGACGACCAGTTGGTGGGCAGCTCTCCTTGATGGGTGTGCAAGTGGGTCTGAGTGCCTGCAGGTGAGTGCAGGGAGTGCAACCTGCCTTTTGCCTCAGCTGGCAACACTTAGGTGATAAGCACCGAAAAGGCAGATGTGACAGCTTCCCAAAGCTTCTCCCAGGCATAGCTTCTTGTATTAGGGATTGCCCTATACCTCATCATGGCACAGCAAGATTCACAAAGGGTTTCTCTTCAACTGAAAAGCCTTCACTGAACCAAGACCTTTCATGTAATGATTTTCACATCTCCTTTGATGAACAGGATCACCTAGAGCCAGGCACTACAGGAAATTAGATACAAGTTCTTCATAGTCCTAATGAAAGGAACATAGGAGTTACATCACCAAACGCATGCTGAATCCTCTTGTGTCACACTCTCATCATCCTGCTCAAATAAACTATCAGACAGCCCCAACTGCTCTGCCCAGGAGAGATGCTGTACCACCTGTACACTGTAAGAGGAAACCACTGACTTGCTGTGCAGCTGCTCATGCCGTGCCAAGTGCAACAGAAGCTGCAGCAAAGCAATACAGGAAACTATCAGATTTAAATAGAGCTCCGCAAATATTTTGGGATCCACGATGACTATCCATGTAGCCATACTCAGATACTTTCTTGGTTTTTCTTGAGTTTTCTCATGCAGGAAACCCAACCTTTTGTGAAAGAATTCGCATACGTTCATCTTCACCTTCCCAGAAGTACTCTGGAGAAGTCTTGTCCTGTGTGCACATTCCACTGAAATTACTCTGTATCTTGATCCAGTGATCTGAGATGGGTTAAAAGGTTGCTTCAAAGCACCCCAAACAACTTGGAAAGACACTTGTTAGCACTACAGAGGTTTACTACTGGAAGACCTTTTGGATTGTGATGAGTGGCTGGCAGACAAATTGAGTGCTACAGTCAGCCTTAGGAAAGTTGTATTTTCACAGTGAGTAAAACCAGCTTGTTTGCTATCTAAAATAATTAGCAGTTACTTCATACATACACTCAACATGAATGGTTTTAAATCTTCCACATTTCAATAAAATTACAATGCAGTTCACCGCAGTCCTTTTTTGCGCTTTGTGTTTCTGTTATCCACCTAAGTATCCACATCCACAGCAGCGAAGAGGAGCAGGAGTAATAAATAACCAGGGAACACCTGGAGTCCTAGTACAGCTACTGTAACCAGACCACCACCTAAAACCACCCTTTTAAGGCCATTGCTAATTAAGTTAATTATTATACCTCCTCAAAAGAGTTCTGGTGAGTTTACACTTCCCCAATTAAAGGTTTAGAAACAGATTTTTCAAATTTAGACTTGACCCCTTAATCCCTTCTTGCTGAGATATCCTGATGTTAAAAGTGCCAATTCTTTCTTTCAGAAAGGTAATTTGCTGACAGAAGTACTTCTGTTTCTTCTTTAGGAGTATTATTATTTTTTTTCTTTGTGAAACTAGATATTCATTTTACAGTATGTAGTGGATTTCCGTGGCTGGGTTTTGGTAGCAGGGGCTAGGGGGTGGCTTCTGTTAGAAGCTGCCAGAAGCTTCCCCTGTGCCATGGAGCCAATGCCAGCCGGCTCCAGGAGGGGCTTCCTGCCTCTGGCCAAGGCTGAGCCAATCAGGAGTGACAGAAATGCCTCTGTGATAACATATTTAAGAACAGCAGATTGTTGCATGGAAAGAACTTCAGCCAGGGAAGAGCAGAGCGAGAACATGGGAACACCAATGCAGACCCCAAGGTCAGTGCAGAAGGAGGGGCAGGAGGTGCTCCAGGCGCCGGAGCCGAGGCCCTGCAGCCCGTGGTGCAGCCCATGGTGGGGCAGCTGTGCCCCTGCAGCCCATGGGGGACCATCGGGGTGCAGAGACCCCCCTGCAGCCCATGGAGGAGCCCACGCTGGAGCAGGGGGATGCATGAAGGAGGCTGTGACCCTGTGGGAGGCCCAGGATGGAGCAGGGTTGTTTTGGAGACCTGCAGCCCGTGGAGAGGGAAGCCCATGCTGGAGCAGGTTTTTCCTGGGCAGGACTTGTGGCCCCTGTGGGGGACCCACGACAGTACAGCTCATTAGTGAGGGATTGCACCCCATGGAGGAGTGACCCACGGGACAGCAGTTTGGGAAGAGCTGCTGCCTGAGGGATGGACTCATTCTGGAGAGCTCCATCAAGGACTGTCTCAATGGGAGGGACCCCACAGGAGCAGGGGAAGGACTCCTCTCCCTGAGCAGCAGCAGAAACAACAACTGACCGCAACTTCCATTCCCTCTCCCCCTGCACCCCTGGGGGGGAGGAGGGAGAACATGGAAGGAAGGAGGGGTGGGGGGAAGGTGTTTTTAAGATTGTTTTATTTATCCTCTTTGGCTCTTATCCTGTCCCCTCTTTGAGTCTGTTTTGCCCGTGAAGGTAATCAGTAACTGACCTTTCTCAGCTCTGAACTCAACTCATGAATCCTTAGCTGGTTTTTTTTTTTCTCTCCTCTGTCCAGTTGCAGAGGGAGAGCAAGAGAGTGGCTTTAATGGGTACCTGGCATCCAGACAAGGCCAACCCACTACACAGTACCAGACATATTTGACAGCATATTCCTTACTGTGTCCACCAGAAGCAGGTTTGTTTTTTCTCTGTAAATCACCTCTATAACTGCCTGCAACTAAGCTTCAAAGCCAGACTTTTCTGCCTCTGATGAATTACATTTCGCCTCTGTTTTTGCAAATATTTAAAAGATCCTGTAAAAGTAAAAGTAAAGTGGCTGCAATCTTGCAAGGGATTGCATGGTATTCCTCCTCCCTATTTTTAAGGACGCCTGCAAGCTTTAACTGCAGTACAGCTGGCTAAAGGCACAGCAAGGATGAGATGAGCTGAAGTTATGCACCCTGCAACGCTACGGGCTGACGTACTCCAGCTGAGAGCTACGCTGAGCACATCTGCTGCTCAGAAAGCACTGAAAGCAGAAAATTTAAGAATGACTTGGCAATGCTCTCTGTGGGGGTTTTTTTGATCAATGACATTCTTAAACATTGCCACATATTCATCTTTTCCTAGAAATTATTTCTTTGCCTTGTCACCAGCTGCAAAATGCAGTAGCTTGAGTCACTGCCTAATAGATCCAAATTTCTTTCTTGAACGTGTGGTAGTTGGACATTTAAAGGAAACTGTCTGGAATGATTCATTATAAACAGAAGTTTATCATTTTCTCTAGAACATAACTTGCAACAAACATTTTTAGAGACACAAAGTAAATGCCTTGTTGTGTAGAGAAAGTAGAAGTACAATGTTCTCCCAGATGCTCCATTAAAACAAGCATTAGCGCCAGCAGCACTTCCAACACCACTTGTGAGTAAAATGCAATCATTATCATTTTGAGCACTTTCAGCTACAGATGATGCCGTTTCTGAAAGCAGTCACGAACACACCTTTACGCAATGAGTCCTCCTAGCTGACGTCTATGGTGCCCTCTATCTCACATCTTGTCAGATATTACTCAGAACACCTCAGATTAGAAGAGGTTCCTATTAAAAATGCTGCTCTATAGGAGTAATAACAATAGCACTCCAAAGAAAGGACTGATATCTACTACATTTTTTGGCACAAACCACAGGTTAAAATCATCCCCTTCGCAGAAGAAACAAAACCAAATATTAGCTATTTTTGTGCTCCATAACACTC
Source organism: Pyrocephalus nanus (assembly GCA_038380795.1). Taxonomy (NCBI): domain Eukaryota; kingdom Metazoa; phylum Chordata; class Aves; order Passeriformes; family Tyrannidae; genus Pyrocephalus; species Pyrocephalus nanus. Next base: position 59,957,391 of record CM076263.1, on the reverse strand, counting down.
CAAGTTCACAATCATATGGGTAATGAACTAAATCCAGATCTTACTCAAGCTTGCCATGACTTTCAAAAGAAAATGACCATCAGTAGCTCATGTTTACACCAGGGGAAGTAAGGACAGAATCTAAATACTCTGGGTAAAATGAATACTTCTTCACAACTATCACTGTTAATAAACCTTTCAAGTACTTGCAAAGCCTACGTAGGTATATGCTTATAAAAATCCCGACATAAAAAGAAGTCTGGTATGTGTTTTTTATATTTTTTTCTGTATTATATTAAGAAGATATGAGTGCTTCATTTTATTTCTTGAGAAGAGGAAGGGGGAAAGAAATATGCTCAACTGCAATGAATGTCACCACAAGAACCCAGAAACTGATCAGTCAGAGGAGGACTTCTACAGACTCTATTAGGCATTTTGTTTGTGATGCCTGCTCAATAGTGAATGACACCGGCTGAAATACACAGCAACTCATGACTCTGGAGATCGTTCTACAAGATAAAGTTCTTTAAGGCCAAGAAAGACCTGAAAACAGAAAGCAAAATACACAGAAAAAGAAATCTGATTCAAACTCCTTAAATATGTGAATCTCCACTATCTTTCTACTTCCTTAATGACATGCAAGAGAACAGAAAGCCTGTTAAGAAAGGCCTTGTATGTTTGTCTTTTGAAGAGCCATACAGCTCCAAAAACAGCTGCCATCCTTCCCTGAGAGGATCTTAAACTTCAGTGGGTGGTCTTATCAGCACAGGGATAGACATGTCATGCTACAATCATTGTGGCAGGGATGAACAGAGCACAGTTTTTAGTAATGATGATCAGCATCTCTTAAGTTTATCCTACACCACATTTGTGAGAAACCAGAGCCTTCCACAGGTGTGCTCACAAACTGCATGGCTGTCCCATGCAGTCCTCCTGCCTGCAGTTTCCTGGCAGACGAAGTCATGATCCTCCCACTCCCTGCAAAACAATGTTTTCATTCAAAAATGACATAAAACTAAGTCATACCTGACCCTTCAGTCGTATTTCACTTCCACTCTAACACTTTGGGCTCTTACCTGGTGCAGTTTTGTAAGACACGGTTCTGGTGGGCATGGGTGGTGCACTCTTTGTAACAGGGCTTGGTGCCATTTGCAGACCTTGCCGCTGCCTCTTCAGCTCCTCTTCTCTCTCCTGGGCAGCTCTGATCTCTTCTTCTATCATCGACAAAGTTCGCTGTTTCCTCGACCGTAACTTGAAAGGACCTACGGTCACTTCAGGCTCCTGTGTGGCCAGGATGGAGGCTGTGCTCCTAAGCTCAGCTGCCTCTGAATATTTGCTGAAATAGCTGACTTCATGTTTGCCTTCCTCCACAAGGAATGGCTGGCTGGCTGAGTACATGGGTGACTGCTGCAAACTCTTCCCTTCCCTGAGTCCTGAGTCTTCCTCTTTTGAAGTCTTTGGTATGGTGTCCCTTTTTTCTTGAACTGGTGAAGACACCTGGGGTGGCTCAAACATTGGGTTCTGATGCTCCTTGGAGGCTGGAGCTGGCCCAGTGGTGGCTGACTGCTCTTTGACTGAGACCTCTTTTTCTGCTGGTATTTCTTCTTCATTGCAGTTTCCTTTATCCACCTGCTCAGCTATGGCTTGTTGGATGGCATTTTGAACAAGCAGGCCAGCCTGGTACTCCAGCTGGTCATCCATCAGCATGGAGTCTGCCAAGGCAGAGGAGGGGGAATCACAGCCTGGGTCGCTGAAAGACTTAGAGATGCCTTCACTCCTACTCTCAGCTGGAGTGTCGGCCTGTGGGGTCTGTGGCAGGGAGAAATCTGCCAGCGAACTTTCCTGCAGGGCGCTCATGGTCTCGTTGGAAGCACCACTGTCGCTTATGTTATCCATGCTGAAGTCATTGGAAAGGGTTTCCAAGACGGTGGTATCCTGAGACCTAACAGACAAATCATCCAAACCGGAGTCAAGCTCCTCTGGAGGGGAAGAGGCGCTGCCTGACTTTGGGAAGTGGTCTAGAATTCCTTGTCCATCGTCCTTCACCACTGTGAAGACCGCTCTTGCACTCATGAATTCTCCATCCTCTGCCCACAGTTTTGAGGCTGGTCCAGCTCTGGGGCTATCACTGACTGGTAGCTCTCTTGCTGTGTCAGCCATGGTAGTCTGGGCACTTTTGTCATCTTCTGAGGTACAGGAGACTTTCTGTGCTTTGACAGCTGGGGCATTGTTACCCTCAACCTGTCCTGTTTGCCCACACACTGAAACAGGTCTTGTCACAGAGGACATAGGCTTGTCCACATATGGAGAATTGAGGCTTTTGTAGAAGGGTTTGATGGAGAACATCTTGGGTGTTCCTGACCGCCTTGGTGGGGCCTGACCCTGAGATGGACCTGAATGCTCCATCAGCTGGAACTGCTTTCTGGCAGCTGAGAAGTCAATTTGCTCTGTGACAATATCCTCTTTTTTGATATTGGCTGACTCTGGGGCTACAAAGGAGCAGCTGACCTGTTTGGGGGATGCTGGTGTTGCATCTTGCTGCTGCTGCCTCTCCTTGCGCTCCTTGTACTTCTTGTGAGACTCCAGATGATCTTCATCCAGTTGATCTTCCAGGGGCTTCTCTTGAGGAGGGTTCCACCATTTGGCGGCAATGTTAGGGTTTTTCTTGACAGCCTGGCTCTTAATGAGTTCCCTTCTTTCCTTTTCAAGTTCCATCATTTCTTCCGATTGTCTCACTTTGCGGACTCTGTATTTTTCCTTCTCTTCCTCATCTTCAAAGAGCTTTGAGGGCTTTTTGTCTTCATGGAAGGCTCGCAGTTCAAACTTTGCCTCTTTCTTAAGGGTTGTAAGAGTTGTTTCTCCATCCTTAGAGGATCTTCTAGAACTGTTTGAAGAAGTGGGACTTCCTGGCACCTTCAGACTCTCCCTAGTGTCTTCTTTCAGTCCACCCAAGGAATGGCCATTAGATTTCAGGTTCTCATCAGTTACGCTAGCTTCATATGCCTCAACTTCCGAGGCTGCCTGCTTGTTGGCTACATTTTCTTCCCTTTCGCTGGGTCCTGAATCTTTACTGACATTAGCAGATGTTCCTGAGCCATCCATAATGGAGACTGCACTTGGTTCAGGGGAGGATGTCCCATTAAAGGTACTATCTGCAGCAGAATCACAGCAATTTGCTTCCAGCACTTCATCTAGGTATCTGATCTCCTTAGCAACTTCGCTGTCCAGAGATTCGTGCCTTTCCTTAAGTCCATTGCGGCTGGCAGCAGGGGAAAAAAAGTGGGTTGGATTGTCTACGGGATGTGGTGAAGCCACTGTGGTGATGCTTTTGTGTTCAGAAACTGGAACTTCAATTTCCATTTTCTCTTCCTTTGTAGCAAGCACAGTAGCTGGCTCCAAGAAATTGGCACAGTTTTGGTCTCTGTTTTTTCTCAACCGGATGTCATCCTCAGGGATTCTGGAAGATTTCTAAAATAAGAAAACAAAACTATGATGAAGTCCTAAAAAAAACCCATCCAATTTTTTAGTAGGTAAACACCATCTGAAAACCAAACCCCAGCACTTCTTAAACTTGAGATTAAAGCATTACCTCAAAATGTGAAAAAGCAAGGCAAACTATTCACACAAAAACCAGGACGTTATCTTACCATAAACTGGAGAAGGTATTAAAACAACAACAAACTTTTATTTAAGGGTCTCCCATCTGCTTACCATCCTTACTTTGTCATTATTTCATGCCTGTGTCTTGGTCTGTGACTAGGAATGAGCTCTGGGTTTCCAAATTAATACTGACTTGCCAGTTTAGACTCTTCAAAGATTTGCATATGCAGTACATAACACCTATGATGTTGGCATTTTAAAAATGCTTTCCACACCTCAAGGAAATCTCATAATGCTTCTCCAGATGAAAAGTATTACTGACCCTGCTTTGCAGAAACAGATGCTCATGTGAAGGAAAGTGATTCATACCAAGTTTGGAAAAAGGATGTGGCAGGGAATGCTCATTTCTCAGTGGCTCAGTCCTGGTCATCAAACACAGGGTAGAATTACACAGTGTTGAAAAGACATGGGGTCTTTCTCCAGCCCACACAGAAACCCACACACAATTGGACCTGAGAGACAGGAAGCATCTGCAACTCCCATGGCATGAAGACCACCACAAGGAGCATGACAGGGACCAGAGTCATGGTCTCCTCCCTCCCACTTCTTTGATCTGCAGTGCAGATGCACTGGATTCACATTTCTCCCTGACGCGTCGCCTCTGCTCACAAGGAGGTTACTGAAAGAAACACTGTGTATGCTGAGGTACAGAAAGATTTTACTGGTCAAGCAGCCTAATGAACTTCTGTGAGTAAAGGCTGAAGGAAATTACAATTATGTTGGCAACATACCAATTAATTTCTCAATAATTCTATATCGCAATTAATTTCTCAATAATTCTATATCGCAAAAAAAGGGGGAAAAAAAAGGAAAAAAGAAAGTACCCAAAGAAAAGGAAATTTTAAACACCATTCTTCAAAAAGAACTTGCTAACTCTTGCTTACTTCCTACATCATGAAAACTGAAAGTGTCACATCTATTTACTTTGACTAACTTTTTAAAACAGAAATATGCTATCTGAGGCCTCTGTTTCCCTTTGTGTGTGTGTTTCTGTGTGTGAGGCATGGGCTTGGAAAGCAAACGGCAATGATCAAACCCTGCGAACTCAGTGGCCACCAACAAGGGCACCATTGTCTGCTGGTCACCCCCACCCCTGCTGTCCTACCCAGCATGCTATTAATAGACACTGCAGCAGCAGATGATCAACAAGGAGCACAATGGCACTCACCAGTGACCTGAACAATCCCACTGCTGCTGCATTTACATAGGCAGTCAATGCATTTGACACACCTTAAACAATTAAGGCAGTCAGCTGGAAGAGCTCTTGCTAAAAACACTCTGAAGATCTTTCTGTCTAATTATATGGTTGTACACATTTGAAGACAGCGCTGGCTTCAGCCACCAGATATTCTATTCTTAATTGTGCTTAAACATTGGAAAAAAATCTTTAAAAACAAACAACCTGCTTTTGTCTACGTATTTTACTTGACAAACTTTACTGGTTCTACTTGCTTCACTTCTTCACTTTCTGTTGAACTTAGAAATACTCCACCTGAAGTTTCTAGCAGCACTTTTCTTAAAGCATATTGTATTTTTCATTATTTAAATATCTAAATGTGGCCATTTTCTTCTTTAGTCCTATTGGATATGTATTCAAGAAATCAGATGTTCTGCAAACAAATACAGAACAAATATAAGAAGTCCTTAGTTTTTCAGGTGGGCCCAGAAGGAATGAAAAAAAATCATAGATAAGGTTTCTTTTAACCTGAAAGGGCAGGAACTGCACTTGACCTGCTGGCAAAGCTCCACCAACACAACCGGTACTCAGGTGACAGGATTAAGACTGCAATATCTTTTTGATATCTGGGTTTAAATCTTCCCTTCTTGACATGCTGGTGCAAAAAGGGGTATGTTGGTTGCTGGAACAATGTGTGCAACGTGCAAGACCGATGGCTGTCCTCTGTTACACAAACCATGGGTATGCCAATTATGCTCCTGATAACATTTGCTTCTAATTAAGCAGTTGAAAGCCACAAATGATATTGGTAGGTAACTACATGTCCTCTGCAGCCACAAGAATATATCGTCAATGGACACAGAAAATCAGTGGCACTGAAGCACATCTACCTGAAGAGCCAAACCAGAGCAAAAGGGCCCCCTGTGCTTCTGGTACCTCCACACCAGGGAGCTGGGAATACACCCCTGGTGATCCCAGAGACTGCATTCCCTAATGCATGTCTACTTCCATCACTGTTTTAATGTATAAACCACTGTGGATCACACCATATTTGGATATTCAAGTTAGATGACAGAACCACAGATGCTCTACCTAAATCTCCAAGCGAGCAAGAACCCATCCTCTCATCAGTGCTGCAATCCATAGCTCACATATAAGGCACACGCACGGAACTGTCTAATCAGGGCATGCATTTGTGACAGCATGTAACTCTGAAAGTGCATGTGTCTCTGCAATTAGTGTGGCACATGTAATTATGTAGCAAAACAGACAATTATGCAGTAAAAGCTCTGAGGAAACATTTGCTACTTATTGGAGGAGGCTTTCTTTGATAGAAATTAGCAACTGAGCATGAAGAAGGGCTCCTGGAATGGCACAGAATTCAGTGAGGAATGCTAGGAGAGAAAAAATACGATTAAGAACCCACAACATTTTCTTCCTCAACACATTCTGGCAGAATCTGGGGACAGCTTTGCGAGCTCGTGGCCATAAGAGTATGCCCCAAGCACTCCTGTAAGAGCAATCTGCTGATGAATTACTTTTAGAAGAGAACTCAGATAAATAAGAACAAAAAGAGCTGATTAAAAAAAAAAAAATCTTTTCAAGACAGTGCAGGCCACAGAGCCTGCCCAGGATAACTGGCAGGGTGTGGGAAAGTGGCACGTCAGGATGACGACACTATGCACGGGAAGAGGCTGGGAGGAGGAGGGCGGTGGGACACACACAGACCCCCTGCCTCAGCTGTTTGGCAGAAGCAGGCGAGCTTTCCAGGGGACTGCTGTTTCGATAAAACCCCTACCGACAGCTTTGTATTTGCCGCCTACAGGGAGGAGGCTTTTCAAAGCCTGCACCATCACTAAGACCTGTGAATGGGAAATGGGCTGCATTCAATCTTAATTGTAGTCGGCAATACAACATTCACAGAGATTCCCTTAAACTGCTCATCTAGACCCAGATTTTCCAGAAGTTGCTGTTACATTTACAGAACCTCTGAATGTGCATTCATTTCTGTTTAAGTCAAGATCCAACTGGGTAATTAGTGTTACTTCTACAATGCTGCTGCACTTTAGCAAACTACGGTTATTAGCAGCTTAGGAAATTATTAGCATATTTTCTCTTTGGCTGAATTCCTCATCTACAAAAGTGTAAGTGTTTGGGAAATCAGTTCTTTCAGAAGGAAAAAATTGTGGGTGTGCTACTAGCAAGACCCAGCAAACCTACTGCCAGTGCCTTCCTTTGTTTGATGCAACACAAAATGCCTACAGAAACAAGTGGGAGGCAATCCTTCTGAGCCACTTCAACATTCTTCCGAAGCAACAGTGGCAGTGGTGGGGAGAGAGAGGAAAAGAGAAAACGACCAAGAAGTTTTATGGCTTAAGAAAATCTAAACCAGTTTCCTCATTGCAGGATGCTACAATCACTCCAGCCAAGCTTCAGGACAAGTTTTTGATATTGCTGGTCTCCTGGCTTCATTTGCATCGTCAGTTTTCCATTTCTTCAGCTTTCATTTTCTTTTGAAGATGTCCTGTATTGCATCTGCTTCTCCTCCCACCACCTGGGCACTGAACCAGGGTTTTGTTCAACCATTTCCCCTCTGCTCTTGGATCTGACTCTTGGGCCCATCACGCCTTAAGCAGTTTTAGTACTAAAACCACATTTGCATGTGGTTGAGTGGCTAATCCATAACTCCTTGCTGATGTCAACCATCTTATCTCTGTTCACCTATTGTCTTGGCCAGCAAGTGAGAAGGAACCAAATGATGGGTTTATTAGGAGGTTGACTCTGGCAAACCTTCAAGAGAGCACCTGTGGAAGCCTTTGCAGAAAGCAGTCTGAGGACACAGGCCAAACTCTTTGTGGTTTGAAAATCTTCTGTTCGGGGGAGCTAAGAGAAAGCAATAGCTAAAAAAAAAACCCTTCAAAAGATCACAAAACTGGGGAAAAAAAAAAAAAGGATGCAGATGATGATGTGGAGTTCAAGGAAAGAAAGGGGATTTCTACTGACATTACGTACAGAAAACATTTATCTTCATTAAAGAAAAATCAAACCCAAATACAAACCCAAAGTGTTGTCCTGTTCCTGTATATAAAGGTCTCTTTTTTCACACCGTATTTTATACTGACACCTAAGGGTTTTAAAACAACTACGGAAAGTTTTGTCAAAAAAATTTACAATTTTTCACTTAATGAAATAAGATTCGAGTTTCAGAGAAAAATAAATCCTCAAATCCTATCGCCAAATTTTGAATTTAAGGTATGTCAGGCACATGCTGGTACCACCACTCATAATCCTACTGCACACAAAAAACAAAACCTGTTCCTTTTCAGAGTGTCTTCAATACACAGACCAAAACCATTTCTGATAACTAAAATGTGTTGGTGTTGAGTGTCACAATGACATTCTCCATTAGCAGCTCTCTATGCTCTTCAGTGACTATTTTGAGGTAGCCAGACAGCACAATCTTTTCTATATGGAATGCTGGTTTGTCTCCTAAGCACTTCAGAAATCACAAGGGTACATTCTAAAAATCAATGCAACTTCCCCCTAAGAAGCAGTGGGGCTCTTCTGGAATACAGACAGTAATAAGAGATGTGGGGATACAATGCCCAAGCAAGTGGTTACTTGGAGAGCTTGCTATGTGGCATTTTCTTAGTGGTTTTCCTATTTCCTTTTCTCATCTGTTTTAGAGAAGAAGTTGTGATTGCAGTTGTTCAGGACTTTGCAATGTCCTTGAAAGGCTTTGCAATATTCTTTTTCATTGCATCTGAGCCACAGGCTTCAGCTTTCCCATATTATACACTGTAAAGCTCTTTTATCAAATCAAACGCCAGTCTTCTTTTGCTGCTGTAATACATTAAAGATGGATAAAATTATGAATACTTTAATGGTAAACATATACTGTACAGTAGTATATTTTAATGATGAGCACATAAATCAATTGATACTGTATTTTTCCAAACATGTCTCTGTAGCTCCAGTATTTTCTGTGTCCTCAATGACAAATAGCTTAAGTTTTTCCTGGGTCAGTTAGGATCCAAATTTGGAGTAAACCTTACTACTTCCCACTAACTTCAAGGTATGTAAATGAGAAGCAGTTTTCTACAGGAAGAAAAACACCTGATCCTGTATGCCAGTTTTTTTCTCTTGCTTCCTGTAAATATAGATCTGGTCTCTCTGTGAAGAATTTGCAATCCAAATGACTGGATTCCATCTATTGCTACAGGAGCAAGAAAAACAAGTATCTTCCTTCTGTAACTTTTATGCTTGTGCAGCTGTTGTAAAAGTGCAAAAATAAAAGGCTAACTACTTTTTATTAAATATTTTGATTCCTGCAAAGAACTGTAACTGCATGAAGCACCTGTATGGCCAAAGTTACTTATGCAGAAATTAATATTTAGGGACAGAAGGCTGCTAACTTCTGAATGAAAAGAAATATCACTTCTGATAAAGAAAAAACATTGCAGAGTTTATCAGAGTTGTGATATGGTTACATAGCTGGTAGAAAGGAAAGCAATACATATTCAAGTGGTATAGACTCAGATACCACTCTGTGTGGGGCTGGTTAGCTTTGCTATGAAAGCTCTGTTCCATTCCACAGTAATCAAGATGCAAATCTGAAATTACGGGAAGCTGTGATTAAACTTTCCTTCAGAAAGTGCAGCACCATTTGGTACTTCCAGTCTACACTCTTACACACACCCCATTTTCTATCAGCCCCTCATAGGGAGAACCAGGAGCTTCAAAGCACCCAAGAAATCAGTAAATCTGTGATGATTTCAGGTACCAGAACCTGCATTCAAAAGGCCATTCGCTTGTTCTCTACACTGTAATGTAGGTCAGCCTGAAAGCGCAACTGAATTAGAGCAGTAAATGCATGCATAAGAAGGCATTTCATCCAGAAAAATGTGTTTTTATCATCACTCTCATCAGTTCAAATCCCACTTTTGATGGTCCTTCCAATTCCACAATGATTTCTACCTCAAAAGAAAAATGCAATGCCAAATATTTTTCATATTCCTTCACTCTATTCTGTAGGACAGAATGAGGACGATAGTACACTGCATCCCCTATGTGCAGGGATGGGAAACAAACCAATGCTGTAGAGGGACAGCACTAGACTCAAGCTCAATACAAACCACGTTTGTGTGTTAATCAACCACCCCAGCACAGATGGTTAGTACTTTTTAACTTCGTTATGCATTTTTCCTAAGGCTTATTTTTCCGTGGCTTGTCTCTAAAATCTGCCTTTGCTGAAACAAGACTGAATACTTCCAACAGCTGGGACACTTGATTTAAAAAGGTTGTGGTGCCAAGTCACTTAAAATGGTAAATATGATCTGCTGAAGCAGCCTCCAATGCTACCTAAGGAAATGCAATGGTTTGCTGGAGAAATAAAGAGCGCTGCATCCAACTAACACATGTTTACACTAATTGTGTAAGCACAATTAGAAAACTGTCCCACAACCTGGCAGGGAAAACAATGCAGGACATAATCCTTAAGGAATAGAAGGATAATTTCTTCTTCACAGTTGAAGGTCAGAGATGAGGTCCTGTGCCATGAACTGTTGCACTTGCAGAGTCCACTTGGACAGGCTCCCCTCAGCTGCTGTTGGTAGATCTCAGCTAAGGGCTCTGTTGTTAGTAGCACTGACACTCAGCCTCTGGTTTGATGTTAAGTGAAAGAGGAGAAATCCTAACTGAATAAGGACACGAAAATGTTCAGCCTAAACAGAGTGCCCAATACAGTTACTGAGGTGAGCAGAATGTGTCTTTTGAACGTATGCATAAAAAATCAGTTCCACAAAATGCTGCAGTCGAAATCTGCCCAGCACATGTTGAGGATGGAACAATTGCTCTGATAAAGCATGATCTAATCCCAGCGGGGAGGGGAAAGGACGCTAAACTAAGCCTTGCTCTTAATACTCTCTAACCCATCTAGATAATGTCAGCACAAGGAAAGAATGACCTTTACGGTCACTTGCACAGGGAAAAAAAAAATTGAGACAAGGGGATTTCCAAAATTCCTTAGTCTTTTCATTGGAGGTAAGGGGATTCCTCTTCCATCTAAAGAACAGATCTACAACTCTCCTATGTAAATGAGAGATCTAGAGAAAAATAAAGGCATGTTAATAATTTTGGTGCATGAGAAAGGGACCTCCGGAGGAAGGTATTTGGGTTAGGCAGGGGCAGGAGGAAGGCAGTAAACTGAGACAAAAGGCCAGGCAGTTAATTTGCTCTCAGAGCAGATCTTATGGTTCCTAGGAAAACTGTTCTAATAGATGTGAAGAACAGAGATAAACCTGCCGTAAACACACAAATAGGCTTTCTGAGATGTGTTAGTATTACTAAAGTCTTCTGACGATACAGATTCTTTCACTGGCTCATACAATTCTCTAAATCTGTCATAAATGGCAGCCTAAATGACATTTTCTGAACAAAGATAGATGATCTCTATGCTGGAGCTCTTTCACCCCTTACTTTCAAGGGCAATCTAGTAGGAATTGAAATGCTTTAACAGAAGCAACCCCCTACAAACTTTTGCAAATAAAGACTAACATAATTTTTCTCCTTTTTTGTTTCACTTCTTTGCTGCACAAACAGCAACTGTTGGAGATCATACTGCTTTTAACTATTTCCTAAAGCCTAATAAATATTTGCTGCACTTCTGAAAGGCACGGCTGCTCAATATCTACTGGAGTTTGACAGTCTGGAGTGCTGCCACAGAGGCTATGCTGGGCTAAAGGAGTGAATTATGCACAGAAATGTAAGGCTAAACATCTGTTCTTTTGACAGCTGAAGAAGGTTAAGAATTATTACTGATGCTATGTCTTTACCAGGAGGACTTGTTACAGCTGCTCTCATCCATTAGATTAAGACCCATCACAACAAAATCTGCTTAAATGAAGGTATGCCTACGTAACTGTGCACAGTGCAGTGTGTCTCACTCACTGGTACCCTGCTCTGCCAGGAGCACAAAGAGCAGGACAATGCTTATTCACTGCAGGCCCGGGGAGGGTTACAGTCTGAGGGCTCAACCGGCCCAGCTGGCTTGACCACTACAGATTGCTTTCTTCAGTTTTTCAAGGAAACTGAGTTATTTCAAAGCTAGAGACCCCTAAAAGTCTCTACTAAGAGTGAATGCAGGGGCTTAAAAAGGTCCCTATTTATAATTAGCTTTAACCAAAATGTATTTTAGGCTGTTACCTCTACACTCAGGCAAAAGCAGATCATTGGAACATTATAAAAAGAAGCCTGAAAGGACATGAAGAAAGGATATCTGCTCTAGTCCTAGCTCAAAAATAATTTTATTTATATAAGTGAAGAGGGGGAAAATGTGATGGCGATCAAAGGATATAACTGAAGTCTCTGCCAACAGCTGAGTGGGGAAGAGAAACTGCTTCCAGGAAGAGCCTGGCACACCACCTTCCCTGAGTCATGCTCTCCAATGTGTCACCATGCCCAGAGTTCATCAGGGAACTACCACACAAAAATGTTTTCACTCTAGTCCCTTTTTCCAGAAACACACCATGGATAAAACAACATTTGGGGTACAAAGCCGGAGATTTTACACAAGACCCAAAACGTTGTAACTCTAGTGCACTGCGATTCGCAAGGTTCTTCCTCTAAGGGCTTGCATGCAACTCAATTTTGTGGCTGGCACATGTAGAAAAATACCCATTCAAAGATACACACCTGCAAAATGAAACCTGCTATCATTAAACAATGAATCCGACGTAGCCAGGATGATCAGGGGAGTTTGCCAAACCACTTCAACAAAACTCTCGCAAATAAATAACACTTAACAGAAAAGTTACAAAGAAAAAAAAAGGTGAAACAACTACAGGGTCTATAGAACAGTTTTGCTAGTAAGAGGCCAAGAAGGAGGATGCTGCTAAATTCTCCACATACCATTGCTGTCCCTAGGCTATAAATGTGACCTACCGTGTGTGTGTGTGTGTGTGTGTGTGTGTGTGTGTTGTTGTGAACAGTCAGCAGCTTCATCTGAGCTTTGCTCATAACACAAACTAAGCATTACAGTCATCTCACTATCTCCTGCAGGAGCGTGTTTCATTGAAAGGGAGACTTGGATAGGATCTTTTTTCTAATTCCTTATTTGGGAAAAAGGCAGTTGAGAAATTCCTGAGAGTAAAACATCTCCTTTCAGCACCTACTACTTCCTGTCCCTCTGCCCCTGCTCCCCTCTCCTCTTCCAAGTAAAAACTCATTATTCCTGCTGAAAAGTCACTGATTAAATGACCTACTGCACATCTGGACTACATTAGGCTATTATTTGATTAAGGCATTCATCACTTGCTCTTTCAGCAAGTGGAGAATTAAGATAATGATGGAGGAAAATGGTGCTAACTGAACTGGCTATTCCCGCTCAAACTGCTCTACTTGAAAAGTCCTTCAGATTGCCCAGTTCCTCAGTTATACGTTCTTTTTTGCCTAATTAAAGAGAAATTAAATAAATAGTGGTTAATTTCTTTAATGTTGACAAGACCATTAAAACCAGTTATGTTGTTACATTAAGGGTTGCTGTACTTCTCAGCCAATTTGCTATCAGATAGGAAATGCTTGCTTGGAGGTATTTTAAACAGTCATAAAAAGGCTCAGCATTAAACTGCAAGCAGCACCTCACATTTCTGTACAAACAGAAGCTAGACACATTCCAGGTCAAATTGCTTTAGAGGAGGGGGGGAGGGAAGAGATGAAAATGGCTTAACCAGACCTTCTCAAAAGGGTATTGTTTACTCGCACATCACACAAGTAGTTAACTCAGTTTTCAGTATTTGAGGGACTGCACGATACTTCAGCTATGGAGTCTGTGTACATAAAAACAAAAGCACAAGGTAGAGGGAAAGATCATGTCATCTTGGCTTTCAGATGCTTTCCCCTAAAATATCCTTCTTCATCTCACAGGAGTTAAGGAATGTGCTATCTTGGTGCATGCACTGAGGGCTCATCAGAAATGCTGTTGCTGCTAAATGTGACTGCTCGTGGTACTGTTAATTTCCTTCAGTGCTAAACAACTATATAAAATGAAGCTGAACAGACACCCTGAAAGCGTCTTTGTGAGCTGAAATTTGCTTTACAGTGTCAAGAAGGATAACACACTCGACGAGTGGGAAACATACCCCTCCACAGCAACTAAATATTTCAGCCAGAAGACTTAGCAAGTGCTGCCTAAGGAATATACTCACTGGATGTGCTGGGTGATTTCCCTAGTTATCACATGCACAGGATATACAGAAAATATCTTTCCTCCTTGAAATCAATATTCTTCTGTATTACACCAACGTAGAAAGTTGCAAATTTCAAAAAGCTCTGCTTACAATGAGCACACGAACCACAAAGAATTCCACCAACATCACTGGGAAAAATAGTATGGTAAATACTCCTCCCAATACCAAATGATAAAACTAACGAAGATACAAGTCACAGGTGAGAAATCTTACCCTTACTCTGTTTCTGTAAACTACGAAGCAAAACCTAAATGTGCTGTTTTCCACAAAGGCCTTCACTTTTAAGTCATATTCCTTCCCCAACTCATTACAGGACTCTGATGTCATAGGCTGAAGGAGGTCTCATTCAAAAAACAAACAAACAAAACCCCAAACAAACCAAAACCAACAAAAAAAAAAAGGGGGGGGGAAGGAAAACCAAGAAAGTGAAAAAAAAAAAAGAAAAAAGGGGAAAATAATAAAGAAGGAAAAAAAAGAGGAAGCCCACACCCTCAGCCTACTCACACAGAGTCCCTTAAAAAGGAAAATTCCAGTTCACACTTCTCATAAAGAGCATGACTTCACTTAACCTGAAAGGGAGCCATCTTCTTAGGGATACTGTCAAAAGCTCTGTGTCGGCAACAGACTTTAAGACACGTTTTCAGCTAACATAAGCAGGGGTTTACTGTCGTAGGTTCGTTTTTCTGTTAGGTTTTTGGGCTTTTTTTCCTGGGGGGGAGGGGGTGGCTGCAGGGAGGTCCACTACCCTACCGCACAGCATGTGGCTGGCTTAGTATTAGGAAGGAGCAATCCCATGAAGGGCTGCTGTGAAAGACACAAATTCCAAGAAGTAACTAGCAGTACTTTTTACCTACCGGGAAACAACAAAACGGCTCGACTATATTCTTTCCACAGGAGAGGCTGCAATGTTCACTGAAGTGCTTAGGGCACCTCTGGTAACCTGTTTCAGGAGACTTAGGTCAGAGCAGTGGTGTACAGCCTGTAGGAAAAGCACTGGCCAAACGGAAAACAGCTGAATAGAAGGAATGCAAAAAACCCCCACCCAAATTTACAAAGGAGGGTGACAGGGAAAAAAAAGCACAGTGTTTTCTACAGTGTAGTACTTGTTCATTACTGCTGCCTCTGGGCTGGGTGACATTTGAGTACCCTTGGATTAGGTTTCCTGGAGGCTTAATAGTTAAAGCTAAAAACATGAGCTATGCTGACCAGATATCCCCTGCAAAGGCCTTCCCGACTTTGAGTTAAAATGGCTTGAATTTAGTGTCACACATGTTGCTATAGATGATACAGCTTAAAGGCTGAAATAGCACTCTTTACCTACCTGAAGAATTACATAAGATATTAACTTGCTTTCTTACTATTTCTAAGGCATCAGCAAAGGGAAGGCACAGCCGTTCTTTACCAGCAATGATGAAAATGAACAGCAGTGACGTTTTTGACAGGAAAACCCTTGAAGGCAGTGGTAGCTCATTTCACCAGATGCTCTACCACCTGCCTGGGCCACATTAAATGAGGCGAGGCAAGGCAAGTCTCTACAGTGTTACATGGGCAGGTAAGAAACTCTGTCACCTGTTGAATTAATCTATGAAAACAGAATGTAAATAGGTCTCACTGGGAAAAAAAAAAAAAGGCACTCAACATTCCTGTCTTAAAATAAGACTAAAGAGAGGTTTTGGTTAGCCTAAAGTGACAGGAAATACTGTGTGTTTTCATATACTACCTCCTACACTGTCTGCACAAGGGATAGATATTATAATATATTACTTATAGATTTCATAATATTAGCTATTTTTATTCCCTTGGATCATCCCAGAATTCTACACTATGAAGAGGGATAGGTGTCCTACAGAGAAATAAAATACTGTATTAAAGTGTACGGATTTTAAATGCAATTTCCATAGCTGCTTATTGATTAAATACGAATTTTAAGTAACCCTGCTTCACCTGTGGTCACTAAAGAAGCAAAAGGTCACAAGATACTTATCTTTCATACTCTTCCTGACACCAACCGTCTAAAGCCCCACAAGCCCAGCAGGTCACTGGAGGACAGAGCTGTTACTGGAGCACTACCCACCTATGCAGGAGATGGAGCTCAAGACTCTTTTTTGATACAGACTCACAGGAGTTGTCCACTTGACATGCAAATACTCTGTTTTCACTGAATTCTAAAGGAGTTGCACTTGAAAATACCTTTTTTTTTTTTTTTTTTTTTTTTTTTTTTAAATTACCTGTTTCTCATACCAACTAGTTTTGAAAAACAGGAATAACTTGTCCTTGACATTGGTATGTTGCAAGAATGACCTGGGCTATTGGTAATGATGTATGTACAATATAGCAGTGTAGCTTTAGTAGCAAAGGCAGTAGATACACCCTGTTAAGCCATCTTTTGCTAGAGCTGGCCTCAGATAAACAAACAAGCTTTTTCCCCCTCAGGAATTCAGACCCACCATTACTGTCAGTTTTAAATAAGTTGTTTTCTGGGGGTTTTTTTCCCCTTTGTTTGTTTGTTTTTTTCTTAAAGCCTTAGTCTCTCCCAATACAACCTCAAGTTTACTTAAAAAAAAAAAAAAAAAAAAAAGTAATGCTCTTGGTTGAAGCAAAATGCATGAACAGAAACTTGAAACGGCTGAATGATCAAGAAACAAATAAAAATGCACAAATTTAACTCAAGGTGCCCCAAGAACACTTTATAATTATTCCTCCTAACATCCTGAAGTGCCAAGATTCTTGACATCTCTGAACTTGTATTAGTATGAGCCTGTATTAGTAGCCACAGAACAAGTCAGTAAGTATTATCTCTGGAGACATCAAGGGCAAGATTGTAAAAGACAAGAGTGATTGCTTCAGTATCTGAGAAAAGGGAAGGGAGGGGAGGGGAGGGATGGGAAGGGAAGGGAAGGGAAGGGAAGGGAAGGGAAGGGAAGGGAAGGGAAGGGAAGGGAAGGGAAGGGAAGGGAAGGGAAGGGAAGGGAAGGGAAGGGAAGGGAAGGGAAGGGAAGGGAAGGGAAGGGAAGGGAAGGGAAGGGAAGGGAAGGGAAGGGAAGGGAAGGGAAGGGAAGGGAAAAAGAGAGAAAAAAGAAAAGAAAAATGGGTTTCTCTTCATGTAAAGTATACACAAGCTTAACATAAACCAAGCAAATCCTGTGGTGCATCCCTTTCCTATTCAGGGAGTAAATACCCTGTCTGACTTTCTGAGTCTGTTGGACTAGCACCCTTATGTGATTAGAAAATTTAGGATGTGCAAAACAGAAAAAAAAATCAAAACTATTCCCTTACCATCTCCTGTATCAATGTCTTTTCATGACACATATCTCACTGGAGAAAGTGTTATCCCTCTCCTCTGTCACAGCACAGTTGTGTGCACATGAAGGAAGCTCTTACGGGACTAAAGTCACCATTTCAGCTCATTACCTTCAAACTGTGTTATCTCCACAGACAGCTCTGTCTCAGACAGCAAAATGAAAAGTGCCCCAGAAGGCTGGCTGCTTGAAGAAAAACTGGTGCTTAAGCATGCAACTACTAAAGTTTACTAACCATTTTAAGGATCTCCTTCTCATTTTCAACACCTCCTCTACAAATCTATCCTTAACAAACCAGCAGAGGATTAAATACCAGTGGTGAACATCTCGGGCAAGGAACCAGAGTAAAACAACAAAGATACAAGAGATACAGTAAGGGTTTTTAATGCCAGCCTGTCACCAGTTGGTTTGGTGTTCTGTGGTTTTTAAGTGAATTGCTCTGTTCTTCAGCCTTCTCTCCACATAAAACATTTCTGACTCCTTTGCATGGCATCACCAGCGTGAAGAGATGCAGGGAGCACAGGTCAGGAGAGGGGGAGGCATTTTTCTTAGGAAGTTCCCATCCACCCATGATGCCAGTCTGATCATGTCTGCTCACAAGCTGAGTTTCAATTTTTGGCAGAGACGGCTCATAGCAGCCACAGGAGCCAATCTGACAGAATTCTTTCTTGCAAAAAATACTTTCAAAAATAAATAGTTTTCTTGGATATTTCCTCATGTTTAAAGGGCTATTTGATAACAAGCAATTCCAAAGAATTTAATCTGGTGAGCAATCTTAATTGTTCTTCCTTCTCCTTTAGGGGAAATCACACGCTTTAAACCTAAAGGACACTTGTATTTATTTTAAGAGTACAAATTGGCTCTGTCACTTTAATTTCCCCTGGTGCTGTAACCAGACCTGCTGTTTTTTTGTATCAAGCCAACCTGCATGAGACAGAAATAAAACCAATTTATGAGATATGCTGCATGGACAGCTTGTTCAAACCTCAAACCTCTCCTTTCCAGAGCAGACCCCCCACCTGACACCCATATTTCAGACGAAGTATTGACTGCCACTGTAGCAGCAGGAGAATAACTGCTCAGCATGAATTACACAAGGATGGCCACCAAAATAAATTCCAATAGGAAATTGTGACATTAAACCTTAATTGGGGAACAGAGGGCTTTAAAATTCACTAGTGCTTTGCATTTTCTGGGTGATTTGCA
The DNA here is from genome assembly GCA_038380795.1 of Pyrocephalus nanus. NCBI lineage: Eukaryota > Metazoa > Chordata > Aves > Passeriformes > Tyrannidae > Pyrocephalus > Pyrocephalus nanus. The sequence continues at coordinate 59,938,825 of CM076263.1, read as the reverse complement.
ATGGGGAGGTGCAATAGGGGGAAGGGTCCAGTGCCAAGCTCTGGCACTGCTTTCTGTCAAGACTGTGTCTTCTTATGACAGAAAAAGACTACAGCTTCTTCAGAAAGAAAATGCCTCCAGTGTGTACTTGCACTTACATCAATGTCTATGCAAGCTGGCTGCTGGGTTGGGTAATGTAAGTAGGAAATGTTCAACCCTGATGAAAGTGAAGAGTTTGTGTTCAACACAACTCAAGGAATACCTGGAGGCCCTCTCTTGGTGCTATCTGGATTGAAATTAATTTCCAATGCTAAAACTGGTCTTCATTCTTATTCCCATGCAGAACAGGTAAAACGTCTTAAAAGAAGTGTTCACACTTGACTGCTCTGAAAACTGGGGCTTTGGGGGCATTCTCCATTCAGAAAGCAAGCTGCACATGGCATGTTTAGTACTCCCAGCGCAGCAAAGATAAAATACCTTGTCAAAATTACCAGGGCTGGAGCCATAAATGCCAATCAGCTGACACTGCTATGTGTCACAAAAAGATGATGTCTGGAAAAATAAGTGAGAAAGGTCATATAGCATCCCACTTACTTGTTTTCCTCAGATACAAACAGTTAGTATTTAGCTGTTCATCTCCTTACTTACTCTCACAAGCAAACAAGGAATCTAAAATGACAAATGACTTGTAAACTCTTCACCTCCACTCTTCTGAGGTTTAAAAGTGTTAAGCTTATTTAAGCATCCCTCCCCTGAGAGGTATGCAAGCAGATGAGCGACTCCTTATCGTTAAAAGTAAGGTAACCCAAGCCGGCCTGACCTGCACTCACAGTAAGAGTAGGAATCCACTTTAATCTGCTGCAAGCCAACTTCAGCTGCTTCGTGCTCCCATGTGTGAGATGTGCATGGACACCAAAGGGGTAGCTGAGCAGTGCAGTATCAGCTGCCCAGTGGGAATGGTCCTGTGCAGGCTCTCGCCTCTCCCTAAATGCAAGGTGATTTGAAGAAGCTTCCTCTGGACTGATTTTAAAGGTTAGCACTTGAGATTGACCTGTCATCCTACATACTAAGGCTGTTTCTCAGGCAAACATATAAGACAAGACAAAAAAAAACAACCCCAAACCAAACCATTCCACAACTACCCGAGTTAAAACAAGCAATTTATTGTGGCAGCAAAGAACCTGTGCACATTGTTTGTTTTGATTTGTTTAGATAAGGTCACTGGAAACAAAGAGCATCAGGAATTTCGAAAAAGCTGATAGAAAAATGTTTGTTTTAGAACAGAATGTCTGAGTAACTCCCAGACTTGCAAGTTGGAATTATGCTTGTTAATTTCTATTGATTCAGCCAAAATGTGAGCTTTTTAACTTTGCTGCTATCTTGTAGAGTTACATGTCTTGCACTGGCAAAAGAGAGAGGAATGTTTAGAGTTATAATGTTTAGAGTTATAGAGTTATAATTTCTTCAGTGGAGTCAAACTTCTTCCCGTGTTTACAAAAACCTACTGAATTTTGAGGGAGCTAGAGGTCTGAAGTCACAGTGAATATCCTTCAGGCTGTTTGCAGTTTACCTAGGGTTTCAGAAGAAAGTCAGGCAGTATCAAGAGAGCCTCTCATTACCCTCTGCTGAATATGTGAAATAAAACAGACTTACAGTGAGTTCCTCTAAACATAACCCAAGAATATATGGGGTTCTTCCAGATGCAGAATTGCTGTAGTTTTGAACAACACAGTACGAAGTACACATATATATGGAAAATTAGAAAGGAGAGATCCTAACAGTCTAGGAAAAAAGAACACTTGGCTGCAATAACAGCAGTCATTACTATATGCCATCTACCTAAAGGAGACCAGAAAGAAGCACAGGGCAACTTATCAACATAAACTACATATGAATTAGTCTATTACAAACCAAGAATCAACATTACAAAATGTCAAACATCCCCAAGCTTAGAAAAGATGTGCATATTTCAAGTTGCATTTAATGCTTCTTTTGCCGTAATTACTCAGCTGTTATTTCTTCTATAATTAAAACTGGCAAATTGATCATAACACATCCAATTTTGTTCTACTAAAATTGATTTATTTCATTAATAGGGTAGCTGGTTTTGATTAATAGGGTAGCTAAACTTCACAAGAGCCCAGGATTCAAAGAATTGCATTTTCCTTGAAGAACAGCTGTACACAGCTTGGAAGATGCAAGCAGGCCCTTTCTGAACTAAAAACACAGCTTAAGTTCATTCCATAAAAACCTTCCAGAAATGCACAATCTTGCTTTCCCCCATGACTCCAGAAAGGTGTGAGAAAAGTGAACACAAGTAAGATGTCTGCTGGTCCCAGCTTAAGTCTTAGACATACATCTAACTAGAGGATGATACCATTAAGCAAACTGACAAAGATAAGCCCTGTGATGCTTAATCAAATGAGCCAGGGTATATCAGGAAACAATATGCATCTTTAACTACAAAAGAAACACAAACAAGCATTCCCTGATCACAGCCATGCTCTAGCACTTAGAGGCAATTATCCGAATTTTTCTAGTAGCGTCTTACTGATAAGCTTGTGTCAAGGCACTGGCTTATCTTCCTGGTCATTATGAATTTCTTCTAATGCTCCCTGCTAAGCTTCATTGAATTGATGGCAGTGTGCAAAGAAGTGTAGATACGACTGCAGCATAACATCCTACATAAATTCAGCATTAAAACTTATCTCATTCTTCAATTAATTCATCAGTGCAATTGATCAATTTCTCGCTAAGCTGGTGAAATAGTGATACGGCAAAAATTCCCCTGAAATTCAGTATCCCCCCTGAAATTTCACTGCTTTGTGAGACACCAGGTTCAACCATAAAACTGGACAGGAGAAAACAAGAAGTTTCAGTAAGTGGACTGAAACAAGCACTGTGTTCCACTATAAACATACTCTTCCTGAGGCAATAAAATTTTCTTATTTAAAAATAATGCTGGGTTGGAAGCATCTGAACTCTCTTTCATATTTTGGAAAGAGAGGTTAAGGAGAATGCTGAAGGAGCTTTACCATATTGGGGCAGAAAACCCTCACAAAGACAAGAAATTTCCAAGCAGCACGACTTGTCCTAGGTCAAGGCAGATGTTCAAGTTCACATAATCAGAAGAAAAGGTAAGGCATTCTGAAAGTCAACACATGTGCAACACATTGCAAATACTTAATCCTGAAGTCTGCCTGAGACTATGAAACTCATGTGTGCTTTAAAGGAAAAATTAATTTAAACAGAAGATGTGTAATACCAAAACCTTATAACAGCAACATCCCTGTGGTTTGAGCCCATTCATCCTGCCTCTCTCTGCCCAAGCTGACGTCCCCTGAAGTTCTGTGTACGGACACAATGCTGAAACATGGCTCATCAACTGTCTAGCAGGTCTCCTGCTTGGCATTTTCAACTGTTCAGGTACAATCTGGGATCATGTATCAGTCTCCAAACCAACCTGCTGTCTCTCACTCCAGTCAAATATCAGCACTGAGGCATCTGTTTTTAATTCCCTTCTCCTATTACAATAATAACAACAATAAAATCAACCCATAATAATTTCTTGGGCTCAAATCAACTGCTCAGCAAATCAGGGCTCTAACAATGACAAGAATGCAGGGTTTTAGAAAGCAATAGCAAATGTTGTACTATCCCTATGTCCCCCTGTCTACAGCTGTCTGTAGGAGCAGTGAGAAGGTGTCTCCAGCAGCAATACAAGTGGGGATTGCAGTAATCATACTTGCATGGAGAAGGAGCTCATCCTGTATTCTTCATGGCATATATACATCTATATATGTAGAAAGAAACAAAGAGGGACCAGCCCTCACTGTGGTAACTCACTGTGGAGCCAGAGGATGACTTTATGCGAAGCTTCATATCTTGCACATGACAATATATGCTATCTCACAGCAATTCTTGAGTCTGGGAAAGGCTGACCAGCTTGAAGTGCTTTTCCAGCCTGCAGTCCTGTACGAAAAATGTAAGTCTGCACAAAGGCAGCTGGGGAAACATGGGACGGCATGGCAATTCCACGTATTAAAGGATCCAATTTGGAAAATGCAGGCACGAGAAAAAATCCATAAAGCCCATCTTTCTTTTGCTGTTATAGGGATGATGGGCAGAGCAACACTTTGCATACAGTCCCACCCACTAATACTTCAAACCACACTGTAGGCACCCATGCGCTTCACAGCATGTGGGAAATTACCTTCATTTCACGGAACGATCTAAAGCAGTATTTTTTAAAACATCTTCCTTAGGAGACCACCTTCCTAGTACATTTTACAAAAGTGTGGAGGCTCAGCCACTGATGTTCTCCACTATGGCAGTCACTAACTGGGACAACCTATAGTTGGGGAAATGCTTGAAAAATAACAAGCATAAGCAACATGTCAAATGTGTGACTCATGGCAAGGAACCCAACTTGTGAATTAGATGCTTGGGCATTAATGCCTTAGGTGTAACACTACACCCAAGATGCTTTTACAAAATCTCTCAGATTTTACCCCGGAGCTGCTGCTGGCCCAAAATTCCACCACAAAATTGTAACATGGTCCAGGGGGAGAGGCAGAACAGCTTCAAACTCTTAGGAAGGGGTGGATTACCACCCTATGTATTACTTGAGGAGCACCACCAAGTGAAAGGTAGCCACCAAAAGGGGAAACCACATGACTCATGACTCTGTTCTAAGATTATTACTCTAGTGTGAAACTCTAAAAAATTAGTCCATTTTGAAACCTCCTCCCACCTTTCTACACACAGACAACCATGGAGAGGGCTTGGATGACTGTCAATAAGACACAGTATGGGGCTCGAGAGGAATTTCTTACGACAGCTGTTTTTGGTCCACCAAACTAAATACTCATGATGCAATCAATCCTTTTTTTCGGTTTTCTATTACACCATGTAATAGTGTCACTTGTATGTCTCACTGCCTCTTCTGTGACTGAGTGGTGAGTGAATGGGTTTAGCTTGCAGGAAAGGGTTAACATCAGGATTTGTTTTGCATTATGAGCAGATACTGTAAAAGGACTGGAACTGTAATCTCTTTTAGGCTGAAAGCCTGACTTTTGGAGTACAAACTGTCAATTTGTTTGGTGTTTGCACAGCTCTCGTGTGAACAGGATTCTATGGTCATACAGCCTTGGGACAAACCTTAGCTGCCTGCTTTCTTGGGAGCAGCTGCAGGGCCAGGGGAAGCGACCAGGGCAGTGGCAGCTGCAGCTGAAGCAGCCATGTATGCCTGCAGCATCCCATTCAAAACTCCTTCCCCTTGCTGTAGGCTCCTAAAACATGCTTAAGCACCTGTCTAACTTTATTGCTCCCAGGTGGCTTCTCTGGTTTTTGACGCAGTTTAGAAACTCAGGATGCTGGGAAAAATCTCAAGCTGATTTTCACACAAGAGAACATCACAGCAATGCCCGCCTGCCTCTCTACCCCCTCCCCACCCCAACTGACACGTTTGTTTTGATGGTTTCCCTTTCTGACTGGCAGGTTAACAAGAACTTGGTGTTCAAAAAGAACTTTCATGAGGAGGATAAAAATATATTTTATTTTTCTCTTTACGTACTTTGTAACTCACAAAATGACAGACAGCAGAGTTGTGTGTACTCTGTGAGGTGAATATCATTTATCAAAGTTGACACATTCAAAATAAGGCAGGGACTTAAATTAGTTATCATAACTAGAAAAATAAATACAACAGCTAATCTCAAAACTCAATTTGTATTCCTTATGATGACCTAAGCTGGCAGTACTCATCATGTGAGATCCCTGAGCTATAAATAATCTTAGCTTAGAACAAATGAACATTTTTTACATGCAGGACTAAATGCATTACAGTTTACTGGCAGAACAAAAAATAACACCAGACCAAAACCATGTCTCATTTTTAAGGACAAAAACCCCAAGCCCGTAAAGCAGACCTCCAAAAAAGGAAATCTCTAATCTACAAGTGCAAGTACCCAAGCATGTCTCCAACCCTTCTCATTCCGTTTAATAAGAGAGGAAACCAGGCCACCAGAAGTTTACAGACTAATGCAATTACAGGGTGGCTCAATAAGCACTGATTTGTCTGTTCTCTATGGCATGCAAGATGAAGCTATGCTAACAGGTCCGGTTTTCCTTTCACAAAGCTGAATACTCATGAATCAATCAGAAAGGATGTTTTTCAGGGGGGGAAGAAGCATTCAGCTGCTGGCAAATATATGAATGACCATTTCTTCTAGCTATTTTTAAGATCCATTAACTAACTAAATAATTGGATTTACCTATAAATAACAAATGTATTTTCACCAGATAGCATTTAACATTTCTTACATCAGAGGTGAAAAAAAAATCCTCTTAGCAGTATTAAAAGGCAAATAAAATTAAACTCATAATCACAGTACCACTTCAAAATCACCATGAACTTTCAACAGTTCTGTGAATACAAGGATACAAGTGTACTATTAAAAAGTCACTCACTGAAAAAAAGCTACTTGAAGAAAAACAAGTTGTTTTGCTGTTTGCAAGTGGGATGAACGTGGGAATCGGCCTTTCTTCTGGAATGGTGAGCGGCAGTTTGCACATGGACAACAGCAGAGATCTGGACCAGATCCAGATGTATTGAAAACAGAGCTTATTGTTTTTTGGAACCACAAACATTGCAGACCAGGCCCTTAAAACAAAATGCTGGAATCCTGACACTTAAAGTAAAACTCCCAGAATCAGTTCCTGACACCTTAGCAAGTGGCTTCTAGGACAGACAGATCTAGGTGTTACTGATGTGTATGCATTCAGATTTAATTGCTGAATTTCAAGTATTCCACTTGGCAAATCTGGGATTGTCAAAGTCCCATCAGTAGGAAAAACAGAATATACACCAGAAGGCCAATTTGATCACTGACTTTAAGTCTAATGCTTGATAATCTCAGATTCTGAAAAGAAAGGACAGTCCTACTTAATTTTCATCAGAAACTATATAGGAGAGTTACCCACACTACTTCAGAAGTTTGCTGATGGCCAAGTTTAAAACACCCACACCACAGTCCAAGGACTGACATTTCTCCTAACCAAGGACCATTATTATTCACGTTGTTGACTACGAGGGGAAATATCCAGCTTGCAAAGGGATAATTCAGCTTGACCTAGGCAGGATCTGAGTAGGACCTCTGGGTTCTTTTTTCACAGGACATGGAAAGACTACCATTTTTCCACCAGAAATGCCCCTCATAGCATCCTGGTACTCTGCTCAGTGGAAACCATCATGTTTTCCTACACCTTCCAACTTTAGACTCTGTATAGACATGCATAAAGCAGTATTCATACTGCTGATTATCAGTCTGCTGATAATTTCAGGAAACACATCTGGACTGAGCTTTGCTGAGTAAGTCAGCTAAGCAGAAATTACCCAAAGGTAATATATATGCCTTCAATTAGGGAATTGTGAACATCTTAGCAACTAAATAATAACATGGCTAATGTGCTTATCAGTGCACTAGCAGTGACATCTCTTCTTACCAATTAGTGTCTAAAAAAGGATAAAGAAAATATCATAGCTCTGTGAGGTGATTCGACAACTAGCTATTACAGAAACACTGCCAAAACCTGCAACATAATCAAGCATATGTCTTCAAAGCCAAGTTCACCCAGACTCACACACTTCTATGCTGCACTCCCCATCATCATGCCAGTTTCTACACAGACACCTCATTCGTGAGTTTGGGAGAAGTACCATACTGGCTAGTAACACAGGCTGGAGTCCGTGTGGCTCCTGGTTTCCCCTCAAAACCTGTCTGTTCTGCTGCAAGGGATGCATGTGACTACCAGTGGTCCCATCTGACCCAAAGTATGAGGATGCATGTCTTTGACGTCAACATACATCGATTTTGTAGTTGAAATGGCAATAAAAGTACAGCCCCAAACTATGCTGAAACTGCAGAAAGAACTCTTAGCCAAGACACTTCACCTTGACCATTTGATCAGGAAATCTGATTAATGCTCAGAAGCTCCTGGCATAGCACAGATGTGGACCTCACTGTACTAGACACTATGCTGGTTTTGAAAGAGCATAATAACCCAGTCACAGCCTCTGGACAGAGCTAAGCAAAGAGGTGGACACACAAAGGCAGGGTGTAACATCGGGTGACAACAAGGTGGAAGTACTATCGGTGAAAAGAGGAGGCCATGCACATGCCATTAACATTACTATTCTCAGCAACAGGTGTGTGCTGGCATCACAAGGGTATGACCTGAAGGAAGAGAGTGAGAAGGTTTTTTAGGCAATTACACAGACTATAATTAAAGTCATAAGCTAGAACTTCTTCCAACCTCACAGGTTATGCAAGGTAAAAAAACCCCAACCCCAAAAAAAACCCCCAAACACACAGCAATCTTCAGATAAAGCCAATTCCTCGGAGAAAAAAAGAGCTTAAGACACTTCTGCCTGCACTGTGGAGTGGTCAGGAAGACCACAAGTAAAATAATGTGTATCTTCTAACAGGAAGATCTTAGCAGTGAGTATAATTAAGGAAGGGAACATTTTAATAAAAGCTGTCATTAATTCTCCCTTGCAGGACATGCGGAATCAAAACTGGATGTTTTTCTAAAAGATAAACTGTAATCCAAACAATAATCAATTTAGGGAAATCCAGTGATCTATGTCACTATGCCAGTCATAATATGATCACAGCTTTAGACTTTATAACCCATGAATATAATGAGTCATGAATACCAACAGTACTGTTCCTTCCTCCAGTAAGTGTCTGATGATATGACGCCTAGATGTGGGTGTGTTATGATTAAGGACATATTTTACTGTGACTTTGCTCAAGAACTTTTTTCCCCTGATGATTGCCATGGCTTGGACAAGTTGTTCTTCCAGGAATTATGATAAAAAATTGACTTCAGCAAAAGCTCCATCTTTTTGTATTTATATCCAGGTATCTTTTCCCAGCACGAAACAAACAAGGATATTCTCATGGGAATTGAAGACAAGTTTTATTTATTTAAAATTTATACCAAAACGGCCCAGAATAAATTTATGAACACATCACTGGAATCTGGTTCTTATAACTGCCAGAAAATGACAGCAAAGGTACAGAGTAACATGCTTAAACATACAGTTATAACCGTGTTGAAAAGGAAAGTCTTTCTGACTGAACAAGGACAGCGAACATGGGGGACAGCTCAAAACAGATTTAAGACACTTCTGCCAGACAGCTTCTGGTTAGAGGCCAGAGAACCTGCTGATATCATCACGCCTTTTTTCCCCACTTTATCTCATTACTACTTTTCTTCTGCCATATTCAGTCTCCTGGTCATATGAAAAACAAAGGGTAGTGAGTGCCTCTATACCTTGAGCAGACTTGTGTCACATTGGATCAGCATTAAAAGACTAAAAACTGAGAAAAGGAACTTAGGGAAGTAGAAACACTTTTGAAAGTCAGAAGGGCATCATGTAGCAACAGAAACAACAGAGTGGTTTAAGTGTAGCATGTAACAGCGTGACTACCAACAGGAGAGATTAAATGACCCATGTTGCTATAATAATGTGCACAAACAGGTATTGCTGGCACCTTGATGGAACTAAATCTCCCTAATCATAAATCAGTAGAAATAATTCCATTTGCTCAGATGTCATTATTAAAGTCCCAGGAAGCCAAGAAATGCCAGCACAAAAATGTGGCTATATAGCCCTTTTTCCTCATGTTTTTAAGCTCTCAAAGGTGAGCCTTTTTTCCAAGCTTTTATCTCCTACCAGAAGGTGCTAAAACCTTATCTTTACTTCTAAAAAAGCAGAAACTCTTCCATATTCTTTCAATCACATGAACTCAAGAGTTTCAGCAAAATGCTAGCTTTCCAACACTCAGAACAAAAAAACCTGGCAATACAGAAAAGACAGAACCACGTCAGTGTGGCCAGCTGGACAAGGGCAGTGATCCTTCCCCTGTACTCAGCACTGGTGAGGCCACACCTTGAGTATTGTGTTCAGCTCTGGGCCCCTCAGTTCAGGAAGGACATTGAGGTGCTGGAGCAGGTCCAGAGAAGAGCAACCAGGCTGGTGAAGGGACTTGAGCACAAGTCCTATGAGGAGAGGCTGAGGGAGCTGGGGTTGTTTAGTCTGGAGAAGAGGAGGCTCAGGGGTGACCTCATCACTCTCCACAACTCCCTGAAAGGAGGTTGTAGCCAGGTGGGGGTCAGACTCTTCTCCCAGGCAATCAGCAGCAGGACATGAGGGCACGGGCTTAAGCTCTGCCAGGGGAGGTTTAGGTTGGATATTAGAAAGAAGTTCTTTACCGGGAGAGTGATCAGGCATTGGAATGGCCTGCCCAGAGAGGTGGTGGATTCACCGTCCCTGGAGGCTTTTAAGACGAGACTGGATTTGGCACTGAGTGCCATGATCTGGTAATCACAGTGGGGTTGGATCAAGGGTTGGACTCGATGATCTCGGAGGTCTCTTCCAACTCAGTTGATTCTATGTCTGCACAAGCAAGTACCATCCAGCCATGCTAGGCATTCATTGCACATTTTGTTTACCTGGTAGGACACTGAAGTTCTTTGCTAGGACCTTTCGTGGTGAGAAGAGGACTGGCAGTACCTGATCCAAACCTATGCAACTGGAGTCATCTTCTGCTAGCACATAATGTTAAGTGTAAGTCATCTCCTCCTAAAATGCTTTTGCATTTACTTGCTACGAAGACAAATTACCAGTCTGAAAACACCACTTCAGTTGTAAGACAAGATGCTTATTTTTCACGGTGGAGTGCTACTTATTTCCTGGGAACACTGGTTCATATAAGGAGAGTTATGCTAGATGCTGCTCTCAAGCATCTCGTCCCTGAAAAATGCCAGAAAATTGTATCAGCTCCTTAGTCTGAAGAGAAGCAGGCATGAGTTAATTCATCTGAGTCACTGAAGACGTAATGAGAACACTTTTGGATAGGTATAAAAATATTCTGACTTTTTTTGCCAGAGTTAATATGTGGTAGTTAGAACCCAGGAACCATCAGCTCGAAACATATTTGCATGTAATAATAATGAATACTTCTTCCAAATTTCTCCCAAACCTTGCCTTTACTACATCACATTGTAAAATATTAAAATCTAGAGATGCTAGAATTATCAGCTGTATGTGTAAAAGAAAAACACCATCCAGCCCAGCAAAATGCACCTCAACAATATTAAAGGATCACATCTACTTTTACTGACCTTTTCATTTTTTTTATGATCTAATTCAAAACAATTTAGTGCAAACATACAGCACTCAACAGTTCAGTAAAATTCAGAATGCCAAACCCGATAGAGAAAATGCAGAACTCCAATGATTTACAGTCTTTATTTGTTTCTGGTAGGGCTTATGAAATCCTTTAGACACACACCTAGAAAGACTGTGCCTCTGCTTTAGGTAATTTGTGTTCCTGCAGTTCCTCTTTACTTCCTAAGGGCTTTGCACAAATTACAGCTTTTTAAATGAGCAGCATTCATTAAATCACACTACCAGTACTGCTGCAGTGCCTGATGTGCCCCTAATGAGTCTTAAAACAGTTTTGCTACGTACCATGAGACTAGAGGCGGCCCTGCCTTTCCACCCATCATCCCTGTGCTAACTCCAAAGCCCTCAGCAATAACGTTTTGGCAAAACTACTCCACCTTTGTATTGCTATAAATATTACCTTCAAACTACTGTCACATTATCTTTGTACACCCAGCCCTGCACTAGTTGAAATTAAGGACACTTTTGCTGTGGACTTAACAGGAGCAGGCTGTAAACTCGAATGCTGACTATGGCTTTCATGCAAATCAAAGGTAAGCTGGACAGTCTTCCAAGTATGAAATGCTAAATGGTGACTTCGGCTGGACCATAGGCTTACCAAGGAGAAGAAATACGGCAGCCTTCTTCCAGCAAAGTCAACAGTATACTCTCATCAGCTGTCTAATTAATATGATTTAATCAATATTAATGTACAACAGTACCTGCATAGGCAAAAGGTAACGTGAAACTTATCACTGGCTTGACTAGATTAACTCATTGCAATAGAGAAATGTAAATAAGTAACAAACCCAAATATTTGTATTAAACTGTTTTGGGGTTTTTTTAAACATGTACAAGGCAGATTTGTAAACAGGGGGCTATGGACAGCTTCCACATTGTTGCCACAGTGGAAGTTTCAAACCATACTAGCATTAACCAGAGGAAGTCCTGTGGAATTGAGACTTCTGAGCACAGCTCTACGTAACACTTTCCAACTTGATCCTGGACAGTTGTCCACCCATACGTGCAATGAATGCCTGGGTATGTGGAAGGCAGACTATGATTGCATAGCCTGGCATAGTCACAGCAGGCATGACTTCATCCATGTGGGATGTAGTATCCCTTTTTTGGAAGAAGCCATCTCTGCCTGGTTTTTAGTAAGCAGGGATGGAAAGAAAGCTGAGGGCATCACTTATTTCAATGAAGTGGCCATCTGCCTGAAGGATTTCAATTAGAACAGAAATATACGTATTCATATCTAAGCTGGTATCACAACTGCAATATTGTACTGCAAGGACAGTAAATACATTTAATCTTTTAACCTTCTTTTGACAGAGAGTGGGCACTTGATTTCATTTGATGTGAGTGCTCCCCAGGCACCCTATTTAATTTTTGGCTTAGGCAATACCCTGAGCTGAAGGCCAGAGACTAAACTGCAACCAATGCTGGCAGCTGGCATTCTGCTTTCTGACAGTTTAATGCATCTGAAATTTATTATCATTGCTCTACTACTTGAACAGCTCTGAACAGCATAGGACTCAGTGAAGAATACCATGCCTTCGGGGACCTACCAGACACATGGCCAAATTTTCTTTTCATCAATGGTTTCTGGTAATATACTGGGTGTCTTGGACATGCTGTAACCTATGACTGTCTATGTTAAAATAGAAACAGGACAAAAAAGCACTTCATGGTATTTTTCCAGTAATGCTTGATTAAGACACCAGGGGGAAAAAGAAGGAAGAAACTTCTGCAGAAACAGTGATTAGATAATTGCTAATTGTGAAAACCGTATATTGCAGGCTTATATTTATCCAGTGGTAGGCTTTTATAATATAGTAAAGAATAATTTAAAAACTAAAACCTCTACTGAAGGAGATGCCACAGCCAACTAAGAGCCCATTCCAGTGGGGAATTTTGAACAAATAGGAGCACTCTGGAGGCCCTGGTGCCATCCTTTTTACAGCACAAAATCCCACCTCCATCTCAAAGAAGATTACGTAATGCCTGATAAGTGATCTATACAATCTGTATAATTTGGATCCTTTAAGATAAAAGGATTTAAAAGGGAGTAGTCAAAATGGACTTAGCAACAACTAATGCAAACTGTCCTTGTACAGAAGAACAGCTGCGTACATGGACCTTGCTCATTCTGTTTCCAAGTATGTGTTTCTAGAGAGACTGATAAAAAAAAAAATCAGTCTTCAAAAATCGTAAAAGTTAGTGAGATGCAAGTATTGCTAGTTTTAAGAACAAAATGGTGCAAATAGCATTTTAATTTGCCTCTTTCAGGTAGGGGGCAGAAAAAGACAAATCAGAGAGTACTATTTAGAAAGCATAATTTTCAGTATTTCATTGCAACTTCTAAGCTATAAACCCATTTTCAAAGCTTAAAGGTATTTCTGTCATTTGGCACTTTTGGAAAGAAAAACCATACTGATATTTCAAGAGTTGTGATAAAATCAGGAGAGTTGAGGAAACACAATAGGTATTTTTGAATTGCAAACGAACTCTTTCATATTAAATGCCATCAGAGACCAGTAGACTGGTTTCATGGAAACAAATGTACTGCCTGAATAAGTCTACAAATAATGACAGGCCAAGTCGATTTAAGTTTACACTTTTCAGATGTCAATCCTGCCTGCAGTTGCTTTACTGCTACAGTTAATTGTACTTTCATGAGTCCTCAAGGCTAAAGGTTTTGAAGAAAATCCAATTTGGAAGACAACTAACAACTGTTAAACAACTAGAGTGACTCAGAATCAGAAGTTCTGGATTTCATTTTCCTATCTGCTGCTGATTTTATGCATGACCTTGAATAAAATACTTAACTTACCCAGGCTGCAATCCTACCTTAACATGCATCTCCTAAGACTGCTATGAGGTTTAATTCATTAATCCATGTCTATAAACCTTTCAGAAGCTTAAGGATAGAAGGGGCTATTGTTAAAATTATTAACAATATTTTCCCACATACAGAGGTACACAGTGATATATGTTTCCTGTATGAATATAAATGCAGAAATACATAAACATTCACAACATGTTTTCACATAACTTCTTCTGACTTCTTCCCTCAGGTAACAGCAATATGGAAATACACAATGAAGGAATAAACACGACACATCCCTACAGATCCTTCACCTTCTGTGCAGGTAGATCTAACATTGCCTCCCCTTTACAACACATTCTTACAATTACAGATTATGGTTGTTTAACAATATTATGAAAATAAATTGTCTTACCCTCAGACCCTGCTCCATGGACAAGCAGAGGACCTGCCAGGGTGCTGTGTACCTGAACATGTTTGGCCCCTTTTGTAGACAGACAAATAGCGAAAGGCACACAAGTCCCTCAGATCTCCTGGTTGCTTTGTATCTGAGGGACACTTAAATGAAAAGAAATCTTTCAGTTGTACTCTTCAAGGGCCAACCAAGAGCACTCTAAGGTAGCGTTACAGCCATTCCACTTGCACCCCGAGGAACTGAATAACTAATTCAATAAGAGGCTTTTTTCTTTGGGAAGAGCTTAGCTCAAACTCAATTAGCATAAATAGGATGATAACCTTTGAACCTCCTACTCCTCCTCCCAGAGGATCTGATGGACAGCATGTCATGGCAGAGTCACTCCTTCCCCTGCAAATCTTGAGTTTGTTTGTATTTCCACTGCTGGCATTAGACTTTACTTCTCAAGTCCAGAAGTGGCAATCAGAGACAACCTGTAGCTTTGCCTTTTTTATTTTTGCTATTACCTTTTAGCCTCGCTGAAAAAAGATCCCATTTCCTCCTGTCAGGAGGGATTCCCTCCTGTCCCTGTCTCCAGCATCCTGACCCCTACTTGGCAATCGGCATGATTTTGCTGAATAAATTCACAAAGAAGCTGCTATAAGCACTCTCATGATACAACCACTATAGTAAATAAAGTTACCACCCTAAATGAGACTGAAGGGTTTTCTCCAAAATACCCTGGAGTGGTCTTTGCAACACTAGAAATAAGATATACTGCAGCCTTGCCTGTAGCTATATTTTCCTTAATAGGTAATTGTTTTTTCAGCTAGAGTCCAAGGCCCAGTCTCCAAGAGATTAAACTGGTAAAGAGTAAAGCTCTGTTACTTTCTACATTTATGTTATTTTAGTGATGAACTCAAAAGTTCTTCTGAACCCTACTGCCACTCAGAAAATCATGGGATGCTGTACACATACCACTGCCACATGTGCTTTTCTTTTATGACATTGGTTTGTATGCACAAACCATCACAGATGCAAATCCAGACACATAGATCAAGTAACTAGGTTATCCTGGGGGTTTTTTTCTTTAGCTTTGATAGAAGAAGAAGAAGTAATTTTAGTTTTATATTGACTCAAATCAGACTAAGTGATCAATATTTTAATTCCACTACCTGTAGTGCAGCAATACATTAGAGGGATGCAGAAAGAAGTGTGCAAGACTTGTCTCTACAGCTACTCCTATCAAGAGAACTGAGACTATGCACAGCACTCCTCCCCCTCAGCTCAATTTACTGAAAAAAAATCATAACACAGTTCTGTGAGCCCTACTGGAGCACAAATACCAGCAGAGGCTCTCACACACACAAACAATTGTTCTGTTAAAAAACTCTCTGAGAAAATGTATCTCCTCATAAATATTTTGTCTTTCTTGACAATGAAGTGGCAGACAGCCATGAAAAACACCTAGACAGGTACTAAAGTACTGATTTAACCAAGTACTTGGCAAACAACAAACTCACACATGAGCTCTGGACTAACATGGACTACAGGAGGACCTCAGTTAAAACACAAAATAGATGAAGTGCTGTCTGCTGAAGTAACATTAAGTGACTTCAGTATGGCCCAGGGTAGAACTGTGGATTTTGATTAAAAAATGGCCATTGCATACATCCTTTGAAGCTTCTCATGGCCAGATTTGCAAACAAATGATATGGCAAGGAAACAAGCCTGTCTGCGTGTACCTTCTTAATAACTTCATTTTTTTCTTTCCTTAAAGGTTGTGTGCCTTGCTCATTACCTTTATGATGAAGTCTGTATCACAGGATTTAACTCCAAAGTTAAATAAGAATGTAGATACAAAATGGATCAACCTAAGTACCATGATATAATTCTACAGACTTAACAGTGAATTAAGTCTGCAAAAATATCTGAAGCCTAGGAGATCCTAAGGAAAATCCTAATGACAAAATATTTTGCCTTAATATAGAATACTAAGCAAGCTTCTCAGAAAGAAGACCTCTGATCTTTGATTTTCCTAGTGGAAGAACTGAGTGCTCTTGAATAGCTCAGAAACTGGTGGCTGAAAATACTGTGATATATCAGCCGTATTCAGAATAGTTACTTAACTGTGAACAATACATTAAAGCTGCTTTTACAATTTTTTCATTAAGAAAAAAATTCAGGGAGATAAACAATTAAAAAGGCATAATCTAAACTTTTGTGACCTTGCATCCATACAAATATAACTTGTGTCTTTTCAGCAGACGTCAGCCCTCTTTTTTCCCTTTCGTTCTGGGCTTTCCTCCCTCTTTCTAATTAAAAAACTCAGACTACTGAAACATCTTGCCCCCATAGCCAATGTTAAATGAAAGATCACAGAGCCACTGATGTTAATATAAACATTCCCACATGAAGATCAGAAAGATAATGCAATTGTTGACTTGTCTTCAAGGAGAAACATCGAACAGGCAGGCACACTAAAGGGAGGCCACAGAGATATGACTGTGCCATCTGAGCAGGGTCTATTGACGGAGAGTACATGCTAATTAATGAACGCCTACTGCGTCTGAAAGCCTGTCATTCTTCCCTTTTACCAAAAATCATTAACACAGGAGAGACCTTTCCAGGGCTCAGAAGTCAAAATACTAACCCTCATGACGTTTCTCTCCAGCAGCTTGTTGTCAGAAGAGTTAGTGTTCAAATCTTGGAAAAGGTAGGCAGGATTTACAGTAGCGATGCAAAATGCACTCAGTCCTTGGAGGAGAATGCAAAGCATGTACCAATAAATATCACACCCACATTCTGTGGTTTGTGTTTCTCAAGCAAGGGTCATTCGACTTCCTGTGAGACTCTGACAGCACAGGATTTACTAGCGCTGCCTTTCTACTCCTCCTTTTATTTCCCAATAAATCCAAAGCCTTAGGATAAGGTTAAGAACTTATTCAAGCTGATGAGGACAGAGAAGTTGTCTGTCTTCCAACTGTCCATGAGTAAAGATGATGAGACACTGCATCAAAGAGATGAAACCTCCTCCTGTGAAAAATGTATGTGTGTAAAATACTACACTGGAATTTAGATCAAATCCAATCCTAGGCTCTGATGCCTTAGGAAAAATCACTTAATCTTACAGCGTCTTTAATCAGGAATGTGTTTATAGCATATTTTGTGAGTTGTGCGCAAGAAGTGTGCTCAGGAGGACCCTTGCTAATTTATTTCCTTCTTTGAAGACTGCAGAAATAATCTCTTGTACAACACCAGTGAATGAGAAAAGTACCCATATTGTGTCTTTTTCCTTTTGGTATCCAAAGAACACAGGAGGAAAAGACACTCAAGATTTTCCACTTCTTTTTCATTTTACTCCCCATTAAAATGGTTCACTGTGTTCTCCTGTTCTCTCAGTGCCCCACTGAAAGTGCAGCAGAATGCATTGCAGATGCAGTCCCAGTAGTGTGAGGAAGACCTCAGCTTCCCTTCCTCTGCTCGCCACTTCTGGCATTTGACACATTTGAAATTTCCTCAGATGCCTTTGGTTTTGTCCAGGTTATACGCAATATGCAAACACAGAAGTGGTGTGAGAAATTATGCATCGCTGTGCTCTGTTATTCCCTTACAAAAGGTAAAAAATTGTTTGTACCTGTTGTACAGAATGTAGCCTGGTTGGTACAGGCCACTGCCATGTAGGAGCCAGAGGCTCTCTCAGTCCTAGAAAGGAGCACTTGAAAACTTTAAGGTTTGACAAGTGAAAAATACATAGTTTGATGATCTGAAGTTTGGGCAAAAGTATTAAGGAGTCTAATCCTGCCTAGTCTCAACCTGTAATTATTGAACGTCATGAGCACAATACTGCAAAAAAGAAGAACTGCAGAACTGCAAGATCTCAGACAGTACACCAAAACCATGCAATATCAGCAACATGACAACACCTATTTTTTTCCAATCACATATCCCGAAGGCTAAGCAAATTTTCATCCACAAATGGAAAAGCTTGGAAAAAACACCAAAGTTTTGTCTGGGCCTTGGATGGGAAGCCTGAAGCATGCAAACCTAGAAAATATCCTGTGGCTTCATGAAATAAAGTCAACTTATCACGCACATGGGCTGATGACTGGGTGCTG
Source organism: Pyrocephalus nanus (assembly GCA_038380795.1). NCBI lineage: Eukaryota > Metazoa > Chordata > Aves > Passeriformes > Tyrannidae > Pyrocephalus > Pyrocephalus nanus. The sequence continues at coordinate 59,920,265 of CM076263.1, read as the reverse complement.
AGCCCAAAACATTGTGGTTTTTTCTCACTTTTTTTTTCAGACAGTCTAATAAAATGTTTCTTCCTACAAAGCCCATCTCCACTGTTGACTGGCAAACCTATGTGGATACCACACTGCTACTAATATTGAATGTCCATCCTTCTTTAAAAAATAATGCCATCTCTGGGAAAACAAGAGTGTGTAGTGATTACAACATCAGCTAATACTAGGAGCTCCCAGGACTAATACTGTCTTTCAGTAAAAGTATAGGTAAGAAGTTGCCCAGTACTACATAATTTTCTCAATACTTACAAAAACTTGTCTCATGAAGAGAAAAAGACTTTTTAAGAATAACTGATGAAGAAAACAAGTAATACTAACTAGGTGACTATGGGATGGACTAACACTGTCTGGAAAGATTAATTCAGATAAACAGCAGAAACTTGAGAAGCACAATTTTCTACCTTCTGCTTGAAAGGAGAAGCAGTTAAGGAGTGTAAAAAAAGATAATTAGAAAAAGGTACTTTGTCCAAATGCTCTGCAGCTATGCATGAGTGTGACTTTTGACTGCATCTCTCAGAAGGAACACCCAAGATCATAACAGTCTTAACAGATCTTAACAGTCACTGGTTGCAAAACTTCCCTTGAATACATTGATCTGTGCACTGGAAATAACTAGTGATTATAGTGAGGCATGAATTGTGTTCACATCACACAGAAAATTACTCAGTTTGGTGTAGATTTTTAAGAGCTTACTAGTATGCTGTCAAACAAATCCTGCCACCAAAAACACAGGAAGAAGACACCATGCAATCCCCAGTCTAGCTCTATGTTCTCAGCAACCTGTACTGTTAAGGTATGTTAAGGTATGGCTCGAAATAAGAGGAATTGAATGGGTGTCTGACTGCACTATGCAGTGAGCTTTGGACTGGGCTCATTCACTGGTACTCACATGGCTCTCCCTAAACAGGAAATCCTGAATTCTCACTCAAATTCATTTTAAAACAGACCCAACTGCTGCTTGACCACCTTTTAACCTCTGAAAGACCAAAAGCCAAACACTTTTACAAATGAGAAAGATGACAAAAATCCTGAAACTATTAGCAGAAGAGGAAACTGCCTTAAAATCTTCACTGTAACCAGTGGGTGGGGGAAAGGGTACATATATAGAGAGAGATATTCCTAACTCTGAGAGACCCAGTGAAAAAAGAACAGCAGGATCAGAAGGTAGAGAAGGATTTATGTAAATAGACTGTCCTGGAAGATACTGAGTGACTGCCTAACAATTGTCCTTTTCAGCTTTTCTAGGATGTTCTTCTCTAGGCAGTATGTCAAATGTGTCCCTGGGCTGTCTGCATATGAGATCATGCACCAACCCTGGAAGTGCATCCTCTTGTGGTTTAGCAGAAAGTATCACAAGCATTTAGATAACAACAGCTGGGATCATGTGTAACTCACCATAGAAAAACAGCCTTTTCATTAGCCAAACAGCACTTCCAAGGGTGCTGGCACTGTGGTTTGATACTGACGCAAGGAGAGCAGGCAGCCACAGTCACATGACAGCTCAAGCCAGTCCAAAGGAGTTGCTGTTATCCTGCTCACCTCTGCCCTTGCCATGCTGGTTTTGGTTGTCTAATGATACGGCTGAAGAGTAATCTCAGCAAAAAAAGGGGGGGAAAAGTGATTCATATCTGTCTGGATTCAAATTCCAATTGAACAAACACAAATATTACCCAGCATAAATTGGCACTGCAGTTTCCTAAGCACCATATTTACCTGAGATGGTCAGTTAGCAAGACACCAGCTCAGCATTCCCCCTCCTAATCCTGTGAAAATTGTTCAGCTCTTAGTTTGAAGCAATGTCTGTGCGCACTCAAAATCTGCTTTCCATTTGCAGTATTTCAGGCCCCACTGCAAAACTGCTTCAGGATAAAATATATGTTGAGAATGAACTGGTAGAAGAATACAAGATTTCCTGTGTCAACTGGTCCCACCACCTGTTACAGCAGGAAAGCATGTCAATTTATCATCTTCGTGAAATTACTCAAACTCTATCTTAAAATCACCTAAGAAAATTTGTCAGTTGCCATGGAAGTATTAGTCTGATCCTCAAGGGCTGGCTTCTAGTTTCTAGTCTACATCTACTAATACATAGTTCATCTCTGTTCTTTTTCCAGTACTGACCATTTGGTCTAGTAACCTACTGCCCTTTTTGGTGTTTCCTCCCTTGATGCATATATAAACTTCTGATATATCCCAGTCTGCGATTTTTTAGACTAAACAAGTAAAGCTCCTTTAATCTCAATTTGTCAGGCTTTCATCTCTCAGCTGTCCCTGCAGATGCCCCCTGCAACCACTGCAGTGTCATGTCCCCTATCCCTTTTGGAAATGCTCTGACTGTTAAGTAATCATAGCCACAGAGAGAAGAATTTTTTTTTTGTACAGCCACGTAAGTAAAGTCAGCCCTCAGGGAACTCCCTTGGTACATAAGGAAGATATTTATATAGAAAACATGCAACAAAAAGGACACATGACACAGGAGGTGCTGGCAGTGGGATCACAGTGCAGGAGACTCTCACAGCTGTACTAGTCTCATCTGACGAGATTATATGAATTAAAAGATGACAATAGCCGCAAGCAGATGGGCATTTCAAATACAGACATCTTCTCCAAAACTGGTAGCAGCAGCAACAGCTGTGTTGAAATGGCAGTGAGTCAGTGCACCAAGAAAGCCAGAAAGTATGTCGTCAGTCCCAAGCTGTCTTACACCTGCTCCTCTCAGATGGGCCGACACAATTTCTTACCCTCTATTTGTCTTCCAAGCTCAACCTACACTGAGCTAATGAGTGAATGATTAAGCACCAGCCCATGCTACTCTATGCCCTAGATACGATTACCAAAGTTACAGCGCCAAGCTAAACACTTGCAGCTCATTTCCTTTTCATGAAATGGCATCAGAAGGGAAAAACGAAACTGAGGATGCTCACCCAGCCACTTTGTTTACATTGGAGAAAGTTTCAGCGAGTCAGTGGGGAACTCAGCAAATCCCTTCTCCCTTTGCACTGTACTCTTTCTAACGCTTCATGTTGGAGCAGTTGGTACCAACACAGCCAAAAAACTGGGCACCTCTCAGACCGCAGTTCCATGGCACCACCCTGCCAAGCTTAACTGCAGAATGCAATAATGGTCAGAAATATGGATCCAAGCTTCCCTGAATCGAACATCACACCCCCTCACACTGCTACCATCATCGGCCCCTGTCACCTCCTGGCCCCGCACCAGCTCCATCCCTCCTGGCACCCCATTCCCTGCTGTGCCCTGGCCCCTCTGCCAGCATCTCTTCTGCACGGCTGAGCATGGATGGGGCACTGCTGCCACAGCATCAGGCAAGGGAGAGCAGCCCACACAGACACTATCTGCAGACATTCAAAGGCTCTCTGCCCTGCTGATTTCAGGGCTGCACAATCCTGTGAAGGTTTAACAGGGGTTATCCATGGACAGAGGCATGGATCTTGGCATTTCAGAACAGCGCCCACTGGCAAGCTTTCCACTAGGGCTGGGAAACTGGGTATGAAGGAAAATTTCTGCTCATTTGCTCACTCAGTCTCTCTCGCCCTCCTAAAACTTTTCATGAAGCCTACATCCAAGTCCCAAGCGCATTGACTTTTGCACTACATTGGAAAGAGACAAAAGGGAAAGAAGGAGTCCCAACTGGAAAGCCTTCAGCAGCCCCAGCCACATGAAGATATTCCAGTTCACCAGCTGTGGGAGGAAGTTCACCAGCCATATGATATGGTTTATTACCGCTTCTATGTTACATTTCCTTTATTTTCCTTGGGATTAGGAGTAATACCATATATATTTGTGCCAAATAATGTGTAGCATCATACAGTTCATTGGAGAAAAAGCTGACAGTTGAAACATTAGCCTGAAGCTCATCTGCTTTTCCTTGGAGCAGGTAGGTTTTGCATCTATATGCAAAAAATACAAGTAAACAGGCTATAAATATAACTTGGATAAGTCTGGGGAATGGGGACCACTTCCACTCAATACAAAAATGTTTGGAGCTTGCAATGTGTTAGTCTCATCCCTAGTAAGTCCTTCACTGCTTCTTACTACCTTGTTTTGATCTTTCATTTTACTGCAAAACTCTTGTTTTTTACTGTCTAGGTTTTGTTCTTCCACCAGTGAGCTGTCACAGCTAATGGTCTGTGCCCTGCTCAGGTCTAAGGAAGACAAGCTGCAACTTCAAAAGACATATACAAGGCACTAATCCTCAGGTAAAGACCACTGCAGAACCACTGGTGGATAGGGAACAAAAAGGCTGCATACAGAAACACATCTCAAGAAGAAGACAACACCATGATCTTGGTAGTTTGGTTTTCACAGAGGTAAGAAGCAGCTGGAGAAACATCAGTGTAATTCTAGTTGTGTCAAATTCCTACCTGTCATTTCAATCAATAAATATTCCATTTACTCAGCTTTGGTCAAATATCCCTTCAGGTGTGTTATGTATTTTATGTGGAGTTCTGATGAATGCTTAGCATTGCCTTAGCCTGCCCTTGTCATTCCTACATTTTCTGTCAATTCACAAAGTCTTGCACCATTTTAAGTCTCAACAGCTACAAGAGCCTCCTATCATGTGCAAAGCATTCAACTGCCTTAGGGCACACTCTTTTCCTCTAATTTTCCAAACAATGATTCTTTTCTTCTGCCTTTTAGCCCAAGCCCTTTAAAAACAGTGAAATTTTGTAACAGGATTTGTAAAAATCCCCTCATTTTTTGCTCATTAATTAGTTATAACGAAGCACCATTTATATACAAGCTATGAAAAGTTATGCCCTGCCTCCTGAACCCCTAGAGAAATTCTTAAACTGAAAGCTTTTTACTACAAGACCTTCTCTGACAATAATTATGGATGTCTGTGCATAGACCCCCACTGACTGAGGCTGTGAGACAGTTGCACTAAGTGACTTCACCCACTTCCAGTGTTTCCAACAGTGCTTCCACACGGCTCAACTGGAGTTTTCTTTATGGCAACTCCAGTTTTCCCTTCGTGGCATTAATTGTGCTTAAGGAGTGTCTGCCCAGAGCAGGCAGAGGCTGAGCTTGTCAGAGCTTTTTCTTATACCAGATGTCACTGCTGGAGGGCACAATTACAGGAAATAACCTTTGGAGGGGAGAAGCAGAAGGCTGCTTTGGTAGACACACCCAGTAACATGCACATATTTGTAAGTGCTCACACACACACAAATGTGTACACCTGCACTGGTGCACAAGAAGGTACAATCCTGACATTTGGACCCACAAGTGCATTTCTAGTGCACTGTTAACAATAACTTCATGTTGCTTGCACAAAATTTCACTTCGTTCCTGCTGGGATGGGTAAAGGCTGCTACTGTGCAAGAGTCTCACTTCAGATGTGGAGCATTTCCAAGGATGAAAGCTCTGCAGTCATTTGCAACTGCCTAGGAACCCAGCAGTGGGACTAATTCCTCAAATAACGCCATACTATGATGCCTTTGTGACATAATTTGCTACATGCTGCTTTTTTCCCACACTGATTAGCCACAATGCATTAAGACAAAAATACCTGCTACTGGTATTTAACCAGTAGCCATATGGTTATTGCACCAGCTCCTCCATCCCGCTGGGTGGGGGATATGAGGATGTGTAGATGTGTGTAGATATGTAAGGATATGAGGAGTGGCTATGCACTACACAGCCAAAAATGCTCATTTGGCTCAAGACACTCAGCCCAGCTGTGCCTTCCATAGTGGACTTCAGCTGTCATACGAGCACACGTGAAGAGAGATGTTGGTAAATTAAATCTAAAATCCCAGATTCAGTTCAAGATGTTACTTCTGTCCATTTAACAGTTATGGGCTGAGGTATGATGTTGTTTGCAGGCCTTTTTTATCACAGCTTGCAGCTGCCATTCATAGTGAGGGGCGTAACACAAACAGAATGAAGATCTGCTAGATTAGAGCAATTCAGATAGAGAGACTGATCTTACCTTTCTTTCACAGATAACCACAATGGTGGTTCTATAGACAGAGAGATACTTTTGTCCTTGGAACACGGCTACATTTCACTTCAAGGTATTTTCTAAGGTAAAACAACAAACAACTGCTAAAGAACCAATCCATGAAAGCTTGACTCTTGAATCCTGCAGCTGATCATACAGCTATGTTCATTTGAAAGCAAATACCTGCATTTTAAAATGTGGTAGTTGAGACAATAATCACTAAGCATAGATTAGGTATAAGGCAAATATGAATTCTTTAATGTGGTTTTCAACTGAAAGGTTACAAAAAATGTCAGTTCACTGATTTCCTTAACATCAAATGCAGCAGCTTTGTGAGTTGTTCACACATCCCTTCAATCTATTTCAGAGATACTTCTGCCCTCGTGCAGAGGGAGAGGGTGTTTCGTGCTCCTATTACTGTTGCTGTTGTCAAGGAATGCAAAACACCAAAGTTGCTATCTCGTGTAATTTGCAAACAAAAGTGAAGGACAGGTGTGAGTCAAAGCTGTGTGGAAAAAGATGTTTTACAAACTGTAGCACCTTCAGATGTAAACAGCCAGGGCGCTGGCTATAAGCAGGAACCCACCTCTCAAGAGTCAAAAGCAACATTTAAAAGGAAACGGTGACACTCCTTGATTATCATTGTTTAAGAGCAGCCTTGTTAAGCCAGAAAGGAAGCAGTCATTTGGTTTCTAAGTAGCATCACTAAACAAAATACCATCTAAACAAGATAAATGCAACAGCCTGAGCAAGTTTCTCTGCACGTAACTCCACCTAGGAATTTCTCTTACGAAACTGGGTTCTCCCGTGCTTCCAGATCCTTCTGCTGGGATAGATTCAGCTTGAGGGGCACACTTATGTGAATGAGCTTTGAGGAGATGTGTGCAGATTCATGTTACTATAAACCCTGCACACCAGACTCTGACACTCAGATGGTGCTCATGCCAGGTCTTGCAGAGTGGCCTTGGAGGGAGAAAGCCTCTCCCTCCATGGGTTCATCTGAAGAGCCCATTTCACCACCCAGTGCTCCATGGACACTGTTCCAGAGCGCCGCGTGGAAAGAACGCATGGACTGTGCAGCTGTGCCAAGCCCACCCAAAGGCTATTCTGAAGGCACAGCAACACTTTCACACCCTCTTCTGCCCAACCACTGCTGTTCCCTGCCTAGAAGTCACTGGCTTCCCTCCACACTCCCTATAAACTGCTTCCAGCAAAGTATTGTCCATATGAAGCACATCTTATTAGTGATGCTGCACACAGCCTGGGAGAAATGCAACCTCTTTGCTGTGTAAGAGTTCTCTGGTGGAAGCAGATCCACAGAAATATCTTGCAATACATAGATCAGATTACCAATGCCAGCCTGTGAACACCACAGTGAGCAGCAAGCAGCAGTAACCACCTACATCTTCAGAGAGAGTGAAATTACCTGACTGCCACATTCTTCTCTCTGAGACCACAGAATCATGGAAACATTTAGGTTGAAAAAGACCTCTAAGATATTCGAGTACAATCATTAACACAGCACTGCCAAGCCCACCACTAAAACGTGTCCCCAGGTGCCATTTCCCAGCTTTTGATGTTTCTTCAGTGACTTCTCCCCTATGTTAGGAAACAAGCCTCTTCCTGAGGGACCCTCCAACCCCATTTTATGTAGCCTAAAAGCCTCAGACAGAGATCTTACTCAAACTGTATCTGTGTTTCCCATTTTCATCTTTATTTATTCTTTAACAGTTGTGGCTTGTTTTTAACGTTGCTTTTACTGTGATTTTTGTATCAAGCGTGGCAAAGAGAAGTTAAAGTCAGTGCAAAGCTTCCTCCTGTAGTTAACTGAAACACTTTTCTATTACAGTCAGGCAACAAGGTGTCTGTCTTCAAATGGTGCTGGTGAGAAGCAGCAAAACATGGAAGCACATGAAACAGTCACTGTGCTTCCCTTGGAGCTTCCCCACAGCTGTCATTGAATCTAACTTAGTTCCTTATTTCTAGTAAGTTAAGCATGGAAATCTTCCTGGGAAGAAAGTCTGCAAGAATGGCTCGAGTGCCTTCTCTTAGGTTAACGCCATACTCCATGGCAGAAGATTTTCAGTGGTCTGGCACACTGTGGAAGTGGTGACTCCTTTCTCTGTATGCCTCTGAGATCTCATTTAAGGGATGGAAGCAGATGGAGGAAGATCAAACCAGAGCAATTATCACAGACACATAAAAGCCAAAAGGAAACAGACACAGTGAATTCCCTTCAGAGGTGAAGGCTGATACAGACCGTGGAGGTGTACAAGGAGGGAAATAGGGAGCAAGCTGGCTAATTAAGACATGGCATTCATAACATTCAGTTTTATCACTGTATGTACTCTTCACTAAGATATGAAAGAAATTCAGATAACTGGAAAGAAGCATTTGCCATTGCACAATAAAGTTAAAACCAAACCAAACAATATTCCACTTCATGTTTTTTTGGCTGGTCTGTACCTGTTTGTGGGGTTTGTAAGTTTTTCTGACAGACATTTTCGAGTATCCTGGTTCTTTGCGGCTGCCTGAGTGCTGGAAAGGGCTCAGGGAAGATTTAACTGAGCTGATGCAAATGCTGAGCAGCGTACTGTAGGCAGATAGGTGCACCGCCCAACTCACTGGAACAAGGGGGACATGTTGTTTATAGATAGAACGGGCCCAGCAGACAAAGTCAAAGCTTTTAAGATGGTGCATGCTTTGAGGAGAGTTGGGGAAAGGATGTGTTTTGATCATATCCTTTTCTGTACGGTGGCTAATAAGCTACACATAAAAAATGGCAGTCTCTTGTGCAGCTGCTCTGTGGTTAAGGGTGGCCTCAGGGCATTGTACAACAAAGGGCAGGGACTGTGTGAAATGCTTTACAAGCATCTCAGCCACCTGTTTAGGAGGGGCACTTGAAATTGTAAGGTATGGGCACATAAGACAAGTCCTCCAGTTCCTCTATTATCTATTAATCACATTGTTGTCAACTCTTCACAACTTCCTTATCAGGATGAAGGACCTGGACAGCACTTCATCTCACATTCACATAATGGAGTGATAACATTCAGCACAACCAGGTCTGTTTGCTGAGTCAAACGGAAAGCTATTCTGTTTTACTCTAAAGGACAATTATCAAAGGCATATTCAAGCAAAGGGAAGACTAGTTATTTGCACTGCATGAAGGTGCAGGACTCTGTCCTGTGTTTACAAGCAGCTGCTGGAGATGCTGTTACTTATCCCATAAGACAAGCTTCAGAGCAAGCCCAGGGATTTGTCCCAACTTAAGCAGACTGGGTGCATCTCATGTGACAGAGACCCAGTTGAGGGAGAAACACAAAATGCTGTGCCCCAAGACTTTCAGCCAAACCTGCTGAGAGCCTGTTAGCCCATCCCCATTTTTTGAATTCTTCGACACTCTCCCTATCAGGACTGTTAATCCCTCCAATTTCACCAGCTTTTTCTTACTGCTCAGGCAGAGATCTTTCTGCCAGAGGTAAGGGATGCTATCTGGTATAGCTTAGAAGCACTATGGGAAGAATTATTTTCAAAAGCACCAATATCAGTCAGTTTTGCCTAATCCATAACTCAGAGTTTATGTCGTTGAAACTGGGTGAAGAACTGCACCTGACTTCAGTGGGAAAGGCAAAGCTTTTTGCTGAGATGTTAAGCATCTTTGCTAAACCCTCACCCCATTTTATACAGTACAAACAGGTACAGGCAATATGAACTCGAGTACCTGTGGCACTGCTAGAGCAGACACTCCTAGAGCAGTGTTTTTTCCACACGAAATAAACACCTGAAGCAAGATTCTAAAGTCATGTCTCAAGATCTACAAGAAAACACAGGTATGGATCCAAATAGTAACCCTACCTCCCCTTGCCTGCCTCCTTTCAGAGGTCGAGTTCTGGGGGATGCTTACTGAAAGTAAGCATCTGAAAGTCAGGATGAAGGTCCATCCATGTTAAACAGCAGCACACACATGGTTTGCTCTAGGTTTGTCCTTCCTCCCCACACTACATAGTCATACCAAACACAGCTAAATTGCCCCCAAAGGATCCACAGTGTAAAGCCTCCCTTGATCTGCAGGCCTGTGACTGACCTGTGTGATTGACCCCAAGGTCAAGAGAAAGTGGGGAAGCATTTTAAAGTGTGATTAAGATATTTTAATAGATTAATTAAAAAGTAAGTGTATTTCAACACACAAGGAGTGTCCTAAACAACAAATGCTCTACTGTTCTCTACTCTCATGCTGCATTTTACTTTCAGTATCCCCTATGATTCCTTAAGCTCCATTAGATGCATTTAAAAGGTATATATTACAGTTATATAACTCAAAAAGAACATTTTTCATGTGCCTTTCAAGAAAAACCATATGTTGGTTTTCGTTATAAAAAAGTATATATGCTAAGGAATGACTAGTATAAAAACAGAAGGAAACATTCTTGAAAAATTACATTAGGAATGTATGAGAAAAAAGTTCTTACTTAAAAGAACAAATGCATAAATATCTGAATAGTGATTTTGTTTATATTCCTTCATAAGCACAGTGCAAAACCAGTAACCTAGGAAAAGGATGTATCTTCTTGAGACTTTTTGCTTTGAAGACATAGAACAGTAAGACCAAAATGAAGTAACTCTGCAGAAAAACATGTATGCACATTCCAAGACATAGTTTGGATTTCAAATCGGTTAAATCAAGAGGCCTAAATGACAAGGTTCACTGTTTCTCACAAACTTACCAGTTGTGCTAGGATAATACTTCCTTTTTTTTTTTTTTTTTCCCTCTTCTTCTCTTGGGTCATTATGAATATAATAGTTAGATCTCTAAGAACACTTCTCATTTTCTCTGCCCCACTTTCAATCCCTATCTTAGCAACACTGCCTTAGGACAAGCAGGTAAGTGTAAGTCCAAAAAAGACAGGAGAGATCTTCTGCCTGTCCTTGAAGTGCACTGCTGATCTTTCCTGCCTGTTCAAGTGTTTTCATCCACTCTTCTTCAAGATGAAGCTGACAGTGGCATGAAACAACTGAGTCTTCCTTTATCCTTATTTTCCTTCTTTTTCATTTTACAATTTCGGTCTGCCTTAGACCATACACTTTGATGACTGTATCTGCTTCAAGGAAAACACCACTTGAAACTACAAGGGAAGCAGAAGTGAGTGACTGAAGCACAGCACCACCCCCAGTGAATGGGGTGGGAGATAGGAACATTCTTAATATTTATGTCTTAGAAGAACATTCACAGTATAGACTCATGATATAGACTAATCTTTATTCCTCAAACCCCCTCCCTTGCTTTGAAGTTCCTTTCAACAAGGCACAGGCAGTCAAGGAGCCTCTGAAAGTTCCATTCTTCAGTGCTGGTATTTAAGGAGCTTTAGTAAACGATTTTATTATTTCTTCTGGTGCACTTATACTCTAACCCTTTATCTGGAACAAGGTGAACTATCTTTTAACACACTTTAAAATCTTGCATAACAAGAGGCACATACACCCTCCTGACCAGGAGGCAGCATGGAGTTCAGCTGCAACATGTAGTAGGTGATAAGCAGATGACTGTGATTAAATCCTTCCTCTCGGATAATGAGATAAGGGAAGCATTTGCTCCCTGATTTTCTATGCAATGATTTTTAATGGAAAAGTGCTTCTGTAAATGTATAAATTAATCACAATCTTGAAATGCAAAAAGGTGTGCTCTGTACTGAAAACAAAGGCTGAAACAAAAGGCTGGCAGTGATCAGTCTGCCATGTCTGAAAACTTCTCTAGAGAAGGCCATCCTGCATGAATTAAAAGCCTGGCAATTTGGTTTGACAGTTCAGCATGGGGAGTTGTGCTCTCACTTAGCTTCTTCCAGTCACATACGCTACAGTAAAAAGAAAAGATATACATAGACAATGAAAAGAAAGCTAAAGATGCTCATGGAAGAAATTACAAAGGATTAAAAGGCTGCATCAAGCCACGTAGAGAACCTTCCACCTTTTCTGTTCTTGAGCCCTCTGACAGCAATTGGAAGTATTTTTACAGTTTTAAAACTTCAGTGTCTGATTGTTCTTGCCCATCTTATCTTCATGAGACATGAGAAGAAGAGCTAAAAACTATACTCTGAATACGGCAAAGCTATGTTTAACTCTGTTACCCAGCTTTAGCAAAGTTCTTTTTGGATGAAGCACTGCTAATAAGTTGGCTTCCTATGGAGCTCTCCAATACACATCTTTCTGGAAAAGGTATCTAGAACAGACCCAGTGTACCATCCCCAATCTGAAAAAAGCACTGTTCCCACCAGCCAACTAGGTCTCATTTTAGAAGATTGAATTTTCTTGATAGAGATTAAATATATACACCTTGATAGCTCTTGCACTGCTTAAGCTATTATCTTACTGTGAATCCTAGTCTTAGTAGTTCCTTTCATGTCCTCTAGCTCTGCCTTGTTGGCAGTTTAACTATTTTATGACACCTCCCACGCCCTAAACAATTCTTCAGAGAAATACTACAGCCAAATCCCTCTTCACTTTAAAAGCTCCTGTAAATTTCCAGTGATTGCTTCCACAGCAGTTCCTCATTCCACCAAAACAATGAGCAACTAAAACCTGCTTCTACAAAGGCCATTTGAAACAGAGAGATATTTCTCTCCTGTTTCTGCCTGTATTGTGTGAACCTTTAGTATTGCTAAACACTATGGCACGGTGTTAACACATACCTTCCAATGTTCTGTGTGGGACACAGCTGCAGTGTACCTACGCACCATGCAAATATGCAAAATATCACCTTTAGTCACACTTGGCCCTGAACCCTCCTCACTTCCCAGGCCAAAACAGTAAGCATCACATAATGTGAACTTTGGCATGCAAAGGGAATGCTTATTTGCTCATACAACAAAGGATATCTAAATTTTGGTGATGTGGCAGTTATGTGGCAGAATATGATTCTCTTGAAACCAACCAACACCAAGCTGCACATCTTAATTAGCTTGTCTCTCCTCTTCTCATTATATTCTTATCCCTGTCACATTCTGCACATGTATCTGGGAACAGGACAGGTACCAGAAGCATCTTGTATCACCTAACTCAAAAGACTAAAGGGGCAGAGTTGAACACAGAGAGATGAGATCCTTTCATTTTCTTTTACAACCAGTGTGGTTTGACATGTGTGACAGGGAAAGTGTCTGTGGTCTCACTGGATGGCAGGGTGCAAACTGCTATAGCCATTCACCCATTTGCAGGCAGTAGGGGATGGGTGTTGCCTGTACTCTTGAGTGTGTCCCAAAGGAGGCTTCACAACCCACTCTTGCTTGAACCACCTGGCTTAGGGGCCTAATATTGACCACTCTCCCTGGAGAAGCAGAAAGATTCAAGTCCTCCCTATTCAATCCACTTGACCTGCCATGAAACTTATCTTCTGCACAAAGGTTCAGCTGTAGGTTATGTACACTATACTAGCAACTGCTATAACTGTTGGTGGCATTTAGTTAGCCCTGAATTCATGAGATGTAGGGGCCGTTTCAAAACTCTTACACTCCCCTGGAGGCAGGCACCAGGAAATCACTACTCTTGGTCTGCCATGAACAGGTGGTGTATTTGTTCAAAACAACTCAAAGGCAAAAGATCCATTAACATTCTTACACAAATCTAACAGTTTGCTCCAATGAACTTATAAAACCCTTCTGAAAAGGAAAATTATAAGGCAACCCAACCCCACAGGCAATTAAGCACTGCCTAAGGAGATGCTTCCAATGCTACATTTTTTGAGTGATGTAATAATAAGAGAATTTTGAACAATATGATGCACTTTACAATTCATAGGTGTAAATCTAGTGTAATAATCAGGTCATAAATCCTGGGGGCACAGAGAGAGTAACTAAGAAAATGTTCCATGAGAAGAGTCCAAACTTACCTTGTGCAACAAAGCACAGAATATTTTATCTTTAGGGTCACCTCAATGATAAGTTATTCCATTCTATTTAAAAACACCCTATATGTTCCTAACCAGAAATAAAATCTTCTGCAAGACATCTGCTTTTAGGATACCCTATATAAGAGGAATCTTCATATGCATCAAGACTACTGCATTAACACCCAGAAATCAACAGTGTGTAACAGTGATCTCCTGTATGGCCAAGTACAGTAGTAGAAGCTGAGAATGATATATGCAATTGCAGAACATAACACAGAAGGCGTAAAGGTAGTATCATGGAATAAAATCAGGTTTATAATAATAAACATATGCAATCACATGATTAGTGGAAAACCCAAAGGTTTTCCTTTGGCAAACATGTTGCCTTGACCTATTTTTGTTCTCAAATGTATTTCAAGAACTGTTTCTGGCTGTATCTTTATGTAAATTTAGAGATTTTTGCCATATGCCATAGCTCTGGGTCTCCTATTTCAAAAACAATACAAGATGTGCATGACAGGACTTGTGCTGAAAGTATACCATCAGCAATTCCCATCTCTAAAAGGTGCATAATACTGTATTTTAGCAAAGCTTTGCCTTGAACTGAGTAAGACAGAGGTAATGAGCAGGAATTATTAGGGAGGTCTGTCTCATTGCCTAACATAATGATAATATATGACAAGTTGCCCTCAATTCATATATGCTTGAATCAAGACCATGTTGCAATTTTATTGGTTTGAGGGACACCTACAACAAGAGAATACTCTAGTATTCCACTAAAAAATAACGCAAAGAAAGTTAAAAATACTTCATGCACACTAGTGCATGAAAAGCTCTAGGTTGCTTTCATTTCAGCCTTTGGTCAATGTCTTTGCAGTGTTTTTTCCTGTTCCAGCTTTACAGTCAGGACTCCCCCAAGAGTCTCCCCACACCGCACTGAAGGCTCTTCAAGTTCTGAAGGACAGATCCAGACTAGTTATCTTAGGGTCCTCTGCTGTATCAGATGCCAAACCCATCTCTTCCAAACCTGCCATGAAAAGCCTGTGCATCATTTTTCTTGCAGCCTCCCACTGCAAACAGGGCTCTCTGGGATTGGGTTGGGAACAACTGTGCTGTGTTCCACATTCTGCAAGCACTGAGACACACCAGCAAGCTCATGTGTAGTGTGCATGCAATCAAACAGTTAGCCACACTGGTCAGAGACTTTTCTTGCTCAGGTCAGATTCCGCAGCAGATGATGTTGGATTAATTACAGCAATACATAATTACAACAGCATGCCAAGTTGGCAAAATGTAAACTCTTCCTGCTACAGTGTCTCTTCTGTATATGTGTGTTTCTGTAAATAAGCCATTAACCACACAAAGGACGATTTGATAAAAATCCCCCAGTAAACTCATGAGGGATTTCCATCATAAAATATGCAGTTCTGTGCACACTGAGATGTGAGTCTCTCTTGCTTGATTATTAAGAACAGGTTGGCAGGTGGGACTGCAGGAAAATGAGGCATGACTCAGCAATGGCTGATTTTCTCCTTTTATCAAGTCAGTGTTTATTTAAGTTGTTTAAGCACTGTCCAGCACTTTGGTGAAGAAGGAGGTTTAGAAAATTTAGATGAGTAAAATCTTTAACAGTACAAGGAATAGTCACATTAGTGATAGATGTAAAAAAACCTCAGTCTTATTCTCCAAGCTACAAAAGACACCTAGTTAACAAAGGTTTTAGTTTTGTTCTTGCTACTGATTTAAAAGTGGGATACACAAAAGAAGAATTGGTTTTGCTTTTGCAAATTTGGATGAGATTTTAGTTTGAAAAAAACCAAAACTGAAGTCTCTCTCATCTTTCTTCCTCCATAACCCAGCTCCTGAAGTTGATGAGGTTCAGACAGACTTATTTTTACTTACTTCACTATCAAAGTAATGTACAAGTTATTTGAGATCTGTGTTTGGGATCCTGCTACATAAGAAACTCAATTTGTGAATCACTGTATTTCCTAACTTTGCCAGAGTACCAGTAAGAAGGGGCATGTGAGAGAAGTATTTCTTGATTTATTTAATCTGTAGCTAGTAAAATAACAATGGTCCTGAAAACATGCAGTTTTTAAGTCCTAACCTTTATTTAAAAGAAAAAAAAAAAAAAGATGGCAAGCTGTGCAGGAAGAGAGCTAACTGTTTTGTGTTTTCACAATACAAAACACATTTCTTCGAGCCTAACAAAAACATAATACAATTTCCTCTGACAGGTTTTATCTTGCATTTTCCCATATATGTAAGCTGATTTTTTCCCTTTTATCTAATAAAATAAAATTATTAATTTTTTAAAGCTTAGAATAATCTTTTTTCTGGGAATTGGAGCCAAACAATGCACACAAGTGGTATACAGCACCATGAAGACGCATGGTAACAACACCAAAACATCCAGAGAAAGGCAACAGGTACTGTGGTCACTGTAGAGCTGACGAGGTATTTGCCATTAACCAATGACTAATTAGGGTGTGGGCTTTACCCAGTGTTTCTGCTGGTCTCCAGGGTCAAGCAGAAGATCACAGACATGAGTCAGTAAGTAGGGAAGCTGGGCAGGTTCCTCCAGCTCTAGACTCACCTGCTCCTCTTCAGAATAAAGTGATGATATTTTTAGCGGGGGTGGGGAAGGAAAACAAAACCTGACACAGTATTTTGATTTCAAAACCTGCTTTCTAAGCATTCAGTCCTGAAGTTCTCAACTTCATACAAACAGACATATATGTCCATGGGGCAGGAAAAAGAGGCGCAGGCTTGACACAGGTTTGCCTTCAGTCTGGGACTGCGAAGACATCGCAGCATTTAAGTTCTCCCAGATAACAAGGATAATTAGCTTTAATTTTATTTTCTTCCCTCATCAACATCTACAGCTACAGTCCTCACTTAATTTAGTTGCCTTTATCTGAAGAGGCATGTCAGAACGGAGAAAGGCCTCTCTCAATCTCAGACATTTTTAGAGCAGAACTGTGCTATCATGCAGCCTTGCTGATAATTCTCAAATCTTTTTTTTTCCAGCATTGTTAATGGAAACATCCTATTTGTATTAGGGAAGTTTGCAACAAAAGCAGTATCTACCCTCTGGGATTCACGTGTTCTCACTTTAATTAAAAAGAAAATCCCATTAAAACTTGCCACGGCCACAAGTGAATAAAATTAATTAAAAAAAATAAATTTGAAGATGGGAACAAAACTGGTTTTTATGAGGTAACAATTGCAGCTTAAATATGTATGCTTTTAATAGCATAAATTAAAACTTAAAACTTGGAAGTATTTTCCTCAGGTCTCAAGAAATTCACTTAAGTGGTGTAACTCTGAGTAACACTGTGCCCACTAAATCTATTTTTAGGTTCAGTTCACTTAAAACTGCACACATGCTAATAATGGTCATGAAATTTTCACTTCAGACGCATAAACTGCTTAAATATTTAGATCCTTAAAAAAAACCCTGAACACAACAACAAACCCAAAAGCAGAATGAAATTGCTCTACTTACAAATGAAATCACATCTGGGGCATCTTTGTTTTAAAGCTTACAGTAACTGAGGCAGGATGTGTTTGCTTTCAATTTCTTATTATTAAGCTTGACCTACTGCTGCAGATGAACTTTGCAAGGGTGTACAGCTGAATGAGGTGAATGAATGATGGCAGAAGATTAGACACAGATTAAGTTCCTGATGGCTCTACCGATTGCTCAGTAGTTCACATGTGACTGAAGAGCCAAAAAGATTTCTTAAGAGAGGAAAAAGAAATGCACGAATGGATGGCCAGTTTCTGTTTCAGCTGGTTGAAGGAAAACATTGCACAAGCAACAGAAACGACAGTTTTAGAGGAACATCCAAAAGTCCCATGGAGGTGTAAACCTCTGCATTTTCTGGTGCAGGGGCATAAACAATTCCAGTAAGTGAAATGAAGAACCCAGACATGTCCCTGGGGAGGAAGGCTCACTTCCCGTTCAGCCCACTGCAGCGGCCATCAGGGATGTGGGAGAAGATTTGCAGGGTTCTCATGGCAGCACAGCTTAGTATGAGGTCATGACAGGCTGGGAAGAGGCTGTCTCTCACATCTCAGGGCAAACTGACGTGGTTATACCTCCACACAGTTTCAACCCCCCAGCCACCAGTTCCTTGCTTATTCCATCAGCTGCAATGCCAGCTGTGCCATGATGGCCACAGCCATGGTGCAGGACAAGATATTAACTTAACTGAGCAATGACTTGACAGCCATATTTTCAGTGCAGAACACAGTATTAACTTAATTAAGCAATAAATCACTAAACCAGATGAAAGCTCTGACAGAGGTCCAAGCTCTGCTGCATTATCAAGCAGCTGAATAAGCTCCCCACTAACTTTTGCCATGGTGAAGAGAAGACATAACACGGTGGGGGCTGTGCAAATAACCTCTTATTTTGCATTACTGGAACTAAATGTTTGAAGTGGGAAGATGCTGGTGCACTGCGGCGAGATGAAAACCTGTGGTTGTAGTTTCTGACTTGGCTCCAGATTTTGCCAGCTCAAATGTCAACCCTACTTACATTTCCACATTTCTCTCGGAACTCTTACACACCATGACCATGGTTTCATCTCTCCCTGTTCCACTCAGGTAGCCAAATTGTTGACAAACAGCACTATTTCAAAGGTTTGTTAGTCTCTTCAAGTGAGAAAAAAGGCACCATGAGAGCACTCACAGTGCCATAACCCAGCCATGCCTTCTCCAGCTCTTAGGCTTCCTCCCAGACACTCCTCCCTGGATGACAGTCTGCATTCAGTTATCTGTTGTGGTCATTTTCATGCTCAGCTATGCCTTCCATATATGCTCGTTGTGCTAAACTTCCCTGCAGGCAGAGCAGATGACACGATCCTTAAAAAGATGAGCACACTCAAAGGGGTTAAAAAACCCCACACGATGCAGTATATATGTAGGAAGTGATTCAGGAACACAGAAAAAAAGCCAAGTATGAGAGGTTGCTATCTCTAATTTTTGTCTTGGCTATGAAGTCCTCTTCAAATTAGCCAGAGGTTTTAAGGACTCCAAACTTTGTAACAGTCTCATACGAAAGTTTGTCCATCTGTCCTTATCTTTAGATGCAAAATTTCTTTCACTTCTTTCTTTCAAAAGCTACGCAAAGTACTGTTCCTGAACACATTGCTGAAAATGACCAAATGCTGGCAGTAATCTTTGGTACCAACTCACTGCAGGAAGCAGCAGGCTGCAGACCTCTCATTCTCATTTTGCCTCTATCACTTGTGTCCATGTACTCCGAAACCTCGAACATTGTAGGAAAAAAGCCCTTAAGCTATGAACTGCTTGCTCTCATCTTCCTCAGCATTTCTGGTTTCATACTCTATTCCTGAACTTATTCATAGTCAAAACCATGAGGTGAAACAGATTTGTGTGTGCCTCCTTTACAGAGGAGAAAGGATAAAACCCAAAATTCTGGCAGAACGGTGGTTCTCCATATGGATGATTGCTGTTGCATCTGCATTCACAACAACATAGGATGTTTATGTCAGATCTGCACCTCTCAGTGCCTCCCTGACAGAATTGGGTGATAGGGCTGATGCTGGCTGAGGTCACAGCAGAACAATCAGCAGCAAATTTGACACAAATTAATCTTCATTATAAATGGCAAAGAATCCTGTCTGCTTTGCAAGACCCAGAGTGCTTGAAGGGAGAAGAGGCATGCTTGTATGGAAAGCAGTCCTGTTGGTTCTCAGAGTACTGTGTCTGTTTATGGCATATTTTCTGACTTATGGCCCTTTCCTTTCTGACCTTGCAAAAAGGTAGCATTAGGGAGGGAGAGAGGAAAGGACAGGAGATCTGCTCATGCATGCCAAAAGGCTACAGAGCCCTATGAATAGCAAAAGAAATATGTTATTATCACTCATTAACAGATCGGGAAACTTACATGATAGTTTTTGCAGGGAATGTATTATGGACTGTCTCTCGATCCATTTCACCCTGTGTAGCACGTGAGCACTTCTGATCGGCATAAAGTTGGACACTGTGCTCATGCTGCATTCCTTGACTGCTTTTCTCTCCACGGACACAGCTCATTTGGGGTGTGTGACATTCCCTCCCATCCTGTGCAAGTAATTTTTCATTGCTATGAGCTATCTCTTGACTGCCTGAAGTGACAAAAGGTGCTTGGGGAAGGAAGTGTGAGCCTCAATCCTGAGGATTAAAACTGGCCAATGTTGGACCCGATGGGTAAATTTTAAATGTGCACAGACGCCTAAGGAACAGTGACCTCCACAAAGATGTTACTTTCTGCCTTCTGCAGGTGAAGAACCAACAATTGCAAAGCATATTTTGAGAAGAGCTGACAACTCATTGCTCTCTTTCAAAACTGACTTGAGCAAGAAAGTGCTTTTGTCCTGCTAATGCCTTTCTCCTAGACCTTCTCCTTCCTTCTGTCACCCAGTTGTTCCCGTCTACCCCTCCACTGATATTTCCGTGATGCTCCAGTTTTAAGCAGTGTGTACAGGTGAGTGAATTCAGACCCAAAGACCTCAGGCAGCTTGCCAAAGTCATGCTAATTATCTGGCTGAGCAAGGCATATATTAGCTTTACAGCAGCACTGACAGACTTGACTTGAATCAACAACAAAAATGCTGCCATGTGAAGCTGGAGGGTGTGTACATGGTAAGAAGTCAGTGCAGAAACAAGCAACAGAAGACAATTCCCTCATCAGAAAGAATCCAAGTTAATTGTAACTAGGTCAAATGGAGATTTTGTCACTTATGGTTTCTGACCACAGCATTATTTACCAACTGAACTAGGGAGAATAATTTGAAATTCAAGTGAACACAAACTCAGATCTGATTTCAAGGAGAATTTCCATCTGGAAAAATTGTGAAGAACTGCTGGCAAGTAATGGAGCAATCAAGGACTAGTAAGATTCCAAGCTGGAAAATGTATGCAGGACAATGGTGAAATTTCCAAACAGCACAGGATTAAATCTAATTGGATTTGAAGTTGCAGATAAAAAGCCTTAAGTTTCAAGGCAAGTGAATCCTAGAATCCTCTCCATCACTGCACTATTTCACTAACCAAGCTAACTGCCGAACTTACATGTCTACAATCCCTTACTGATTCAAACTTGTGTTGTTCACTGCGGTACCCCTGAGATTTTCAATCACTTGTGCAGTGCTGTCCCACATATTTTCCATTTAGTTTCTGTTGACAGAAGTCAACCTTTAAGATATTTTTTTCCTTGCATGTTCAGTAGTGTCCCAGTTATGCATCACCAGGGAAATTTCAAAAATTTTCCAGTAAGTTGTCTTAATTGACTAAAAAATGTACAGGTCATACGACACAACATTTTATCCTGACTACAGATTCTTCCTATAAACTCAATCAGCTTTATTTTCTGATCTATAGCACTGACAGATCAAAAGCAGCAGCTGAGTGGCCCTAATCAGATTTTAGACCAGGCTGCCTCCTCCTTCCTCCACCAATTTCAGCTTATCTTAAATCAGTCATTCCATCTGTAGGGGAATGGCAATTAAATCTACCTGAAATCAACAAAAAACTTCTTGTTGGCTTCACTTTTCCTGCACAGCCTCTGCTGCCTGTCAAAACTTTTGGGAGCACTTCCAGAATACAGCACACCATGGACACAGTCACTTAGGCAACTCTTCTTTAGAATGAAACAGGCTTTAAAGATATAATACTGTTGAAACAGGTATTAAATCAAGGAAACTACAAATGCTGATAACCAAGTATTTGGCAGACACATCCTTTTCCAATTACATGAGTGTTCTCAAGACCCAGCAAAATGATGTATCATGCACATATGCTTTCAAATCAAAATACTCATCTGCATGTCTCCAATTTAAAAAAGCCTTTGGTACTCAACAGCGGGCACAGCTGTAGGAAGAGAGCTGCACTGACATGGAGACCCTTTTACTAATCTGCTTTATGTGGTCAGCTTCATGAAGATGATAAGTTGACAAGTCTTATGTGTGGGAAGGAGCCCGACACCATTAATTTTGTGACAGTTAACCTCCAAAAAGGAAACTAAGGGGAAACTTACTTTGAAATTAAATAATACTGCACCCTTCGTCTGCAGGAACTCCTTGCAAATTGCTCTAAATCTTCTCCGAGTCTGATTTAGTCTCAAAATCCTCTTGCTTCAGTACTTATTTTAATTGAACTTTTGATACATGTTGTGCTACTTTTGGCTGGGGTAGAGTTAATGTTCTTCACAGTGGCTAGGAAGGGAATGTGTTTTGGATTTGTGCTGAACACAAGGTTGATAATACAGAGATGTTTCTGTTATTGCTGGGCAGGGCTTACACAGAGCCAAGGCCTTTTCTGTTTTTCATATTGCCACAGTGGCAAGTTGGGGATGCAAGGGAGGCTGGGAGGAGACACAGCCAGGGCAGGTGACCCCAGCTGACCAGAGGGATATTCCAGACCATATGACATCATGCTCAGCATATAGAGTGGGAGGGGAAAGGAGGATGCAGAGGTTATTTGGAGTGATGCCCTTTGTCTTCCCAAGTCAGCCTTACACATGATGGGGTCCTTCTCTCCTGGAGATGGCTGAACACCTGCCAGTCCTTGGGAAGCAGTGAATTAATTCCTTGTTTTGTTCTGCTTGTGTGTGTGGCTTCTGCTTTCCCTATTAAACTGTCTTGATCTCCCTGATCCAACTGATGGGGGAGTGAGTGAGTGGCTGTGGGGGCCTTGGTTGCCAGCTGGGGTTAAACCACAACACATGCAAATCAGGTAACTGAAATACCAATTTGAGAATTTTCAACTTGTATTTGTTCACATTTTTGCAGGATATAGGTGATGTTCTATAGCTTCTGTACTAAACCCAACACCGTAAACTTAACATGCCATATTCCTTTAAACTCCTCTTCAACAGATCAAAGCATCTGATAGTCAACAGACATGCTTCAGGAAAGCCATAAGAACTAAGCACAAGATAGTGTTAAGTCATTTGTTATCCATGTGCCTCTAGAGAGGGTACTGCACATTTTAAAGCTTGTCCTACTACAGTTACACTGAAATGAGATAAAGCCTTGAACTCTCATTTTGTTTCAATTATCACTACATTTGGCAACTGAGCCACAGTCAAGGTAACAAAATGAAGGGGCTTTGGATCTCACTCTCCCTGCTTATACCATCCTTGAATTCTCACGGCAAGATAAAAATAATTGAGAGAGCAGGTGACTACTGCCCATGAGTCAGTGCAGATGTGGCACAGCACACTCTCCCCACCCATGTCAACTGGGGCAGCATGATTAAAGCCAGCAATTAAGAGTACAAAACAATTAGTCTTCCTGACGTCATCCTAGCCTCAGACTCTGAGAGCTTCCTTTTCACCCTGCCTCTGCCTCACTGTTTTCTTCCAACTGCTTCCCAGGCTCCCTCTTATGACAGCTTCAATGTAAAGTAACACAAGGCCAGAACCATCAAAAACGCTACATATTTTAAAGTATGAATACTTGCTCCACCTCCAACCAAGGCATACCCAATTCCAGGCGTGTAAAAGTCTGGATAAGCACTAAAGCATCGTGCTTGGTTCTGCCTATGGAATAAAAAAAGCCAGAAACCTTTGAAGACTCCTTTTACTTCTGTGCCTAGCTGGTCCTGCAGGCAGGGGTACGGATGACTTCGAAAAGTATGGCCACAAAACTGAGAATTAATCTACGAGGCTGAACTTAAAGACCTACCCCACATTTTACATCCTTCTCCTCTTCATGCATGGAAGAGAAGCTGACTTCTTAATTAGAGTTGAACCATGACTTTTAGAAACTTCAGCCTGTCAATCACAACCAGTAGGTTTAGGTTTGAATTTTACTGGAACTAGTACGTAGAGACAAGATGATTTTGTTCTTCACTGGTACCTGGCAGTCCTGTGGAGTTCATCAGTTGCAATGCTATCTACTGACCAACAAGCTGTATCCGCTTTCTTTATTCTCTATTTTGTCTACTTTAGATTTGGGGACAGAAACTATATCTTATAATGGGTCTATATAATTACTTAAATACAATTCCCAACCTTAACTAGGGATGTAACAAGGAACTATTAAAATTTTTTTAGAGCAGCATTTATCTATCCCTGCTCTTTTACTTGAATGGTAACAGGAACTAGGGGTAACAATAACTAGGACCATCAGGGAAATAAATTAAAGACAATTTGAGTTTTGAGAGAAACATCAGAACAAGAGCTTGACATCTGCATTGCTGCAACAGCTTGTGTCTGTGGGAAATCCCGTGGGTACCAGGAAAACAGGAAGAGGTGGGATGATGGACCTACTCACAGTCTAACAAAATAAAATACATGCACAAGACATCACAGGACTTATACCCAGATGCTGAGCAAGTGCTTCAGTAAAAGTGACTTCAACACAAAATAAAGAAGGGTAAAGTCAAATCTAAGTTTAGGCCTATTGCCTGATAAATACAAAAATTGAATATACGCTACCCCATTATCTCCCTCCACATTTCCTCAATGGCAGTCAGGCTGGATTAGGAATTAACTTCTCGCACTGGGTGTCAGATGCCAATGATACTTTACTGAATTACAAAACCTCTAATAAAAACTCAAAATGCTCAATATGTAATTGCTACTGACTAACAAAACCAACTTGTAGTCATCGTCCTCTGAAAAAAACACAAGGCTCTGCTCTGTGTGGCTTCAGTGTTTTGCCAGTGCAAACTCATCTATCTCCTGGAATAATTAACAAACTGTTTCATAAAGAGTATAATTCTTATTAAATTGTAAAATTGGCCAGAGGAATCTCTGAAGCTTCAGAAGGGGAATTCTTTTTGGAATTAACTGAATTGACTACACTTTAAATTAAAAACAAACCAAGAACTAATTTTTCAATTCTGAATGGAACTGAAACCTTTAGAGTGACAGCTGTATCTTTAAAAGTTTTCATTAAAATCACACCATAATATCCTGAGGAAAACTAAAGCTACTTTTTTCCCTCTCAACAGTATCAGTTTGCAGCTCAACAACACAAGGGTGGAGGAGGAAATTCCTTTATTCTCACCTTCCAAAAAAAAAAAAAAAAGTTCCTTTTCAGCAAGCTTTAATACAATGCGTTTGTCATCAATTGTTTGCAGGAAACATCTCACATTTTTTTCTTCTATGCAATGAGTTTGATCGCAGCAGGTCGACTTAATCTTATAAAGAAAAAAAGCTAAGGAGAGGCAAAAGCTACAGTCACATCAGCAATCATAAATGCCACCAATCTCAGTAAAAGTACCCACATAATGCTCTCAAAAGATCCAAGCAACTATGACTACACTTGTTTGTAGTGATAACACAAGACCAAAGCAATTTGGATTTAAAAGTGAAAAAAAGCATATGTGACTCCATCAAATAACAGCAAACGTAGCGAGTAGCAAGAGCTTACTCCATTCTGAAGGAATGACAAATTTACCACCACAAGGAAGAAGAAAATAACAACACATGGGCAGCATTCTCACTACAAGCTGGGACTAACAGGGATTCATAAATATCTTTTTAATTTTGGTTGTTAAAGGGTGCTGTGAATAAATTGCTTGGCCTGCAGCAACAATAGTGCAACTGGCAAGAGCATGAATTTAAGAGCAAAAATTAAACCTTTACTCTTGCTAATTTCTTTGAGAGGTTTTCACTGGCAAAAAGCAACTTCTGAATCTGCTTTCTGATGATGCTTCTCCTGGCAACATCCACTCATGGGGAAAAAGCCAATTGCTGCTCCTGCTTGGAAAGCTCTGATCTTTCTCTGAAATAATCAATGGCAATGCAGAAATATGTTTGAGAAGGTAATATTCTAGAAAGAAACAGAAAGGCATGGATGATCTGTGCTTTTTGATTGTTTAAATCAACCCCTGAAGATGATTTTGTCAGCTGATATCCTGAGGCTTTCCTCCACCAAAGCCAGGGCATTGCTCCTGCTCTACCCTTTGGAAAGGGGAAGCAGCACTGTGGGAGGAGACCAAGAGTTAAGGTCAAGCCCTCAAGGTCTCCTCCTGGCTTCCTGTTCTGGATGAGTGTTATGCATGCCATGTATACCTATCTGATGCTGAAAATGCAGATGCAGGAGCAAAGTGATACCAGGTAATTGCATCCTAGGAAGGTCTTAGTAAATGTAGGCAGTATCTCAGGAGCAAAAATACAGATAAGACATCCAGGGTACAATGTGAACAACTCCACATGAATCAGAGTGAAGGACTGTCATGGTGACAAGGGTCAAAATCTTCTATGCCACACCACATTATCTGTTTTAACTCTCCAGAAGCAAGGACAGTTATGGACACTCACTGGAGCACAGCTGGCAGCAGAACCTGGTTCAGCTAATAAGGTACTCATGGGTGCTCCTACCACTGCTGTCATATACCATGCTGCTTTTTAAACACACAGCTTATGTGAGCAAGAAACTGCCAGTATCAGCTGCACACTCAGAGAGCTTCCCTGAAGAAAATGACTCAACCCTCCTCTCCACCCCACACAAATCCAACAGTGACCAGAGCTGGGAAGGTTTAGGATCTGTATGCTTTACTCTTTATTTAGGCTCTTGACACCCAGTCCCAGCAAACACTTAAAAAAGAAACTCATATAACACCAAAACAACAGAAGCAAGACAAGAAATAGGTTAAAGGTGGTGTGAGGGGAACACGAGACTGGGAATGCTGGTGGTCAGAAAGCAAACGGGAGACAGACATTGCAAAGGCAACTCAGATTGGAAAATACACTGGTGCAAGAGCTGCTTACTCTGCTGAACAAGGGTGTGAGCCAACACCACTGCCCTGGACAAAGTGACTTCCTTGGTAGACCCCTGAGCAGAGCTGTCTACTCCAGGGGAATGATGTTACCCGCCACCTCCTTCCCAACACAGATTCAGGAGAATTAGGACCCTGCCCTGCCTAGCAGTTATTTTTTGTTGTTATCCTTCTAATAGCCAAACCAAAGAAACTCTCGCAACATTGTCACAGACTGCAGGAAATACTGGAGAGACTAATAACATATTTTTCTGTTTATCTCTGTTTGTTCACACAGACAAAAAACACAGGGTCTTCTGCCAAACCATAACCAATAGCATTACAGAAAGTTTGGGCCTTGGGTTTGAAGTGTTTGCTGTTCTGGAGGAGGGGTAGCTTATATCAGAGCTTTTCAGAGAAGGGTATAAACCTTAGCATCTGAACAAGAACAACAAAGGCCCCAGAGAAGTCATTCTTTCAGATTCTTCTGATCTTTACAATACACTCTAAATCTAAATATTTTTGTTAGTTTGTAACTCTGCAGCCAAGGAAATATTCTAAAACTTTAAAGAAAAAAACTACAGTTAACAAGCCAAAACATGTTATCAGTGAAGTTGCTCTACAGTTAAGTAAGACAGGATTTTATTCATTCCCTAGGGCTTCCTGTAAGCTGAAGGAGAGAAAAATTTGGTTTCAGTCTCATGAGACTTTTTTCCTATCATATATGGTAAGCTCCATATCAAGCCCACATAGTCCAAGTAAATATGAATTTACTAGAAAAAATAAACTTCAAATATTGTTCTATAGTGTGAATTACTGATGTCCAGTCACAAAATAGACACATAAAATCTGTTTCACCAAACGAATGCTAACTGTATCGCCCAGCATCTAGTCCCAAACATGAAATGCAGCAGAGCAGCAGCGACCTGTTTCTATACTACTCAGCTACTTAAAATGCCCAAGGTCCTGCCTAACTAGGAGGAATCTGAGAAATTTCGTCATCGTGATCCTCCACAATGGATCTCCTTTGTTGCTGGAGCCCACCACCATGCTGAGGAATGAAACCATCAAGACACTATAAAATCTCAGCATCATTCCTAGCAAAGTGAAGCTCTCCTGCCGTGAAACTGGGTCTCCTTTTCTTCTTTAAAAAATTCATGTATCCTATCTCAAATTCGTATTTGCCACAATAGGAACTGCAAGCCCTGTCCCTTTTTTTTAATTTCTCCCCCTCCCTTTTGTCTCCAAAGGAAATAGAGCATTCATTCCAGCATCTAGGAAGATCTACTAAACTCACAGGTCCTGGCCACCTAAGAATGCATAGCCAAAGAGCTGGCAGAACACCCATAGAGGTTACTTGACATTTTGGTGTTCAGATGTTCACTGCTCTCCTCCCCAGTCTGGACCAGCTGTTGCATCTGCATATATAAGACACAACCCCTTCCCCCCAAAAAAGTGTGAGCAGTGCCCCCTGATCTATGTTTCACACCTTTTTCCACAGAAGTATCAGCACTTGCAGAGTGGAGTACTGAAGAACCAATTCCTCCCACAAAACTGAGAGGGAGGGCTCAACATGAGCCCAACCCTGCCGGATCATGCACTGCAACATGAGTGCTGCCCATGTGCCACAAAGCTATTATGAAGGGAAAGGTGGCATATGTGGCATTGGCAGAAGTGCTTTAGCCTTTAATTACCTCAGATTCACTGCATCTGCAGATGAATACTTGTGGCCAATTAAACTTGGCCCCAGTTTTAAACACTATCTGACTCTCAATTTAATAAATACCGGCATAAATCACCTCCTCTCCCTCTCCTTCTTCTACAGTACCTACTATTTTTTAGTAGAAACTGAGGAGTTGATGTGACAAGACCTTTTTTTTTTTTTTTTAACTTTTTGAAGCTGGGTTGCTTACCAGTGCCTAACCTGACAACAGACACACCCACATGTGCAACCATCTGCACTTGCAGAATCCCAGTTTTATTTTTCATTCCGCAGAAACATGTCCCAGAGGCATGGGAAGAGGAATGCCTAAAAAAAATACCATGTACGTGCTCCTCTGCCCCCACGCACCTACACACCAGGGAGTTGGTGATCAGTTGGTAATATCCCCTTGGAGTGTCTCTCTAGAAAGTCCCTTTTTTGACTGTTCACACTTGCCAAGAACTTTGGGTGTTGGCTTGATTTCCCTTCAGAAAGCTTGGATAATACAGAGTCTTGGTGCACGTAAGAAAACAGTCCTATCATCCTCTTCTTCCATAAAGAAAACACGTTTCCAGCAGGAGATGGTTTAACACAAACCCTCCCCAACTGGTCACAGCAAAGTCACGTCCTTTACCCAGGCCAGCAGGATACACTGACTTGCCAGAGTCAATAAGAACAGTAGGCAAGACATGCCTGAGAGCTGAACTTCTGAGTTTCCCACATATCTCACAAGAAGCAGAGAAGAATAAAGCAATTCTGCTGCTGAACTGTTGCAGCTACACAGATGAAACCCCTGAATAATGGAGAGGCCTGGGGAATGAATGATAAGCACAGTGGCCTAAAAACTTTTTATTCACCGCATAAGGCATTTGATGACATCTGACAAAAAGACACGAGCAAGAAATGCCCTTACAAGAAACACTAATTCTATTGCAGGTTCTGCTTTTCAGCCAGCTGATTCTGAAAGACTGGTTTAGTTTGGCTCAATCACTAAATACTATTTGGGATCCAACTGTGATGCCGATCAGCAGCACCCAGACCCAAGAAATCAACAAAAACTGTGCAATTAACTGCCACTCAATGCTAAATTCTGGGAAGTCCTGCTTATGTGCTAACAGTGCACAAACTGGCTCCAGGCCTATTTAAATATGCCAGTTGTCCACTTTCCAGTGACAATTCCAAAAGTGATTTCTTCCCCGAAGGCTGATACTCCTAGAAATTTCAAAATTACCTGAGCTCCCCACTGCTATCTCTAAATTAATTAGATGGAAAATGATTTTTCGAGAAGTTTAAGTGCTTAAAATATAACCTGGTCAGAAAAGTCAACTAATTAAAAGGTATTTTTAATTTAAAGTGAGAACTATTCCCTAGAAATCTGTCAATATGCTTTCTGAGCTGCTGTACTATGCCACTTCTGTCCTCGTTAACCAAGTTGATAAACACATTTTATACATTACAATGAACATAAACCTGGGCCTTACAAATCTATCACTCCAGAAAGCCAAAGAGGCAGCAGGATAGGGGTGTTGAGAGTGCCCATTAAAAACGCTGTTAAAAAAGGTCTCATTTTTGGAAACTGAATGGGCACTTCTTCAGTCTATGTTGGCTCCTTTTTTAAAACCACTTGAGGTGGAACAATCCAAACATCAAAGAACTCTGAATTCCAAAGTCTGGCTGATGCTCTGCTTCCTTAGAGCTGCTGTTCACCAGCTATTCAGAGGAGACTCAGATGGACTTGAGAATCAGCAAGGAAGAACAAGCTTTCATTGGCAAGAAGATATGTAAAGGAAGCTAATATGTCTCTGTTTGACATTTTTAAATTAAACAAAGTCAGGAATTGAACCAGAAGAGTATAAGCGAAAGTAAAGGTTATAAGCAGGCCAAAGATAGTGACGGAAAGCATCACAGAAACTGGGAACATTAAATGGATGCAGGACAGGCTCAGGCACCTATCATATGAAACAACAGCAGGTTGTTCTGTGCTACTTTTTAGATCTAACTAAATTAAAAGATGGTAGGTTTGACTAAGCCCATTTCCGATGATATACTGAACCAGTGTGTTCACAGAAAAATATAGAATTGCCATAAATAGTTTTACAATTGATGATCTTAAGGGCCTTTTCCAACCTAAATGAATCTATGAAAATACTGAAAATATGCAGTTAAAGGGCAAAGTCAGACCACAACTTGGGTTCAATTTTCCTTTTCGATAATTGCCACCAGCAGCAGGAGCAAGGAACAATGAAGGACTGGATCAGTCTCACTGCTCTGCCAAGCTCAGCCAATCTATGCCAGAACAATGCTGCTGCGAATATGCCCTGTTGCGTCCCTGTCCCAGCCACCCACTGTGAACAACTGAAACAAGATGGTGATGAGACCTGAACATGTTTGAACTCTTGTGGTTGTACACCCTCCTCAGACACCTGGTCCTCCAGACCTTCCTGGATACTTTGGCCGCAGTCCCTCTCTCCTCAGTGAGAGCAAGCTGTGCCACTCAATCACACCTTGAAAACACAGGGACAGCGGGAGCATCAAACCATGGCACAAACCACGGCACAAACCACAACAGTCTGTTCACCTTGCATGTACTTTAATTATTTTAAAATCAGGTTAAGTGACTCTGTGGGTTTATTGATAGTAGTTCCTATATCAACCTGTGGGTTCTCAAGAGCATTGCCAGCAAAAACCTCTTCTTGCGCTCACTCCTGGGGCAGGGTAGCATTTAATAGGGAACTCTAAAATTGGAAATAAATGACCTATTTCTGAGGAAAGTTGATAGAATAACATTTAAAGATTTGAGATTGGCTTCACATTGTCTTTCTAACAAAGCTACAGGAGCACTGCAATACATTCCTAATAGAACAAACTTAGAGAGGCAAAAGATCTGTACAAAAACTGCTGGTTAAATCTCACCTACTTTAACAAAAATATTTTTTTCTACTTTACTTGTGTGAAAACTGCAAGCTTTATTAATAGATTTATACTGATTTAATTAATCTGCCAATAGAGTGTGGTGCAGGATGCTAATACAGGTGTAAATTTCAGCAGGTTCCTATTTCTGGTCTGTCATTTTCCTGAAGCTTGCCCAAGAAGAGTAAATTAAGAAAAAAAAAAAAAAAAAGAAAACTTCTTAAAAGTGAAGCTTTTATAAAGATGGATGGATCTGTGCTGTGCATTAACAGTCCTATTAGGGAATTATTCTCAACTGGCACTACTAAACTTGCCCCACATTTAACGAGGCACAAAAATAGGGCACTCCAACCATGTATACAGATGAAGCTGTATTTTTCCCTGGAGTGCCGGGGAAAAAAATGGCTGCTGTTAAGCTCAACTCAAACAATGCTGGTGTCGCTGTTCTAGACAATTGTTGGATTTAATGGTTAAAAAATAACATGCCTGATGTCAAGCATCAGTTCCCGAGAAGAGCTGTTAGGAAGGAAGCTGCATATGTCCTCATGTGCATCTGCATTTGCACCCAGGCCCAGTCAACAGTAACACTTAGTTACTCAGTGATTGAAGCAGTGGGGTTTGTGGTTTTGGTGGTGTTTATTTGTTTGCTTGTTTGGTTGGTTTTGTTTCCGTATTTGTTTTGGCATGTGTGTGTGTATGTCTGTGTGTGTATGTCTGTCTGTCTGTCTGTGTCCATGTGTGTGCACATGTGTGTGTGTTTAAGACAGTCCAATCCTAATGTATCACCAGTTTAAAGATACTTGGTAATTATCACAGCAAAAGAGTTTTTCACGCTGTTTTGTTGAAGTGGTACAGTTTAGCTGCTAGAGAGGGAATAAATGGGATGGATAGAAGCCACATTTCCCTGCACCCACTACACCCTTAAAAAGTTTTCCCGATTCATGCGTAAATTATATGAACAGATGTTATATAAAGCAACACAAAAAATGTAGAATAACGCTGGTAAAACAAGGAGCACCCTTCCCTTCCAAAGTATTTACAGTGATGTGAATTAAGCAATTTATAAACTGGAAATTCTCTGCTCTTTTTCCTTTTTAACACCAGAAAAATGGGAGAACAGGAAAATTATGAGCCAGAGCCACAGAAGAAATCAGTGGAATCAACAGATCCTGAAAAAAAAAAAAAAAAAAATCCTGATCTTCAGAAGCACCCTTTCCCCCTGGATCATGGTTTATTTCTTTAGTCAATTAAACAAAATTGGAAAGAAAATTCCAAAATGAACAGGATATGCTTTTGTGATTCAGTAGCACATACTAAGGTTTTCCCCAACACTTGTGTGGGTCTTTTAAAGCAATATTCGTAACCTTTCTAAAGATGTATATATGTTTTGAGGGGAATCTGATCCTTTTAAAATGCAGTATTAAAACTATAACTTTTGCAGTACATTGCATCTAAGTCTCACACTAAGCAATGCAACATTAGAGTTTTGTTGCACTTAAGTATTTTAACAACATTTCTGAGGAATCACTATACAGATACAGTTCTGCTTTCTCCTGCAAATACAGCATCTTACTGCCATCAAATAAACAAAAACTGAACTCTGAACTCTCATTAAGTATAAACTTAAGTCAAATGATCTTCTTTTAAAGTTAAGGATGGTATGATTTTCAGTAATGGATTCCTGAAGATTTATAGTTGTAACGGATTACTGAAAATTGTTCATCACAAAAAAATAAGCCCACAATTTGTGTTGATAACCCAGAATTTTAGTATGAAAAATGCATCCTCTTTTTTGTTAGTTTTGTCATAATACCAGAACAACCAAGTACTGTGAATGTGATTATTTGGGAAACAAGCTTCCAGTAGCAGCTGAAATCAGTTTCAACACACAGTTTTTAAGCAAAAATTGTAAAAAAGTCTTAAGGATTCTTCCAATGTAGAGAAGAAAAAAAGAGGAAACAAGAGTTCTCTTTTACAGGTGGAAAACCTCTGCACTGAAGATTTAGACTTATTTTTCAGGATGGAGTGAGAGACATTTATGGTCTCCTGAAATTACTGTGAGCAATGTGTATTTTTTTAAAGCTTTGTACACATTTCAATGCTGATTTACCATGACTCTCACTTGATCACAGAAAACCATATCGGAAGGCTTTGAGATGCCATCTTAGTCAACATCTAGACTGCTGGTTATCATTATGTTGCTTTAAAATAAACAATCTTCCCAATCTGAGATGACTGACTCCCCAGAAAAACCTTTCACATTTCCTGGAACATAGGAACAGTTAGTGTTACCAATTCCAACTGGATATATATCTCATTTTCAGGTGGCTGAGATGGAAATCACCTCTAATTGACCTACCCCAGGAGAGAGGAAGACTGCAAGGCTTGGTTCCTCTCAGAAGATCAAAGCACAGAATCATTCTCCAGGTCCTCCTCCATCAAGCTGTACCATGAAATACATTCTTAGCAGCAGAAGAATCCCAGATAGGAAAGCTCACAGAGTATGAGCCTTGCTCAACTATATTCATCTTGCCATAAGTAATTAATATTTATGCTTCTCAAGGATGAAACAGACAGATTCGGAATACTTATTTACTGGAACAACACAAGCCAAAGTCTTACTATTAGTTAAGCAGACATAACTTAAAATTTTGGACATGGCAGAAGAAAATGAGCACCTTTTGGCATATGGCTCAAAAAAACCTACCTAAATTATAGATATAACTGCATTTGCTGGCATTCATTCGGTGCTGCTGCTATATTTGAAAATTAAACTTGATTTTATAGAGCTGTACTCTAGTGGTTTAGATCAGCAGTCAATTAAAGAACATCCCCTACAGGACAAATGCAATACTCAGGTAAGCCAGCATCATCATAAATAAACCGTCCATTCCCCCCCCCCCCATCCATATCAACTTCAGTGTATTTCTTCTAGTGGGTGGGAGCACTGGAAAGGACTTTTCCTCAATGAATTAGGAGTCCAGAATTTCCTAGGGAAGCTTCATTAAGTTTTGGCACTAAAACAAACACAAACCATCAGCCTAAAAACAGGAGGCAAGTAATGAGAAGTTGTATGAAAAGTAACACAGAATTTAAGATGGACTTTAGACATCCAAGAAAGAGGGTGCACATGTGAACCAAGATGTGGTCCCTTCAGCAGAGACTGCTAGGACAGACAACTACCAAAACTCCATTTTTTAAAGGGGGTGACGGGAAGACAGAGATACCATTTTGGCAGTTTGAACAACCCTCTTTATCCCACAACTGTAAATGTAGTAATGACTGGTCAGTTGAAGTCAGAACTGCCTGAGAATCAGTACAGCAGCACATCAACAAGAGAAAAATCACACTGTGAATAGTAATAATAGGGACGGTTCTAGATGTTGCATTATGTAGCTCTTCTCGCTTTGCTATAAATGGAGTATCAATAGCAGTTGCTAAATCAGCAGGTGTTTCCAGTAGCAAAAGTGAATTTTGCAGTTTAGACAACACAAACCAGGCATGAACTAAATTATGATCAAAAGTATATACCCAACTGCTTGGGATTCTGCTGTATGTACTTTTCATGCTGTAAGTCATAAAATCCTGTATTCTTCACTTAGTCAAAACTCTGGCTGAAGTCAACAGGAGTTTTGAGTAATTTAAAAGGATTGCACACACCCCTTCATACAGAAGCTGCACATCCACTAGGAAGGGAAATAACCATCTGTTGCCACAAAAGCTATGTCTTCCTGGCACTGTTGTAAGATATCTATAAATATGGCTTAATTTACTTAAGAGCTCACCTGGGACCTGTACTTTTTGAACAGCTACTGGAAAACTAATGCAATAACCCAATGTATCAGTTGTCTAAAGCCCATATATGTATGCCACATTTTAAATTTGTGAAAACTCACTTTGGCAGAGGCCATGGTAGGGCTACAAATGGACTGGCATTCAGATGTAAAATGAAGATAAATCGATAAAAACCACTCAATATTGACTGTCAGAAATACTTGCAATGAATATATTTCAATGAACACAATTTCAGCTATAACTTCAACCCTCTGCTGTGCGCAGAGACATAAAAGCTATGATTTAAAATACATAAATAACTTGCATTTTTTAGGGAAAAAAGAAGTCGTGCACTGCAACAGATACTGATGTATATATATACACCTTCCTTGGGTTCCTGAGGCTGCTGAGACCAGAAAACGTAATTGTGAAAGTTAAATAAATCCCTGCCAGATAGGCAAAACCTCTGCAAAACACTTACACAGCATGAATACAAATTGACATACCAGACCTATGAGACAATGCTAGAATCAGAGAATATCATTACAACATTAAACTGTTAATCACTGCTCATAATAAAACAACATGTTTATTCCATTGGTAAAATCACAACCGGGGAACATGCCCTATCTCTTCTAACATTAGGCTGGTACTTTCTGCCCTAATGTACATCTTCTGGGAGCTGACAGGCAATTCATCTTAAGATAAAAACCAAACTTCAGTATGATGACTGCTCTTTATGTCTAATGATTAATGTTAACATAAACTCAGACACTGATACCCACAATAGCTGCCTTCCTGCCCACCTCAGTAATAATTTCAATAACTTTTTCGGAAGAGACACCAGTGTTTGAGAAGTTTTGAAGGACCACTGCAATGGCCCTAAGCAGAGGTCCAATAAAAAAGAAAATATTTTAAACTCATGCATTGCTGTTATTGAGGAATTTAAAACCAGAAATACTTGGAACAAAGATACGGGGGATTTTCGGTTCAAAAAGGGGGAGTCCAGGAAAAACTGAGATGGCCATGAAAAAAACCCAACATACTGATTAAAAAATAATTACGTCACAGGTCTCAGGATCCCGTCGAATCCCCTCCACGCCCCCCCTCCATCCTCCCAGCCTGGCCGCCTCCCGCGCTCAGCAGCCGCCCCCCGGGAGGGCGGCACGGACCCCCCAGCCCCGGCAGGGCCAGAGCCGCCCCTCCACCTGCGGACACCGCGGGGATGCCCGCATACACCCGGCTCTCCGGACCTGGCCCCTCCGCTCCGTCCAGCACCTCCCGGCGGCTCCTCCCGAGCCAGGGGGGTGTGCACACGCGGGGGCTCCCGCGGCCGCGGGGCTGGCAGTGACAAGGACAGGAATTTCCCCCTCCTGCATCCCCTTTTCCCTCCTGGCTCTTCCCTTCCCCTCCGCGCATCTGCATTCTCCCTTCCTCTCCTCCTCTCCCCCTTCCCCGCGTTTCCATCTTCCCTCCTCGCCTTTCCCCTGCCCCTCATGGCATCTCTACCAACAGCTACCCCCACCGCGGGCCTCGCTTTGCCTGCCCTCCCCTCTCCCCTCTCCCGCCCGCAACCCGCCGAGGGCCAACTTGCCAGAGCCGCAGCCACCGTCGCCTCCCTTCCCTCGGCACTCGGAGCCGCGCTCGCACACACACACACACACACACACACACACACACACACAGGCTCACAGGACACACAGACAGGCAGGCAGGCAGACAGACGGCCGCGCAGACACGCGCATCCCGGCGCACGGAGGTACCTATCCAAATCGCTCCCGCTCCTCCAGCTCGCAGCGCGCGCTGCCAGCCCCGCGCGCAGCCCCGGCACGTCGGGTCCCCCTTCCTCCTCCTCCTCCTCTTCCTCCTCCTCTTCCTCCTCCCCCCCTTCCCTCCCCGCCCGCCCCCTTCGCCGACGCCAAAAAGAGGGGGGCAAAGCCGCCGCCCGCCTCGTCCCGCCCCGCCTCGTCGCGTCCCGTCGGTGCCGCCTCGTCCCGCCCGTCCCGTCCCGCGGGGCGATGCGCTCCCCGCGGGGGCTCCGCGGCCGCCCCCGCGCCCCCCGCTCGCCGCGCTCGGGTTACCCTGCGGCTCCAGCCCTCTCCTGTTACGGATGCTCGCGGCGGGCGGGAGGGGAGGGAGCCGAGCCCGGGGGGGCCGAGCCCCGGCGGGAAGCGAGGAACGCAGCCTCCGGAGGGTGCGCGGGGCGGGAGCTCCACGACTCCGGCAGCTCCGGGGGTTTCCAAACCGCGAGTTTCGGAGTGGGGGTTTTTGTTATTTTGGTTTGATACCCCTCCTACCCCCCATCTCCTTATTGGAGTGGTTTGACGGCTTTTTTTTTTTTTTTTTTTTTTTTTTTTTTTTTTTTTTTTAATAATAGGTAGTGGAGCCGCCGTGGGCTTCTTCAATGTCCCCTTGAACCCAGATATGCTTGCAAGGATTCTCATTGCCATCCTTCCTGTGAAGGAGCTCTGCTTTTTATTTTTGGTTTCAAACGAACTTAATTATCTTCTCAGCTCCTCTGCTGAAGATGAGGAACAGCTAACCCTCTCTGCTCATCAGTTTGCAGACCTCCACTGTAATAATTTTGCATCATTTTTTTCCTGGCTGAAGGGTTGTAGGTTGCTCATGGGGGCCTTTGTCCATAGACTGCTGTGTACCTCCTGTCATCCTTGGTGCCCTGTTGAGCACGCTCCTGTTCTACTAGGTCTTGAGTTGAAGAAGTACACTGTGCTTAAGATGTGAGCAAACCATGGATTCATACACTGGCACAATGATGTTTTTTCTTGACAACATTTTATGGGGAACTTTTGAGCACAGGAGGTGGATGTTTCCGTGGAACTGCCTGTCATCATCCTGAGAATTTACTCGTGCCAGCTCAGAGCCAGCCATTTTTAATGACTTGTTTCTCCATGTGCGTTATTTCACATTTGCCTATACTGTATTTCTTATAGTGCCCATTCAGTTTCATAGTGCCCATATGTAGTTCTTCACAATCTTTCCTCTTAGTCCTGATAAATGAATACCACTGATGAACTTTGATATTTGACTCCATTCCCAGGTAAGGTATAAGAACATTGAACAGCACACCTTGCAGCACTGACCCTTGCAGAACTATCCAGCACCTCCCTCCATTGTGAGAACTGATGATTTATTCCTGTACTTTGAATTTTATCTTCTAAGCAATTACTGAGCTATACCAGGACTTTCCCTCTTGTTGTTACTGCTTAGTCTCCTTAAAAGCCTTTGTCAAGAATCCTTTAGAAAACTGGTCTGATATGGAAATTAGATCACCCTTATCCACATTTTTGTTGACCCTTTCAGAGACCTCCAAGAGGTTTGTTTAAGGGAGGACTTTACAGAAGCAATGTTGACTCTTCTCAGATAGATTGCATAAATCCAGGTGTCCTTTAGGTCTAATCCAATTAGCATCTCTGTATTTGGACAGTACAGTAATGAGGTTTGCAAATCTGTAGCTCTCCACATTCTGTATTGAAGTTTTATATCTCATATATATATATGAGATTTTATATCCTCCATTCTTCGATGCCAATGGGGTGTTACATGCTGCTATTGATAATTCAGCTACTGCATTCTCTGGTGAGATGATGCTCACACAGATGCTCACACAGAGGAACATTGCTACCTGAATGCTGTGATAGTGAAAAACTCATACAATAAAACCTAACAGCATAAGGAAACTGAGGCATACATAGATGACTGCAGACCCCGTAAGCTGGTGCTATTACTGTAAGTAAGCTATCCTAACAAGCAACCAGATGTGGCCAGGACCCTCTTTGAAAATACATGTGTCTGAAAGCACTCTAGAGTATGGTACAGATAAAACTCCACCAAGATCTTTGACACAGGGAACTGTGCCATTCTGCCTATCGGCAACCATCTGTTTTCTCTGATATTTTTTTGTAAATTCTCTGAATCAAGCATGCGCTTTTTTTAAGGCACATTCTTCACTTGCCACGAGCATGGGGCAGAGGAAGGAGGAAGGGAGATCAGTTCTGAACAGAGGTGTTTTAGCTGCACCATCTAGGAATGTTCCCAGGAATGTCTGCAATTCAGTTACCTGCCCATAGACAGGACTGCTATCTTTTGTCCTTCTAGGATACGGTACAGGACACAGTGCAGGACTCATGCTAGAACCACAGTACATCCCCGTTCAGCCTGTTTGCAGAGAGCAGGTAGGAAAGGTGCAGCAAAGGAAAGCTGCACCTGTGCATGGACATGCATCACTGCTCGTGCCCGGCCCTGCAGCTGTAGGAGTCTGTTCTCCCACAGACAGGTATGCCATCCAAATAGCAATATGGGGCTGTGGAGGAGAGAGAGAGGAAGAGGAGTATGGGAGGTAGCATCCATTTTGTATGTTTCACAGGTCTGACCATGTTTGTTTGGTTTTTGGAAACTTCAGCTGCTAGAAATAAAATAAGCCAGTTATCAGAAGGAAAGAGAGAAATAAGTCTTTTTTACTTGTGAAAATCTTCAGAACCATTGAAAAAGGTCTTCTCCAGGCCTCAGAATCATAATTAAAATAAGCATAGTCCAGTCTCATGCTGTCTAAAGGCCTGAAGTTTTGGAGACGGGCAAAACAGGACTGTGGAGAAAAATCTGTGGTGCTCATAGCAACAAACAATATTATACTGCCAAAGGCGGAATTTTAGAGCTCCTTTTCTTGGGTTCACACCCCTTTGTCTTTTTGTTC
Organism: Pyrocephalus nanus; assembly: GCA_038380795.1. Taxonomy (NCBI): domain Eukaryota; kingdom Metazoa; phylum Chordata; class Aves; order Passeriformes; family Tyrannidae; genus Pyrocephalus; species Pyrocephalus nanus. The sequence continues at coordinate 59,880,553 of CM076263.1, read as the reverse complement.
CAACAATTACCTTCTGTCCCTTTCCTGCTTACTGGCCTCATACAGGATTAGACTGAATTGTGTGACGGTTCAGTGGCACAGATTTTCTTCCATTAGATAAAGCAATATCACAAATGAGATTGATACTCTTTGATTTTTTTTTCTTTTCCATATAAGAGGGATGCATTTACTTAGTTTTGATTAGGTAGCACAAGTCTAATATACTAGAGAGGGAATCAAATGTGAATTCCCTCTATATATTTTAGTGAGTTTGCCCATTGCTTTTAATATCTATTTTCAATGGTTACAACAGCAGAAGAGAATTATGGATAAAAGTTTTGATTTAAAGATGTGGTTTGTTAATGCTCTGTAATTTTTTTACAGCAGTGCAGAGAGCTTCAGGTAGGGGGAAGGAGGAATTATCTTTACCAGAGTATAGCCTTCCCTTACTTTTACTGTGAAGTTAAAATACCTTTACCTAAATAATGAATTGTAAGATTAGTTGGTATTGTCCTAAAAACTCTGAAAGGAGGAAGAGCATAAAAATAGCTGCATTAGCCCAATATTTGTCAAGAAAAGTGGTTATTTTTAACACTCAAATGACAGTTCCTCACCCGTTCATTCTATTTCAGGCCTGCTTTGTGTGCCTGTGAACTGAAGAGGTATTATCCCAGGTATTACATCATTTCTCCTCCAGTGACTGACCAATTTACATCCCGAGACTATGCTGAACATGCAGGAAAAATTGACAAAAACAGATCCTGAGATTAGTCTCGGAAAACCTCAAGGAAATGCAATTGCATATCTGAACTTCTGCTTGCAGGGGACTGCAAAACTGAGGATGTTTTTATACTTTTGAGCCTGTGGACATGAGACTGAAGTCAATGGTAACATCTCTGAAAACTGGGCCACGTGCTTATGTGAGACCCTGTTATTATACAAAAAGGCTCTTACTTCTACTCTTTTTATCTCTGCCATATAAGCTGACCTAGTTTACAATCTGCCTCTGTACAGATGTGTGCACTTCCATGGGCAGAAAGAGGACAGAACCATTGCCAACAAAGAGTGCCTGGAGTTAGGAAGGGGAAGAGACACAGGGTGGCTCAGGATGGGGAGATAAGGAAAAGGAAATGAAAGAAAGATGTTTGGAGGAGAGAAGAGAGAAATAGGGAGAGAAAAAAGCAAAGCTGTATCCATATCTGCTGCTCCTGTTTTATCCAGGAGACAGAAGCTACTCAGAGTCTTTGCTTTGGGAGCTTGTCAGTATGTGGGAACCTTGTTACAGTGAAGCAGATTTTTTTATTGTTATGCAGTGAACCTTCAAATGGAGAATAATTCAAAGGGGATACCTCTTCCTATTAAAAATTCTTTCAGGTTGCTGTTTTACAGCCCAGCACACTATTCTTGTTGTCTGTGAATTCCCAAAGATGCTGAGAGCAATGTAGAATAAAGAAGGGAAAGAAAATACTGTGATAATGATGCTGAATAAGCCAGGCACTTCTATATCGTTTATAAAATGAAATGCAGTCCTGAAAGGTGATGCCTGATATGGTAGACTCCACACTGAATTTACTGAATATGAAAAATGAGTTTTGCTTGGGATGCAGATTTTTAAGTGTGTTAGAAAGCTGTCAGAAATTTTGTGATTTGATTAATTTTCTTTTGGTTTTGGTTATTTATCTGACTGCAGAATAACATGCAGATGAGCTGGATGAGGGAATGCACAGTTTCATCTCTGTGTGAGATGAAAATGGTACTTCAGTGTATTCTCTGTGCATTTATAAAGCTAATAAATGCAGAGATCCATCAGTCAGTTAGCAGAGGAGCTGTAGGAAGTTTGGAGGTCACATTCATAAATGCTTTATATTCAGTGCAGTGATTAAATGTTGCGAATTACAGAGGCAGGGAGCTGATGGTAGAGAACTGACCGGAGATCCCTGTTCTATTCCTGGTGTTGCTGTTGACTCGTGATGCAAGTGAAGGCAAGTCACTTTCCCTTATTTGTCTGTATGAGTTGATGAATTTTAGGACAGGGACTGCCTGTTAGTGGAAGTTTGCAGAACATAATAGGACCTCAGCTGTGATAGTATGCACAGTTCATACACAGTATGAACTTTAAAATTATTTTCTGAAGTTATTCACCTGACTAACAGGCGCATTTACACACATCTATTATGTGGTAGAATACCTTGGCAAGATCTCTATCAGCAACTAGCTACATGAGTAATCTCATTGACTTAATGTGACTCCTTGAGTGAGTCATGTTTTAGTACTCGCTCCATAAACTCTTTTAGTCATCATTGGCTTACAAACTATGTGCGTAGCCCTGCCAGGACTTACCACACAGTGTAGTGTATTTTACTGCAAGCAATTCTCTCACAGGAGTAATACCCAGTAGTAACTGTGTAATCTACACCCACATTAAGAAGTTACTCTGTTCTGCAATTACAAAACCAGTCAAGTTTCACAGGCATCCTGTTATCTTCGATTCACACAAACTATTAGTGCCCCTTCACAAGAAATTCAAAGAAGTATTCAGTACCTGTGATTTGGTAAGGAAAAAAAATCTGTTTTATCGCAACATGCAGGGAACCACTGCAGAACTGACTCATGGCTCTCCCTCCTTCTGGAAACTGCAGTCATTGCAAATCTGGAGCTGTAAGGTTTCACTTAAAGTTCTTTACAGTCTTATTCCAGCTAACGTTTCTGCTTTGATTATTCCTGCCTTATCTTTGTCTCTTTGTACCCTCTTCCACAATAGCCCCTGTTTCTTTCCTCTCTTATGGGCTTTGTGACTCCTTTCAGTCTGCTCCTTTTCCTAAGTGGAGGGAAAAAAAAAACCCATTCAGTAGAATCCCTCTTTTATTCTACAAACCCCTCTTTCAAGTCATCAATAACATCAACATAAGGCAGTCCTGAGAGATGGTTTGCCAATGTCCAGCTTGCCTGATTGAGCCTGATCTTCCTCAGGGGCAGGAAGTATGTCTCTAGATATTTTTTGAATTACTATGTACATAGGAAGAGCCATATAAATATAGCACTACTTTTTTACCACAGGACTGCATATTCAACATTTATATCAACTGCTGGGGCAAGATAATCACAGACTACAGTACTTCAACAATTATGTACAGTTGCATATTGTTCCTCCAACTGAACAGGCATAGCAAAAAAGATTTAAAGAGCAGTCCTTATTTTAGAAATAGGGAACCTCTGTAACTCTTCTATACAATACTTGAATAGCATATTCTCACAAAGAGCATTTGTCTCTGAACTAAAGAGCTTGATCCAAAGCCCAGTGAAGACTCTTCCAATGCATTCAATGAGCTTTGGATTAAGTCCTTCCTGAGGAACAGATGCAGGGTTTTATTCACTACTACTGGAACAATAAAAATGACAAGACAAAGAATAAAGTTGTCTGCAGAAAAGAAAGCACTGTTGTCCTGCAACAGCTTAAATACATTAGGCTCTATAGTTAAATGAAAGTCCTGTAGAGTTAGTCAAATTGTTTGTACAGCTGATTCACAAAATGTACAGTCCAGAAATGTTCAAGTATCCACACATAAACACAAAACCTCAGTGTATTTCACCGAGTATTCAACTTTGTAATATTTGTAAGGACTGAGTTATAAAGATAACCATAAATTCCAGTTGTTCAAGCAAACCTAATACAGAAATACTTTGTTGCCATTAATCATCAAAACTGTGATGGAAGAAAGAACTGGATTTTTTTTTTTTTTATGCCATAGCACTTAGATGGTTCTGAAGTGTTTGCTGAGACCTCAACTAGAAATAGGCTTTCCTTTAGTAAGGTTATCTCATTCAACATAATGATTTCTGATCTGTCCCATGATGTTAACAAAAGGCAAGCCATAGTAAGTGTTAAGGTGCAGTGACATTTGCCCTTCCAGGAAAAACTGGGGCCAAAGTCACCCCAGGGTAAAGAGTCAGATAAGGAGATAAGCAACTCTGGGCAACACAGGAGAGTAGGCTGAAGTAAAAGTGGCAGCAAATGAGAACAATTAGGAAAAAGTAAGATGGGTGGGAACCTGGGACTTGCAGCAGAGACAAAATAAGGAGGGAATCTGAGGCTTTCAAGAGGCCTTTGTAGATCTTGTGAAGAGATCTAGTTGTAGAGAAAGAGTGAAAGCTATGTTTTTGAAATACCTGCATGGATTTATGTAGAAAGTAGAAACTAGGAAAGAAGGCTAGATTAAAATAGGTTGCAGTCCTAGCAAAAAAGACCCTCATAATGAATATATCGAGAGACAGATGGAATTTGAAAGACCTGAGGAACTGTCAGGGTCTGGGGCAAGAAAGTGTGATGAACAAAAAAGAATTAACACAAAGCTTTTATACCAGGAAAGAAAACAGAGAATCAAAACCTGACAACTAATACTACTTCTGTAACTATTAAAAATAATAACATTTAAACTTTACCTACTCATATTGAAATGTTCAAGATGTTTTCAGCTCCCAAGTAGCAGCCTCAGAAACTAGTCAGTTTTCTTAAATTCTGTACATTCAATTACCAGGCAAAGCCAATACAGTCCTTGCTCCAGTTCCAAACATTAACTAAATGCAGAAAGGCACATTTATCATGCCATCTTTTCCTGGAGCATTGCTACAGATATGCTCTGACTAATGCAGAAGAGAAATCCTTCTGCCTTTGCTTTTACTTCCCTGTTGGGGGACCCTATCAGCCCCCAGCGACTGATATCCCTACTATGTAAAACAGCAGGATCCTCTTGCCATATTCCTAACATTTTCACCTTTATGCTGCTACAGCCTTAGTGAATGGTCCTGCAAATTCTTGATACCTTTCAGTCTTCTGAGTTTTGCACATTGAAGTACAAATCTTAAGCAGTTAAGCTGCCTTCTCAACACATTCTACCAAGCCTTCCTTATACTCAAGGCTGGATGCTTGTTCCTTCCAGCACTATTGCAATGGTGTTAAATTCCACAACTGGAACGTGTCAGCTGCTGCAGGGTGGATGGCAACTCTAGAAATGATTGAGAATACCGAGACTACCTGAAGGTTCTCAGAAAGTCAGAGACAAGTGGATAATATTTAAAAGAAGAGGGTAATAATTTCAAAGAAGAAATTATTTGTCTCATGACAAAGACTGTGTTTTTTTCCTTTCAAATAACAGTACCACGCTTTCCTAAAGACGTGCCCCCTTCTTGAATTAGAAGGGGAACAGGCACAGTGGCCAAACCCATGGCCAGCCTGAAGCCTGCTGTTTCTGCAGGAAGATGAGGTCTTAGCTTCACTACATTTTCTGATCATCAGAAGTGCAATCAGGCAAAATAAAACTATAATAAGACAATACGAGAAGCTGATAATAGGTCTACTGATTAAATATACTCAGTATTCTGTATGGAATACCTCTGCACTACAAAACTGCTGTGCTTTTAAATGTCTAACTAACATGCTGTTGAAGAAGGCAGTCTTACTTGTCTTTGAGTATGGAGGTAGGGGGGCATGTTTTGCACAGGTGCCAAAGCTTGTCAGTCTTGTTACTTTGCTTTGACAGTTTCCATAAAAATTCACAGAGATAAAATTACAATGCCAGAGATCAAACATAATGTCTCCTATCACTCTGAGCGACTGACAGGTCTCTAGTTTCCCTGACCAATGTTGCCTGCCTCCACTATCATGATACAAAGATGTACTTGAGAGGAATTAGAAGAAATAATTGGAAATGAACTCTTAGTTGTCTTCTGTGACATGCAGTGCAGTGACTCAGATGAATCCTGCTCTCTGTTACCCAGCCCAGCTCTGCTGACTTCAGCACAAGGTGAACTTCAGCAAGGACCAGGGATTGAGAGTGCAGCCTGGGAAAGCAGTGATGAGAGCTGGCAGGAGTCAACTGGGGAAAGCATCAGCTGCAAAAAATAAATTACTCTGCTCTTTGAGGTTGCCTTGTACCTTCCCTTGGTGTTTTACTGCATACTATGTCTGAGTTTCATCAGCACCCCTTCATGGCTGGCATAATGGCAAGATATGTCTGAAACTGCCTGAAGGGTCAGGAAGAAGGGGATATAAAGCCATGCAGGCTTACACTTCAAAAGATGACCAGGGACTTTCGGTGTCTGGCCTCACAATCTTCAGATAAATGTACTGTGCAGAAAGAGCATTTCCATTATAAACTGATCTAGAGTGCTCAAAATATCAAAGCCTCTGTCATTTTGAGTTATCTGTAAAGTTTTCATCCATAGCACATTTATGGCAGCAGGGTGAGAGACTGGATGAGGGGAAGGAGTGTATCCTGGATCTGCTTGATTTATTGTTTGTTTGTTTATTTGTTTTGAGCAGCTGCACAGTAAAATTAATCTTTCCAGAAATTTCTGGACTTACTGAGGTCCTTTGGTGATATATTTCATAACACCAATGAAAAAGCAAATTAAATTTCTATATCTCTGATAGAACCCAACAGCAAAATACTAGCATTCCTTTCCCTGCAAAACAAATTCTTTCAGCCTACTGCTGATCTTTTTATGGTCCTAAAGGTTTTGTTGAAATTAGAAGTTGTTCACCAAGATAATTTCTCGGCCTCTTGTACAGCAGTATTGCAGAAAAACCAAATGGTGTATATGTACATCTTCTTCCTTGTTACCAGTCAGCAGCAGTAATGGTGGAAAAATAAAGACAACCAGCTGCAGTTTATACTACTCCCACACACATGCACTTCTTCTTGAGCAAAAGCTGCAAGAATGGCTCAGTAATGAAGTACATGGTATTCTGAACCTGAACTCTAAAAAGAGCTGCAGGCATAACAGGGTGTGTTTTAAATGCAACAATGAAGAGGCAGCATCTCGCTATTTAGAGAAGAAGAAAGAAACATAAAAAACCTCTCCAAGATCCTTCATAAACTTTGTCTTGTCCAGCAGTAGATTCAGTTTGACTAGTTCTGAGCATGTTACATGGAATGGTTCTTTTGTATGATCATGTTTTTCCTTTCTTGTAAGGAAGAATGTTGCATGTGTAACATTTGTTTACTGATCCATATCCTGTCTTCACTGGCCATGAATGTCATTACCTATTAGTTGCAATAATTTTCTACGCTTTATTAAAAGCTACACAAATTGCTATTGACTTGAACCAGACAATCAAGAACACAGCCAGGACCTAAGCGCAGCTTATTGTTTCTTTGTTCGTTAAAGTCGAGACGAACTTTACGATGAAAATAACAGATATATCAAGAATTCTCTTTCCTGTTTCTATTAACTGAAAATCGACTTTCTCTTGGTATTATCTAAAGAATATTGCAATTAGGTTTGCATAGATTATTGTCAGAGTTGATCTAAAATTAATAGTTTTCTTATATGAAAATAGCATTTCCTGTTTGACATTTTAGCAATAGAAAGGACAATCATTTTGGATTTGTCTCTCTTGGCAAATGCAAGCTTGGAAGAGTTTATATCCAGCTGCTCCATATAGACTTTGCCTCAAACATCAGGATCATCCTTTTCACAAATTGTTAGCACGTTATTAAAGAAAATTTCAGCTCTTTGCCATTTGCTATCCATGCAGGTAAGGATACTCTCATGGACTTTATTGACCTTCCTGTGCTAGCACTTTGCTGATTCTGCTCACGCTGCATTAGTGGCAGTACTGAGTCAGCCTCCCTCTTACAAAATTCTGTCACTAAATGTCCTCCCTCAGCAGGGGGTCTTTATTAAAAAAAGGAGACCTCTGTTTTAAAACCAAGGAGGAAGCAATGCTAAGTCAGATTTTCTTCTGCGTGATGTTACACTCCCAAGCATTGGAAGTACCGTGTTACTAAAACAAATTGCATTCCACAGTCATTGAGCATTTTTCCCCCTCTTCCTTAAGTATGACCTTAACTTACGCCAGAGAACGTTAAAGGCTGATTAAACTCTCAGAGCTTTCCCAGCAGCCCTGGAGGTCCTTCTTGCAATATACAACTGCCACGAAGTGATACTACATTGAGCAGAGCACTGATAGCAGCCTGGGCAAAACATCTGGGAATGCCTGTGCAAGTTCATGCTCCAGTTGCAATCAGAATGATTTAAATATCAGATTTAACCATAACATGAAAGTTCCATTTTGACTTCTTTGCATTATCAATTTGAAGCTTACTTTTATTGCTTGTGCTGTAAATTGTTTCCCTAAAGAAAGGTAGATTCTTATTGACTGATATCCTCAGGGACATGTTGATTTGCTGCTTTATATAGATATAACTTTAAATTTGGTCATTGTTTTTGATAGCCAAGAGTATGAAATTTTGTGCTATGTTGTCCATTCTAAATTGTTAACCACATGTAGTCAGATTCATATTTGTTACTAGCAGATATGTTTTGTTTTGGTATTTTTTAAACATCATCTTATTCCACCCCCTTTGGGATTTAATCAGCACTTAAATAAAACCTAGATTTTGAGAAAATTAATTTTTTCCTTAAAAAGTAAAAGAAAACAAGTTAATATTATAAGAAAAATCAAAATATGTGTTTGTTTACATTTTCCTCATTAATAGAAATGATTCAGCAGATGCTGGTTTTAGCTGATTATTCACCATGGCCTTTAAGATATTAAAACTAGCTGGTGTGAGCTTGTCACACCAGTTTTTACTCATAGACCACAAGAAGAAATAAACTTTCTGCATTTTTATCTTTAAATGCTTCTCTAAACAAAGTGTTAGTTATTGGGCTAAATTTCACTAAATGTAATTAAAAACAAAAGAAAACAACAAAAACCAACTCTACTTTTATAGCAGATGTATGAAATATGCTTTATCAGTCTCGTCTGAACTGGTTTAACAGCCTTGATTGCTATTTTAATTTAATTTAAAGAAGTGTGAAAGATTAAAATAAATGTAGGCATTAATATGGGCTACTTGTATTCAAGTTTGCATCTTTATTTTAAAATGTCCAACCTACAATAAACAATTTTTGGAGAGGCTTTTAGTTTTTAACATGGCTGGTTTTGTCTTTAGACAAAAACTGCTTCATGGTCAGCAATATCGGCCACCCTGAAGATGAACACCTTGGCCCTGCAGGAATTCACCTGCCTATTCTCTGCCTTTCCAGTCTCAGTATCTTGCTGACAAATTCTTTTGCTGCTGTTAAAAACACATGGCTGCACGTGATCACAGTGAGAATGACAAAGAAACAGGAGTATTCCTATCACGGCTTTGCCAGCAAAACAGTGTCTCTCCACATGCCACCCAACCACACCAGGCTACCAGTGAGGGCAACGCTTCTCAAATACTTGCACTCCTCCTGTACCAGCTGCTCCAACAGAGCTGTCCTGCAGATGAAAGGAGGTGGGGTAGCAGTAATTGCAGAGGGGCCTGAAGAGAAGTGAACGTGCAAGGGATGTCAGTGAGGAAGGATAGATCATTGATTTGACTGCATCTTCTGTAAACTGCCAGGATTATTTAACAAAACCTTGCAAGAGATTAACTTCTACTGAAAATCCTCCTAATCCGAACCATTGCACTGGACTTCCAAATAATTAGAAAGAGGTCCTGTGATAGCCAAGTGAGTTCAGTTTACACCAATGGGGTCTGCTGTGCAAACTGCTTCCACCATGACAACCTCATTGCAGCTGAAGATGTGGCGCACTCTATTGAGCATGGGGTGCCAGTAAGCATTATATTTGAGCACAGTGCAGATCCCTGTGCCTCCCAGAAGGACATAGTGAGAGAAAACTTACCCCTGCACCCTCTTTGGCTTCAGAACTTTCACAGGAGCATGATGCCAGTGGGTCCCCCAGATGCATAGCCAATCCTCCTGCACCTACAAAACCAAAGACATTTATTGGCCATGGGAGAATATGCATGGCTGAGAGGTTGCTTTGCTTTGGATCCATTTCTACCCGCTGTGCTCTGTCACCAGCCTGGTATCTTGTCAGTGTTGTTAAAGAGAGCAGAAAAGGTACAAAAACAATGACTGAGAAATATCTATGCCACCTGGAGACAGCTCTGCATGCTGCATAGACGCAGCCACCTCTAGGAGAAAATGCAATGGGTGCTTAGTGTGTTGACACAGTGCACCATGGCTCAGGAAGGACGTATTCCATTTCAGACTGCCCAGTGGCCACCCCTCTCCCTAGGATGGTGCTCAGTGCTATGGCTGCCCTGATCCCTGGTGGGGGGTGGGGTGGCTCTGTCTGTCAGGTCCAGCCTTGTCAGATCCAGAGAGCTCCAGACACTGGTTGCTCTGTGCTCACCTGTGTTGCTGTGCTGAAGATGCTCACACCATCCCCTGGATGAGCTTGTCCTGTTTAGGGGAGTAGCCAGAGGACCTTTCATCACTTCTGTGTATCCAAAGAGTAGGGACACTAAGAGTACCTAGGACCCTAACTAATTGCATCTCATTAATGAATGCTGTTTGTCATCCAGGCAATAGTTACCACTGCTTATCAGGTGATATCAGGTCACAAGCACAGCTCACAGAGCATGATGTGGGCAGCCTATCAGTCCTGTCTGGAAGAACCTCTGTACTTTTATTTCCACATCAAGTTTAAGCCTTGAAGAAGGTAAGAACATATTCACTGATTTCACCTTCAGGGACAATCTTGCTTAAGCATAGCTAGTGACAGACAGCTGCTTGATTGCTTTTGGGATTTCCATACCAATGGCAATAATTGCAATACATAATGGTGGACTAGAGTCAGATTAAATCAGTAAATACTTTCTAAACTGCAAAATTAAATTATAGGGGTTACATCATCTCCTCTGTAGAGGAACAGGATGTATAAGGATTTGTGTATCATCTCCAGTAGCTCTGTTGAATGTGCACATTCACACTGAGAATACACTGAATAATTTTCCTTGTGCTACCATGGCAATGTGCATACCTACTAAATTTGAAATAGGTCTCAAGCAATAATACAGCTTGAAATGGCTCTGCAGCCCTTGGTCAATACAAAGATAATAATTCATGCCCTCTGCTGCTACTTAATTCTATAATCTTGAGTGTATTTCTTCAACCCACTACTGTTTATGTATATGCCACAGTTGTGTTATGATTACTTATGCAAAAGGATCTGTGAATCAGAGGTGCCCCTTGCTTATTTGTTGCTTCAGCACACAGTGGCACATGCTAACAGTGCTAGCTTGAGCTGTAGTCTACATATGGATATACAGAGACACTACAGACCTGTATCTTGCTTTCTAACAATATTGGCTGGGGGCAGCCTCAGATAGACATCTTTTGCTCTGGAAGAAGAATATTAAAAAGTGCCAGTGAAACTTATGTGCCAAAATCCTTTAAGTGCTTTTAACTTTTTCCTGCACAGGTTCTTTGGAGCTGACCTCTCCTCTTCCCACACGTCAACCTATAGTGTCCATGTAGTCCACAGAGCCAATAGGTAGTCCTCAGCAAGGTTTAAGAACTGCACTGAAACCAGAGTAAGTGAATAATAATGAAATTGGGACCTTTTTTTCTTGTCTTCTCCACACTCTTCTCCATTTGTCTCTGCTAGGGTTTCACAGAGCATTGCTGCTTTGGAAGTGGTGCTGCAGGAAAAGCAACTAGTTTATTTTGTCCTGATGTTTTTGTTTGTTTGTTTGTGGGGTTTTTTTTGTTGTTGCTGGGGGTTTTTTAAATTTATTTCCAGCTCTCTTTGATATCTTTATTTATGCTAATCTCAGTTCAAAAGGATCCCCTTTGTCAAACATCTATAGGACATTTTAGCACATTGGGCCTCTAACTGTCTACTGATACTTATAAGTTCTCCTGCTATCCAAACATAGATATAAAATAGACCTGTGTGCCATTTTTTTGCCATTTCAGTAGAGCTTCCCTTCACACCCAGGACACACTGCATCTTTTTCTGCAGTGTATTTGGAATTGTGAAGCCTTCAGCATGTAGTCCTTGAATGGACACCTCCGCATTACCTCGTAGCTGTAGGAGTGGATCAAAGGATGTGATCAGTTGTCACTGAAGTTTCTAAATCTATATTATAAATATTTTCAGGACTTAATGCCCACTAGATTTAGTCTGATTCTTTAGAGTGAATGTTGGCACAGAGTCAGAAGGGGTAATACTTGATTAGAATATTTGTGTTTACACTAGGTTTGAAAAGTATTGAATATGGCCTTGCATCAGAGTTTATGGTTTGGTTTCCTCCCAAAGCACTCTTGTGTGCAACTCAGCAGTGGCATTATGTAGTGTGAATCACTCCACATCTGAACCAAGTGCAAGTGTGGTTGAGGAGAGAGGGATCACTTCACTAAAAACCATACTACTGTTCTCTGATGAAGTGATGTATGTGCAGCCTATGGCCACTGAAAAGGAGAAGTCTGGTGACTAGGATGCTAAATGGAGATGTGGGTTGCCTAATTTTACATTGTGTCACAACTAGCATTCTGCATAACCCTTGGAAGGCAGTGGTATTGTCTTAAGTTGTCCACTTGTAAGTGATATTCCCCATTGATGTGGCAACACATGAAAGATTAAGAAGAAAGCATTACAGTGGTAATAAATGTACTTAAACAGAAAAAAAAGGTCATGACAGTCTGAGGCCTAGAAATTAACACACAAAAGAAAATGGCATATTTCTCACAAATCTCAATAAATAAATCAATACCATAAGCCTGAATAGACTTCATCTCCACACTGTATTTATTGACAAGCCATATCTCCTACAGCATGGACCTTGGACTTGATTTGCACGAAGGACACGGCAACTTTATAATCACCCTTAGATTAAAAAAAATAAATATTCAAGCCTTTTCATATCCATGGACATGTTTTAAAGGCCCAAATAATACCAGTTCCTGCTGCCATTAGCACACTAAAGTTTTATGTCTAATCGTCTGTACAGCAGTGATGAAGTAACTCAACCGGAACAGCTGCAGGGCAGCTCCATCAGCACTATTGGGGCCCACTGGCTTTTCATCCACCTCAGTGCATGCAAGCTCCACTTCGGTGTACCATTGTGCTGACTTATTTGTTTCCTTTTATTTGCTGTTGATTTCAACTGTGAATAGGGTTTGATGGATGGCAGGAGTTTTGCAATAAAGAGGACCAAATAATACAACAGGAATGAAGCTGAGCTAATAGTCTCTTTCCTTAAGAGATATGTTCACACAGACTTGGGAGAGAAATCAAGGTGCAGATAATTAGAAAGAATTTGGACTCTCATCAGCATCAGCCAGGTGAGAAAGGAACAGGTATTGTCAAGACAGGAAGGATGAAATTTGAGTAAGAGTCAGCTGTCCAGTTCCTGGTGATGTATTTGGCAGTCAGTGTGTGGAATATGGATGAAAAATAGAGGTACTGATGAGAAATCTGGAAAACTGCTGTGCACACCCACTCATTGCTCTTATCAAACAAGGGGAGACTTTAGCAATTTGTTCCTGAATCACAGTTCTTCATGGTCAGAACTGTAACCACAGGGAAGCACCTCCAATTTGGTTAGCAGTGACCTGGCGCTGTACACTCAACTCAAGGGTCCTCGCTCCATCAGTCTCAGTCTGTCCTTTTGGTTTCTGCTCTACTTTCATAGAAGCTAGACAGAGAAAGCAAACTTTAAGGTGCAATTCAGCTACTGAAGTATGTCAACTTTCTGCAATACCCAAAACTCTCTTAGAAAATCCTTCACAAAAGCAAAACTTGGCCAGAAACTACAGACTTAGGGTCTTAGTTTTGATATTTGTTTTAGCAACAGAGTGCTCTCTGTTTCCAGCATACAGACTCAATTGCTGTGTTGTTAAGCTGGTGGGAAACAACTCCAAGCCTCTGCCATACTGCCATTAACACTGGAGCAGTCTATATCCATCTGAAACCTGGCAGCTTACATCCTCTTGCCAAAGAAACTGGTGCATTAAAGGGGCAGGTTGTAGCATAAGAGGAGCTGAATCAGGGAACAACTTTAGTACAAAGATTTGTCTCCCAGATGAGAAGGCAGATAAAGCACTTAAGGGTATTCACCAGGAAAATTAAATCAATCCTTCTTCATTTCTCACAAGATAGTAATTTTTATCTAATCAACTGTTCGCTTGCATGCAGATGGAGCAGTTTAAGACTTAGTATTCTCTTTCACTGAGACAGGTTTCTTGTGGGAGCACTTCTAGCCCTTTTCAGTGCCAAAAGGACACATCACTGCTCCCAGTTTGGCCCTTTCTCCCTGCTGCAGGATGCTTGCATCCCAGGTCTACTGGCTAGTCTGCTGCTCACCAGAGTGTCTCCTGCCCTGTTCAGACTGGAAGGAAACAGGTCAGCTCCAACCACATAAATCCTGGATCATCACTAAACTGACCCACTTGGTCTTGAATAGGTCAAAGAGGCAATTAGAACAACTACTTTCACTTGATTTGAATTGCAGGAATTCTTGCCGTTTCTCAGTCTGCTTTCTTTCACCTATGTAAGACTTGTCATTAAAACTGAAAGGCAATGTATGTCCTCCTGTTGATACCTTGGCAGTGCCCAGCTGAGCCAGCAGACAGATGCCATGTTACACTACAAAGCAGAGTTTGTCACTAATTATTCTTGTCATTCAGACAAATAAAATCCTCAAAGAAGGAGAGGGAGAGCAAATAAAGAGACACAGTCTAGGAAAAAAAGACCTTTCAGCAAGAGTGCTGATGTTTATTTATTGAACCACTAAATGGCTTGGTGGTTTCATGGTGTTCAGATTGGGACAGGTCAAATATCAGCAGAAAGAAAAAGGCATAATAAAAGAGGTGAAAAAAACTGCTCCTTTACCTGGTTTTTGCATTTTCTTTAATTAATACTAGGTTTAGGTATTGTATCCTTGCTAGACTTTGAAATGATAGCAAGGAAACTTTCTTACCCTTTTAAAAGTGTTTTGAAGGCTTGTCTCTAGGAGTTAAGAAAATATTTTTGTCTCAGTTTCCATAGAATCTTCAGTCTATTGCACAGAGTGCTGTAGGTGCCCCTTTTCTCGTGATGCATCTCTCTGATAGCAATTGTTTTAAGTACGCTAGCTCATACAATGTGTTTTTCTGCATCTGATGATCGTGTTATTCACAGGTGTAGATGCAGAGGTTATAGAACTAATGGCACAAATCCCTTTTGCTAGTTGGCTTTTCTTTTCAAAATGATTGCTTTTTTCATTCTTTCGCACTGTGATGTATTTTGTGCTTAAATACAAATAAGACAAAAATCTCCCTAGTAGGGCTAGTAGGAGGGAAGTCACACCCACTTGTACTTTCATTGGTGACTGCAGGCAGAGTAGTTAAAGACATTGTGCAGATCTCCATCACTGAGATGGATTATCTCTCTTCAGCTCTGTCAGGCCTTCAGGAGTGATTTGAATTAGCCCGGTCTAGCAATATTCTTGACATGGCTTTTGCACGTTTCAGTCATAGAATCATAGAATTAACTGGGTTGGAAGAGACCTCCGAGATCATCAAGTCCAACCCTTGATCCAACCCCACTGTGATTACCAGATCATGGCACTCTGTGCCACATCCAGCCTCGTCTTAAAAATCTCTGGGGACTGTGAATCCACCACCTCTCTGGGCAGGTCATTCCAGTGCCTGATCACTCTCTCTGTAAAGAACTTATTTCTAATATCCAACCTAAACCTCCCCTGGCAGAGCTTAAGCCCGTGTGGGAAGAGTCATGTGGCAGCTTGGGAGACCAGTTATATCTTCAACCAGTTACTAGAATGCCATGCAATACTAGTGTCAAACTTTGTCCTTTATTTCTTTTGACAATGAGTTTCTACCTACTGACGTAATTTCTGGTGACCAGCAGTGATTAACCAATGTTGATTCTGTGTGTGCATTTACTCTCAGATTTAATTCTGTGGGCAAAATCATTTTAATAGTTAATTGTAGTACCATAAAATAGCTGCAAATGTACAAAGAAGTTCACAATTTCTGCTATGAAGCAATCAAAATGCCCTCAGAGCCATAATGTACATGTATTTTGGAATGAAACCATAAGTATAGGCCAGCTCTAAAGTTAAAGCTATTCTAACAGAATGAGATTGCAGTGTTGCTTAGAAAATAGCTTCCAGTCCCAACAATCTTGTTCACAATGAGCAGCTTTTGATGGAAGCAAGAGAGAACCACTCTCTGAAGTTTTTGATAGAAAAAATGTCTGCAGGAAATAAGCTAAACTCTGACATGAATTGTGAGGTTCATGCCTCCCTCAGGGGGAAACCTGTGAATTTTGCTTCTTTCACTTGTAATAATTTGTCTTGGAGTACATTCTCTTGTTGGAATTACCAGATAAGAAGTGTGATCTTATATCATTAAAAGATAGCCTCCCAACTTTGTCGAGAGTTAGTTCCTGTACATTGCAGCAGTGCAGCCAAAAGATGAATTCATTGCCTTGCACAAGGGTTTAAAAATAGCAGACAACTCCTTGAATGATATGAGTAGGGAAGCACAAATGATTAATCCAAATTCTTTTTTAATCATGACATCTTAAGCCTAACCACAGGAAAGAAAGCAGAAGATAGCAGAAAGATTATCTGCTAGTGATAACCATTCTCTATGAGGAGAAAGAAAAGCCATCACTTACAGAAACAGCACTGAAAGTCCATGTCTGTAATGCAGAGAAGGAGACAAAGCTTGTGATGCTCATCTCACTGCACCTGCAGAAAGGATTTCTTGGGCCCAAGAAATGCACATGTGTAAATGCATATATGTAAATACCACGAAGATGAGCTTCTAGCCCTCTCAGCAGAGCCAACAGAAAGGACTGCAAGAGCTATGTCCAATTGCCAAGTCAGACAGTTTATCTCCTGTCTTCATCACGTTGATCTAGGCCACATGGATGCAGACAAGGCATATCTTTATGAGCCCTTCTGTTACCTGAATTAGACCTGCAATTGCATGTACCAACAGTTGGGAACCCTACCTACATAAGCAAAAGATGCTGTGGATGCATCTCCAAAAGTCAAAAGTGGCATGTGTGCAGTTAAACCTACTTTTCTCTTCAGCATTTCCTCTGACATTTAGCAGCAGACAGGACATTCCCCACTAGTGGATACTATGGCTGAAGTAAACGGCTGTGCCTGTGCAATGCACCTCATGGAGCTAGGACGAAATCAATCTCCATTTTTTAGCTGTGTCTTTAGATGATTTTCCAGTTATGCTTATCTGCTTTTTTCTGTGGTGAGAAACCACTCTGACTCAAGATGGTGAAGCCTTATATGTGTCAGACAGCGCTACTGCAAAGGAGGTGAGACAATCATACTCTTAAATAAATCAGACATTTAGCTGCAGGTAATAGAGTGCATATGAGAGGAACCATTGCTATCAATTTTCCTCTCAAACCTCACGGTCTTAAGAGGTGACATTTTGGATCTGGTTTGCATTTGGAGATCTGACGAAAACATCAGGCTCAGTGAAGGTGCACTACAGATGATAGAACTGTACATATCCACCCGTGGATTTAGGAATAAACAGGTATTATAGATTATTATTATTATTATTATTATTATTATTTTAGCTCCCTCCTGTGCTGCTAAAAAAAAAAGCAAGATTTTCATAGGTAATCCAGGAGTTAAACAAATAAGAGGGGGCTTATACCATGAGACCCTGAATAAGTAATTCAACCCTTGATAAGGCAACAGTGAGACTCCTGAGTACACTGAAAGTGGGCTTGTGTGCCCGATTAGATTGTCGTGGTTAAGGGCCAGATGGCAATGAGGCAGATAAAACCCAGACTTACTGTGGTCTGGTCTAAGGTGTGATCCCCAGTTTTGCATACTTTTGCATTAAGATTGTGCTGTCAGTTGCTTTGAAGAAATGTGCAATTTTTCAGTCGGAAAAATTTGTATTAATACTTTATTGCAAAGTCAAAACTGTCAGTTTCGCTTGGTAGAAAATGGTATTAATTAATGCCTTGTCACTGTCTTCTGTTGTGGTAAAGAGTAATGTGCCAGATATGAAAGAATCCATCTCAATCCTGCAGTTGTACTAGACACATGCTAGTGCAAATCCTGTAAAATCTGCAGTGGCAGAGTCAAATCTTGCTAGACATGGCATGTGAGAGTTGTAAGGTGCGGGAAAACTGGTGTTGTTACGGCATGAGCCATGACAATGCTTGAAAGCCACTTAATCCAGGAGAGTCTACCCTTCCAGGCCAGTTATTGAGTTCACCTGAAGTTGAGGGTAGATCTACTATCTGCAAGAAGAGATCCAGACCACTGAACAGGATTCGTAGCTGTGTAGTCAAATTAAAATCACTGGTTGATGTAAGGTTAATGTAATCTGGCTTTTGACAAAAGGACACCACAGATAAGATCCAGACATTTAAGGATGAAGACACCTGTCTTCACCTAAACTTAGCTGTGCTGCATGGTAATCATTTTCAATAATTTCAAAGGGAGTACTTATAGAGTAAGTTACTGCTCAATTAGAGAACATGCATCAGCCTCTGGCCTCTGTGGATAATCTTAGAAAATTATATATAATTAGGAAAAATTATAATGTTTGCTTTCAAAGTACTATTTGTTTTCCCAAAAAAGCAAACTGACAGGCAAACATAATACCCAGATATGGTATATCCTCCTCAGTTATTCACATATCACCTCCCCAGTTAAAATAGGTAGTGAAATGTTTCATTTTCTAGCCACAACATTCAAAAGAGGCATGACTTGCTGGTCAAAACTCCAGTGGTCTTTATTATTAAAGCCATATCCTTTAGAGAGTTCAAGAAAGGATTGCTTGGCTCCCTAACAGGGGAAGAGATCAAGTGCTTTGAAAGAAAAAGCCAAACTAAAAAGAAAATAAATTAGTATTTTTGTTTCATGACATTAGGCTATGTTGTTCACATAAAAGGTTTAATATTTAAGGACAGATCATAAGTTAACATGTAATCTCTAATGATGTCCTATCCATCACATTCCAGACAATACTTAAGGCATTATAAGAAGTATAACAAGCAATGTTTCATGAGTACTTTTTGAGTCCTGCTGCACAGAGATGGGCTAACTGGATAAAGACTGTCCCATGCTTTGAGAACACATGTAAAGATAGCATCCAGAAACATAAAACCTACATTCTGTCTGGGAGCCCCTCCAAACCTCCACATTAGTAAACATAATGGGAGATTAAAGAGGTGCTTTCTCTCGGCACTTCCAAAAAGAGCACAGGCCAGCCCCATGAATTCCTCTCTCAGCTCTTCAAAGTCACAACATGTGCTCCTTAAAACATGCCCTGCTGATGCAATGCAAAAACTCTGACTCTTGTGTCTGTGGTATGCTAAACATGGCTCTTCAAGGGTAGAACAAACAGCTACAGCACAATCCAAAGTCAATAAGATGGTTGCCTTCTGCAGGATTGTGGAAATTATCAACTCAGTTCTCATTGTTCTCTCTCAGCTGTTTATCTGTCCTGTGGCATGCATTGTCTAAATGCCAAATTAAAAACATTACTGAGGCAATGAAAATCTTTAAGCACTTGCATTCCACAATGCATTAAAGAACTGCTAAGGCTAATGCTTCACTTTCGGCAGCTGTGCTTGGATTCAACTTTTTGGAGCCCAATTGCTTTAGTTTACAGCACCCTCATGACCTGCTGGGGCAGAAGTCACACACAAGGCAGTCCCATGTTGTGAGAGGTTTCCCTCTCCGATGAGACAGTCCATCTGTGCAGGCTGCACCAAAGTGGAAGCTGATGCATGGACAGTATATGTGACTGTGGAGCTTTTATGGTGCTTGAGCCCTGAGCCTAGCTGGGGGCATGCTAAAGCTGTAATAACCAAAACTGACCTCCTTTTAAAATGTAGTGTACATTAGCTGTCCTATTTATTTGGTTTCCTCTGTTCCTCCTTTGCATGAACATAGAATAGTGTTGATTCAGTAAAGTGTCTTCCTGAGAGAATAAGCTACCCTCTTGAGAAAAAATCCAGTGCAGTGCCTTTACCAGGGTAGCAATAAACACTTTTCGCAGCTCTCATCTTGACAATAAGCCCATAACACTAGCAGAACAGAGCATGAAGAAAGCATAAAATTACATCAGGATTTCAATTAACTTTCACATTACCTGTAATTCAAATACTTATTGCTTCTGTGTTACAGTTATTAATTGCTTTTATAAGCTTTTAAAATAACATTTTAAAAGAGGCAGCCTGTCCTGTAGAGAGATTCCACCTCTGAAAAAAAAGAGCAGGAAATTTCAGAAGGTTTCAGGGTAAGCACCCAAATACCAGATTGCTATAAACCATTCCTGTTGAAATTTTAGCAAGCTAAGTTTCTTGTGAGATTTCTAGAAATTAGAAATTTATTAGAAAGCCTCTTTTTGAAAGAACCACTCTGCTTTCATGTCAAGTCCTTCCTGGAACATGAAATTGTGGAGACATGATGAATAGAGAGGAGGTGTGGGATTTTTCTCCCCTCCCCCCACCCCTCTTTTTTTCATTCTCTTTAAATGATAATCAAATTACTTGATCCTCAGGAGCTCTCAATTTGTGAATAGTTCAGTTTGAGTTTAAGTTTGTAGCTGTTTCTTCCTTTATTCAGACTATTCAAATATTCTCTTCACAATGTGCACCAAGTAACAGATAAAAGCAACTGTCATGCTTAATTTATTTTAACAGTGTGGGTAGGTTGCTTGGATTTTCCACATTTCTGTTTTCTGAGAACAGCAGTGAGTCTTCTAATTCAGTAAAAGACAGTTTCTTAGAACAGAATACCCCACTGGACTGGAAAAATTGTCTTTGACAGCAGCAGGAAGAGACGTCATACAGGGAGAATCCCTGTAACAGTCTGTATCCCTTGTACTTCCTCCAGCATCACAATCACTAGATTAGGACTGTCACTGGACACATCTCTGTCTTCTCCCTTTAATATGTTTTCTGAATCTTTACCCCTTGGTTTGTTAACATGGAGACATTTGTTTGTCTGTTTTTTGGGGGTTTTGTTTGGTTGTTTTTTTCCTTCTGCATAACACCATCATTAACTACATGGTATCTGAACTACCATGTCTAGCACTACCAGTTCAAAAACTACTAAGAACAGACATTTTGAACAGCTAAGATATGAGACTGTAAAGGGAGTGAATGCTCAGGAACACATTCTGAGTCTGAATTTCAGACCACCTTAAAAGAACCTCTCATAGTATCCAAAGGCAGAGGCAGTCAGTGTAGTCATAACTTTCAGGAATTTTAGCCTCTAGCAATGTTGTTTGCAGAGAAAGGATCAGCGAATAGGTTCACACTCACTATGGACACCCTATTTAATAAGGAATTAGGTTAGCAAAGAAAGACAGATGGCAAGAGCAGACAAGACAGTTTGAGACCTAAGGCCTAATTCAGCTTTGACACAGCTAAGCTGAATGGCCATTGAAGTAAACGACACGTTTACATATTTGTATCAGGGCTGAACGTTCCCCTGTGTTTAGCAGAAAGAGCTGAATAGTTGACTTCAGATAAATGTTTAGGGTTGTTTGGTTTTTTTGTTGTTTTTTTTTTTTTTGAAAAGCGGGGATGGTCAGATGAAATTTTTGGTGCTATCTCAAAGCTTAGACTTTAAAACCCAATAGATTTAATGAGCAGAAATGTTTCCTGCATAATGCAAATGTGGTTGAAAAACAGTGCCTGGCCTAGGGCTTTGTATATACATAATGGAAACTAACAGATGGGGACACAAGCAGGGGCTTGTTCAGTGCAACCTTAGTTTAATGGGACTATGAATCCTCCTTCCCTGAATCTGAGGGAGGTCTTTTGAGTTTCTACAAGAGCTGCTGCTGAGCACCCAACTCTTCTTAGAGTTATACTAGGAAGTGTATTCATTCTCTAAGTGAACATCTGGAGAAGAACCACTGGAAGCTAGCATTTCACCGTTCCTGCTTTTTCTTTCTGTCTAGATGCCTTCAGCTGTGGAGGATCTGAGAAACAATGCTGGGAGACTAAAGAGTTACCAAATAACTCTCCCTTTGTCTTCTCCTTTGTAATGGATCAGTTCCAATAGCTCCTGGTTTGTAATTTATTTTGGCTTAAATTAAAAGATAGATCTTATCCTAGTAAAATGGGATATTACTTAGTATTTGCTGCTATGTAAGTGCATCTCTGGCTAATGTGGTTTAAGGCATATTGATTCCCCAGTCTGCCTTTGCTCAGAGTGCTTCTGCTGAAAATCAGTGACTTGGGTGATTGTTACTGGAAAACTGTACATTAGTTGAGACTGAGTTACCAAAATGTTGCAGAAGTTTAGAAAAGCAAAGAAAAAGAGGACAGAAGACAAAACACTTGTGTTCTTGAGGTTTTGGTTTTTTTCTCTCTGCCCTCCAGAAACATCATCAGAACATTGCTTATACAAGGAAGCGGTAAAAGATGCCTCTCTAATGGGAACAGTCATGTTTCTGCTATGTAATGCCATGGCATTTCGCCCAATCCTCTACTAATGCATCAGCACAATGACAGTCATAAAGCAATGGCAGGTGATTTTTCTTTGGCTTTGGGTTAGCACACCCTGCCAAACAGCCTGATCTATTAGATAATGAGAACTG
Organism: Pyrocephalus nanus; assembly: GCA_038380795.1. NCBI lineage: Eukaryota > Metazoa > Chordata > Aves > Passeriformes > Tyrannidae > Pyrocephalus > Pyrocephalus nanus. The sequence continues at coordinate 59,858,164 of CM076263.1, read as the reverse complement.
CCTCTGTACCTAACAGCTCCCAGTGACAGTGATACACACTTATGGGGCAGCAGAAGCTTTTCTCATGATGGGTCATTGCTAAACAAAATGTTTGCTGATGGTATACATCAGTAATAGTTGTACACACAGGAGGTTTAGGGTCTGTAATTGAAGCACCCTGTGGGTGTACAGGTTTTTAACAGGGCTCATTGTAGCTGAGAAACAGAGTTACCCACCTGGTAGCTCTTCTGTTCATAACTTGTTCTCTGTGCATGCACGGTAACAGTGAAGAGACACATTGATATCAGAAAAGGTATTTTTCTGAGGAAATGGTTCAGCTACCACATTGTAGGAAGCCAATTAATTTTCTCCTGTCTTAGTTCCTTATTTTTCAGAGGACAGTGATAGCCCTTTCCTGCCTTAATGGGATGCTGTTGTCCTAAAATACACATTACATGCTAAAATATAGCTTACAGCATTGTTTGCACTTTAGTTGTTAAAGACCACTTCCATTCAATTCTTTACCTACTGCCTGGGAGTAATGAGGGATATGCCACAAATACTTGGGTTGTTTGATACTTCAGTAAAATCAAGTGTACCAGGTCAGTTGCACAAGGCTCACATGCTATCGTGCAAGAGTCTATCACTTTGCTCTTAAGTTATTAAGTTGTCATTAAACTATGTACAATTCTTGAGGGAGGCCTAACTTTATACTATGTCAGCTGCCAAGCCAAGGCTCATTTGTATAATAATTTTGGATTTATCAGTGTGTCTGAAAACAAGAATTATAGTCTGCTGGAACTATGCATTATTTCCAAAATGTGGTCACTTCCATTATAGTAATAGCTTTTGATTAAACAGTTTCTGGGAACAGTTCTTATGTTTTTATTTACCCTATAAACCCTCCAGTTCACTTCTACCAGCAGCTCTGCTATGTCTAATACACCAGCCCCTCATTCCTCATCCATTTTGCTAGATGTTAATCTTGATTAATTTAAGATTTATATACCTTACAGTTCAGACTACATTGCCTTCTGTCTTACTGATATATTAATTCATAGTACTGTACAAATGACAGTTTTTATTCAATGGAAAAGAGGAATTATTAAAGAAGAACTACTTGTATTGAACCACACAGCCTTGCTGGTAATCAGAGTTAAGTCAAATGTCCTCATAACTTTTCTTTAGACAATTTGTATTTTCAGAAGCTTTGGAGCTGGAGCTTACTAATCTCAAAGCTAGGCATGACAGATGTCACTGCAAAATCTTAAAGGTGGGTCAAGGAGTCACATGGGCTAAAGTCTACATAGGCGGCGTATTAAGATGTAAACAAATGCCAAGTAATGTTTTCTGCATACCTACAGTAGGCTCTCCCTCATGACTGAGTTGGAAGTTCTTTTTTTTTAGTATGTCTTACATAAATATTTGATAGGCAGACTGAACTCTCATGTCTCTTTAACAGGGGAAAGGGATGGCCTACACTGACTGTATTAACGGATTTAAAAATACGTTTTTACACTAGGAAACTTTATAGGATATTCGGGAGCTTCTGGCAACAGAATAGACTTTTCTTTTAAACTTAACTTCATGGAAAACCAGTATTTATAATATTAGTATGTTGATTTAAATTTATGGCTTAGTGCATCCTTCCATGTAAATTGTTTTAGGATCCAGGCCTAGAAAGATTTACACAAATAGTTTCATTGTGTATTCTGGTCCCAAGAAATCAGAAACAAGATTCCCTTTGATTGCATTGGAGCCAGGACTCCAGCTGTTGCTTTCAGAGCAGGCAGGACTGCAGAGCTGAATGTTTAACAGATTTTGTAAGATGTAGGGTGTGAAGCCAGATTTTTGACATGAGACATCAGAACTTTTTTACCCTTGCCCTATTCTTGCCACATTGTAGGATACTTGTGACTTATTACCACCACCACCAACAGCAGCAACAAAAAAGTGAATCCTGTCTCAGTAAGCTTGAGATTTGATAAATCTGAAAAACCCAGAGGCAAATACTAACAAAAGAATACACTGCTTTGAATTAATACAAAGTATTTTTTCATAAACTCAAGCCTGTATTTGTTGTGTCAGGAGTGAGGGATGTTGTCAGTTCATACATTGAACATGCGCGCACACACACATTCAGAATTTATCCAAGTATAAACCCATTCATGATTATGAGGTCTGTGGTCAAGCTCAGCTCAGTCCTGAGTCTATACTAAAGCAATGTAATCTCGGAGATCTACTGAAGCCTTCAAGACAGAGCTGACAAGGGCTGCTACAGCAACAATTTTCCACAGAGAACTTATTTTTAAACCTAAACAGCAAATGAAAGGGAAGTTCACATCTGGAGGCCTGAACTTGCTCATTTTTATCCTGGCTTTAGCTGACTTTTCAGGTCTGAGAATTTGATGAGGTTGAATTGGGATGTGTTTGAAGTTAATGTTATGGAGGCATTTCAGCTTTGTCCACAAGTCTGGTTAATAGCGGGTATGATGTGGACATAATGCTCTGTACAGCACAGCCCTGCAAAAATTACACTAATGGATCCACACCAAACCACAGGTGCTGGCCCACCCATTTTCTAGGGAAGCCTGGACCTAGGTCCATCTGTAAATCATATGGCTGTCTGCTACTCTTGTGCAAAACCTGTACTTTGCCTAGCCCTGAAATTTTGGGTTGACACAGCTCCTGATCTTTGTGGCCTACGCTCCTCTCTGCTCTGAATTATGGGGACAGCAGACCTCTGCTTGGGCTGTGGTAGTTCTGACTTGGAAGGCTTGCAGTGGACTGCAGCACAAAACAAAAAATCATCAAAAGTAAGCTTTTCTGTGTGTTCCCCAGGTTTACTTTTACCTGATGGTTTACTGTAGACTAGATGATATGTCGGTTGTTTTCAGGAAATAAAGACACTGATTTGTAACCGGTATGATGACTTCCTGATGGACTCTCTAGGCAGGCTAGAACTGGGATTTTGTCCACCTGCCATTTATTGTGCTGCCTGATGCTTCCCTATCTTCTCAGAATGGGAAAATGCCACAAATATTCCTCTTTTTGCCTTCTCATTGGACTCCCTTGCACCAGTAGGTCTGTTTTCTACTTGACTGACTTGCCTTCTACTTAGGTGAGCTGGGAGATGTCTGCCATGCCTCGCCCAACAAGGCACTTGTCTGTCTTTGCCTGACCCCCACTGCAAGAACCAGAGTGGGAATATGTGTTGAACTACAAAAAAAACCCAAACAACTCACACATTTTACCACCGGCTGAGGAGTATTGATGCCACTTTGCTTCAACAGAGACAGAATCCTGTTCCCTGCCAGTGCCAAGGCCAATTTTCTAATCTGTCCTCTTCATACACAAGGGCCCTGAATTATCTTGCAGTAATATCGACACTTAAAAAGCACTATGTTTATATGGACAGAGAGTGCCAGTTTACCTCTACCAAAACATACAGATTTTATTCAAAAAAGGATTTCCTTTTAAGGACAAAATTAATTGAATGGAGCTAACATCTCTGACTTGGTGACTCCGTTATATTCAGTGTTAATTATTAGTACTGAGAAAGGCAGAAGCCACCAAAACTACTTTACAGCCTGTTGGAGATAGCCCTTATAAACACTAATTAATGTTTCCATTGGTATCTTAACACAAATTGTGTCTCCACCTGAAGAAATAGACAGCAGGTATGTTGAGGGAGAGAGCTCAAGTGACTTGAGTGAGGGATGCAGAGACCAATGGCTTTCAGCAGTGATGAGATCTGCAGAGTTTCTGGCTTTATGCTGTTTTCTCCTCTCTGATTACTTCTCACCTCTGAGACCTTTCTAGAGGACCAAGAGATTTGCAAGACATTTTTACACTAAGATCTTTCTGGCACAAACATCTTACATTTTTGCCTTTGACATTTGGGGTCAGACATTACATTTGGACTGAAGTCCCTTTTCCTGCAAACATTAGTATTGTCTAAGGCTTTCAATATGCACACATACCAGTGGGAGACTGATTTGTATACAGGGGTTGATGAGCCCTCTAGCAGCAATTGCTCCCCATCAATTGTTCATTTTTTTTCTGGAGAAAAATGTCTTGAGAAGAAAGTTCCTTGAGAAACTTTTGCACCTGTCAAACAGTGTGCTAGTCTTCAGAGGCATGGCAATGGATGTCAGATCACAGTTTTCCTTTCTGGCAGCATCAAGCTGGGTCAGAATGCTCCCCACTTCAGAGACATCCAAGTGATGTGTTAGTACTCCAATGAGTGCTGTGCAAATACGTGTGCAGCTGAAGTGAAAGAAGCTGCAGACAGGAGGGAAGGAAAAATCAGAGAGCTGTCCACAGTTAGCAGAGACAGGAGCATTGTCCAGTACTTCTAACATACAGCTGTGGGTCTCTTACCTATAGCTAGCTCTTCATTATTAGACACATGACTTGAAATTGTGATGCCAGCCTTACATGCTTCATGTAGGAGTGCTGTGCTGGCTGGAGCCAAGGGAAATTTCCCTTTGACTCTGAACAGCAAAGTTTCTGCAAAAAAATGAGCTCTGAGAGAATGAAAGTACATTAAATTCCACTAATAATTTTTTATAGAAAAGTTGAAGAGAATGTTCTGGTAATGTCATAGCAATAATTTTATTCCATATGAGATACTGTTGTGGGGTGGGGAGTGTGTTGGTTTGGTTTGGTTTTTTGTTTGTTTGTTTGTTTGTTTGTTTGTTTTTAAACAATCGGTCAATTTAGAAAGTCTCAGCTTGGGATCAGCCTGGTTGAATCCCCTGCTCTGCTTTTGATTACTCTTTTTCACCAGTGAAGCAAAACATTATTATTTACTCTGCTCCAATCCTGACAGTGTTCTCAGCCTCCTTCAAACAGAACACCATGCAACAGAAGTTTTTGCTTCCTTCCCTTTCCTGCCCAGCACCATCCCTGCTTCCCATGTTTTGTAGGGACCACACGACAGGTTTCCAAGCCCATTGGCAGTGGAGGGTCAAGAAGATATTTCTGCAAAATAGAGGTCTTGGAAGAAAAGGGGGTTAGTTACACAGAAAAGTAAGACCTTCAGCACTTCAGGTTGAGCTGGACTGGTTCATTTAAAGCACTTAACTGCATTTCACAGAATGATTTGTGTGGGAAAGAACCTTAAAGATCAGATAGTTCCAACCCCCTGCCATGGGCAGGAACATCAACATTAGACCAGGTTGCCCAAAAGCCCCATCCAACCTGGCTTTGAACACTGCCAGGGATGGAGTATCCACAGCTTCTCTGGGCAACCTGTTCCAGTGTCCCACCACCCTCACAGTAAAGAACTTCTTCTGTTTAACTAACCTAAATTACTATTCTTTCACCTTGAACCCATTTCATTACTATCTTGCTCTCAGCCTGGCACTGTTTAACAATCCTGTTCTCAAAAAATGGTTTTTTCTTTATAGGATGGCTCATCTGTGAGAGTCTTCTGCTCTTTCCAGTTATCTGGGGCTTTGTGAAGAAGTGTCTAATGAAATTAGACAATACAAGCAGAAATAAATTTGGCTATGCATGTTACTAAATTCAAATACATGGCTAGTTCTTTTCTGTTATGGCATATGTCATTCCTGGGGATTCAAAGACTAGTAGAAGGGTTAAATTTTTCTCCAACATATCTTTTACAGGTCTGCTCCCTGGAAGTATCCTTTACTTCTTACTGCACATTTTTTCTTACCTATTTGAGTAATGTGGCTTTCAGCAACCTGTATCACAATAATTCAGTAACCTAACTGCTTAATATTGAAAAAGCTTATTAGCTTTTCTATAAACTCTTCCGGCCAATCTTTTCTTAATGTAATTGCACGTAATTGAAAATGACTAAACACATAAGATGAAAATTAAGGCTGGAACTTGGGGGTGGCAAGTTAAGTGCTTTTAGAGCCAGTAATACCGGAATACACCAGGTACCCCCAGCAGTGTAACTGGAGCATCGACCTGCATTTGCTGCTGGAGATTTGCTATTTGCTATTTGAAGTTCTGCCCACAGCAGAGCCCTTCCTGAAGAGATCTTGCTTGTGTGACACTTATTTTCTTTATAAAAGACAAAACAATTGCTTCTCAGGTAGTGATAGTGACAGGTAGTGCACTTCTTCAGAGTAAGTTGGGTATGCTTTCTTTGGTATCTGCATCAGAGCCTGTGTTCTCCCTGATTTTTCTATTTCTAGGACTAGTTATTTACATCTTGAACTCTCTTGGGCAGTCAAGGACTTATCTTTAAAAATATTATTGCACCAGAGAGGGTTTTTTAAACTAATTTCAATACTTTCCTTTATTTCTAATACAGTGTGACAAAAGTCTGCCTTGACTCCACACACAGATACTCTGAGTTCAGTGGGCTGGCTAGGGGGTAAGATTCTGATCCAGAAAGCACATGTGGCTTTTTTTCTAAGAGGCTTTGGGGCCCTGCTTGAAGTATTTGCAGCTGTTAAGCTGAGAAAGTTGTCCTTTGACATCAAACTGAACTTAATTCCTTTTAGTCTATGGATTAAAGGAGGACCCTTCTTGATTCTGGATGAGAGAAAAGAGTTACCTTCCTTTTATTTTCACTTTCAATTAGAACTTTAAAATACTCTTAACAATGTCTACAGCTTTAAGCGCCAAAGTTTCCTCTGTAGGACTTGTAATTTGTGAAGAAAATGGAGACAGGCAGAGTACAGCCTCTGTGGTAGGTCCTGGACTTGTTTATATTTGTCAAATGTTTGGCACATTGTGAAGATAAATCAGTAAATTAATCATAGGATTTCCAGCTCTGTGAACTCTGAATCCTGATGTACAAAATCAGTGAAGAAAATAAACAGTACGTAATCTTTCAGTAGCTTCTGCATTTTTCTTATTATCATTTCCTCATTGTATTCAACAGTGTTTAAGAATATTGTCTGTAGTCTCCTAAATGCCACAGAAAAGGGGACCCAGAATACCACAGCTTTGCAGGTCTTATACATGCAGCTAGAGCAAGTATTTTCCAGTTTTCATCCTTAGCCAGGAATCCCAGAAACTACTGTTTATCTTCTGGTTTCTTTTAAATTATAGCAAAGACTCTCCTAAAATTCTTTGACTCCATGATCTGGAGACTCAAAATGGACCCTAAACAGCACTAGATTTCCAGCACAAGTTGTAGAAGCAAAAATAGAAATTACTTCTCTCATGTTAAGTTAAGGGCTACTTTCTTCCCAGGCTAGTATCTATCTTAGTTAACTCTTCCAATTTACTAATCCCCCGATGATCTCCAGCTTCTGTAAAAATAAAAAAAACAAACAAACAAACCAGCAGACTGAAACAGGAGCACTGTAGAATTTCCAGGTGTCAGCCCTGTTCTCAGTGTGAATCTGTATGTGGTATTTAACAGATTCATCACTTTACCACATCTCACCAGTAACTTAACCATAAACAGCATAAAATCACCTAAGTTGGTCAACAGAAGGAAGCACTCATCTTTGTCTATGAACCCCTATTTTTTAAACAAAAAAGATGGTGCTATAACTTAGCACAGTGTGTTAAGAAGAAACATCTTATAATGCAACAAAAACTGAGCACCAAAACAACCTATTAAAAAAATTGTCAGGCTTAAGTAATCTCATTTGCTTTAAAATGGATTATATATGTACCACACTCCAGTGAATTATAATGATCAAGACCTGATGGTATCCTTCCTTTCAAGCCACAGGATGCTCCCAAACCACAATGAAATGATGGCTAGAGGTAACCACACCAGCTAAAGTGCAGTACAGTCATTTTAGCATGGAGTTATGCTCAAGTGAATAGATAACCTCTTTCTCAGCAGGGCTGATTAGCTCAACCAACTCCCCACTGCTCACAGAAGCTACCATATTGCTGCCAGTGTTGGAGCAGACTCATCTATAGCCAGAGGAAATTTGTAGCCAGCGATGCATTACATACAATGGAATTACTCTAAAAGGAAGCTGATTTGTCATGTCTGAAAAAGTGACCCATTTTTGCATACTTCCTTTTTTCCTCCACCTGTTCTTCTCCCTTTGTTTTCCCACCTACACGCAGCCAAATGTGTTACAGTAACATCCCTTTTTTCCTAAATCATGGCAAACCAATCATTCCCAGCAAAAGCATGATGGCTGTGAATTTCCTATTTTTTCTGTTTTGGCAGTACTGCTACAAGCAGAACCACTTAAAAAACTGTAGCAGTGAGAAGACATTTTGTGATGCTGCATACTCAGAGTATACCCCACATTCCTGTAATCTTGTGACAGGCACCAGCAGATGCATCACCACAGCTGCAGGGCCGTGCTAATCACCCTAAATTACAGACGTAAAACATACGGAAAAACTTGGACTCACAGAGGATTTTAGGTACCTGTCCTTCCCATCTAAATCAAGAGGATGATGTCTCTACATACCTTTGTAGAACTGCAGATGAGGGACTTTTTGTGAAGTCATGCTGAACCGCGCAGAGCAGCAGCAATTGGAAATAATGTTTCCCAAGACCTGAACCAGCATTTTTATTAATGCTCAGTGAGTCCAGAGAGCTTGCTTATCTACACCTGGAGGAACTGCTGTGTATAAAAGACAGGAGCCAATTCCCTTTCTGAGGCAACTAAGTCCCTAGGTTTGTAGGCCAGTGTCTGCGCAGAAACACAAGTCCTCCCTGCCCCATACTTGCAATGACCTAATCTCTCTCTCAACCAGCTAACTTTTCCTGCCGTCCTTTTCTTTTGAGAAGTTTCCTCCTCCAAGTCTGATATAGCAAACTCTGTTACTATAGAGTATCTCCTTCCTTGTCTCATCTGAGAAGGTAGTCTCTGTCAATTAGACACTTGTGGCAATAAAGCAGGTAGTTTTTCTATCACAGATAGATGTGGAAGATGTTTTGTACAGCCATGCCATATGTTATGGTTTTGCAAGCTCCCCAGAGAGACCAGCCTGTGTTCCCCCCATAAATAGTTACTGAGATTTCATATGTGACTGTGCACAGTGCAATGGACATCTGAGCAGCACATGAGAACGGCAAATGGTCTTGGAATAGCAAAACCTGTTAATAAGTTCTTGACCCTTTCTTATTATTCATTCCTACAGTTATTGGCAATAAAGGTTTCTTCATGTAACCTCAAAAATATTGTAATGTGAAGTAATAATAGTTGCAGAGTTGGTATGAGTTTTGAGGCATCAAGGGCAGGTTGGGCAGGTCTTGCAGGAAAGTAAGGGTCTGTCTGAAAATGAGCTATTCCATTTCTACACCCTAGCAAATTACTGAAACACCTTGAGTGTTGAACTTCAAGAGTAAGCAGCTATCTTCCTTCTGTTACCAGAGGGATACTGAACTATTAAAATAAATGAAAAAAAAAACCCAAAACCTGGGAGGGATGGCCTCACTTTGTTAAGTCACTGACCTCCAAGGAACCACTGCACAAGAATTTCAGGGGATTGCCATGCTATCTCACCAGTTTCTAAACATTTTATTAAAAGAAAAAAAGAGCAAAAACCCCAAACAAACAAAAAAATCAAAATTAAACTTCTCTCCCCCTTCCCCCCCCCCCCTTAAGAAATTTTAAAAGAGGAAATGCATGGAAATATTTTGTTTCCGAAAATTTAGTACCAGCAGTGATATCAAAATTGTCTAGTCGGTTTTTGGTGTCTATTTGGATGGCTCAGTTCTGTGCAGTAGAGGAACTATCAGCTGAAAACCTTCTTACGACTATGAAATAAAATGAGGTGAAATGAAAATAAGAGTATGTCACAGGCCACGGTATGCACCAACAGATGGAATATGTACCTGACATGTCCAGGTGTTCAAGCACTAAGTTAGTTGCACATGATAATGCCCTTGTCAATTCATGGTCTTCACAAAAACACTATTGGTAACTCAAGTTCATGATCCATCCTTTTGCCATGTCAACACACATTCTGAGTTAGGAAGGCATTTGCAAAACCGAAGAAACTTATGCAATTATGATCGCTCCTCTCAGCTGCATTCTAGTCCTTTGAAGACCATGACATACTGGTTCTCCAGGCACTGTCTTCTTGGACAGACAAAATTGACTTTCTGTCACTCAAACATAAGTAGGAAAAAAAACAGCTAGAAGCCCCATCTACTGCAAAACTTTCAGGTCTAAATTATAAAGCAGCAAAGCAGGGCTATTTTCCTTTCTGTGATGCTAAAAAGGACCATATTGCAAAGGCCTCTGTGTGTGTCTGTACATACACATTTTATCCATATAGCTTCTGAGTGAAAGGAGCAGAGGATGGGTATCTATGTAGCAATGGGCAATTTGTGTTGAGTTCCTTAAATGGCTTAGTTTAAGCTGAACTTTTAGACTTCTGAGAAGTTGGCTTACGATGTCAGGCTATGTTATCTGTAGCCTTACCTTGTTCTAAGCTCAGATAAATATAGCATCTTGGGGGAAAAAAACTACATGGAATTTTTTTTCTTTTATTCCACCCCTACCTCTGCCCCCCCTCCCACCCCAGCCAGACTTTGGCAAGCATCTTCCAGCCTGATATAGAGGGGAGACCGCCTGTGATAAGCCCTGAAAAAAACCTGCATACTGTTTACTTTGGCAACCTTACATTATTCAGTGATTATTTATGGGGAATTATATATGCTGTATGGAATACTTCCCTCAGTTAGGAGAAAAAGTTGACTCGGAACATACTGGCTTGCTGACCAAACCCAATCTTTTATCTTTGCAAATATGAAAATATACCATATGATCTTGGAGCAACAGGGTCCACAATATGCTTGTCAAAGTATCATGTGAGAAAGAAAGGAAAAGGAGAAATGAGACAGTAACAGGTACTGAGTTAATATGTATGAAGGATCACATAAAAATAACAGCTGCAGGGCATAGCAGTGGAGGAAAGGAAAAAAAAAACACAACAACTGTGGAGTTAGTACTTTAATTCTTTAAGTGAGAGAGGCAGCTCCAGTGCAGTATGTCCTTGAGATCACACAGTATCTTGAAGAGTGGTAGTTAGAGAGAAACACAGTAAAAAGACACAGAAGTAGGCGCAGTGAAAAGGCAGATTTATTTACTAGTAATACTGTACAGAGACAAAAAAAAAAGAGAGAAGCCACAGTTACAGCATGGCTGTTGCTGGCAGTGTTCTTGGTTTTTTATTTTGGTTTTTTTTAATACTCATTTTTTTAATCTGAAGAGAAAAACATAACCATCAAAAAGTACACTTCAGGTTACAAAGTACAGCAGCTATCCCCAGCAATTCTAATCCAGTGTTAGCACAGCAGTTTTTCCCCAATAAAATGGGATTTTATTTACATTAGCTCACAAAGAAAGTGGGAGACTAAAGCTTAAAAAAAATCTCAACCACAATCTACATTCACCATAAAAGCTGCATTTTACACAACATTTTCTTGAACCCCTATAAAGAGTCGTTCTTTGTCTATGGAGTGAACGTAGTTGGGAGGGGCAGAAAACCTTCAGAAATGTGTTCTTTGCTTTTGTCCTGGCCTGCTCTTGCTTGGCTATCTTTGCTGCAGTCAAATTCAGTGGTCACTAGAAAAGCAAAAACTTTCAAATGGATTTATCTCCTGTATCTGCCCCTAAGCAGTTCCTACATTCATACTTGCAAAATAACAGGGATAATATTTGAGACCATCATCACTAAAGCATCTTAATCATAAATACAGGCTGATCTTCACACATCCTCAAGGCTATCCCTAACCTGCACAGTGCTAAGTATGTTTTACATTTCGAAGCATGTGCTTAATTTTAGTGGAGCTTAAGATCCACACTCAACTGGGACTTTAAATTGTTGCACAAAACCTTCTTAATTTTTGAGTTTGCCACTCTCTGACTGGCATATTATCTATACTGGAGGGATAGCACTAGATTCTTGGAGGCTAATTTTACTGAGAATGCCTTTGCATGCTGGATCAGTCTGTGGGGAAGTTCACATTTTCTCCTGGGTCCTTTGCCCTGCCCATAGCAACCTGACATATGGGAGAGTGGCTTGCCTTCTGCTGCTGTACAAACTGCCTTCTGGGTGCTGATATTTTATGTATCAAGACATATCTAGCTCATATGAGTTTGAGGGGCTTAGTGTGTTCCCAAAGGAATAGTAAGAGAGACAGCAGATTTACTTAAATAGCAAGATTTTAATGGAGCTCACTGTTTGGGCAACACATAGGATGCCAGATGAATAGATAGGGAGAATGCTCCTTTAATATGAAATACATCCTAAGAATCTAGGAAAATGCAGGAAAATTTCCAAATGCTGAGGAAAGAATACCATCATTTCTTGAGACTCACACCAGCAGGCATAAGGTGTTTTTTAACTCCAGTGTCTACTTTCTTCCTCCTCTTTTTTCTAGGAGACCACAAAAGGGTAAGCAGAGGTATAAGGAAAAAGGATAAGTTGAGCAATAGTGTTCAGAATGAGAGCAAGTACAGAGACAGGGGACAGGCAGTCTGGAGCAGAGGTGTGCAGATGGAAAAATTTGGAAATAAAATGTACACTGCCTCTTTTATGTTTGTTGGTGTGCAGGTATGAAGTTTGTCCCCACCATCTCTAGGCAGTGGGCTTTTGAGAGTTCCTGAAGGGTGTTTGTCTCCTTTCAAACACAGTCAGCAAGGAGACCATGCTCTAAAACCCTCTCTGCAGAAAAGTGCACCAGTTTCACAACATCATTAAAAAATCTATCTAATTAAACTAATGAGAAGATACAGTTAAAGCAGCATAAGCCTTGCCTGTAGCATATTGCTTAAAGACCAGACCCTATACACATTTGTGCATGTGTCTAAATTTGTCTGGGTTGTCCCATTAAATTAAAAAGGGCTACTTGGGTGCTTGATTTTATGCTCATGGGCAAGTCTTTACATCTTACGGACAGGCTGAATAAATATGTAAGGTCTAAATTTTGGTAAAAGTCACTAACATACAAAAGCAAGTTAAAAATGTACAAATATACCCAAACTGGTGAACTTGAGTTACTTAGCTAATTCTAAAAAATTAATTAAGGTGGTGGTTTTTTCCCCCCAATTTAAAAGTAGATAAGTTCTGAAAACAAATCCCTAAATCCACCTTTGAAAAGAATTTGGGAAACAACTGCAGGAAATCTTTGCAATACAATAGCAGCAAAACCCCACAAAATAAGAGAAGCATTTGCAAACTGAAGGAAGGGACTCAGAATTCTTCACAAGTTTGCCCTTAAGAAAAGTGGTCTGTTCTTAATCCACTGGACAGCCTAAGTGGAACCACCACAAGAAAAAAGCTATAGATTTTGCAAGACTGTTTGAACCTATGAGGAAAAAGGCTCAGTTTTATAATTGTTAAATTTTAAATACAAGTGGAACATTTTTAAGAACTTCATGCACCCTTGTCACTATTTACAAGCTAAGTTATTATAAGTTTATATTACAAGTTGGATTTATATTCTTTTTTGACTAGGTGACAATCCATTTATACTCCATACTGAATAAATTCAGCCATTTTATACAACTTACTCTTTTACGTACAAAAATTACAGTCTATATTTTTTGTTGGATATTGTCATAGTCTGCAACTATTAAGCTCAGAACTAAGGTTTACTCTTGCTGCCAAGAAGGCTCATGAAACACAATCTGAGCAAATCCCAAACTTTCCATATGGCAGAAAGAACTGTTTGAAACTTAATGAGTTCAGAAAAAAATTAAGAATCCATGTCTCAGCCTGTGCGAAAATCCTCTATTTTGTCCAGATTATTTTGTTCAACTCTTTCCAGTGGCGTAATCTCTTGCAATTTGAAATCTAACGTTGGATAAATTATGACAGAGTGAAAAAACATATAGTTCTCCTATTTAGCCATACTTCTCTGCTGAAAGTAGGTAGCTATTGCTTACCATGTTGACTTTCTAAGTAAAGAAATTTCTCTAACTATAGAAAGCTTAGGCCCATCTTTTTTTGTAAAACACGTTTACTTATTTAACTGTGTTCATAGCAGGTATATTGGATTCTACTTTTCTAACTCAACTCTTCAAGAAGTGTTGAAATTCTTCTTCCTGGAGAAAATTGTGGTCAGGTCTACAAAAGATCCCAAGAAACTGGGCATTGTCATAAACATATGAAAAAGCTGAAAGGCTCAATGTCATGGGAAGGATGATATTCCAAAACTCAATACCCATTTAGGGTTTGTATCTCATTACAAAAATATTTATTCCTTAAAAAAATACACAAATGTAATATACTACATTTTCTATTATATCCCCCCTTACTTTCCAAGTATACCATTAGGATGTTTGACTAAGTTAAAAGCCAGAACACCTTTTACTTCTCTAGCAACTCTATATGCTATCTTTCTGCTCATATTAGTTTGTGATACCTAAGAAGAATCAGTGAAGAATCAGTAGTTAATTCAGGTACAATGACAGGGGACTAATATATTAGCTGTCAGGGAAGTCCCAGTAAATGTCTGCTCATGGATACCACTGCTGTGGTAGCAATGCTGACTCAGGACCTGATCCTACCAGATGCTAAGCACCATTTTGTTTTGTGTTTTCTCAGAAGAAGCAGCAATGCTCAGAGTTAACCTCTCGGATTACACCAGCTTGGGCAAACTCAGCAGCGCCTGCAATCTGTACAGGTACATAAGGAGCACCCAAACTATACCCTGTGTTATCATTCATGCCCTGATCTCGCAGATACCTACACAAGTTCTTCCTGTGAGTAGTCCTGTTGACTGAAACAGGTCTACAGACAGCACAATTAGGCATATGTGTTTTTGTTTGCAGGACTGATGTCTCATATTGCACCAGTAGAAGCACACTTCATGAAGAAGGGCTTGTGCACACTTCTTGTGCTGGGGATTGAAAGATAATGTTGTGTTTATACAGCTTTGGAATACAGCCTGCATTTTTTGGAAAAAAAAATTAAGGAAATGAAAGCTACAAAAAGAAGAAGGAAACACAAGAATGCTAAGGCAAACTGTCAAATGGCACATCATACCTACTTTGTCATTCATTTAGATAACATCACAAAGGCAGACCAGAGGAGTTCTGTAAACATATACCATACAGTACATCAGCCATGGGAAATTAAAAAAAGAAAACAACCCTGTAATTCTTTTCTTTCTGTATTATATTCTAGTAATTGAAAGAGATTGCCTAGCCACTAATCATAACACTGTGGTTTTTGATTTGTATTTTTCTTCTGTTTAAAAAAAAGAAAGAATGGAAGTAAAATGCAGTGGTTTGCAAAACTAACGGTCCCTGAATGCAAACAAGGGACGACATGGAAAGTGGGTTTATAGAAACTTAGAAAATACAAAATATAAAAAAGTTTCATAGGTTACTTTTTTTCCCAGCCTAGGAAAAAATATACTGAAAAGAGGTTTTTTTCTTTGTTTTTTTCTTACAAAAGTTAAGGCGAGCAGTTTGTTGTGGCAAAATGCTATCACTGAACCAGTTTATGACTCTACTTTTTTGTATCCCCTCGTGCTGAAACTGAAAATATACATGTGATGGCATAAGTTAGACAGGGATTTTGCTTAAAATAATACAAAAAAACCCATCCCATAATGATGCTTAAAAAACTCTTTCTGCTTGGCTGTAGAGCAGACCTCCTCCTTCGTGCCTGATTGTGCATGAATTTCCACAGGCAGCTTCCTATCCAAGGGTGAGGGGAAAAATGACCCCTTCAAAGCTCAAAGCAGCCCTGGAAAAACAGTTTACATTCATCAGCCTAGGCTAACGCATCTGAACTCCCCTGTAACTTGGCTGCAGGCTAATGGCTAGAAGGGACAAGATGATGCCCAGACATGGCTGCTGCCCTTGTGGAGGAGGATGATTGGAGTAAGCGTGTTTCAGATAAGGCCCTGTGATTTCCTACCCATTTGCTCCTATTTCATGTTTTTCCTGACCTCAGATGTGGAACTGCCTTTGACCTGTAAAGACAAACCCTATGCAGACAAACCTTCATCTTTTCTGGATCTACCAGGGCCTGTTAACCATGGAGTTAATGTGAACACATAAAAAAGACTGGCCTTCCTAGGCACTCAATGATAGCTACAATTACTGAGCAGTAGGTATTTGAGAGGTTTAAGGCTTGTGCTCTACTTCTAACCACTTAAGGGCCACTTCTGGACTCTCATGTGCCACCATCTCCCCACCATGTTGAGCCTCAGATGGTGCAGTGGTCTCAGACACGTTCTGGTCCCAGCATCAGCAAGCATCTCCCAAAGCTAGATGCTAAGGGAGTCATCCCCAAAATGCTGAGTCGCTGCTGAACCAGAAGGTCATCTGACATGGAAACACATGGCTGAAGAGAAGAGGAATAGAATGGGTTAGGGTAATATGACACCCAAAATTTCCCAAGCAGAAGGCTTTTGACAAAAAATGTCCATGTGGGGAAAGGAGCTGCAGGGGGAAAAAAGATCAGGTTGTGAAGACATCATGAGGCCAGGGTGGCTGTGAAAGTGGCATCACACCCAGAGAGGAAAGGGTGGTGAGCAATGAGATGACTGGTCAGGCCAGGAGGAGATGGCTGAGAGGTTTTTTTCTGAGTGTTACTAGTGAGGTGAGCAGGCCCCAGAGTGAGAGAACTATTGCAAAGCATGCCCAGCTCCCACGTCATTCACAGGTAGATGCAAGGCAGAAGGGGCTTCACCCTTTGTGTTGCAGTGCTTTGGGGTCCTAAAATATGCTTGAGGACAGCCTCACTCGGCCACTCTGGGCTTGAAAACTTAGGGTCTTGTTTTCAGAAATATTGAGGTTTATAAATGTTTAGCATATCTGGGGAAAAAAAAAAAAAAAAAAAAAGAGAAAAAAATTGGAATCCTCCCTCCCCAAAAACCACAACCCAATCAAAAAAAACCCAAAACACAGGCTGCTAGTTTCTAACAAACAGCCACCAGACTTATTGTTGCAATATGGGGCTCTGTGGCCCTTTCCCTCTTTGATAAAACTTAACCACCTAAGCCTGAGTCAAAGGATATTGTGCAGAGCTTCTCTGGGTGAGTTTGGTCCTTCTCCCATTCAAAAGCCCCCAGGAGGAGGCAAAGGGAGCATGTGGAAATCTATTAATTTCTGCCTCTGTAGCAAATATGGAGGTCAGCAAAATTTCTGCAGGTGTCAAAGAGGTGAGACTGTCTTCTACTACTCTCGTTTTTTTAACTGCTTGGTTTTTTTTGTTTTGACTGACAGTCACCTGGGCAGTGGTGAGAAGTTTCATTGACCAGCTCCATACTGACAGCTGAGTGACGTAACATGGGAACTACCTTTTGCAATTTTTATTTGTGTAGGTTTTCAGTGTGCCTCATATTACCACCACTGTGAACAAGTGTCTTTTTTACTGGCACAGAAAGAAAAGAGTACAGAGCAGGAACTGTGTTTAATCAGATGCTCTGAACTAACGATTAATGCAGTAAAAGCACCATCCAGGAAAGAACTGAAATATCATAGGAACCACCTCAGACTGAAGAGGTTTTTTGTTGTTTCTCTTTTTTCTTTTTTTTTTTAACTTTTTTCTTTTGTTGTTGTTAAGTGATTTTTAAAGTCTGATAGTTTCAAAGACACTTCAAAATAATCTTCAGTAGTTGTTCACACTATCAGAAAATACAAAACCTGATTTTAATCTCACCTCTATAGTTATAATTCCAGACTAACTCCATTAAAGTGAGTTAAGCAAAACTGGTATGAGACAAGAATCAGGTTTATAATATCTCACCATGAAAAAACTGGCTGCTTTCTCTGTTAGAAGAATCAAAAAGCAAGAAACAAAGAAACATTCACTGATTTTGGATGCCTTCCCCTTTTACGTTTTCATCTGGAGTTGTTTTTAAGAGGCCTGATTTTCAGAGGTCAGATGAAGGAAACTGTGGTGGAAATCAGGCCTCCTTGAAGTGCCCCACATTAGAAAATGAAGCATCCAAAACCATCAGCAGTTTTTGAAAATGTTAGTCTCATGGCTATAGGATCATCTCCAAAAACATCTGCTCTGACAAAACTCCAGTGGGCCTCCACAGGAGTTTTACCTGGATAAGCAGGGCAGGATCAGATCCATTGCCTATCATCACGTAGGAGCACTGAAGGTACACGTTGTGAGAAATTACTCTTCCCTAAGAATTACAAAATAAATCTCCCCATTCCCAGCACTGAGAATTTTGTTACTGAATCCAGTAGGAATAGGGTCAGACTGTGAGAGAAGTCTGTTTATATTCTAGGGAAATAGAAAGCAATATCTCTCATCTATTGGAGTTCAGCAGGAAAACTTCTTGTATAACATTGGCAGAGTTACTGAAAGGCAAGTAATTACATCAGTGACTCCATTTCTGTTGGTGTGACAGCTGCATCTTTTTCATGTCAAGTTAATTTCAACTGTAATTTTGGGAGATGAAGTGCATATACAATACTGTAATCTGGAAGATTTATATAAGGCAAAATCATCATTCATATATTTTCTAGAAAGAATGATTAAGGTCCACTTCTGGTATCACCAATAAGCAGAAATGGCTGATGGGTTTTTCTGACACTGCAAACTAAACTGGAAAGTTACTATAAAACAATACTATGCAATTTTTTTGGGAAAGACTTGTCTGAGTTTTAGCAAATTAAAACAGTAAAACGATCTGAGCCTTCCCCCCAAAAAATAAAAAATATGATCTATAAAATAATGTTTAAATGTGATTTTTCTTTAAAAAGAGAAGTAACATTTTTTAAGGCTCTCATATCTGGTGGCTGTGAAACTCAGACTCCCACAAAATCCTAGGAATCTGATCAAGTCTGCCAGATATTAAAAGAAAAAAAATGTAAAAAGTGTTTTCATTATATATATAAAATACATATAAAAATCAAATAAATATGAAAACATATGTTCCGTTTCCCATTTATCTCTCAATCTGTTATATTAAGGAAAAAAACCCCCAACAATAACAGCAACAACAACAAAAAAAAAAAAAAAAGAAGCAGAAAACCCCCAACCCCTCCCCAAACTCCAAATAGTATGTCTGATGGGAAAATAACCAGGCGTTCCTCTTCCTGAAGAACTAGAAAGCAAAGCAACCCAACTGCAAGGCAATGGAGGCATTCACTTCCAGTTCACAGTATTGCAGTTAGAAGTACAGTGAGGTCTAGGTAAGTGATGGAGCGGGAGCTGCCTGGAGCAGGGAAGGAGGAGGTGTTCACATGACAATACAGCATTGACAGCGCTTTTTCTTTTGTGTACCTGGGGCAGCTTCCAAGGGTAGGCTCTCTTCCTTTCCCTCAGGAGAGGAGGGCTCTGTCGTATCTGACAGGGGCCTGCCAGAGACCAGCTCAGCGGCGTTCCCATCCATGGTGGAGATGTCTGTCACTGTCTTCTCCCGCAATGACTTCTCATCATCCTCATCGATCAGCACAAGCTCTGCCTTGATGGTCTCATCATAGCCCAGCACTTTCTTTGTCTCCTCTTCATCATCGATGTTCTGGTAGCCCATAAATATCATTGTCACTGGCTGATCTGCACTGGCTTCCAGGGTTTCACCACCACAGGGTTTATCTTGGGGCTGAGGGTTCACAGCATGTCCTTTGCTGGATTTATGTACCATTTCCAGCTTTGCCTCCTTGAAGAGCATTTGCTCCTTCATATGGCTAAGGTTTCCATCGGCTACCACATTTCTGTCTGACACAGTCATTCTTTCATACCCTCCTTTTACACTTGATTGTCCAGCTTTTTGCATAAGCTCATCTACGTCCTTTGAGCTTAATTTATGCACTCCATTTTCTACCACTGTGCCACCAGAGTGAACCTCATAGACTACCTTGGAACCATCATCATAGACTTTGAATCCTCTTTGATGGGCCTCATCTGGGCCAACAGGTGAAGCAGAGACAATCTTGGTCTCTCCTGTCTGTTTGTCTTTCTCCACATTAATTTCCATGGTGCACAAAGCTTGAATGAAAACAAGAGAGGAAGTGCATGTTACAACAAAAAAAGCCAGTGAATGGTTAATTGCCAAACAGACAAAGAAATCTATGGTGCCCCTTTTTCCTACCTCCTCCTGCTAAAGGGCTAAGCAGTCTACATTAGAGGTGGGACGCAAAACTGTGGACAGAGATAGTTATTACACTGTGGCTTTTTATGCAGGTGGAGGCTAGGCATACCAAACAGGACCTACTCTGACAGCTCACGCTTTGTGGAGCTGTCTCTGATCAATTAGGAGCGCCAAGAGGTTAGGTGTAATTTAGGCAAAGGGAGGTGACAGCATGCAGGTTGCCTTCAAACCTTCCATTCTGAACTTTCCTCAAAATTCAGAGAGAATCTCTCTACTCTCTCCTTCTTCTCTGCCATCAAACTGACAGTTAGTTGGTAACAAGTTTTGTTTGCTGCATGTAACACCCAGACCACTTTATTATCAATGCTTGTCCTTGCTTAACTCTTCCATCCGTAGCATTCAAAACATTTTAGACATGTGAAGAAACATTGTTTATCCCTGTTCTACGGGTGGGAAAACAAAACCACACAGGAATGGGTAATTTCTCCCACAAGTGTGTGGCAGGGCAGCTCTCACAGCTTCCACACCAAGACATTGACAGTGACCTCTACTTCCAGAGTGAAGGGAGTGTACAAAATGGCCAAGAAGTGCTTCCTCATTTATGTGAATTAGGCATTAAGCACCATTGCCAAAGATGAACAAAAAAATAACAATGAACTGATTTTCAAAGAGTCATGAAACAACAGGTAAACATGTGTGTGAGGGACGTTGCTTTAGAAGAGCAAAGGTGTTCTAGCAGTTAAGGATGCAATAATGAGATGAAAATTGTAGACCACACAGTAGGAATAGACAAGCAGTTTGCACTGCTCTAACATTCATTTTGAGATACAATGACATCTCACTAGACAGCTTTTCAAAGAAAAATGTGCAAAGGTCTCTCAGATTTTCCAGAAGGGTTCATTTGTTTAAGCATTCCTTGTATGCATAGAAAAGCATTTTTGCTCCTAGTCAGACATCCACAGACAATCATAAATTACCACAGGCAGTGACAACTGTTTGTGAAACTTATAGTGATCATTTCCTTCAGTGAACCTCAAAGGTATAATCATGACTTGTCTTACCTGGGGACACCACAAACTGGCATGTTTGGTTTTTTGCCGATTTATTTTCAAGTGAGTACAGAATATCTTTGCCCCAATAACCAATGAAGTTTGGTATGTTTGTATTAAAAAAAAAAAATTAATATAAAAATTACTGTTGCTTTAATATATTTCCTCAGTCTTTTTATTCACATGCAGTAGAATTATTTTTCCTGTATCCTTAAAGCAAAGTATTTAATCAGCAATAGGAAATTTACCACTACATGCATCATGATGCCTCCTGTAGTACTAGACAAAAAACTGATGTGTTGCTGAGTGGGTGCATGCTGCTCCCTGTGAGGTGGTTTCCTCTGTCCTCTAGGAGTGCAGTCTGGTAGGCAGCCCAGCCAGATGGGGGGGTCCGGCCATCTACATGCTGTGTGCATCTGCTCAGACCTCGTCCAGCCCTGGCAGGACTGCTCAGATCAAGTGCAACACTCCACAAACACCTGCATGGAGCCAGAGGACAGGGATGCCCGTGGGTGAAGGAGCATTGCTGCCTCTGAGACCAAGGCATTGCTGAAGACTGGAGTAGGCTACAGACGCAGTGATCTCATTTTGGCCATTCAACCCTCAGGAATTATCCCTAAGGACTGTGTTTTACCACTGCTTTGGAAGGTTGACATGAACTTGACCACAGGAAAATCATCTCTGATAAGCAGCAGTTCCTAATTTGTCCTGAGCACAACTGCACTAAAGAGAGGGCACCACCAGCTCACCAACTGGCCACCTGCTATCTTTTTTGTTAGAAGCAGCATCCTGAGCTCCCCTAGAGCTCCTGTGCTTCTCCTCTTCTTTGAAAAATAAAAGTATTATCTAGGACATAAATCTTCAATGAAGTCTGATGATTTTCCTCTGAAGTAGTTGAGGGCCACATATTTTTAGTTCAGAAGAGCATGCGATCTGCCATACCCTCCTGGTTTTGATGCACGAATTTAGTTCAGTATTGTGTATTAAAAGAAGACTTGTATAGTGGGCATGAATTTAGAAGCAGATAGCAAAAATCTGACAGTTAAATCATGTGGACCTGACCATATTTGAGTTTGTGATCTTGAAGAGTATAAGCCTGGCAAGGAGCAAATTCAAGACCCCGAACTTTGCAAAAGTGAACTTCCAGCTTTTTTAGGAGTTGGTGAATTAGATCCCCTGGCAAACTATCCTTAAGAACAGAGGGGCTGACCAGAGCTGCCAGACTTTTAAGACCACTTTTCTTAGGGCACAAGAGCTCTCTATCCCAACGTCTAGGAAATCAAACAAGGCATGCTGGAAACTGGCAGGGCTGAGCAAAGATCTGCTCCTCAAACTGAGGAGTAAGAAAGCAAAGTCTACTAGCAGAAGCAGGGAAAGGTGACCTGGGGAGAATACAGGGTATGGTATGAATGTGTAGGGATGGGGTCAGGAAAGCCAAGGCAAAGGTGGAACAGGATTTGGTAAAGGACATGAAGAATAATAATAAGGGATTCTGTAAGTACATAGGTCAGAAAAGAAAGGCCACGAAGAGTGTACATGCCCTGATAAGAAGGGTAAACTGGTGGTGACTGATACGGAGAAGGCTGAGGTACTCAAAGAGTTTTTTGGCTTAGTCTTCAATGGCAGTTGGGCTTCCCACTTCTCCAAAGTCCCTGATCCTCCGGGGGGCTGTGAAGGGAGTGAAGTCCTTCCTATTATAGGTGAAGAGCAGGTTTGGGATCTATTGATGAAGCTGAATAGCCACAAGCCTATAGGACCTGATGAGATGCATCCCAGCATCCCGTGGGAACTGGCTGATGTTCAAGGCCAGATTGGGTTGAGCTTTGAGCAATCTGGTCTAGTGAAAGGTGTCCCTGCCCAAGGCAGAGCAGTTGGAACTAGATAATCTTTAAGATTTCTCGCAATCCAGGTCATTCCATAATTCTGTGTTGCTGCCAAGCCACTCTCCATCATATTTGCAAAGTCATGGCAGTTAGGCAAAATCCCTGGTGACTGGAAAAAGGGAAACATTACTCACATTTTTTAAAAGGGGAGAAAGGAAGAACTGAGGAACTCCAGACCAATGAGCTTTATCTCTGTGCCTGGGAAAATCATGGAGCAGATCCTCCTAAAAGATATGCTAAGGCATATAAAAGGTAAGGAGGTGATCTGAGGCAGCCAGCATGGCTTTACTAAGGGCAAATCATGCCTGACTAATCTGGGGGCCTTCTATGATTGCCAAGGGGAGACAGATGTCATCTATCTAGACTTCTGTAAGGTCTCTGATGTAGTCCCCCATGACATCCTTATCTTGGGTTTGATGGATGGACTATTTGGCCAATGAGGAATTGGCTGGATGGATGCAGCCAGAGAGTTGTGGTCAATGGCTTTATGTCCAGATGGGGGCCAGTGACAAGTGGTGTCCCTCAGGGCTCTGTCTTGGGACCAGTGCTCTTCGTTATCTTTATCAGTGGCACAGACAGCGAGACAGAGCATAGTCTCAGCAAGTTTGCAGATGACATGAAGCAGAGTGGTGCAGTTGACACAAAAGAAGGAAGGGACTTGGACAAACTGGATCAGTGGGCCCAGGAGAATCTCATACAGTTCAACAAGTCCAAGAGCAAGGTGCTGCACTTGGGTCAGGTGCACCTTAATACAGATTGGGAGAAGTAACTGGGAGCAGCCCTGAGGAGAACTTGGGGATTCTTGTGTGTGAAAAGCTAGACAGGAGCCAAGTGTGTGCTTGTAGCCCGGAAGGATAACCACATCCTGGGTGAATCAAAAGATGTGTGGCCAGCAGAGTAAAGGAGTTGATTCCCTCTGTCCCTCTGCTCTGCCTTTACCCACCTGGAGTGCTGCATCCAGGTCTAGGGTCCTCAGCACAAGAAAGATGTCAACCTGTTGAAGCAGGTCCAGAGGAGGGCCATGAACATGACTGAAGGGATGGAGCACCTCTCCCACAAGTATAGGCTGAGAGAGGCGGGATTGTTCTGCCTGAAGAACAGAACACTTCAGGGAGCCTTTATTGTGGCCTTCCAGTACCTTAAGGGGGGCTTATAAAAAGGAGGGAGAGGGACTTTCTTTTATGGGTAGATAGGGACAGGACAAGGGGCAATGGTTTTAAACCAAAAGAGGGCAGGTTTTGAATAAATGCTGGGAGAAATTCTTTACTGTGAGGGTGGTGAAGCACTGGCATAGAGTGCTCAGGTAAGCTATGAATGCCCCATCCCTGGAAGTGTTCAAGGACAGGATGGATAGTGCCCTGAGCAAACTGATTTAGTGAATGGCACCCCTGCCCATGGCAGTGGGATTGGAACTATAAGATCTTTAAGGTCCCTTCCAACCCAAACCATTCTTTCCATGATTCTATGGTTCTATTTTTAGGAAAAGTTGCAAGATACATCTTTCATGTCTTACTTATTAGGAAAACTTTGGGCAACAAGTTCTACCACTGCTTGGAAGACTGTCCTAGAAAGTTAACAGGTGTGATCCTTTTGTAATTCAAGTCTGGCAATTTGCTTAAGCCTTTGCCACTGTCAACATTTTACTTTCATTTATTCTACTGTGATTTCAGCTGCAGTGTTTATTAGGTATTGGGATAACATTTGACCAACATATGGTTGGTTTATGACAAACCCAGGGATCACATTAAATCTCCTTATGCAAGTAAATGCACAAATACAACTGAGTTTCTTAGAAGGTTGCTCACCAGTGAAATTCATTGCCATGGGAGAAGGAATAACAGAACCCTGCTTATCTGCCTGTATGCATGATGTTTTTTCTTTGTGGGAAAACCTAGCTGTCCAGCTTGTCAAAGTAGCTGCAAAATAAACTAATGTTGATATCTAAAATGTCTTTATTTAACCAAAGCTTATTTATTGGAAATTGTAGTCTATTAACAGAATACAAAACTACCTGACAATAGAGTTGAAACTGAAAGCAGTACTTGAAGATGACAGCCACTATTCACAAGTTTTCTGCACAAGCTTTAATTACAGTGAAACATGATGCAGTGCTTCATGACAATATCCCAGTGTGCAGGCAGAAGGATCTAACTTCTGGCTGTTCTGTAAAAAGAATCTTAGAATTTGAGCTTTTTTAAGGTGGATGCTTATAGCCCACCTTTGAGAACATATGCTGGTGCCTTTTCTTTAACCTATTGCACACACACAATACACTTATCACGGACTACATTAACAAGGTTTCTGAGTCATCCAAAGAATGAAAGAAATTATTGCTTTCTTGGTGTTGACAAAATGAAAAAAAAAAAAAACCACACACAGAAAAGCTTGCTTTTAAGACAGATCAGCGTAAGCACTGGTGGAAGGGAAGATTTTGGAACAGCTTGCAACAGGACTCATGGAAAAAAATATGTATGTCATAGCTGTATACAGTATTTTACCTGCAGACATTGCTTTGCTATGCTTCTTAACCCACTCTTCAAGTAAGCCTCCTTTCATTCCACCCCTTGGGACACCTCTTAAGTAGCCACCAACAATTTGGTCTTGCAATAGGGAGTACATTTTTTGGTAAAGAAGGATTTTAAAATAGTAAAAAACCAGCTTTTAACAATCATGTTGTTACATTTAAGACACATACTCCATCTTGAAATTAAATGTTAAAAAATTCCCTCTATGACTCCAAGCACAAAACATGCCCACCTTTTCCCCAAGAAAAAAGAATAGCATACAAAGAAGTATAAAATGACACAAATATTTACAGCATGTGTTTGGTCTTGTGAGTCCTGCCTGTCTGTCTCATTCTTCTTAATGAGAGTTGCATGCGTACAACAAAGGAGAGAAAACCTTGGTCTAGATACCATGTATTTGTATTAGCAGAGATGGAAAGAACTGAATGTTTTCATGAAAAAAAAAAAAAGGAATGTTTCCTATGCTACTTGTATGTAGTTCAACTACATTGTTTTGAGAGTACTCATTGCAGTTCAAAAAGCCTTGACTTATTTACAAAATACAAATCAAGTGGCATTTCCTGGCATTTAATTGATATCAGGACACCAGACTCGTTAAGGTAGTATAACAAAAAAAGTTCATGGCTACTGGACTGGTATTATAATACTTTATTCCTTGAGACTTACCAGCTACTCTGCTTGTTCCGTCCCACCCAGGAACTGGCTCTCCTGTTCGTGAATAGAGGGTTGGGAGTTCAGGGATCTGGGAGTAAATGTAATTTACTGCATCTGGTGTCAGAGAACAGGAAACAGTTAGATTCGTGCTACGAGTCCCAGTGGCTTCATTGCTTAGACAGCAGAGTGTTGTCAGCCCTGACAATAGCCACTGGTGCTTTGTACTAGATAATTGGATCAAAGCAAACAAAGTGCAAAGTCACTGTCCTGTGATTGGTGTTCAATAGACTAGCTGAGGCAGGAGGGAATGGGTCCAGATGACTCAAACCTTATGTCAGATGAACACATAAAATTATTTGTCAGGAGGTTCTGGATCTATCAAGTCTGTGACCTTTAAAAGGGGAGGTGGGGTGCAGTGGGGAAGGTAAGGAACAAACCTAATGTGATACCCAGAATACATGACTTTTCAAATAGAGATATAAAAGCCTAAAAATGCTAGTGTCAACTGAATAGGATGAAAGTGCGAGTTGTTTCCAATATTACTGAACCAGCATTTGGCTTTTTGTTCTTAAACCTGAAATTTAGCTAATAATGAAATCACATATAGGTATGGATTGCGTACCTGTTTTCAGTAGGTATTATGCTCCTGCCAGTGCTGCAACGTCATCAGTCATTAACAAACCCTGAATTAGTAGAAAGCTATCATAAAGGATTGACTTGCTTTATATTTGAGCTTGTAGTTGTTTATCAAAAAGTAAATGTGTTCTTTAGAAGAGATATGAACCAATTTAAGAGTATTTCCTGGGAGATATTTTGTGGCTGGGTTAAATATAACTAGATAGCATTTATTGTTCTGCTAGAATTCAGTGGTTAAGCTAAGAGCAGAGCTCAGAGGAGAGATGTACAAATAACTGACTTAAAGTTCAGGCATCAACCCAAAGTGAAAAAGAAAAAAACTAACCCCATTCTTTCCTATCAAGTGGAAATATTTTCATCTCTGTATGGAAATGGTTAAATTTCTGTTCAAACATAAGATTCTGTCTGGTGTGAAACAGACCACTCTTTTTCTGCCAATGGTTCTTTGCCACTACAATGTGTAATTTGTCAAGCCCTTGGTATGGCCTGGTCCATGTGCCAGGCTAGGAGGCAGAATCAGCCTTCCTTGAAGCCTCTTATTACTATAAGCAGGTGAGATTGGTTGATCAGTGCAGGCCATAAAAGTGAAGTGGTGAGAGAGAAAATGAAATGTCCTGTTGTAGGCTGCTCGACTGCATCTAGTGAAGGGAGATGCTTTCATCACATTCCCTATGGGCTAACACCTGTCCCAGAAAAAATACCTGCACGTGGTGGCATCCTCAGGAAGGACATAATGTGCCATGTTTAAGCCCAAAGCCTACTCCTTTGCCATGAAAATTGGGCCTGGTATGTGAAAGTGTTTTACCACCAAAACAGTCTGTGGTGGCCACCAGTGCTACTGTATGCAGGAAGATAAATCCCCAGGAAGACACTCCATCCCTTCAGGGACCACTCTAGGTAACTCAGGTAAGGAGGTCCCCTCTCCCCCTTCCTAGTATCAGGGAAGGATGACACAGAGGCACAATGCAAATTCATTCAAAAAACCCAAAGAAGTTAGTATATGAGTAAGTTCAACTTTTAGCAGATGATTTGGGAAAAAAACCCCAAACCAAACATCCCTGGAAATATTATTCACAGAATCACAGAATATGCTGAGTTGGAAGGGACCCACAAGGATCATCAAGTCCAACTCTTAACCTGGCACAGAACCATCCCCAAGAATCACACCATGTGCTTGAGAAGCATCCAAATGCTTCTTGAACTGTGGCTGGCTTGGTGCTGTGACTACTTCCCTGGAGAGCCTGTTACAATAATTTCGTATTTCAGTGGACAACGGGCAGTCTTTGCAAATAGGTTTTATATTTTCAATGCATACTGTATACTCAAAGTTTTGCATTTTTAGCAGTAGAGTTTAGGAGAAATAATTGTTTAAGACACAGTCTGAGCAATGGCCTGCAACAGCTTCTTTCTTTTTCAGGGTTACTTGCCCTAATGAGAAATTGGTATAATGCTTGGTGGTGTTGTTCTGCAAAATATCATCAACAAACGAGCAGGCCATTATTGAAAACCGAAGTAATTTTTTCAGAAGAAAGAAGTGAGGACTGTGTTTCTCGTCCAGAGAAAGAAGGCCCTTTGTGTCCTGGAAACGGCAAAAATTTAGTAATTATTCATCCCATAGAGTGTACTTTTGGAACAGTCGTTTCAGTACACACTCATCCAGTGACTTGAGTAACAGATGTATCTGTCCGCACATGGGTGTAGTCAGTGCAGACTTGTGCTGCCTAACCAATCATCTTTACTTCTTTTGCAGTTCATGAGAATCAATAGGCATGGCCCTAGTGCCTGTAGAGGGAACTGAGCATTGCTGACATCCAGCAATAAGCAAGATTAGTTGTACAGCTTGATGGCTGTACATGCCTGTGGACCTAAGTAAGCTGGTTTTTTGAGGGTTTTTTTGGTTTTGTGTTTTTTTTTTGGTCTCCTGCTTTAAGAGACAACACCTAGCTAAGTGTTATATGCTGTTAATATTCACTCAGTTTACAAACTTCCTGTATGTTACTTAGAATAAAATATTTAAAAATTAGCTTCAGGGCTCCAGACAATCTCTCACTGTCTTGAGAAGGGAATGTCAGGTCAGTGGTGCAATTCTGTAGTTCCTTCTGAAGCTGATGGTGGTGTCATGTGTCAGAAGGGGAATATTTGACTAGAAGTTGGGGCTGGCTGATTCTGCCAGTACCTTTGTTGTGTTGTCATCTCCCACTCCTGCCCTTAAACAAAATAAACCTGCTCATTTCCCTTTATCTCACTGGCAACAAGGTCTCTTTCATTTAGCACCTTTTAGAAGAACTTAAAAGGTTAATTTTACATGGAATGGATAGACACAAATTAGTACTTTTTTCACATGAAAAGTAAGGCAGAACACAAATAAAAACATTTGAATAGACTGCATTCAATATCTTCATTTCAATGTTTGATAAATTAATAATATCTAAGGATGCCATAAAACAAGTCTTATGGCTTTTTGTACTGCTTTCAACAAAATGAATTTTAGGACTTTGGCAGTCCTCCATATTATCAGACACACAAGTGCTTGGAAAAACATATAGGGCAATGTAATCATTCAAGGGTTCTTGCACAAAACTAAATCTTCAGAATTGGTCAGAATAGCTCCCACACAGAGGCTTGTGGCCAAAAGTCAGACAAATTAATTTTCCAAGGGCTTGGATTATCTTTAAAAGTCTGCTTACTACTAAAATTAGCAGTGGGTCTTCTGCAAATACTGGATCCCAGGGCAGGGCTGTTCCACCTTCAAAGCCCTCTGAGGCTCCATGGGACTATATCAGAAGGAACAGAGATTGTGACTCTCCCACCATGTTTGTAAGAACATAAGTGGAGATTTTGCTAAAAACTGAATAGGCTGGCTCTGACCTAGTCCAGGCTTTAAACAAATGAACTTGGAGGTTAGGGTCCACAGCTGACACTTGTGTATCCGTAAGTAACACGGTGGATAAGTGCACCTACCAGAGCAGTAAGGAATGCTCCCCAACCCTTTCTAAAGGCAAACACCCCTAAGTTCCGCCACCTCAAGTGCATGTATGCCAATGTATTTAATCTGGGTAACAATCAGGAGGAACTAGAGCCCCATGCTCAGTGTGAGAGATGCCACAGGAATCACAGAAAACTTGGTGGGAAAGCTCAAATGATGGAAAGACCACTGTGAATGGCTACAAACATTTTCAGAATGATAGGAAAGGAAAAAGAGGAAGTGGAGGTGCACTTTATATGAAAGAGAAATTTGCATGTGTAAAGGAGAGCTGCAGAGATCATACCAGTTCTATTTATGACTTAGGATCATGATTATAGGGATCATCACCCAGGTGAATATTACGTACTGACCTCCCAGTTAAGATGATGAAGCCAACAAAACCTTCTTTGGTTGCTTAATGAAGTCTTTGGGCAATAGAACCTGCTCTTCATGGGTGGTTTCAATTGCCCAGATATTTGTTGAGAAAAAAAAATTATGCACAAACCACCCCTCAGTTTCCAGGAAAGTACTGCTTGCTGCTATAAATGCTGGACATGCTGACTAGGAGCAGCACATTGCTAGATTTACTGCTTGCAAACTGAGAAGACTTCCTTGACTTACACTGGTAGCATAACTATGAATAATACCTTGGATACAGTGAGAGCAACATTGTGGAATTTAAGGTCCTGCTGAGAACACTGAAGACAAGTAGGAGGAGAAAGACCCTGAAATTTAAGAAAGCCAACTTCAATATGCTGAGCCTGCCTGTGAGGGATTCCATTGGAAGCATCCACAGAGGTCAAAGCACTTTGTTAGTGCTGGGAGTAATTCAAAAGTGCCTGCTGAAAGCACAAGAGCAGTCCATCCTCTGCAAAAGAAAACGAAGTCTAAACAAATGAATACCCTGGCTTAACAATGAACCTTTAGGTGTAATAAACAGAATAATAAAAACCAGCATACTGGCTTAGCCACTGAGGACTACAAGCACCTTGCTAGGGGGATGCAAAGGTGCAGTCAGGAAGGCTAAGGATCAGCTAGAACTGAAGTTCGCCAAAGATGTCAAGAAGAAAGGGTTCTTCAGATTTGTGAGCAGCAAGCAGAAGGAAAAACAAACCCATTGCCAAGGAGGGCAGGAAAACTAGTCACTAGCAATGGTGACAAGGCATATGTTCTTTGCTTCTTCTTTTGTCTCTCTGCCTCTGTCCTTACTGACACAGTTGAACCCCAAGTCACAAGACCAAGGAGTAATGACATCACGTATTGACCTGCAGTAGTGGAGGAAGGGCTGGTCTGCAAGGGTTCAACACACATAAATCCACACTCCAGGATGTTAAGAAAAGTGTCCGACATTTCTGTAAGGAGACTATCTATAATATTTGAAAGCCACAGAGATCAGAGGATGTCCCTGATGACTAGAAGATGGAAAATGTCATACCTATCCACAGGAATGGGCCAGAAGAGGACCCAGGAAACTGGAAGCACAATGGTCTTACTTCGTCCCCTGGGAAAGTGACAGAATGAGTACCCCTAGAAACCATGACAAACCCAAGGAAGCAGGTGATTGGGAAAGCCATCATGGATTTACCAAGGACAAATCATGATAGACTAAACTGATCACCTTCTGCAACATAATAACATCTTCTGTTGATATGGGGAGAGCCGTGGATGGTGTTTATTTACATTTAGCAATGCTTTTGACACTGTTTCCCACGGCATCCTCCTGGCCAAGACAGATTGACTGAGCGGTCTGTGAAGTGGGTAGGAAACTGACTCACATGTCACACTCCAAGGGGGGTGATAAATGGTTTTTACTCTGGTAGCCAGAGGTGCTGTAACTGTGGCAGCTATAGATGGATACTGAATTAAAAAACTATGGGAAGCCTACAATTGAAAACCAATTGCTGGTGAATTTTTAAAGGACACGCGGAAAGCACTTTTCAAAGATCTGTCCTTCACTCCTCTGACATGCTGGTCTGCTTTACTGCGGGCTGTACAGCTGGTTAAGATCAGAGAAGAGAAAAACAAAAGAATCTCTAAGCAGTGTTCCGGCTACTAACCAATCCAGGTCAGGTTTCCTGAGCCACATCTTTGCCAAATATATGCTAATACATACAAAATTTAAACAGAGGTTTGTGCAAACTGTACAGTTACTGTAATTGTGGCTTCTGTATGTTGGCTGAAACAGCACATGTAGTTTGCATATAAGTAGCCAAATATTCCAAAGGATGAATTGATCCCTTAGGCAAATTCAGTACTCGAGAGAGTTACATCAGATCTTAATGTGACTTATTTTGTATATACATTAAGCCATAAACATACACACACGGAATAAGAGCTCTCTCCTTTCCATTTGCTCATGACATGCATGCAGCATAGCACTACAGCAAGGCTGGTTTTGACTGCAGACCTGAGCAGCAAAAAATGATGTAATTCCTAGCATCATCTCAGACCTTGTTTAATGGAGAGCTTGTCAGTGGCAAGCCGGCACAAAGCTGGCGGTCACAACTGGAGGTGACAGGGCCACAGCTCCCAGCGTTTCCCAGCCTCAGCACTTCTGCTCTACTTTCTCTCACACAGTGATTTATGAGGGCAAAGTGTCTTTGTACCCTGGAAAATGTGGAATTTGTGTTAATTGTGGCTGGATGATTTCAAGCTAAGAAATGCTCATTGCCAAACACAACTGTTTTTCTTGGAAGGGTGGGAAGGACAGAGCGTCACTTGACTGGCCACTGGTGCTCACCACCACTTCTACCCTTCCCTTGGAACCCTCACTTGGACCCCTCTGGGCTCTGAACACCATACAGTTGTGTTTTCTGCACACTCAAAATCTCTATCACCACGATATATATGGCACAAAAATATGCACAGGGACACAATGGTGAGATAAATCACTTTCTATACTGTCACTGCATTCAGAATAAAGGGAGGGAAGGACACAGAACAAACAACATGAGATGCATGGCCTTGAGAGTCTTTCAGGATGTGGCAGCAACTGAAGAAATTGCCCAACAGGTCAGTGTTAGTTTGTGCTGTGTTTTACACAGACTTCCCGTGTTATCCAACAACTCCTACCATTTTCCTCTGCAGCATGTGTTACACATGGTTGCCAGACAGATGTTTGATCTGCTGGAACAAAGCAAGTCCTAAATGGTTTTGAAGGAAGGAAAAATTTGTGGTACCAAAGTGCTCACAGTTAGCTACATACATGTTTTCTTCCTACTCTGATCAGATACCCTCACAGAATGCTGTCAAACTGCAGAACACAGAGGACTGGCTCAACTTGCACCATGTGAAGATGTACAGCTGCACAGTGCCCACAGTGGGAGGACTAAAAGGATATTTTGCAGTCTCAGTCCATAGAGGAGCAGAGGACGGCACTACTTAGAGGATGGCCTGCCCTGTCTCAGCCCACAGGGACCAGTTGCTGAGAGAAGGGGACAAGATATATAAAACAAGTGGTCTAGAAGAGAAGAGGGACCATTTTACCCAGGTTTACTCCCTGCTCTCTTTGCTTGTGCATTTATTCTGGAGTCACTCTCTTCTCTTTGGTGTTGTTTTGCAGTTTTCTGTTACCCTTCAGAAATCATGAGCTGTCCTTCTGTTTCAGTCTGTGAGGAAGGGATCCACTGAAAGCAGGCAAAATCTGGAGAGCGTGGGGGCTCTTTCTGAACCAAGTGAAATACTACATTGCTATATACCTTCAGGGAAACTACCACTTCACAGTTGTTAGCTGGGGCTTCCTTTGGTTACCCTTCTATTACAACGCATGTGAAGAGGTAGACAGCATCTTGAAGGAGTCATAGAAGCTCCTGCACACTTTGGGTGCTAATTTCTGTAGGCACCATTCCTTTCTTGGAAGTTACCAACAACTGCATCGGTACAAAACATTTACTATTCTCAATCTGTATTTACTTTGTAGTAGCCAATTTCAAATGCTCCAGAGGGAACAAAGACTAAGTTCTTAATATGGAGCATACTATCTAGGACTTTTTTTTTACAATGGGATTTAAAAAAACCCTTGGACTATATTGGTAGGAGAAGTGAAAATTTATGAACTAGATCTTTGACTTAAAAGGAAAAACTCCTTACTAAGTAATATTAATCACCCCCCCCCCCCCAAGACAGTTCCAAGTCAGCTCATACACTACACAGTAATTTCCATTGTATCCCAGTGTTTTATGTTGGGATCATCATGCATATTCCTCATGTAGACTCACAATACAGTTGGGATGGCTTTGACAGCAGCTGGAGAAGGTAGTCTTAACCTCAGTATTTTGAATCTTTTCATTTCAAAGAAATGTACTGAGAATGAGTATCTGGTGCACAGATTTATCTGCAGGATGCCTTAGCATGATATCCTTCTGAGTCCTAAGGGTCCTGGAGTGGCTCTATGAGGCTCTCTCTAGCCTTCTGGGAACCATCTATATTATTTGCTCACTCAGAGACCTAAATTTATAGCTCAGTATTTAGACTGATCACACATAGTGTAACACTGAGTTGATAAGCGAGGAATTACTATATCCTCATCCACCCAGGTGAGGTTTTCCTTCTGTAAGAATCATCATGCTGAGAATACTGTTCATCAGTGAAGCAATCTATTTTTAATATTAATATCTACATTAGGAATAGTCCTCACAGTATTTAACAGTTTATGAACAGAACACGAGCACATACAATGGAGAAAATTGACCACAGAGAGGTGAAAAGGAGTCTGCAGTGCTGGTCTATCATGTGGTGAAAGGGGTCAATAATACAGAAATTGTATTATGTCTGTTTTAAGTTATCCATGCTGTTCTTTCCCTTTGTGTTTGCATAAGAAGAGATGGAACTCGGCCAAAGCAATACTGTTTTACTACAATACTGATGTCTGTGCTAGCACTATAGAAACACCAAAGAAAAAGGTTATGGCTCTAGCAATAAATCAGAAACAAGCAGTGAAGGAAAGAACCCCCACTCTTTAAACCTTTGCAACAATGCTATAGGAACAACTCATGTTAAACCCAAAGCTATACAATAATAAAAAGGCACTTACCACCATCCTGGTGGGAGAAACTCTGTGAATGGAAAAAATAGAATGTTTGGTTAAACCTTTTTTATTTTGGATTTAATTTGAACGAAGTCTTGATTTATGTGCTAGGCTTGTTTTTATGGTTCTATGTGATTTTTGAATGGGTAACTATGGTTGTGGCTCCTTAGATATTGATGCTGTTATAGACTGGGGGAGAGGGACACGGTGTAATTACATGGAGAACACTGCTTTATGTTGCAGGCTGTAACG
Organism: Pyrocephalus nanus; assembly: GCA_038380795.1. Taxonomy (NCBI): domain Eukaryota; kingdom Metazoa; phylum Chordata; class Aves; order Passeriformes; family Tyrannidae; genus Pyrocephalus; species Pyrocephalus nanus. Next base: position 59,823,256 of record CM076263.1, on the reverse strand, counting down.
TTCAGAAGTGGTGTTTGTGGCAAATGCTACTATTTCTGGGTGCCACCAAGAGCAGGCAAGTTTGAAATACCTTTCAGTATCCTGCTGACATTTTAAGTGTGGCCAAAAATGCTTATATTTTTTCCCTGCAGATAAGACAGGGAGAAAGCCTCTGAAATCCCTCTTCAAAAAAAAGCTGGAATGAAAGGAAAAACCCAAATAACTCAACCAAAACAGTCCTGATGCCTCTATATCTTTTCTTGTCTTGTTCATCCTGGTTTGAGCTACATGCTCTGCAACTGCCCTCAGTCTTCCCACAAGTGCATGAATTATAACTGCTGCTTCCAAATGGTGCTTTTTTTCAATCTGTGCCTGAGTGTCATTTTTTTTTTTAAATACCTTTTGCAAGTTGTCGAAGGATTTCTCAGTCTCCTTTAGTTTCTCCAAAATTATTTGTTCTTTGGCAGATATTTGGGATTCCTCACTTTCTAATTTCTGTATTTCTTGTTCGAGCCTGTGGAAGAAATACAGACATGCACATACAAACAGAAACCATGTAAATATTATTTCCATTAGATATAGTTTTCTAAGTATTAATTGGCATTTCAAATGTCATCAGGAACAGTCTGGACTCATTATCCACAACTGATTTCCTAGTATATGAAGAGCACATGAATTATCTGTAAAACAGATAACTCTCTCTAAAAGGAGAACACTAATTACCTTATTATCCACTTCTGCAAAAGCATGTACTGATTAACTAAAAATATACTTCAGTATCCCTCCACCCCAATTCCCGTAACATCTCTCAGATATTTACTTTCATTTTAGAAATCACAGTGCAGTACAGGATATAATGAATATGCAGTAATAATTAGAGGAATAGGTCTCTTCTAATGCTCCTGTACTCCAGACAATGAAACCAGGAATAGTTGTTGGGAACTGGCAGTCAACCAGTTGGGTCAGGAGTTTCGCTTGAACCAACACTTTGCCTACTACCAACAATAACCTTTTGGGATATCTACCCATGCTTTCCACTGTTACTGCATGACACTGGGGTCCCCAGTGACTTTGGGTAATAAAATATATAGAAAGTTCAGAAAATAAACTTATCTTGCCAGACAGTAAGCACTCAGTACTCGCTTCTCTTTTTGAGACCAAATGGCTGGGACCTCACTCTTTGAGATGTCTTGATTATGATTTGAGATACACTTTTGTCAGGCTTAGATTCTCCATTACTTTAACTGAAACCTCCTTTTATTGACATGATTTATGCAGATGCAGATATTCCCTCTTCCTGCTCTCTCCTGTTTTTATGTATGTTTCCTCTTTATTTTCTCACTTTTGAAAAAAAAAAATCTCTATAATATAAGCCAAGAGGAACACATTTGAACAGGGATAGTTACCTGAAACTTCCTTTGTCTGCAGAGATCTGTAGCTGCTCAAATTGAAACATATTTCCTTGAATGTGACAGATCAGCACTTCCTAGCACTTTCCTTACCCACGGCTGCTTGCTCCTGCCCTTCTGTCACCATTTCTCAAGTGAAGGATCAAGGCACCGATCCAAGCTAAAGGGATGTCTTTTTGCTCTTTTACAGGCCTGTTCAGCACAGGACTTCACTAGTGCTTGTTTGAACACAAGGCAGAGAGCAAGGAGAAAATAATATAGGGAGGAGACAGGACGAATTGCTTCTTTCACAGGCTTGGCAGCTTGAGTTGCTTGTGAAATTCATGCATCTAAATATAGATGCAAGGGTTTAACTTCAGGCACCCACCTGGGAGATTTTCCCTCACTTTCTAATTGTGTGATGATGAAAGATGTGTGGCTCTTCCTGATAATCCTTTTCATTAGAGGAAGGCAAAAGTGTCACATGATCAAGTTGTCATAGATGGAAAAAGGCAGATTTTGCTCTCCTGAACTGTAGGAATACTTAATAGTCTCAGATTTGTGATGAATTGTCAAACTGCCATTTTTTTCTCTTAAAGGTAAACCCCTGGTCTCCAAGTTGAAATAGCTTGACTGCAATAATTTTAAAATGAACTGTTGGAAAGTACGGCTTCAATCTACTTAATCTTTTTTCTAAATTATTATAACAACATAAAAAAATGCAAAAATGTTAAAACAAAGTATTTTGTTCTGCTGCTATGTAACAATTTGACACAGGATGAATTTTCCTCCTCATGATGTAATTCAGGGAGAAATTTTTCAAAATATACTGTCTTATCTTGACTTTTCTTCCTAGGAATTTTTTTAGAATACCTAGTGAAGTGAAAAATTCATTTGTCACTCAGGTTAGCCAGTGCCATGTTCTTGCTAAACTAATGAATTTAGAAGTCAACAGGTAGGTGGCTTCTTTTCCTTCCCTATCCCTGGGAATGATTTGTAGATCCACATGCATTTGTACCTTGCTGATAAAGACATCAAAAATATTCTGCTGTGCTACCTGGTGAAAATAAACTGTGGAGCAGTGTGAGTCAGGGCTTACTGCTGTATTCCTGTTCTTTCCCAGTGAGTCACTAAGCAGAATTTTTAGGATGCATATTCTGTAACATGTTATATTTTGCTTGCTATATGCTGTGGAAAGAGACTGAGAAAAGGGAGTGTGTAGAAGTCAACAACAATAAAATACATTCTTTCAAATGAACTTAATAATGAATTTAATGATTTATGACAATGAAAACACTGAGTATGAGGCAACTCATTTGATGTAAAGGTTATATGCAAGTAGACTCCTTTTTTAATTTGGGGTGATAATTAGTGCATCATTTTTTGTGCACCATTTCAAAACTGTAGAAGGTTTGTCATGAATTGTTTGGTCTTGAAGAGAAAGTTTGCTTCCAACATGCATATGGGCACTTACACATGCATGTGCAGTAACTGATTTGATTTATATTTTCCGACTTTTTGACCACTTGCTCTTTTTTTTTTTTTTTTTTACATGTTTACATCTCTTTTTTCCTTCCCTCCTGATTCACTTTCTCAGTTTCTTATTCCGTTTTGCCAGGCAATCCTCACCATTAGAATGAGTAGGGCAGATGAGAGATTAGGTTACCCTGTTTTGACAAGGTATCTAGTGGTTCTTGGTGGGTTTTTTTGTTTGTTTGTTTGTTTGTTTGTTTTTATTCTGAATCCTTTCTTCAGTTGCTTTTGACAACAACTTGCTAATGGGGAAAAGGATGGAGATAGAGCTACCAGGATTTAGAAATATGGGTGAATCCAGTAGGAACAGAGATCTCCTATGTGACACTGAGTAAGAATGCATAAAACTCAAGCCATAGACGCAAACTGCCTTTTCCTCACTGAAATCAGTGCAGGTAGACTGGTAGTCTCCCAGACCCTACGTAGAATGGGCCTGAATTCCTAATCATGGCAGGAAAAATAGGGATCATTCAGCAGAATGTACCTGTTACATAGCCAGGGGTCATATACCAAGCATTGATATCCACAGGAGGTTGTTTTTTTCCATAATTGCTTGATTTTATACCGCTCTTGTACTCTCTAGGCCTAAAGGCTGAGGCACCTCTGCTGAGGTACTGAGAGATTCTCAAGGGCACAGTTTTCATGAGAACTGTTGTATACATTCTTGAGTAAACCACCTGGGCACCACAGATCTCACTGGAAAATTTAGAGTCTTCACCATTTCTGTGGACTGCTTTTTTATCTATGGTCCAGTAATGCAAAAATTTAAATCATAATGCAAATCGAAGGTTGTTTTGCATGTTTATTTTTTTAGTGAGTTTAATATAATCAGAATTGCCAAGTGATAAGGAGAACTGTCTGCTTTTTTTGGTGACAATATACAAAAAAGTCACGCAAATTTGACCTGAGAAATAAATGCAGTAATATTACATCTGTTTCGAACAATGGCTTAAACAGCACTAAATCCATTCAGAGTGCACATGTACATGTACGTACATTTACAAAGTGCTTATATTCTTCCTGTGTAAACCTGTTAAATATTAAATAATGTTCTTTTCTTCCAGCTCAGTTTAAAAAGGATATACATTAATTGTCATTTGACACCTGGCAAGGAAACCTTGTAATTCCCTTGTTCCTGACTTCTTGGCACATTTCAGGCTGGCTTTTGAAAGATGGCCACAACAATAAAGCCAGCTATATAAATAACTACAATATCTGAAGTATTGTAGGGAAGAAAATTAAGAAAACTCAGAATCAGATTAGGCAGAAGTGGTATAGAACAGACTGTTAGTGTTTCTGCTTTATTGTCCCAAGCAGTTATCTCATTACTGAGACTTGCTAAACTGTTTATATAAGAAGAAAATTGGGTCAGGGAGTTTGGAGTTGCTGTGGCAGCGGCATGGGTTTTTTTCAGTGCTTGTACACAGAGTCCTATTCTCCAAAGATCACAAAAATGAATCGGAGATTTTACCACTCCGAAAGCCAAAGACTGCCTTGTTGCTAGTGTGTCTGTCCCACAGCTTTCTTTAACAGATGCCCTGAGCATTTGAGAGTGTAACAGGATTTTCAGGGGAGCTGTGAAGAACTTCCTGTGTAAGCCAGGTGACCCTTGAGGAAGGAACCACAAACAGCTGAAGCGATGTTGTCTTTTGGACAGCATTTTCCTGTTGTTTGGGGGACCTTGATTCCTTGTTTAGTAACATTACAGGCTTGTTGGATAAATAGGCTAGAAATTACTCTGGGAGGTCTCTAGCCCAGCCTCCTGCTCAAAGCAGGCTCAGACATGAGATCAGGCCAGGATGCTTATGGCTTCTTCCAGTTGGGTCTTGAAATTCCTGAATGATGGGGGAAAAAAATAATTTTAAAAGGCTACTTACAGGCTTTCTCTTTTAGAGTCTGCAGATGTCAAACATTATGCCCTGCAAAATTCAAACCAGAATTGTTCAGTACTGCGGGGGAAGGGGATGTATCAGCCTGCTAAAGGATGTCTGGTCTGTGTGTTTGGTGGGATTTCGACCAAAGTGGGAAGCTACACAAGTGTAGACAAGGCAGTGCAGCTTCTGAGAATACCAGAGGCACAAAAAAACTGTCCTGTGGAAATGCTGGGATCAGGACCACAGGAGCTGTCAGGTAGCACAGAGTAATTTAGGTGACAAAAAGGGGAGTAAAGAAGGGAGATCTAAAAGGTGAAGAGGCAGAGAGGTCTGGAATTGTGGTATGTGTACATGTGCATTTCCATTTTGCTGCAGTACCCAGCAAACATTGTGTTTGGATATAGGACTCTGTTTTGTGCTCCAGTCTAAGGGTGATGAATGCACTAGGTGAAGGATTTGCTCTGTTTCCCATGCTGAGATGTTGAAACCCCCAGACTTGGCCTGTTATTTTCCTCCCTCCTGAAAGAGGCTGAGGCTGTTCTGACAGAAGGTGCCTTTCCTCGACCCCAGGAGAGACCCTGAACATGGTCCTGTAGGGCACTCACACAGCTGGTGCAGAGTCACACTGGTTTGCAGCAGGAACACACAAATCCCAAGTCAGCAGAACTCTGCCTGAAGAAAACAGCCTTCTCTATCCAGCTAATTAACTCTGGAAGACACATGACTTTTAGAGACACCTACCTTTGGCTCAGCAATGTTATGTTTTTCGGGGTGGGATGGTAACCGCATTATAAACAGGGAGAACAGCTGCAGGTTTATGGACCAGTTTCTTTAGCCTGTGCTAACTCTGCATTCTGTGTTGTACTTGAGAAATATTCACGCAATTTCTGCAGTAAACATAGAAATGTAATAAAAATTAAGTCTGCGGCATACAAACTGGCATGTCAGTGGAAAAAAGAACATTCATCCGCACTAATAAGGAAAGTGTACAAGTATTCAAAACTTAAGAGAAAAACAGGAAAGACCTAATCACAGTAAACACTTGAAGGGAAAAGGTGACCAATTCTTATGTAGTGTGGGGAACAGTTCAAGTGTAGGCTGATTATTTTGGTATTGCTTAATTGATACCATAAATCAACCTGATATAAAAGGCACAAATAAGACATGAGACTGTGTATCACTAATTAGTGCAAGGTCTCTCAGAGATGAACATCCTGAGGTGTTACAGCTGGTATTAAAATGGCAGATTCAGAAGTGGAATACTGCAACAAACCCCTGATGCTTACTGAACAGAAAGTTAAACATCAAGTTTAGGGATAACTGGGTTTGCCTGAAAGGAAGCACAAACTCTGTGCCTGTCTCTAGGATTCTGCCCTCAAGAAGCTTTTGACCACACAACAAAACCAGAACCTGAAACCTTATATGCAAGGTCCACCCTTCTGCATGTACAGTTACGTGCTGCCTTCTGCAAGAGTGCACTGCCAAGAGTATTCCACTCCATGGGCCTCTCATTCCCATTTTTTTATCACTGTAAAGGTTTTTTTTGGGCATCAGGGTACCTCTTACCTCACACAGGTACAGAATACCCTTGGAAAATGAAATTTTAAGGGGAAGGGGTTCCCCCTGAAAGATATGTAAATCTTGCATTTAAGTCTTTTAAACCAGCACAACTGATCCCAGTTCAGCACCTCAGCCCTTGAGAAACCTCCCATATCCATATCAACTGCCAAGGACTGGCAACCTGGCTGTAAGCCAGCATGCCTAAGAAACTGGAGCTGAAATCTACATGCCACAGCCATGAACAGTACCCTTCATCTGCCATAGGGAGGGGGAAATCACTGACTAATCTTTGGTTTAGTTTCCACATTGGCTTAGTTTTCTTAGCAAACAACAGCAGTTGTGCTGAAGCCAGTTGGACCATTTGTGGATGTCACTCTATAACGACACACAGCCACTGCTAATGGCAAAAAACCTGCTTGATTTCAGGTCTGTTGCAGGATCTGAAATGGGATTCCAGAGTTGAGTAATTCAATGCCTTTTAATTTAGTCTTTCTGCAGTGCTCATCCTTTTTTGAACAGCTCCCTCTCAAAGAGGAAAGCTAGCAGTGCACATCTTATGATTTCCAACAGGCTGTTGTTTACAGAGTGCAGCTGCTAATCAAGAGCAGCAAACTTAATTAGCATATTTGAAAAGGCAAAACCTCTGCGACTTGAAAAACTGGGAATCCATTATTACCAATCAATGCTTGGATATGAGATTCAGGCACAATGCTGAATGAGTTGCTCTGGTAATCTGCACAAATCTTCCTGAATACAGGAGAAGGGAAACAATTCCCTTCACCAGGAAAAAATTCCATCCCAGTACCAGCTGACAAACTCGAGAAGAAAAACTCTAAAGTTCACTTGGCTGTCTGAAGTGTAAACACACATACATAGAGAGATCAGTATTCTGATATTTTGCATCTCCCTGGTGTAGGATGAGGTTAATCCATGCTATCCTGGACAAACCAAGGCTAGTAATTCAAGCACTGGCCATAAGATTTCTAGAGCTAAGCATAAGGAGGTGTAAAACACAACAATCATTACTCTGAGTTAACTAGTAAAATGAATCTGTCTGCTCTGGATATAGAAGGCTTAGTGTCAATGTCATGCAAATTCTTCAACCTGGAATTGAAGTAGTTATACAACTGAGTCCAATTCCTCATCAAAGCAACACAGTTTGCATATTAACTTTTGTCTGTGGTTTGCCTGATACGATGTGAAATCTCCCAAGTGTGGGGACTTCAGCACTATGATGTGACTCTTCTGCTAACTTGAACCACTTTTTCATGACCTGCTTTTTCTCTCATTAGGAAGGGTGTTATCTCACTCCAGTATGGTTTCCTCATATCACCTTAACACACAACTTTTTGGCCTCATGGCATTTTCAGCCCACACTTGGTTTTGGACTCTTACAAGTGTGAACATTTCTAGGCCAGTTTCGTTCACTCTTCTTCAAATGGGAGATGTCTCCAGCATGGGTGAGATTGCAACCTTGAAAACTTCCCACTGATTCAGGAGAGGGCAGATCACTGACCAGAAGTCAGTGAATCGCTGTGCCTTAGATGATAGGACAAACAGAAACGAAACTTTACTCACATTATCCTGAAACGCCCAAATAAGGAACAATATAACCTTAGAGAAGTCCTCGAAAATTAGATAAGGGATGTACTCAAAGAAACAGGACATAAACTAAGCTCTGTGTACCCAAACAAGATAAAATAAAGAACAAATGTAACAGTTTTTGGTGGTGAATCACAACTACCCTGTGCCTGATCAACAAGAAGACCCAGAAGGACCAAAGAAGGACTTCCAAGAGGGGATTGACTACATAAAGCAAACTAATGAATATGTATTAAGCAAACCAGACTATCTAATGAATATGTAAATAGTATGCATAATAAAAAGCTCTGTCCATCTGTTTGTTTGAGGATGTCCAGCATGATGAAGAAAGAAGAATGCCCTTTTTAACATCTACAAATTGGTGTGAAGAAGTTTGTTTCTCCTGCTTTTCAGTATCATAGAGGCTTGCCTTTACAACAGAGGAGCACATAGTTTGACCCTCATTTGGGAATGGAATGGTAAAAAGTTTAGATAAAGCCCCATTCTGAACCTAGTTCATTGGCCATTGGCCAAGGAGGTGAAAGAGCAGAGTCCACTTATTGTCCATCTGTGTGCTTATGGATCTGAAAGCTCCTATATGTGTTCCTGGCTGGAATCCAGAAAGGACCTGGCAGATCTGACCAAGTCCCTTTATTTCCCCCAATCAATTGAGTAAATACAGCTTAACCTGCCATGGTAGCATCTGGCTTCCGAATCATCCATCTTCTGGAGCACTTGTGTTTTAAAACAAGTGGCACAAATATCCACAAGGGATATAAAATGCTTGGGCTGCACAAAACCGGACATGCACATCTTCATGTCTGAACAGACATGTAGTGACACCAGACAACGTACAAGACTAAACTGCATCAGAGGTGCATCATATGTGGTTCATTGTTTGGTACTCACTGGGATGCCAGGAGAAAGGCAAGGAAAATAAATTATCCACCTCAGAGAGGTCATATGTGCTGTACTTTGTAATTGAACAGTGAAGGTGCAAAGACTCAGGAAAGACACCAAATCCTGCAGAAACCTGCTTGCTCTCTCATGGCTTCAGGTAAAATTAACAGGACAAGCACCAGGAGAGTTGTCTTGGGATGCTTGAGGACACACAAGAGTACCAGGGACAAACATGTCAATGTGGCTTTCTGTCATAAAATCTTCCCCCTCTCCATGCTGTGCTTTGTCCCTGCCATTGAGGTGTACTCTAGGGGACTGGTTGGGCGCTTGGAGCACAGGGAATAGGCTCCAGAAAGGCCATGATTGTGGTGGGAACTGGGGTCAGAGGGCATGTGTTGCAAGATGTGGTCCAGGTGAAAGAAGGCTGCATATGCATTCCCCCCAGCACAAAGTCCCTGTACACAGCAGCACACATACAGAAACTAGAAAAGTAACACAGGTGCAGTCAGCCCTGTGAAAAACAGTTTGTTGGCACATCACAGTTATGCACATGAAATTCATTTAGGTTTAGCAACAGATGCCAGCAGTTCAGCTGTACAGTGGACTGCATTATTTATATCTTGGAAGAGATCCAAGAAATAGATGGAGAGCAATCAGGGGATGACTGTTGAGTGTTCATTCTTCTACCGTGCAGCAGTGCTGGCTGCTGCAGAGTTACCCATGGTTAGCACAGATGTATGACCAAACTGAGTGCATGACCTTAAGCAGCACCCATACAGCTGCTAAGGAAGGAGGCTGTTTTTCCACAATTCCTGTACATACCGGTATACTGGAGATGCACATTCAGTTCCCTAGCATCATTTACAGGGAAGGCAGGAAGACTGGAAAATCTCCACCATCTTTTTCTCGTGTAGTTAAACAAAAAAACCCAAACCTGTAAGTATTTGCTCTGAAGAGATTTCAGCCTTATATGTACAGACGGCGAATATACTTTGTGTCTCTGATTTACAATGTTAGATGACAAATGAGCTGCTAAGGGTCATGGGATGCTCAGGGCATGCAAAAGGAAACACAAGCAAGGCAAAGATACCCCTAAGAAAAGGAACTGGGGGTGCTGGTTGTCAGCCATCTGAACATGAGCCAGCAATATGCCCAGGTGGCCAAGACTGCTAATGGCATCCGGGGTTGTATCAGCACTGGTGTGTCCAGCAGGACCGGGGAACTGACTGTCCCCTTGCACTTTGCACTGGTGAGGCTGTACCTCAAATCCTGTGTCCAGTTCTGGGCCCCTCACTTCAAGAAAGACATTGAGGTGCTGGAGTGTGCACAGAGAAGGGCAACAGAGCTGATAAAGGGTCTAGAACAAAAGTCTTATAATGAACAGTTAAAGGAGTTGGTGTTGTTAACCTGGAGAAAAAGAGGCTCAGAGGAGAACTTACTGCTCTCTACAGCTATCTGAAAGGAAGCTGTAGCGGAGGTTAGTGCCTCTTCTTCCAGGTAACAAGTGATAAGACATGAGAAAATAACCTCAAGAGGTTTAGATTGGATATTAGGAACAAAATTCTTCACTGAAAGTTTTGCCAAGCATTGGAACAGGCTGTCCAAGGAAGTGGTGGAATAACTGTCCCTGGAAGAGTTCAAAACAGGTGCTTAAGGACGTTTGTGGTGGGCCTGGCAGTGTTGGGTCAAGGATCTTAGAGGTTATTCCTAACCAGAACAATTCTATGATTATGTGATTCAATGATTCTGTGACACTGAAGTTACATCTCTCAGGTTGCAGCAGAATGGTCATGAGAATACCTTAGCAGCAAGCAGCTGGAAGGTGGACCCTATAACCTCCAGGTTAAGTGGCTGTCCACAGCAGAAAATTCAGATAGATGCCACCTCAACATTCATTTTCTGTCCTCATTTGAAAATAATGGATGCTTCTGGAGGGGCTACAGCAGAAATGTCATGAAATTTTACAAGTTCGGAGTGCAGGCAGTGATGCATTGAAAAGCAAGACTCGTGGTAGACTCAGTTTAAAAGTAGTGACGTTAGCTAGGGCTGGAGAGGGTCCTTTCTTCTGCCTTAACCTCAGGTCTCTGCAGCTTTTTCCTCAGCTATCTAGTCTGGCTCCCTGTGAGATTTGGGGAGGTGCTCTCTGTGCTCCCATCAGCTCTCTTCATGGAGCTGACGAGGGTCATGCACAGCAATTCTTGCAGAGAGCAGTGCTCCCATTCCTCTCAGTCACCCACGGCCACTGCAGTGAAGGGCAGGGGCAAAGGAAAAAGTACAAGAGTTGTGCCTGGCAAAGCTCAAGCACATGCTTGGAATGAAAGACAAGCTTTTTCCTGGTGCAGGCTGCCTTTCCCTTCCTGCCTCCCCTCCCCTTTCTACCCCCCTCTCCTCACCCCCCCACTGGTATTTCTTCTCTTCCTTGAATTCCTACACAGGTTATTTCCATACCAAACTCCTGACCAGTCTTCCCTTGCAGCTGAGACAGTGCAATGGCTCCATCGAAAGTCAGTGGCAGCATGTTTCCTATTGCTCACAAAGCAGGATTTCACTCCTAGCAGGGTTCCCATTTGGGCTGTTTTGAATCCTTCCTTGTTCCCACCATGTCTAAGTTTTAGCAGTATAGGAGCACATGCAAATGACTCCTTATGGCAATGTGATTATCACTAAAAAGGTGATGCAGTTAATAACTAGAAAAGCAGTGTGACAAAAGAAGCAAATATGGGCTAGAACTATCTATTTTATCCTTGCTATAGCCTCCAGCAAATAATTTTGCCTCCATTTCCCCATCTTGATGCAATATACTTTGCCAATCCTATGGAGTCCAATCATACATCAGGCCATGCTTATCCCTGGTAGATGTGTTAGCTGGTACTATTAATCATATTCACTGTACATGTGAGGTTTCCATGATTTTGGTTTGACCTGACTCAGATTTTCCTCTAATGACTACATGGGCATTTTAAGGGATTTCTGGTGCAAACAAGGCATTTTCTATTTGCTTCCTGTTGTATTTGCTTAAAATGTTGTTTCAAGGAACACGGTACTTACAAGCCTACTTGTGGGCGCAAGTGTTGCCCAGTATCCAACATTCTGACTTGAGGTACCCCATGTGATTGATGGAATATAGTCTGAGAATACTACTAAAAAAACAAAAATGGCCCCCAGAAAATTCAGGCTGAAAACATGAAAACCCAACCAAAGTATTTTAATTGGTGTGATGATACCTTGTACTGCCCTGCAGCAGTTGAAGCACAACTGTTTTGAAAAGCTGCAACTTACAGGGAACGAATATGCCTCCCTCAGACTTTTCCGAACAAACCTTTTCTCTCTCCTTCCCTTTTGTGTTGTGCTTCAGTAATGACTGCCTAAATCTGTAAGTCCCCTCAGAAATCCTTAACAAAGGAGTTAGATGGTATGTGCAGCTGACAGTCAGCATGCCTCAGGCACTGAGCTTTATTAGGTCCCTTTAAAAATTCCTCTTATAAAGTGGACCTCACAAATACCCAGATCCATTCCCCTGCACTGCTGCCAAGAGTGACTTGGACGGCAGGGACAGAAAAAGAGCAGCAGGGCAGGAAGGGGAACACCCAGTAGGAGCCATTACTTGTTTTGTTTGTTTCTTGATACAAACAGTTTCTTGGATCTGAGCTTTGCAAATCTGTCCTCTGCTGTCATTCACTTACAGGAACCCACAGTTCATTTTTCCACAGTGAAGGCTGATGCGAGGCAAGGAACATGCCCCATGGGAACGGACAGACTTTCCACTGGGAGCAATGCTGGATGCACCAAGCTGCTGCCACCCTGAGCGTGATGATTGCAGTTCCTGATCCTGCTTCATCCATCTGATCTACCTTAGTGCTTTTATGTTGTGTTTGTTTGTTTATTTGTGCTGGGCAGTAAGCATCCCCATGCCCCAGAAAGCCACCGGAACAAACATGGCTTCACTGTGGAGAGGTTTTGTCCTGGTGGGGTAGTTCCAAGGTTATCCAAAGTGCTCCTGCTGAGGCAAATCAAGCCAATCAGGAAGCCCCCAGAAACGTGGGCTGTGTTCAGTTTGTTGTTTCCACCCTTAGACATTTCCTGCTATTGTTCTTGTAATTTTCTTTAAGTGTTCACCGGGCTGGTGGGTGGTGCTGCTACTGCCAGCAGGGGTTTTTGGGGCGGCGTCCGGTCCTCTTGGGCACATGGAGAGCTCTCTGCTATTCCTTTCACAGACTCCCAGCACAAATTTCTGGCATACAAGTGCAGGGAAGGTGGAGCTGTGGTGGTAACTGCAAAGCAAAGTTCCTTTTCCTGTTTGCTGTGCTAAGCTGGACACAAACGTAATCATACCAAAAAATAATGAATGAATTTTAGCTCAAGACATTGCTTACCACCCCTGGAGAAGCAGAAGGTGGGTAAATAGGTGGAAGCAGCAAGTGCAGCAAGTAGGTGGAAGCAGCACGTTGGGATCCATTGGGGGCTGTAGAGAGCTGATGAAATACTGAGTATTATAGAAATTGAGTGCTCCAGTTTTACCTCTGCCATTCAGAGCCTGCCTTTTGCTTTCCAAGAGTACAGGATGTCAACTGCAATTCTTTAACCCCATCACACTACTAGAGGATCAGAGGAGCTATAACTATCCAGGCTTTTCAGACACAATGCCTGTATCTAATTTTTTAATTCCCTGAGTTTCATAATTACATTTTTACTTCATCAGATGCATCTCGCGAGTTTCTACCTGAAGTAGGAAGGACTGAGAAAAGTTGGGTGCTACACTCAGCCATGCTCCAGTCTCAACTGGAAATCACAGTAAACTGGTTCCTAGACCCCCCCAGCTGCTCAGGTAAACATGAGCACATCTTTGGATTTCATTTACAGCATAAGACAACTTTCTGTGCTGTGGAGAAATTGTGAGATTGAATTTGTCCTTGGACAGCATCTGTGATTCTGCAGAGGTCTCTGGAAGTGTGGTGTTATTGCTAAGCTGTACCGGTGAAGAGAGCCAGCTACAGAGCTATGTAAACTAAGAAATGAGTGAGAAAAATTGCTTTGATATTGCTTAGTGTTCACTTTTCCAGCCCTTTGCTCCACATTACCTGACATCAGCCACACCTGAGTCATTGCTGTCTGAACCCTCTCGGTGCTGGTGTGCAAATAAACAAAAGGGAGAGTGCATTTAATAATGTGACTATGCCTTTTTATTCTCCATGATGGATTGTAAGTCCCCCTTACTGCCTCATGAGGTACAATTTTAAATGTGCAGTGCTGGAAAGTTTGTCTTGACTTTGCGGTACATGTTTGTAGTAGGAGTCAGCTGATGGATTCCTGCCTGTGTGGGTCTCAGAGTGGTGAAATTCTTGACCCTCAGACTTCCCAAGCAGAGCTTCCAAGTCAGAATAAAGCAGACATCTGGGCTGATTTGATTTAGGGGAGTAAAAACCAGATAGTAGAGTATCTGTGGAACAGGATGGATTATAAAAAGGGATTATTTTCCTTTTTGAGAGAACTTCTATAACTGTGCCATAATCTATTTTTGATGGCTGGCCTCAAGCTGACCATTGATCATAGGCAGAGAGGTGGCACAGGACTGCCTTTGTAAGGGTAAATTTCGAAGAGAAGAACCTCAAAGTACTTAGCAGTGTTGTAACCCCCTACTTTCTAACAAGCTACTTTGCAGCCAGTTCATTACTCCTTCTGCAGCAAGAGGAAGAAAGCCAAGCACAGCCTGATGGGTTCCTGGCTACAATCCCAGGGAGGGGCTGGCTGGTCATGAGGAGCTGGCTCACCTTTTGTGGTTTCAGTGGATCCCATGACTAGGCAAACCCATCCTCCCAAGGGTCTTCTTGCCTGTGCAAACCATCTCTACTCCTGGAATAGTAGCACTGAGGGATGGGGTAGCAATGAGAGATGGTCCATGTCACATCTCTGGAATTTCCTGCTGTGTAACTTGAGAAAAGAGGCTAGAGTTTTGCAGGGATTTCCTAAAGCCTAAGTGGTTAATTTTGTCTGGTTTTGAGTCTTGCAATATTCTTAATGCTCAAATATCCTGGACAAGAGAAAACCTCAGCTGAGTCTTGGCAAATGCATGAACATTCTTGATTTTTTTACCTGTACAACCGACCCCCTTGTCTCCTTTCTGTGCCTATAATGGTTTTCATGTTGGTATTTGAATAAAGCATTCAAATAAAGCAAGTTCTTACAAGAATCAGCAGTAATAAATGTGAGACCATCGTGAAAATCTGCTTGGGTTTACAGCATGGACAGATCATTTTAATTTTCTTTGTCTAAAACATGAGACCAAGGGCAAAGACTTCACAGCTACCCATATTATTATATACCCATATTATATTAAGGCTCAGGCCCATTTGTCAATTTACTTCATGCATGTAAGTGTGCACAATCTTAGGACACGGGAAGTTAAGAAATTACTGATGAGATTGAAGTTACAAAAGATGTCAGTAGGCACCTTCAGGGATTTACAAAAAAAAAACCTTAAAAGTGATAGAGGTGCTCTTGAGTGAGATGCAGGTACTTCTGAAAGTTTGTTTCCTGTGATTTCCACGCCAACTGTTGTACAGTTATGAACACTTCTTCAACTTTGAAGGGGCTTCATTTATGGATGTTTATAGTTGAAGTGTTAGGGCAGTAGATGATACAGCAGTATTTGAAGCCTTGAATTTAAACAAGAGAGATGAATAGGCATTAAACTCTAGGTGTGTAGGAGGTTCCACTGGTTTGAATAGATGAAAACTTGGATGCAAGCACATGTTGAAGTGAGTCTCTGACTCAGAACTATCACAATAATGTGATAGCTCAAAATTAGGAAAGTTTTCCCAGTGCTTTGGAATGGGCAGACTAAAAATGAAATTAAACTAAAAAGGCCTTATTTGAACTAAATAATAGAAAGTGAGAGCAACAACTATATTCTGGGAGCTGGAATGGCATCAGCTGCATTCTGACTAGAACTAGGTGAGGACAGCTGGAAGTGCAGGCTGTCGAGATGACTGGCCAAAGGCTGGCTGGTTAGTCACTAAGTGCCAGATGGACACCACCAACTGTCTAAATGATTTTTTCCCTCATTTGTAATTGGCCTCAGTTGTGCCTGATCTCCCTGGATCTGCCTGCAGTTCTCAGGTCTGCTGCTGACATCCTTGGTGTACATCCTGCAGCCAGCATGCAAGCTCCTGTCAGCATGACAGTCCCTGAAAGAGCTGTGGATTTTTTGGTCATGCCCTACTCTAACAAATTTTGCCTCATTGACAGTGTGAAACACTCACAGCACCATTTCACTCCACTCTCCTTTACTGTTTCCTGGGGTTTGTTGTCTTCTCATATTCATGTCAGCTGTTGTGATTAGTCACGAAGGGGCATTTTGTGATGTTGGTAGAGGACCTCTGATATTTGCCATCTTACACTATATTAACACTGGTAAGTAGGACCAGTCTAAAGATGCAGCCTTGTGACCAAACCAGCTTGTGCCTTTAAGCTTCTCTGGCTTCTCCCCCATGATCCAAATCCACAATGAGTGGTCTTGTGGCTGTAGGGCTGCTCTGGTCTCTGCTCACTGCCCCACTGTGTGCCTCCTCCTATATGTTTGGGACTTGTAGCGTGAAGATCAAAAAAATCCTCTTGTGGAAAGTCCTCCCATATTTTTTTGTTTCCACCTTATTCACTGACATGTCCTCTTCAGGAAGGACCAAAGTCTCGAGGCAAAGAAGCCCTTCAAAAATTCAACTGCTGTGAAAGGAGGAAATGACTTTATGCTGAGCTCCAAAAATTCTACATGGATTGACTTGTAGAATGCATGAACCACAATTTAGATGGTGAAACATAAGCTGCCTGATTCAGGCTACTTTTGGATGCCTTGAAGTTGGAACAAAAAAATGACAGGAACGTGCTTGCCTTGGAAAGGCTGGTTGTGCAACAAACATGGATATGAGGGCTTAGCCAAGAAGGTGGTTGCTGTCCCACACACAATGCTCAGTGGGTGCTCTGGTGTTGCAGAGGATGGCTCCTGCCTGGGACTGCAGAACAGCTTTCACCTTCATCTTTTCACAGCATTATTTCTGCCTATGGCTGTCTCAGGTGGGTGTCATTCAGGCAGAAAGCAGAAACTGTTTCCAGAAGTACCAGACAAACTGCCTTGCCACTGTTTTCTTGGTGTTGCAGTCGGCTGGGAAAGAAAGCAGAGGGGTGCTACAGCTTTTGAACAGGTGAGTACACTTGCAAATGCGAAGAGGTCCTCAGTAGAAAGGACTTCACTAGAAAAAAGATGCAGGACAAAGGAGGGGAATGGTTTTCTCCAAAAGCACACCAGCAAGAGCTGGGTAGAGCTATGTTCAGTTTATTTTTCCATGCACATGATGTAGGTAATCGTGGATGGATTATTTTCATCCAGAAATTCAAGTCTATCTGTTGTAGCCTGTCCAACTAACCTGTCAGCCAAGGACCAGCAGATGACATGGTGTATCCTGCCTGTGATGACTCAGTACCCCAGTGAAAAGTGGTTGAAGTTGCCCTTTACATTTGCAGAGGGCTGCTGATGGGTTGTAGCTCATTGCCATGGCTCATCTGAAACATGGTAAGGTGAGGCACTCTGGTAACTTGACTGTGAGTTTGAACCCTTCCTTTCTGTTTCAAACTTCTACCCCTGAAATCAGTATTGGCAGTAAATACCCGCTTGACAGTAGTGTTCTTAAAGACTGTGGGCAGGGAGATCACAAAAATACTGCAGACAAATGCAACTTTTTCAGAGGGGTTGCTAAATGTCCAGTGCCTCTTGCACAGCCCATAGTTATTTCTCTTTTTGTATTTCCTCTTAGCCCTCCCTCGTGCTCTTCCAATAACAAGATTCTATGGAGTCACAGATCAGTGTAGGAAATGCTTGCTTAGTAGAGTTCTTTCCCCTAATAATACAAAAAGCCTTCAGACATACATGCTAAATATACATCCATGGACCTAGGGAGCACTGCAGAATGGCACCAAAGGCCAAACTTGAACTTGTGCTTGGACACTAGCTTGTACAAACAGTATTACTTAGAAGGTCCCACACTAGCTTTCCTTTCTGCTTCCTGTTCCTGCTGTGTGCCCTGTGGCTTGCTTTGATAATCGGAAAGGATTACTGCACAGGCTGACAGCCATGGCCCAGATGACAGAAACAGAGCAAAAAAAAGAGAAGGGTCTGGGCACAGCTATTAAAAGAAATAAAAGGGAAAATAATAATAAAAAAATCCCTACCACTGCATGCATGAACAGATTTTGCAAGGTGGGATTGTTGCAGGAAGAGCTTATTTGCAGTGTATGAGGCCATCTAGCGAGCTCTGGCATTGTAACAGCTCCACTTTTCCATGGCACTCTTTGTCCTGCTTGTCCCCAGCAGGAGACTTCACACGCCAGCTGCCAGCAAGGTGCACACACAAATTCTTCACTGCACGGTGAATGGAGGAAAATCTCTGCAGGAGGGGAGAGAGTGACAACAGAAAGGGCATGGCTGATGCCAGGGAGCTTGGAGTGCTGGGTTTCTGTGTGCAGTCAGACATCCAGCTACACTGGCAGTGGAAAGGCGATGTGGTGTGCAAGTTTCCACTGAATCCTGTCCTCAGCTACAGAGCTGGTGATGACAAGGGGAAATGCTCAGCCAGAGGGCACTGCAGGAATTGGTGTGGTGAGAAAACCTTTGAGGAGCAATAAAGTCGAGGCTGCTCAGTATTTTGTGGTATTTTTGCTGACAAACACCTGGTGAGAGGCATGGAAATGGGAAAGTGATGTGTTAATAATTTCAAGATCTCACTTGTATTTTACATGATGCTAGACTGGTAGTCCTGGAAGGGAAACTCCTACAGTGCAAAGCCTTACACCTACCACGTCCTGTCACCTACTTTGCTTTGCCTCTGAGTAGACCGGACTGGTTGCCTGTGGATGAACATATAACCAGCCCCACACTGCCCAGTCACTCCTCTGCATCTCCTGTGAGCCTGGCAGGTTATGAGAGCAACAATAAACGTGGGAATTTTGGTACCTTTTTGCAGCCACTCAAAGAGCCCTTGAACATACCTGAACCTGTGTCCAATTCCAAAACCTACAACCAGTGTTACAGTGTCCTGGTACAAATCATGGTTGCTCTGCCAGGGGTAAAGTGCTGAAGAACATGAGCACAGGATGGTATTTGAGCATTTTAAGTGCTAGCACGTGACTTCCGTCTCCCTAGTGACACTTTCCACTTTCAGCATAGACATAAGTGTTTATGGTAAGTTTGTCCCGTTGCATTAGAGGCACCTCAGAAAACTGGAACAAAAAAAGTTGGAAGATCCTCATCTAGTGAACATTAGTTTGATCTGATTGAATGCTGGGAGCCAGGTGAGCACACACTCCACGAGTTTATCTACCTTCAGCTAATAAATGCATTCACTTCCTCATCTCTTGGAAAATTATTGGATCTTCTTGGACCTACCTCAAGGGTGAACTCTTCATGTCCACCAGTCTCTGGAACAGCTATAAATCTGGAGCTTGGTAACTGTAATGAGGCTGTCCCACATTTTCCTTAATAGTCATTGAAGCCTTGATCTGCAAATGTTAGGACACCAATTTAGTTTTCAGTGTGTAATTATTAGTCCCAGTGAATATGAGGGTGCACATCTGGAAGCATTTGCTATTTCAGTATGTGTCTGTATGTGTCTACAGAGGCTGTAAACAGGAGAAACAAAACATAGTTAGCTTTATAGCCTTGCAGCCCACTAAATACAGTATCATCAGTGCTAGTATCAGGTCCCAAGCTTTATAACAGCTTTGCAAGGGCATTAGGACTTGTCAGGCCCCCTTTGTACATGTCCCCTTTGTCTCCTTTCTGCACGTCTTTGTAATAGTGTGGTGTAGCAACCATTTTCTAACAGCAGTGCCAAGCAGTCTTTTTCTGTAGATGGAAATGTGTATTATCCCACTGTAGTGAATCCTGCAGAGGAAGACAGGCTCCTTAGATAGATAGATACAGGGTGCTACAAAGAGGAGGATGGAGTGGAATGATGAGACAGGGCACAGGCTGGCCCTGGAAACCCCATGGCTATGAGTGAATTCACAGCAGTCAGATGAGGATCTAGAGCTGAATAAAACTGCTTTAGGAGCAGCAAAGAGAACAAAGAACAAGTATCAAAAGAAGTATTGCCAGCTGTCCAAGGGAGGTGACTGCTTCTCCCCACCTTGAGTACTGCATCCAGCTCTGGGTCCTCCAGCAGAAGAAGGATGTGGACATGCTGCAGCAAGTCCAGAGGAAGGCCACAAAAATGATCAGTGGGATGGAACACTGCTTCTATAAGAAAAAGCTGAGAGCTAGGGTTGTTCAGCTTGGAAAAGAGAAGGCTCTGGGGAGACCTTGTAACAGCCTTCCAGTTCCTAAAGGAGGGTTATAAGAAGGATGGCCATGAACTTTTTTTTTAAAAGTAGACAGGGCAAACTAAAAGAGGGTAGATTTAGTTTAGATATAAGGAAGGTTTTTTTACATTGTGGGTAGAGAGAAACTGGAATAGGTTTCCAAGAAAATTTGTGGATGCCTCATAATTCTAAGTGTTCAAGGCCAGGTCAGACAAGGCTCTGAGCAACTTGATCTAAGTTGAAGATGTCACTGCTCACTGCAGGGGGTGTTGGACAAGACTACCTTTAAAGGTCCCTTCTAACCCAAACTATTCAGTGATTCCATGATTCTGTCTAACATATATTTAATATATTTATATTTAATTTATTTATAGCAAATTTGACATGGAATTACAGACCCATGAATTAAGACCAAGCTATAAATGGTGTCAAAAACTAAATAAAAATTGCTTCAAGTGGACTCCAAATTGAGGAGAAGAAACCATCAATGTCTATGTTACGTTCTACCTGGCAAAGGGAAGAGACCCTCACAATCAACATAATATTTACCCTGATGAAGACCTTGAGATGGTGATGACTTGCCACATATCTCTCCAGGATGGATCCAAAGGGGTTGTGGAAGAGTAAATCCAAGAAGACAGAAAGGGGCTGGTACTAGGAAGGTATAACGGCTATAAATATTATTCTGCACACTTTCAATGAAATACTGTTCCTTTTCCCCTTCCTATAATATTTTGACTAATACTAAAACCAATTCAGTTGCTAGATTGGTTAGATTCTGATTACCTTAACAATAAATTCTTGGCTTTGTATAAAAAATCTGCTTATTTTTCCTCTTGACAATTAATTGAGTGCAACTATATCACATTGTAGATGGGAGTTGATGGATGCCTATTTGCTTTGGTTTGGGTTTTTTTTGGGGGGGAGTTATTTGTTGGTTTTGGGGTGGGGTGGGGAGCTTTTTTTTTTTTTGATAATCAGATGGACTTTAGGGAGAATATTCAGAAGAGTCTGTTTTCAAGGACTAATTTTTCTAATTTGAGGACAGAAATCTTTTTATAGATTCCATGTTGTTTGAGTAATGCTTCCCTGCATTTTTACTTCCAAAATGACCATAATTTTGTAGCAAGGGAAGGTATTTTGAAACAGCAAATTCAAGTGTTAAAATATAGCATTTCTGCATTAGAAAAAGGTCCGTTATTTTTCTGTCTATTGAATTCAGCAGATGATTTTGGTGTACCCTTTTTCATACTTATGGAAAACAATGATTTGGCTTGAATTAAAGTTCTCATTTCCTGCTCTTTACACTGTCTTTAATCCAGGAAGCGTATTATATAGATGTCAGACTTTCAGGTATGCCAACTCATAGCAAAAAGGCTACATCACTCTTTAAAATTACATCACGCTGATATTTCAAAAACCTCAGGCAACTGTGAAGGCATGAGACCACAGATTTCCTATGGAGCTCTTCCTCATTTAGAGATTCACTGTTATATCCTTATAATTATGGTAGGATTTGTTACACGAAAGCAACTTTCTTGTATTGCATGTTAATGAACAGAACACATCTTCTGTAACACTGCCAGTCTTTGGATTATTTCAGTGCAGGACAGATGCATTTTGTTTCTGGATTAAAGAGTGGAAACCATGATATAAGAGTAGCATTATTTGCATTTTAAATATCTAGATTTTTTTCTCAAAAATACTTTCTTCCTCTACCACTCTTTCTTTTTTTCCCCCAGAAGGTTTTATTGCTTAAAATCCTTGATGTGATTTGTGAGTTCCTTAAGTGGAAAAAATTCTCTGCAACTTTACAAGTCTGAATAACCACAATTCCTGAATATAACTGTCTGGGATACTGTTATCACATACATATGATAATAGCACCCAGTGGATGGACACACATGGGCATAAAAACTTGGTGGCAGGTTTTAGGAATACAGACCTTTCTGGCACTGCTACTGTAGTTTCAAAGTAATTTATTTTTATTCTAGATAAAGCTGCCTTCTTAATATTTTTCTTGCTAGTGTTCATTGTAAGATAAATAAATGCAAGTCACCTTGTTATGACACCAGCAACAAAGAAGGCATAAAACATGGTTTTTGGGACCTCATACTTGCACTATCAAACACACAACCTTTAATATGAATCTGCCAAAAGTTTTCTCCTGCAGTCCATGCATACATCAGCTTTTGCCTGGCAAAGAAGATATTTTCCTTTAAAATATGGAAAAAAAAAGCCCATGGTTTCATTTCCCATTGGTTTACATTCACTGAACTTCTTCCCCTTAAGCATCCCCTTGTGGATACTCAGGAAATATGAAAATATAAATGACTTGATTAACAAATGGCATCTTGCCTAATCTTAGCAAGATGTCAGCTGCCACTGTGCTTTGCCCAATTAAAGAGAAGATTCCAAGCCTTCAATCTGCTGCATAGGTGAATATACATGACAAGCTCAGTAGAGCTTCCTCTACTATCCAGCTAGTAGGTCACCCTTATGACTTCTGCTAGTTACAAACCTAAAGCAAGCAACAGTTTCACTGACTACTGTGTAAGGACAACCTCACCTGGCATAACTTCTCACATGATGCCTTTCACTTGGAAAATACAATGAAAATGGAGATTTCTGCATATGTTGTGCTTCAAGTTCTTGCCTACGTCTCCTTGGTTTAAAAACAGCTAGACAAATCATACATTGGTATCCTAGGGCAAGGAGGAGGTTATTAATAGCTAGACAAATCATACATTGGTATCCTAGGGCAAGGAGGAGGTTATTAATAGCTCTCATCAAAACTAATCACACAGTCCAAAATATGAACCTTCCAGCTGTAAATGTTATAATAGGGAAGAAGATGTTCCAGATGCGAAGTTGGCCTGTGAGCTGGCAATCTTTGTCTTCTGGATCTTAACTCTCCTGTGGTTACAGACATCTAGGAGACAGCCTCTGGGCTGTGATGAGACTAGAGCACTGGAAATGATGCATAGCAGGCAGAAAGCTCATGGTAAGACAAAGATATTAAGAAGAAAGTTACAGCAGGGATGTGAAATCCTAGCTTACTACAGGGCTGGTGCATTGTTGGGCCATGGTGACTCCCCAAAGATGGAAGGAAATGTTTATTAATGAGATTTTCAAAGGGATACAGTAAATACAACAAACTCCTAGAGGTCAACCTAAAGGAGCTGTAATATCTGCTGAGCACATTTCAGTGTAATGTGTGTTAAAATCTGGTTCCTTATTTCCACCAGACTTTTATCTTGAATATAGTCACACTATTTTTAAAGGAGGAAATAACCTGGTGTGATTCTGGAGAGCTTTTAGGAAGCACCTTAATACAGCTGATTTTATTTGTGGATTATTCATGGTATCTTGGTTCATTACAAACATCTTTGATTAAGGAATATGTTTAAAATACATTAAAGCCTGGCATAAACCTGTGCTGAAACTCTCACCTGACCTATGGCCATTTGCAGCACACGGTGCTGGTGTGGTCTTTGCCTGCAGACTGGCAGTGGGCTATGTCAGCAGGGCACTCCACTCTCCCTCAGGGATGGAGCAGCAGTGTTTTTTGGTGAGTCTGGATGCTCTGTGCATCACTGCAGCCTGTTCCCACGCCCCACTGACCAGTAGCTGACCTGTGTGTCTCACATTCAAAAATAGATGCAATCTACAGCCTCCTTCCACTTTTAGCTGAGGAAGTGAGGGACATAAAAGTACTTTTCTGTGGTAAGACCTAGCCTTCCCAGGGATGATTCCTAATGGTTGCAAACAGCTGCCCGCTCTCTGGGGTGGGATTCTGACATTATTTCATGAAAACTGGGTTATATAAGCCTCAGTACTTCAGTTAACTGTTTCTATTTTGGATGCTCCAGTCAGGATCTAGTCTCCAGTACTAAAAAAAAATTTAAAAAATCATGCAAACCCCATGTGCTTTGACATTATGATTACATTTTCACTGGGAAGCAGATATGGGGTCAGGGTGCTGCTGGCCCTTCCCATGTCCTCAGAAGGGGTTGTAGTGAGAAAAACCTGTATTCCATAGAAGAAATGCTCGAGGATTTTGCTATTCTCAAATTAAAATTGAGGGCAGTGGAGGGTGACATGTTTATATAGAAAACCACCATGCAGAAATAAAGACATGTAAGGGGGTGTCAGGCAGCTGTACTCTTAGGAAAGGTGACATGATAGCATTTGGGACAGGAGCCTCTAGAGGAGGCAAGCACCATCCCATCACAGTAAATACCCAGTGCCATTCTTGTTTTGCCTGTTGCCATGCAGACAGGATCACAGACTCAGAGAATAGCCTGAGCTGGAGGGGACCCACAAGGATCATTGAGTCCGACCTTTGTAAAGTAGCATCTCTTCTTTCCATCTCGGGGCACCACGCATTCTCACACTGCTCCTCCTCAGGCTTAACATGAAACATGTCAGCAGAGCTATTCTATGTACAGAAACTGCTTTTGAGGCAGGACAGTACATGGAGCAGAAGTCATTACTGAAGACTACTCTGATGAAGATGACTTCCCAGTAGGGAGGAAGCCGTGTGATGCCTGAGTGGCTGCTGAGTGCTCCTGTGTCAGCCGTGCTGCTGGAGACCACAGTGCTATCACAACACAAAGGCAGGAATGCCAAATACACGTTTGGGAACCGGAAGGCAGCCTAGTAAGGGGATGAACACGGGGAAGAAGGAAAGAGGCCTTTCTCCACATCTCCATGCTGCAAAATGGGATCAATCACAGCTACATTATTGCTAAAAAGAGAGGGAATAGACCAATAAGAAGCACCATGGTCCCTGGCCGCAGTGACCAGCAAGAGCAGGCAGAGGGTTGGATCCCCTTCCTAGCTTCAGTATTGACCCCTCCAAGGTCCCTTTCCACGAGGTGCCTGTCCTATCTGTGCCAATGGCAAAGGCACTGGGGCAGGACTGCCTGGTGCTGCACGTGCACAGCACTGAGCACTCCAGGATTGGTACCAGCAGGGAGCCATGGAATGGCTGCTGTGAGAGCTGCAAAGCAGGAGGAAGGACAGAAACCACAACTTGCCTGTGACAAGATTAGTGATATCTTATAGGTTAGGAAAGTAGCTTAATAAATTCCCTGTTGCCTTGGACGTTGAACGTGCTGTATCAATAGCAGAGATTGTAAAATGCTTTTGGCAATTCTTAACAGAAATCTGGAAGATAATGAAGGGAAGAGATATAACAGAATAACAAAAGGAAGTACAATACTCATAAGAGTATGTATGAAGCAACTGCTGTGACAGAAAATATGTATGTTTGATTCTCCCTGCAGATACAATGTGATAAGTAGCTGTTGAACAATCATGCAGTGTTCATATGCAGTATTAAGCAGTTGTTGGTTTCACCTTGGAAATGGCTCTATATTTCCCTGTCCGTAGACTGTTTTCTGTCATTGCTTAGAAGTAGATACCATTTTGAGATTTTTGGTGTTAAAGGATACTGGAAAATGATGGCATATGGTCGGTGATTTCCCTGAGAAGTATTATTTCTTTGCAAAACATTGACTCTGTTAAATATAAAGTGCTTATGGGAATGTATCCATTTCTTGATAATCTGAGAGGAGATTATCTCAATATTTTGTTTCTATGAAGCACAAATATTTGCTTTTTACATTACCTTTGACAGATAAAAACTGATAAAAAAGCTCCAGTTGCAATGTTGAGAATGTTTTAGTCATATAAAAAATAAATGCTTCCAGGAGGTCAAATAATATTAATTCCTCTCTTTCATAATGTTTTTAATAAACTTATTTTTTGTCTGTATTTGAGTCAATGTTGACATTTCAATGTCTCAGAAATTTCTCTAAGATAGAAATTTTAAGTTTTGATCCATTCAAGTAATTGCTTTATGCTACAGCTTCCTTTATAGCTTCAACTTCTCATAATCCTGCTCTCTAGATTGCACAGAGTCTGAAATTTATGCTTTCTGTTCCTCTTCACAGACGTCTATTCTGACTTTGATGACAAAGGATGAAAATCCATAGTCTGTTTCAGACTAGTAAAACAATGTAAAATTATTTGGAGAACAAAACTGAAACTCTGGATACAAATCAGCCGATATATTTATGCCTTCAAATAAGAACTCTGAAATGAGTGACTCCAACAAAGAAATATTTGGCCAGCTAGTGAGAAGGAGTGGAAAGAAAACTCCATCATGATTTCAAGCAGTTGTATGGGGAGCTGGCTGGCTGTTTTGCACTGGTAGTTCATCCAGTTCTGTGCCTGGCAGCAACTGTTTCCAGGTATTTCATGGAAACGTAACAAAAATTCAGTGTTGGCTTGCATATAGGAAAGTTTCTTCCTTACCTAAAATACAAGAAGATAGCTTCATCCTACACGGTAAGAGCCAACACCCTTTCCTAAACACTATTTTACTCCTTAAGTTCCTGAAGACTGTACCTTGAATTTTGCAAAACACACCACACTGATGAATCTACAAGTGCAACAAGATGACTGTTCATAATGCAAAAAAATGGGGTTCCCCTACACCCATAATTTCCTAGTTTGGGTTTCACAGTCTGTCATTTGCTGTGGTGAAAAGCAGTTCCTAATCTCACTTCTCTATTTCTATACATGTTTAGCACTTCCCTTCTCCAAGAAAATGACAGAAACATGAGAAATAATGTAGCTTTCCTCTTTCATCAGATATCTCAAGAAATCCCGGTCAAGGCCATTCCTTGGGGCACGAGCAGAGGTCCCCATGGGGCAATTGACAACTTACTCCATTGCTTCACAGTGCTCACTCCTGAAAAAGGTCTGTGGGAGAAATGCTTCACTATTTTCTTAAAGGTCTGGTCTTCTGGAATTTTAATCCAACTTCTCTTGTATTTGGAATTTATTTCACACCACTTTCTAGCTATTTTCAAACTCCTTGAAGACATTCTTGTGTCCCTGTTTAACTTTCTTTTCTGGAAATAGTTTTCTTTTGCTAGTTGTGGATCTTTGTGATCAGAAGGGAGAAAGGTCTGTGAGAGGCTGGATTTAAGTGCTGAACCCCAGTGGCCCAGAAGAAGGGGTCTGGGCAGGTCCTTGATGTCAGGCTGTGTTGGCTGAACTAGCACTGCTCCTGATGACTGTCTCTGACTCTCTGACCTCATCTCACAGACCTAAAATGAGGGACATTCCATGGCCTCTCCAGTGCTTCACTGTCCTGATTGCTGGAAGGACTTCCCTAATGAATTTCCATTGCCAACACTTAATCAAAGTAGTTGCTGTCCCTTCTACCGTGAACACAAAGAACATGTTATTTCTTCTCATTGTGATGGCTGATGAAGTATTTGAAGACTTTCTCCCTGCATTAGACTGAACAGTCTTTCTTGTAGACCATATGCCCAACTACTTCCATTTTCTCCTGATTTTCTGGTAGTCTCAACTGTAGTTCCAGTGCAGTACTCCAACTGCACATTAATCTAAGTGAGACCTTATTAATGATCAGCAGAGGAGTTTTATGTCTCATTATCTACATACCAATGCATCTTTACAGCACAAAATCCTTGACTTGTATCCAGCTCCTAAGAGAACTGGGCTGACAGCCACGGTCCATCCTGTCTGCAGAGTTGGTTAGGCCTGCCCAACGATAAAATTTTGCACTTGCCTTCTACTGACTTTTCAAGACCATCTCTGATTTGCAATTACCGTACTGTTCTTCACTGTGTGCCCTCAGGTTTGACCTTGTTTTTGAGTTTAATAAATACAGCCTCTACTCACAAACCTACCTTTTCATCACCTAAGGTGCTAATGAGAAGATTAAATGGTCTCAGAAACAGCACAGAGTCCATTAAAACTTATCCCTACAATTTTGACTGAATAATTTCTTGCCAGTATTGTGTCTGCCTTAAACAAGTTTTATCTAAGTCATATTTCTACTACTTCATTATAAAGGTATCAAAGTCTCCTTACCATCAAGATAAATGGCATCCTCAACTATGTGGAGCTATAAGCTCTGCTTAGATGTCTGTCAAGTAAGCTGTGTATCTTGGCAGACCTAAGTCAATAAATTTAAGTTGTTTATAATTCACTATTTAGTGTTCTAGACAACCACATGTACTTCTCTAAGGAATTAAGTGAGGTTAGTATTCCTCAACTCCTCTTTTTCCTGTCCCCTTGGTAAAGTAGAAGCCTGACAGTTGCTCTTCCCTTGAATGGCCCTTTTCAAGATCTCAAGAGAAACCATCTGAGATGGTTGCAGCCAGATCTCCAGTTTGTGGACAGACCTCATCATGCTCAGATGATCTGAAACCAGTTTGATTTGTCCCTGTACTCTCCAACTTGCTTTTCCTGGTTCTGCTTTGTATACATACCTTGTGCAACTGCATTTCTCACCCGGTTGCAGCACACCTTTCCAGCAAAGACTAAAGCACAAAAAAAAGGCTCTTATCTCATCTCCATCTACCATCTTTCCTCTCTGTGGAACAGGAGATCAACATTTTCCTTTGCTTTCTCTGTCCTGGTAACACTGCCACAGAATACTTTCCTATCAAAGTACATGACACATTATGACTCTGCTTTTTTGGCTTTTGCCTTCATCTGCTTTTGCAACTTTATTCAAGTTATGTTTATCAATCTGAAATAATTTCCATTTTCTGTGAACTTTTGTCTTTGCTTCAAGACAAGTGATTTAGTACAGTAAGTCTGTTCCTACTTCTCTTTTTCCTCTGGGCTGGTTTGTGTTTTTATGGTCATACGCGCTATATAATTTCTCTATCCATCAGAGCTTTCGCGTATGAAATCTCTTGAGTTTATTGAAATCTGCCCACCCCAAATCCATTATTTTGATTTTCCATTTGTAAGTCACAGATTTCGTAATTACAGGGTCATCCTAGAGGGTCCCTAAAGTGTATCTTGTGGGGTGTCACCATGGACTAATCACTCTGCAGAAAATCTGCATAGTTAGATAAAAGATTTATTTGTGCTCCAAAGATTTGCTTCCTTGTGCAGGGTGAGGTTAAGATAATTATAACTTTTTTTTTTTTTTTTTTTTTTTTTTTTTTTTTTTTTTAATAAGCAGAATATTTTCTTGACTTGTTTCTCATGTGGGTGTTTCTTCTGCCGGACTTGTGAGGAGATGTTACTAGTTAACTGAATTTGAAAATGGTGATTGAGTTTCAGAATTTTTTCCGGCATCATTAGGGTATCTTAGATGCTTTTGGTTTGGAGAAAATTAATATGCAAAAGCTATTCTTCTCTCAGTCAAATCACAGCTTCTTTTTAGATAAGCAAACAGCAAAGCTACAAGAATGCTAATCAATGTGGGACACAAAGAACAAAGACTTTCCCTCTCTTCTGCAAATCTACCCTCCCACTTAATTAAAAAATTGTCTTCCTAGGAGGATAACGAGTAAAAAGAGGGAAGCGGGAAGCAGAATTAGAGAGAGCTAAAGGAGAAGCCTGTGCCGAAACAGAAAGTATAATTTTGACATTTCCTGATTCCTTCTGGAATTAAAGAATCACCCCATACCACCTGTGATGCATCTTTTCTGGATTAATATGACTGATCTGTGTGCTCCAGCCCACTCCAGCCATGCTCACACAAGCTGGGCAATGCCTGAAGATCACCAAGGTCCCTGCTCCGTGAGCACAAACAGCACAGCTGCCAGATACAATGGTCTGCAATGCCACAGAGTAAAACTCATGTGCATGGGTCTGCAAATCCCCCCCTTCGTGATCCCTGGGATGAAGGAAGGCAAAGAGACTGGGGCTAAAGCCTGGAAAAGCTTCCTGTGCTCCACAGCACCCTTCTGCTGGAGTGGGAAAAGCACTCCAGCTGCCTCGGAGAGAAGCAGATAGTGCAGGAACGGGGTGAACAAACCACCGATGGGTCCATAGGGAAAGGAGGGTTTCATCATGGAGCCATGTCATGTTGCTGTTCAGAGTTAGAAGAGGATTTGATGGTAGAAGAGGAGAGCAGGAACCCAAATGTTGTCTACTAAATCTGGCTGCCTGCCTTCAAGGCTGTCTGTAAGGCAGCAATGAGAGCTGCTGGAGCACTTTTGTTGATTTTGAAGGTGATGCTTTGCTTTATCACTTCACCTCAGTTCTCACTGCGAAGCTATCTTCTCTGCCTACCAAGGTTTCCTAGATCTTTATTAAAGGCAAATTTTCATCCAGAAAAAAATGGACCCTTGTTCTCTAGGAAAAGGTGAGAAAATAGATTTTTCAAAACCCTGATTATGCAAACTCTCTCAGAATAGTCTCACAAACACATGATTCAGCATTCCTGGGGCAAACGGACACATTGACACATTTTGTACACTGTGGGCTATTTCCCAGCTAGCATTCCTCCCACGGTAGACACAAAACACTATTAATTGTTTTGGAGACACTTTCCTATGAAGGAAAGAAAATCCTTCAAAGAATTACATAAGATTGGACCATGTTCAAAATACACGTGTTCAGATGAAAATAATCACTCCTTTGGAAATATGCAGCTCTACAAATTGTTCTCAGTACACAGAACAGCATGAACTTTTCACCAGTAAATCATAAAACCTGACATTTAGGTAAAACCAAGAATTTTCATGTCCTTTTTAGAATCTAATTGATATCAGGAAATGCTTCTTTTACCAAAACCATCAGATTAAGCCAACGCAGATTTGCATATTGTCTAATTTGTCCCAAATATCTAGGGGCACAATTAGTGTATTACCGACTACTATAACTTCTGAGAATCTCTTCACATGCCTTTTGAGCCAACTGGTGAAAAACATCACATATTTAATTTTTCAGTGAATAATTTCAGATACCCATAGTATAGGCTGCTTCTATAACAATTGTTCTTTGAAAGAAGGTAATCCATATTTAATTTATATTTAGAAAAAGGAGTTTGAAAGCCTGCTTGCAATCCATTTTCAGCTTTGTTCATGTATAGTACTTTAGGATGTGTATATATCTAATAAAACAACAAGCAGTTCAGTCAGAGATTACTAAACACAATCTATCTCTTTCCTAATCAAACACCAGCTATTGTTATTTCTTCTCTCTGTTGCACTGAATCCTTTTCAGCTCAGCAGCATGTAAAGCAAGAACTAATGAGGAAGGAATCACCTTTCAGAAATGCTGGGCCATTGCATCAGGTTTTTCAAATGTCTTCTCTTTTGGGAGATGAGGTGGCTCAGATGGTGGGCTGCTAAGATGGAAAAATATCAGTGTATTACTCATCTTATTCAAGATGCCAGTATGATCTTTGTAGTCTGTACTGATGCAGTAAGTGGTAAGACAAGCCACTTAATGAGGCTGTGAAATGATTAAATACCACCACTCATTTAATAAGAAAAAAGGCATTTTTTGGATAGGTAATTCTGCAGCTTCACTGTACAGACACTACATATGATGAAATAAGTACTGGAAATAAGGAAGGAATATCAGACACACTACTTTGCTTGAGGCACCATGTTTCACAGCTGTTCCAGTACATGGATACTATTGATCTGGTAATCTTCCAAAAGAAAAGCTGTATTATCTTTTTTGCGATTGAGGCAAGTCAAGAACAGCTTCACTGAGATTTAATCTAACAGTACTCCTGTGCCACATAAAGCCAACCTGTTTCCCAAGGAAGGTCTGGTGGTGATCAGTGGAAGGTCTGCTGAAGCAGGGGCCTACCAAGGAGCCATCTGTAAGAGACATCCTGTTCATTAAATGTCTTCATTTGTCACACAATCTGGTTAAGCAGGTGTTTTCACTGCCTGAGGACCACAGTGCACTCTCCTGCCTGTCCTCCATCTGCAGCTGAGAGGGAGAAAGTGAGAATATTCCATTCTCCTTTCTTCTTTGAAATGCTTGAAGAGTGAAACGACTGTCTACAAAATGCTGTGGAACCGCAGCCTTCCAAAAAGTAATGTGTAGCAACTTAAACAGCAGGCAAGAAATCTGTTTGGTTGTGGGATCCCTGGCAGCTTTGGGCACTGAAAGCCAGGACGTCAGAATGCAGCTCTCAAGTATGTTGCTTATTGCTTGCAGGAATCAAAGCGTCTGTCAGCTATCACATTCCCATTCTGAAGAGAGGAACAAGTTGAGGCAAGGAGGAAGAGATCTGTTCCAGTTTAGCTCTGAAATTCTTTCTCTCTTGCATCAGCTACAATAATTTTTTTTTTTCCCCCTTCATGTGATATTTCAAGCCCGTGTCTTTTGCTAGGAAAATGACCATGATGAAAGAGAGAGCAAGTCCTCTTTCATAAGTGTGTGATTTTGGGCAACTCTTTCATGGGGGACATTGGTTTAATCTGAAACTGTTTGAAAGTATTTTTTGTTCATGCACTGTGAATTTTAAATAAAAGAATTTAGCAAACCAGTGTAACAAAGGAAGGTCTCTCTGTTACACTGGAGGTTTTTCTTTGCTTTAGGTGGTATCATTTTATCTATACTAATCCCTGGCAACTGAAGGTCTCTGAGAAGAAACAATGTACTAGCAACATTAAGAAAAAAACAGCCAGTAAGAAGAAAACAAGTTCTCAAAACTTACTTGTGGGAAGCAGACTTCAACTACTGGAACTTGTTTTCAATTCGTCCTTCCAGAGAATTCATACAGTTTTCAGAAACTGTGGTCCAGACCAAACTGGACTCTTGACCGGACACTTTATGCTACACATTCATGAAAGACTTTCCCTGATAGCCTCAACAGGGCTAGGAAAACAGGATGATTTTTCTGTGACATAGCTTCACTATGATTGATGTGTCACATTTGTAAAGCTAACGTTAAGTAGCAAAGAGCAGAGAATTACATGGGGTTTTTGTATGTAGGGTGGTTGCTCCTGAAATTACTTGTCTAAAAGATGATAAAAGGGGTGCTGACCACTGCTGCCTGCCTGGAAGACTACTAAAAGTTATCCATAGCCTTAAAACTGGCCTTTCGGTGATCATAGGTGTGACATACACGTTATATCTCATGTGGCAGTTACTTGCAGTCTTTGGCAGGCAGTAAAATATTTTAGGTTGTGCATAAGTGAAACTACAGTTATTGCACATGAAGAAAATAGAGCTGGGGATCACCATGTTCTTGGCATGGTGACACCCTGCACTTGTCTCACGTCGGACACCACAGCTCTCCCCAAAGGGTGATCCCAGTGGGGTAAGGGCTCAAAGGCATGAGGCACTGCCCTTGCATGTTTTGGGACATAAACAGAGTATACATGCAAGTCCTATGGCATCTCCATTGTTTTCCCTTGCTGCAACATTTCCTAAAGTCAGAATGATGTTAGCTGGCTTTTTAAAACTTATTTATTTTCTTACCTGAAAATCCTATGGCATTAAAACTGGACTGCCAGTGTAACAGATACAAACCAACTCCCTCCACATTAGGAGTGATATCTTATTCCTGGGAGTCACTTCTGAACAATAAGCTTGATTGTCCTTGCAGGAACAAGTCAATGGCTAGCCCTGTGTGACCCCTCTGGAATAGCATTTGGAGGCTGAACTGAATACTCTGGTTTCCCAACAGGGATGCTGCAAGCAAGAGGAGACTTACATGCCTAGCTCTGCTGGTGATACACTGCTGCTCTGCAGCAGCTGATGCCTGGAATGCATTTCTAAATTTAGTAGCCTTCTGTCTTTCTGGGCATATTCCAGGTGTTCCAAGTCACAAAGCTCAGAGATCATCCAACAAGTCACAAAACCTTTAGCCTTTTGCTGTGACTTACTAGTATTTCATATTCCCCTTCTATTCTTTTGGAACTGAGAGCTTCATCTTCAACTGAAAGTCTCAGCAAACCTGACCTAGGTTTTTACAACTCTCCTTTATCTAATGGACCTAAAGAAAAACACCTCACTGCAAACCAGGCCCCCAGCCCATCTCCTGATTGCAATGTGGGTTCTGGGAAGGATCACTTGTATAAAATTCACTGTCCTGATCAATAAGGACTTTTAAAAAGTGGAAATGAGGCTAAAGATGAACTCACACAAGGAAATGATATTTGCAGCTTTCTAAATACATTTTTAAAAATGCACAAAAATAAAACTGAATTGAAAACTTGTCATATATGGCTAGGATCCCAAGACTTAATTAAAAGTTCTTATTTGACTGGAGTATTACATGCTCCCCTACCAGTAATCCATGTTTGCTGGAATATCTGCTCTATTCACATTTTGTGCAGTTCAGGTTCTATAGGCAAGCTCATGTTTCCCCAATGGGTTTCCTACAAATTAAATGTCCTTTAAATAACTCTGCTATAACTCTATCATTTAGGATATTTTCCCTGGGCTACCATCAAAGATGTCAGGGCCTATACTGGAATGCCTTTTCTTGCTGGTATCTGTTTGCACAGAACAAACCTTTCTTCTGGTGTTAAAAGAGTCCATCAGTTGGCCACAGACTTGACTTGTTTACATAATACATCACTCGAGCTTGGAAAACCTAGGCCCTAGTCCACGCTTCTTGTCCTCACTTCCTTTTCTAGTGATTGCTTGTCTTGCTGACTTGCATTATCAAGTCTTTGCAGCAAGGAGTATATACTACTGTGCACAACACCTAGTGGGAGTGTGGGACCCACGTGGAGATCCAGTAGGAATCTAGGATTCCTGGATCAGAGCGTGACAGCAGGAGAAAAAGAAGAAATAAAACAAACTCAGAGGTTAATGGGCGAAGGAGGGGAAAACACCAGCACATTAAGGAGATGGAGATGAACCAATTGTTTGGGAATTGGATTTTGACAGCTGAATTAAAAAAAATAAAACTCCTCCAGGAATTATCAACTAAAGCTACCCATTTAATTATGCAGCTGTGTCACACCATGGGCCTGAGGCACCTAATGCCATGTCTTTAAGAGCATCAGATCTCAGCTGCCATTGTAAAATAAAACTGTGAAGAATTCTGAAGAGCAAAAATTCAGTCAGGATTCTAAGAGGCACTCATGAAGTTCCCTTGATACAGCGAGAAGCAATTCCTGTACCAAAGAGCTCAGCTCACATCATGCTAAAAGTGTGGGAAAGATAATTGCACAAATGAACTCTGGAATACGAGATATGGAAGAACTGCTGAAGTACTTTGCTCCAAATAATGCAAGAAATCATTGCTAGAGGCAAGAGTTTAACCCAGGGGTAATTCTTCACTTCATCCTCTAATGGCTGATTTCTTCCCTTGAGGCAATTCCCAGGGACACACTGCACCACTTACATTGCCTAGATTAATGCAGGATGCAAAGACCTGGTCCCTGTGCCTCTGTCAAGTAGCAACTGACTGCAAACTATTCCACTGAAGTGCTGTTGTTGCCTAGAAAGTAGACTATTACTAAAAGCTTTTTATTTTAGTATGTTTCCTAGTACAGAGGTAGGTGTACATGACTACAATAACCTCTGCCTGTAGAACTCATTCCATTTAGGTGTTCATACTTTTTTGCTGGTAAAAGTATGAATCCACAAAGGGAAGCTTTGCTTGTGTAGCTGCATTAGTAAAAACATTCTAGTACAGAGTTGGCATAATTTAACAATCTTTTGCATGGAGGACTAAATGCTTTTTCCTGGGAATGGAACAGCATGAACCTGGTACTGCTCTGCCAGGTCTTCCAGACCAGTTACAATCTAAAAAATATTTTCAAAGCTTCTTCGAATTTTTTTTTCCTTCAAAATATTCTTTTGAAGCCATTAATGATATTTTAAAGTCATAATCCAAGACTCCAGTTGCTTGACCTTGCTGACCAAACTTAGCAACACACAACATGCTTTGTTCAGGAGTCCTAATTGGGCTCTGGATGTTCATTACACTGGAATACATGGCAAAGCTCTGCTTTATCTGACCTTGAACTCATTTTTTTTGTTGTTTGTTTTGCAAAATACCTTTGATTTTTCCTTCTTTCCCCCTTTGCTCCCCCCTGTTGCTTGGCAGTGCTCTTGAAATCTCTGTTTTTTATCCCTGTGGCAAAAACAACAGGTCAAAGCATACACCATGCAAGTCATGGCTTTAATCCATGTGCATTTGTTGTATGAATTCTCTTTCTGTCTCCATTTATTACTCCTTATCTCTCCCCAGTATGTTTTGCTGCCCCTGTGCACATCTGTCATACCAAGTCCATTTTCCACCTTGAGTTTATAGCAATCTGGTGCTGGTTCCTGCTTCCTCAGTATTTTACACTACAGTCATATACCACTTCAGCCTGCAAAGCCCCTATTTGTACAAAGAAACAAGCATGTTTTACCTTTGTAACATGCTGATCAGAGTGCTCCGGATGTCCTTCATCATTAATTTGACTGTATCATTCATGAGTTACATACTTGGATGTCTACAAACTTTTTTTCCAATGCACCGACCTTCCCTGTTACTGCCTGTTTGCTTTTTTATAGTGAGAACCATGATACGTTTGCAAGCAGACTGTTGTCTATTCCTGACTGTGCCTCCTTGGAACTTTTTTCTTCAACTGCACATTCCCAATTAAATCCATCATGCTCACCCCTTTCTTAGCAATCAGGGCTCCTGACTGCACATCCAGTCTTTCTTTGCCTTATGTAGACCACCAGCTGGGATCTGCATTAGTTTTTGCCTTAGAATTCACACCCTGTAGCAGTTAAAATACCCTACAGAGAAGGTGACGTGCTTTTCAGGCTGCAGATTTTTTAAAATCGAGGCTCAGACTGGCAATGCCCACTGGGTGGCTCCACACACTGCACCTTGCTCCTCCTCTAACTGTACTTCTACCTACTCAGTGTTAGCCCAGCTCTAAGAAGTACCTGCAAGTGCTGACTACTAGCAAGAATGACAGGGCAGAGCCTGGGGTGACAAACAGATGATGCACCAGATACATAGTTAATGGTTATTAATGAATATTTGCATCATGGTAGTGCCCAGAGGCTCAGCGTAGGGTGCCTATGCAGGAAGCAGCATCAAGGCCTAAATTCCACACATTGCCCTTGAAGTAATTAACTGAGGCACCTAAACTCAAGAGAGAGACAGGCTTACACAGGCTACAGAGGTGATGCTCCTTCCCCATTGACCACGTGGGGGATTAAATGAGATGATGGTCTAATTTAGGTTATTTAAACTCCCAAAGATGCACAGGATGAGCATAAGCTTTTGGGAGAAGAGACCTCCTGAGGACTCGAACTGCAGCAGTGTCATTCCTGGCTCTGTGAGCATGTGTTTGTGAGTGTGTGTGTACACTGCATGTTCTGACCTCAAAATGTTGTGTACACATGTGCATGTTTACCCTGAATGTTCTGGCCTTTCTGTGTTCAGCACATGAAGAGTGGTTTGGCAGGGAAGAGCAAAGTCCTCTGATTTAAGATGGAGACTAAAAGATCACTATAAAGCAATAGAATAAATTAATACTGTTGCCTAGCTCCCTCCTTTCTCTTTGTAAATATAGGTTAGTAATTTCTTTCAAGACTGTGCACATGGAATTTACCTCCACGCAAGCTTGTCTTACAGAATTTCCATGATTTTATTTTTTCCATCCACCAAGTTCCATATGGACTAACTGTGTGTAAGGATCTCTTTCGCCAGTACTGCCCTGTGTTAGGGCTGGTGTACAAGGAAAAGCAAACCAACCAGCCAACTCCAGCAATAACAAGGAAAGGAATGGAGACTAGTCAGTTTGGTTTTACTCTAGGCAACTATCTCACTTGGCACATGATTAAGATTTAATTTGGATGTAATGAAGTCAACAACTCCTACTCTTCATGTTATACTACAATTTGCTGCTTCAGGAAATCCTTGTCAGTTCTACAAGGCTCAAAAAAGTATGAAGGTCTTAGACGGCTTACCATCCAGAGGGAGTGTGGATAATCCACGTGCAGTGACAAAAGTAAGATACATACATAAGATAATACATGGATAATGAAGAGAATTCTCCATCTTTCAAACAGCATCAGATGGAGACTGAAGTGCATTTTTTACCTTTAATTTGTTAAAACCAAGGAGGCTCCGGAGTTTTTCACCTGATAATCTTCCACCAGGTCTGATCTACTACAGCAACAGACACCCAGCTTTGCACAAAATGTCCACTTTATTGAAAGGCTGCAATAACTGAAATTTCATTTTTCTTCCTGAATCTGACCCAGAGGTAATAACTGACCCTTTCACAAGGGGCTGCAGCATGTGATCTATTGTTAACCCACTTAAAAACTGAATGTACTTCACAAGTGTTAGCTTGCCTTGAAAACCTGCTTCTGTTCTTTATGAACATGTCTCTTAAGCTATAGCACACTGACATGGATGAAATTCAGAATCACTAGAGGTGGAAATCCCCTGATATGTAGAAGCAGGGTTTTGGAATTTCTTTTATATCTGGCTCTCAAATTAGGCAAAAGGGTGTCTTTGTCAAGGCCCATATGTGGTACACATATTTAAGGAGAGCAGAGGTGGAGGGAGTAAACAGTCAATTCTTTTCCCTATTTTATAAGATGTATAACAATCATTAAATAACTACAAGCTAGAAATGCATAGGAGTTGTGAAAGATCCAGAGATTGCTTACTACTGAACACAGAACAGCATTTAAGCAACTGTTAAGGCACTCGCATGTCATTCTGCTATTTTAAGTGTGAGTTGAGTTTCAGAGCTGAAGTAGTAAACTGTGTTATTATTTTTAGTGTTGGTTTGTTTCTTTTTTTTTAAGTGTTACATCTGAATATATTATACCATATAAAAACCCCATCAAACCCATTGCCACTCAGCAACTCTTAGCTCATTGCACTTCTGAGATCATCTTGCAAGTCCTGAGAAATTCTCTAGTCACATTGCAGAGCAGATTCCTTTCAAAGTCTGAGATATCCTATTATTGAGGCTTTATGCCTGGTTTTGTTTTGGTGTCTGTTTTCCTAGAAAAGGTATCACATATGAAATACATCCCAGCAAGAGTTCAGTGGGAGGTAAAGATTATGCTCTTTTGGAAACCATAGTCCTTAGGGGTTGTCAAACTGAAATCTATGGAGCTTCAGTATATGAGTACTGATATTGATCAGATCTTCAGACAAAAGACCTGGAGATGAACACCTGCTCCTGTGCAGGAAGGTTGATATTCCCTCACACGGTGAGCAGAATTTGAAGATACTGAGCGGCTATGATGAGACATTTTTGCTATTTCACTCAACATATGGGCAGCACTGTCATATGGGCAGCATACAGAAGTAAAGCCTTCTCTACAGCTGCATCTGACATTCTAAGTAAAACCCAAAAATGCTGAATAAACAATGCTCCTGATCATTTTCTCCAGCTGCTATCAGTGAGGAAGTTGCAAAACAAGACACACTGTTCTCTGCACTAGCACAAGCTTCAGGAACTGTTCATACTCTCTGAAGGCTAAGACTGAAGGGAAAAGAATGAGACCTTGCTAAGGAGAGGTTTACGGCACCTCTGGTCCTGACTTGCACTGTCTACTCTAGGGGAGGTCTGATGGCCTGGTTTCAGCATCAGATGATCCTTCTTTTGAAGGACTGCAGTGTGCAGTCACATCTGTCTTACATGCTCTCTCTCCTTCTGTCATGCAAAGAGCATTAGTGACAGTTCAAGATAGACTGAATTATATTCAGAGTTATCAGTCTGAGACATGTTAAGTTTTTATCCTGTAAAGAAGATGCAGGAAAGAAACACTGGCATCAGAAAGAAATGAAAGAATGAGCACTGGAAGGAGAGAAAATGCTAAATAACCTCAGCTGAACCACGAGCCTGTATTTGATGGACTCTTCAATGAGAAGAGACTTTGATGTAGACTCCATCTAGCACCACAGATGTTTCACATCACAGTGAAACACTCATAGTCTACTAATAGCATGTATTAGTAAGA
Source organism: Pyrocephalus nanus (assembly GCA_038380795.1). Taxonomy (NCBI): domain Eukaryota; kingdom Metazoa; phylum Chordata; class Aves; order Passeriformes; family Tyrannidae; genus Pyrocephalus; species Pyrocephalus nanus. The sequence continues at coordinate 59,783,376 of CM076263.1, read as the reverse complement.
TTTTGTATTCTGCATATCAATTTTGCTTGGTGATGGTTTTCTTCTCAGGGCCCAGCTCAGACTCTCTGACAACACTCAAATCTGGGCATTTACCTAGAAAGATTCAACTGCAGTAATGGAAGAGGGAACAATTCTGCCAGCTTTGGAGAAGTTCTACTGCATTTTGGATCTGCTTCTACCTACATTAAGACTTCTGTCTAATACCTGATAAGCAGACATAGGTCAAGCACAGTAGAACAACGGAGAGCCTTGCACAAACAAGGCACATTTTGCTTGAGAGAGGTAGTGTCATCTCTCTTCCTCCAGCACTGGTCATTTCCCTTCTACGCCTGCATACAGCATCTATTTTGGTCCACTATGTCCTTTTCCTGGATGGAAGCTGTGGATCTCCTGCACTTCCTCTCACAGGCATCTTTCAGTTCAGCTGTTCTTTAAAATACTTTCCAAGGTCTTTGTTAGAACAGCAGCAGCACTCTGAGATGGGAGCTGGTGGGAGGGAGGGAGTTTTTGTGGGCATTTACTAATTGCTCACATCAGCAAGACAGCAGCAACCAGCAAAGATGTACTTGTCCCAGGAAAGAGCCATGGTCCAAAGCATAGACCTCCCCCTCCCATCATTAACACTGGAGCTCTCCCTCCATGCTGGCCCACCATGGAAAAGTTTTCTGCTAGAAGTGACACATCTGTGGCTCATAACCACCATGCACAAGGGTGAAGCACTTCACAACCCCAAAGGGCTTTTGTAAGTGTTAAAACCTTGGATGTGCTGACAACTGAGTAGGCCTGAACAAAGGGACACATGTATACCTTGGCTGCTGTCCGGCATTGCTTCACCCCCAAGAGCTGCCACAGTGCCAAAATGCCATAAGTGTCTCTTATATGTGCATTTTGGGAATCCAGAATCCACTGGTCTAAGCTGTCTGTCTGGCCCACATGTCCAAAAAGGCTGCTCTGTTAAAGCAATAATTTGTCAGCCCTTGGAATTGCTGGGTATCCTCATCCAATGTGAACAGATGCACTGTTGATTACTGAAGGGATATGCCACTTTGCTGAAGATTTATTTCAGTGGGTTTCTTCACTCCAGGAACCACAACAAGTTCAGTTCTGGGATTTCATGACAGTGTCTGTTGTCAGGTAGGGAGATATGTTGTCACGGTATATTTCTTGTTTCCATGATACACAAAAGCTTCAGAACAATGAACACTCTTCACCTTTTGTAGTAAGCACAAGCCACCAGCACGTACTATAATTTAATCTACGAAACCAAAATAATTTTGGGGTCATTTAAAATGCTGTGAAGGAACTGCAGGTTTTGGGTGGGCTGCTCTGGTCTATGAATACTGCCTGTTAATACCCAGATGTCAAATGCCAACTTTCCATTCACTGTTGCAAACAAACTAGACTGTCATGTGGTAAAAAATAACCATGGGAGGCATGCAACACATTCCAGGATTTGTTTCACCAGGTTTGTGATTTGGAGAATAAGTTTAAGGGAAGGGAAACAATTTTTTCTTTAATCTTTGACTCATTTTCTATCATTTAGCCCCACATCTAAGATAGGTGCAGAAAACAGATCACTTTTGCACTCTGTAATACTGTGAATGAAACTCTGAAATGTCCACTTCCCTCTAAGACTGACCCTAGATCTTTAAAAGAACATGAAAATTCAAAATAGCTTTAAAATTTCTCTGTTCTTTCTGAGAACAGTTTGTGTCGGGAGATATTCAAAATCCATGATGTCTCGCTTCACTCTGCCATTGATACAATGCTGCCACCAATCTTCCAGCCAGGTTTCAAACATTTAATAATGTCATCTCACTACTGCCAGACGTCCAACCCACTTAAGACTAAATGAATATTGAATAAGGAGTTCAGTCTTCTTGGTAAGTCCACTGGACCAACCACTTTTTTAAAGAAATGCAAGAGGCAAAGGATTTTTACACTGGGCATCTTGTCTTATTCTGGGGATTGAAGACAGGCAAGCAGGAGTGCTGGAAACCCAGGACCAAACTTAATTCAGCTCTTCTAATTCCTCTATTTTCACATTGCTTTCTTGGAAACAAAGGCTATTTCTAGTGTTAATACATTTCAAAATCTCTAAACATATTAAAATAGTGCCAACTGTCACATCATCATTCTGTAATCCACTGTCACACCATTCATATGCCTGCATCTTGTCCTCATCTTGCACTCCCTGGTTTTTAACTTGTAGGTGCATCATGTACTTCTACCTTTCTTGATGTTAACTGTCAGCATAACGATAGTCTTAAATTATTTGTATTACTTTCTTTATTCTGCTTTATTCCTGTTTCTGTGATGATGATATTTTTTCCCTTGCCTAGCCTGTAGTGCAGAGAAATGCTGAGTAATGTAAGCACTCTTCTTCAAAATGGTTTTGCAGACAAGAGAGCTCATAAAATCATTGCACTTACTCATGTCTAAGTTGAATCATGTCCACATGTCCTTGCAAGCTACAAGCTTAAGGATATGAGTTCTTAAATCATGATAACATGGAATTCTAATAAATAAGAATCAGTCTGTACACTCATGCATTATCACTGCCTCAGTCAAAATGAAACACTTCCCACACAAAGGAACACTGGTTACACTAGCTTAAGAATAAACACTACAAGCATGTTTACATCTTGCAAAACATATGATTTTAGTGGGAAAATCACTTAAAACTGAGTTAGAGAAAGCAATACTCTACCAAAGCATTTTTGTTATGTGAACCTTTAAGACCACTTAAAACCCACTGCTAGCTCTCCTGTTTCTCCAAGGTAGAGATATTTGCCTTTTCTGGACAAAACAGACCCACACAAACCCACATCCTCATTTAGGAATGTTAGTCTGGTCTCAAACACCATCTCCTTCAGTTTTCTGTTCCAAGAGTCACAGTTCATTCAGCTTGTCAGACCAATTGTTTACAGTTGGCCTGCAAATAAAGATAGCTCTTTCTCTTGTACTATAGCTGTTCATGTAGTAAAAGCAGAGATGGAACCTTTCTGAGTGCTTCAGTGTGTGTAGAAGAAATAGTGCTCTCTGTGCTGGTGATGGGATGCTCTGCCGCAAGAGGAAGGGGATGACTGCACGTTCTTCCTTGTTAAAGGGTCATGGGTACTGGCTGCCAGCAGGTGCTGGACCCTCATGAATAAGCTTCACCCTGCTCCTAGAGTAAACACAAAAGACTTCATGTATTTTCCAGGACGTGTGTCATAAAAACTCTCCACTGATCAGACACACTGATGCTGCAGCTGCTCTGTGCTGGGACATACGATGCAGTGCAACTCTAATGAATATGCAACATCCATGGCACAGTGGTCACACAGTCCCCAACACTATGGTTGGTCTTGCAGTAATTTTCTACCCTCCTGGTGAACCAGCTTAGCCTGCCCTCTGTCACCCTCATTGAGAGGGTTCCTTTGGATAGTGCACAGTGGACTTCCAAAGGGCCATTGAACCCCTGCAAACATGAACAAATGAACTGTAATCCTCCCCTCTGTTTCTCTCCTGGGAATGCAGAGGGAAAAAGTAGTGCACAGGCAAAAAAACCCACAACTTTTCAGGATGAGTCCTTCTGCTTCACTCCTCCAGATAATGTTCTTGACATCTTCTCTCTTCTTCCCCCTTCCACAGCTCTTTACCTTCTCAGCCTATTTTGATGGGATCTGGATGAGTCACGTTGTCACGGATGTAAATTGCAACCAGAATAATGACCTCTACCCCTACTGTCTCATCTCTAGAGTTCAGATGTAATACCTTCTCATTTAAATTACTTTTTTACTATCTTTGGAATTCCCTTAGAAAACAACAAGGAAGTTAAGCATGTTAGCAAGGCTGTCACACAAATGTCCCTTCAACTCAGGAGCAAGCAGCTGACTTGTCATTGACAAATAGGTGGTCACAGGAGAAGAGAGCTCAGTTACTTTCAAATATTCAAATATTTGATTTCCTGGTTGCATTTACGGAAGAAAAAAAAGCAAACCATAGCTACAAGGTTTTACACAGTCATTCATCTTGCACTTTGAACTAGTTAAGCAAAGCAGGTTTCATTGTGTTCAGTGGTGGTAGTCTTATAGTTGAAATTAGGCACTATCTCGTGTGTTTTGCTGAATGCAGTCAGAACACTTTAGCACCTTGCAGCATTCCATACTAGATGAATTACGTATGTATTTCGGAAGTACAATCCATGTATTCTTTTCATCTATGACATTAATTTATGAAGTAAAACATCACGTAGCATATGAAATCTAAAAAAATCCTTTTCCCCTTATGTAACCACAGATGTAGAAGAACAACACACATTCTCAGATCAATTTCAATAGCAATCACTGGTCAGAGACCTGTAGAATGAAGCAATTCTATCTGCTGATTTACAGCTTCCACAGAGAAGTCATTTAGCATCATCCAAGCTTAGGGTGGGTCTGCTTGTCTGTATCTGCAAAGAAACATTGTGATTTCTCAAAAAAGTTTCATAAGCAGCCTGTCATAAGGCAAATTGAGTTCACCAGATTCTAGGTTAATACCACAGCCTACTGGTCCTATTTGCTTTTTCTCTGTCACTTATAGCCTCAGATGACAAATTTGTAAAGGCTGTGTTGCCAAGTTTTACCAATTTTTGCCAGCTGAAAAAAATCTAAATTGACATAGGCTAAATGGTAGAAGCAGCTCTGGAATTTCTCCTGTGAGGAATAAAAGCATTTTACTTCTGAGTTTGGAGCCTATTGTTTGTGGCAAAACAAGGGAAAACACAAAAAAAGAATCAAAAAAACATCAACTCAGACTGCAATGGTAAACTGATAAAAGGGAATAATTCTAACACCTAAACCTTGCTTCTGAAAGCAGTAGGTATTTGATCTGCCGGTGGCATCTGCTGTTGCATTTCAAAAAGTCATTTGCACCAGTGAAAAGTGAGTGCAAAAGAATGCTGCTCCCTTTGAACTCCTTTTGGCCGTAGGAGGTGTAAAGCAATGGAGAATCTCTCGAGTGTTGATAAGTCATACGTGAGTATTTGAAGGGGCACCTCAGCCTGCTTTTTAACTTCCTCATGAAAGTAACCCATAAAAGTCAATTAAACACAAAGATAACAGAGTGGCTCTATCTTACAAATCATGGACATCTAGGAGACAAATTCTGGGCATGTTTGGCTGTACATGTGACCATTATACTCTTCCTTGGGCAGAGTAGGGAAGAAGATGGCAGTTGCTGCCTTAACAAAGTGACTGTTCTTAGGTAAAGCTAAAGGCAACTGTCTCTACCTGTGAATGTTTTCTTCCAGCTTTTTCACCTTCAGCTCATCCTCTTCTGACTGCCTCCTTCTGGCTTCTTCTTCTTCTGCAGAGCCAGCAGGAATTCCCTGTAGCAGCCATTTTTCTCGAAGAGCTTTTGACTGTAAGATAAGAAACCCATTTCTTAGGATCAGACTGAACAAAAACCATCTGGAGACTGAGAAGGAGCTGTCTTTTCTTCTGAATATTAGACTGCCCCACTGAATTTCTGGTTACTACTTTAGATAGTCAATAGAAGCCAGTCTACTAACTGTTTATCCAGATGTCAGGTCTTCCAGATTTAGGACTGTCAGTTTTACAGTATACACTTTATTTACCATTAATGCCTTAATATAAAGTTATTTTTAATCTCTGTTAAAAATAAGTGTTTTAACCACACAAATTAGTGAGTCCTGCAAGAAACAAAATCTTTGAAAAGAAATGTGAATCTCTCATGAATGATAAGGCATGTGCTGGAAGGACTAAAGTCATAAACTTCTTAAAGCTCCAAAAACAAAAGAGCAGAGTGCTCTAAGTGTACTGTGTTTCATGGAGGATAAAATAATAATAATAATATTAAATCAATATAAGATGTTATTTTTTATTAATACAACAGATGTAGGAAAATATTTACAGGCAAACAGAGAGACACACATATACATACACATAAGCACACACATCACCTCTTAGGCAGACACAAATTAAAAAAAAAGGAACAAAAATCTTCCAGGAACCATGGGTATCCCAGGACACAGCAACACTGCTGCAGAAAGCAGCAACAGCCTTCACCTAAGAGAATTACTCCTGGGAGTTTAGCTGTGCTTTCTACACCAAAAACCTGCCTACAACCTCACCCTGCTTGTTTAACTCAGCTGCAGCTGGTCCAGGGGAGTTCACCATTGGAGATGGACTGGTTGGAAGCAATCCTTTCCTTAGCACATCTGTCTGTGGTTCTTGTTTGGCCCAAATCCTGCCAGTGGAATGCAGCAGATCAGTTGGCAGACAGGACAAGCACCTGTTGTATGGAAGATCAGGAGCCCAAAGCTAAGCAGGACTTTGCCCCTTGGCAAAAAGAAAACTGAGCTGGTGGAAAAAAAGGTCAGCCAAGGGACCAAACAAACTTGTCCCTTGCACTGATCAGTAAAGGGGAGACTTTGGCTTGAATCAGCGAAGTGATTGCCGATGCTAGTTCAAGGAACCAGCTCCTCTCTTGAGGAGTTAATAAGGAAGTCATCAGTTCAAGGAAATTGCATTTCAGATGTAACCCCAACAAGTGTGCCTTCTCAATGCCATGTTGTTGTTGGAATGGAACTTGACTTGAGCAAACGATGTGTAAAGGGAAAACATCTACCAACAAAAACAGGCTTCAAAACTTGCCCAAAATAGAAAGATTTTTGACACAACAAACAAGGCTTTCTTGCTAGTTTTTAAGTGTATTTATAGACATAGTATCTATGCACAACCTATTCTTGTCACTCCATAACCTATTTGACATCAGGTAATTAGACTCAGAACAGCAGCAAACAGAAAGTAACACAAAACACATAAGCAAATAATACTTTATAAATTACTCCACCTTTCACTGGCTTTAACTGTGCTCTGCATGAGAGGATTTTTCGGTGCATTTAAAGTGATATCTATATCAATTAGGAGATCTGCATGACAGAAGAGGTGTCATGCTCTTGTCCCATGAAATCATGTTCAATAGTTGGACTTGCTGGTGCTAGTGGAATTCTTTACCTGGCTGAACTCAGCTTTGCTCATGGCCTCCAAGGTGTTAGTTCCCAAAACATTAGGAATGGCTATCTCCAGCCACAGTTTCTGCAGTTTTCTAATCCTTGTGTTGGCACTACCATCTGCTAGTGTTTCCTGTCACATTTCATGGGCTGGTAATGAAATTTTTGTGTGGCATCTTTGCTTTCCTGTTCAAATGAGCTGATTACAGGCCAGAATTTTCATCAGCTCATTCAGACTCACTGTGCTGTTGAGGACTCCAAACCCATCACATGCACCAAGAAGCAAAGGGAGAGAGCCCAAGTTGGATTTATAGTTCTTAAGGTACTAAGCATTTAACAACCTGTGCTTTGGCATTTTGAAAATCTCAGTAGCACAGCTTAGCAGGTACCTGCTGGGCTAGATGTAGTGCAAAGCCTTGTGAAGGCTGACTGCTTTTCTGTAAATGGCTGTCTTTTCTTTGAAATGTGGACCAGTTGGATGAGGAATTATGTTGCTGCATGTATCATATTTAGCTATAGTCTTGAATCAGAAATCCAGAGTGATACTCAGTTGGAAAAAAACTCCCAAGTTTCTAAAGACCACACTCTAAAGATAAAGGCAGTCTTCTCTGTTTTAAACCTGTTTCAGACATAGCTCCAGCAACTCTAATAAAGCCTTTGACAAAGTGCTGCTTGAACAGCACTGAAGACATTCAGCTAGCAGTCACTCCTCAGTTGGTACAGGAGGACAGACAAAATCCAGGCTTTTTTCAATGTGCTTTTACAGAGTCTTCATGCTATGCTCACACATGGAGAAGCCAGTCCCTTCAGTACAACTGCTGTACACAAAATACTTTGTACAGCTTCTGTTTTAGTCTCTGTTTATATGAAATACTTAAGCTGCAATATCACATGGTTTCCCTCTTGCAGAAGCTTCTTTTTTTTTTAACCTATTAATAGCATGAATCTGAAACTGGAAACCATCAATGGGATTTTTTAAAAGACATATTTAGAGACAAGAATGCTATGATCTACTAAAAATCCTCCCTCTTGGGTGAAATGTCAGCATATTTTATCTAAAACAGGAAAAGTGGTAGCTTTGATGTTTCTGGCTTTCCTTTTTAAGATGAAAATTAAGGCATTCATTAAATACTATACTGAGGAATTCAGACAAGAAGGTTGGGAAATGGAAACATATATAAGAAGCATTTCTTAAAATGCAGAGAGTCTATCTGCCAAGCTGCTGAGATTGTGCATATTTACACACTTGCTGCAAATACAATAGGCAAACAGGCAGGGACACATCAGGGGATTTTGGTCAAACAACTTGCCATGCAGGAAACATTTTCTCCCATGCCAGATGACTGGCATAGTGCTGAAGCAGTGCTCAAGGGTGGAAGAATCTCTCACCTGCTTTGAGCAAACATTTCCCAGGATATTTTCATCAGAAAGATGTAGGGAGGGCTCTAGGATACATGATGAGACCAAGGGTAGGTAGGGCACAATAAGCAGGGCTGTTCTGGGCACTTGGGCACAGCACAGCTCCTGGGTACGAGACAGTCTAGTGAAGCAGCCAACATCAAGGCATCCCAGACAGATGCAAATGAGAGCCAGATGTGGCTTGGAAACAAAAGAGTTTGCTGCCATCTGTCCTCCACAGCTCTGAAATCTGGGTTATGCTTCTTAAAAAAATCTTGCAAAATCTTATCCCAGGAAGAATAGGAGGTGTTTCTCAAATGTGCTAAAAGGAGAAGGCTTGCATCATGAGGGAGCCCAAAAATACCTATCTGTATGAGCTACCGCTGCTCAACAGTGCTGTGCATTTGCTTTATGGACTGTGATTTAAACAGCCACAAGCACTAGTATTTCAGTACTGCTTCTTCATTGTCTGCTTTAACTCTCTACTGCATCTTGGAGCTCCTTTATGCACCAAAGTTGTGCTCTATGATTAGGTGCTGTCAAAATGGTAGAGGGTTCCAAGAGTGGCCCGACACTTTACAGTAAAAACACAAGTATTTGTACAGCTCATTCAAATACTTGAATTTGTGAATATTATGAATATAGTGTTGTACTTTCAGAAGGCACCGCTTCACTGATACAGCAACAGCTATGGCAGGTACAGTCTGGTGTAACTTTCCTTCATTTACTACAAGAGAACAATTTGTTCTGGGTTAAATCCTTCAGCAGAAATTAGATCATGTCATTAAAAAGGCTCGCAGTTACTGAACTGGAAAGGGCACTGATCTTGCGATGCTCTAGATCGCCACTGCTCTCAGGTGATTTGGTTTGTTTGAACAGAACTGAGGCTGAAAGATAACCGGCAGCTCCACTTTGTTTAATTTGTTAAAGCATAGGAATACAAGAGTGGCTTTTGCACCATGCAAAAAAGGAAAAAAATAGGTCACAATTTTGTGAAGAGAGCATGGTGAGGGCAGAAATAAGCGAACAGATGTTGGACAGACAGAAAGAAATTGTGCCAAATGTCTGAATGAGTAGACACAGTGTTGGCCATAAAAGTAGTGCACAGCAATCTTACGTGCTATTTATTCCAGTTTCATGCTTCAGGACAGTAAAGCCTGAGGGCTTTAAGTTGTTTACTTTTAGTGCTAGCAAGGAAATAATGCATAGCTTCTCAAATGCGCACAGAATTAATGCTGTATGCAAAGAAAATCTTTACTTTCAGTGCTGCATTTTGCTTTAATCTTGCATCAAAAGTTTAAGTATCAGGGGAAATTTTATTACAGCAAGTAAAACTTTTTAGCACTCTTTTCATATACCATTATCCCTATTCCATGCCACCTCTTGACTCCCTGCTTTGCGCAATTTGATGAATTCTGACCACTGGTCTTGCTAATTTCTAATCAACTTCTGAAAATTTCCCTTATGAATAACACATATCCAGTCTCATACACAGCATAACAGTATCTTAACCTGAGATCAGATGCATTGGCCAGACTTGCCATTTGACATTTTATGAAAACATAAAAACAGTCCTTGCTGTGCTGCTACCTTTTGAGGTAGTTTCTTCAAACTGGGTGTTTTTTGTGTTCGCAAGTCCTTAGAGGACTTCTCTCCCTGAAGTGCTTGCTGAAGTGGAGCACTTCTCTGTCTGCTAAGGAATTTTCAAGGAAGATGATAATCCTGAGGAGAAATGAAGTTCAAAAGTTGACCCAAGACAGCCTCATCCAATAAAATGTGCATGCTCTTAAGAAACACTTCTGGATGTGGACTATCCAGGGTAATGATGATCTCCTCTGTCACAGAAAACAGGCAATAATCACAAAATCACATAATATGCCGAGTTGGAAGGGACCCATAAGGATCATCAAGTCCATCTCTTAGTCCTGGACCATCCCAAGCGTCACACCATGTTTGTGAGAGTATCATCCAAATGCTTCTTGAATTCTGTCAGGCTTGGTGCCATGACAACTTCCCTGGGGAGCCTCTTCCAGTGCCCAACCACTCCCTGGGTGAAGAACCTCTTTCTAATCTCCAACCTACACCTCCCCTGCCATAATGATCCCTCGTGTAATTCCACTGCAACCAACAGGACGATATCAATGGCATTTTTATTGAAATCTTTGCCAAATTGAATTTTTGCCAAGAGTCTTTGCATTTTGAGGCTTGAAGACCATGAGGCACTTACAAATTATAGCTGGAATTATTTATTAAAATGAATTTATTTTCTCTCTCCATGCATTCAGTATTTCTGTCCTGAAAAAACATGAATGCAAAACATTGGTTCCTCATGTTCTCAAATCTGCACATTACCAGTCTATGTCCTACTAAAAGAGTGCAATAGACTTCTTCTTTCACCTGTCACTGTGAGTCAGATATTATCCCCAAACACACCCATTAGGATGCTAGCATAACTGGCTGCATTTCAGATTGGCTCTTTGCATTTCAGAGAGTTCCCCCAGCACAAACAGGGTCAGTTTTTCCTGCAGATCTGGAGCTCTGGAGGCAGCAATGAGCCCGACTTTGCTGTTTGGCAACTACCTGGAGCCACCCACCCAGGGACTGCAGGTTTGTCACCAACTGGATCAGCTACAAGAAGGAAGGCTTCCCAGAGCAGCAGAGCCTATTCTGCTTATGCATGCTCCCAAGCGTCTGCCCTGATAAAACTGAGTTTGCGAGGAACACAAGTGCAGGAACGACCACTTCTAAAACTCTTCTGGGATTTCTCCCTTGTCCTGCCTACCCTGTTCCTGTAACCACTCTGAACACTGCACCTCTTGCTTGCCATATTTTTGTGCAGCTTCCCCGGTCATGCAGCTGGCCCTAACCCAGCGAATGCAGGCTACCCAGCATGTCTGGGTCTGACCTGCTGATGCGCAGCAGTGTTGCCAGCATTAGCAAAGAGGTTACTGGGACACGTACTGAAATTATAGAAAGACTTGTTTCTTTGCCAGCAGGCCTTCCCTTGCCTTCCAAAAAAAGACGGGGGAAAAAAAAAGAAAAAAAAAAAAAGATTATTTGCATGGCTGCAGCGTAAGCAGGCATGTTAGGTGCCCTTAACCATTTATGAATAAATCTGCAAATGCAGAGAAGGTCTGTAGGCATAAGCTGTACGGACAGGTAGGTCCATCTCAAAATAAGCAGCTTCTCAAAATGTATTTCCTGAGTGGTGCTGTAGTATTTAATTTTCCATTAGGCAAATGAAACAGTCTGACTCTGCCTAGACTGATGCAGACTTTTACTGTGTGGATTTTCAGTGTGAGAGAATCTGCTTGCAAAACAAAAGAGAGGTGTGGTCCTCAGCAAACACAAGAGATTTAACTCTGCTCTGCTGCAAGATGGATGTGGCCTTGTATGGTATGACGATCCCTGGAACAGGACAAGCAGCCATTTCCAGCTTGCTGGTATGATCTGGTTTTGCATAGCAGCAAAATTTTTTGTTGCCTTTCCAGTTATCTCAGACATTTGTTTTAGCCTAAAGAACATGTCTGCATGATAGACGGATATGATTCAAGCATTGCCCAGATTAGGGAATTAAGCCAAACTGAAAGACTTGCAGCTTGATTGTAGTCTTTACTTCAATCACAATGCCATAGCTCACATAAGTATGATTCAACAAAAAAGCTATGGTAGCTGGTGAAGTTTAGCCAGCCCAAGAGCAAATAGCATGTTTATAAAGCAGATTAAATATTATCCTGTAGAGTTACAAGTTTGTTGTTGTTATTCTTTGTTTAGGAAATGAACAAAACATTTCTTAGAAATATCATACGGAAGTGATGTCTTAAAATTTTTTTAAGGAGCTTACATTTAGTCCAAGAATTGCAAAGATTTTCCAACAGTTGGTTAATGTGCATTCATCACACACAATGTTAAAACACATAATCTTAATTTTTTTTCAGCTTATTTAGATGTGCCCACTGTAATTGACAACGTTTTCTGACTAGTCATTGGAGACTGATGGCTTAACCTCTTCCTAAACTTCTTCTCAGCCACAAAGGTACAGGTAACTTGCCCAAGTTTTTCCTTTTCATAAAGCCCTTACTGAGGTGGACCACCAAGGCCAGGATCTCTAAGGTAGTCTACTCACCACAGGGACTAGTGTTCTGCTTGTCCCCAAAGACCCCTGTATCCTCTTTCCCTATAGCTCCTGCAGTAACAGAATTTTGCTAGAGCATCAGTGAGTCACCAGGCTGGGGATGTAAAGGGGGTGCATATGGAGAGACGAGGAAATAAATAACAAAAGAAGCAAGTAAATAAGTAAATAAAGATAAACAACAGACACTATTATAACTACCACATGGAATCACGGCAGTCAAAAGACTTTGCATAAATAATCTTTCCATCTTGTTTGCTTGCTGTAGCTGGTACTTTTGACTGCCCTTCAGTTCCCCTGAGTATTTATTCAGTCACTGCTTTTTCTCAAGGCACACGTTCAGCAGACAGGAAAAAGTTAAACAGTGCAACATGACTGCAGAAATGGGTGAGGGAAGACTGGGATAGCTGGCATGCTTTGTGCTCACTTGGGGAAGTGCTGCGCCTTGGCTTGGTGCCCCCATGGTAAGGCAAAGGGCTGTGGCAGCACAGCTTCAGTGTGAGCTGGAGCTGCAGATACGCAGAGAAGGCATGCCTATGGCAAGAGACCTGAAGGATGAGTATGATAAGAGCTATAGATAGCTTCTTCATAAAGGTCTCATGCTTTGTCTGTTTAAAAACTTACTGAAACTGCAGCTGTACATAAATGCCCAATCAGGAAGTTTTTGGGGAAAAAAGTACAAAGTGGTTTATGTCCCCAGGGTAAGCTTCCCACTCATTAGCAAGATCACCAGTGTAAATGTTTTGTGTGCATTTCTTTTAAATTATCCAGGTCCCATTTATTTAACTTTGTAAATCAAGTAGACAGTTGTTTCCACACAAAGATGAAGAAGATGAACTAAAACCCAAGCTGTTCTGTTTGCGAGGAAACCTACTACAGCAAGAGACATTCTCAAGACTCTCAAGTAGACAAGAAGTTTGTGTCTCTCTTGTTCAGATCATTCATCAGCTACAGAGCCCTGGTCTGTACAGACTACTTTCACTGAAGGGGATCACAGGTAAAGCCCGATACAAGGTAAGAGTTTCTAATATTCATTACAGAGTTGAGATGAAACTGAGGCGAAATACAATGAACAAGAAGGTGACAGTTAAGTCAAATGCAGATTCTTTTCCTCAATATATTTTTTAAGCATCCAGGCTACGAGAAAGTTTTGCTTGAAGTAACAGATGAGAAGAATCACGCAGATACCTCAGCTGGAGAGTTGGGGGTTATACTGGAGAGTTAGGGTTTATTTTTCAGTCTCTCTCTTTAGGAAGTCATTTAAAATTTCAGACGTCTTCATGGCAAGATGATAATGATGGCTCTGTGCAATTGTTTGGCATCTCACCTGTGGCAAGGTTAAGCATCGTAATGAGAATAAACCATAAACAAGTGCCATTGGCTGCTGCAGGGGTGAGGAGAGGGATAAGGAGACAGGACTTTCCCAGCCGGCACACACCAGCAGCGCAGGGACACAGCTTGTCAAAGGGGATGCTGCAATGATGATAGTGGCCTGACCTTGGAGCAAGTTTCCCATGGGATTTCTAATGGGATGGGATTTCTAATTCTGGGCAGAGTCCAAATGTAATGGGATGAGGATGAGCATGGGACAAACCTGCTTCTGTTGGCAGGAGCACAAGGAGACCTCTGGGGTTGCCTCACACATAAATTACCTTACAACTCTATGAGACCTTCTCTGATTAACAGGGAATTTTGGAGGTGGAATAAAAAATAGCTTCAAGCTAGCTGATGTTTCTGGACTTCATGTGGCAGGACTGAAAAAATTGAATAAGATCCCCTTTTGCAGATACTCATACGAAAAGAATTTGATCACACTTTTACCTCCTGGTGCCAGAAATTTAGGCATGCTTTGGTTTTCCCTGAGTATTCACTTCACGTTTTCAAAGGAAGTAAAATACAGTTGTGAGAAAAGTAAAAATAATTAAAAAAACTCCTCTTTTTGGAATAATTAACAGTCTGAGATTTCAAAAATTGTGAGACATCTTCCTCCCAAACAAATAAGTTTTGCAAGTTATCATCATTGCTACACAACCACAGTTGTTTTTACTATTGTTTCCTGAAAGAATAATTTCTTCTCTAAGTTCAATCTGTCCTTGGCTTCAGTTTATCACTCCTTTCCACACACACATCTAAGTCAAAAGAGGTAAAAAGAAAAGCTATATTTCAGAGGTTCCTTTCTTAAATATTTTTATATTAATTGTTTTAAAAAGCTGGATTTTGGTGATGTCAACTGATTTTTTGAGCACATTTCAGGCCATTGGGAGAGTCTGGGGTCAAAGTGAACTGTAAGCATCCTTCAGCTACTTTGACACAGTCTGTCTAAAGCAAAATCTGTCAGAGTGGCTACGAAGTGCTGGAAGGACCTTTTTACAGGTTAAAACCTAAGTGCCAATTTTTATGTGTTTCAAGGAAGTCCTGCCTATATGGATTCATACCAGAATAATTACAGTACATTCAGCTGTGTTTCAGTGACGTGAAAGCAGATAAGAAACATAAGTTAAAGGACTAAAGCTCTCATCTCTCTGCAGCTGTTGGTACATGTAGCTGGCCTGGATATTCTATTATGAATAAAAGATTTTAAATGGTGATAGTTACTTTGTTTTCTGGGAGAAAAAGAAGCGTACAAGGATTTTTTGAACCCCTTCTTTGAAAGTGGTACTTCTCAGCAAGGATACACTAAGGTTTCATACTCTTTAAGAAATTCAGATATAGCAGAGCCTTAAATAGTCATGCTGTGCAGTCCTATTCTCTCTCGCAATCCCTTTTTAGCTTAACTAATCTGGATTTCTCTTCTGGATCATAAAACAAGTTAGCAGACAGGCAGAGAGCCTCTCAGTTCTTAGTTTAAATCCTGGTGGTAGACAAATTTCCCAGGGTAAGGTGGGCATCAGCTCAAAGGTGCTAACACACATAATGGGACAAACACACATAATGGGGGGCCCCTGTGGTCTCAAAATAGAAATTTTTCTCCAAATTAGCTTTAAACCTTTCCATGCCCCAGAACTTCTGATGAGACTCTCTACAGACAGATAGAAGAAGTCTCATGTTCACAAACCCTGGCCCTCATGGGGGACTTCAACCACCCTGATATCTTTTGGAGAGACAACACAGCAGGGCATACGCAATTCAGGAGGTTCCTGAAATGCCATGATGATAACTTCCACCTCTAAGAGGCAGAGAAGCCAAGACAGAGAGGTGCTATGCTGGACCTTGTTCTCACCACCAAGAGGGGACCTTTGAGAAATGTGAAGCTCAATGGCAGACTGGGCTGCAGTGATCATGAAAGGGTGGAGTTCAAGTTTCTGGGAACAGCAAGGAGGGTGCACAGCAAGCTCACTACCCCAGACATAAGAGAGCAGACTTTGGCCTTTTCTGGGATCTGCTTGACAAAGTAACATGGGATAAAGCTCTGAAAGAAAGAGGTACCCAAGAAAGCTGGTTGACATTCAAGAATCACCTCCTCCAAGCTTAGGAGCAATGCAGCCCAACAAAGAGGAAAATGCCAGGAGGCCTGTGTGGATGAACAAGTTGCCCCTGAGCAAACTCAGACATGAAAAGAAAGCCTGTAGAGGGTGGGAGCAAGGACAGTGGCCTTTGAGGACTACAAAGAGATTGTTCAAGCACCCAGGAACAGGTTAGGAAAGCTAAAGCCCCGATGGGATTAAATAGGGCCAGGGACATGAAGGACAACAGAAAAGCTTCTACAGATATGTCAGGGATAAAAGGAAGACTAGGGAAAATGTGAGGCCTCTCCAGAGGAAAATAGGAGACCTGATTGCCTGAGACATGGAGAAGGTTTAGATACTTGGTGACTTTTTTGCATCAGCCTTCATGGGCAAGTGCTCCAGCCTGAGACAAAGAAAGCAAAGGCAGGAACTGGGAGGAGGAAGAACCACTCACTGTAGGAGAGCATCAGGTTCAAGAGCATCTAAGGAACCTGAAGGTGCACAAGTCCATGGGATCTGGCAAGACAACTGGCAGAAGAGGGGGCTAAGCCATTGTACACCTTATTTGAGAAGTTGTGGCAGACTGGTGAACTTCTCAATGACTGGAAAAGTGGAAGCATACCCCCCATTTTTAAAAAGGGGCAATGACAGGCCAGTCAGTCTTACCTCTGTATCTGGAGAAATCATGGGGCAGGATCCTTCTGGAAACTATGCTAAAGCACATGAAAACAAGGAGATGATTGGTGACGGTCAACATGGCTTCACTAAATCATGCCTGACAGACGTGGTAGCCTTCTATGATGGAGCCATAAAGCATTGGTGGATAAGGAAAGAGCAACAGATATCATCTTCACCGTCCCACATCTCTGAACTAGGTTTTCGGAAATATTGCACTGACCTTCTAGGGAATGGAGACTGTATGACATCATCAAACATATTTTTGTGTTTTTGAGTGAGTTACCATTTGTTTAAGGATTAATTTACTTGAAAATCATCAAGGGAATCACGATAAAGAAATAACAAGAATACTTCATTGGCAAAAGTTACCTGTTTTTCCACAATGCTGTATATATATAGAGATAGACACACCTATTAATATTTTCTGACAGCAATTATTATAAGAATAGAATAAATTGAGGATAGAAATATAAGTGGGTAACTATAAAATTAAAATTTATTTATAGATAAGTTAGTTTCAGCTAACACTATACTCTGACAAAATCTCCTAACATAAAAAGTCTTTTCTTTCCTTCAGAGTAGAGATATAATTGTGTTAGAGATTGTGTTCATGAACTGCAGTCTTTAAGAAGCAAATGTTAACAGAAATAGGTCCCTAATATTTATACAACTCTAGAACTAAAATAACTGTGGAAAATGGGTTTATTTCATAGTTAAAGTAACAGCAGTGATTTTTCATCCAATTAGGAGGTCTTGTGCTGTTTATTTTATTACCATCAGCCACCAAACAGAGCTACAGTAAACAGTTATAGAAATTCTGTTCAACTAACTACAGAGGCAGCCAGATCTTGGAAGAAATACTTCTACCCTGGAGTTCATTTGAAATAGTAAACATCTCTGTTACAACAGGCCTGCACAACTGCTGCCTACTGAACAAGTTAATAAAAGAAGTCGTTGCTTGCAGGTTATACCTCCTGTTCAACTAACCAACCAAAATAAATTTTTATCTTTCCCCAGAAACCTAATCACTTTGATGGATACTGCAGGCAGGGTATTTCGACTGTGGACAGTGTGTTTGGTGTAAGGTGAATTTTGACCACTTCTCTGATTTTAAACTACAGAAGCTGGCAGCACCTTCAATTCCCATGGACATGGCAAGCTCCATTTGTAGGCATATAGCCAAGAAACCATTGAGGGGTGAAGTTTAAACTCTATCTTGTTAAAAACACAACAAAATTGACCTTGTATTATATTAAGGAAGAAGAATTATTTTGGCATTAGAGACTAGAGTAGGTGGGAGGTTAGGAGAACTGTTGTAAATTGCCTCATTAATGAGTAAACAAACATGTTCAGTCTCAAAAAATGGGGCTTCAAAGCATCTTTATACTTTTTCCAACACCAAGGGCCTTTCCAGTGAAGCATCTGATTGTTATGCAGACAAATACTCCTCCTGCTTTCAACAGAGAGCCCCAGTGGCCCGGAGGTACTACATGGGCACTCTGTGCCCACCAACATCTGTACTTTGCGATGATTCACGGAAAAGGGGATATAGCTTTCATTGTCAGCAACAAGGGAATTCAGCTTTTAGAGCCTATACAACCCTGGATTCTCTCTTACTCCAGATTTTAACGCTTGGAAGTTTTCACTTGATTGACTCTGAACCTTACACAGGCCATTAATAGCTGAGCCAAATTTTTGTCCTATATCCTCAGCCACAAAGCCACTGGCCTTGATCTTAGGAGTCTTTGCAAGACATGTTGCCAAAACCTTGTTCACATGCAGTGCTAACTTTTAGTGGGTCTAGTGTTTGCCAGGCTGCTCTGCCTAAAACAATGGGCAACAGCATCTGCTGCCTTATTTTCAGGCAGATATGCAGCAAGGGAAAAATGAATAAACTGGTAGTAGAGTTAAGTCATTTTGTCAGGGGTCTAACTGGCATCAGCAACTTGAAAACTGCAGGTAATAGAGCATAAACATACGCAAAAAACTATTTCCATTAGATATTTTTCCAATATGAATAAAGTTATCTGAAATTATCAGAAATGCTGTAGCTTCCAGAACCTTTATGAGGTAAATATACATGCTGTTTTACATAGTGTTATTTTAGAATGAAAATTACTCTGACATTGCACAAAAATGAAGCAAACCCATTGAATACTGGTATGAATGTCTTTGGGTGAATTCAAGCTCTTATGCTTGTGGGATCAACTCAGACGCTGCAGACACAGGATTAACCCAGATTTTTTTTTCAAAGGTTTCTTCACAACAGATTTTAATGCACACTGATATGAAATCCTTACACTCTACAAAGATATCAACAGCCTCACAGCATTTTGAGTAAAAAGAGGGGCTTCTTAGCAAAACCTGGTCTTTTTCGCCTGGATTTATGTCTTGCACAGAATTAGATGAAATCCACATAACTCAGGAAATAATTCATGTTGTACCTAGCACTCTGAAGGAAAATAGATGCACTTATTTTGATCTCTGTGTGACTGAGGAGTCATATCAGACTGGGAGATTATATTCATATCAGACTTGGAGCCCCTGATTTGGAGAGGCTCAGGACAAGCAGGGTGAGGTGAGTGAGAGCCTTGGGGAGGTGGGAGGAGGATATATACCTTTGCAAATGAACAGATCAGCCTGGCAGGTCAAATACTATTTTGGTCAGCACTCCAATAAACAACCAGAACACTGAACAATGCATGAAAAGAAAATGCAGTTTGCTTAGTCTGTCTGCACAGGGAAACAGAAACACTACCAGTCAGGGCCGCTACATTCCTTTTTTTTAATTTTATTTTTTTGGGAAGGTCCTAGCAGCAATGAGGATGAACTCTGCAATCCCAGCTGGACCTCTGCTATTACCTTCTTTAGGTCTCCCAACAGACAAATTTTTGGTGGTACAGGCAGTACTGGTGGTACTGGAGCAGCAGTGAGAACTGACCACTCCTGCAGAAGCAGCACAATGTCCTTTGGTGACAAGTGATGCCACTGAACGTGGAGGTAGGGAAGATCCTATCACACCTGGCTGCTCATCCTCACACTCAGCATTACAGACCTTAAGTCTGACTCTGCTTTAAGCTGAAAAAGCTGCCATTTTAAATATCTGCACCCTTAAATTTCTATGCCTTGATCTCCCCTCAGCTTCCTGTATGATTACTGCTTTTGCTCCAGCCTGTGGGCTAAAAAATGAAGGGAAACAGCTATTTTTCAAGTGTGTCACTGAAGAAATTCATGCAGCAAAAATGAACCTCCACTAGTGGCAATCAGCATAGCAGGACTGAAGTCAATGCCAGTCTATACCAGCCGGGGGCTGATCCCACTGCACCACTTTGAGGGGTTTTACTTTTTCTTATCATGATGAGAAAATTCATTTTAGCAACAGCTATATCAAAACAAATCAGATGAACCAGGGAATTGACTGGCTTTCCAAAAGGCTCTTCTTAGTGAATTTCATGAAGAATCATAGTGCAGTTAGCTTGGAAACAGTTAACATGATAAAGGGAGTCATCAGCTTTGTAGCAAAAAGAAAAAAAAAAAAAGGCACCATGAAGGTACAGGAACAGCATCTTACTGCCTTACTGCATCATCCTACAGTCACCAGAAAAAATGCTGTCTTGCCTGTTGTCAATGGCAGCCTGAACAAAATGGCAATTCCTGTTACCCCACTGAAATGCAATCACATCTTTGACTGGAAACACCAAAGACAATGTGTGACATCCACAGATTGACAGTAAACCTGATGGGGCATTTGTGTAGGCTGATATCAATTACTTGGGCTTAACTGCATCATCTTTACCAGAAAAGGGGGGAGAGTTTGCAGAACATGACAGCAGGGTTTTGGAGAAGCAGGAGAAAGATCCTGTCTCTAGCATAACTTGAAGTCTGGTCTTCAAGTGCTTGTGTGGGCAGAGATATTCTATTCATCATCTCCCCATGCAGATGCACTGCTCACACACATATATACTATTCCACAAGCAACCTAAATATCTTCATTTTAAAAGCACAGCTCAGCTCTCTTGCTGCAAGGATAAACTATCCAGTCCTGATCATCTTTCTCAGTTATTTTAATCACTGGAATTCCTTAGGTTCCCCTATTGAACTAATCTAACAAGCTCTGACCCACAAATACTTTCCAGTTACAAAAAGATCACGTGCATGTTTTTGTTCTTATCTTTGCTATGCACAAATATGCTACTGACATGAGGGATAAATGATAGAAATAGCAAGGATGGCTTTCAAACGATGCTATCTGCAGCTGTCATGGAGACCAACAGGGACTGGGGTTGCTCGGCACCCTCTTAAATATCAAGGCGTCTCTCCATGTAGACACACACATAAGCATCAACACCTTCCCTGCATGTACATACATGCCCTTTATTTTATACCATGTCTCCTTATAACTTCATCCTACATTTAAATCTTTACACACATACACAGACGGGTGCTAACTAACACTCCTCCTGCAACACACACACACACACACACACACACACACACACACACACACACGAAATCTAATGACATGCACTAGAGAAATCCAATGCAGCTCTGCAGACAGCAAGTGCTCGGTGAAGCCATGCAGTGCACACCCAATCCACAGTGATTGGTGTCTTACCATTATGTATAATAAATAACAGTGTTTAATAATAACAGCACAGCTGTGCTGCCTGCACTGACACCCTCCTGACTTCATGCTTCTAAACCATTCAAACAACATGGTCCTGTACATGAAACACAGAATGAAAAGCAGGCAGGACACGATCACTGCAAGAGATTGGCTTCGGTAGTGAAAGCTGCTTCATGTCAGAGTGGGCTTTTCCCAGCCTTCAGATGTGTGATCTGCATGTCTAATAATGAACAGATTTAGTCAATCCATCATTTCTGGCATCAGTCCCTTACCTTGAAATGCTGCAGCTGAAGTATCTGGTCCTCAAGCTGTTGTCTCTTGCCTTCTATTTCTGTCTGCCTTTTCCTTTTCTCCTTGGAAAAATAATTTGAGAGAAAGAGAAAGAGAGAGAGAGAGACAGAGAGAGAGAGATATCTCGTCAGAGAAGCGGAGGCTTTAAGGCTCGCAGATTCGTAACAGAATTTAAGCAGTCAAATGCATCTGTACAGATGTCACCAGTCCCATTTCACCTGCTCTTCTGCCTGCTGGTATGCAAACAGCAGCGTTCTGGGAAGACGCCAGCCCCAGATGAGCCGGTTGCTTGCCAGCAGGAGAAATTCTCTTCGCTTGCTCCCGGCAGCCGGAGCAGCAACAGAGTGCACAGTCCCAGAGGAGGGGAGAAAACAGGCATAACAGCTGAGAGAGAAGTTAAAGGGACAAAGATTTGATTTTGCTTTTGAGATGCTGGGCCAAAAACATGGATAGCATGGTGCAATTGTGCGACAGTAAGGTGTCACAAAAGCAGTGGGTGGCGTCCCGGAGGAAGGGAGCAAGGTGCAATCTCATTTTTCCCCAGCAATGCTGGTGGTAAGGATTTCTCTGGGCTCAATGGGAAGTAGATGTTTCAGCCAGATTGTACAGGATTTACCTGCAAAGTATATGGGGAGACCTCATCACTCTCTACAGCTACCTGACAGGAGGGTGTAGCCAGGTGGGGGTTGGTCTCTTCTCCCAGGCAACTATCAGCAAGACAAGAGGGCATTGTCTCAAGCTCTGCCAGGGGAGCTTTAGGTTGGATATTGGGAAAAAGTTCTTTACAGAGAGGGTAATCAGGCATTGGAATGGGCTGCCCAGGGAGGTGGTGGATTCTCCATCCCTGGAGGTATTTAGGAACTGACTGAATGTGGCACTGAGTGCCATAGTCTAGCAACTGTGGTGGTAGCAGATAAAGGGTTGGACTTGATGATCTCAGAGATCCTTTCCAACCCGACTGACTGTATGATTCTATGATCAGTAGCTGTCTGTGTTTAAAATTCAAGCCACCAGCATGCATTAGCAGCTGGCCCTTACCAGTCCCAGAAGCTGGCCTGACCAAGTCGTGCCAAGGACAGCATGGTCATTTCCACAGCTGAGGGTTTTCATGGTCCTGTTCATGAACACACCACTCACCTGTGCCCAGGCTGCTCCCTTCAGAAGGCAGCAAACTCTCCCAGGCATTTCAAGAGGAGAACAAACTGCTTTCCCATCCTTCAACACCTTCCTCTTATGAAGGATCAACTGTTTGCCTTTGTCAGTCTTCTGCCCCTTGTGGGGAGCATTTCTCCTCACCCATTCATCCTCATCCTGGATCAGATTCCCTCTCCTGAAGGTCTTTTCTCATTTTATATTTTGTATCCAAGACAGACTAACAAATGATGGCAGTCAATAAGCATACCAGCCTCTGTTTTTACTGGAACAATGTTTTTTGTTCCCTATCTGCAAAAGCTTTTTTATTTTTTAATTAAATATATCAGTAGCTGTAAGGTTGGGTTTGAAGACATTTAGGGAATCCTTAAATCCCCAGAGGAATTTTTCTTTGTCATTTCTAGATGCCCTACTAATGCTCTGGGAATTCTCTGCTTTCCAGGGATTTCAAACCTTCATGTCTTTTCCTCAAGGAGTATATGATAAGATTCTGCCTATACAGAAATTAATTGTCCTTATTTTGGACATCAAACAAGGACATCAAAAATGTTGAGGAAAAACATTACATTAAAATGAAGATATGGATTTTTTAAAAAATAATTATTCAATGTCAGGCTTACTCAAAACAAAGCAAGACACAGAGATAGGTGACTGCCTGGGCCACTTTGGCCAAAGAGTTAGACACAAGAATGGTGATGGGAAGGCTGGAGTAATGTAGCCAGAAGAGGTGAAGTAGTCACATGATGCCTATGTCAAGCAGTTCTGTAATATACTGCACACTCTTTCATGTTGATTATTCATGTATATCTACGTCTACACCACACATGCACGCACACACACTCCCCACTGTCTGAAGTATGCAAAAATGTTACTGCTGAACAAAAGCATTCTCACAGAATAGAATTACAGAATCATAGAATGGCTTGGGTTGGAAGGGACCCTTAAGATCATCTAGCTCCACCCACCCTGCCAGGGGCAGGGACACCTTTTCCTAGACCAGGCTGCTCAGAGCCCCATCCAGCTTGGCCTTTGAATGCTTATGGGGATGGGGCATCCACAATTCTGGGCAACCTGCTCCAGTGTCTCACCCTGCTCACAAAATTTCTTCCAAAAACCTAATCTAAACCTACTCTCTTTCAGTTTGAATCCATTCCCCCTTGAGCTGTCTCTATGTGCCCTTGTAAAAAGTCCCTCTGCATGTTTCTTGTTGGCTCCCTTCAGGTACTGGAAGGCCACAATCAGGTCACCACAAAACCTTCTCTCTTCCAGGCTGGACAAACCCAATTCTCTCAGTCTTTCCTTGTAGGAGAGGTGCTCCATCCCTCTAATAATTTTGATGTCCCTCCTATTGGTCTGCTGAAGTTGTTTTGGATTAGGAAAATTAGCTTCTTGGGTAACTAAAATGTCACAAGTGGTGCTGCTCATGACTTCTCACTGGTCTGCACACAGAGAAGATAGTTTGCATTTATGCACATACAAGCATACAGAATTTATGCATACACTTTAAAAATCTTTCCTTACACAAAACTGACAGTCTGTGGATCATCCCTCCTATCACTTCTCCAATCCACATTATCCCTCTGCATTTTGAATGAAATAGGATATTGGATGGTTCAGTGGTTAAAAAACTCAACATTATTCTGGGACATCTCTTGCCATTTTCTTTATTCTGCAATACTAACAGTGTATTTTGGAGTCTGAAAACCAGAATTCATTCTTTGCTATTTCCTCAAATAGCTGGTCGTCCATGGACTGGAAAAAAAGTAGTTCTAAAAGCTGTTCCAGTTAATGGCCTAATATTCTCAGAATAAGGATAATTTTGCCCTTTTGTGCCAAGCTGGCAGGATGACAAAATATTGGATTACAAATATGTAGGCATTAGCACCCCACATTTGACATTCCACAGGCCAGCACAAGGCACGTACATCTTCACAGTTAACTGATCTACATTCATAAGTGTGTGTATATATATATATATACACATATGATTTTATATATATATATATATATATGTATGTATGTACGTATGTATGTATTCTACCTTTCACGAAAACCTACTCACTAAAACACACGCTGGAAACCACCACAATACCTCCTCTGGTTGTGTCATGCTGTATAATGGATGTGACAAGACAGCCTTATAAAAGATAGATGGAAACTTCTTTTCTTTTTGAGAAAGGCGAAGCACTTAGAGTATTTTCCCTGTAGGCAGCAACACAGCAGGCACTAAAATACTTGAACTACTTACTAACTAGTGGGTTTCTGTGGAGTTAAATTGGAATATTGCTCACGTTTCCATTTCACTGGCATTCAGTCAGCCTGATTGTATGCCTCTACCCTCTGATTATGTACCACAACTATGGCTGAGGAATATACTAAGGTACTAAATACTAAAAGTACTTTCCCCCCCACCCCTCAAGATTATGTGAATCAGCTATCAGGACATTCACTTTCAGGTCACCTTCCATTTAAGTTTCTCCCAGTCACTGCAGGTTGGACCTACATGTGTACCTGGTTAATAGGAGTGGGTTCTAGAAAAGTGTGGTAGAACATTGGACTGGATCACAAAAATCCCACCAAAAACAGCATGCTAGGGATTTTAGATGTTCAGAAAATGAAACCAGCCCCTACTTAAGCAGGACTTCACTGAAAACACTGGGATGTAAAGCACTTTTGAGCATTTGTTAAGGCTCTTTTCTATGTGTAAGTCAGTAAATGTTCGTCATTAGTCTGTTCCTCTACTTTTTTTTCCAAATATGACTACTGAGTTACAAATTTCTAAGGGTCCTAGCACAAAGAAAATAAAGTGCTTGTCTTAAACAAATAAATTTGCTCAACGGTTATAGAAACTAGGTTGAAGAGAGGTGGAAAAGACTGAAGCAAATTTTACTGTTATTGTGGCATGTTTAAAGGAAAAGATTTATATCTGTCTGAAGTGTGCTGCTTTTGTAAGAATACATATGGTCATCATGGTTACCTTTCTCAAATGGTAGAGGAGTAGCATTTGGGAGGTATTTTCAGAGCACCTTGAATAATTGAGACATCAGAGATTAAAATAAGATTTAAAGTTTGCATCCCTCCCTTCACCAGAATTAAAAGGAAACTCAGACCTACACAATGGGAAAAGAACATGGGTCAAGCAGCAAGGTGACTCACATCTTGGAAAAATGAGATTTGCATACAGGCATTCACACATGGATGTGCAACATGGAAACCATAAATTTATTACTTTTTCCAAGAAGGTTGATTGTGGAAAGGATGAAATTCTTAGCACTAAAATTGGTCATGCCACTTTCCTATTGCTAAAAGCCAAATATATCAGATACTCAGTAAGACACCAGGCACTTGGAAGAAAAACAGGCACTAGGAGGACCAAACAGGATCTGTAAAATCATGGAGATAGGAAGTGTGTATCTACTGCTCATTCTGTCTACCCCTGTAAGGAAGAAAAGGGCATCAAGTGAAACTCAGTGGGGCAAGTTTGAAGCCAAGACAATTGCCAAGACATCCACAAGTCAGGATGCTGTGAATTCTAGAAGGTGATGGGGACAATCAGAAGGAATACTGTGAGGGTTACTACAGAAACTGAAATTACATCTGGTTCAAGAAGCCCCTGAACCACAGATGATTTTAAGTGTGTTTGCTAAGGTTTTGTGTGTTTGTCCTTCTCTCATGTTAATCCTAACCACTGACTTTTTTATCTGAATAGTGTGTTACATTGATCAAAATAACCTACAGTTTAGTATCACACTTGTCAAACTGCTCCAGTCAAAAAACCCCAAACAACCACAAACCACCACCACCAACCACAAAAACCCAAACCCAAAACAAGCACAAGATTTGAAAAAAAAGAGTTATACCAAAATGCTTCTCTGCAGTCACAGAATACTTCAGTTTTCCACTACAAAATAATTTTTGTTGGAATCTGCCTGCAAAGCGTGGGAAGTGATACAGAGATTACTCAGCTCACCAAGTCAGAGCCATCTGTGGAGAAACATGCACCTTTACCAATCCCTGGGGCAGTAAAGACTTGGTAAAACCCTTTGCTCCCCTTGCACTGGCAGAAGCACTTGATTTCTTCAGTTTAAAGCCAGCTCAGACCTGTACAGAAAGTGCACCATGGAGCAGCACAGAAGCTAAGCACTATTTAATTGATCTCACTCTGAAAATACACGCCTAAACCTGATGGCAGGCAAAGGCTTATGGTACAAGGATCCAAATTAACACAGTGGGATAAAAGAAAACATTCCCCACTCAAGAAAAAACCCAACAGGGATCACATGAACCTTGAGGAGAAGGGTGGCACAACACTGGAGGAGCTACCATCAGTAGTTTCAGTGAATCATTTCCCACTGGCTTCATCCTGCATGCCAGACAATTGTCCAGACTGCCATGGAGGAATGGATGGAAGAGGACAAGCTCCTGCCTGTTGTGAAAATGTAAAATAAATGTACCCAAAAAACGGCACAAGTGGAGGAAAAATTACAGTTTGCTTCAAAGGAAGGAAAACAGTTACAAAGAACTGTCTTCAAAGAATCACAATTTCTTCAGCAAGCAATTATTTTCCTCACTCTGCACAGTTGGCATAAATTATTACCCCTGCATTTAATACTCATGTATTTTTAGGGCAGGAAGTAAGGAAAAAACAACCAAGCAAAAGAGATGCTGACCCCTCGTTTTTCTGTTGTCAGTTCAGAGACACCCAGAACTCTGGGAGAAAAGGAGTATCTAGGTTCTGCAAACAATTTCAACCTGCAGTTCTTGTAATCCCAGGAAACCACCATCAGGAAAACTGAAACTTTCCCCAGGGGGATCATTTAAATGACCATTTTCACTGTGGTGACTACACATCTCTCATAAGTGAAATCTTAAATCTGTATGTCTTTTGCTGTACAGCAGCAATGGTTCACAGGAAAGAAACTATTAAGAAATTATTAAGAAAAAAAAAGGAGGTTACTTTTCTCCCCCCCCCCCTTTTTTTTTTTTTTTTCCCTTCCTTTTTCCCCACTTTCTTCATTCACATCTGGTCAACTCTTTTATTTTCCCCTTGTGTTTGAAGAGCAGGAAACTCTCCTGAGAGCAACCAACGCTACCAGTTGCAATGATACAGCCCAGTATGGGCAGCACTTTGCAAACTCCAGTTCTGACTACTATCTGCTCTTGTGAACAGCATGAAATACAAATCACAGCACCAGAAGATGCAGGATGCAGAACTGAAGCAAAGACACGGACACATCAGAATAAACACATCTTGAAGGATGGTGGCAGGATGCCTGCTCCTTTTGGATCATCAATGTCCACTTTCATTACTTGCTGCCAATTGTCCTGCATGACTGTGCTTGGTGAAAATCTTGTTATGGGTAGCCATGTAACCTCCATAATTGAAAGTTGGAGGCTTGTCTGTTTTGAGCACTGGGAAATACATGTTGTTTAAGATTATGGGAAATGCCTCCTCCTGAATGTCTTCTCCTACCCTGCTCCAAGCAGAATCAGAGCCTACACTTGTCTGTGTCTGAGATCCATTTTTGCTCTGCAATTACACCATCATCAACAACACATAAATGTAAGCTACTGGCTTTACTCCCTGAGACATCTTTCTCCAAGAATTTTTCTGCCCCAGTTCCCTGAAATGCAGTGGCCACCTGGCTAAGCTTTGCTTCACTTAAAACACAAGCCAGGGACAAATTTCCTGCATGTGTATAGTGGAATACAGCTTCTGAACCTAAGGAAACTGCACTCTGTGCTCCTACGCAGCATCGAAAAGACCGGCACCCTTTTTAACTTACAGTCACCCAGTGACAGAGATTGATTTCCTAAAGCACAGATTCAGTATTTCAAATTTCTTAAGCGCCTAGGACCTTGGTCACTCACCTTACTGCATTCCCTCCATAGCTGACCAAAGCAATTTGTATGCTGGAAAGCTCTGGATGGGATGCAGGACCTGCTGCTGCAATGCTTGACATGTATCTTCCACATACCTCCATATCTTAGGACAAAGCCGTGGCCATTTCCATCACTCCAAGCAAGAAGCAGATGTGTTACTGAGGAATGAACGACAGGAGTTTCCATTTGCACCGGGGCAGCAGATAAATGTCTGCAGGGAGCAAGTGAAACCCACTTAAAAGATAAGGACTGGGTTTAGCTCCCTTCCTTCATGCCTGCTTTTTCCACATTTGAACACGCAGCAGGAAGCAAGGCTGAGATTGGATGCCAGGTGAACAATTACCGATCAGGTATGCCCTCCACTTCATCTCTTGAGAAAATGGTTTAAAATGGAGATTGCTGTAGCAAGGGTTGATTCCCATTAAATACACTGCTTGCTGCAGCATTCAAGAAATTACTCAGAATGTTAGTTTTGGAAATACAATAGATGTAATTCACTGAGCCAGAGTAAACAGAAGAGGCTGGAAACTATGGAAATACTTTGTTTCTCATATATTGAACAGGCTCCTTCTAAGGGTAAGGCAGAATCTCTTGCAGTGAGGTGAACACTCAACTCAGGATGAAGAAATAACATGTTCTCAGGCCAGAAAAACACCGACTTGCACTGCAGCCTTGCATCCCTTTTCTCTCCTAATGAGTGTCAGAGAAATTACTTGCTTATGCACAAGGCAAGCATGGTTTGAAACAGGTAAACAGATACAGTTTGCCACAACCAACGTAAGTGTTCCCAGTAAAGGAACAGACATTTCTGGTCTGCAGCCCCCTTTCTAGATGATTTTTGACATGCATACAGAATAACAGTTCTTACAAAATTCATTTGCTCCATTTCATCTAACAGGCTACTCTTGCACTGTGTCAAAAGATGGATTTCTCCTGTGCTGACCTACTAAAGCAAATAGAGTAGCTCTGCATCCACAGGTATATTGCCCTCAACACAGTGTTCAAGTAGAAGAACTGTAATAGTCATCCTGTCTGTTTGGAATATTAAAGGAGGAGTTCACCCACATGGAGCCCCCATAAGACTAACTCCTGCTTAGGGCTTCTGAATTATAAACATTTTGTGACTGCCACAATCCCACTGTCAATGTCATGCCTGAGACTATCCAAGTCAAAACTGTCCAAGAGAAGAATGGAGCCTCTTTGGTAAGGACAAAAATTCTCACAATCCTCTAAAGGGCTGCAGCAAAAATTTCAGCTGCCCTGCAAGCTGATAATTATAGCTCTCTGGTCACCGAAGACTACCACCATGATGCACACAGACAATGACCACTTAATTAAAATCACTATGCATCTCAAACAACAAATAGAAGGATGGCACTGCTCCCAGAACAAGAGCCCTTACTGAAAAGTGATGAACATGGGAAGGAATTTCCTTTTTAAAAACTCCTTCATTCGCATTTTTGAAAGGGGATACAATGGAAAAATGTCTCATTTAGATGGTGAATAAAATTATTTTAGGAGAAAACAGTTCTTCTGATATCCCATGGGGAAATCCTCACTTTAATGGAGCAATAAAAACCATTTTGATGCAACCAAGATTTTAGATGCAGGATTCTCCTTTCTCTGAATGCTACTGGGTCACTTGAAGCAGTTTGTGGTCTAACACAATCCATGTGCATTTTTGACTGGGCCACCAGCATGACGAGTCCTTGAAGTATGAAAAGGTTTAGTTGACTTTTCTTCTTTCCTCCCATTTCTGAACTGAAACTGAACATGGGCTGAGATCCACAGATGCTGCTTCCCTTCAGCTGCTGACAGGAAAAAAGCCACTTTCCTATGCATTGACAATTTCATCATGGGTGTCAGGCTCTGAAATGGCTGGAGAGAGGTGATCAGGGTTGTTGGAGTCTGAGTAGCTTTTCTGTGAGATGTAACAGTGAAGCAAAAGTTATAAATACCAAATTCCCACTCTCTATTAATTCTCCATCAGCATGTCTTCCAAAGCTTTCAAGTTTTTACACTAACACTGGAAATAGGTAAGAGCTCAGAGTCACCTAAGTCTAGACGCAACATTCTCAGCAACATAAAGTATTTCTGGAAAGTACTCAAGAGCTATAAAGCCCATTGTTAGTATAAATCATGAAACAGACAGATTTTTCCATTATTCTGGATAATCTTTAATATCAGGAATAAATAACAGGCAGTTGCACTTCATTAGCTAGTATCTACTACAGCTAACCTCAAAGATGATGTGCATAGCTTGCTAGCACTGACCTTGTTATACTGCAGCCTGAGCTAGATGAAAAATTCCATGTCTTCATTTAGCAAAGTGTCTTTCTTCCTAAAAATAAGGTGGGATTTTCTAAGTACTGTCACATAGAACACATTCTAAAACTTCTATATTCTCTTGAAAATGAGCAAAATTCTGAAAGGAGATACTTTTAATCAAGTATTTTTTTTTCTGTATTTTTCTTAAAAACATATTTTCAATAAGAAATGTTAGACTGATCTAAGATTTTATTCACAAAAGTATACAACAAGGAGCTTTCTTTAAGCTGAGTAGACTACTTGTAGAAAACTAGTTCATTAACTCTCCCTACTCTCATGTTGCCACTAACTGGCTTTGGTTTAAATCCCTGCTGTTCAATGGATATCCTCTCACTGTTTGCTGCTGAAAAGGAGAAAGACAGGATTTGGTCTGTATGGCTTAATTTAATCATATTTCCACAGCTTCAAACAAAAGTCTCTTGTTTACCCTCATGCCCCACAGTGTCCTTAAATATCTCTTCATGCTGCCAAAAAGGCTGTTGTAAAGCCTGTGGAAACATCTCTGATTGCAGCTGTATGTGCAGAGCACCTATACAAGGCTTACCTAGAAATGAAAAATAAATCACAAACGTTTTAAGTCAAGGCATCCAGGCTGAAGCTGTGATTGCTTATGCTGGTTTCCTCGTAATCAAATTTCTGGTGAGGATCTCTAGGCACTATTTTTCACTCGGTGAGAAGTCAGATCAGAATCACCAAGACTGCGATTTCAGCAGAACTTATTAGTCCATTTTAATTGCATGTATGACAGACATCTCCACCTCAAGAAACTTAAACTTCCCCAGGACACAGCATGTTAAGTGGGAAGAGGAAATTGGATTTTCTGCAGTGGAAAGGGAACAAAACAGCCTGGCTAGTCAGCACAGAGCAATGGCCAGGATCCATAGGGACAACCAGTGCTAATTCTGGTGGTTGAATCGTACCCAGCTTTTTGCTTGTTATTTCAAAGTAATGGTAGAAAAACCCAAATGAAGGAATTAATACATAGAGCTGGGCTTTGTGTTTTAATCCTTACAGTCTGACTGGATTAGCCAATTATTTCAGAGTCCCAGTGCCTCACATCAAAATGTTTTTACTGAGGCTTCCTTCCTTTGCTTGTGCGTGTGGCAGCTTGCCTGCTGACACTGAGGCTTTCGGTGCCGACCTGCATGGCACCATGCCAGATCTCCTCATTTTGCAGGGCTATGCTTGGCAGTTGTACTGTA
The DNA here is from genome assembly GCA_038380795.1 of Pyrocephalus nanus. NCBI lineage: Eukaryota > Metazoa > Chordata > Aves > Passeriformes > Tyrannidae > Pyrocephalus > Pyrocephalus nanus. Next base: position 59,751,236 of record CM076263.1, on the reverse strand, counting down.
CAGGGCTCCTCTGCTGCTGAAAAGCACTTCTTGTCATTTGTAAGGTAAAATTATTAGCTCAAAACCCTTTCTTTCAGCTTTTGTCCAATGTTGGTCATGAGCTAAGGATACTCAAATTGTCTGATGCTCAGGGATCTGCTAATATACGTGGCAGTTACCAGTGTGATGGAGGCCTAACTTCTACATTTAGGAAGAATGTAATTCTACATTCATGCCTGGTTTTACAGAGAAAAGAAAGGGAGAGAACCTTCCCTAAAAATGCAATATGAAGCAATCAAAAGTCCGAGACTTGTCACCTTCTAGCTGCCAGTATCCTTCATTTTGGTGGTGCTAATGAGATGATACACCAGTTCACAAATCACCATTTTGGCTAGGTTTTCCTTGCTTTCTTAAGAGGCTGTAGGGGGCTGGGTTCCTCTTGCTTTTTGACCAGCCTTGAAGATCCCATATATTTGCACCTTGTGAAGACCCAAACAGGTCTGAGAGGGCACTAGTACCTGTCTTCAGTTAGGCAGTAACTCCCTGCTGAGTCATGGAGACTGATGGGGCTGTTGGACATGCTGTTTCTGCCTCCTCCCCAGTTCATCAGGGGAGTCACATTACTCCAACAAGAGACATAGACAGACCATGGATCATAAATGATGAACATGATCATGACTCGATACATAGATGTGCTTGGTAAAAAAAGCATGCTGTGATCCAGGTATGCTAAAAATCCTAGCCAGCCTCAGCATTGGCATCTTGCCTTTACAGCACATAAAACAGCTGGCTTCATCTCCAACCAGCTTACTTCTGGAAAGCTTATTTAATTTGACAGGTGTAGGATCACATGCCTCGATACTGAACCCTAGCAGTACTGTATGTCATTCCTTTAGGTCAGGCATCCCAATGCTATCTGTGTGAATATGAACAGCTGGGACATTACACTATGGATGGCCCAACAAATCCATCTGCTGGCCTTCTCCCTTCACCATCAAAGGCAAAGACCACCCTGATCCTCGTAACTCAGACAGATCTCACTGCATCCCAGCTTTTCAACACTGTTGTTGTCATCTCAAGCAAAGAGGAGCTGGTGAGCACACGAAACCTGTGGCATGTGCCTGCTTGTCTCTCCAGGCATGGATTAGCTGCAGATCCTCAAGGCAGAGGGCTCATGGCTTCAGGCCACAGGCAAGATGCAGAGGAGTGCACGGTGTCAGCCTGATGGGGGAGACCTCAGGCATTGCAACACAAAAACACAGTATGGATCTGACTGCCTTGGTGCTTAGCTCCAGAACCCAAATCCATGTACAGACAGTAAATTTCTGCTGCGCCATCAAAGGTTTCCCCCCTTCAGAAAACTGACTGCATTCCTCCATGACTTGCATTCCTACAGTGAAGTGTATCTGGGAATTCACAGCTTCAAGGTCATCTCAGTGACCCATGTGACTACTCTGTAGTTTGTGTGCGTCTGTCTGCCCAGTTGCTCAGGGTTTGGGGAGAACTGAAACAGGATTCCTCCTGTATAGTTTGGAGGAATTTCACACCTGAGAGGTTTATAAAACTGTGAAGCATTTGAAACAGCTAATTAAACAGCAATCAGTGCACAAAAAACCCCCAAACGCTGTAGATAACAGAGGAAGCTTCAGTGTTGTGGGTTGATTTCTGCCTCTTCCTGTCTGCCTCCTCCAGTCACAGTAACGTGGCCTCTCCTACTGCCAAGAAGATGCCATGCAGGTCCTGTTTAACTGCTCCTGTGCAACTCCTCCTCCAGTGTTCTGGAGACATCTGCATAAAGGAGGTCTTACTATTTTACAACCCCAGATTTTGAAATCACTCCTCTCCTTTCATAAGGCATTTCTATCAGTTTTGCTCTTCTGTTTAACTTGAAAGTGCATCTCTTCAGCAATTCCTCCTACGAAGCTGAAGGAGGCAGAACATGCAACTGGAGACAAGTCCCTTCCCAAAAGTAAAATTCTTTCTTCCTCATATTATTACTCTATTGTGACACACTGAACACATAATTTTGCACACCTGAACAACCTTAAAGAAGGTCAGATCCCTCTCTGAAGCTGTCTCAGCTGGCTTAGCACTTTTCCTTAAAGCTTGATCCTTTTAGGCTGGGTAGCTTGGTCGCATGCAAGGATTCAGACAACATAAAGTCACTGAATAGTCATCATCAACTGCTGTTTCTAGTGTGTTACTCTGCACATCCTTGTTAGTAGTCCCTGGTGAAGGATCTTTTTTAATACAGGTCTGTGTGAAATGTGTATTTTGTTTTACTGAGCTCCTGGATTAAGGTGCAAAATTCAGCTTGTGGACAGGTTGCAATATTTTGTGTGCTTTGTACACTCTGATTTTGGGCAGGAGCTTCTAGAAGCTGTCTCCTAAGGCTCCTAAGCTGGCTGCACCACTGAAGCCACAGCATGGCAAGTCCCCACACAGGAGGTGACCAGATAGTTCAAATGAGGAGAGGGTTGAAAGGCTTTGGTAAGGTCAGGTTAGAAAGATACTTTAGTTTTTACCCATCATTTGGCAAAGTAGGGTTGGGCTCCAGACAGGATATAGAATATTAAAATATTCAATTTTTGTAAGATCTTTTAAAAAGAAAAGTACCTCCATCCTCAACCACTCCTGAAGCTCACTGCTTTTTGTTTGGTGGCCTCTTTGTCTTTGGATATCTCAGTCCATGGCAGAGACAATACTACCCACTGTATCCTTACTGGGCTTCCAACTGGTCTGCCACCAGAGACAGACAACTTCATTTAGACTGCAAGCTCTTGTGGCAGATACAGTCTCTCTGTTCTGTAATTGCACAAAATCTAACAAAAAGAGGTAGTAGTTCCTGCTTGGGGTTGTTATGTTATGACAGCAACAGTCTCATAGCCAGGCCTAAGCGCTGTGCACAGGAGTTCTCTGCAAACTATATGGATTCCCAAATCCTGAGCGTGGATTTTGCATGTTTTTGTGTCTCAGATTCTCTGACAGGAATCCTGCAGACATGTAGTGTTGTGTTCCTCCGGGAAGGAAGAACCAGCACTTACTGAGCTTTTCCTCCTGTCACATTTCACTATGTGAGTATAAGCACAGTGGAAGCCCAAGGAAGAGCACATAGTTGCTGTCATTAAACTCTAAATATATTTGGCAGTGCTACAGATGGACACACAAAATCAGGATGCTTTCTAGCCATCAGGCAAAAAGTGTCTTGAGGTGGTAGCGCACAAAAGCAAGGAGAAATTATTTTCCACATAGACCTACCCATGATTTATAACTCACTCAAATGATTCAAGCTTTTTTTTTTTCTTTTTCTTTTTTTTTTTTTCCCCAGTGAAGGACACTAGTTTGACACCCCATCAAGCTCTCAGTATAGCTATTAAAGAAAACTTCAAGTATGTTAGCAATGGGATTTTCAAATGGCTTCACCCATTATCTTTAATATGAACACAATGAGGTCACTGTTTGCACATCTGCAGTGCATGCTCTTTCACTGTGCCACAATAAACTTTACAGACAACATCACTGATGTGGCAAGCATCTGTCTCTGGTACTGCTGAAATCATCTGCAATCCACTTTCAACATGGGTCAGCTTGCTTGAAAAATCACTGCTCTGCACAGTCCCTAGAAATAACAGATTTCCCCCATGAGAGCAACTCAAATGTTAAAAACAAGCAGCTGTATGACTGGCTACATACCACAAAGCAAAGGTGGCACAACCCTAAGCTCTTACAGCAAGCTGAGTTTTGCTTGACATAGCATGCACAGTGCCACTACAATCAGATCATGGCAAGCCAGCCAGTAGTGACACTATTGAATTGCAAGCTCCTGTCCCTGAAATGCTGTGTGTTTCCTAGGTATTCCACTCAAGCAAGGACAAATTGACAGAAGTGCTCCAGCCTGTAGACAGTTCACGGTGATTTCACTGCTGAGCACGCTGAGGTGAATTAGGCAGCCTGGAGGGGAGGGGCCACTGATCAGTACATGCCACTTTATCTATGCTCTCCACAGTCTCCGGAAAATAAAATGTGTAAAACTCCCTGTTGACAAGAAGGGATGGGAAGAGGGAGACCTGCATCCCCTTTTTGCCAGCAGACAGCCTACAACAGTTTGCAAGATGGACATCTGAAGGTCAGGATGTCACCCAGAGGGACCAGAACAAACTTGAGAAGTGGGCCCATGGGAATCTCATGAGGTTTAATAAGACCAAGCACAAGGTGCTGCAACTGGGTCAGGGCAACCCCCGGTGTCAGTACAGGCTGGGGGATGAACAGGTATAGAGCAGCCCTCCTGAGAAGAACGTGAGGGTGCTGGTAGATGAGAGACTGGACATGAGGTGTCAGTGTGCTCTTGCAGTGCAGAAAGCCAACTCTGTTTTAGGCTGCATCAAAAGCAGAGTGGGCAGCAGGTGGAGGGAGGGGATTCTGTACCCCTACTCTGCTCTGGTGAGACCCCAAATGCAGTGCTGCATCCAGCTCTGGAGTCCCCAGCACAGGAAGGACACTGACCTGTAGGATTGAGTCCAGAGGAGGCCACAAAGATCACTAGAGGGATGTAGCATCTCTCCTACAAGGAAAGACTGAGAGAATTTGGTCTGTCCTGCCTGGAGGAGAGAAGGCTTCAAGGTGACCTAAGTGCAGCCTGCCAGTACATGAAGAGAGCCTACAAGAAACATGCAGAAGGATTTTTTACATGAGCATGTAGAAAAGAGACAAGAGGGAAGGCAACTGAAAGAGAGTTGGTTTAGATTAGGTTTTTGAAAGAAATTCTTTACTGTGAGCATGGTGAGACACTGGAACAGGTTGCCCAGAGGAGCTGTGGATGCCCCATTCCCATAAGCGTTCAAGGCTGGGTTGGATGGGGCTCTGAGCAGCCTGGTCTAGGAAAAGGTGTCCCTGCTCCTGGCAGGGTAGGTGGAGCTAGATGATCTTTAAGGTCTCTTCCAACCCAAGGCATTCTATGACTCTATGATTCTATGACTCTCATGAGCATGGGTGGACGTGGGGTGTGCCGGTAACAATTAGCAATATCATAGGCTCTTTCATGATTCTAATGTCTGAAGTGGCAAATTGCTGGATTCCACTAGAGGATGAAGTGTTTCATCTGCAGATGCCCACACTTTCTAAGTGGAGTTTCTGGTTTGGTAAGAAATAAAACACTCCACCTTTTGCCACCCTCCAAACAACCTAAACTCAAACTTTCTTCCATTTAGCTCTCAGTAGTGAAAACAAAACCTAAATCATCTTATTCCCCTGACTAGTTTTATGTAGACAAAAATGCAATTTGTAATTTAGGCTAGTACTAAATATCACTTTAAAGGAGAGTCTGAAAAGGACCACAGGTTACATTTGCCAGGCACAAATTAAGCATCATAGTATCTAGAAGCTTCTTCTGGAGATAGCTCTATGCAAAATTTGGCTCGTAATACTGCGCTTGGGCAAAAAAAACAACAACTTAAATAAATCTCTGCCTGCTCACACTTGTGGTGAGCAAAAGCACTCAAAATCACCATTGATGCAGCACTTTTGTAGAAAGAAGGAAAAAAAATCCCAAATTCCAGAACATGAAGTACACATCACAAAAGGAAGATTTTCAACCAAACAACCAAAGGTTAGGAAACCAGTGTTTTTCCACTAGGTGCCTCCAAGTCCCACATTTGCTCTGCTCTGTACTGTAGTAAGCATGAGCTCAGCAATATTATCGAAAAAAGCAAGTCCTTTCCTGAAACATTTCTTTCTGTTCAAGCAATTCCTCACAGCCATATATGCTTCCACCCTTATATGACCTCTTTCTCCAAAACCTGTTAGACATGGTTGTCATGCTCCTTACTTGTAAAATAAAGGTAATTATTTAGCATAACTCTGCAAATCGTATACTCAGTGAACCTTTTATCTGTAACAAATATGCAGAAGAGTTACAGGCAGCTGGAACACAAGAGGATCTTGGTTGCCACCCACGGAGCATATAGTTTGCTCCCTACTCTGTACTCCTTTTCTTCAGAAGCTTCTACTTCAATGGCAGAAAGCCAAGAGCAAATACAGAACAACCCTTTGTTATAAATCACACCTTTACTTCAGTCTTTCAGGAATGAATTACAGAAGATTGTTCTGGCACAGGGTCTGGCAGCAACAGCAGGACCCCATGTCCCTTCCCTGGAGCGGGAGTATCACGCATTGCACAACTGGTCATTTAGCTCTAGAGCATACCTTGCCAAGCTGTCATCACACTGAAGGTAAAGGAATAAGGGACTGAGAGTTCTCTGCTTTTGTGCTTGAGCTATTCCAGGATTGGGAAGTTGCAAATTCCAGGATTGGGAAGTTCCAGGATTGGGAAGCTACGAGACCTGCTGAGAACCATGCTGAATTCCTTCTGTCACACAGCAGCATGGCCAGAGGGAAATACCCTGAGGTATCAACACTGCAGATAATTTGTGCTCTGAAGGGGAATCAGTGGGAGCATTTGAGCTCCTAAAATGGGAAACTTAAAAGAAATTCCAGTTCCTGGAGTCATGATTTCTTTTGTGGTTTGCCTTTGGAGCTGCATGATGCTATGCTGTTCCTTGCAGATAAGACTGTGCTTCAAACTTAACAAATATAATACATCTATAAAAGCAATGAGCATAATTTCTTCTGAGTCCCTCCCCACATTATTATTCTTTAGGAGCCAATGTAATTAAATAGGTTGGACTATAAAATAATGATACATAGAGTCTGCTTCCTGCTGTTGGTTTATCGCTTCTACTATTTTTAGCACTCTTCTGAGAACTGGAAATATGTTTTGATAAAGATACCATCTTCTAGGCAGGAATACAAATAGTGAATCATTCCATTCATATTAATGTCCCAAGAATCGCCACATCCAAGCCAGCATGGGGCAAAGGTCTCTGCAATGCATGCTTTCTGTTTGTTACCAACAATTTATTCTGTTTGTGTGAGACAATCCAAGAGATCAGGCTAGACTCTCAGGCCATGCATATAACACTTTAATCCCATTGCTGGGGTTTATGCCTCAATAATGTTCTTCACTGGAAGATGGCTGTTTGTTTGCCTGTAGGTAGCTGTGGTCAGTTAGGTATTCTATAGATCATGTGGCTCACAATCCTCCTGGAAGTAATTTTGTGAGCTGCAATTTTCAGCAGCAATCTTAACGAAAAATTTCCACAGGCAAAAAAAAAATCCTAGTCCAGCTCTGCTCAGCTTAATAGATGCCTATTTTAAGTTAAGGTTTTTGTGTTTGAGGGCCTCCAAGTTTCAGAAACGGTGAGATGTGGGATATAAAAGCACTTCAGAAAACAAAAAGATTTTCAAATACATTTGAATTAAAAATAGCTGCTTTATGGCTCACATCTCAAAATAGTATTTTTCCTGAACTTATACCTCCACCTAGTTTTTAGAACCCCTTACCCTAACGAAACTTACTAACTGAAGAAAAATTCCCGTGGACAAAGACACATTGCCCTTGAAGACAAGCATGAGAGAACAGCAAACGAAGAAATGATCAAGGCATGGCAGATTTCACAGCACTTGTCAATTTTCCCGATGGCTCTCACTATATTCTTTTAGTTAAACTAAAATTCACTTTTGGTATTTATCCGAGTAATGCAACTCAGGGATATGCTTCCTGCACAGCCTGAAGTTTACTGCTTTCTTTTCCCTGACATGAATGAGGTCTTATCTGTTTATTGGTGCCTTTCCTCCCCCCCCCCATCAGTATCAGCTGGTCTAATAAACTTTGTCTCATTTCCTTCTGTCATGTGGATGCATTTATATGTGTTCATGAACAGATACACAGAAGATATCAGAAAAGTCCTTTTGCTAAAATGCAGAATTACTGTCCACTTATAGCACACTGCAGTATCATCTTCTTTTTCCCCTTTTCATACAAGCAGAATTAATCCTTGATAATCTGCTTTAAACACTGAAGAAAATGACTAACAGTCTGCAACAAAAGACACCTGTGTTAACTTCTGAGTACCCACCTTTGCTCAGAGACCAATGAAGTGAACTAAACACAGTCAAGGTCTGAACCCCATCTTGCAAACGGGCCTCTACTGATAATGTATAAAATAATAATAAAATACAGACCTCTAAAACTCAAGGTTTATAGTTTTTTGATCATGTATTTTCAGCATGGCCCTACTTTGGCTGAAAATGCAATGCATTAGTGTTCCCTGGGAACACTGAAGAGTATTATGGCATTCTTTATGGGCCATTGGATGGCACTAGTATGCAAAACACCATTACCAGCCCAGGATTTGTTTGGCCAAGAAAAAGACATTAACTTTTAAAAATTAAAAGACTCAAAATAGCAGCCTCTTGGCCGCCTGCAACAATAGTTCCATATCCGACAAAATTGCGTAGCTCAGAGGAAAAGTGATGTAAACCACTGCAAAATATGTCACTTCATTGTTTGCTGTAGCTGCACACCAGAAATTTGGGCTGCACCAAAGATTTGTGGTCATAATGCTGTATTTGAAAAATCATTTACCAAATGGATTAATTCTGCTATACGTTGAATGCATGCAACTCCATATGCATTGGGTTAGGGGAGGAGGGAATAAACAAAAGTAATATGTCACTATCTCCTTTTGATATATGCATTAGAAATGGTCCACCTCTCTTTCTGTATTAGTACTTGCAACAAACCCTGTGGGTTTTTCTGTAAACAAAGATGAGATTGTAATGTGCACAAATTATGCTTAGCTAAAGTGAGAGAAGAAGCCTGCTGTTGCCATGCTCCAAATGGTGTTGATGGAGATGCTCACAGCAAACCATCTCACTGATTTGAAGCATCAGCGTCTATACTTTCACTTCAGTACCTTGCCTTAGAAGAGGTGCTTGTTGTCTGACTCAGCTATGTCCTCAATTTAGGAATAAAATGGGAAATGTGGATTTTTTTAAATTTGTTTTTTTCCCATGAAACACTGGAGACACACTGGAGACACTAGAACTGGGACATGTCTCTTCAATGATCAATACAGAATCTCCAGGATAGAATCAACTTTAAATGTGGAGTCTGCAGAGCATTCATGGCTGAGTGGCAAACTTGCTTCAGTATGCCAACAAGATCAGGGCTTCTGCTGAGTGCTTAGATCTCTGGGAGAAGTCCATTCTTTCCAATGAAACTGGAGCCAGGGCAGCAACGCGCCATCCTTTGGTACTCACTCAACAGGAGTCATTCTTCGCTTTCCTTCATATGACAAATAGGGAAATCTGTCTTACATTTAGCATTATCAGGACAGATTTTAAGTCCAGAGAAAGCCACTATTCAAAGTGACAACCTGTCTTTTAGCAACTACTTTGCTTATAAAGACCTAAAAGCGGAGGGAGGAGAAGGAAGGAACAGTGAAAGAAAAGATGGTAAATAGCAGTTAAAGCAGACAAAAGGGCTCTGTTGTGGAGTGCAAATGAAGCACAGCTGGTTTACAGCTGCACTGTATTCCCCTAGAAGGTAGGGCACTGGGGAAATGCCGTAATGCTTGCATTACTATCGGGATGGTACAACAGACTGGATGGCCTGAATGGCCCTTTTCTCCGATGCCCATAAAAATGATAATAAAAAATCCATTAGTTCCCTGCAGCCCTGTGAGCCCTGAGACAGGCTGTCAAGCGTAAGACGGTAGGCAGACTGCTGCTTTGCTTTCAAGGGATTCACAGGCAAAAGTTTTGGAGTAACACCCCAAGTAACACTGATTTTGAGGACAGATCAGAAGAATTTAAGGAAGGAATTCGAAGCAAAGATGAGAGCATAAGAGCCTGCTGCAAAGCAAGCTGAAACTAATGGCAAGCTTCCCTTTGACTTCGATGGGCTTGAGCCCCTTCTGCCTGCCGTTTTCATAAGCTGACGACACAATGTTTCGTCTCCACCTCCTTACCTTGCCACCCAATGAATAATCGCATGAGCCTCCAAAATACTGCACACCTATTTCATCCTCGCATCTTTCACTTTTCTTGGCCCACACATTCATGTCAGTGCCACTGTTTGTCATTTCCTCCTTCTTGATTATAATCAAATTTACTGGGATAAGATGGGATCATTATGAGTTCAAAAGCTTTTAACAAGAAGTACCCTGCTGTTTGTCTACCCTACTTAAGGAAGCTCTTGTGCATTTGTGTGAGTCCCTCTTGCCTCCTTGAGATAGGCTGCTGCATGAAATGGGGACATGGTCTATAGATTACAGTGGCACCAAACCTGAAAGCTCCCTGCGTATGCATTTTTTGTCTGAGATGAAAAGCAAAAAATAATAATAGTGAACAGTAACTAGACCTCAGACACAGAAGGCATTGCTTCTGCAGTAGAGGCAGCAGAGGATTTTAAACTTCTGCATTAGACTGAAGGCTGAAGGCTTCTCTTTTGAGCTATTAAGCTATTCCTGATGTGATACAGCAGCCTCTCTCTAACCAGGATCACATAGGACAAATTCTACCAGCTATAAAAAGCTCCAAAAAGTGCAGCTATGAAACCTAAGAATCTAATTTTTTCCCACCAGGAGAACATCACAAGCCACTCTGAGTGTGGATGTCAACAGCTCCTTTGTTGAATTTCTCCCAGAAGACTCAAAGCTGGGAGAAGTCAAAAGCACCAGCTTCCTCCTTCTGAAGTTGTGCAAGAGCCTTTGAGGTTTTGCTATTAGTAGCCTCCTTTTGCAAACTGTTTATTCCAAGGAACATTCATTCCCCACATTAAGGTCAACCAAAGGTTTCCTTAAGGCAGCTGAGCCTTAAGGCTCTCCTGGGAGGTCCCAGAGAGAGATGCAATGTTGGGATCACTGTCATGGGCATGTGCTGTAAGACGTGGCACAAACTCAAAATCTAACTTAGAGTGTTGTAGTGCCAGGGGATGCCCACGTTTGACTCCAAAGATAAGCAATTACTTTCTGACCATTTCCAAAGGCAGGATAGCAATCCCTGTGCCCCACTAAGCCCACCAGGGAACTAAGTGGTTTAACTATCAACAGGGAGGAGTTACACATGTGCTAGTAAGGTACATACTTAAGATGAACTTTAAAACTTTTTCCTCTGTGCCTTTCACAGTGTCACAGATGTGTGTGCAGCACATAGGATAGCAAAATTTTGCAAGTAGACCTTATGCTTTCCGCTACAGCCAGGCTTGAAGACTTCCCTGAAAACAGACCTTTTAAACTGAAGTAATTGATTCTGGAATAATTCCCCCCCCTCCCCTCAACATTTATTTTCAGTTGCTTCATAAATGAAAATATATAATGACATTTCTTTAACTTAGTATCTCCATGGCTTGGAATTAACTGACACAGAACTGGAAGTTTCTGCACAGGGGGAGTGTATGGATGATCTAGATAGTGGTATTGCATAGAGACATGATGGTCCTGGAGTGAGTCCAGCATATGGCTATGAAGACTATGAGGGGACTGGAGCACTTCTCTCATGAGGAAACGCAGAAGCAGCTAGTCCTGTTTAACCTGGAGACAAGAGAGAGGGGACCTCACCAATGTCTACAAGTATCTGAAGGGAGGGTGTCAAGAGGATGGAGCCAGGCTCTTCTCGGTGCTGACAAGTTACAGGATGAGAGGCAATGGGCAGAAATTGGAACACAGGAAGTTCTCCCTAAATATGAGAAGAATTTCTTTACAGTATGGGTGACTGTGCCCTGAAACAGGCTGCCCAAGAGAGGTTGTGGAGTCTTCCTCACTGGAGATATTCAAGTGTCACCTGGACACAGTCCTGTGCAATGTGCTCTAGTGAACCCTGCTTGAGTGGGAAGGTTGGACTAGATGACCTCCAGTGGTCCCTTTAATTATTAGCCATTCTGTGATTCCGTGATGATGGATAGTCACGTGGAATCAGAGAGGCCTGAACTACCCTGTAGATTGCCAAAACCAACAGTTTTTATATGGACATCATGCAAAGAAGTTGCCTAGCACTTACCTGTGCATTAAAAACATTACCTTATAAAGAAAGGTAACTGCAAAGCTTTTTGCTATTCAGCCTTAGACCCAGGTCTTAAAAATGGCAACAAATGAGTGCAGCTTCTGCAAAGACAGGGTATTTTTTCATCTTCTGCATCAAGCTTCCTGCACTGGTTCAGTTTTGCAAATAATTTTCAGCAATCAATCAAAAGACAAGTCTGAGGAACATTATCTTCTGTTTTCCAGATGTTCCCAGTCAAACTGACACTTTAATCTGTCCACCTCCTATTCTCTTATTAAGTTCTGTTATTTGGCAGAATCTTCACTTTATGTTTGGTAAAGGTACTCATGAAGAGGGATGGTAGCTCCACACGTTCTACCAATCATTTGCACTCCATTTTGTACACAGACATACTGACAGCATCCTCACAGCAATGAAAGAAAATACTTCTTTCCCTTAAAGTTATCACCAAGCAGGTCTCTTTTCACTTTTTAATTTGTTATACAGGAAAAATATCTATTACAGAGTTTAACTTTTAAAGGTAAAACTCGTCAGAAGATTTTATAAAAATTCATGCAGTAAATGCAGAACATTTCACATACATTTTTCCTGGAGCCTCGATTTTCACTTTCCAAAGCAATGGTCACTTAGGACCCATGTGAATGAAGGCATGGATACATATCTGCTTTCAAACAGACTTCACTATTGCAGGAATTACTGCTTTCCAGCTGCTTGTAACTGCATTCCTGACAGAAGCTACATTGCTCTGCACTTGTGTTTCTGCTCTCAGGTGTTATCTTCAGTGTAAAGTCCATCAGTTGGTTTAAATGGAGGAGAGAAGTTTTTCATTCCACTAACTGTGGAAACTCTAGCAAAATATGTCCTGAATGTGGATGCTGTCGCCTCCTGAGGGCTGCAGCTGGGTCCAGAGCACCTAGCTGTACACCTCTGCTCCTAAACACTTCAGTTGCATTTTTGTAACATCATATAACAGGAATACATGAGGTATTCTTGAAATTGCTGATCCTAATCCAATCCATTCCAGTCTAATCCTATTAAAAATTAAGCAAATTTTATCTTCATTATGGTCTGGGACTCATAAAAGTTTGGGTTCTCTAGTCTGCCTAACATGCTTTCTCTTAACAACTGCCAGTTCCTGTCTAACAGGAAAGTAAAACTGCATTAGAAAACAACAGTTTCTGACCTATAATGTCACTGGCATATGAAACACGGTACATTGTGGGGTTTCTATGCCATATTGAAAAACCATTGCTTAGGGCTCGTCCAGAGTGATGATGAGTGACGCCTTCACCAATGGATGTCACTGAGGTATGAGATAGTTCTGTGTAGCTCCATGCTACTTTTAAGGTCTCTTTTAGAGTCTGTGTCCACCTTAGGGAATACCTGATACAGTAGACCTGCAAAAGAAACTGGCCTATGAGTGACACGCAGCCCAAAAATCCAATTTTGCATTTCATCATAAGGTACTTGCATAGTAGGGAAATTAGCCGTGTCCACTTTATAAGATGGGCTGATAATGAAGAGTTATTAATGAACACACAGTATGAATCAAGTGGAGGCCACTGTAGGAATTAAAAATTACATTTTTACTTCTAAGCTATTCCAAAAACCATGTTTGTATTTCATATTGTCACAGTATATAATAAAATATTAACAGAAAGAAAGAAATCACTTTTATTAGTAAAATGTTTCATCTGATTAACAAGAAAGATGAACCTTTACTTTTTGGGTAAAGTGTTTCTTTTTATTTTTGAAAGGACACATCAGAATCTTTGAAACTCTGTGGAGCTAGAGGAATTCCTGTCTTCTTACCATGTCTAGTCACCAGACCACAAACCTTAGTTCAAGAACGCACATAAATTATACAGCCCTTTCCTGCAGCTGCATAAAATAATAAACAGAGCTGCAAAGAATAATTTATTCATTTTTCCATAGATTCTAAGAAAGGACAAATAGCACTGATTTCTTCCCAACCCAATTAGAAAATTTTGTCTTCTATACATTCTTTACAGAAACATCTCCTTTCTTTGCTTTCTGATAGATCACTTGGCTGTTTGTGCATTTCTAATATTTTCTTGTAATGGCTTCTAAAACCCAGTCAGCCAGTTGTGAATGACAGTGTCTTAACTGGTTCATCACAAAAAGAAACAACCCCAAAGAGTCAAATTTGCTGAACTGCATGTTTCATATTGCAGACTTCTGTGCCATGACTGCCTGCCCTTGTGATGGTACCTTTGCGACACCTCTGTGCCTGGCACACTGATAACTTGGTAAAACTCTTTGGTACTTGCAGAAGTGCAATGATAGGGACCACAGAAAACATCATTTGTTAATGGGTGGCTAGAAAACATTGCTGATGGCACGAGTCCTCAAACAAGAGTCGTTTTTCAGTGGTTTACCTCTTTCACTTGGCACAAGGAGGTTTTTTTTTTTCTGAAAGAGCAGTACATCCTGGGTCGCTACTGGTAGCCAGTTGGAAGAACTGTTGCTACAGTTTTTTTAGGTTGTCTTTTTGGTATTCCCAAATACGGTAGGCGAGCAGTCAGTCACTTCAATTCTATGTGACAGATAGTTCATAAGAACTGTCTCGCAACAAGGCTTTACACTCAGAAACTTATCTGCTGATTCCCACCATTTTCATTAGCAACGGAGAGCCAACAGAGCTCTGTGGATCTGGATATGAATGCGTACACAAGAGGGTGAGTTTGTCTTTTTGCCCAGTGGTCCCCAAATGCTGTGAATGTCACCTTGCAACACTGTGCACCTACCACCTTGATGACACAGAACTACTGCTACTCAACTCTGGTAAGGAGGGGAACACTGAGGACAGCAATACTAACTGGAAGTGTTAGATAATAATTCCCTAAAACTGCCCTCTTTGACGTGAGTGATATGTTGTCAAACAAAGGAGTCTTACCCTCTTCAATCACTGATGTTTCAGGTAAAATTCAGATCTCTGCTATACCATGTCTCTCCTGTTTATTTTGGATAAATTAAAACACCACAAATTCTGCCTGTCTCTCTGCTCTGCCACTGCTATGTCTGTCAAATCCTGCACATCACGGACAGGAACATACTCTACAGGACTGCTTTGAAACACCACATGGTTGAAAGCTGTCTCAGTCTTTCCATTTCCTAATTCTGCATCACAGCAATGCCCAGAGGACCTTCAAAATCAGAAAACAGCACTGCCTAGTTACTGTTCTTGTAGACAGCATGTTGTGCTTTCCTAGGGCCTCCTTAAATGCAATGAAAGAAGCCTTGTGAAGACCAAAGAGAATTTAGACTGAAATTTTTTCTGATTTTGAAAAGACAAGATGCTTTTTCTGTGGGACATAAAACACAATGCTCCTTCCAATCACCTTCATTTCCCTTTCTGAATGAGCAGCTGTCACGTGGTGTCGTCACAGCTGTAAACTTAGAAAACCTTCATGTGCCAGTTAACATTCAACCATCTCAACCACAGTTTGATGACAGAGAAGCCGAGGTAGCACCTCATGGGGAAGAATCACCTGTGTTACACTAGGAAAGAGTAAATTCTTCCTGCACCCATGTGAAAAGTACTCATTAATCTGCATTAGCTCTGTGGATACACAAAGCTATCTGATTTGCTGTAGGAAACCATTATTTCTCCATTACTTCCATATAACTGGTATGACCGTGCAGAGGTCTGTAAAGAGTTTTATATGCAATGTGGTATCACAACAGATATCTTCCAAGTCATAGTGCAAGCAAGGTCATACTTTGTTATGATAAACAAATACTTGGAGAGAGAAGAGTGCATTCAACCTGCTATGAGACAATACATTGGAGCAGAGACCAAAGCACAGATGCATTAGCTTAAGAGGGCATTGCTAATTTTTAAAATCAGACTTACTGTCACCATGTGCAAGAGAACACATTTTGTAAGAAAATTTGAATTACTCTGAGGCAACAATGAAGCTTAGGTACTACCATGTGCACTACAGTAATATGAAGAAGCCTCAAATGAGGAGACAAAACTTAAGATGCATTTATATCATCCATCAGTTTTCCATAGGGAAACCGACAGCAATCTTTACTCACATGTAACCTCCATCACTGCTGCAATTCAATTGTATTTTACCCTGCAAAGGTTATTTTTCGAGATGTGGTCACTATGAAAGGAGGATTCCGTCAAATGTAGCTCTGCATCTTAACCATCAGTTTGCAGTTTAGGTCTGAAAGTGCAAGTTTCTGACACTTAACTAAACCTCTCCTTGCTAAAAACAGATCATATCCTCTACAGATCTGCTAGTAAAAGTTTTGAATGTCACTGTGGGCTCTGCACAGGAGGAATATCGAACAACATTGTGGCTAGCTCTGTTCTGTTAGCTCTTGTGATTTTATAGTGAATTTCACAATTATCTCCTATTTTTCTTAAAGCCCATGTTTTATGACTATGTGGAAATCTCAGCTTTCATATTAAAAAAGGAAGTTAGGAGTCCTTATGAACGCAGGGAAGAGGTGGAAGTGTGATCCAACCATGGAAAAGAATTAAAAAAGTGTATAAAATATTGCAGTGTGTTTTTTATTGTTTGTATTTCACAAGCCAAATCTCCACTTCATTATGGAACCGATATATAATCATAACCTTCCGTGCAAACTGACAGGGATGAACACACCTCTTTTACCGCACTGTGATCCCTTTTGTTCCCCCAAGTCGTGGTAAAGTTGTGACTTCACAACTCCAGCTGGGCACTCTGGTGTGCATTGCACTGTCACGGGCAGATCGTTTCCGCTAGATGACAGTTTATTTTCTAAATTGGTAATATCTTTGCCATCAGCTAAAGCTGATGTCAGTAACACATTGTCATCAGGAAACAAGGATGATAAGTTTAAAGCCATAGAGTTGCCAAGGAAGTGACTGAATGCAAATTAAATCTTAACTCTTGCTCAGATATACATTATTTTCTTTTTCAAATTTCCATGTTATTTTTACAAGTCCTTTCCATCAGTGTACAGTCTAAAGGCGGAGAAGACAGTAGTTCCTGCAAAGCTTTCCCTCCCCTCTCATTTTCATATAATCAGGAACTACTTTAAGCAGTATATATAATAGTGAGCTTGCCAAGAATTTTCCTCTGGAATAATTTCCTCTAAAGTGTGATATGAGAAAAATTTATCTGGTAATTGCTATGGATAGTTCTTGTACTTTGTAGTTGATTCTTCAGAAATAGAGTGGCCTGAGGAGACTGGATTACATGAGGAAAAAGTTTATTGGTAAGTAAGTACAAAAAGAATGCATTTTATTTACTCTCTTCCAAAGAAAAACTGAGAGAAAGAGTTTCAGATCCTAGTAAGAGATACATGAAGTGAAAGAAAAAGAGTAAAAGAAAAATTTGGAAAAAGAGCTCAATTTCAGTCTTGGCATTTGCATAGACAGACATCAAAGACAGAAAATGAGAAGCTGGGACAGGGTGTAAGGATGGGTACATTTATAACTTTCTTTTCCTTTAGGCTTCTACAATCTTTTCTTATAGTGTGGCAAACAGATGGGATCCACCCACCAGGAGTTTATGTAGACATGTTCACTACATTTGGAGGTATATCATGAAAATATAACCCATCCCATACAGAAATGGTAAGGCAGAGGGGCCACAACAGAGTCTCTGTTTTGAAGGCTGCATCTTACATTGAAACCGTTTCCTGGGTTCAGCTGCATGCTGAATTCTTCTGCAAATCTGGTCCAGAGTTTGCATTCTGCAGAGAAACTTCAATCTGGGTTGATCATGGGGGAATAAAAGAAACATGACAAACAGCAAGGGTTGATATTAAAAATGTGCAAGTACAGACATGAGGAGGATGAAACAACAGCTATACAAGCTCTTCAGTTTTCTTATGAAGGGGAAGGAGAAACCCCTGAAAGACAACATGGTGATGAACACTGGATTTTTCCACAGTAAAGTATCTTTTGGCCACTGTACATTGGTACTTGGTGTTTTCTATGCTGCATCAAGCTGGGTCCTGACCGCCATCCAAATATGACAATCTTTGCTAAGCTTGAACCATCAGGCAATACTTGCAAGAGATGACTCTACTTGTCTCCACTGTGGCCACTTGCCATGCTAGAGCACAGCATGGGATTGCTACAGTGCTTAGTTCAAAGGCACACCAATGTCAGAAGTAAAGAAGAAAGGCAGAAAAAATCTGATCAGGTCAGTTTGATGATGAAACATAGTTCAGTCACATTCACAAACAGTTAAATCTCTGGTGCTTGATAATGAAACATCAAGTAGAGACCAAAGACCTAATTTGCATGAATTAATTGAAAAGGGAGAAGATTTAGAAATACTTTTCTAAATAAACTGTTAACAGCATTTCTTGGCCTACATGAAGCACTCAGTGGGAATGGCAGTAATAATCTCTCCCATTTATAAGAAATTCTCTGTAACAGAAAGAGATACTAAAAAAAAAAAAAAAAAATCTTCTTTTCTGATGTAACTTTCACCAAGTCAAGGTCTGCCATAATGATCTTCCCTGCAGTCCTGTGCTGAACAATTGGCATTCAGAGAAGATATACATACTAATAAAATATGACTCTTTTACCACAGTTTGTTGCAAGGATGTGTCTTGGTTGAGCAGCTCTCTGGCTGACAGTCCTGGTAACTGCTGGTGCTTGAAAATGCTCTCTTTCTTCCAAGAGAATTGCTTGGAAACTGGCACCAACACTTTCACCTTTTTGGTTTTCCTCTCTGAATCTTAGCAGTCTTAAAAAACTCAAAATTTCCCACCACCTGTCCAAGTTCACAGCTTGGAAGTCAGAGGCAAAAAATGATCCATTTCACTGCTAAGGTTTTTAAAAATACATGCCAGAGTTATGTGATTTGTAATGACTTGGACAGAACAGTTCTGTACAGCTGAAAATATTTCCATCTACATTTCTCCTTCCTAAAGTCATTCTTTACTCACAGTCTAAATGAGGTTTTTTCTTTCTCAGGGTTATTACTTGCCTAGGAGCAGTACCTTTAGACATGTCTGTGAACTAAAATAGAAAGAGAGAGAAATCAAACTTTGTCCTTAGATGCTGTTGCTGAAGAGATGGAAATGCAACCTATTTATTTCCTAGGTCATGTTAGACTGTGAGGGGATGTTCTTGCTTTACTCTCTAGAAATAAAGAAATGTGGTATTCATAGAATCATAGAATGGATAGCGTTGGAAGAGGCCTTAAAGATAGTCTAAGTCCAACCCATCTGCCATAGGCAGAGACACGTTTTACTACACCAGGTTGTTTGAAGTCCTGTCCAACCTGGCCTTGAACACTTCCAGGGATGGAAACCTCTGGGCAACCTATTTCAATGTCTCACCATGCTTACAGTAAAGAATTTCTTCCTAATATCTAATCTAAACTGTCCCTCCTTCAATCTAAAACCATTCCATTTGTGCCTCAGTGTCCTGACTATTTTCACAGCCTCCCCTGGACTAACTCCAGCAGGTCTATGTTCTTCTTATATTGGGGGCCCCAGAGCTGGATGCAGTACTCCAGGTGGGGTCTCACCAGTGTGGCGTGGAAGAGCAGAATCCCCTCCCTTGCCCTGCTGGCCATGCTGATTTTGATGCAGTCTAGGATACGACTGGCTTTCTCATCTGCCAGTGCACATTGCCAGCTCATGTCCAGCCCCTTTTTCACCAACACCTTAAAATCCTTTGCCTCAGGGCTTCTCTCAATCCATCCTCTGCCCAGCCTGTACATGTGCTTGGGACTGCCCCAACACATCTGCAGGTCAGGGCCTGTGCTGTAACACGTATGTTATGTGACCATCTATCTATCCCTCATTGCAAAGGTACTAACAAGGCCCACCCCTATACCAGCTACATTAGATCAGGCAAACAACAATAGTGACCAGGAACGTGAACAAGAGGGAGAGCAGCCACATCAGCAGGACTGGATCTGGGTTTCTTCCTGGCTTCAGGTGTCTGAGTACTGGAGTCAGCAGACATATATTCAGTGCGAATTCTGGTCCTCAGACACCTCTGAAGGATCTCTGAAAAGGTATTATTGGTACACATGCACCATTACAGTAAAAAAGAAAACCCATGGGTTAATTGCACATGCTGTAGTCACAGAACAGATACAAACCACCTGAGGAGCAGCAGTGAGGCACATGTAGGAAGATTCAGTCTATTGATGCCAGCTAACCAAAATGCATGCTATACAGAAGATGCTCTGCTGAAGGCCTTGCTGGCATGGCCTATGGAGGTGGTGGGGAGCTTGTCAGAGCATCCAGCAGAGAGGCAGGTAAGACAAGATCCCTGTGCTCAGAGTCTTTAGGCACCCACAACACAAGCAGGTCAGTGGACTGTGTGTTTCAGTGCAGAGTGGGAACCTTTGACCACAGCTTCGACCACAGCAGTTAATGTGGACACAGACAGGGGGGTTCAGTGTGTAGCCTGCCAATGGCTCAGTGAAAAGAGGTACCTATGGGTTTTTGCCTCCTGAATGTCCTCGGATAAATAATTTCACCTTTCTGTGCTCATTTCTCATCTTCCCTGGTCTCTGCTCTGTTGGAAGCTGACACTGGGCACACACACATTCACTGTTTTGCTTGCACAACAGGGTGTAGACCTCAGCTGGTGCTGCTCTAATAATGCCAGTAATGAACAACTGAGATTTGTCTTCTCCATTGCCAAAATAAAACAAAACAAAACAAAACAAACCAACACTGAAACGCTTCAGGTGTGTAATGGCGTCTTCATTGCCTCCTTTGTAGCATCAAGTTTCATCAGCTGCTGAAGACAGTATATTAAAGCTCAGGGAAACACTTGTGCCTGAAGTCCCACGTTCAAAGCACTGATTAGACTTGATGTAGACGGTTTTCAGATTGCTTCTGTTCAACAATATCACAATCTACATTTTGTAAAGAAGGATGGAGACACAAGTTCAGGTGGCACAAAAAACCCCTATAAGTAATTTAGTGACAACCCAAAACTATTAGAGAGGAAGGTGTGGTACTTTTTTTTGCGTGACCAATACTGGTCAGCAAAAATGGCTTGTCCTGTATTCCTTACTACTGAGTGGATTTGGTTTCCCTTTTTCCTTTTATCTGTGTTTCATAGGAGAAACTGAAACAAATATTGATTTAAAGCATAAAAAACAGAGATGCAATGATGTTGTGTTAACAGGGCACGTAGGTGCAATTTTTCCCTATCGCAAACTGTGTGTTAATGTTCAATTTGCCACTTGAGAAACTGCCACAAAGGATATTAGTTTTGTATGTCTAGAAGAAGCAAAAGTCAGATGCACTGGAGTTTCACAATGTCTTTCACATCAATACAAGAGATAAGATTCTGGATATATGAAGCACTACACAACAACCTATCTTCTGAAAGATGCAGGCTTTGAAAATGTCTCATGCTGAGCATTAAGAGTTATTGAATACTTTTCACAATCTTGCTCTCACTTGTGTGTCAGGAAAAAAAGAGGGTAGATAGCTGGTCCTCATTAGAGCAAAATAAAATAAAATAAAAACCCCTCAAGTTTGTGATGATGGTTGGTTGGAAAAAATGTCTGAATAAGGGCACTAAGGAGAATAATAAACAACTGCATTGCCTCCTTTCTGAAACAAAAGTTTAGACTTCATGCTGAGTTTACTGAGTAAGGCTCTTTGGCATGTATTTTTGAGTCAGATGAGAGCTAATGGATGCCATACACCACAGTACTGTGCAGAGGCAGCTGTGCTCATCCTAACTCCTCTCTGCTGATCTTGGAGCAAGTTACCAGCTTGTTCCCATTACCTTTGGTATCTGTTGTACATCCATTCCAATAATCTGATTTGTCACAATAAGGACACGTTTTGGATACCTAGCAGACCCAAAAGCCAGATATGCATCTTTTTACAGATGTAGGTACTTCACTGTATGACTTAGACATGTCCTAAATTATTGTAATTATTCATTCAATATCTTTCAGCCAAGGAAAATATTTCCAACATTTTGTAGATGGAATACACAATGGTAACCTTTGAAAGGCAATACAATTTGAAATGCTGAATGCCATTTACACAGTGATTGTGATGCATTTCACTGTAAAAAAAACCCTCAACAGCTGGACCAACCAAACCCACTGTTGATATTTTTCAACTAGCCAAATGAGGGTTTTAT
The DNA here is from genome assembly GCA_038380795.1 of Pyrocephalus nanus. Classification (NCBI taxonomy): domain Eukaryota; kingdom Metazoa; phylum Chordata; class Aves; order Passeriformes; family Tyrannidae; genus Pyrocephalus; species Pyrocephalus nanus. The sequence continues at coordinate 59,729,239 of CM076263.1, read as the reverse complement.
TATGTTTGTTAAAGGGAGAAGAACTGGTTTGAAAAGAAGGAGTTGTTAAATCACATGGCAGTGTGACTATTGTAACACTGTAAAAATCAGGAGGATAGTTGCTGCTTCGATGTCACCAGCTTTGCCATCTTTCCACCCTACTGTACCCAGTATTCCAGACTGCACCTGGAAACATATAATGCTTCAGCAACAAACCAATTGGTTATTGTTCATGATTTAAGTGGGGCTTTATTTAGATGAAAAATTCTTCTAAAAAAGGAGAAACAGCTTGAAATGAAGTGCAAACTAACAGCACATCAGCAGTGAAGGCTCTCTCTGATCAGTTTCTTAAAACATGATGTGAGCTGCCTTAGAACCCAGAAATAGAGAAAGATACATCTATAAAGCTGTGCTATACTCTCAGAAGCTGTTGCCTTACCTTAATGCATGCTGAAAGGCTTTCTGCAAATACAGGTCAAGATGAAGCGAAAAAGAAATCCCTTGCCCGAAGCTGAATTTTCTAGAGGCCTTTGACAATTTATTTGTTCTACAGATTATGCACTATTCGTTTTCCTGACCCCAAATACATACATCCTAGGGACCTGCTCCAAATTTTTAGTGCAAAGTTTTGCATTGTTTTGCAAAGGCAACTCAAAACCAAGGTGGGTTGGGCACAGAGAAAAACAGTGAAATTAAGTCACAGTATTGATGATTTACTTCTGCTTGCATTAATTCACATAGGCTGAAGGGCAGGGTTGTCATCCCATTTGATTTTAGGTAGAGTATTAGGGAAATTTCACCTTGCTAAGACTTCACAGTTTCACACCTTCCAGGATCAACAAAGAAACCACAAACCATGAAAATACCTCCTCTTTTTTAATTCTTTTTCCCTCTCCTTGCCCAAACAGAGAAAATAGATGTTACTATCTTTTCTCTCTTTCTCTTTTTGTTTTCTTTTTCTGTTGGTAACATTTCTATCAAGAGAAAAAACTTCTGTTGAAAAAGATTCAACTGAAAAAGCACCCCCTTGCAAAGTGCAGTTAAAGTATGGGAAGATTATTCCATCAAAGGTTATTAAATATCTGCACTCTTGGTAACATGAAAGAAATCAAGAACAATGGCTATTATGAGAACCAAGCTGGCAAAACTGGCTTTCTCCTGGGGATGAGCAAGAACAAGGAGTTTAAAATCTAACTGGTTTTCTTTTTACACAAAAACCCGAACTTTCGATAAGTGAGTTTAGCCATTGACTAACTGTGCCTTTGTACTGCTAAGAGTGTGTTATGAGTGGCAAAGCACGCAACTCTCAAGTTTAGACAAATGGTGAAACCCACTTTATTTATTTATCCTCAGCTGTACATCTGGTTGTCCTAGGAAGTCTGATTTATATGTCTTATCTGGCACAGATCTGGCATTTTTCATGATGACAGAGAGTCAGAAATGGTGTGAAAACTTAAGGGGATTGTGTGGGGCTGCTCCTGTTCACCACTGAAACCAGCAGCAAAATTTCTAAAAAATTTCTTGGAAGCAGAATAGGGTCCTATTGCAAAAAAGAATATGGACTTGTGGCCTAGATCCAATGAAAAACATAATTTTGTGTACTCAGACCTGATCAGGTTACCCAGCATACCTGAACTCCACTGCCTCACTACAACACACACAGCCTATCCAAAAAGCAAAGTAAACTAACCCAGCTTCTGCCACCACAGTTGCATTACATTGCTCTCCTGGTTCTGTAAGCATCCGTATGTCAGCTGCCAAATCTCAAGGATGCATTGCGCCGGCATTGCAAGAAAGATTACTGTCTGAAGAAGAGCCCTTTATATGTAAGCTGCTTAACTGAGAAACATCTGAGAACAAGCAAAACTACCGGTGATCTCCCTGGAAGGAATATAGGAAGTTTTTCCTACCCTTAAACAAGATAAGCTAAACTTTGGTGTTTTCTTCACCAAGCCAGACAATTCTGTCTTGCCTCAGTAGTCTCTTTCCTCCGCTTGTGATCATTCTTCACTCTCCTGGACTCTTCTCCATTCTCCCCACGGCTTTCTAGGAAACTAATATCCAGCACGGATTTGAACAAAGCACCATTTCATGTGCTTAAAAAGTAACATTCTGAATATATATATATATCAGGGTTTATTTGTTTATATATATACATACACCACAGTCTGTCTGTCTATCTATCTATCTATCTATCTATCTATCTATCTATCTATCTATCTATCTATCTATCTATCATCATATCTGTTCCATGAAGGATGAGATTGCTAAGTAATATTCACAGCATTATCCACTAACTCTTTTTCTTCAGTACTGCTAGCCAGCAGATGGTAAGTACGAGGTGCTAAGAATCCTTCTTTTGAAGATACCATGGTGGTGCATGTATTCTTGCTTTTGTTCTCCAGCCACTTTTACAACCTGTTAGCTTCCTCTAGGCAGAGATGTGACCTACAGAACAATGCCAATGAGAAATCAGGTCTACCTTCTTCTCACTGGAACCTCCTCCAGTTCAGCCACAAGGATGATCCATGCCACAAGCCCCTGGAGGTGTTGCTTTATTTTGATGAGTTAATCAGTGCCATAGCAGCTCAGGGAAGCACGTAGTCTGACACCACTTTGGTCTTCAATGGCACATGGATGAACTTAGTTAAACCACTCTACAACCCATACATGACAGTATATAACCAGGGACACCTGATCTTTACGGACCTTAGCACCATTCCATCAGCCACCTATGACTTGCTCACAGTCACATGGTCAGTGCTATCCACTCCAGTGTAAATTGGATTTATTTTATGGAGGAGCATGTGTTTTCAAAGTAATGCAGACCAAAGAGTGCTTTTGTTTTCTAATATGTTTCAGCACAAAGAGTGATTTGCTCTAAAACCTCACAGACCAAGAAGTAGTAGAAACTGTAGCTGTAGGTACGTGGACCAACAAAATACCACTGTTTGTTCCTTACACCTGCCTTTCAGGATTGCTTTCATGGGTTGTGAGTTCTCAGGCAAGGAAGGATGGTACAGTGCTGTCCCAAGAGATAGGAGTCAAATGCAGAGGGCAATTCCCCCAGTGCTCTCAGATTTGAGGCAGAGTTGTAAAAAGAAACTCCTACCAGATTTCTCCAGTTCAGCAGGGTTTTCTATCTGCTCCTTCTCAGCCATGGAATAATCTTTAAAACACCTCTTGTCTTCAGAATTATGAATTATGATATTGTTTTAAAAGCCCTCACAAAAATTAATGTAAAGGCTTGTCTGTATTGTAAACTTTATTGATTCTGGAACAAGTCCTCTGGAACATACAGTCTGTCCCATGAATTGCTGAGAAATTCACAGAGGAGAAGGTCTATGACACATTGGTCTCATCAAAACCTTTGATCATCATTGTAAGCAATGTCACACATGATAAGGACAAAAATACTCATCAACCACTTCAATTCTATTATTTTTTCTCTGAAAATTGGAAGGCTGATAATTGAAAGCATGAGAAGTATGAACGGGTCTCTATTTTACAGATGAGTTTCAGATACCCTGTATGGAGTGCAGTCTAAATTTTGTACATTTTGAAACTTCAGCAATAACAACTGTAAATTTAGCACAAGGAACAGATACTTCTCAGTGTCTTACTGATACAGGGACACAATTCTTTAAGGTATTACTTTTTGACTATTATTTATTTTATTTTTTAAAAATTGGAGATTTTTTTTTTCCTGGCTAGTTAGATGCTACTTCCTTTACCAGAACAATTTAGTAAATCCTCAATGATGCTGGAATGAGTTTATGAATATTCCTAATTCAGCAGTTATCCCTACCATAAATAGAGATTAAGATGAAGCTTAAAATGCTGACTCAGCCTTCTGCTGGAGTCTATTTCTCTAACATGCAGCAAGTGCTTACATATTCTTATATTTATTAAGAACAAACACATGACTAACCACTGAGCCTTACTTTTTATGTCTTTGTAGGTTGTGATTCAAAAGAGATAAGGGATTAACTCTCAAATACTATTTGCACAGGGCTGTCAGAACTGGCCAACACATTCAAGATAGCAATTTTGTACCAAAGCCAGGGTATGAGACAATCCCTGTGCTGCAGTTACCATAAATTTAGTGACACCTTGGATGCCAACTGCTTGCTTTATGCTTCAAACGGGAAACAGTTGGATGACTGGGGATCCTAAAAACCCCATGGTTTTCAGCGTAAGTTTTTTCCAAGGACCTGACGTGGTGAAGAGCAGAGCTGTTCCACGAGAGGTTAGCCAAGAGGGGGTATGTGCGTGCTGGTGTACCCTTTTTCCTCTGGGAAGCCCGCTGGGAAAGACCAGCCATTCCGATGCTGGCACCCATCTGGTTAATGTCCAGAGGCTCGCCTTTCGCACCGCTCCGAGCACTCCCAGCTCCGCACCCTCTCCTGATGCTGCCATGGAGAGACTGCAGCGGTGCGACTGCAGCGAGCGCGGCGGGCTCTCAGCCCCCCTCCTCTCGCTCTGAGTTACACGGCAACCTGGCTTGCAATTTCTGTCTGCGATATTCAGCCCCTTCACGGGGGTCTCCTCAGCCATGACTTGCCCAGGTTATTTCCCAGTACTGCAGTGCAGCTTGCAATTCTGCATGGCAAAGGAACATGGCTGAAGCAGAGGAGTTGTCAATGTCCCCAAAAGGCTGGAAAGCACCTTTCATTTAGTCATGTGCTGGTAAAATGAAGGCTTTCTTTCAAGGTATGCAATTTTAAAAAATCTGAGCGCACCTCTGCTGTCCCAAATCTCCATCCGATTGCCAGTGACTGCTATTATTAGGAACTGCAGAGGGGATGAGCCCCACCCTGCTGACTGTTGTCTGTGGATCCTGACAAATTATGCTGGCAGCTCAAATTAAAACAGTGTGAGCACTGCCTAAATCAACAACCTGAGCTTTGAATCGTCTGGAAAGGGCAGAAACTCATAGATGAGGGCAGGTCTGTCTCCCTCCAAAAAGAGCTCCCCAGACTGCATTGGTTGCTGGCCTTTTTTTTTGTGCACAGAAAGCGTTTGTTTTTACTGGCGAAAAGGAAGAAAGCTTTACACGCCTCCAGCATCTAACCTTGTTGGAAGTCAGCTAAGTAACAAAAAGCATCTGTGTGTCAAGAGAGCTACACAGGTCTGGTGTGCAACTGCCAAAAGGCCATACCCATTTAACTGCCACAAGGCTTACTGGGTGATGTTGTTAACCCTTGCACCCCTGTGGCTTTCTCAAATCAGAATCTGCACTACAAAACATTTTTCTGTGCTAGAGAAGTTAGGGCCAGAGGCAGGTGCAGCATCCCTCTGGTTCCAAGTACTGTTCCTGAAAGGCAACCTCAGACCACTGCCTCAGCACACACAGGCTCAGCTCGTGCTCATGTGCTATTCAAGAGAGAGCCACGTAATGATTAATAATTTACTACACTTGCGTAGTCCGTATCTTACTACACATTTCCCAAGTCCAGTGCATTCTCCCAGATGCATCACATCTTGCTGGTGATGATACTTTGCAAGAATTCAGCTTATGAAAGAATACACTTCATTCTGTACAAGAATAAAAATGTATTTGTAAAGCGTGTAAGGAGTTAGATACAAGGAGTGATCCCTGAAAGAGCAAGAGCATTCAAGGAGAGGCTTCCAGACCTATCCCACCCTCAACCCAGCTACCCAGCAATCCATTACTTTTAGCATGGCATGTAAATCCCAAAGTCTAACCTCTGACTTCAGATGAACATCTACCCCACTGATACCACGACATGTGGCATCTGTTCTTAAACTTACACACCAGGCTAGGGCTTTACAATAATTTCCAAAAATGTAAATCTTTCATAACTATTTTATTTTACCACAGACTTAACAACAACAACAAAATCACAAACCCTTTTCACCTATTTTCAACTTTTTTTTCAACACATAATTTGAAAGGCACAAACCAGAATCTAGTATCTCAGCTTCTTGTCTGTGCTCAAGAGATGTTGGTGATGTGTTAAGCGGCAGGAATGTGCTGTGGAAACAATTCTAAATTTAAACAGTTGAGTTTGGGTAAGTCTGGAAACTGTCTAGAAATTTCTCAGGAGTAAGTTGGTTTCTGGTTTCTATTTGTACCTACTTTTCATTGATACTTTGACAGAAATATTTTTCATCATATTTGTGCTTCTCTTGCTGTCATGTAAACATTCCCAAACCAAAAATACTGATAAATTTTGGGACAGTAATTTTAGTTTCCAGACATTATAGGCATTTTTCTTTGACTTTTGGCTCAAATGGGCAAAGGCTATAACATTTCTCATACTGTGCATGAACTCCTAGTGTTTTATGTGCTCCAGAAGTAAAGACAAGTACAACTGTGCTTGCACGGGTTTCTTTGTGCAAGGTCTGACATGAAGCTGACTCATGGTATTGCTGCAGTCCAGGGTAGTGCTGCAGATCTGTGTGCAGATCTCTTCATCCTTTACAGCAATGCAAACATAACACTTCCTCACCCACAGCTGATTTGCACTGAGATTTACAGGAACCTCATAGGTTCAAGTCATGCTTACAATATAGATCTCATTTAGATTTAGTTTTTGCTAATCCCTAGTTTACACATACTAAACCCATCCCTGGAAATATTTACAGCAGGATGTAGACCCTTCCTAACTCCACCAGGTGTTCATCACCATAGAGTACTCTGGAAGTATGTTAATGTTTCACTAGCCCTCAAGTCTTCTAGCTCAGAATGTAAAAGGAATGACAGCTACAGTAGGATTTTTTTCTTTTTCAGGTATTTGGACGTTGAGACCACGGAGGAATGAAACGGCAGAACGACTGCAATTAATCAGAGCCACAAATATTGTAAATAACATAATGAGGTAAAAATGGGAATGGAAAATTGGATTAAACTATGTAGCAGCAATATTCAAATAAGCTTCATGATGAATTGCTATGGGGCCTTCTTCAGTGCCAAAACTTCCAGATTTGGCTACTCCAGGAATGTGTTTGAGCACACAGGATGGCTGCACTGCATCAGGCCATCTAGCTCACGCTCCATTCCAGTACAGTGCCTAAAGCAGAACCAGGAGCTTGGCAAATACACGTTGAACTTCTCTGCCAGAGTCTAGTAATTTGCAATGCAAAAATTGCTTCTAATGACAAAGTCCTTCATGGATTCCATTTCCATAAGCATGCCTGGTTTGTCCTCAAGCCCAAGTGCACTCTTCAGCATCCACCACATCCCAGAGAGTGGGGCTCTAGAGCTTAAGAACTCATTACAGAAAGAATGTTTTTTTGGGTTTGTTTTGTCCACAACTGCTACCCTGCTTAGATACCTACTAATTCTTCTGCCAAAACATGTGAGTAATATTTACTTATCCTCTCTCTCTCTAACGCTCATGACTTCTGCAGATTCTTCTCACTCACCTATTTTCCAAGCAGCTTACTCTTTCCATATTTTGCTGCCTTTTTTCTTCTTCCTGCAGGCTTTAAGTCTGATGGCAACTGAACTCAGACAGATTTGATCCCAACTTTAAGGACAGAAACATTACTTTCTAAATGAAGGAACTGGAAACTAGTGTCATCACAGCAATAGTAAACTGCTGATTAAGTGGATTTGCCACATCTAACTGAATGATCCTCAGCACTGGAGTTTCTAATTTTCATGAATGAAGTTCTCTGGAAGGATTCACAAAATTTGTAGAGTAGTATTACAGTAAAATGACACTGGGTATGAGGTCTACTGGTCATGAGTTTTCATGTGGCAGAGTAATAGACAGTAGTGGGGTTGGGGGGAGGCAGAAGAGATACTGGCTTTTCTGTCAGTAAATTTTTTGAAATCCAGGCACAGCACATGATACTCATGGCACTACATTTCTACCCAGAAACGCAGAATGCTGAGCTTACCAGCAACTGCAGATGCTATACCAGTACTGTCTTTCCTAAAGGTAATTATATTACTATTCTCAAAGACCTATTGAGAAATTAGTGCAATGCTATATGTAAACATGAACGCACATGTTTCCCTATTGGGACGACTCTAAAACCTCACCTGGTATAGGCTTAACTGGTGTGGAACTAATCTCCTATGCAGGGCAAGGATCCCCTCCTCACCGCTGTTGAATTACCAACGCATATTAATTATAAAAGGCACCGCTGCTCAATCTGCAGAGCCCTCTTCTGCAGTACTAGGGTGGTACTACCTTAAATTTGGATGCACAGACTTAACACCAGCTGTATACAGGTGTAGAGGACTACGTTAAATGCAAGACTCTATTTACCAAATAATCCATCTTGCCCTCTTCACTCCTCCAGCACTATTTTACCTGCACACCAGCAGTTTTCATTTCCATCAAGGTACAAATAGAGAGCACCTTCGAGCCTTGAAAAGCTGCTTCCTATAAGCTTTCCCCTGCCTTTGCTGTCAAGGAACACCAATCTCCCTCATTAACAGCAACTTTTTTGAGACCTGTCAGAAAGCTAGTCCTTAATCCATCTAAGGCAGACCACACTGATACAGGAGGGGGCTATTTTTAAACAACAGTGTCCTGCCATACTAAGTCACCTCCTGATGACATCTGAGTAAGATCCAGCTCAAGAAATTCATCATGTCATAGAAAAAGCAGGAATGGTCTTTGATAGAAGTATCTTTGATGTGGCTAGGTGGCTAGCTACTTGTATGTCAGTGATTACTTTTCTTTAATTGAGGTACTGGTTCTCTGAGCTGGGCAATAGTAAGCAGTGACCACCATTATTGTTGGTTTCATCTGCTAAGGAATCAGTACAGTACCTCTCCACTTGAATCCCTAGGCTGGACATCTCTTGAACCTGGAAACCTTCTCCCAACTCCTGTGCTAGTTGTTGCTTTAGTGGATGGTTTCTCCTCAGTGCTGTCCCTCAATAATTGCCTTTAATTCACCTCATGTGAATGCAGTGCATGTTCACTGCATCATATGGGCATTTGTACCCCAGATGCACCAATACAGACCCAACAATCCCACTTCTCAGCTTTATGACTGTTAGATAAGCAATGGAAAATATTTATCTTTCATAAATGCTTGTCTGTGTTTAGATTATCTCTGCAGTAATAGAGAACAGGCCATATAATAAATTGCGGAGCCCTGTAGTTTATTTATCTCAAATGAGATAAATTAGCTCACCTGTCCCCATCAAGCCTGTTTTCTTTAGGACTACCTGAATTCCAAACTTCTAAGCAACTCGCAGCAGGCATATTTTCTAAAGCCAAAAATTGTTTCCTTTTTCACACCAATTTTTACCCATCAATCCACTTCAGGAAAAGAACAGATGCAAACACTTCAGTGTTCTATACAGGAACAGGCTCAGAGAGAAGAGGGCTTCAGACTTCCTCTTTTAACCTCTCCCTTGCCTCCTGATGGCATTTTCCCACAGCATTAGGAGTGGGCCTTACTTGCTTCCACTGCTGGTAGAGCAGCAGATGGATGCTGTGGTGATTTAGGGTCAGGCCCAAGCAGATGTTAAGAGCAGTGTCTCATGACACAAAAATTCACCCATATCTGTAGCACACATGATACCAAAGTGGGGAGATGTGATGTGGTCTCTGCTCAAGGAAGGGTCAGAAAACGAATCGCTCCTGGTCACCATAGGATCTTTCCAGGACACAGAGTTTATGTTTTCCTCCCAAGCAGAGAGAACTGGTTTCTGCTTTTCAGTAGCTGTCTCACATCTCCTTACTTCTCAAACCAGACTTGCACAATGCTTTGTCTTGCTATGGTCAGTATGTGAATTACAGAGACTTCAGAAAGATCTGAAAATCACAGCTTAAGCATGTCAATAGCAATAAAATCATATACACTTGCAGCTTCTCTGTTTTTAAAATCACACATTCTATTTTTTTAAGACTATTTTGGTATTTATTGCCCTGATAAACCATAGCATCCAAGTACTGCTTCATGTTGCATGCATCCCTAACAACTCTCTAGCACAAGGGCAAAGTCCATTATTCAGATTTTACAGATAGAAGATGAATGCACAGAGAGGCTTGCTGTGCACTGGCAGAGTACTTGCTGCAGACAAAACAAGTGGCTAACCAACGTTCACTGAGGTTTATATTAATGTCCTAACAGTAAACTCCTTCTTTTCCTCTTTCCTTGACACTTGCCTCTGTGCCAGAGAGGCATGTATTAAAACTGTGATAAGTCAGAGTAACAAAATCAAGTACAAAATCAAACTCTTCAAAAGTGGTCAGCTTCCTGGTATAAAAATTCTTATTTCCATGTTTGGATTTGTTTTGCTTAAATATTCAGTTGATGCATACTTAAAATTTACTTTGCACATCTTCCTTGCAATTTCATTTGCCGTGGTGATTATGGAAGACAACGTACAGGCAAGAGTGTAGACAACCCAGTGGTAAGTGGATTTCTTTCTATGAGTCTAGTATGCAACCAGAGCGATCAAAGAATGCTGGAGTAAGCTTCTGCTCATCTCAGTGAGATACTGCATCTCGTTAAAATAGAGGAAACACCTAGTTGAACTGAAATGCCATGTCTTTCTTCTACTGAGAAAGGCCATACAACATTTGAGGACTGACCTTAGTTTAGCTGACTGGTGGCAGAAGAGAAATGCCTAACTTGTGTCACGTCATTCATTCTGATGGAGCAAAGCTTACGCTAGAAATAAACTTCTCTGCATTGTAACAAACATGTGCAGCAGCCCAAGCACAGGAGAAAAGTTACCCAACAAGCTTATATGGAAAACCTGTTGCTCTGCAGAGTGGTAGGCAAACAAGTCAGTTCATGAACCCATATTAAAGCTTAAAATAAGGCTGAATATTTTTGATGCTGAAGTAAAATTATTTCAATCTAATTAACTGCACACGTTGCTACACTGTGGTTTTTTTTATTGCCAGAAATAGAAAGCAAAAGGAAATATATAGAGAGAATGAAAACCCAGATTCTCAAGGTCTTCTCTTATACCATCATAAACCTACTGTAAAAGCTGCAATACACCAGGTGATAATTCTGAATCCATAATGGCCTCATTGATGTGAAATGTAAAACACTAAAAAGCAGAGCACTTTATCTATTTTGGCGAAAGGTTTAAGGACACCTAGTGGAAATGGGTGTGGCTTGGTGTTCTGTTATATAGCACTCAAAAGAAACAACAATAATGTAAAGATATATTTTTTTTTAATGATGTGAAGACAGAAGTTTTTCAGAGCTATGCACAGCAGCAATGCATGGAGCAGCACTGCAGTACAGTTCGGCCATAAAGGGGTCCCAAATCCCAGGCAGTGGTGAGGCTTGCCTCTGGGGGAACATTCCTGGTGTTTCCTTTTGGAGATATGTCAGTGCCTATTCTGACAGAAAACTGTGACCCATCTTAAAAATATGCATCTAATTTTTTCTGCCTGAAAATTAAATGGTTGTAGCTTCCCCCCTCCTGATATGAAATAATACCATTTGCTCTTTCACAGGAAGTATTTTAGAGAGAAAAAAACCCCACAAACTATTAGTTTAAAATCTGGTTATTTTAAATCTCCATGGAACTATTAGCAGAATAGTAGACATCAAGCAAATAGCTTGGAACAGCAGCAGCAACAGCAGCAGCAGAAACAGCAGCCAGGAGTAGCAGCAGCCATTCCTCTTACACTACAAAGGAAATCTGTAACCTGTGCTAGCTATAGAAAAATGTAGCATCTGTTGATCACTGGGGGAACCCAGGAAGGGAATGTGAAACCCATGCAGGCTCTGCCATCTTCAGTTTCCCTTCAGACCTCCAGGTGTGCAGTCCCCGGCACGGACAGTGCCATCCGTCTGGGACTGGCACAGCTGCATCAACATCTCTGCCATGGGGAAGAAGAAGAGCTGGGTGTCACTCTAACAAGGGCAGGCTGTATGGGGCTGTCAGACTGGCAGCGCCCACAGAAACACAGGCCTTTTGACATGGTGCCTGTGATACGCTAGAAGATGAGCTGGCAATTTCTGCGGGCCAGGATGACGGTAGATTCTGAACACCCAGGCCCAATCCTCACCAAGTATCAGTGCCCACATTTCTCAGAGGTCTGCACCACCTGAGCTCATGGCGCACTCCAGAGTACTGTACTAAATCTGAAAACAAGTTAAAACTAAAATGGGCTAAATCCTGCCTAGATTTTGTCCCTGGCAGGATGCAACTCAGAAGAGAATTTGAAGGCACGTGCTCAGCTAGGGCGCTGAGGTGACAGTTTAACTAATAGATCAAATAATTACACAATTTTGATAATGCAGTGTCCATGTTTGTCTTAAAATTAATAATATCACAATTATTTTCTACAGTAAAAGCCACCCTTCAGCAGATCCTTTTGCTTAACTTCTTAATCAGCTCAGCAAAAGCTCACACTGTGAGAAAATACATTTTCAGCAGAGTACTGATTTTCTCCCGCAATCTCCCTTCCTCCCCATTTACTCCTCCTTTTCTTCTCCATCATCAATCTTTTAAGCATGCCACTGTGCATTCACATTTTTCTTTCTGCACGTGTCAGCTCAGCGCTGCTCCTCAGAGCCCTCTTTCTCCGCCAAATCCCGCAAAGCAGACGTTAACCACTCATTTACCGAACAGGGAACTCCACACACAACTTCTCAAAAGCCAGGCTCTCCGGGTGCTTCCCAGCCACTGCGCTGGAATACCGCCTTCCCTCCACAACCCACGGCTATGGACAAAAGAGCAAGTAAAATGAAACTGACTTACTGCGATGGCTTGGAGCCTTTCCTTGTGCAACTCTGCTTCCGCCATCCTGGAGAGAAGGACACAGGAGGAGAGAGAGGGCGACGGGTAGGGGAAAAAAAAAACAGAAGAAACGAAAAGGCGAGCAAAACCAAAACGGAGCACACACTGCAGTCACCGGGTGGGAACTGGAGTAATTGCAAAGAAAGCCGAGCTCCTGTGTAGCAGTCAGACACTTTTGGAGGCACTGCAGCCTGGCTCACGGTAAGATCATTTTAGTCACTGGACCAGTGCCTGCCTCGCTGCCTGTCTCCCAGCTGTATTGCTAAGTGCATTTCATCGCTGCTTCTGTGTGCTGGTGCTGTCACACAAACCATGTATGCACTCTCCAAGCAGCTGAGCAGAGGGATAGCTCGCATGGCTATAATTTTTTGCGTTGACGTCTCAGCTCATTTGCTCCTCCTATGGGGTGCTGGGTCACGACAGGAGCTCGACATCAGTAGCGTGCACAGTAATCCAAACCTGCCTGACTGCAGCAGAGGAGGCAGACAGCTGTGCCACAGCATGTCCTCAGCGAGCAGCACAGCGGGGAGGGAAGGACGGTGGCACATGGCGCAGTGAGAGGGAGCTGCGGCAGGCGGGCGGGCAGGCAGGCAGGCAGGCAGGCAGGCAGGCGGTGGCTGCAGGCCCAGGCTAAAGCAGGTTTGGCGAAGGGAAAGGACAGAGTGGCAGCAGGAGGGAGAGCATAGACTCCGGGGGAACCGCACGGCCGCCTGTGAATGCAGCGGTAACATGGCACTCGGCAAAAGACTTGCTCCGGGGCAGCCCTGAAGAGAAGCAACGGAGAGCATGTGTGTGGAAAGGAAGACGTAAGGTGTCCACACACCCTGCATTGAACGTGCATTGCAGGTTAAAGCAGTGCATTGACATCAGATACTCAGTGTCAAAGCTGTGTATGCAACCTGACTGAAGACCCCGGTGTTACACACAGAGGAGGAGGCAGGTGAGGAAGGAAGGGCATGTCTGAGCCAGTATCGTGAGAGTAACGCTTGATTTCAAGAGTGGCTTTGGTTTTGCAAATAACCTTCTCACATTTTTATTTTTATTTCTCTGATCTTCCATCTGCTTTCTTTTGTTCTAGACAGCAAAGAAGGCCCCCACTCTCTCCCAGTCCAGTCCTTTAGGGTGCTGCTGCACAGATGAGATGGGGCTGGCACAGTGGAGGGGGTGTCTCTGAGCCAGGGCAGCCACTCCGGCGGATGGAGGGCTGCGTGAGGACTAACTGTGGCATCCTGCGGTTGTCCTGCCATGAGGAGCAGAAGTGCATTTTGCAGCATATAAATTTGATGTAACAACCTTATGCTGATAAAGACAGGAAAACTCCATCATTTTGGAGAATAGCAGTCTGGAAGTCACCCTGCTTCCCATGTGCCTGCCCTTTAAAGTGCCACTCATCCTGGCGTTTTACCTTTACACATCACAGTCTCCTCTACCAGACATCCTCCATCCCACTTCCAGCTCCAGGCTGCTTTTCAGCACTGTTTTTTCAAGTGTTTTCAACTCCTGGTCCCATTTCCCTTACTGGTGCACAGCCTCCTTGTCTTGTGACAGGATGTCATAGTGACTTCTTGCTTAGCTTTACCTCTGCTAAAAAAGTCCTTTATTGTACAGAAAACTCAGAGAACATTATATAATTCCAGTAGTCTCTGTGGCCAAAAGGCAAGGTTTTATTGCCATATCCCAAGTGAGGCAGTGTCTGTAAGTGGATGTTGGGCTCACAGCTAAGCAAAATGCAGAAATTGCAGCAAGATCCTGGGACACTCTTTCAGTCTTCCAACTTTAGGTAATTTGTTGAACAGCATTTTTCTTGTAGTTTATTTAGTCCCTGTCAGTTTGTTATTTTATTTCAAAACGTCTTTTTTTTTTTTTTTTTTCTGTTTTCCACTACCATTTTAAAGGTCCATGCATTGCTACTTGTATTACTACCGCTGGTTTTGAAATATCCCATCACACAGGACTCAGACATCTATACTCCCACATGTGCTCTGAGAACATATATGGGCAACTCCTACTAAGGCTTGATAGCTATGCAATTAAATCCCTTCAATACCCTTCTCATGTTTTGCTGCTAAGCCTTGCCCAGGGGAGGAATTCTGCTACAGTCTATATCCAGCAAAGACAAGGGTTATGCCCCAGTGCTTACTGGAGCTGGAATGGGCAGCATATTCACTCCATGACCTGTAGTCACATTACATGCTGCCAAAGTGGTGGGTGATATGCATCACATTAGGCCATCCCCTCTTTCCCTCCGTATGACATCCACTCAGGAAAGCATTTAAACACACATTTGAGCAATGTAGTCATATATAAAAATGGATGTGAGCATCTCAATTATGATACAAAACCTTGCAACGGTTCATGACGTACAGTACCAGCAGCTGAGCTGGACGCTGTATTAGCCCCATGTTTATCCTCTCTCCAGTTTAACTGCAGTGCTTGTTGCCGGAATGGATAAGCAGCAGGCTGCATCCTAGTGAATGCTGCAGCGTTCCTGGTCCCAGTGAAACATACTGCGGGGCTGTGCACCCACCCTTCCAGTTTGGTTTTCCAAGGAAACATGAATCAGCTGTGCTGTAGCAGTCCACTCTGCTGGCTCTTTATGACTGTACAGGAATGATTGAGGGTGCATCAGCATCAGAGTAGTTTCTTGATGTTGACTAGCAATGAGGAAAGGCTGAAAGTCAGGCAATAGTAATAGCCTCTGGTTTCTCTACAGTGTTTTTCTCTCATATGGCTTGAAGCCCGGGATTCAGTGAAGTGGAAATTCCTAACCCAGGTGGTTCACAGAGCACACCCAAGTGAAATGACCTCTATGAGGTGACTCACTACACCATGAAGAAGACCATAGGGGACAACCCCAATGGATATTTAGTTAGTGAAGGCAACTTTAAGTGAAACAAAACAAAACAACCAGTCCATTTTTACACATTTTTTCATCCATCTTGGTTAAGATTTTTGTTTCCAGGATGTTTTGCTATGTCGTTAAGGAACTTTAATTTAAAAAAATGAGAAATTGTTTAAGGTCTATAGATTTTTTAAATTTGTTTTGTTTTACTTTTAGGGCAGGAGAGCAGGGTGATATTTCCAAATCTTGAAGATACTGGGAAAACAAGAGAGGATGAAGTGTGTAGGAAGGAATAAGAAGATTCTAGAAGAGTAAGTGAGAGAAAAGTATTTTCATATACTTTGTTCAGTAACTAAAAATTAAGAAGATAGGAAAAATGTTCTCAATTATTTTTTCAAATATCAGTTAAAAAGCTGTTAATAATGTGTGAATTCCATCCCATTTTTCCATGCAAAACAGATTTTTATTTTCATTTCTTTGGAAAAGAGTGTAAGAAACAATCTGTAGCCCCTGTTCAATGCTGGAGAAGATCCTGAAAGCATTCTAAGATATGTGTAGCCAGAACTTTAAATGAGACAGCTTAGTTATGAGGTAGAAATCAGGTTCTTGTCCTTGTCATGAAGCTGAACTGGATTAGGAAAGGTTTTATTTAAATCACCTGTGTTTGTTTTTTGACAAGCCAACCAGGTTGGTTTTTTGCCATTGCCCTACATACTATCAGAACCCTTGTGCATGATGCCCGGCATCTTGTCCTTACAAAACCTTTGGCTTCCCGTCCTCCTGGCTGTTGGTAGAGCTGATTCGGTCTAAGAAACCAGACTTTGTCCTGAAGACTGCGTAAGGAAGGCACACATATACACATGAAGGTCAGGATTAGCACCTCAGCTATAGCAAATGTATCAACATATTCGTGTGGTGACAAGTTAGTGGTTGGATCCTGGCAGTGGCTGTCAAGAAAACACAGAGGAGGAGGGAAAATAGGGTCACATTTGCATTTCAGATTGTTTGAGAGGAGATACTTCTGGCTCTTAAAATTACCACATGCCAACACTCTGCAGACATTGCTCTGGCATCCTCAATATTGTCAAGCATTCCTGCCTAGGACTATTGGAACCATACTATTTTCATGTGAGTGGAAATTCTGAGGTTTGATTAATGTGCTCTTTATCTTCCTTACCAGATTCTGACTATATTAAAATAGGCCAGGAATTAAAAGTTCATCTAAACTTTTAGATTCCTGAGCTCATCACCCATGCTCGTTTTTTGTACTCTCTCAAACACCGTGCTTCATACAACATAGCCTTTGAAATTTTTGGCAGTGGCACCACCTGACATTGTCAGGAGAGGCTACTCCATTTGCAGTTTTAATTGCAGCTCTTAGCTTTATTGGACAAAAGTCTCTTCCTGTTCTCTCTCCTGTACCCAGGCTGCTTGCTGGGGAAGTCCAGTGTCCACAACACCAGGGGTTGTGCTTGGTCCTCTTGGAAGCTCACAGTGTGAATTGCACCTCAGGGACCCCCATCCCAGACATCATCCCAGGACAGTTATCCTTATCCTGCCCGGACATGTTAACCCAGTAAGTGGTGGCTGCGTGATGGGGGCTGTGTGTCCAAGCCCTTCACACTCTGTGTTGCTGGTGGTGAGGGTGCCCAGTCTATTATCACTCATGCAGTGGTGAAGGTGAGAAGTGACTGAACACCCAAACATGTACCCTCACCCCTCCGCTGTGGGGTGGCGGATGCTACCACCAGTACACTTTCTTCATTCTCCACTCCCCCTTGCATAGGTTTTCATGGACACAGTCCCCGGGCAGTCTGGGTTGGTGGGACAACCAGGCTGTGCAACAGGACAAAGAAAGGCTGGAAAATCTGCCCTCTATCTCCCACAGCATTTCACACCTGGAAAATGCAGGTGGTGAAATCATGAACCATATGACTAAGTTGAAAAGGAGGGTACTAGCAATCTAGATCTCTGATATCAGTTCTATAACTGTACAAGATCATGGTTTCTTTATAGATAAAAACCCTTCACATCAAACTTGGTGTAACTGAAGTTGTCTCTTCTCCCTTTTTTCTGTGGTTTTTTTATTTTGTTTTGTTTTGTTTTGTTTTTCTGTTTGTTCCTTGCTATCAAGACATGGAGTTGAAGCATGCACAGCAGGAGATGGCATTGTTTAAGAAATAAAAAGCTAGAGCACAGGACTTTGTTGTAAACCTTCCCAAGACAGCAGGCTTATGAATAGGTAAGCCTTAATTTACTAATAAGAAGTGTGGTCTATTACGTTTTTCCATGTTTGCTTGGTTTCATTCTGCAGCCATGGGGCAGTTGCACTGAGAAGTCCTCTGACTAGAGGGGTCTCCACACAGTTGTGACAGCTGCAGGACACCTCCTCTGAACAGACCACAGATACTGTGTGTGGTACGGGCCCTCAGGAGACTCCACAGACCAGAAATCTCCAGGCCAAATGATGTCTGTTGTCCACAAACAGTTGCTTGTAGGTGATTCAGCTGGGATAAGGGACAAGAAGCAATTGTTCTCCTGAGATCTGTTGTCCTGCCAGCCCCACTACCGTGCTAAAACAGCCTCATGTTAGCCTGAGAGTTATTCAGCTTGCAGTAACTTGTCAGTTAGTAATGTCCTTGGCAATAACTAATGAAACAAGCCCCAGAGCACCCCCTGCCAAAGCCTCCAGTAAAGATGGAGATGCTTTTTGCAGTGACTTTCCTTGAAGCAGGGACGAAGAAATTATGTAGGCACTTCACATTTCTGCCAGGCTAGTCTCCTGGTAGTTGGGCTTATTTGAAGCTTTCCAGGTGAAGAAAGCAGCCTGTCTCCTCTTGGAATTTTGGTGTTGGCTGCTAGCTCCACTGCTCGCTTATCCAGCTACAGGAGACTAGCCTGGCTCCCGGGGAGCAGAGTGGGATTGGATGACCTGCAGAGGAAAAGTATAAGGCAACCTTCCCCAGATTCCTCTAGTCTCTCTGAAATTACACAAAAAGAAAATCCTGGCTTGTCCTTGCCTTCCTCTTTCTCTTCTCTGTGCCTCCCTTGACACTCAAGATCCACCTGGGGCAGAAAGGGTTGAGGAGAGGAAGTAATACTCCCAGTGCTATACTGCAGGACAGGGATACAACTGCAAACAGAACAACTCTTCACTAAAAAGGGAAATTTTGTTGAATTTAAATTCTGTCAGTGTAATGATGCCACCAAAATAGGTCTCCGCCTTTCTTAGCTGTGCATCTGTCTATAGCTGTTAATGAGCGGAGAATCATGTGCACCCAAGGACTTTTGCTATTTACCCCATCTGAAACATTTTGTGGCATTGAGTTTCATTGTTCCTGACAACTTGAATGCTGATACAGAAGAGACTCTTGCCTCTTCAGCCCCTCAAAACTGGCTTGGCTATTCATTCTGCCAAAAAAAAAAAAGAGAGGAAAAAGTGTACATTTTTTAATTTTGGATTTAAAAACTAGAGCTTTGTTCTTGTAGGTTCTGGCATTTCCCTCTCCTTTTTTTTTTTTTTTTTTCAAACAATACAGATTGCAGCAGGAAAGTTGCTTTTAGCAGTATTTATTTCTGTTCTTGTGCCTGCTGATCATTCTTCACATATAGTACATAGCTGAAATGATATTCCCTTAAAAACCACAAAAATATTTACTGCTGATATTGGGCTAGTACAATGGATTTTGCTTCAGAAGTGAGATAGTAAAGAAAATAAATAAGTTTTCTGCAGCCCAACTGAAAAAAGCAATTAGAAAGGTGAATATAAACTACTGTTCCAGAACATAGCTGAGGCCAGACTCTGAATGTTTCTTTTTCACTACTGCTGTGATCACTGAGTAACCTTTGTTTTTGTCCCCCCATATATGATCAAAAGGTAACTTAATACCTATTGTTTAAAGATCCTTGCAGCATCAGATCCTTTAGACCATTCTGAGTTTGGTCTCCTTTCCTCAGGGTCCTTGAAGAGGGACTATGGGATTGGCATTGGAGTTCCAGTGCCAAAAAAATAATGAGGAATCCACTCTGTTGTACAAAGGCAGTTTTTGTATGACAAGCTTTCAGCTAAGGTTAAATAACCAAGAAATGTATGATAACATTACCTTCGTCCTTAGCGGAGGGGCTGCCCAGAGGTGTGTTCAGCTTGTCTGCATCAAGGCTTTAATGTAATTATGGGCATTTAAATCAGCCCACCTCAACTCCAGCACTTTATAGAAATGAAAGAAAATTTTGACTTCATCTCTGTGATAAAGAGGAGTTAAATTCATCCATTCGAATAAGGAGTCTTACAGTAATTTGAAAGACTGAATCAGATCAGTCAGGTCCACTTATTACAGTCCATCTTCTGAAATCCTCCAGAGGCCTGTCATGGATCCTTTGAGCCACTAGTCAGTGGTGCCAGCCAAACAAGTTACATCTTTTTAGACAATATCTCATTTATGGTCCTCTGACCTGACAAAAACTTTGGCACAGAAATCATCTCCTGGCCTTTCAGCCTCCGCTCCAGATAGTGGCAGTCACATACAAGAGACAAAAATAACTTGCTACTTTCTGGACACATGCTGAAAGTTTAATATGAATTTTGGACCAGTCTATGTTATGTCCAAATTGGCGTATCCAACCTCTCTTGTTATCTAAGGAATTCATTAAGCTTTTCAGAGCCTGAGGCAGCCAACAAAGTGCCAAGACTTTGCCTTGAACCAGTGTAACACGGGTATGTGTTATGCAAAGACACTGCATTGCATATGTGCGAGTGATTTCTTCCAAGGATCTTAATGCTGTTTCTTTTCTGTGGTCACACTTCCAGTGTTTAAATCACAGGCACACAAACAGATTGTGATGTCCCTTTCATGGGAAAGGTATCCCCACTAGTTCTTTGCTCAGGGTCTCTGCAAGAGACTAGTACTACAAACAGCAGCTGGTGAAAAAAGCTTAATTAGAATTCCTGAGGAAATTGCAAGTTCCACTGACTTCCTGCTCATATCCCTCTAATGGTATTATTTTATACTTTAACATTTTAAGGTACAAATTGAAGAACTGTTTTACATTGTATTGCATACAAAATACAAGCCTTACTCCATGGCATTACCGTTAAACTGGAATCTGTAGTGTGCAGCTAATTAGGAAATTATCTTTATGTCTTGCACCTCTAATGTACAAAAGCCTTGTTTGGTATGTACCGTTCAGAAGAGACAGTATTCGTTAAACCTAGTAGGCAGCAGTTCCTAGGATGAAATTTAATGCTGATTTACAAAGCAGTCTTAATGACTGACGTTGTCTTCTACTGATTCTAGTGGAAAACTATTCTTAATCTTCTAGACTGATTTGAAATTCCCTGTCAACATGTCTACATTTTAAGTTTCTGCATATATTCCAATTTTGAAACCCAAAAGAGAATACAATACACAATTGTTTCAAAACTAAGCAATCACCCAACCTTTTAAATAAAGATATTTGGGAAGAGGCTGAATGCTTTGAACGTCTTAATTTAATACTTAACCAGGCTTTTTATCTTTCTTCAACTTATGAAGAAGGATATGTCTCTTGTGCTAGGAAACAACAACATGTGGAGCAAGGCTGCAAGTATCCTCAACCTCATGATAAATTCAGGCCTCTCCTCGTGTAGTTATGTTAGTTACTGCTAAGTGTTCAGGAATGAAAACAAAGAGGCCCCCAGTGAGGCTGACTGGTTTACAATAGGCACATACAATGACAGAGCCTTCTGTAGCTATCTGCTTTATGTACTTGTTCATCATACATTAAAATAATAGTAACCATGTAGCAGGGCCCTCTTCACAAAGGGAGAAGAAAAAGGCATGTCAGGTTGTTAATTTAAAAATATAAGACTTTTTTCCTTGAATTATTCTAGTGAAGAACTAGAGTCTTGCAGATATCTCCCAGGAAGTTTGATCAATGTAGTGAATTGAAAAAAATCCCTCACTAGAGGCCTGCTTCTGCTACAGACCACTGTTTACATCACAACAGTCTATGATTCCTTCATTAGGGTGGTGGAGGAGCTTTGCTTCGCTTATGTAATTGTAAAGAGAGAGATACAGCTAATGAAAACAATGCATCTCCATGATGTTACCCAACATGACTGTCTATTCTTTCCTCATAGAAAAGAAAAATCATCTTCCTTTTTCTGTGTTTTTCCTTGATTTCTTTAGATGATTGATTTATTTGATCTGCTGATGCTATGGGCCATATAACATTTGCAGTTTGGGCACCCAACAAAGGTGTGGAGAGAGTGGCTACATCGGATCTATTTAGGCAAATTACTATTCTCCACATTTCAGGCTGTTCCATTAGTGGAATATATACATTTTAAAGATTGATTAAATACTTCCAGTTGAGATTTGGAAAAAGACAAAAGTTCTTCTCGATTCTAGTGCCCAGGGAGTCACACGGTGTGGTTTTACAGCTGTTTCAGGACACTTAGAATATGTGTAAACCTACCTACATATGTTTACAGCAGATTTCAATATGGTATCTGGTGTTTGATGGCAATGAGGTGACAAGAGCTCTAGAAGTGTCTGTTTTAACCAGCATCTTCAATGGATCTTCTACATGACAAATTACTAATTGCTAAGCCCCAGTTGAATTATGCCCCAGTTCAGTTATATTCAATGGACATATCTCCACGTTTACATGAGAGTCCCATTTAAGGATGATGTCACTTTTCAGAAAACAGGGACCATATGGAAGAAGGAACATTTAAAGTTGTATTTTAAGTTCTCACATTTCAAGTCTATCTCGGATTTTCATTATTCCTGTCCCCTTCTCCCCCAACCTCGACAACTTTCAAATCATCCCTTCACGAAGGTGTTTCATTGCCTGTCTTCTTTTCTTCATGTTCTTTTAATATGAACTCTTCAGTACTGGGACTGCGTGCTGCGTGGCTGCTGAGAAAGGATGATGATTAGTAAAAACTGCATCTTGCACTGCAATAGCCTCACCTACCAAAAAAAAGTGCTAATATTTAATGTTTAAGGAGTATCGCTAATGGCAATATAATGATAGTTTATCAAATCTAGCTTACACACAAGATATGCATGAAATTTACTGAGATATAATGATCAAAAAACACTCCCATTTTATCTGGTGAACTTCTCAAAATATTTATTTTTTTCCTAAAGTTAAGATACACTCTGAGAAAAGTACTTTACACTGTTTTTTTACTTTCATGTGGAGTGCATTTTTTATGGGAATATAAATTTGCAAGTGAAGTGATGTATTTTTATTTTTGGTTAAAAAATTATTTGAAATCCTGCTTATTAGCTTTGCCTGGGAGTTCACAATCACAGCTTGATGAACAACTCTAGATTTGATTTCCCTTTCAAAATGCATTGGTTTTAAATGACATTACACTTGTTATCAATTTAAGTTTCCAGTCCTCTATTGACTGATTGATAGTTCTATCAGTAGTATATTGTGGCAAGGAGTTCCACAAATTAGCTCCCCAAAAAATGCTTCTTTTTAAGACCAATTTTTTTCAATTTCACAGCACCTGTTATCCAGCTATCAGCGTTTTGATTTAATATTCTTGTCTGCCTATCCCATCTCATGATGAAAGTGTACCAGCTGTGAAATTTTATAGTGGGAATCATTCCTGCAATCAATCTGGGCACAGTTTTCCCAAGCACCACAAAACCCCCACTATTGCAGATGAAAAGTGTTGCTCACAATCTCCTGGAGTGAGACAGAGAGGAAAAAAGACACAAAACAAAAGGAACATTCCTCATATTTTGAAGAGAAATAAGGAATGTAGTGAGAAAAATGAGTTAAAAACTTAAAAATGGCAGGAAAAAACAGAGGTTGCCTTTAGATTGGAGATCTGGAATGAATTGTCAAATTAAAATGATGTTACAGGGGAAGCAGAGCAAGTATTTTAGTTTGTTGTTTTTTTGTTAAAAAATTCCGCAATAAGTATTATGTTGGGTTTTGTTTGCCTTTACTGAATTGCATTTCAGTAGCTACAATGCCAGAGAGTCCAATGCATAGCTGCAAGTAGGAAGCTCAAAAAACCTTTCAGCTGTGCCCACATCAGAGAGGACAATAAGTAAAAGTTGATTTAAGTTTTTAAAAGTTGGTTTAGTTTGTTTTGGAGGTCAGCAGATGCAGCTTAAATTTTTACATGGATGTGCCCACCAGCATACAGAGTTCCACATGCAACTTAGGCAGTTCCTTTTCCTGTTGTTGCAAAGTCTAACTCTGGGCAAATTAAAGTCCATGGATACTGTCGTTATTGAAGTTTTAACGCTTAATTAAGTTGTGATCTTTTGGCTCTGGATAAAGCACAGTGTGACGACAAACACTGGCTATGAGTGTGTGATCCCTCTATCTTTTGCCCTTAGAGCAGGTTACAATTCAGAGCCTTTGAAGAGATTACTTGCAAGTGGTAGTCCCACTGAAGTCACACAACCCTCTGTCTGCGGGGCCTGTTTTGCATGATTTGCTCCATACAGCCTGGATTTACTCAACTGCTGAGTCTGGGTAGTAGAACATGCTAGCATTTGTGGGTTTTGAAATGTGGAAGGTTTTGTTGGATGTAGAGAAGGCTTAAGTAGTCGGGTTTGCCTGCAGGAGGTGAGATATCCTTCTGACACAAGATTGGGGTACAGGAGGTCCAAGGTCTGTTCCTGCCTGTTTTGCCCCGCTGTGTCACCCCCACATAGGGCTGTTTTTCTCCACAGCTCCAAACACTTGCAAAGCCCAGTGAGGTTTCTGCCAATGGGCAGCCTGGCCAAACCACAATGGGAACATTGATGGTAACTGCAGAAGAAGCTGAGAGTACTCCTGAATTTCCACAAGTGGCTGTTTCCCATGGCTTAGAACTCAACCAGATTTCAGGGTGGATATTTTAAGTCAAAGCAAAGCATATTCAGCTTTCAGTGGTTAGCATTCCTCATTTCAATACTTCACCCTAATCTGCTGATGTTTCAGAGCTGCTAAAATAAGACATACACAAACTGAGAAAAAAACCCCAACTAAATGTTTCTACTGCTTTGATATGGGGTTGCTGCTACCTTTGCAGCTACAGAGCAGGAATGAATTGAGAGCAACTTTTAACTCATGACTACCAGCTTCACTAGCAGATGGATGTCTCCCAAAAACAGCAGATCCCATTCCTTGCCACTGAAGAATGTAAATGGTAGACCACCAATCTTCCCAGGGCACTACAGATGTAACCAAAGTCTGTGTAAAACACAAAAATATCTCGATGTATTTGAAGCAATTCGGTCTTTGCAATAAGGACATGCACACAGGCAGAGTTAAACTTTTGCACTCCCCACCCTTTAGCCTGAGCCCCCATTTTTATGCTGCCCATCAGGACAGGAGTTAGAAGGGCAGTGGGTCAAAGCAGACAGGACTAATGTGGCTCTCTGAGCAGAGAAAACTGTTGCTGTGATCTGTTACCAACAGGCTGACACTTGGAGGGGCTGTCATGCGCTTGTGCTGGAGTTAAAAGGCCTTATAAGGCAAAGCCTGAACAAACTGTTAAGCAGTCTGAAGTGTTCCTCAGTGCTGAAAAACCTCCAGGGAATGCACAACATACCCCTGGCAAAGATTACAGCATATTTCACAGCAAGCTCATAGAGTAACAAAGCAGATATTGTATCTTTGAATTTCAGGCTCTGCAGGCTAGTCTCAGCAAGAAAATTAAGATCAGGTCCCCTTCTTGGATTCATTTTACTGCAGTGGGGCAAGCTAAGTGTCATTCATTAAATCTGTCTTTAAGATTTCATAAAGTTACACATCAAGTTCTCTTCTGGAAATAAGCTCTCTACAGCAGAATACTTATTTGAAGATCTCTGTATGCTGATGGCTGGACAAACCAGATCTGTTTGATCTGTGGTAGTAGTCAGTATCAATGACAAAATGAGCAGATGTTGCTCCTGAAATCTTGACAGTAACCCAGTCTTGCTTTGGCACCCTCCAGCTCACTGAAGGTCGTGAGGTGTGAGGAATTCCAATGCCTTCTCTTTTCCTGCCATGGTTCAAGTGGAGTTGAGGCACAGCTGCCTTGCACCCTCTTCACAGGCCTGCAGGAAGAGTGTTGCATGCTTACATGGAACACGGTTATCATCAGTAGCACAGAGTCTAGTATTGTTTAAGTTATCCATCAGTGACTTGGACGAAGGGGCAGAGGCCTCCTCAGCAAATTTCCTGATGACACAAAGCGGGGAGGAGTGGTCAATACCCCAGCTCAAAGCCTTGTTCTTTCACTATGTGCCCTTGTAAAAAGTTCCTCTCCAGCTTTCTTGCAGGCTCCTTTCAGGTACTGAAAAACAATAACGTCAAATAAGATCACCCTTCTTGAGAAAGGAGGAGCCTTCTCCGGACTGAACAACCTTGAGTGGATGAGGGAACTGGAGCAACTCTTATCAGAAAAAGCTGAGGTAGCTGGGCTTGCTTAGCCTGGAGAGGTCTAAGAGGAGGTCTAGAGAATGTCTGTAAGTATCTGAAGGGACAGTGTCAAGAGGGTGGAACCAGGCTGTTAGTGGTTCCAAGCAATAGCACATGAGACAGTAGGAAGAAATTGATGCACAGGAAGTTCCACCTGAACGTGACGAAGAATTTCTTTACTGTATGGGTGATTGATTACTGGAACAAATTTTCCATGGAGGTTTTGAAGTCTCCCTCACTAGAGGTATTAAAGAACTGTCTGGATGAAATCCGTGTTCCATGACCCTGCTTGAGCAGGGAAGTTGAACCAGAAGATGCACTGTGATCTCTTCCAGCCTTACCAGTTTTTTGATGCTGTGATACTTTGAGGTTCTCACTTAGTTACAAAGCAGTGAACTGTACCAGAAAGATAGGAGCCATCTGTACCCCTATAAACCAGATCAAACTGCTGCCAGTCTAACACCTCATGCTCACGCACAGTTTCTCTGATCTCTTCTGTGCTGGTTCTGCTATTTGCGTTCTCTTACTCAATTCTGTATACTGTTCAAGCCCCTTCCTTGTTATTTCCTGATGTTTTAAAATAAATCCTTTTCAATTCCCTTTTCTGTTTCTACCCAGCTGCCTGTTTACATTATGCGGGTACTGACCTAAAAATTACATGGGCATCCAGGGGGAAAAGCACACTTAGTCACTTCTCCAAAGTAAATATGGTTGTTCAGAGCACTGCTATTAATTACAAAAGTAACAGAAATTTGTGAGTGCCAATGTGGAATGACTTTCAAAAAGCAAGATCATTGAACTGAGATTTGTTTTCTTCACCCTAGAAGGAAGGTGCATGGAGGTAGTCTTGCTACAGCTGAAGGAGAGCAGACTGGGCGTCTGTTGGATATCCACTGGCTCCCTCCTCATACACTATCTAATAGATTGTTATGGTTTAGGAATGGTACTCCTCAATTTATTTCTCTCACTGAGACTCCAAACCACACTGCCGCTGGCTTGCTTCCCTCTTCCACTCTGTCTTCCTGTTCCAGTGGGATAGATTTGAGAACTGCAGGCACAAAAGGTGAAAATAGCAGGGTGATATAAGAACAATTTACTGAAAAGAGCAACAAAATAAGAAACAATAACAGCAACAATGGTAATAACAAAAGCCGTAAGACAAAGAAATGATTTACACAGAAAATTCTCGACAAATACAAACCAGCTCTTTCCCACCGTGCTTCCCTTGAAAGTTAGAGAGAGTCCCTTTTCCCCACCCCTGGAAGTGATGTGAGGTGGTATCGAATAACATTAGGGTCTGGTCATGCCCCCTTCCGGCTACTGTAAAAAATTAACCCTGTCCTCGCCAAAGCTAGGACATGGATATCCATATGAGAAGGGCTTGCCAACACGTTTATCATTTGCAGTTGTTACCTTGTTCATGGATGCCAAAGATAGGACTGGAAGTTCCTTGTCCATGGCTATAATTCACTTCTCTCCCAAGACAAATTCAGACACACTGCAAGTGATACACACATTGTCATGGATGCAAAGGATGTATCCATACACCTTCGTGACATCATACCAGCCTTCTTCGTCAGAAGGAAGACTTGTCCTGCCTAAGTTTCAGCAGGGCACTGGATAGTGTAAGTGAGTCTCCAAAAAGTAATATGGAAATCAGCAGCCAGCTAAAGTGACTGGAGCTGAATGAGGAGCGATAGCACATTAGTCATCTACAGATAACAATTGACAGTGACTGAAGAGGGGTAAAAAGTGCCATTTTTTCCTGTAACCATAACAAAACCAAAACACTGTGAGTATTCAACTTTTCAGCAAATTGGTTTTGACTGTTTTGTGCATGGCTTTCTAAAAATGGAGAGATAATTGAACTGGAAGGCACTTCCATAAAGACAGAGCATTAAATGAATATTTCAGAAAATCACATTTGAAATCCATCAGCACAAGGGCATTCTCATTGAAGACACATGACCTCTAGGAAATGCCTTCTCTAAACTACTGAATAGCAGCAGCTGGTGACTGGAAAAAGCCAAATTGAGATATAGTTATTTTAAAAGACTAGTGGTAAAGGCAGGCAAATAGAAAAAAAAATATGGAGAAAAGCAATGTACACAAATACTGTGCAGAAAAAACAATGCATTCAAACCAGAATCAAATTGGGGGATATCAAATCAGTGTTAGCACTGTGTTAGCTAAAGGTCAGAGGAATAAAAGTAGAGAAATGAACACAAATTCTCCCCTGGCAAAATTAGATATAACAGATGGGTGAAAACCTGTTATTAAGGTTGGTTCAGGCCAGGGACTAGAAGTATGACTCGATTTTGTGTGTAACATACATGACTGCTTGCATTTAGATGTAGAAGCCTAGAAGAGAAGGGCCTAATGTCTATATCTTAAATACAATAGCCTAGTAGCTTGGAGCGAAACAAGGATTGATAGTAAGAACACTTTGTGAGAAAGGACAGGATATGAGTGGAGAAGGGGGCCATACAGAGGTACAGCAGTACTCTTCTGGGACAAACATCCTTTTTCTGGCTCCTGGACATAAGCACAACACGGTACAGCATAAGTGCAGGAATGAGGTTGAGAAGCAGGCATGAACTGTCAACTAAAGGTCGACCCAGTAGGAGGGGGGACACCAAAATCACCAAAGAACCCTAAGATCCTCCAACCCATTTCCAGAAGGTCTAGAAGAACAAACTGTGTACAGCAACTAATTTGCATGGAAAGTGAGAAACTTAGTTCCAGTGTGAGGAAACTTACCTATAAAATGTACTCCTTGGAAGCCGAGGTGCTGCCCCTAGGACTCTGTAACACCCTATCATCTGGATTGACACTGGAGCCAGGAATGGTGATCTTTCTTTCTTCCTTTCTTTCTTCCTTCCTCTCTCCCTCTCTTTAATCTCCCTCTCTCTTCTTTCACCCTATTAAAATCCACCGTTGTGTGCTTACACTAGAAGATAAGGACTGACTTATACTAATTTCCATGCCAAGAGTATAATTAACTGATAAAAATCTGTAGCTTTTGGGAACCCTCTGACTTCTTTCGTTCCTTTTTGACCATGAGCATCTGCGCACTTGCGTGTTCTCTTCCCTGTTGGTGTGGAACGCCCCACTAGCTAATTTTCACCAGTGTCTTGAAGCAGTCCTTTTGTGGTGTAAAATAAATTCCAGGCTGCCATAAAGTGCTGACACTGGAAACTTCTTTATGTTCTTCTTTATGTTTTATCCACAAACCTCATATTTTTGTTGCTATTCGTCATTATAATCTACAGTAGTAATGAGAAAAAAAAGAACTCTAATGATTTCCAGATCTTGTGGCAAGAGATGGTATTTTCTTAAAGCTAGAAAATAATACATGGGTGCTGGGGTTTGACTTTGCTTAATCCCCCAGTATTTACAAATAAAGAATGCCAACTGAGTTAAGCTAGACAGTTCGGTGGTGTACATGAGGCTCAGAACAGATCTTTGATAATGCCCCTTGACTGATGTCAAAACTGTGTGTTCAGGAATGATCCAGAAGCTCAAATACCAATGCATAACCTTTGCATGCTTTGAAAATAATGTCTGTGCTGCCAATTACAACCTCATAACTTTTTATGCCTATCTCTGGACACAGAAGATGTTCCCTAAATCTGTGTGTTTTCCCTAAAAATAGCTGTGAAGGTGAGAGGAATAGAGTTTGCAGAATTTAGTATTTTATATTTATATTGTCAAGCAAAGAAACTCAACAATGAGAAAAACATTTTTACTATGTGCTTCTGTACGAAACCACTACCAACTGAAAACTCTGATGTCAAAGAGATATAAAAAAAACTTTCTGATGAGAAACTTTTTTATTAAGCCTATTCAGGTCCTACAAAATCTATGAATCAAGTTGGTGGTGTTCTGCTCTCTTTACAAACAGCTTGAAGCCTGTGCCTTATTAAACGGGATTTGTACCAGTCTGGTCTGTGAAAATGAGTTGGACATTCATTTCCAAGGTTACCCTGGGTCAGAGGCTGCTGATGGGCATATATTTGGTAAGGGGAACTCTGATCTTTGTACCTGGGACTAAATTCTGTAAAGGTACAAAACCATTTTATTTTTCTGGAACAAATCTGTGAGAGCATGCTATCTTCTGTGGTCAATGTGGGATTAAGAGCAGAGGGACCTGACTGCAAGCAAAATGTTGTTGAAAATATAATTACTAAGCTGACTAACTACAATACTATTAGAGGGAGAAGCTGTGTAGAGGGATGAATTGCTGCTTGTCTACTTTATGATTCATTCATCTGATTATGCCAATGGAAACAATTTGCTGTAGTGTCTTTTGTACACAACCAGGAAACACAGAGCTCTCAGAGCTCCAGTAGTTCTCTCATTTTAGTATGGCTTGGTACCATTTGAATCAACCTGCATGTAATTAGACTCCAAAGTGCCCCCTATTACACATAGAGGCACTTTTCTTAAGAAAAGCAGACAAAGCCATATTAGGTCAAATTTGCCCAGCCCACGTAAACCAGCCTGTGATACTGGAAGACTTGCAGGAAACAGGCACGCATGCTTTGGAGATCAAGGAAGTCAGTGCAGCTGTACTGACTTAATGTGGGCAAAGATCCCGGAGGAGATGCGTGTTTGTGTCTATGAACCTATGCATTTGGCTGGTAGAAACCTGAAGGCTTGAATTAGTTCTCTCTTGTCATCTTCCAAAGCAGTGATGTAGCCCTGAGTATGCCAGTAAGCCGCTCATCAGGAAACATTACAGAAAGCCCTGGGCACGTGCCTCCTTGTAGCTGGCTTTTCCTGTCATGACTAGATCTTTCCATGTGTCCTTGTTCTTGACAGATAAGAATAGAAGAGCTCTTTAAAGTGCTTCTTGGCTGACACTGACATCTCAATAGACAGATAAAAAGTGGAGAGATTTCCTCCTCGTGTTTTTCCTCCTCCAATCCACAATTGTCACTTATCTCCCCAGCTAAGCCAATTATAGTGCCTCAGAAGTGTCCCCACGAAGAAAGGGAAGCAGACAGACAGACACCAATTGAATTTCCTACAGGCAGCATACAGAGGTTGTTTTGTTCCTGCAAGAGAGCCATTACTCCCTTGTGTCACTGGTGACTCAACTGAAGACTGAGCCCTGTGAGACAAAAATGATGCAATATTCTTAAAAATTCTGCAGGGACTGCGGAAATTTATTTCATTATCAAACTGCACGCTACTCCTTATCTTTTCAGGAAGCTGTGAAGAGATAGAAAACTAAGGGAAGAGGAGAAGGCAGTGGAGAAGGGAGCAGCACAGGAGAGGGAAGGGAAGAATAACTGATCATCTCTAACCTCCATGGCCATTGTATACATAGCTGATGCCATCATTACCTAGTAAAAAAAAAAAAAAAAGATGTCTTTATTTGGACTTCAGTAGCAGCCTGGCTGTGGATAAAGACTTCCATTGTGCTAGGCAGGCACTGCATAAATGTTGAATGAAGTGCAGTCTAAGGATGTCCTCTGCAGGAGCCTAAGACTCCTCTGCAGAAAGGAGAAGCATGTCTATGCTAGCTTAAATCCATCTCTTATGGGCAATAACATAACAGGACCTCTGCAATACAAAGTGGACTGTTGGTTAGCTGTCCAGTTCAGTATCCAGGGTACAATTTGCACAGATGTTCTGCTGCTGTCCAGGGCAGCTGACACAAAGCTGCTAGGGACCTGTATGGGGCCCACCTTCCAACTGCAGGTAACACTTCAGTGAGAGTGGGAATGAAGAGCAACAAAAAGGACTCAGAAGTCTGCCAAGGACAGCATTCAAAGAAGTTGTCAGTAAGTTTGATGCAAACTTTAATGAATAAAACATCTTGTCAGAGTCCTAAAGCATTGTCAGGTCTATGCTCTTAAAAAACGTCAGTACTGTTTCGTTAATATACTTGTTTACTTATACATGTAACATATGTTTAATATGCATCAAACACATACCAGTGAAATTTCTGGAGCAAGTGGCTATACCTGGCAAAACTGGGTTTTGGTTAGAAGAATTTGCACCAGTATAATCAGCTGAAGTACACGAGGGCTTTTGCTGGAACAGCAAATTTGCAGCGCAATTGTATCTGTTACCAATAGAGCATTCTGGCAATATTTGTGTTTCAAAAAACACCCAGCCATAACTCTTTTAAAGTGTGTATTTTATTCCGTTTTCATGATAGCTTCAACATTTGCATAAGATAAGTTGTGTCTGTCCAGCTCTGGCATCCCCTGAATATTGTTTGACAGGGCAGGAGGAAGGAATGTAAGAGGAAAGAGAAAGAAGTGATAGTTTAATCTCAGTCTTCAAAGAGTGAAACAGAAAACCTTCATTTTTCTAGCTACTTCTGATTACTAACTGAAGGGTTTATTTTGTGTGCAAGTTTGTATAAATTATCCTTTGGATGCAGATGTTGAAAGCATATGAAACTTGTGTAAATGTGTGTGTGCAATCTAAAGTGAAAGGTGTGGTGTGAAAGATACATTGCTTTGGCTCTCAGATTTGTGTGTATTTAATTCCAAAGATGAGAGAACAGGCTTTTACTCTCTCTTTTTATGTGCCTAACCTTCAGTTTTGTCTGGCCCCCTCTTGCTTGAAATCAACACCTCAAGCCCCTTTTATTAGAAAACATCCCTCATAAGAAAAGTCAAGGTGATTGTCACATGCATTTACTTCAGCCAGTGACTCAAGCTCCTTCCTACAGCCTTTGACGAGAGAAAGGTGAAATATCTTTTTGAAGTCCAGTGAGAAGGCATTATGAAGGTATGTTAATATTTGGAGAAGTCATCTCATGTTCCTCCCTGGGCACAGCATCTAGTAATTTCAGAAATGTGTCAAAAAACAAATGGAAGTATAAACATTTCCTAGTTTTTAAGTAAAACTCTGTCCCAAAAATGTTTGACAATCAATACTGACTGACAATACTGTGTTGCAGCATATAAAAGAATGCAGAAGTTTTAATGTTGTTAAAGTGAACATGCTTCCAAAATGGTGGTGTAACTCTTTATTTTAACCTTTCTCTTTCCCAAGATCCCTTACCTGTACTTTTGGAATGTATAAGAGATAACAGGAAGCTTATCTATTGGCTGTTAATCCTTTCTTGTAATTGGTTGGCTTGTAAGACCTCCTGGACTCCCACTGGTCACATTGTAATCCACCTAAGAAGTACTTATGCAGTTACCCAAAACAATAAACTCTCTCTGCCTGCTCTCCCTGCCTGCTGCTGGCGTCCTGGTCTCACTGGGGGCCATGGGACACCGCGGGGTGGGAAGGGGAGGGGGAGGGCACCTTCCCCTCCAGGACTAGGGGTAAAAGGAAAGCCTCTAGATTGGAGTTCCCCTCCCTGTCCACCCTCAATTTTCGTCATGAAGGTGGTTGGGGATAATTAAAATTTCAGTGCCTACAGTAAAAAGCAAACAGCTCCTAGTTCCAGTTCAGTACCTAGAATCAGAAGTAATAATTTTTTGGTGGCTAGCCTAGAGACTGAAACATTGGCAGTACTGATTCAGCTCAAGGAAGGGACTTCTAGCACTCTACAGTTTTGGGTTTTTTTCTTAATTCCTTGTTTCAGCTCCTGCCATGTGATGGACTGTTATATATCTCCCTGCCTTCGAGGTTAGCCCAATGAAACCTGTGTTGATTACCCATCCTGTTTAATGCATAACATTAGCCTTCCTGTAAGAAACTGTGAATCTCAACAGGTTTATCCTCAGATAAGCCTGTATGGACACTTTTTCTCAGATGTAAATGTACAACTTTGAAACTATCCAGGTAAAGTCTTGCTGTTTTTTCTGGGTATGTTTTGGTGTTTTGTGTTATTTGGTATTGCTCTCACTAGTTCAGGTTCCTTTCAAAGAATTCACCACCACTGAGGGAGGAGTTCCAGGTTAGAAACACCTGCTGATCTTATGGTAGGAAATAACTGCTTGGTTTGCTTTTACTTGTTCCTTTGGAAGCGTTGATGCATGGAGCCTTCAGCCATACTTGTGAAAAGCATCCCTCCCCATCATATATTGGAAGATGTACACTTTGGATGATGACATTTGATGGTGCACTCTGGCCATCTGATACCTAAAATTTCCCTTTCTGTTTTTAAGACTGAGCGTCCTTTTTTTTTTTTCCCCCCAGCATCAGGAGTTTCTTTCATCAGTGATGGCAGATGGTGATCGACCCCTGCTTCAACATCTGGGCACATCATTGTTTCATTTTCAAGAAAGATGTAGCAAACATGCTTCTCTGCAGAGGATGTCTTGCCCTCCCATCCACACTCCTTTCCCATTAGATCATCTTAATGAAAACATCAAAAGAAAATTCGGTTACATAATTTCTTGTTGAACACAACATCTCAGTTAGAGGTAACTAAGACGAAGCGCTATAAAGAGAGTTGGGTCTTAAATACATGCAATCCCTTTAAATATCTCAGGAAATATAAGTAAGTGAGCAATGAACCCATGAGCCAAATCCTTATGCTCCTTTCCTACTATCTGATCTGCATCTGATGCAAGAATTATGTGATCTCTTGCATTTCAGGGCTACTAATCTGTGGTGTACCCTGAAGATTTTTTTTTTTTTACCCTAAATCATTACTTGATTTACCTTCCGTTACGAGGTACTGAGGAAGTTCCTTACGTAGCATGATGTCTGAAAAATGCAAGTTTATAAAAAAGATAAAAAGGCGTGAATTACTGGAGACATTAATTAATTTGTTTTTCTTGAATTCAGTCATTTCCTAACTTCTGAGAAGCAAGACACTTTTGTGATTTTACATCTGGTTACTGCATCATCAGTACACTGATACTGGAATTCTGAACTTGAATGCGGAGTAGAGGGATTTTTGGTCAGGCTGCTAATGTCTATATGTTTTATTGCTCTAGTTGATCAGTCTCACTGAATTAATTGTTAGTGCAATGGGAAGTAAGTACATATATTTTTTGCATATTTGAATCTGGCATCCATCTTTCCCCAAAAAAATAAATTTATATCTTCATATCCTTCTCCTCCTTCCTCTTCCTCTTTCATAAGCCTATTAACCTATATTAAAAATAAGAATGAAAATAAAACAATATTTTAGGGTATACAGAATTGAAACAAGTAATTTGTGACAGTATTTTGGAAATGAGGATCTTCTGTGGTGTCTCAGGTTAGTCACACAAAATCTCTTGCATCACTGTAAGACCTTTTGTTCAGTATATGAGTGTTTAATCCCAACAAATATGTTTTTCTTTTCCCATCTAATAAATGCTTGCATTGTCAAATGAAGACAGTCAATTTTAACTGTAAATTACTAGTTTTGCAAGAATATTTTGTGTTCTTTACACTTCAAACTCATGTTGATGGAAAAATTATTATTCTGGAAAGAATCCAATTTTTAAAAGGTTAAATTCTGTTTCCTTGACCTATTTTTAGTAAAATAAAATACACTTCTCTCTGCAGCTTTGCATATAACAACAGCCCCAAGGCACAGTGCCTAATAAAGAATTAACTATTTTGTTGTCCTGTAGCTGCAATGTTAAAAGCAATATAACTGTTACTTTCCACTCCTATCTTTTATTCCCCCCAGCACTCTTGATGTAAGAAATCATTTTGTTGATGGAGGAAAAGACAGATCATCTGGGCAAGCTCACAAGTTACAGCCCCGTGGGAGTCACACAATGCAAGAGCACCTGTGGTGCATCAGATCAAAAGAGCCATTGCCTAGTGGGCCATAGCAGCTTCTCAAGGAAGAAGGTATGCATTGCAAGGGCAACCATGTATGTGATACTTCCTCTAAGTGTTCTCCCAGTTTCCAATCATTTGGGGCTCAGGGACTTCCTGAGCTGGACATAACCGTCCTTGGACTTTGCTGATCATTCAGCCTCTTTTTTTGAAAGATCACTGTGAAATCACTACCTGTTCCTGAAGAAGTCCTGCTCTAAGATACAACCCTGTGCATGTCCCACTGCAACTGAGCAACCTCAGCCTCAGAAGAACAAGTAGGAGAAGATCCTTCTCAGACAGGAGCAGTATGACTCAGGGATCTTTTTTGCCTTGATGTAATGCTAAGAAACCTACCTGGTCAGTACATTTATAAATATTGTATTACAAGGGGAGTTACCCTATTCATCTGGAACACACAAGTTTTTGTCAGATGGGAATCCTATTTGTTTTGGTTTTCATGACTATGGCATGGCAAAAACCTTTAAAATATTTAAAATTATTTGAACTCCAGAAAGATCATTACAACTTGGCAAGATGAAAAACACTGTGAACTGCAAATCTGACTCAAACATTTGTGCCTTGACCTCATTAAAAGCTAGCATGATGCCACTGTTGTAAATTTAAAATGCCAATTTCTTTTCCTTTTCAAGCTATATGTATTCATATAAATGTGTTTACTTACCTCACAATCTTTATCAAATTTTCAAGGAAACTATGAAGCGATGTCATAAGAGAAACTTCTGACAAGAAAAAGTAAATGAGAGGTCAAACTACTAGAAGTCTTGCAGGGACCTCTGCTAGCCAATGTATTAATAAACAACCCTGGAAAGGAGGTGAGTTGTAGGATGATGGCATTAAGGGTAAGAAGTGCCAACTGGGAAGAGCTGCAGAAAGATCAGAGTGACTGGATAAGAAACTGATCTGAAACTCAGTGTAGGAAAATTTTACATAAAGTGTTCCACAAGGGGAAATCTCATCTGAGCTTTCAACCTAAAATAATGTACAATGAGTGGATGATGACTTCTTTGGAGAGAGGTCTTAGGGTTTTGAACAGTACTGCCAAGAAAATATCATATCAATGTGAAATAGTGGTCAAAAAAAAAAAAAAAGAAAAAGAAAAAGAAAAAAGAATAAGGCAAGGCAAAAGCTATCAAGGAACAGAGAACAAACCAGAGGATGTCATAGTGCCACTGAATAAATCAGTGTTTTGATAATCCTTTGAATATTGTGTGTAATTCTGGTACTGTAATTCCAGAGCAGATATGGAAGAGTTGGAGCAGGATAACTCCAGGATATTCAACCAGGAATGGTTTCTATACTGGGAACTGCTGAGTTCAGCCTGAAGAAGTGAGAAGTTTAGGGGTTATTGTAGGGATCTGCATATAAAAATGTGAGTACCAGAGAGGAACTGATCGAGTTCACTGTCATCCAGTTCTACAACAAAAGGTCATCAAATTCAGAGTGGGAATGAGGTTGAAAATAGTGGGAAATGATTCAGGCAACAGGTCTGTGAAAATCCTTGCCAAAGGATGCTGCCATAGTGCAGTTTTACATGGCTCAAGGGCCATGAGGTTTAACTAAACACACAGAAATACCATGCAAATGCAGGAAACCCCCTGAAGTGGAAATATCTGGGTACTGACAGAGTGTTAAGGAGGAGTATCATATATTAATGGCCTGTACATATTGTTCCCCAGGTATCCACTTAAAATGACTGCTGGAAACAGGATAAAGAACAATCTAGACCTTTGGTGTGGCACAGTGTGGATGGCCTTAGGTCCAAATAAAGCCCTGTCTCTCTCCAAATAAGCTTCTGACTCTGTATGTGCAGGCTATGGCAGAGACCAAAGAGCTACATTTCGGTGCTTTCTTACCTTCTCAAGAGCCATCTGAAAAATCCACCACAAAGCAGAAAAATACAGTGAGAAATCACATGGTGTGCATTTCCTCTAATTTAACCACATCATCACCTAGGCTACTAACCTGTGTGTTTTTACTGTGTAACTGAACTTCACTTTGTGCAAGGAATATTTGGTTTTGTGTTGAGGGGGAAAAGAAATAAAGGAGAAAAGAGTTGTGGTCAAAGTCTTGTGAAAAACATCTTAAGCAGTGTCTCCTGCACTGATAAAATGTAGGCTTTGGGAAGCTGAGAGGTACCTAATACAAGCTTTCCTCTCTCTAACAATACCCTGAAAGACCTTCAGAAATACATTTGCTTTCACAGACATGAAATCAATCTAAATTCCAGCTACTGATGCCACATGCTGTCCCATCTTTCCACACAGAATCATAGAATAGTTTGGGTTGGCAGGGACACCTTCCACTAGACCAGATTGCTCAAGGCCCAATCCAGCCTGGCCTTGAACACTTCTAGGGATGGAGCATCCACAATTTCTCTGGGCAACCTGTTAAACACAAGGTTTTCCCTCCCA
The DNA here is from genome assembly GCA_038380795.1 of Pyrocephalus nanus. Taxonomy (NCBI): domain Eukaryota; kingdom Metazoa; phylum Chordata; class Aves; order Passeriformes; family Tyrannidae; genus Pyrocephalus; species Pyrocephalus nanus. The sequence continues at coordinate 59,691,181 of CM076263.1, read as the reverse complement.
GTATCCTCCATCAGTCTGTATAAGTGGGCAGTAAGGCAGTTCAAGGAGTCGATCCATCAGTGAGCTAACCTTGCAAACAAAAATTACTGTTTTCCAGTTGTATCAGTTCCATCATGTGCAAGGGACAGGGGCAATGCCAGGGAGGTGGCCTGTCTGTTCAGTCACTGGCCTGTGCCTTACTCACTTCTGTGAGTGCTGACTGAGGTGAGAGGACTGTTTCCTGCACAAAGAATATTATTTTTCAGTGTTTTGTGGAGGTAAAATAATAAAGCAAGGACTATGAAGGTTTAATAACTTCTATAGTTCAGTCTGACCTTTGCCTAACAGAGAGGGATTTCAAGCATCTCTTCTGTCCCTTGGGAGCTCTTTTCCTATTTTTAAAGGCTTTCCTTACATGTAGTCTGGCAAAGCTGTCTTTCCTTTAATCCTTCTGTAAATCTGTTCTGCAACAGAGAAAAAACTTGGGAAAATAATCCTTATAGGGCTTCTTCTGTTTTAATGACTGTGTTTCTTTCTCTTCCTCTCTATAGATTTACATACTGTAAGATACTGCAAAATCAGCCCTTAGCACTTCTCACTGTCTTAACAAAGATATAAATATCTCACCTGCTCTGACCTCCAAAATCCAAGCTATCCTGGGAAAGGTGACTTTTGATTATAAATTGTAACCACATGTTGTATTAAAGAACATGTCAAAACTGATCTCTTTGCAATTCTCATTTGTGCTAGCATCTGGAATAATTTAAATTATAAATGAAAAACTGACCTCTGTGGTTAGCCAAATCAAAAGGCCTGAAAGGCTTCATGTTTAAAGAGTCATTTGATTCCTAAACAGATCAGGAAGTTGTAGAAACCAAAATCTGACCAAATCCTTCAAAAGGATTTGGCAAAAAAAAAAAAAAAAAAAAAAAAAAAAAAAAGAAACAGAAAAGGAGAAGAAAAAAAGGAGTAGGACTGCCCTGTTCACTGAAAAGCTAGACAGCAAACCCAGACCAAAAAAAAAAAAAAAAAAAAAAAGGTGTACATTCTGGCAACAATGAGCATTTCAATGACATGCTTTAATTCATACCAAGTTTCCTACAAAGGAATGACTTGAAAATTAAGCACATGCCTTTGACAAGAAGAGGTGGGATTATTCATGATGGTTAGTGTTAACGGCGGGACTGCACTGGGGTCATTCTTAGGGGAACATGCTCCATAAATGCAAATTCCTCATTGGACAAGACTCTGCTACCAGGACTGCAAGGGTTGATCTCCTCCTGGGGTTTCCAGCTCAAGAGTGCCAGCCCTGTACGAGGTACAGGACAGTGCAAACAGGGCCAGGCAAAACCTGCATGAGGTTTAGAAGCTTTCCAATGGCTTTTCTTAGTTACAGGAGTAAGGATTGTTAAATATGTGCAGTCAGCACCGTGTGGAGCAATTTTGCTGAAAAATGCAATATCCTTTCCCTTGATTTAGGCAGGGGATTAATTAAAAACACGTATGCATTTACCCTCCTGCCAGAACACAAGTTGATCTAACTAGGTTGGCAATAATTTTCCTGAAGCATCAATCTGAATAAGCATAGCATGTTGAGAGGGACAAGGTTAGTTCTTTCTTTGACCAGAATTCTTTGACCAGGATGTCTTGAGATCAGGGAAAGACCTTTAGCTTTTAAACAAAAGCAAAGTTCACCAGATTATATGGGTGCATGATGATAATGTAGTAGGGAAGGAAGCTTCTTTACAGAAGTGGGAACTGTAAATGTCAGCTCAGTATACCATGAAAGCAGTCAGCCTTATGAAACTCAACTTATTTTATGATGTTAAGTGGAGATTGGCTGTCTAGTGTAAATCCTGGATATTTAATCTGTAACTGTTTTCTTTTAAACATGTAGTGAAGCAGATCCTTGGTTTGCCAGTAACTAAGCATTTGCTCTATTCTCAAATCGTCTGTATGGCAGGAAAGGTCAAAATTGCTGCATAGTCACTTTTCAGCCTTTCAAAATTAATAGCCTCATAGCTCACTATCAAATCAGTAATTTTTCTTTTTCTTAAGAGTAGAAAACACAGTGGCTATAAAGAAAGTCTATTACTATCCTATTCTATTTTGAGAGATACTGAAGTGTTCTGGAAATAAATCACAAATTGGTAAGTATAAAATCATATAACCATGGCTTTCTAAATAGTCGATACAGAAGAAGTGGTTTCAACCTTATAGAAGAGGCCTATATAGAATAGGTTTAATGACCTTCATATAATTTAATACTTCTTGCTGTATTTCAAGAAAAAAAAAAGAAGTCATTCACATGGAGACATTTCCTAAATATCTAGTTCCTGCAGTATTTTTGAATTACACATTTCATGTTTTGTAAGGCAGCTTGTGGAAAATTGCTAACATGGAGAAGGAAGCGTGGATCTCTAGTAAAGAATAAGGAACCATGAATTCCGTTTCTGGCTCTGCTATAATTTTCCGAATGACCCTGAGCTGTATCCTTAACAATTGTGCACTTTCAGTTGCACACACTGGAATATATTTTTCCCTTATACCGGTCTTTGCTTGTCTCACTCAGTAGCAAGCTGCTTGAAGCAAGCCAGTTCTCACCACGCACTATGTAGGTCCTATGACAACGGATATATGAGTTTAATGATTACCAGATTCGTTCAGTGAATAACATCCAAAGATGGAAGCATCACAGAGGAGAAGAAACCGGTGGCATGGGCAGTACAGGAAAATGTTATAAAGGGAAATAAAAGGTTCAATCTTATGGGCTTTTTGGGTGGAGGGGATGGTAAACTGAGCTGCAGTGTGAAGGCTGAGGGTGGAATAAGGCTGCTGAAATGCATGCAAGCCATAAAACACTAGACTCCCCATACAAGGATTTATCTTTTTTTTTTCCCTTTTCCACTTTCATTTATTGTTTTGGGTGTTACTCCTGGGAATGCACTCCCCTACTCTTACTGCCAAACACAAGCAGGATGAAAAAAAAAAAAAAGAAATAAAAAGCAGGCAGCTTCTCATAAATTTGAAGATTTCTAGGCTTACAAAGTTGCAAGAGCAGCCCATGCAAGTGTCTCTCTCTCCTTCCAACTATTGTCTTAGGCACAAAATCACTAACATTTTCACAGGGAATAATGCTAATCTGCAAAATTTGTCTGCAAATTGCTCAGGGGTAATGTTCCTTTCATTACTTTATAATCAAATTCCTTCCTTAGGGCAAATGTGAGTGCCATTTTTCTTTTATCACAACGCTTCCTTCCCCCTGCCCAAGCACATCATTACTGCTACGAAAACTCGGAGAGGAAGAAAATCTTCTGAGATAGTGTATCTTTAAAGGCTACAGCTAAGTTTAGAAAGCTTTGTTCCCAAAATGGAAAATGTTTCTCTAAGTTAAATAATTTCAAGATTCTCTTTCTGTCACTTTAATTTGCTTTTCCATCCTGCAGTGTTTAGTCTAAGTTACCATGTGGGTGTTTCAGTGGTGGGATCATATCACCTGCTGGTGATATGAAAAAGGTACCCAGCATCACCTGAGCTGGGGGGATATTTCCTCTGATATCACCTCAAAGCCCAAGGGCCTCCTCGTTCCCAAAGCCTTACTACTAAAAAGCACCAGTCTATTTGTATACAAATGCAATACTATATTTAGTCTGACGCTATAGGTACATATAGTCTGATAGTAAATACTATTACTACTATTAGTTATAATGAGAACAAATGAGACATTAAAAATGGCTTGAAAAATCCTTCAGCCTTTACCATATATAGTTTCTTAGTGTATCCAAGCCCTTAAATCCTTCCTTCTGGCTTAAACACATCTATATGCCATCTCCTTATAAGTAAGACCAGAAAAATAAACAGGGCACAGCTTTCACTTGCTGCAGCAAAGAGTGGGAAAAGGAGGAATATAAGATCCTACCACAGGGTAGAGAGAAAGATGTCTTGGGTAGCTTCTTGACACATCTTCCTCAATGCATTTAGAATTAGGCTGACAGACTGTTTTGAGACTAGGAAATATCCCCCTCCTCCCTCAATTCAGTAAGGACTACTGTCTTTTTTTTTTGATCTCATGTTTCAGAAAAGGACAGGACACAGTCCATGTACTCGAAAAATCATCTGCTGCTGCAGGAACTTTGGCAGTGTGCCCTTTCTATCTGTCTGTAGCACCGTGCAGTTGTACTTTTGGTCACTTTCCATGGGCCTGATGTTGTGCAGGGTTCTGAGAAGTGTTTTGAGGCTTGTGTCCTTGGAGACAGGTTTCCTGCAGTAACTGCTATATGTTCTGGAAAGGGATCTCTAAGTCAGAGAGGTCTTGGAGGTTGCTCTGCCCATGGCTGCCTGGGGCTGCAAGTACAGTTGTTGACATTGAGGTGGTGTCTGGAAGCCTCACTGTTCCTGCACTGTTCCTGCTACACTATGAAGAGTGTGAAGTCCAGCAGATGGAGATTAGTTCTCATTAATAAAAGCCTTAAGGCACCATCTTGCTTTTTAGACATTAACTTGGTGATAAGACATTAAATTTTGCTTTTTAACATTAACCATGAAGTGGTTTATAAAGGAAGAGGTGTTTTCTCTCCCACTTTTCAAGCCCCACTGCATCTAGTCCCTTGCAGTGCAGATGGGTGAAGTGCTGGACATCACCTGTTCATACTCTACAGGGGGAGCCTTTATATTCCCCAGGTTTGAGGTGGGCTCCTTGCCATACTGAAAAGCTTATATGGGTTAAAGTTATGTGAGTCTTTCACTGAGGACAGCAACCAAGATGACCAATACAGCTGTGAAATATTTATTCCTAAATGGCAGGAGCAAGCAGAATGTTTTAGGTGTAATCTAAACCTTAATGGGGCCTACCTGGTCTCCTATATGACAGTTTTTAGGACTAGAGAAATAATTTTTCCCTTGCAATCTCTTTTTTTTTTCTTCTCTCTCTGGCACTCTTCATCTATTGGACAGTCCTTCCACAGCGTCACTAACTGAGCATTTATACAGCAGAGACTTTGTGGAAAATTCGTTTAATTTAATTTAATTTTGTTTCATTTTACCATAATACCATTTTCATGAATAAATAATGCGACAGCAGTCTGTCTTTACCTGAGTGCTGTAAATTAGCTGTTTCTGAATAGGAAAGGGCCTGCAAAAAAAAAGAAATAGTAGTGCTACTGTAATTTCAGATATTTTCTGAAAGAAAATTTTCAATGTGAGGTCAGAAATACCTATCCCTAAAGGAAAAATACCAAAAATATCCATCTGGGTACACCAGAATGTAAGCCAAAATTGAATTTATAATGTAGTTTTCCATGTCTTAATTTTCTGCATAAGAGATGCACCAGATACATCCCAACAACAAGAAATTAGGCCCTCTTTGTGTTTTTTGTTGGGAAAAAAGCTCTCAAAATCTCTTTTTGAAAAACTGTGGAATGAAAATAATTCACCATTCCCCCCCGTTTTTGACTAATGCTTATGGTGACTTTTCTTGCCTAAGTACTAAAGCTGAGGATAGCATATTGCTGTGGCCAAACACCACGGACTGTGAGGCGATAAAAGAACAAAGTAACCTTTTCTGTGTCTTACGAGCTACAGGCCAGTCACGTATAACAACATTACTTCAACTCTGAAGAGCCTGGAATATTCTGTTATACCATACTGATCGCCCATGGTGATAAAGCAGCGGTTACTGCTATGTTGCATCCAAATGAAAACTTTTTTGTTGCCTAATCAAGGCAGAATAAATGTACTGATGTAATAACTGAAAGGCAAATATCCATCATATATTCTCTTTTCTCCAGCCCTTGATTTCTGCACTGAGGCTGGGGATATTTTATGATGGTTAAACAAAATATTTGGAGCAAAGTCTGCTTTTTATAAACCTTGTGTCTGTCTAACCTTTCCCTCTCAGTAACATGAAGAAAAAATATACAGTATTGAACGTCTGGCAGCAGCTCCCAGCCACTGTGAGACAGTTACACTGCTGCTAAATCACCTTAGCTGGAAGTTTGAAGGAGTGTGATACTCTTGAATATTTTGCCTCTGTTTCTACACAGCAATCCTGATGTGAGATTATTGTTTAAATCTCCCTTTGCACAACTCTTTCCCTATGTTTATGAGGCCATCCGTTTTTACACTGTTGCTTTTAAAAACTGTTGATGAACAATCTTTCTGTTCTTGCTGTTGTTTCTTAATGGAAACTTTCTGAAACCATTCCAAAATCCTCTATACTTTGCCTGCCAGTTAAAGACTCAACCTAACTTTACTCTCCGTTTCATTTTGTTTTGTTACATTTAGCTGTTTCTTTATTAGGTGCAAGTGACTAAACTAGCTTTTCCTGGATGATGTGAGTTTGTGCACTCACAAACATGTACTTGTTGCAAGTTGAAACAAGCTACTGGATGTTTATCATCTTGTTTGCAGGCAAAAAAATTTATAAATCAATAAAATGAGGTGAAAATAGCTCCAAAGGTAATATATAAAATGAAATCTTTCTCTGTGTCCTGATATGAAAAATACTTTTTTTTTTTTTTCAGAGATACATAAAGACTGTGACTACAGTAAATACTTTTGAAAGAATAGTTTTGAGATAGATAAGCATTGCTCAAGTTGGAAAATCAGCACTCCAATTCTGTCATGGACCCGGAAAAGCACTCAAGTTGCTGCTCAACTTTAAGCTGCTGCTAAAACGGGACTGATAATGATTTTATTTTAGTTTTAAGGAGGACAGCTGTGTTTACTTCTTTTCCTCCTTAATACAAGGCAAAAGTGCCTTGAGCACTGGGTTAGATGTCTTTGTTAAACTGCTATATAAATCTAAATAATGAACTAAAAAATAATATGTTATTTTGGCCAAAACATTTTTCTCCTGTAGTTTAATAATTTGACAAGCCATTCTTTATTGCTCTCTGTTGTTCCATGTGTGCTATGATGAAACCTATGCTTCTTTAATGCAAAATGTTTCTGTGAAGTCTCTCTTAAGATTTGTAATGCCCTTAACTTCCTAGCCTTTCAGTGTTTGTTTTTGGTAACAGCTGGCATTGCAGCACATTGTAAAAGTGATGGCTCTGGCTCTGTCTGCACCTGGAAGCACTGCCTAAAAAGGGAAGCAAGGACCCACCCTCCTCAGCCTGCCTAAGAAAGTTTCCACATGAAGACTCCTGATAGTTCCTGAAACCAAGGGACTGCTTGTACTTACCTATTCACTGGTTTGCTCTGTGCTGTAGCCCAATGGAAGTCAGTGGTCCTGCTCAGCTACCAGGACCTAGTACACCATCAGACTAGGACTTTTTATGGTCCAAAGGCCATCCCACACCTAAGGAAAATTCTTCCAAAGGCTCCCCACTTGCCTCCTCCTCCTCCCAGTCCAGGAAATGCTCCTCCATGGCCAGAGATTGTGCTGTGATACTGAGAGTTATGGGCCACATCGCATTTACTGTTGGATTTGATGATCTTAAGCGTCTTCTCCAACCTAAATGGTTTTATGATTCTGTGATTTGTACTGCCAACATCCTCAACCATTCTTGATTGCCACTTTGCTCCTGAGACAGACATTTCTCACCCATTTTTAAATCAGAAGCACTCAGGTCAGTGATTAAAGAAGTATGTTATATACATGTTTGTATTTTGATCAAACATTTGTGACTAGCAGATAACTTTCAGGTTTTGTATGTATACATGTTTCAGAGCAATTTAAGTAAGTAAAATTAGCTAACAGTAAGAATCAGGTTATCAATTTGTTTTCTGCTGGGCAAAGAAAGAAGAAGTCCCCCACACTTAAATCTTCTAAAACAAGGCAAGGGTCTCTAAATGTGATTGAGCAGTAGCAGATAATTAGATTACATAAATGCTAGAAAAAAGGCAGTGTATCGGTGCTTAAAGTGCTTATGGCAAAGCCATTCTTGCTGCCCATATCCACCATCAACAGATATTAAGCATAGAAATCATTGCTTGCATGTGCTGAAAGCAAGCAGTTTATTTCAGCTAAAGAACTTGCCCCAAAGCACCATTCATTCATTCACTCAGTTTTAAAACAAGGTTAAGTCATATCCATCAGGATGAAGAAGACCTGCACCAAGGTGAGAAATAAGCTGGATCCCATGGCCACTGGTAAGCATTCCAGCATCCTCCACACCTCTGTGCATACCAAACCCTTATGGAAGAAGATAGTGCAGCTCCCAATCCTAATTTTAGCCATTTAACTATATCTTCAGCTCTTAGGGAGACTACTTCAGGTATCTTCATACCAGACACAGAAATACATCATTACCATGGTTCAGTAGCCAGCAAGTCCAGTAAAGATAGAGGAACTTCAGTCAGGAAGCCCTTAGTAAGGCTGTTGTTGTATTCCCCCTGACATTAATGGTGACCTCAGTAATTGAAGCAAAATTAAGCAGTGGCAGATCAAAGTGCTGGTGCTGTCTCCACTCTCTGAGCTCAACATTCAGATGTAAAGCTACTCTCAAATAAAAGCCAGATGTTGAACTGGCTCCATTTCCTGCTTAGCTGAGATGTCATTTTGGAAGCTGACTGCTCTGGTCCCCGTCCTGAAATTGAACCAACCTTTCCAGTGAGACATCAAGGCATATAAAATAAAAGGCACAAAGCAGTGTTGGTGGTGATGAGGACAGATTATCTCTTAGAAAGCACTCCTCATCCCCGGAAGGCGTAAAATTACTGCAGGGAAAGTAGCTGGTTGTTCCTGTGCTTCAGGAACATTACATCATCCTCTTTTAAACCAAGCAATCTGCAGAGCAGACACAAGCAATGCTTTTTGTGGCTAATAAGACTAAACACTGACAGGGTCCCATAGTAAAATACATTGCTTCTGGTTGGAGACAAATGGGTCAAAGACCGCCTTGATCCTAATCCAGGCAAGGCTCATTTACCTGTACTTACCCCCTAAAATCTTGGAAAAAGTTGCTCAAACTTGGGGGTGGGGGAAGAATTTTTTAAGCTTTCTGTTTGAATGTTTCTGAAAATCCAGCTTTGTTTAAATCTGCAATTTTTAGGTTTCTCTTTTTCCGCTTTCCAGTTCATGCCCAGAAAGACTGGGACTTTTTTTCCTCTCTTGAAATTTGAATTTTCCAGCAAAAGAACATATACAACTGTAAATGCTGGACATTTTGTTGTGATTTTGGCAAAAGTACCTTGCTCTCCTGTACAATTTAGTGTGTGGATATTGTGGCAGTTAGCTCTCCTGAGTTATAATTTTGTGTCCCCTGAAAAGCCGTCAAAACAAAACTGTGATAAAATATGATTATTCCATTTTGTCAGCTAATCTTCTGCTTCCCCATCAGTGATTTACACAGACAAAACTCCTCCAGCCCGTATATAGTCATTTGGTTTAAGCTATGGAAAAGATGTTTTGCCAAACCAAGCACTTGATTTTAACACAGTCTTACTAATACTCCCTCCTTGCACCAACTTGGTGAGAGCTCAGCTTGAGACATACACTTTTATTTTCGTCCAAGAAATAGCTGCTATCAAAATTTAAAAATTCAGGATGTGACTTATATTTTCCAAAGCTTGCAAACAGTGCTTTGGATCTGTAGCAATAAGTGTGGACAGAAATTTTCATTTATTAGCCCTCTGTCTTGAAGCTGGAGTAACCCTGGAAAATGGTTTTATGTGGTTAAGACACAGTCCTTGGATTTCAGCATTAATTTGTTTCCTTGCATTGAACTCAGCAGACTGAATGGATGTGCTCCTTATGTGAGAAAATATACCTTGCACAGTTTGTTTATTCTTTTTCCATGCTTGTCCTTTAAGAGATCCTACTGTTAAGTCTGAATTTGAATTTCTAGCTTCATACTCACTTCTCTGGAAACTGATTGAGTTGTACAGGAGACGTCTGAAGGGGTGGCAAAGCATTGTACACACACCCCACAAGCCGCATAATCCCTGCCAGTTCCAGGATTAATAGCAAAGAAAATGCCAATTGTTCTGTCAAGAAAATGCTTGTTTATAAGTATTCCTTCTTTCCAGCTTGTAGGTACCCTACATGAAAGTCATCTTATAATTTCTTATTTTTGATTTTCATTCCCTTTAAGTCTGTGATCTCACTAAAAATTATTGCAGGTCTAATGACCTTCAATTCTGTAAGATCTATATTCTTCAAAAAGTCTGGAACAAACCCAGCTCCAAGCTCCAATGGTAAATATTAACTGTTATTATAGCAGAAATCCTATGCCATTGTTTTTCACTGTGCTGATGGCTACTCACAGGAGCAGAATTTGCCCAGTGTGTTTTGAAGAGAGTCAACTGCAAAAAGTATGAGGAGAAAACATTGTGTCCTTTCCTGGAGGGGAGAATACCGTGATGGTAGTAAATATAGAACACCCTCATGCTTTTTTTTACATTGCCCTTTTTTAAAATAGTCTACTTTTTTTCCTCATTTTACTGTGTGACTTTGCTCCCAGCCCCCTCTTGGCTCCTTACAGGGGAGGTTTGGCTGCGCAAGGGTAAAAATGATATCTTGACAGGTCCCAACCTTCCCACTCCAAATTTCAGACTGGAAGAAATTTTCCTGTGATACCAAATGACAAAAACTTCCTACTCGTCCCCATTTGCCCACAAAATCCTGGTGGTTCAAAGGAGAAGTAAACTCCTTTAAGCTTTGGAGCAGTGATTTAAAGGCCTACCTGCAAAAGCACCAACTGTGGTGGAGTGGGGGACGTGTCTTATCTCTAAAGAAAGTTATTTCCTCATTTTCTGCGAGTGAGAAATGAGAATATAATCTAAATCTAAAAAAAAAAAAAAAGAAGCAGACTTTTTATAACCCATTTCTTAACATATACACTTTTTCAAAGCAGGTAAGAAATACAACAATACAAAAGAACCATATAGTGTAGCAGTTACTAATTTAGAATTATTTTAGCAGAGGGAGCATCTGATACTAATAATAATAAACCACTTTTGCTATACTGCTACACAGTATGCCAGGGATTGAACACACAGTTGATTCAAAGCAAAAGTAGAAACATATAAGTTATTCCCCAAAACTTCTGAATTGGTAGAGAATTACAGCGATAATTGCAATTGCACCACCCTCGTGAGCTTTTGCTTCACTAATAACAAAAATGCATACTTTCATTGCTGGAATGACAACTGGATTAATGAAATGCTGTTAAAAATACAGGGAATGGCATCACTATACAGCACCATCCAGAAGTAAAGTGTGGTATCAGTGCAGAATGGCCATAGTGATTCTGTCTCTGAATTGCTTTTCCCTCAGAATAAAAAGAAGAAAAATAGCCCCATTTTAATTAAATTTATTTAAACGTCAATCTTATATTTTCTATTCTATTTCTCTTTGTTCTTCTGGGTTTTTTTTCCTCTTTAATACTTTTCAGCATGGACTCATGAATGAAAGGGTGATGAATGAGAGTCCTGATCTCCAAAGGCTCGGTGGCAATTTGTAGTACCAATATTGGCTGGGACAACTCAGCAAATTCCTATACTGGCCCTGAGTCCATCATGTAGGAAGGATCAACACTGGTATATATAAACCCAGTCTCCGCCCCCAGCATTGCATAACAATAGGAGAGGAGGAAACGCTTGACCTGCAGATATCTGCAGCCTCTGCTGAGGTTGGTGATGTCTGACGCAGCAGTAGGAGCCACTTTCAGCTTCTGTTGCAGCCTCTCTTGTCCTATGCCCTACTTTCTGATCCTTCAGAAAAAAAAAAAAAAAAAAAAAGAAAAAAAGGAAAAAGAACTGAGAAATTCAAGGGACAGCTCACCAAAACTGTAAAGCACATGCCACTTCTGTTGCGGTAACCTCATTTTCTGTGCTCCTTTCCTGTTTGCACATCCTCTTAAGCCCAAGCTACCTCCCAGATCGTTGCATTTTCAGGTGGCTCAAGAACTGTCTACTTATTTCACACCAATGGATTGGCATAACAGTGTCTAAACCCCAGTAAAACAGTTGAGAATAACAGTGTAGCTTTGCCAAACAGATGCTTCACTGATGCACCTTAACAACTCCGATTTGCAGTGATTCATGACAGTCTTCATTGTCTTAGTTGCCTTGTTACACGTATTGGGTATTTTCATTTGACATAATTTCTACATTATTTGTACAGAGCACTCTGTATTCCTGCTCATACGCCATTAGAACTTACATATTTTATCATATAATTATGTCTTTAACCTGCCTTGCAAGGATGGAGGGTTTTTTTTCAATGGCAATTTAGGAAAAATTGATGCATTTTCAACATAAACCAGCTTAGCAACTTAGATTACTCTGAAAGGCAGGGTTTCAGAAAACATTCTGCTGAATTCTGAACTTCCGTAAAGACATGGAAACTGGAAGAATTAACTGTTTGCTTCATTTTTTTAAACAATACCTGGATGAATTACATGTGCTCTTAAACCAGTGAAAGCCCTAGAGATGGACAGAAAAATGGACTCGCTTTAGAAAGGAGCAGTGTGGTGCATTATTTCCACTCAAGAACACAAGACCTGAAGAACAAGGCTTTGGTGTGCTTGTCATTTTACAGCAAGGATTTGCTGTGAGTGCTGGAATTTCCACGCTGAATGAAGGGAGAGCCGTCGACTACAATGGCCTACCTAACTACACCTGGTACATATCTGCATGGAGCATCAAGCACAGGGAAAGAAAAAAGTGGGGTTAGATTCTGTGTGATTTTCCCTGATGTAATTTTTAGCTTCACAATACCTCTATCAGCTTGCAGTACGAAACCCTTATGTGGTTTTAAGCCATTTGGAATTGTGTGGCTTCAGAGACTACGTCAGAAGTGAGTTTTTAGGGAGTCTCTGTTCCTCTTTGGAAATAGCAGCATTAATTAAAAATAAGAAGGCCTCACGGTAAATTTGGTAGCCAAAGCAGCTAGTCATATACAGAAATATACAGATACTGAAGAAGGGAAACATTCTCACTAAGAATTCTGTACTACATTCAGATATGTTCTTGATTTTGAGCATTGACTTAGGAAGGGACAGATTCTCACTGTGTGAATACTGGGGCTTGTGACTTTAATCTACCCTGCAGCACACATGTATGATGATTTAATGGGCCTTCTGTTTAGTTCATAGCCCATCCGCTCACCCAGAAGCAGAGAGTAATGATCACAGCCCAGGACAGTTGCAAAGCATATGTGGAAGGCTTTTCAACCCTAAGGCTCTAATCTCTCCTGTTAGTCACTACTGCCATGTGGTGAGCCTGTTACCATCCCTGACTCTGAAGCACAGTTCACAAACTCCTTCCACATGGTTTCTACAAATCCCTACAAGGCTGTGCTGCATTGTTCTGCAGGCAAGGAGATGCATCAGCCTTTGCTTCTCCTCTTTTCTTGCTGTGCCCAAGAGAAAATTATTTGCCAGTGTTCAATTATGAAACAGTAACTGAATTTTTCTTCTGGTGATTAAAGAAATGACAGATGTTGACATGTGCAGCTTAAATGAAAACAAAATGCTGACCAAACTACAGTCGTGTGGAGGGACCACCATTACCTCCTGATGCAAACTACAGATTCCAGATGAATCCCAGATGCTCATTGGAGTATGCACAAAGAGGACTGTGTTTATTGTCACTGCATGGTGATCTCAGTGGTATGTCCTATATAAAATGATGAAACTTGCTTTAAAGCTATTGATCAGAAAAGAAAAAACAAACCAAAAAGCTTAGGAGCCTCGGAGGTACCTTGATTGACAAATGAGAATTTTAATAGGAATTATATTAAAAACCCTTTGAGTTTATTCACTTATTCTTTTTGAAAGGGGTCCTTGTTTATTTTATTTTTTTTTTTGCTTTGTTTCTGTTCACACTCTGTCAGTCTTTCTAAGTAGGCTTTAGCACCCCATTACAAGAAGAGAATGAAAACTCTCTGAGGAGGAATCCAAGCTATTATTTCTGAGGCACATTAACTTATAATTGAAATGGTCACTTCGAGGAGAATTCAGTTCTACTTCAGTAAAAAAATAGTTGTTTCTCTAATTTTTCATAGAAAACAAATACGTTCTAATTTAAAAGATTACTAAAGCTAATGACTGAGGTTTCCCCCTGTTAAAGCATAGCTTCTGTGGAATTACAGTCTGCCTACTTCTTCCTCTGAACAAGTCATGTTAATTGTAGGAGCTGTAGTAAATTACCTACAAAACAGGAGTTTTGGTAATGGAAGTCAACAAAACTTAAACAATGCAGGGTAAGACCTCCTTCTAGTTATGACTGGAAGAGATCTGATTTACACTAGCAGGGCATCTGTTTTGTAAATTTCTCAGTTATTTTGACTGCAAAGAGAAAGCAGTCACAAATTTTTTTAAAAAATTTTTTTTGTTGAATTCACTCTCCACAAAAGAACCCACCCATAACTTGCAAATCTGCTGCCAAGATTTTGGCTGAAGCACACACTTAGGCACCAGGAGTATATTTTGGAGAAGGAAGTTTTTATAGTGGAAAGGCTGAGATACTCTAAACTATTCACGGCAAATGCAATGGAATAATGTAAAGGGAAAACATGTAAAGAACAAAATGTATTCTTACAGGAAACTCTATAAGAAGCTGCATTCCAGTTAATTCTGAGTAATCCCGAGAGAAAGCAATTTAGCTTATTATTTTCTTTCCCAGTGATACCTTGCTGCTGTTATAACTTAGTGTCATTCCTATGTTTGGGATTTTTGCACAGATACCCTTTGGCAGTATGATGATCTGAAGGCTTATTTTCCATTACCAGTATGCCTGATATTTGATTCCTTCTTCCTTTTGTGGGATTTACAGTCAAGATACAGATTTTAACCTGGTTCAACTTCCAGGATTTCTGAAGCGAAGTTTTCTCTGCCAATCAGAAGACTGAAATTCTTTCTGGCTATGTTTTACTTTATTTTGTCTTCAGCTCAAAGGTGATTATTAGACAGGTAGAGGAATAAAGAACTTCAGGAATCTGCATTTAGAGCTTGACTCAGATTTCTAAATAAAAAATTTCCAAAGAAGTAAGTATGCAACTATTTGTTGTCAGCAAGAATTGAATAAGACTCAGAATCAAGGATTAAACCAGAAAAAGATTAAAAACTCCACTGCTCTGTTCAGTGATCTCGTTCAAGTCATCAGGACTGTATAAAAACAATAAGGGAAAAAACCCTAAAGATTTGTAGATACTGTCTCCTTGAGAATTCACTTTTAGCATGAGGTAGACAGTAGGGGCTGTTAAATTCTGTTAAAATTTGAAACCAGTAGCTAGAAAATAATCATTCTGTGTGTTTGCATTTTGTATTTAGTGATATTTTTTGTGCATTTGGGGATATTTTAGTTAATTTCACAAAGATCATCAATTAAATATTTGATTTCAGAAATACATTTTGTATTGCTCGTACTCCCTGGGGGGATAGTGCTATTTCTACATTCTTTGACTTTTATGAAAGGATCTAAATACGGTAAGGGGGAAGCATGTTCCAGGCATTATGGGTCTCAGGAAATCAGAAACATGCAAATAATAGCAAACTCTTGGGAGAGCAACAGTCTGAGGGAAAGTCAGCCTTACACAGATGATTTTGAAATCAGATTGAGGGCCAACAGCCAACTACAGATGCAGAAAAAGAAATCCTTCAGGAGTTTGTAGGCCAACTGAGTCTCAGGTGGATAAAAAAAACATTATGGTGTTTTGCCTTGCCATGAGAATGGGACTAGTCCTGCCCTTCGACTGTGCTGGCAAAGTTACTGCTTGCCAATCACCTCTTCATATTCCTGCTTTGTCCAGCTTTATTGTGCCAGAATCACCTGTGCAGCAGTTTCTTGGTTCTCACATTGCTGATGCATGAGGTAACCCAGCCTGCAAGATGTGGAGACACAAGGGAACTTGGACAATGCTGCCACAACAGTGGGAAAGGGAGTCAGAAGATAATGGATTGGCAGTTTCAAGGAGAGGATACTCCCATTAGCCATGGAAAGCATTTTCCATAGCAGTCATGGACATTAATAACTCTGTCAATTACACCAATTAACAGCCTTCCATGGTAATATAAATTATAATTACTAGGAACATTTTGCTAATTAAAACTTGAATTAACCCCAGTATCAGCTAATTAAATTAGAACCACAATCAGTTTACTTTAGAAAAAAACATATAAAACTGTTTTTCCCATCTCACACCACATCCCTTCCTCCCTCCCTTGCCCCAGCCCCCTACTTCTGTCACTAATCATCACTCTCCATGGTGCCATTTCATATAAGCCATGTACAAGGCTTTCCTGTGCTTGGGAGATGTTCTCCCATGGTTAGCCTGCTGCACTATCAACTCCCTGGGAGGAATGTAGGGCATGGCACAAGGAAATTTTTTCATCCAATGGGGCATGTCTTTGGACAGGGTAAGGTGAGGTGCCAAAAAGTTCGTTCTGCTGGCATAGCTTCATTAATAATGTTGGCTTTCTTTTGGGTTACTTGTTGTCATTGCTGTTGTTATTGTAAACTGGAATAGTGGTGTTAGCCAAAGGTGTATATTTACAGCCCAGATCAAACTACTGGTAAACTTCGTAGCATTATCTGGCACTGTGACCTTCTTTTGTACGTTGAGGTGATGGACACAATTTCTTCTCTCTCAACATTTTCCCACCTTTGTGTGTTTTCTTCTTTCATCACTATCCTCTAAGAGCAGCATTCAGGGGCATCAAGGGAAAATCATGCACTCTGCATTCACATTCTGGTTCTGCCACTATATGTTTCTCCTTCACTATCAATTTCATCATACTTGAGACAAGTCAGTGGTAACAAACACATAAAATGCATGAAAGTAGAGAAAAGTGTTATTTCCAGTGTTATTGCATCTTCTGTGCACTTCAAAAATAACCACTGAATAATAAACATTCCTCCTGTTGCATTAGATTTTTTTAGTATAAAAAAATTTCAGTGTTTCAATATGCTTATTACATAGAGCAAGAGGTAGAAGAAAGGATTTTGAGAGTTGCATAGTTAATATTACTTTCAATAAGCATAATCAGTCAGCTTGCACAACTCAGAGAATTGGCTCACAGAATTAACAAGTGTCACTAGTAAAACAATCAAATGATCCCTTTTTATTTGCTTCAGGTCAGTAAAAGAGTACAACTGCCGTCCCTAAAATATTAGAGCTGTAATATATTTCAGATGAATATTGGAAGTGGGGAAGTCTCATGTTTTTCAAGGATAGATTCTTCATTTGCTCATCCAAAGAGAAGTTATTTCTCCCATTTTTTAAAAGAAAAAGCCACTGATGTTCTATATTCTTGTGATCTGGCCTGTTCCACTGAGCTGTACTGTCTGAAATAAAGTGGCCAGTGATCAAAAGTACAAGGAAACAGAACACGCAGTTCCCGGAGCTCTGAAGCAAGGAAGATTTTAATCTTAGAAGCCATTTAGATGCCACGGAGATGGTTACCATAACACTGAGATAGTGTCAGGCGTGACACGTGTTTCGCCTAGGTGCTCAGGAGAACACGTATCGCTTTTCCATCATGCCAGGAAAGCCCAGCAGTTAAACCACAGGCATGCTTGTGCAGATCCCTCTGTGTACAGTCATGGGTCTGTAGGCACGAACAGCTGTCTGAGCACGATGTCTTCCATTGAAGCCAAGTTCTTGAAGAGAAGCAAGGACATGGGGCTGCTGCAATGTGTCAGTGGAGTAACTCTTCGCTGCTGAGGGCATGCTGTCCTTGAGGGCCAGAAAACTTTCATGTTTAAGCATTATTTCTCTGTGAGCTTCACCCAAGTTTTGACCATACTAATGTCTCTGGCGGCTTGTTCAAGGAGATCTTTAAGGGACATACTGAAGTAAAGGTCCCATCTCACATTAGATGTATGTGAGGAAGAGCAAACTGGCCTGAAGTGTGGTGCTCTGGCCTGTCTCTGACTTTGGGAAGAAATATTTAGAGATCATTATCAACATTTGTCAGGGAAATTGCTCTGACGTATTGCACCAGTACATTATGGCTTAAAAAAAAAAAAAAAAGCAAGCCTTGAAGAGATTTGTGTGTGCAGTTTCCTTTGCTTTCAAAGCTGGATAAACAGTCCATGTATTTTCATGTGGATATTAATCTCTTCTTTATCTTCTGTTGCCCATTTACACTAAAAGCAGTGGACTTTAAAGCTCTCACACAAAATGGAAACTGCCTCTGGGTGGGAACCAGCACATTTGAGCATGGCTTCTTTATCATTTGGAGTATGTACCTCACGCTGTTCATCCTGATGACATGCAGAGGTTTTCAAGCAATTATGCTTGTTTCTACCCATTGCCCAGTCTAAAATCCATTAATGTAAAGAAGAAGGACTCCTACTGATTTCACTGGTCATAGCATCCCAACCTTTCTCTTCTAAATGTCTACTCACTTAACTAGTTTTAATTCTGAGCTAAGATTCCTTATAATGTGTTAAATGCAAAGATTTAGGTCACCTCAGCTCTGTAGAGCATAAAATTTGGGACATAATGAGTGAAAGTGTGCATATAAGTGAGGAAATCAGTTATATTCATCCATTTTAATTATGCTGTTCACCAGCTCTATGGAGCTGGCAGAACCTTCCCTTAAATGATAAAAGGGAATTAGAAGTAACTCTGACTCAAAACAATGAACTGCTTCAAAACAAAGCTGAATTCCTTGAGGTTAAGCAGCAGTAAAACTGGCAGTAGGTACACAGTTGAGAGGTTTAGATACACTTGATTTTTTGGGTGGTGGCCAATTATAAAAACATTGTCCTTGAAGCTTGGCAATTAGTAATGGTAGAAGTAATTACACAAAGAGATGGAGGAATTTAGACAAATGGGGGATAGTGGGGGTACGGGAAGATCACTGGCTAAGCAACCAATGGACAGAGTGAGTTCCTTCAGCATACAGTTATTTATATTTTTTTCCCTAGGATGAACTAGAAAGGAAAGGGCTCTTTCACTTCTGAGACCAGATACAGAAGCTGTAAAGCTGTTTTGGATGATCATGATGGTGAAACACCCTGGTGCCTCTGTCTGAGGCAGTGATAAATGCCCCTCAAAGAAAGAAGTCCTTTCACAAGCTCTTGTGTGGTGACCAGGCTGAAGGATTATGACACAAGTCACATCAGTGTTTTAAGTTGCAGCAGAGGTGATAAGAACCATCCTCAGTTCAGTGGACAGGAGGCCTGTTCATTGGATAGGAGGCCTGTCTCTAGGAGGTGGTCATGGAGAGCTGGGAAGGGTGTATTGGTGATCAGCAGAGGAACAAATAACCTGCAGGGAAAGGATTTCAGTGTGCTTACAGTTTTCCACCCAGGGGAGCCTGTCAATATATGGAACCACTTTGCTAGCCATCCCAGCAGCGCCATTCTTGACTACCAAATTATAAGGTATGCCATTAAAAGGAAAAATGAGAACCTTTTTCCTCTCATAGACATCAGTTTGGTTGGTCAGACACAGCTCAGTTGGCCTTTTTAGAGAAAAAAGTTCTACTGCAAAGACAGGAGACGCTGGCATAATGGTGAGTTCAATCACTAGAGTAATTGATCTCTGTTTTTCTCTTTGTGCATCTGTTTTTTCACATGTTCAGTACAAGTCAAAAATGTGGAACACACCTTGAAATTGGTCACTATCTGTTATTAAGATACAGCCTCACAGACCTGGCTGAAGTAAGGCACATTGATTCTGGGCCATTGGGTAGGTAAGACTGTAGGACTGGTTAGATCAAGTTGTCCAAAAGACGTCAAGACTCACTTCTCTTCAGGCAATAGAAGGAACAAGGCAGAAACTCAGTAGAACCCAGAAGGAAATAAAGGGAGAATATGGAGTTTTGCCTCTGTTGTTTTATATATTTCCATATTTCTATTACTATAATTGTGTATGGCCTAATATGAAAGCCTTGATATCCAGCTTGAAGTTCAGGTGTATCTTATTGTATTAATCTAGCTGTTTTGTTTTTGTTTTTGTTTTTTTTTTTCCTGCTCTATGAAACTGATTGTCATTATCGTCATTACAATAGTTATTTTTTTCCTGCAAAATGTGTAAGACGTAAAAGGGAAAGACCTTGAGCTGTGTGTGCTTTCATTAAAACCAGCACACTCTGCAAATTCCTGGTCTGCTGGGACTCAGGGTCCTCCACAGCACTGGACCATGTCTTTCTTAGTAACAAACATGTACATATCTGGAGACCAGCACATAGCTGAAAATATCCAGAGACAGTTAACTTTACCAGCAAAAAGAGGAGACACACAGATATTGAAAGCAGAATTAGTACTGGAAGCTGAAACAGTTCTGTGAAGAAAGTGGGAACACTACATTTGTTCAGTTTTTAAAGTATATGTGCCTAGTTTGGGCTTGTCTCTTCCTTGATATAATCTTTCATTTTTCCTACATCTTACCTGATCCAATTTTCTATTCCATGAGGTCACAACACAGGAGTGCAGGAGAGCCTGGAATACATCACACTGAGGGTCCATCTAGTTTGATATCTATCAGTGGTGGCCTGAGTAAGAGTGAAAATAAAGGCAGGAGCAAAGCTATTTACCTCAACTTTCCAGTGGCAGCCTCGCAGGCAACAGCTGCTTTCAGCTCAGGTTTTTCCTGGGTCACATGCAGACTCTCTGCTCGTGGGAAGTCCTCAGCTTCCATGAACCATGAACAGCTTCCCATCTGTCCTTGAAACCACACCAGCATTCAAAAGCCATGATTTTCAACTTTCTATTGGCATCTCACAGCAACCTGTTTTGAGGAAGATATGTTTCACATACAGATGCTCTGGTGAGGCTTCTTCCATAGTACAGATGTTTCCAGGAGGTGATCTGTCTCCTCTGAGCCAGTGTATGTAGGAGACTTCCATTCATTAGTTATAGGTGGAAGCAGTGCACCTTCTGAAGAGAAAGAAGCATCATTACATTGTCAAAAAGCACCAAACACTTTGATATTGCGAGATCCATTCTGCCTAGGCCAGTGGTCTGTCCTGTCTACTCCAGATGCTGTATGCCATGGAGAGAAAAGGTGGGAAGAACCAGTTCCTCAGTCTATAAAATCCCCTTGGTGACCTGGCCTTTGTACTAGACCTAAATAAGGTGGATGAAAAAGCTTCCCATTAGAGGAGATGGAGTCATGAGGTTTGATGACAAAAAGGTGGAATCTATGCAATTTCTCCTATTGAATAAGACTTTTGGGAAGAAAAAGCAAAGCTAAATGCTGTGGATAGTGGCTGTCATGGCTGACATATGAAGACTCTTGTAGAGAGTCAGAGTTTATCTCCTGGGAGGCTACTGGTTTTCATAGCTAAGGGAGAATGAAGGAAGTATGTATAATACAGCATGTTCTAGTGAGGCTTCTGGGAGGGGGGGAGGCTAGACCTGTGCTCAAATAGGGTCTTACAAGTAGAAAGGAACAGAACCCTGGTAAAACATATAAATGTAACCCTCTTCAAAGACATAGCCACTGTTTGTCATGAGCTTCCAGAAAGGAAAGAGGGTGTAGGAAGAAAAGGAAAGTAGGTCTCCAGTTACTTAATTTGGACACTATTTTAGATTCTTGAGTTTCTGGAGTAGCCTGTCACATCTCAGATATTCTCAGGTTTGACTTTCTTTAGTGATGTTCTCATTGTCTCCATCCAAAGTACACCAGACTCCCAGATAAATTTAGGCTATTGACCTCCAGTTTAATAGCTTTCACTGACACTGACTTAGCTTTTAAATATCACACTTATGATATACACACAGTTTATATGTATATGTTGACATAGTTCTTATGTTAAATAGAATGCTGTATAACATGTCTACTTTTGAATTATTATGAAGCTGGGCCCATTTCATGACTTCAAATATTTTCCACATTATCACATACTTCAGACTGCATGCCCATAGGAAATTAGTAATTATTTTTAATGGTTGTAGTTTTCCTTCCCTTTTTGTTTTGTTTTCTTTTTTTTTTTTTTTGAAGGGGTGGAGTGGAGAAATAAAAAATAACAATGTAAGAGATAAAATATATACATTTTTCCCCCTTTAATTCTATCTAGAGGGCTTTTACATTGTCTAGGAACATATAGTGTCAAAAAGTGGAAAAGAAGAGAGTTATAACTGCTATTGTGAATTCAGTGCTCAAATGATAAAATATCTGTTTATAATTTCAACATATGCAAAAGAACACAAGTCTTTTTTTTTAATTGTTTGCCCCTTTAGTGAAGTAATTACATTATGCATCTTTCTAGAGGATTTGATATAGTTAAAAAATGATGCAGAAATTACTTAAGTTCCACATCATATGCTGCATGGAAATTTGGACTAAATGACCATAAAAGGTCTTTCTGGCATTCAAAATTTATAAATAGCTACCTGCTTCTAGTGATTTCTAAGGAGTAAAATTTAGGATGTTGGAAACGTGTCAGCATTAGAATGGATGGCCTATTCAGGCAGGTACGTATACAGTCTGGCACCGATTGAATATTGGCTCAAATATTGAGCTCAAACAGAATTTAAAATAATGCTTTTGGACTGTTTGAGATTATCTATAAGTCAAATGCCAATTACAGAAGTCTGTAATATTAGGCATTAAATCTGCCATACTGTGAGGTGAGGTGCATAGTATAGTAACTATTTATCAGCTGAAAAGCATGGCTCAAAAACCTCTGAGCATACACATAATATTTTTCTATAAAAGATATTAAAGGAGTCTTCTATAAAAGCCCAGCAGTTTACTGTGGATGTAGTGTCTTAAGTATTATGGGATTACATACCAGTCTGGAGGGGAAGAAAGCCTTAGGTGGCTTTGCTAGTTTTTATTTCTCTTTTCCTGGCAGTGAGGAAGGGATGAAACTGATTTGTTCAAATGTTATAAAGGTAACTACATCACCATTAAATTTCAGAACCAGTTGTCAAGCTCTGTTCAGGCAAAAATGCAAACAAGACTGACTGCAAATTAATTCTATTCATGTTTTATCACAGAGAAAAAACTCCACATTTTCAGTAAGAACAAAGTAAGAGCCAAATAATACTTACGCTGAGCAATTTTAGAAAACTAAGTATTTTACCACTTCTCCACAGGAAAATTGTTACATATGGTCATTTTGAAGGAAAAAGAAACTAAAAGAGATGTACAAATTTTTGTGGTGTTGCAAGTGAAGAAATCAATTTTAAATTTTTTTTTTTCATATGCGTATTTTCAAGCCAACTTTCTGTAGGACTGATGTCACCTGCATCTCTCATGACTCATACTTCTCCAAATGCAGAGGTTAGTACAATTTCCTTGTTGTTATGGAGCTGCCTCCAGATGGAAGTCCTAGCTCTAAAATTCCTCCTTATTAATGATTGACAACCATTCTTAACACCCATGGTTGAAATGCACCAAAACTTGAAACTGCACAGGGATGGAAATTCACTGGCATATAGGATTGCCTTAGCCTTAATACTCCTGTCACACTTTTCCCACTTTTTTTTTTTTTTTTTTTTTTTTTTTCAGTTTCAGGGAATATAATGTTCCTCAGGTTTGGAGAATTTATGTTCTGTCTGCAGATCCTCAAGAAAGATTTAAAATTAATCCCAGAGGCCATTTGTAGCCAGCTCCCTGTACAAAGAGACAGGAGCAAAGATGAACTGGGCTCAAAGTTTTAAGCCTGACTCCTCTTCCTTTCCATGCAAAATAGCAAGAATAATAGCGGATTGCTGACAGTAATTTCACCTCTGAAAAATACTTGGGTATTATGTAATTGTAGGAGTGCGACTGTTAGTTAAAATTAATTACCTTGCTGATTGGAGAGGAGGAATTTCTCCAGCGCTCTGGAGTAATTGGCCCCCTCTGTGGTGCATAATGATGGAGTGATGGAGAATTTTGTGAAGGAGCCAAGCCTAGTTTTCTTCACGAAAGTTGGGACATATTTGGTCTGATGGGAAGCAGCTGCATCTCACAGACACACCAGACACACTAGAGCCACTCTCCCAGGGCTGTAGTGAGAGTCAGGGAGGACAGCTACTCCTCTTGGGAAGTGTCACTGATGTGGGGGAGATGGACTGTGCTGCTCAGCCTGCAGATTCTTCCCTGAGTTAGGGCTTCATTTATTACATTAGGATGAAGGTCCTGGCACAGAACTCATGTCCTGGCTCTCTTTAGGTGGAACTTACCAAGGATGTGATGATTTCAACTCAACCTCTTTTCAAATTGTGATTTTTCTTACTGTTTATGTCCAGGACACTGCATTCCTTGTTCCTAATCAGTTATAAAGCCTGTGACCCAAGTTAGTTGAGAAGGGAATTAAGCTTCAAACTGTTCTCAGATACATACCTACATTTTGCTACAGGTTGTTGGTAATGTTTTTAGTGGCTTTGGCTGTTGGAAGGTATTTTTGAAATACATTCCAACCATGTCACGTGCGCTCAAATAAAACCTTCAAGCCTGTTCTATAGACCTGAAAATTACTCTGGAAAGCAACTGTGACCTGCTAAATGGAAATTACAGCTCTTGGCTTTGCCTTGAAAATGGACTCACTGAGAAACCAGACAGAATGCCAGTGTCTGTGTATGCAGGCACTCCAAGATTCCCCAGGTTTTGAGACAGGTGCTTGTGCCAACACAGAGCTGCTTTCCCATATTTATGCCTTTTTTATGTAATGCAGCATCATGATCTATGCATGCAGACCAGCAATACACCATCAAATTAAAGGAGCACGCTGCTCTGCACATGAACTAGACCTCTGGGTTGCAAGAGAGTTTCTCACAAGACATTTCAAATGCACTGAGAACCACCTCAGAGGAACCCTGTGCACTGTCCTCAAAATGCAATACAACTAGGCCTGATCCTGACCCTCACCTTCAAGTATCTCTGAGGACATCCCGTGCAGGTCCAACTGTCGAACTGTGCTGAGAATTAATCATCTAATAGTATATTTGTAGATATTTGAGGAAGCCAGGGAGAAGAAAAACGGTTGCCTAAGTAAAACAAAAATGCATGTAGTGTCCAGCTTCCCAACCATATATCCCAAGCTACATTTAATTGTGAAAAAAATAATCTTAATTATAAATCAATGCATTCCTAACTAGAACACAATGGGCATTTGCACTAATGGCTTGCATTTAATTGACATAACTGGGTAAAGGAAATTAACAGTGTGCCAGAGAAATACTGGATTACCCAATGACATTAATCCCTTTTTTCAGTAAAGGAGCTTTGGAAAACTACTTTGGGGAAAAAAAATCGCAATGTTAGTTTTACTAACTGTTCTTATCAATATAAAATGTCAGGTTCATTTGCCATTACTGTTAAATTAGACAGGTACAGAACTCCTGTCAGGAGTGATATTTAAGGGTTTAGATGGAAAGTCTTATTTCTGGATAGGTAAAGATCAAGTATCATGACAGACACAAAAAAATGGAGCAGCCTGGTGAACTGTGTGATTAACTCTGCACTGTGGGCTATCCCCAGCATTATCAGTGTGACTGGTCACAGGGCATCTAGTAAGCATAGCCTAGGTTGTACTTTCGTTTGTGTGGGAATTGGTTCAAGCGTTACTGATCCCATAACATAGATGTCTATCTGAGGCACAGGATGTCTTACTTCTGGGAAGTGTGGAATCCGGTTTCAAACTTGGCACTAGTGGGGAATCCTGCTGCAAGTGCATTTTAAAATATTTTAGCCCCTATGGTCTGCAAAGTTGCTAAAAGAGTTAATGGGACATTGTCAAGCAAAGAATTGTATTTTAAAAGTTTTTCTTTAAATGACATTTATCAAACAGTAAATAATCCATCACAGAACAGATACTTATGTGTCTGGCAATACAGTTATTAAATCTATTGAATAAATTTCCTTAAAGAGCATCTATCTATTTAAATATTAATTTTTAAATGGTCTTCCTCTAAATCAACTCTCAAATGTTGCTCATTTTCACTTCCTCTCAGTGCCACAGGTCAGACAGACTTTATGTGCAGGATGGTTTTGCATTTTCTGCCTGATCACCTTAACTGAAATGTACCTCATAAAGCCATGGTCTTTCAGCAGATGTACTTCTCCGCTAATGGCCTATTTTACATCCCAAGCTTGCTCTTTGGCCTTGCACTTTCTTACATCTATGTGGATATGTTTAAAGTGTTGATCTATTAGAAATAACTCATTCTGGCACTCTCCATGTCAACACTATATGCTACTATACACTCCAAGTCTTAGCAAGATTAAAGCAGTGGATAATTGGAATGTTGAAATTAAAATGTGTATGTTTACAGTTGTACTCAATGATCCTAAAAGTCTTTTGCAACCTAAATGACTTTATGATTCTGTGATTCTATGTTCCATTAGCTGGAATAAGTTGTGATGCTGCATTCCCAGCCCAATCCCACTCTTCTACCTTGCTTCCCACCCATGCCAGGAGGAGGTGAGATACTCCCTACTGCAGAGGGGATGCACAGCACTGGCTGTTTCCAGCTATCCCGCTATGAACGCAGTAGAAGTTGAAGTCACTCGCCTGCTAATAATCTATAAACATAGAGCTACTGCCTATCACTCACAACTTTACCCACCAGGAAAGACATTTACTCTTAGCTGCAGGAAATGCTGATGCATCTATCAGTAGTTGTAATAAATATATATGTAATATAGGTAGATGGAGTAAGATCTACCTCACAAGACACCAAACAGCCTTCATGTGGCAGAGCATGTCAGTGTATGTGACCTGATTTCAGGCAAACTAACTTTGTAAATGAAGTGAAAGGCAGGGAAGGGAAAGATTGTCCACACAGGTTAGTACCATGCACCCTCCTCTCCAACAGCGCCAGGCTTTCTCCTTACGGATGTAATTTGCAGACCTTCGAATTAGGCAAGGTCTCCTTAATCCCAGAGGACAGACAGTAAATGGAGTCACTGGTTGTACAGCTGGGAGTATTTTATGGGAATATGTAGGACTATGGGCCACCTGACTTAGGGGAAGAAATGCAAAAGAAGGTATAGCAAATTGTGGCAGGAGAAACTGTGATTCCTCCAGATGAAATACTCAAAAAAGACAGCGAGCTTCTTGAATTTTTTTTTCCTATTACCCCAAATCCACATTTTACCTGAATTGCATCTGTTGCTATTATTATTAAATATTTATGGGTTTGTTTGTTTTTTTAATTAATTATTTGTGCATTATGCTCTTGAAATATCAAGACAAACACTGCTCCAGTTTGATAGGTAGTTGGATTTTTTACTATAAATGATGTCAATATCTAATTCCATTAATTTCTTTTTTTAAATTAAGTCAGGTTTAAAGAGGAATATTTAAAAACCTTTTTCTTCCTAATTTATAATTATTTTTAATTTTAAAAATAACATTGGTGTTTTGATGTTTTCAGACCACTCAAGGTGAAAAAAAAAAAAATTAAAAATTGTGCTTTCACAAAAAAATTGAAACTGAAATAATTATTGTTTACAACACACAATGTCAGTAACAATTACATTTGTCCATAACCATTGATTCAAAAGTGTTAAATCTTATTCTGAGATGTGGTATTTGAAAAAAACTTGACAAGTGTGATTATTACAATATCAGACCAAAGATTCAGATGCCTAAAAAACTGCAATATGGTTCTAGGAGATGAAACATTAAAACTATCCAATTAGTAAGGCACTCATTAGATGAAATCTTTGACTGCTGAGAATTTCTTATGTATGTTATTGCATTTAGGAAGAAAATTTTCATTATCTGAGGTATTAAAATGCAGGTTCTCAGCAGTCCACAGTACAAAATTCCATCTATTTGTGCCATTGTGGATGAAGTCTACATCAGGAAGTCTCTTTTTTCATGCAAATTAACATTTAAAAAACTCACCTTTTTTTCTCCCCAGTATGTCAAAGGCCATACCTCCATGCACTCTTAGATGTGTAGACAAATTTTGCACAATTACAATTTGGTAAACATGCATTCTTGAGCAGTTAAAAATACTGCTTACTCCAAGCAGACTTCTTACTTGGACTGCTGCTTACTTGGAGAGATCCAAAGTAAATATATCCTAACTCATGACAATCTCATAGTGTATGATTTATAACAGTATCAAATGGATAAAAAAACCCCACCACTCTTTTGATTTGATTGCAGTTCTTGATATTTTCAAACCAAAACCCCCAAGCCCTGCTCTGTTTTTGGTAATTTTGCTCTGAGCATGCTTTGCCCAGTTTACTAACTTTCACATTTCCTGGGGTAATAAGAAAGGCCAGACAGAGTCAGGCATTATACTGAGCAGTGTGCAAACAACCCTGTATTTGACAGGCAGTCAGAATGCGAAACAACTTACAAGAACACGAGGTTAATGCATGAATTAAAATTTGGAAAAAAGTTGAAAACTCTAGAAGTGACTAACTCAAGCAGAAGCTGAAACAGGCTTCTATTGTATCGTGTAATTTGCGTCACTTATAAATAAGCATAAGGAGATCTTTAAGAACAATTTCTTTCTTATTTATCAGACTAGAACATTCGTAGAGCATTGCTTTGGCCTTTTCCCCTATTTGCCACTTTCAAAATATCAGTAATCACAATCCTGGTCTTATTTTACTGGAAGGCTGATGAAAAGATATGCCATGTGTATTTATTCTGAGCACTTACATTTGAATGAGAAAGCATACAACGGTGCAATTTTTTTTTTGTTAAATATCCAGTGAATAGGGAATGGACTTTTAATACATCCAGTAAACAATTAAGAGACTAACTAAAAGCCTCTCTCTTGAGGTTTCTTGAATTTTACTTCCTTGAGTTTCCTCTGCCACTATTTCTCCCACTCCCCATTCAGCAGAAAAGACACCCAAAGATCCTCTAAAATTCTGTCTTCCATTGGTGAGGTCAATGCACAAAACCTTCTGCCAGTACAGATATAATGTGATTTTGCTTTGACATAATTTGGGTAGCAAACCCCATTCAATAAAATAGGATTATAGAGACACAGGGCCCTTCTGAGAACCAGAGAGCTTATTGATTCCTCCATACTTACACATGGAGCTTGACTGTGTGCTACCATACCTAAAACTGGTAGACTTTTTGGGCTAAGCTCAGCTGTACTCTATGCTACAGACAAAACAGAAAGCCAGTGCTAATGAGGTGGCCTCTTCCCAGAAGAGTTCTCTAATCTAGCACTTTTTAGGCAGGAAATAACATCGAAGAAACTACTCAATTAGGAAGACATCAGACGCTTTTTAAGGTACTGCAGACATACAGTTTTTAACAGAAGATTAGAAGATATTTAGTACTGTACAGAGCAGAAATGTCACAATTTAGAAGAAAATTCAGGGGGGAACTAAAAAGTTGCATAGTTTAATCCATGTATGCAGACAAAGGTATAAGTAACAACTTTGATGTCACTGAATATGTGCTTAATTCCATGCACACAATTGTTAAGGTTTTAATGGTCTTACATACTTGCAAAGTATAGGCTAAATTGTCAGCAAATTAAGTCAAGCACACTTACCTGTTTAAATTTCTGTGTGTTAAGTTAAGCAAAATGACCAGAAACACTGACAGAGCCTTTAGTGGCTCTCTGGCATATGGCTATGTGGTATTTTGACACCTCCATACAGAGTAATGAGGGTGAGCTGGGGAAAACTGGGAAAACCTTTCCCACACCCTCCTGCACCCAAGAGGGCCCATACTGCTGCAAATTGAGAGGATGAAGGTGAAAATGGATAGGTGCCAGTTTTGGCAGAAATGCTCAACTACTGTAAAACTGTCCCATATCTCTATGTTCTGTTCTTTGCATTAGAAAAGGTGCAAAGAGGGCATATGCATGCTTTTCCTTGCAAATATCTGCTCCTACTTCTCCAGAAATACTAGGTGGCCCATGTACTTCTGCAATGTTTAATTCTGAGGGGCAACAATCAGTTAAAAGATAACTTGTTAGTGATGGACCACCTTCTGTGTGAAACTAGGAAATAGGAGACCTCACACTTTTATAGGATTTAGGTATTTACTACCACTGCTAGACCAGCAAAGAGCACAGACCCTCAGTCTTAAGCAGAGGAGAGTTAGAAAGTCCACTACAACCTAGAAACCTATTTTCATCACAACTGTGTATCTGCTTTCAACACACAACCAGGCTCTGAACAACACTGCATAAATAATAACTATATGAAAATGAAAATTGTCCCCCAAAGAGGGAGGATAAAGCATGCAAGATGCAAAGTCTGGCAAACCGGGCGTTCTGGCACAGTCAGCGTGCAACAAAAACACCCTTGGCTGTGCCATCAAAATACCACTGCAAATTCAAAGCTTGTTTTGCTGTATTTACTGAAGAATACACCTCTCACTATACTGTATGCAAGACATTTGCACAAAGTAAACTTATTTCTGAGGTAATCTTCATTCATCAGCAACAAACCTCTGTACAAATACTTTTTCCTCTGAAATGCAGAGCTGAAATTTTAGCTGTTCACTTTTTTTTCCAAGATAGACACTCCAAAATATGCTGGAAATTCAATGCTGTGTCAGATGGCTTTAAAGGTTTTTCCAGCTCTTTCCATTTCCACGCAATAATACATTAATAATTTCTTTCAAGATAAGATCAAATGTGGTTAGAAGCTAAAATTCTGTGTTTAAATTAACCCTGACCTCCTTCTCTTTTTGTCTTCAAATAGTCTGCCAAATTCTTCTGACTGTCATACATTTAAAGGTCCATTTGTCATCAGTATAAAGTGACATAACCATGAATTTGTACTGTGTTTTTCTTCTCTCTTAAAGGAGACAAGAGAATATTCTGGTGCCAACAAGAATGTGCATGCAGCATGAGAGGAGGAGGAGGAAAGCTTATCTGTATAAGACAACTAAGAAAAATTCTTTTTTCAACAGATTGAAGGCTCTTATGTCAACTGAAGGTGCCAAGGCTTTGTAACATTTTTTTTTTTTTGGTTAAGATTAGTCTATTTTCCTTTCTATAAGCCTAAAAATTATTTTATAGTTTTTAAAAGCTTTTCCTTATTTTATTTTTTTTACTTAGATGCTGTTAAGCTAGGATTATCTAAGGTTTTGTGGAAAGTTTCCTAGAAACCTCAGATATGTTTGTTAATGAGATGTAACAGCTTACTTGAAGAAAGTGGCATTTACAGTGTTAAACAATATTCTTTTGCCCCAAATGTTCTTTGTACACTGGAAGTAGAGAGCAACATATATGAAGGGAACAGTTAAAAATTACGATTAAAACCCTTTACTCTGCATTGCTTAGTTTTTGCATTTATGCTTTCAACAGATTGCCACTTTAGTGAAGACAGAACACAAGCCCAGTCCCTTCCTCAACCCTTTCTCATAGCTATACTAGAAAAAGAGCTGAAGGTACAATTTGCCATGTAGTTTAAAAGATCAGTCCCACTATCAGGCTTCCTGGGTAAAAGAGGCTAGAAGAAACATACCCCAAGGGAACTGTCAAGTTTGTATATAGCAGATAGCTGAAGCTTAACGCAATGAGAGATGGATACTTAAAATGAATATTTTCAGGTATAAGAGAAAACCTTTATGTTATCAAGCTTTCTGTTGAAAAGCTGTATGTATCCATGACAGCAGAAGTGGCAAAGGTTTCTACATGAAGTAGAAATGTCTTGTTGTATTTAAATAGGCTGTTCAGACCCTACAGCTGAAAAATGAAAATAGGAAAATGTATATGAATAAAAATCAGATGTTTTTAGACCTTGAATGCATAAAATTTGAGGCCAAAAGTAATAATTTTGCATGACACATCTCTAACTTGCAAGGCAATTACTTGAAGCTCTGGAGTCTGATCAATAAACTAAATTAAAATCAGGGATAACTGAAAGAAAAATAACTGACTCTCATTTAAGCTAGTAGATAATTTAGTGGTGCTGTGAAAATAATGCCACTTGATATGAGCAATAGGTGTGCTAAGTACCATGCTGTTAAATCATATGTAGAATTCAGAAAAACCCATGTTCCCAAAGCAGTCTCTCTGCCCACTGTTATTATCCATATGCTAACTAAGAAGCTCCTTTAGAATGCCAAAAAAGAATCAGAAATATACTTGAGAATGCATAATAACATGGTATTGAAAGCTAATAGACAATACCCTTATGTGGCAGAACTGGTCAAGAACAGCATTGATGATGCAATTAGTTATTGAAAAGGATTTGTACTGTTCATCATCTGAAAGGAAATAGTGTAGACTGCCTCTTTTTCTTGCTGCCTTATATCTATTTTAAACTTAAAAAGACACTTCAAAGACCCACAGATCTCCAAAGGAAAATATCCCAACCCGGTCTCTTTGCTTGGAAAATGTGAAACTACCAAGAGGGGAAACCTCAAAAATTTATTCCTGTTTTCAGACAGATTCTGTCTATAACTTACCCTGGCAATAAAAACAAGCTTCTCTGGGGACTGCAGTGGGAAAATCCCACACTCCATCTCCTGTCTCCCTCCCCATCCATTTCTGTCCTCTATCTCTGACAGGAGAAGGGCTGAACCTTCCTCCTGGTCAGGAAGAAAAGTGGTTTCACTGAACCAAGGTAGACTCAACATTCCCCTCATATTCTCTCACAGCTCAACTGCAAGGCAGCTCCTACAGAAACTGGGGCTAATCTTGATTCCTTAAGTGTGTCCTAGAAAGGGTTTGAGAGAGATGCCTGAAAAAACTTTAATTTTGCATGGTGCATCAAATATGCCTGTATACACCCTGTATCCAAAGTTATTTCTTATGGAGAATTTTATTGTATTGTACAAAGTGATATTTAACTTACTTAATAGAGAAGTAAAAAAAGAAAAAAAGAAAAAAAGGACAAAAGGGAGAAAAGAAAAAATAGAGAGGATCACAGCTGAGCAAATTTCCCTCAGGGCACCATTTAAGTAAAATGAAATAACATTGTCCTTTTTTGCCTCCTTTAAAATAAAAGCAGGAAAAGAAATATACTTTCTGAGCAGTTCTACATGGGAAACTTTGAGTGACTGTAAGCTCTGGTATAGCACAAATCACAGTAAAGGCTCCTTGTCAAAGCAGATAAGGACAATGCCCTTTAGAAGACTCAAAACTTCTGCAAGGGTGGGAACAATGATCATCTTGACAGTGGGAACAGAAAGATGGAGGAGCAAAGCTGTGTATGGTGCCGCAGCAAAATGGGAACAGGAGACCTTGTGGCAGCCTGAAGGCAAAGTGCTGCAGAGCTGCATCTTATCTCAAATGAGAAAAGTGCATGACCCTTTCAAGCCCATGGCTGGGGTCTTCATCAAGTGCCAAGGTTTTCCCCAGGAGCACCAGGGGAACCTCGAGCTCCTTACCTCACTCACCCTGACCCAGGAGCAAAGCACTGAGAAGGTGTTAGCAGATGCTATTTCACTTACAATGTGGTTGTTTGTTTCTGCAGGAGCATAGCTCTTTGTTTTACTCCTCTCCTTGATGGTACCTGGGAAACCCAGAAGTCCTTTCTCAGAAGAATTTGAGTCCTTTGAGATTAATTACTGCCATGTGTCCTGCATGGCAAGGCTTAGAAAGCCCATGAAATGAGGTAGAAGAAATGAAGTAGAAGTAAAGTATTAATCATCAAAAAAGGGAGGACTGAGTGAAAACAGAGAAACCATAATTTATGAAGTTAATTTATCCCACAATACTTTCCAATATGCTTATGCTCAAGAAGAGATTTACAGCACTGTGTGCAGTCTTATCATTACTTAAGTACTAACCTTGACAGCTCGTAACGTAATTTCCACTGAAGTTGCTCTGTCTTTCACTGGCCTTTTTGTGTTCATTCCCAGCCACTTTCAAGCCACAGCATTCCTCTCCCACCTTGGATCCTCACTCCAGCTGCTAGGTGATGGGGGTGACAGGAAGGAGAACGTGGCTGCCTTACCTGCAGGGCTGCATGTCCTGGAACAAGTCAGGCAGTGATGCTGGGGGCTGCACTCATGCTTGAGGTGCTGTATGTTGGTACACAGAGGGCTGAAAAAGAGGCAAGGCTTAGATGGAACACTGAACTGAGAAGCAAAAATTTCTGTATACCATCTCTCAGCTCACTGACTGCTGTCTCAGCTGGGTGCTCAGACTAAGCTTTCCTCTCACTTCATCTCACAAAAACTGCAGCAAAGCTCTTTGGCATGTGGAGGTTTGACACTGAAAATCTTCTCTTTATCTCTGGGGGAAGAGGAATTTGTAGCATGCAAAACCCCTTTGAGACCTGCTGTGAAGCAGGGAGCAATCTGTGACACTGTTAATGCCCACTAAAACACATGATGTTAAAATTTTAGCAGTGGTGTTGGTGTTTGGTGTGAGAACTAGAATTTTTGGGTGAAAATAGAGCATGCTACACCAGTGATGAAAAAAACGAGGAGGGACATCAGGGTAACTTAGTCCTTACAGACCACGTTGGCCTCTGACAAGGTCTGGGCCTAACCCTTGGCATGGAAGGGAGGTGCTAGGACATGTTCCACAGTTTTAAAGAGGAAGGGAAGATGTGAGAGGAAGGGTGATACACTGTGAATAGAAAGGTGGGTGGTTGGTGGTGTCTGAGCAGGACCCTCATGGCAGGTACTGGTGTAGGAGAAATGAGTGGATTATGCTGTATATGAATGGTTCCCACAGGTAAGTGGCAATGCAGAAGTTGCAGATGGATCCACCAACAGAGGAATGAAGGATGAGTAAACTGCTTGAAAAACTGGCATTTTTCATAAGAACAGCAGCCTGGCTGCATATTTAATCCCAGCATTGAAAGAAAGCTGTCTTACCTCGGCTCTACTGCTAACTGAACGCCTCTGTCTCATGCCCTCTCTGACTTTGGATTACAGTTTCATTGCTTTTCTCCTTCATGGATGTAAGTAGGTTTAATCAGTCTCAGACAACACTCTAACAACTTTCAGGATTCTGGCACCTTGCCAAAGTCAGCTCTTCAAAAAGGTGGTAAATGGTAGATGCACTGAATCTTCCCCTGATTACAATGGAAATAACTAAGACATGGGTTTTGTCCCTCTCCCAGGAAGACAAAGCATGTGTAAGACCTCCCTGAGCCTGACAGTGTTCTTTAAAAAGACTCCAGAACAACAGAAAGCCATGTGAAACATACACCATGTTCGAGAACAGTGCTTCATTATCCTGCTGCTGGCCACATCCCTATGTATAAACAGCGGGAATATAAGAAGTCAAATATGGGATAATTTGCCACAGGCAAGCCCCCGAGCGCTTGACTTGTAAAAGAGAAGCTGGCAAAACCATATTTCTCCACAAGCCTGGATATTTCAATTTTGCTAAACCCGTGGGCACAGTGACACCCAGTGGAAGTGAGCTAGGGTTGTTTAGTCTGGAGAGGAGGAGGCTCAGGGATGACCTCATCACTCTCTACAACGACCTGAAAGGAAGTTGTAGCCAGGTGGGGGTCGGTCTCTTCTCCCAGGCAATCAGCAGTAGGACAAGAGGGCACGGGCTTAAGCTCTACCAGGGGAGGTTGGATATTAGAAAGAAGTTCTTTCCAGAGAGAGTGATCAGGCATTGGAATGGCCTGCCCAGAGAGGTGGTGGCTTCACCTTTCCTGGAGGTTTTTAAGACGAGGCTGGATGTGGCACTGAGTGCCGTGATTTAGTAATCACAGTGGGGTTGGATCAAGAGTTGGACTTGATGATATCGGATGTCTCTTCCAACCCAGTTAATTCTATGATTCTATGTGTGCTGCTCTGCCCCACCACATTTCCAGAGACTGTCACAGCAGCCAGCAGCAAAAGGAGGCCTCCCAGCCCTGAAAGTAAATGTTTCTCTGTACATTCACAAGTTGCAAATGTTCCACTAGGGCTCCATGCGAAACGGTTTTATATGAAAAGATCTTGTTACTGCAAGGATGACTTTTCCAGGTTACATGATGCATTTTCCTCCCACAGTGTTCCTGGGAAATAATGATGTGGTGTCATTCTTGTCCTGGAAATGGATACTGGATCATTGGCAGTCTGTGCAATTTGCTTACCCAAGGGGCCAACAGCAGAAGAGACACTGCACTCATCTGCACAGTGCTTTCCCCTTTAAGCCATGTTTCCTCCTTGTTTTCTATGCTGACGTGAATGAAGGCAGTGCTGTTGGGCCAGGTTTGTACTGTATGCACACTGAACTGCTCCAGAACCCAGAGCAATGCAACTCCTCTGTGTGCTTGCCGAGGGAGTGGTGCTGGGACACCAGTTTGGCTACGCACTTGGGAAATGTACAGCTCATCCCCTTGCTTGCAAATTAATCCCTCTGGTGCTCACATACTTGTCTCCTCCACCTTGTGCAGGGATGCTCAGAAAAGATTTGGTTGGGGTTTGGTACTATCTCTTTGCAGCTCCTTCCTTTTCCTAGGCTAGAGTCTTCACTATATGGTAGGTAGCCTGATGCATTAAGAATTTTAGTCCCATGTCCTACTCCCATCAGACTTTCTCCCTCACTCTTATCCTCCCAGAGTGACTTGCTGCCATTCCTAATTTGCATCCCAAGTCTCTTATCCCAGTGGTTTACAGTGGGGAGCATGAAGCAGGCAACCTCAGGATGCGAGGGGAGCTCAGTGCTGCATGGGAATACCTCTCTGAAACAATCCTCCACCAGTACAAAGTTAACTGTGTGTGGTCCCAGGGATGTGACTCCTGTCTGCCTACCTAGCCCAGCCTCACCCCACCTTCTCCTGCTCCACACAAAAAAGCACAAGAGAGGGTGGATGTCTGGGGCAAGGAGCCTGTAGCTAGTACCATAGGACCAAAGCAGAGCGAGTAGGTCCTGGCATCACTGTATGAGGTTTGGTGGGTCAATTGCCAGGAAACATGTTGGGGAAGAGATAACGGTAGCAATGGTAATAGAGAACATCCATAGTCATGCGATTGCCAGGCGATTTCCTCCTCAGCCCATGTATGGGGTGTGAGTGGTGTGGTGCGACAGCATTTGCAGCTTCTCCTCCCATCTGTGTCAGAAAAGACATTGTGAGGTGAAACTCCCAGGTCTCTTCAGTTATTTAGATTTTTCATTCTTCCTCATCTCAGCATTGTCTCTGAAGACTATGAGGAGTAAACTCAAAGGATGCCTCAGTGCTGCTTCCAGGCAGAAAGAGAGGCATTAGCGAAGGTGCTTTCTTCAAAACTGTGACAACACTCCTGCTGCAGGCATAGTGTATTGGTACCTACACCAAGCTGTTAAGCTCAAGCACTGCAAATCAGCAAATTAAAATGCAGCAGAAGTAGCCAGGGGCAGGATATTGCACTGTGCATGTATTGTGAACACATGGCTGCATGCAGAAATAGCACAGTGCAATATCCTCCAGGGCATGCTTTTAAGTGCTGCATTGCAAGCACCTGTTCAGTATACAAGCCCTAAACTATGCAGTATATAAGCTTTCACATTTTGCAAGGATTTGTGTCCTGGCCACCTATAGCCCTCTGAACAGTGCTATACCTGTGCTCTGCATCAACTTCTGCGTACCACTTGTCGGTTCAAAGTCCCAGTACAGTCCAGGAGCTTTTAGTCTCTGATGTTAGAGATAAGGCAGTAAAAATTCACGAACTTAAGGAAAAAATCTAATATGTGCCTAACAAAATCTGCATATCATCTGCTTCCTCCCTGCAGTCAAGAGAGAGCAAAGGCCAGAGCTTTCTAGCCCATCACTGTGGAGACAAAAGTAGTGTAGCTGATGGGGAGGAGAGGAAACCAGTGATTTCAGAAGTTTCCCACTCACCTCATTCATCCGTCAGCAGTAACCTGTGATGGCTGGGAGGGGCAGCCGCCACCACTGTAGATGTAACAGAAGTTGGAGGAAGTATCAACCTACTTGTGGATTCCGCCCCCAGCCTTGCACTGTCTCTGCTTCTCCCGCTCATTCCTTGTGTCTTTGAGCAAGCACTCCAAAAGGAGTCACTGAGCAACACACTGCACTTCTTTGTGGGGTCCAAAAACAACCAATAGGATTTTCCATCTCCTAAACTTGTCCTAACTTCTCACCTCCCACTAAGACTGCAGTGGTGGAGTTTCAGGGGGAATGGAGCTCAGGAGGAGTCCCACTACATGAGGTGTGGTGGGAACAACCTACCACAATAGAGGTGACTTCAATATCCAGCTAAATTCTCTGGAGCCTGATGCGTGTAGGAGCTTGTTTGCTCTGTCTGCAGCAGGGAACAAAAGCCTTCCAGCAGCCTGTGCTGCCCAGCAAAGGTTTTGTTCTAGATGGGACAGGAGCTCAGAGCATCCATCTGCGCTGCTATGGCACTTCATTTGGCAGCGCAGTGAAGTGATGTCCTCCTCAATGAGCCTGATGCTAGCATCTCATTAGGACTTTAAGCTGCAACCAACAGTTTGTTAATGATTTCTTCCAGGTCCTGCAATGTTTGTTGAAGGCAAATTTATTATTTTTATTTGTGGATTATCACAAACGTAGAGCCTTTTTACAGTTCAGCTTGTGGTATCACCTGTGTCATGATTTAGAGACGAATATTGGGGCA
The DNA here is from genome assembly GCA_038380795.1 of Pyrocephalus nanus. Taxonomy (NCBI): domain Eukaryota; kingdom Metazoa; phylum Chordata; class Aves; order Passeriformes; family Tyrannidae; genus Pyrocephalus; species Pyrocephalus nanus. Next base: position 59,652,932 of record CM076263.1, on the reverse strand, counting down.
GGAACTCCAATAAAATGGACTCCTGTCCCTTCTATCCCCCATGTCCCCACCGATATAGAGAGACAAAATATGAGAGGAGGCAGTAGGTGAAAACATAACAGTTTATTAACAAGGAAGTAGTAGCGAAAAACAACAATATTAACAGAACAGTTCAAATCAACAACAGAGAGAAATGCTTCTGGTTCTTTTTCCCTTCAAACCCCGGGGCAAAAGAAGAAACCAGGGGCTGTTCTGCTGAGATGCCAACTCGACAAAGGCAACATGGGTGCAGGGGCCCTCCCTCTTCCAGCAGCACCAGAGGCTCTGAATGTTGGTGAGCTGTGGTGGGAGTGACCCTGGGCTGCTTTTGATCACAGCACTCTGCAGGTTCCCTCAGCTCTGGTGTGGAGCAATGGCAATCTGAGGGTCCTGGGCTTTTTGGGGTCTGGGCTCAATGAGATTGGCAAGGGTGGTAGCTGGGACCCCATGAAATGATGCTGCCTTGCCAAGCTCTTTAGGCAATTGCACATGTGGTCCCGAAAGAGGGAGTGAGAGAGGGAGAGCAAGTTCTGTCCCCCCTGCACCTCCTCTGCAGTTTTTTTTTTCTCCTTCTTTTCCTACTCTGGGTGTATGTGTGTGTGTATGTGGAAATTCATCCTTAAAGGCACAGTCCTTCCAAAAACAATTTTGGAAAAAAAGGGAATAAAATACAACCAACTTCTTGTAACTGTGACAACCTGAGAGAAAAACACCATCCAGGACATTTTTATTGCCATGAAAAGACAAAGTAAGTTTGAACAAGATTTTGAACAGAAATTTGGCCGGTTGTTAATTTGTCCTACTATCAAGGAGGTTTTCTATGGTGCTCAAACATTCAGGCATTTACATGTAGACACACTACATGCCTAAATCATAAAGAAACTATACTAAAATATTCATGTGAGTGAATACTTCTCAAAGCAATGCTAAATACATCTTTTCTAAGTACAAAGCCTGCAAGAACTACAGTATTAAGAATGATGCTGAATAACAATAATTAGTATCTATAGCCAATTTACAGAAAATTATTATTTAATCCTCATAATAACTGTCATTAGTTACATGATTAACATTACTTTGTTACAGTCCACATATTTAACATTCTTTTTGCAGTAATTCCCTGGAGGGAAACAGCAAGGGTGTTTCTCCATCTGATTAAACACTCCCAAACCCATAAAAATCACCTTTCTCATCCAGAAGACTTAAGACAAAGAGGTTTTGCCCAGCTACTAAGAGAGACTGAATAAGTCCAGCTAGATAGTCTTCCAAGGCTAGCAGAAATAGATGTGATGGACTGCCTCAGCTCCTCTGACACTGATACATGCTGTCTCCTGACGGCATGAATAGACAGCTTCAGTTGTCACCTCCCCACCCTTTTTCAAAATATTCTGGCAGAAAACATTCCCTTACCTAGTCCTGTCTATGTGGGGAGCATGAAGGGCAAAAAGAGCTCTCATTTCTTTTGGTCTGGAGCACAGCAGTTGACCATGCCGTACCTTAAGCAACTACCTTTTTTTAACAGTGCTTGTGATTTTTTTTCCCCCCCCATTTCTCAATGACTATCAACTTGCTGGCATGATGGAAAAGTTGGAGATTTTAAATATGCAGTTGCAGAAGACAGCAAATAAGACCAGCCTTCTAAAGATATCCAAACCTTGACCTCTCAGCAGCTTTTCAGAGCTCATGGGGGGACACCAGAGCCAGGGCACAAGCATGCTTTGTCAAAGCCTCTGGTGCTCTGTGGCTCCTTCTGCTGAGCTATGATGAACTCTGTTCTTATTTTCTCCTCCTTTGCTCTTTTCAAAGTGGTTAAAAAAATCAATTTTCAAAACACTGTGCCACACACAACACACACACACTCCTACTGTTTTCTTTTCTTCTTTCAAACACAGCCAAAAAGTATGCAAAGGAAATCCATGATAAAGGAATAGATACGTACATATGCATGCTTCTATGCATTGTTTACATAAAACTATGCATACATATTTGTTTCCGTTTATTTAAATAATAACTGATACCTTGAAATCTGTAATTCATTTACAGGAATTTCCCATCATAGCTCTGTTTCTCTGTTTAGATAATGATTTGTCCTACCTGCATATCAAACAATCTCTGTTTCCCACGCATTTCAGAGCTGACTTGAATGCACAACATACCTCTAGGGGTTTTGTGCTGGGCTAGTCTTTGGAAAGGCTGGAAGGGTGAGATGGGTAGCTGGCCACAGATTTTATGACTCTATGACTCTTTGGTATGGACAGTAATCACATCATTGATCAAAGCTAATGAGTGTAACCACAGATGCTTAGAAACAAGGACAACCCTTTACGTCATTTCCAAATACAATTGATTCCTTCTCTGAGGATCCGATTGAATTGCTTTCCAACTCAACACTAAAGAAGATACTACATTGCAGTCTGAGTGTTTGGACATTTTCATCTGCAAAAGGGGGGATCAGGGTGGTCTCTTTGAAGACAGTAAGTTGTTGCTTGCAGGAGTGGCTGAGCAGCAGCGTACTGTCCAGAGATGAAGGGGCTGGCAGCTCTGAGAAGTAGAGTGAGATGGATGGCTGTTTCTTCCTGCTCTGCTGCAATTTGCCTTCCTGCCCATAGACATCTGTGTCCATTTGCTCTCTTTGCCCCACAACACCCTGCCTGCACCCGTTGTCTCTGCCTCTGAAAGGATTCACTGTAAGGCACCAGCAAGAAAATTGCTGTGAGGGTTGTGCAGAATCTCAGTAATGTGCCTTATCTCTCAGGTGGTTGCACCTTTACCAAAAATGCCCGTTGCCATGCCACTGAAATAGGCTGCAGGAAGAGGAGAGGCAGGAGCAGGGTGAGCAGAGGGCACAGCACAGCATGCACCCAGTGAGGAAGTGAGTCAACAAATGTTGCGTAAGAGCAGGGGTGGATATTGCACGAAGGAAAGCAAAGAAGAGTAAACATGCTAGAGCTGTGAGATTTCTTTGAAAAGTTGAACATCCAGCTGCTTTACCAGCCCTTGGCTGTCATCACCTGGGGTTGCCAGGGAAATAAGTGGAGTCAGTGAAGTGGCTGCCCTTTGTCATTTCACCCTTCTTCATAAAAAGAAGCAGGCTTGTGGTTTCCAGAAATTCAGACCAGTGCAGCTTAAGATGAAGTGACTAGGAAAGATTTTTCAACTGAGTATGGTACTGAGGGAAGGTATTTTGTACCCCTTCTCTGGCAGGAAAGAGGAAACAAAGGTTCAAGCATTGCTCCATGAACATCAGCCTGTAAGCTGATGGTAGATCTCTGTTCCATGTGCCTTGTTTAAGGCAAGAGGGTGAGATTCAGTGGGCTCCACTTATAATTTGGGACCTTTGAAATTTTGGTCTGACCATCTGAGGACATGGGGCTAGAAATGACAATCCACATGTCTAAAGGCAGAGATCAAGGGAAAGGAGATGTTTGGAGTCCCCACAGGCAAACTGATTCATGATTTCTGAGGTGGTCCATTAATAGCCTGCCTGATGTATTTTCGTGACCCGGTTCACAGCTCTGTGCCTCAGTCTTTCTAGGTAGGATTTGTGTTAAATGTCCCAAACCAGACACCCCATACTGTTGGTCGTGTGGACAGTCACTGCTTTTTTCTTTTTTCCATTTGACAGTGATGCCGCACTGCTGAAAGTTGGAGTCCTTCTGCAGTCACATATAATGAGAAGACAACCCAGCCGTGGCAGGAGCTGGGGAACCAAATACCTTTTTTATTACCTCAGAAGGACTGAAAGGCACAAGCACATCCCTCTTCCCACATAATTTTCTGTGGACTTACCAGAGACAGAAGGCTGCATGCAGTGGATGACAGCAAAGACCTAAGACCAGTGGCTTCAGCAAGGCCAAGGGAATGTTTTTTTCTTCTTCATGACAAAAGACAGTGTCAAATGCCTGCTTTGCTTAATGATGTTTTCTGTGGTGATAGTCTGGAGACTAAACATGAAGACCTTCCTGAAGGAAGCTGTGGCTGATTGCACACACAGTTGTCCTCAGGGAGAAAATATATGAATTCAGATGGAGAGATGCAACAGAGAAGTACAGCATTTAGGCTTTGGAGAGGCTCACAAAAGGATCTTGGAAGGTGGAAGGTCTATTCCCCTGCTGCAAGGCAGAGCCAGCTAAATAAACTGAAAGCATTCCTGATTTGAATTCTCATGTCTAACCTGCTCTTAAAGGCCCCCAGTATGTGCACCTACAGCACCATTCTATTCTGCATTTAAACCTATATCCACCTAATGATAGAAAAGGTATGGACACAGAGAGAGAGAAAAAAAGTAATAGCAAAATCTTGGAGTGAAACATCTGGCCTTTTCCTCCCATTTTAGGAGGATGTATTCTGAGATGGAGCCAAAGACTTACAGGCAAAGTCATTGTGAGTCTTTCCACTGAAATTATCAGGCCATTAAGAAGACACTTACTAGAAGTTACCGTAGAACTAAAACATTTTAGACTGAAATTGATTTTAAGAGTTCTGAATATGACAATGACAGGTATTAATGCAAGTTAGAGAAATAATGTGCCTGTGATGGGTTGAGGATTACAAAAACCTGCCCTGTCCACAGGACTTCCCAGACTCTTTTGGCTCTGGCAGCTGCTGTGCATTGAGCAGGGCAGAAACATGCTCAGACACTCCAGCTTCATGTTTGTACGAAGTAAACTCTGACAGTAATTTTAATAATGCAAAGGAAATTCTCTGTGTGATTAACCATAATCTGTGCCCAGATAATAATTCTCAGGTGCAATTTTGACCAACACTTATCTACCTCCACCATTGGTACAACCTGGCAGAGCCACCCCTCTGTGTCCTGAACCATGGCACAAGGCATACTGACACATAATGCTTCCCTCTGCTTTTCCCTCTGCAAAATATTTGTATCTGGCATGACCATCAGCTGAAAACCTTTCTCAACTACATATGTATTAAGCATGTTACATGCTTACAGCATGTACAGTACATGTGATGTGTGTGTCCTTGTGTTAAAATGCAAATCAGCTATTCCAGCTGCCACTATTCCTAGGCCCCTAATGCTAACCCTTTGCATAATATCAGAATATAACATCTGATCTCAAAACCCAAACGAAATACAAAATCACTGATTGTGATCAGCAAAGCATGTATGCACAGGCTTGGCTTTAAAAGTGAGCATGTGTTGAAGAGTTTTGCTGAATAAAGATGGACTTTGACTGTGCAATTTGCTATCATCTCTGAAATTCAGTGTCTGCCCAGAAATCAGTGAGGGTGAGTCTTAAGAACGTAAAGTCCACTTTACATTCAGAGGAAGTTTTGTTAGTAACAAACAATGCAGGCCCTATTTTCTCTGCCTCCTCTTCTTTTTAACTAACGGTATGATGTAAAATATTCTTAAACAAATAAAAAAACCTTAAATTCAAAATCTTAAACAATATCTTCCATGGAAACATTGGACACTGAACACTTGACTGTACTTTGAGGCACTGCTGAAACAACAGTGCACATTGTTCTGTGAATAGACTTATTGAAGTCACTGCAGTGCAGAGAGATGCCCAGAAGGTGGTAGGTTTAGTCAATCACTGTGCTCCCGAAGTAGTTTTTAAGAGAAGGAACCTAAAGCAAACTCTGGAAACACTGATCCACTAATGCACTCTGTGAATGTGGAAATAAATCAACAGTAACATTTTATTAATGGAAAAATACTTAATATGTCAGCGCTTCCTTAAAGATACCTACTTAAATAATGAAGTAGAGAAAAGGTAGACCCTAAACAATGAAAATAGGGCAGTGGGTTTCTAAATGCCTAAATTTAGAGTAAAAAAATCTCAACTGGAGCTTCTACAGGGTCATCAGTATCTTAGTACCTTGTCCTAAAATGAAAAAAGGCAATCAGCTATAGACCACAAACATGGACACTATATCTTACTCTACAGCTTCATAAGATCTGGATGCAGATCTTACATTTCAGGAAAAAGGACTGTGTGCAGTAATATAATTTGGAAAATCTAATGTGTGCAATTAAATGTATCTAGCTCTGAGGGACAGTGATTGATTCCAGTGTTGCCTAAATGGCTGTGGGGAAAAAAAGACTCCAAGCCAAATTAGGTAGGAGATAAGATAAGGATACAAAGGTTTTAATGAGCCCCCCGACTTTCTGGAATACCCCCAGCAGGCGCTCCCGAAATACAGATGTTCCCAGTTTTTATAATGATTTTCACCCAATCCCGTCCAGCCACCACCCAGGTTCTGCCCCCGCCACACTTCTTGGGAATTGGGTCTGGGGGCGTTTTGGGACCCCCTCTTCTTCATCTTCATCTTCCTCAGAGCACGTAATGTCCTTGGAGGCTTTCCAGAATTCTAGGCCTGAAGGTTGTTGGGTCTAGGCTATATCTTGTTCCGTAGGGTTGAGATGTTCCTCTATCCTTCTGCCTTGAAAAAGAGACTAAACAGGCTAAGGAATTTAGGGAATTGATATGGGAATGGGTAACAGGGGTTTGAGCTGCTGTGTTAAGGGTAAAGGGATAATATTGCTGCTACTCTAAAATCTACATTTACTACATAACTACTTCTAAGATCTACAAAAATTAAAAAAATCAAAACATCAAAACTCCAAGGTATCGTAGTGATGAAGAGGATACAATTTCTACCCTCAACAGGGATCTGAAGGCATCTGTGCCATCCCACCAGACGAGAAGTAAGGTAGTTTTGTTCCATTTAAATTTTATCTTGAGTCAAGGAATAATAGGTAACTTGTACTAGTGACTAAATCATGGGACTGGTTTTACTTGCTGCGTGTTCAGGGAGCTGTGCGAGGTGTCAATTCTGTCCTTCATCTCTTGCACATATACAGATTTCTTATTACTTGATATATATTTTGGTAGTTATTTGTGCATTTTTGGAAGGAAAAGAGGGGAAAGGAAATCAGAATCGGACCTGCTTCAAAAATTTCCCATTCTCTCTGAGAAAAGTGGAAATAATTTATTTTCTGTCTTGCAGTGGATATGGATGCAGTGTGATACACAAAGCCTCAGGCAATACATTTCATGGTAAGAATAAAAATAAGTGTCAAACAATTCCAGTTTTGTAAAACAGCATGTTCTATGGAGTCTCACCGTATGATCCTGTTTTGATATTTTCAATATTCAATATTCAATAGCAAATTCAGACTTTAAAAATAAATATGATAATGAAAACAAAATCAGCAAGGAAGGCACGGGGAAGATATCCTAAATTCTAAAAACTTGTTATAAAACCAGCAGCAGCAGATGGATTTGTCCTGAACATGATATTTGGGCCTTCACAAGGGACTGATGCAGCACAGCGATGCGGACTAATCTATTTGCCTCTGGATGAGCTGGCTGCAGAGGGAGAAGGGAACCTTTTACCACCTTTGGAGGCTCCACAGCCCCATGCCCATCTCTTCTCTGCATGTGAGACCACTGCTTTTTCTCCTGGTAGGGGCAGAGTGGTGACAGAAGGAGCATTAAAAAACAGTGATGAGAAGGAACAGACTGCTGAAAAGCATATCCCTGGTTACCAACAAAAGCCACTTCCATGTAGAAAAGCTTGCTGAGTCATGAGTTTTCAAGACACCACATAATCTCTGCCCCCACCCCAAAGTTATTTCTGCCAAGGCCACAACAGAGGTGGGCTTTTCATTTGAAGGAGTTGAGCCAGAGCTGGTGCAGAGCCCATAAGGGAGTGTCCTCTGCGGTTGGGTTGGTGGTGCCCGAAGTCCACTGCAGGCTGCACAGGAGTTTTGCTCCTATAGGTGCTGATGTGACAGACTGTTGGCACAGCATCGTTTCTTCCCTAACATCAGATTGTGATGCAGATTGCTAGATTGCTTAGAGTGAGGTCCTATTGACATCGGTAGTCCTATTGACACCTGTATTTCTTTTGACTTCAAGGACACAAGCATGGGATAAATATCCTCCAGTGCGCTATCAGGAGGTGCGGACCCAGAGCACCCGTCTTGTTTGATCTCAGCAAACATGGGAAATTGCTGAGCCCTGACAAAACACTTGTAAGAAAAGAAAGGTTTTCAGCAAAATGGCTTTTTATCAGAAACATTTCTTTTTACTGGAACTGTTGACATAATATACAATTTGAACACTGAACATTTTATAAAAAATATTAAGGTTTTCTAAACTGTGTTTTTTATGAAAGCCAGATCATACCATACAGATGAGCTCAGGCAGCTACAGAAAGACAAATTAGAGCAAATAGCATTATACTCACTCCCACACAGAAAACTAAATGGAGATTTCTGTGTCTCATAGGCAGTCATAGCAAGTTCTCTCTCTCCAAGGGTGGGACCAAGGGAGAAAGAGAAAAAAACAAAGAAAGGTGAAGAAAAAAACTTCACATATCGCAAATATTGCTCTCAGTAAAATGCTGAAATATCATTCTTACTCAGCATATCTCTCAGTGCAAACAGCAGAGTGAAAAAAGAAGTTCTGTTGACACAATAGGACCAGCAGGGCTAAAAAAAAAAAGAGTTGTGGTCCCCAGCCAGAGAAGTAAATGGCTGATAAGGACACCTATGAAAAACGACTGAAGGGACCAGTGTCATATATGTCAGGATGGTGAGACATGGAGATAATAGGTTTGCAGAGGTGTAATTGGCCTTCAGAGGTATTAATGCTGCTGTTGCCACTGCTAGAGAGCAGAACTGGTATATATTTTTTACCAGAATACTTTCCAGTAACACTCCAGGTTCCTTCAAATTTTGATTTTATATCAAGAAAGAATGAAAACATTTATTTTGTCTTTTTAAAATATATGTCAACTTTAAAAGCAAAGGAGGGGGGGCATTATACTCAAAAAGGAGTGCTTTAAACATTTTTTGTTACATGCTTTCTTTTGTCTGTGCTTTCTTCCATGTTCTTTCCTCTATTTACTTCTTCTCACAGAAGAGGGGAACCAGAGGAATAAGAAGAGGCTTTTGGAGGAAATGAATGTTCTTGTGTTCTCTTTGTTGCTTCAAAGTGCAAAATGATAGAGAGGTAGAAATGTCCTTAGTTTTGAAAAATCAAAAATAAAGTTAAGGAAAATGGATTTTGTATCTTTTCAAAAGAGAAAATGGAGCACAAACGTTGCTGAAAATTAATTAAGCAGACGTTTTGGTCTAAAATATCTGGTAGAAAAATTTAGGGCAATTTCAAAAAGGAACATCTGTTGAAACATTTTCTTGAAAGACATTTTTGATTTTCAGTCTGCCAGAAGAAGAGTGGCAAGTTTTGACTACCAGAACTGTCAGAATTGGAATGAAGTCAGTTCCATAGGACCAGTACAGTTGATAAAGAAATCATTACTAACATTAATAATGGAGGACTATTTCTGTAGAAATGTCACTCATGAAACATGCTTTTAATTTCACTTTCTACTGAGCTCTCTTGTCCCACACTGGTTATTGGACACCCAAAAAAGATGCATGCAGAAAGGAGCTCTCTTCCTTACAGCTTGAAATGATTATGGGCTACATTTTTTGCTTGGTTGGTTGGTTGGTTTCTTTTGTTGGGTTTTGTTTGATTGTGGTTTATTTTTTTCTGAATGCTGAATCATAGTTACCTCACAAGCCCATCCTATGTGAGTAAATGGTCATTCTCAGGCTGTTTCTTGAGTCTTTCTGCAAAAAACCCACCAAACTTGAAGGAGTTAAAGTTCTGCTAATGCCAGCAGTTGTGATATGAACTGTGCAAAGACAAATCCCAAGGCTGTTATTTTGCTTATATTTATCCACCGAATTAGTAAAAGACTGCAGAAAAAGAACAAACCATTTGGCCTTCCTTCTGTTTCAGACCTTTTTCTGCAAGCTGTTCTATGGGAAGTCAGGCCATTAACATGCAGTCATATGTCAGGATCTGCCTCGGTGCAGCCTTGGAGGTGGAATGCCATTGCCTATGTCTCTCATTTTGTCTACGTCTCCTACCACTGATCTGCCATGCAATGCCCCTGCTCTCTTTAGAGACTTTGAAATTGTAGACAAATTTGCTTTCTCTTTAATCTCCATTGTTAGCTTCTGATGGCAAGGATATCAGCCTGTAGCAAAAAGATTCTGTGGATTTGCTGCTAGGTTAGATTTTTCTGTATTAGTGCTTAAACTCTACTAATAATCTTGCAGTCATTTCCCTTTCCTAGGCCAATTCCATCCATTATCTATCAATGAATCGATATAAAACTTCTCCTATTTTGACTTCTCTTTTACAGCTTTCAGAACTCATAAGAGTTTTTGTTAAGATGCTGCCGATCCACCTATCTTCTGCATAAGCAAATTTACTTCCCCAAGTCTTTCACTGATGTATCTTCAAATCTCTCTTCTTTCAGCTCTTCTCTGATCTGTAGCCCAGTTTTTGAAATCCTGCTAGAACTGTGGCTGCAAGAGCTAGACACAGCATTTCAATGGCAAGTGGCCAGTGTGAAGAGAGGATATACAACCTCTCCCCTCCGATTCACCACCCTGCTTTGGTTATGATAGTAGCCCCATGAAGTCTCATATTAGAGGTGATTACCTCACCTGCTTGGATAGTCTCTTCCTTAGGACAAATTTCTGTTAATTTCAAGAACTTACCGCTCTGCAATAGATGAAAAAAAAAAATCCTTTAATATATTCCTCTTTTTTGTTGTTATTATTCTGATCTACTCAAGTGTTTGAAAGCATGTGGTCAGACCTGTTCATTAACTGGGGTTAGATGCACAGATAAACAGATTTTTATACCAGACGGGTCTTTAATGTGGATCTGTACACTTCTGTGACACTGCCATACATCTTCAATTAGCAGAGCCTGCATCAGGCTTGGTAATCATGGCTGAGCTAGAGGACATTTGGCTCTCAAACACTTCAAATAACAGAAAATGTCCCAGAAAAAAACCCATATATATCTTTTTAATTTACCTCTGTACAGTATACTCCATATAATCTCAATTGTTATGTCACAGCCATCGTTTCTATTTCAGCTACAGCCTGCTTTTAAGAACATGCTCACACTCACCACTTAAGCTCTTCCTGTGCAGATGTGCTATAACAGATTCATCCTGACTTCTCCAGCTAAGCCATACTTTCATGATTAGTTATGCTCATTATTAAAATCTTGATGTGTTGTTTGCAGATTTGTGTAATTCCAGCTTCTGGTCTGTAGGTGTTGCTGGGCTTTCATGATCTTGTTTCCTCGACAATGCAGGAATCAGTGTGCACACAAACTGAGTGCCTGCAGTCTGGTATTTCACTACTCACCAGAGACCATAACAGATTTTAACCATCAGCTTAGTTTTTAGGTTATGTCATGAGGACATCTAGTGCAGGCACTGCTACTGGCCACGTAGCAGGATTCTGTAAAGTACTGCTAGTGTGTGCAAATAAGGCTACAAAAGAACTTTGCAGTCAACGAGACTGTTCCTCCAGGCCAAAAGCCGTAGGATTTCTTTGACCATGCCTGTCTCCAAATGGTTCAACAGTTCCACTTGTCACGGTGTTTAAACAAATGTACTTTTTCTGGAGACATTTCCTGGAGACTGTAATGAAAGAAATGAACGGTCAAAAGTTTCTGCCACTCCTCCACTCCCATTTTTGCCTTCTTGCATAACAAAGGTAGTTGGGCTGTATTTTTTTAAGCAGTCCAAGAAGACATAAGGTCTTCTGCATTCCTTACCCTCCTCAGCAAAGTGATTGATACATATTTCCTATATGCCAATGCTGAAACTACCTCAGTGTATACAGCAGTATAGAGTGTTTGAACACATCTTGAGCCCAGGCACATGCTCCAGGAGTAGGAGTAAAGAATTTCCTGTAGCTACTGATGAACTAGCACATATTTGGAGCTGTCAATGATGTAGTAACCAGATATTTTTGGCAAAAGAGTGGCCTAAACTGGACCTTGAATAATAGAAATAAAACCATAGTTTTCCCTTTGTGTAGGTATGCCAGGTGGTGAAATCCTAGAAGCTGCCCTCATCCTGCTGTAGCAATGAGTTCTAAAACAAGTGTCAGAAGAAAGTAGCAGAATGGGAGGAAAAAAAAATCCTGCTAGCATTGTACAACAGCGGTTGCATGATGATTTAAAACTGTGTTTGTTTATTGGTTGACTTTTAATTAATATGGTTTTGTATGCTTTATTAAGGGAGCGACATTCCATAAAACAGTATTTGAGTGAATATCTTGTGGTAATGGACCTGATTTTTAGACTTGTATACACATGTGCAAGAATAATTTTGTTCTAAAAAGAAAATGACAAAACATTTTTGTCCTTCAAAGTTCAGTACTTTACACTACATTTTAAACAGAGTTTTTCCATTGATGCAGTCTCAGTAAGTTCACGGAGTTAATCAGTAAAATACTCAATCCTCATTCCCCTTATTGGTTAAAAGTAGCATTTATATTATTACTACAGCATTAAGATAGTTCCTTAAACATGGTATGGAATCTAAAGTTCATGAATTACAAACACTGCCTGGTTATTTAGGTACCTGCATCTTTAATATACACATAATGTAATGATGATGATGATGATGATAGTAATAATGATGATAATGTTCAGTCATAATTATACAGTAGCACTACTGCTTCTCTTGCAAGGCCATGGGACCCTGAGGCACAGTACTTTAGCCCAACCCCTACAAGAAATCTGTAACAGAGAACTAAATTTAACTCACAGATCTTGGGGTAACCAGGCCCTCTTTTTACCTTTTGATTTTGATAAAGAATGGCTGTGCAGGTGATAAAATGAGAATTCTTTGCCTCTTCAGAAAGATTAATTTCTTGCCTTTGTTATAGCTATAATGAAGCACCTTAGATCTGCATGGAACTGCAAGTCTCAACCATTTTTTTCTCAGGATCTTGCTTGCAGGACACGTTTTTCTCCTCATTTCTGTGGGGAAACTTCTGTGTTCTATGCATGTGGGTGAACAATTCCCAGTAGATTATTGTATGCTTGTTTAGAGGCAGACCTTTCTTGTATCAGCACTCAGGACTGTTTTTTTTATACTTCAGGTTTGTTAGCTATTCCATGACAACAGAGTACACCCACCAAATAAAATATGCACAAGTTCATGTATTGAGAAGTGCCATTATAGACTCTCCCTTCAAAAAAAAAAAAAAGATTAGGGGTAAAAATGGTTTTAGCACTGTGTATAAGGAGGCTGTGGGTCATTCTATGAGTCATTAGGGGGCAAAAGAGGAAAACTTTTTGGAGGTGACAAAACAGGAATGCAGATTAAATACAGGACTCTCAGTGAGTATGCATGCGATCAAGCCTCAGTATACCTGCCAGATTTTCTTCAACAGGAGAACCAGCCAGTCAGTGACATCCTACTAGCTTTTATCAGCATGACATCACCAGCCTGCTCCTGTGTGAAAGGTGGCAAGACTTGCTCTGCAGGCTTATACCACCACAGAAATGTGTTAAAGAAGTTACTACTTTTGTTAAGAACTAGTACAGGTGTTTGGTTCTTTACTATATATACAAAACCTCCTACTCATTACTACTTCTTCCTTTTTTGCTAAGACATGCAGTTTGGGGGGGCTTCCTCTGGTGTTGGACATCATCTAATTGTTTTACCCTGCTTCTGCTTTGCTCTACTGATGCAAGGCAAATGTCCAAAGTTTTACTGAAGGACCACCACAGAGCACAGAGGAGAGAGCAGCAGAAATACAGTCATGTCCTTTTGGCACAGGGGTGAAGGGATGAAGTCCAGCCCTTCTACCATTGCTGTCCACCCTTTGTATACTGTGCTTCCAAATCATCCAGGCCTTGTGCTGTGTGTTGCTGTCTTCAACTGGCTTAGCTCGGTTCAGCTCAGCTCAGTTCATGTCATAGCAAGGAGCCAAAAGGACAAAAGCCTCAGCCTATCTTGGGGGCAAAAAAAAAATCTGGCTCAAGATGGTCACAAGGACAGTGATGGATGTACAAATGGTGTGGCTCATAAAGATTCAAAATCCTGAAGTTTTTGTGTTTGCTGTGTCTTCCATATGGCAAGGCCACGTTTGCAGTGATCTAAAATATTATTGTGACACACAACGCCACTTCAGAGTTAGAATTTACATGGGTACATTAGGATCCAAGAAGACTAAAGATAGAGAATTATTATTTGAAGTGGATTGCTATGTGACTCTCAGGAAATGCAATGAAGTGGAACTGCGGTGTTCATTTTTGGGCAGCTACTCAATCTACTGTATGCATTAGAAATTATCAAAGATTTACTGAAAGATAGTTCACTGAAAATAGTTCAATCAGGGAAAAGAACACATTTGGTTTCCCGTGGAGTTGCATTAAAATCAAGGGCAATTTATGCTCATGCCTCTCATTTTCCTACCTTTTTCTGAAACTATATATAAGGTAAGCCTGAGGTATTCTGACAGTATCTTAACATACAGTCTGAATTTCAGATGTGGCACGTAGAAATTAGCATAGGAAGAGCATGTAAAAGCTTTGCAGTGGCTGAGGGCAGAGTTATCTCTACTGGATGTGAGATATGAGTAATCCATGTTTTTCTGTTTCTGAAATGTTTTGTGAAGAGCTCCAAATTGCTTTAATTCTATCATTAATCACAGCTCCATGTGCAGCTTGTGAACCAATTGAGATCTCTGACTGGTTTGCATCCTTTGACCATTCTTGTACAATACAGTTTCCATTGAAACAACTGAGTTGTTTGCACGCACACTGTTTGCCTTGTGTGATTGTTAATTGCCCCCTTGGAGAGGGAATGCCATTGTTCCTCCTCACTGAAATATTAAAAAAAATAATTTGGAGAAGTAACTGAAGAGCATTCTTGGCTTTGCATGAATACCCTTATTTACATACAAATAAAGATACTTTTTGGGAAAAACAAACAAACAAAGGCCAAACCATTCTTAGTCATTAGGTTAAACAAAAACCTGTTCAAGAAATGACCAAAATTACCAAGAATCTCAGAGAAAAGTGAAGTTACAGTTGTGCTTTTGCAGCATAGCCTTCTGTAAAACAGACTATCCCTGCAGCAAGAGCTGCCCCAAAGCCACACACAAGTGCACACTTGTAAGATGAAAGAAAGGTGCAAATATAAACATCATACAACCCTATACCTCTAAGTTACTTTTGAGAGCTACCTTTAGTTCCCTCTGCACCATCTCACTGCATCTGAACTTTGCAGAGCCATTGCTCAACAGTTCAGTGTCTGTTTTTCTTGGTTGGTTAGATGCAGACTTGGAAATTCCATGCAATTAGTTTCCATTTTGGACTGAGAGTGATTTTTCTATACAAACCTTAAGTATCTACAGCTTAATATCTCTCACACTTTCTGAGCTACAGCAGCTCCTATATTTTCGTTAGCTCATTCCCATGGCTATTTTCGTCCTCTGACTTAGTGCTCTGTGTTGGGAGATACAGTAAGGCTGTGGAGCATGACCAGCAAAGAAAGAATGTAAATAAGAAGTGAACATCCAATCATATGTGAAGGCTGGTAATAAATTATAGATAACAGAGCTAAGAATAGTTTTGGTATGTAAGATTCTACAGACAGTGTCAGTGCAGATGTGTGAGAACAAGATGTAATATACTGGACGAAGCAATAAAAAGCTGAAGGTAGGCCATCATCAGGAAGGTGTCTAGTTTTATATTCTTGACTGTCCTCAACATACTACCACAGCTCTGCACATTTTGGGAATCAGTGTTGTAATAGGATGATAAACATGTAGGATATCGGTGGGCTAAGGCTACACAAAGAACAGCTTTTCAAGCTTTTGTCCTCTCTAGTGTCTAGCAGTTACTCTGACTGCAGTTGCTGGAGATAAATGCGTGCAGAATTTGATAGGAGAGTTTTCAAGTGAGATTTTTGGTAGCATTCATCACTGACATTAGAGCAAATGACAGAAGTTCTCATTTCAGCACTGACTCCCAAAGCCTAACATCTAAGTCTTTACAGAATGCACTTGAAAATCTCCTCTCTAACTCCCATCATTGCCACAGTGTACCTCAGATAAATAGCAATAATATTAAACATAACAGAAGGATTATGAAATTCAGAGACACTTATTTTTCACTTAAAAACTGCTGGAATTAGCCCAGGAAGTAAGATGGAAATTTCCTGTCTTCCGCTGTTACCTACCTGGAGCCTTCAAGGAACAGGGCAAAACTCCAAATGGATGTAATTTTTTCTATATTGTGGAGTTTGTCCAGGAGGCTTGTGGGCAGCTGTAAAGCTTGATTTGAATTCCATGGTTACAAGTAAAGCATCTCAAAACAGTAAACTGTTTCTCTGATTCTTTTTTCTTGCTCAGCTGTATGGATGGAAACTGTAACAAAAAAACCCCTCAAAACCAAATCACTCTTTTTCCAGATGTGCAAAAACAATCTGCAGAGGAGGTGGCCCAAAATTTGCCTGAAAAGATCAGTTTTACCCTGGAACCCATCAACATACATGTACTTTCTGCTTTATAAGGAAACCTAGTCCAGCAGATGGCACTTCCTTCCATCCTCAGCAAGGTCTCAAGTCTGAGACATCTGGCTGTGAAGCAAAAGGAAGTTCCTCTTAAATAATCCTAGGTGGGAAGGAAACGTATCGAGAATCAGGGTCCAAAGCCCCTTCTGGGCCTTCTGTTGGGAAACTGCAGAGAGATGAGCAGTGCTAGGGAAGCTGCAGTACTGCCTGGCAGAGGTTGATTGCAGCACTTTCTCCAATTTCCACCTGCTTTGGCTTGGAGGGGTAAACAGGTGGTCCATGTCCTTGTCTGACTCCAGTCTGATCTACTGAGGTTTGTTCTACCTGGGCCTTGCAGCAAAAGAGACTGGAGCATCTCTTCTGCTAATTACTCTTTTAATAGCACGTTCATAGTACTACTACCTATCCATTTCTGGAGGCAAGTCAAAATGTTAATTACTCTTGGCTAAGAGCTCCAGCATCTGACCAATCTCTTATCTTTATTCATCCTCACATAGCAGTTGTAATCGAGGGACTGCTCTGAGGCAGCTGGGTCTAATGTGAAAGATTTATGCATCAGTCTGTTTATTCTCAAAGAAGAAAAGTTTTATGGAAATTTATCAACTTTGACCAAGTTTTTCATAAAGCACATAAGCTAAATAGATCTGAAATTAAAACTGACTTTTTTCTTTTTAATTGAATCAGACTGAATGGGAAAATATACAAAAAATATAAAAAAATCTGCTTCCTTTTCCTCCAATTAGAAAAGTTTAAGGCTCAAGAACTTTAGAGAAAAGGATCTGTCACCTCGAAGTCACATGCTCTGTGCCCACATACAGATGGGAGTAAGCAAGTGATGCTCTGGGGCACAGGACTTTGCTCCAGCAGTGTCCAGAGGAAGCTGATTTCATTTAATGCAGAGCAATGAAAGTTTGGGGAAAAGCAGCTTACACAGACAACAGCTGAGTCTGGCACGGTTCAAAGCACCTGTTAAAAGAAACCTTGATAAGTGTTGCATCTAAACATGCTGAATTAAATTGCTAAATGGATATCAGAATTTTTCTGTACTTTTTTGTGCAGAAATTTGATATAGAGCTTGTATTTTGCTTGGGAAAAGTAAAAGACAATGTCTCTACTGGTGTAAAGCGATCAGAGGAAAAAGAATGGAATTAACTTTTGGCTCCAGAACCTTTAAAAAAGGAAACAATTTCTTCAGATAGCAGAAAATTAACTACTGGAACTCTACGGTGTGTTTCTAAAAAGTCATTAAAATTATATGTAGTTTTCAATTTTTTTGAAAGTATAAGTTCAATAAAGACCTAATTGTGATTAGCATTTCTTGCCTACATCAAGATAGAATAATTTATGCCTGCTCAGCAAGTTTGCTGGGGACACAAAGCTGGGAGGAGTGGCCAAGACCCCCAAGGGCTGTGCAGCCCTTCAGAAGGACCTCAACAGGTTGGGGAGGAACCAGGGGAAGTTCAGCTGAAGGCAACTGTAGGGTCCTCACTTGCGGAGGGGTAACCCCAGCCACCAGCACAGGCTGAGGGCTGACCTATTGGAAAGCAGCTGATGGGAGAAGGCTGTGGGGATCCTGGTGGACAACAAAGTGTTCAGGAACCAGCAGTGTGTCCTTGTGGCCAAGCAGGCCAACAGCTGCCCGCCTCCCTCCCTCATTCTTCACAAGTCCTCTAGGCTGACTGCAGAAGTATTTGAGAATTTTGAAGATTTTGAATGTCTTTGGAACTACCCTTGAAACCAGCGAGGCCCTTTTGCCAGGAATCAGCCAAGGCTTGCCAATGGCTGAGATCTTGTTTAGGCATGAGCAATGCTTGGTGGTCACCCCAGCCCAGGGACAAGCACTGTAGCTCGAAGGAAAAGGAGAGCGACTGCAGCTGCACAAATTCTGGTGGCAAGCATGGGGGCTACTTCAGTCACCACAACAGACACTGCAGCCACTCAATCTCCAGCCACAGGCACTGCAGCCACTTCTGTCCCTGCACCACGCCCTGCATTTACTGGGGGGCCACTCAAACTGCAGCTCCTTCCCTCCCTGCAATAAGCAGTGCAGCTACTCAAGTTCCAGTGGCAAGCACTGGGGCTACTCAGATCCCAGTGGCTGATTTGACACTCAGACTACAACACTGCAGAGGTGCAGATGAACCCACAACTATTTATTATGAGCCATTCCACCATCTTCTTCTTTTTTTTCCTTTTGCCTTGACAGCCGGTCCTGAAGAGTTTCCAAAGCAGAGGTTGTCTGGCGGATGAGCAAGCAGTGTGTTCCTGTGAGGAAGAGAATTGAAGTGAATTGAAAAGGCACCTTTGGAGAAATTGTCTTGGGCTGGACGGTCTCCACAGTGCCCTTTCAAGAGCTGGAGAGGGTAGAGCCCTCCTTAGCAGATTTCTCCCAGTACTTGGCAAATTGCAGTCAATTGGTCAATGAACCTTCTTTTAAAGAAGCATCCCCAGCAAAGCAAGAAGAAAAGAAAATGGCCTTCTCCCATTGTGCACTCATTTGCTGCTGCTGTGGGCAAGAAGGCAGCCAGACCTGCACGTCCTTGACAAGCCTGGTCAGGGTTCCTGCAGGGTTTGGCATCAGGAGAGGGTTTCTGCCACCCCTTGAGGGTTTCTGCAGGATTATAGAATTGTGCAGGGAGGATAGGATCTTTGAGATTATTGCATCTAATGAAACACTGCCATGTCCACCAGTGAACTCTGTCCCTAAGGGCCATTCAGCATTGCTGTCCTCTCCGTACTTCGGGAGCCACCAACTGGGAATGAGCCAGAATTGCCCCTTTTACCTTTTCACCACAGCGACTCAACTCACAGGAGAAATGCTTCCCTTTCTTCCTTTCTGCCTTCCTGCCTGTCTTCCTGCCTTCCTTCCTGCCTTCTTTCCTTCCTGCCTCCCTCCCTCCCCCCACCGCCTTTCCTCCCTTGCCTTCCTTTGTCCCTCTCCCTATCCCTGCCCCCATCGCTCCCTTCCTTCAGTTCCGTTCAGTGTGGAGTTGATCAAGGAAGGAGCCTCTTCCCACTTCAAAACGATAGCAAAGACCACATGAGTGTGATTTTCCATCTGTAAGAAACCATGGAAAATTGAGAAGAGAATAGAGACATTATTCACAGGGTGACAAGGAAGGGAATCTTCTCACAGAGTTGAGCTCTTACAGAGTTTTTATTCTAAGTCCCACTCTGAGAAAGCCGTCCTGAAATGATGTGGTTATCTCCTGTATGCCCTGGACTGCTTCGCTGCAACAATCACAGGAACCAGTCTGGAGAGGGGCTCGGCTGATTGTAGAAATGGATGCTGCCCAAAGGGGAAAAAAAAAGAGAGGAAGGATTACTTTCCAAACTCATTTCCTCACAGGCTCAAGCAGGACTCCTCTGGTTTCCAGAAGGATGCAGAAATAGAACGGAGGGGACTATCTGAATCTCTGTCTTCATGTCCAGGACTTTGCTATCGCAGGCAAAGCTGGCCCATAATCAACAAATCCATTCCTCAAGGTGTCTTCTGAGAAGACGGTGTTTTTGGGGAGAGTGGTGAAACAATGGCACAGGTTGCCCAGGGAGCTGGGAGGTGCCCCAGCCCTGGAAACATTTGAGGTCAGGCCAGAAGGAGCTGCGAGCAACCTTGAAGGTGGCCATGCCCAGGGCAGGGTGGTTGGACTTGATGACCTTCAGAGGTGCCTTGCAATCCTAAGCAGTGTAGGGTCCTTCTTAGTTTCCATTGGAAAAGCACCAGGCATGGAGATCACCAGGAGGGGGGCCCATCTGCTGCCTTGGAGTTTAGCACCAAAGCAATCCCTGACATGGGACAGCTGTTCCACCTGCAGCCGCTTCCCTCTTTACCTGCAGAAGTTCCTGGGCAGACGCTCGCCTCTCCTCGTCCCTCTGCAGGCAGCAGTTCAGGAAGTCAAGCAAGAGAGAGGAGTGTAGCCAGGGGTTCTGCAGCTTTGGTGTCCTTTCTCTGGCTATCAGGTCTTGAGCCTGAAGAGAAAGGAAACATGAGCCTCTGCCTCTTTCTTCCGCAGCCTTCTGCTGTCCCTCTGCAGCTGGTCCCAGCCACTGGACACAGTGGGGAGCTGCAGTGCCTGTCCTCCCTGTGTTTCGAACTGTGCTCCCTGAGGGACGTCCCTGCTCCTGCAGCAGAAGGGAACACGGTACCCGTGCCAACTGCAGACAGTGGATTCCAGCCACAGTCACCCCACTGCCAAGCAGCAGGGCCAGGACAAGCGGAGCTCTTTCAGTTGCCAGTTTCTTCAGGCGCATGAACCATCAAGGAGTCATCTTTAGCCAGCTACCAGCCCTTTGCAATATTTCTACAACCATGCAAAGAGGTCTCTGGGAAGCGGAACTTTGGTTTCCTGTGATGCAGCTGGCAAAGAGAAACAAGTGCAGCCCAAAGGAAATCTGTGTTTGCAGGAGCTGCAAAGGGGCAATAAGCTCATCGACTTCTTTCACGTCCCAATAAAGAGACAAGGATTTGGCCTTCAATTAGGGCTGCAGTCTGTGAAAGCAAGATCCTAAACTGACCCAGACCACCCAGACACGTGACAGGACAATATACAGATGATTTAGAAGTCTGGAACTGTCTCGTTGAGAGAGAGCTGAGAGAGAACAAAATCTGCAGCATATATTTCAAGCATAGCTGAAGGCCAAGAGGGAAGATTTCTGAACTGAAGGTTTCTCTTCTGAGGTTCTGCCATTGATGGCAACAGAGCTCCAGCAGATGCTGGTTTGCTCCAGGGAGATTTTTAGAAGTGGCCCTTGGTGGAAGTAGTTCAAGCTGGTGGGAATGGCATTTTTTGTCATGGGAGGCAGAAGATGGGAGGGATTACAAAGACGCTGGTGCCTGAGGGCATTTGCACCTTACCATGGAAGGGCTTTGCTTAAAGTAAGGAGGCTCTCCTTCCAGCATCTCGACTGCCACGATGCCAAGAGACCAGATGTCCACCTTGGGGCCGTAGGGTTGGCTTCTCACAACTTCAGGGGCCATCCAGTAAACAGTCCCGACCATGGAGCTCCGTTTCCTGTGCTCAGGGGTGAGCTGAGCACAGAGGCCAAAATCAGCTGAGGAGAAAAACAAACACTGTTCAAACAAGCTTCCCTTAGGAAACCAAGGAAAAGAACAGCCCACTCTAAGTCTGAGAAGGTGGTGCTGGATCTATCTGCAAAAGTGGCTGTGCTCTGTTTCCTCAAGGCTTCAACCAGGGAAATAGGGCATTGTACACAGAACAAAAGCCCCATGCTTCAAGCAGTGCCTTTCACTTATTCCCCTGAAGGTTTCCATTGGAACTCCCTGCCTCTGGAAGGGACACACACCGCCCAAAGCCACTCAGCAGCGCTGTTGGGGAAGTGGCAGTCACTCCACAGCAGCCCCACACCACATTCCCGGAACGCTGAGCAAGAACCAAGAACACGCACCCAACTTCACCGCTCCATTCAGGCCCAGAAGAATGTTGTCACTTTTAATGTCTCTGTGGATGACCCAGTTGGAATGAAGGAAAGCCAGTCCCTGCAGGCACTGCGAGAGAGAAAAAAACCCAGAGGGTAAAACTATGCCATCTGATTTCATCCCACAAGAAAGGAGAGCTTGCTGCTCCAACACTAGGAGAGCAGTGTCTTTCTAAGTGAAGGTGCATTAGCTTTGAAAGAGAAACATCCCTTGTTGCTCACTGCCCTGCAAAGACAGCCAGAATGACTGCTGCTGCACTGCTTGTGCTCTCTCTCCCCAGAGGACAAAGGAGGTTTTGCCAACAAATGGCATGAAGTGGGTCGCTTTTGGACGGGAGGCAGTGCGATGGAGATTTTCTTGCTAGCCTGGACAGCAGCCTTGGAAGTAGCCCATTAGACGGTCTTGAGAAGCAAATACTGTCTTGGGGGCAGTGCTATCCTTTGAAGCTGAGGAGTGGCAAAAATGAGTCTGGATTTTTCTTTGCCATTCCTCCCAACTTCTGCCACCAGCACCTTTGCTTTTACAGGCAGGCAATGCAATACAGACAGGCTCCAGGCCAATGTTGAGAGAGGCCAAGTGGGGAACAGTAAATAAATTTACAGAAAGACAGAGCGAGACAGTACAACCACGGTAGATAAGAGGATCATAAGAACAGAGTATAGGAAGTGCTGGGACACTGGCAGGCAGTTCGCTAAAGCGAACACAGGAACAAAGCTCTGAAGATGAAATCCCTCCTGTTCACACTGCCTCCTTACCAGGACAATCCATTCCAAGCCATCAGAAGCACCAGAAGTGGGATCCCTTACCTCCCGACAGACAGCTGCTATCTGTCCTACGGCCATCCAGGTCTCGCTGATAACATCCATCAAAGAGCCTCCGTCCATGTGCTCCATCACCAGCCAGAGCTCCTGACGGACAAGGTAGCTGGAAGAGGAAAACCAGAGCGTGGAGAGGAATGAGACACTCAAAAAACATCCAAGCCCAATACAATACGAAGGAAGAGAACATACAGGCTGCTGATTTAGGAAGAGATCCAGGTTTCTGAGAACAGTCTTTAAGCTATGGATGCCAGGAAGCACTAATGCAGACCAAATGCAATCTCACCCCCTACGTGGTGTACAGGCAGAATAATAATATAAATTAAAAGATGCCTTTTCTGCTGGGGAGTAAAGGGCTCTCTAACCTTTGCCTTGCAAGTATGTAAATGAACATTCACATGATAATACCAGAACTGCTTACCTGTCTAAATAGGTAATGACATTGGGGTGGTTCTTATCCCTCAGGACCAGGATCTCTTTCAGGAGATCCTCTTTGCTCTGTTGGTGGAGCTTGACTTGCTTGATGGCCACCTAAAGTGATGTTGACAACCATGACCTTGAGCAGTCTCTTGCACGAGACCACCACGAGCAGGGAGTGCACTGTTTTGGAATGTCACAGGCAAGCTGTGCCCAATGGCCTCGTGGTTCAATGTCAGAGGAATTCGTATTTGACATTCCAACACCCCTTTTTCTGCTCCCTCAGGTGCCAGTTACAGGGCCCAGGGCCATGGGTGTGTTGCCTTGTGCACTTGGCAGAAATGGTCTCAATACTAGCAACCACAAAGCTCTAACAACACTCAGCACCCACATCATTCTTCCCAAAGGGCCCAAGTGTGTCACCGCTATTACCATTTACAGATGATTGGCAAGCACAAAGCAATTTTGCTCTTGTGGAAATATGTCCAAACAGCGGGGAATGCCTTTGCATTTCTAGTGAGTCTGATGCCTATTTCGCAAACTGCTGCTCTTCTCAGTTGCCCAGGAAAGCAATCATACTACAGATAAAATGGTTGAGATTTGCAATGGGATACGCCCTAGGTGATAAGTGGGGCTTAGGGCTTTGAGAAGCCTTGTAGACCTCTCTCTAGGCACAGTTCCCAAGCACAGCACTGCAGGTGGATAAGGAACTACCACAAAGAATCTGATGTATTTGCTGAGAGCCAGAAATGAGAATTCAGGAATGTGGGGCTGGAACTCCAAAGAGCAGAGGGACTCTCTGAGACAGTGCCGTATCTGCCTCTTACAAAGAGCATCTCTGTAATGGGCTGTAAAGGACACTGGACCAAACCAGGATGGCACTGCTCAGAAGAGATCTTTGCTCTTGGGAAACCTCTTCTCTTTGTTCAGTGTGTGTGCCAAGCAACTTAACTAGGACTGAAAGCCAAAAGTGTGTTGCGAACATGATCTCTCTTTCATTAGCTTTTGCATTTGATATTCAAGATGAAAGCCCTGGTGAAAAAGAAGCTAAATCTTCTCTGTTTGTGAACCTGGGATGGAGACAAATTGGGCCTGAATGACGGCAGTCGCCATCAGCCAGTCAATGCCCCTTTATCAGCTAAGACCATGCTAGCGTGTCCTTCTCTGTAAGATAACGCTGCCCTCCTTGAATTCTTTCAGGTAGTGAAGAAGGACAACAGAGTCTGCCCCAAATGCATTTTGCAGGCTGCCTCTAGCCTGGGCTTCTGGAGAACAGCCTTTGCAGCAAAGTCCGGTGAGCCAGAGCTCCAGCCCCAGCTCACACTGCAGAGGAGAGCACTCAAGAGCTGCAAAATCTGGGGGGTTGTTGGCACTGACCTCTCCTCCTGTGACAGCATCGAATGCTCTATACACGGTTCCAAAACCCCTGGAAACAGAAGAGCAGCAAAGAAATTCTGATCAGCACTGTGTGACGGGAGACTCTGAGCCCGTGTGTGAGCATGCTGGGAGCCTGCCCGACTTCACGCTTGAGTGTGGCACCAGCAAAATCCCTGGCCCCTGGCTTTGTCGAAGGAAGTGTGGTTGCACTCACCCTTGGCCAATATTTTCCCATCCCGTGTATTTCTTCAGCGGATCTCCCACACTCACAATGCTCCCTGAAAGACACAAAATGCAACATGCTGTCTTGAAAGCAGAGACACCAGCTTCAGGCAGATCCAAAAGGCAGCCCCTCTGGCTGGGGCTCTGAGCCCTTTGTGCTCAGCTAGATAAAAACTCCAACACCCCCACCAAAATCCCAAGCAGGAGCATTGAAAACCCTGTGAAGAAGCCACAGCCAGGCTGAGCCCCACTAAGAGCTGTTGTCCCGTTCAAAGCAGAAGCTCGTTGTCTTTGAGAACAGACACATGGAGGAGCAGATCAATCCTGTGTGAGTAGATGAATGCCTGTGTGACACTGACGTGAGGAGGACCATGTGGCACAGCTCATGCTGAGGCATGCACACAAGACACTGCTGTAGCAGACAAGAAATACACCAGACGTACTCAGCAGCTTCAGGGCCTCCTCCTCTCTCAGCTCTCGCAGCTGCTCTGCGACCAGGCGGGAGCTGGACGAACTGCTGGTGCTTGAGTTCTCAGGCTGGGGAGTGGAGGCTGCGTTCCAGGGGGCTGCTGCAGCAGCAGGTTCGCTGGCAGGTTCGCCTCTGTAGATCTGGGACAAACAATTAGTTTGTGTCAGAAAGGTGGCTGGCAGAGACGCCCCAGAGATCACATTTGCAATGCAAGCCTTCACGAAGATGCCGCCTCCAGGGCTCTTCAATGGATTAATTAAACATTTTCACAGATTTTGCGAGAAATGGCTGCAACAACGATTGCTCCCCTGCACCCCCACTAGTCCCTTCCCTCTCCAAGGACTGCAGACACACTTGCAGCTCCCTGTTGGGATGTTCCATCTCCTGCCATTGTCTCCTCTTCCTCCACAAGTGTTCAGCCTCCAGCACCTTCTGCCTTGACAGTTCCTTTGCCTCACTCAGATCTTGCTCAGCTTTGAGACTCATCACCTGCTGGGACTTGCCTGCAGTAGTCTTTCCCTCCTCAGTCCCAAAATCTTCCTTGCAGGCCCTTGCTAATGCCCTCCCTTCTGTCACTGGGCTCCTCATGCTTACCTGCCCATTGTCTTGCTCCTCTCTTGCCTCCTGCCTGCGCTGTCCTTGCTGCTGCCGGGTTTGGAGCAGCTCGACCTGGGTCTGGCACAGCTTCTCCAAGAGAGCGGTCTTCTCACGTGCCTTTTCTTGCAGGACCTGCACAGAAAGGTGGAGGAGATGCCTTTCAACTTGCCACACAACATTGGTGTGAGGTTGCGAGCTGAGATGTTCCCTCTTCTGTCTGGAGTTGAACAATGCAAAGCAGTGGGAGACTACAGCTTGTCACTGTCAGCCATATCAGAGACTATGAGGAAAGGGAAAGAACAACTTGAAAGTTCATCCCGTCATGAATGAGGACAGGAGGCTCAGTGGATACGGACAACTTGTTCCCAAATCTCTCTGGGTCACCATGTTCACCCAACAATACACCTCAAAAAACAAGGCTCACAGTCACAGGCCATCACAAATCCATGGGGATGATTGCTGGCCAAGTGGCCAGAGGACTAGCCCTGCTGTCCAGGGTGGCAGCTGAGAGTGAATGGACCAGTAAGTGCCCTTCAGAGCAGCTGCAACCACAGCAGGATGGCAGTCAGAGGGATTACCCCCACCAGGCTGCTGCTCTGCAATGGAAAGGCAAGAAGGGCAGAGACCACCTGTTGCATGACTGCAGTGCCCACCGCTGTTTCACTGACCTGGTTTTGTAGAGCGTCCCAGTGCTGAAGCAGGAGACGGATTTCCTCTTGGAATCCGTCCACCTCTTCCTGTCGCCTCCTCTCCACTGCCTTCATCTTCTTCTGTGCTTCCTGCAGTTCTTCTTCCAGCTTTTCCTTGATGTGCTGGAAACACAAATGGAGAGAAAGTTCCTGGGACCTGCCATCATGCTGGCGTTTTCCCTCTGGCAATCTCAACATCCCATTCATTCAGTCCCTTGGTTCTGCTCCTCCACCCAGCTCTGCTTGCAGCCTAAGCCTTCCTTCCTGGTGCTCATCTCTGGAGCCTGCAGGGCTCTGTGCTTTCAGGGCCTGCAATGGTCCTTCCCTCCTCAGTCCCAAGGTCCACGTTGAAGGCCCTTGTTACTGCCCTCCTCTCCGTGCCCAGGCTCCTCAGGCTTACCTGCCCATTGTCTCGCTCCTCTTTCACCTGCTGCCTGAGCTGCCCCAGCTGCTGCCGGGTTTGGAGCAGCTCCACCTGAGCCTGGCAGAGCCTCTCCAGCAGTGCAGTCTTCTCACGCTCCACTTCTTGCAGGACCTGCAGAGAAAGGAGGACAAGACGGCTTTTAACTTCCCACACGACATTGGGTTGGTGAGACTCAAAGACTGATGGGCTCATGTATTCCCCAAGCACTGTGCTGCTGCTCTCCTGGGTCATCCTCTGCCCACGGGGAGGCACAGACTCCTGATACATGGCTGCTAAAGCATTGCTCCTGTTTACAAAGGGGCATCTAAGAGACAATTCTACCCAGATGGGTGGTGTCTGGAGAAGCACTAACAATAGGGAGCCCAGAAGATTCCAAAGCACCACACAAACCCTCCTCTCACACTCTTTCCCACTCGCTTGGCTCTGGCTCCTACCTTTTCCTTTTCAGCTTTCACGCTGGCAACTTCCTGCATCATCTCCCAGAGTGTTCTCTCGTGCTCCCTTTCTACCTCTGCCATGAGGTTTTGCTGTTGCTTCAGCAGCTCCTGCGTCTGCAAACGCTGGCCTTCCAGCTCACTTGCCTGATGAGGGGAGGAAGACACTTGCACGTGAAGCCCCAGCCAAGCTCCTCAAAGGAAGAAAGGGAAGCTTCATCGCTCCCACAACCCCCAGCCTGAACTGTGCCCAGCAGTGCCTTTGTGCCCTCCCGAAATCATGTCTGAGCAAGGAACTGCAAAGGAGGGTCAGCAGGGGGAAGCAACGGAGATGTCTCCCTTTGCTGCCATACTTAGGGTAGGGACCACCAGCCTTCTGGGGAACTTGTCTTATGCTCCCCACTGAATTGTTGGCTACATTTACCCTCCCAGCACTGTCCGGCTTTTCTTCATGGGCCTTCAAGTACGAGCCCTTGGCTCTGTCGCCTTGCCCAGCAATGTCTGTCCTATGGCAGACGAGCACTGCCATTTCATGCTGTTATTCTGCTACGGGCAGCCACAAAGCTTGCCTGAAAAGTTCAGAGGCGTATTGTTTCCTACCAGGTTTTGCAGGAGCTTTCTTTTCTCCTCCTCATGAGCACGTTCCCAAAGCCTGAGCGTGTGGCTGCACTGCTGCTCTGCCCACCGCAGCTGCTGGGCCACCTCTTCCCGTTCCCGCTTCATGAGGGATCTCTGTGCTTCCAGGTCCCGCCGAAGGCACTTCACGTCCCCTGCAAACATGACAAAGGGCAAGACTCAGAGTCTCTACAAGCAGTAGATTTTACTGACCTTAAGCCCTTTGGGTTTCAGTCCAGGAGGCACCTGCCCCAGCTCCTTTGGTCCCCAGGGGCCAAGTGGACAGAGCTGGTTTCACAGCAACTTCTCTGGGCAGGGGGATCCACAGAAAGAAAGCACATGAGGCTCTCACCTTGTATCATGTCCTTGGTCTGTGTGATTGTGAGAACCTGGAGTTCCAGGCGACTCCTGACCATCTCTAGCTGAGAAACGTGCTGCTGAGCCTCCAGCAGGCTGCATTCCACGCTCTCCTTCACAGACCTACAAATTGGGAAGATGAAGAGAAATCACTTGCTTGCTCCTGACATCCACCCTGGTAGGTTTTCCTGTCAGAAGTGGTTCAAGGTCCTGCAGTTTAAATCCCTGGAAGGTAACAGAAGAACTTGGTACTACCTTTATTATTGCTCACTAAGCAGGTGGTAGCCCAGAGTGCTTGGCACTCTTTAAATAGAAAGAAGGCCCATCCAAAGGGACTTGACAGTTTAGAAAGGTGTGTGGGCATGAATGCTAAACAAGAATGCTCAGAGTCTATTGAGAAGTTAGAAGACCTTTCCCTGCTGCTGTAACCAACCCTAGATCCTGCACATGCTTCAAGAGAGTTAGCTCAGAAGGCCCTCAAGATTTTCATCGTGACCCTCAAGCTTCACCCTAAAGGGCAGTGACGTGGTCACAGCATTCACATGTAAGGGCCTTGCATTCTGAAGATGCCATGTCAAAGTACTTGGCAAGAAAAGATTGCTGTTCAGAAGCACAGAAAAGAAACCCAAACAAGAGGGAACTTTAGGGTTCAGGGAGCATCTGCCTGGTTTCCCTACTACTCAATTCAGTGCCAAGTTGGCTTCCTTGGGACTTGGCACAGGAATGTGCAAGGGTTCACAAACGGGAGACCAGGGCTCAGGAGAACTCTGCCAGCTTTAGCTGTCCAAACACTAACATTCAAATCACAGTGTACTTCTCTTTTTTCTCCAGACTCTTCCATTGTCCATGGAAGGTGAAAAGCATCTGCAGAGCACAACGGATGCAATCAGTGCTCCTGTCATGCTTTACCACCTTCCCAACTGCACACCTTCAGTCCTCTCCCTCCCCTCAGGAGTCTCTTCCCTGCCTTTACCTGGCCTCTGCCAGCTGCTCTGAAAGGCCTTGTAGGTCCCGCTCCATGGCTGCCACTCGGGCCTCTAGGGCAGCCCTCTCCTGCACCAGCAACTCCTTCTCTCTGGTCACCTGGGCCAGGGCGTGCCCTTGGCAAGAGAACTCCTGGAGCAGCTGCTCCAGACCCCTGCCAGCTGACTCGGGCTGCTGGCAAACCTGAAAGCGGAACAAATTACAGTCAGAGTCCCTCCTCGGGAGCTCTGGGCAGAGCCAGTCACTGCCACTTGTGGAATGTGTGGGCTCAAAGGTTAAGAGCATCTGCTGCATGGCGCACTCTGGGAAATGGTCAGAATGGTACACTGTTGCTTGAAGAGGGTAAAGAATTGCCTGCTGAGCAAAAGCAACTTGGCTTGCTGAAGGAAGTGAAAACACACAGGGATACTCCTCCTCAGAAATAAAAATAAGAACCCAAATAACTAAACGCACAAGAGGAAGGTGTCGCCTCCTTCAGTGAGTCAAGCAGCAGCCTGCAATGAAGGGAGGCTTGGCATGGAGAAGCCCACTGTCATTTCTAAACTCATGCAAGTCTGGCTGAAGACCTCCCTCAGCCTCCTTTTCAACATTTATCAGGTTGAACTCCCCCAGATCCCTCAGTGTCTCCTCATCAGACTTGTGCTGCAGAAGCTTCCCAAGCTCCCTCACCCTTCTCTGGTCATGCTGTAGCACTTCCATGTCTTTCTAGTTGTGGGGGGCCCAAAACTGAACACAGGACTTGAGGCGCAGCCTCACCAAGGCCGAGTACAGGGCGATGGTCACTGCCCTGCTCCTGCTGCTTTCCAGGAAGGAGAACAACCCTGTCCCCTCCTTCTATGCCAGAAACAGCATCTGGGCTGGTCTTGCCAGTGCAACTCCCTCTGCCACAAGTGCCACCTAGGAAGAAAGTGACCATACCTTCGGCAGTGCCTGGCTAAGGTCTGCTTTCTCCTCCTTCCGCAGATCCTTCTGGAACTGCGATTCCTCCACTGTCTCTTTGATCAATGTGAAGTCCCGCTTTGAGAGGGAAGGTTTTCTCTCAGCTACAGCCAGCTCCTTTGGTCTGTGAGAATGAGAGGGAGAAAGAAGTCTTTAGGAGCAAAAGAGTCTCATTTCCTAAACCAAGACTACATCCTGTGTCCCACAGATGGCAGTTGAAGTGACTTCCAACAGCCTTCTAGTTCCACTTAAGGAATACTGGAATTCCTGACCAGAGCTGCAACCCTCTTTGTCCTTAATTCAGGTGAAAGACTCGTCATTCAGAAAGCAAAACAAGCTTCTAGAAATCACCAGCCTTTTTCAGGAAGCTCAGGCATTCTCAAGTGAACAGCCTCCTGCCTGCTAGGTCTTATTCTTCTTTTTGAAACACTGCACAACAACTCCTGCCTTCAGCAGGGAAACAATGAAAGAGCCTGCAAAGTATCCAGGGAGGAGATGTGTAGGAATTTCTAGTCCTGTAATCCCAGGTTTACAGGGTGAATCAGGTCAGCAGGGACTCCAGGAAGCCTCTGGCCCAGTCTTCAGCTCCAAGTCCAGGAACCTCTGTTCTTTCAGCCTCTGTGTGTCCCCAGCTACTCTGGTCTCATTTGGACTGACTTTTTCCAAGGTTCATAGAGCAAGCAAAAGGACACAGCTGTGCTGTATGTCAGGAGGCTGCCACACCTGCCCATGTGCTCCCTTCTTCCGTCCATGCTACAAACGACGAGCAGGGAAAGTTCCTTCTTTGATGGGGGCCTGCTAAATCCCAGCAGTGCCCAACCCTGGCCAGAGAAAGCAAGAAAGCTTAACACTCACAGGAGCTCCTGGACACTGAGCCCTCCTTCCATCCTCTCCTGCCACTCCATCTGGGCTGCGGAGTCCTGACCGGCAGAAAGCTCTTCTGTCAGGGCCTGCAAAATGACTCTGGAGTTGGTATGTACGTGTCTCAACAGAAGCAGGGAACATTTCCATTCTCTTCCCCTCAGTCTTTCAAGATTTTGGGAATGGGCCCTAGGAACTGCCTGCCAGCCCTTCACACCCAGACCGTTCCCTTTCCAATGCAGAGCTGTGTTGAATTCTTCTCCCCAGCCTTGGGGCATGTCAAAGTTTGGGCTGTGGTCTAAGTTTTGCCAGGAACTACTTAGATAGTCCATGGAGAGGGGCAGCTCCCTCCAGGGGAAGTGTCTCCTACGTATCCTGCAAGGCCGGGAACTGTGTCTTTGGACTGCTCTGTGCGCTGTCGACAGGGAGCCTGCACAGACACTGTGCACAAACCTGCTCCCTCTGACACTGGCAGCATGCAAGGACATGGTGCTGCCTCTTGTCTGGGACCAAAAGAGATTCAGGGGCCAGTCAGGATAGCAGGAGACTGATAGCTTCATGTGAAGGTTCAGAACCCACTTCCCAGGTGTCAGGGGCTGCGGGGAAGCGCTGGAGTCATGAAGAAACTCAAGCCCTCAGCATCTTCAGGGCAAGTGCTGTCTGAGCAGGACCTTGCAGCTCTGCACTGCACCAGAGACCGTGCCAACCAAAGCTGCCACTTACTGCTTCGGGATGTTCAAGCCGTGGAGTGGCATTACGTGGAAATTCCTTGGCATCGCCCTCCTCTTTAGCCTCATCTTCAGGAACAGCGAGAGCCAGAGGAGGTTCTGATGCTGGTGTTGTGCTCTGTGGACAGACAGCAGTGTGAGGGACAGGGAGGAAGCTGTCTTTCAGAACCTGATTTCTATTGTGCTTCTATTTCCAGCTGGACAGCAGAGAAATCATGAACTTTGATTGAAGGAGGATTTTAAGTCCTTCAAAGTACCTTGAAATAGGCTAATTAGACCCATGAGATATTAGTGCATGTTCCTGTGAGTGAGATAGTGCACCCTGGCTGGAATCAGCAATCAGTAACCTTGTGTCTGCAAACCTTGACTTTTCTCTGTTAAAAAGCTCTTTGATGGAACATTGGGAAACAGGCCGCGCTCCCTTTGCTGCTGCTGAGGCAGACACTGAAAGGGATTGTCTTTCAGCCTGCCAGGCTGGCACTCTACTGCCAGAGGCCAAGCTCACAGCTTGCTCCACAGTTCTCAAACAGCAGGAAGGTCCCACTCACCACAGGATGGGCTTGCCTCCATCCACGTGTGATGTGTCCTGCAAGAGGAAAGGGAAAAGCAACCAGCTACTGTTAGAAAACTGTCTGTGCTGGGCAATCCCACAGAACAAGTCAACCCAAACAGAGAACCTGTTCCTGTACTTTATTTTTTTTAGACATTGCCCACCCTAATTCCCATTAGCTTGCTGAGGACATTTCCCCAGAAAAGCTGCCGCAGAATCCCCATTAGCTGTGGCAGTTCCATTCTGTCATAGCAGGGGAGCAGCTGCTGGGTTCAGAAGCACACACTGACTGCTTTGGAGTTTGCACTTCATCCCCAAGGGATGTCTCAGGACAGAGTGAGTGTCAAGTCACAGATTCAAATCCTTTCTGGAGGGAACAAAGGAAAAAAGATGCTCTCCCTCAGTTCTGGAGAGAACATCACAAGCCGAGGAAGTGCCGGACTCCACTGGTACAGACCATCCCGTGGAGGGAAGGGAAGCCCTGCAGGTTCCATTGCGAATGCTGCCCACAGCCCGCTGGCTAGAGACACGCCCTTTTTAGCCGAAGCTGTTGACACGAGCTTTCCCTAACTCAGTCTATCTTTGTGGCAGTTTTGTTTCAAGATGCTGCACCTGGGAAAAGCCTCGACTTACTTGTCAGGTGAGTCAAGAAATAGCCGGAATAAGCCAAAGAAAAAGCAGTGCAAACTGCTCCACAGATTGGCTCCATCGTCTGAGCAGTGCTGCACAAGTCCGCCGACCGTACAACACCGAGAGAAGAACAAAAGAACGCCCCCGTCAGGGTGCAAAGTGTTGGCTGAGACGCCTCGACCAGGAGGATCCTCCTGCACTGAGCCCGCCCAAGAGCTGCTCTGGACACTGAGGCCTCCCAGGCACCAGGGTAACCTTGCCCTGACAGCACTGTGACGTGGCAACATGCCCTGACATCACAATGGCAGCCGCTGCAGGCGGGTTTGTGAATTTACGCAGAGCCACCCAACCTTCCCTACAGCAAATGCAAAAGATGTGCCTGCAGAGTTCTGCTCTGTCCCAAAGCAGCTCCAAACCCCCTTGCAGTCCACAACCTTGCACAGACATGACAAGACTGTTCTCTATTGCTGGACAACACAGTGTGATTCAGGAGCTTCACAGTGGACTTTTCACGCTTAGGAACTCAAAAACATGTTGCTGAAATGATCACTGCTGTCTTATGGAAAGGGAACCCCCACCCTGAAACAATTGGCTTTCATCAGGCCAGGGAAGACTACAGGGCAATGGATCTGCCTTTTAAGCTCTCGCAATCCTTACACTGAGGGGGAGCACAGCTGCTAAGGAGGTCTCTTTGTGGAGCTCTTGTAGGTTGTCTGCCCTAAATAGAGAGAAACAGGGACTTGGAGAGCAGGCCGAGAGGTGAATGAATTGCTGGACATGTGGCTGAGAGTGGCATTGGAAGATTGATGCAATTGCTGAAAGCCCCATCTATCCTCTGAAACTCTGTTGAGGAAATCTGGCTTCAGTGAGCCAGGATAGCTCCCTACATTTGCAAGCCTGTCATTTTCTGCATTTACTGCACGGAAAACACTGACCAGAGACTTGTAGGGCTCGATGAAGTGAGAAAGACGCCTTTGTGGGGAAAGCCAAGTAAGAAGCCTTCATCTCTCTGCTGCTGCAGAACTCTGGCATGGTAAAGAAGCCCTGTGAGGTCTGTGACACCTCCAGGAGCTTCCCTGGGCACATCTGTGAGGCATAGAGAACTGACTAGAATGGACATGCAGAGAGAAGGAAAAGCAAGTAAACCCCAATGTGGGACAACTTAGAAGGTGGTGGTAGGAGGAAAGTAGTGGCCCCAAATAGGCAAGTGCCATTCAAAGGAGGAGTTACGAGGTGGAGATCAAAGAGATCGGGGGTGGGCAGGCCTCAGGAAGACATGGTCTCGAAAAGAGAAAAACCAGAACCCTTGCAAAGTTTTAAAGCACCCTTAAACCTTCACTTCCTTTCAAGGCAGTTTTTTTGTCACACGGAAAACTACATTTGTGAGCATTACCAGCAAGGGACCGGAAAACTTCCCTTTGATTTCCTTTCTCAGTAAAAAAATAAAATGAACAGAGAAAGACCTGGGCTTTTGCCAGTGGGAAACGATTGCAAAGTGTTTCATTTCAACCCTTGTTTACTCTTTGCTACAAAGTGCTCAGGAGCTCCTCCCACATTACCACTCTTGCTCTCTGTGTTTTGTGGGATGATGTTTATCCTGCATGGAGCCTGGGCTAAGGTTTTCAGTCTCGTGTTTTGTGCAGTACTGGTTGATGATCTGGAGGGGCAGATGCCTGCTCATCAAATTTGCTGGGGACACAAAGCTGGGAGGAGTGGCCAAGACCCCAGAAGGACCTCAACAGGCTGGAGAGGAACCATGGGAAGTTCAGCTGAAGGCAACTGTAGGGTCCTCACTTGGGGAGGGGTAACCCCACCCACCAGCACAGGCTGAGGGCTGACCTGTTGGAAAGCAGCTGATGGGAAAAGGATGTGGGGATCCTGGTGGACAACAAAGTGTTCAGGAACCAGCAGTGTGTCCTTGTGGCCAAGCAGGCCAACGGCTGCCCGCCTCCCTCCCTCGTTCTTCACAAGTCCTCTAGGCTGACTGCAGAAGTATTTGAGAATATTGAAGATTTTGAATGTCCTTTGAATCACCCTTGAAACCAGCGTGGCCCTTTTGCCAGGAATCAGCCAAGGCTTGCCTATGGCTGAGATCTTGTTTAGACATGAGCAATGCTTGGTGGTCACCCCAACCCAGTGACAAGCACTGTAGCTCGAAGGAAAAGGAGAGCGACTGTAGCTGCACAAATTCTGGTGACAAGCATGGGGGCTACTTCAGTCACCACAACAGGCACTGCAGCCACTCAATCTCCAGCCACAGGCACTGCAGCCACTTCTGTCCCTGCACCACGCCCTGCATTTCCTGGGGGGCCACTCAAACTGCAGCTCCTTCCCTCCCTGCAATAAGCAGTGCAGCTACTCAAGTTCCAGTGGCAAGCACTGGAGCTACTCAGATCCCAGTGGCTGATATGACAGACACTCAGACTACAACACTGCAGAGGTGCAGATGAACCCACAACTATTTATTATGAGCCATTTCACCATCTTCTTTTTTTTTTTCTTTTGCCTTGACAGCCGGTCCTGAAGAGTTTCCAAAGCAGAGGTTGTCTGGCGGATGAGCAAGCAGTGTGTTCCTGTGAGGAAGAGAATTGAAGTGAATTGAAAAGGCACCTTTGGAGAAATTGTCTTGGGCTGGGAGCCGCCAACTGGAAATGAGCCAGAATTGCCCCTTTTACCTTTTCACCACAGCGACTCAACTCACAGGAGAAATGCTTTTCTTTCTTCTTTCCTTCCTTTCTGCCTTCCTGCCTGCCTTCCTGCGTTTCATGCTTTCTGCCTTCCTTCCTGCATTCTTTCCTTCCTGCCTCCCTCCATCCCTTCACCGCCTTTCCTCCTTTGCCTCCCTTCCGTCCCTTCCCCCGTCCCTCCCTCCCTCCTTCTCTTCCTTCCATTCAGTTCAGTTCAGTTCAGTTCAGTTCAGTGTGGAGTTGATCAAGGAAGGAGCCTCTTCGCAATTCAGAACCACACCAAAACCTGCATGAGTGTGATTTTCCATCTGTAAGAAAGAATGCACAATTGAGAAGGGAATGTAGAGATTATTCACAGGGTGACAAGGAAAGGAATCTTCTCACAGAGTTGAGCTCTTACAGAGTTTTTATTCTGAGTATCACTCAGAGAAAGCTGTCCTGATCTGGTTATCTCTTGTACGCCCTGGACTGCTTCGCTGCAACAATCACAGGAACCAGTCTGGAGAGGGGCTCGGCTGATTGTAGAAATGGATGCTGCCCAAAGGGGAAAAACAAAAAAGAGAGGAAGCATTACTTTCCAAATTCTTTTCCTCACAGGCTCAAGCAGGACTCCTCTGGTTTCCAGAAGGATGGAGAAACAGGACGGAGAGGACCATCTGCATCTCTGTCTTCATGTCCAGGACCTTGCTATCCTAGGCAAAGCTGGCCCATAATCCACATATAGTTTCCTCAAGGTGTCTTCTCCTTCCTGGAAGTTTTGCCCTGCTGCCTGCTGTCCCAGGGCTTGGCTCCTTTCAGGAGACTCCTTTAGGTTCCTCTTTTCTACACACATGGGCTAGTTTCGTTGCCCAAAGAGAGGAGAGGTGGAAGCCGTTCCTCAGGATATTCCACCACCTCAAACCCAGGCAAATCTCACACTGCTCAGTTGGGACACACAGTTGTTCACCGGGCCAGTTGCAATAGGACTAGAACCCAAAGAAGGTCAATTCAGACTGGGTCTAGGGAAGAGGATGTGTTTATGGGGAGAGTGGTGAAACACTGTCACAGGTTGCCCAGGGAGCTGGGAGGTGCCCCAGCCCTGGAAACATTTGAGGTCTGGCCAGAAGAAGCTGTGAGCAACCTGATCTTCTTGAAAGTGTCCCTGCCCAGGGCAGGGCAGTTGGACTCAATGACCTTCACAGGTGCCTTGCAATCCCAAGCAGTGTAGGATCCTTCTTAGTTTTAACTGGAAAAGCACCAGGTGTGGAGATCACCAGGAGGGGGGCCCATCTGCTGCCTTGGAGTTTAGCCCCAAAGCAATCCCTGACATGGGACAGCTGTTTCACCTGCAGCCGCTTCCCTCTTTACCTGCAGAAGTTCCTGGGCAGACGCTCGCCTCTCCTCGTCCCTCTGCAGGCAGCAGTTCAGGAAGTCAAGCAAGAGAGAGGAGTGTAGCCAGGGGTTCTGCAGCTTTGGTGTCCTTTCTCTGGCTATCAGGTCTTGAGCCTGAAGAGAAAGGAAACATGAGCCTCTGCCTCTTTCTTCCGTAGCCTTCTGCTGTCCCTCTGCAGCTGGTCCCAGCCACTGGACACAGTGGGGAGCTGCAGTGCCTGTCCTCCCTGTGTTTCGAACTGTGCTCCCTGAGGGACGTCCCTGCTCCTGCAGCAGAAGGGAACACGGCACCCGTGCCAACTGCAGACAGTGGATTCCAGCCACAGTCACCCCACTGCCAAGCAGCAGGGCCAGGACAAGCGGAGCTCTTTCGGTTGCCAGTTTCTTCAGGCGCATGAACCATCAAGGAGTCATCTTTAGCCAGGTACCAGCCCTTTGCAATATTTCTACAACCGTGCAAAGAGGTCTCTGGGAAGTGGAACTTTGGTTTCCTGTGATGCAGCTGGCAAAGAGAAACAAGTGCAGCCCAAAGGAAATCTGTGTTTGCAGGAGCTGCAAAGGGGCAATAAGCTCATCGACTTCTTTCACGTCCCAATAAAGAGACAAGGATTTGGCCTACAATTAGGGCTGCAGTCTGTGAAAACAAGATCCTAAACTGACCCAGACCACCCAGACACGTTACAGGACAATATACAGATGATTTAGAAGCCTGAAACTGTCTCGTTGAGAGAGAGAGAGCTGAGAGAGAACAAAATCTGCAGCATATATTTCAAGCATAGCTGAAGGCCAAGAGGAAAGATTTCTGAAGTGAAGGTTTCTCTTCTGAGGTTCTGCCATTGATGGCAACAGAGCTCCAGCAGATGCTGGTGTGCTCCAGGGAGATTTTTAGAAGTGGCCCTTGGTGGAAGTA
Organism: Pyrocephalus nanus; assembly: GCA_038380795.1. Classification (NCBI taxonomy): domain Eukaryota; kingdom Metazoa; phylum Chordata; class Aves; order Passeriformes; family Tyrannidae; genus Pyrocephalus; species Pyrocephalus nanus. Next base: position 59,615,003 of record CM076263.1, on the reverse strand, counting down.
GTTCAAGCTGGTGGGAATGGCATTTTTTGTCATGGGAGGCAGAAGATGGGAGGGATTCCAAAGACGCTGATGCCTGAGGGCATTTGCACCTTACCATGGAAGGGCTTTGCTTAAAGTAAGGAGGCTCTCCTTCCAGCATCTCGACTGCCACGATGCCAAGAGACCAGATGTCCACCTTGGGGCCGTAGGGTTGGCTTCTCACAACTTCAGGGGCCATCCAGTAAACAGTCCCGACCATGGAGCTCCGTTTCCTGTGCTCAGGGGTGAGCTGAGCACAGAGGCCAAAATCAGCTGAGGAGAAAGACAAACACTGTTCAAACAAGCTTCCCTTAGGAAACGAAGGAAAAGAACAGCCCACTCTAAGTCTGAGAAGGTGGTGCTGGATCTATCTGCAAAAGTGGCTGTGCTCTGTTTCCTCAAGGCTTCAACCAAGGAAATAGGGCATTGTCCACAGAACAAAAGCCCCATGCTTCAAGCAGTGCCTTTCACTTATTCCTCTGAAGGTTTCCATTGGAACTCCCTGCCTCTGGAATGGATACACACTGCCCAAAGCCACTCAGCAGCGCTGTTGGGGAAGTGGCAGTCACTCCACAGCAGCCCCACACTGCATGCCTGGAACGCTGAGCAAGAACCAAGAACACTCACCCAACTTCACCGCTCCATTCAGGCCCAGAAGAATGTTGTCACTTTTAATGTCTCTGTGGATGACCCAGTTGGAATGAAGGAAAGCCAGTCCCTGCAGGCACTGCGAGAGAGAAAAAAACCCAGAGGGTAAAACTATGCCATCTGATTTCATCCCACAAGAAAGGAGAGCTTGCTGCTCCAACACTAGGAGAGCAGTGTCTTTCTAAGTGAAGGTGCATTAGCTTTGAAAGAGAAACATCCCTTGTTGCTCCACTGCCCTGCAAAGCCAGCCAGAATGACTGCTGCTGCACTGCTTGTGCTCTCTCTCCCCAGAGGACAAAGGAGGTTTTGCCAACAAATGGCATGAAGTGGGTCGCTTTTGGACGGGAGGCAGTGCGATGGAGATTTTCTTGCTAGCCTGGACAGCAGCCTTGGAAGTAGCCCATTAGACGGTCTTGAGAAGCAAATACTGTCTTGGGGGCAGTGCTATCCTTTGAAGCTGAGGAGTGGCAAAAATGAGTCTGGATTTTTCTTTGCCATTCCTCCCAACTTCTGCCACCAACACCTTTGCTTTTACAGGCAAGCAATGCAATACAGACAGGCTCCAGGCCAATGTTGAGAGAGGCCAAGTGGGGAACAGTGAGACAGTACAACTACGGTAGATAAGAGGATCATAAGAACAGAGTATAGGAAGTGCCGGGACACTGGCAGGCAGTTGGCTCAAGCGAACACAGGAACAAAGCTCTGAAGATGAAATCCCTCCTGTTCACACCGCCTCCTTACCAGGACAATCCATTCCAAGCCATCAGAAGCACCAGAAGTGGGATCCCTTACCTCCCGACAGACAGCTGCTATCTGTCCTACGGCCATCCAGGTCTCGCTGATAACATCCGTCAAAGAGCCTCCATCCATGTGCTCCATCACCAGCCAGAGCTCCTGACGGACAAGGTAGCTGGAAGAGGAAAACCAGAGCGTGGAGAGGAATGAGACACTCAAAAAACATCCAAGCCCAATACAACACGAAGGGAGAGAACATACAGGCTGCTGATTAAGGAAGAGATCCAGGTTTTTGAGAACAGTCTTTAAGCTATGGATGCCAGGAAGCACTAATGCAGACCAAATGCAATCTCACCCCCTACGTAGTGTACAGGTAGATTAATAATATAAATTAAAAGATGCATTTTCTGCTGGGGAGTAAAGGGCTTTCTAACCTTTGCCTTGCAAGTATGTAAATAAACATTCACATGATAATACCAGAACTGCTTACCTGTCTAAATAGGTAACAATATTGGGGTGGTTCTTATCCCTCAGGACCAGGATCTCTTTCAGGAGTTCCTCTTTGCTCTGTTGGTGGAGCTTGACTTGCTTGATGGCCACCTAAAGTGACGTTGACAACCATGACCTTGAGCAGTCTCTTGCACGAGACCACCACGAGCAGGGAGTGCACTGTTTTGGAATGTCACAGGCAAGCTGTGCCCAATGGCCTCATGGTTCAACGTCAGAGCAATTCGTATTTGACATTCCAACACCCCTTTTTCCGCTCCCTCAGGTGCCAGTTACAGGGCCCAGGGCCAAAGGTGTGATGCCTTGTGCACTTGGCAGAAATGGTCTCAAAACTAGCAACCACAAAGCTCTAACAACACTCAGCACCCACATCATTCTTCCCAAAGGGCCTGAGTGTGTCACCGCTATTACCATTTACAGATGATTGGCAAGCACAAAGCAATTTTGCTTTTGTGGAAATATGTCCAAACAGCTGGGAATGCCTTTGCATTTCTAGGGAGTCTGATGCCTATTTCACAAACTGCTGCTCTTCTCAGTTGCCCAGGAAAGCAATCATATTACGGATAAAATGGTTGAGATTTGCAATGGGATACGCCCTAGGTGATAAGTGGGGCTTAGGGCTTTGAGAAGCCTTGTAGACCTCTCTCTAGGCACAGTTCCCAAGCACAGCACTGCAGGTGGATTAGGAACTACCACAAAGATTCTGATGTATTTGCTGAGAGCCAGAAATGAGAATTCAGGAATGTGGGGCTGGAACTCCAAAGAGCAGAGGGACTCTCTGAGACAGTGCCGTATCTGCCTCTTACAAAGAGCATCTCTGTAATGGGCTGTAAAGGACACTGGACCAAACCAGGATGGCACTGCTCAGGAGAGATCTTTGCTCTTGGGAAACCTCTTCTCTTTGTTCAGTGTGTGTGCCAAGCAACTTAACTAGGACTGAAAGCCAAAAGTGTGTTGCGAACGTGATCTCTCTTTCATTAGCTTTTGCATTAGATTTTTAAGATGAAAGTCTTGGTGAAAAAGAAGCTAAATCTTCTCTGTTTGTGAACCTGGGATGGAGACAAATTGGGCCTGAATGACGGCAGTCGCCATCAGCCAGTCATGGTCCCTTTATCAGCTAAGACTACGCTAGCGTGTCCTTCTCTGCAAGATAACGCTGCCCTCCTTGCATTCTTTCAGGTAGTGAAGAAGGACAACAGAGTCTGCCCCAAATGCATTTTGCAGGCTGCCTCTAGCCTGGGCTTCTGGAGAACAGCCTTTGCAGCAAAGTCCGGTGAGCCAGAGCTCCAGCCCCAGCTCACACTGCAGAGGAGAGCACTCAAGAGCTGCAAAATCTGGGGGGTTGTTGGCACTGACCTCTCCTCCTGTGACAGCATTGAATGCTCTATACACAGTTCCAAAACCCCTGGAAACAGAAGAGCAGCAAAGAAATTCTGATCAGCACTGTGTGACGGGAGACTCTGAGCCCGTGTGTGAGCATGCTGGGAGCCTGCCCGACTTCACGCTTGAGTGTGGCACCAGCAAAATCCCTGGCCCCTGGCTTTGTCGAAGGAAGTGTGGTTGCACTCACCCTTGGCCAATATTTTCCCATCCTGTGTATTTCGTCAGCGGATCTCCCACACTCACAATGCTTCCTGAAAGACACAAAATGCAACATGCTGTCTTGAAAGCAGAGATACCAGCTTCAGGCAGATCCAAAAGGCAGCCCCTCTGGCTGGGGCTCTGAGCCCTTTGTGCTCAGCTAGATAAAAACTCCAACACCCCCACCAAAATCCCAAGCAGGAGCATTGAAAACCCTGTGAAGAAGCCACAGCCAGGCTGAGCCCCGCTAATAGCTGTTGCCTCGTTCAAGGCAGAAGCTCATTGTCTTTGAGAACAGACACATGGAGGAGCAGATCAATCCTATGTGAGTAGATGAATGCCTGTGTGACACTAAAGTGAGGAGGACCATGTGGCACAGCTCATGCTGAGACATGCACACAAGACACTGCTGTAGCAGACAAGAAATACACCAGACGTACTCAGCAGCTTCAGGCCCTCCTCCTCTCTCAGCTCTCGCAGCTGCTCTGCGACCAGGTGGGAGCTGGACGAACTGCTGGTGCTCGAGTTCTCAGGCTGGGGAGTGGAGGCTGCGTTCCAGGGGGCTGCTGCAGCAGCAGGTTCACTGGCAGGTTTGCCTCTGTAGATCTGGGACAAGCAATTGGTTTGTGTCAGAAAGGTGGCTGGCAGAGACGCCCCAGAGATCACATTTGCAATGCAAGCCTTCATGAAGATGCCGCCTCCAGGGCTCTTCAATGGATTAATTAAACATTTTCACAGATTTTGCGAGAAATGGCTGCAACAACGATTGCTCCCCTGCACCCCCACTAGTCCCTTCCCGCTCCAAGGACTGCAGACACGCAGCTCCCTGTTGGGATGTTCCATCTCCTGCCATTGTCTCCTCTTCCTCCACAAGTGTTCAGCCTCCAGCACCTTCTGCCTTGACAGTTCCTTTGCCTCACTCAGATCTTGCTCAGCTTTGAGACTCATCACCTGCTGGGACTTGCCTGCAGTAGTCTTTCCCTCCTCAGTCCCAAAATCTTCCTTGCAGGCCCTTGCTACTGCTCTCCCCTCTGTCACTGGGCTCCTCATGCTTACCTGCCCATTGTGTCGCTCCTCTGTCACCTCCTGCCTGCGCTGTCCTTGCTGCTGCCGGGTTTGGAGCAGCTCGACCTGGGTCTGGCACAGCTTCTCCAAGAGAGCGGTCTTCTCACGTGCCTTTTCTTGCAGGACCTGCACAGAAAGGTGGAGGAGATGCCTTTCAACTTGCCACACAACACTGGTGTGAGGTTGCGAGCTGAGATGTTCCCTCTTCTGTCTGGAGTTGAACAATGCAAAGCAGTGGGAGACTACAGCTTGTCATTGTCAGCATTATCAGAGGCTATGAGGAAAGGGAAAGAACAACTTGAAAGTTCATCCCGTCATGAATGAGGACAGGAGGCACAGTGGATACGGACAACTTGTTCCCAAATCTCTCTGGGTCACCATGTCACCAGAAGAAAAACCTTAAAAAACAAGGCTCACAGTCACAGGCCATCACAAATCCATGGGGATGATTGCTGGCCATGTGGCCAGAGGACTAGCCCTGCTGTCCAGGGTGGCAGCTGAGAGTGAACGGACCAGTAAGTGCCCTTCAGAGCAGCTGCAACCACAGCAGGATGGCAGTCAGAGGGATTACCCCCACCAGGCTGCTGCTCTGCAATGGAAAGGCAAGAAGGGCAGAGACCACCTGTTGCATGACGGCAGTGCCCACCGCTGTTTCACTGACCTGGTTTTGTAGAGCGTCCCAGTGCTGAAGCAGGAGACGGATTTCCTCTTGGAATCCGTCCACCTCTTCCTGTCGCCTCCTCTCCACTGCCTTCATCTTTCTCCGTGCTTCCTGCAGTTCTTCTTCCAGCTTATCCTTGATGTGCTGGAAACACAAATGGAGAGAAAGTTCCTGGGACCTGCCATCATGCTGGCGTTTTCCCTCTGGCAATCTCCACATCCCATTCATTCAGCCCCTTGGTTCTGCTCCTCCACCCAGCTCTGCTTGCAGCCTAAGCCTTCCTTCCTGGTGCTCATCTCTGGAGCCTGCAGGGCTCTGTGCTTTCAGGGCCTGCAATGGTCCTTCCCTCCTCAGTCCCAAGGTCCACGTTGAAGGCCCTTGTTACTGCCCTCCCCTCTGTGCCCGGGCTCCTCAGGCTTACCTGTCCATTGTCTCGCTCCTCTTTCACCTGCTGCCTGAGCTGCCCCAGCTGCTGCCGGGTTTGGAGCAGCTCCACCTGAGCCTGGCAGAGCCTCTCCAGCAGTGCAGTCTTCTCACGCTCCACTTCTTGCAGGACCTGCAGAGAAAGGAGGACAAGACAGCTTTTAACTTCCCACACAGTATTGGGGTGGTGAGACTCAAAGACTGATGGGCTCATGCATTCCCCAAGCACAGTGCTGCTGCTCTCCTGGGTCATTCTCTGCCCACGGGGAGGCTCAGGCTCCTAAGTGAGACAGGCAGTATAAACGTGGTCCAACTATGAGAAAAACTCCAGCCAGCTCTCAGGCAGCTAACAGGAAATGGGTGGCATTGCTCAAGGGTCTGACAGCCTTGCTGTCCAGGCTATCCCTCCTCTTGTGCAGGAAGAGACAGTTCTGGGCTTTGTGTTCACTTCAGGCCTGCAACACTGTCCCTGCCATCCTTCAATCTACCTCTGGGAGCCTCTCCCATTACAGGCCCTGTCCCTTGTGGCCCAAGCTCCCATGATTTCTAAAGCATCCCTCCTGTTCACAAAGGGGCATCTAAGAGACAATTCTACCCAGATGGGTGGTATCCAGAGAAGCACTAACAATAGGGAGCCCAGAAGATTCCAAAGCACCACACAAACCCTCCTCTCACACTCTTCCCACTCGCTTGGCTCTGGCTCCTACCTTTTCCTTTTCAGCTTTCACGCTGGCAACTTCCTGCATCATCTCATAGAGCGTTCTCTCGTGCTCCCTTTCTACCTCTGCCATGAGGTTTTGCTGTTGCTTCAGCAGCTCCTGCGTCTGCAAACGCTGGCCTTCCAGCTCACTTGCCTGATGAGGGGAGGAAGACACTTGCACGTGAAGCCCCAGCCAAGCTCCTCAAAGGAAGAAAGGGAAGCTTCATCGCTCCCACAACCCCCAGCCTGAACTGTGCCCCGCAGTGCCTTTGTGCCCTCCGGAAATCATGTCTGAGCAAGGAACTGCAAAGGAGGGTCAGCAGGGGGAAGCAATGGAGAGGTCCCCTTTTCTGCCATGCTTAAGGTAGGGACCCCCAGCCTTCTGGGGAACTTGTCTTATGCTCCCCACTGAATTGTTGGCTGCGTTTTGTCTCCTAGCACTGTCCTGCTTTTCTTCATGGGCCTTCAAGTACGAGCCCTTGGCTCTGTTGCCTTGCCCAGCAGTGTCTGTCCTATGGCAGACGAGCACTGCCATTTCATGCTGTTATTCTGCTACGGGCAGCCACAAAGCTTGCCTGAAAAGTTCAGAGGTGCATTGTTTCCTACCAGGTTTTGCAGGAGCTTTCTTTTCTCCTCCTCATGAGCACGTTCCCAAAGCCTGAGCGTGTGGCTACACTGCTGCTCTGCCCACCGCAGCTTCTGGGCCACCTCTTCCCGTTCCCGCTTCATGAGGGATCTCTGTGCTTCCAGGTCCCGCCGAAGGCACTTCACATCCCCTGCAAACACGACAAAGGGCAAGACTCAGAGTCTCTACAAGCAGTAGATTTTACTGACCTTAAGCCCTTTGGGTTTCAGTCCAGGAGGCACCTGCCCCAGCTCCTTTGGTCCCCAGGGGCCCAGCAGACAGAGCTGGTTTCACAGCAACTTCTCTGGGCAGGGGGATCCACAGAAAGAAAGCACATGAGGCTCTCACCTTGTATCACCTCCTTGGCTTGCCTGATAGTATGAACCTGGAGTTCCAGGTGACTCCTGACCATCTCCAGCTGAGAAACGTGCTGCTGAGCCTCCAGCAGGCTGCATTCCACGCTCTCCTTCACAGACCTAGAAATTGGGAAGATGAAGAGAAATCACTTGCTTGCACCTGACATCCACCCTGGTAGGTTTTCCAGTCAGATGTGATTCAAGGTCCTGCAGTTTAAATCCCTGGAAGGTAACAGAAGAACTTGCCTTTATTATTGCTCACTAAGCAGGTGGTAGCCCAGAGTGCTTGGCACTCTTTAAATAGAAGGAGGGCCCATCCAAAGGGACTTGACAGTTTAGAAAGGTGTGTGGGCATGAATGCTAAACAAGAATGCTCAGAGTGTATTGAGAAGTCAGAAGACCTTTCCCTGCTGCTGTAACCAACCCTAGATCCTGCACACGCTTCAAGAGAGGTAGCTCAGAAGGCCCTCAAGATTTTTATCGTGACCCTCAAGCTTCACCCTAAAGGGCAGCGACCTGGTCACAGCATTCACATGTAAGGGCCTTGCATTCTGAAGATGCCATGTCAAAGTACTTGGCAAGGAAAGATTGCTGTTCAGAAGCACAGAAAAGAAACCCAAACCAGAGGGAACTTCAGGGTTCAGGAGGCATCTGCCTGGTTTCCCTACTACTCAATTCAGTGCCAAGTTGGCTTCCTTGGGACTTGGCACAGGAATGTGCAAGGGTTCACAAACGGGAGCCCAAGGCTCAGGAGAACTCTGCCAGCTTTAGCTGTCCAAACACTAACATTCAAATCACAGTGTACTTCTCTTTTTTCTCCAGACTCTTCCATTGTCCATGGAAGGTGAAAAGCATCTGCAGAGCACAACGGATGCAATCAGTGCTCCTGTCATGCTTTACCACCTTCCCAACTGCACACCTTCAGTCCTCTCCCTCCCCTCAGGAGTCTCTTCCCTGCCTTTACCTGGCCTCTGCCAGCTGCTCTGAAAGGCCTTGTAGGTCCCGCTCCATGGCTGCCACTCGGGCCTCTAGGGCAGCCCTCTCCTGCACCAGCAACTCCTTCTCTCTGGTCACCTGGGCCAGGGCGTGCCCTTGGCAAGAGAACTCCTGGAGCAGCTGCTCCAGACCCCTGCCAGCTGACTCGGGCTGCTGGCAAACCTGAAAGCGGAACAAATTACAGTCAGAGTCCCTCCTCGGGAGCTCTGGGCAGAGCCAGTCACTGCCACTTGTGGAATGTGTGGGCTCAAAGGTTAAGAGCATCTGCTGCATGGCGCACTCTGGGAAATGGTCAGAATGGTACACTGTTGCTTGAAGAGGGTAAAGAACTGCCTGTTGAGGCTGGTGGAGGGAAAGAGGAGCTGTGCCTCTTGCTTCTCTTGCACGTGGCTGCAGCAAGGCCTCAGAACTGAGGGATGTCTGGGGTGAAGCAGAGGTCTCACGCACCACTGTTGCTTCAGTGAGGCACAGAAGAGCACCGTGCCTCTGTAGCAGCCAGTAGACACGCTCCCCTGCCTGTGCAAAAGCAAAAGGCTTAAAAGTCAGGGTCACAGGGCCAAGGCCAGCCAGGATCACAGGGGCAGCCAGGAGGCACAGGCACTGCTAACTCCAAAGGGATGTTTAAGGCCCTACTGTCTTGCCTGGGACTAGAACAGCTCCTTGCACACCAATGTTCCTTCCTCAAACGATGTGCTTTCCTACAGCAGTACTTCCAGAAGTGCCACCTTACAAACTGAAACTGTAGTGCTGGAAACTTTCTGGAAAGATTGAGCAAAAGCAACTTGGCTTGCTGAAGGAAGTGAAAACACACAGGGATACTCCTCCTCAGAAATAAAAATAAGAACCCAAATAACTAAACGCACAAGAGGAAGGTGTCGCCTCCTTCAGTGAGTCAAGCAGCAGCCTGCAATGAAGGGAGGCTTTGCAGGGAGAAGCCCACTGTCATTTCTAAACTCATTCAAGTCTGGCTGAAGACCTCCCTCAGCCTCCTTTTCAACCTTTATCAGGTTGAACTCCACCAAATCCCTCAGTTCTTCTCATCAGACTTGTGCTCCAGAACCTTCCCAAGCTCCCTCACCCTTCTCTGGTCACGCTCCAGCACCTCCATGTCTTTCTAGTTGTGAGGGGCCCAAAACTGAACACAGGACTTGAGGCGCAGCCTCACCAGGGCCGAGTACAGGGCAATGGTCACTGTCCTGCTCCTGCTGCTTTCCAGGAAGGAGAACAACCCTGTCCCCTCCTTCTATGCCAGAAACAGCATCTGGGCTGGTCTTGCCAGTGCAACTCCCTCTGCCACAAGTGCCACCTAGGAAGAAAGTGACCATACCTTCGGCAGTGCCTGGCTAAGGTCTGCTTTCTCCTCCTTCAGCAGATCCTTCTGGAACTGCCATTCCTCTACTGTGTCTTCAATCACTATCGAGTCCCGCTCTGAGAGGGAGGGTTTTCCCTCAGCTACAGCCAGCTCCTTTGGTCTGTGAGAATGAGAGGGAGAAAGAAGTCTTTAGGAGCAAAAGAGTCTCATTTCCTAAACCAAGACTACATCCTGTGTCCCACAGATGGCAGTTGAAGTGACTTCCAACAGCCTTCTAGTTCCACTTAAGGAATACTGGAATTCCTGACCAGAGCTGCAACCTTCTTTGTCCTTAATTCAGGTGAAAGACTCGTCATTCAGAAAGCAAAACAAGCTTCTAGAAATCATCAGCCTTTTCCAGGAAGCTCAGGCATTCTCAAGTGAACAGCCTCCTGCCTGCTAGGTCTTCTTCTCCTTTTTGAAACACTGCACAATTACTCTTGCCTTCAGCAGGGAAACAATGAAAGAGCCTGCAAGCTATCTGGGGAGGAGATGTGTAGGAATTTCCAGTCCTGTAATCCCAGGATCACAGGGTGATTCAGGTCAGCAGGGACTCCAGGAAGCCTCTGGCCCAGTCTTCAGCTCCAAGTCCAGGAACCTCTGTTCTTTCAGCCTCTGTGTGTTCCCAGCTGCTCTGGTCTCATTTGCACTGACTTTTTCCAAGGTTCATAGAGCAAGCACAAGGACACAGCTGTGCTGTATGTCAGGAGGCTGCCACACCTGCCCACGTGCTCCCTTCTCCCGTCCATGCTACAAATGACAAGCAGGGAAAGTTCCTTCTTTGATGGGGGTCTGCTAAAGCCCAGCAGTGCCCAACCCTGGCCAGAGAAAGCAAGAAAGCTTAACACTCACAGGAGCTCCTGGACACTGAGCCCTCCTTCCATCCTCTCCTGCCACTCCATCTGGGCTGCGGAGTCCTGACCGGCAGAAAGCTCTTCTGTCAGGGCCTGCAAAATGACTCTGGAGTTGGTATGTACGTGTCTCAACAGAAGCAGGGAGCATTTCCATTCTCTAATCTCTTCAGCTGACTTCCCCTCAGTCTTTTAAGCTTTTGGGAATGGGCCCTAGGAACTGCCTGCCAGCCCTTCACACCCAGACCGTTCCCTTTCCAATGCAGAGCTGTGTTGAATTCTTCTCCCCAGCCTTGGGGATGTCAAAGTTCGGGGTATGGTCTAAGTTTTGCCAGAAACTACTTTGATAGTCCATGGAGAGGGGCAGCTCCCTCCAGGGGAAGTGTCTCCTACGTATCCTGCAAGGCCGGGAACTGTGTCTTTGGACTGCTCTGTGCGCTGTCGACAGGGAGCCTGCACAGACTCTGTGCACAAACCTGCTCCCTTTGACACTGGCAGCATGCAAGGACATGGTGCTACCTCTTGTCTGGGACCAAAAGAGATTCACGGGCCAGTCAGGATAGCAGGAGACTGATAGCTTCATGTGAAGGTTCAGAACCCACTTCCCAGGTGTCAGGGGCTGCGGGGAAGAGCTGGAGTCATGAAGAAACTCAAGCCCTCAGCATCTTCAGGGCAAGTGCTGTCTGAGCAGGACCTTGCAGCTCTGCACTGCACCAGAGACCGTGCCAACCAAAGCTGCCACTTACTGCTTCGGGATGTTCAAGCCGTGGAGTGGCAACACGTGGAAATTCCTTGGCATCACCCTCCTCTTTAGCCTCATCTTCAGGAACAGCGAGAGCCAGAGGAGGTTCTGATGCTGGTGTTGTGCTCTGTGGACAGACAGCAGTGTGAGGGACAGGGAGGAAGCTGTCTTTCAGAACCTGATTTCTATTGTGCTTCTATTTCCAGCTGGACAGCGGAGAAATCATGAACTTTGATGGAAGGAGGACTCTAAGTCCTTCAAAGTACCTTGAAATGGGCTAATTAGACCCATGAGATATTAGTGCATGTTCCTGTGAGTGAGATATTGCACCCTGGCTGGAATCAGCAATCAGTAACCTTGTGTCTGCAAACCTTGACTTTTCTCTGTTAAAAAGCTCTTTGATGGAACATTGGGAAACAGGCCGTGCTCCCTTTGCTGCTGCTGAGGCAGACACTGAAAGGGATTGTCTTTCAGCCTACCAGGCTGGCACTCTACTGCCAGAGGCCAAGCTCACAGCTTGCTCCACAGTTCTCAAACAGCAGGAAGGTCAAACAGCAGGAAGGTCCCACTCACCACAGGATGGGTTTGCCTCCATCCACGTGTGATGTGTCCTGCAAGAGGAAAGGGAAAAGCAACCAACTACTGTTAGAAAACTGTCTGTGCTGGGGAATCCCACAGAACAAGTCAACCCAAACAGAGAACCTGTTCCTGTACTTTATTTTTTTTAGACATTGCCTGCCCTAATTCCCATTAGCTTGCTGAGGACATTTCCCCAGAAAAGCTGCTGCTGAATCCCCATTAGCTGTGGCAGTTCTATTCTGTCATAGCAGGGGAGCAGCTGCTGGATTCAGAAGCACACACTGACTGCTTTGGAGTTTGCACTTCATCCCCAAGGGAATTGCTGTCTCAGGACAGAGTGAGTGTCAAGTCACAGAGTCAAATCCTTTCTGAAGGGAACGAAGGACAAAAGATGCTCTCGCTCAGTTCTGGAGAGAATGTCACAGTTTTTAGAAGGACTCCTGGCAAGCTGTCCCAGTCTGCACTGAGCAAGCTATCTTGGTTGAGGCAGCAAGCTGAGGAAGTGCTGGACTTCACTGGTACCGACCATCCCGTGGAGGGAAGGGAAGCCCTGCAGGTTCCATTGCAAATACTGCCCACAGCCCGCTGGCTAGAGACACGCCCTTTTTAGCCGAAGCTGTTGACACGAGCTTTCCCTAACTCAGTCTATCTTTGTGGCAGTTTTGTTTCAAGATGCTGCACCTGGCAAAAGCCTCGACTTACTTGTCAGGTGAGTCAAGAAATAGCCGGAATAAGCCAAAGAAAGAGCAGTGCAAACTGCTCCACAGATTGGCTCCATCGTCTGAGCAGTGCTGCACAAGTCCGCCGACCGTACAACACCGAGAAAAGAACAAAAGAACGCCCCCGTCAGGGTGCAAAGTGTTGGCTGAGACGCCTCGACCAGGAGGATCCTCCTGCACTGAGCCCGCCCAAGAGCTGCTCTGGACACTGAGGCCTCCCAGGCACCAGGGTAACCTTGCCCTGACAGCACTGTGACGTGGCAACATGCCCTGACATCACAATGGCAGCCGCTGCAGGGGGGTTTGTGAATTTACGCAGAGCCACCCAACCTTCCCTACAGCAAATGCAAAAGATGTGCCTGCAGAGTTCTGCTCTGTCCCAAAGCAGCTCCAAACCCCCTTGCAGTCCACAACCTTGCACAGACATGACAAGACTGTTCTCTATTGCTGGACAACACAGTGTGATTCAGGAGCTTCACAGTGGACTTTTCACGCTTAGGAACTCAAAAACATGTTGCTGAAATGATCACTGCTGTCTTATGGAAAGGGAACCCCCACCCTGAAACAATTGGCTTTCAGCAGGCCAGGGAAGACTGCAGGGCAAAGGATCTGCCTTTTAAGCTCTCACAGTCCTTACACTGAGGGGGAGCACAGCTGCTAAGGAGGTCTCTTTGTGGAGCTCTTGTAGGTTGTCTGCCCTAAATAGAGAGAAACAGGGACTTGGAGAGCAGGCTGAGAGGTGGATGAATTGCTGGACATGTGTCTGAGAGTGGCATTGGAAGACTGATGCAATTGCTGAAAGCCCCATCTCTCCACTGAAACTCTGTTGGGGAGCTTCAGTGAGCCAGGATAGCTCCCTACATTTGCAAGCCTGTCATTTTCTGCATTTACTGCACGGAAAACACTGACCAGAGACTTGTAGGGCTCGATGAAGGGAGAAGGACGCCTTTGTGGGGATAGCCAAGTAAGAAACCTTCATCTCTTTGCTTCTGCAGAACTCTGGCGTGGCAAAGAAGCCCTTTGAGGTCTGTGACACCTCCAGGAGCTTCCCTGGGCACATCTGTGAGACATAGAGAACTGACTAGAATGGACATGCAGAGAGAAGGAAAAGCAAGTAAACCCCAATGTGGGACAACTTAGAAGGTGGTGGTAGGAGGAAAGCAGTGGCCCCAAATAGGCAAGTGGCATTCAAAAGAGGAGTTACGAGGTGGAGATCAAAGAGATCGGGGGTGGGCAGGCCTCAGGAAGACATGGTCTCGAAAAGAGAAAAACTAGAACCCTTGCAAAGTTTTAAAGCACCCTTAAACCTTCACTTCCTTTCAAGGCAGTTTTTTTGTCACACGGAAAACTACATTTGTGAGCATTACCAGCAAGGGACCGGAAAACTTCCCTTTGATTTCCTTTCTCAGTAAAAAAATAAAATGAACAGAGAAAGACCTGGGCTTTTGCCAGTGGGAAACGATTGCAAAGTGTTTCATTTCAACCCTTGTTTACTCTTTGCTACAAAGTGCTCAGGAGCTCCTCCCACATTACCACTCTTGCTCTCTGTGTTTTGTGGGATGATGTTAATTCTGCATGGAGCCTGGGCTAAGGTTTTTATCTCGTGTTTTGTGCAGTACTGGTTGATCATCTGGAGGGGCAGATGCCTGCTCAGCAAGTTTGCTGGGGACACAAAGCTGGGAGGAGTGGCCAAGACCCCAGAGGGCTGTGCAGCCCTTCAGAAGGACCTCGACAGGCTGGAGAGGAACCAGGGGAAGTTCAGCTGAAGGCAACTGTAGGGTCCTCACTTGGGGAAGGATAAGCCACTCACCAGCACAGGCTGAGGGCTGACCTGTTGGAAAGCAGCTGATGGGAGAAGGATGTGGGGATCCTGGTGGACAACAAAGTGTTCAGGAACCAGCAGTGTGTCCTTGTGGCCAAGCAGGCCAACGGCTGCCCGCCTCCCTCCCTCATTCTTCACAAGTCCTCTAGGCTGACTGCAGAAGTATTTGAGAATTTTGGAGATTTTGAATGTCTTTGGAACTACCTTTGAAACCAGCCTGGCCCTTTTGCCAGGAATCAGCCAAGGCTTGCCTATGGCTGAGATCTTGTTTAGGCATGAGCAATGCTTGGTGGTCACCCCAACCCAGGGACAAGCACTGTAGCTCAAAGGAAAAGGAGAGCAACTGCAGCTGCGCAAATTCTGGTGACAAGCATGGGGGCTACTTCAGTCGCCACAACAGGCACTGCAGCCATTCAATCTCCAGCCACAGGCACTGCAGCCACTTCTGTCCCTGCACCACGCCCTGCATTTCCTGGGGGGCCACTCAAACTGCAGCTCCTTCCCTCCCTGCAATAAGCAGTGCAGCTACTCAAGTTCCAGTGGCAAGCACTGGGGCTACTCAGATCCCAGTGACTGATTCGAAAGACACTCAGACTTCAACGCTGCCAAGTGCAGATGAACCCACAACTATTTATTACAAGCCATTCCACCATCTTCTTCTTTTTTTCCTTTTGCCTTGACAGCCGGTCCTGAAGAGTTTCCAAAGCGGAGGTTGTCTGGCGGATGAGCAAGCAGTGTGTTCCTGTGAGGAAGAGAATTGAAGTGAATTGAAAAGGCACCTTTGGAGAAATTGTCTTGGGCTGGAAGGTCTCCACAGTGCCCTTTCAAGAGCTGGAGAGGGTAGAGCCCTCCTTAGCAGATTTCTCCCAGTACTTGGCAAATTGCAGTCAATTGGTCAATGAACCTTCTTTTAAAGAAGTATCCCCAGCAAAGCAAGAAGAAAAAACAAATGGCCTTCTCCCCTTGTGCACTCATTTGCTGCTGCTGTGGGCAAGAAGGCAGCCAGACCTGCACGTCCTTGACAAGCCTGGTCAGGGTTCCTGCAGGGTTTGGCATCAGGAGAGGGTTTCTGCCACCCCTTGAGGGTTTCTGCAGGGTTATAGAATTGTGCAGGGAGGACAGGATCTTTGAGACTATTGCGTCTAACAAAACACTGCCATGTCCACCAGTGAACTCTGTCCCCAAGGGCCATTCAGCATTGCTGTCCTCTCCGTACTTCAGGAGCCGCTGACTGGGAATGAGCCAGAATTGCCCCTTTTACCTTTTCACCACGGCGACTCAACTCACAGGAGAAATGCTTCCCTTTCTTCTTTCCTTCCTTTCTGCCTTCCTGTCTGCCTTCCTGCCTTCCATCCTTTCTGCTTTCTTGCCTTCCTGCATTCTTTCCCTCCTGCCTCCCTCCATCCCTTCACCGCCTTTCCTCCCTTGCTTCCCTTCCGTCCCTTCCCCCATCCCTCTCTCCCTCCTTCTCTTCCTTCTGTTCAGTTCAGTTCAGTTCAGTTCAGTTCAGTGTGGAGTTGATCAAGGAAGGAGCCTCTTCGCAATTCAGAACCACACCAAAAACTGCATGAGTGTGATTTTCCATCTGTAAGAAAGAATGCACAATTGAGAAGGGAATGTAGAGATTATTCACACTTGACAAGGAAGGGAATCTTCTCACAGAGTTGAGCTCTTACAGAGTTTTTATTCTGAGTATCACTCAGAGAAAGCCATCCTGAAATGGTCTGGTTATCTCCTGTATGCCCTGGACTGCTTCGCTGCAACAATCACAGGAACCAGTCTGGAGAGGGGCTCGGCTGATTGTAGAAATGGATGCTGCCCAAAGGGGAAAAACAAAAAAGAGAGGAAGCATTACTTTCCAAACTCATTTCCTCACAGGCTCAAGCAGGACTCCTCTGGTTTCCAGAAGGATGCAGAAATAGGATGGAGGGGACCATATGCGTCTCCATCTTCATGTCCAGGACTTTGCTATCCTAGGCAAAGCTGAACCATAATCCACAAATCCATTCCTCAAGGTATCTTCTGCTTCCTGAGAGATGCTGCTTGCTGTCCCAGGGCTTGGCTCCTTTCAGGAGACTCCTTTAGGTTCCTCTTTTCTACACACATGGGCTAGTTTAGTTGCCCAAAGAGAGGAGAGGCGGAAGCTGTTCCTCAGGATATTCCACCACCTCAAACCCAGGCAAATCTCACACTGCTCAGTTGGGACACACAGTTGTTCACCGGGCCAGTTGCAATAGGACAAGAACCCAAAGAAGGTCAATTCAGACTGGGTCTAGGGAAGAGGATGTGTTTATGGGGAGAGTGGTGAAACACTGGGACAGGTTGCCCAGGGAGCTGGGAGGTGCCCCAGCCCTGGAAACATTTGAGGTCTGGCCAGAAGAAGCTGCAAGCAACCTGATCTTCTTGAAAGTGTCCCTGCCCAGGGCAGGGTGGTTGGACTTGATGACCTTCAGAGGTGTCTTGCAATCCCAAGCAGTGTAGGATCCTTCTTAGTTTTCATTGGAAAAGCACCAGGCATGGAGATCACCAGGAGGGGTACCCATCTGCTACCGTGGAGTTTA
The DNA here is from genome assembly GCA_038380795.1 of Pyrocephalus nanus. Taxonomy (NCBI): domain Eukaryota; kingdom Metazoa; phylum Chordata; class Aves; order Passeriformes; family Tyrannidae; genus Pyrocephalus; species Pyrocephalus nanus. The sequence continues at coordinate 59,598,063 of CM076263.1, read as the reverse complement.
GCCCCAAAGCAATCCCTGACATGGGACAGCTGTTCCACCTGCAGCCGCTTCCCTCTCTACCTGTAGAAGTTCCTGGGCAGACGCTCGCCTCTCCTCGTCCCTCTGCAGGCAACAGTTCAGGAAGTCAAGCAAGAGAGAGGAGTGTAGCCAGGGGTTCTGCAGCTTTGGTGTCCTTTCTCTGGCTATCAGGTCTTGAGCCTGAAGAGAAAGGAAACATGAGCCTCTGCCTCTTTCTTCCATAGCCGTACCTGAGCACCCAGACCCCGCTGTTTAAGCTCCAGCCTCCAGTGGAATGAAAAGCCACAAAATCAGCCTTCTGCTGTTCCTCTGCAGCTGGTCCCAGCCACTGGAAACAGTGGGGAGCTGCAGTGCCTGTCCTCCCTGTGTTTCGAACTGTGCTCCCCGAGGGACGTCCCTGCTCCTGCAGCAGAAGGGAACACGGCACCCGTGCCAACTGCAGACAGTGGATTCCAGCCACAGTCACCCCACTGCCAAGCAGCAGGGCCAGGACAAGCGGAGCTCTTTCGGTTGCCAGTTTCTTCAGGCGCATGAACCATCAAGGAGTCATCTTTAGCCAGCTACCAGCCCTTTGCAATATTTCTACAACCGTGCAAAGAGGTCTCTGGGAAGCAGAACTTTGGTTTCCTGTGATGCAGCTGGCAAAGAGAAACAAGTGCAGCCCAGAGGAAATCTGTGTTTGCAGGAGCTGCAAAGGGGCAATAAGCTCATCGACTTCTTTCACGTCCCAATAAAGAGACAAGGATTTGGCCTACAATTAGGGCTGCAGTCTGTGAAAGCAAGATCCTAAACTGACCCAGACCACCCAAACACGTGACAGGACTATATACAGATGATTTAGAAGCCTGAAACTGTCTCGTTTAGAGAGAGCTGAGAGAGATCAAAACCTGCAGCATATATTTCAAGCATAGCTGAAGGCCAAGAGGAAAGATTTCTGAAGTGAAGGTTTCTCTTCTGAGGTTCTGCCATTGATGGCAACAGAGCTCCAGCAGATGCTGGCGTGCTCCAGGGAGATTTTTAGAAGTGGCCCTTGGTGGAAGTAGTTCAAGCTGGTGGGAATGGCATTTTTTGTCATGGGAGGCAGAAGATGGGAGGGATTCCAAAGACGCTGATGCCTGAGGGCATTTGCACCTTACCATGGAAGGGCTTTGCTTAAAGTAAGGAGGCTCTCCTTCCAGCATCTCCACTGCCACGATGCCAAGAGACCAGATGTCCACCTTGGGGCCGTAGGGTTGGCTTCTCACAACTTCAGGGGCCATCCAGTAAACAGTCCCGACCATGGAGCTCCGTTTCCTGTGCTCAGGGGTGAGCTGAGCACAGAGGCCAAAATCAGCTGAGGAGAAAGACAAACACTGTTCAAATAAGCTTCCCTTAGGAAACCAAGGGAAAGAACAGCCCACTCTAAGTCTGAGAAGGCGGTGCTGGATCTATCTGCAAAAGTGGCCGTGCTCTGTTTCCTCAAGGCTTCAACCAGGGAAATAGGGCATTGTCCACAGAACAAAAGTCCCATGCTTCAAGCAGTGCCTTTCACTTATTCCTCTGAAGGTTTCCATTGGAACTGCTGCCTCTGGAAGGGACACACACCGCCCAAAGCCACTCAGCAGCGCTGTTGGGGAAGTGGCAGTCACTCCACAGCAGCCCCACACTGCATTCCCGGAACTCTGAGCCCAACCAAAAACACTCACCCAACTTCACCGCTCCGTCCAGGCCCAGAAGAATGTTGTCACTTTTAATGTCTCTGTGGATGACCCAGTTGGAATGAAGGAAAGCCAGTCCCTGCAGGCACTGCGAGAGAGAAAAAAACCCAGAGGGTAAAACTGTGCCATCTGATTTCATCCCACAAGAAAGGAGAGCTTGCTGCTCCAACACTAGGAGAGCAGTGTCTTTCTAAGTGAAGGCGTATTAGCTTTGAAAGAGAAACATCCCTTGTTGCTCCACTGCCCTGCAAAGCCAGCCAGAATGACTGCTGCTGCACTGCTTGTGCTCTCTCCCCCCAGAGGACAAAGGAGGTTTTGCCAACAAATGGCATGAAGTGTGTCGCTTTTGGACGGGAGGCTGCGCAATGGAGATTTTCTTGCTAGCCTGGACAGCAGCCTTGGAAGTAGCCCATTAGACGGTCTTGAGAAGCAAATACTGTCTTGGGGGCAGTGCTATCCTTTGAAGCTGAGGAGTGGCAAAAATGAGTCTGGATTTTTCTTTGCCATTCCTCCCAACTTCTGCCACAAACACCTTTGCTTTTACAGGCAGGCAATGCAATATAGACAGGCTCCAGGCCAATGTTGACAGAGGCCAAGTGGGGAACAGTAAATAAATTTAAAGAAAGACAGAGCGAGACAGTACAACCACGGTAGATAAGAGGATCATAAGAACAGAGTATAGGAAGTGCCGGGACACTGGCAGGCAGTTGGCTCAAGCGAACACAGGAACAAAGCTCTGAAGATGAAATCCCTCCTGTTCACACTGCCTCCTTACCAGGACAATGCATTCCAAGCCATCAGAAGCACCAGAAGTGGGATCCCTTACCTCCCGACAGACAGCTGCTATCTGTCCTACGGCCATCCAGGTCTCGCTGATAACATCCATCAAAGAGCCTCCGTCCATGTGCTCCATCACCAGCCAGAGCTCCTGACGGACAAGGTAGCTGGAAGAGGAAAACCAAAGCGTGGAGAGGAATGAGACACTCGAAAAACATCCAAGCCCAATACAACACGAAGGGAGAGAACATACAGGCTGCTCATTAAGGAAGAGATCCAGGTTTCTGAGAACAGTCTTTAAGCTATGGATGCCAGTTAACACTAATGCAGACCAAATGCAATCTCCTGCCATCCATGGTATGCAAGCAGATTAATAATTTAAATTAAAAGATCCATCTTCTGCTGGGGAGTAAAGGGCTTTCTAACCTTTGCCTTGCACGTATGTAAATGAACATTCACATGATAATACCAGAACTGCTTACCTGTCTAAATAGGTAACGACATTGGGGTGGTTCTTGTCCCTCAGGACCAGGATCTCTTTCAGGAGTTCCTCTTTGCTCTGTTGGTGGAGATTGACTTGCTTGATGGCCACCTAAAGTGACGTTGACAACCATGACCTTGAGCAGTCTCTTGCACGAGACCACCATGAGCAGGGAGTGCACTGTTTTGGAATGTCAGAGGCAAGCTGTGCCCAATGGCCTTGTGGTTCAACATCAGAGCAATTCGTAACTAACATTCCAACAGCCCCTTTCTCTGCTCCCTCGGGTGCCAGTTACAGGGCCCAGGGCCATGGGTGTGTTGCCTTGTGCACTTGGCAGAAATGGTCTCAAAACTAGCAACCACAAAGCTCTAACAACACTCAGCACCCACATCATTCTTCCCAAAGGGCCCGAGTGTGTCACCACTATTACCATTTACAGATGATTGGCAAGCACAAAGCAATTTTGCTCTTGTGGAAATATGTCCAAACAGCTGGGAATGCCTTTGCATTTCTAGGGAGTCTGTTGCCTATTTCACAAACTGCTGCTCTTCTCAGTTGCCCAGGAAAGCAATCATATTATGGATAAAATGGTTGAGATTTGCAATGGGATATGTCCTAGGTGATAAGTGGGGCTTAGGGCTTTGAGACGCTTTGTAGACCTCTCTCTAGGCACAGTTCCCAAGCACAGCACTGCAGGTGGATAAGGAACTACCACAAAGAATCTGATGTATTTGCTGAGAGCCAGAAATGAGAATTCAGGAATGTGGGGCTGGAACTCCAAAGAGCAGAGGGACTCTCTGAGACAGTGCCGTATCTGCCTCTTACAAAGAGCATCTCTGTAATGGGCTGTAAAGGACACTGGACCAAACCAGGATGGCACTGCTCAGAAGAGATCTTTGCTCTTGGGAAACCTCTTCTCATTGGTGTGTGCCAAGCAACTTAACTAGGACTGAAAGCCAAAAGTGTGTTGCGAACGTGATCTCTCTTTCATTAGCTTTTGCATTCGATATTCAAGATGAAAGCCCTGGTGAAAAAGAAGCTAAATCTTCTCTGTTTGTGAACCTGGGATGGAGACAAATTGGGCCTGAATGATGGCAGTCGCCATCAGCCAGTCATGGCCCCTTTATCAGCTAAGACCACGCTAGCGTGTCCTTCTCTGCAAGATAAAGCTGCCCTCCTTGCTTTCTTTCAGGTAGTGAAGAAGGACAACAAAGTCTGCCCTAAATGCATTTTGCAGGCTGCCTCTAGCCTGGGCTTCTGGAGACCAGCCTTTGCAGCAAAGTCTGGTGAGCCAGAGCTCCAGCCCCAGCTCACACCGCAGAGGAGAGCACTCAAGAGCTGCAAAATCTGGGGGGTTGTTGGCACTGACCTCTCCTCCTGTGACAGCATCGAATGCTCTATACACGGTTCCAAAACCCCTGGAAACAGAAGAGCAGCAAAGAAATTCTGATCAGCACTGTGTGACGGGAGACTCTGAGCCCGTGTGTGAGCATGCTGGGAGCCTGCCCGACTTCACGCTTGAGTGTGGCACCAGCAAAATCCCTGGCCCCTGGCTTTGTCGAAGGAAGTGTGGTTGCACTCACCCTTGGCCAATATTTTCCCATCCCGTGTATTTCGTCAGCGGATCTCCCACACTCACAATGCTCCCTGAAAGACACAAAATGCAACATGCTGTCTTGAAAGCAGAGATACCAGCTTCAGGCAGATCCAAAAGGCAGCCCCTCTGGCTGGGGCTCTGAGCCCTTTGTGCTCAGCTGGATAAAAACTCCAACACCCCCACCAAAATCCCAAGCAGGAGCATTGAAAACCCTTTGAAGAAGCCACAGCCAGGCTGAGCCCCACTAAGAGCTGTTGCCTCGTTCAAGGCAGAAGCTCGTTGTCTTTGAGAACAGACACATGGAGGAGTAGATCAATCCACTTTTCCTCCCTTGATGGTACACACAGAGTAAACTGGGCTAAAAGCTGTTTCCCTAAGGTCTGATCTGTGCAGGGCTTGAAGCTGGCCTGTGGTCAGCTCTTATTCCAGGAGTATTGACTGGCTGGGAATTAGCCATGACAAAGTGCCCTGAACCTGTGGAATATCCAGCGGATGGGTGGGAGGCTTGGAGGTGAGAATTGCCTGCAGGGCACTTGTACCTGATCATGCCACATAGATGTGTCTCCTTGATACATCTTTAGAAGCATAAAACTAAGACCTTAAGTAGGGATTGCTTATTTTTTTCTATTGGGTCAAATGGAAAAGGCCTTTTCCTTCCTCTCCTCCTCATGCTTTAACCCAATATATTTCCAAAGTAGTTCTTGCTGGCAAAAACTGTGGAATTCTTACAAAAACAAACTGTAGAAGTAGTGCTAGTAGTCAGAAGAGCCAGAAGAGACAAAAATGACACCAATGAGAAATCAATGCTAAAGACAAGTGATTTCAGTGAAGTAATTTGGCTCTGATGATGGGTGAGAAGTGAGGAGTCTAAAGAGAATTTAGGACGCCAAATATTCTGCTCCAGTTGGCCACGAGCACACAGGAATTCCCTAGGCCACTCACTTGGTCAGAGCCTTTTGCTCATCTCGGGACAATCCCTGCTTTTGCCTTTAGTGTAGGAGGAAGCTCAGGCAAACCCAAGGCAGTGGTAGCTGCCCTCAGAGGCAGGAGGAACACCCCGAGTGCTCTCTCAAGTGCTGCCTCCAAGCACAGCAGCACGATCTGTAGGGAGGCATGAATGCCTGTGTGACACTAAAGTGAGGAGGACCATGTGGCACAGCTCATGCTGAGACATGCACACAAGACACTACTGTAGCAGACAAGAAATACACCAGCCGTACTCAGCAGCTTCAGGGCCTCCTCCTCTCTCAGCTCTCGCAGCTGCTCTGCGACCAGGCGGGAGCTGGACGAACTGCTGGTGCTCGAGTTCTCAGGCTGGGGAGTGGAGGCTGCGTTCCAGGGGGCTGCTGCAGCAGCAGGTTCGCTGGCAGGTTCGCCTCTGTAGATCTGGGACAAACAATTAGTTTGTGTCAGAAAGGTGGCTGGCAGAGACGCCCCAGAGATCACATTTGCAATGCAAGCCTTCACGAAGATGCCACCTCCAGGGCTCTTCAACGGATTAATTAAACATTTTCACGGATATTCCAAGAAATGGCTGCAACAACGATTGCTCCCCTGCACCCCCACTAGTCCCTTCCCTCTCCTGGACTGCAGACACACTTGCAGCTCCCTGTTGGGATGTTCCATCTCCTGCCATTGTCTCCTCTATTCCTCCACACGTGTTCAGCCTCCAGCACCTTCTGCCTTGACAGTTCCTTTGCCTCACTCAGATCTTGCTCAGCTTTGAGACCCATCACCTGCTGGGACTTGCCTGCAGTAGTCTTTCCCTCCTCAGTCCCAAAAGCTTCCTTGCAGGCCCTTGCTACTGCCCTCCCCTCTGTCACTGGGCTCCTCATGCTTACCTGCCCATTGTGTCGCTCCTCTCTGGCCTCCTGCCTGCGCTGTCCTTGCTGCTGCCGGGTTTGGAGCAGCTCGACCTGGGTCTGGCACAGCTTCTCCAAGAGAGCAGTCTTCTCACGTGCCTTTTCTTGCAGGACCTGCACAGAAAGGTGGAGGAGATGCCTTTCAACTTGCCACACAACATTGGTGTGAGGTTGCGAGCTGAGATGTTCACTCTTCTGTCTGCAGTTGAACAATGCAAAGCAGTGGGAGACTACAGCTTGTCACTGTCAGCCATATCAGAGACTATGAGGAAAGGCAAAGAACAACCTGGAAGTTCACCCCGTCATGAATGAGGACAGGAGGCACAGTGGATACGGACAACTTGTTCCCAAATCTCTCTGGGTCACCATGTTCACCCAACAAGACACCTCAAAAAACAAGGCTCACAGTCACAGGCCATCACAAATCCATGGGGATGATTGCTGGCCATGTGGCCAGAGGACTAGCCCTGCTGTCCAGGGTGGCAGCTGAGAGTGAACGGACCAGTAAGTGCCCTTCAGAGCAGCTGCAACCACAGCAGGATGGCAGTCAGAGGGATTACCCCCACCAGGCTGCTGCTCTGCAATGGAAAGGCAAGAAGGGCAGAGACCACCTGTTGCATGACGGCAGTGCCTACCGCTGTTTCACTGACCTGGTTTTGTAGAACGTCCCAGTGCTGAAGCAGGAGACGGATTTCCTCTTGGAATCCGTCCACCTCTTCCTGTCGCCTCCTCTCCACTGCCTTCATCTTTCTCCGTGCTTCCTGCAGTTCTTCTTCCAGCTTTTCCTTGATGTGCTGAAAACACAAATGGAGAGAAAGTTCCTGGGACCGGCCATCATGCTGGTGTTTTCCCTCTGGCAACCTCAACATCCCATTCATTCAGCCCCTTGGTTCTGCTCCTCCACCCAGCTCTGCTTGCAGCCTAAGCCTTCCTTCCGGGTGCTCATCTCTGGAGCCTGCAGGGCTCTGTGCTTTCAGGGCCTGCAGGGGTCCTTCCCTCCTCAGTCCCAAGGTCCACGTTGAAGGCCCTTGTTACTGCCCTCCCCTCTGTGCCCGGGCTCCTCAGGCTTACCTGTCCATTGTCTCGCTCCTCTTTCACCTGCTGCCTGAGCTGCCCCAGCTGCTGCCGGGTTTGGAGCAGCTCCACCTGAGCCTGGCAGAGCCTCTCCAGCAGTGCAGTCTTCTCACGCTTCACTTCTTGCAGGACCTGCAGAGAAAGGAGGACAAGACAGCTTTTAACTTCCCACACAGTATTGGGGTGGTGAGACTCAAAGACTGATGGGCTCATGCATTCCCCAAGCACTGTGCTGCTGCTCTCCTGGGTCATTCTCTGCCCACGGGGAGGCTCAGGCTCCTAAGTGAGACAGGCAGTATAAACGTGGTCCAACTATGAGAAAAACTCCAGCCAGCTCTCAGGCAGCTAACAGGAAATGGGTGGCATTGCTCAAGGGTCTGACAGCCTTGCTGTCCAGGCTATCCCTCCTCTTGTGCAGGAAGAGACAGTTCTGGGCTTTGTGTTCACTTCAGGCCTGCAACGCTGTCCCTGCCATCCTTCAATCTACCCTCTGGGAGCCTCTCCCATTACAGGCCCTGTCCCTTGTGGCCCAAGCTCCCATGGTTTCTAAAGCATCCCTCCTGTTCACAAAGGGGCATCTAAGAGACAATTCTACGCAGATGGGTGGTGTCTGGGGAAGCACTAACAATAGGGAGCCCAGAAGATTCCAAAGCACCACACAAACCCTCCTCTCACACTCTTTCCCACTCGCTTGGCTCTGGCTCCTACCTTTTCCTTTTCAGCTTTCACGCTGGCAACTTCCTGCATCATCTCATAGAGCGTTCTCTCGTGCTCCCTTTCTACCTCTGCCATGAGGTTTTGCTGTTGCTTCAGCAGCTCCTGCGTCTGCAAACGCTGGCCTTCCAGCTCACTTGCCTGATGAGGGGAGGAAGACACTTGCACGTGAAGCCCCAGCCAAGCTCCTCAAAGGAAGAAAGGGAAGCTTCATCGCTCCCACAACCCCCAGCCTGAACTGTGCCCAGCAGTGCCTTTGTGCCCTCCCGAAATCATGTCTGAGCAAGGAACTGCAAAGGAGGGTCAGCAGGGGGAAGCAATGGAGATGTCTCCCTTTGCTGCCATGCTTAGGGTAGGGACCACCAGCCTTCTGGGGAACTTGTCTTATGCTCGTCACTGAATTGTTGGCTACATTTACCCTCCCAGCACTGTCCGGCTTTTCTTCATGGGCCTTCAAGTACGAGCCCTTGGCTCTGTCGCCTTGCCCAGCAGTGTCTGTCCTATGGCAGACGAGCACTGCCATTTCATGCTGTTATTCTGCTACGGGCAGCCACAAAGCTTGCCTGAAAAGTTAAGAGGCGTATTGTTTCCTACCAGGTTTTGCAGGAGCTTTCTTTTCTCCTCCTCATGAGCACGTTCCCAAAGCCTGAGCGTGTGGCTGCACTGCTGCTCTGCCCACCGCAGCTTCTGGGCCACCTCTTCCCGTTCCCGCTTCATGAGGGATCTCTGTGCTTCCAGGTCCCGCCGAAGGCACTTCACGTCCCCTGCAAACACGACAAAGGGCAAGACTCAGAGTCTCTACAAGCAGTAGATTTACTGACCTTAAGCCCTTTGGGTTTCAGTCCAGGAGGGACCTGCCCCAAGCTCCTTTGGTCCCCAGGGGCCCAGTGGACAGAGCTGGTTTCATAGCAACTTCTCTGGGCAGGGGGTTTCACAGAAAGAAAGCACATGAGGCTCTCACCTTGTATCACATCCTTGGTCTGTGTGATTGTGAGAACCTGGAGTTCCAGGCGACTCCTGACCATCTCTAGCTGAGAAACGTGCTGCTGAGCCTCCAACAGGCTGCATTCCACGCTCTCCTTCACAGACCTACAAATTGGGAAGATGAAGAGAAATCACTTGCTTGCACCCAACATCCACCCTGGTAGGTTTTCCAGTCAGATGTGGTTCAAGGTCCTGCAGCTGAAATCCCTGGAAGGTAACAGAAGAACTTGGTACTACCTTTATTATTGCTCACTAAGCAGGTGGTAGCCCAGAGTGCTTGGCACTCTTTAAATAGAAAGAAGGCCCATCCAAAGGGACTTGACAATTTAGAAAGGTGTGTGGGCATGAATGCTAAAGAAGAATGCTCAGAGTCTTTTGAGAAGTCAGAAGACCTTTCCCTGCTGCTGTAACCAACCCTAGATCCTGCACATGCTTCAAGAGAGGTAGCTCAGAAGGCCCTCAAGATTTTCATCGTGACCTCAAGCTTCACCCTAAAGGGCAGCGACGTGGTCACAGCATTCACATGTAAGGGCCTTGCATTCTGAAGATGCCATGTCAAAGTACTTGGCAAGGAAAGATTGCTGTTCAGAAGCACAGAAAAGAAACCCAAACCAGAGGGAACTTCAGGGTTCAGGGAGCATGTGCCTGATTTCCCTACTACTCAGTTCAGAGCCAAGTTGGCTTCCTTGGGACTTGGCACAGGAATGTGCAAGGGTTCACAAAAGGGAGCCCAGGGCTCAGGAGAACTCTGCCAGCTTTAGCTGTCCAAACACTAACATTCAAATCACAATGTACTTCTCTTTTTTCTCCAGACTCTTCCATTGTCCATGGAAGGTGAAAAGCATCTGCAGAGCACAACGGATGCAATCAGTGCTCCTGTCATGCTTTACCACCTTCCCAACTGCACACCTTCAGTCCTCTCCCTCCCCTCAGGAGTCTCTTCCCTGCCTTTACCTGGCCTCTGCCAGCTGCTCTGAAAGGCCTTGTAGGTCCCGCTCCATGGCTGCCACTCGGGCCTCTAGGGCAGCCCTCTCCTGCACCAGCAACTCCTTCTCTCTGGTCACCTGGGCCAGGGCGTGCCCTTGGCAAGAGAACTCCTGGAGCAGCTGCTCCAGACCCCTGCCAGCTGACTCGGGCTGCTGGCAAACCTGAAAGCAGAACAAATTACAGTCAGAGTCCCTCCTCGGGAGCTCTGGGCAGAGCCAGTCACTGCCACTTGTGGAATGTGTGGGCTCAAAGGTTAAGAGCATCTGCTGCATGGCGCACTCTGGGAAATGGTCAGAATGGTACACTGTTGCTTGAAGAGGGTAAAGAACTGCCTGCTGAGCAAAAGCAACTTGGCTTGCTGAAGGAAGTGAAAACACACAGGGATACTCCTCCTCAGAAATAAAAATAATAACCCAAATAACTAAACACAGAAGAGGAAGGTGTCGCCTCCTTCAGTGAGTCAAGCAGCAGCCTGCAATGAAGGGAGGCTTGGCAGGGAGAAGCCCACTGTCATTACTAAACTCATGCGAGTCTGGCTGAAGACCTCCCTCAGCCTCCTTTTCAACATTTATCAGGTTGGAGTCCCCCAGATCCCTCAGTGTCTCCTCATCAGACTTGTGCTCCAGAAGCTTCGCAAGCTCCCTCACCCTTCTCTGGTCACGCTCCAGAACCTCCATGTCTTTGTAGTTGTGGGGGGCCCAAAACTGAACACAGGACTTGAGGCGCAGCCTCACCAGGGCCGAGTACAGGGCAATGGTCACTGTCCTGCTCCTGCTGCTTTCCAGGAAGGAGAACAACCCTGTCCCCTCCTTCTATGCCAGAAACAGCATCTGGGCTGGTCTTGCCAGTGCAACTCCCTCTGCCACAAGTGCCACCTAGGAAGAAAGTGACCATACCTTCGGCAGTGCCTGGCTAAGGTCTGCTTTCTCCTCCTTCAGCAGATCCTTCTGGAACTGCCATTCCTCCACTGTCTCTTCCGTCAATTTGAAGTCCCGCTCTGAGAGGGAGGGTTTTCTCTCAGCTACAGCCAGCTCCTTTGGTCTGTGAGAACAGGAGGGAGAAAGAAGTCTTTAAGAGCAAAAGAGTCTCATTTCCTAAACCAAGACTACATCCTATGTCCCACAGATGGCAGTTGAAGTGACTTCCAACAGCCTTCTAGTTCCACTTAAGGAATGCTGGAATTCCTGACCAGAGCTGCGACCCTCTTTGTCCTTAATGCAGGTGAAAGACTCGTCATTCAGAAAGGAAAACAAGCTTCTAGAAATCACCGGCCTTTTCCAGGAAGCTCAGGCATTCTCAAGTGAACAGCCTGCTACCTGCTAGGTCTTATTCTCCTTTATGAAACACTGCACAACAACTCCTGCCTTCAGCAGGAAAACAACGAAAGAGCCTGCAAAGTATCTGGGGAGGAGATGTGTAGGAATTTCCAGTCCTGTAATCCCAGGGTCACAGGATGATTCAGGTCAGCAGAGACTCTAGAAAGCCTCTAGCTCAATATTTGGCTCCAAGTCCAGGAAGCTCTGTTCTTTCAGCCTCTGTGTGTCCCCAGCTACTCTGGTCTCATTTGGATTGACTTTTTCCAAGGTTCATAGAGCAAGCACAAGGACACAGCTGTGCTGTATGTCAGGAGGCTGCCACACCTGCCCACGTGCTCCCTCCTCCTGTCCACGCTACAAACGACGAGCAGGGAAAGTTCCTTCTTTGATGGGGGTCTGCTAAAGCCCAGCAGTGCCCGCCCCTGGCCAGAGAAAGCAAGAAAGCTTAACACTCACAGGAGCTCCTGGACACTGAGCCCTCCTTCCATCCTCTCCTGCCACTCCGTCTGGGCTGCGGAGTCCTGACCGGCAGAAAGCTCTTCTGTCAGGGCCTGCAAAATGACTCTGGAGTTGGTATGTACGTGTCTCAACAGAAGCAGGGAGCATTTCTCTTCTCTGGTCTCTTCAGCTGACTTCCCCTCAGTCTTTCAAGCTTTTGGGAATGGGCCCTAGGAACTGCCTGCCAGCCCTTCACACCCAGACCGTTCCCTTTCCAATGCAGAGCTGTGTTGAATTCTTCTCCCCAGCCTTGGGCATGTCAAAGTTCGGGGTATGGTCTAAGTTTTGCCAGAAACTACTTTGATAGTCCATGGAGAGGGGCAGCTCCCTCCAGGGGAAATGTCTCCTACGTATCCTGCAAGGCCGGGAACTGTGTCTTTGGACTGCTCTGTGCGCTGTCGACAGGGAGCCTGCACAGACACTGTGCACAAACCTGCTCCCTCTGACACTGGCAGCATGCAAGGACATGGTGCTGCCTCTTGTCTGGGACCAAAAGAGATTCAGGGGCCAGTCAGGATAGCAGGAGACTGATAGCTTCTTGTGAAGGTTCAGAATCCACTTCCCAGTTGTCAGGGGCTGCGGGGAAGCGCTGGAGTCATGGAGAAACTCAAGCCCTCAGCATCTTCAGGGCAAGTGCTGTCTGAGCAAGACCTTGCAGCTCTGCACTGCACCAGAGACCGTGCCAACCAAAGCTTCCACTTACTGCTTCGGGATGTTCAAGCCGTGGAGTGGCAACACGTGGAAATTCCTTGGCATCGCCCTCCTCTTTAGCCTCATCTTCAGGAACAGCGAGAGCCAGAGGAGGTTCTGATGCTGGTGTTGTGCTCTGTGGACAGACAGCAGCGTGAGGGACAGGGAGGAAGCTGTCTTTCAGAACCTGATTTCTATTGTGCTTCTATTTCCAGCTGGACAGCGGAGAAATCATGAACTTTGATGGAAGGAGAATTCTAAGTCTTTCAAAGTACCTTGAAATGGGCTAATTAGACCCATGAGATATTAGTGCATATTCGTGTGAGTGAGATATTGCACCCTGGCTGGAATCAGCAATCAGTAACCTTGTGTCTGCAAACCTTGACTTTTCTCTGTTAAAAAGCTCTTTGATGGAACATTGGGAAACAGGTCGCGCTCCCTTTGCTGTTGCTGAGGCAGACACTGAAAGGGATTGTCTTTCAGCCTGCCAGGCTGGCACTCTACTGCCAGAGGCCAAGCTCACAGCTTGCTCCACAGTTCTCAAACAGCAGGAAGGTCCCACTCACCACAGGATGGGCTTGCCTCCATCCACGTGTGATGTGTCCTGCAAGAGGAAAGGGAAAAGCAACCAACTACTGTTAGAAAACTGTCTGTGCTGGGCAATCCCACAGAACAAGTCAACCCAGACAGAGAACATGTTCCTGTACTTTATTTTTTTTAGACATTGCCCGCCCTAATTTCCATTAGCTTGCTGCCCAGAAAAGCTGCCACAGAATCCCCATTAGCTGTGGCAGTTCTATTCTGTCATAGCAGGGGAGCAGCTGCTGGATTCAGAAGCACACACTGACTGCTTTGGAGTTTGCACTTCATCCCCAAGGGAATCGCTGTCTCAGGACAGAGTGAGTGTGAAGTCACAGAGTCAAATCCTTTCTGAAGGGAACGAAGGACAAAAGATGCTCTCCCTCAGTTCTGGAGAGAACGTCACAGTTTTTAGGACTCCTGGCAAGCTGTCCCAGTCTGCACTAAACAAGTTGTCTTGGCTGAGGCAGCAAGCTGAGGAAGTGACAGACTCCACTGGTACCGACCATCCCGTGGAGGGAAGGGAAGCCCTGCAGGTTCCATTGCAAATGCTGCCCACAGCCCGCTGGCTAGAGACACGCCCTTTTTAGCCGAAGCTGTTGACAGGAGCTTTCCCTAACTCAGTCTATCTTTGTGGCAGTTTTGTTTCAAGATGCTGCACCTGGGAAAAGCCTCGACTTACTTGTCAGGTGAGTCAAGAAATAGCCGGAATAAGCCAAAGAAAAAGCAGTGCAAACTGCTCCACAGATTGGCTCCATCGTCTGAGCAGTGCTGCACAAGTCCGCCGACCGTACAACACCGAGAAAAGAACAAAAGAACGCCCCCGTCAGGGTGCAAAGTGTTGGCTGAGACGCCTCGACCAGGAGGATCCTCCTGCACTGAGCCCGCCCAAGAGCTGCTCTGGACACTGAGGCCTCCCAGGCACCAGGGTAACCTTGCCTTGACAGCACTGTGACGTGGCAACATGCCCTGACATCACAATGGCAGCCGCTGCAGGGGGGTTTGTGAATTTATGCAGAGCCACCCAACCTTCCCTACAGCAAACGCAAAAGATGTGCCTGCAGAGTTCTGCTCTGTCCCAAAGCAGCTCCAAACCCCCTTGCAGTCCACAACCTTGCACAGACGTGACAAGACTATTCTCTATTGCTGGACAACACAGTGTGATTCAGGAGCTTCACAGTGGACTTTTCACGCTTAGGAACTCAAAAACATGTTGCTGAAATGATCACTGCTGTCTTATGGAAAGGGAACCCCCACCCTGAAACAACTGGCTTTCAGCAGGCCAGGGAAGACTGCAGGGCAAAGGATCTGCCTTTTGAGTTCTCACAATCCTTACACTGAGGGGAAGCACAGCTGCTAAGGAGGGCTCTTTGTGCAGCTCTTGTAGGTTGTCTGCCCTAAATAGAGAGAAACAGGGACTTGGAGAGCAGGCTGAGAGGTGAATGAATTGCTGGACATATGGCTGAGAGTGGCATTGGAAGATTAATGCAAATACTGAAAGCCCCATCTATCCTCTGAAACTCTGTTGAGGAAATCTGGCTTCAGTAAGCCAGGATAGCTCCCTACATTTGCAAGCCTGTCATTTTCCGCATTTACTGCACGGAAAACACTGACCAGAGACTTGTAGGGCTCGATGAAGGGAGAAGGACGCCATTGTGGGGATGGCCAAGTAAGAAACCTTCATCTCTTTGCTGCTGCAGAACTCTGGAGTGGTAAAGAAGCCCTTTGAGGTCTGTTACTTACCTCCATGAGCTTCTCTGGGCACAGTTTTAAAGCACCCTTAAACCTTCACTTCCTTTCAAGCCAGTTTTTTTGTCACACGGAAAACTACATTTGTGAGCATTACCAGCAAGGGACTGGAAAACTTCTCTTTGATTTCCTTTCTCAGTAAAAAAATAAAATGAACAGAGAAAGACCTGGGCTTTTGCCAGTGGGAAACGGTTGCAAAGTGTTTCATTTCAAACCCTCCTTACTCTTCGATACAAAGTGCTCAGGAGCTGCCCCCACATTACCACTCTTGCTCTCTGTGTTTTGTGGGATGATGTTTATCCTGCGTGGAGTTAGAGCTAAGTTTTTCATTCTCGTGTTTTGTGCAGTACTGGTTGATGATCTGGAGGGGCAGATGCCTGCTCAGCAAGTTTGCTGGGGACACAAAGCTGGGAGGAGTGGCCAAGACCCCAGAAGGCTGTGCAGCCCTTCAGAAGGACCTCGACAGGCTGGAGAGGAACCAGGGGAAGTTCAGCTGAAGGCAACTGCAGGGTCCTCACTTGGGGAGGGGTAAGCCACCCACCAGCACAGGCTGAGGGCTGACCTGTTGGAAAGCAGCTGATGGGAGAAGGATGTGGGGATCCTGGTGGACAACAAAGTGTTCAGGAACCAGCAGTGTGTCCTTGTGGCCAAGCAGGCCAACGGCTGCCCGCCTCCCTCCCTTGTTCTTCACAAGTCCTCTAGGCTGACTGCAGAAGTATTTGAGAATTCTGAATATTTTGAATGTCCTTTGAATCACCCTTGAAACCAGTCAGGCCCTTTGGCCAGGAATCAGCCAAGGCTTGCCAATGGCTGAGATCTTGTTTAGGCATGAGCAATGCTTGGTGGTCACCCCAGCCCAGGGACAAGCACTGCAGCTCGAAGGAAAAGGAGAGCGACTGCAGCTGCGCAAATTCTGGTGACAAGCATGGGGGCTACTTCAGTCACCACAACAGGCACTGCAGCCACTTCTGTCCCTGCACCACGCCCTGCATTTACTGGGGGGCCACTCAAACTGCAGCTCCTTCCCTCCCTGCAATAAGCAGTGCAGCTACTCAAGTTCCAGTGGCAAGCACTGGGGCTACTCAGATCCCAGTGGCTGATATGACAGACACTCAGACTTCAACACTGCAGATGTGCAGATGAACCCACAACTATTTATTACGAGCCATTCCACCATCTTCTTCTTTTTTTTCCTTTTGCCTTGACAGCCGGTCCTGAAGAGTTTCCAAAGCAGAGGTTGTCTGGCGGATGAGCAAGCAGTGTGTTCCTGTGAGGAAGAGAATTGAAGTGAATTGAAAAGGCACCTTTGGAGAAATTGTCTTGGGCTGGAAGGTCTCCACAGTGCCCTTTCAAGAGCTGGAGAGGGTAGAGCCCTCCTTAGCAGATTTTTCCCAGTACTTGGCAAATTGCAGTCAATTGGTCAATGAACCTTCTTTTAAAGAAGTATCCCCAGCAAAGCAAGAAGAAAAAAAAATGGCCTTCTCCCCTTTGTGCACTCATTTGCTGCTGCTGTGGGCAAGAAGGCAGCCAGACCTGCACGTCCTTGACAAGCCTGGTCAGGGTTCCTGCAGGGTTTGGCATCAGGAGAGGGTTTCTGCCACCCCTTGAGGGTTTCTGCAGGGTTATAGAATTGTACAGGGAGGACAGGATCTTTGAGATTATTGCGTCTAACAAAACACTGCCATGTCCACCAGTGAACTCTGTCCCTAAGGGCCATTCAGCATTGCTGTCCTCTCCGTACTTCGGGAGCCACCAACTGGGAATGAGCCAGAATTGCCCCTTTTACCTTTTCACCACGGCGACTCAACTCACAGGAGAAATGCTTCCCTTTCTTCTTTCCTTCCTTTCTGCCTTCCTGCCTGCCTTCCTGCCTTCCATCCTTTCTGCCTTCCTTCCTGCATTCTTTCCTTCCTGCCTCCCTCCATCCCCTCACTGCCTTTCCTCCCTTGCCTCCCTTCCGTCCCTTCCCCCATCCCTCTCTCCCTCTTTCTCTTCCTTCCATTCAGTTCAGTTCAGTTCAGTTCAGTTCAGTGTGGAGTTGATCAAGGAAGGAGCCTCTTCGCAATTCAGAACCACACCAAAAACTGCATGAGTGTGATTTTCCATCTGTAAGAAAGAATGCACAATTGAGAAGGGAATGTAGAGATTATTCACACTTGACAAGGAAGGGAATCTTCTCACAGAGTTGAGCTCTTACAGAGTTTTTATTCTGAGTATCTCTCAGAGAAAGCCATCCTGAAATGGTCTGGTTATCTCCTGTATGCCCTGGACTGCTTCGCTGCAACAATCACAGGAACCAGTCTGGAGAGGGGCTCGGCTGATTGTAGAAATGGATGCTGCCCAAAGGGGAAAAACAAAAAAGAGAGGAAGCATTACTTTCCAAACTCATTTCCTCACAGGCTCAAGCAGGACTCCTCTGGTTTCCAGAAGGATGCAGAAATAGGATGGAGGGGACCATATGCGTCTCCATCTTCATGTCCAGGACTTTGCTATCCTAGGCAAAGCTGAACCATAATCCACAAATCCATTCCTCAAGGTATCTTCTGCTTCCTGAGAGATGCTGCTTGCTGTCCCAGGGCTTGGCTCCTTTCAGGAGACTCCTTTAGGTTCCTCTTTTCTACACACATGGGCTAGTTTAGTTGCCCAAAGAGAGGAGAGGCGGAAGCTGTTCCTCAGGATATTCCACCACCTCAAACCCAGGCAAATCTCACACTGCTCAGTTGGGACACACAGTTGTTCACCGGGCCAGTTGCAATAGGACAAGAACCCAAAGAAGGTCAATTCAGACTGGGTCTAGGGAAGAGGATGTGTTTACGGGGAGAGTGGTGAAACATTGGGACAGGTTGCCCAGGGAGCTGGGAGGTGCCCCAGCCCTGGAAACATTTGAGGTCTGGCCAGAAGAAGCTGCAAGCAACCTGATCTTCTTGAAAGTGTCCCTGCCCAGGGCAGGGTGGTTGGACTTGATGACCTTCAGAGGTGTCTTGCAATCCCAAGCAGTGTAGGATCCTTCTTAGTTTTCATTGGAAAAGCACCAGGCATGGAGATCACCAGGAGGGGTACCCATCTGCTGCCTTGGAGTTTAGCCCCAAAGCAATCCCTGGCATGGGACAGCTGTTCCACCTGCAGCCGCTTCCCTCTCTACCTGTAGAAGTTCCTGGGCAGACGCTCGCCTCTCCTCGTCCCTCTGCAGGCAACAGTTCAGGAAGTCAAGCAAGAGAGAGGAGTGTAGCCAGGGGTTCTGCAGCTTTGGTGTCCTTTCTCTGGCTATCAGGTCTTGAGCCTGAAGAGAAAGGAAACATGAGCCTCTGCCTCTTTCTTCCATAGCCGTACCTGAGCACCCAGACCCCGCTGTTTAAGCTCCAGCCTCCAGTGGAATGAAAAGCCACAAAATCAGCCTTCTGCTGTTCCTCTGCAGCTGGTCCCAGCCACTGGACACAGTGGGGAGCTGCAGTGCCTGTCCTCCCTGTGTTTCGAACTGTGCTCCCCGAGGGACGTCCCTGCTCCTGCAGCAGAAGGGAACACGGCACCCGTGCCAACTGCAGACAGTGGATTCCAGCCACAGTCACCCCACTGCCAAGCAGCAGGGCCAGGACAAGCGGAGCTCTTTCGGTTGCCAGTTTCTTCAGGCGCATGAACCATCAAGGAGTCATCTTTAGCCAGCTACCAGCCCTTTGCAATATTTCTACAACCGTGCAAAGAGGTCTCTGGGAAGCAGAACTTTGGTTTCCTGTGATGCAGCTGGCAAAGAGAAACAAGTGCAGCCCAGAGGAAATCTGTGTTTGCAGGAGCTGCAAAGGGGCAATAAGCTCATCGACTTCTTTCACGTCCCAATAAAGAGACAAGGATTTGGCCTACAATTAGGGCTGCAGTCTGTGAAAGCAAGATCCTAAACTGACCCAGACCACCCAGACACGTGACAGGACAATATACAGATGATTTAGAAGCCTGAAACTGTCTCGTTGAGAGAGAGCTGAGAGACAACAAAATCTGCAGCATATATTTCAAGCATAGCTGAAGGCCAAGAGGAAAGATTTCTGAAGTGAAGGTTTCTCTTCTGAGGTTCTGCCACTGATGGCAACAGAGCTCCAGCAGATGCTGGCGTGCTCCAGGGAGATTTTTAGAAGTGGCCCTTGGTGGAAGTAGTTCAAGCTGGTGGGAATGGCATTTTTTGTCATGGGAGGCAGAAGATGGGAGGGATTCCAAAGACGCTGATGCCTGAGGGCATTTGCACCTTACCATGGAAGGGCTTTGCTTAAAGTAAGGAGGCTCTCCTTCCAGCATCTCGACTGCCACGATGCCAAGAGACCAGATGTCCACCTTGGGGCCGTAGGGTTGGCTTCTCACAACTTCAGGGGCCATCCAGTAAACAGTCCCGACCATGGAGCTCCGTTTCCTGTGCTCAGGGGTGAGCTGAGCACAGAGGCCAAAATCAGCTGAGGAGAAAGACAAACACTGTTCAAATAAGCTTCCCTTAGGAAACCAAGGGAAAGAACAGCCCACTCTAAGTCTGAGAAGGCGGTGCTGGATCTATCTGCAAAAGTGGCCGTGCTCTGTTTCCTCAAGGCTTCAACCAGGGAAATAGGGCATTGTCCACAGAACAAAAGTCCCATGCTTCAAGCAGTGCCTTTCACTTATTCCTCTGAAGGTTTCCATTGGAACTGCTGCCTCTGGAAGGGACACACACCGCCCAAAGCCACTCAGCAGCGCTGTTGGGGAAGTGGCAGTCACTCCACAGCAGCCCCACACTGCATTCCCGGAACTCTGAGCCCAACCAAAAACACTCACCCAACTTCACCGCTCCGTCCAGGCCCAGAAGAATGTTGTCACTTTTAATGTCTCTGTGGATGACCCAGTTGGAATGAAGGAAAGCCAGTCCCTGCAGGCACTGCGAGAGAGAAAAAAACCCAGAGGGTAAAACTGTGCCATCTGATTTCATCCCACAAGAAAGGAGAGCTTGCTGCTCCAACACTAGGAGAGCAGTGTCTTTCTAAGTGAAGGCGTATTAGCTTTGAAAGAGAAACATCCCTTGTTGCTCCACTGCCCTGCAAAGCCAGCCAGAATGACTGCTGCTGCACTGCTTGTGCTCTCTCCCCCCAGAGGACAAAGGAGGTTTTGCCAACAAATGGCATGAAGTGGGTCGCTTTTGGACAGGAGGCTGCGCAATGGAGATTTTCTTGCTAGCCTGGACAGCAGCCTTGGAAGTAGCCCATTAGACGGTCTTGAGAAGCAAATACTGTCTTGGGGGCAGTGCTATCCTTTGAAGCTGAGGAGTGGCAAAAATGAGTCTGGATTTTTCTTTGCCATTCCTCCCAACTTCTGCCACAAACACCTTTGCTTTTACAGGCAGGCAATGCAATATAGACAGGCTCCAGGCCAATGTTGACAGAGGCCAAGTGGGGAACAGTAAATAAATTTAAAGAAAGACAGAGCGAGACAGTACAACCACGGTAGATAAGAGGATCATAAGAACAGAGTATAGGAAGTGCCGGGACACTGGCAGGCAGTTGGCTCAAGCGAACACAGGAACAAAGCTCTGAAGATGAAATCCCTCCTGTTCACACTGCCTCCTTACCAGGACAATGCATTCCAAGCCATCAGAAGCACCAGAAGTGGGATCCCTTACCTCCCGACAGACAGCTGCTATCTGTCCTACGGCCATCCAGGTCTCGCTGATAACATCCATCAAAGAGCCTCCGTCCATGTGCTCCATCACCAGCCAGAGCTCCTGACGGACAAGGTAGCTGGAAGAGGAAAACCAAAGCGTGGAGAGGAATGAGACACTCGAAAAACATCCAAGCCCAATACAACACGAAGGGAGAGAACATACAGGCTGCTCATTAAGGAAGAGATCCAGGTTTCTGAGAACAGTCTTTAAGCTATGGATGCCAGTTAACACTAATGCAGACCAAATGCAATCTCCTGCCATCCATGGTATGCAAGCAGATTAATAATTTAAATTAAAAGATCCATCTTCTGCTGGGGAGTAAAGGGCTTTCTAACCTTTGCCTTGCACGTATGTAAATGAACATTCACATGATAATACCAGAACTGCTTACCTGTCTAAATAGGTAACGACATTGGGGTGGTTCTTGTCCCTCAGGACCAGGATCTCTTTCAGGAGTTCCTCTTTGCTCTGTTGGTGGAGCTTGACTTGCTTGATGGCCACCTAAAGTGACGTTGACAACCATGACCTTGAGCAGTCTCTTGCACGAGACCACCATGAGCAGGGAGTGCACTGTTTTGGAATGTCAGAGGCAAGCTGTGCCCAATGGCCTTGTGGTTCAACATCAGAGCAATTCGTAACTAACATTCCAACAGCCCCTTTCTCTGCTCCCTCGGGTGCCAGTTACAGGGCCCAGGGCCATGGGTGTGTTGCCTTGTGCACTTGGCAGAAATGGTCTCAAAACTAGCAACCACAAAGCTCTAACAACACTCAACACCCACATCATTCTTCCCAAAGGGCCCGAGTGTGTCACCACTATTACCATTTACAGATGATTGGCAAGCACAAAGCAATTTTGCTCTTGTGGAAATATGTCCAAACAGCTGGGAATGCCTTTGCATTTCTAGGGAGTCTGTTGCCTATTTCACAAACTGCTGCTCTTCTCAGTTGCCCAGGAAAGCAATCATATTATGGATAAAATGGTTGAGATTTGCAATGGGATATGTCCTAGGTGATAAGTGGGGCTTAGGGCTTTGAGACGCTTTGTAGACCTCTCTCTAGGCACAGTTCCCAAGCACAGCACTGCAGGTGGATAAGGAACTACCACAAAGAATCTGATGTATTTGCTGAGAGCCAGAAATGAGAATTCAGGAATGTGGGGCTGGAACTCCAAAGAGCAGAGGGACTCTCTGAGACAGTGCCGTATTTGCCTCTTACAAAGAGCATCTCTGTAATGGGCTGTAAAGGACACTGGACCAAACCAGGATGGCACTGCTCAGGAGAGATCTTTGCTCTTGGGAAACCTCTTCTCATTGGTGTGTGCCAAGCAACTTAACTAGGACTGAAAGCCAAAAGTGTGTTGCGAACGTGATCTCTCTTTCATTAGCTTTTGCATTCGATATTCAAGATGAAAGCCCTGGTGAAAAAGAAGCTAAATCTTCTCTGTTTGTGAACCTGGGATGGAGACAAATTGGGCCTGAATGATGGCAGTCGCCATCAGCCAGTCATGGCCCCTTTATCAGCTAAGACCACGCTAGTGTGTCCTTCTCTGCAAGATAAAGCTGCCCTCCTTGCTTTCTTTCAGGTAGTGAAGAAGGACAACAAAGTCTGCCCTAAATGCATTTTGCAGGCTGCCTCTAGCCTGGGCTTCTGGAGACCAGCCTTTGCAGCAAAGTCTGGTGAGCCAGAGCTCCAGCCCCAGCTCACACCGCAGAGGAGAGCACTCAAGAGCTGCAAAATCTGGGGGGTTGTTGGCACTGACCTCTCCTCCTGTGACAGCATCGAATGCTCTATACACGGTTCCAAAACCCCTGGAAACAGAAGAGCAGCAAAGAAATTCTGATCAGCACTGTGTGACGGGAGACTCTGAGCCCGTGTGTGAGCATGCTGGGAGCCTGCCCGACTTCACGCTTGAGTGTGGCACCAGCAAAATCCCTGGCCCCTGGCTTTGTCGAAGGAAGTGTGGTTGCACTCACCCTTGGCCAATATTTTCCCATCCCGTGTATTTCGTCAGCGGATCTCCCACACTCACAATGCTCCCTGAAAGACACAAAATGCAACATGCTGTCTTGAAAGCAGAGATACCAGCTTCAGGCAGATCCAAAAGGCAGCCCCTCTGGCTGGGGCTCTGAGCCCTTTGTGCTCAGCAGGATAAAAACTCCAACACCCCCACCAAAATCCCAAGCAGGAGCATTGAAAACCCTTTGAAGAAGCCACAGCCAGGCTGAGCCCCACTAAGAGCTGTTGCCTCGTTCAAGGCAGAAGCTCGTTGTCTTTGAGAACAGACACATGGAGGAGTAGATCAATCCACTTTTCCTCCCTTGATGGTACACACAGAGTAAACTGGGCTAAAAGCTGTTTCCCTAAGGTCTGATCTGTGCAGGGCTTGAAGCTGGCCTGTGGTCAGCTCTTATTCCAGGAGTATTGACTGGCTGGGAATTAGCCATGACAAAGTGCCCTGAACCTGTGGAATATCCAGCGGATGGGTGGGAGGCTTGGAGGTGAGAATTGCCTGCAGGGCACTTGTACCTGATCATGCCACATAGATGTGTCTCCTTGATACATCTTTAGAAGCATAAAACTAAGACCTTAAGTAGGGATTGCTTATTTTTTTCTATTGGGTCAAATGGAAAAGGCCTTTTCCTTCCTCTCCTCCTCATGCTTTAACCCAATATATTTCCAAAGTAGTTCTTGCTGGCAAAAACTGTGGAATTCTTACAAAAACAAACTGTAGAAGTAGTGCTAGTAGTCAGAAGAGCCAGAAGAGACAAAAATGACACCAATGAGAAATCAATGCTAAAGACAAGTGATTTCAGTGAAGTAATTTGGCTCTGATGATGGGTGAGAAGTGAGGAGTCTAAAGAGAATTTAGGACGCCAAATATTCTGCTCCAGTTGGCCACGAGCACACAGGAATTCCCTAGGCCACTCACTTGGTCAGAGCCTTTTGCTCATCTCGGGACAATCCCTGCTTTTGCCTTTAGTGTAGGAGGAAGCTCAGGCAAACCCAAGGCAGTGGTAGCTGCCCTCAGAGGCAGGAGGAACACCCCGAGTGCTCTCTCAAGTGCTGCCTCCAAGCACAGCAGCACGATCTGTAGGGAGGCATGAATGCCTGTGTGACACTAAAGTGAGGAGGACCATGTGGCACAGCTCATGCTGAGACATGCACACAAGACACTACTGTAGCAGACAAGAAATACACCAGCCGTACTCAGCAGCTTCAGGGCCTCCTCCTCTCTCAGCTCTCGCAGCTGCTCTGCGACCAGGCGGGAGCTGGACGAACTGCTGGTGCTCGAGTTCTCAGGCTGGGGAGTGGAGGCTGCGTTCCAGGGGGCTGCTGCAGCAGCAGGTTCGCTGGCAGGTTCGCCTCTGTAGATCTGGGACAAGCAATTGGTTTGTGTCAGAAAGGTGGCTGGCAGAGACGCCCCAGAGATCACATTTGCAATGCAAGCCTTCACGAAGATGCCACCTCCAGGGCTCTTCAACGGATTAATTAAACATTTTCACGGATATTCCAAGAAATGGCTGCAACAACGATTGCTCCCCTGCACCCCCACTAGTCCCTTCCCTCTCCTGGACTGCAGACACACTTGCAGCTCCCTGTTGGGATGTTCCATCTCCTGCCATTGTCTCCTCTATTCCTCCACACGTGTTCAGCCTCCAGCACCTTCTGCCTTGACAGTTCCTTTGCCTCACTCAGATCTTGCTCAGCTTTGAGACCCATCACCTGCTGGGACTTGCCTGCAGTAGTCTTTCCCTCCTCAGTCCCAAAAGCTTCCTTGCAGGCCCTTGCTACTGCCCTCCCCTCTGTCACTGGGCTCCTCATGCTTACCTGCCCATTGTGTCGCTCCTCTCTGGCCTCCTGCCTGCGCTGTCCTTGCTGCTGCCGGGTTTGGAGCAGCTCGACCTGGGTCTGGCACAGCTTCTCCAAGAGAGCAGTCTTCTCACGTGCCTTTTCTTGCAGGACCTGCACAGAAAGGTGGAGGAGATGCCTTTCAACTTGCCACACAACATTGGTGTGAGGTTGCGAGCTGAGATGTTCACTCTTCTGTCTGCAGTTGAACAATGCAAAGCAGTGGGAGACTACAGCTTGTCACTGTCAGCCATATCAGAGACTATGAGGAAAGGCAAAGAACAACCTGGAAGTTCACCCCGTCATGAATGAGGACAGGAGGCACAGTGGATACGGACAACTTGTTCCCAAATCTCTCTGGGTCACCATGTTCACCCAACAAGACACCTCAAAAAACAAGGCTCACAGTCACAGGCCATCACAAATCCATGGGGATGATTGCTGGCCATGTGGCCAGAGGACTAGCCCTGCTGTCCAGGGTGGCAGCTGAGAGTGAACGGACCAGTAAGTGCCCTTCAGAGCAGCTGCAACCACAGCAGGATGGCAGTCAGAGGGATTACCCCCACCAGGCTGCTGCTCTGCAATGGAAAGGCAAGAAGGGCAGAGACCACCTGTTGCATGACGGCAGTGCCCACCGCTGTTTCACTGACCTGGTTTTGTAGAGCGTCCCAGTGCTGAAGCAGGAGACGGATTTCCTCTTGGAATCCGTCCACCTCTTCCTGTCGCCTCCTCTCCACTGCCTTCAACTTCCTCTGTGCTTCCTGCAGTTCTTCTTCCAGCTTTTCCTTGATGTGCTGAAAACACAAATGGAGAGAAAGTTCCTGGGACCGGCCATCATGCTGGTGTTTTCCCTCTGGCAACCTCAACATCCCATTCATTCAGCCCCTTGGTTCTGCTCCTCCACCCAGCTCTGCTTGCAGCCTAAGCCTTCCTTCCGGGTGCTCATCTCTGGAGCCTGCAGGGCTCTGTGCTTTCAGGGCCTGCAATGGTCCTTCCCTCCTCAGTCCCAAGGTCCACGTTGAAGGCCCTTGTTACTGCCCTCCCCTCCGTGCCCGGGCTCCTCAGGCTTACCTGTCCATTGTCTCGCTCCTCTTTCACCTGCTGCCTGAGCTGCCCCAGCTGCTGCCGGGTTTGGAGCAGCTCCACCTGAGCCTGGCAGAGCCTCTCCAGCAGTGCAGTCTTCTCACGCTCCACTTCTTGCAGGACCTGCAGAGAAAGGAGGACAAGATGGCTTTTAACTTCCCACACAGCGTTGGGGTGGTGAGACTCAAAGACTGATGGGCTCATGCATTCCCCAAGCACTGTGCTGCTGCTCTCCTGGGTCATTCTCTGCCCACGGGGAGGCTCAGGCTCCTAAGTGAGACAGGCAGTATAAACGTGGTCCAACTATGAGAAAAACTCCAGCCAGCTCTCAGGCAGCTAACAGGAAATGGGTGGCATTGCTCAAGGGTCTGACAGCCTTGCTGTCCAGGCTATCCCTCCTCTTGTGCAGGAAGAGACAGTTCTGGGCTTTGTGTTCACTTCAGGCCTGCAACGCTGTCCCTGCCATCCTTCAATCTACTCTCTGGGAGCCTCTCCCATTACAGGCCCTGTCCCTTGTGGCCCAAGCTCCCATGGTTTCTAAAGCATCCCTCCTGTTCACAAAGGGGCATCTAAGAGACAATTCTACGCAGATGGGTGGTGTCTGGGGAAGCACTAACAATAGGGAGCCCAGAAGATTCCAAAGCACCACACAAACCCTCCTCTCACACTCTTTCCCACTCGCTTGGCTCTGGCTCCTACCTTTTCCTTTTCAGCTTTCACGCTGGCAACTTCCTGCATCATCTCCCAGAGCGTTCTCTCGTGCTCCCTTTCTACCTCTGCCATGAGGTTTTGCTGTTGCTTCAGCAGCTCCTGCGTCTGCAAACGCTGGCCTTCCAGCTCACTTGCCTGATGAGGGGAGGAAGACACTTGCACGTGAAGCCCCAGCCAAGCTCCTCAAAGGAAGAAAGGGAAGCTTCATCGCTCCCACAACCCCCAGCCTGAACTGTGCCCAGCAGTGCCTTTGTGCCCTCCCGAAATCATGTCTGAGCAAGGAACTGCAAAGGAGGGTCAGCAGGGGGAAGCAATGGAGATGTCTCCCTTTGCTGCCATGCTTAGGGTAGGGACCACCAGCCTTCTGGGGAACTTGTCTTATGCTCGTCACTGAATTGTTGGCTACATTTACTCTCCCAGCACTGTCCTGCTTTTCTTCATGGGCCTTCAAGTACGAGCCCTTGGCTCTGTTGCCTTGCTCAGCAGTGTCTGTCCTATGGCAGACAAGCACTGCCATTTCATGCTGTTATTCTGCTACGGGCAGCCACAAAGCTTGCCTGAGAAGTTCAGAGGCGTATTGTTTCCTACCAGGTTTTGCAGGAGCTTTCTTTTCTCCTCCTCATGAGCACGTTCCCAAAGCCTGAGCGTGTGGCTGCACTGCTGCTCTGCCCACCGCAGCTTCTGGGCCACCTCTTCCCGTTCCCGCTTCATGAGGGATCTCTGTGCTTCCAGGTCCCGCCGAAGGCACTTCACGTCCCCTGCAAACACGACAAAGGGCAAGACTCAGAGTCTCTACAAGCAGTAGATTTACTGACCTTAAGCCCTTTGGGTTTCAGTCCAGGAGGGACCTGCCCCAAGCTCCTTTGGTCCCCAGGGGCCCAGTGGACAGAGCTGGTTTCATAGCAACTTCTCTGGGCAGGGGGTTTCACAGAAAGAAAGCACATGAGGCTCTCACCTTGTATCACATCCTTGGTCTGTGTGATTGTGAGAACCTGGAGTTCCAGGCGACTCCTGACCATCTCTAGCTGAGAAACGTGCTGCTGAGCCTCCAACAGGCTGCATTCCACGCTCTCCTTCACAGACCTACAAATTGGGAAGATGAAGAGAAATCACTTGCTTGCACCCAACATCCACCCTGGTAGGTTTTCCAGTCAGATGTGGTTCAAGGTCCTGCAGTTGAAATCCCTGGAAGGTAACAGAAGAACTTGGTACTATCTTTATTATTGCTCACTAAGCAGGTGGTAGCCCAGATTACTTGGCACTCTTAAAATAGAAAGAGGGCCCATCCAAAGGGACTTGACAGTTTAGAAAGGTGTGTGGGCATGAATGCTAAAGAAGAATGCTCAGAGTCTTTTGAGAAGTCAGAAGACCTTTCCCTGCTGCTGTAACCAACCCTAGATCCTGCACATGCTTCAAGAGAGGTAGCTCAGAAGGCCCTCAAGATTTTCATCGTGACCTCAAGCTTCACCCTAAAGGGCAGCGACGTGGTCACAGCATTCACATGTAAGGGCCTTGCATTCTGAAGATGCCATGTCAAAGTACTTGGCAAGGAAAGATTGCTGTTCAGAAGCACAGAAAAGAAACCCAAACCAGAGGGAACTTCAGGGTTCAGGGAGCATGTGCCTGATTTCCCTACTACTCAGTTCAGAGCCAAGTTGGCTTCCTTGGGACTTGGCACAGGAATGAGCAAGGGTTCACAAAAGGGAGCCCAGGGCTCAGGAGAACTCTGCCAGCTTTAGCTGTCCAAACACTAACATTCAAATCACAGTGTACTTCTCTTTTTTCTCCAGACTCTTCCATTGTCCATGGAAGGTGAAAAGCATCTGCAGAGCACAACGGATGCAATCAGTGCTCCTGTCATGCTTTACCACCTTCCCAACTGCACACCTTCAGTCCTCTCCCTCCCCTCAGGAGTCTCTTCCCTGCCTTTACCTGGCCTCTGCCAGCTGCTCTGAAAGGCCTTGTAGGTCCCGCTCCATGGCTGCCACTCGGGCCTCTAGGGCAGCCCTCTCCTGCACCAGCAACTCCTTCTCTCTGGTCACCTGGGCCAGGGCGTGCCCTTGGCAAGAGAACTCCTGGAGCAGCTGCTCCAGACCCCTGCCAGCTGACTCGGGCTGCTGGCAAACCTGAAAGCGGAACAAATTACAGTCAGAGTCCCTCCTCGGGAGCTCTGGGCAGAGCCAGTCACTGCCACTTGTGGAATGTGTGGGCTCAAAGGTTAAGAGCATCTGCTGCATGGCGCACTCTGGGAAATGGTCAGAATGGTACACTGTTGCTTGAAGAGGGTAAAGAACTGCCTGCTGAGCAAAAGCAACTTGGCTTGCTGAAGGAAGTGAAAACACACAGAGATACTCCTCCTCAGAAATAAAAATAATAACCCAAATAACTAAACGCAGAAGAGGAAGGTGTCGCCTCCTTCAGTGAGTCAAGCAGCAGCCTGCAATGAAGGGAGGCTTGGCAGGGAGAAGCCCACTGTCATTACTAAACTCATGCGAGTCTGGCTGAAGACCTCCCTCAGCCTCCTTTTCAACATTTATCAGGTTGGAGTCCCCCAGATCCCTCAGTGTCTCCTCATCAGACTTGTGCTCCAGAAGCTTCGCAAGCTCCCTCACCCTTCTCTGGTCACGCTCCAGAACCTCCATGTCTTTGTAGTTGTGGGGGGCCCAAAACTGAACACAGGACTTGAGGCGCAGCCTCACCAGGGCCGAGTACAGGGCAATGGTCACTGTCCTGCTCCTGCTGCTTTCCAGGAAGGAGAACAACCCTGTCCCCTCCTTCTATGCCAGAAACAGCATCTGGGCTGGTCTTGCCAGTGCAACTCCCTCTGCCACAAGTGCCACCTAGGAAGAAAGTGACCATACCTTCGGCAGTGCCTGGCTAAGGTCTGCTTTCTCCTCCTTCAGCAGATCCTTCTGGAACTGCCATTCCTCCACTGTCTCTTCCGTCAATTTGAAGTCCCGCTCTGAGAGGGAGGGTTTTCTCTCAGCTACAGCCAGCTCCTTTGGTCTGTGAGAACAGGAGGGAGAAAGAAGTCTTTAAGAGCAAAAGAGTCTCATTTCCTAAACCAAGACTACATCCTATGTCCCACAGATGGCAGTTGAAGTGACTTCCAACAGCCTTCTAGTTCCACTTAAGGAATGCTGGAATTCCTGACCAGAGCTGCGACCCTCTTTGTCCTTAATGCAGGTGAAAGACTCGTCATTCAGAAAGGAAAACAAGCTTCTAGAAATCACCGGCCTTTTCCAGGAAGCTCAGGCATTCTCAAGTGAACAGCCTGCTACCTGCTAGGTCTTATTCTCCTTTATGAAACACTGCACAACAACTCCTGCCTTCAGCAGGAAAACAACGAAAGAGCCTGCAAAGTATCTGGGGAGGAGATGTGTAGGAATTTCCAGTCCTGTAATCCCAGGGTCACAGGATGATTCAGGTCAGCAGAGACTCTAGAAAGCCTCTAGCTCAATATTTGGCTCCAAGTCCAGGAAGCTCTGTTCTTTCAGCCTCTGTGTGTCCCCAGCTACTCTGGTCTCATTTGGATTGACTTTTTCCAAGGTTCATAGAGCAAGCACAAGGACACAGCTGTGCTGTATGTCAGGAGGCTGCCACACCTGCCCACGTGCTCCCTCCTCCTGTCCACGCTACAAACGACGAGCAGGGAAAGTTCCTTCTTTGATGGGGGTCTGCTAAAGCCCAGCAGTGCCCGCCCCTGGCCAGAGAAAGCAAGAAAGCTTAACACTCACAGGAGCTCCTGGACACTGAGCCCTCCTTCCATCCTCTCCTGCCACTCCGTCTGGGCTGCGGAGTCCTGACCGGCAGAAAGCTCTTCTGTCAGGGCCTGCAAAATGACTCTGGAGTTGGTATGTACGTGTCTCAACAGAAGCAGGGAGCATTTCTCTTCTCTGGTCTCTTCAGCTGACTTCCCCTCAGTCTTTCAAGCTTTTGGGAATGAGCCCTAGGAACTGCCTGCCAGCCCTTCACACCCAGACCGTTCCCTTTCCAATGCAGAGCTGTGTTGAATTCTTCTCCCCAGCCTTGGGCATGTCAAAGTTCGGGGTATGGTCTAAGTTTTGCCAGAAACTACTTTGATAGTCCATGGAGAGGGGCAGCTCCCTCCAGGGGAAATGTCTCCTACGTATCCTGCAAGGCCGGGAACTGTGTCTTTGGACTGCTCTGTGCGCTGTCGACAGGGAGCCTGCACAGACACTGTGCACAAACCTGCTCCCTCTGACACTGGCAGCATGCAAGGACATGGTGCTGCCTCTTGTCTGGGACCAAAAGAGATTCAGGGGCCAGTCAGGATAGCAGGAGACTGATAGCTTCTTGTGAAGGTTCAGAATCCACTTCCCAGTTGTCAGGGGCTGCGGGGAAGCGCTGGAGTCATGGAGAAACTCAAGCCCTCAGCATCTTCAGGGCAAGTGCTGTCTGAGCAAGACCTTGCAGCTCTGCACTGCACCAGAGACCGTGCCAACCAAAGCTTCCACTTACTGCTTCGGGATGTTCAAGCCGTGGAGTGGCAACACGTGGAAATTCCTTGGCATCGCCCTCCTCTTTAGCCTCATCTTCAGGAACAGCGAGAGCCAGAGGAGGTTCTGATGCTGGTGTTGTGCTCTGTGGACAGACAGCAGCGTGAGGGACAGGGAGGAAGCTGTCTTTCAGAACCTGATTTCTATTGTGCTTCTATTTCCAGCTGGACAGCGGAGAAATCATGAACTTTGATGGAAGGAGAATTCTAAGTCTTTCAAAGTACCTTGAAATGGGCTAATTAGACCCATGAGATATTAGTGCATATTCGTGTGAGTGAGATATTGCACCCTGGCTGGAATCAGCAATCAGTAACCTTGTGTCTGCAAACCTTGACTTTTCTCTGTTAAAAAGCTCTTTGATGGAACATTGGGAAACAGGTCGCGCTCCCTTTGCTGCTGCTGAGGCAGACACTGAAAGGGATTGTCTTTCAGCCTGCCAGGCTGGCACTCTACTGCCAGAGGCCAAGCTCACAGCTTGCTCCACAGTTCTCAAACAGCAGGAAGGTCCCACTCACCACAGGATGGGCTTGCCTCCATCCACGTGTGATGTGTCCTGCAAGAGGAAAGGGAAAAGCAACCAGCTACTGTTAGAAAACTGTCTGTGCTGGGCAATCCCACAGAACAAGTCAACCCAGACAGAGAACATGTTCCTGTACTTTATTTTTTTTAGACATTGCCCGCCCTAATTTCCATTAGCTTGCTGCCCAGAAAAGCTGCCACAGAATCCCCATTAGCTGTGGCAGTTCTATTCTGTCATAGCAGGGGAGCAGCTGCTGGATTCAGAAGCACACACTGACTGCTTTGGAGTTTGCACTTCATCCCCAAGGGAATCGCTGTCTCAGGACAGAGTGAGTGTGAAGTCACAGAGTCAAATCCTTTCTGAAGGGAACGAAGGACAAAAGATGCTCTCCCTCAGTTCTGGAGAGAACGTCACAGTTTTTAGGACTCCTGGCAAGCTGTCCCAGTCTGCACTAAACAAGTTGTCTTGGCTGAGGCAGCAAGCTGAGGAAGTGACAGACTCCACTGGTACCGACCATCCCGTGGAGGGAAGGGAAGCCCTGCAGGTTCCATTGCAAATGCTGCCCTCAGCCCGCTGGCTAGAGACACGCCCTTTTTAGCCGAAGCTGTTGACAGGAGCTTTCCCTAACTCAGTCTATCTTTGTGGCAGTTTTGTTTCAAGATGCTGCACCTGGGAAAAGCCTCGACTTACTTGTCAGGTGAGTCAAGAAATAGCCGGAATAAGCCAAAGAAAAAGCAGTGCAAACTGCTCCACAGATTGGCTCCATCGTCTGAGCAGTGCTGCACAAGTCCGCCGACCGTACAACACCGAGAAAAGAACAAAAGAACGCCCCCGTCAGGGTGCAAAGTGTTGGCTGAGACGCCTCGACCAGGAGGATCCTCCTGCACTGAGCCCGCCCAAGAGCTGCTCTGGACAC
Source organism: Pyrocephalus nanus (assembly GCA_038380795.1). NCBI lineage: Eukaryota > Metazoa > Chordata > Aves > Passeriformes > Tyrannidae > Pyrocephalus > Pyrocephalus nanus. Next base: position 59,565,776 of record CM076263.1, on the reverse strand, counting down.
TGAGGCCTCCCAGGCACCAGGGTAACCTTGCCTTGACAGCACTGTGACGTGGCAACATGCCCTGACATCACAATGGCAGCCGCTGCAGGGGGGTTTGTGAATTTATGCAGAGCCACCCAACCTTCCCTACAGCAAACGCAAAAGATGTGCCTGCAGAGTTCTGCTCTGTCCCAAAGCAGCTCCAAACCCCCTTGCAGTCCACAACCTTGCACAGACGTGACAAGACTATTCTCTATTGCTGGACAACACAGTGTGATTCAGGAGCTTCACAGTGGACTTTTCACGCTTAGGAACTCAAAAACATGTTGCTGAAATGATCACTGCTGTCTTATGGAAAGGGAACCCCCACCCTGAAACAACTGGCTTTCAGCAGGCCAGGGAAGACTGCAGGGCAAAGGATCTGCCTTTTGAGTTCTCACAATCCTTACACTGAGGGGAAGCACAGCTGCTAAGGAGGGCTCTTTGTGCAGCTCTTGTAGGTTGTCTGCCCTAAATAGAGAGAAACAGGGACTTGGAGAGCAGGCTGAGAGGTGAATGAATTGCTGGACATATGGCTGAGAGTGGCATTGGAAAATTAATGCAAATACTGAAAGCCCCATCTATCCTCTGAAACTCTGTTGAGGAAATCTGGCTTCAGTAAGCCAGGATAGCTCCCTACATTTGCAAGCCTGTCATTTTCCGCATTTACTGCACGGAAAACACTGACCAGAGACTTGTAGGGCTCGATGAAGGGAGAAGGACGCCATTGTGGGGATGGCCAAGTAAGAAACCTTCATCTCTTTGCTGCTGCAGAACTCTGGAGTGGTAAAGAAGCCCTTTGAGGTCTGTTACTTACCTCCATGAGCTTCTCTGGGCACAGTTTTAAAGCACCCTTAAACCTTCACTTCCTTTCAAGCCAGTTTTTTTGTCACACGGAAAACTACATTTGTGAGCATTACCAGCAAGGGACTGGAAAACTTCTCTTTGATTTCCTTTCTCAGTAAAAAAATAAAATGAACAGAGAAAGACCTGGGCTTTTGCCAGTGGGAAACGGTTGCAAAGTGTTTCATTTCAAACCCTCCTTACTCTTCGATACAAAGTGCTCAGGAGCTGCCCCCACATTACCACTCTTGCTCTCTGTGTTTTGTGGGATGATGTTTATCCTGCGTGGAGTTAGAGCTAAGTTTTTCATTCTCGTGTTTTGTGCAGTACTGGTTGATGATCTGGAGGGGCAGATGCCTGCTCAGCAAGTTTGCTGGGGACACAAAGCTGGGAGGAGTGGCCAAGACCCCAGAAGGCTGTGCAGCCCTTCAGAAGGACCTCGACAGGCTGGAGAGGAACCAGGGGAAGTTCAGCTGAAGGCAACTGCAGGGTCCTCACTTGGGGAGGGGTAAGCCACCCACCAGCACAGGCTGAGGGCTGACCTGTTGGAAAGCAGCTGATGGGAGAAGGATGTGGGGATCCTGGTGGACAACAAAGTGTTCAGGAACCAGCAGTGTGTCCTTGTGGCCAAGCAGGCCAACGGCTGCCCGCCTCCCTCCCTTGTTCTTCACAAGTCCTCTAGGCTGACTGCAGAAGTATTTGAGAATTCTGAATATTTTGAATGTCCTTTGAATCACCCTTGAAACCAGTCAGGCCCTTTGGCCAGGAATCAGCCAAGGCTTGCCAATGGCTGAGATCTTGTTTAGGCATGAGCAATGCTTGGTGGTCACCCCAGCCCAGGGACAAGCACTGCAGCTCGAAGGAAAAGGAGAGCGACTGCAGCTGCGCAAATTCTGGTGACAAGCATGGGGGCTACTTCAGTCACCACAACAGGCACTGCAGCCACTCAATCTCCAGCCACAGGCACTGCAGCCACTTCTGTCCCTGCACCACGCCCTGCATTTACTGGGGGGCCACTCAAACTGCAGCTCCTTCCCTCCCTGCAATAAGCAGTGCAGCTACTCAAGTTCCAGTGGCAAGCACTGGGGCTACTCAGATCCCAGTGGCTGATTTGACACTCAGACTACAACACTGCAGAGGTGCAGATGAACCCACAACTATTTATTATGAGCCATTCCACCATCTTCTTCTTTTTTTTCCTTTTGCCTTGACAGCCGGTCCTGAAGAGTTTCCAAAGCAGAGGTTGTCTGGCGGATGAGCAAGCAGTGTGTTCCTGTGAGGAAGAGAATTGAAGTGAATTGAAAAGGCACCTTTGGAGAAATTGTCTTGGGCTGGAAGGTCTCCACAGTGCCCTTTCAAGAGCTGGAGAGGGTAGAGCCCTCCTTAGCAGATTTCTCCCAGTACTTGGCAAATTGCAGTCAATTGGTCAATGAACCTTCTTTTAAAGAAGTATCCCCAGCAAAGCAAGAAGAAAAAAAAATGGCCTTCTCCCCTTTGTGCACTCATTTGCTGCTGCTGTGGGCAAGAAGGCAGCCAGACCTGCACGTCCTTGACAAGCCTGGTCAGGGTTCCTGCAGGGTTTGGCATCAGGAGAGGGTTTCTGCCACCCCTTGAGGGTTTCTGCAGGGTTATAGAATTGTACAGGGAGGACAGGATCTTTGAGATTATTGCGTCTAACAAAACACTGCCATGTCCACCAGTGAACTCTGTCCCTAAGGGCCATTCAGCATTGCTGTCCTCTCCGTACTTCGGGAGCCACCAACTGGGAATGAGCCAGAATTGCCCCTTTTACCTTTTCACCATGGCGACTCAACTCACAGGAGAAATGCTTCCCTTTCTTCTTTCCTTCCTTTCTGCCTTCCTGCCTGCCTTCCTGCCTTCCATCCTTTCTGCCTTCCTTCCTGCATTCTTTCCTTCCTGCCTCCCTCCATCCCCTCACTGCCTTTCCTCCCTTGCCTCCCTTCCGTCCCTTCCCCCATCCCTCTCTCCCTCTTTCTCTTCCTTCCATTCAGTTCAGTTCAGTTCAGTTCAGTTCAGTGTGGAGTTGATCAAGGAAGGAGCCTCTTCGCAATTCAGAACCACACCAAAAACTGCATGAGTGTGATTTTCCATCTGTAAGAAAGAATGCACAATTGAGAAGGGAATGTAGAGATTATTCACACTTGACAAGGAAGGGAATCTTCTCACAGAGTTGAGCTCTTACAGAGTTTTTATTCTGAGTATCACTCAGAGAAAGCCATCCTGAAATGGTCTGGTTATCTCCTGTATGCCCTGGACTGCTTCGCTGCAACAATCACAGGAACCAGTCTGGAGAGGGGCTCGGCTGATTGTAGAAATGGATGCTGCCCAAAGGGGAAAAACAAAAAAGAGAGGAAGCATTACTTTCCAAACTCATTTCCTCACAGGCTCAAGCAGGACTCCTCTGGTTTCCAGAAGGATGCAGAAATAGGATGGAGGGGACCATATGCGTCTCCATCTTCATGTCCAGGACTTTGCTATCCTAGGCAAAGCTGAACCATAATCCACAAATCCATTCCTCAAGGTATCTTCTGCTTCCTGAGAGATGCTGCTTGCTGTCCCAGGGCTTGGCTCCTTTCAGGAGACTCCTTTAGGTTCCTCTTTTCTACACACATGGGCTAGTTTAGTTGCCCAAAGAGAGGAGAGGCGGAAGCTGTTCCTCAGGATATTCCACCACCTCAAACCCAGGCAAATCTCACACTGCTCAGTTGGGACACACAGTTGTTCACCGGGCCAGTTGCAATAGGACAAGAACCCAAAGAAGGTCAATTCAGACTGGGTCTAGGGAAGAGGATGAGTTTACGGGGAGAGTGGTGAAACATTGGGACAGGTTGCCCAGGGAGCTGGGAGGTGCCCCAGCCCTGGAAACATTTGAGGTCTGGCCAGAAGAAGCTGCAAGCAACCTGATCTTCTTGAAAGTGTCCCTGCCCAGGGCAGGGTGGTTGGACTTGATGACCTTCAGAGGTGTCTTGCAATCCCAAGCAGTGTAGGATCCTTCTTAGTTTTCATTGGAAAAGCACCAGGCATGGAGATCACCAGGAGGGGTACCCATCTGCTGCCTTGGAGTTTAGCCCCAAAGCAATCCCTGACATGGGACAGCTGTTCCACCTGCAGCCGCTTCCCTCTCTACCTGTAGAAGTTCCTGGGCAGACGCTCGCCTCTCCTCGTCCCTCTGCAGGCAACAGTTCAGGAAGTCAAGCAAGAGAGAGGAGTGTAGCCAGGGGTTCTGCAGCTTTGGTGTCCTTTCTCTGGCTATCAGGTCTTGAGCCTGAAGAGAAAGGAAACATGAGCCTCTGCCTCTTTCTTCCGCAGCCTTCTGCTGTCCCTCTGCAGCTGGTCCCAGCCACTGGACACAGTGGGGAGCTGCAGTGCCTGTCCTCCCTGTGTTTCGAACTGTGCTCCCCAAGGGACGTCCCTGCTCCTGCAGCAGAAGGGAACACGGCACCCGTGCCAACTGCAGACAGTGGATTCCAGCCACAGTCACCCCACTGCCAAGCAGCAGGGCCAGGACAAGCACAGCTCTTTCGGTTGCCAGTTTCTTCAGGCGCATGAACCATCAAGGAGTCATCTTTAGCCAGGTACCAGCCCTTTGCAATATTTCTACAACCGTGCAAAGAGGTCTCTGGGAAGCGGAACTTTGGTTTCCTGTGATGCAGCTGGCAAAGAGAAACAAGTGCAGCCCAAAGGAAATCTGTGTTTGCAGGAGCTGCAAAGGGGCAATAAGCTCATCGACTTCTTTCACGTCCCAATAAAGAGACAAGGATTTGGCCTACAATTAGGGCTGCAGTCTGTGAAAGCAAGATCCTAAACTGACCCAGACCACCCAGACACGTGACAGGACAATATACAGATGATTTAGAAGCCTGAAACTGTCTCGTTGAGAGAGAGCTGAGAGAGAACAAAATCTGCAGCATATATTTCAAGCATAGCTGAAGGCCAAGAGGAAAGATTTCTGAAGTGAAGGTTTCTCTTCTGAGGTTCTGCCACTGATGGCAACAGAGCTCCAGCAGATGCTGGTTTGCTCCAGGGAGATTTTTAGAAGTGGCCCTTGGTGGAAGTAGTTCAAGCTGGTGGGAATGGCATTTTTTGTCATGGGAGGCAGAAGATGGGAGGGATTCCAAAGACGCTGATGCCTGAGGGCATTTGCACCTTACCATGGAAGGGCTTTGCTTAAAGTAAGGAGGCTCTCCTTCCAGCATCTCGACTGCCACGATGCCAAGAGACCAGATGTCCACCTTGGGGCCGTAGGGTTGGCTTCTCACAACTTCAGGGGCCATCCAGTAAACAGTCCCGACCATGGAGCTCCGTTTCCTGTGCTCAGGGGTGAGCTGAGCACAGAGGCCAAAATCAGCTGAGGAGAAAGACAAACACTGTTCAAATAAGCTTCCCTTAGGAAACCAAGGGAAAGAACAGCCCACTCTAAGTCTGAGAAGGCGGTGCTGGATCTATCTGCAAAAGTGGCCGTGCTCTGTTTCCTCAAGGCTTCAACCAGGGAAATAGGGCATTGTCCACAGAACAAAAGTCCCATGCTTCAAGCAGTGCCTTTCACTTATTCCTCTGAAGGTTTCCATTGGAACTGCTGCCTCTGGAAGGGACACACACCGCCCAAAGCCACTCAGCAGCGCTGTTGGGGAAGTGGCAGTCACTCCACAGCAGCCCCACACTGCATGCCCGGAACGCTGAGCAAGAACCAAGAACACTCACCCAACTTCACCACTCCATTCAGGCCCAGAAGAATGTTGTCGCTTTTAATGTCTCTGTGGATGACCCAGTTGGAATGAAGGAAAGCCAGTCCCTGCAGGCACTGCGAGAGAGAAAAAAACCCAGAGGGTAAAACTATGCCATCTGATTTCATCCCACAAGAAAGGAGAGCTTGCTGCTCCAACACTAGGAGAGCAGTGTCTTTCTAAGTGAAGGCATATTAGCTTTGAAAGAGAAACATCCCTTGTTGCTCCACTGCCCTGCAAAGCCAGCCAGAATGACTGCTGCTGCACTGCTTGTGCTCTCTCCCCCCAGAGGACAAAGGAGGTTTTGCCAACAAATGGCATGAAGTGTGTCGCTTTTGGACGGGAGGCTGCGCAATGGAGATTTTCTTGCTAGCCTGGACAGCAGCCTTGGAAGTAGCCCATTAGACGGTCTTGAGAAGCAAATTCTGTCCTGGGGGCAGTGCTATCCTTTGAAGCTGAGGAGTGGCAAAAATGAGTCTGGATTTTTCTTTGCCATTCCTCCCAACTTCTGCCACCAGCACCTTTGCTTTTACAGGCAGGCAATGCAATACAGACAGGCTCCAGGCCAATGTTGAGAGAGGCCAAGTGGGGAACAGTAAATCAATTTAAAGAAAGACAGAGCGAGACAGTACAACCATGGTAGATAAGAGGATCATAAGAACAGAGTATAGGAAGTGCCGGGACACTGGCAGGCAGTTGGCTCAAGCGAACACAGGAACAAAGCTCTGAAGATGAAATCCCTCCTGTTCACACCGCCTCCTTACCAGGACAATGCATTTCAAGCCATCAGAAGCACCAGAAGTGGGATCCCTTACCTCCCGACAGACAGCTGCTATCTGTCCTACGGCCATCCAGGTCTCGCTGATAACATCCGTCAAAGAGCCTCCGTCCATGTGCTCCATCACCAGCCAGAGCTCCTGACGGACAAGGTAGCTGGAAGAGGAAAACCAGAGCAGGGAGAGGAATGAGACACTCGAAAAACATCCAAGCCCAATACAACATGAAGGGAGAGAACATACAGGCTGCTGATTAAGGAAGAGATCCAGGTTTTTGAGAACAGTCTTTAAGCTATGGATGCCAGGAAGTACTAATGCAGACCAAATGCAATCTCCTGCCATCCATGGTATGCAAGCAGATTAATAATATAGATTAAAAGATGCCTTTTCTGCTGGGGAGTAAAGGGCTTTCTAACCTTTGCCTTGCAAGTATGTAAATAAACATTCACATGATAATGCCAGAACTGCTTACCTGTCTAAATAGGTAACGATATTGGGGTGGTTCTTATCCCTCAGGACCAGGATCTCTTTCAGGAGTTCCTCTTTGCTCTGTTGGTGGAGCTTGACTTGCTTGATGGCCACCTAAAGTGACGTTGACAACCATGACCTTGAGCAGTCTCTTGCACGAGACCACCACGAGCAGGGAGTGCACTGTTTTGGAATGTCACAGGCAAGCTGTGCCCAATGGCCTCGTGGTTCAATGTCAGAGGAATTCGTATTTGACATTCCAACAGCCCCTTTCTCTGCGCCCTCGGGTGCCAGTTACAGGGCAATGGGTGAGTTGCCTTGTGCACTTGGTAGAAATGGCCTCAAAGCTAGCAACCGCAAAGCTCTAACAACACTCAGCACCCACATCATTCTTCCCAAAGAGTCCGAGTGTGTCACCACTATTACCATTTACAGATGATTGGCAAGCACAAAGCAATTTTGCTCTTGTGGAAATATGTCCAAACAGCGGGGAATGCCTTTGCATTTCTGGGGGGTCTGTTGCCTATTTCACAAACTGCTGCTCTTCTCAGTTGCCCAGGAAAGCAATCATATTATGGATAAAATGGTTGAGATTTGCAATGGGATATGCCCTAGGTGATAAGTGGGGCTTAGGGCTTCGAGAAGCCTTGTAGACCTCTCTGTAGGCACAGTTCCCAAGTGCAGCACTGCAGGTGGATAAGGAAGTACCACAAAGAATCTGATGTATTTGCTGACAGCCAGAAATGAGAATTCAGGAATGAGGGGCTGGAACTCCAAAGAGCAGAGGGACTCTCTGAGATAGTGCCGTATCTGCCTCTTACAAAGAGCATCTCTGTAATGGGCTGTAAAGGACACTGGACCAAACCAGGATGGCACTGCTCAGGAGAGATCTTTGCTCTTGGGAAACCTCTTCTCTTTGTTCAGTGTGTGTGCCAAGCAACTTAACTAGGACTGAAAGCCAAAAGTGTGTTGCGAACGTGATCTCTCTTTCATTAGCTTTTGCATTAGATTTTTAAGATGAAAGTCTTGGTGAAAAAGAAGCTAAATCTTCTCTGTGAACCTGGGATGGAGACAAATTGGGCCTGAATGATGGCAGTCGCCATCAGCCAGTCATGGCCCCTTTATCAGCTAAGACCACGCTAGCGTGTCCTTCTCTGCAAGATAACGCTGCCCTCCTTGCATTCTTTCAGGTAGTGAAGAAGGACAACAAAGTCTGCCCCAAATGCATTTTGCAGGCTGCCTCTAGTCTAGGCTTAAGGGGAACAGCCTTTGCAGCAAAGTCCGGTGAGCCAGAGCTCCAGCCCCAGCTCACACCGCAGAGGAGAGCACTCAAGAGCTGCAAAATCTGGGGGATTGTTGGCACTGACCTCTCCTCCTGTGACAGCATCGAATGCTCTATACACGGTTCCAAAACCCCTGGAAACAGAAGAGCAGCGAAGAAATTCTGATCAGCACTGTGTGACGGGAGACTCTGAGCCCGTGTGTGAGCATGCTGGGAGCCTGCTCGACTTCACGCTTGAGTGTGGCACCAGCAAAATCCCTGGCCCCTGGCTTTGTCGAAGGAAGTGTGGTTGCACTCACCCTTGGCCAATATTTTCCCATCCTGTGTATTTCTTCAGCGGGTCTCCCACACTCACAATGCTCCCTGAAAGACACAAAATGCAATATGCTATCTTGAAAGCAGAGATACCAGCTTCAGGCAGATCCAAAAGGCAGCCCCTCTGGCTGAGGCTCTGAGCCCTTTGTGCTCAGCAGGATAAAAACTCCAACACCCCCACCAAAATCCCAAGCAGGAGCATTGAAAACCCTTTGTAGAAGCCACAGCCAGGCTGAGCCCCATTAAGAGCTGTTGCCCCGTTCAAAGCAGAAGCTCGTTGTCTTTGAGAACAGACACATGGAGGAGTACATCAATCCACTTTTCCTCCCTTGATGGTACACACAGAGTAAACTGGGCTAAAAGCTGTTTCCCTAAGGTCTGATCTGTGCAGGGCTTGAAGCTGGCCTGTGGTCAGCTCTTATTCCAGGAGTATTGACTGGCTGGGAATTAGCCATGACAAAGTGCCCTGAACCTGTGGAATATCCAGCGGATGGGCTGGAGGCTTAGAGGTGAGAATTGCCTGCAGGGCACTTGTACCTGATCATGCCACATAGATGTGTCTCCTTGATACATCTTTAGAGGCATAAAACTAAGACCTGAAATAGGGATTGCTTATTTTTTTCTATTGGGTCAAATGGAAAAGGCCTTTTCCTTCCTCTCCTCCTCATGCTTTAACCCAACATATTTCCAAAGTAATTCTCGCTGGCAAAAACTGTGGAATTCTTACAAAAACAAACTGTAGAAGTAGTGCTAGTAGTCAGAAGAGCCAGAAGATTCAAAAATGACACCAATGAAAAATCAATGTTAAAGACAAGTGATTTCCATGAAGTAATTTGGCTCCGATGAAGAGTGAGAAGTGAGGAGTCTAAAGAGAATTTAGGACGCCAAATATTCTGCTCCAGTTGGCCATGAGCACACAGGAGTTCCCTAGGCCACTCACTTGGTCAGAGCCTTTTGCTCATCTGGGGACAATCCCTGCTTTTGCCTTTAGTGTAGGAGGAAGCTCAGGCAAACCCAAGGCAGTGGTAGCTGCCCTGAGAAGCAGGAGGAACACCCTGAGTGCTCTCTCAGGTGCTGCCTCCAAGCACAGCAGCACGATCTGTAGGGAGGCATGAATGCCTGTGTGACACTAAAGTGAGGAGGACCATGTGGCACAGCTCATGCTGAGACATGCAGACAAGACACTGCTGTAGCAGACAAGAAATACACCAGACGTACTCAGCAGCCTCAGGGCCTCCTCCTCTCTCAGCTCTCGCAGCTGCTCTGCGACCAGGCGGGAGCTGGACGAACTGCTGGTGCTCGAGTTCTCAGGCTGGGGAGTGAAGGCTGCGTTCCAGGGGGCTGCTGCAGCAGCAGGTTCGCTGGCAGGTTCGCCTCTGTAGCTCTGGGACAAGCAATTGGTTTGTGTCAGAAAGGTGGCTGGCAGAGACGCCCCAGAGATCACATTTGCAATGGAAGCCTTCACGAAGATGCCGCCTCCAGGGCTCTTCAACGGATTAATTAAACATTTTCACAGATTTTGCGAGAAATGGCTGCAACAACGATTGCTCCCCTGCACCCCCACTAGTCCCTTCCCTCTCCAAGGACTGCAGACACACTTGCAGCTCCCTGTGGGGATGTTCCATCTCCTGCCATTGTCTCCTCTTCCTCCACAAGTGTTCAGCCTCCAGCACCTTCTGCCTTGACAGTTCCTTTGCCTCACTCAGATCTTGCTCAGCTTTGAGACTCATCACCTGCTGGGACTTGCCTGCAGTAGTCTTTCCCTCCTCAGTCCCAAAAGCTTCCTTTGCAGGCCCTTGTTACTGCCCTCCCTTCTGTCACTGGGCTCCTCATGCTTACCTGCCCATTGTCTTGCTCCTCTCTGGCCTCCTGCCTGTGCTGTCCTTGCTGCTGCCGGGTTTGGAGCAGCTCGACCTGGGTCTGGCACAGCTTCTCCAAGAGAGCAGTCTTCTCACGTGCCTTTTCTTGCAGGACCTGCACAGAAAGGTGGAGGAGATGCCTTTCAACTTCCACACAACATTGGTGTGAGGTTGCGAGCTGAGATGTTCACTCTTCTGTCTGCAGTTGAACAATGCAAAGCAGTGGGAGACTACAGCTTGTCACTGTCAGCATTATCAGAGACTATGAGGAAAGGGAAAGAACAACTTGAAAGTTCACCCCGTCATGAATGAGGACAGGAGGCACAGTGGATACGGACAACTTGTTCCCAAATCTCTCTGGGTCACCATGTTCACCCAACAAGACACCTCAAAAAACAAGGCTCACAGTCACAGGCCATCACAAATCCATGGGGATGATTGCTGGCCAAGTGGCCAGAGGACTAGCCCTGCTGTCCAGGGTGGCAGCTGAGAGTGAACAGACCAGTAAGTGCCCTTCAGAGCAGCTGCAACCACAGCAGGATGGCAGTCAGAGGGATTACCCCCACCAGGCTGCTGCTCTGCAATGGAAAGGCAAGAAGGGCAGAGACCACCTGTTGCATGACGGCAGTGCCTACCGCTGTTTCACTGACCTGGTTTTGTAGAGCGTCCCAGTGCTGAAGCAGGAGACGGATTTCCTCTTGGAATCCGTCCACCTCTTCCTGTCGCCTCCTCTCCACTGCCTTCAACTTTCTCTGTGCTTCCTGCAGCTCTGCTTCCAGCTTTTCCTTGATGTGCTGGAAACACAAATGGAGAGAAAGTTCCTGGGACCTGCCATCATGCTGGCGTTTTCCCTCTGGCAATCTCAACATCCCATTCATTCAGCCCCTTGGTTCTGCTCCTCCACCCAGCTCTGCTTGCAGCCTAAGCCTTCCTTCCGGGTGCTCATCTCTGGAGCCTGCAGGGCTCTGTGCTTTCAGGGCCTGCAATGGTCCTTCCCTCCTCAGTCCCAAGGTCCACGTTGAAGGCCCTTGTTACTGCCCTCCCCTCTGTGCCCGGGCTCCTCAGGCTTACCTGTCCATTGTCTCGCTCCTCTTTCACCTGCTGCCTGAGCTGCCCCAGCTGCTGCCGGGTTTGGAGCAGCTCCACCTGAGCCTGGCAGAGCCTCTCCAGCAGTGCAGTCTTCTCACGCTCCACTTCTTGCAGGACCTGCAGAGAAAGGAGGACAAGACAGCTTTTACCTTCCCACACAGCGTTGGGGTGGTGAGACTCAAAGACTGATGGGCTCATGCATTCCGCAAGCACTGTGCTGCTGCTCTCCTGGGTCATCCTCTGCCCACGGGGAGGCACAGGCTCCTGATACATGGCTGATAAAGCATTGCTCCTGTTCACAAAGGGGCATCTAAGAGACAATTCTCCCCAGATGGGTGGTGTCCAGAGAAGCACTAACAATAGGGAGCCCAGAAGATTCCAAAGCACCACACAAACCCTCCTCTCACACTCTTTCCCACTCGCTTGGCTCTGGCTCCTACCTTTTCCTTTTCAGCTTTCACGCTGGCAACTTCCTGCATCATCTCCCAGAGTGTTCTCTCGTGCTCCCTTTCTACCTCTGCCATGAGGTTTTGCTGTTGCTTCAGCAGCTCCTGCGTCTGCAAACGCTGGCCTTCCAGCTCACTTGCCTGATGAGGGGAGGAAGACACTTGCACGTGAAGCCCCAGCCAAGCTCCTCAAAGGAAGAAAGGGAAGCTTCATCGCTCCCACAACCCCCAGCCTGAACTGTGCCCAGCAGTGCCTTTGTGCCCTCCCAAAATCATGTCTGAGCAAGGAACTGCAAAGGAGGGTCAGCAGGGGGAAGCAATGGAGACGTCCCCCTTTGCTGCCATGCTTAGGGTAGGGACCACCAGCCTTCTGGGGAACTTGTCTTATGCTCGTCACTGAATTGTTGGCTACATTTACTCTCCCAGCACTGTCCTGCTTTTCTTCAGGGGCCTTCAAGTACGAGCCCTTGGCTCTGTCGCCTTGCCCAGCAGTGTCTGTCCTATGGCAGACGAGCACTGCCATTTCATGCTGTTATTCTGCTACGGGCAGCCACAAAGCTTGCCTGAAAAGTTCAGAGGTGCATTGTTTCCTACCAGGTTTTGCAGGAGCTTTCTTTTCTCCTCCTCATGAGCACGTTCCCAAAGCCTGAGCGTGTGGCTACACTGCTGCTCTGCCCACCGCAGCTTCTGGGCCACCTCTTCCCGTTCCCGCTTCATGAGGGATCTCTGTGCTTCCAGGTCCCGCCGAAGGCACTTCACGTCCCCTGCAAACACCACAAAGGGCAAGACTCAGAGTCTCTACAAGCAGTAGATTTTACTGACCTGAAGCCCTTTGGGTTTCAGTCCAGGAGAAATCTGCCCCAAGCTCCTTTGGTCCCCAGGGGCCCAGCGGACAGAGCTGGTTTCACAGCAACTTCTCTGGGCAGGGGGTTTCACAGAAAGAAAGCACATGAGTCTCTCACCTTGTATCACATCCTTGGCCTGCGTGATAGTGAGAACCTGGAGTTCCAGGTGACTCCTGACCATCTCTAGCTGAGAAACGTGCTGCTGAGCCTCCAACAGGCTGCATTCCACGCTCTCCTTCACAGACCTAGAAATTGGGAAGATGAAGAGAAATCACTTGCTTGCACCCAACATCCCCCCCAGCAGGTTTTCCAGTCTGATGTGGTTCAAGGTCCTGCAGTTTAAATCCCTGGAAGATAACAGAAGAACTTGGTACTACCTTTATTATTGCTCACTAAGCAGGTGGTAGCCCAGATTACTTGGCACTCTTTAAAAAGAAAGAGGGCCCATCCAAAGGCACTTGACAGTTTAGAAAGGTGTGTAGGCATGAATGCTAAAGAACAATGCTCAGAGTCTATTGAGAAGACAGAAGACCTTTCCCTGCTGCTGTAACCAACCCTAGATCCTGCACACGCTTCAAGAGAGGTAGCTCAGAAGGCCCTCAAGATTTTCATCATTACCCTCAAGCTTCACCCTAAAGGGCAGCAACCTGGTCACAGCATTCACATGTAAGGGCCTTGCATTCTGAAGATGCCATGTCAAAGTACTTGGCAAGGAAAGATTGCTGTTCAGAAGCACAGAAAAGAAACCCAAACCAGAGGGAACTTCAGGGTTCAGGGAGCATCTGCCTGCTTTCCCTACTACTCAATTCAGAGCCAAGTTGGCTTCCTTGGGACTTGGCATAGGAATGTACAAGGGTTCACAAAAGGGAGCCCAGGGCTCAGGAGAACTCTGCCAGCTTTAGCTGTCCAAACACTAACATTCAAATCACAGTGTACTTCTCTTTTTTCTCCAGACTCTTCCATTGTCCATGGAAGGTGAAAAGCATCTGCAGAGCACAACGGATGCAATCAGTGCTCCTGTCATGCTTACCACCTTCCCAACTGCACACCTTCAGTCCTCTCCCTCCCCTCAGGAGTCTCTTCCCTGCCTTTACCTGGCCTCTGCCAGCTGCTCTGAAAGGCCTTGTAGGTCCCGCTCCATGGCTGCCACTCGGGCCTCTAGGGCAGCCCTCTCCTGCACCAGCAACTCCTTCTCTCTGGTCACCTGGGCCAGGGCGTGCCCTTGGCAAGAGAACTCCTGGAGCAGCTGCTCCAGACCCCTGCCAGCTGACTCGGGCTGCTGGCAAACCTGAAAGCGGAACAAATTACAGTCAGAGTCCCTCCTCGGGAGCTCTGGGCAGAGCCAGTCACTGCCACTTGTGGAATGTGTGGGCTCAAAGGTTAAGAGCATCTGCTGCATGGCGCACTCTGGGAAATGGTCAGAATGGTACACTGTTGCTTGAAGAGGGTAAAGAACTGCCTGCTGAGCAAATGCAACTTGGCTTGCTGAAGGAAGTGAAAACACACAGGGGTACTCCTCCTCAGAAATAAAAATAATAACCCAAATAACTAAACACATAAGAGGAAGGTGTCGCCTCCTTCAGTGAGTCAAGCAGCAGCCTGCAGTGAAGGGAGGCTTGGCAGGGAGAAGCCCACTGTCATTTCTAAACTCATTCAAGTCTGGCTGAAGACCTCCCTCAGCCTCCTTTACTCCAGGGTGAACAACCCCAGATCCCTCAGTGTCTCCTCATCAGACTTGTGCTGCAGAACCTTCCGAGGCTCCCTCGCCCTTCTCTGGTCACGCTCCAGAACCTCCATGTCTTTCTAGTTGTGAGGGGCCCAAAACTGAACACAGGACTTGAGGCGCAGCCTCACCAAGGCCGAGTAAAGGGCGACAGTCACTGTCCTGCTCCTGCTGCTTTCCAGGAAGGAGAACAACCCTGTCCCCTCCTTCTATGCCAGAAACAGCATCTGGGCTGGTCTCGCCAGTGCAACTCCCTCTGCCACAAGTGCCACCTAGGAAGAAAGTGACCATACCTTCGGCAGTGCCTGGCTAAGGTCTGCTTTCTCCTCCTTCCGCAGATCCTTCTGGAACTGCCATTCCTCCACTGTCTCTTTGATCAATATGAAGTCCCGCTCTGAGAGGGAGGGTTTTCTCTCAGCTACAGCCAGCTCCTTTGGTCTGTGAGAACAGGAGGGAGAAATCAGTCTTTAAGAGCAAAAGAGTCTCATTTCCTAAACCAAGACTACATCCTGTGTCCCACAGATGGCAGTTGAAGTGACTTCCAACAGCCTTCTAGTTCCACTTAAGGAATACTGGAATTCCTGACCAGAGCTGCAACCTTCTTTGTCCTTAATTCAGGTGAAAGACTCGTCATTCAGAAAGCAAAACAAGCTTCTAGAAATCATCAGCCTTTTCCAGGAAGCTCAGGCATTCTCAAGTGAACAGCCTCCTGCCTGCTAGGTCGTCTTCTTCTTTTTGAAACACTGCACAATTACTCTTGCCTTCAGCAGGGAAACAATGAAAGAGCCTGCAAGCTATCTGGGGAGGAGATGTGTAGGAATTTCCAGTCCTGTAATCCCAGGGTCACAGGGTGATTCAGGCAAGCAGGGACTCCAGGAAGCCTCTGGCCCAGTCTTCAGCTCCAAGTCCAGGAACCTCTGTTCTTTCAGCCTCTGTGTGTCCCCAGCTACTCTGGTCTCATTTGGACTGACTTTTTCCAAGGTTCATAGAGCAAGCAAAAGGACACAGCTGTGCTGTATGTCAGGAGGCAGCCACACCTGCCCACATGCTCCCTTCTCCCGTCCATGCTACAAACGACGAGCAGGGAAAGTTCCTTCTTTGATGGGGGTCTGCTAAAGCCCAGCAGTGCCCACCCCTGGCCAGAGAAAGCAAGAAAGCTTAACACTCACAGGAGCTCCTGGACACTGAGCCCTCCTTCCATCCTCTCCTGCCACTCCATCTGGGCTGCGGAGTCCTGACCGGCAGAAAGCTCTTCTGTCAGGGCCTGCAAAATGACTCTGGAGTTGGTATGTACGTGTCTCAACAGAAGCAGGGAACATTTCCATTCTCTTCCCCTCAGTCGTTCAAGCTTTATGGAATGGGCCCTAGGAACTGCCTGCCAGCCCTTCACACCCAGACCGTTCCCTTTCCAATGCAGAGCTGTGTTGAATTCTTCTCCCCAGCCTTGGGGCATGTCAAAGTTCGGGGTATGGTCTAAGTTTTGCCAGGAACTACTTTGATAGTCCATGGAGAGGGGCAGCTCCCTCCAGGGGAAATGTCTCCTACGTATCCTGCAAGGCCGGGAACTGTGTCTTTGGACTGCTCTGTGCGCTGTCGACAGGGAGCCTGCACAGACACTGTGCACAAACCTGCTCCCTTTGACACTGGCAGCATGCAAGGACATGGTGCTGCCTCTTGTCTGGGACCAAAAGAGATTCACGGGCCAGTCAGGATAGCAGGAGACTGATAGCTTCATGTGAAGGTTCTGAACCCACTTCCCAGGTGTCAGGGGATGCGGGGAAGCGCTGGAGTCATGAAGAAACTCAAGCCCTCAGCATCTTCAGGGCAAGTGCTGTCTGAGCAGGACCTTGCAGCTCTGCACTGCACCAGAGACCAAAGTGCCAACCAAAGCTGCCACTTACTGCTTCGGGATGTTCAAGCCGTGGAGTGGCAACACGTGGAAATCCCTTGGCATCGCCCTCCTCTTTAGCCTCATCTTCAGGAACAGCGAGAGCCAGAGGAGGTTCTGATGCTGGTGTTGTGCTCTGTGGACAGACAGCAGCGTGAGGGACAGGGAGGAAGCTGTCTTTCAGAACCTGGTTTCTATTGTGCTTCTATTTCCATCTGGACAGCGGAGAAATCATGAACTTTGATGGAAGGAGGATTATAAGTCCTTTAAAGTACCTTGAAATGGGCTAATTAGACCCATGAGATATTAGTGCATATTCCTGTGAGTGAGATAGTGCACCCTGGCTGGAATCAGCAATCAGTAACCTTGTGTCTGCAAACCTTGACTTTTCTCTGTTAAAAAGCTATTTGATTGAACATTGGGAAACAGGCCGCGCTCCCTTTGCTGCTGCTGAGGCAGACACTGAAAGGGATTGTCTTTCAGCCTACCAGGCTGGCACTCTACTGCCAGAGGCCAAGCTCACAGCTTGCTCCACAGTTCTCAAACAGCAGGAATGTCAAACAGCAGGAAGGTCCCACTCACCACAGGATGGGCTTGCCTCCATCCACGTGTGATGTGTCCTGCAAGAGGAAAGGGAAAAGCAACCAGCTACTGTTAGAAAACTGTCTGTGCTGGGCAATCCCACAGAACAAGTCAACTCAAACAGAGAACATGTTCCTGTACTTTATTTCTTTTCAACATTGCCCGCCCTAATTCCCATTAGCTTGCTGAGGTCATTTTCCCAGAAAAGCTGCCACAGAATCCCCATTAGCTGTGGCAGTTCCATTCTGTCATAGCAGGGGAGCAGCAGCTGGGTTCAGAAGCACACACTGACTGCTTTGGAGTTTGCACTTCATCCCCAAGGGAATCGCTGTCTCAGCACACAGTGAGTGTCAAGTCACAGAGTCAAATCCTTTCTGAAGGGAACGAAGGACAAAAGATGCTCTCCCTCAGTTCTGGAGAGAATGTCACAGTTTTTAGAAGGACTCCTGGCAAGCTCTCCCAGTCTGCACTGAGCAAGTTGTCTTGCCTGAGGCAGCAAGCTGAGGAAGTGACAGACTCCACTGGTACAGACCATCCCGTGGAGGGAAGGGAAGCCCTGCAGGTTCCATTGCAAATGCTGCCCACAGCCCGCTGGCTAGAGACACGCCCTTTTTAGCCGAAGCTGTTGACAGGAGCTTTCCCTAACTCAGTCTATCTTTGTGGCAGTTTTGTTTCAAGATGCTGCACCTGGCAAAAGCCTCGACTTACTTGTCAGGTGAGTCAAGAAATAGCCGGAATAAGCCAAAGAAAAAGCAGTGCAAACTGCTCCACAGATTGGCTCCATCGTCTGAGCAGTGCTGCACAAGTCCGCCGACCGTACAACACCGAGAAAAGAACAAAAGAACGCCCCCGTCAGGGTGCAAAGTGTTGGCTGAGACGCCTCGACCAGGAGGATCCTCCTGCACTGAGCCCGCCCAAGAGCTGCTCTGGACACTGAGGCCTCCCAGGCACCAGGGTAACCTTGCCCTGACAGCACTGTGACGTGGCAACATGCCCTGACATCACAATGGCAGCCACTGCAGGCTGGTTTGTGAATTTACACAGAGCCACCCAACCTTCCCTACAGCAAACGCAAAAGATGTGCCTGCAGAGTTCTGCTCTGTCCCAAAGCAGCTCCAAACCCCCTTGCAGTCCACAACCTTGCACAGACGTGACAAGACTATTCTCTATTGCTGGACAACACAGTGTGATTCAGGAGCTTCACAGTGGACTTTTCACGCTTAGGAACTCAAAAACATGTTGCTGAAATGATCACTGCTGTCTTATGGAAAGGGAACAACTGGCTTTCAGCAGGCCAGGGAAGACTGCAGGGCAAAGGATCTGCCTTTTGAGCTCTCACAATCCTTACACTAAAGGGGGAGCACAGTTGCTAAGGAGGTCTCTTTGTGGAGCTCTTGTAGGTTGTCTGCCCTAAATAGAGAGAAACAGGGACTTGGAGAGCAGGCTGAGAGGTGAATGAATTGCTGGACATGTGGCTGAGAGTGGCATTGGAAGATTAATGCAAATACTGAAAGCCCCATCTCTCCACTGAAACTCTGTTGAGGAAATCTGGCTTCAGTGAGCCAGGATAGCTCCCTACATTTGCAAGCCTGTCATTTTCCGCATTTACTGCACGGAAAACACTGACCAGAGACTTGTAGGGCTCGACGAAGGGAGAAGGACGCCTTTGTGGGGAAAGCCAAGTAAGAAACCTTCATCTCTTTGCTGCTGCAGAACTCTGGCGTGGTAAAGAAGCCCTTTGAGGTCTGTGACTCACCTCCATGAGCTTCTCTGGGCACAGTTTTAAAGCACCCTTAAACCTTCACTTCCTTTCAAGACAGTTTTTTTGTCACGTGGAAAACTACATTCGTGAGCATTACCAGCAAGGGACTGGAAAACTTCCCTTTGATTTCCTTTCTCAGTAAAAAAATAAAATGAACAGAGAAAGACCTGGGCTTTTGCCAGTGGGAAATGGTGGCAAAGTGTTTCATTTCAACCCTTCTTTACTCTTCGATACAAAGTGCTCAGGAGCTCCTCCCACATTACCACTCTTGCTCTCTGTGTTTTGTGGGATGATGGTAATTCTGCATGGAGCCTGGGCTAAGGTTTTCAATCTCGTGTTTTGTGCAGTACTGGTTGATGATCTGGAGGGGCAGATGCCTGCTCAGCAAGTTTGCTGGGGACACAAAGCTGGGAGGAGTGGCCAAGACCCCAGAAGGCTGTGCAGCCCTTCAGAAGGACCTCGACAGGCTGGAGAGGAACCAGGGGAAGTTCAGCTGAAGGCAACTGTAGGGTCCTCACCTGGGGAAGGATAAGCCACTCACCAGCACAGGTTGAGGGCTGACCTGTTGGAAAGCAGCTGATGGGAGAAGGATGAGGGGATCCTGGTGGACAACAAAGTGTTCAGGAACCAGCAGTGTGTCCTTGTGGCCAAGCAGGCCAATGGCTACCCGCCTCCCTCCCTCGTTCTTCACAAGTCCTCTAGGCTGACTGCAGAAGTATTTGAGAATTCTGAAGATTTTAAATGTCCTTTGAATCACCCTTGAAACCAGTCAGGCCCTTTGGCCAGGAATCAGCCAAGGCTTGCCAATGGCTGAGATCTTGTTTAGGCATGAGCAATGCTTGGTGGTCACCCCAGCCCAGGGACAAGCACTGCAGCTCGAAGGAAAAGGAGAGTGACTGCAGCTGCACAAATTCTGGTGACAAGCATGGGGGCTACTTCAGTCGCCACAAGAGGCACTGCAGCCACTCAATCTCCAGCCACAGGCACTGCAGCCACTTCTGTCCCTGCACCACGCCCTGCATTTACTGGGGGGCCACTCAAACTGCAACTCCTTCCCTCCCTGCAATAAGCAGTGCAGCTACTCAAGTTCCAGTGGCAAGCACTGGGGCTACTCAGATCCCAGTGACTGATTCGAAAGACACTCAGACTTCAACGCTGCCAAGTGCAGATGAACCCACAACTATTTATTACAAGCCATTCCACCATCTTCTTCTTTTTTTCCTTTTGCCTTGACAGCCGGTCCTGAAGAGTTTCCAAAGCGGAGGTTGTCTGGCGGATGAGCAAGCAGTGTGTTCCTGTGAGGAAGAGAATTGAAGTGAATTGAAAAGGCACCTTTGGAGAAATTGTCTTGGGCTGGAAGGTCTCCACAGTGCCCTTTCAAGTGCTGGAGAGGGCAGAGCCCTCCTTAGCAGATTTCTCCCAGTACTTGGCAAATTGCAGTCAATTGGTCAATGAACCTTCTTTTAAAGAAGTATCCCCAGCAAAGCAAGAAGAAAAAACAAATGGCCTTCTCCCCTTGTGCACTCATTTGCTGCTGCTGTGGGCAAGAAGGCAGCCAGACCTGCACGTCCTTGACAAGCCTGGTCAGGGTTCCTGCAGGGTTTGGCATCAGGAGAGGGTTTCTGCCACCCCTTGAGGGTTTCTGCAGGGTTATAGAATTGTACAGGGAGGACAGGATCTTTGAGATTATTGCATCTAACAAAACACTGCCATGTCCACCAGTGAACTCTGTCCCTAAGGGCCATTCCGCATTGCTGTCCTCTCCGTACTTCGGGAGCCACCAACTGGGAATGAGCCAGAATTGCCCCTTTTACCTTTTCATCACGGCGACTCAACTCACAGGAGAAATGCTTCCCTTTCTTCTTTCCTTCCTTTCTGCTTTCCTGCCTGCCTTCCTGCCTTCCATCCTTTCTGCCTTCCTTCCTGCATTCTTTCCTTCCTGCCTCCCTCCATCCCTTCACCGCATTTCCTCCCTTGCCTCCCTTCCGTCCCTTCCCCCGTCCCTCCCTCCCTCCTTCTCTTCCTTCCGTTCAGTTCAGTTCAGTTCAGTTCAGTGTGGAGTTGATCAAGGAAGGAGCCTCTTCGCAATTCAGAACCACACCAAAAACCGCATGAGTGTGATTTTCCATCTGTAAGAAAGAATGCACAATTGAGAAGGGAATGTAGAGATTATTCACAGGGTGACAAGGAAAGGAATCTTCTCAAAGCGTTTAGCTCTTACAGAGTTTTTATTCTGAGTATCACTCAGAGAAAGCCGTCCTGAAATGGTCTGGTTATCTCCTGTATGCCCTGGACTGCTTCGCTGCAACAATCACAGGAACCAGTCTGGAGAGGGGCTCGGCTGATTGTAGAAATGTATGCTGCCCAAAGGGGAAAAACAAAAAAGAGAGGAAGCATTACTTTCCAAATTCATTTCCTCGCAGGCTCAAGCAGGACTCCTCTGGTTGCCAGAAGGATGGAGAAACAGGACGGAGAGGACCACCTGCATCTCTGTCTTCATGTCCAGGACCTTGCTATCCCAGGCAAAGCTGGCCCATAATCAACAAATCCTTTCGTCAAGGTATCTTCTGAGAAGACGGTGTTTTTGGGGAGAGTGGTGAAACACAGGTTGCCAAGGGAGCTGGGAGGTGCCCCAGCCCTGGAAACATTTGAGGTCAGGCCAGAAGGAGCTGCGAGCAACCTGATCTCCTTGAAAGTGTCCCTGCCCCGGGCAGGGCAGTTGGACTCAATGACCTTCACAGGCGCCTTGTAGTGTAGGATCAGACTTAGTTTTCATTGGAAAAGCACCAGGCATGGAGATTACCAGGAGGGATACCCATCTGCTGCCTTGGAGTTTGGACCAGAAGCAATCCCTGACATAGGACAGCTGTTCCACCTGCAGCCGCTTCCCTCTCTACCTGTAGAAGTTCCTGGGCAGACGCTCGCCTCTCCTCGTCCCTCTGCAGGCAACAGTTCAGGAAGTCAAGCAAGAGAGAGGAGTGTAGCCAGGGGTTCTGCAGCTTTGGTGTCCTTTCTCTGGCTATCAGGTCTTGAGCCTGAAGAGAAAGGAAACATGAGCCTCTGCCTCTTTCTTTCGAAGCCTTCTGCTGTCCCTCTGCAGCTGGTCCCAGCCACTGGACACAGTGGGGAGCTGCAGTGCCTGTCCTCCCTGTGTTTCGAACTGTGCTCCCCGAGGGACGTCCCTGCTCCTGCAGCAGAAGGGAACACGGCACCCGTGCCAACTGCAGACAGTGGATTCCAGCCACAGTCACCCCACTGCCAAGCAGCAGGGCCAGGACAAGCGGAGCTCTTTCGGTTGCCAGTTTCTTCAGGCGCATGAACCATCAAGGAGTCATCTTTAGCCAGGTACCAGCCCTTTGCAATATTTCTACAACCGTGCAAAGAGGTCTCTGGGAAGCGGAACTTTGGTTTCCTGTGATGCAGCTGGCAAAGAGAAACAAGTGCAGCCCAGAGGAAATCTGTGTTTGCAGGAGCTGCAAAGGGGCAATAAGCTCATCGACTTCTTTCACGTCCCAATAAAGAGACAAGGATTTGGCCTACAATTAGGGCTGCAGTCTGTGAAAGCAAGATCCTAAACTGACCCAGACCACCCAGACACGTGACAGGACAATATACAGGTGATTTAGAAGCCTGAAACTGTCTCGTTGAGAGAGAGAGATGAGAGAGATCAAAACCTGCAGCATATATTTCAAGCATAGCTGAAAGCCAAGAGGAAAGATTTCCGAAGTGAAGGTTTCTCTTCTGAGGTTCTGCCATTGATGGCAACAGAGCTCCAGCAAAAGCTGGCGTGCTCCAGGGAGATTTTTAGAATTGGCCCTTGGTGGAAGTAGTTCAAGCTGGTGGGAATGGCATTTTTTGTCATGGGAGGCAGAAGATGGGAGGGATTCCAAAGACGCTGATGCCTGAGGGCATTTGCACCTTACCATGGAAGGGCTTTGCTTAAAGTAAGGAGGCTCTCCTTCCAGCATCTCCACTGCCACGATGCCAAGAGACCAGATGTCCACCTTGGGGCCGTAGGGTTGGCTTCTCACAACTTCAGGGGCCATCCAGTAAACAGTCCCGACCATGGAGCTCCGTTTCCTGTGCTCAGGGGTGAGCTGAGCACAGAGGCCAAAATCAGCTGAGGAGAAAGACAAACACTGTTCAAATAAGCTTCCCTTAGGAAACCAAGGGAAAGAACAGCCCACTCTAAGTCTGAGAAGGCGGTGCTGGATCTATCTGCAAAAGTGGCCGTGCTCTGTTTCCTCAAGGCTTCAACCAGGGAAATAGGGCATTGTCCACAGAACAAAAGTCCCATGCTTCAAGCAGTGCCTTTCACTTATTCCTCTGAAGGTTTCCATTGGAACTGCTGCCTCTGGAAGGGACACACACCGCCCAAAGCCACTCAGCAGCGCTGTTGGGGAAGTGGCAGTCACTCCACAGCAGCCCCACACTGCATGCCCGGAACGCTGAGCAAGAACCAAGAACACTCACCCAACTTCACCACTCCATTCAGGCCCAGAAGAATGTTGTCGCTTTTAATGTCTCTGTGGATGACCCAGTTGGAATGAAGGAAAGCCAGTCCCTGCAGGCACTGCGAGAGAGAAAAAAACCCAGAGGGTAAAACTATGCCATCTGATTTCATCCCACAAGAAAGGAGAGCTTGCTGCTCCAACACTAGGAGAGCAGTGTCTTTCTAAGTGAAGGCATATTAGCTTTGAAAGAGAAACATCCCTTGTTGCTCACTGCCCTGCAAAGCCAGCCAGAATGACTGCTGCTGCACTGCTTGTGCTCTCTCCCCCCAGAGGACAAAGGAGGTTTTGCCAACAAATGGCATGAAGTGGGTCGCTTTTGGATGGGAGGCTGCGCAATGGAGATTTTCTTGCTAGCCTGGACAGCAGCCTTGGAAGTAGCCCATTAGTCAGTCTTGAGAAGCAAATACTGTCTTGGGGGCAGTGCTATCCTTTGAAGCTGAGGAGTGGCAGAAATGAGTCTGGATTTTTCTTTGTCATTCCTCCCAACTTCTGCCACAAACACCTTTGCTTTTACAGGCAAGCAATGCAATACAGACAGGCTCCAGGCCGATTTTGAGAGAGGCCAAGTGGGGAACAGTAAATAAATTTAAAGAAAGACAGAGCGAGACAGTACAACCACGGTAGATAAGAGGATCATAAGAACAGAGTATAGGAAGTGCCGGGACACTGGCAGGCAGTTGGCTCAAGCGAACACAGGAACAAAGCTCTGAAGATGAAATCCCTCCTGTTCACACCGCCTCCTTACCAGGAAAATGCATTCCAAGCCATCAGAAGCACCAGAAGTGGGATCCCTTACCTCCTGACAGACAGCTGCTATCTGTCCTACGGCCATCCAGGTCTCGCTGATAACATCCGTCAAAGAGCCTCCGTCCATGTGCTCCATCACCAGCCAGAGCTCCTGACGGACAAGGTAGCTGGAAGAGGAAAACCAAAGCATGGAGAGGAATGAGACACTCGAAAAACATCCAACGCAATACAACATGAAGAGAGAGAACATACAGGCTGCTGATTTAGGAAGAGATCCAGGTTTTTGAGAACAGTCTTTAAGCTATGGATGCCAGGAAGCACTAATGCAGACCAAATGCAATCTCGCCCCCTACGTAGTGTACATGTAGATTAATAATATAAATTAAAGATGCATTTTCTGCTGGGGAGTAAAGGGCTTTCTAACCTTTGCCTTGCAAGTATGTAAATGAACATTGACATGATAATACCAGAACTGCTTACCTGTCTAAATAGGTAACGACATTGGGGTGGTTCTTGTCCCTCTGGACCAGGATCTCTTTCAGGAGTTCCTCTTTGCTCTGTTGGTGGAGCTTGACTTGCTTGATGGCCACCTAAAGTGACATTGACAACCATGACCTTGAGCAGTCTCTTGCACGAGACCACCACGAGCAGGGAGTGCACTGTTTTGGAATGTCACAGGCAAGCTGTGCCCAATGGCCTCGTGGTTCAATGTCAGAGCAATTCGTAATTGACATTCCAACAGCCCCTTTCTCTGCTCCCTCGGGTGCCAGTTACAGGGTCCACGGCCATAGGTGAGTTGCCTTGTGCACTTGGCAGAAATGGTCTCAAAACTAGCAACCACAAAGCTCTAACAACACTCTGCACCCACATCGTTCTTCCCAAAGGGCCCGAGTGTGTCACCGCTATTACCATTTACAGATGATTGGCAAGCACAAAGCAATTTTGCTCTTGTGGAAATATGTCCAAACAGCTGGGAATGCCTTTGCATTTCTAGGGAGTCTGTTGCCTATTTCACAAACTGCTGCTCTTCTCAGTTGCCCAGGAAAGCAATCATATTATGGATAAAATGGTTGAGATTTGCAATGGGATATGCCCTAGGTGATAAGTGGGGCTTAGGGCTTCGAGAAGCCTTGTAGACCTCTCTGTAGGCACAGTTCCCAAGTGCAGCACTGCAGGTGGATAAGGAAGTACCACAAAGAATCTGATGTATTTGCTGACAGCCAGAAATGAGAATTCAGGAATGAGGGGCTGGAACTCCAAAGAGCAGAGGGACTCTCTGAGATAGTGCCGTATCTGCCTCTTACAAAGAGCATCTCTGTAATGGGCTGTAAAGGACACTGGACCAAACCAGGATGGCACTGCTCAGGAGAGATCTTTGCTCTTGGGAAACCTCTTCTCTTTGTTCAGTGTGTGTGCCAAGCAACTTAACTAGGACTGAAAGCCAAAAGTGTGTTGCGAACGTGATCTCTCTTTCATTAGCTTTTGCATTAGATTTTTAAGATGAAAGTCTTGGTGAAAAAGAAGCTAAATCTTCTCTGTGAACCTGGGATGGAGACAAATTGGGCCTGAATGATGGCAGTCGCCATCAGCCAGTCATGGCCCCTTTATCAGCTAAGACCACGCTAGCGTGTCCTTCTCTGCAAGATAACGCTGCCCTCCTTGCATTCTTTCAGGTAGTGAAGAAGGACAACAAAGTCTGCCCCAAATGCATTTTGCAGGCTGCCTCTAGTCTAGGCTTAAGGGGAACAGCCTTTGCAGCAAAGTCCGGTGAGCCAGAGCTCCAGCCCCAGCTCACACTGCAGAGGAGAGCACTCAAGAGCTGCAAAATCTGGGGGGTTGTGGGCACTGACCTCTCCTCCTGTGACAGCATCGAATGCTCTATACACGGTTCCAAAACCCCTGGAAACAGAAGAGCAGCAAAGAAATTCTGATCAGCACTGTGTGACGGGAGACTCTGAGCCCGTGTGTGAGCATGCTGGGAGCCTGCCCGACTTCACGCTTGAGTGTGGCACCAGCAAAATCCCTGGCCCCTGGCTTTGTCGAAG
Organism: Pyrocephalus nanus; assembly: GCA_038380795.1. Classification (NCBI taxonomy): domain Eukaryota; kingdom Metazoa; phylum Chordata; class Aves; order Passeriformes; family Tyrannidae; genus Pyrocephalus; species Pyrocephalus nanus. The sequence goes on along the minus strand of CM076263.1, from coordinate 59,539,829 downwards.
GAAGTGTGGTTGCACTCACCCTTGGCCAATATTTTCCCATCCCGTGTATTTCGTCAGCGGATCTCCCACACTCACAATGCTCCCTGAAAGACACAAAATGCAACATGCTGTCTTGAAAGCAGAGATACCAGCTTCAGGCAGATCCAAAAGGCAGCCCCTCTGGCTGGGGCTCTGAGCCCTTTGTGCTCAGCTGGATAAAAACTCCAACACCCTCACCAAAATCCCAAGCAGGAGCACTGAAAACCCTGTGAAGAAGCCACAGCCAGGCTGAGCCCCGCTAAGAGCTGTTGCCTCGTTCAAGGCACATGCTCATTGCCTTTGAGAACAGACACACGGAGGAGTAGATCAATCCACTTTTCCTCCCTTGATGGTACACACAGAGTAAACTGGGCTAACAGCTGTTTCCCTAAGGTCTAATCTGTGCAGGGCTTGAAGCTTGCTTGAGGCCAGCCCTTAGTCCTAGAGTACTGACTGGCTGTGAATTAGCCATGACAAAGTGCCCTGAACCTGTGGAATATCCAGCGGATGGGCTGGAGGCTTGGCGGTTACCTGAAATAGGGATTGCTTATTTTTTTCTATTGGGTCAGATGGAAAAGGCCTTTTCCTTCCTCTCCGCCTCATGCTTTAACCCAATATATTTCCAAAGTAGTTCTTGCTGGCAAAAACTGTGGAATTCTTACAAAAACAAACTGTAGAAGTAGTGCTAATAGTCAGAAGAGCCAGAAGAGTAAAAAATGACACCAATGAGAAATCAATGTTAAAGACAAGTGATTTCAGTGAAGTAATTTGGCTACGATGATGAGTGAGAAATGAGGAGTCTAAAGAGAATTTAGGACGCCAAATATTCTGCTCCAGTGTGCCACGAGCACACAGGAGTTCCCTAGGCCATTCGCTTGGTCAGAGCCTTTTGCTCATCTCGGGACAATCCCTGCTTTTGCCTTTAGTGTAGGAGGAAGCTCAGGCAAACCCAAGGCAGTGGTAGCTGCCCTCAGAGGCAGGAGGAACACCCCGAGTGCTCTCTCAAGTGCTGCCTCCAAGCACAGCAGCACGATCTGTAGGGAGGCATGAATGCCTGTGTGACACTAAAGTGAGGAGGACCATGTGGCACAGCTCATGCTGAGACATGCAGACAAGACACTGCTGTAGCAGACAAGAAATACACCAGACGTACTCAGCAGCTTCAGGGCCTCCTCCTCTCTCAGCTCTCGCAGCTGCTCTGCGACCAGGCAGGAGCTGGACGAACTGCTGGTGCTCGAGTTCTCAGGCTGGGGAGTGGAGGCTGCGTTCCAGGGGGCTGCTGCAGCAGCAGGTTCGCTGGCAGGTTCGCCTCTGTAGATCTGGGACAAACAATTAGTTTGTGTCAGAAAGGTGGCTGGCAGAGACGCCCCAGAGATCACATTTGCAATGCAAGCCTTCACGAAGATGCCGCCTCCAGGGCTCTTCAACGGATTAATTAAACATTTTCACAGATTTTCCGAGAAATGGCTGCAACAACGATCGCTCCCCTGCACCCCCACTAGTCCCCTCCCTCTTCAAGGATTGCAGACACACTTGCAGCTCCCTGTTGGGATGTTCCATCTCCTGCCATTGTCTCCTCTATTCCTCCACAAGTGTTCAGCCTCCAGCACCTTCTGCCTTGACAGTTCCTTTGCCTCACTCAGATCTTGCCCAGCTTTGAGACCCATCACCTGCTGGGACTTGCCTGCAGTAGTCCTTCCCTCTTCAGTCCCAAAATCTTCCTTGCAGGCCCTTGCTACTGCCCTCCCTCTGTCACTGGGCTCCTCATGCTTACCTTGTCTTGCTCCTCTCTTGCCTCCTGCCTGCGCTGCCCTTGCTGCTGCCGGGTTTGGAGCAGCTCGACCTGGGTCTGGCACAGCTTCTCCAAGAGTGCGGTCTTCTCACGTGCCTTTTCTTGCAGGACCTGCACAGAAAGGTGGAGGAGATGCCTTTCAACTTGCCACACAACATTGGTGTGAGGTTGTGAGCTGAGATGTTCACTCTTCCGTCTCTAGGTGAACAATGCAAAGCAGTGGGAGACTACAGCTTGTCACTGTCAGCCATATCAGAGACTATGAGGAAAGGGAAAGAACAACTTGAAAGTTCACCGCGTCATGAATGAGAACAGGAGGCACAGTGGATACGGACAACTTGTTCCCAAATCTCTCTGGGTCACCATGTTCACCCAACAATACACCTCAAAAAACAAGGCTCACAGTCACAGGCCATCACAAATCCATGGGGATGATTGCTGGCCAAGTGGCCAGAGGACTAGCCCTGCTGTCCAGGATGGCAGCTGAGAGTCAGCAGACAAGTAAGTGCCCTTCAGAGCAGCTGCAACCACAGCAGGATGGCAGTCAGAGGGATTACCCCCAGCAGGCTGCTGCTCTGCAATGGAAAGGCAAGAAGGGCAGAGACCACCTGTTGCATGACGGCAGTGCCCACCGCTGTTTCACTGACCTGGTTTTGTAGAACGTCCCAGTGCTGAAGCAGGAGATGGATTTCCTCTTGGAATCCGTCCACCTCTTCCTGTCGCCTCCTCTCCACTGCCTTCAACTTCCTCTGTGCTTCCTGCAGTTCTTCTTCCAGCTTTTCCTTGATGTGCTGGAAACACAAATGGAGAGAAAGTTCCTGGGACCTGCCATCATGCTGGAGTTTTCCCTCTGGCAATCTCCACATCCCATTCATTCAGCCCCTTGGTTCTGCTCCTCCACCCAGCTCTGCTTGCAGCCTAAGCCTTCCTTCCTGGTGCTCATCTCTGGAGCCTGCAGGGCTCTGTGCTTTCAGGGCCTGCAATGGTCCTTCCCTCCTCAGTCCCAAGGTCCACGTTGAAGGCCCTTGTTACTGCCCTCCCCTCCGTGCCCGGGCTCCTCAGGCTTACCTGTCCATTGTCTCGCTCCTCTTTCACCTGCTGCCTGAGCTGCCCCAGCTGCTGCCGGGTTTGGAGCAGCTCCACCTGAGCCTGTCAGAGCCTCTCCAGCAGTGCAGTCTTCTCACGCTCCACTTCTTGCAGGACCTGCAGAAAAAGGAGGACAAGATGGCTTTTAACTTCCCACACAGCGTTGGGGTGGTGAGACTCAAAGACTGATGGGCTCATGTATTCCCCAAGCACTGTGCTGCTGCTCTCCTGGGTCATCCTCTGCCCACGGGGAGGCACAGGCTCCTAAGTGAGACAGGCAGTATAAACGTGGTCCAACTATGAGAAAAACTCCAGCCAGCTCTCAGGCAGCTAACAGGAAATGGGTGGCATTGCTCAAGGGTCTGACAGCCTTGCTGTCCAGGCTATCCCTCCTCTTGTGCAGGAAGAGACAGTTCTGGGCTTTGTGTTCACTTCAGGCCTGCAACGCTGCCCCTGCCATGCTTCAATCTACTCTCTGGGAGCCTCTCCCATTACAGGCTCTGTCCCTCATGGCCCAAGCTCCCATGGTTTCTAAAGCATCCCTCCTGTTCACAAAGGGGCATCTAAGAGACAATTCTACGCAGATGGGTGGTGTCTGGGGAAGCACTAACAATAGGGAGCCCAGAAGATTCCAAAGCACCACACAAACCCTCCTCTCACACTCTTTCCCACTCGCTTGGCTCTGGCTCCTACCTTTTCCTTTTCAGCTTTCACACTGGCAACTTCCTGCATCATCTCCCAGAGTGTTCTCTCGTGCTCCCTTTCTACCTCTGCCATGAGGTTTTGCTGTTGCTTCAGCAGCTCCTGCGTCTGCAAACGCTGGCCTTCCAGCTCACTTGCCTGATGAGGGGAGGAAGACACTTGCACGTGAAGCCCCAGCCAAGCTCCTCAAAGGAAGAAAGGGAAGCTTCATCGCTCCCACAACCCCCAGCCTGAACTGTGCCCAGCAGTGCCTTTGTGCCCTCCCGAAATCATGTCTGAGCAAGGAACTGCAAAGGAGGGTCAGCAGGGGGAAGCAATGGAGACGTCCCCCTTTGCTGCCATGCTTAGGGTAGGGACCACCAGCCTTCTGGGGAACTTGTCTTATGCTCGTCACTGAATTGTTGGCTACATTTACTCTCCCAGCACTGTCCTGCTTTTCTTCATGGGCCTTCAAGTACGAGCCCTTGGCTCTGTTGCCTTGCTCAGCAGTGTCTGTCCTATGGCAGACAAGCACTGCCATTTCATGCTGTTATTCTGCTACGGGCAGCCACAAAGCTTGCCTGAGAAGTTCAGAGGCGTATTGTTCCTACCAGGTTTTGCAGGAGCTTTCTTTTCTCCTCCTCATGAGCACGTTCCCAAAGCCTGAGCGTGTGGCTGCACTGCTGCTCTGCCCACCGCAGCTTCTGGGCCACCTCTTCCCGTTCCCGCTTCATGAGGGATCTCTGTGCTTCCAGGTCCCGCCGAAGGCACTTCACGTCCCCTGCAAACACGACAAACGGCAAGACTCAGAGTCTCTACAAGCAGTAGATTTTACTGACCTTAAGCCCTTTGTGTTTCAGTCCAGGAGGCACCTGCCCCAAGCTCCTTTGGTCCCCAGGGGCCAAGTGGACAGAGCTGGTTTCATAGCAACTTCTCTGGGCAGGGGGATCCGCAGAAAGAAAGCACATGAGGCTCTTACCTTGTATCACATCCTTGGTTTGTGTGATTGTATGAACCTGGAGTTCCAGGTGACTCCTGACCATCTCCAGCTGAGAAACGTGCTGCTGAGCCTCCAACAGGCTGCATTCTACGCTCTCCTTCACAGACCTACAAATTGGGAAGATGAAGAGAAATCACTTGCTTGCACCCAACATCCACCCTGGCAGGTTTTCCAGTCAGATGTGGTTCAAGGTCCTGCAGTTTAAATCTCTGCAAGGTAACAGAAGAACTCGCTGCTACCTTTATTATTGCTCACTAAGAGGACTTGGTACTCTTTAAATAGGAAGAGGGCCCATCCAAAGGGACTTGACAGTTTAGAAAGGTGTGTGGGCATGAATGCTAAACAAGAATGCTCAGAGCCTGTTGAGATCTAGATCCTGCACACGCTTCAAGAGAGGTAGCTCAGAAGGCCCTCAAGATTTTCATCGTGACCCTCAAGCTTCACCCCAAAGGGCAGCGACCTGGTCACAGCATTCACATGTAAGGGCCTTGCATTCTGAAGATGCCATGTCAAAGTACTTGGCAAGGAAAGATTGCTGTTCAGAAGCACAGAAAAGAAACCCAAACCAGAGGGAACTTCAGGGTTCAGGGAGCATCTGCCTGCTTTCCCTACTACTCAATTCAGAGCCTAGTTGGCTTCCTTGGGACTTGGCACAGGAATGTGCAAGGGTTCACAAACGGGAGCCCAGGGCTCAGGAGAACTCTGCCAGCTTTAGCTGTCCAAACACTAACATTCAAATCACAGTGTACTTCTCTTTTTTCTCCAGACTCTTCCATTGTCCATGGAAGGTGAAAAGCATCTGCAGAGCACACAGGATGCAATCAGTGCTCCTGTCATGCTTTACCACCTTCCCAACTGCACACCTTCAGTCCTCTCCCTCCCCTCAGGAGTCTCTTCCCTGCCTTTACCTGGCCTCTGCCAGCTGCTCTGAAAGGCCTTGTAGGTCCCGCTCCATGGCTGCCACTCGGGCCTCTAGGGCAGCCCTCTCCTGCACCAGCAACTCCTTCTCTCTGGTCACCTGGGCCAGGGCGTGCCCTTGGCAAGAGAACTCCTGGAGCAGCTGCTCCAGACCCCTGCCAGCTGACTCGGGCTGCTGGCAAACCTGAAAGCGGAACAAATTACAGTCAGAGTCCCTCCTCGGGAGCTCTGAGCAGAGCCAGTCACTGCCACTTGTGGAATGTGTGGGCTCAAAGGTTAAGAGCATCTGCTGCATGGCGCACTCTGGGAAATGGTCAGAATGGTACACTGTTGCTTGAAGAGGGTAAAGAACTGCCTGCTGAGCAAAAGCAACTTGTCTTGCTGAAGGGAGTGAAAACACACAGGGATACTCCTCCTCAGAAATAAAAATAAGAACCCAAATAACTAAAGACACAAGAGGAAGGTGTCGCCTCCTTCAGTGAGTCAAGCAGCAGCCTGCAATGAAGGGAGGCTTGGCAGGGAGAAGCCCCCTGTCATTACTAAACTCATGCGAGTCTGGCTGAAGACCTCCCTCAGCCTCCTTTTCAACATTTATCAGGTTGGAGTCCCCCAGATCCCTCAGTGTCTCCTCATCAGACTTGTGCTGCAGAACCTTCCCAAGCTCCCTCACCCTTCTCTGGTCACGCTCCAGCACCTCCATGTCTTTGTAGTTGTGGGGGGCCCAAAACTGAACACAGGACTTGAGGCGCAGCCTCACCAAGGCCGAGTAAAGGGCGACAGTCACTGTCCTGCTCCTGCTGCTTTCCAGGAAGGAGAACAACCCTGTCCCCTCCTTCTATGCCAGAAACAGCATCTGGGCTGGTCTCGCCAGTGCAACTCCCTCTGCCACAAGTGCCACCTAGGAAGAAAGTGACCATACCTTTGGCAGTGCCTGGCTAAGGTCTGCTTTCTCCTCCTTCAGCAGATCCTTCCGGAACTGTGATTCCTCCACTGTCTCTTCCATCAGTATGAAGTCCCGCTCTGAGATGGAGGGTTTTCCCTCAGCTACAGCCAGCTCCTTTGGTCTGTGAGAATGAGAGGGAGAAAGAAGTCTTTAGGAGCAAGAGTGTCTCATTTCCTAAACCATGACTACATCCTATGTCCCACAGATGGCAGTTGAAGTGACTTCCAACAGCCTTCTAGTTCCACTTAAGGAATGCTGGAATTCCTGACCCGAGCTGCGACCCTCTTTGTCCTTAATGCTGGTGAAAGGCTCGTCATTGAGAAAGGAAAATGAGCTTCAGCAGGAAAACAACGAAAGAGCCTGCAAAGTATCTGGGGAGGAGATGTGTAGGAATTTCTAGTCCTGTAATCCCAGGATCACAGGGTGATTCAGGTCAGCAGGGACTCCAGGAAGCCTCTGGCCCAGTCTTCAGCTCCAAGTCCAGGAACCTCTGTTCTTTCAGCCTCTGTGTGTCCCCAGCTACTCTGGTCTCATTTGGACTGACTTTTTCCAAGGTTCATAGAGCAAGCAAAAGGACACAGCTGTGCTGTATGTCAGGAGGCAGCCACACCTGCCCACATGCTCCCTTCTCCTGTCCATGCTACAAACGACGAGCAGGGAAAGTTCCTTCTTTGATGGGGGTCTGCTAAAGCCCAGCAGTGCCCACCCCTGGCCAGAGAAAGCAAGAAAGCTTAACACTCACAGGAGCTCCTGGACACTGAGCCCTCCTTCCATCCTCTCCTGCCACTCCGTCTGGGCTGCGGAGTCCTGACCGGCAGAAAGCTCTTCTGTCAGGGCCTGCAAAATGACTCTGGAGTTGGTATGTACGTGTCTCAACAGAAGCAGGGAGCATTTGCCTTCTCTGGTCTCTTCAGCTGACTTCCCCTCAGTCTTTCAAGCTTTTGGGAATGGGCCCTAGGAACTGCCTGCCAGCCCTTCACACCCAGACCGTTCCCTTTCCAATGCAGAGCTGTTTTGAATTCTTCTTCCCAGCCTTGGGGCATGTCAAAGTTCGGGCTATGGTGTAAGTATTGCCAGGAACTATTTCGATAGTCCATGGAGAGGGGCAGCTCCCTCCAGGGGAAGTGTCTCCTACATATCCTGCAAGGCCGGGAACTGTGTCTTTGGACTGCTCTGTGCGCTGTCGACAGGGAGCCTGCACAGACACTGTGCACAAACCTGCTCCCTTTGACACTGGCAGCATGCAAGGACATGGTGCTGCCTCTTGTCTGGGACCAAAAGAGATTCAGGGGCCAGTCAGGATAGCAGGAGACTGATAGCTTCATGTGAAGGTTCAGAACCCACTTCCCAGGTGTCAGGGGCTGCGGGGAAGCGCTGGAGTCATGGAGAAACTCAAGCCCTCAGCATCTTCAGGGCAAGTGCTGTCTGAGCAGGACCTTGCAGCTCTGCACTGCACCAGAGACCGTGCCAACCAAAGCTGCCACTTACTGCTTCGGGATGTTCAAGCCGTGGAGTGGCAACACGTGGAAATTCCTTGGCATCGCCCTCCTCTTTGGCCTCATCTTCAGGAACAGCGAGAGCCAGAGGAGGTTCTGATGCTGGTGTTGTGCTCTGTGGACAGACAGCAGCGTGAGGGACAGGGAGGAAGCTGTCTTTCAGAACCTGATTTCTATTGTGCTTCTATTTCCAGCTGGACAGCAGAGAAATCATGAACTTTGATGGAAGGAGGATTCTAAGTCCTTCAAAGTACCTTGACATGAGCTAATTAGACCCATGAGATATTAGTGCATGTTCCTGTGAGTGAGATATTGCACCCTGGCTGGAATCAGCAATCAGTAACCTTGTGTCTGCAAACCTTGACTTTTCTCTGTTAAAAAGCTCTTTGATGGAACATTGGGAAACAGGCCGCGCTCCCTTTGCTGCTGCTGAGGCAGACACTGAAAGGGATTGTCTTTCAGCCTGCCAGGCTGGCACTCTACTGCCAGAGGCCAAGCTCACAGCTTGCTCCACAGTTCTCAAACAGCAGGAAGGTCCCACTCACCACAGGATGGGCTTGCCTCCATCCACGTGTGATGTGTCCTGCAAGAGGAAAGGGAAAAGCAACCAACTACTGTTAGAAAATTGTCTGTGCTGGGCAATCCCACAGAACAAGTCAACCCAAACAGAGAACATGTTCCTGTACTTTATTTTTTTAGACATTGCCCGCCCTAATTCCCATTAGCTTGCTGAGGACATTTCCCCAGAAAAGCTGCCACAGAATCCCCATTAGCTGTGACAGTTCCATTCTGTCATAGCAGGGGAGCAGCTGCTGGGTTCGGAAGCACACACTGACTGCTTTGGAGTTTGCACTTCATCCCCAACGGAATTGCTGTGTCAGGACAGACAGAGTGTGAAGTCACAGAGTCAAATCCTTTCTGAATGGAACGAAGGACAAAAGATGCTCTCCCTCAGTTCTGGAGCTGAGGAAGTGATAGACTTCACTGGTACAGACCATCCCGTGGAGGGAAGGGAAGCCCTGCAGGTTCCATTGCAAATGCTGCCCACAGCCCGCTGGCTAGAGACATGCCCTTTTTAGCCAAAGCTGTTGACAGGAGCTTTCCCTAACTCAGTCTATCTTTGTGGCAGTTTTGTTTCAAGATGCTGCACCTGGCAAAAGCCTCGACTTACTTGTCAGGTGAGTCAAGAAATAGCCGGAATAAGCCAAAGAAAAAGCAGTGCAAACTGCTCCACAGATTGGCTCCATCGTCTGAGCAGTGCTGCACAAGTCCGCCGACCGTACAACACCGAGAGAAGAACAAAAGAACGCCCCCGTCAGGGTGCAAAGTGTTGGCTGAGACGCCTCGACCAGGAGGATCCTCCTGCACTGAGCCCGCCCAAGAGCTGCTCTGGACACTGAGGCCTCCCAGGCACCAGGGTAACCTTGCCTTGACAGCACTGTGACGTGGCAACATGCCCTGACATCACAATGGCAGCCGCTGCAGGCGGGTTTGTGAATTTACGCAGAGCCACCCAACCTTCCCTACAGCAAATGCAAAAGATGTGCCTGCAGAGTTCTGCTCTGTCCCAAAGCAGCTCCAAACCCCCTTGCAGTCCACAACCTTGCACAGACATGACAAGACTATTCTCTATTGCTGGACAACACAGTGTGATTCAGGAGCTTCACAGTGGACTTTTCACGCTTAGGAACTCAAAAACATGTTGCTGAAATGATCACTGCTGTCTTATGGAAAGGGAACCCCCACCCTGAAACAATTGGCTTTCAGCAGGCCAGGGAAGACTGCAGGGCAAAGGATCTGCCTTTTAAGCTCTCACAATCCTTACACTGAGGGGAAGCACAGCTGCTAAGGAGGTCTCTTTGTGGAGCTCCTCTAGGTTGTCTGCCCTAAATAGAGAGAAACAGGGACTTGGAGAGCAGGCTGAGAGGTGAATGAATTGCTGGACATGTGTCTGAGAGTGGCATTGGAAGATTAATGCAAATACTGAAAGCCCCATCTATCCTCTGAAACTCTGTTGAGGAAATCTGGCTTCAGTGAGCCAGGATAGCTCCCTACATTTGCAAGCCTGTCATTTTCCACATTTACTGCACGGAAAACACTGACCAGAGAGTTGTAGGGCTCGATGAAGGGAGAAGGACGCCTTTGTGGGGATAGCCAAGTAAGAAACCTTCATCTCTTTGCTGCTGCAGAACTCTGGCGTGGTAAAGAAGCCCTTTGAGGTCTGTGACTCACCTCCAGGAGCTTCCCTGGGCACATCTGTGAAGCACAGAGAACTGACTAGAATGGACATACAGAGAGAAGGAAAAGCAAGTAAACCCCAATGTGGGACAACTTAGAAGGTGGTGGTAGGAGGAAAGCAGTGGCCCCAAATAGGCAAGTGCCATTCAAAGGAGGAGTTACGAGGTGGAGATCAAAGAGATCGGGGGTGGGCAGGCCTCAGGAAGACATGGTCTTGAAAAGAGAAAAACCAGAACCCTTGCAAAGTTTTAAAGCACCCTTAAACCTTCACTTCCTTTCAAGCCAGTTTTTTTGTCACACGGAAAACTACATTTGTGAGCATTACCAGCAAGGGACCGAAAAACTTCCCTTTGATTTTCTTTCTCAGTAAAAAAATAAAATGAACAGAGAAAGACCTGGGCTTTTGCCAGTGGGAAACGATTGCAAAGTGTTTCATTTCAACCCTTTTTTACTCTTTGCTACAAAGTGCTCAGGTGCTCGTTCCATACTACCATTCTTGCTCTCTGTGTTTTGTAGGATGATGTTTATCCTGCATGGAGCCTGGGCCAAGGTTTTCATTCTCGTGTTTTGTGCAGTACTGGTTGATGATCTGGAGGGGCAGATGCCTGCTCAGCAAGTTTGCTGGGGACACAAAGCTGGGAGGAGTGGCCAAGACCCCAGAAGGCTGTGCAGCCCTTCAGAAGGACCTCGACAGGCTGGAGAGGAACCAGGGGAAGTTCAGCTGAAGGCAACTGTAGGGTCCTCACTTGGGGAAGGATAAGCCACTCACCAGCACAGGCTGAGGGCTGACCTGTTGGAAAGCAGCTGATGGGAGAAGGATGTGGGGATCCTGGTGGACAACAAAGTGTTCAGGAACCAGCAGTGTGTCCTTGTGGCCAAGCAGGCCAACAGCTGCCCGCCTCCCTCCCTCATTCTTCACAAGTCCTCTAGGCTGACTGCAGAAGTATTTGAGAATTTTGGAGATTTTGAATGTCTTTGGAACTACCTTTGAAACCAGCCTGGCCCTTTTGCCAGGAATCAGCCAAGGCTTGCCTATGGCTGAGATCTTGTTTAGGCATGAGCAATGCTTGGTGGTCACCCCAACCCAGGGACAAGCACTGTAGCTCAAAGGAAAAGGAGAGCAACTGCAGCTGCACAAATTCTGGTGACAAGCATGGGGGCTACTTCAGTCGCCACAACAGGCACTGCAGCCATTCAATCTCCAGCCACAGGCACTGCAGCCACTTCTGTCCCTGCACCACGCCCTGCATTTCCTGGGGGGCCACTCAAACTGCAGCTCCTTCCCTCCCTGCAATAAGCAGTGCAGCTACTCAAGTTCCAGTGGCAAGCACTGGGGCTACTCAGATCCCAGTGACTGATTCGAAAGACACTCAGACTTCAACGCTGCCAAGTGCAGATGAACCCACAACTATTTATTACAAGCCATTCCACCATCTTCTTCTTTTTTTCCTTTTGCCTTGACAGCCGGTCCTGAAGAGTTTCCAAAGCGGAGGTTGTCTGGCGGATGAGCAAGCAGTGTGTTCCTGTGAGGAAGAGAATTGAAGTGAATTGAAAAGGCACCTTTGGAGAAATTGTCTTGGGCTGGAAGGTCTCCACAGTGCCCTTTCAAGAGCTGGAGAGGGCAGAGCCCTCCTTAGCAGATTTCTCCCAGTACTTGGCAAATTGCAGTCAATTGGTCAATGAACCTTCTTTTAAAGAAGTATCCCCAGCAAAGCAAGAAGAAAAAACAAATGGCCTTCTCCCCTTGTGCACTCATTTGCTGCTGCTGTGGGCAAGAAGGCAGCCAGACCTGCACGTCCTTGACAAGCCTGGTCAGGGTTCCTGCAGGGTTTGGCATCAGGAGAGGGTTTCTGCCACCCCTTGAGGGTTTCTGCAGGGTTATAGAATTGTGCAGGGAGGACAGGATCTTTGAGACTATTGCGTCTAACAAAACACTGCCATGTCCACCAGTGAACTCTGTCCCCAAGGGCCATTCAGCATTGCTGTCCTCTCCGTACTTCAGGAGCCGCTGACTGGGAATGAGCCAGAATTGCCCCTTTTACCTTTTCACCACGGCGACTCAACTCACAGGAGAAATGCTTCCCTTTCTTCTTTCCTTCCTTTCTGCCTTCCTGTCTGCCTTCCTGCCTTCCATCCTTTCTGCTTTCTTGCCTTCCTGCATTCTTTCCCTCCTGCCTCCCTCCATCCCTTCACCGCCTTTCCTCCCTTGCTTCCCTTCCGTCCCTTCCCCCATCCCTCTCTCCCTCCTTCTCTTCCTTCCGTTCAGTTCAGTTCAGTTCAGTTCAGTTCAGTTCAGTGTGGAGTTGATCAAGGAAGGAGCCTCTTCGCAATTCAGAACCACACCAAAAACTGCATGAGTGTGATTTTCCATCTGTAAGAAAGAATGCACAATTGAGAAGGGAATGTAGAGATTATTCACACTTGACAAGGAAGGGAATCTTCTCACAGAGTTGAGCTCTTACAGAGTTTTTATTCTGAGTATCTCTCAGAGAAAGCCATCCTGAAATGGTCTGGTTATCTCCTGTATGCCCTGGACTGCTTCGCTGCAACAATCACAGGAACCAGTCTGGAGAGGGGCTCGGCTGATTGTAGAAATGGATGCTGCCCAAAGGGGAAAAACAAAAAAGAGAGGAAGCATTACTTTCCAAACTCATTTCCTCACAGGCTCAAGCAGGACTCCTCTGGTTTCCAGAAGGATGCAGAAATAGGATGGAGGGGACCATATGCGTCTCCATCTTCATGTCCAGGACTTTGCTATCCTAGGCAAAGCTGAACCATAATCCACAAATCCATTCCTCAAGGTATCTTCTGCTTCCTGAGAGATGCTGCTTGCTGTCCCAGGGCTTGGCTCCTTTCAGGAGACTCCTTTAGGTTCCTCTTTTCTACACACATGGGCTAGTTTAGTTGCCCAAAGAGAGGAGAGGCGGAAGCTGTTCCTCAGGATATTCCACCACCTCAAACCCAGGCAAATCTCACACTGCTCAGTTGGGACACACAGTTGTTCACCGGGCCAGTTGCAATAGGACAAGAACCCAAAGAAGGTCAATTCAGACTGGGTCTAGGGAAGAGGATGTGTTTACGGGGAGAGTGGTGAAACACTGGGACAGGTTGCCCAGGGAGCTGGGAGGTGCCCCAGCCCTGGAAACATTTGAGGTCTGGCCAGAAGAAGCTGCAAGCAACCTGATCTTCTTGAAAGTGTCCCTGCCCAGGGCAGGGTGGTTGGACTTGATGACCTTCAGAGGTGTCTTGCAATCCCAAGCAGTGTAGGATCCTTCTTAGTTTTCATTGGAAAAGCACCAGGCATGGAGATCACCAGGAGGGGTACCCATCTGCTGCCTTGGAGTTTAGCCCCAAAGCAATCCCTGACATGGGACAGCTGTTCCACCTGCAGCCGCTTCCCTCTCTACCTGTAGAAGTTCCTGGGCAGACGCTCGCCTCTCCTCGTCCCTCTGCAGGCAACAGTTCAGGAAGTCAAGCAAGAGAGAGGAGTGTAGCCAGGGGTTCTGCAGCTTTGGTGTCCTTTCTCTGGCTATCAGGTCTTGAGCCTGAAGAGAAAGGAAACATGAGCCTCTGCCTCTTTCTTCCATAGCCGTACCTGAGCACCCAGACCCCGCTGTTTAAGCTCCAGCCTCCAGTGGAATGAAAAGCCACAAAATCAGCCTTCTGCTGTTCCTCTGCAGCTGGTCCCAGCCACTGGACACAGTGGGGAGCTGCAGTGTCTGTCCTCCCTGTGTTTCGAACTGTGCTCCCTGAGGGACGTCCCTGCTCCTGCAGCAGAAGGGAACACGGCACCCGTGCCAACTGCAGACAGTGGATTCCAGCCACAGTCACCCCACTGCCAAGCAGCAGGGCCAGGACAAGCACAGCTCTTTCGGTTGCCAGTTTCTTCAGGCGCATGAACCATCAAGGAGTCATCTTTAGCCAGCTACCAGCCCTTTGCAATATTTCTACAACCATGCAAAGAGGTCTCTGGGAAGCAGAACTTTGGTTTCCTGTGATGCAGCTGGCAAAGAGAAACAAGTGCAGCCCAAAGGAAATCTGTGTTTGCAGGAGCTGCAAAGGGGCAATAAGCTCATCGACTTCTTTCACGTCCCAATAAAGAGACAAGGATTTGGCCTACAATTAGGGCTGCAGTCTGTGAAAGCAAGATCCTAAACTGACCCAGACCACCCAGACACGTGACAGGACTATATACAGATGATTTAGAAGCCTGAAACTGTCTCGTTTAGAGAGAGCTGAGAGAGATCAAAACCTGCAGCATATATTTCAAGCATAGCTGAAGGCCAAGAGGAAAGATTTCTGAAGTGAAGGTTTCTCTTCTGAGGTTCTGCCATTGATGGCAACAGAGCTCCAGCAGATGCTGGCGTGCTCCAGGGAGATTTTTAGAAGTGGCCCTTGGTGGAAGTAGTTCAAGTTGGTGGGAATGGCATTTTCTGTCATGGGAGGCAGAAGATGGGAGGGATTCCAAAGACGCTGATGCCTGAGGGCATTTGCACCTTACCATGGAAGGGCTTTGCTTAAAGTAAGGAGGCTCTCCTTCCAGCATCTCCACTGCCACGATGCCAAGAGACCAGATGTCCACCTTGGGGCCGTAGGGTTGGCTTCTCACAACTTCAGGGGCCATCCAGTAAACAGTCCCGACCATGGAGCTCCGTTTCCTGTGCTCAGGGGTGAGCTGAGCACAGAGGCCAAAATCAGCTGAGGAGAAAAACAAACACTGTTCAAACAAGCTTCCCTTAGGAAACCAAGGAAAAGAACAGCCCACTCTAAGTCTGAGAAGGCGGTGCTGGATCTATCTGCAAAAGTGGCTGTGCTCTGTTTCCTCAAGGCTTCAACCAGGGAAATAGGGCATTGTCCACAGAACAAAAGTCCCATGCTTCAAGCAGTGCCTTTCACTTATTCCTCTGAAGGTTTCCATTGGAACTGCTGCCTCTGGAAGGGACACACACCGCCCAAAGCCACTCAGCAGCGCTGTTGGGGAAGTGGCAGTCACTCCACAGCAGCCCCACACCACATTCCCGGAACGCTGAGCAAGAACCAAGAACACGCACCCAACTTCACCGCTCCATTCAGGCCCAGAAGAATGTTGTCACTTTTAATGTCTCTGTGGATGACCCAGTTGGAATGAAGGAAAGCCAGTCCCTGCAGGCACTGCGAGAGAGAAAAAAACCCAGAGGGTAAAACTGTGCCATCTGATTTCATCCCACAAGAAAGGAGAGCTTGCTGCTCCAACACTAGGAGAGCAGTGTCTTTCTAAGTGAAGGCGTATTAGCTTTGAAAGAGAAACATCCCTTGTTGCTCCACTGCCCTGCAAAGCCAGCCAGAATGACTGCTGCTGCACTGCTTGTGCTCTCTCCCCCCAGAGGACAAAGGAGGTTTTGCCAACAAATGGCATGAAGTGTGTCGCTTTTGGACGGGAGGCTGCGCAATGGAGATTTTCTTGCTAGCCTGGACAGCAGCCTTGGAAGTAGCCCATTAGACGGTCTTGAGAAGCAAATACTGTCTTGGGGGCAGTGCTATCCTTTGAAGCTGAGGAGTGGCAAAAATGAGTCTGGATTTTTCTTTGCCATTCCTCCCAACTTCTGCCACAAACACCTTTGCTTTTACAGGCAAGCAATGCAATATAGACAGGCTCCAGGCCAATGTTGACAGAGGCCAAGTGGGGAACAGTAAATAAATTTAAAGAAAGACAGAGCGAGACAGTACAACCACGGTAGATAAGAGGATCATAAGAACAGAGTATAGGAAGTGCCGGGACACTGGCAGGCAGTTGGCTCAAGCGAACACAGGAACAAAGCTCTGAAGATGAAATCCCTCCTGTTCACACTGCCTCCTTACCAGGACAATGCATTCCAAGCCATCAGAAGCACCAGAAGTGGGATCCCTTACCTCCCGACAGACAGCTGCTATCTGTCCTACGGCCATCCAGGTCTCGCTGATAACATCCATCAAAGAGCCTCCGTCCATGTGCTCCATCACCAGCCAGAGCTCCTGACGGACAAGGTAGCTGGAAGAGGAAAACCAAAGCGTGGAGAGGAATGAGACACTCGAAAAACATCCAAGCCCAATACAACACGAAGGGAGAGAACATACAGGCTGCTCATTAAGGAAGAGATCCAGGTTTCTGAGAACAGTCTTTAAGCTATGGATGCCAGTTAACACTAATGCAGACCAAATGCAATCTCCTGCCATCCATGGTATGCAAGCAGATTAATAATTTAAATTAAAAGATCCATCTTCTGCTGGGGAGTAAAGGGCTTTCTAACCTTTGCCTTGCACGTATGTAAATGAACATTCACATGATAATACCAGAACTGCTTACCTGTCTAAATAGGTAACGACATTGGGGTGGTTCTTGTCCCTCTGGACCAGGATCTCTTTCAGGAGTTCCTCTTTGCTCTGTTGGTGGAGCTTGACTTGCTTGATGGCCACCTAAAGTGACGTTGACAACCATGACCTTGAGCAGTCTCTTGCACGAGACCACCACGAGCAGGGAGTGCACTGTTTTGGAATGTCAGAGGCAAGCTGTGCCCAATGGCCTTGTGGTTCAACATCAGAGCAATTCGTAACTAACATTCCAACAGCCCCTTTCTCTGCTCCCTTGGGTGCCAGTTACAGGGCCCAGGGCCATGGGTGTGTTGCCTTGTGCACTTGGCAGAAATGGTCTCAAAACTAGCAACCACAAAGCTCTAACAACACTCAGCACCCACATCATTCTTCCCAAAGGGCCCGAGTGTGTCACCACTATTACCATTTACAGATGATTGGCAAGCACAAAGCAATTTTGCTCTTGTGGAAATATGTCCAAACAGCTGGGAATGCCTTTGCATTTCTAGGGAGTCTGTTGCCTATTTCACAAACTGCTGCTCTTCTCAGTTGCCCAGGAAAGCAATCATATTATGGATAAAATGGTTGAGATTTGCAATGGGATATGTCCTAGGTGATAAGTGGGGCTTAGGGCTTTGAGACGCTTTGTAGACCTCTCTCTAGGCACAGTTCCCAAGCACAGCACTGCAGGTGGATAAGGAACTACCACAAAGAACCTGATGTATTTGCTGAGAGCCAGAAATGAGAATTCAGGAATGTGGGGCTGGAACTCCAAAGAGCAGAGGGACTCTCTGAGACAGTGCCGTATCTGCCTCTTACAAAGAGCATCTCTGTAATGGGCTGTAAAGGACACTGGACCAAACCAGGATGGCACTGCTCAGGAGAGATCTTTGCTCTTGGGAAACCTCTTCTCATTGGTGTGTGCCAAGCAACTTAACTAGGACTGAAAGCCAAAAGTGTGTTGCGAACGTGATCTCTCTTTCATTAGCTTTTGCATTCGATATTCAAGATGAAAGCCCTGGTGAAAAAGAAGCTAAATCTTCTCTGTTTGTGAACCTGGGATGGAGACAAATTGGGCCTGAATGATGGCAGTCGCCATCAGCCAGTCATGGCCCCTTTATCAGCTAAGACCACGCTAGCGTGTCCTTCTCTGCAAGATAAAGCTGCCCTCCTTGCTTTCTTTCAGGTAGTGAAGAAGGACAACAAAGTCTGCCCCAAATGCATTTTGCAGGCTGCCTCTAGCCTGGGCTTCTGGAGACCAGCCTTTGCAGCAAAGTCTGGTGAGCCAGAGCTCCAGCCCCAGCTCACACCGCAGAGGAGAGCACTCAAGAGCTGCAAAATCTGGGGGGTTGTTGGCACTGACTTCTCCTCCTGTGACAGCATCGAATGCTCTATACACGGTTCCAAAACCCCTGGAAACAGAAGAGCAGCAAAGAAATTCTGATCAGCACTGTGTGACGGGAGACTCTGAGCCCGTGTGTGAGCATGCTGGGAGCCTGCCCGACTTCACGCTTGAGTGTGGCACCAGCAAAATCCCTGGCCCCTGGCTTTGTCGAAGGAAGTGTGGTTGCACTCACCCTTGGCCAATATTTTCCCATCCCGTGTATTTCGTCAGCGGATCTCCCACACTCACAATGCTCCCTGAAAGACACAAAATGCAACATGCTGTCTTGAAAGCAGAGATACCAGCTTCAGGCAGATCCAAAAGGCAGCCCCTCTGGCTGGGGCTCTGAGCCCTTTGTGCTCAGCTGGATAAAAACTCCAACACCCCCACCAAAATCCCAAGCAGGAGCATTGAAAACCCTTTGAAGAAGCCACAGCCAGGCTGAGCCCCACTAAGAGCTGTTGCCTCGTTCAAGGCAGAAGCTCGTTGTCTTTGAGAACAGACACATGGAGGAGTAGATCATTCCACTTTTCCTCCCTTGATGGTACACACAGAGTAAACTGGGCTAAAAGCTGTTTCCCTAAGGTCTGATCTGTGCAGGGCTTGAAGCTGGCCTGTGGTCAGCTCTTATTCCAGGAGTATTGACTGGCTGGGAATTAGCCATGACAAAGTGCCCTGAACCTGTGGAATATCCAGCGGATGGGTGGGAGGCTTGGAGGTGAGAATTGCCTGCAGGGCACTTGTACCTGATCATGCCACATAGATGTGTCTCCTTGATACATCTTTAGAAGCATAAAACTAAGACCTTAAGTAGGGATTGCTTATTTTTTTCTATTGGGTCAAATGGAAAAGGCCTTTTCCTTCCTCTCCTCCTCATGCTTTAACCCAATATATTTCCAAAGTAGTTCTTGCTGGCAAAAACTGTGGAATTCTTACAAAAACAAACTGTAGAAGTAGTGCTAGTAGTCAGAAGAGCCAGAAGAGACAAAAATGACACCAATGAGAAATCAATGCTAAAGACAAGTGATTTCAGTGAAGTAATTTGGCTCTGATGATGGGTGAGAAGTGAGGAGTCTAAAGAGAATTTAGGACGCCAAATATTCTGCTCCAGTTGGCCACGAGCACACAGGAATTCCCTAGGCCACTCACTTGGTCAGAGCCTTTTGCTCATCTCGGGACAATCCCTGCTTTTGCCTTTAGTGTAGGAGGAAGCTCAGGCAAACCCAAGGCAGTGGTAGCTGCCCTCAGAGGCAGGAGGAACACCCCGAGTGCTCTCTCAAGTGCTGCCTCCAAGCACAGCAGCACGATCTGTAGGGAGGCATGAATGCCTGTGTGACACTAAAGTGAGGAGGACCATGTGGCACAGCTCATGCTGAGACATGCACACAAGACACTACTGTAGCAGACAAGAAATACACCAGCCGTACTCAGCAGCTTCAGGGCCTCCTCCTCTCTCAGCTCTCGCAGCTGCTCTGCGACCAGGCGGGAGCTGGACGAACTGCTGGTGCTCGAGTTCTCAGGCTGGGGAGTGGAGGCTGCGTTCCAGGGGGCTGCTGCAGCAGCAGGTTCGCTGGCAGGTTCGCCTCTGTAGATCTGGGACAAACAATTAGTTTGTGTCAGAAAGGTGGCTGGCAGAGACGCCCCAGAGATCACATTTGCAATGCAAGCCTTCACGAAGATGCCACCTCCACGGCTCTTCAACGGATTAATTAAACATTTTCACAGATTTTCCGAGAAATGGCTGCAACAACGATTGCTCCCCTGCACCCCCACTAGTCCCTTCCCTCTCCAAGGACTGCAGACACACTTGCAGCTCCCTGTTGGGATGTTCCATCTCCTGCCATTGTCTCCTCTATTCCTCCACACGTGTTCAGCCTCCAGCACCTTCTGCCTTGACAGTTCCTTTGCCTCACTCAGATCTTGCTCAGCTTTGAGACCCATCACCTGCTGGGACTTGCCTGCAGTAGTCTTTCCCTCCTCAGTCCCAAAAGCTTCCTTGCAGGCCCTTGCTACTGCCCTCCCCTCTGTCACTGGGCTCCTCATGCTTACCTGCCCATTGTGTCGCTCCTCTCTGGCCTCCTGCCTGCGCTGTCCTTGCTGCTGCCGGGTTTGGAGCAGCTCGACCTGGGTCTGGCACAGCTTCTCCAAGAGAGCGGTCTTCTCACGTGCCTTTTCTTGCAGGACCTGCACAGAAAGGTGGAGGAGATGCCTTTCAACTTGCCACACAACATTGGTGTGAGGTTGCGAGCTGAGATGTTCACTCTTCTGTCTGCAGTTGAACAATGCAAAGCAGTGGGAGACTACAGCTTGTCACTGTCAGCCATATCAGAGACTATGAGGAAAGGCAAAGAACAACCTGGAAGTTCACCCCGTCATGAATGAGGACAGGAGGCACAGTGGATACGGACAACTTGTTCCCAAATCTCTCTGGGTCACCATGTTCACCCAACAAGACACCTCAAAAAACAAGGCTCACAGTCACAGGCCATCACAAATCCATGGGGATGATTGCTGGCCATGTGGCCAGAGGACTAGCCCTGCTGTCCAGGGTGGCAGCTGAGAGTGAACGGACCAGTAAGTGCCCTTTAGAGCAGCTGCAACCACAGCAGGATGGCAGTCAGAGGGATTACCCCCACCAGGCTGCTGCTCTGCAATGGAAAGGCAAGAAGGGCAGAGACCACCTGTTGCATGACGGCAGTGCCTACCGCTGTTTCACTGACCTGGTTTTGTAGAACGTCCCAGTGCTGAAGCAGGAGACGGATTTCCTCTTGGAATCCGTCCACCTCTTCCTGTCGCCTCCTCTCCACTGCCTTCAACTTCCTCTGTGCTTCCTGCAGTTCTTCTTCCAGCTTTTCCTTGATGTGCTGAAAACACAAATGGAGAGAAAGTTCCTGGGACCTGCCATCATGCTGGTGTTTTCCCTCTGGCAACCTCAACATCCCATTCATTCAGCCCCTTGGTTCTGCTCCTCCACCCAGCTCTGCTTGCAGCCTAAGCCTTCCTTCCTGGTGCTCATCTCTGGAGCCTGCAGGGCTCTGTGCTTTCAGGGCCTGCAGGGGTCCTTCCCTCCTCAGTCCCAAGGTCCACGTTGAAGGCCCTTGTTACTGCCCTCCCCTCTGTGCCCGGGCTCCTCAGGCTTACCTGTCCATTGTCTCGCTCCTCTTTCACCTGCTGCCTGAGCTGCCCCAGCTGCTGCCGGGTTTGGAGCAGCTCCACCTGAGCCTGGCAGAGCCTCTCCAGCAGTGCAGTCTTCTCACGCTCCACTTCTTGCAGGACCTGCAGAGAAAGGAGGACAAGACGGCTTTTACCTTCCCACACAGCGTTGGGGTGGTGAGACTCAAAGACTGATGGGCTCATGCATTCCCCAAGCACAGTGCTGCTGCTCTCCTGGGTCATTCTCTGCCCACGGGGAGGCTCAGGCTCCTAAGTGAGACAGGCAGTATAAACGTGGTCCAACTATGAGAAAAACTCCAGCCAGCTCTCAGGCAGCTAACAGGAAATGGGTGGCATTGCTCAAGGGTCTGACAGCCTTGCTGTCCAGGCTATCCCTCCTCTTGTGCAGGAAGAGACAGTTCTGGGCTTTGTGTTCACTTCAGGCCTGCAACGCTGTCCCTGCCATCCTTCAATCTACTCTCTGGGAGCCTCTCCCATTACAGGCCCTGTCCCTCGTGGCCCAAGCTCCCATGATTTCTAAAGCATCCCTCCTGTTCACAAAGGGGCATCTAAGAGACAATTCTACGCAGATGGGTGGTGTCTGGGGAAGCACTAACAATAGGGAGCCCAGAAGATTCCAAAGCACCACACAAACCCTCCTCTCACACTCTTTCCCACTCGCTTGGCTCTGGCTCCTACCTTTTCCTTTTCAGCTTTCACGCTGGCAACTTCCTGCATCATCTCCCAGAGCGTTCTCTCGTGCTCCCTTTCTACCTCTGCCATGAGGTTTTGCTGTTGCTTCAGCAGCTCCTGCGTCTGCAAACGCTGGCCTTCCAGCTCACTTGCCTGATGAGGGGAGGAAGACACTTGCACGTGAAGCCCCAGCCAAGCTCCTCAAAGGAAGAAAGGGAAGCTTCATCACTCCCACAACCCCCAGCCTGAACTGTGCCCAGCAGTGCCTTTGTGCCCTCCCGAAATCATGTCTGAGCAAGGAACTGCAAAGGAGGGTCAGCAGGGGGAAGCAATGGAGACGTCCCCCTTTGCTGCCATGCTTAGGGTAGGGACCACCAGCCTTCTGGGGAACTTGTCTTATGCTCCCCACTGAATTGTTGGCTACATTTACTCTCCCAGCACTGTCCTGCTTTTCTTCATGGGCCTTCAAGTACGAGCCCTTGGCTCTGTCGCCTTGCCCAGCAGTGTCTGTCCTATGGCAGACGAGCACTGCCATTTCATGCTGTTATTCTGCTACGGGCAGCCACAAAGCTTGCCTGAAAAGTTCAGAGGCGTATTGTTTCCTACCAGGTTTTGCAGGAGCTTTCTTTTCTCCTCCTCATGAGCACGTTCCCAAAGCCTGAGCGTGTGGCTGCACTGCTGCTCTGCCCACCGCAGCTTCTGGGCCACCTCTTCCCGTTCCCGCTTCATGAGGGATCTCTGTGCTTCCAGGT
Source organism: Pyrocephalus nanus (assembly GCA_038380795.1). Lineage (NCBI taxonomy): Eukaryota > Metazoa > Chordata > Aves > Passeriformes > Tyrannidae > Pyrocephalus > Pyrocephalus nanus. The sequence continues at coordinate 59,517,348 of CM076263.1, read as the reverse complement.
CCCGCCAAAGGCACTTCACGTCCCCTGCAAACACGACAAACGGCAAGACTCAGAGTCTCTACAAGCAGTAGATTTACTGACCTTAAGCCCTTTGTGTTTCAGTCCAGGAGGGACCTGCCCCAAGCTCCTTTGGTCCCCAGGGGCCCAGTGGACAGAGCTGGTTTCATAGCAACTTCTCTGGGCAGGGGGATCCACAGAAAGAAAGCACATGAGGCTCTCACCTTGTATCACATCCTTGGTCTGTGTGATTGTGAGAACCTGGAGTTCCAGGCGACTCCTGACCATCTCTAGCTGAGAAACTTGCTGCTGAGCCTCCAACAGGCTGCATTCCACGCTCTCCTTCACAGACCTACAAATTGGGAAGATGAAGAGAAATCACTTGCTTGCACCCAACATCCACCCTGGTAGGTTTTCCAGTCAGATGTGGTTCAAGGTCCTGCAGCTGAAATCCCTGGAAGGTAACAGAAGAACTTGGTACTACCTTTATTATTGCTCACTAAGCAGGTGGTAGCCCAGAGTGCTTGGCACTCTTTAAATAGAAAGAAGGCCCATCCAAAGGGACTTGACAGTTTAGAAAGGTGTGTGGGCATGAATGCTAAAGAAGAATGCTCAGAGTCTTTTGAGAAGTCAGAAGACCTTTCCCTGCTGCTGTAACCAACCCTAGATCCTGCACATGCTTCAAGAGAGGTAGCTCAGAAGGCCCTCAAGATTTTCATCGTGACCTCAAGCTTCACCCTAAAGGGCAGCGACGTGGTCACAGCATTCACATGTAAGGGCCTTGCATTCTGAAGATGCCATGTCAAAGTACTTGGCAAGGAAAGATTGCTGTTCAGAAGCACAGAAAAGAAACCCAAACCAGAGGGAACTTCAGGGTTCAGGGAGCATGTGCCTGATTTCCCTACTACTCAGTTCAGAGCCAAGTTGGCTTCCTTGGGACTTGGCACAGGAATGTGCAAGGGTTCACAAAAGGCAGCCCAGGGCTCAGGAGAACTCTGCCAGCTTTAGCTGTCCAAACACTAACATTCAAATCACAGTGTACTTCTCTTTTTTCTCCAGACTCTTCCATTGTCCATGGAAGGTGAAAAGCATCTGCAGAGCACAACGGATGCAATCAGTGCTCCTGTCATGCTTTACCACCTTCCCAACTGCACACCTTCAGTCCTCTCCCTCCCCTCAGGAGTCTCTTCCCTGCCTTTACCTGGCCTCTGCCAGCTGCTCTGAAAGGCCTTGTAGGTCCCGCTCCATGGCTGCCACTCGGGCCTCTAGGGCAGCCCTCTCCTGCACCAGCAACTCCTTCTCTCTGGTCACCTGGGCCAGGGCGTGCCCTTGGCAAGAGAACTCCTGGAGCAGCTGCTCCAGACCCCTGCCAGCTGACTCGGGCTGCTGGCAAACCTGAAAGCGGAACAAATTACAGTCAGAGTCCCTCCTCGGGAGCTCTGGGCAGAGCCAGTCACTGCCACTTGTGGAATGTGTGGGCTCAAAGGTTAAGAGCATCTGCTGCATGGCGCACTCTGGGAAATGGTCAGAATGGTACACTGTTGCTTGAAGAGGGTAAAGAACTGCCTGCTGAGCAAAAGCAACTTGGCTTGCTGAAGGAAGTGAAAACACACAGGGATACTCCTCCTCAGAAATAAAAATAAGAACCCAAATAACTAAACGCAGAAGAGGAAGGTGTCGCCTCCTTCAGTGAGTCAAGCAGCAGCCTGCAATGAAGGGAGGCTTGGCAGGGAGAAGCCCACTGTCATTACTAAACTCATGCAAGTCTGGCTGAAGACCTCCCTCAGCCTCCTTTTCAACATTTATCAGGTTGGAGTCCCCCAGATCCCTCAGTGTCTCCTCATCAGACTTGTGCTCCAGAAGCTTCGCAAGCTCCCTCACCCTTCTCTGGTCACGCTCCAGAACCTCCATGTCTTTGTAGTTGTGGGGGGCCCAAAACTGAACACAGGACTTGAGGCGCAGCCTCACCAAGGCCGAGTAAAGGGCGACAGTCACTGTCCTGCTCCTGCTGCTTTCCAGGAAGGAGAACAACCCTGTCCCCTCCTTCTATGCCAGAAACAGCATCTGGGCTGGTCTCGCCAGTGCAACTCCCTCTGCCACAAGTGCCACCTAGGAAGAAAGTGACCATACCTTCGGCAGTGCCTGGCTAAGGTCTGCTTTCTCCTCCTTCAGCAGATCCTTCTGGAACTGCGATTCCTCCACTGTCTCTTCCGTCAATTTGAAGTCCCGCTCTGAGAGGGAGGGTTTTCTCTCAGCTACAGCCAGCTCCTTTGGTCTGTGAGAATGAGAGGGAGAAAGAAGTCTTTAAGAGCAAAAGAGTCTCATTTCCTAAACCAAGACTACATCCTATGTCCCACAGATGGCAGTTGAAGTGACTTCCAACAGCCTTCTAGTTCCACTTCAGGAATGCTGGAATTCCTGACCAGAGCTGCGACCCTCTTTGTCCTTAATGCAGGTGAAAGACTCGTCATTCAGAAAGGAAAACAAGCTTCTAGAAATCACCGGCCTTTTCCAGGAAGCTCAGGCATTCTCAAGTGAACAGCCTGCTACCTGCTAGGTCTTCTTCTCCTTTATGAAACACTGCACAAAAACTCCTGCCTTCAGCAGGAAAACAACGAAAGAGCCTGCAAAGTATCTGGGGAGGAGATGTGTAGGAATTTCCAGTCCTGTAATCCCAGGGTCACAGGATGATTCAGGTCAGCAGGGACTCCAGAAAGCCTCTAGCTCAATATTTGGCTCCAAGTCCAGGAAGCTCTGTTCTTTCAGCCTCTGTGTGTCCCCAGCTACTCTGGTCTCATTTGGATTGACTTTTTCCAAGGTTCATAGAGCAAGCACAAGGACACAGCTGTGCTGTATGTCAGGAGGCTGCCACACCTGCCCACGTGCTCCCTCCTCCTGTCCACGCTACAAACGACGAGCAGGGAAAGTTCCTTCTTTGATGGGGGTCTGCTAAAGCCCAGCAGTGCCCGCCCCTGGCCAGAGAAAGCAAGAAAGCTTAACACTCACAGGAGCTCCTGGACACTGAGCCCTCCTTCCATCCTCTCCTGCCACTCCGTCTGGGCTGCAGAGTCCTGACCGGCAGAAAGCTCTTCTGTCAGGGCCTGCAAAATGACTCTGGAGTTGGTATGTACGTGTCTCAACAGAAGCAGGGAGCATTTCTCTTCTCTGGTCTCTTCAGCTGACTTCCCCTCAGTCTTTCAAGCTTTTGGGAATGAGCCCTAGGAACTGCCTGCCAGCCCTTCACACCCAGACCGTTCCCTTTCCAATGCAGAGCTGTGTTGAATTCTTCTCCCCAGCCTTGGGGCATGTCAAAGTTCGGGGTATGGTCTAAGTTTTGCCAGAAACTACTTTGATAGTCCATGGAGAGGGGCAGCTCCCTCCAGGGGAAATGTCTCCTACGTATCCTGCAAGGCCGGGAACTGTGTCTTTGGACTGCTCTGTGCGCTGTCGACAGGGAGCCTGCACAGACTCTGTGCACAAACCTGCTCCCTCTGACACTGGCAGCATGCAAGGACATGGTGCTGCCTCTTGTCTGGGACCAAAAGAGATTCAGGGGCCAGTCAGGATAGCAGGAGACTGATAGCTTCATGTGAAGGTTCAGAATCCACTTCCCAGTTGTCAGGGGCTGCGGGGAAGCGCTGGAGTCATGGAGAAACTCAAGCCCTCAGCATCTTCAGGGCAAGTGCTGTCTGAGCAAGACCTTGCAGCTCTGCACTGCACCAGAGACCGTGCCAACCAAAGCTTCCACTTACTGCTTCGGGATGTTCAAGCCGTGGAGTGGCAACACGTGGAAATTCCTTGGCATCGCCCTCCTCTTTAGCCTCATCTTCAGGAACAGCGAGAGCCAGAGGAGGTTCTGATGCTGGTGTTGTGCTCTGTGGACAGACAGCAGCGTGAGGGACAGGGAGGAAGCTGTCTTTCAGAACCTGATTTCTATTGTGCTTCTATTTCCAGCTGGACAGCGGAGAAATCATGAACTTTGATGGAAGGAGAATTCTAAGTCTTTCAAAGTACCTTGAAATGGGCTAATTAGACCCATGAGATATTAGTGCATATTCGTGTGAGTGAGATATTGCACCCTGGCTGGAATCAGCAATCAGTAACCTTGTGTCTGCAAACCTTGACTTTTCTCTGTTAAAAAGCTCTTTGATGGAACATTGGGAAACAGGTCGCGCTCCCTTTGCTGCTGCTGAGGCAGACACTGAAAGGGATTGTCTTTCAGCCTGCCAGGCTGGCACTCTACTGCCAGAGGCCAAGCTCACAGCTTGCTCCACAGTTCTCAAACAGCAGGAAGGTCCCACTCACCACAGGATGGGCTTGCCTCCATCCACGTGTGATGTGTCCTGCAAGAGGAAAGGGAAAAGCAACTAACTACTGTTAGAAAACTGTCTGTGCTGGGCAATCCCACAGAACAAGTCAACCCAAACAGAGAACATGTTCCTGTACTTTATTTTTTTTAGACATTGCCCGCCCTAATTTCCATTAGCTTGCTGCCCAGAAAAGCTGCCACAGAATCCCCATTAGCTGTGGCAGTTCTATTCTGTCATAGCAGGGGAGCAGCTGCTGGATTCAGAAGCACACACTGACTGCTTTGGAGTTTGCACTTCATCCCCAACGGAATCGCTGTCTCAGGACAGAGTGAGTGTGAAGTCACAGAGTCAAATCCTTTCTGAAGGGAACGAAGGACAAAAGATGCTCTCCCTCAGTTCTGGAGAGAACGTCACAGTTTTTAGGACTCCTGGCAAGCTGTCCCAGTCTGCACTAAACAAGTTGTCTTGGCTGAGGCAGCAAGCTGAGGAAGTGACAGACTCCACTGGTACCGACCATCCCGTGGAGGGAAGGGAAGCCCTGCAGGTTCCATTGCAAATGCTGCCCACAGCCCGCTGGCTAGAGACACGCCCTTTTTAGCCGAAGCTGTTGACAGGAGCTTTCCCTAACTCAGTCTATCTTTGTGGCAGTTTTGTTTCAAGATGCTGCACCTGGGAAAAGCCTCGACTTACTTGTCAGGTGAGTCAAGAAATAGCCGGAATAAGCCAAAGAAAAAGCAGTGCAAACTGCTCCACACATTGGCTCCATCGTCTGAGCAGTGCTGCACAAGTCCGCCGACCGTACAACACCGAGAAAAGAACAAAAGAACGCCCCCGTCAGGGTGCAAAGTGTTGGCTGAGACGCCTCGACCAGGAGGATCCTCCTGCACTGAGCCCGCCCAAGAGCTGCTCTGGACACTGAGGCCTCCCAGGCACCAGGGTAACCTTGCCTTGACAGCACTGTGACGTGGCAACATGCCCTGACATCACAATGGCAGCCGCTGCAGGGGGGTTTGTGAATTTACGCAGAGCCACCCAACCTTCCCTACAGCAAACGCAAAAGATGTGCCTGCAGAGTTCTGCTCTGTCCCAAAGCAGCTCCAAACCCCCTTGCAGTCCACAACCTTGCACAGACGTGACAAGACTATTCTCTATTGCTGGACAACACAGTGTGATTCAGGAGCTTCACAGTGGACTTTTCACGCTTAGGAACTCAAAAACATGTTGCTGAAATGATCACTGCTGTCTTATGGAAAGGGAACCCCCACCCTGAAACAACTGGCTTTCAGCAGGCCAGGGAAGACTGCAGGGCAAAGGATCTGCCTTTTGAGTTCTCACAATCCTTACACTGAGGGGAAGCACAGCTGCTAAGGAGGGCTCTTTGTGCAGCTCTTGTAGGTTGTCTGCCCTAAATAGAGAGAAACAGGGACTTGGAGAGCAGGCTGAGAGGTGGATGAATTGCTGGACATATGGCTGAGAGTGGCATTGGAAGATTATTGCAAATACTGAAAGCCCCATCTATCCTCTGAAACTCTGTTGAGGAAATCTGGCTTCAGTAAGCCAGGATAGCTCCCTACATTTGCAAGCCTGTCATTTTCCGCATTTACTGCACGGAAAACACTGACCAGAGACTTGTAGGGCTCGATGAAGGGAGAAGGACGCCATTGTGGGGATGGCCAAGTAAGAAACCTTCATCTCTTTGCTGCTGCAGAACTCTGGAGTGGTAAAGAAGCCCTTTGAGGTCTGTGACTTACCTCCAGGAGCTTCTCTGGGCACAGTTTTAAAGCACCCTTAAACCTTCACTTCCTTTCAAGCCAGTTTTTTTGTCACACGGAAAACTACATTTGTGAGCATTACCAGCAAGGGACTGGAAAACTTCTCTTTGATTTCCTTTCTCAGTAAAAAAATAAAATGAACAGAGAAAGACCTGGGCTTTTGCCAGTGGGAAACGGTTGCAAAGTGTTTCATTTCAAACCCTCCTTACTCTTCGATACAAAGTGCTCAGGAGCTGCCCCCACATTACCACTCTTGCTCTCTGTGTTTTGTGGGATGATGTTTATCCTGCGTGGAGTTAGAGCTAAGTTTTTCATTCTCGTGTTTTGTGCAGTACTGGTTGATGATCTGGAGGGGCAGATGCCTGCTCAGCAAGTTTGCTGGGGACACAAAGCTGGGAGGAGTGGCCAAGACCCCAGAAGGCTGTGCAGCCCTTCAGAAGGACCTCGACAGGCTGGAGAGGAACCAGGGGAAGTTCAGCTGAAGGCAACTGCAGGGTCCTCACTTGGGGAGGGGTAAGCCACCCACCAGCACAGGCTGAGGGCTGACCTGTTGGAAAGCAGCTGATGGGAGAAGGATGTGGGGATCCTGGTGGACAACAAAGTGTTCAGGAACCAGCAGTGTGTCCTTGTGGCCAAGCAGGCCAACGGCTGCCCGCCTCCCTCCCTTGTTCTTCACAAGTCCTCTAGGCTGACTGCAGAAGTATTTGAGAATTCTGAATATTTTGAATGTCCTTTGAATCACCCTTGAAACCAGTCAGGCCCTTTTGCCAGGAATCAGCCAAGGCTTGCCAATGGCTGAGATCTTGTTTAGGCATGAGCAATGCTTGGTGGTCACCCCAGCCCAGGGACAAGCACTGCAGCTCGAAGGAAAAGGAGAGCGACTGCAGCTGCGCAAATTCTGGTGACAAGCATGGGGGCTACTTCAGTCACCACAACAGGCACTGCAGCCACTCAATCTCCAGCCACAGGCACTGCAGCCACTTCTGTCCCTGCACCACGCCCTGCATTTACTGGGGGGCCACTCAAACTGCAGCTCCTTCCCTCCCTGCAATAAGCAGTGCAGCTACTCAAGTTCCAGTGGCAAGCACTGGGGCTACTCAGATCCCAGTGGCTGATATGACAGACACTCAGACTTCAACACTGCAGATGTGCAGATGAACCCACAACTATTTATTATGAGCCATTCCACCATCTTCTTCTTTTTTTTCCTTTTGCCTTGACAGCCGGTCCTGAAGAGTTTCCAAAGCAGAGGTTGTCTGGCGGATGAGCAAGCAGTGTGTTCCTGTGAGGAAGAGAATTGAAGTGAATTGAAAAGGCACCTTTGGAGAAATTGTCTTGGGCTGGAAGGTCTCCACAGTGCCCTTTCAAGAGCTGGAGAGGGTAGAGCCCTCCTTAGCAGATTTCTCCCAGTACTTGGCAAATTGCAGTCAATTGGTCAATGAACCTTCTTTTAAAGAAGTATCCCCAGCAAAGCAAGAAGAAAAAAAAATGGCCTTCTCCCCTTTGTGCACTCATTTGCTGCTGCTGTGGGCAAGAAGGCAGCCAGACCTGCACGTCCTTGACAAGCCTGGTCAGGGTTCCTGCAGGGTTTGGCATCAGGAGAGGGTTTCTGCCACCCCTTGAGGGTTTCTGCAGGGTTATAGAATTGTACAGGGAGGACAGGATCTTTGAGATTATTGCGTCTAACAAAACACTGCCATGTCCACCAGTGAACTCTGTCCCTAAGGGCCATTCAGCATTGCTGTCCTCTCCGTACTTCGGGAGCCACCAACTGGGAATGAGCCAGAATTGCCCCTTTTACCTTTTCACCACGGCGACTCAACTCACAGGAGAAATGCTTCCCTTTCTTCTTTCCTTCCTTTCTGCCTTCCTGCCTGCCTTCCTGCCATCCATCCTTTCTGCCTTCCTTCCTGCATTCTTTCCTTCCTGCCTCCCTCCATCCCCTCACTGCCTTTCCTCCCTTGCCTCCCTTCCGTCCCTTCCCCCATCCCTCTCTCCCTCTTTCTCTTCCTTCCATTCAGTTCAGTTCAGTTCAGTTCAGTTCAGTGTGGAGTTGATCAAGGAAGGAGCCTCTTCGCAATTCAGAACCACACCAAAAACTGCATGAGTGTGATTTTCCATCTGTAAGAAAGAATGCACAATTGAGAAGGGAATGTAGAGATTATTCACAGGGTGACAAGGAAAGGAATCTTCTCAAAGCGTTTAGCTCTTACAGAGTTTTTATTCTGAGTATCTCTCAGAGAAAGCCATCCTGAAATGGTCTGGTTATCTCCTGTATGCCCTGGACTGCTTCGCTGCAACAATCACAGGAACCAGTCTGGAGAGGGGCTCGGCTGATTGTAGAAATGGATGCTGCCCAAAGGGGAAAAACAAAAAAGAGAGGAAGCATTACTTTCCAAATTCATTTCCTCACAGGCTCAAGCAGGACTCCTCTGGTTTCCAGAAGGATGCAGAAACAGGACGGAGAGGACCACCTGCATCTCTGTCTTCATGTCCAGGACTTTGCTATCCTAGGCAAAGCTGGCCCATAATCCACATATAGTTTCCTCAAGGTGTCTTCTCCTTCCTGGAAGTTTTGCCCTGCACATGCTGCCTGCTGTCCCAGGGCTTGGCTCCTTTCAGGAGACTCCTTTAGTTTCCTCTTTTCTACACACATGGGCTAGTTTCGTTGCCCAAAGAGAGGAGAGGTGGAAGCCGTTCCTCAGGATATTCCACCACCTCAAACCCAGGCAAATCTCACACTGCTCAGTTGGGACACACAGTTGTTCACCGGGCCAGTTGCAATAGGACAAGAACCCAAAGAAGGTCAATTCAGACTGGGTCTAGGGAAGAGGATGTGTTTATGGGGAGAGTGGTGAAACATTGGGACAGGTTGCCCAGGGAGCTGGGAGGTGCCCCAGCCCTGGAAACATTTGAGGTCTGCCCAGAAGGAGCTGCGAGCAACCTGATCTCCTTGAAAGTGTCCCTGCCCTGGGCAGGGCAGTTGGACTCAATGACCTTCAGAGGTGCCTTGCAATCCCAAGCAGTGTAGGATCCTTCTTAGTTTTCATTGGAAAAGCACCAGGCGTGGAGATTACCAGGAGGGGGGCCCATCTGCTGCCTTGGAGTTTAGCCCCAAAGCAAGCCCTGACATGGGACAGCTGTTCCACCTGCAGCCGCTTCCCTCTTTACCTGCAGAAGTTCCTGGGCAGACGCTCGCCTCTCCTCGTCCCTCTGCAGGCAGCAGTTCAGGAAGTCAAGCAAGAGAGAGGAGTGTAGCCAGGGGTTCTGCAGCTTTGGTGTCCTTTCTCTGGCTATCAGGTCTTGAGCCTGAAGAGAAAGGAAACATGAGCCTCTGCCTCTTTCTTCCGCAGCCTTCTGCTGTCCCTCTGCAGCTGGTCCCAGCCACTGGACACAGTGGGGAGCTGCAGTGCCTGTCCTCCCTGTGTTTCGAACTGTGCTCCCCGAGGGACGTCCCTCCTCCTGCAGCAGAAGGGAACACGGCACCCGTGCCAACTGCAGACAGTGGATTCCAGCCACAGTCACCCCACTGCCAAGCAGCAGGGCCAGGACAAGCGGAGCTCTTTCGGTTGCCAGTTTCTTCAGGCGCATGAACCATCAAGGAGTCATCTTTAGCCAGGTACCAGCCCTTTGCAATATTTCTACAACCGTGCAAAGAGGTCTCTGGGAAGCAGAACTTTGGTTTCCTGTGATGCAGCTGGCAAAGAGAAACAAGTGCAGCCCAGAGGAAATCTGTGTTTGCAGGAGCTGCAAAGGGGCAATAAGCTCATCGACTTCTTTCACGTCCCAATAAAGAGACAAGGATTTGGCCTACAATTAGGGCTGCAGTCTGTGAAAGCAAGATCCTAAACTGACCCAGACCACCCAGACACGTGACAGGACAATATACAGATGATTTAGAAGCCTGAAACTGTCTCGTTGAGAGAGAGCTGAGAGACAACAAAATCTGCAGCATATATTTCAAGCATAGCTGAAGGCCAAGAGGAAAGATTTCTGAAGTGAAGGTTTCTCTTCTGAGGTTCTGCCACTGATGGCAACAGAGCTCCAGCAGATGCTGGTTTGCTCCAGGGAGATTTTTAGAAGTGGCCCTTGGTGGAAGTAGTTCAAGCTGGTGGGAATGGCATTTTTTGTCATGGGAGGCAGAAGATGGGAGGGATTCCAAAGACGCTGATGCCTGAGGGCATTTGCACCTTACCATGGAAGGGCTTTGCTTAAAGTAAGGAGGCTCTCCTTCCAGCATCTCGACTGCCACGATGCCAAGAGACCAGATGTCCACCTTGGGGCCGTAGGGTTGGCTTCTCACAACTTCAGGGGCCATCCAATAAACAGTCCCGACCATGGAGCTCCGTTTCCTGTGCTCAGGGGTGAGCTGAGCACAGAGGCCAAAATCAGCTGAGGAGAAAAACAAACACTGTTCAAACAAGCTTCCCTTAGGAAACCAAGGAAAAGAACAGCCCACTCTAAGTCTGAGAAGGCGGTGCTGGATCTATCTGCAAAAGTGGCTGTGCTCTGTTTCCTCAAGGCTTCAACCAGGGAAATAGGGCATTGTCCACAGAACAAAAGTCCCATGCTTCAAGCAGTGCCTTTCACTTATTCCTCTGAAGGTTTCCATGGGAACTTCCTGCCTCTGGAAGGGACACACACCGCCCAAAGCCACTCAGCAGCGCTGTTGGGGAAGTGGCAGTCACTCCACAGCAGCCCCACACCGCATACCCAGAACACTCACCCAACTTCACCGCTCCGTCCAGGCCCAGAAGAATGTTGTCGCTTTTAATGTCTCTGTGGATGACCCAGTTGGAATGAAGGAAAGCCAGTCCCTGCAGGCACTGCGAGAGAGAAAAAAACCCAGAGGGTAAAACTATGCCATCTGATTTCATCCCACAAGAAAGGAGAGCTTGCTGCTCCAACACTAGGAGAGCAGTGTCTTTCTAAGTGAAGGCATATTAGCTTTGAAAGAGAAACATCCCTTGTTGCTCCACTGCCCTGCAAAGCCAGCCAGAATGACTGCTGCTGCACTGCTTGTGCTCTCTCCCCCCAGAGGACAAAGGAGGTTTTGCCAACAAATGGCATGAAGTGTGTCGCTTTTGGACGGGAGGCTGCGCAATGGAGATTTTCTTGCTAGCCTGGACAGCAGCCTTGGAAGTAGCCCATTAGACGGTCTTGAGAAGCAAATTCTGTCCTGGGGGCAGTGCTATCCTTTGAAGCTGAGGAGTGGCAAAAATGAGTCTGGATTTTTCTTTGCCATTCCTCCCAACTTCTGCCACCAGCACCTTTGCTTTTACAGGCAGGCAATGCAATACAGACAGGCTCCAGGCCAATGTTGAGAGAGGCCAAGTGGGGAACAGTAAATCAATTTAAAGAAAGACAGAGCGAGACAGTACAACCATGGTAGATAAGAGGATCATAAGAACAGAGTATAGGAAGTGCCGGGACACTGGCAGGCAGTTGGCTCAAGCGAACACAGGAACAAAGCTCTGAAGATGAAATCCCTCCTGTTCACACCGCCTCCTTACCAGGACAATGCATTTCAAGCCATCAGAAGCACCAGAAGTGGGATCCCTTACCTCCCGACAGACAGCTGCTATCTGTCCTACGGCCATCCAGGTCTCGCTGATAACATCCGTCAAAGAGCCTCCGTCCATGTGCTCCATCACCAGCCAGAGCTCCTGACGGACAAGGTAGCTGGAAGAGGAAAACCAGAGCGTGGAGAGGAATGAGACACTCAAAAAACATCCAAGCCCAATACAACACGAAGGGAGAGAACATACAGGCTGCTGATTAAGGAAGAGATCCAGGTTTTTGAGAACAGTCTTTAAGCTATGGATGCCAGGAAGTACTAATGCAGACCAAATGCAATCTCCTGCCATCCATGGTATGCAAGCAGATTAATAATATAGATTAAAAGATGCCTTTTCTGCTGGGGAGTAAAGGGCTTTCTAACCTTTGCCTTGCAAGTATGTAAATAAACATTCACATGATAATGCCAGAACTGCTTACCTGTCTAAATAGGTAACGACATTGGGGTGGTTCTTATCCCTCAGGACCAGGATCTCTTTCAGGAGTTCCTCTTTGCTCTGTTGGTGGAGCTTGACTTGCTTGATGGCCACCTAAAGTGACGTTGACAACCATGACCTTGAGCAGTCTCTTGCACGAGACCACCACGAGCAGGGAGTGCACTGTTTTGGAATGTCACAGGCAAGCTGTGCCCAATGGCCTCGTGGTTCAATGTCAGAGCAATTCGTAATTGACATTCCAACAGCCCCTTTCTCCGCTCCCTCGGGTGCCAGTTACAGGGTCCAAGGCCATGGGTGTGTTGCCTTGTGCACTTGGCAGAAATGGTCTCAAAACTAGCAACCACAAAGCTCTAACAACACTCAGCACCCACATCATTCTTCCCAAAGGGCCCGAGTGTGTCACCACTATTACCATTTACAGATGACTGACAAACACAAAGCAATTTTGCTCTTGTGGAAATATGTCCAAACAGCTGGGAATGCCTTCACATTTCTAGGGGGTCTGATGCCTATTTCACAAACTGCTGCTCTTCTCATTTGCCCAGGAAAGCAATCATATTACAGATAAAATGGTTGAGATTTGCAATGGGATACGCCCTAGGTGATAAGTGGGGCTTAGGGCTTTGAGACGCCTTGTAGATCTTTCTCTAGGCACAGTTCCCAAGTGCAGCACTGCAGGTGGATAAGGAACTACCACAAAGAATCTGATGTATTTGCTGACAGCCAGAAATGAGAATTCAGGAATGTGGGGCTGGAACCCCAAAGAGCAGAGGGACTCTCTGAGACAGTGCTGTATCTGCCTCTTACAAAGAGCATCTCTGTAATGGGCTGTAAAGGACACTGGACCAAACCAGGATGGCACTGCTCAGGAGAGATCTTTGCTCTTGGGAAACCTCTTCTCATTGGTGTGTGCCAAGCAACTTAACTAGGACTGAAAGCCAAAAGTGTGTTGCGAACGTGATCTCTCTTTCATTAGCTTTTGCATTCGATATTCAAGATGAAAGCCCTGGTGAAAAAGAAGCTAAATCTTCTCTGTTTCTGAACCTGGGATGGAGACAAATTGGGCCTGAATGACAGCAGTCACCATCAGCCAGTCAATGCCCCTTTATCAGCTAAGACCACGCTAGCGTGTCCTTCTCTGTAAGATAACGCTGCCCTCCTTGCATTCTTTCAGGTAGTGAAGAAGGACAACAAAGTCTGCCCCAAATGCATTTTGCAGGCTGCCTCTAGCCTGGGCTTCTGGAGAACAGCCTTTGCAGCAAAGACCGGTGAGCCAGAGCTCCAGCCCCAGCTCACACTGCAGAGGAGAGCACTCAAGAGCTGCAGAATCTGGGGGATTGTTGGCACTGACCTCTCCTCCTGTGACAGCATCGAATGCTCTATACACGGTTCCAAAACCCCTAGAAACAGAAGAACAGCGAAGAAATTCTGATCAACACTGTGTGACGGGAGACTCTGAGCCCATGTCTGAGCACGCTGGGAGCCTGCTCGACTTCACGCTTGAAGGAAGTGTGGTTGCACTCACCCTTGGCCAATATTTTCCCATCCCGTGTATTTTGTCAGCGGGTCTCCCACACTCACAATGCTCCCTGAAAGACACAAAATGCAACATGCTGTCTTGAAAGCAGAGATACCAGCTTCAGGCAGATCCAAAAGGCAGCCCCTCTGGCTGGGGCTCTGAGCCCTTTGTGCTCAGCAGGATAAAAACTCCAACAGCCCCACCAAAATCCCAAGCAGGAGCATTGAAAACCCTGTGAAGAAGCCACAGCCAGGCTGAGCCCCGCTAAGGGCTGTTGCCCCATTCAAGGCAGAAGCTCGTTTTCTTTGAGAACAGACACATGGAGATCAATCCACTTTTTGTCCCTTGATGGTGAGAATTTAGGAAACCAAATATTCTACTCCAGTTGGCCACGAGCACACAGGAGTTCCCTAGGCCATTCGCTTGGTCAGAGCCTTTTGCTCATCTGGGGACAATCCCTGCTTTTGCCTTTAGTGTAGGAGAAAGCTCAGGCAAACCCAAGGCAGTGGTAGCTGCCCTCAGAGGCAGGAGGAACACCCCGAGTGCTCTCTCAAGTGCTGCCTCCAAGCACAGCAGCACAATCTGTAGGGAGGCATGAATGCCCCTGGGACACTAAAGTGAGGAGGACCATGTGGCACAGCTCATGCTGAGACATGCACACAAGACACTACTGTAGCAGACAAGAAATACACCAGCCGTACTCAGCAGCTTCAGGGCCTCCTCCTCTCTCAGCTCTCGCAGCTGCTCTGCGACCAGGCGGGAGCTGGACGAACTGCTGGTGCTCGAGTTCTCAGGCTGGGGAGTGGAGGCTGCGTTCCAGGGGGCTGCTGCAGCAGCAGGTTCGCTGGCAGGTTCGCCTCTGTAGATCTGGGACAAGCAATTGGTTTGTGTCAGAAAGGTGGTAGGCAGAGATGCCCCAGAGATCACATTTGCAATGCAAGCCTTCACGAAGATGCCACCTCCACGGCTCTTCAACGGATTAATTAAACATTTTCAGAGATTTTCCAAGAAATGGCTGCAACAACGATTGCTCCTCTGCACCCCCACTAGTCCCTTCCCACTCCAAGGACTGCAGACACACTTGCAGCTCCCTGTTGGAATGTTCCATCTCCTGCCATTGTCTCCTCTATTCCTCCACAAGTGTTCAGCCTCCAGCACCTTCTGCCTTGACAGTTCCTTTGCCTCACTCAGATCTTGCTCAGCTTTGAGACCCATCACCTGCTGGGACTTGCCTGCAGTAGTCTTTCCCTCCTCAGTCCCAAAAGCTTCCTTGCAGGCCCTTGCTACTGCCCTCCCCTCTGTCACTGGGCTCCTCATGCTTACCTGCCCATTGTGTCGCTCCTCTCTGGCCTCCTGCCTGCGCTGCCCTTGCTGCTGCCGGGTTTGGAGCAGCTCGACCTGGGTCTGGCACAGCTTCTCCAAGAGAGCGGTCTTCTCACGTGCCTTTTCTTGCAGGACCTGCACAGAAAGGTGGAGGAGATGCCTTTCTACTTGCCACACAACATTGGTGTGAGGTTGCGAGCTGAGATGTTCCCTCTTCTGTCTGGAGTTGAACAATGCAAAGCAGTGGGAGACTACAGCTTGTCATTGTCAGCATTATCAGAGGCTATGAGGAAAGGGAAAGAACAACTTGAAAGTTCATCCCGTCATGAATGAGGACAGGAGGCACAGTGGATACGGACAACTTGTTCCCAAATCTCTCTGGGTCACCATGTCACCAGAAGAAAAACCTTAAAAAACAAGGCTCACAGTCACAGGCCATCACAAATCCATGGGGATGATTGCTGGCCAAGTGGCCAGAGGACTAGCCCTGCTGTCCAGGATGGCAGCTGAGAGTCAGCGGACCAGTAAGTGCCCTTCAGAGCAGCTGCAACCACAGCAGGATGGCAGTCAGAGGGATTACCCCCACCAGGCTGCTGCTCTGCAATGGAAAGGCAAGAAGGGCAGAGACCACCTGTTGCATGACGGCAGTGCCCACCGCTGTTTCACTGACCTGGTTTTGTAGAGCGTCCCAGTGCTGAAGCAGGAGACGGATTTCCTCTTGGAATCCGTCCACCTCTTCCTGTCGCCTCCTCTCCACTGCCTTCATCTTTCTCCGTGCTTCCTGCAGTTCTTCTTCCAGCTTATCCTTGATGTGCTGGAAACACAAATGGAGAGAAAGTTCCTGGGACCTGCCATCATGCTGGCGTTTTCCCTCTGGCAATCTCCACATCCCATTCATTCAGCCCCTTGGTTCTGCTCCTCCACCCAGCTCTGCTTGCAGCCTAAGCCTTCCTTCCTGGTGCTCATCTCTGGAGCCTGCAGGGCTCTGTGCTTTCAGGGCCTGCAATGGTCCTTCCCTCCTCAGTCCCAAGGTCCACGTTGAAGGCCCTTGTTACTGCCCTCCCCTCTGTGCCCGGGCTCCTCAGGCTTACCTGCCCATTGTCTCGCTCCTCTTTCACCTGCTGCCTGAGCTGCCCCAGCTGCTGCCGGGTTTGGAGCAGCTCCACCTGAGCCTGGCAGAGCCTCTCCAGCAGTGCAGTCTTCTCACGCTCCACTTCTTGCAGGACCTGCAGAGAAAGGAGGACAAGACAGCTTTTAACTTCCCACACAGTATTGGGGTGGTGAGACTCAAAGACTGATGGGCTCATGCATTCCCCAAGCACTGTGCTGCTGCTCTCCTGGGTCATTCTCTGCCCACGGGGAGGCACAGGCTCCTAAGTGAGACAGGCAGTATAAACGTGGTCCAACTATGAGAAAAACTCCAGCCAGCTCTCAGGCAGCTAACAGGAAATGGGTGGCATTGCTCAAGGGTCTGACAGCCTTGCTGTCCAGGCTATCCCTCCTCTTGTGCAGGAAGAGACAGTTCTGGGCTTTGTGTTCACTTCAGGCCTGCAACGCTGCCCCTGCCATGCTTCAATCTACTCTCTGGGAGCCTCTCCCATTACAGGCTCTGTCCCTCATGGCCCAAGCTCCCATGGTTTCTAAAGCATCCCTCCTGTTCACAAAGGGGCATCTAAGAGACAATTCTACGCAGATGGGTGGTGTCTGGGGAAGCACTAACAATAGGGAGCCCAGAAGATTCCAAAGCACCACACAAACCCTCCTCTCACACTCTTTCCCACTCGCTTGGCTCTGGCTCCTACCTTTTCCTTTTCAGCTTTCACACTGGCAACTTCCTGCATCATCTCCCAGAGTGTTCTCTCGTGCTCCCTTTCTACCTCTGCCATGAGGTTTTGCTGTTGCTTCAGCAGCTCCTGCGTCTGCAAACGCTGGCCTTCCAGCTCACTTGCCTGATGAGGGGAGGAAGACACTTGCACGTGAAGCCCCAGCCAAGCTCCTCAAAGGAAGAAAGGGAAGCTTCATCGCTCCCACAACCCCCAGCCTGAACTGTGCCCAGCAGTGCCTTTGTGCCCTCCCGAAATCATGTCTGAGCAAGGAACTGCAAAGGAGGGTCAGCAGGGGGAAGCAATGGAGACGTCCCCCTTTGCTGCCATGCTTAGGGTAGGGACCATCAGCCTTCTGGGGAACTTGTCTTATGCTCGTCACTGAATTGTTGGCTACATTTACTCTCCCAGCACTGTCCTGCTTTTCTTCATGGGCCTTCAAGTACGAGCCCTTGGCTCTGTTGCCTTGCTCAGCAGTGTCTGTCCTATGGCAGACAAGCACTGCCATTTCATGCTGTTATTCTGCTACGGGCAGCCACAAAGCTTGCCTGAGAAGTTCAGAGGCGTATTGTTCCTACCAGGTTTTGCAGGAGCTTTCTTTTCTCCTCCTCATGAGCACGTTCCCAAAGCCTGAGCGTGTGGCTGCACTGCTGCTCTGCCCACCGCAGCTTCTGGGCCACCTCTTCCCGTTCCCGCTTCATGAGGGATCTCTGTGCTTCCAGGTCCCGCCGAAGGCACTTCACGTCCCCTGCAAACACGACAAACGGCAAGACTCAGAGTCTCTACAAGCAGTAGATTTACTGACCTTAAGCCCTTTGTGTTTCAGTCCAGGAGGCACCTGCCCCAAGCTCCTTTGGTCCCCAGGGGCCAAGTGGACAGAGCTGGTTTCATAGCAACTTCTCTGGGCAGGGGGATCCGCAGAAAGAAAGCACATGAGGCTCTTACCTTGTATCACATCCTTGGTTTGTGTGATTGTATGAACCTGGAGTTCCAGGTGACTCCTGACCATCTCCAGCTGAGAAACGTGCTGCTGAGCCTCCAACAGGCTGCATTCTACGCTCTCCTTCACAGACCTACAAATTGGGAAGATGAAGAGAAATCACTTGCTTGCACCCAACATCCACCCTGGCAGGTTTTCCAGTCAGATGTGGTTCAAGGTCCTGCAGTTTAAATCTCTGCAAGGTAACAGAAGAACTCGCTGCTACCTTTATTATTGCTCACTAAGAGGACTTGGTACTCTTTAAATAGGAAGAGGGCCCATCCAAAGGGACTTGACAGTTTAGAAAGGTGTGTGGGCATGAATGCTAAACAAGAATGCTCAGAGCCTGTTGAGATCTAGATCCTGCACACGCTTCAAGAGAGGTAGCTCAGAAGGCCCTCAAGATTTTCATCGTGACCCTCAAGCTTCACCCCAAAGGGCAGCGACCTGGTCACAGCATTCACATGTAAGGGCCTTGCATTCTGAAGATGCCATGTCAAAGTACTTGGCAAGGAAAGATTGCTGTTCAGAAGCACAGAAAAGAAACCCAAACCAGAGGGAACTTCAGGGTTCAGGGAGCATCTGCCTGCTTTCCCTACTACTCAATTCAGAGCCTAGTTGGCTTCCTTGGGACTTGGCACAGGAATGTGCAAGGGTTCACAAACGGGAGCCCAGGGCTCAGGAGAACTCTGCCAGCTTTAGCTGTCCAAACACTAACATTCAAATCACAGTGTACTTCTCTTTTTTCTCCAGACTCTTCCATTGTCCATGGAAGGTGAAAAGCATCTGCAGAGCACACAGGATGCAATCAGTGCTCCTGTCATGCTTTACCACCTTCCCAACTGCACACCTTCAGTCCTCTCCCTCCCCTCAGGAGTCTCTTCCCTGCCTTTACCTGGCCTCTGCCAGCTGCTCTGAAAGGCCTTGTAGGTCCCGCTCCATGGCTGCCACTCGGGCCTCTAGGGCAGCCCTCTCCTGCACCAGCAACTCCTTCTCTCTGGTCACCTGGGCCAGGGCGTGCCCTTGGCAAGAGAACTCCTGGAGCAGCTGCTCCAGACCCCTGCCAGCTGACTCGGGCTGCTGGCAAACCTGAAAGCGGAACAAATTACAGTCAGAGTCCCTCCTCGGGAGCTCTGGGCAGAGCCAGTCACTGCCACTTGTGGAATGTGTGGGCTCAAAGGTTAAGAGCATCTGCTGCATGGCGCACTCTGGGAAATGGTCAGAATGGTACACTGTTGCTTGAAGAGGGTAAAGAACTGCCTGCTGAGCAAAAGCAACTTGGCTTGCTGAAGGAAGTGAAAACACACAGGGATACTCCTCCTCAGAAATAAAAATAAGAACCCAAATAACTAAACGCACAAGAGGAAGGTGTCACCTCCTTCAGTGAGTCAAGCAGCAGCCTGCAATGAAGGGAGGCTTGGCAGGGAGAAGCCCACTGTCATTTCTAAACTCATGCAAGTCTGGCTGAAGACCTCCCTCAGCCTCTTTTTCAACATTTATCAGCTTGAACACCCCAGATCCCTCAGTTCTTCTCATCAGACTTGTGCTGCAGAACCTTCCCAAGCTCCCTCACCCTTCTCTGGTCATGCTCCAGCAGCTCCATGTCTTTGTAGTTGTGGGGGGCCCAAAACTGAACACAGAACTTGAGGCGCAGCCTCACCAGGGCCGAGTACAGGGCAATGGTCACTGGCCTGCTCCTGATGCTTTCCAGGAAGGAGAACAACCCTGTCCCCTCCTTCTATGCCAGAAACAGCATCTGGGCTGGTCTTGCCAGTGCAACTCCCTCTGCCACAAGTGCCACCTAGGAAGAAAGTGACCATACCTTTGGCAGTGCCTGGCTAAGGTCTGCTTTCTCCTCCTTCAACAGATCCTTCCGGAACTGTGAGTCCTCCACTGTCTCTTCCGTCAATTTGAAGTCCCGCTCTGAGAGGGAGGGTTTTCTCTCAGCTACAGCCAGCTCCTTTGGTCTGTGAGAATGAGAGGGAGAAAGAAGTCTTTAAGAGCAAAAGAGTCTCATTTCCTAAACCAAGACTACATCCTATGTCCCACAGATGGCAGTTGAAGTGACTTCCAACAGCCTTCTAGTTCCACTTCAGGAATGCTGGAATTCCTGAACAGAGCCGCAACCCTCTTTGACCTTAATGCAGGTGAAAGACTCATCATTGAGAAAGGCAAATGAGCTTCAGCAGGAAAACAACGAAAGAGCCTGCAAAGTATCTGGGGAGGAGATGTGTAGGAATTTCCAGTCCTGTAATCCCAGGATCACAGGGTGATTCAGGTCAGCAGGGACTCCAGGAAGCCTCTGGCCCAGTCTTCAGCTCCAAGTCCAGGAACCTCTGTTCTTTCAGCCTCTGTGTGTCCCCAGCTACTCTGGTCTCATTTGGACTGACTTTTTCCAAGGTTCATAGAGCAAGCACAAGGACACAGCTGTGCTGTATGTCAGGAGGCTGCCACACCTGCCCACGTGCTCCCTCCTCCTGTCCACGCTACAAACGACGAGCAGGGAAAGTTCCTTCTTTGATGGGGGTCTGCTAAAGCCCAGCAGTGCCCGCCCCTGGCCAGAGAAAGCAAGAAAGCTTAACACTCACAGGAGCTCCTGGACACTGAGCCCTCCTTCCATCCTCTCCTGCCACTCCGTCTGGGCTGCGGAGTCCTGACCGGCAGAAAGCTCTTCTGTCAGGGCCTGCAAAATGACTCTGGAGTTGGTATGTACGTGTCTCAACAGAAGCAGGGAGCATTTCCCTTCTCTGATCTCTTCAGCTGACTTCCCCTCAGTCTTTCAAGCTTTTGGGAATGGGCCCTAGGAACTGCCTGCCAGCCCTTCACACCCAGACCGTTCCCTTTCCAATGCAGAGCTGTGTTGAATTCTTCTCCCCAGCCTTGGGGCATGTCAAAGTTCGGGCTATGGTCTAAGTTTTGCCAGGAACTACTTTGATAGTCCATGGAGAGGGGCAGCTCCCTCCAGGGGAAGTGTCTCCTACGTATCCTGCAAGGCCGGGAACTGTGTCTTTGGACTGCTCTGTGCGCTGTCGACAGGGAGCCTGCACAGACACTGTGCACAAACCTGCTCCCTTTGACACTGGCAGCATGCAAGGACATGGTGCTGCCTCTTGTCTGGGACCAAAAGAGATTCAGGGGCCAGTCAGGATAGCAGGAGACTGATAGCTTCATGTGAAGGTTCAGAACCCACTTCCCAGGTGTCAGGGGCTGCGGGGAAGCGCTGGAGTCATGAAGAAACTCAAGCCCTCAGCATCTTCAGGGCAAGTGCTGTCTGAGCAAGACCTTGCAGCTCTGCACTGCACCAGAGACCGTGCCAACCAAAGCTTCCACTTACTGCTTCGGGATGTTCAAGCCGTGGAGTGGCAACACGTGGAAATTCCTTGGCATCGCCCTCCTCTTTAGCCTCATCTTCAGGAACAGCGAGAGCCAGAGGAGGTTCTGATGCTGGTGTTGTGCTCTGTGGACAGACAGCAGCGTGAGGGACAGGGAGGAAGCTGTCTTTCAGAACCTGATTTCTATTGTGCTTCTATTTCCAGCTGGACAGCGGATGAATCATGAACTTTGATGGAAGGAGAATTCTAAGTCCTTCAAAGTACCTTGAAATAGGCTAATTAGACCCATGAGATATTAGTGCATGTTCCTGTGAGTGAGATATTGCACCCTGGCTGGAATCAGCAATCAGTAACCTTGTGTCTGCAAACCTTGACTTTTCTCTGTTAAAAAGCTCTTTGATGGAACATTGGGAAACAGGCCGCGCTCCCTTTGCTGCTGCTGAGGCAGACACTGAAAGGGATTGTCTTTCAGCCTGCCAGGCTGGCACTCTACTGCCAGAGGCCAAGCTCACAGCTTGCTCCACAGTTCTCAAACAGCAGGAAGGTCCCACTCACCACAGGATGGGCTTGCCTCCATCCACGTGTGATGTGTCCTGCAAGAGGAAAGGGAAAAGCAACCAACTACTGTTAGAAAACTGTCTGTGCTGGGCAATCCCACAGAACAAGTTAACCCAAACAGAGAACATGTTCCTGTACTTTATTTTTTTAGACATTGCCCACCCTAATTCCCATTAGCTTGCTGAGGTCATTTTCCCAGAAAAGCTGCCACAGAATCCCCATTAGCTGTGGCAGTTCCATTCTGTCATAGCAGGGGAGCAGGAGCTGGGTTCAGAAGCACACACTGACTGCTTTGGAGTTTGCACTTCATCCCCAAGGGAGTCGCTGTCTCAGCACACAGTGAGTGTCAAGTCACAGAGTCAAATCCTTTCTGAATGGAACGAAGGACAAAAGATGCTCTCCCTCAGTTCTGGAGCTGAGGAAGTGACAGACTCCACTGGTACCGACCATCCCGTGGAGGGAAGGGAAGCCCTGCAGGTTCCATTGCAAATGCTGCCCACAGCCCGCTGGCTAGAGACACGCCCTTTTTAGCCGAAGCTGTTGACAGGAGCTTTCCCTAACTCAGTCTATCTTTGTGGCAGTTTTGTTTCAAGATGCTGCACCTGGGAAAAGCCTCGACTTACTTGTCAGGTGAGTCAAGAAATAGCCGGAATAAGCCAAAGAAAAAGCAGTGCAAACTGCTCCACACATTGGCTCCATCGTCTGAGCAGTGCTGCACAAGTCCGCCGACCGTACAACACCGAGAAAAGAACAAAAGAACGCCCCCGTCAGGGTGCAAAGTGTTGGCTGAGACGCCTCGACCAGGAGGATCCTCCTGCACTGAGCCCGCCCAAGAGCTGCTCTGGACACTGAGGCCTCCCAGGCACCAGGGTAACCTTGCCCTGACAGCACTGTGACGTGGCAACATGCCCTGACATCACAATGGCAGCCGCTGCAGGGGGGTTTGTGAATTTATGCAGAGCCACCCAACCTTCCCTACAGCAAACGCAAAAGATGTGCCTGCAGAGTTCTGCTCTGTCCCAAAGCAGCTCCAAACCCCCTTGCAGTCCACAACCTTGCACAGACGTGACAAGACTATTCTCTATTGCTGGACAACACAGTGTGATTCAGGAGCTTCACAGTGGACTTTTCACGCTTAGGAACTCAAAAACATGTTGCTGAAATGATCACTGCTGTCTTATGGAAAGGGAACAATTGGCTTTCAGCAGGCCAGGGAAGACTGCAGGGCAAAGGATCTGCCTTTCATCTCTCACAGTCCTTACACTGAGGGGAAGCACAGCTGCTAAGGAGGGCTCTTTGTGCAGCTCTTGTAGGTTGTCTGCCCTAAATAGAGAGAAACCAGGGCCTTGGAGAGCAGGCTGAGAGGTGAATGAATTCCTAGGCATATGGCTGAGAGTGGCTTTGGAAGATTGATGCAATTGCTGAAAGCCCCATCTCTCCACTGAAACTCGGTTGAGGAGCTTCAGTGAGCCAGGATAGCTCCCTACATTTGCAAGCCTGTCATTTTCCACATTTACTGCACGGAAAACACTGACCAGAGAGTTGTAGGGCTCGATGAAGGGAGGAGGCATTCATGCGGAAAGCCAAGTAGGAAATCTCTGTCACCCTGCTGCTGCAGAACTCTGGCGTGGCAAAGAAGCCCTTTGAGGTCTGTGACACCTCCAGGAGCTTCCCTGGGCACATCTGTGAGGCACAGAGAACTGACTAGAATGGACATACAGAGAGAAGGAAAAGCAAGTTAAACCCCAATGTGGGATAACTTAGAAGGTGGTGGTAGGAGGAAAGCAGTGGCCCCAAATAGGCAAGTGCCATTTAAAAGGGGAGTTATGAGGCAGAGACCAAAGAGATCGGGTGATGTGCAGGCCTCAGGAAGACATGGTCAGGAAAAGAGAAAAACCAGAACCCTTGCAAAGTTTGCAAGCACCCTTCCTGCTTCTTTCCCTTTCAAGCCAGTTTTTTTCTCTCATGGAAAACTAAATAAAATTAAAAACTATATAAAAATAAAATGAACAGAGAATGATCTTTTGGTGTTAGTATACTTTTGAGTCCAAGTTAGCAGGTAACGTCAGAGGACATCTAGAACAGCTAGTGGGTTTTTTGGCTGTCGCTGAAAGAGGCAGGATAAATGAAATCCTCCAGCACTGTCTTTGAAGTGTTAGTGAGTCTTGCTTTACATTATTCTGGGCAGGGTGTGTGTTTATGTAGTGGATAAAGTCCAGCTCCCACATACGAACACACACACACAACCTTTCCATGTATTTAGATAGTTTTAGCAAAAAAATTAATGTTCATTGGTTATAAATCACATAATTCTCTCTAATAATTAGTATTCTATCCTCTATTGGTTACTGATTTCTCACTTCTTATGGTAATTAATCCTCATTTTTCAGTCTTTTTACCAGGTAAGGAGTCACATACTGAATCGTCTTTTTTGGCCTCTTCTTTATCTTCTGGTTTCTGCAAAATATCCTTATGGTACATAAATTCTGCACTCCTTGTGTCCAATTTCAGCCATACATCTCTCTCTTCCAGGGCTTGTTCACTGAAGCATATTAAGTTTTGCATAGCAAAACTTAAGGTTTCAGTAATTTTCCCAAGCTCTGTTTACAGAAAAGTACCATGTGACAAACTTTGCTAAATGCTGACTAAGAATAATTTAAGAATAACACTTAAGTGTTATAAGTCACTGTTTGTGACTAATATATACTGGCTATGATTAATTTAAATAATTAATTAAAAGTTAATTAAAATCAATAATTAAAACAATTAAAAAGTTATATATCTTCCAACTATTCTCCTGTTGGAAGTGATCTTATTATTTTCTTTTAAGATTACTTCCACTTAAATAATTTACTATTTGGCAAAATTTAAGAGATAAAAATATAATAATTGCTAATAGACTACTAAACTATTAATAAAACCTATTAGATCAAGCTTATTACTTTTTATCAGAGTACTTCATATCTGAAAACATGGGATCCAATCTTTTTTAACTTAAGCTTATCTTATTGAAATTATCCAGTACCTTAACAGTACAAATGAAGATCCTTAACACTATATGAACAAATTTAAGTTTATAAAAAGATTCCATTATATGGAGTAGCCAGCCATCCTTCTGAGACCTTTTTAAGTTTTAGATAAGATAGTTTTCATTGGATCTGCACATTCTGTTACATCCCATTTTGCTAATTTGGAATAAAATCCATAAACGAACAATTAATACCAAAACTAAGATAATTATGCCAATCAGTTTTCTTATGATAGCACTTAAATTTGGGATCTGTGACGTTATCCAGCTAAACAGATATTCGCCTTAATTGTCTTGTACTTCATGAAAGATTCTGGTGTTCTTTCTAATTTCCTCCAAATCAATCTGAATCCTCTAATTGTGATCTGGAGCTGTTCAGTTTTGTTTGACTACTTTTGAAAGGCTGGTAATTTCTTGTAGCAAATAAATAGGATCATTTGTTTGGCTTTCTCTTTGTTCAATAACTCTGGAAATGTTCAGTGTAGCTTTCTCCAATTCTGGTACCCCTAACCATGGTAGAAGTCCTCTCACAAATTTGTGGAATCCAGAAGACCTCTCAACTATTAGATTTAAATTTCATTTGTGTCTTGTTATAAAAGTGTTGTTGAACACTGAAGGTCTTAATAATTGCTAATTTCAACTGACAGAATTTGTGGATCTATGAAGAGTTGGGCTGCTTTTCTCTCCAAAAGGAGCATCACTCCAGTGAGAGGAAGAGCACTAGAGAATGCACTTCATACTGGAAGTCCCATCATCTGAATACTTTCATCTGAATGAGCAGGAAATTGGAAACAAATCCAACAGTAACTGTTTTTTGTTATCAGTGTGCATTAGTTTTAAGTGTGAATTTTTCTTCCAAGGGTCAGGTAGTATTTGTCCTGTTTCTGTCATTTTGGAGTAGTCTTTAGGAAAAAGGACATCATTCTCTTTCCCTTCTTGCCTTCTTACCCTTCAGGTACTTGAAGCTGTTCTTGTTAGTAACTTGTTAGCAAATAACTAAATTGTTAGTTGGAAGGCCTTGCTAGGATGGTTGACTACTCCAGGCACAAATACTGCAATCCTTGCTCTGAAAACACAAAAACATACACCATTTAACATCTCTAACTGTAGAGTCTCTGGTTCCTTTGCAGCTTTATCTGCAGTGTATTTGCTGTTTGCTGTACTGTCCAGTGTGGTCCTTCTGTGTCCAAGGCTGGCTTAATTCATGTATAGTGAATCCAGGAGTCTCTGCCTGTTGTTTTCACATCTCTGTGGGTAGTCAAAAGAACTCAAAATGGTCTTTCCACTTCTGCTTAAGTGGTTCTTCACTTCATGTCCACATGTACACACAGTCTCCCAGCTTATGAGGATTTACTTGAACATCCAAGGTTACTGGTGAGGCTAAAATGAACTTATGCAGTGATGAAAGTGTTTTCCCCAAGGAAATTGCATATTCTCCTAAACTGTGATTACCTATCACATGGCTCTCTCTGGGAATAATTACAGTTTGATATGGTCTCCCTTAACAGATTTCATATGGCCTTACCTTTTCCTTGCAGCCTGCCTGGATTCTAGTTCTCAACAATGCCAGGAGAAGAACCTGTGGCTATTTAAGTGAGATTTCTTGACAAATTTTGTTCATTTGCCTTTTTAGGCTTTGGTTCATTCTCTCACCTTTCCCACTAGATTGTGGTCTCCAAGGTGTATGTAAATTCTATTTGAATCCTAGTGTTTTGGACAATTTTTGCACGATTTCTGCTACAAATTGAAGTCCCCTATCTGAGTACATTCCCAGTGGAATTTCAAATGGGGATATTACTTCTTTTAATAATACTTTAGTAACTTCCCCTGCTTTCTTTGTACAACAGTGAAAAGCTCAGGCCATCTAGAAAACATGTCAACTAAAACGAATAGGTATCAATATTCTTTTTGTCAAGGCAACTCAGAAAAATCTATTTGTCAGTAACCTCCAGGACAGTTTCCTCTGTCTGTAGTCCCTAAAGGAGGGCTTTTGTAGCATTGTGAATTGTTTTGCAAACATATTTTACACTTACTGACTAAACTTTTAATGATTCCTGTCATTTTTTACATTGATTACTTGATGCTTTAAGCTATCTATAATAGCTTCTGCTCCCCAGTGTGCTTCTCTGTGTTTATCTTCTGCTACTTGTATCATCACTGGTTGAGGTACTATGACCTGTTCTTTTTCTAATACCCACCATCCTTCATAATTTAGGTGGGCTTCCAAAATTTCATCTAATTTTTCATCTTGGGCTTGGTACTCTGGGGTTACATTTGAAAAGTTCACACATTTTGATGAAGCAACTATTAGGATGCTTTTGTCTGCCACCTCTCTAGAAGTTCTATCTGATAGTCAATTTCCTACATTAGTTGGTGTATTTCCAAACTGATGAGCTTTACAATGCATGAGAGCCACTTCAGTTGGTAACTGAATATTTTCTAGTAATTGCCTAATAACATCTCCAAGTTTGACAGGGGATCCATGTGCTGAAAAGAGCCCTTTCTTTCTACATAGCTCCATGCTCCAAATGCATATCTAGAATCGGTCCATATGTTGGACTGCACTTTGTTTTAAGTCTTCCTGGCATTCAGGGAATATATCTGCGTTCAGGACATATATCTGCCTTTCAGTTCTACGTCATCCTGTTCCAACAGGACAACTTGATTTTTATGCATCTGATCTGGGGATAACCAGTGACCCCTCCTTTTGTTCTACAACAGATAACCATGTTGGAACATAAACAGCAATTTTCTGGGCCATGGTCAATTTCTAGTCTTCTTGTATTAAAAGGACAGTTGCTACTACAACTTATAGGCAGTTGTAAGTCCCTTACTTACATTGTCCACTTCTTCGGAAAAATATCCCATGGCCCTTTTCCATGCCTACAGTCTATGAGCTAGCACACCTGATGCAAGGTGTAAGTATTCATGCACAAACAGTTCAAAAAGTTTGGTCAAATCAGGTAATTCCAACATGAGGCTGATATTAGAACTCTCTTTAAGTTTCTGAAACCTGTCTGGTATTCTGAATTCCACTGTAGTATCTTCTTAAGGTTTCTCAGGGCCTCAAATAAAGGATAGAGTCATATAGAGGACTGTCTTACCACCAGTCCATATTAGGAAACTATAGCTGACACCAACCCACCATTCCTAGAAATGTTCTTAGCTCACCAACAGACCTTGGCTCCAGAGCTTAGTAAATTCATAGAAACACAGAATCAACTCTGTTGAAAAAGACTGATATCATCAAGCCCAACCCTTGATCCAACACTGCCATGGTTACTAGACCATGGCACTAAGTGCCACATCCAGTGTCATCTTAAAAACCTCCAGGGATGGTGAATCCACCACCTCCCTGGGCAGCCCACTCCAGTATCTGATTACTCTCTCTGCAAAAAAGTTGTTCCTAATATCCAGCCTAAACCTCCCCTGGCAGAGCTTAAGACTATACCCTCTTGTCCTACTGCTGATTGCCTGGGAGAAGAGACCAACCCCCACCTGGCTACAACCTCCTTTCAGGGAGTTGTAGAGAGTGATGAGGTCACTCCTGAGCCTCCTCTTCTCCAGACTAAACAACCCCAGCTCCCTCAGACTCTCCTCACAGGACTTGTGTTCAAGTCCCATCATCAGCTCGGTTGCTCTTCTCTGGACCTGCTCCAGCACCTCAATGTCCTTCCTGAACTGAGGGGCCCAGAACTGGACACAGCACTCCAGGTGTGGCCTCACCAGCACTGAGTACAGGGGAAGGATCACTGCCCTGCTCCTGCTGGCCACACTGTTCCTGATCCAGGCTAGGATCCATTGGCCTTCTTGGCCACCTGGGCACACTGCTGGTTCATGTTCAGCCTCCTGTCAATCAGCACTCCCAGGTCCCTTTCTGCCTGGCTGCTCTCCAGCCACTCTGTGCCCAGCCTGTAGCGCTGCAGGGGGTTGTTGTGGCCAAAGTGAAGGACCTGACACTTGGCCTTGTTGAACCTCATCCCACTGGAATCAGCCCAACTTTCCAGCCTATCCAGGTCTCTCTGCAGAGCCCTCCTGCCTTCCAGCAGATCAACACTTCCCCCTAACTTGGTGTCATCTGCAAATTTGCTAATGGTACACTCAATCCCCTCATCTAGATCTTCAGTAAAGATGTTAAACAGGACTGGGCCCAGCACTGATCCCTGGGGGACACCACTGGTGACCGGCTGCCAGCTGGATGCAGCCGCATTCACCAGCACTCTCTGGGCCTGGCCCTCCAGCCAGTTCCTAACCCAGCACAAAGTGCCCCTGTCCAAGCCAGCTTTTTCAGGAGTATGCCAAAAAAAGCCCCATCGTTCTGGTCCAAGGCTTTGCTATCCCCAGGAAATGGTGAATCCCAGATATGTTACATGCCTTTTGGCAATCTGGGCCTTCTTGTTGGATACCCTGTAACCAGCTTGTCCCAAAAAGTTTAGTAAACTTACAGTCATTTCAATGCATCCAGTTTGAGTTTCTGTAGCAGTTAAAATATCATCTACATACTGCAGCAAAGCGATTTCTTCATTCCCCTTTTTCCATATTTCCAATTCTTTTGTCAATTGATTCCCAAACAAAATAGAGCTATTTTTGAACCATTTTGGAAGAAAATCCATGTTAATTGGGTTTTAAGGGCCATCAGGCTTTCCCATTCAAAGGCAAACCGGTTGACTCACAGTTTCAAGGGGTATGCAGAAGAAGGTATCCATAAGATCCAAAACACTGAACCGCTCACCAGATCATTTAATTGTGGTTAAAAGTTCATAAGGACTTGCTACTGCAGGGTGTATGTCCTGCACTATTTTATTAATAGATCTGAGATCTTGCACTAGCTGGTATTTATTAGTATGTGGTTCTTTAGTAGCAGGATAGGAGTATTATATTCTGACTCACGTTGCCTTAGTAATCCATGTTGCAAAAATTTAGCAATTAATTCCTCTAACTCTTGCCTAGCTTCTAATTTCAAAAGATACTGTTTTGGCCTTGCTGGTCTGGCATCAGGTTTCAACTGTATTCTTGCTAGTTCTGCTGCTTTTTGTTTCCCTGAAATTCCGGTGTCTCACACCAACAGAGTGACAGCGTTTTCCACCTCTGGGACATTGCTCATGCACTGGTAACTAACTGGCTAGGGAGAGTTTTAAATGCAATTGGATTTTCCATGTCAGGGTGGCTATCTAGCCTCTTTCAGACTTTGATAATGATTATAATTGTGATTATTGTAATTTGGATCATTGTCCACTGCATTAAGATCACTATAATGAAATCAGTCTCCACAGTAAACTGTACTCCCTTAAACCCCATCTGTGACACTGACATGCCCCCCAAACCGACCTATACAATTGACATTCCCCATCTGCCTCTGTCAACATGT
Organism: Pyrocephalus nanus; assembly: GCA_038380795.1. Taxonomy (NCBI): domain Eukaryota; kingdom Metazoa; phylum Chordata; class Aves; order Passeriformes; family Tyrannidae; genus Pyrocephalus; species Pyrocephalus nanus. The sequence goes on along the minus strand of CM076263.1, from coordinate 59,487,325 downwards.
TAAATGTCCCCAAAAAAATCCTTACCCTTGTCCCTGTTTGCTCACTGCTACTGTTAATTGTTCCTATGATGTTGGTTACTACTGCAGGCTTATTTATTGTTATTGTTGATTGATTGTTTATTGCTAATGGTATTTAAAGGATGATCATCCACAGTAGGCATTGCAACTCAATAACACTGCGTTTCCTCTTAACTTTGGAGGCAAGTGTCTGAGTGTCTGCATGGCCATGCAAAGACACTGGTTGGATCATGATGGTGGTGCTGGGGTAGAGTGTGGCAGGAGCACCCAGTATCCCCACCTGCGGCATTGTCATCAGTGCTAATGCCCTGCTAAGACAGCAAAGGCCTTCTTGGTTGTGCTTCTTTTTGTGCTACAAATGAGATGACTTTGATGTCGTGTGTTTTGTTTCCCTGTCTATTTGGGCTGTAGGACAAGAGGTCTGTGGGGAGGTTGCTGTCTGACCCACTGGGACAAGCATGAGAACCCTGGAGGATTAAGACATAGGGGTGTAAGAAAGGATCCAACAGAGATTCCAGGTAAAGAACATGGCTGGAGGCATCCTCAAGGCAACACATGCCCACAGTTCAGGTATCTTCTGCATGAACATGATCTCTCCACCAATAAACACATGTTCATGGCAACTACCCACCACGATGTAGGCACTGCCGAATGTCAGCACATGTCACAGAGCCCTCTGTGAGCCACTGCCTTCGTGACCCGTCACTGGCATTGACACAGCCACCCCACGTAACCCTGGAGGACAAAACAAGACAAGACGGGGCAAAGGGGCACTGCAAGGAGTCCCTGCACAGCCACTTCATGCTTTTCTGACACAAAATTCAGTGGGATGGCAGAAAGATCACCCAGTATTCCCTGGCTAGCCTGGGTTGTGCAGGAGGACAAGGAGGGGAAGAAAGGCCCAGGGGATGCCCCAGCACAGCAGCCAGAAGTAGAAGCAGTCCAGCCACTGCAGACAGGTAAGTGGCTGAGCTAGGCCATACGGCTATGGTGCAGCCCAATCCTATCCCCTGTGGACATCTCCAGGGAGGAAGGGGAAGTGGGAATGGGGCTGATTCCACCAGCATCCATCCCCATCCACTAGGCACCCTCAGCCCCAAGCTGCAGCCAGAGAGACAGGAGTTGGTGTCCCTACTATTCCCTGTCCCAGGGCTGTCCCTGCCTGGGGACTGCAGAGCTTGGCTGTGTTCTCCAGCCTCTCCTGCAGTCCCTAAGCTCTGACTGTGCTTGGGTTTTGCCATATCCAGTTGGGGAACTGCCAGAGGAGGAGCATACCCATGGACTCTTCAACAGATCCACACAGGTATCTGCAGACTTCCTCTCCTGGGCTGGAGCTGCTGTTGCTGCTTAGTGGAGGACTGCTGTCAGAGCACTGGATGTGACATCCTTCTGTTCCCTGCCCTTAGATGTTTTCAGACTTACATAAGACCACTGATCGTGAAGACAAGACCACCATGGACCTTGAGGGCACGGCAACCTCCAACTCCTGTAAAGCAGAGGATTGTGCTGCCATAGTGGGTATTATGGGAAATGGCAGCTCCTATTTGAATAAAGTAAGTAATTTGTGGCCAGTGCTGGAGTCCCTCAAGGAATATGAACCCTCTCAAGCTGTGTCTGCTGGCCATCCAACAGACTTTCAGGCCAGCACAGTATGGTAGAAAAGGAAGCATTTCTCATGGGAAGCTGAGAAAATGCCTCACTCTGTGAACACCAATTCTCTGCCGTGTGTCCTCCAGGTGCCAACCATTGTGAGGAACATTTACCAAAAGCTTACGAAGATCAGAGATGTGTCTCATGAAGATAGGTTGGACAAAACCCTTCAGGAGATGACAGCTGCAGAGCCCCATGATGTGGTGGTGACCCTTCTGCGCTGCGCCCCATCATGTGACAGGTACAGAGCCCATCTTCTCTGAGGGCTCAGGATTCACAAGCCATTTTAGCCCACCAGCCTATAGAGCTAATTCTGTGTGGGCTACCAGACAGTTAGAGATTTTCATGTGCCTCTGACCCTTTTGTTTCCCAGCTGTGGTATGTCACTCCCCGAGCCAGTTGCCACAGTCCCTTCATGTCCCTCAATGCACCATCACTTGGCTGCCTGCTGCCCACAGAGGAAGGCTTACTGGGTGCTGCTGCTCAGAGGCAGAGGACAGGGGCAGGGCTGGTGGCCAGCCAGAGCCCCTGTGGCTGCCCAGGCCATGGTGTTGTGGCCAAGACCCCACTGACACAGAAATTCTGGGCCTGCAGAGCCGCTGTGACCATGTGGAAGGCAATTGTCTCCTCAAGCAGAGCTGCAGAGAAGGTGCTGCCAGAGCTGCTGTGTGTGCTGGAGGACTGGCCGCTGCACAGCACATCCACCTCTGACAAGGACTACTCAGACATCTTTTCCCTGGCTGTGAGTTGCTGGACTAGACCGTATCGCATCCTCAATAGCTAGCTCTCTGACAGCCATGCCAGATGCTCCCCCTGTATCTCCTCTGGACCAGGGCAATGCCTGACCCTCACCCTCCCACACTCAGGCCCTGCCATGGAGATGTCTCAGTGCTGAGAGCGGTCTCTGGGTGTTTTGTTCTTTTGCAGGCAACCAGAGCACTGTGGGAGATCATCCATCTGCCCCACCATCCAGAGGCACTGATTATTTACTTTCCCCGCTTCTTTGTGGCTCTGCTATTCCAAGTCTTCTCCAGTACAGCACAGATGACAGCAGAGGTCAACACCTTCTGGAGGAGATGCCAGCAGGAGCACTGCCTTCCCACCAACCCCAGCAGGTGCTCCATCACAGTCCTCCCATCCCTCCCATGCCTTTGGAGCTGGGCTCAGGAATCCTGGCATGACTTGGGCTTTGCTCTGCACACAGATTTGTAGTGCAGACCATGAAAGCACTGCTCTGCCATCTTGAGTATGAGGATGTGGTGTCTGAAGTTGAACGTGAGTGTGGCTGGGACACACTCCTCAATACTGACAATCACCAATATGCAGTGGGTCTGCTGGCCAGGTGAGACCTCCCTTCTCCCTGCTCTCCCCATCATTTCTCCCCAGCAGATGAGGTGGCCCCAACATAATCCCTGTGGTCGTGGGTGAGAGGGACTTGTCACTGAAGCATAGCCCTGCAGACTGGAAAAGCCTAGGAGAGCTGATGCTCTGGAGCAGCCACAACCCAAAGTGCCAGCATGCCCTCCCATGAGTCCTGGGCTGATGGCACAGAACAAGAGGTCTGTCTGCAGGGCACCTCACTGAGGACAGCCTGCCAGGGCCCGAGAGATTTGGGGCCAACTACTGATGGACATTGATAGCATGGCTGCTCATATGCCCTGTGGGTAGGAAGGTGTTTTTCCAGATTGGTCATCCTCAATGGACCCTGCTGGTGTTGGGTACTGCCTTTCTCCTTTTGGGGTGGTGGGGAAGGATGAGGCTTTGCTAATTCAGTCCCAGGAGAGGTTTGCCCACCCTGCTCAGGATCAGTGATGTCTTTCTCTCCTCCAGAGCAATGCTCGGGGTCTCACAGAGCTTGTGTTACCGGATCGCACGCTACCTGTTCAGGCTGCTCCGCAGAGAGGAGGCTCGCTGGGAAGTCTCTGCCATGGCATTCCTTGTTGAGGTGAGCCTGATGGCGAGTGCTGCCTGGCTGGGCTGCCTCCCTCCACTCTGCCTTCTTGGACACACAGCTGTAGGGGGAGTCCAGTTTGTGGAGCTGGGACAGAGGCTGTGCTCTGCTCTGTGCCCTTGGCCTCCTGCTGCTGCGGTGACACCTATTACCTCTCTCACTGCTCTGTTGTTTCAGCTCCTGCCTTGCCTTAACATAAAGGAATGGGGTGAACGCATCCTGCAACTTTTCCCAGTCTATCTCTTGAGGGATCACAGAGTGATGCGTCTCCTGCTGCTCAGATGCCTCCTGGTGCTTTGTAAGAGACCCTCTATGGTAAGCAGCAGGCAGCTGCCTGAAGCTGTGCTGGCAATGTGGGGCTGTGTTACACAGTAGGTTGAACTTGTCTGGGCTTCAGGAGCTGTGTCAGCTGCTGCCAGCATTCTTGACTCCCCATTCAGCTACCAGAGTCCTTCAAAACAGGCCTCTGGCTTCTTGGCTCTAAGGCAGTAGCATGGGGTTGAACTGCTGCAGTGGTTTTGGCAGTGCAGCCTTTGATGGCTTCAGAACATTGCACTGTGCTCCTCACAGGCCAACACTATCCGGGCCTTGACTGGAAACCTCACAGAGGTACTGAAGGATAAAGATGGAGAGGTGGTGGGCATGACCCTTTCTGTGCTGTGCGAGGTGCTCCAGGACAGAGATGTGCCAATTGCCAGTTCCATTGCTCTGCAGCTGGCTGAGGCACTCCTGCCACTATTTGAGAACGTAAGGCTCTGTGCCCCCTGCCGTGGGCACTGGGTGCTGTCAGGACATTTTATACCCTGAGGATTTTCAGGCCCATGCCCAGGTGGGCCTGGAGAAGCTGGTGCTGAGGTCTTGCCCTCTTCATTTCCACTAGGACACCAGCCATGTGCAGCTCCTCTCCATTCGACTCTTTCAAGTGCTAATGGAGTTGGTAGAGGAAGAGGGAAAAGAGCCCCTGGAGAAGAATGTGCGTCAGAGCCTGTTCCTACTGTTCTGCCACTTGCACGATGAGAATGAATGTGTTGCACAGGTGAGGACTTCTGAAATGTTCGTGTCCCTGCTGGAGGTGACTTGACTGCCTTTTGTGTTTCTGCCTCTTCCTGCTCTTAGCTACAAAGCAGCAGTTCTGGGGAACCTCTGTTCTGCTGTCCTGGCAGTACCACCATGCCTGAGATGGGGGTTTACCCATCACTTTGCCCAGGCAGCAGACCCACTGATGAACAAGTTCCCAGATGCTGCATCTTCCCACTGTGGGCCAGGAAAGGCCATGAGCCTTGTCAAGGTATAGGAGTTGCAGGTCCTGTGCCCTCATCAGTGGTTCCACCTCCTGGTATCTGCTGCTCTACAGGCCTTTTGGGAAACTCTGCTTCAAGCTAACACGTTCCTGCAGGAGAGGAAGCTCAAGCAACTGTTGGAAAAGACATGGAGAGTTGACAAGTGCCTGGTGAGGATGGACTCAAAGCCCCAGACTCATCCTGGGGACTCATAATTCCTTTTAAGACCAGCACAGTGTTGTGGAAAAGGAAACATTTCTTGTGGGAAGCTGGGGAAATGCTACGCTCTATGATCAATCCAGTTCCCTGCTATATCTCCTCCAGGTGCCAAAAATTGTGAGTGAGATGTACCAATGGCTCACATTCATCATGGATGTGTCTGCTGAGAACAGACTGGACAAGAGCCTTCAGGAAATGAGCATTGCACAGTCTCATGATGTGGTGGTGACTATTCTGCGCTGCGCCCCATCGTGTGACAGGTACGAGGCCTATCTGCTTTGAGTGCTCAGAGATCACAAGCCATTAGGGCTCATCTAACCTATAACCCCTTTGTTTCCCAATTGTGTCATGTCACTTGTGCCCTCCAGGGCACTATTACTTGGCTGCCTGCTGCCCACAGAGGAAGGCTTACTGGGTGCTGCTGCTCAGAGGCAGAGGACAGGGGCAGGGCTGGTGGCCAGCCAGAACCCCTGTGGCTGCCCAGGCCATGGTGTTGTGGCCAAGACTCCACTGACACAGAATTCTGGGCCTGCAGAGCTGCTGTGACCATGTGGAAGGCAATTGTCTCCTCAAGCAGAGCTGCAGAGAAGGTGCTGCCAGAGCTGCTGTGTGTGCTGGAGGACTGGCCGCTGCACAGCACATCCACCTCTGACAAGGACTACTCAGACATCTTTTCCCTGGCTGTGAGTTGCTGGACTAGACCGTACTGCATCCTCAATAGCTAGCTCTCTGACAGCCATGCCAGATGCTCCCCCTGTATCTCCTCTGGACCAGGGCAATGCCTGACCCTCACCCTCCCACACTCAGGCCCTGCCATGGAGATGTCTCAGTGCTGAGAGCGGTCTCTGGGTGTTTTGTTCTTTTGCAGGCAACCAGAGCACTGTGGGAGATCATCCATCTGCCCCACCATCCAGAGGCACTGATGATGTATTTCCCCTGCCTCTTTGTGGCTCTGCTATTCCAAGTCTTCTCCAGTACAGCACAGATGACAGCAGAGGTCAACACCTTCTGGAGGAGATGCCAGCAGGAGCACTGCCTTCCCACCAACCCCAGCAGGTGCTCCATCACAGTCCTCCCATCCCTCCCATGCCTTTGGAGCTGGGCTCAGGAATCCTGGCATGACTTGGGCTTTGCTCTGCACACAGATTTGTAGTGCAGACCATGAAAGCACTGCTCTGCCATCTTGAGTATGAGGATGTGGTGTCTGAAGTTGAACGTGAGTGTGGCTGGGACACACTCCTCAATACTGACAATCACCAATATGCAGTGGGTCTGCTGGCCAGGTGAGACCTCCCTTCTCCCTGCTCTCCCCATCATTTCTCCCCAGCAGATGAGGTGGCCCCAACATAATCCCTGTGGTCGTGGGTGAGAGGGACTTGTCACTGAAGCATAGCCCTGCAGACTGGAAAAGCCTAGGAGAGCTGATGCTCTGGAGCAGCCACAACCCAAAGTGCCAGCATGCCCTCCCATGAGTCCTGGGCTGATGGCACAGAACAAGAGGTCTGTCTGCAGGGCACCTCACTGAGGACAGCCTGCCAGGGCCCGAGAGATTTGGGGCCAACTACTGATGGACATTGATAGCATGGCTGCTCATATGCCCTGTGGGTAGGAAGGTGTTTTTCCAGATTGGTCATCCTCAATGGACCCTGCTGGTGTTGGGTACTGCCTTTCTCCTTTTGGGGTGGTGGGGAAGGATGAGGCTTTGCTAATTCAGTCCCAGGAGAGGTTTGCCCACCCTGCTCAGGATCAGTGATGTCTTTCTCTCCTCCAGAGCAATGCTCGGGGTCTCACAGAGCTTGTGTTACCGAATTGCAAGCTACCTGTTCAGTCTGCTCCGCAGAGAGGAGGCTCGCTGGGAAGTCTCTGCCATGGCATTCCTTGTTGAGGTGAGCCTGATGGCGAGTGCTGCCTGGCTGGGCTGCCTCCCTCCACTCTGCCTTCTTGGACACACAGCTGTAGGGGGAGTCCAGTTTGTGGAGCTGGGACAGAGGCTGTGCTCTGCTCTGTGCCCTTGGCCTCCTGCTGCTGCGGTGACACCTATTACCTCTCTCACTGCTCTGTTGTTTCAGCTCCTGCCTTGCCTTAACATAAAGGAATGGGGTGAACGCATCCTGCAACTTTTCCCAGTCTATCTCTTGAGGGATCACAGAGTGATGCGTCTCCTGCTGCTCAGATGCCTCCTGGTGCTTTGTAAGAGACCCTCTATGGTAAGCAGCAGGCAGCTGCCTGAAGCTGTGCTGGCAATGTGGGGCTGTGTTACGCAGTAGGTTGAACTTGTCTGGGCTTCAGGAGCTGTGTCAGCTGCTGCCAGCATTCTTGACTCCCCATTCAGCTACCAGAGTCCTTCAGAACAGGCCTCTGGCTTCTTGGCTCTAAGGCAGTAGCATGGGGTTGAACTGCTGCAGTGGTTTTGGCAGTGCAGCCTTTGATGGCTTCAGAACATTGCACTGTGCTCCTCACAGGCCAACACTATCCGGGCCTTGACTGGAAACCTCACAGAGGTACTGAAGGATAAAGATGGAGAGGTGGTGGGCATGACCCTTTCTGTGCTCTGCGAGGTGCTCCAGGACAGAGATGTGCCAATTGCCAGTTCCATTGCTCTGCAGCTGGCTGAGGCACTCCTGCCACTATTTGAGAACGTAAGGCTCTGTGCCCCCTGCCGTGGGCACTGGGTGCTGTCAGGACATTTTATACCCTGAGGATTTTCAGGCCCATGCCCAGGTGGGCCTGGAGAAGCTGGTGCTGAGGTCTTGCCCTCTTCATTTCCACTAGGACACCAGCCATGTGCAGCTCCTCTCCATTCGACTCTTTCAAGTGCTAATGGAGTTGGTAGAGGAAGAGGGAAAAGAGCCCCTGGAGAAGAATGTGCGCCAGAGCCTGTTACCGCTGTTCTATCACATGCATGATGAGAACCAGCATGTGGCACAGGTGAGGATTCTGAGCTGCTGGTGTCCCCTGTGAAGAGGGCTCAGCTGCCTTCTGCAGACTGCAGTGCTCCTGCCTCCTCCTGGCCTTGGCTACAGGGATGCAGGTCCTGTGCCCTGGGCTGCTGTGCCATCTCCCAGTCTCTGTGGCTCTGCAGGCCTCTTGGGAAACCCTGCTTCAAGCAACAAAGTTCCTGAAGAAGTGGAATCTTGAGGAGCTGCTGGAGACAGATGAGATGTGGAGGTTCGGCGAGTGCCTGGTGAGGATGGCCTCAAAGCCCCAGACCCAGCCTGAACAAGCTCTCAGCTCCTGATACTGAATGTGTGAGGATGGCAGCTATGGCCCCTACCCACTCCTGCACACATCAACACCAGCCTGCACCCCACACACTACTACTATCTGGTGTGTGGCCCAACAGGCTCTTCTCCCTCCCTGAGCCAGGGTGCTGACAGAGTTCTGACCCAGCTGTGCTTTGGCATCAGGGTGATATTGGGGCTCCCTGTGGAGCACCTAGCCCTCTGCTCCCTCCAAACTTTGGCACCAGCCAGCTGCTGGCTGGGTGTCATGGGTGTCCAAGCAGGGAATGTCAGTCCTGGGTGCAGCAGCTGCCCAGCAAAGAGAAAGGATCACTGCCAACCCTTCCCTGTGTCCCCTTCTGCTCTCTCTAGCTGGCAGAGGACAGAAGCAGAGCAAACGAGTACCTGCGCCAGTCCGTGTCATACCTGCATAGCCCGCAGAAGTCTGTACGAGAGGCAGCCATCAGGCTCACTGGTGAGCCACAACCCCCAGAGTCCCCTCACCGCCCCACTGCAGCTTGGTCCCAGCCCTAGCTGCTGCTCTGGCAGCAGGACCCGGCCCAGTGGCTGTGGTACGCTGACTATGCCTCAGGACTCTCTGCCACCCTCTCCTACCCTTGCCCTTGTGCTTTATACGTGGCTCAGCCCTGCCAAGGGGAGGCCAGGCTGGCAGTGCTGGTGCTGGGGAGCTGTGTTGCTGGGGCAATGACAGGCTGTGTGTTCCTAGGGTACACCAGGTGGCATATGAGGGGGTAACAGGAATTGCTCCAGGTCATCTGCAAGGGTGAATGAGGGCAGCAGGCTGTCAGCAGGGACAGGCATGAAAAAAAGAAGGATCGAGCTGCAGTCCCTGCCCCAGCTGGAGAGGGTTCTACTCCCTGCCCAGACAAAGAGCAGTGTGGGTAGAGCAGAGAGAGGTTTAAGGGGCTTGTGGGGTATTCATGGCAAGCAGTTTAGGACTTATCCTCTTAGTTCCTGCTCCCTTCTGACCATGGGAAGGGCTGGGTGGGGTGGCCCTGGCAAGAGAGGTTCCTGAGGTTCCCAAACCTTGGCTCTATTTCTCTCTGTTTCAGCACGTCAAGGAGCAACAAATAACTTTAATACCTCCATCTCAAACTTCGCAACTCAAACCCTGCACATTCTAAGAGCTGTAGAGAGACATCCTTTCTTCAGATTCAGGCTGCTGCAAAACCAGCTCCGTATGGCATGGAGGAGGCGGCCTTCTCTCTTGGACAATGGCTGGCCTTCTGTCTGTTACACTGGTCGGCCACCCTGCTGGAGGTCTCCACAGAGCTGATCCTGGGAGCTCTGTCTTCTGGGGCCACCTGAGTGTACAGGAAATACTAGGTGGCTTCTGGCCTCTCCCAACCCACAGGACAACTCTTCTCTAAGACTACTTTTCTTTACCTCTTTTAAGGAAACTTCTTTCATGCAAATATCAGCACTAGTTTAGGACCTTTTACCTCAGGCTCCTGCCACCCAGACCCCAATTTGCAGTTTCCACTGCAGCTGCACACTGACTTATCTGCACTGAATGTACTCCTCAACAGTCTTTACCTTTGTTTTAATTGAGCATACTGGCTAATACATTGAAAAGGAAAAAAGGAAAGTTTCAAGGCACTTAACCACATATAACATTATAATAAGTTACAAACGTAACACAATTAAGGGCAGAAATGGCTATCAATATAAAATCACACAGGATTCTCAAAAGTCTGTTACTCATCATTCACTGCTTGTTAACGTACTGGGACAAGTATTCATCCAGCAGGCTGGTCTTAACTGGGACGTAAGCTCACACACAGAATATGGTGAGTTGGAAGGGACCTGCAAGGGTCATCAAATCCAAGTCTTAAATGAATGACCCATACGAGGATCAAACCTGCAAACTTTGTGTTATTAGCAACATCTTCAAACCACCTAATCTCCTAATGACATACAGCTGATGTATTATATTTGCTGTAAAATGAGCACCCCTGATTCAACTGACTTGGTGCCCCTGCTGCAACTGGATTTGGTTGCAAGAGATCTGTCATTAGGTCCTAATTTCTACATTACCTCTCCACTGGCTATTCTCTGGCTTTTAGTTCTCAGTGGCCTCAGTCAGACTTAATCATTTCCCCTAACACAAGGGGGAATCCACAGCTTCAAAATCCCATAGTTCCAAGAAAACCAGACATGGGAGCTTAATTATGGCCTCTGTTTTTTTCTGGATCTATCACTCATTGCCCCTTCCCCAAAATACAGCCAAATATTTATCTTTCCTTTTGACATAGCTGAAGTTTGGATGGAGATGCACGCTGTTGCCTTTTTGCTAGGGCAATACATCTAGTATACAAGCATTCCCTTCACAGTTTGCTAATGACAAATCACCTACATGAACCGATTGTACAAGCTCTGATACTGAAATAAATATATATGTAGAAAAGTGTATTTTTATAATTTTTTTAAAATATACACAGAATTACCATCATTACAACCAATTAACAGTCCACAGGAATCTCACATACATACAAAAAATAAAGCAATGTTTCAGCTGACATATATCTTCTGGAGAACCTCCTCCAGGCATGGTATTTCCAATTTACACCACAACAATCAATTCAAATAGTTACAAATAGCACACTATGTGCCTCTACATGCAGATCTTCCTGGTTCCCTTTTTTGAAGAGATTCTGTGTGCATACAGCAGCAACCCAGAGTGAACAGCTCTTTCAGTGGGTGTTTGTGCTGTTGCCTAAATGGCTGTGGGGAAAAAAAGACTCCAAGCCAAATTAGGTAGGAGATAAGATAAGGATACAGAGGTTTTAATGAGTCCCCAGGCTTTCTGGAATACCCCCAGCGGGCGCCCCCGAAATCGAGATGTTCACAGTTTTTATAATGATTTTCACCCAATCCCGTCCAGCCACCACCCAGGTTCTGCCCCCGCCACGCCTCTTGGAAATTGGGTCTGGGGGCATTTTGGGACCCCCTCTTCTTTATCTTCCTCAGAGCACGTAATGTCCTTGGAGGCTTTCCAGAATTCTAGGCCTGAAGGTTGTTGGGTCTAGGCTATATCTTGTTCCGTAGGGTTGAGATGTTCCTCTATCCTTCTGCCTTGAAAAAGAGACTAAACAGGCTAAGGAATTTAGGGAATTGATATGGGAATGGGTAACAGGGGTCTGAGCTGGTGTGTTAAGGGTAAAGGGATAATATTGCTGCTACTCTAAAATCTACATTTACTACTTCTAAGATCTACAAAAATTAAAAAAATTAAAACATCAAAACTCCAAGGTATCAGTGCTTTCCAGGGACATGATCCATCTGTTCACCAATTGCCTATTTGTTTGTTGCAAAAGAAACTTAAAGTGTCTTGAAGGAATCACCACACCCTAAAACACTGTCTATCCCACATGATATAGCACATCTATATATTTTTAAATGCTTAAACAACTCTCCTATCAATCTTTTCTTGCTATCCCAAGTTTCAGTTAATCTCTCAAATCATCTCCCAATGTTCGCAATTCAGTGCTGGGAGATGGGTTGTTCACCTTGGAGACCTGCTGTGGATACAGGTACAGACATTCCCCCTCCCCTGGATGGCCACGGGCTGGTGAGAGCCTACTGTGCACTGTAGGAGTTCTCAGAGCTCCGGACGGTTTCTCCAGGATGGGTTACATGCCACACAGCACCCGTCTCTGACACTCCAGATTCGGGCATCTGAACTCATCTCCCCACTCCCATCAGTGAAGACCATCGGAGATCATGAACCATCCATTCGGAACAGCGCTTTCCTAGTGCTTAGGACTGACAGACCCATGTTCAACAGCAGTCTCTAAACTTCAGGTCCCCTTGCACGCATTATGAGCCCCCTGAATGCCTTATGAGCGATTCCAAACTCCCTGTGTGTTTTACAGGGAAGCCTTATGAACCCTCTGCATGCCTTACGAGTTACCTCAGTCCCCTGTGCGACTTGGGAGAGACCCTAAAAACTCTCTTTTATGTGTGCCTTTCGCTGATCAGGCTGCTCACCCATACTTGACTCACTACAGTAATTTTACCAACTATGTACTAAATGCTGCAGCAACAGAGAGACTAAAATAATTTGAGAACCTTATGATTTATACTGAATATGCTCTGGGAATTTTAACACATCCTTTGAATCCTCCCTGCTCCAAAGGTCCCAGATGAACTCACCCAGTTTGGAAACTGGATGTTTGGAGAAGGGCTCTGATGGTGGTGGCCTAGGGTCCCATTTGGATTGCCAAACTCTTAAGGAAACTTCCCTGTCTGACCATGCCACGACCCATTTGGTTGGGGATGTGATGTTGATTGTAAATTATCATCAGGCTGAACAAAGACACCAGTCCATATGTCAGGGAACTCCTATCCTTTTATTATACAGTTGCCTTAACTCTGGGAACTAGCCCACTCTATAATCGTAGAAGTGCTGGTTAAGCTCTCAACATTTACAACTAATTTAAACAAGCTCCCAATCCTCACCACAGACTTTGGTACAGAACAAGGGGTAGAATATGACAGCCGCACCTTGCCAAGACAAAAGAGGAAGAAATAAAGATGGAACAGGGAGACAGAGAAGGAAAATCTTGATGACTATGTGATTCTGTAAAACATTCAAAACAACAAAGCTGAAGACTGCGATGATGTTACCCTACATTTACCGTCATTCAGTTAAATCGCATGATTCGTGACCTGGCAGGTATCCGTGCTAGTTCTTTAGTTACGGCGACAGCGATACTATTGCCTAGCAGCACTCCAACGATACACACTTTTATCAATCCAGTGGGGTGAAAAAAAACTACCACAGGCCTTTCCTTCCGTTTATCAGGAAGGCTCCGCCTTTCGCAGCCACAGGGGCGGAGGGGGCGGCTCCGCCTTCCTTCACGGCCGAGCGCTGAGCAGCGCGTCACGGCCCGCGCCGCTGGGGCTCGCTGCTGCGCCCGCACGGGGTGCGCCTGAGCCCCGGCCCGCCGCGGAGCCCCCGGCCCGCCGCGGAGCCCCCGGCCCGCCGCGGAGCCCCCGGCCCGCCGCGGAGCCCCCGGCCCGCCGCGGAGCCCCCGGCCCGCCGTAGAGCCATGTCACGGCCCAGGCACGTCCCGCCCAGGCAGCCCGGCAGGGGCGCGGGGGGCTCGGGCAGCGCTGCCGCGGCGCCCCGCGTCCGGGGCGGCAAAGGTCTCAGGGATGTCCGCGTGGACGAGGAGGTGGAGATCGCGGTGAACCTCGCCCTGGAGCGGTTCCGCTACGGCGAGGACACAGGTGCGTGCGGCGGCCCCGGGGAGCGGCGAGGCCGGAGCGGGGCTGGCGGACACCGTGGCCCGCAGGCGGCCCCGGCCTGCCCCGAGCGGGCCGGCGGCGCCACCAGGAGCCCTGAGCGGGGAATGGGGGCAGCCAGTCCCGGTGTCGCCAGTCCTGACGTGCTCGGGCAGCGTGGTGGGTTCGGGGATTGATAAACCCTCGTAGGATCGAGGTAATACGTCGAGAATACGGCCTCTTGTGTTGTTACCTTTTTTTATTGTTTATTTTTATTTCTAGAAATGGAATTTCCCTCTTCTTTCACTAGTACTGAAAGAGCATTTGTTCACCGGCTCTGTCAGTCTCTTGGACTGATATCTAAAAGTAAAGGGTAAGTTGGACTCTGATTTTTGTGTGTTATATTCTCTTTTTGGTGCGAATTTATGGAATTTCATTACTAGCATAAAAACGATCTGTACTTCTAGGATATCTTGAGCTGTTGCAGGAAATAATACTAGAGAAAAAAAAAAACCTTTAAAAGGTAGATAATAAAAATTAGCACCTGATATCTGCTTAAAAAAAAAAAACATGTGACATACTTTTTTGAGATAGCTGGCTCCTATGGATTTCATGTCCATAAAAAAGACTTCTCTCCAGGATGTGTTCTGCCTTTTTCTTTTTTTTTCCATGCACTCCTGTGTGATCAAAGGTTTTGGGTAGAATCTCCAGATAAAACATAGCTTCTAATAGTAGGTCCAAAAGAGTGCCTCTGTTGGGAAGTGCAGGAGAAGAGAGTTGGTGTGTTGCCAGCAGGTGGAGGGAGGTCATCCTTGCCCACTATTCAGCATTGATTAGGCTGCACCTGGAGTGCTGTGTCCAGTGCTAGGATGACCAGTAGGACATCCTAGATTAAAAGATTCAAAGACATTAAACTGGGGAGAGTTCCATGAAGGACCAACAACATGATGAAAGGACTGGAGTATCTCCCGTTTTAGAGAAGGGTGAGAGGGACTGTTCAGCCTGCATAAGACAAGGCTCAGGGGGATCTCATCACTGTATATAAGTGCTTGAAGTGAGGATGTAAAGAGGACAGAACCTGAGTCTGCCGGAGTGACTGCACCTCTCCTCACAGAGGCTGCCTGGGCCAGCACCTGGGTACCTGCACCCTCTTCTACCACTGCCAGGAATGGGGCACTCGGCTCTTAGTGTGACCTTCTGTTCTTACCCTGAGAAGTCATTTTCAAGGGGTTATTATGTCATCATAGCCCAGGCACAAGATGGTTCAATCTCAAATATATTTACAATTACTCTTTACGTTTCTGTGTCCGAGTTCCATCTGAGGACAAATGCAGTGTTACAAGTGTTTTGGTTCTGTTTGTACATAGAAAATTTTTGATAGTGAACATTATGGGAATCTAATTTGTTTTACTGCATTTTGTTAAGGCTTGGAATGTCACTAGCAGGCAGCTTGTTTGTCTTTTTTGCCTATTTGTTGATTTTTAATCTCTAAATATCTTAAGTTAGTCTAGAAATCAATTTTGTATAGTAAATCTCAGTATTAATTGATAGAGCTGGCTGTATTTTGGGAGACAGATGCAGTAAAGGACCTTTAACTGAAGACATTAGAAGAGTGTCACATTACAGAGGCCTGTATGTAAGGTTGTGCTGAGCATAGTGATTTGAAGTCTGTAGTGTCTGTGCTGCACTGCCTCATGTGAATAGAGTGCCTTTGGCAGGGGATATTGGGGATGTTGCTATTACTTTGGTGTGCATTTTGCTACTTTAGGGCATAATTTGAAGTTTCTAGTTATGACATTATGTTTGAAAATAATTTGACAGCCATCTTGAAAAAATTATGAGCAAAGATTGTTACATTCAGGTAACTAGTGTGCTTATTCCTAAAATTCTTTTTTTTTTTCTCCCCAGAAAAGGGGCAAATCGATACCTAACTGTAAGGAAAAAGCATGGATCAGAACTAAAACATACAGTAATGACTTGTGCCTTGACTCCTGCTACAAAACATGCAGTTTGTGCTTTAATTCGAAATTTTCCGGTCACGAATAAAGAAAGAACAGAACTTCTGCCGAAGACGGAGCGAGGAAATGCATGTGCTGTTGAATCTGGTATGTTCAGTATGGCTCCTGATATGGAATTGTCAATCAGCACTACTTGACAAAATAATACACAACCCAACCACAAAACAAACCCATCTATATTGTGTTTGCTCTCCTGTCCTACCTAACATCCTTCCCTGCAAACAAACCCATTAATTTTCTTGACTTTTAATTGTAGGGTCTTTTAAAACTGGTGTCATGAGGAGCTCAGGCAGTCATGTCACTCACATTGCAATATCTCCCTTGTGTCAAGTTAGTTTTGAATCTTTGAGCCAGTTCCAGACAAATTTTTTAGAAGTACGTTTGTGAAATGTGGGTTCCTGCACGTTCCATGAGGTGAGATTGAAAAAACAAGTATTAATGTGACCCTCTATAAGAACATATTTATGAGAAGATGAGACTGGCTTTTCTGCTTTTGAAATCTGTGTTCTTGATAAAATAAAAAATTTGTATTTTGTCATTTTCTGAAAAAGATTTGGTCTCTAACAGGCTATTACCTAAACTTCTTGATTTCTAGAGTATGTAAGAGTTCGCTGGATATAACTTATAATACTGGGGGTTTTAAACAATGCTTTTAATAACGGTGTTTCTTTAACATTGTAAGAGTTATGGTGTGTTTCTGCACACAAAGTTGAGCGTAGTGGACAGAAAACATACCAGTATGCCTTGTTTCATCAGATATTTCTGATTCATGATGTTCATGCTTTAAGTGCTTCCTTTGCTAGTTTTCTGTTTCATTTGTTTAATTTGTTTAATAGAATTGTTTAATGAACAGAGGGAAACTATAATAAAAGTACTGAGAAAAATCAGTTCCTGAGGAATGTAAGCAAAAATTAATGAATAGTGTAAAATTTATCTTTTTTTTAATTCTCCAGAATGGTCCTTGGCTCTTTTAATCCGTTAGTCCATTTCTGTCTTGATAAGACAGTGTTTGTAATTCAGTAAGTCAGTCTGTTCATCACACTAAACATGTATGGTTGAGTTTACAGTGAGCTTCTAATTCTCCTGGAAAAAAATTAGTAAGGAACTGTAGAATAGCATTTACAATACTGAATTTGAAGTAACCTCCTCAGAAGACTTGCAGGGTTTTTTGACTACCTATGCCTTACTTTCTAATACATCACACTGCTATGTGGGTCCAGGTCTAGATAGAGCATGGTTCAACTTGTATGTGTTAAGGCAAATCTTATGGACTGGAGTATTAGGTTATGTAAGACTGACAGAAAGAAGGTCTTAAAAGACCAGTGAGGTTGTGAAAGAAGGTGTATGAATCACAATAAAGTTGTCTTTTTATTAGAAGACATGCTTGTCAGTTTGGAATAACTTAAATGGTTAACTGTATGGTGGATATTTCATGGCAGACTGTGCAGATAGGAATGTGTAAACAACTACAAAGGCCAAGGCAACGTGGTTTAGTTTCTGGTTTTTTGTTTTAGTTCTTCAATTTTGACCTTGCGAAAAGTATTAGAATAGTCTGGTTTTGTTCAAAATATCTGAAAGTAAAAATAGCTTTAAAAATATTTATTGTAAGTACCATTATGGGATGTGCTATTACAAATATGATTTTAAATACATGATGGATTTGTCACTTTGTCTACAGGGATACATATAAAGTCAGGAATGTTAATTTTCAATTACAGTTTTTAAGCAGTGTTATAATGATTTTCCTTTGTATCTGTATGAGTAATTTTTTGACTTCTCTTCACAGAAAACAGAGAAATGATTAAGACAAGTGGACGACTTAATGATGGTGTACCCCAGGTTCCAGTGAAAAGAGGAGAATCAGAGTTTGATTCCTTCAGGCAATCACTACCAGTTTTTGAAAAACAGGAAGAAATTGTCAAAATAATAAAGGACAATAAAGTTGTTTTGGTTGTAGGAGAAACGGGATCAGGAAAAACTACTCAAGTATGTTTCTTTAATGAAATAAAAAAAGATAACAGTATTTATTCAAACATAATGATAGATTTTTAATATTTCTGTATTAAGGGATTTCTTTATTTTTAAGGCTTTTGTTTTCCTTTAAGGTTGAAAGTCTTCTCTTTCATTAACTTTCCTACTTTTAAATACTAAGCCAACGTACTAAAAGCGTAAATGGTTTTGCACAATTTTCTCATAGATCTGAGTTTTTTGCTATAATAATCACACAATATCAAAGGGAAGGTAGCTATGATTTTGTACAGCCTTTTTCCTTTCAAAGCTAGTTCTGTTCTAAGTGTCTTGAGGGGAATATTATTACATCAAAAGGAAAGATTACCTACATAGGTTTTTTTATATATTTCTGTGAGACAGAAGAGAGAAGCTTTAGGGTATTTTTGTTTGTCTGAGTTGTGTTTGTTTGCTTGTGGTTTTTTTGGCTGTTTTTTTTTTTAATAGATTAGACTTAACAGCAGAATTTATTTTTTGGCCTTTCTGCCACTTTGAGTACTTTTGCAGTGCTAATCCTTTTGTGAGGCCTTTTGCAACCTGTGTAATACTGAGATGCAGTTAAGTTGTCTCACCATGGTAAAAAAGCTATGACTTTATCAAACTAAAAACTAAATTTAAACCACTTCTTTACAGATCCCTCAGTTTATTCTTGACGACTGTTACAGAACTGGAACTCCCTGTCGTATATTTTGCACACAGCCAAGACGTTTGGCAGCACTTGCTGTGGCTGAAAGAGTGGCAGCAGAAAGAAGAGAAAAGATTGGCCAGACTATTGGTTATCAGATACGATTAGAAAGCAGGTACTGATGATATTTTTTAAAATCAGTTGATCTTGTGTTGGTGTCTTTAATCTTGTGTAGATTTAAATTACGGTATATGTGGGCTACAGCCTAGTAAAATCCCCATGTATAAAGTATAGGTAGGATATGTTATTTTGGGTAGTGAATATTTAAGAGTGAAAAGGACAGTTTTCTTCTGATTACATCTTCATGTAGTAAGTTCTTTTATAGAATGGAACTGCTAGTGATTTCTCTTGATGTCTTCTAGGGAGAATGTGTGTGAAAATCCTTGTCTTATTTTCAAATTAGGTCTACACTTGCCCCCTTTTATTTTTTATTCCCTACTTTTAACATTTGTCAATCCAAAAGTTCAGCAACCTTTGAAGATAGGTAGGAAGAGCAGCATGTTGTAAAAAATGCTATATAGTGAGACTTGATAGGGCACAATAAAGGGAATGATGAAATTGAGCATTATTTACCAATTTATTTTGGGTTAAATTTACTCTATTTCAGCTTTTTTATTTCAAACATTAAGTGATATGAAAGTAGAGATTTTTAGATCACCTGAAGAATTTGATCCTAAAGCAGAGCAGAAATGGATGGAAATCTGAAGATTGTGTATGATTGCTAAAGTTTTTGAATTTTATAGATAGTGGGATTTTCTGGAATGTCCAGTAGGTGGGATATGAGTAAGAACAAGATGGCAAAAGGTGTAGCTGGTTATGTTACTTATATGGATGAAGATAACACATAGCTAATGAATGCACTTCAACAGCAAAGCCAAGTTAAAGAAGAATTTGAATATGCATACAAAAGCTCATAAGGCTATTAAGAGATTAAAAGAGTGAGTAAAGACAAATTCCAAATAGGATGATGACTAATGTGTGGAAGAATTATTCAGGTTGAAGAAGAACAAAGTGTTGGTCAAATGGAAGAATTACTGGAACCGGTGCAGAAAACTCTGCTTATGACGAATCAATAAATTCACTGGAGAGAAAGCAAAAGGGAGAGATGACAATGTTACCACTTGAAAAAAAGATATTGGGTGGAGGTGTTGATTTCTAGAAGGGTAATGAGAAAGAAAGGAGTAGAGATGGATAAAGTAAAGCATTTGTATCTTGTATTTAATATGTAAGAAGATTTTTGAAGTGAGGGATGAATTCCAAACTTGGGAAGAAATACACATATGATAACTAGTGAGCTCACGTCTTCTCTCTTTTCTGGAAGTTTTCAATACTTAAAGGGGCAGTGCTGGAGAAAGTAGTGACAATTGCAGTTTTCACTTGCACAGCTAACTCTGCAAGAGGTACCAGGTACTTTTAAGATTTTTAAATTCCTGAAAAATGAAAAAATCTGAAAAGATTCAGCTGACTTCTTTGTGACTCAGTCAATTGGAGTGTGTTGGATTTGTGTGGCAAGGTTTGGGTGGTGAGTTGGCTCCAGGGTTGGCTTCTGTGAGAAGCTTCCCACATGTCTGATAGAGCCGGCTGGCTCCAAGAGGGACCTACCACTGGCTAAGGCTGACAGCTGTTATGCCTCTGGGATAATATATTTAAGAAGGGGAAAAAAAATCTGCACAGCAGTGAGAGCAGTGCAAAGAGAGAATTGTGATTATTGTGAGACAAACAACTCTGCAAATGCCAAGACCAGTGCAGAAGGAGGGGGAGGAGGTGCTTCAGGCACCAGAGGAGAAATTCCCCTGCAGCCTGTGGAGGACCCCATGCCACGGGAGGTGTTTGCCCAAAGGATACTATGACCCTGTGGGAAGGCTGTGCTGGAAAAGGCTCTGGACAGAACCTGTGGCCCCATGGGGAGGGCAGTCTGCACTGCGGCATGTTTACTGCCTGGACTTTTGAAACCATGGGGGCCCCATGGGGGAGCAGTCTATTCCTGAAGGACTGCACCTTGTGGGAGGGACACTATGCTGGAGTAGTTTGTGAAGAGTCCTCCCAGTGAGGAGGAGGGAGCAGCAGAGACAGCATGTGATAAACTTACCACAGCCCCCAGTCCTTGTCCCCCTGCGCTGCTGAGTAGTAGGAGGTAGAGAAAATTGGAAGATAAACCTGGGAAGAAAGGAGGGGTGGGGAAAGGTGTTATAAGACTTGGTTCTTTTTCTTGTTTTCCCACATGGATTTAATTGGTAGTAAACTAAATTAAATTCCACAAGTCAAGTCTGTTTTGCTTGTGATGGTAATTGTGAGTAATCTCTCCCTGTCCTTATCTTGACCCATGAACCTTTTGTTGTATTCTCTCCCCTGTCTAGCTGAGGAGGAGAGTGATAGAGCAGCCTGGGTGGGCACCTGGAATCCAACCAAGGTCAACCCACCACATGTAGGCAAATATCAAGACTATATCCAAGCATATACTGAAGAATTAGAACCTGTTTTTCCACAGCAGTCCACAGTAAATTAAACAGCATGGAGAGGTCCTCAAGGTTCTATTTCACTTGCTTATTAATTTAGAAAAAGATTGAATCTCACCATGTCAATTAATCCCTTGTCTGAAGTTTTGGAGCATGAGCACTAAGAGTCCTTAGGAACTCTTTGGTAACAGGCATAGTTTATAAACAAGGAGTATGCATGAACTCTTTGGTTAGAGAACTGTTATTCCACTTCTGGTAGACAGCTGTTCAATCCTTTAATTATCAAGTAAATAGTGGAAAGCTAGTAGCATTTAAATGGTGCAAAAAACCTGAAGTATCTTTATGAACTGTTCAATAGGGTTTCTCCAAAGACACTGGTAACATTTTGCACTAATGGCATCCTGCTTCGCACGCTCATGGCAGGAGACAGCACCCTATCTAACGTGACACATGTTATTGTGGTAAGGATTTTATTGTATTTCATGTGAGGTGGAGCAATATGTATTACTTGTTAATTGGAAGGTGAGATCCTACTTTTTTACATTAATTTACTGAATATTTAAGTTGTTTTTGTTTGGTTAGAATCTCAATTAACTTTAAAGACTTACTGAGCCTTTACTGTAGCATGCATGCTTTTCCTTTTTTTTTTTTTTTTTCCTGTAAAAACATCTTATTTTAGGTTCATGCCAGTAATTAATTTTGGAATTGTGGTGCAGTTGTGGAGGGCAGAGGTCTAAGTTTTTCTGAACTTCCTCTGTCAGCAGAAAAGCCTTACAGAGACTTATGTAGATACAGTTCAATGTGAGTGTCAGAATTTCTGTCGCTATGTCCTTGTTTTAGCAGTACCAAATTTGCAGTCCATTTGTTAGCCTAATGTTTTCAAGATAATATGTAGTCTAATTTTGTAGCAAATTATTTAAGTGTGTTCACACATGATTATGTGAATTTTGTATTTTGGAATTTGATAAGTCAGTGAGCTCTCTAGAGATAAAAACAGGAAAGAAACTGTCCGTTTAGCAAAGAGGAAAAAGTCTGAGACTATGTATACATTCTTGACTTTAGCCTGCAAATCTTTTGTTTGGTTCTTGTTTTGTTTTGTTCATTCACAACTTAAAACAGAAGATAGACAAAAATGATTCGTCAGTCATGTGCCTTAATAATAGGCTTTGTGCATGATTTAATGGATCTAAACAATCTATCTTTTTTCTGATTATTTAATACCATACACTTCTTGAAATGCTCATCAATTTTGAAGGGAGATTTCATTAAAATAAAATCTGTAGGATTTGTGGTTTGCAGCATTATCTTGGGAGTGAGATTCAAATACAAGAATTAGAGGAATTTGAGACATTCACTTTGATTTCTGAAATTAAGGTCTGTGTGGTTTTTGTATTACAGTGCAGTATACTCTGGTATCTGTATAAAACTTCTGAAGTATTTTTTTACCTTGGGATAGTTTTTTAAAAAATCCTTACTTATGGATCCTTACTAGACTTTCACATTTTAATGTAATATACCACCAAATTACATATTTTAGTTTTTTAAAAAGTTCATATTTGTGAAAAGTTGTGAACTTGTATCTGTGATGTTTATCTGTTATTTTTGTTTTTCTTTCTTTCTCTTTTGTTACAGGATGAAGTACATGAGAGGGATAGGTTCAGTGACTTCTTGTTAATAAAACTGAGAGATGTGTTGCAAACGCACACTAATCTAAAACTCATTATTTCTAGTGCTGCTCTAGATGCAAATCTCTTTATTAGGTATTTTGGATGTTGCCCAGTAATATACAGTAAGTATTTATGTGAACACTTATTCAAGTGAGAATTTCTGCCCTGAGACTCATAGATATTATCGAACTGTACCAAACATTCTGACAAAGCCAGGTGATAAATACACCCAGAGTTACAGCAGTGCTTTTTCTCTGTTTACTCATGTTTGTTATTTCTTAATTATTTGCACCTACTACAGAGGAAAGTGTTTTTATCAGTGGAGGGTCTGTAAATGCAGGAATGTCCTGGCCCCCTCCATGTTCAGGTAAAGAGGGAGGAAAAAGTTCTCAAAGTGCTGGTCTCTGTGGCAATATAGACCATAGGATCTATGAGAGTATTGTCTATGTGTCTTTTAATACATTCCAGTAGGTTCTAGTTATTCGGGCCTCAACAGAGATTGCTACTGGTTACTGGACAAAAGACAGATAACTGTATCTACTCTATTCAGAAATACAGTCATAGGCAAATGGGGGGTTTATGTTTTAATCACATGATTCCTTGCTTTATTTAGAGTCTTCTGTAAAAATTATGGGATAATTTTAGTGGATATTCCTGAGAAAGAGTTCATTTTCTTATTTACATAAAGGTTTATTTCTAAATTTTACAATATGTGAGTTGTAGCTTGCTCTTTCTGAAAGAGAGAAAAGTCCTAGGTGATACAAGCTCAGCTGTGGCAGATGTCTACTAAGGGACCAGAAATTTAAAAAGTTGATATATTAATTTTTCCTGTGTAAAACCACAATTGTATGTCCATAAATAAGGTCTAGAAAACAGTCATGTTAAAAGAGAAATCAGAATAAATTCTTAGAGATAAAGACCATTGGAATGTCTCATTTGTTGGGAAGTATTAGGTAAAGAACCTCAAATTTGGCTGTACTAATTAAGGACATTGAGAGGAGTCTGTCTCCTCATATACTGCTCATGAAAGAAGGTAGTTGAATACAAAGGTGCCAGTCTGCTTGTGGGACCTTGCAGTAAAGCTGTATTAATTGCTTCTGTATTATGGAATTCAAGTGGCTAACGCAGTGAATTCTTTTTGGTACCCCTAAACAAAAATGTCTGTTTTCTTTTTCTCATTTGATAAAATTGCAGTAAGTAACTGTCTATCTTATATCTCTTGCTGTAACACTTAAAAGAATTGAAGAAGTTAATGAGAAACAAGGTATGCAGCTGGCATTTCCCTTTTAAATTGTTTTGGGGTGGGTTTATTTTTGGCCCAATCATTTAATGAAAATACACGCAAGTGAAGAGACTCTTACAAGACTTTTCAAGGAAAGAATAATTCCTTAAATCAGGCCCTGATAATATTTAATTCACTTTTTATGTCTATAAAAATGATTTTTAAAAATTATTATGATAACTGAAGCTAGGCAATAGCTAATCTTTCGTGAATTTTTTATACTTTCAGTCCAAGGAAGACCTTTTGAAGTGAAAGAGATGTTTTTGGAGGACATTTTACGAAGTACTGGGTATACAAATAAAGAGATGATAAAGTACAAAAAAGAGAAACAGCGAGGTTGGTGGACTTCTTATTGGAAATGGCTGGCAATGAGTCTCATCGATTGATTGAACAACAGACAGGATGAATCTCTGTTAAAATTCCAAAGTCAGAATATTAAATGAGACATGATTAGATGACAGCAAGTATTTTGAAACTCTCTGTGTTTACAATGTTGACGTAGCTTGTGATTTTAAAAAATACTTTCAGTGGTTGCATTCCTGTTGCTTTCAGTTGATAAATGTTAAATTTTTTTCTAATTATTTTGGAGTAGAATTATCTATTATAACTGTGGCCTTTGCCCCCTTGAAAACTGTAGAACCATAAGATACTATATGCTCAGCAACTGGAATACCAGAGGCTTAGGGCATAAGCACCCAGGTGGTATATTTTATTTTGTTGTTATAGCAGATGTTTGCAATGGTGCACTTTAAGGTGCACTTAATCATGGAATTTATATTGAACTGGTAACAGTATTCTAGATTAAATAAGATATAAAATTGCTTAAACTTTGTGATTTGTTATAGCTATTTTTTGTAACTGAAAATAACACAATAAGATGGCTGTAAAACTTTCTGTGGAAATACTTTATGCATTCTAGAAGAGAAGCAGCAAAGCTCTCTTACTGAATGGTGTTCTGCTCAAGAAAATAATAGTGAACTGGAACCTCAGAGACAAAAGTCTGTCCCAAGGGCAACTGAAGAGTTTAACCTGTTGGATGATGGTGGTGACACAGTATTTAATCAACTGGTAAGCATTTCCTTTTGTTGAAAGGTAGTTTAAATCTGCATAAAAAACTGTTTTCTAAAGAGATTACTCCTGAAGTGTGCTGTTCAGTTACAGTGGTTGTTCATAACTTTTCTTCAGATTAAATGGCTGAACTACAATTGCTTAAAATACTTGCATATGGTACAATAAATGCTTTAACTGGTGCTGAATGCTGAGTTTCTGATTGTTATTTGGAAAACTAACTGTTCAATTTCTTTGTGTGCAATATATGAGAATAAATACAACTCTTGGAAGACATTAATGTTTAAACACTGTTTTCTCTTCAGACTGAAAAAGATGTGAATTGCCTTGAACCGTGGCTAATAAAAGAAATGGATTCTTGTCTTTCTGACATCTGGTTGCATAAAGATATTGATTCCTTTGCTCAGGTGTTCCACCTCATTTTAACGGAAAATCTTAGCGGTAAGTTTCTCATCTTGTTCATTAAGGAAATACCAATAACAAAACTACTTGAATTTCTGTAACTATTCTGTCCCTAGTTTCAGATGTTGTTAGCTTTGAATTCTGATGCCTGTTAAAAAAGTGAATAGAACTAGCAGAATTAATGAATTGTTTCCTTACTTGTTGTTGTACTTGTAACATTAACAGATGTTGCAACGTGTATCTAAAGTAGTGCTAAACTTGTATGAACTGAGTGATGAGATGAAATGAGGAAACAAATTCTCTCTGGCCTGGTTTTTAGAAGTCTCATAAATGATGCTACGTTTAGATGAAAAAATAAGAATATGTTTATTGTGTTTGTTGATTTATTTATATAATTGTTTTGTACTTCTCAGTTGATTATAGACACAGTGAAACCAGTGCGACTCCACTAATGATTGCTGCAGGGAGAGGCTTTTTGAATCAAGTAGAACAGTTGATCAGTATGGGAGCAAGTATCCACTGCAGATCATCTAATGGCTGGTAAAAGCAAACAGATCAACCAAAATACAGATTTTTTTTTGTCAATATACAAATAAATTTATATATTTATCATTATATACAAATATATATGGAGAAATTTCTTTTAAAACTAATTTAAACTAATTGCTAACCTACCTGACTACTGTAAGCAGTAATAGGTTATGACAGTCTAAACGATTTCTAACTTCTGTTCATCACGTATTCTGTAAATTCTAAACTAAATTCTTAGTTACATAGCCCAAAATGAAGACTGTGTATCTGTCTTTTGGAGTGAGAATTAAGATTTTTATGTAAATCTTTCAGGATGGCTGTGGATTGGGCTAAGCACTTTGGACAGACAGAGGTTGTTGACCTCTTGGAATCCTACAGGTAAGCTATAACTGTTTGCAGAAAAATTTGTATAACGTGGTAAAGGAAATTTGTATTTTGTCTTCTTTTAATCAGAACAGCTTTTAGCTTTTTATGCCTTAAAATCTGACCTAAATAGCAAGATTTATTTGGGAATAGGATTGTTTCAAAAACTTGTTGCTTTTTTTTTTTTTTAAAAAAAGCGTCATAGTGATTATGTTTGCACAGCTCCTAGGATAAATATAGTTACAGTGATGTAGGACTTCTTTTATATTATTAGCTTTTAGCATTTTGATGTGGGCATTCCCATCATGATTATATATCTAGGCAGGATGTGATTGTAGTAGCTTAAATAAATAGCCAGAGATGCTGATTCTACCATGTACCATTTTAATTTCAGATGCTTATTTTGCAAACAAATCTGTTGTGTATTTTTATCTGTACATTGTTGGTACAAATAGCCATATTAAAGATTCTTTATAGGAATAATGTGTACACTAGGCCATTCAAGAACTGGTTTTTGATTAACTTAGTTATCATAGCTTTT
This sequence comes from Pyrocephalus nanus, assembly GCA_038380795.1. Classification (NCBI taxonomy): domain Eukaryota; kingdom Metazoa; phylum Chordata; class Aves; order Passeriformes; family Tyrannidae; genus Pyrocephalus; species Pyrocephalus nanus. The sequence continues at coordinate 59,460,716 of CM076263.1, read as the reverse complement.
GTACCATTTTACAGAGACCTATATTATTATTAGAACTCCTGTAGTACCTGCTTATGGGAAGAAAATGTTTGGAAAATATGCTTCTTTTGAGTATTTTTAACAGATCAAGAGGGTCTTTCTACCTTGAGCTCTGACACCTTTGCTTATGGTTTTGTTTCAATGAACTGTAAGAATGAACTAATAGATGCTAAAAAATGAAATTGCATGCTTGCTGGGTTAACATTTGTGTCAGTGAATAGTAATATTGTTTTGGAGGTGCCGTTCTGCAACACTTCAAAATTTAACTTCAAAAGAAGTAGTCTTGCTGATCTTGATGTAATTTTGATTTTATGATTGAATGCAAACCTAAAGTGAACAGTCTTGACTCTGATCTATGTATTTATCTATTTTAGTGCTTCAGCAGGATTTGGAAATTTGGATGAAAGTTCCCTGGTCCGAACAAGTGGTAATGACCTTAGTGCAGAGGACAGAGAGCTACTGACAGCTTATCATCACAGTTCTGATGATGAAAAAGTGGATCTGGACCTGATTATGCACTTACTTTATAACATCTGTCAAAGTTCTGAGGCTGGTAGGTGTTATAGACACACACCCAGTAAGTTACTGGGGATTCAGCTTTTGATAAATCCTGCCTTTTTTTTTCAGAAGTATCAAATAGGTAAAACCTTCCAAGTGCTAGTACTGGCATATATTGAAAGGGAACTTTCTTTTTCACTCTGGAAACCCACTTCTTTTTTAGGTGCAATTTTAATATTTCTCCCTGGATATGATGAGATAGTGAGCCTGAGGGACCGTATTCTTTATGATGACAGGAGATTTGCTGATAATGCTCACAGGTAAAGCCTCTAGTTTCTGTGGTTGAGGTTTATATTTCTTGTTTTAAAGATATTTAAAATGTGCTCTTGTCTTGCATTAGGTACCAGGTTTTCATGCTTCATTCAAATATGCAGACTTTGGATCAGAAGAAAGTGCTTAAAAGTCCACCTTCTGGTGTCCGCAAAATAGTAAGTGTCTGTCATGGTCTGATCCGGCCCCTACCTCTCCTGGCCGTCTTTGCCTGTCTTCTCCACCAAAAAATGTCATGGGTTTGCTCTGGGCCAATTTCCTCTCACCCCCCCAAATAATTGCTATAAGTTCAGGGAAGGTTTATGCAGACAAAAGAGATCTGATTGGGGAGAATAATATTAGGATTTATTACTAGCAAGATAAAAACTAAAGAACTATATTTACAACAATTCTAATTAGGAAAAAATGCTATGTATTTACAAAAGTACTCCTCCCCCCTTTGTATCAGTTCAGGAGGAGAAGCAGCCTTTGTTCCATTTCCGGAGCTCCAGGTCTTTTAAATAATTTTGCAGCAGTCGAAGGTTCTCTTATCTCTAGGATGACAACTCTGGTTCGTCACAGCTGGAACTGTTTATCTCTCTCCTTCTATGTTGGCCTCAGAGCTGGGCCTACACCCCTCCTGGGCTAAGACCAGAGGCTGGGGGGTTACCTAGGCCCTATAAGGTCTTCCATGGACTGCAAGGGGACACTTGTTTTACCATGGATCTTCACCACAGAGTCACAGGGGATAATGGCTTTTGAGTCCACCCCTGTTTCCTGTGGGATCCCTTCCCACAGGAGAACAGTCCTAGATAGACCTCTCTGACATGGGTTCATCCCTCGGGCAACAGTTCTTCCATTCTGTCCCTCAGGGTCACAAATTCAGCTGCAAAAGCACGGATTCCTCAGTGAGATCACAATATCCTACCTGGGCCGTCTTGCTCCAGCGTAGGTCTCTGTTTGATTCTAGGCCTTCCCATGGAGTCACATCTTCTTTATGTGCTCTGCTTCAGTGTGGGCTCCTTCATGAGCTGCAGAGGGTTGTCTCCACTCCCCAACAGTTTTCCACAGGTGGCAGGGATTTAAGTTTTCAGTCTTTTCCCTGCTAAAGGGAGAGAGAGAGGGGGGGAAAAGAAGGAGTTCCCTCCACTTTGCAGCTTTTTCTTCTCTCCGGCTGCCATCTTTGACCTTGAAGGCTTCATTATCTCTGCCTGGAGTTCTTTCTGCAGTATTTCTTGTCTAAGTTTTTGTCAAAATTTTTTTTTTCCCCTACTCTGTTACAGGAGAGAAGGGGGACCTGGCCCCCCCTCGCCCGGGCGGGACTTAGCCCAGGGTGGGGGATGCATGCCCAGGCCCAACAGGGCCAGCTGCTATGCTGGCTCTTCCATTTTCCTTCTGTGCAACAACCTTCTCTTCCATTTTTTTAAATATGTAATTGGCAGAGGTGTTACTGAAACTTTTGATTGGCTTTGCTTGGAAATTCCCCTGGAAAAACAATTTTCAGCCCCAGGGCGGGGGTTGCTGGTAGTCAAACCCATGACAGTGTCAGAGGACTTCATCAGATATTATGTTGATCTATTTTGTGTTTGCTTTTAACTATAGTTTTGGTTGTTTCTTGTTTTAATTGCAGATTCTTTCTACAAATATTGCAGAAACCAGCATAACAGTCAATGATGTTGTATTTGTTATTGACTCAGGCAAGGTGAAAGAGGTATGATTTGCCTAAAATTTCTTTGGGAAGTAAACTTGGGAGAACTGGTTTTTTTTATAGTAGGCTGAGAGCTTGTCAAGCAACAAAGGTCACTGAGAAGTTTTGGTGTCTGTTTTATGACAAATACTGTAAATAGGTAGCTGTTTAAAGACCCTGTAAAAACTACTGTAGGTTGGTATAGTGGTATATCTTTTTTTTAAACAATATTTTGTGTGATTTTTTTTTAAAAAAACAAACCCATGAGTTTAGACTGGCATCTTCCTGGGATTTAGAGAACACTGGAAGTTCCATTTGTTCTGCCATTGTATTGAATCCAAATCTAATCTATTAAGCTTTTAAGCATTGTTTGATGTATTAAATGCCTATTCCCAAATCACTTGTAAGGAAAAGTGAAATATCATAATGAGGTAGTTTAAGACCTCCTATATGGCTTTGAAAATTAAGTCAGATTTCATAGGGGATATACATGCCAAATTTCTGAAATTTTCTCAGTAATACAATTTTTCTGCAGTTTTGCGTCAAATATAAGAAAATAAGGATGTCATTTCCAGGTGAGACAAAGAGACAAACCTTAGTCACTCTAATAACATATTTTTTCTTGATTTCTGATAACTTAAAATGCAATCCATGTCTTTTATTGACTTACAATTACCTGTTGACTAGAAAACTTTCATTTAGAAAACTCTGTAGCACAAAGGTACTGTGAAGGAGGGAGGTATCATAAATTCACTTGAAACTAAGTATTCAGAACATACCTTTATGCCAGAAGCTGCTGGTGTTTTTTTAATTATTTTTTATTATTATTTTTTAAAGGACTTCTGTTGATAAATTGTTAGTAACTTTTATTTAAAGTACCCTTAATAAATCTTGGTTTTATGTTCCCTGCTTTGCTTTTGTAGAAGTCTTTTGATGCACTGAGTTGTGTTACAATGCTAAAAATGGTGTGGATTTCAAAAGCCAGTGCTATCCAGAGAAAAGGCAGGTAATAAATGCTTTATACTGACTTTTATTTTGCGTATGTCCAACATCCTGACTGGTAAGAATGAAGTGCAAACATAATAGCAGCTACACTGGGTAGTGTTTGTAGACTAGTCCAGCATGATGTTGGACAATTAACAATGCTCATGCTCTGCATTTCCCAAGAAAAGTGACACTCAGGAATATCCTAGAACTTGTATTAGGTCTAAGTTGTTGTTCCCCCATGAACTTATTCTCCTTCCTCTTTCTCCCACAGCACAGTGTCCAGTAAGGTGTTTCACAACTTGTCTGTGGGTAAAGGACTGCCCACTGCTAGTTTTTAATTGACGTCCTGGCATCTCTTTTTTAGAAGGGACATGGAGCAGAAATTCCTTACTCAATGTCTCCAAACTATTCATGACTTAGCAGACCATGAACATGTTCTTCCCAACACTGTGGGTGAAGGCTGAGAAGTTACATATGTAGCAAAAAAATACCTATATTTGGTGACATGATATTGGCATTAACCTACAAGGATTTGAGTGTGAATGTGAGCATTTGCTGTTTCCATCCCTTCACTTACAAGCTGTTTGGTCTTCATTTTACCTTTTGCTCCTGGAGTAACTTCTGTTAGGGGGACGTGAAGAGGAAGAAATGAAGTTTACAGCTTACATTCCTTATGGCAAAGGATGTAAGATATTTGGGTTGATCTTGAATTGGCAAAACATCCCCATCGCTTTGTTTAGATAGCCCTTACTTGTGTTTTTCCAGATTTTCCAGTGGAGGGTTAAAATTCTTATAATAAATTTCCATACTACCAAAAATAATTCATGTCCTGGAAAACTGTTAACTTCATGTGTTAGATTATTCTGTGGTTAAGAGGAAGCCTTTCTCTTAGACATGCTTCTACATTTGCATTCTAAGTTTGTGTGGGTTGTTTTTTTGGTTGATTGGTTGTTTTGGTGGTTTTTTTTTTTTTTTAATTCTAGTTTTTATACTTTTCCATATTTTATTTTCCAGGGCTGGTCGCTGTCAGCCTGGAGTCTGTTTTCGTCTCTTCAGCAGGCTCCGATTTCAGAATATGTTGGAATTTCAGACTCCAGAACTTCTAAGAATGCCACTTCAGGTGCATGTTCAGTTAAAAATTATGACTTTTAAAAAATGTATTATCATCAAGCCATGCTATTAATTCCAAAAAAGTGTGTGTTTGTTTTGGTTTTCCACGAACTTTAACAGTATTTTTCTGCTTTTTAACTTACAGGAGCTTTGTTTACACACAAAACTTCTGGCTCCAATTAATTGTTCAATTGTTGACTTTCTTATGAAAGCTCCTGATCCTCCACCAGCTTTAATTGTGAGAAATGCTCTCCAAATGCTCAAGGTCAGCAGAGGAATAGATTTAAATGGGAATTGTGTATGATCTGTATTTGTGGTGTGATGTATCTTACTATCATTTGTGGTAAAGTATCTTACTGACTTTTGTTTGTACAGAGACTATTGCTCAGTTACTTAAGGGTGCTTTGAATTTCTGTTTGTTTGTTTTCATTTTATGGGTGTAGATATATTTTGCCATGTGAAGGGAAGAATGTGCTTTAAAATCTGGTGTTGAACTATTAGTTATTAGTTTGACTTGCTTTTTTAGCGTTTGGGAGCAAGTCTAGGTAATGTCCAATATTCATATCCTTTCTGCTTTCATTGTAAATTAATTTTGTTCACTTTCCCCTTTTCCCCTCACTCCCTTTTTTTTTTTTTTTTTAACCAGACTATAGATGCCATGGACCCTTGGGAAGATCTCACTGAACTTGGTTATCATCTCACTGAACTGCCAGTGGAGCCACACCTTGGCAAAATGGTGCTGTGTGCCGTAGCTTTGAAGTGCCTGGATCCTGTTCTCACCATTGCTTGTGCTCTTGCCTACCGAGACCCCTTTGTCCTTCCTGCGCTGGCCTCCCAAAAGCGTGCAGCCATGCTCTGCAGGAAGCGTTTTACTGCAGGAACCTTTAGTGACCATATGGTGCTTCTCAGGGCTTTCCAGGTATTGCTTCGTTTCAGTAGTCACGATGGGTCACACATCAAAGTAAATGACATACAAGTCAAGTTGGATACAGAATGATGGTCTATGATTAAGTCAGACAAGAAATTTTTCATTTTTGCCTAGTGGCTTTACTGTATATTGGACTCATAAATTTGTGAGAGAACATTTTTTGTCTCATCTTTTGGTGATATCTGCAAACAGGGTTAAATTCTGAATGTTCCAGCAAGGTTCCACTTTATATCCTGCTACACAGTTAACTTAAAATATTGATCTTAACATAATAATCTTCATAATAATATAATAAACTTATAATAACATATGGGTCATTAGTTTAGGGAATGGGTAAAGAGAATCTAGTATTTAAACAAAAAAAAATCTGATTTGTTACATTTTCTTTCTTTCAAAGTGGTTTGTGCCTTAATTTTATTGATGTAAATGTAATTCTTTTTAAAAAATGCATTTTTTAATTTTAGATAATCAAATTAATAGGCAAATTTTAAAAAACTATCCTTTACAGGCGTGGCAGAAAGCACGCAGTGATGGTTGGGAGAGAGCTTTCTGTGAGAAGAACTTCTTATCTCAAGCCACAATGGAAATCATTGTAGGAATGAGAACGCAATTGCTTGGCCAACTTAGGGCCTCAGGTAATAGCTTTGAAAAAGTTGTAACATAGTTTTGGAGTCAAGTTTATACAAATTGTAACAAGAATAGCGTTCACTTGTGTGGTTTTCCTTCCTTAATTTGAAACAATATGCATCCATGCTGGGCGTTGTGGAGGTGCTAGAGCGAGAAGGTGTGGCTGGGGAGCAGCTGATCTAAACTGAAAGCATCCTGGTTATTCAGCGTGCCACTGGCTTTCAGTGAGATATGTTTCCTGGGAAAGGAAGATCTAATATTTTATGAGTAAACTTATTTTAAACCACAACAGGAATGTTTTAGTATTACTATTGTAAAAAGTAATTATATTCTATGCTAATATAAAAACCCTTCCTAGGAAGGATTTCAGTGTAATGGTTTCTTCTTGGTGCAGTTAAGGTTAGCAGTCATGAAAAATACAACTAATTTATAGTTTATTTCACCTTCATTTTTCCAATTCCTTTTGAGAAGCAAAGAAATAGATTTTAAGTACAAGCAAATATAACATAATTTTTACCTCTTTTTTCTTCAGGTTTTGTTAGAGCTAGAGGAGGAGCTGATATTAGAGATGTTAATACTAACTCTGAGAACTGGGCTGTAGTTAAAGCTGCCCTAGTGGCTGGGATGTATCCCAATCTGGTGCATGTAGACAGAGAAAGCCTAGTTTTGACTGGACCAAAGGAGAAGAAAGTGCGATTTCATCCTACCTCTGTGCTTAGTCAAACTCAATATAAAAAGGTAAAATCACTTAACTTTTTAGAAAATACTTTTTTCTTGCAGCCTATAGAATGAAGAAGTGGAGTTGGTTGCGTTTTCCTATATTTCAGTTAGTCCTTCCAAATGGAACACAACAAAATGGTAGAAAGAAAAAACTAGTTATGAGAGTGTTTTGAAGATGTATCAATCTCTGCTCATAACAGCAGGAAAAAGTTCTCTCTGAAACTCTTTTTTTTTTAAGATCCTTTTTTATAGCAAAATATTATGTTTCAAAGTGATAAGATAATTTGATAGTCTTGTTGAATTTCCTTGTGCTTCTTTTATTTGTGTGCATATATAAATATGTATTTATTTCTACATATATAAAATAAACATTACGTTAAAATTTATTTTGATTAAATAGAGAGGATGAAATAGCCTGGTCTTGTTTGCTCTTGCACAGATTCCCCCAGCAAGTGGCCAAACTGCAGCTGTTCAGGCACTCCCTACAGACTGGCTTATATATGACGAAATGACGAGAGCTCACAGGATAGCGAACATCAGGTGCTGTTCTGTTGTGACACCTGTCACTGTGGCACTCTTCTGTGGACCAGCTAGATTACCAAGTAATGCTTTGCAGACATCTTCATCCTTTCGAGGTATACTGGCGTCTGGATTTGGAGTGTGCTATATACTAGTAGGTGGTGTGGAAGGCTTATTTTTCATGTATATTTTCTACATATATTGGCTATTTCTTAAAACGACAGAGCTATGGTTCCTGTAGCTCTTCAAGAATAGTTTGTAGACTCTGTAATAAATGCCTCTACTTTGTGAATCCTTGTGCATTCATAACTATAAATTACACAGTTCTGTAGTCTCAGAAATTACAGTATAGTTTGTAAAGAAAAAATGCAACCAAAATGTCTAATGACAGTACTAATGCTGAGAAGTGTAGTATGTATGCCTTTTTAATTCAGCCTAGTTTATTTGATTCTTTGAACCAGATTATTCAAACTGAATAATTTAGCTTCAGTCAGCATGGCAAATACTCATATTGCTTCCAACTGACACGTGCATTTTAAAGAATTTTGTCTACTGGTAACTTTTAATGACAATTAGCCATACTATTAACTAGAAGCAACAAAGAATATATCAAAATTTCCTTTCTTCATTTTTAAGTGGAGTGCTGTAGGAGAAGCAAAAATAATCTATCTTGCTGTCAGTTCTATAGAAATATTAGTTTGAATCAAAGTAAGAGTCCAAGTTATTTTTGAAGCTTTCTTGTTTTGCCCTTAAACTGTTACCTTAAAATAGCGTTCATGGTGATGGAATTGCAGTATCCAAAATAGCCATGTGCATGTGTAATTTTTTTTTCTTAACGGGTCTTTAAATAAGCTGTTTTACTAGGAAATAAAGCATAGAGCAGTGTGTGGTTTTACAAACAACATCTGGCAAAAGTTTGATAATGGCTTGTTGATATTGGTGAACGTACATGAGTGAGTCATATCACATCAGTGCAGGTGCTTACAGAGTAGGGCCCTTGGCAGGTCTGGCTACTTCTGTTCAGATAACTGAAGCAAAGACTTTCAATGAGGTTTATTTGCAAAAGTTAGGAAGTGTGATTACAAATGTTTACATTTTAAAATAAAATGTAGGAAGAAAATTACTGCTGCTAATACAGTAGCGTTCAAGTTTTTGTATGCAAGTGTAAATAATATAGAAGTGTTAATGCATCTTTCATATTTAATTCAGGGGATGGGATATCTAATGAGAGCAGCGACAGTGAGATGGAGGACAAAACAACTGCTAATTTATCACTACTGAAGTTAGATGAATGGCTCCATCTCAGACTGGACCCTGAAGTAAGTATTGTATCATTTCCATGTTGGTTACATATAGAAGGATATTTATGTTAAATCATCCTAAAAAGATCTGTGAAACATCTGAGTAAAAAAGAATTTTCTGTAAGAATGGTCCATTTGAGTCTCTTAAATTTACATGACAGTGTACTCTGAGTTAGCCTTTATTTCGTGAGTTGGTTAAGAAATATAAGAAATAGACCAAGGGCTTAATCCTCTTTTGCCCAGACAAGTTTATTGTGTGAATTCATGTATTCAACATCCAAGTTGTAAGGTTTCCTAACTTACAACTCATAACTCAATTTTTGCACCTATGAGCAAAAAAGAATAAAAAGTATTAGTTACCTAGCCAGCAGTGAGAGTGCTCATCCTTCTTCCTGTGTCATGACGTGGGTGTCCCCCATATTACACCAGAAAGCAGGAAAGCCTCATCAGTCCAGCTGCTGTTAGATCTGCTTCAAAAGTGCTTTGGGTAAGCAGATGTGTTATACTTTCCAGCTTGGCAGTTTGGTCCATTTCCGTAAATTAGCAGATTCTAAAGAAACTGCCAGACAAAAGATAATAGCTACAGGGATCAGCAAGCTGCAGGGGGTAGTGGCTGCATAATGGCCCTTCTGCTCTTTCTGGCCCCCTGTATTACCTGTGTGGTGCTCCCAGCATACATCAGACCTTATCCTGAGCTTGGTTAGCCATAATCTGAGCAGGATTTGGAAGAACAGCCCCAATGGCATATTGTGTATTTCCTTTTCAGAGGATGACTAAAGTTAGATCAAAATGGAGCACCTGAAACTGTAATTGCTGAAAAAAAATAGTTGTGAGATTCTAGAAAAAGAATCAAAAAACCCCAGCCTTTGAAGGTAGAAGTTTTCAGGTCATTGGGAAGTTGCGCCTGTGGTAGGAGGTAGAGTAACTCAGAGCTCTTTTCTGTAAGGTATGACCGCAGAGTGCAGGAATACGGACTGAATTGACAGGAAAGGCATAAGACATGAAAAGATTGGTTTGTTTTTTTTTTTAAAAGATTAATTTTCAAAGTAACAAATAAAAAATCCCATGTGTTTACAATACAATATTAAATTATGTGCAGAGCTATGCGAAATATTTTAAAAATTATCATGCACCAAATGAAAGAAAAGATAACAGCTTACTTTAAATATGGGGGGTTTTCCCCCTTCCTATGACCTTAGTCTTTCTTCTCAGTGTGCCAGAATGCCCGCTGCTGCCTGATAGGAAAGACTAGGGAAACGTTTGCCTATTTCATCTAATTGTAATTAGTCTTAAACAGAATTGAAATTCCTTACAGGCCGCTGATTTGCTGTTGCAACTTAGACAGAAGTGGCATAGCTTATTTCTGCGTCGTATGAGAGCTCCTTCAAAGTTGTGGTCTCAAGCTGATGAAGCAACTGTAAGAACAATTGTAGCTGTTTTAACTGCTGAAGAACAGTCTGCAGGTTTGCAGCAGCCTTCGGGAATTGGTCAGAGACCAAGAACTGTGGTTTCAGAAGAACTTCCTTTAGCATCTACATGGAGGTCAGCCAACAACAGAAAAAGTTCAGCAGAAACTGAATTCTCTGACTCCTCTAATGCTGAAAAGTAAGCTGTTGAGATCTTCTAGAGACTGTAGATTGTAATTTATTAACCCTAAAAAGCGTGATTTGAATTTCTGCTAGTGTTAAGAAGGAAGAAACAATGTAAATAGTGCTGAAAGCTTTGGTACTGTTTTATGCTGTGTTGTAGTTGTGATTTCATGGAGAAATATTTCGTATGTATGCCTGCTGTTAAAGAGAGCAGTCAGGAATGTTGCCCATAAGTGGTGCTCTTTGAGAAGTGGCAGGAGAGGTATAACTGTAACATTCAAAAACCAATGCGTGATAGTAATGTTTTTTTAATCAGTGTTTAATATGGTTTTGAATTACTGTAATATATACAGTCATGCAATAGGCTGATATATAGATAAAAATTATTCTGTGACTGCTTGTGAAAGTTGTGGTATGTCCTGTATCTACCTTTACTTTTTAGAGTTTTAATGAAATCTACACCTCCTGCACTTCACCAGGCAAAGAAGTACAAACGAAAAAATATTTTGCACTCCAAACAAACTTCAGATGACAGGTCAGATCGATCATCAGTGAAGTCTGCAGACAGCAGTAGCTATCCTAGCCCCTGTGCTAGTCCTTGTTCTCCAATATCTGGAAAGGTAAAGTTCCCATAAACATATTACCCTCTTCTTCAAAATTAATAGAACTTCTTGCTGATATCTTTCAGCACCGATCAGGTATTGTATTGGTAAATTGAGAACTGAAGTTAGATTTCCATTGTTAACAACTGCATAATATTTCTCTCTGGAACTTAAAATCAAGTCTAAATATCCTTGTTGCACTAGTTTAATTCAGTAAAAATACTATTCTCTGCAGACTTCTGAGGTAAAGCTATATGAAGTTGAAAAAACCTCAGATTTTTTTTTAAATTTTTTTTTTTAGAAACTTGCTATACTAAACAGTGAAGGTGTGTACAGTACATACACTTCTGAACCCTTTGGTTTCTCTCTTCCTCTTTTTCTGTAATAGCATACATTGGTACTGATTCTACAAGTTTTATGGTATCTGCCTTATTACATCTGCTTGGGGGGTTGGGGTTTTTTATTATTATTTTAAAAAAGCGCATGTTTTTAATTAATTATTGTCATAATGCTCTCTATATACTTGAATAGTAAACTGCAGTAATATTAAACAGATCCCTGAGAGGACAGCCCATTGCTCTTTTCGTCATGGACTCATTGGAGGATTTATAGTGCCTCTTAAGTCTTTCAGTTTTTAAATTCAGGCAGTGTTAAAGAGAGAAAACTTCATGTTTTCTGAAGATGGAATACGAATAGTGTGCTGCAGGTTACAGTCCAGGATGGTTAATTTTGTGTGGAACTGGAAGTCTAATTGGACTTCAAAGAATTGTAATTAATCACTATTTAGGCCTGTTCTACTGTACTTGCTTCTTGCCCTTCTTGAATGAATTACTATTTTTAAAAATTCTTAAAAATGTAAAATAGATGTGAAAATCAATTCAGAGAGGAACAGCTGATGGATTTTGTGTTTCTTGAGTAATCTGGAAGAAGAGAGGAGGAGCCTTTATGTGTGTAAAACTTTATGTGTGTAAAACTTTAGAACTAAAGCCTGGTTTATTTTATTGTATCGATTAATTTAATTTTTCCAGTGTTCCACATCTCCTTCACCAAGACAAAATATGCCAGTCCGGTACTTTATAATGAAAAGTAGCAACTTGCAGAACATTGATATTTCTCAGCAGAAGGGTATATGGTCCACTACGCCAAGTAATGAGCGAAAACTGAATGGAGCCTTTTGGGAGAGCAGCAGAGTTTACTTAATATTTTCTGTTCAAGGGTCTGGACACTTTCAGGTGAGTTCTTAGCTAATACTAAATGTTGTCTGTGATTAATGTTTTAGGAGAGTGCAGCAAATGCTTATGTGTGGTGTGGAGGGCTTTCATTATGACTCCTGACCTAATAAGTGTAGGATGCCAGTGTCTCTGGTTGTTGAGGAAAGAGTCCTTCATTCTTCTCTGAAACAGACCATTTTAATTAACTCAGTTTGTTCCTCAAAGGCTAATACTAAATTGCATCCAAATATAATGAGTCAGAATAATGTTTATACCCTACATAAATGCTTTCAAATAACTATAATGAAATAAATAAATCAAAAAATCCATACAAAGCAAGTGATTGCTGCTCTTCTCTCTGCATACTAAAATATATATTGTAATTGAACAAGTAGTTACAAGTCACAGCTTTCCAAAGTCAGCAAACTCATAGATGGCTTTATTACAAATTTTAATAAAAACTGTTTTGCCTAAATTGTGATTTCTTAGGAAACTGGGAAGCATGGCCATGATTCTTCCAGAGCTTTGTCTTGGCCTAATAGTTAGTGAGGTATTTGTCAACAATTCGTTGACAGATTTGTGACCAATTTAAAATTACACTTGATCTGGTAGTTGAAAGTTGCAGGTTAGCTGTGTTGTAGAGTCAGCTAAACCCAATTGTTCAGGTAAAGAGAGTTGAATTTACCTCTATATATAAACTATTTATAGAAGTCAGCTGAACTTAAAATCTAATGAACCAACCCAAATACAGGTATGTTGGCAAGACTGCTGGAGAATTGCAATGAGATACACATACAATGATTTGGCAAATGCGATGTAATACTGAAAGGTAATTTTCAGCATGCCAGTTGATGCTGAAAGTAGGCAGTTATGTTGGTGCCCTTAGACAAGGAAGCTGGCAGGGGAAGACACACTGAAATCAGGATGTGGGTGGTTGATACTGCCCCGCCCTTCCAGTTTTGACAGTGTACTAGACCTTTATGAGAACGTGAGATTTAACTTCTCTAATAATATTCTCTTATCACAGCTGTCTTTTTCCTTTCTAACATTATTTTTCCTCTGTTCCTTTTGTTAATTTTCATTGAAGTGTGACTTGAACTGTCTAGGACTGTGTGTCTTACAGCAGCAGTGTGTGCTGGTAACTTACATAGTGCACTGCATGTCTTGGACTCTTAAGTCATAACTGGCATAAATTTGCCTAAATGGCTGATACACTGTATGTGGCCTGGGTTTATTTTTGGTTTGCTTGGAGGGGGTGGTGTATTTAAGGGCTGTCCTTAAATAAGTTAGATGCAGCCTTGGATTTGTGGTTTCTTTAATTTTCTTTTTTGATGCCAAAAAACCTTGGAATGATTAACTGCTTGGAGACTTTTTCGTCTATAATCAGCAAGGTATTTGTTTATTCAATGCTGGGAAGAAGCCAGCTCGTGCTGGACAAACTTGCTTGGCTTGCAAGTGCAAAACTAAGCCATTTTATACACTTTACACTGTTACATCATCTGACATAATAAGTAGGCTAGTCTCTTGGCAGAGTCTTTTCAGAATCTCTTTGGATGTGTGCCATCTTCTACTGTGGGGGTCTTCTCCTCGAGCCTTCATCCCTCTGGTGGTCACCATGGACATCTTCCTCGATTTAACCTCTTCAGTTTTCTTTGTTAGGTGACCTGAATTCTTCAAGCTTGCAAGATCCTGGCTCTGGGCCTTCTATATCTTATTCAAAAGTCTAGTTTCCATAATTTATTACCTTGTGCACACTACTCCTATTCTTTGTATAATAATGACTTTGGTCCAGTGAGTAGAACAGAACATGATATTAACCAGTACTCCTAAAATGTTCTTCTAGCAAAACAAGTAGAGCAAACAGGACAAGGTATACCAGCTGAACCATTGTTAACTCTTTTTTTGTGCCTTTTTGCCATCATTCTGAATATTTGTCTGGTTGGAACTTCTTTCGACTTCACTGAAGAAGGAACTAAAAGCAACTTTGACTTCTGTCTTTGAAGAACAGCTGCACTTTTCTAATTCTATATGAAAGTTTATTTACAGAGAGGGAGCAAGAAAAGGAAGGCATGGATTTGCGCAAGAAGTATCTGCAAGTAACAAGGAATAGTTAATGGACTGTTCTATAGTATAACATTCATCTTGATTCCTTGTACTTCATATGTTTTTACAACATCTTTTCAACCTCTGTTACAAAGCTTAAAAAAGTCTTTAATGGTAATTGTGAGAGATGAATTGAGAGACATACTTTGTGATCAAACTCTAGAAGATATATTTTAAGTGGAAAAAAAATAAAATAATACTTCTGACTTTCTTGATGTAAACATTTTAGAAGCGCACTCGTTTATTTAATTCCAGCATAAATAGATATGCTCTCATTATGTCTGTTCTTTCATATTTAAATTTTTGTTCCAGGGTTTTGCTAGAATGAGTTCAGCAATAGGGTGTGAGAAAAGTCAAGACTGGGGATCTGCTGGTTTTGGAGGTGTATTTAAGGTGGAGTGGATCCGAAAAGAAAGCATTCCTTTTCAGTTTGCACACCATTTGCTCAACCCTTGGAATGACAATAAGAAAGTACAAATAAGCAGAGATGGCCAGGTAATGTTATTCTCTTCTGAAGTCTTTACTTGGTAGAATTGCATATCATTTATTAACTTGTTCAGCCTTGACGTTCATCTCAACTGTCCTCATGTGTTTGTTAATCTGAATCACAGTTCATTGATGTGCATTGTGCCTTTTGCTAATGGAGAATTACTGTTGAACTAGTGGAAACACTGGATAAAATCAAAGCAGTTAATTACTTAATTTGTGTCTAAATTATCTTTTTTTTTTTTTTTTTTTAAAGCTGGATGCATCGAAAAATGAATGTTTGAGAGTTTTTTAATTTCAGAGTTTTGTGCCCTGTTTGGTTCAGGTGTGTTCCCTGAAATAGTCTGTCACACCCAAAATAACTGTTCATAATTAGAGCTTTGAGTGTTTTGTAAAGCCTGAAGAGAATCTTGATATTTTAGGTAGAATAAAGCTTAGGACTGTTCTCCAGTTTAAGTCTAAATTCAACTACAAAAAGCAAGAAAAGAATTGGCACAAGAGTTCTCTGGCAGTTTCTGTGTTCTCCTCAGTCCCCTCCCAAAACATCTCTTTGATACAACATTCTAGAGCTAAACTTCTTGTATTGTCTGCTCACTGCTTCCTAAAAACCTCTCTAGTTGCAAGAATGAGGAAAGGAGCATACTGCAAGAACCAGGACAGGAATGTAGCACATGCTGTAGTTGACAATGCTTCTCATGTAAGTGACTCTTAAGACCTAAAGAATCTCAATGATCCTAAAAACAAGTGGTTTATATTAGTCTATATGATTCCACTAAGAGCCACTATATGACCTCTGACCTGCCTTTCCATGTTCTCCACCACACTATTGATCAAATTACACTAAAAAGATGGGGAGAATGGTAATCTTTAGTTAATAAGAAAGTGACCTGTGGAATGTATGAATTCTGTGGTGCATCCGTTCTTGTATATGACAGTGGTGTGTTCACTGGGAATTCTCTTCATGAGAATTGACACCTTGCAGTGAAGGGAAAAATACCAAACAGCCTGTAGGCCAGGTTTGCTTATGGAAGTTTTTAATCTCCTGCTGAGCCTTTCCTGTGTGTAGAATTCTAGTGTATTATTACATTAGAATTCTATGGCAAATTCAATGGCAAAAGAAATTACCTTTTTCAGAAAGGTTGAAAGCATTCACAAGGAACCTCTTCTAAGAATTTTGTAATAAATAGTTCTTCTATGTCAGTAGTAGTAGTGCTAATAAGTTCTCTAATTTCCTGATCATTTCTAGGAGTTGGAACCACAAGTTGGAGAGCAGTTGCTGCAGCTTTGGAACCATATTCCTTTGACAGGAAAAAACTCAACTGCTTAAGCATGTCGGATAATGTGATGGAGGTAGTTATTTCATGCATTGTTTTCTGGATTTATGATAGAGGAAAAGATGTCTACATACAGTGTATTGTTACAGTACTGCTTTTCTTTTGTAGGCTGTGGAAGAGCAGTTACACTTGGGACTGAATATTCTCTTCCTTTTGATCTCTTTTAGCTGTGGTTTTTGGAACATCATCTCTAACCACAAGAACCAGCAGCATGTCTACAATATAAAGATGAGGAAGAAGGTGGCACAACAAGCTCCTGAAGCTGCTAGTCATACTATGTAGCTAGCAGTGGGAAAATAAGAGAGCATTATGTTAGTTTCAATGTTTCCTTGTTTTAACATGTTAATAGCATTATTCACCAACCTGGTTTTGACTGAATTGTTTTTTCTACAGTAGTGTCCAGTAGATATTTTAAAACAAAGTAAAGTTCAAAACTGATTTTGAAACAATGCAACACCTGTAAGTTGTTCGTGGGTTTAAAGTAGCACAGCAGACAGTTTAAGTACACAGTTTACATTTAAAGAGTTCTCCTGTAAAATCCAGTAAAATGTGTGAAAGAAAGCTGTGTAATGTTAATTAATCAATCTTGCAGTTTGCGTAAAAGAAATAATTTGAGAATAAATGGCTCCAGGTGGAGTATAGGATTCCATAAGTGTTTATATGGCAGTGCAGACTTCTGTATGACAGTACAAGAGAGCAGGATATATTCATACAAACACTTATACAGCTGGAAATTATTAATTTATAATTTAAATTCATGAGACTTTTGAGTGTGGGTTGGTCCAGTGGTTTTTCAAATATTTTTTTTGCCTTTAAGAAGTACTCACAGTTGGACAAGCTGGAACAGTCTTGAGGCCTGTTGCTAAATGGTACTCTAATTGTTCACTACTTGGGCATTGTTAGAAGATTTTTACTTCTTTTATAAAAAATAAAAAATAATTAGCAGTACCACATGCATCATCTTTCGGTGTAATTCATGCTGCTTTTCTATGCCTTGTCTTTCAAGTTCTTTTCTTTCTTCTGTACTACTGTTGTTTTGCTTTATTTGGCTTCTTCTTAGTCTTTAACATACTGCACTATAAGGCTGGTATAAATTCAGTCTTCTCATTGTCAGCACTATATTTGTGTTCATTCTCATGTTAAGAGCTTCTGAGCCTCTACTCACAGGATATCCTCACAGTTCAGACTACCCTGTATATTCATTCTTGCATTCTGTGTAGTGACTTCCATATGTAAACTGTCAGTTGCAGTAGGTTTAAGTGCCAAGACTAGCGGGGTCTCTGTAAGGCTTTAATGCCTAATGCAGTGTTTCTGGAGATGGTGCACACAAGGGAGCCATGAGGCTTGTGTTGCCTTATAAAGTCCTTGCAGACCTGTGCTCACAAAGAAATGTGGGGCGTATTGCCTTGTACAGGATTAAGGGTCCCTATGTGCTCCAGGGACAGAGCTGGCACAGGAGAGCAGGGGCAGGTGTAATGTTTGGTTATTCACCCTGAAGAGTACTTCTGCAGCTTGATGATAAGAACAGTCCAGCCAAGGACTTTGCATTCCCCAAGGGCGTTGTCTGGCATAGGTCTCTTGATGAAGAAGAGATTGCGCCCTGCTGTCTTGAGTGACAGCCACAATCATGTAATTTTTGGCGTGCCCAGATGTTACGTCTAGCCCGGTCTTGGAGATTTATTTGACTTGTGCTTGTTACAACCCAGGTAATTATACTACTGATCTGTATTTTTGCCTGTACTGTTATCTGGAGATGGGCTTTTTGTCCTTGAAGGTGTTGGTCTGGTGTCTGTTACCATATTCTGTAACCTGGCTTGGCTGCCTTAAGCCCATACCCTCTGGTGTTACAAGTGGGATATGGTACACTGCATCATGGCCAGCCCTCACTCTGTAACAGGTGCCTCAGTTGATTACTTTGGGACTTTGCCATGCCCATGGATGTCAGATTCTACTTTGACTAGAGAAACTCAGATGGATGGAAACACAAAGGAGAGTTCCCCTGCTTATATCTCATGGCTCACTGCCTTAGAGGTACTGAGCAGCATTTGAAACAACGCAAGCCCAAGTTTACTACCTACAAAAAGATCCATCCTTCACCCATCAGGACCCTGGGGCTGCGATAGAGAAGAAGACTTTAGCCCCTGTCTGTGTTAAAAACCATCAGGCTAACGTGGGGAGCAATGCACGATCCTCCAGGTAACAGTATCTGACCATTGTCTGGAGGCAAAATTTCTTTATATGTAGAGTCCCAGAAGACAGGGATAGTACTTGATCTGATTCAGACAATGCTGTGTCAGGTTCCTCCCTAATGGAGGACTTGGTAATCCAACCAATTCTTAAAACAGAGTATGATGCTTGGCAAGTGCCACTACACGCTCTTTCACAAGCACTGATATAGCCGAACTAAGCAGGTGCTGTCACAAATCTGTTACTGTAAACTATCTAACCTGTCTGGCAAATGTGTTACACAGCAGACAGGGGACACCATCTGAGTTTCAGACTGGAAAACCTGGAGGCTCACTCTGAGGTCTGGCATCCAACTCGAGTCTCCAGCCAGATACTCTCTTCCAGGCAGCGCTAGGACATGTTCAGAGAAGTACCCCGAGATGATAGAGACCCCTGGCTGTTCCCTGGGCTAATCCCACATATTTGGATTGAGCTTTGCTAGGGTGGTTATCAGTCATGCTTTAGAAGTAGACCTTATGGCAGAAGAACATTGTGTGGACATAGTCCCACATCTTCCATAAGTGCCTGCTAATCAAAAAGGGTCCTGGTCCACTTGGAGCCCATTTCAATAGGCACTGGCCTTGCAGGCACAGAAACCAACCTCACGTGGGCCCATCTCTTCCCAAGTTAGCATCTGGATAACAGATCTAGTGGACTTTTTTTGATGCTACTGAAGCATTTGAAAGTTCATCTGTAAGGACATAATTCTGCTTGCTTTTAAATGATGATTTGAAAGAAAAAGCTTCAAGAAGCTTCCCTCTGATCTCTCTCATTCAATGATTAGTGTTATGGCGACCTTGCTTTCTCAGTTAGACTCCTTTATTTCCTGCACTGTCATTCATACAAATTTTGTTGGTTTCATCTAGTAGAAGTAAGGACATCTTCATGGGCAGCCATCACTTCAGTTAAATCCTTGCAAAATGTCTGTATGGTTATTTCACTGTGCAGCAATGATTTCCTGATAGTTCTTTCTGCAGAATCCTCTGCTCTGGTTTCATGTTGTGCCTGAAAGACCACAGATTTTAATGTTTTGGAAAACCACTCCTTACAGCCATCAAGCATGTTCTGGTTTCCTAACCCTGTGTATTGACATTCTCTGTATTCACTTTATATCACCTGGGTCTTCAGAGAAATAGATCTTGGTAACCGTGTGTCTGGTGTTACCAGCAGTATCATGCCTCTGTGGAAGAACTCCAGTGTTGCACTTCTGTATCAGGATTTTTAGACACCCTATCTAGCTTATCAAGACTGAGTGCGATTATACACACTCAGTGAAAACTAAAAGCAGGATGAAGGGCACAAAGGTGAATGTATCTGAAAAGGGTTGGACTTGATCTCAGAACTCTCTTCCAATCCAGTTAATTCTATGATTCTGTGAAAAGGCAACTTTTATCTATGATGACAAATGGGAGAAATAGCCCATCACCTTCTTCTCTGCAACAATAGAAATCCCATCTTGGAGGTTGTAAGGCAGGAGGGGTTTACTCTGCTTAAAAGTAAATTAAGTTCTTGCAAGCTAGACCATTGCCCATAAACGCTGGAGTGAGGAGAAGGGAAACATAAATGGAGGACAGCCACAGGTTTGCAAAGCTTTTTCATACATGAAAACTTAGCAGCACCAATTCAGGGCAACTCCTGACATGTTCCTCAATGCATTAGGTAAGATCTTTGCCAGTGGCTCATGAGAAAATGCTGGTGTGCTGCCTCCTCAGGAACATATTTCTGAAAGTAGGTAAAGGTGGCAAGCTGTGTTGCCACAGACAGAATTTGGTTCCTTTCGCTAGAAGCCAAAGAAAGTTTGTTAAGTATTTTTTAAGGGTTTTTTTTTTTAAATATTTTACATTTATAAAAATCTTACTAACTACTAATAATTACAGGCCTATCAGTTTCACCTCAGTGCTCAGTGAAGTTATGGAGAAGGTTTTTCATGGAGGTACTGAAAAACACTTAAGAGACAGCACAAGTCATTGGTCACAGCCAGGGTTCATGAGGGGAAGGTCCAACTTTAATTTTTCTTTTATAACAAGGTCTCACATCTAGCTGACCAAGGGAAGCCAGTAGATGTGACGTTTTTTGGTTTCAGTAAAGTTTCTGATACTTTCTTTAAGGACTTAAAGAGCACAGTTGCCTGTCTCAAACACTCTTCATCACTTGCCATAAGATAAGACACCACAGCAGGAACTTGAGATGAGCACAGAATGAAGGAATTTGTCACAGGAAGGTGATAATTCTAGGCCTGGAAGAGGCAAGATCGGATTAGTATACCCTGGTTAATGCATCTGGAAAAAAATTCCTACTGTGGCAAACTGTGGGAAAGGAAGCAACTGCTCATACACCTGCCACCCCAAGCTATGGGAACAGCATCTGCTACCATTCCATGGATACCTGGAACTTGGACTGTATAAAGGTGGTACCCTCGAAGAACAGCTCCCAGTACCCCATCATCAAAAAGCCCAGGGTGAAGAAGGACCAGTGGACTGCCACTGGATTCATGGATGGTGACTATCTTCTGCTTGATCTCTTTCTCTCCCTCTCTCCCCTCTCCTCACCTTTTCTATCTCTCTATCTCACATTCACTGTTAAATAAAATCTGTACTGTAAACTTTGGCAAATAGGCTCATATGCACCTTGATTCAGGCAGAGGCATCTCTCACTAACTTCTCACAGTGTCCTTCTGGATAACCTGTCCATCATACAGCTAGACAAGCCCCTAATATATTGGTGACCTGCTGGCTGATGTGTTAGGCTTAAAGTGAATGGGGTGTTATCAGGCTAGTGGCTAATCATCAGTGGGTTTCCACAGATTCAGTTTTAGGGCAAGTGTTACTTAAGCATTTTTATAAATCCAGGTGCAGGAATTGAGGGTACATTAGGTAAGTTTGCTAATGATACTAAACTAGGAGGAGCTGTGGACTCCCTCAGTGGTAGAGAGGCCCTGCAGAGAGATCTGGATAGACTAGAGAGCTGGGCAATCACAACCATATAAAATTCAACAAGAGCAAGTACTGGATTCTGCACCTAGGACAGGATAATCCTGGGCATATGTACAAATCTATGGGACTTGATGGGATTCATCCCAGAACCCACAGAGAGCTGCTGGTGTCATTATAAAAACTCCCTCAGTGATTTTTGAGCAGTCTTGGGAATCTGGAGAGGTCCCAGATGACTGGAAGCTGGTGAATGTTATCGCAATATGGTGGGGCAACCCTGGGTATACAGACAGACTAGGGAATGAGATGCTGGAGAGCAGTGCTGTGCAAGGGGATCTGGGAACCCAGGTCAATGGCAAGTGGAATATGAGTCAACAGTGCCCTGGCAGCCAGGAGGGCCAACCATGTCCTGGAGGGCGCCAGCCAGTTGAGGGAGGGGATTGTCCCTCAGCTCTGTGCTGATGTGGCCTCACCTCAAGTCCTGTGTGCAGTTTTGGGTACCTCAATATAAGGAGGACATCAAACTGGAGTATGTCCAGAGGAGAGTGACTAAGATATTGAAAGACCTCAGAGGCAAGATTCAAGAGGAGTAGCTGAGGTCACTTGGCATGTTCATCTTGATGAAGAAAAGGCTGAGGGGTGGCCCCATCGCAGTCTACAACTTCCTCAAGGGGGACAGCAGAGGCTGATCTCCTGTCTCTGGTGACCAGTGATAGGACATGAGGAAATTGAATAAAACTGTGTCAGGGAAAGTTCATATTGGGCATTAGGAGAAGGTTTTTCACTGAGAGGGTGATCAGTCACTGGAACAGGCTACCCAAGAAAGTGGTCACTGGACCAAGTCTGCCAGATTTCAAGGAGTGTCTGAACAATGTTCTTAGTCATATAGTTTACTTTTTGGTAGTCCAGGAAGGAGCAGGGACTTGGACTTGATGACACTTTATGGGTCCCTTCCAATTTGAAATATTCTGTCATTTTTTCTGTCCTTTTTTGTGCTAGTAATGTAAAGAGTTAGTAATTAGGTCTTCAAGAAGAGATAAGATCAGTTCTGTGTGCATTGGAAAGGAGCATTTCTCCGCTCAGTAACTACTATAAACAGCAAAAGGAGAGATGAGAAAGTTACTTGCTTGAGTACTTTGTACTTGCTTGAGACTTTGCAATAGTATGTGCTGGTAGTCTTTGCAGTAATATTAAAACAATAACAAAAAAAAGTTAAGAGCACAACTTTTAAAACTACAGATCAGTGCCACTGGATGTTTTCTTTTGGACCTAAACTCTGGCACAGCAACATTAGAAACTTGTAGGATTTAAAATAGGCTACTGCAGGGCCTTGTGCAGTTACTGAAAAGGCTACCTGGGATATGAATGGCTCACTGGATCAGAGAGAAGGAGAGGAAAATTATATCTAAAAATTTTAAAGGAAAGGAATTTTAAACATTAAAAAAAAAAGGCAAAAAATTTTATATGTGTTTTCATCTTAAGTCCAGAACTGAATACGCATTTGCACCTAGTAGTGTTTAAAAATCCATCCTTTGTTGTTTAAAATCCATCCTTCTCTCCTTTTTTCCCTTGGGATAGATTTATTGCTAGTTCAGCAGTCTGCTTAATTTATATATAAATGGTCAAAACAACCTACAAGAACCCTTTACTTAGACAACAGTCAAATTCTTGGCATGTTACTACTTCTCTCTGCCGATCAAGATGCAATCCTTTCTTAAACAGGCCTTCCTAAGAAGCTGTGCCCTGCAGGTTCTGCTCCGATGCACTCTAGCTGAGTGTATGAGACAGACTGAAAGACTGGGCAGCAGAGAGATGGAAAATCAAAATCAGTTTGTAGCTCCTCTGCAACAGTTCTCTTTCAAAATGAGCTGTAGGAAAACTGTCTCTCTCATTGGGAGATTAAACTCATCTGTCAGTTTTTTATAGAGCCATGGAGTTGTTTAGGTTGGAAAAGATTTTTAACATCATTGAATGTGTTAACCTAACACTGTCAAGTGTGACAAAATAGCCACTTTCTCTTACTCACTAAAGGAGAGTTAGTTGTTGAGAATGCTAGAAAGTAAAAAATGGGTAGTATCTGATGTGAATGAGAAATGAACAGAAGAGCCACCAGCTCAAACAAGGAAAAAAACCACATTTACTTGGTAGAAAATGTCAATATAGCAGGCTAAATAATAATAATTAAAAAAATAATTGGCTGTGCACAAAATATTCTGTAGGAAAAAAAAAATTAGTCAAGTTAGGTACCTGGCCTGCTATTCCTCTCCCAAATTCTCTGCTGACAAATTTTCAATAAGTACAAAGTATATAAAATTTGAAGTAGTTTTTAGCATAAACAAGAGTGGAAAGACATTTGTGATTAATGTATTAAGAAAAAAATAGGAAATCAACTGAACCAATTTTCTGACACTTATCGTAGGAAATATTTCTAAACGTTGTGCACAAATGAAGTTGTTTCTCTGCTACTGTCATTTAGCCAGGACTGCTCATAACTTCATAATGATTTTGTCTCACTTGAGCTGTGTTTGATATGAGCCATAAAGGACACAATGGCTGTTCCTTTTGTGAAATTATTATGGAAGTTTTGTTTTTCAACTCTGGAACATTCCCATCAGTGGTGAGAGCTCAGAAAGGTTCAGCTTTTCTCTGTTGATGGACTTCTGATGTGCATGTGTTCACAAAGGAGACAGTTTCTAGTATTCAAGCTTTTCTCTGCAGGTGAAGAAAATGACTAGTACATGATGAAGGGAAATGACAACTGAACATCTGTGTTGAGGACTCCTGATCTGCCCTCTTCCTGCACTGCTTCAGAAGGCTCGTAAGGCTTGACCTCTATCACTTCACCAGTAACACAGTCACTTTTGGCTTTTGATGAATACCCTAAATGACACCAACTCTCACCCTGTCATCTAGGGGAGCAGAAGCAACTCGACTCTCCAGAGACATTCTCTGCTCTTTTTTTAAAAGGGAAGTTGAATAATGATCCCTATCATTAATGTAAACCACAAAGTGACATCTGCAGAACAGTAATTAGAAAAACCATGCTAACTATTTAGATGGAGGGAAGGCAATGCAGCTGTTTCTAACTAGCATTTCAGAAGCTCTTTCGTTTCATCTTGGGATGGGGGAGAAACAGCAGCTTATTATAGGGAGAAAATTTTTGGCATTTATTTTGAAAAAATGTCTATGCTGTCCCTATCATTTGTGTGAATGTTACTACAATTTGTCTCTGTCTCCTTCTTATTTTGGATAACTTGTGATTTTTATCTAGATCTGACAGCAGGAATATGGTGAGGATGATCTTTCCCCCGAAGCAATGACTAAGGATGGTAACTCTTTTCCCTACGATTTTGCTGCATCAGCTGTATTATGCACACTGGAGGAAGGAAACAGTATCTTTTTTACAAAAATGTGCTTTATGTACTTTAGGAGACTGAGCATGTGTTGAACAGGCAGTTTGTGAAAAACTAAGGTGCTAGTCATGTTCTCTCCAACTGCAACCCAACCCTTTCTCTCTGCACGATCAAAGTGGCCATTTGTGCTCATTATCATGGCATTCAGAGAAATTATGATTACAAGGACTCTAAAAAATAAATTTGTTTCTTTGTAAGAGCAGAAGCTGGAATGCATCTTTTTATCCCAAGATCTGAAAGTGACTGTTATATTGAAGTGAGAGAGAAAATTTGTACTGTGTTCAGACTCTCAGTGTTCCCATTGCACAATGTACTCTCTGCTTAGTGTAAACTGTGGATTTTGTATACTTGGTGCCTTTCTCTGTCCTCCAGCTTTTTTTTTTTTTTTTTTTTTTTTTTTTTTTATTATTATTCTCTTTGTCCTGTCAAACTGAAACCGTATGAAGCATTGTGTAATGAAACAATAGATAAAAGCTTTTGTATTGATCTTGCCTGAGATGGCTCTGCAGCAAATTGTTCTGCAGTCTCCTGGAGTACTCCCAGTGGTCTGTGGGGCAACTAGGATGTACATATTTACTGCTTAAGGGAGCCATAAAAGTTCAGGTTTGGTTTGCATTTACTGATGGAGAGAAGGTGCTGAGTAGCAGAGGTAGAACA
The DNA here is from genome assembly GCA_038380795.1 of Pyrocephalus nanus. Classification (NCBI taxonomy): domain Eukaryota; kingdom Metazoa; phylum Chordata; class Aves; order Passeriformes; family Tyrannidae; genus Pyrocephalus; species Pyrocephalus nanus. The sequence continues at coordinate 59,435,461 of CM076263.1, read as the reverse complement.
AATTAATATCTCTGAATTTGGAGCACCACCACAAGGACCCCCTCGGTTTATGGTCAGGCGAACACAAGTGCAGCATGGTGCTAAGCTCCAGCTCCAGGCTGGAGAGGTGCAGACTCTCACAGCGCTTCCTGCTTGCTGTATTCATTAAAATAGATGCCTCTGTCTCTCCTTTTACTTACATGTAGTCTGTGAATCCTGCTGCAGCCGGGCCTCTTTCGTACTTTGCAGAGGAGTCCTGTTTGGCTGGACTGCAAGTAATTAGTACCAAATACAGACAAGGGTGAATCTTGCTGATGCACTGCTTCCAGAGCTGCCAAAATCAGAGGGAAAAATCAGCTGTCTAGCCTTTGGTGGTGATCCCAGCCCTAACTGAAGTGTAATGTGAGAAGATGCTTATTGTGGCAGGAAAAATGAATAGATTTTCCTAGAGAAGCTTAATGAAAGCTCAGAGAATATCTACTTAAAGTTCCTCAGGTCTGAGCCAGGTGTAGAAAATGGTGCAAATGCCAGATACATTTTGCAAGTGGTGTCTAGCAGTTAGTCAACATAATTAGGTCCTGGTTATTTATTGCCAGGGTTATTTTGTGTCTTCCACATATTTTGGTTGTTTGGTTATATCATGATTTAACCTCATCTGGCAAATAAGTACCAGGCAGCTGCTTGCTCACTCCCTGTCCTGATGAGATGGGGAGGAGGATCAGATAAAGGTAAAATCTATCCACAGTTTATATACTGGATGTTCTATGCTATGGAATATCCCTTTGTCCACTTCAGGTCGTCTGTCCTGGCCATGGTCCCTCCCAGCTTCTTGTGCAGCTGCTCACTAGCAGAACAGTCCTTCACTCAAGATAAAAACTGCTCAGCAGCAGCCAAAACATCAGTGTGTTATCCATGTTATTCTCATACTAAGTCCAAAACACAGCACTGTAGAAGCTACCAAGAGGAAAATGAGCTTTATCTCAGCTGAAATTGGGACAGGTGATAAGCCTTGTACATGACTTTTTTTTACTTTTAAATAACTTTTTTATCCTTTCCAGAAGCTTCTGTTTCGTTTGTTCTGCCTCTGACATGGATTGCATGTGTTTACCATAATCAAAGACTTCAACAGCAATTAAGCAATTTCTGATTTTGCACATCTTGAACAAGGTGGGTAGACAAAATTTTTAGGGTTAGTGAAAAAACATTGATGTTGGCAAAGGAGAGAAAGTCTTGCATTACTGCCTTTGCCTGGCCCTTCTCCTTTCTCTGGATTTCAGCTGAAGCTCAAATAAGACCTGGTTCTTCAAAGGGCTGATTTTTCTCTGCTGTTTCCTGTGGGACACCATCGTTGTTTTTTTTCTCAGGATGCTACCAGGCTTTATGCAACTTTTGAAGACAGAATCAGCCACCAAATCACACAGCTCGACCTCCTGTACAACACAGACCATTAAATCTGACCTTGAACAGAAGACGTTCATAAACCTCCCTTATACCAAAGGCTTATCATGCTGTTTGAGATAGTAGTCGTGTTTCCTTCAGACTCCAGTAATTTTCCATAAAGGCTGTGCTTTGTAAGATGGAGTCAATTTGCAGATTTTTTCCACTTGAAGGCTAAAGATTACACAAGAAAAGAAGCCCATTTCTGCCCTGCCCCTTCAGCCTGTGGTATGCAGTGGGCAGCAGTGCACACTGTGGGAGGCAGGTCTGCCCTTCTGCAGATGCAGTAATTGCTCAGACAGCTCTGGATCAGGTTTGCAGGGGCAAAAAGGGACCTACAGGATCTTGTGGCAGATCATTAATTTCTTGCCTCTGTCACTTTGCTATCCTCCTGAGTTATGGTTTACAGATAGTTAAGGACTCTCATATAGGGGTTTCTGCTGAACTTTCTAAATGTTAATACAACTACAGTATTGTAATTTATAGGAAATTTTTTTTTTATTTTAAGAATTTATTTTGACTGTAGGTAAGCAAAATGCTTATGTCTAAGAGTAAACTGAGTATTTCTGGAGCAAAAAGAAGTATGGCAAAGTGAGTTTGTATTTAGTCAACATAAATTTTGGGTCAGAAATTTTTGAGAACTAAAGCTTTACTCTATGCGTTGAGAAGGCAAAACATGAAAAAGCCAAAAAGGCTTTTGTTTAACCCAGGACATCTTGCAATCCATAGGAAAAAAAGAGATTAATTTGAACAAGTCTCATTTTTAACAAATTAGGAAAAATAAAGATAAATCTGGGTATCATAACCTAAATTTGACCCTATTCTTATTGACATCTATAGCAAAAAAAGGTCTTTACTTGAGATTTGCAATGCAGATTTCTTCATGGAGCCTTCAAATGGCACCTTTATTTCTTATCCTCCTTTATTTTTTTATATTCTGCTGCCATTATTTTTAGTCACAGCGGTGTACATAAGATTCCCCTCAAAAGGATTCCCCCTGGCAGCTTAGGAAAAAATAGTTACAAAGCTCCAGAATGGGGCCAGGATCTGAACTTTGCTGGCAGGAAAGGCATAAATATGAGCCTTCCAATGCACTTCTAAGTGATGAAAAAAAATGAGGAGAATAAGCTTTAGCAAACATTTTAAGAGGCAAAGCACTTTACCGATGCTGAAGTGAACTGCCCTAAAAGAGCCTGTTCTGTCAAGGTCATTATTCCCTGCTTAAACTGACTGCAAGGTAATTTAATTGTCTGGCTGCATCCTTGCTTTTGGCAGAGACTTGTGAGGATGCTCAGCGTTAGTTATAGCTGTGTTCAGTGTCTGAGCAAGCTGAAAAGTCCAGGTGTGTCCACTTTGGAGAAATGATGTTGTCTAGCTTTTAAATGTGTGTTATCTTCTGCTTACATTCAGCACAAGATAGTAATGACATTTAATTTTACACATCTCTGAAAACACATCTTCAAAAATCTAGTTTGTTTCCTTTTTTTTTTTTAGTATTTAGAAAATATGTACTGAATTAATCTTTACTTTGTATTTCTGTCATGTAAAATTACTCTGAAGGTGAACAAAATATAACTGGAGTGGTGGTGTGGTCTCACAGAAAGAAACACTTCATAATAGTTACAGTAATGTCTTTTTTTGGGGAGAATCTTATCTACCTTATCTGCAAATGAGATCTATATCTTGATGCTTAATTTTCTCAGAGACAAAAAAAATCTGAGAAAGCAAATATCCATTGGACTATTTGCAGTTGTGGTAAATATACAAATTCTGATACGTACCAGCCTAGTTTTTAAATAAGACATGGAATCAAGACACTGTACTTCCAGTGAATAAATCTGCTGGGAAGGTTTCCTAACAATGTCCAAATTTCCTCTTTCATAATATTTTACTCATTAATTTAATTCTAATTATATCTAATATTGCTTAAATAAATTTATCTGAGAGAGATAGTGTGGTCTGAAAGCCTAACTTTCCTTACCTAAAGTGGTACTATTAGTTAATTATTAATCAGTTAATCAGTCTGTAAAAATCTACTTGCCTTTCATTAGAAAGTCTTTTTTCAGCTTCCTTAGGAAATGTTTCCAATGTAAATTAACAAAAAGGATTGTTCCCACTTAAATTATCTCTTTTTCTTTCCATCAGCCTTCTGTTTTCAAGTTCTAGTGTAGTTTATGGAAGCTCCTGTAAGCACACACGATCACTAGGTGGTGATGTTCTGCCTAGGAAAGCTTAAAATGGGGGAAGTTCAGAGCCATGAATAACAGATGAAAAAAGCCAGAGAACAGAGAGATTACTATTGTTTAATTATTGTAGTTTTTTCTATACAGTTTTGCAAAAGTTGCAAGCTTGGAAAAAAACACCTTTTTATGGTCGATTTATTTTAATCTGACAAATTATTTGCTATGGACCTTAACTTGAATAATGGACCTTGTATGTGAATAATTACGTCTCCTATCACCAGGCAGTTAACAATACTTCTGTAAAGACCTTGGGAAGGTTGGTGGCATCTGATACTGCATTGTCAAAGTTAGTGTTTAAAAATATGCTCGTAGTCAGTGAATGGAGGGGAGTAAATAAAGTGCTGGGATTGACATGTAGTTGTGCTAAGTTTCTGGTTTGATAAATGTATTTGCTCTGTCTTATGCTTTCTTGATCTATAAGGAGGTACAAAGGTGTTTCCCAAACCCAGGATAGCCTCCTCTCTTAAATAACAGGATAGTTGTTTATATCATAGGGAATGGTGTGCAGAGGACTTAGACTTTCAGAAGAATCCTTTCTTTATAATTTTGAAATATTCTCCTGAGTTCACAGCAACCTGTCTAGACATTCCTACATGTCTTTTGGGAATTGTGCACGTGCCAAATGCTACACCAAAATTTTCCACCCAGATCTGGTTCCTGACAATAGCATTCTAAAACTAGTTTCTAGGATCTCATTAAATAAAACCAAAAAATAACTCACTTCTGTCTTCTCTGCCCCTAAAAAAATGCTTCCTAAGAAAACAATATTAATGACAGTGAATAACAAATACTCAAAGACTGATGCAGACATATGGCTGCCCACTAACCTCACAAAAAATGGAGTCAGTTTTGAAATGCAGGCAATAGAGAAGGGAGAGAGAAAGGCGCTGGGACAGGTCCATGCAAAGAGCTTTTTCCAGTCTAGTGATGTCTGTGAGGGTTGTGGGGTAAAAAATAAAATAATCAGCATTTTTACACCAGCACAGAAAATGCCTGGTGCAAATGCAACTGATTTTGACAAACAAGTCAATACAGTTTATTTCATTTGTGGCAGAAGTAACAACCTGTGTCAGCACAAGCAGTCTTGCTGGGTAAGCTGTATCTGTCCTGTGAGGGCTCATTAACTTTCTTTGCTGCAGACCAGGCCTTATAGAGGAGCTTCTTGCTTATATACTGGCAATAATCAAAACATTGGGACAGACTTCAAATTTCATCTGATTAAGAAGTTCTACATTTGCCCTTTTTAAATATCCTGACTGCTCCAGCATTGCTGTGGGTACCAATGACACCCTCTGATATGGAGGTGGCTTTTGGGCAAAAATCAAACCACTCCATATTAGTTTGCTTTTTCTCAGCAGGAAAGATGCACCCTGTGAGCATCTCCACAGCTCTTCCTGCTCCATCTGAAGCTGGCTTATGCTGTGTCAAATCAGGCTGAAAAGGGAAGATTTTTCAGAGTGGAAAATACCAAGATTCTATTACTGATCATATCTGGAAGACAAGAGGGCTGTAAGAGAGGCAAACTCATCCCATCACTATAATACTGAAACTTTAAGAAACTAGAGAACTGGCAGGACACCGTGAAATCAGATTATGGGACTACTATAAATATGCCTGTGTTTATTACACTGCTTTATAATTTCATGCTCCCATTTTACAGCCAAGGATAGAGTTGTATCAAATGAGAGGTGGAAGCTAGTCTCTCAGCTTACCTGGATTTATCAGGTCCAGCAGACGAGTCCCTAATGTTGCTGGTGAGAGGATCTTTTAGGAGGAGTCTGTGGTTATCCAGCACATTTTTTTATTTAACCAGAAATCATGTTTAATAAGAAAGCGAAACAGCACTTTCTATGCATTCCTCTTGCAAGTAAACATTTTAAATCCACAGGCTTCTGGCATTAAGTCCACTGGAAAACATCTGAAACCTCCTCATTCATAAGGAAAATCTCTTACATTTTCTGAAAAAATAGGATTTCAGCTATGCTTTCCATATCAAACATTGGGATTTGGTTGAAATAACAGGATTCATAGTTAAATATGAAAATTGTGTTTCCTCTGCAAGTGTCTGAATTCTGTAATAACATTTTAGTTTTACCGATTTTTAATACTACTGCTTAGTAACCCTGCAGATTCCACATCTGAAATGAATGCAGATCATCTGTAATCATGATAATGTTTTAGGTAATTTTGTTTACCCTTGACAGAAAGCTAATTATGTACGTATTTAATTATGCCACACTTCTCTCTTTCTCTATCTCTATCTCTTTCTCTCTCCTTCTGTCCTCCTATCCTTTTTTCCTTCTTCCTTTTCCTTCCCTCCTTTTTCTCTTTCTTTTTCCTTTATTTATTTCCTCTATCATTAGGAAAAAACCTGCAATTTAAGCTTTGAGGCTCCTGCTTGTATCCTCAGTAAAGTAGCTCTGCTTCTCTCATATCCTAGCATGATAGCTGTCAAAAATAACCATATTGCTTGGGTTTTATTGCAAAGTAATGAAATTATGAAGCCTGTTGAGTCTGTTGGTGATGCATTCAAAATGGCATTCATGTTCTCAAAATTTACCTGATCCTACTTTGGAGTGAAAGGAGATTTTGGGCATTCACTTTAGTACAGGACTGAAAACAGCCATAGGGAGCACTGTAATGCCAGGCTTGTGTGCAGGTACCAGCTTTTGGTTCAGTCTCTTTAGTCTATACTGTGTAAAATTGCTGCCAAAATATCAGTCATAAAGCTCTTTTTCTCCTGCTGTGGGAACAGTGAGATAAGCATAACAGTTATTTTACTTACTTTTTCTAGTTTGGAAGTTATTCATTCATGAAAGCCCCCAGTAATGTCTGCACAGCAAAGCCATTCTGGTAGTGCCAATCCCAGTGAAGCCACCGTGGGGTGGTCATGGCTGCAGGGTGGTCCCCCGAAATGCCTGGGTGCACAAGGCAGACCAGCATCTACAGCAGAGCTCACCTTCTGCTGTGGAATACTGAAACCAGCATCAAGTCCTTTGCCTTGTCATAACCCACAAACGTAATGAGAAGGTAGCACAGGCTCTTTGCTCACTGGGAACAGAAACCTTGTCCTGCAGTTTACAGCGGACAGATTTTGCATTTGAGAAGGGCACTCTCTTTGGGTCAAGGATGGATACACCTCTTAATTTCATGCTATTCTGTGCTAGTGCTGTCAGATGGTGGTACTTCTCTGTCCTTTGATACTGCAGAGCTTTGAACTGGTGATAAAAAGATAAAGGGTTCCACACATCAAAAACTGCCTGTGAGCAGCTTGCTACTTCCTTTCAGTTCTCAATGGTCTGCTATGGTTTGCATATCTAATCAAGGTAATTAATAGTGGAGTTTTAAGGATTATGGATATGCAGAAAATATATATGGAGAAGAGTTAAGATTACTTATCTCTAATGAGATAGTGTTTTGTAAGGTTTTTTTTAGTAAGCTAATAAAACATATTACAATAGCAGAGAAATATTGGCAGGGTCATGGGCTGCATCTCATATTTATTTCCCACAACTTATTGAGGAAAAACTCTTCTAGTTTTACTCCTTTAGCTGTGATGTTAAGCTCTGTATTACTCGTTGGCCAGCAGGTAACAGTAAAGGTAGCTGGTAATGAAGGGCTTTTAGTCAGGAGAACTATGGCCTGTCTGCATGATGACAGGCATTGTGGAGGAAAATGTTCAAATGGATCGAAGAATTGGTTTTTAATTAAAGTGTCCCAAGTCACTACTTACTATAGGATAAATTTTTTTGGAGGTGTGAAACAGAGAGAAGTGCTAAATATTTTTTTGTGTGTATTGTTATAAAATTGAAAAATGTCTGTTGTCCTGGCCCTCCGTAGCCATGTCATGGGAGATAGTCCTGTAGAGCTTTTGCTTCTTGGCAGTTGCATGTGATTGATGCTGATGAGTCTTCTTTCCACACTGAATTAGTCCTGTGAAGGTGGTGTTTTTCAATTAGAAGTTGTGTCTGTGATACTGCAGTGATTAAACCCATATTGATCAGCTCCACCTCTCTTCCACCCTGTATTTACCTCTGTGGGGAGCTGGTTGGCCAGCCCTTCCCAGACTAGGCAATAGTGAAGCAGTTTTTGCAGGATGCTCTGATGTCCAGAGGCACTTCTCTGTTAAAAAAAAAAAAAAAAAAAAAAAAAAAACAAACAAAAAAAAAAAAAAAACAAAAAAAAACAAACAAAAAAAACCAAAAAAACACAACAAAAACAAAACAAAACAAAACAAAACAACAACAACAACAAAAAAAAAACCACAAAAAAAAAAAACAACCAAAAAAAAACCAGGGTCTGGATTCCTTAACTATCTTGCAAAGTGTATTAAATGTTCCAGAACAACTTCTATGAATCCCTCCCTAGCCCCACCTCAACTAGATGTGATCTAACAGATTTTTTTTGTTGTCTGCTTCAATGTGTTTGCAAAAGGTTCGGTTTTTGTGCATTCTGATGTTTACTTATAGCCAACAAGAATAAACAAACGACTGGACTAAATTGCATCAAAGTGTTTGGTATGGAGACCAAATAGAGTCAATCTCCTTTTGCAATGTTTAATAACCTTTATTGGGTTTTACTTTGGGAGTCTCAAATTCTTCATCTCAGTAAGTTGTAAACTATCAGGGGATGTGTGTTCTGCTTCACTTGCTGTTCATGAGATACTGTTGTTACTAAAGTTGGGTCACATTTCCTTTGTGTCCAGCTCTTTAATTTTGTGACTTAATATTAAAATTTGCAATCAAGATGGCATTAAAAATCCGGAAATGTAATGGAACAGTGCTTGCATGTTTAGTATTCAAGGTACAGAATCAGCTTTTGACCTTCTCATTTTATTGTCATACATTTCTTCCCTTACTTCTGTGCTAATTAGTAATGATCTGAAGGTTTCCAACCTTGTGTTTTTCCATATCTCCAATCTTGATCACATTAGGGAAGAATGCACAAAGCTGTGTGTCCACAACAACAAACTGTAGTGGTTTTGCCATATGAGAAGAAAATAAAACAAAACCGACTATTTGCCTCCTTCTGTGTTCATGTGCCAAGAAATGGGGCAGATTTTCATCATCGTCGCAAGGGAACATGAAGGGACCAAAAGACAATATGGTTTGCCTTGTCACTGTAGCTGTGGAACTGCTGTGCCTGGTGCAGCAGGATGGGAAATGAAAGATGGCTCCTGAAATATGAGTGTGATCTCTTACAGATTTCATGGATACTAGGTTACTGGCACATGCTCTTTTCCCACCGTGGCAGGGCTGACCCAAATGTCAGTTTTTCATGGAGGCAAATAGACAGGAAAGAGTAGGAAAAAGAAAGGGCAGGGACAGGGAACTGAATTGGAGGGGAAGATGGGATTGAGATGTGGCTACTACAGGAATTCATAGGAGAATTTTTATGCAGGTTGTTTGGCAGCAAGGATGGGAGGCTTATGGCTAGCAGCACTTTTGTAACCTGAAAAGCTTTTGGGTTTAATAACTGGAGGCTTTTAAATTGTTTTCTCAATGCGGGTAGGTACCTCTGTGACACATAAACATTTCCCCAAAACATAAGCTTTCATAAGCTTCACCTTCACAGCTTCTTGTCCCCTGTGAAAACACCAGGCAAAGCTGGAAGGTCAGAGCTCAGCCCCAGCATCTCCCCGTGCCCCTCCTCTTGGAGAATTTATAAACAAAGCAACTGACATGGAGAAGAGAACGGCAGGACATCAGATTGCTTTTCCTGATGCCTGGCTCTTTGAGGGCAGATTCCAATTTAAGTGATTATTTATATACGTCTGCAGTGTAATTGGCATTTCTTCTCCTGAATCCTCAGGAGGTGCAAGTCATAATAAATGTGATTGACAGAACTGAATTATGAAAGAAGCCAGAAGTATTTCGTAGGGATGTCAGGAAATATTTTTTTTAAATATAAGATACATCTCCTGTAGGAGACTGAAAATACTTTTTCTTTATTATTTAGGATAATAAATTCCCTTTACGCTTAAATGCATTGCTTTATGACTAGCATTTGCACGCTGATAGCTCAAAAATTATTCATAGGAATCAAAAAATCATATAAGCATTCATATATTCATGAACCTCTTGTTTGGGTGATTCCCTCTGCCTCCCCCCCTTCTTTCAGTCTGCGGCAGATGAGGCTGTTCAAGGTTTTATAGTGCAGAGAACAGTATTACCAAGAAACAGACAATTGATAAGAGGTTGCCTGGGAAACCCTGTGCCCATTGATTTTCATTTTGCTGCATTATGCACTTGTAGGTGCAACTATTTACAGTTTAAAAAAAGAAAAACAAACAACAAACACTTCCTGTGGAATCAGTGAACTGATGGAGCAATTACCTTTCATTTTCTAGAGAATCCAGTCTCAGTTTCTCATTTGATTTTTGATCATCTCTGACAGTGGGGGTGTTTGGGGTATATGTGGGTGAGGTGGAGGAGTGGTGGGGATTTATTTTTTTTTAATTTCTTGCAGCAATAGAAATTCTGCTTGAGAAAGCAGTATGGAAATGCATTGGCGCCTGCTTTAAATGCAGCTCACGTACAACATAGTCTGCCTGCCAACGGAAAAACCCCACCGGCTCTCAAGAGAGCCCTGCTCTGATCAGTCTGAGTAGATTATTCCTTCAGCTTTAATAATTCAAACTCCCTGTCTGCCTTGCAGGGAGTTTTCCTCTCTCCTGGAAGACACATGATGCTGACTAGGGAGATCCCCAGTCTGCTGCTGCTTGTGTTTTTAATGATAGCTGTATTCTTGACACTATCTTCTCAAGGAAAAAAAACCCATAATTTTATCGTTTTCTTTTTAGGAGGAAAATCTGTGTGGGATCTAAAAGGTTTACATGGACTTCCACTCTTGAGTTACTAGGGATTTCTTTTTCCCATTTTAGAAGAAAAATACAGACCTTACTATTTAACTTATCCTAACAGTAAAAGACTAATCAAAATCTTGATTACCCTATTTCACCTGACTTAATACCGTGAATATCCTAATATCCACTGTGTGCCCAAAGTATGTTCTTATGGAAGGTTTGATGCTAGAATGCTTAAAAAGAAATAAATGAAAACCTGACTCCGTGTTCTGCATATCCCCTATGCAGTTTGCTGAGTTTTGTGCACACGTGTCTCTGCAGTGGCGGCGAGAATACTTTGCTGAGTTTATTGCTGCAAGGTTTCAGTTCTTACAGCCCAAGTATGAACTGTGAAATCCCAGGAAGTCCTGCAGTCTTATCAGTAACATCTGCCCTTCTTGTGATGGCATGGGCCTCCCCAGTAGGTGCCTGATCTGAAACCAGCCTGGCTCAGATGTGTAAGGTCAGTCAAAGTATCTGTGAGAAGGGGCCATTAGTCATGACCACAGTGTCCTTCTCTCTAGAAGGAAATTGTCTGGGACACAAATACGATTGAGCAAGGAAAACAGCAGTGCTAGTGGTGGTGGAGAAGCTCTTCTTCCAGTCCAACTAATTTTGGCAGGTCTGTACACTGTTGGAACAGCCAAAGAGGGAAGAGGTTTCCCAGAGCTTGAGTGCGGCATTAGTGCACTGCCTCTTGCTGCAGTCCAGGCACACCTTATGGGGGCTGTTGTCACCTGGCCACAGGAGAGGTGGCTGAATATGAGCACAACCCTTGTGTGTTAACACTGGGGCTTGAATGTGTGGGGCAGAAGGGAAAAACTCACTCTGTTTTGAACACTCTGACTTTGTTTATCCCTGTCATGGAGCAGCAGCAGAGCAGCCCAACCTGCAAAGCAGCTTTGGGTGGTGGGGCAGGGAAATGGGGGCAGCTGAGGTTGGAGCAGAGGCTGCTTTCTGCAGGTTTTATGCTTCTCTGGGCTGCCTTGCAACCGCAACACTCTCTCGTGCCACCTTGGGGCTCTGGTACAGCATCCTCCTGACTACACACCCTTGAAAATTTTCCACCTGGAGTGAGGGCAGCAGTCAAGTGAATTCAGACCAATGAATTGCTTTTCTTAGTCTCCTTTCACGTACACCATGGGAGTGGTACTCAGACCATCAGGAGACCATGGGCCAGTGTGATGGCTGAAAGCTGCTGCAACACAGCCTGACAGGGCCATTCCAGAAATGAGGACAGCTATCTTTGTCCTCTTTGCAGAGCCAAGCTGCCAATGAGGTCATACGGTGCACCAGTAGGTGCAGTACATCAAAAGGAGAACAGGGAGTTTCTTTCTCGTTTTTTTTATCTCTCTTTTCTTTCTCCTCCTTTTTTTTTCCTGTAAAAATTGCACTTGTACTCAAGCACTCTCTTTCCCTTCTGTTATATGGGGGAAGAGAATCAAACCCCAACTTTTCTCCTGTAACATTTACTTTTATAGTAGATAAATGGTAAAAGCAAGACATTTATGTTTTAAAAAGGTAATAGCACAGAATGCAAATACAGCTGTCAAAATCACTTCTGTTGCTATGCACAAATTTAGATTCAAGGTTACTCTTCTCCAAATACTTCACTGAAAGAAGTGATACTTATTTTGTTTAAAGTCCTTGTTTGCACAGAGCAAATTTATTCTTTTTTTTAAATATAAATTTTCTGCAATAAATGTATATTTTGTTTCTTTTTGTCAGTTATGCAATGCAAAGATTTTATTTCTGTTTTACATATTTTACATATTACAGATTCCCAGAGAGTTTCAAACTGGTAGCAACATTGCTTAAGCACAGAAATTCTTTTAGTAAGACAGATTTATTGGAGAAGTACTGAATTAGCTGACATGATATATAACCCACTGTTTGATATTGTCTTCTGCCCTCTCAGCTTTACAAATATTAAGCAGATTAGCTTGACCACACAGCAAGCTGTGCCTGCAATTTCCTCTTTTATGGAGAGGTTAAATGAAACACAACAGAACAGTTATGCTGACTGTGCTCATAGAGCATATCTGTCTGGACAAGACAGAAATCTCTTAATTCCCATGCCCATAATCTACTCCAATGATGACACACTCTTGTTGAGTGTCAGACCTGTCAGATGCTGTTTTTCATGAAATAGAAAGAAGCTATGGGATAATTTTTAATAAGTAATTCCAGGTAGCCTCTGCTAAGAGTATTTATGAGTTTATTCTGAATCAAGCTCTTCCAGTCTCTTCCAGAAGGGACTGGAAATGTGAATTTTAATCTTTCAAAATCTCTTACGTGTTCATTTCACCTCTGTCTGTGATGCTGTTTTCCTGACTGTGATGTGGATTTGAGTTAAAATATTCAGTGCCATGTACCACAAAAAGTCACCCTAAAACTCTATTTCACAGCTTAAGCAAAATCACTTGAGAAACTGAGGAGAAGTGTATGGCAAAATTCCCTTCTCCTGCATGGGGAGGAGAATTAGTATAGCTAACCATATCTTTATATATGTATATATACAAAGATATAAATTTTAAATTTACATTTCCAATTAAGTATATTACTCTCTAGCATATTACTAGTTAAAATGTAATTAGATTGTCGCAATCTGTTTTTATTTGAACTTTGGAATGTTCTGCTTTCTCTTACTAAAGTGTATGTGGTTAGGTTTTGTTTTATTTAATACTCTTGTGGTCTGATTCTTCTAGAGCAATGTCACCTTCATTTCCATGTCTCCTATCAGAAGAGACAATACACTGCTATGGGCAAAAAATGTTGGCTGAGAACCCAAATGGTAGATAAAAGTAGAGAACTTAAAAATATTGAGCTTTGAAAGACATAGAAAAGATAGTTGGAGATGAGATATATGGAGACACAATAAACATTCAAGATAAGAGTATAAGGGTAGGTATTTCTTCAGTGCTCAGTAGTTTTTCCTTAGTATAAGGGCTGAACCACTTCTGCTGTTCCTGAGATACATAGTGGCTTAGATATTTCATCAGGTCTTGCTATTTTATCCTACACTGACAGTCTGCACTGGATTTAGGGCCCAACAAGCCTGAGTTTTCCTTGTACGTGTATGCCAATATATGTGTAACCTGAACTGGGGTATCATAGTGTAACCTGGAGAAACTTTTCTGCATCTGAAATTGACATTTCAGATGGTCTTTGCTGCTACTGCTGAAGTTACACCAGAATTAAAATGAAGTCTTTCACAGCTCTGAAAATTAGTTGCTGAGATACCAGGAATCCAGGCCCACCTAAAAATAGTTGTATCTAGTAATCCTCTCTGATTGCAAACTGCTTGCAAATGTATTTTGTGCTAAGATTTGGAGCTTTTAGACTGATGGAAATAATACACATCTAATAGAAACAGACAGCAAACATTTGTAAGATTTGGCTACTGCCATTTTCTACCTCTTATGGTCCTCAGCCCTACCCCCTTCTTTTGCTACCACTCAATCACTCCTAAGCACAGTTCAACATGTGCTAGTGAAGACAGTCAAAAAGATATCCAAAGTCATTTAGAGGTGTCTTTCTCTTAGCATAGGTAGGTCCCATTGTCTTGGGCAACCTCTCAGAGCTTCCTAAAAGTGTAAATTGCCAAAGGTTGGTCCTTCCAGTGCATCCTCCTTAAGTCTCTTCTTTTGCATGCCTATACTATTACCACCAGGGCTTTCACACTGCTCCTGAGAATAACCTCATTATTTTTCAGTCCAGTTTTACCCTGTTGAGGTTAGTTTCCATCTCTTTACCTGGCCCCCATCTTTACCTCTTCATATTCTTGCTGTCCGCTCTTTCAGCCTTCAGTGGTGGGACCTGAAATTCATCCTTTCTCCCAGGAAGCTAAGTGAATTCGCTCACTTTCCAATAGCCTCCAGAGGGCTATTGAGCCTTAGGCTTTTAAACTATAAGCTAAACTGCAGCCACAGACTTTGCAAAACCCAGAAGACTAATGGTCCATCAGCCTGACTGTGAAGCCTGTCAAGCCTCAGTACTCATTAGCTGCTCTTTATTTTTAAAAGAGTGATGGTAGTGTGTCAGCTCAGTTATGTCTAAGATGGTGTCCGTTTAAAGGCCAAAAACTAAATTCTTGAAAATTCACACGATGATTCAGATTGTCTCCAAATTTGCTGTTTCTCTGGCGACACAGTGCAAAGCAATTATGAAGATTGGATACTCTGAAACTTGCAGCCTGCCCAGAATGCAACGTTCTAGCTCCTCTTGCTTTGTGTGAACTTTGGAGGCTGAAACTGCAGTTTGACTTTTCTTCAAGGGAATCTGTGTTACTGGAGATTTACCTAGTGTGTGGTATCTTTTGGCAGAAACAGCACAGTGTTAAATGTAATTAAGGATGAAATTTGTAACACCAAATCCCAGTGAACTGGGAGACTAGAACTGATGTGTGCAGAAAAATTAAGTCAACATAAGGTTTTGTTGACAGCATCTTTATGCAGACGTTATCATCTCCAGGCAAATTCTCTGTAATCACAAAATCTCAGCTGTGTTTGTGCTTAATGAATTTAAAACTTATACTGACAACTTACTGTAAACATATGCAGTGAACTGCCCCAACTGAGACCAGTACTGTTGAGAACTCCAACATGCTCTACAGTCTATGGGCTCCTCCTGATTAAATGTTAGGTGAAAATGGCACTGTAACTCCACACCTGAATGGTGCAGGTGGTTGTTGTGGCCTGTCCTTTTGTATTGCATGTGACACACAATTGCAGAAGAAGTAGTCCAGTATTACCCAGCTCTTTGTGGCCCAGCAAAGTAAGAAGCATGACAATTTACAGCTCTCTCAATTAGTTCCATGTTACTTGCAAATTCTACTCCCAGGAGTTTGTTTCTTTTTATGTGACAAATGAGTGGAAGGCAAGAGGTGAGGCTGGTATAAATTCTGTTTCGTGTCTTTCTCTTTTCTAAGTAGGCCAACTGACATCATGACTCTTTCTTTCATCAGCTGAGGAACCTCCCATCCCACAATAGTAATAAATAAAAGGAAGACATCTTTTCGCCATTGCTATCTTTCTCAGAAGGGTAGATAAAAGAATAGTATTTGCTTTAATACCTTCCTTAATCTAAGCAGGGACTTCTAAGAGACTCCATCTATTACTGCTATAAAATTCAGAAAATAGTATAAATTAGATGTATCACAGTTTGCAACTGCTGCAGCATCATGCTACATTTGGGAGAGGACTGTAAAATAGTATATATTCACCCCAAATACAAAGCATGGTCACTCTGGTTACCACAGCTCTTTCTCTCTTGATCATGATTATAATTTTGTTTTTCCCCTAATGTCAACTGCAATAGTAACAAAAATAAAGTGGCAGTTAAACTTTAGAAGGAAAGTCATCTATTCCAGGAATTCAGAGCAAGAATCAACTTGACTGATCAGGTTCTTGTGCTGATGAAAGCAATGCAAACCCATTTGCAATGAAGATGAGAAACCTGAGTGAGAGGTGCTTCATTCCCTGTGTTGTACGAACAGCTTGACACAAGACAAATTATACAAGAACAACTGACTATGTGAAGGGAAAACACTTTGGGGCTTGGAAACAGCTGCTATTGCCAGCTTAGCTGGTAATATATGTCTTGCTTGTTAAAAGAGACTTTTCCTGGAGCCCAGCACAAACAAGAGACTTGCCCTCTAGAATCTTAACTAAATTATGAGATGGATACAAAAAGTACTACTTCCTTTTCTTTCCTTTCAAACAGTGCTGTATTTAAGAGTTTGTTTGGTTTTGTTTTGTTTTTGTGTTTTTTTTGTTTGTTTGTTTGGTTTTTTTGTGTGTGGGTTTTTTTGTTGTTGTTTGGTTTTTTTCCCTTTGGTATTTTCTTGTTTTTACAGTCATGAGAGTCTATGACCTTAACAGCCTGCACCTTAATTAAGTTCTGGAAGACAAGGACTTGGTTTTCTTTTCTTAGCTATTACTTTAAATTTCACAAGATGTCTCCCTAATTGTATGCTCATCAAACCAGTTAATTACTTGTTAATCTTTCTTGTTGTCATTCACGTACCCTGTGTTTTCCAGCAACCATTTGTCCTCTAGGCTCAAGGAATCCTAATCTATTTATCTTTCTCCAAGCTGTTCAGCCACATCCACTTTGCTGTATCTCTTCAAGTTCTGCAATAACCTTTTGAAAAGCAGATCTTCCTTTCTGTTTTCTTTTTTTGAATAGATTGTATTAGAATTTTTAATTAGATGAAGCTGCACAGAAGACCTATATGTAGCAGAGTTCTATTTCCTACTCTGTTGTTGATTTCTTCTCTAACATTTCTTAGTGTTCTATTTTTTTTTTTTTTTGACTACTGTTAAGTATTGGTTTTCTGTTAATATAGAACTGCTCCAAATGCTTTCAGCTTCTTCCTGAGATATACTGCCTAAGTTAAAGTCTGTAACTGATTTTTATATCATTAAGAGTCTTCCCTCTTCCCACACATGCTAGTTTGCATTTACTGATGCAGAATTTCACCCATCATTTTATTACTAGTAAATCCACTTGAGATACTAATACCCATCTTCAACTTTTATCAGGCACTTTTGCTGTGATTCCTCTGAAGTAATTCTGTTATTAGTAGACTTCACTATGAAAATGCTTTGCTTTTTTTCTTAGTAGCTTGGTACAATGCTTTGTTTTGGATTCAGTATGAGAATAATGTCAGTTACACAATGATATTTTGATTGTTACTAAGCAGTGCTTACCTAAATCAAGGACTCTTGAGTTTGCCCATGGTGTGCCAGCCAGTAGGTGCACAAGAAGGTGGGAGGGAGAACAGCCAGGACAGCTGACCCGAACTGACCAAAGGGTTATTCCATACTATATAATGTCATACAAACTGGAGAAAAATAGAAAGTATACAAACTGGAGGGAGTTATCTTGGAGAGACTGATTATTGCTTGCAGTTGGACTGGGCTTCAGACACTGAGTGCTGAAAAATTATATTGTACATCACTTGTTTCCCTTGGGTTTTTATTCTTCTCTCTTTTTCCTTTTAATTGTTGCTGTTGTTATTATTATTATTAAAGTTATTTCAGTTACTAAACTGTCCTTATTTCAACTCACAGATTTTACCTTTGACCAATTCTCTCCAACCCATCAGAGGGAGGGACAGGAAGTGAGTAAGCAACTGTGTGGTACTTAGTTATTGGCTGGGGTTAAAGCAACACAATACTTTTTGATGCCCAATGAGGGGCACAAAAAGTTGAGATAATAACAGATCTGACCAGACCACATTAGAGCAAATTTGTTGTAAGCATTAGTTTAATAGTTGCTAGTCACAATGTTGACTTTTTTAACTCTAGGAGTTGCATTTGTTCCCTGGGTTGTTTTATTGAACAGTATAGTTGCAGTATGTCTTTCCTGATGTGCTATTTATAACCTCTGAGGGCTGGGTTAAGGTTATCAAGTTGTACTCTGTAATACTGACTTGGTAGTCTTGAAACTAATTTGGTATGTTGCTCAGTGCTGCCATCACCTCTGTACCTCAGGAGCCATCTTTTGAGAACTGTTAATAATTACACCTCTTACCTTTTCTCAAAGAACCAACCTTTGGAGAAGACAGCTTCACACATTTTTCCCTTCCTCTTCAGGCTAATTACAGTAGTGTTTGAGAATTTGGGGAATTTTGAATACCCTTGGGGTGTTCAAACCAGTTTGGTGCTATTTCTAGGAAACATGAATATGGTTCAGATCTTATTTAGGGGAAGAAACTATTTGTGGCTAATCCAAACCTGGGACAACCACTGTGGCTACTCAGATTCCAACAACAGGTGCTGCTTCTACTCAAACCCCCGTAACAAGCAATGTGTACTCAACGGTAACAGCTTCTCATACCCCAGTGATGGGTGATGCAGCTGAATCAGAGAACAAACCCACAACTCTATCAGTTGCCCCTTTACATATGAAGAAATGGACAGGAAAGGCAGCTTGTTTACTAAGGGAGGATGAAACAGGGACATCACAAGGACAGAAGGAGGAGGCAGAACAAGAGGTATTCTCTTGATCCCTATCCATGAGTGAGCTGTGGGATGTGCAAAAAAGTTTCAGCTGTTGTCTAGTACGAGTACATTGCTGGTAAGCCAGGCTGCTCTGATGCTGGCATAAGGGGGCCAGTAGCGTGGAATAAGAGGCTAGGGAAGTCAAATAGCTGGATCACTTTCTAGGGAAAAGTGCATTGACAAGGCAATTGTAAAAGAGACACAAGTCCTCAGACTCTCTGGAGGTGACTCCTGCCAAGTGTAAAGGAAAGGCATCCCTACAGGGAAGGTGTTATATGACGCCCAGGCAAGTGGACCACAATGGAGAGAGGCATCCAGTATGTGAGGGAATTAGCCATGCTAGAGATGACTTATCATCATCCTAAACCTGTGCAATTAGCTACAGATCCAGACAAAGTCCAATGCACACAAGCCATGTGTGGACCAGTATCTCAGCTGTTAACAGAAAGCTGCCTTCTGCCCAAGAGAGACGATATAGAAAGTGCACACCATGGGATACCTTGTATGTACAGAGAGGATGTGGGTAAGTGGGAGGGAAAACCTGTTTCAGTCCTGGAGGAGTGGATACTTGAATTGCAAGGGAAAAAAATCCCAACTGCAGGTTCTTCCAGCAAGGTTGCTATCAGCCTCCAGTGTATCCAGATAGCTCCCCAGGCAGAGTGGAAGGGCCGATCTTACTCCAGATCCTATGTAAAGGAATTCTAATTCATTTTTACCAGAAGTAAGTAAAGAATCCTACAACCAGGACTAGAGGGGCCTGCCCACAGCCAGGTGAAGGAGAGGAATACTGGGTTTTTACTGGACTGTGTGGATCCCATGGCCTGGCACATCAGTTCCACAGGGGTAACAAGCCTCTAGTAGATTCCAGTGCACAGCATACCCTAATGCTATCAAGCTATTCTGGAGTGACAGGGGGATCCCAAGGCCTGACAGTATTGGAGGCTGAAGTCAGCCTGACTGAGAATGAGTGGAAAAAGCACCTCATTATGACTGGCCCAGAGGCATCCTTGGTACTATGAGGATAGGGTATTTCAAGGACCTGAAAGGATAACAGTAGGCCTTTGGTATGGCTGCCTTGGAGATGGAGGATGTTAAGGAACTGTCTACCTTGCCTAGTCTATCAGAGGACCCTTCAATTTTGTGGTTGCTGAAGGCTGAAGAACAGCAAATACTGATTGCCACAGCGGTACACCAGTGCCGATATCACTCCAGCTAAGATTCCATGGTTCCTTCCCATATGGTGATTCACTAATTGGAGAGCCAAGGATTGATTAGCTGGACCTGCTCACTCTTTAAAAGTTCCATAAGGCAAGTGTAAAAGTCTAACAGAGAATGGAGACTAACAGCAGATTATCATGGCCCAGGCAGGGAAGGGGGGGTTCCAAGGGTTCAAGGATCACTTCCTCCAGGCTCAAGAATGATGTATCCTGATGAGCAAGAAATCAGAAAAAGGGGCAGGAGACCTGTGTGGATGAATAAAAGACTCCTGTCATTACTCAAGTGTAAGTAGGAAGCACACAGGAGATGGAAGCAAAGTCGGGCCACTTGGAAGCAATGTAGAGAGGTTGACAGAGTCAGTAGAAATGAGACAAGGCAGGCCAGGGCCCATCTGGAATTAAATCTGGCCAAGAATGAGAAGGACAACAAGAAGGGCTTCTTCAAATACTTCAATAACAAAAGAAAAACTAAGGATAGTGTGGGCCCATTACTAAGTGAAGAGGGGACAGAGGTAACAGAGGACTCAGAAAAGGCAGGCTTACTGTGCACATTCTCTGCATTGGTCTTCACTGGCAAGACCAGCCCTCAGGGATCTCTGATTGAGGATACCTGGGGTAAAGGAATATTGAGGGGACCTTGGTAAAAGAATGTTGGAAGGGACTTTCTCTTGGTCAAGGAGGATTGAATTAGAGAACACCTAGGCAAATTTGACATCCACAAATCCATGAACCCTGACAGGATACATCCATGAGTGCTGAAAGACCTTGCAAACAATATAATTAGATTGCTACATTTTCTTCTTTGAAAGGTCATTATGATCAGGAAAGATGCTTGAGGACTGAAAGAAAGCAAACATCACCTCAGTCTTAAAAAGGGCAGGAAGGAGGACCCAGGGAACTACTGGTCAGTCAACCTCATCTCAGTCCTGGAAAGGTGATGAAGTGCCTCATTTTGGAGGCCATCTCTCTCTATAGGGATGACAAGAAGGTGATCAGGAGTTGTCAGCATGGATTCACTAAAGGTATATCATGCTTGACCAACCTAATTGCCTTCTACAATGAAATAGATAGATAAGGGGAGAGCAATGAAAATTGTCTACTTCAACTTCAGCAAAGCTTTCAACAATGTCTCCCACAACATCTTCATAGACAAGCTCAGGAAGCAGGACTGGATGAGTAGACAGTGAGATGGACTAAGAACTAGCTGAAAGAAGATCCCAGAGGGCTGTAATCAGTGGCACAAGGTGTAGTTGGAGGCCTGTCACTAGTAGAGTCCCACAAGGTTCAATACAGGGCCCAGTTTAATTTATCCATCAATGACCTGGATGGAGGGATAGATATCTCCTCGGCAAGTTTGGTGATGACATAAAACTGGGAGGAGTGGCCAATACCCTAGAGGGCTCTACAGCCCTTCAGAAGGACCTCAGCAGGCTGGAGAGGTTGGCAGAAACAAACAGTCTGAAGTTCAACAAAGGCAAATGTGGGTCCTGCACCTGGGGAAGAACAACCCCATGCACCAGCCCAGGCTGGGGGCTGACCTGCTGGAAAGCAGCTCTGTGGAGAGGGACCTCTGGGTCCTGGTGGACAACAGGCTGTCCATGAGCCAGTAGTGTGCCCATGTGGCCAAGCAGGCAGATGGTATCCTGGAGTGCATTAGGAAGACCATTGCCAGCAGACCAAGGGAGGCGATCCTGAGTACTCAGCCCTAGTGAAAATCTCACCTGGAGTGCTTTGTCTAGTTCTGAGCTCCTCAGTACAAGAGAGACATGGAGCTCCTGAGTGGGTCCAGTGGAGGACTATGAAGGTAATTAAGGGACTGGAGTATCTCTCTTACAAGGAAAGGCTCAGAGATGTGAACCTGTTCAGCACTGGGAAGAAATTATTGAGACCGGACCTCGTCAATGTCTGTAAACACCCAAAGGGAGGGTGTCAAGAGGATGGAGCCAGGCTCGTCTCAGTGGTGTCAAGTGATAGGACAAGAGGTAACAGTCAGAAACCAATGCACAGGAAGTCCCACCTGAATATGAGGAAGAACTTACACTGTGTGGTTGACCACACACTGGAACAGATCTTCCAGGAAGGCTGTGGGCTCTCCCTCACTGGAGATATTCAAGAACCCTCTGGGCACAATCCTGTGTCATGTGCTCAGGGATAGCTGTGCTTGAGCAGGGAGGTTAGACCAGATGACCCACTGTGGTCCCTTCCAACCTTCCCTATTCTGTGATTTTGTGAATGAAGTCATGCTACCACTGACTACTGCCGTACTGGATATGCTGGAATTTTTATGTGGAGTGGAGTTAAAGGCAGCCCAGTGATACACCACAGCTGATATCGTGATACATTTTTCTCCATACCTTTGGTAGCAGAATGCAGGCCACAGTTTGCTTTCACTTGGTGAGGTTGCTGTACACATGGAATCAATTGCCCCAGGGTGGGAACACAAGCCTGCCATCTTCCATGCTCTTATCCACGTGGCTCTGGACAGATTGGCCCAAGGTCATGGTCTCAATGAACTAATTGGACTTCTGTAGGAAGGTGCACAGACTAAGGAAGTTATAACTGTTTGTATATTTAACAAAAGACAGGAAAAGTTGGTTATTGGGAAGTGTGGGACCTGGCATGTAAATGGTAGGGAATCAGGAATAGATACTATCCTGTTTGCAGCTAGGATAAGAGTTAGTTTTATTCTTAGTAGCTGGTACAGTGCTGTGTATTGGATTTAATATGAGAATAATATTGAGAGAACATTTATGTTTTTGGCTGTTGCTGAGCAGTGCTTACTCTAAGTTAAGGAATTTTCAATGCTTCATGTTCTGCCAGTGACTGGTGCAAGTGAAGCCAGAGGGGACCATGAACTGGTCAAAGGGATATTCCATACCATAGAACATCATTTCCATATATAAACTGGGGAGAGTGATGTAGAAGGGGACCAATTGCTCTTTGGGCTGGGCATCAGTCAGCAGGTGGTGAACAATTTTATTGTGCATCACTCATTTTTCTTGGATTTTATTCTCTCCTTTTCATTAAAATTATTATTTCTCTTATTATTATAATTTTTAGTATTACAATTATTGCTGGTTTTCTTATTAGTGTTATTAGAAGTATTAATAAACTGGGTTTTTTCAATTTTTAAGCTGTTATTATCTCAACCTGTGAGGTTTATTTTTTTTCTTTGATTCTCCTTCCCACTGTGGTAGAGGAGAGTGAGCAAGTGGTTTCATGATTCTTTGCTGCTGACTGGGATTAAACTATGATACATGGTCAAACAGAAAACAGCCCTACTTTCTATCACTATCACAGCAGTTTCTCTGCTTAGTGCATAAGAATAACAGACTGGATGCTACTGAAGTTTGCAATGATGCCTTATCCAGATGCTCTTCATTTCCCTGTTGTCTGCTGCTCTTTGTGCGACTGCAGCTTTTGGAGCTCTAATACCCTGCAGCTCAGAGGGGAAGTATGTGCACATTTTGAGAATAAGCCATGTGTGTTGCTAGTTCTAAATACAGCTGGCAAGATGAAACACATTGTTTCTACTAACATAATTAGAATGATGAACTGCCACATTTGATGTGTGAGTCTTTAATCAAATCCTGCCCTTGCTCCTCTCTTCTCCTGTGTATGTTCATTTGTCTTCAGAAACCACTGAGTCCCTTGCTACTGCCTTTCAAACTATGCAGACTGTCTGTAGGCACTGGTTCTTCAAAGCATTTACTACTAACATAAAAGAATTGTTAACTAATAAACAGACATACGTTGAAAGGGAATTCCTCCCTTTTGAGTATTCACACACATCAGTGCATTCTCCTAAGGAAATTTTAAAAATGTTTTTCTTCAGGGCAGATAAATTAATCATCACTGTAATGTTGTCAAATAAAATAAAACTTTTATGTAGAGAACTTCTCTCCCCTAACTTCTGTGTCACTCTTCTATTGCATCTTTCATTCAAGAATCTCTGAGAAATTTACAGATAGCAATAATTTCCTAGCACTGCTGAGAGATGTAAAAGATTGAGCCTTACACTACAGGTGATGAATGTAAGATGTAGGAGAAATAATTTACTAGATATTTATCAACAAACATCCATTATATGGCAGAACTTAGTACATACTAGGAGGGTCAAAAACCTCCTACTGTCCCCCACCTATCCAAAAGTCCAGGACCAGTTTTCCATGTCTGCACAATCTTTCTGAAAACACAAGGAAAAAAATTAAACTCCTTGGCTGTGCTTTGTAGTTTTCAGATTCTGCAAGACAAAGAATTTTCCCAGAGGTATTAGAGTTTGGAGACTGGAAATATGTGCTGTTGAGAGAAATATGAGACTGGAATTGTGCTGCTAAGATTTAAATATAAGACTGGACTCTACAGCAAAAGAAATGTTTATGTGTGAAAGGACATAAACAATACACACTGTTTAAATAAAATTATTTAGCTACTGCTGAGGAGCAGCATAAAAATCCTTTGGTCACCTTCTCTGTGGACAGGTTGCAGGCTCCTATGTAAAAAGAGCATTGTCCAGCTACTTCAGGAACACCAACAAGCTTGGGGCTTTGACCATTTCTTGTGCTTGACCACTCTCTCAATGAAGAAGATATTCTTAATATCCAATCTGAACTTCTCATGCAGCTTTAAGCCATTGCCTCAAGCCCTATTACCAGACCCAAGAGAGAAGAAATCAGGATCCCCCTCTCTGATTTCTTTCATGATAAATGCAGAGACAGCAATGAGGTTATGCCGCAGCCTACTCTTCACTAAACTAACAAACTAAACATCCTCACCTGTCCTCTAGTCCTTTCGCCATATTTGTTGCCCTCTTTTGGACACATTCTAGAACTTTTTGTGTTGGGGAGCTCAAAACTGCACACAGTACTTATGGTGATGTTCACCAGTAGCTGAGTTTATTGGGACAATCATTGGTTTTGGCCAGTTAGCTATACTGGGCTTCATGTAGCCCAGGATACAGGTGGCTGCTAGGACAAATTATTGACTCATGTTGAGATACCCATCTGCCAAAACCTTCAGGTGCTTTTTTACAGGGCTACACTCCAGACTCTTATTCCCCATTTTAAACATACGTTTCAGACCACACCTTCCAGGGTACAGAATGTGATGGGTTCTAGTTGAATTTTATGTGGCTGGTGACAGCAAAAAACTCTAATTAATCAATATCTCTTTTTTGTAAGGGTACTCTAACCTCAAGGCAACCAATATCTCCTCCTAGTTTAGTATTATCTGCAAACTTACTTAGTGTGCACTCCCCTTCTGTGTCCAGATAGCTGATAAAAACACAGAAGCTGTACACTGAGCCCTGGGGAACACTACTAGTGATGATTGACCACCAGCCAAATGTTGTCCCCTTTACTACAACTCTTTGAACACAATCCTTCAGCCAATTTTTCACCCATTGTATGTGTCCACCTGTTTGCTGTATGCTCACATTTTGTCCAGAAGGATACTGTGAGACACTGTCTCAAAAGCTTTGATAAATAAGAAAACCACCATATCCACTGCCTTCCCTTTCTCCACTGCACAGTAACCTTGTTGAGTTAGCAAGGCTTGACTTTCTCTTCAGGAACCTGTCTTGGCCTTGACTGATGATTTGCATTGGCTTTCAAGTGTAGCTTCAGTATCACCCAGATAGTCTTCTACATAATATTACCAGGAACCAAAGTGAGACTGACTGCAATTAAGTTTTGGTTGCATGAATTTTCTCCCTACAATGGCAAACAACACTTCTGTAATCAGCCTGCGGAGCCTCACCTTGCTTCCAAAGCCCATACACTCTCCTCTTCCTGAATTAGTTGGGAATTCCTGATCCATAGCAAGTACCACTTTGGACTACGTGCTCTCTTTCATTTAGCTCTTTTTCAAGGTTCAGAGTTTGAATGGAAACTGCACTTTTAATCTGATAGCATGGTTTCTAGTCTTGTCAAACACTGAGAATTTTGTTGAGGATGTCTAAGCCTCAGGTATAGAAAGAAAATTTTGGTCCTAGTAACATAGGGCAGCATAAATTTCTATAGTACTGGTCACTATTTTATGCTGTAGAGGGAATCTTTTTGGCTACATAATGTGGAGCTTCCCAGGTGAAAGCAAGGATGTCATCAAATCCATTTAGCATTATTATTTTTCCCCTTTTTGCCTCTTTTCTACTTCAACTTGAATCCAATTATTAATTCATTTTTTCAGATGGGATTTAAATGTAAAAATAATTACTATGATATTACTGTCGTATCTGAAATACTTTTAATCAGTGATTGCTTATAAATGACAGAGGAAAACTGGAAGAAATTCTCAGAGTCAGTGTCCAAAAACACTGAACATGTGACCCTTGCTTGCATTGTGTCCCTTAAAATAAAACTCAATTACCAACTTTTCACCAAGCTCCTATAGCTAAGTTGTTGACTTCTGAGAGAAAAATGAATTTTACTTTTGAAAGGAGAATAAAGATTTCAATTCTATATGAAATTACCACTGCACAACTTAAGTCAGTCTCTGTGAAAATTGTGCTTCTGTATCCTAGCTCAGAATCCTAATGATCTGATAACATTTATAACTGATTATTTTCAAAGCTCTAGACCCATCTAAGAATTCAAGAGTTCTACTAAATCAACAAAATGGAAATCTGACAAACACTGGAATCCTAGCAAAGTAAAAATACCTTGTTAAAAACTTTGTTGCTTCTTTTCAGCTTGGCATACTTTTTAAAAATAGGTTAATGAGTTTTTCTTCAAATTTCTCTCTGTGCCTTGGAAGAAGGGTGTCAAACTAGTTCATTTGGTATAAAATTGTATAATTGAAAATGCTGATAAAAGGACATAGCACTTTCTGCATTAATGAGTATTTTACCTTCACTATGTTTTTATGTTTAAACAGTGTGAAGACACTCAAAATTCTCTTTTCTGACACAGATGTGCCTCCCTAAAATATGTTTCTGAAGTGAAAACATCTCTGTGTAGCCTGAACACACCTCTCTTGCTAAAGGAAACTAAAAATATCAAAGCAGCCAAGAGTCTTACTAGGACTGGGCAGGTTCATTATGAAAGCAGGAGATACAGAATAAATGACAGTATCCTGGCAGAAATGTTCAGGCCATGTCTGCCAACTTAACACAACTGATCTGGAGACCCTAACTCTCACCAATCAGAGTAGTAGTAGGATTCCAATTTCATATGACTGAGAAATAATACCAGGAATGAATAGTTCATATTTACATCTGCTTACAAAGTAGTGAACTCTGCAGTTAGTATCCAGTTCCACACATTGGCTTTGATAAAGAAGAAATTCAGCGGGACCTGAGGAAGAAATTGTTGTTTTGGGATGCCAGCAAATCCTGTAAGCATCCTGTTTCTTCAGGTGAGCTCAACTCTGCTGGAGAATGAGTAGTTAACACTGTGAATCAAAGGTTCTGTGAATCAATCTCATTAGAAACACCAAAGTTTGCTTAAGTAGAGGAATCACAAAACAAAAACATGATTGCCCAGGACTGTGTTGAGATATCTTTTTAATATCTCCAAGTAGAGAGACTTTACCACCTCCCTGGGCTACTCATGCTAGCATTCAGACACCTTCATAGAGAAAAAGTGTTTCCTGATATTCATAAGGAAATTTCTGGTCTCCTGTTGCTGTTCCTTTCCTCTGGTAATGTTGCTGGGCACCACTGAAAATAGCCTGGCTCCATCTTCTTTGCACTGTCCCTTCAGGTTTGTATATACACTGATGAGATTCCCCTGAGCCTTCTCTTCTCCATCTTGGAGTTCTAGCCCCCTCAGGATTTGCCCACTGGAAAGGTGCTTCAGTCTATAATTTTTGTGGTCCTTTCTGATTCTTTTCCAGTATATCTGTGTCTCTTTTCTACTTCCCTTCCATTTCCTCCCCTTTCTTTCCCTGCCTCACCCCAACCTGCTGGACACACTCGATCCAAGCTCAGTAACTCTGGAGCAAGGAGTGGTCTAAGACAGAGATGAAACATTTCCACTCTGAATTCTGTTCTTCCATATCTTTTCAAAACTGAATTGTAATTCTGAGCTGCATGAACGACTAGCATAATGATAAAATAGAAATGGCCACAAAGCATAACCTGTACTTTTCAGAAAAGGTTTTGAATGGAATAACATCAGGACTATGCTGGGGAAGAGCCACTGCCTGTCTCCACATATTCCACTAATCATGCTGTAACAATTAATACTTATCTGGTGCTGTAGTGTTATTTGCAATTAGGATATGAAATGCCCTGTAATAATGCATTTATTTCGCTATTCGTATCCCCCCAGTGCTCCTGCAAGAACATTGGCTTGAATCATTGCTTGTTGCAGAGCCCAGCCTGGGGGGTCTGGTTATACCAGGTGCTGCGAAGCATCCTGGGAGTTGCAGTTCTCGGTACTCTGTCACACATGCTCAGTTAAATGCTTGTTTAGGATTGGCTGGTGATGTCACATGTCGTGACGTGCCAGCATTTGAAACTGCTATATAAGTTGTGACTCCTGGAGTAAAGATGATCTTGTTACCACCACATTGGTGTCCTACCGGTTCCCATGGGACCCATTATTTATTATATCAATAACTACTACACCCAGCTTGCTTAAAAACAGCAAAGTCAAAACCAGGACAGCTGCTCTTTTCAAGAGAAGACAGTCAAGGCATCACTTGTCAGGGGAAGACAGTCAAGATATCAGTCCTGAGTCTTTGCTGCTTGTCAAGTCAATTATAATGCTCTTCCCTTTGCCACAGCAGTCATGGGAAGCAGCTTTCCTGTGTTATGCAAAATAATTATTATGCTGGCAATAATCCCCCCCTTCTTTCATCTGGGCATTGTTTTCATCAAAGCTAGTTCTTCCTCTTGTTTGCAGACAACTATTCATAAAGACTTGCTAATTGCAACAAGCAATGGCATTCTTCTTACTTAATGACACTATTTTCTCTGTCAGATGTTGGCTGAATATAGAGGTGCAGCCTGGGATCTGCACAGTGATTGATTAACCTGCCTTGCAACTGAGACAGAGATAGCATCTTAACCTTCAACACAATATTCCTCAATAAACAAGACAGATGTTAAAGCCTAGTTGCTGAAAGAGACACTGAAGTGTTGCCTGCTTATTATCTTTTGCAAGGGGCATTGCAAAACCTGTCCAGATTTTCTGTTCATCTGTAGAATGATTACATTTTTAGTCATAAATAAATTATTAAAGTGTGTTTAGCACTGAATAATTTCAGTGTTTAATTCAGCTGTGTATGAAACAGTTAGTGTGATTGTCAATGTTAGTAATATTTGTGTACCACAAATTATATCCAGCTACTCATTCATAGCATATCCTCTATTTTCCTCAAAAGCCCAAAAGTTACAGATTTCTTTGCATTTCTTGCTTACAGTGATAATAAATTATGCTTTTTTGTGCTGCTTGGGGACACTACTAATAATGCTTTTATCTCTGCAAACAGCAGATCTATAGAACGGATATATTAAAGATTAGAATGTTGCATGGCGTGGATACGAAGCCTGACTTACACAGATAAAAAATCCAGCATAAGCATGCAAGGTTGTCTCCACTTCTACAGATGGCAGAGCACAGATTTATAAATTAAAATACTGTTTGCATAATATTAGCTTTAAATGCATCTTTTTGAAGCTATTTTTGGAAGGGTTTTCCATTAAGATTTGGTTCAATTCCGATAACTATTGCGCAAAAGTTCTGTACTGCTTGTTGTTTGATTTAACCACATGACTATAATAACAAGAATGGATTGCTTCCTAAAAATTAACTACTTATCTCACTCAGACTGCTTTTTTGCCTAAATTTTCATAGTTGTTCTTAGATTCTCAAACCCATTCTGTACATAGGTGGTATTCTTTAAAAGCAAACAGAACGTTCTAATTATTTCCAAAAAAACAAGAAGTGATACTCTCTTGGACCTGCTAGAGAACCAGCATAGATGTTTAGAATGTTTATTGTGTCCACAGACTCCTCTCTGCTGAACAATGAGTTCCACAGAATTTATTAAAATTTTATTTCATGCTTATCTGCTACAAAGCAGGATTTACTTTAATTCTGCAGATTTTCTAAAACAAGTTTATATGGAATCCTTTAGGTTATATCCTGATAATGTTTCACAAGTACAAAAGGGGAAACTTTCAGTTTGAAAGTCTGAAATGGCTTATACAACCGGGAAATAAAATTTTTCAAACAGCTGTCTGCATAATTTGTACACAATGTTGTTAGTTCACTGCCTCTGTTGGGCTGAGTGCTCTGCTCTTTTATGATGAAAAGCCCAATTGTTTGTGCCTGCATATACCTTTCTTCCTTGCTTTTCTACTTCCACTCTTCCCCTCTACAAATTCTCGAGGAGAGGTGGACCCTCTGTGACTACCTTCCAGAGACATAGCAGCAGGGTTTGGGGTTGGGTTCAAGGGGTAAAGGCTCACTGAATACTGAGGCTGTGGTGGCAGAGGAAATACAGTGACCGAATGCCCTGATTTACTATAGGGCTGGCATATTTTTTCTGGGTTCAGTAGTGGCAGACACGTATTGGTAAAGGGATATCCATTGCCACTGCCTCAGCCTCTATGCAAATTCTCCCCAGACTGATTTGTTTGGGTTTTCATTAAGGGCGGGAGATTAATGACAACCTCAGTAGGGCAGTTGTTACTGCTGGAAGTGCATGCACTAAGAGTATCTTTGGGATAGTATGTGCCCTGCAGTGATGCCCTGGAAGTGCATGGTCTGTGCAGTAGTACTCATAAGGGCCAGACAGTTTCAGCAGCCTGTGCTCTTATGCTGCTGTAGGCAAGAAATGCTGATTGACTGCATTGTTGAATCAGGTAAGAGCTATGGATGTCACCTACCTGAACTTCTGTGAGGCCTTTGATATGCTCCCCCCAACATTCTTTCTTCTAAATTGTAGACATATGAATTTGATGGAGAAGGAATTGGCTGATGGCAGCACCCAGTTACAGACAATGGCTCAATGTACAAGTGGAACCCAGTAAACAGTGATGTTTCTTGAGAGTCCATACTGTGACCAATACTACCTAATATCTTCATCAGTGATACAGTCAGTGAGATTGAGTGCACCCCCAGCAAGTCTGCAGGTGACACATGGCTGAGAGAAGTAGTCAATTTGCTAGAGGGAAGAAAAGCCATCTGTGCTTATTTTGGCTGGGATAGTTAATTTTCTTCATTGTAGCCATATGAGGCTGTATTTTGTATTTGTGCTGAAAACAGTGTTAATAATTCAGAGATGATTTAGGTCCCTCTGAGCAGTGCTTACACATATCCAAGGCCTTTTCTGCTCTTCACCACACCCCCAGCAAGGTGACAGGGGTGTACAACAAGCTGTGAGGGGTCACAGCTGAGAAACTGACCCCAGCTGACCACAGGTCAGATGATATGGCATCATGCTTAGCTTATCAAACTAGAGGACAAAGGAGAAAGGGGGCGTATTTGGAGTTCCAGCATTTGTCTTCTGAGTCACTGCTACACATGATGGAGCCCGACTTTCCTGGAGGCGGCTGAACACCTGCCTGCCCATGGGAAGCAGTGAGTTAATCCATTGGTTTGCTTTGCTTGCATGTGCTTTTACTTTCCCTATTAAACTGTATTTATCTCAACTCACCAGTTTTCCACTCTTTCTCTTCCAATTTTCTCACCCATACTATAAAGAAGGTGTGTGTGGGGGTAAGTGAATAACTGTATGGGGCTTATTTGATGACTAAACAAGACCTCTCTGGTAATAACACCATCCAGGGGGGACTTGGCAGGCTTGAAGAGTTGGCCTTTATGAACCTCTTAACATCCAACAAGGCCAAGTGTAAGGTGCTACACCTGGGTCAGGTCAGTCCCAAGAGTCAATACAGGCTGAGAGAGAAATGGATTGAGACTTGGGGATCCTGTTGGATGAAAAATTTGATGTGTCTTGACAATGTGCACTTACAGCCCAGAAAGCCAACCATGTCGTGGGATGGAGCAAAAGATGCATGGCCAGTAAACTGAGTGATTCTACCTCTCTTCTCTGCTCTGGTGAGATCCCACCTGGAGTCCTCTGTCCAGCTCTGGTTCCTCAGCACTGGAAAGATACGGCCTTGTTAGAATGAACCCAGAAAAGTGCCACAAGAATGGTCAAAGGGCTGGAACGCCTCTCTTATAAGGAAAGGCTGAGAGAACTGGGGATGTTCAGCCTGGAGAAGAGAAGGTTCCAGAGAGACCTTATTGCCCCTTTTCAGTACTTAAAGGCAGCTTGTAAGAAAGGTGGAGGGAATAATTTCAGTAGGGCCTGTGGTGTCAGGACAAGGGACACTGGTTTTAAATTGAAAGAGACTTTATTTATGTTTGACATACAGAAGAAATATTTTACAGTGGGGGTGGAGAGGCACTGGGTGCCCAGAGGAGCTGTGTTCAAGGTCAGGTTGGACAGGGTGTTTGAGCAACCAGGTCTAGCAAAAATTGTCTCTGCTCATTATAGGGAGCTTGGACTATATGAACTTTAAAGTTTTTTTCCAACCCAACCCATTCTTTGATTTGATGATTCTATATTTAACATATGTGCCATTTAAGAATAGGCTGAGGGAGAAGAAGGACCTAGGGCAAGAGCATCAGTAAAACATTAGGCTACTGGCGTATGTCATTCTTCATCTCTCTAACTAACATGTCTGTAACTGAAAATATGGTGGTGCCTTTTGATTTAGCTGTAGGGAAATGACATACAAGCTAATGGTGTTACTATGCATCCACACTTCTGCACAGACAACAGGATTCAACTCTTTGTACTTAATCATCCCAATAATAATGGTTTATATTATAAATTCTATCACAGTTCGCGCAGATGAGCAGTGATGGATGCTTTTGGATAATAGATGAGGAATGCATATTTATCATACCAAAATCTGGAAGTTCTCATATTAAATAGATGTCAGTAAAGCATTGAACAGTTTATAATCCTAATTAAATTGTTGTATTTTGAGTATGGAAACCTTGAAAACTACAAGCTTTGATCTATGATGAATGATGCATCATTTTTGTACCGTAAAGTTAAAGCCTTTTCTTGCTGTGCAGTGCTAATTTGAGGAAGGTTCATCCCAGGCAGTCTAAGACATTACTTCCTTGACTTTCTAGTGTAGAAATACAATACGAATAAGACATTTTTACCAAATACTTTAAGCTTTTTTTGTAAGTAGTATAGTGACTGTAGATATTGTGTATGATTTGGGTGACCTTTTTCTGTCTTTCAGGTGAAAAGAAAACAATTTTTCTAGATAAAGAATAACTATGAAGTATTGAGTTGGTCATGTCAACAATAGATAGGTTATGTTAACTTGTGCATCAGCTCATGGATTGCTGATTGGGCAACAACCCTGAGGGAAAGAAAGATCATTATGTTTTAGTTCAGTGTCTTTGAGCAAAAATGGCATTAAAGCAAAGAGGGCACTTTAATTCCCTATAAAAAATACCTTACAGAGCCAGGGAAATCCCTTTCAGAGATCTATCAGTTTCGTTGTCTGAGTTGTATTAATTTTTCTGGAAAGTGGCAGATAAGCGCGATATTTATTTTCTGAAATGAGAAAGTCAGTTATCAGTAACCTAAGAGTGTACATGTTTGAGAACAGGCTAATTGGGGAAAACAGCCTTAGAAAGGCAACTGTGCATAGGAGCAATAAATAAAATTTAAATACAAATTAACTAAAGAACAAGCAATTATACAGATTACAGTAATTATGCATACATGGCCTGTGGTAATGGAAATACATGAAATGGTGGATGGCTTTTATTTGTTTGGGTTTTGTTTTGTTTCTTTGTTTTTTAATTAGGAGTGTAATTTAAATATGTACATAAGATGTTTACTGACACTGTAAGTGCACTAGTCTTGATGGTCATTGACCTAGACACTTTTGGGCACTAAAAATCCCAAAATAATTACCCATAGCAGACTTACTAATACTAGAAGATGTGAAGCCTTTAATAACAATTTTCCCTGGAACTTTCTCAATACGAGAGACAAATAACTCTTGCAGAGTTCAGAAGGACTGATTGTTGCACATTGTAAACAGTTTCTGGTAAAAACTATGCCCTTTGAGAATTACCTGGGTAATTCTGCAAGCTCTGGGTAAAGAACTAAAGGAATCAGAATTCAAGGCTAATAAAAGATAACACCTGGCCAAAGAATGCTAACACACTAACACAAAGAACATAAAGTAAGAACACAGGGAAATAAAGAACACCAAAAATGCTAACACACATACCTAAATGGACATAAGGAAGGGTTCCTTATGAAATAAGGGGCAAAATAGGGGCATGAATCCAAAATCTTGCAAAATTCAACATCAGGAAGACAGCCAACTAAGAAAGTTGAAAAGTTCAAAGTGAGCAAGACTTCTGGAATGAGACCCCCTGAAGATGAAGAAACAGGAACAACCCCAGAAACAGCACCCCAAAAGGACAACTCAGCCCAGACTCCGCCCAGGCTCTGCCTGCTATGAATATCATAATGAAATGTTGCAAGAATATGAATATGCATGTAGAAATGATGTAATCTCTCCCAAAAACTGTATAAATACCTGACTTTACACTGATAACTTTGGGCTAGTTTTGTCCAGGGTGAGTTGGCTAGCCCCCCCATCGTTGCCTAAAATAAATATCTTTTGCTGCTTAAAGACTCAAAACTGTCTCTGAGCAGTTTTCAATGCACCTTTTTGGGCATCAGGTAAGAACACATTTGAAGAGGGAAAAAATAAGGACTTCTGATTCCATAAGTTGTCTGAATCCTGTGACTCTAAATGACTTATTTATGCAGCAGTTGGGAGTTCCAGCAGGGAAGCTGCCTAAAAAAACAGTAAGGGCTTTTGTCAGTGCCTTGCTCTTTGACAAGTCAAATGGGCTATTTAAGATGACATAACATTTCAGTATAATAAAGTAAGCCCCAAAGTTAAGCATTCTGTATCTCATATTTCTCCCCCAAAATAAGTCGAGGAAATTCTTTTACATTTGATGTCTGCCTGTTCCAAAGTCATTTTAGGGCCCCATTAACGTCAGTTTAAAGGTTAGCAGTAAGTACTTTGCTGCCTTGCTTTTCTCCTGGTGGCTGCTTTTCTGATGATTTCACTATACAGAGCTTGTCAGCCACAATTCTCATTTGGTTACAGTTATCTTGTCAGTGCTAGGACAACAAATCTGTGATTTGTTTAATGCAGTTTGGGGACATTAGTATGGAAGAACATCATCTGCTTGGAGAAAGAAAGAAGGTCACTAAGCACATCTTTGTGTGTCCTGGAATGGCTAATTTTGCAAAAATACATACACAACTGGAAATTTTTCACTGGGTGCCCTTACAAATTTTTCTCTATTACAAGGTCATCATAATCCCCAATCATGTTTATATAGCCTGCCTGATTCTTAGTGATGGAGGTGGGAGCAAGCTATACTTCATACAACTCTGTTTCGTATTTTTCATGTGTTATAGTATTATCTCAAGAAGGAAGATCAAAGCAAGTAAGCTAGTGTTCAGCTTTGATTTTGTACTGTTTTTGACATCAGACTTTCTGATTGATTAAAATCAAATGACTGAATTTAATGCTACTGTGAACCTGTTAAAATGGGAGTTGGGCCTTAGCATAAACTATAGGAAAGAAAAACTCCATAGTTCTTCACCTACAGTTATTCCTGCAGGTCCTGAATATTTAGTGAATGAAGATTAAATATCACAGAATAACCTGAGGTCTTAAAAATTGAGACAGCATTTTCAGGGCTGTCTACATAATCATGGTACAAACTCTGTATGCTTATTGTAGTTTGCTTTAGCAATTGAAGAGTTTAATTTATATCTGTATTGATTGAAAAAGATGCAGAATTAAGTAACATCTAAGGGAATATCATGAACTCTAAGGGGTATTTCAAATGGAGATACAGAAAAGAGACCACTCAGACGAAATATTGCCATGCATGCAACTTCAAACTGGCATAATTAAGTGATTAGAGCTAAGTTATTTTTCTGCATCAAGAGGTAAGCCTTTAATTAGTCTGCACTCTGTATTTTCTGTTTGGAAATCACTATAGTAGAAGCATAGAATCATAGAATGGCTTGGGTAGGAAGGGACCTCAAAGATTGTTTAGTTCCAACCTACAGAAGTAAAAGATACAGAATATGTATATGCACACACAAACATATATTAAAAAGCTATACAGAAATAGCTATATGCCAGGCTAGCTACAGGTTGAGAGCAGGCCTTGGGTTTAGCTTGTACTAAAAAAACTAGAAAGTTTGAAAAGATGTCTCATAGAAGTGACATATGGGAGTTGTTAGCACATGTACAACCATGAGCTCATTAAGCCTCTAGGGCAGAGAGATGAATGAGTAACTGTTGCTTCTTGGTCACAAAGAAGTTAACCATGTGTGGTGTCTGATGAAGATTATGATGATCCATGAAACCAATGCTCGACCATTCTGATGACCTGTATAAGATCAATACTGAGTCTATCATTTTAGTATGTAGTCAGTTTACCAGTTTTAGAAATAAAATAATTCCAGATGGGGGGAACCCACAATGATCATCTAGTCCAAGTCACTAATCACTTCAGTGCTAACCAAAAGTTATTAAGCGTGTTGACCTAATGCATCTTGAACACTGACAGGCTTGGGGAGTCAATCAGTTCTGGAGGAAGCCTGTTCCACTGTTTGACCATGTCTCAGCTTTCTTCATGTCAAGCCTCAGTGTTCCCTGGCACAGTTTTGAGCCACTCCCGTGTGTCCTGTCACTGGATACTGGGGCAAGAGTTCAGCACCTCCCTCTCCACTTTTCCTGCTCAGGAAGCTGCAAAGAGCAACAGGGTCAACCCCCAGCATCCTTTTCTCCAAACCAGAAAAACCCAAAGTCCTCACAAATTTTCACAGGACATTCCTTACTGTCCTGTCACCAGCTTAGTTGCCCTCCTCTGGGCACATTGAAGGACCTTCATATCCTTCTTAAATTGTGGGGTGCAGAACTGCTCACATTGAGGGGCTGTGTCAATGCTGAAAACAGCAGGATAATCTCCTCCTTGGACAGCTGTGTGTGCTGTGTTTGATACTCCACAGGATGGGGTTTCTCCAGGCACACGGTGACTCAAGGTGATCCCCCAGAACCCTTTCTGCAGGGTTGCTCTGCAGCCACTCCTTTCCCAATTTATATTTGTGCCTGGTGTTACTAAATCCCAGGTGCAGAGTCCAGCATTTGCACTTGTTCAGTTAGTGCCATTGATGATTGCTCAGTGCACCAAGCTATCCAGATCCTGGATCCTCTTTTCCCATGGAAGAGTCAGCAGCACTTCCCAGTTTGGAATCATCATCAGGCTCACTAATAGTGCATTTGACTCCTGCGTCCAGGTCACTGGCAAATATACTAAACAGCACAGCCCTAGAACTGAGCCCTGAGGAGCACCTCTGGTGACCTGTGGCCAGCCAGCTGTAGCCCCATCGACTACAATCCTTGGAGCTCTGCCGTTCAGACAGTTCTTCACCCAGTGCACCATGAACATACTCATTCTACAGCTGGACAACTTGTGCAGGTGGATACTGTGAGCGACAACATCCCAAGGCGCAATAAAGTTCGTAATAAATTCCTCCACCAACTTACTTTTTTCCACTAGGTGATGAAGGTTTCCATATCTGTCCTTTGAGGATGTCTGTGAGTGCGAAATAAGACATCAGACTACCTTCCCATTGGTCACTGTCTGTGTCTGTTCCTTTTAGTCTGTGCAAAGTAATTTCAGTGCTTATTGCCTTCTCAGTTTTACCTACTCAGTTTCTGACAGAGTCCATCGAGGGCCTACTGCTCCATAAAGGAAGAGGATCTGGGAGCCAAGCACAATAATAAGGCAGATGACAGCAGGGATCTCACTGAAAGGTAGAGGGAAGTAGACCAGCAGGTCCAGGTCACTATCAATGCCAGAAGCAACAATCAGGGTCATACACAGTCCACTGTATGTTCTGAATGTAGACTAATGGATTTGGATGTTTCTGTTTCTGTCAGGCAGCCACTGTTGAGTGAATGGAGTGGCAAACTCTGGTTCATAGCTTTTTCTTAGTCTTTGTTGCTTTTAGTGTTTATCCATAAAGGCTATCACTACCATTGTGGGAATCTTTGACAAACGATGGTATGACTCTTAAATGAAGGGAATCAGTAGGAACTTCTTGAAGAAAACAGATATTTTGAGAGATAATACTATTTCAGCTGTATGCCCAGTAGGTATCAGTTACCCAAGAAGTAGCAACAGCTTAAACCACTCACTCTCACCTATCAGAAAGGCTGTCACATATGAGGGTTTCTGGTAGGTCTTGGAATAAATTTGTGTTCAGTGAGTCACTGTTTGTATTGTGGCTTCTCATCTTTCTCTCTCACTGAAGGCAAGCAGCATTTCCTCACAGCACTATCTACCATGATTTGGCCAATGTGGTGTTCACATCCATCACACAGGATTGTGAACCATCCTGCGACATAGAAAAAGCTGCAAAGAAAAAAGCAATGTTTCTCCGTCCACTAGTCACAAATGGAATATCTGAACAGTCTCTCTCTTAAGAGAGGAACAATTCCATGCTCACCTCATTACAGTGTTTTCGTTCTAAATCTGGAGGATACAAAAACTTCTAAATTTATTTCTTACTCTGTAGGTCTTTCGCTTAGTTGTAAGGAAAAGCCCAATTACAAGTGCTTCAGTAATCACACAGAGGATTCCATTTTATGGATGGTTGAACTGGAAAATAAAAAGTCATTACCTGTGAAATATCATAATTGAATTTTTGATGGCAGGGTCAAATGCATTTTTTAAAGTAATGTTTAAGAGAGATTATAGTTTCAAAGGTGATTTTTTTCTTTTCATAATTTCCAAATATACTCCTCAGTGGAACCAACATTTTATGAAGGTTAATGTGCTCTTTTCCAGTTCAACAGGTGCTGGAGCATGTAGTTTGCAACTGAACACATGAAGAGTTTACCTGTTTCAGAAGAAGCATAGAAACTTGAATCTTGAGGCAGATCTGAACTGTCCACTGTTTGAAAAGGTGCTCTGGTCCCCTTTGATAAGTGCATGTAAATTTGGCATTTCTGCTCAAATAATTACTTTCTTGAAGCTATTAAATATTGGTTTTTGTTATTTTAGAAACTGGATTTTGTTGCTACTTTATTCTTCTTACCAGTGGAAATGCAGAGAGAGATGAGTGTAATATCTGTTCCCATGTACCACCAAGAGAGTTATCAAGAGAGTTTTAGTCAGTGAAAGCTCTACAAATAATTTCCATAAGGGGAGGGGAAAAAATGTTTTCAGAAGTGTCACAATTACACAGTTACATAGCATGTTTGCAGAGCTCCGAGAGTACAAACTATTCTAAAAAATTTTTTTATTACAAGAAAAGAGTGGGCCCTCCTTTATTGTCAGCACCTAGACTGTGATAATAGAGGGCAATTGAAAGTATGTGTTTGTTTGAAAACCCAGGTCAGAAGAAGATACTCTTGGGCAAAAGAAGTCATGGAACCACTGCATTTTTTAACTGTCATTTACAGAGTGATACTACTTTATTAATTATTTGGATTTTTTATTATGGAATTTTACAATCATGAATAATAGAAACAGTAATCATCATCATCATTGTCATAATTTTCATTACTTTCTCCTTGTCATTGAATCATAGAATAGTTTGGGTTAGAAGGGATCACTAAAGGTCATCTCCTCTAACCTCCCTGTAATGAGCAGGGGCATCTTCAACGAGACCAGGTTGCTCATAGCCCCATTCAAACTGGCCTTGAACACTTCCAGGGACCTGGAAGTGTTGTACCTTGTTGTACGTCAGGAGGTTCTTTTGGGCTCACTCCTCAAGCTTGTCCACGACCCTCTGGATGGCATCCTGTCCCTCAGGAATGTCAGCTGCACCACTCAGCCTGGTGTCATCTGCAAACTTGTGGAGGTTTCACTTGACCCAGCTGCCAGCTCATCACTGATGAAGCTATGTCATCTTAAATCTGCAAAAGGAAATCCTTTCTGATGGTCACCTCAGACAACTAAACTGCTATCTTCTAGATCCCATGTTTTGGCCTTTGGTAGGAATTCTTTTAGTTAGAGCAGCTAGTCTATACACATTGCTAAATTAATATTAATTTAGTAGAAGCTCTGAGTATTTGGTATTCATTAAATTTATGTCAGTAATTTTACATCAGTTTCATCATATTTTGTTACATCTATATATCTTCAAGCTGACTTACAACCTTTTTTATTCCCTCAGTAGTTTCATATTTCAGCTTAAGAAAATTTTCTTTTTGCAATTTCCCCAACTCACTGCATGACAATTATTTGCAAAGTGAGGAATGACTTTATATGTGGCCCGGAATACTTCTCCACTTGTTCAATTATACTTGTTCTGCTCCTATCCTTAAGAACAATTAGGTCTCTTTTACGTGCAAAGAGAGTCTAATGAAGGGTATTGTGAGCAGATGCCAAGAGATCAGTTCACCACACCTTCGCTCTTGGAATTCCAATGAGGTCAGTAGAGATATTTCTGATTTATACTTTTGTAACTGAGAACAAAAGCAAATCATGCAGTCTGCAAAGGTGTCATCACTAACATATTGTTTGAGGAAAGTAGTGACTATCTAAAAATAATGTCTTCTGGGAGAGTTTTGACTATTTTCTCTAAGAAGACTTATTCAGATTTAAATGGAAAGTAGTATGAACTCTAGGGGCAGACTTTGTAAAAATTCAGGTGCTTCAAGTTGTAGTTGGATACTGAGCTGGCCTTTGAAAACTTCTTTGGAATCTCTCTTCCACCAAAATAAAGTATTCTGAAATACAGCTTTGGTCCTTTTGGAACACTTATGTGGGAAATTCCCTCATCTTTAAGAAACTCATCACTTCTGAAGTGGTCTCTTATGATGCCTCTGCAATACTTTAGAGTGTTCTAATGTCATAGGGTAAAATACATTACAAAAATCTCAGATTTCATGCTCTGGGAAAGAGACTTTTAAATATTGTCTTACCCATATAAGAATGTTTTTCTGGAAGCTTAGGAGTATACTCTTGGTAAGTACAGAAACTACCTCTAGTTCTTGACTTTGCAGTCTCAAAGGGATGAATGATTAATTTTATATGCAATGAAAAATGGCACAATATGTGGAGGATTTTTCATGGTTAGTGAGTTTATAATAGGAATGTGGAAATACTGTATTGAAAATTGACTGAAATACTCAACTTTAAAAGAACTCAGCAGTTTTCACAAGAAACACTTCCTTTAACCGTGTTAGGTCTTCAGTACAGAGACCCAATTTTTCCTTTACCTTTGCATGCTATAGGTTGTGTGACATTGCATGCAGCAATACAGGAAAAATAAACTACAGTAATAGTAGTCTGCAAAATTACAGACTGTGCTTGTTATTTTTTCCTAAAAGATTAAAAAAGATGTAATATCCACACTGCCTGGAGTGTATACCCTTGACTTACAGAGGTATAGAGATCTTGTGCAAAACTCCAATAAATATGTTTTTTAAAGGCTGATAAACAAATAATTAAAATTTGATTTTTTTTTTTCCTGGAACATAGTAAAGTCAAAACATCAGACAAATCTAAACATTTTTTAATTATATTGTTTACTTACTTTAAATTTACAAATATGCATTTTACTACTGACATTTTCCTAACTTAATTTCAAGCTTTC
The DNA here is from genome assembly GCA_038380795.1 of Pyrocephalus nanus. Taxonomy (NCBI): domain Eukaryota; kingdom Metazoa; phylum Chordata; class Aves; order Passeriformes; family Tyrannidae; genus Pyrocephalus; species Pyrocephalus nanus. The sequence continues at coordinate 59,394,075 of CM076263.1, read as the reverse complement.
CTACTGCTGTAGAGAATTTCATACAGCATTGTAGGGGTTAACATGAAGATTTCTAAAAATAATTTGGTATATTAAAAATTTTCCATAAAACAGTCAAGCTTCTCTTTCAGAGTCAAATGCTTTGTGATTTACATATGTGCAAATGGAATGCAAAGATGACTAAAATAATGCTGTTGGAGAATTTTGTATTGGTGTGGCACTAAGATAAATTACTCGCAAGGTGCCAGGTGTCAGGAGTATTAGGGCTGATGGTCTTGTCAGGTTCACTTTCTGAACACAGAGGTTAGCACAAGGATCTTTTCCTGGCAACAATGTAATGACTCTTTATGTCTCTGCTAATTATAGCCTAAGCAAGAAAAGAAGAAAAATTAAAATTGGCAGAGAGAGAGAGAGAAACTTCTTTAAGATTCAAAATTTTGAGCTCTTGTTTCACATTCATCAGACTAAGACTGGTGAAATCAAGCACTATATCTACAGGTCCAGAGAAAATGTGGGGTAACTTAGAAATGCCTCCAAATTCATGAGAGAACTGCAGAATAAGACCCTTTTAGGCTTGTGGGCATATTCCTCAAAACGAAAGTCTTTGTGTGTGGTGGGAACATACCCTTGAGAAGACTAGAGGAAAGCTCCAGGGAAAAAGAGGTCAAGCTGGCTGTCTGTGAATATGAACACTGTCACTTCCCAAAGCAACTGCAAAATAAATGCATTGACAGAAATGTGGTCTGGCAGCCTAAGTCTGTCAGTATGTGATGGGAGCTTGTGAAGAATAGTAAAAATGAAAGCTACATACAGTTATTTATAGAGGTCAGCAAATATAGTGAGATAAAGAGAAGCTGGAGTGCAAAATGTCCAAAGCCTATCTGGCATGGTCAGCTTGTATGATTTTTGGCAGCTTTGTTGTTCCAGGATCCTAATTTTTTGTTTGCTTGGTGGTGTGGGTTTTTTGTTTGTTTGTTGGGTTTTTTTGTTTGTTTTGTTTTGTCATTTGATTAGTTAGTTTTGTTTGTATTTTCTAATCTACATCTTCTGTAGTTATACTTTTCAGATCTACTAATACTCTATCCCAGACAGTGAAAAGCATTCTGTCTTTGGTAAATTCAAAGCAGGGATGAGGTCCTCCTCTATATGGATATTTATGATATTTGTGTTGGACCAACTTTCACTAGCTGGGCATATAGCAATGCTAAAGGTTTGTTAGTATCTGCCAGGAAACAGAACGATACAATTATATTGCAGTGTTACCTATACAGTGTTGAAGGAACAAACATATTCACAGCTTAACTATTCAGTATGCTGAAAAAGCTATGCAGTGGCAGTAATCTATTGTTTTGCATTTCAAAGCTGGGTAGCAAACCTGTAGACAGAGCTGAGAAGAGGGGATGGCCATGTCAGAGTAAGCAGGATGAGTCCTCTCAGTACACATCTGAGCAAACACTATCTGGTTCCAATCCCAGGTCTTGACTTGCTGTAGCCACAGTCAGCTCCTGCAGAAGTGTGGTGGTCATATAAATACAAACTGGCATAAATGTAACACTTAAATCTCTCTCTCTTACCTCTTACTGAATCAGAGGTCTTGTGGCAACTTTTCCAAAATTGGTGAAAGCTCCCAACAACTCCCACTCTGCTCAGCCCTGTGAGGATACTTCTCTCCATACAGTATTTTTACCCTTTAATCCTTTTTCTCTCACACATATGTGACAAGTCACATCTTTACATTCTAATCAATGTCACCAATCATTTTGCATGTTAACTCTTTTAGCTTTTTTAGCTTCTTCTGGACGTTAGTTTCTGCAGTCATTCACAGACACAAAGATTAGGGAAACTTCTGGCAGCTCACTTGAGACAGCTGTGCACCAAGACTTTCTAGAAAGAGAGATGGGTGAATAAATAAAATTCTTCCATTTCTTACTATTGTGTCATCGTGATGACAGTATCTTTTCTGGATGCATGGAAATATCAAAATGTTAGAAAAACTCTCATCAGATGTGGGTATGTCCATCTTGTCCTGAACTGTTTCCTTTCAAGTACTTTTCTCCTTCCTTTATTGAGAAATACTCATTAAGTGTAATTTAATGTTAGTTCTACTTTCCTCCTGTCTTTCCCGCTACCTTTTGTTTGGGCAAGTTCCCAAACTCCTTAAATATGCAAAACCCTTCCCTTGAGGAAAGCTTGAAAATTATTTAGGTTAAAGCAAATAAATGCTACAAAAGTAAATAAGGCCTTCAAGATCCAGCGATTTTTTGGGCATATATGTCTATCATTTTGGTCTGAGAAATGAGATGTGGCTCTAAAAATGTTCCAAGAGTAATTTCCAGTCTAAAACTCAAATAACTAACTCTGAAAAACATGATAGCTAGTACAAATCTTCCCAAACTTGTAAAGAAAATGGTGCATAGTTAAAACTCAGTTGTAAAACATTCATAGCTGGCTTTCAGTTAACTGCCTGCCAGGACATGAAAGTTTTGACTTGTACAATTTCTTCCCATTAACAGGCCTTCAAGATGAAAATATATACAGAATATGAATTTCAGCTTAGTGCACGGCAGTATTTGACAGAACTTTTGTGCTGATTGTGTGAATTCAGTTTGAAAACCAATTACTTCTAAAATTGCTTCTGCCCTTTACTGTGAGTTGTGCTAGAAGTTTGCTTTATTTTTACTAATATTTGAAATAGAAGTGTACAGCATATGCTAGTCACTCATATCACAATCAGATTTGTTTCTCTTTAAATGTTCTCACACCCTTTATTCCTTTATAATTCATGTGACCACAAAGTACAAATTATTTTATGCAAAACAATTTTTTTGAGATATCTTTTTGAGATATCTTCTGTTGAGCACTTTTCTTCAAGATCTGAAAGGATTTTCTGAAAGAATGCGTCTAAATACATAGCAGATGTTTCTTCTTTCCCCAGCCCTGTGAAAATCCATCTTGTAACTTTACTCTGGAGCTAAAAAGACAAGCACAAGATTTTGGGACAGCCAGCCAAGCCAAACTTTCCTGACTATGTAGATGAGGATCTGAGGCTCCAAGAGCTGATTCCCTGTCACCATTTAGCTACTGTCATTCCTGCTGGCAGAGAGCAGCTGTGAGTGCTATGGGCTTCTGGGTATTCCATTGTGGAGATGAGTTTCTGGGCTTGAAACAGTTGATGCTAACTCCAGGGCATTCAAAACATGGAGACACGGCATGCCCCCTTGAACATCCGGCACAATTTCTGAAGAAATTCTCATGACAATTTTTCAGAGCAGCAGTAGGGTTCAGGTTTTCCTATAATGAGATATCTTCTTATTTCAGCATTTCCTTAGAAATTTTTATGCAAAATTTTGAGGTTTTGAAAATGCTGAAAATCCTCTCCTGCCTGCAACTACTTTTTTTTTTTTTTTTTTTTTTAATTTTGAAAGATGTACTCTGCATCTAAAGTTTCCCCTAAGTGTTCCTATCTCTTCATAATGCTCAACTGACAGAGCAAAAAAATGTGTTGTGTTGTATTGTTTAAAGACAGAAAATGAATCTTGTCTCTTCACGTTTTACTCTAAATGTCACTTACTTTGTTTACTAGTCTTTGCCATTAAAAGCCACTTTTTGATCTTTTAGATCCATGTATTTACAATACTTAAGGAAATTAAAAGAGATTAGGCTCTTTACATCAATAGTGCTTGAGTGTGTTCTTACAATAAAAACCTTCAACAAAACTTGAATTTCCTGAAAATATTAAATGTGTTTATTTACTATTTCTTCTTTTTTATGGCCTGTTTTGGATTTTATTTTTCTTAACTTCAGAAATATTAATATTTGGGAAGTCAGAGACTAGATTAATTTGCTTTGAAATAAGGACAAGTGAACTAAAATAAAAAGATCTAAAGATATTTAGCAAACAATTTTGCAGAACTGGAAAAGTACCTCTGAGGTAAGTCTCACTGGAGGTTTTTAATTGCCTTTAAAATTAGGATGCTTTCTCAAATACCTATCTAAAGTTTGCAAATAAATATTTTTCTGAGGCATGTCATGCATTGGACATGGGGAACTTATGCCCCTCTCTGCAACTTTCTATTCATTATCTGAATGTTTTGATGGTCAGTCTCAATATTCCTTGTAGACTAAGCCCATTTCTTCTGGATTTTTTTCTTGGCTTCTGTTTTCCCTGCTTCTAATAATTTTTGTTGCTGTCCTCGGAACTGTCTGTAAATAATGTATTTCTGTAAGTGAGATTTGGAAACAAGATGAAATACTCCAGGTAATGCTCTGCCAGCATTAAGTTAAGCAGAATATCAGCTGCTGTGTTTTACATACAGTACTATGAAATGAAATCTACCTTTTTTTATCTTATATTATCGTGTTCACAGATTTCACATGATGTTCTGAGTTGGAAGGGACCCACAAGGATCACTGAGTCCTACTCTTAAGTGATCTGTATGGAGATAGAACCTGTAACCCACAACCTTGGTGTTATTAGCACCATACTCTAACCAAATATTCACTCATCTTCAGTTTTTGATGCATTCCAGGTATCTTCCCTGATTCTGCATGTGCATGCCTGTGATTGTTCCTCCATATATGTACTACTTTCCACTTTGCTGTGCACTGTTATCAGCTGTTAATTTTCACTTCTCATCATTCTTTTCGGTAATTTTATCTTGACCTCATTTCTCTTTTCACTTTGGTTCTGAGAATTCTACGTAAGTGTATGATAAAGCCTATCTAAAGTTAAGGCATGTCACATCTAGTCCTACCTGCTGAGACAAAACAATGATGGAGGGTAAGTCAGTTTGACAACTGACTTTGTTTAGAATAAAGTAAGGCTTGAATACTGTTCAGCACTATTCTCCTTGAGGAGTATCAGGTCTCCTTGTATTTGCTTGGTGCTGACAGCCTGCAGCAAGGAAGGTGTCCCAGTTTAAATGAGACAAGGGTCTTTTGCTGAGGATGGGTTAGGAGAAAAGACACAAACTTCTCTTTCTAAGCAATTATAAATCCAAAATTAAGAGGCTCCGATTGAAGGAAAACAAATTATGGAAAAGGGAAAAAAACCCAGCCCTTTATTAAAAGGTATATGTATATTAACAGAAACACGAAAAAAAACCAAGTAAAACAACCAAACAACACTCCTATACCCACAAATAACCCCTTCAAAAACAAACCGGTAAACTGGCAAAAGGAAGAGTAAAACAGTTCAATTTTTTGCACCCTTTGGTGCAGTTCCAACCACAGTCAGCAGGGGGCGCCGTCGGGTCACTGGAGATGCAGAGCTTGTAATGTCCAGTGCCCGTCACCAGGCGGTGCTGTGGGATCCCTGGTCACTGCCAAGTGGGATGGGGCAGAACAATACCCTCCCAGTATGTCAGAGGGAAAGGAAAAAAAAAACAAACCAAAAACCAAAAAAGAACAACTCAGTTCCCCTTCCCTTCCCACACTGGGAAAGGAGAGAAGGAATGGAGGGGGGGAAGGGGGAAGGAAAAAAAAAACCAGCAATAAACCAGAAAGTTCTCCCAATGGAAGAAAACTCACAAACTTCAGCTGGTTAGGATTCACTTTAAGCAGGGCCTGCAGCCAGCAACAGCTGAGCAGAGAGCAGCAGCAAACTCCCCTCCGACAGGAAAGAAAAGAACCAGGCAGTGTCTGCAGCTTGCAGAAGGTCCCAAACCCCCACCGGCACACACCAGACTCTCCTCCCAGCCTTCGTGCCAGCCACACAGTAGCCCCCCCAGCCCCGAACTCCTCCCCCTGCATTGCCCAGGAGACAAGAGAAAAAAGTAAAGTGCAAGTCCTTATCTACCTTGTCTCCTAGGAGACTAATGTCTGTCCATCAGCCATGGGGGCTAGGTCTTTTGTAATCTGAAGTGCTTATCCTGACATCCAGGGGGAGAAAAGGGAGATAATTCTTCACCTGGCTACGAGAGCTAGCTAAAACCATGAGAGAAGGGCATACCTGAGAAGGCATGAGGTCCTGGCTCCAGGTGCTCTTGAGGTGACTCTCCGTAAGACTCCAAGCCCCGGGACCTGTCAGCTCATGGACTGGGCTAGGAGTTTTACTTTAATATGCAGATATAGGGTTCTTTAATACCTTGAGATGGCATCAAGAGAATAAGCCATGGGCTTATTCCCAAGGAATTTCTTTATTAATTTAGGGGAGCAAATAAGGGAACTTGGCCAAAGTTCAAAAGGACACCTCACAAGCTAGACAAAAACGTTCCACCACAGTACTGACTCAACATATACTATTAATCCACAACACTTAAGTCAAAATCCAGTAAATCAACACTTGAATCAAGATCCAATAAATCCACAACAGTTAAGGCAAAATCCAACCAATTCCACAATGCTTAAATAAGGATCCAATCCCTCCAGCTCCGAGCCACCCTAAGCATCAAGAAAGGAGCAAAGAAAGCGGAGGGAGCAAGAAGAGAGGAGAAAAAGACTTTGTGAGGGGTTACAGGAGGTGTGGTGTGTGTCGTGGTTTTGCTTTGGCTTAATTTGCTTTCCACCCCCCACACAATTACTACTAGTTGAGAGAAGGTTTTTGTAGACAAAAGAGAGACAGGATTTGGGGAAAATAGTATAAACATTTATTACTAGTAAAACAAGAACTACTAATAAATTAAAAACTAAAGAATTATATCTACAACAATTTCTATTCAAGTTAAAGTGTTATATATTTACAGAAATACTCCTCCCCCCTTTATACCAGTCCAAGGAGGAGAAGTGGTTTCAGTCTCCATTTTCAGAGTTCTAGCTCTCTCCCTCTAGTAACAAATCTTCAGTAGCAGTACCATTCTTGTTGCAGCTGGAATTTTTTCTCTCTCTCTCATTCTGTGTCAGCTTCCAGGGCTGGGCTTACCCCCCTCCTGGGCTAAGACCGGAGGCTGGGGGTTACCCACGTCCTGAAGGGTCTTCCTTCCATAGGCTTGCAAGGGGACACTTGCTTACTATGGATCTTCACCACAGGGTTATGGGGGATAATGGCTTAAGAGTTCACCCCTGTTTCCCTATGGAGGTCCCTCCCCATGGGAAAACAGTCCTTGATAGACTTCTCGGCATGGGTCTAGCACGGATCCACACACACACGGATCCCAACATCTCACATGGGCCACCTCGCTCCAGCATGAGATTCTTTCTCTTCCTTAAAGTTATAAATCTTCAACAGCAGTATGGATCCACACACACACGGATCCCAAACTTATTCGAGCCATCTTTGCTCCGGCATAAGCATCATCTCTTTCAAGGGTCACAAAGTTTTCAACAGGACTTTGCCTCACCTCAGTCTTTCTCATGAAGTCTCGGTTCTCTGGTACATCTACAGGCTCCTCTGTGAGCTGCATGGGGAGTCTCCTTACTCCAATAAACTTCTTTTACAAGTAGCAGGGATTACTTTTCAGTCTTTTCCCTGCTGAAGAGAGAGACTGAAAAGGGAAGAAGCAGCTCTCCCCGCTTCGAATTTCTTCTCTCTCCTCCAGCTGCCAGCTTCGACCTTGGAAGTCTCTTATCTCTTCGCTGGAATTTCTCTGCAGCAGTTTCTCCTCCAAGTAGTCAGTCTTTTTAAAGTTTTTTTTTTTCTTCACTCTCTTACAAGACAGAAGAGAGGACTTCAGTGCTACACCTGCTTCCCCCCCCCCGGCCCAAGCCAGGGCAGGAGAGGGCCTTGGCCCTCTTCGGGCCTGCTGCTTCTTTACATGGCTGCTGCTCCTAATTTCAACTGCACCACAAGTCTTCTCTTCCGTTTTCTTAAAGACGTAATTAGCAAAGGCGTCACTGAACTTTTGATTGGCCTTTTAGTCCGGAAATTACCTGGACAAAACCATCCTCAGCCCCAGGGATGGGCTGGTGGACAAAACCACGACAGTGTGTTATAGTTTTCCCAGGCTGTTTGTGACTGACAGCTACTCTGGGGATTCCCCATGGGGGCTCCAGGAGCTGCCATGAGGAATAGAACATCACCCCACCTCTGTGGGGTTGAACCCACTCCTTCCCCCTTCACACACACACACCCACCCCACAAGGTGGTTCTGAACCAAAAATAACGTGATCTGGTGTGTAACACTCCTTAACCCACAATCTGTACCACTGGCTTTGAGTATGCCCTTATCAGACCAATCAGGTCAAGGCTTTTCAATCCTTTTCAGGTTGCAGTCAAACACTCAAAGGGTGTGCTCACTTGTGCATAATGGATTTAAGACTTGTAACATGAGGTTTCTTTTTTCAAGTATAGCCAATATTTTGGAAGTAGGACTACTGCTTTAGAGAACCCTGTGAGATCTAGAGCTTAGTTCAAAATTCTCTTATAATCTCTCTTGCTTAATTCTTCTCTTCAGCCATTTAGTTGTGTTAGTTGCTTTCATCTGGATCCTGAAATAATAAAAGATCCCACTTTTTAAAAAATAATGGTTTATTTTGCATGTAAAAGAAGTTTTTCAGGCTGCTCATTAACCTTTAAAATGTAAAGGATTTTGCAGTTAGGGGAGTAAAGCATCTTTAAGAGACTCCTTTTGAGATTTTTTTTATTGATTCAGTTGCAGCAGATGATGTTACTTTCAACTTCCCTTAATCAGAATAATTGACAAAAGGAAACAGTGTTGCCTATCATGAAATGAATAGTATCTTGATAAGTTAGTCACTTTCAAAGTATAAAATACTGTATCTCTCTAAAGTAACCTTCTAACACTTAATAATATTTATTACATAGATTCTCTCTGAGGAATTACTGTCAAGTGCCTTAAAGCTGCCTCTGTGGGCTGTAACTTTTATGTGTGCAACACCTGGACACGATTGCTCCAGTTGAGTGTTATGCTTGTTTTGTCCACTCAGATGCTATTGGGAACATTAGTGTAGTAGGCTTGGCAAATATTTCTGGAAGCTCTAGAACATCAAGTAACTTCTGCTGGTCCAACATCCTCTAATTTTTATTATTCAGTAAAATAAAACCAGCAACTAACATGAGAGGAAAGACTAAAATGCTGCCAAAATGCCACTGAATTTTTAAAATGCTTATTAAAAAATGTGGAAATAAAAATAAAGGAAAATAGTTAAATAAATTTTGATTTCCACATATGAAATTGTCTCTAGAAGTGAAAGTACATTTCAACTGCATCTAGAGGTGAAAAGGTAGGCACTGTGATATAGTCATTCACTTTGAATAACATTCAGTTTTTCCAAACAGAAAACACTGTCCTCCTCCACTCAGAGCACTGCCGATTGAGTATTTGCTCCAATTTTCCACTGCAAATTGTAAGGAAACAGGCTTGAGCTCAGGTAAATCTTCAAGCTCTGTAGTTTTTAAAAATTGATCCCAATATATAGAATTGAAGAAGTTTCTTCTCCCTACCACCCCTACCAAAGAACCAGTGAGGTGGATGCTTAGATGGAACCTTGCCTAGCAATGAAATGACACAAGGCTGAGCAAATGTTGCTGTAGTAAATGTAGATTCTAGTAAATTCAAGATTCTGAATGGCCTCACACCCCAGGATGATGATAAAAACTTGAAAGAACATATCTCCTGATGCTGCTCCCCCAAAACTTAGGAAACACAATTTGAAAAAATTCCCAGAACTTTGTAAAAATGTAACAGAAATCATAGCAAGATCCTCATGAATATAGTGGGAATGGACCTGCCTCCTCTATTTATTTTAAATTATCTTGTATAGTTGCATAGTTCAAGGACTATATGGCAAAAGCCTGTAGTCTCAAAGGGAGGCAGGGCGTACAGGCTTCAGGAGCATTTCAAGTTGTTATTCAAGTTCTCTGCTTCCTTGGTAGAGTTTTGCTAATTTCTTGAAGATTTTCTGAGAATGAGATAAAACCTACTTTTGCAGCAGGCCACCACATTTATGGTAATTTTAGGATCTTTCAGTCTGGTTTTGCAGGAAATATCAATCTTTACATATGAAAACAATATCCCTCCTTTTATTTTTTAGTGATCTACTCTCTAGTTCCCTAGTTCCATCAGTTGATAAAGGAAGCCTCTTGAAGAAAGTTCCCATATAGCTCAGCCTGGGCTGACACCAAACTGCTCATCCAGCAAGATGAAACCAAAAAACAGAGCATTGAGCTGAAATAAATATATCCTGCCTCTTCACAGGGCTCTCAAGTTGGGTTCATTGCTACACTAACTGTAAGCAGGTAGCTTTTGGGTGATTTGAGCAGAGTAGCTCCAAGTGTGGGAGGGCTGAGTTTCATAGAATGTACCAGATAAATATACTTTCAGCAGATAAAATTTGTGAAGTAAAACCACATTCTCATTAGCTCTGGCTAGCTTATGATTAATAACACTTGCTCTTCTATTCTATGTTACATACCCAGCTGAATAAAAAACCTGAGTGTTGCTACAGAAATTAATATGGAGGCTTAAGTCTCAACACATCCATGGGTGATGGGCAATTTTTCAACTAAAAATACGCAGGGAAAACAAAACCCTTTTGTTTCATATTACTTGAGCAAGACAGATTGGGAAGGCAGTCTTGCTTTGGATAGTGAGAACTAACAAAACCACATATACAGCCATTGAAAACTGTGGCATGAGCAGTCATGGACTCTTAGCACTGGGCTCTGAAAATAGCTATGTCACACATGGCTTAAATGTGCATGAGGAGCTGGTCAGCATGAATCCTAACAGATGATGGGGAGGCTCCAGAGGAGGAGTTCTTTGCACCCCTTTGTGGCCAGGAAGAGCAAGAGTGTTCTGGTCAGGGCTGAGGTGCAAGTGGTCTCCATTCTTTTCCGTAGTGCCTTTGCCTGGTCATCTGCTGGAACTGGTAGAGGTCATTCCAGCACCAGGTTCTACTTTTTCCCATTCCCTGTCCTCTCCTGCAGTTATTGTAGCTGTTATCCTGGAGGTGTCTCTCCAGAGTTAAGCCCTTTAGGCAGCCACCTCCTCTCCCTCTGCCTTCACTTCTTGCATTGTTGTAGAGTAGCTGGGATGGTGCAAGTCTGCAGGTGTACTGGGGTGGCATGGAACTTACACTGGGCACACTCCTGTGCTGCTAACCAACCTGCACTGGTTGATAGCACTGCTTTATTCACTTCTGCAAATTTTCCTTACCCTGACAGCTTTCCAAACTGCAATATTTTCAGTTAGATAATTTTCCCTTGTGTCTGTGTGAAGTGCTGTGGAAAATGATGATGCTGTAGGCAAATTGTGAACTCCTGAAATTCTGATTGTCCTTTGGGACAGGGATGCATGTGTGGCATTTATCTACCCTACAGAACTTGCAGATGAAGAAATTCTGATGGAGAGATGACTGGGGGAAGTGTGCATTCTCAATTTACTTTTAGCCCCACAAGCTGCAGCATTATTGTTACATGTTGCTTGAATAAAGCTTGAATGCCCCTGATTAGAGAGTAGGAATTCCTTTGAGGAAAGTTATGTAGCACGAATAATTTAAAGTACTTTGGTGGTTACAAAACCCTGGTATGAAATTTTTCTCTTAGCATTACTCCTTGGCTATATGGCAAATATACTGAGCCATGTATTTTTTATTTAAAAAAAAAAAAAAAGAAAGAAAAAAAAAAAAAAAAGAAAAAAAGAAAAAAAAAGTTACAGTGCTCCTAATGGCTTTTTGCTCCCTTCCAAGGGCAAACTATTACTACTTATTCAAATTTCACTGTGACTGTGAGTTTTTGAAAATGCTTGTTTATGGCTGGTTTTTTTTTTTCAAAGACCAAGTAGATAGTATGGAATATAAAGTTTGATTTAAACGTATGGTATTTAAATCATATCTAAGTGAACTAATAAAAGAGGCATATGCTTTAACAAATTTTTGTAAGATATGACAAATATATTGAACCTAGAGATAACAGGAAATCTAATGCTGGCTTTGTCACTGGCCCAGGTGACCAAGAAGGCCAATGGCATCCTGGCCTGGATCAGGAACAGTGTGGCCAGCAGGAGCAGGGCAGTGATCCTTCCCCTGTACTCAGTGCTGGTGAGGCCACACCTTGAGTGTTGTGTTCAGTTCTGGGCCCCTCAGTTCAGGAAAGACATTGAGGTGCTGGAGCAGGTCCAGAGAAGAGCAACCAGGCTGGTGAAGGGACTTGAGCACAAGTCCTGTGAGGAGAGTCTGAGGGAGCTGGGGTTGTTTAGTCTGGAGAGGAGGTGGCTCAAGGGTGACCTCATTACTCTCTACAACTCCCTGAGAGGAGGTTGTAACCAGCTGGGGTCAGTCTCTTTTCCAAGGCAGCTGTCAGTAAGGCAAGAGGGCATAGTCTTAAGCTCTGTCAGGGGAGGTTTAGGTTGGATATTAGGAAGAAATTCTTTACAGAGGGGGTAATCAGGCATTGGAATGGGCTTCCCAAGGAGGTGATGGATTCTCTGTCCCTAGAGGTATTTAAGAAGAGACTGGATGTGGCACTGAGTGCCGTAGTCTAGTAATGGTGGTGGTAGCCCATCAAGGGTTTGACTTGATGATCCCAGAGGTCCTTTGCAACCACCTGATTCTATGATTTTGTGATCTCATTTTGGTCAATCATTTAGTCTCATCTATTTCATTTTCCTTTAAATTAAAATAATAATATGGAGCAGTTTTAAAAAAATGAATTACTGGCATATTAACAGGGAATACTCCATTAGTATGTCAACATTTCCCTCAAAATTGAAGCAAACATTGAGGAATCACTATTTTATTCTTCTGTTATCTACTCCCAGCTGGCTTGAGTGGCTGTGTTTGGAGTATGTTCATGCCCCTTTATGTGTGCTATTCCAGCTGACATTTTACTGACAGAAGATACATAATTTTTAAACTTGCTGTCTTCAGAAAACATCCCTACAGCCTCTTGCCCCTCACCCCACATCTATGTGCTTTCACATGCGGTAATGGCTCTTCCTCTCATTTCTTCGAAGTGGAGCTCTACCTGCAAAGATACAGTCCTGCAAAGGATTTTGAAATGTCTGTGTAAGACTGTAGGCTTTGACCTTTAACAGCTAAATGCCCTTTGTTTTTCATGCACTTGCTTTTTATTCTGTAGTGAAATAGCACTACTTAGGTCTTCAAGGGCAAAATAAAAATTTCTTCCAGGAACTAGGCTTTTTATTAGAAATTTCACAAGACCTCTTTCCCCAGATAAAGTGATCCCACAAGAAAAGGAGATAATTGAATTTGTGTAAGTCTAGTGCTGAAATATGAATATCTGTGGAGCATCTTAGCCACGGATTTTTTATTATAGCACTGGCTGAAAGAATCTGAAAGATGCTGTTGAACATGGCATTTTGCACACTGTCACATATCTTGCTCTTTCTGGAAAGGATACTGATTAAGTCAGTGTTTTTGAGTTTTGATTTACTTGAAATGTGACATTGGTAAGGATCTCTAGAGTCATCTACTTTGCCCACATAAGTAATGTCCAAATGACATTATTATTATTATTTTATTTTTATTATTATTATTTTCTTAATTAATCCTTGTTTTTATCAATGCATTGAAAAACTGTTTTTTCATCTCAGTGGCCTTCTTATTATTATATTTTTTATTTGGTTATTTGTAGCTAATTTGTTGTGATAATTCTCAGTGGCATATTGTCCTTCTCATGGTAGATCCAGCAATGATGGAAAGAATCCCAGATGACTTTTGTCTACTCCTTGTTATGCTGAAAGTGGCCTTATGGCTGCAGAGCACAAGATATGGAAGAGTCTGGTGGGTAGGTGTTGTGTTTGTGTACAACAAGATGCAGTGAATAGAAAGTGGGAACTTCAAGTCAGAAGAAATAAGCTGTGTGAAAGCAGTGGTGGGCAGGGAAACTGCCTTTTTGGGTTCCTCAGCACTGCAAGCTTGACTTGTCAATGAAAGATCACAATCCTTGTTCATCACACCCCATCATGTGTATGGAAAGCTGATGAGAGGGCATTGCAGCTTCTGTAAACCTGTCTGAAGGCTTATAGATGTGCTAGAAAAAAAACAGTGTCAGGTTGTGCTTCCTTTGGGAAAATTTTAGAGTCTAGATGAGTGGAGAAGACACATCAAGAGGGCTTCCTTGGCAAAGGTATTCACGTTATCAGTAAAATGGTTTGAAACTGGAGGTGCTGCAGCTGTGATGGCCACTGTCTTGATTTATGGTCTGGGGACTGAACTGGAAAATATTCAAAGCTCAAACTCACTTCTCTTGCTTGAGCAAACATCATTTTGATGGGGCTGTAACAGATTCCTCTTCTCTGAGCTGCAGACAAGGAGATGTTCTGTGGAAAATGCTAACCTGGGTTATAAACTTCCTCTGCTCAAAGAAAATCCAGCCCCAGTATTCTCAGCCAATCTCCATCCTTATCAAACCTGTATTTATACACTGTTCTGTTGATTCCAGGAGGACATCAGGAACAGCACGTACAGGTTCAAATATGTAGGTGGGCTCTTGCACACTAGCACTGGCTTCCTACCTTATAGCAAGGTTTCTTTCCTAGTTCTAGAGGAATTTGCTAGTTTTCTCTGTATTCCTTCCAATGCTGAAATGTCTGCTCTGAACTCTGGAAATCCAAAAGAGCTTGGTTTCCCCTGACTTCCACTGGAGTCAATAGGGAGAGGGGGCTCATCCTAGGAATCAGGATAAAGTTCATTATGTTTTCACATAAATTTCCTGAAAATTTGATTTTCAAACTGTTTCTTATGAGGAGAACGATTACTGATATTCATCTTTTCTTTCTAGCCTAGGATGGCAGTGAGTTAGCTTTGTATTTATGTATATTTGCATATTTAGAAGTCTCTAAAAGTTGTAGTTGAGCCTAAGTGTTTCACAGATGTTGACTTAAGAGTTCAAAGCAAAACCAGGGTTTAGGCTTGTCTGAAGTTTAGAGATGGAGAAGGGGTTTTCAGGCTGGACACTTCGTCCTTGATTAGTTGATTTGCAACTTCACTTAAGATAAAGAACAAAGGGATGTGTTTAACAACAAAATATTTCTGTCAGTGTAGTTTAAAACAAGCATAGATTGAAGAATTATTGGAGAATCTACTTGGAAGAAAACCAAGAAACAGCTATGCACTTTATTTTAAAATCTTACTTTCATTTGGGTTTGGATATTAGACTTCCTAAAAAGAAAGTGACAGTAATATATTAAGTCAGCACCAGAAGGCCTGCATTTGTGTCTGCAGTGTGATGGAATAAGAAACTCATGAAGTAGGAGAAAGAACTGAATAAAGAATGAGTAAACAATTGTAGGAGAGAGAACTTGTTCCTTACTTTCTTTTGTCAAGCTTTAGACATGGCCTCATATGCAAAAGGCTTCTGGAATATTTACTCTGAATGGTCTTGCACTCCAAGTTCAGAATATAGATGCCATGCATTTGAGTTTAATTCTTGGCCTAAATAGTCTTCAAACACTGGGGCCCATGTATAATAGAAGACAACTTAAATAAAAGGAATTAATTATTTTTGCAAAATTTATTACTGTGAGAAT
Organism: Pyrocephalus nanus; assembly: GCA_038380795.1. Lineage (NCBI taxonomy): Eukaryota > Metazoa > Chordata > Aves > Passeriformes > Tyrannidae > Pyrocephalus > Pyrocephalus nanus. The sequence goes on along the minus strand of CM076263.1, from coordinate 59,378,707 downwards.
AATATAATATGCACTAAAAGCAGTTGTCATGAAACAGTCATGGTGTTTGCAATATTGATGATCTCAGGATGACAAACAGCAATTTTTAACAGGTCAGAAGAGGACAAAAAGGTCTGAAAATTTTAACTGCTAGAATTTGGAAGAGAAATTTAGGAATAAGACATTTTAGACATTTAGAGTTATGCTTTTGATAAAGAGCAAAATCTGTACAACAGTCTATCTTTCGTTGCCATGCCACAGTTATGGAGGCATGGACTTTTCTTAATTATATTCATGTGGACTTCTTTTAACCATATTGATAAAATAAAAAATGTGGGAAATTTGAATGCAATCCTATCCAAATGTCACCACACAGACCCATTTCAGATAATTGGGAAATTCAGATCAAAACAAAAATACTTGTTTACAGTTCAGTTCCACACAGTGAGAAGCTCGGATTTCTCTAAAGGAAGTTTTCAAAACAGAGGCCAGAATTCAGCTATGAACACAATAACATCTTTAAAACTAGGAAGTGCCAGCTGGTGTCAGCTATAAAAATTTTCAGTCTTTCAGGACTAGAACTTCATTCAAACTAAATTTCTTAGCTGTAGAAGGCTTCATAAGTGTATAATTTCTTAGATTTTTATATATTTAACTTCTGCTTTCAAGTACACTAAAGTTTAACAGCAAAAGTGATTCCTCCATTTGGGGGTAAGATTTCTGTCAGAAGAATGACATTGTATATATATTTTCATCAAAACCAAGAGCAGACAATAATTTGTCTGGACTTGGAAGCATGAAATGTTCTTCAAGGTTAATTGTTTAGCCTATTAAAATTAATTTTCTTCCTTGTTTATAAGGCAGCAAATTAATGTGCTAAACAAGCTTACATAGTCTGTAGTAAGGAGTAGAAAAAAAGCCCTGCAGTATGATGTATGACGGTCACTTGAACCAGTTTTTTCCTATCTTGTCTTCTACTTTGGTTCTTATTTGTGAACTTAAGCTGCTACACCTATTTTTCCCACTTCTAGTATATTTGCTTTCTTATTTTATTTCGAAAGTGGATAGAAAGCTACTACACTTGGACATTGCACAAATCTAGTTTTAATTATAGTTAAGACAGGCAGTTGCCTATGGCTGTTGATTACCTGGGCCAGGCATGGTCCTGATGTCTACTTGATCTGTGCTAAAGAAAAGAGAAAGAGCAGCCTATCCTGCCCTAAGATTTGATTTCTGCTTCTGGTTTTGAAATTTGGATGTCAAGGGATATGTTGGTGAATATCTGCATTAATGATACCTCAAGACGCCCCAGTTCCTCTCTCTGTCCTATTGCAGCAGAAGCTGCTAGGGTTTAATTCAGGATCTGTTGCCAGGTTTCTTGACCTGGTCTCCTCTTTCCTTTTTGTGGTGTGAGGATGTCAGCTCTGACCCAAGCTTTGTTTTTTGCTTGCTATGATTATGAGAGAGAGTAGTCAAGCATGACAGTACTAGTGTGGGGGATAAGATTTATTCAGTGCTGGTTCATTGGGCTCGTTTTTGGGGGGAGATAGTATGTTAGGAGTAGTCGTTGGCCAAGGGTGGTGGTTAGGAGCCTATGTGTGATGATCCTAGTTCATAGGAATTTGGTGGGGAGATAGAAAGGCTGTGATGAGGGAGGAGTGTAATCACTGGAAAGACGATTAACCTTTTAGGAGGTTTAGATTGTGTAAGTAATCAGAACTATGGGTTCATGTGGAAGCAAGTAGTATTTCTAGGCCTTGTCTACTTCAGAGGAAGAGAATAGTGGTATGAGTAGAGGTATTAGGGTGGATGACATTGCTTAGTTTTCAGTAGGTCATTTGATAGGGTATTAGTCCTCTTCTCAGGCATGACTAAGGCATGATATACTGGACAATGAGACAATACCCAACTAACCCTTCCCACATCTCATCTCCAGTAACAACCATAATAAAACTGGGACTAGTGCCATTCCACTTATGATTCTCAAAAGTGCCACAAGGCTCGTCCCTAACAACTGGCCTACTACTATCAGCAATAATGAAATTCCCCCCAATCACCATTCTCTTCCTAATATCTAAGTCACTTAACCCAACACTGTCAAGTCTATAGCCATCACCTCAGCATACCTAGGGGGAAAAATAGGTCTAAAATAAGCACAAATTTGAAAAATCCTAACCTCCTCATCCATCTTCCAGTTAGGCTGAACACCCATTATCATTGTTTATAAACCCAACCTCACCCTACTAACTATCCTGCCTTAATAACCACCACTCAACACAACTAAGGCTCTAAAACTATCAACAACAATAACCACATGAGCAAAAGTCCCTACATTGTATGCAACCATTTTTCTTCCTAACAGTAATTCCCCCACTATTAGTTTTCCTGTTAAAATGACCCTTTCTCCAAGAGCTCTCTAAACAAGAAATAACCACAGCGTTCACATCATCACCATCCTATCACTACTGGGATTATTCTTCTACCATTGCCTCAAGTAATCATATGCATAGCATTATCTATCAAATTAACCACCTTTGCTTTCTCAGCTAATGAGAGACCTCTCAGTCAAGGGATTTGATTCTTTGTGTAACAGCATGTACAGAATTGAATATAAATTGACTATGATTTTATTTCTGAAGTAGATAAGAGGATATTTTACTATTCTACTTTTAAAAAGTAAATAAAAGGATCTCTTAGATTCTTCTGCATTTAAAAGTAAGACAGTATGTACTTCACTTTCCTTTGACTGTGGTTTTCAAAGGATTGTAATGCTTGCTGAGATATTTTTTAATCCTTTTAAGCTATGTCAATTTGCAGGCTGATTGCTGGGTTTTAATCTTTGAGTCTACCTTCAGATTTTTGAAATTGCTTCATTTCATCATCATATTTAAATTCTTGTTATAATATTTGAAGCAGACTTAGTTGATCATTAGAATGTGATTCAATAATCTGAAATATATTCTAAAGCTGTTGCAGTAAAAATGATGTACTATCCAAGTTTAATTGGAAATTACAGAGTATTTAAGTGTCTAGTTAATTTTAATAATACAGACACATTCTTCTAGTTATCTTCTGAAGAAAGAACAATTTTTTTTCCTTCCAGTTAACTTTTCTCTATTTTGGGAAACATTTCTGTTTCTGAAGTTTTATCCTGACTCTCTCTGTCTACTTTGCACAGCTTATCTGAGTGTTTTTTCTAAGATGAGGTAGTTGCATCACTGAAATCAACAGGATGGTAGGAATGTAAATTATCAGCTCAATAATTATGTAAGTGCTACTAACATATTAAACACAAGAGATCTCAATCAAAAAAAAGGGTTTCTGGAACAGGTCAGAACAGTTCTTCTGAAGATCTCCATACTAAAAAGAGAAGATAGGATATTTTGCAAAACAAAGAAAGAAACCAGTAAAGACAGCTGCATTCCAGAAATGGGAAAAAAAAAATCTCCTCAAAAGAAGAGTTAACCTTCTGATGTGAATAGGAAGGATTGCCTTAGATGCAGCTTTATGGGAATACTACTCATCAAGTAGTATTCCAGAGGTGCTGTAAGATTGCATGGGATGACTAGAAGGAGAGACAAAAAGATGAACTTGAAAATCTGACCTTGGCAAATTGTTTCCAAATTGTAGAAAGCTCAAGAAAGAAAGGGAAGTTCTAGAAATAACTGTAGGAAAATAGTGGTTTGCATCTTTTTGCGGCAAGAAATCTTGTTTCATAGGAATATGGAGACCATACGAAGGATGGTTTGTGTGGTGTGATAACCCTACCATAATGCTAAGGAATTCAGTCCATCCATGACTAAAGTGGCCTTTGAACCAACCCTGAAATTCAATGGGGATAACTGGAAGTTATGGCATCACATCATAGTAATGAAAAAGATTTTCTGGATGTATTTATATAAGAAATATAGGAGAACTGTATAATGAAAAAAATTGGAAAGATGGTGATGCTGTTTTTTAAGAAAAGATATTATGGTTGACTTTACTAAAAGGTTGTTGGTTGGCTCTTATTAATGGGACACTTAAAAGCATTAGTTAAACTATGCTGAATTAGTGTGAATAAAAAACCCAAGCAAACAAAAAACAAATAACCAAAAACCAAACCAAACAAACAAAAAAAATAGCATAAAAAGAAGGTGTTGCTGCCTGTATAAAAGGTACTGTTACATGCAATAAAGAATGAAATGTGCTTGGAAAGCTGTTATCCTATGCAATTGAGAGCAGTAAGTTAGTCTGTAGAGATATAGTTGTAATATATACAAGGAACTACTTTCGTTGAGGTTTAATTTCAAAATGGGCGACATCTCAAATAGACAGAAAATTCTTCAGAGTTCCTAAAAATGGTTGGGTTCTTTTACTTCTTTAAAACTATTACAGTCAAATTCCAGGTCAGATATATGTAATTCTTCGAGGCAGATGGCAAAATTCCAAAAGTTTGGGTTTGTTTTTTTAGGTTTTTTTTAGGGGCATTGAGATGCAGCAGATATTTCAAATTTGTGTTTGGAATGAAAGAAGTGAATGTTTCCTTCCAAGCTGGTGATCTTAAATTAAATGGAACATTTGCCATCTGTAACAAAAGAAAGATGGGAAGATGCTAAAAGATAGACATAAAATCATAGGATTAATTTAGGGTGGATGAGATCTTGGAAGGTTATGTAGTCCAGCCTACTTCTTAAAGTGAGACTCATCTCAAAACTGGATCATGTTCCTCAGGGTCTGAGTTAGGTGAGGTTTGGAAATCTCCAAGGCTATGATGACAGGTTTCTTCAGCCTTGTTGAGAAAGGTTAAAGAATCCCAAAACTGGAAACTGAGTTAGGAATCAGGTTCAACATTCAGATAAGGTGTACTGACAGAGGCAGCTGAAGGTGTATATGAAAGAGGCTCTTTTCAGCTTGGAGCCTTTTTAATCAGAGATGCTCTGATTTCTGCATATGGGGCTGAGAAGGAAAGCAGAAGGTAAAAGAATGGTGTTTTTTGTATCTCATAGTCTTAAATCAATGAATTCCATAGTTGTTCATGTACTTAGAAGAAAGAGCAGTATTATATCTGTTAGGCAAAAAGCTGATACTGACAGCTTTTTATTAGGTTTATAATCAAATCATATTTTTCAGAACAGTATGTGGGAGTCCTTTTTAATTTCTCCATGCACAGCTACTAAAATACAAGGTAGTAAAGATAGCAGTGGTTAAAACAAGTAAGTGAACCCTCTCTGAAAGCTGGACACCATGTGAGGAGAATGTAGGTTCTGCAGTCCTGAGGGAAATCCTCTTTCCATTGATGCAGGAGTGATGTATCTTTATATTAAGTCACCAAACTGTGTGACAGGAAGATTTGTTTGGAAAAGAGACATATTTTATAATGTGAGAGCAGACAGAGGAGAAGAGGTGGATAGAAAATGCCTTCCTTTGCACTGTTTGGGCTGAGAGTAGTTAAGTGACAGTGTGTATTTTTTGGTAATGTGCTTCTCTATGGCAGGGGGAGTGCTATGGCTGGGACCACAAATCACTGGACCAGACCTTAGGCAGATCTGGGCATACAAGGCTCAATTCAGTCTAATCAGCATTAAAACTCCATTTTTTGCTGCCAAGATTATGTTACTGAATATCTTCTTTCTAAATCTTTTTGGGTCCCAGTACTCACTTAAGTGTGATGCTGTGAATTGGCAGGAAGTTTGCTCTGAATTTGCTCAGGGTGCTAGGATAAGAAAGCACTGAAAAGTAAGTGATATGTAAACAGTAGGTCATTTACACCTCTGGTGTATTTGAAGATGCTTGTATGTTTTTTTTCCTTACATTTGTGTCAGCTGCCTTCCTTAGTTTGTGTCATCCATCCCCACAGAGGGCCTGCTAGAGGCTGAAGTTAGTTACCATTTGGAGGAAGGGAAAACAATGAGCTTAAGACTAGAAGTGCTATCTGGAATTTATTGTATTATATTATGTTATTGTATGTTTTAAGGGCTCAAGAAGCTTTGACCAAGTAACATTTTTACAAGATGTTTGTTAATACCTTGGTATCTTTGAAACTCAAATGGGCTTAGTAAGGAACTATTTGTTTTGGAAATCTACACTACAGGAAGTCTGTCACATGTTAGGCAAAGTAATGGACTTTAAAGTAACTTCATGTAATGTCAAAATACTACTGCTCTCAAACTGCAACTGCTCTCTTTTTTTTTTAATTTGTTTTTCACTGGCACAGAGAATAAATGTTCTCCATAGAAGCAAGAACATTGATGGGGTGAAAACTTGTTCCTCAAAACTGGGAGTCTTTTGTGAGCTTTCTTGTCTTTATTTCTGATGTCTTCACTTTGTTTAACAGTTTCAAAGCACCAGTTGTCTATTCAAATTAAAACAAGTTTCTGTGTCAGCTACCTCAGTTGAACCAACAAATTCAGTGCAGAACTGAGGCACATAAAGAGTGGTTCAGTCTGCACAAAGCACAGTCAATGAGGACAACACAGGTATAATTACATAATAGAATGCAGGGTGTTATCAGTATTCAGCACAAGATAAGATCAAAGGGCCCAGAGAAAAACATGTTGACAGGAAATGAAATTTACTTTTTATCTTTCCTTATCAGTACAATAGTATTGGCATTTGGCTCTATCTTTCCTCAAGGTGAGTGCAACCTGCATTTGTTAGATTTGTTGCAGTAAGAAATGTGAACTGGAGAGGTAGTGCAATATCTGATATGAAGGCCGAGCATGATGAACATGAACTTAGATGAAATAGTCAACAGTCCAACTTTGTTATCAAAAGTTACCATTATCGAAAATGCTAATTCTTATATGAATCTAGAGAACTGGGCTGGCATCTCCTGCATGTGAAAGAAATCTCATTGTGAAACAGCATCCCACTGACGAGACTGATGGTCTTCTTAGTCTTTTCTTGCCCATTGGTTCAAATCTTAGTTTCTTACTGCACAAAAATAACATTTTTTGATATTATAAAGTCAGTTCCTCAAAACCTAGTTGGATCAAGATCGCCTTTACAGATTTCGTCATTTTTCTATTTATCCCACAGTCTTGTGTTAAGAGGAAGTACCATAGTCTAACCATAGTCTAACCTTCTGTTTGTTTTCCTTTCTTTCCTCAGCCCTTTGGAAGGTGAACAAAAATGGATGTTGCATGCTTCATGAGCATCTATTAGGTAATTTTTTTCTTTTTTTCTGGGTTTATAATTTATTATCTAACAACATTCAAATACTATTTGGAAGACAGTTGATGCAGATCTTCTTTAGAGCATGTTGCTGTGCCCTAAAACACCAGTAAATCTCAAAGTTCCTGAAAGTTCAGGGGATATTGTCATTCCCATCTTATAAGACTGAGGCACAGAGGCAATTGAGACTTCAGTAACTGAGATATGCAGTATGGTTTTCAGAGTACTGAAAGTTATGTAGCAGTTACTGTATAAAAACTGCAATCAAATATTGTCTTCAGTTGCAGTGTGGAGTACTTGGTTCTTCTTTAGTTCAAATCTCAAAGAAAGACAACTCTAGACATTTTAAAGTCTACAGGAAGATATCAGCTACTCAGTAAATTATTTGTGTACTTGGAATTACTCTGTAAAACTCTGACAGAGCAGTAGGAAAATTTCTGATCTAATCATTGAACTTCCTAATTTTCTCCTTTTCTAATTAGAATCCCATTTTGTAATTTTACATTTAATTTTCTCTACCTCTTTACACCATGACACATGTTCTTTCTGAGAAGTACTTAATCAGGGAGAGATTTAGTGCAAAAGTAAAATACAGTCATGCAAATATTTTATGGTTTCTTTCTAATTCATCAGAGTATTTGGAAGACAGAGGGGTTGAGACAACCCAGACAAAGTGAAAATACGGACTATGTAACACTTCTGTAAATTAAGCTGTAAGACCATATGTAGTACTTTTGTAAGTTTAGAAAACTTGTAAACTGCAGGCTGGCGAGAGCAGGGATGGCTTGGAAGAGCAGAAGGCGAAGTAGAGGTGATCTGAGAACTATGTGCTCTACATATATCCCTGATGCTGACACTGTTCCATGGACTGGTCTGTGAGCACAAGGCAGGGTTATCCGCATGTATCAGTCAGTTACTGCAAAATTTAAGATTTTCTGAGTGACAATGTATGTGTGCCAAGTTGAAAAAACATTGCAGGAGTACATTTTTTTATTACACTGTGATTCGTTCTGATCCCATCTAGTGTAAGTAGGTAATAGCTCCGCTAAGTTAGAAGCATTTAAGTGTTTAGAAGTTTTCTCAGGTGTGGGTCAGGCTCTGTGTCTTTATCCTATCTGGAGCTCTTGTTGCATTACACTTAATGTATTTGAGTCTAAAGTTTTTATGAACATTTCTTGACAACTCCATATCCATCAATGTGATGAGCCTCTCTTTTGTAAGGTGTGTTTCTGCACAGAATGAAACTCACTTGTTACTGCTGTAGTTTGGAATTTGTGCTTCTCCCTGTGTACACCAGCATCTGGGACAAATTTGCAAGGCCTTGGGGAATCATCTCAGCATTTTTCTGTTTAGAAATTTATCACATTCTGTGGCAAATGCACACTTCTATCTTATTAATTATTAACACTTAGATTACTCAATTATTTAGGGAAAGAGTGGTTTGGCTCTTTTAGTGTGTAAATATTAAATACATGTTTATGTAGTAGCCATCAATTTGGCAATGCAAGAATGTGTACAGTGGTGTTTCGTTTTCTACCTGAGTACCTGTGTTGCTGAGTTGTATGTTTCTTTTTTTGCATATGAGACCTATCAGACATTCTGGATCTGGATATGACTCATAAAAGGTTTTGTTTTATTTCAGACATGAAGATACACTGAATACTAAACATGCAATGAGGCCTTGCACTGCAACCATTACACTCAAAAAACTCCTGCTGAAGTTAAAGGAATTTTGAATTCAAGTTTTTTGTTTGAGGTCTGCTGTTAAATTGTTCTTTGACTTGTTTGAAGTCAAGAATTTTAAGTACTGTCTTGATTTTGAGATTTATATTCTGTTGCTGTTGAACTGATGCTGGAAAATGTAGCTGTTTTTGAACAGCCCAACATTTAAAGATATTGCACTTCAGTTCATAACTTAATTTGTAATTAAAACAGGCTTGTTTGTGAAACCAATTGAAATCGTAATTCTGGATCAGAAGTTTTAAGCATGTTTTGGTGGGACACCGTGACTCAGGTGTACAGCTGTAAAAGTGAAATGCAGAAACCTAATGAATTTAAGACAAGGCATTGAGTAAAGCGTTTTATTTTTGTATATTAAACAAGACATAACAAAATGCAAAAGCTTGTACTAAAAGCTGTAACATGGAAGCATTAAATGAAGAATGAGTGTTAAATTATACCACACATTAAATGTTTCATTTACCTCATAAGCAGAATAATGGTAAGTTCTTTAATTTTTAAGGTCCACAGCTGGAGTTCTTGACATAGAGCTACGGAGAGGCAAAGCCTGAATGAGGTTGGAATACTTTTAAATACCAGTCTCAAAAGAAAGCAAAAACTAAAGACACCTTACTTGTAGGTCTCTCTCAGCAGTTTTTTATGATCCCAGAATCAAATGACAGGAAATGCTTAGGGCCTTATGTACACTACAAAAGTGAAGTACCACGGTTGATGATGTAGCAGAGGAACCTAGCTGGTTTTCTTTCAACACAGCTGTCACTTGAGATGACTTCTAAACATGGGCAAAGTCCTCACTATCAGGCAGGGAAAGAAAAGTTTATCTTGAGAGTTAAATTCAGATTTGTAACACTGGGTGTTAGAGAGCTCTTCTAGTGAAGAAATACAAGGTAATTACTTATCCTTCACCTTCACTATGGTGTGCCTTGCATTATACTTAAGTCTTCAGCAGATAGAACCAGTTTAGTTAAAATCAACTGCTTGGAGGATGTTCCAAGGACACCAAAGCTGAAATCTGCATCTGGTGTAACTGCCTTCCCACAAAGGCTTTTTCAGCTAGAGCACACATGGGCAGTTTTTCCTTGTGGACATTTCTAAATCAATCCTTGTTTGCTTCAAAGATGAAATCTGGCCAGACAAATCTGTGTCAAGCTAGATGCTACAGGTGTTTCCACAGTAAGCCTATGTTTAAGTAATTTCCTAGGGGAAATGCAGTGTACAGTGACTGGCACAGATTGGGAAGTGGATGAAGTGCTGGAAACCTTCAAGCATCTAGCAAGGGATTGGAGCACTTAGTTATGCACACTGAGTGGCAATTCTGGTTTTGCTTCCTCCAAGAGGAAGGTACTTTGTATGCACTCAAGCTCCTCTGTGGTTTGGCCTGGCATTTGAATTTGAAACTGCTTTGAGATTGCTTTGAAATTTTGCTTTGAAACTGCTCCCCTACCCCAAGACAAAGCACATGTGCAGATTCAGCCATACTGCTTTAGGCTGGCAGAGGCAGGTTTACCTGTCAAATTCACATTGTGAAAATGCTGCATCATGTTCTAATTGGTATTAGGAAAATTATTTATCAGTAATTCAGATTCAGATCTAATTATAGGTTGGTCAAGTAGCATTTATTGTTCCTTTTCTGTGGTATAGTAATGTTTGTGGTCTGCATCAAAAAATTTCAAGTAATTTTTCTCTCTGCACAGTGTAGCAGAATGATCAGGAAAGAAACCAAAACTCTCCTTCATATTACTGAGAAGAAGTGAGGACAGTTTTTACAGGTTTATATTATAAACCTTTCTTTTTAGACCCATAGAAAAGAAAAGAAACATTGTCACTGTAGTCAACAGCAAAAGCAAACTATGTGGTAATTCGTTCAGTGCAGTTGCCCTTGGACCAGCTCAGTTGCCTCCAGTGTGTCCAAATAGGTAAAGTATCAGTAAATGGAGCTCTACAACACACAGCCTAGAACTTTGATTTTATTGGTTGAACTTAAATCACTGAGGAGGAGACTTTTCACCATTGCAGGACTTTAGATATTGATAAAAGTATTGAATCTGATAGTAGACAAAGTAAATCAAGACTATTATACAGAAAAGATATAAGACTAATTAACTCCCAACATTTCATACAGTCTAGAAGTATTTTCTGTTGCTCCAATGAAAGGGAATAGTATGCATCTTCTCTATTGTGGTAGTTTTAAAACATCAATGAATCTAAGCCATCACATCGATGTTTTGCTGCTTGCATTTACTTATGTTTGGAAGGAAAAATATTTTTGAGCTGGATTTGCAAACATACACCTACCTTAAGTAAGACTGTGAATACATTAATGTCCAGAGAGGTTGTGGACTTTCCCTCAATATTTGAGAACCTTCTGAATGCAATCCTGTGCCATGTGCTCTAGGATGACTCTGCTTAAGCAGGGAGTTTGGAACAGATGATCTACTGTGGTCATTTCCAACATTGCCCATCCTGTGATTCTGTGTAGAACTTAGTTAACTGAAGAGTGATATACACATGCATGTTGGTGAGTGTTCTGTTACTTTTGGGGATATTACAAGTTTGATAGTGTTTTCTTTAAGTACAAAAGTGCTGGAGAAACAGTGGTGCTGTGAAGAATGCTGAAGAACTACCTGAAGTTATAATGCAGTATTTTATATCATGTTTTCTCTGTCCTTAAGTAACCGAAGACTTATATGATCTCCAAGTTAATTAAAGAACTGCTTCACTTAAATATTTACATGTACAAATATTGTATGTAAGTTTTGGGAGATTTTATATTTGCAGAATCAGGTATTAGCCAAAATGACTAGATTGGTGCTGGTAAGTGGGGCTTTCAGCGTATTTCAAAAGTTTGTAACATAGGACTGCCATGTAGGGTGGAATACATAGTTCCCTGAAGAGGCCAGTGAGGTGTGGCTCCTACCTAGGAATTAAAAACTGTAAATGCTGTAGTGGATTTGGGAGGCATAGATTGTAAGATATCATTAGGATATGTTCTGGATGGATGCTGACTCATGTGACCATTGTATCAGTCCTGTGCTACTTTGGTCTAAGGTTCTGACTGCAATTCAACAATTATGTGAAGGTTGAATAGGGGTCAGTTTCTCTGTCCTAGAAGCTTTCACTTCTTCCTAAAAAATATACAGTCATCCTCCATACACACTTCTGTGTAAGAGTTCATCTACCATTTCAAACAATCTCTCGGCATCCAGTAGTGTACTGGTTATATTTGTCAGGAACACACTTACGCTCACAACTACTCCTTGTGGTATTGATTTTCTCTTTGGATACACTTCTAGAAAGCAAGGAAACAATCTTTGCTAAACAATAAAAATCTTTAATTATTTTATGCCAACATGCTGGGCTTATAACCAGAGGTAAAGGGATGAGGTTTTGGGGAACTCCTTACGAAAGGACTTGCATTTGCCTACTCGAGTGAATCAGGACAGTTTTGCTTTCATTGTACAGCATATGCAAAGGAGAACTAACCAGCTTTCTTTCTGATAATATTTTTTGCTCTATGAAACCTGCAATGGAGCTTGTGCTGATTGCTCTTTCTGATGCATTCAATTTACAACAGGTTAAAATAGCAATACAGATGAAAGAAAAGATAATTAGTTCCGGTCTACACTGTTACAAAACCAGGTTGAATTTAGGATTAAAGGACTTAGACTGTGTGGCATCCTGTGTGAGTGTCCCAAGTGCCAATAGTTTCTCTAGGGAAAAAATATCATAAAGGTTGTTAATAATTTGTCAAGTGCCAAAATACAGTGATTGTATAGATATACAGAGCAGGCATGGAAAGATTTAGATTTAGGATTAGACAAGCTCTACAGGTCTTTTCCCACCAACAATTTCATGTTTCCTGTGTGTAGCGACTACTCATGAGGAGCAGGTTTGAGAGGATTTGGGCTAGCATTGGGTATTAGTTGAGACAAGGATGAAAAGGGTCTGCCAAAGCAGGAAGCGAGAGTGAAAGTAGTTCACCCCTAAGAATATTTCTATCCTGGACAGGCTGGAAATCTTGTGCCAAGACAAGTTTTGCAATTGCTGGTCATGTGGCATGTTAATATATATAGACTGGGTAATATCCCAGTGGAGGAAAGGATCAGGATTTACCCAAAGACAAACTGGTGTCATAGAGTTGTTGAAGAAAAATACTGATTTGGGGGGTACTAACAAATGTAGTATTTAAAAACTGAAGGAGAAATCTTGGGTTTGGTGTCTACGAAGCCTCAGCTGTAGTTCTGTGATTTTTTGACACCATTCATAAAAAGGACATAGACTAGAGAATGATCAGGAGAACAGCCATGAACCAAAAATTATACTTTTATTAAACATGATACAAGACAAGCTGTCTAAACTAGAAAATAGAAATTAGAGAAAAAACTAGAAAAAAACTGTCTAAACTAGAGAAGAGAAAGCTAAGATGGAAAGGTTTCAAGTACAGGCAGGTTGCTATTAAAGATAACTGTAGTCAACTATTCTGACTATCAGTTAAGAGCTGGGCAGGAAGAAACTGGTTCATTTACTCTGAAGGAGTTTAAGGCTGAATAAATTCTAGATGTGGTTGCATTATGATATTATGGCATTAACATCACAGGAGACTTTTAAGAGTGGATTAGCTAAAATTTGTCTGCTTTGTGAGATCATGCTTAAAATAAAGAGGTTTCTCATGCAATTTGGGTCTACTTTGTTTTTATATGATTTCTCTGAATGTGGAAGAAAGAACAGTTTGAATATCAAGCCAACACAGCTGTGTGGGAGCTTTCTCTTCACAGGTATTTAAGTTTAGCATGAGATTTGGCACATCAGCTGGAAGTATGGCAAATTAGCTAATTTAGTATTAATATAAAGAACATCATGGTCCTTTCAACTCATCACAGCACTCTTGAGTCTGGGAGTTCAGTAAGTTGTACTTGGCTAAATTTTCTGGCGAAATTCTTGTTTGTGAAACTTCCACCTCTTTGTGCCAGCTGGCGACAGAACCAGCAATACAAACCTGGATTTGTGCGCCCTTCTTCCACTAGTTTTGGATAATTTAAGGATCTGTCTTTTGAAGTAGCTCATATGAACAGTTAGATTTTCTCTATTTGAATGCCCTCACCACAAATCTGAATACATTGGGCTGAAGAGGCATTTAATTCTTTTTCACATATATGTTAATAAGACGCTGGGTGATTAAGGTGCCCTGATGTGAAGATCCTAATTATGCAATGAAGGGTTTCATGAAGAAACTTCATACTTCCTCACTAGCATAGCAGAAACTTAATATGGAGTCAAAATTTACTTGTGCAATGTTCATTGCTTTATTTGAAACTCTGATCACAACAATTTAAAAATTGATTAATTATGTACAACATGCAATTCTACCCATGACGGATGGTGCGTCTGAGAGTCTACTTTTAGTTTTGTTTTTCCATTTTGCAGAATGAAAGTGTAAGAACACTAAAAAGACTTGGTGCTCATGAGATACTTAGGTTCATAAATACTCCCTTAGGTCTGTCTCCAGTGGCACCTTACCAGGATATAATTGCTTTAGTAATATTATTTTCTAATTGTGCAGAGCAGAGAGCCTGTGCTTTGCAGTGACTGATGTCAGTGTTCATTACAGAAGCACTCCTGCTGTGCTGTTGCAGTGGCCATACAGTTTCTTGTTCTCTCTGTTTTGTCATAAACAATTTCTCATTAAGAATATATAGTTTATTGGTATAGATGAATTTGAAAGATGGAGAATGCAAAAGGGCAATTTCACTTCTTAACCAATTGTCTGTCTGTCTGTCCTCATTTCCAGAGCAAACTTTAGAGTTCTCATTCCCCCAAAAATATATTACTGGTCTGAAAGTCTAATATGTGGGAATAAACAAAACAAATTTTTACTTCAATATTTGGCTTTTTGCCCCTTCCATACTTGAGATGCCTTATTAAACTACTTGGCAAATATGAATTTAGAACATATTGAAGAAAGAAGGACTGGGTAGGTGAGTCTGCTATTGGTTACACATTTCTCAGCCATTCATGCATGCATGACTGGATATTTGCACTTATCATGTAAGTGGATGTCTTGTAAGTTGGCCATGTGCAGCTGAGACACTGAGGGGTAATTGAAACTTTGAGCAATTAGTTTTTGAAAAGAGTGATTGAGTCTTTCCTAGCAGTTCTGGATTTGTGAAATGCCTCCAGATAATATCAAAATGGCTGGCTAGGATTTTGTTATCTAGAAGTTGCTTGTGAAAAAAAGCTCAGGCCAGGGAATAAAGCTACTTGTTACTTAGTGTTCTAAGGAAATTGTAAGTGAAATATATTATTCACCAGAGAAAAAGAGCTCTTTGTCTGAGAGTTAGCAATTATTAAGCCTGAGGAATCAAAGTAGTAATGATAATAGTATTTCCATCTAACGTATCAAGTGCTATTTCCAGGGTTGATGAAAAGTTCACTTGTGGTCAGCCAATTAGCCACAATTCAGTTTCAGTACAGTACAGCTTCTGCATTTTCAAAACCAGCTGATTCCAATTTGTCTTCTGTAGAGGTCTAAGAGGTTGCTGTGATAATAGACCACAGCCATTCAAAGAATATATGTTAGACTATAAAAATGGAATTTTCATCTAGTTAGCTCCTTGTCACCATAGTAAGGTACCCTTAAGTGGTTTTTTTTCAGTGCGAAGGACAAAGAAAAGTCTCTTTTTATCATATGAAGCATAGAGGGCTGGTGGATAGGCTTGTGCCTTTCAAATGCCTACTCTTCCTCATTCCTTTTCTACAAATGTAACAACACCTTGTAAAAATTGGAACAGTAGAACAAGATTGAATATCATCTCATTTTTTCCTCAGTGCCTTTCTTTAAAATACTGATTCACATACTGCATTTTAAAACCTCTGTTAACGTAAATGCTTATTCCTGAATTAGCAGTTGTATTTAAAAAAACTTGTGTTCATTTATTCATGAACAGGGAACTTGGTGGTCGCTATTGGCACAGAGGTACAGAACCACCATGACATAGGTGACATGAATCTGATTCTTAGCTGTGTTGAAAACTGTTATTTGGCCTGGCAAGTGGTTATCCTCTAGTTCTTGACAATTTCTGTGGAAGCTAAGCTGCTGATTACTGTGTATGTCCATGTGGACCTAAGGGACGAGATGTAAGGAGGAATAGAAATGCAGGAACAGTCTGGGTCCTGCTGTGCCTTAGATCATCTTAGGCAAAATGGAGATAATACAATTGCTGTATTATATTCTTACAATATCCCATTTATACATTGGAGCAATTACTTGGAGCAAGGTAAAATCTCTGGAGCAGCATTGTACTTTTTATTGTCTTGTACTTGCTCTTCAGCACCTTTTTGCAAGGCAGAAATACCACTCTAATGCAGGGCAGAGCTCCTGAAGGGCTCTGTAATGTGAACAGTAGCAAACAGAGCAGGAGGGAACTAACACACTGCAAACTTGGGGTAAAAAATGACACGCCAAAATTTAAAGGAACTATACAAAATAGAAAAGAAAATAACAAAAATGAAACCGTTGTTTATTTTTCTATAGTCCATAGTTTCTAGAGTTTTCTATGGCTTTTTATAGTTTCACCAATTAAATCCACGTGCAAATGAAATCAGATCATTCCCTCTTGGCAAATAGGAAATGAGAACTAACACAGTGGCTCTCTTGGGTCTCCCTGTTTTAATTTCCTTTGTACTTTGTTGTGATCACCTATGGGTAAGTTCAACACTTATTTTGAAGTCCAGGGAATAGTTAATTTTTGTATAGTGTGTCAGCAGCAAATGATTCCTATAAACAGTTCCTTTAAATTCTCTTTGATTTAATAGAGATACTTTTTATTCAGTCTTTCTACCTGACTTTGAAGTTGACAGACAATCATTTGGCTGTCACAGTAATATTTGTGCAAAAGTAATTTCAGTCTTGAAAGGAAAAAGAGCTGCCACAATGTAGGTAACAGAACTAGATAACTATTTCTGAGAGAAATCACTGGAGCATGCTATTTAGTTTCTATTCAGAAGGTTTAGACTGATGGGTTAGCCTATCACCACTGAATGCTATCAGTATTCATTGTCAGAGATAGAGGTTTCCACTGAAATTTAAAAAGGAAAGAATGCTTCCCCTCCTCCCAGTTGTTTGCAGTGTGAGGGTGCACAAATAAAACATTCTTACAAAATGGGTGGATTTAATTCCTGGTTGGGAAATAGTCCAGGAATCAACTGGGATTTTTTTCTGTTTCATAGCAAGAGACAGTGAGAAAAGAGCAGGATCCTCTTGGGAAGAGACATTCCCAAGGAATGGGTAGGGATTGTGGGGTACATGGTAGGTGGGAGAAAGATTTGGGCAGTAGATAAACCATGATGTTTTGTCTTGACAGCAAGACTTTTAAAATATTAGTGTAGTGGGTAAATATAGCTTGTGGCTTGTGAACAGATAACAGCTGATCATTCTGATCTCTGGGCAGGATAGTTCCGTAAACCCACTCGTGATTCACATTTTTCTTGTGTGTGTAAAAGTCAGAATCTAGACACTCCCGTTTCCTCTCTCAGGAAAGAGCACACACTGTGATAGCAGAAAATATGCATGCTTAACCTCGTGGATGTGGCTGAAATTTGTCAGAGTGCCATTAGCTTTATGCTAAACTGTCACTATTAGGACAACTGTAGTCTTGCCTGCTGTGGCTAGATATGATGCTGCTAAATTAGCTCTAGCTAGTGAACGACATTTGCACTGAGAATTCAGTGTTGGACTGGAAATGAAAAATGTTTTCAAGAAGCACTGGATTTTTCTAACTTCTATGTTGCTTTGAAAATTTATCCAATGAGATGTACGTACGCATCACACTGTTCTCAAAACTGTGCTTTTATTTTCCTGTATTTCTTCTTTTTACTTTATATTTGAAGTTAAAAGTACTGATGATGAGTGCAGGGGAGCTTTTTAGTAAAAGATAACATCCTTTGGATGTCTTGAGTTCCAGCTTTTATTGAAGACTGTCAGAGTCTATGTATGAAGTTATCACATTAAGATTCCTTAATGTGGTGTTAGTCCTCCTGGGCTGTGTTGCTTACCAGTAGATTTAGGGAGTTGTAATGGAAAATCTGGTAATTCCGGCAATTTCAGTAATTGTTAGACATTGCACTGGTCTAACATATTCTGAGCTGTGCTTGGTGACTACAATTACAGCCATTGGTAAGGTATTTTAGGCAAAGCTATTTTGTTTCCTCTGCTTTACAGTCATTATTTGCTGCAGCCATGAAGCTTTGGTTCCAGTTTTCCAGGTATCTCTGTGTCTCAGGTTGTTTCCTAGTGTGCTAAAGTGGTTAAATTCCATTCCAGTATGCATTTCATTTCAACAAAGATAGATGGAGGTAACCTTATGAAAGTGACTTTCCTTTTTCTAGCCTTGGTTAAATGTGGTTTGCCTTCAGGCTGTAGCACTCAGACAAACCTATTTCTTTACACATATAAGCATATATATGTGGACAACTGTGACTTTTTAAGGCAGAAAACTGAATAAACTAAATCTTTATTATACTAAATAATTGGAAAATCTGTTATTTGCAGAAAACTAGTACTGTGGGAGTCATCTTTCTTCAAGAGACATAAATAGGGAACAAATGCAGTTTAGATGCTTTAATTATACTTAACAGCAATTCACTCTTTTAACTTCTCTGGGCAGGGCTGAAACTGAACAGTCTTGCGTCTTCCTGAATTTTAGGCTTTTTTAGACAGTTTAGCAGTTTTAAAACCATAGAAAGCTCCGGTGTTTCAGGCAGTTTTTGAGCAGTGTTTTGTAGCAGCTAATTTTCTGATGATCATGACATGGTACTAATTAAACTGGTCAGCTTGTAAGTATTCACTGAAAATTGTTAAAGTAGTTAAATGTTTGGGATACAGCTGCACTGCTGTTCTGATAATCTAGCTGTTTGCTCATTTGTATTACCATTTGTATCTATATTTATCTATCTATATCTATCTATATCTATCTATCTTATCTACCTGCCTATATATAAGCACACTCCTGACATATATTTATGGTTAGATGTGAGTTGTGGATAAAGGCATCTTTATGGTTATAGAAACTCTGACTGGC
Source organism: Pyrocephalus nanus (assembly GCA_038380795.1). Classification (NCBI taxonomy): domain Eukaryota; kingdom Metazoa; phylum Chordata; class Aves; order Passeriformes; family Tyrannidae; genus Pyrocephalus; species Pyrocephalus nanus. The sequence goes on along the minus strand of CM076263.1, from coordinate 59,359,757 downwards.
AGTGGTCCTGAGGGGACTGTAAAACCCATCCTGTTCATGCTGAGAAAAATGGCCAGAGCCTTGAACAAAAAGAGTAGGGACACTGTTGTATGCAGATCAGCCTCTGACTCCATCCTCTGCCAGGCTAATGCTCTTCTGCTGCATTGTCCTTGCAATACATATTTCCCTTCTGCATTTGAGAAGACAACTCTGACACATATTTTTGTGGGTCTGAGTAGCATTCCCTTCCAGCCTGAGTATCACACAGTGCAAGACCTCTGTAGCTCTTTAAAGTAGTATGGATATAGATCTTCTATACACAAGAACTGTTTCCAAGCCAAAATTAATAAATAGAACTGCAAAGTTATTGTAATGCAGCTGTTCTGATTTTGCGCATAATGAATCCTGACTGAGATATTTTTGGCTCCGTCTACAGATGGCAGTTACATTGCCTTTTCAAGTGTTTGGACAAGGCAAGCTGCTCGGCATGGTGAACTTCACAGAGTAAAACTTTAGGGTCTGTCAAAGCTGTTTGGTTATCAGATACAACCAAAATGTGCAATGTGGCTATGTTCCCAGCTTTCTTAAATCATCTGACAGAACTGTGAAAGGGTGGGTTTTAATTTAATCCATGAATAAAACACTTGCACCTTTTTTTCTGTGTTTTATGATTTGCTATCAAGGTGTCTTTAGTACTTCTCAGACAGGATATTGTAGTGTCTATGGGGCTGGACTTATCAATCAAACATAGAATATCCTGAGCTGGAAGGGACTCAAGTCACCAAAATCCAACTGCTGGCCCTGTACAGGGTAACTCCAAGAATAACACTACATGCCCAAGTGTTGTCCAAATGCTTCTTGAACTCTGGTAGGCTTGGTGCTGTAACCACTTCTCCAGGAGCCTGTTACAGTTCTGGCTACCTTCTGATATCCAACCTAAACCTCCCCTGACACAGCTACATTACATTCTCTTGGGCCCTGTCACTGGTCACCACAAAGAAAACATCAGTACCTGTCCCTCTGTTTCCTCTGATGAGGAAGCTGTAGACTGCAGTGAAGTCTGCCTTCCTTCTCCTATTTTCTGGGCTGAATTAGACAAGTGACCTCAGTTCCTCCTCATATGCCTTTCACTTTTGCCCTCCTTTGGATGCTTTCTAAAGCTTATTACCATTATTATATCGTGGTGTCCAAAACTGCACACAGGACTCAAGGTCAGTCTGCCCCAGTGCAGGGCAGAGTGAGACAATCCCCTCCCTGGCTGGTGATGCTTTGTCTGATGCCCCCCAGGACGCAGTTGGCCCTCCTGGCTGCAGGGACACAGATGACTCATATTCAACTTGCCATCAACCAGGACCACCAGGTCCCTTTCTACAGTGCTATTCTCCAGTCTTTCTGTACATCTGGGGCTGACCTGTCCCAGCTGCAGAATCCAGCACTAGCCCTTGTAGAACTTCATACATTTGGTGATTGCCCAGATGCTAATTTTTCCAGGTCTCTCTGAAGGGTCTTCTGCCTTTGAGGAAGTCAACAGCTCCTCCCAATTATTTAATACCATCAGCACACTTAGAGCACCTTCACAGAGCTAACGTCCTTGAATCTGTTCCAATGAATTTGAATCCATTAGGAAATATCCCTGAGTGCAGAGACGACTTATCTGCCTGCATACTTGTACAGGAGTAAACTGTGATAAAGAGTTAGCTTCTTGGAAACTGGTATGTAGTAGGCAATTACAGAAAGAAATAAGGTCTTCCCTAAGCCTCCTTTTCTTCTGGCTAAACAAGTCCAGCCACTCCCTATAGGACTTACTCTCTAGAATAACTGCAAAGGTATCTCTAGAATTAGACTATATATAATAGAATATAACAAAAGGCAGTTATTTTCAGTTTTCTGAGCATAACACTGGACTAGTGATAATCATCTACCTCTGAGAAGTGCTATTGTTAGATAATTCAATATATAATGTTTATAAGTTTGAGACTCTTAGCTATATCTCTATAATATTTAAATATTTACACATATGTATATTTTAATGATAACTATGTATACCTTCTTTATTGTTATTGATTCCTTCTTTCCTAGGTCAATACAAGAGACACTGGTGCAATGATAGAGAAAACTTCTGATTTTGAATGAGCAAGAAGTTAAGGTTTTAAACACTGAATTAAATGGGGTCAAGTTGAAAGTAAAAGAAGGGAGCAGTGGTCAGGAAAAGCAAAGCAAATTTACTCTATCTGTTGGAAATTAATTCCAGTAAATGAGTAAAATTTTACTGTGTTCTGCAGCACATATAATGTATATGTGCAAAAATGTCTTGGTCCACTTCAATATTACTGTGGGAAGATCACAGATTTTAGAGTCAGACAGGACAGTTCAATCAGGTAGCCTGAGATTTATGGGCCAAATCTGAGATGCAGTTCTGGATTCCTAATTTGGTTCATTACTAAAGGAAAGCATTGCTGAAATGCAGATGGAGACCTGAGTTTCAATACTGAGGAAGTTTATGTCTAATAAAAACATATCAAACCATTCATGAGCATTTGTCAGCATATGTGGAAGTCCTTTGAAACTAATGGAGAACTTTTAAAACTAATACGGACAAGGCAGGTTCTTTGTGGCCAGCTCAGTGCTGAATCTGTGCCATTCTAATCTCTGATGATGGCCTAATTTAAATATGGCAAGTAAGCAGAAATGGAAATTAATGAGAAACAAATTCGGAACAGATGGGAGGAAGCATTTTTTCACAGAGAAAATGCTAAGCTTTTTACAGTGACCACAGAGGTGAGGTTGTTGTGGAGGTAATTTAGAAGAAAGAATAATATGCTCCATTTTGACTTCAATGTGCTAAAACTCTTAAATTACATTATATCACCTTTCCTTAATATCTCAGCCTGTGCTTTGCTTTAGGATGCTGTCTTTTCATCTCACAAGCCTTCTCTTACAGTGCTATCCCTTATGCTGGAGGGAGACAGCAGACTTCTTGGTATTACAGTGCTGCCAGAGATCCAGCCTCCACTGCCAAAAGGTTCTGTTTCATTTTCTGAGAGGAAAGGAAATTATGGAAAAGCTGCTAAAAGAACAGTTTTACTGTTGGCCTAGGAGTCTAGAAAAAAGTTTGAGTTGCATTTGAAATTTACTGACTGAGCCACAACAGAAGAGAGAGAAGTGTGATCCCACTCAGGCAGGTTACAAGTTTCAGGTGGCTTTACCATTGTAAATATTGAATCATAGATGAAAATGCACAATTTTTTACTGTTACTGTGCCAATTAATTTTAGATGCTGTGTTGCCTGTTACACTGCAGGAGTCTCCTGAAATACCTTTAACTTAGCTCTTAGCACTTCAGATAGACTGTATGGAAATACAGGCTCACAGGGGCTCATTATGGAGTCAGATTCTTGTACATCTAAGCAAATTATTAAATCAATTAGGAGCCAAAAGAGAATCTGCAACACTGTAGATAAAGCAAATAGCATTAGTTACATATGGATTCTTTGCATTTCTAATTTGTCCTTTCTACTAGCATGTAATATGTAAAGTTCCAGAGAAACAAAATCAATCCTGATAAATAATGTAATTATATGCATAAAAGGCTTATAGTGAAAAAGAAACACAGCTGTTATTTGCAGATTTCCACTTTTAGATACTAGTAATTTCCAGCACATTTTTAGAAAATGCTTCTATGATTCAACACAGAGGTGTTCCTGTGAACAAACCCAGTATTTTACTGCATTTATAAATCACTGTTGAAGCAATGAAGTAGAGAAAGCAAATGAAGAAACTTCTTTTGTCACTAAAATATACCCTCAAAGCAAGTAGCAAAGTTAATAATTAGATGTTCTGATGACCATCTGGGAAAAGACAAAAAGACAGCTTGGGTTTTTGTTCCTGGGATTGCCCTGTTCGGGAACTTGAATATAGCTGCTGGTTTGGACTCTGTGCTGTTAATTTCAGGTGAAAATGCAGTAACATTTTTCCACTTTAAAAAAAATCAGTTTCTTGTAAACGTTTTCAATTAATTTCCGAAGCGCTACCACTGTTCATGATCTTGCAACAACATACAAATTTGAAGCTTTCAAGATATTCAGGCTCTTAGGAGGATTATGTTGCACTCGCATACCTATTTTTCAAATACTTTCAGAATGTGATTTCTAAAGTGTCTTTATGGCTATGAAGTGCAACCTCATTTGCTGGCCAGAAGCTTTCATAGATACTTGGGTTAAAGTAAGAAGCATTCTTCAAGTTTCATCATAAGGCCATTAAAACTGGGAGCACAGTAGAGAAAACTTATTCCCTATTGAATTTAAGGCAGTTTTATTTATGAGTCCTGATGCTTATGAAGCATAGTGGGCTACCTTTTTCTGCTTAAGCAGCAGAGGCGATGCTGATCTATTGGTACCACCTCCACTTGACAAGGCAGTGGGCTGGCTTGTTTAAAATAAACTGTTTTTCTCAGTACTTGCTGGCTTGGTAATGACTGTTGCTGCAGACCCCTGATTATTGTGAAAGGTTGTATAACAGTGGTTAAAAAGTACTTACAGAAATCCGTGTGCTTTTCAAGGATCATTCCTTTCTTGTCCGCATTTCAGTCCATGGTGTGATAAATGAGATTGCCTCATATTTCTATCATTTGGCAAAACCATCATTTGTGTACCAGCAGTGATGATTTTAGGTATATTGCCTGCCTTTGGGAATGCTGCTGCAAGGTTGAACTGACCCTACTCTGGATCAGGATGGGATTAGATGCTATTGTGCCTGAGGTTTGCAGAGATATAGAAGGCAAGGCATTGTGTGGTGGCTGTGGTCATCCGAGAGGATCAAACCAGCAGCAGAGAGACTTGTTGTGTCCAATCTCCTGCTCCTATCCTCCTGAAGGCTCTGGAGGTTTCTCTGAGAGATAACACGATGGGGGTTTTGTTGTAGTTGTAGTAATTTTCACTTGATCACAGAATCATTTATGTTGGAAAGACCTCTGAAATCAATGAGATCACTGTCTTGTCAACTAGACCATGACATCTCCAGGAATGGAGACTCTATCACCTCTCTGGATAGCCCATTTCAATCCTTAGCCACCCTTACGGTGAAGAAATTTCTACCGATGTCCCTTTATTTTATGGAAAATAAAGATCCTATGGACATCTCTTGATGTCCTATTTATTTTATGGAAGATATCCAGCTCTGTGAAGTTGTTTCATTTAGCCTAAGCTGCTGAATGATCGACTGTATGTCAGTTGAGGTTGTCATTCAAGTGGGAGCAATCTGGTTGAAGTACAGTCTAGGTAAGATAGAAGTGAAATTATTTGCTTATGGGCATCAGTTGATAGCAATGGACTAAAAACCAGCCCCCTCTTTACATGGCTGTTTGTCCTTTTTAAGTCTGCTTCCCCTCAAAAGAAGGAATAGTGTTGTTCACCCAACTGTCAGAGAATGAAATAGTTAATGGCTTAAACATTGGTAAGATCACCAAAAAACTTTTTTCAAACTGCAAACAACTACACAATCAGCAAAGCCTACCCCTCCCTGATTATGCTGTGAAGGGACCTTCAGATGAGATAAATGCTTGCTATTGTCCAGCTGTCCCAGGTGCCAGAGGACAGGCATACCTGAAGCTACACACTGGATCGCAAGATAGGGGGTGTTACTGTCCTCCCTTACATGATGACTGCTGTGAAGACCCCTCTGGGAAGCATCAATATCCTGTGACATTACCCATTGTAAAACTCCCTGCCCCCGGGAAGGTACAAGGGAGGCTTTTGCACCTGAGCTTGAAGTGTATAAAAACTCAAAAAATCTTTGAGTTTGGAGGGGGAACTTTGCCCAGCCTCAACAGATCAAGACCATCACTTCTACAGGACTGGGACCACCACTTCAACCAACAGACACGGAAGCTGCAACTACTAATTTTCACTGCTGGACCCAGTGGCTGATGACTATATATATATTAGGACTCTTATCCTTTCTTTCTCTTTAATATTGCTTTATTACTATAGATGATAACATCCAAAACTGCAACAATCCTGTTTACCTTTGAAACAAAACTGTTCTAAAATAAACCCTACAGATATATATATTTACTAACGCTGATTATTCAATGTTGTTTCACCCTAACCCACCCCAAGGGATTTATTAACAAGAACCTGGGTTACTCTCCTCTTCTGGGGCGGGTCCTAACACCAATTTAATATGATGAGGAGAGCTCTGAGAAAGGCTAAAAAACCCTTTTATTTGGAGAGAAAAAAAAAAAAAGTGAGTAATGCACAGAACTAAATAAAAGATGGGCAGTAGGAGGTGTTCATTATAATACTTATCTTTCTAGTCTTCTGAATGACAAAGCTTTGGAATATTTTGCAGCAGAAAATATAACTTAGATTTTTTTAATAACAAGGGTGCAGAGGTAGAAAGAAACTGGTAGCTGCCTTGCACCAAGATTGAGAAGGACATCCTGCTAAACTCTTTTGTGTGGATGAGGCTGGGCTGAAATGACTTAAGAAGTGCCTTGGTTGTTACAGAATGGTCAGTCTTCCACTTTGCAGTGGGTCACTTCAACTTTCAACAAATGCTTTCCTTCTGAGCTTGATTTTTGGCTATTACTATTTCTAAAACATTCAGACATTTGATGATACAATATTAAACACAGATTCCAGATATAAGGTTCAGTTCCTGTTTCCAGCTTCCCCAAATTCCGAGTTGCTTACTACAGTATGGGGTAAATTGAAATGAAAGGATATATGGCAGTTATAAGAAGGATTTGAAACAAAACTTTTCATTTAGAATGGCAAAAACAAGGAGATATTTTTGGATGTCTATGTCTATAAATTCTAATACTGGTAAAGTGTAAGGTGGCCAGTCAATTGCAGAAAATCAAATATTTACTAACTGATTACTATATTTAAGTAATTGTATCTTTAAACATTATTTTTAAACTCAGATTTCTAAGTAGACTATTAACTTTAGCTATGAAAAAGGTATTTAAAAAAGGTAGTAACATCCACCATAAAATTGCTAATAATGAAGCATTTTTTGTTTGGGGAAGCTCACTGTATGTGTGAAATTGTCTGCCAGTTTGAAATCAGGATTGATGGTGTCTTGTATTGTCAAGCATTTCTGGATGATAAAGATAAATGGCTGTAGACTGAGACCACACATTACAAACAAAAAAGTGGTTGATACCAAAAAATAGGAAAACATCTTCAATAAACAGTTTTTTCCCTGTAAAAATGTGAACATTTACCAGAGCATGAAACATAATTGATCTTTGAAGGCCTAACAAATCAAGGACATATTTATAAAGAATTTTGAATAAGAGTGATACTGTATTTGCTATTGAAAATTATTTTCCTGAAGAAAGGTCATGTTTTCAACCTAGTTTTAATGGCATGACAGGTTAGTGTTTTTTTGTTGGTGGTGGTGTAGGTTTGTTTTGGTGTATTATTTTTTTACTAATTGACAGGTTTAGATTGATTAAATAACCTTGATTCCATAGTTGAAAAAGAATCCTTAAATATGGTTAAGTATTATCTCCACACATCGAAATCAAATGCTTATTATGAAATTGTCTGGCTGCATAATCCTTTCTGTCCTAGGCTGAAGAATTTAGTTCTAACAATGTTTACATGCAAAAATAATTTAGCATGGAGAAAAATATTTCCTTGTGCAAAAAGTAATTGTACAAAGAAAAATTTGTAAAAAATTATATAGGAAAATATTTTTTTGTCTACTTGGAATTTAGAAGGGGCTTTCTTTGGGTTTTTTTAGTCCCTTAAGACCTGGGATAATATTGTGGTTTTTTTCTAATGAGCCCCTAGGAAATCTAACTTTATTGCCTCACCTACTAGTAATTTTACCTCTGGTTTTCGCAGCATCAGAAATATAATACTCCTGAATACTTTTAAAACTTCTACACTCTATTCCTGACTGTGTCACTGAATGTTTTATTCTATTTATTTTGATTTAGTGTTTCAATGATGTTTGTTAACCTGCTGCTGTTGCAGAATCTAGTGGGGTAACCTGCTTGAAAAATCATGCAAACACAGGAAGAAAACCCTTCACTGTCTACACTTGGAGCTCACTCCTTGTCAGTAGAGCTGATCTTTTAACAAGTACAGGCAATAAACTGCATTTAAGTTTCCAGATTTCCTGGATTCATGTTACCTTCAGAGTTCCACTCAACACTGAGAAGCTACCTCTGAAAGAAGGGATTTTACTGGTAAACTGTGTTGCTTCTCTTTCTGACTGCCAGCTAGAATTGCTGAAAATATCCTTCATTCCCACTTCTTGGCAGGTGGCATTGTCACTTTTTATTTCAAGTTACCAGTGTTAAAAGATGGGAACTCAGCGAAAGAAAAGGTGTGCATTCACAGCCAGTATTTTCAGATGGAAAGGAAGATTCTCCAATGTGCATTTCTGCACATTTTCTGAAAGTTAACTGCATAGCCAGAAGTTAAAGAAGGTTAATATCAAATTAATGCAAAAATATGTTTCAGGGAAGCATTGAACTATTCTGTTTGAGCATAATTTTTTACGATTTTCCAAAACAGTTGTCACATGAATCAAGAGCCTTTACTGAATTTCCAATTTGATATCAGTGTTCTTTAACTGTTGCTGCATATGCAGTTGAAATGCACTGTGTAGTGATTCTTTGCAATTTAGTATTTAAACTCATATTAATAAAAATTCTTGCCGTTAATATTTATTGTTATAATTTCAAAGCTGATAAGTTCCATTTTCCATCTTACAGTGGTGCTTCTAAGACATGAGGGAGGAGTGGCCTAGCTTTGTAAAAGTGACCTGTGTTTTGTACCTTGTCCCTGCTTGGAGCTGGCACTTCATCCCTATTTTCTCAGCCCAGGGAAGATGGGGAGGAGCAAGTAACTGCAGCGGCTGGTGAATTCTCAGCATAATTTTTGCTTTTCCTCTCTCCCTTCACCAGAGTACACATAAGTGATTTTAACCCTCCATGTGTCATTGCCAGAGCACTCTAAAAATTTAAAAAACGACAAAGATAATCAGCTGTTAAGGGCAGCAATTGTTGAGTTGATTATTGCTTAAGATCTTGGTTAGCAAGGTTTTTCTTACAAGCTGTCTAGAAGGGAGAGAGCAGCCCAAGCTGTATGTGATGCTCCAGAAATTGTCTTGTGGTACACAATAATCTCTAAGGCAATCTGATTTGATGTAGATGATGAAAAAAATATTGTCAAATCCTCTTAATCTTGTTTTATTGGGAGCCAAATGTTTCTCTTGTCTTGAGGGACTCAGAAAAGGAAGATATAAACGTATGTTAAGAGCCAAACATCTCTTATTTGACTCTGGTGGTTTTTGTTTGGTTGATTGGTTTGGGGGGGGGGTTTGTTTGTTTCAAAATGTGTACAAAAAATGTTATGAGGAAGATGGAAGTTGTAGAATGTGCTAATTTTTCTGAACCTTATCCATAGCATGCTTGTCTGTGACTATAGGGGGCTCAACTCAAATAACTCAATCACTTCTGAGCTTACATACAAAAACATGTTTTACTTTTGCTAATAAAATATTCAGTTGCAACACCAGGAAACATCATGGATGTTTGGGGTTTGGAACAGACTGAATAGAAAGAGAAGCAGCATTCCCTACCTTCTTTTTTTATGTTGATTCTGTTCTAATCCACTCACATCATTTGTGTGATTCAGCGGTACAAGTCCAGTGGGGGACAGGTTTACATTTATGCCCATGCTTGTGAAAGGATCCATTCCTTGGTCTGTGGCTAGCACATATAAAATGAGATTTAGCCATTTGGAATTCTAGTTTGGCTGTCTTGCATGCTCTCTGTATTTTCTTAAAAATTGCTTACAGTAATTTTCCGGAGTTGGTTTCTTTGGAACTAAAAGGGGGACAGTTTGTAATTATTATTGTTTCAAGGACCTGGTCTTTGTATGGAGAGAACACATCTTGGTTAGCTGTGCTAAAACCAGTGGTATGGGAAAACAATGTTTTCAGTGTTTGGGAAATGCTGACATTTCATGTCCCTTTCAAATTGGTATGGAAACTCTGAGTATCAGATAGCTTCCGAGAATTAAAAAAAGATATTTTGAGCAAAGGCTGTCTAAATGCATAATTCAGACTTTATTTAGAACAAAATAGGCTATTTCAGAACAGTATATATATTTGAAACAGTTGTTTGAAATAAGAAGTTCGACTTCCAAAAAAAACCACAAAACCAAACAACTGAAAACTATTGCCTTTTTGGTTTAGTTCTCTGGAGCTGGAAAGAAAAAATCAATAATTTTGTTGACATAGCCAGTAATAATCCTGTTTTAGACAATGTGATTTTCCAGAAAGAAGAACCTTGAAGTGTTAAATTTCACCCAGATTTTAGCATTGAAGATCCTTGATGTAGACTGCCATGTTATACTGAGCAAGTTTTTTACTGGGATACTGCCCTCCAGGGCCCTCTTGGTGACACAGAGGAATAATAATCTGTCAGTAAAGGGATGATGGAGGACTCCTGGGGTGAAGGAGAGCTTCTTTAGTAGAATAATGACTTAGGGTTATGGATTTCTCTAATCTGGAAAATAATCATGCAGTTGTTATTCACATGCAGCAGCAAGAGCAGCATTAGTCAGCTGTGGAAAGATGATGAAATTACAGTATTAAGAAGCAACATTTTTTAGAATAAGATTGATCAATTCATCTTTCTTTGTTGAGAGTGAGGGTCCATATGCAATGCTTCATAGGTAAATGAACCCAAGTTTACTCCAAACCACTTCACCAACCTGAAGAAAGTTAGCTCCTCTAAGACAGTGTTTAGTTGACTGATAAATTCTCTTGGAAATGTATTGCAGGCAGAGTGCAGCAGTAGCACATCTTTTCTGCTTCAAGCATCTTGGTGTTGTGTGGTCCTATGTTGACTGGGCATACAGATTTATTACTAATTTTTGCACAGTGCTGCATTGCACAATGTAGACATATTCCTAGATATGAAAGAAAACTGGCAAGGTCATTTAGGACAGTTTATTTACCTGACATTATAATTCATTATATCTTTGCCTTCTTTTCACTTCAGTTCACTCTGAAATGACAAAAAATAAATTATGCTTTCATCATCTGAGAAATTATGAAAAACAGCAGGTATATTTTGAAATTGTTTTTCAGAGAATAGGTGAAGGAAAGTGTACTCTTTGTAGGTGATGAATTTGGTGAATGTAGTCTAATTTCTAGATCTATGTTCTTGGGACAGAAAGAATTTCAGAATTAACCTTTGCATTAGAAGGAGCAATAAGATGCTCTGTTGGTGCCTGAACACGTCATGCTTTCTCAGCTGTGGAGAGGTGGCTAGTATTGGGAGGGAAATTCTTATGTAGTTTATCTCACCACGAAGTGGGGTCCAGTTTTGGCCAGGTGAACCACACCCTAGGCTGCAGTGGCAGGGTTGTGATCACCTCTCTCTTGACTATACAGGGAAGACAGACAACTCAGGTGTGGACACATACATGGTAAGCACCTGAAATGAAGTGAGATGAATTTCACTCCTGTAGGGCTCTTATTTTCTCTTTTCTGTGTCCTCTATACTCTTCCATTCCTTTTTCCTACCTAAATTTTCTTCTCATTTAGTGTTTTCTTTCTTACATGTTGCTTCCTTGGAATTTCTTGAAATCCCTTCTCCAGTTTCTTAAGTCATCAGGAAATGCTGTGCTTCTTACATACTGACATTGTTTTCATCAGTGTTTCTGTGCCAAATACCACTGTAATGGGGGAGAAATATTCTTGGCCAATGTCTTTCTCCAATGTCTTTCTCCAGCACAGGCAACTAGTTTCTTCTTTTGAAATGCATCAGCCTTGCTGAGTGAGCAGAGTAAGTTCCTCAACAATCGTTCTGCTGTCTGTTCAAATATGTTATTCTAAGAAAACTACTGTTCCCTTAATTCCTCTACAATTAAAGAGTGTTTCATAAGAATGTGTAGAGAGAACTGTGGGTGAGGATGAAGTCCTTTTTCTAACATAACATTAAACGTAAACATGCAGCATAGATTGCAGAGTTGGAGCATGGAATGTTGACATTAGTGCTTTTTTGCTGATTGTGACAAAGCTTTCCTTCCACTGAGTTTCCGTTTCTCTTGCCAGGTGGGAAAACAAACCTTCAGCCAAAAATATGCAGTGCTTTTAGTCACTCTGGCAAGCTCAGTACAGAGCTCATGTTCTTCTCTTAGCAATGATAATACCTTGTTCCTGGGGCTACTGCAACCTTGTGGGGCAGGGAAACATTGGAGGCCCAGGTCTGGGGAGAAGCAGAAGCACAAACCCCTCTGCTTTGATTCCACTGGTGCAAGGTGGGAATGCCTTACCCCAAAGTCTTTCTCAGGGGGTGCTCCGGTGTTAGCAAAGGTGTTTCTTAAAATCACAGCCTGGTGTGATCTATATATGTTATAATTATTTTGGGAGGTCAGTAGGGATCCCTGGCATGGATACACTTTGTAGTCAGGCATATGGCAAGAGTTTCTGAATTCCTGTCAGTCTACATACATCATAGTGCCCTCAGTCCGTGCTGTCTTCTCATCTCCTTGAGTCTTTTCAAGCATGTGTGTGGGGGCTTTGCTTGGGAGAGATTTGATATCTGAAATTAAGTTTTCTTTCCTTCTTTTTCCTCCCCTCACTCTGCTGTTGGTTGCTTTGCTGGAAAGGGACTTAAATGTGTTGTGATACTAAAGAAATGTTACAGCTGGCACTGTAATTTCAATAAACACTTTCCGTGGGAATGGACTCTGTAGCAGGGCATTACTGACACATAGCCCACATTCACGTACTCTGATACAATGGTCAATTTATGTATTTTACTCTGTTTTGATCAGAATGAAAATTTACCTTGAGCTGAACTGCTGAGCTGAAACTGTAGCATGAGTGAAATTCTTTACTTTACTGCTTGCTGAAATAGATCCACATATTTTGTTACTGGGAATTGATATTGTGGAGTACTGAGCAATGCGAACAACTATTTTATCTCATACTGAGGAGTGGTATGGTAAAGATCACGAAGTTCTTTCTTCTTTCACAGCCCAACAGATCAGGTACCTTTTGTATGACTAGTTTCCTCTTAAAGGTGTCTGACAACCCAAAATGAAGAAGAAACTTAGGCCTTGATGATTCCTTCTCAGATATTTTACCAATATCTTTTAATACAGCAAGGAGAATTGTGAGGTAGAATTAATTACACTGGAGGAATCCCCCAAATAGACTCTGACTCAGAACTTAAGACCATTAGCTTTAGCACTTAGAGGGATAAAAGAATCATGTCCAGGAACTCCTGCTCTCCAGTGGGGTGGGGAAAAACCACTGCTTCCAAGTCCAGCAGCGAAGACAGCATCTCCCAGATAGCACAGAGGAGACTGCTCGAGTTGAAAATACCTCTCCATGTTTCCTCAGGTCTTAGGATGCTTGCTCTCCTATAGAGGTAGTCTCTAATTAGTATGGAGGAGTTCAGACTTCACTAAGAGATCTTGCAGCCTTGTTGGAAAGGTACTGTGTGCTAATTACATATGAAGACAATGTTGTTGGTTATCAGCAGACCAAAGGAGACCTAAAATTGTTGACTTATAGTCTCTTATATTACATCTGTTTGACCTGTTCTTTCCCGAAAAATATGTTAGGTCTACTTCTTTTTAAAACACAAAAACCCATTTGCTCTTATGAGTTAGGTACAATATTGCAGTGCTTACTGCAATAATTAAAAAATGTAATTATTTAAAAATTTATAATCATGGCAAGCAGAAAGACTATTATACTGTTTTCTATGAACTTTGTTAAACAAGGTCTGAAAGTAGGATTTGGTTCTTTACAAAAAGATGCTTGTGGAGTATCCATTAATCAGAACTTCGCTATATGTCATTAGCATGTTATTTACGCTAGGATTTAAGCATTCATTGATTCTCTCACTCTATAGGAAAGTTTGGCAGCGTTAAGAGAAGAGATACAAACAAATGTAAACTGCCTGAAGTTAGCTTTCTGTTCTTATAAAGAAAAATAAAGTTGTTAACCATTCTAATGCTTTTAAGGAGCATTAGAGATATGAAGATGCATAGCATAGACATAGAAAATGTCCTCCTGCCTGGATATGATTGGGACATGGATATGTAACATCTCCGTAATAGCCAAGAGGAGAGGTGTGGAAATTGTTTCATGATGGTTTAACAAGAGGGTAATGATTTCCCTGACTCTCTGAACTGTGTGCCAGAATCTCTAAGACAGGGTTTGCACCTAATCTCTCTGAAGGCTGCTGGTGCTGTACTCAGCAGCCTTTGCTGACTTTCTACCTGCTGTACCTGGGAGTGGGGATCCTGCAGCAACCCCCATCACTGTCATACCAGCGTTGGGCTTTACTGGAAGTGCTTAGCTGCTTGCTGAAAGCTGGATTTTCCTGAAAGCTGGAAAGTCAAGTCACTGAAAAACTGGGTCATTTTGTCTCTTGGGCATAGCTAGTATTAAAAAAAAAAAAAAAAAAAAAGGTTGGGATACAGGGAATAATCTGCTGCAAAGCTGTAATTTCTTGTAAGTCTTTTGACCCTGAGAAAGTAAAGTTGGGAACTTTGGAAAATCCCCCAAATCCCAATGAGAAATCTATGAAGCAAATGAAGAATTTTAGAAGTAATGGATAGGAGTGGAGCTAAACAGGAATTATTGATTATTGTGTACTCCAGATATATTTTAAAACTGGTTTTGTGCAGCTGCATATCACAATTATTTTTCAGCTTACTTTTAAGTAGTGATGCATGTTTTGCCTGCAAAATAGTACTCAGTAAGATGTAAATAATTATACCTCAAATGGATGTTGGAAAGAATGTATTACCTTTATGAAAATTAGGATATGTTGTTACTAAGCCCTTGATAACATGGTTGTATATTATTTTCCTGAGAATGTATGTTTCTGTGCAGAAGAAAGGCTTCTCCAAGGCTTAATTATGATTCCTTTGCAACAGAAGCTGTTGTCTCTCAAACTGCTGTCTCACTGAACACTCTGTAAGATACGTAGTGGACAAAGCAGGGACTAGCAGGAAGAGAAAGGATGATCTATTAGTTATGACAGTTCTGTGCTGCCCTGGAGGTCTCTGCATTGCAGAGAAAAAGGTTAACAGTTGGCAAGGTTTTAGGAAAATGAAGAAAGGGAAATGCCAGAGTGCTTAAATAACAATTGTGTTAACATCCCCATCATTAGAGTAGTCAGAATTTTTCTGTTCCAGTTTTTCTTGAACCATATGTTCCTACACATAAATAGAATAATGCTTCACTCATTAGAAAATTACTGCAATTTTTCATTTGCTGTGAGCTAGATTTATCTGTGATTATGTAAATAAATGACTAAATTAATTTTCCTGTGCTTTCCACTTTATATCTGAACTACCCCAGACTCTTTGACCCTGAAGAGTCAGTCTGCAGAGTTAGAAAGCTTTCTCACATATTTTTAAGAACAGTAGTATTTTAAGACTGCCCTTCTCTAATGATTTTTTAGGTTCTAAGTTCTCATGGACACCTATATGTTTTAAAAATTGTTTTCTTTCCAGTTATTTGAATATCTGATGAAATTCACAATTTGCTTGAATCCCCTTACTAGCTAGAGTAAGATACTAAAATTATCAGTTATACAGTTATTTCAGAGTAAAAAGCATACAGTAGTTTGCATGCTGTGGTTCAGAGGAAGAGCTGATAATTCCTGGGTATTACCAGAATAAGATGAATGCTTCTTTAGAGTTGACTTTTGGAGATTTTTTATAAGATGGTGAGAGAAAGTGGTGGGCATTACTAACCTTTACCTTTTTTTGAAGGATCTCAGACTAGTGGAATTGGAGGGGTTATGTCCGTACCGCTGTATGAGGATATCTACCCTGGTCTCTGATCCCTGATCCAATGATCTCAAGGAAATAAGTTTCTATTCCACAATTATTTTTTGATGCTTCTTGAGTAAACAAGCTCTTATGGAAGAACTCTCTTCCATGAAGTGCATCCTTTTCTACTCTGCAAAATGGAACACAAAGGAACTGTTATAGGGCTTTTTTATGATAGACTTAAGTAGGTTCCTTTGTGTGAGTTGTTTATATATATTTTTATATTAACCACACAAATTTTCTCTCTGTCCCCTTCTATGTCAGTTAATCAAAGAAATGCATTCTTTGATGAAACCCATTCTTCATCATCTTGGCTTTGATTGATTTTTTACATAATTCTAGACTAGTATGTAATCACTCAGTGGCTATTCCATATGGGGATTCAACAATTCTGTAAGAGGTTTTGTTTATACATTAACTAGTTTCCTTCATGGTCATTTGGTTGTACAGAGCACAGGAATGTGACAGATAATCTTTGCTTATATTTTAATTTGCTGGTTGCTTTGCTGCAAGCTGAGCTTCTCTAAGTGATTATCCTCCTGCTAAGTGAATCTATATGGTTTGTTTAAATGCAGATCTCTTAAAACATTGCTTTGTGCAATGAAGACTGAATTATCCCTCAGTGCAAGAGTCTTCCAGCTTCATTGCAGTTCTTCACTAGGAACCAGGACCTTGTTTACCTAATGGATCATAAGAATAGTGTCACTCCTAGTATGTACTTTCTAGTTATTTCAGACTCTGATCCATTCTGAATAGAGAAGAGTATCTAGTGGATCTAAGAGGATTCCTACTCAGCATGAGGTGGTAGGCCTGTGTACCCCTGAGTCTGGGCTGTGGGAGTGTGTTCAGCAGAGCATCCACACAGAGTGTAACTACTCAAGGCTTTCTGCTCACAGAGTAATTTTCAAATCTCTGGAGCAACTGCCTGTCTTGTCTAAAAATTTTAATACTTTTATCTGGAGATAGGAATATTAAGAGTGATTTACAAGTGTGAACAACAACAACAACAACCAACAACTATAAAGCTGCTAAAAACAGAGAGACTGTTTATTGAAGAAAATAATGACAAGGTGCAGGAAGACCCAGCTACTGATCATCCTAGAGAATCAGCATTCTGGGAGATGAAATCATAACAATACACTTCTTACTATGATCTTCAAAACAGCAGGTTCCCAGAGGCATGCAGTACTTAAAAAAAAATTTCTCTGAGAAAGATTTAATGACTTGTAAGAGGCTATGAGGAAAAATGGGTAGTGTCTTTGAAACTTCATGACTGCAGTAACTGGAAAATTTTATTAAAATAGAAATAGTGGTAAAATGACTAAACCTTGTTTAAACTTGAGGTCGAAAGCATGCTAATTCCAGTCAGGTCATTAAAAGGACAGTGCTGCATACAAACAAACACACATAATTCATGTTGTCACTTCCAGTGGTGTTATTTACCAGCTGAGATATGGAATCTGGTCCATGTTTTTTTGTGCTTAACTGTTCCTTAAAGTTTCTATATGGAAGAAAGACCTGACTATTTGCTGGAGCTGCATAGAAAAAATGAGGCTGCTGTCATACTCATGCATTTTCTATGGAGTTGCATTTAATTCTGAATTAACTGCCCTCTGGAAACTGGTATATCTTGGAAATCTAGGGCTGGGGTGGGAAGACATGGGGGAGTGAGGGTTAGTGGTGTGATTTAATGTTTCTCCCATCTAATTCTAGAATTTCTGTTACTCCACATAGTGTGAAGTGCAATTAAATGCAGAGGACTTGGATGCTAACAGTTGTTCTTTCCCTCTGTTGATTATACAGAGGTCAAAGGGTAAATAATTAAGTAGTGGATAACTATTTCATAAATAACTGAAAATAGATGGGGCAGATCCATCCCATTCTAAAATGGGATTGAGAGTTACATACATTTGCATGATACATATATATAATATGTGTATGTATACGTGATAAATATATATAATACATATAATTCAGTATGTATATGTACTTTGCATGTATTATAGTGAAAAAATGTGAGTTAAGTAATTATTAATGATTGATTTTACATATTATATACATGTACATTTATATGATGACTCTTTCCTATGCTATTTAAGAAGTACAATTAAAATGTGCTGTCGTGTGTCATGTATTGTCTGTCAAAAACTTAAATATTTATTTTCTCACTATGCTTTTTCCTCTTCAGCCTTGAAGATGTTTATAGCTGTGTCTTACAGGTATGTAACCTGTATGGTTGATGCTGAACCATAAACTTGCCTGTGAGATTGCCTTTTTTTCTTGTGACAGAGGAACATCAATTATACTGTTTTGTATTTGAATCCTCATTTTTTTGTGGAAAAAGAATATACTAGGATGATGAGTATGGAGTACCAGAGGACTTAGAATCTCTTTGCTGGCCTACAGTAGCCAAATATGAGGATTGCCCATGTTACAGAAGCTTTTTCATTGCTAAGGTTGTTAAAATAGAGTTGAGTGTAGATTCCTGGGATGAAGAATAACTTCAATTTGAGTAGAAATCCTTATTAAAGCAGATTGGTAGTTTACTGGCTGAGTGAGGCTGGGAAATTGAATTGTCTTTTTCTGAATATTTGCCTTTTTTTTTTTAATGCTCGCAAGAGCAATGCGTGTACCTTCCAGTAAATAGTAGGGTGCCATTAGGTCCTAAATAAACCTCTCTTTATTATTGGAATGTAATCAAATAACATTTTAGTAGAAGAGTGCTCATAGCCAAGATGTACTCGGGGGCCTTTCCATCACTTTATTTTCTCTTTTTCTTTGTTTTAGAATTCTACTGTGCCACTGAACTATGCCTGGCAGCTATGGCTCTGATACAAGTAGGACAGTTTTCTATTTATTATTAGTATTATTGTTATAGCTCCTTGGGCACAAAATAATGATTCTCCTGAAGAAAAAAAAGGCGGAAAAGCAAACTCATTGGTCATTATCACCCAGGATGTGTCAAACTAATTTTTTCTTTCCTATTGATTAAATTTTCAATTCTGTCTACCTGGGCACAAAGTAAATTATTCCACAGAAGGACTATTGATTTGACATGTGGTTGGAAAGAACCTAAGTTGAAAGTTTTTTTCTTGTTTTGTTGAGTTTTTCTCCCCTAAGTTTTTCCTTGGCAGTGCTATGTAAGCAAAGCTAGCTTACTGAGAATGAAGTTTCTTCTTGGAAAATGTGTTTCTTTCACTGCACTTAAGCTATTGAGCTAATGTCATGGTGAATCAAATTTACAAATGTCATTTGGACACACTCAGTTAAACCTTGTTGGCTTGAGCTGAGGATCCGAGATACTTGGATCTGAAAATATAAGGTTTTTTTGAGAAAACATGTGCTAATATGCCATGCACTTTGTGATGGGTGTTACAGGATATGATACAGCAAGCCTGACACAAGGCTCCCAGTACTTCTGATTCTGAAGAAGCTCCTCTTTCGTCTGAGGTTTTATTAGCTGGATCTAACATCACCATAAAACACATTCATAGCCCAGTGTTTTGGGATTGGAAGGAGTTGGTCTGCACATCTCTACAATGAGTGGTGACTTATCTAATACTGGTGCTTTTTCTAGAGGTCTCTCCATGTATGAAAATATATCTATTCTAACCTCTTACACATACAAGAGTAACATCTGTCAATGACACTTAGGGATGCCACCAAAATCAATTACTTATGACCTTCTAGTTAAACTGTTATAAAGCTTTTAATGTCAGTCATTTTCTGATTTGCAGTTGCGGTTGTAAGCAAGTGATTTTTAGCAGCTAAAAATATTTTTGCATATGCAAATAGTATTAAAAATTCATTTCAATTTAACATTTTTTTTAGTCTTTTGTTTTATAGAGAGTTGCAGACAGTTTACTTGGCCAAACCTAGATTCCAAAAGCATAACATTCATTAAAAAACCTGTGAGACTGATGATCTTAAAATGCTTTCTGGGTGAAAAAATCCCAAATCCAGATTAACAAGAAAATTGAATTCACAGAAACACAGAATGTCTTGGGTTGGAAAGGAACCATCTAACCCCACTCACCTGATATGATGAGCAAAAAGAAGTTGTCTTTCAAATATTATAGAATTTTATTAATTTGCAGATGTATGGACACACCTTTGGTTTTCTGAAAATATATCTTCTTTTTCACCCGAAAAATATTTCTTGTGGCATTTGAAAATATAGAGCATTTATTCAGTTTTCCTGGATATCCTTGACAGTGGGATATGCAGAAATTTTGATCATGTCGCAGTGAGTGTATGTATTTCAATAGGGCACACTGGCAATCCAGCATTGTCTGAGGAAGTGTTAGAAAATATTGATCTGACATGCATCTCGTAGTTTTGCTATTCCTCTAAAAAATGAAATACAAAGCGTAAATGTGAGAATTTGTTCATGGAATGTAAGAACAGGGACTGCATGCTCAAATGTCCTGTAGATATTCCTGTTTAGGAGAACTTTGTTGGCTTGTTCTTACTTTGTCTTTTATCTGTGGCTTTTAGGGGATAATGTCTTCCAGTGTCTTAATAGGCAAAGATTTTCCTTCAAAAATAGTACGGTTAGAACTGAGAAAGTGAGAAGATCCTTGAACTCTCATGCATTTGTCAGAATACCTCACTATTCACCTCCAGATGTCTTGGGTGTGATCGATACAATTCAGTACTGAGTTCATGCTGGTCTCACTGACTTGTTTTCATACTCCTGGAGCACTGTTAGCAGTTGAGAAATGGAAATGGCTGTGTATCAGAAAATCTCTATTTTCTGGTATTTTAAGCAGCTGCAAGGTAAATGTAGGCAGGAAAAAATAACAGAAATACTTTATTTTTTTTTTTTAATTCATACTTTGAGTAAAATTAGACCCAATCATTAGTTAGAGCAAATAAGCAGAACTTCTTTAACTATGCCCTGGGTTGCAAGCAGTGAAGATGTTGCTCAGGAAGCTAAAGCTTCAACTATGGCTTTTGCAGAACTAAAATGTTATGTTATTACCTGGATACTGTGTGTTCTTCAGGACATGATGGTAAAAAGTATTGATTGCATATCACCTCTATTTTTATGATCTGTATTTTCAATTTTATGTGTCTTGCCTGTATAAGGCTCTTCTAGATCTTCTCTACCACTTGAACATAATCTCAGGCTTCAATGTACTCCAGGTGTTTTCTTGCTCTCAGTATTAAAATGTTTTTTTCCTCTATCTTTCCAAATGCTGGAAGAACTGTTAACATGCTCCCCTTCTGTTGGTTGTTTTCTATCTTAAACACTACTCATGCTAAGAAAAGTGTCTAAGGGTACAAGTATCCTGAGACATTGGCGAACATCACATCCATATCAGCAGTGCTACAAAGCTGAAGAGATGTGATTCAAAACCACTACGTAGTGGCTTTAATTTGGGCTAGAAAAATAATTACAAAACTTTCCATATAGGTACACTCTGATTTTCATAATAGCCTCCCTAATGCAAGTGGTGAAAGACTGTGCCAAAGACGCTTTTTTCAAGGATGCAGAGGTGACCAATCCATTTTAGGAAAGTGATTTTCCAGCTTTGCTTATAATTGCCTCTTATTGCAATTATTTAAAAGGCCAGAGGCATGAGGTACTTTTAATACAACATTACACTTTTCTCCAACTGACAGAAATAGAATGAAATGCATTATCTGTGAAGTTCTTTGGAAAATTGTCCATTTTGCAAAAAAAATTAACATGTAAACTGTTGCATGGACTCACTCGTGTTAAATTGCTTTGTTCTGATTTTATCTGACATAGCTTTGGACTGAGTGCTTTCTGGGCCTAGAATCTGGTTTATTAAAAATATCTTAAGTAGAACTGTGCTGGCTTTGAATTACTGATGGACTCAAACCAAACACAGATAATTTATATTACCTTCTTTGAGTTCATATTCAAACAACTTGGAATTTTAATCAGTTACTGTACCAGAGAGGAGAAGCTGGATTTAAGCTCTCCTAAGACTATCTGAACAGAGTACTGGAGGATGGGTAGTCTTTTGGTCAGTAGAAAAGTAATTTCCCTTCTGCATGCAGTTTCACAATTGGAAAGTATTTTGTATTCCCAAGAGTGCAAAGAATACTAATTGAAGCACTTAGAGATAGGTGCCCCAAAACACCCTTTTCCCTTGTTGGCCTGTCAAAAAGCTTTCGTACTTTGTACTTTTTCAAATCTATTGGTGATTTTTAAGCTTGCTTTTTTTTTTTTTTTTTTTTTTTTTACATTATTGTAGAACATCCTGTTTTCTTTTGTTATGTTTTTATTGATTGTCCTTTGCTTCCAAAAGATGGTTTGGAGAAGAATTTGAAGATGCTAGCTGAGTGTCAGGCTGCTGCTTTCTAAAAATTGGAGCTGGATGATTGATTGCCAATAAAGAACTAGGAAGAGCAGGAAACTTGAGTATTCACTCAAAGAAAGAAATTAGTCATGCCATTATTTATTCCACTTTTTTATGAAAGTAAAAAATGAGCAGGAATTGTTGAAGACTTTTGATCTGTTGACTACAAATTATTCTGAACCATACATTAGTACTTTGCCAACCCTATTTTCTTTTCTCTGCCTGAATTCATGGAATTGGTAACAGTTTCTGATAGGACACTTGAACTGTATGAAATCAAAACCTACATTCTACCAATAATGCCTAACATTTTTATTTTCTAGATTCCAATACTGCTTATGGCAGTGTGATCGCTTGTATGGATATTTTCCAAAAAGGTGCAATTTAGCTCTGAACTGATCCCCAGCACGAGATCCATGTAACACTGAAGTTTTTTTCCCAGCTAATTTCTTCTCATTATTGCATATGTGATCATAAAGCTAGTGTACTTCAGTTCATCACTGAATCTAGCCATTAATTAAATTAATTTATTTAAATTCAAGTATTTTTCAGAGAACTCTTCAGTGCACTTACACTTTTTTAACATTGGAATTAAATCTGCACAGCAGAATTTTTTTTTGTTTGTTTTGTGTGTTTGTTTGCTTGTTTTGGTTTGTTTTTTGGTGGTTTTTTTTGCAATTGACTTCCCTACTCACTGATAAAACAACAAGGTGAATTGCACTGAGCAAAGTGTCAGTTTTCCACTTCTAACAGGAAGCTAACATTTAGAGAATGTTCTACTCTTACCATTTCCACATTTGCTTTACTGTTGTGGTAGATGTCTGTTTACTTCATACACCTTTGAATCTGACTACACTCACAATACCATAAGTGAGTTGAAGGAACACCTGCTATGCACTTCTGGGCTTTTATATGTACTTCTTGATCTTCTTGTTTTAATGAGCAAGGACACTTGAGACAATACATTTTGTCAAAGTACCGTTTGTCTGACGTGTAGCTAGCATCCTGTTTCCTTGGTGTTGGGCAGTGCATGCCTCAATCAATGCAAGGCTGATTGTGAGAACCAGTATGCACTACCACTTTGAGGGAGCGGGGAGGAAGTCAGTTTCCCAGATCGGTTTCGGTTTGTGCTGTGCTTTCCTCATCGGCTTGTAAAGACGGTTCTTTAACGATCACTTCCAAAATGCTGCATCTACCAACAGTGCACACCAGTGGCTGTATGAATGGATTATATGGCAAGGTCATAACTCCCCCTTTTTTTTGCACCGCTGTAAACTGAAATACAAGTAGAGACCAATCCTTCTTTCTCAAACCAGCTTAAGCCCTTCTGAATACCGGTGCCAGGGCAGTGGAATATGCCACAGTCAGACAGATGTTTATATCTGTTCCTAAATTTGCTGAAAATCTTTCCAAGGTGGTGAGTTTTTTCTCACTCATATAATGCTGGATACAATGTTTTTCCTTAGTAGTGTTTACCATCCACTCCTTATTCCCATCTGTCATGGTTTAAGTCCCAATGGGCAACCAAGCACTGTGCAGCTGCTTGCTAATTTCCCCAGCAGTGGGATCATGGAGAGAATTGGAAGAGTAAAAGTGAGGAAAAAAAGAACTCATGGGTTGAGATAAGGACAGTTTAACAGGGAAAGCAAAAGCCACATAGACAAGCAAAGCAAACCAAGGAATTCATTCACTGCTTCCCATGGGCCAGCGGGTGTTCAGCCATCTCCAGGAGAGCAGGGCTCTATCACAGGAAACAGTGACTTGGGAAGACAAACACCATCATTTTGAAAATCACTCCACTCATTCTTTTCCCCCAGTTTTATATGCTGAGCATGATGTCATACAGTATGGAATATTCCTTTGATCAGTTGGGGTCACCTGTTCTAGCTATGTCTCCTCTCAACTACTTGTGCACCCCTAGCCCCCTCACTGGCAGGACATTTCTGTAAACAGAAAAGGCCTTGGCTCTGTGTCAGCACTGTTTAGCAATAATGAAAGCACCTCAATGTTATCAGCACTGTTTTCAGCACAAATGCAAACCATAGCCTCATACTGAGTACCGTGAATAAAACTGACT
Source organism: Pyrocephalus nanus (assembly GCA_038380795.1). Lineage (NCBI taxonomy): Eukaryota > Metazoa > Chordata > Aves > Passeriformes > Tyrannidae > Pyrocephalus > Pyrocephalus nanus. The sequence continues at coordinate 59,335,528 of CM076263.1, read as the reverse complement.
CTGTCCCAGCCAAAAAGAGCACACCTCCTTATATTGTTAGAAATTATTGTGTTGCATTTTTGTTTGTCTTACTTTCACTGAAAAAGATGGAATGTTTATCATAGAAATTCTAAAAATCTTGTAAAAATAATCTATAAAATCTCTCCTTAAACACTGCCTTTCTGTGATGTCAGGCTGTTAATCCATGTAATATTGGCCAATTAAAAGTAGATTTCTTGGGTTTTTTTTGAAACTTTTCATAACTTCTTTGTTTGCTATCTCCATTGAAGTATCAGCTGTTAGCTTACTTTTTTTTTTAAACATCATTCATTAATCACTTGCTCTAAAATATATCTCAAATCCTACTATTACTTGTTTGATGTATAGCTGAAATAACATGATCTCATTCTTAACTAAGATATCTTACATGCTGATGTAATTGAGTATTAATTATGATACCAGTGACCCAACTTGGGAGTTTAGGAAATAAAATTATTTTCTGTATTGGTCTTGTAATTGACAGATAGGAGTTTTTAAAGGTACCACCATAACTAGGTTTGTGTCTAGATCCATTTAATGTGTGTATATGTACGTGTGTTTGTATATACAAAGTACATTATTCTATAACCAATACCCCAAAACTGTGATTTTGCCTGGGTACAGAAAGGTCATCTGAGAGGACTTTGAAGGAAAACCCTTTCACCTTATTTTGTGGTGAGGAAAGTAAACACAGTTGGCAAGCATCAGAGCTTCTTCGTGACCTTTCTTTTGGGAACATTGTTATTACCTCTTCATGGTTGCTGTTATATCTCCTGTGTGGTCAGAAAGTGATAATAGGTATGTGCTACAAGGAGTTTGAATGGTATGCATAGCAAGCAAATGTAAGTCTTTCAATTTCTGGATAAAAGAACTCACAATTATTATAATTATTTTTTTCATATGGAAAACTTTCCAGTGTAGTCTTGTGGTAATTGATTGCACCTCCATCAAAAGAGATTTTGTTAACAAAAGGATTCTGTGAGAAGAAAACTGAAGTTGCTGCCAGGAATAAATTTTTCTTGCCTTAGAAACCACAAGGTCAAGACTGCATTAACAGAGGATAGTGGCAATAAAGAAAGTGCCAGTGACTAGAGTACTGTATGAAGTGCAAAGCATCTGGTTGCACAACTCTTTTTTATAAATGATTAGAGAAGGTATTTCCTTTGAAATTTTATCCTGTTCATAGTCTTGCAGAGCAAATAAGAATATTACTGAGCTGCAGTACCAACAAGATAATCACAGTTCCCAGAATTACTGAAGACAAAAGCTCTCAGTGACAGGATCTCTATATTTTTTTGGTGGTGAAATAATTGACTGGAACACTCTGATTGTTTATGTTCTACTTCTATTCATGTGGTTTTAAAACTTATAGAAATTGTAATTTGCATGTTTGACTTCTTGCCACTGTATTGACATACTGAAATTTGAAATATGACAGGAAGAAGGGTAATCTAGTAATTAGAGCAAAGGATTGAAATGCTTTTCTGTTCCCATCTGACAAAAAATTGTTTCTATCAATATACTGACAGGATGCCTTCAATTGACAAATTTGGATTGAAATTACATAAAAGAACACTTAACACAAGCAGCCATGGTTAATAGTTTCAGAGGACAACAGAAGGTTATTCACTAAATAGAATGTGCAGCTCCTCTGCTCAGGCCAGAAAGAATAGCATCCACTAGAGATGAGAGCAGTATCCTTGTGTGCTTTCTTCATTCCTCGCAGAGCTGTCCTAGGAAAAGTTAAGTTCTGTTCAGGTTTTAAAGCAGCATCAAGGATAACCTGTCCCAGTTCCTAACATGTCTCTTTCCATGTCACAGTCACAGAGGACAGCATGCACAGCTCTGCTGGTTCAGGCAGATAAGGACTGTACTGTTCCTCTGTACTGTGTTCCTCTGCCTGCAGTTCATTCTCTTAAAGACCCAGTGTGCTTTAAGGGTAGCACGAGGCTGTTCAGACAGCTATAGAGCACTTGTGGTTTTTGACTGCAAAAAATCTTTAAGCTGAAGTTGTCCAGAAATCATGGAAATGACAAATATATTTAGGTGGCTGGGACTTGCTAAAGTGCCTGGCAGATGTTTGCCAGTCTGTGATCCCTAGGCAAAATGGTGTTCCTGGAAAAGAAGGATTAGGTCTAAAACACTCCAGTGTGCATAAATACCCAACACAGCCATGGGGTTGTCTGAGGGGCATGTGTGCTAGAGACTACTGTATAGTTTGTGCAGTTTAACAATGCTTTCCAAGAGTAAATTTCCTCAAAGTTTAAGGTTTCATACCTTGCAATTTCCTCTGTATATGGTTTTCTGAAGACCTCTCTCTCAACACAGCTTTGTGAAGGTTTTGCTGTGTGAAAGTGAAAAATGAGATTTCTCAAGATATCTCTCAAGACAAATGGGGTTATTTCTAGGGGGTCGTTCTGCTGGCTTTTTTCCAAAACCACATCTGGTGATGGTTGAGCAAAACAATCTGTTTCCAGTCCTGCATAGTCCCCAGATTTCAGTTTGTGACATCGGTGCAATTCATGTGCTCTGAGGAACAGTTGTCATTCTGGATCTGTTCTGTCTGACATTCACTGTGTCACAGGCGTAATGAATTAAAATATGGATCTGAAACAAATGTCCTAATTTTCTTCAATCAGAACTGAAACTGCCTTTTGATTTTTGAAACGTGCAAAATCCCAAACTGTAGCAACTTTTTCACCACTAAATCAGTCTTGGAACTAGAGCATATAGGTTTTCATACACAGTTGCTGTTCTGTTACACTGAAATTTAAAATTTTCATCAGCAGAATATTTGCAACAGATGCCATTTTTATTTAACAACATTCTTGTTTTAATTGTTTCAGAAAACCAGAAGCCTTTTGCTGTTTAACAAAGAAATGCCTTTCTGTATTGTTCTAATCTGCACCATTTATACTGAGCTTTTGGTAGAATGTTAATGTTTGCTGGTAGTGAAGGCCATGATGGAAGAGTTTTAACCCGTACTATTGATCTCAACACTTTTATGGTAATATGTAATGCAAATATTTCTATAATAGCACTGTGAGGACATTCTGAGGAAAAACCCCTTTGTTTACTTTGCCTGTAAAAGTACCTTTATGCACTTCAGAGGAGGTATTTGGATATGCAGACTGACTTTTGGTTTGCTTGTTCAAGTGAGGAACAAGCAGATCTTGTTTCAAGCACTGTGGTTGAGAATAGAGTGCTGGGATTGAATCTGGTCTGGCTTTCTTAGCTCACTGGAAAGGAATTGGAAGTGTATGTGTCAATCAAATCAAAAAAACCCACATCTGCAGATTATTACTGCTAACATTCAAATTTTGGACAATCAAACCCCAAAAATAATCAGCATATCAGTAAGATTTGAGAATATCTCATATTACTTTTGTTACCATGTATCTCCAAGTAAAAGCACCCCATGTGCCTTGTGAGCTTCTTTGTGCTTGAGAACATTTATCATTTGTAGAAACATTCACCAATTTACTCAGCTATTGTGAACTATCATAATTATGCTGACAAAGGAACAATTAATTGTCTATTAACAACATATTCTCAGTTTATTTCTGTCCATCTGAACAACACCAATTCATTTGATCTTTTTATGCTACTTTCATTGTTTTCTGTAGTTTCCTTCTTAGTGTAAATCCTACAAAAAGAGGCCTTACCAATATGGAGTGGAGCAAAAGGTTTGCCTCACGTGTTGTGCAGGTTTGACTCTGTTTACACCTCCTAGAATGATTTTTGATGCATATCTTACTCTAGGGTTTCTTTTACAGTTGTGTTGAACTAGTGTGTTTCATATAGTTACATAGCCACTTAATCACACCTTTGTTCAAAATTTTGCATTCACCCTTTTGTGTTAGGTCATATTCTTGAAACCCATTTCTTCCACTTGACAAAGATAATTTTGATTCTTACTGAAGTGTAAACCAGAAATCAGTTCTTTTGAGTGTCAGCATAATTGTACTGTTGTGTAAAGCATGGAAGAGTAAATGAGGGGAGGCATGAGTTTACCTGAGATGTTCTGTTTTAATAAAATTTTCATGCTAAGATAATGTGAAGTAGTGTAAAAGAAATGCTATTAGTGCGTTATTCTCTATCACTGGTGTACATGCTGATAATACCATAATTATTACAAGAACTTTGATGTGTTTTTCAGTGCTTATCACTTTTCAGTGCTTATCATTTACCTTGCAGCATATATGGTTGACATCACTGTATACCTCACTTGAGCTAATTTCTTCTTTCTGCTTTCATGGTGAAGGAAAGATTTATCCTCAGAAAAAGAAAATTTCTGTTGCTTTGACTTTCTGTATTGGTTCTGTTCATAAATGTAATTTATATATTGTTTAAATGCAGTCATAGAAAAAAATCAGGTTAAATGTTGTTTGTGTAGTCTGACCCTCTGTTCAGAGAGAGTGAACTTCAGAGTAATCTCAGACTGTGCACGGCCTGGCTTACCCATGATTTAAGTACTGGTGACAGTATGTCAGGTTTGTATTTGTTGCTGCAAGCTCTGTAAAATAACTTGTAATTATTTTTACCACTTACAAATTGAGTGGTTTGCTTCCTCTTCCTAACTGCTATTAGTGATATGGAATGCCTTCAGTCTAAACAGATTTCTTAAAATGTCCTGACCTTCCAGAAAAATAGTGTTCAATTTCTTCTCTAATGCTGTGTGGACAGAACCCCTCTACCCCCTCTTTTAGTACTTTTCTCTGGGTGGACAGAGTAGAAACATTTAAATCAAGTAATAATACTAAGAAAATGCATCCAATTACTTTTTTAAATGAACCTAGGAGCCAGAAGATTTGTAATGGTGAGATTAGGAGCATAGGAAAATGCAGAGCCATTATCCTCTGAAGACGTTTGCCCATTTCCTCACAGTATTATATGAGCTGTAAATGGTCTTTATTCCTGAATCAGGTCCACCCTGAATTATTTCCCTAACCATAAATTACAATTGCTAATCTGTAAGTGTGGAAGTTATTGGGGGAAAAGGTCAGATATTTTCTTCGGACTTTTACTCTTCGTATACCTTTTTGTGCTACTCATCCCTTTCAGCATGGGAACATGTTTCATTTTGCTTTCCATTTTGGCTGCTTGTGCTTCTTGCACTCCTTCTCCTGAGTTCCTCTGGCAAGACAGAGCAGTTTCAATCTTTGACATCACATGATAGTGATGTTTGTGCAAAAATAGAGAGCCAACCTTGAGCTTTGCATGCTCAGGCTTTCATTCTCCCCTTCACCTGCCTGTGTGTTTGGTAGGGGTTGACAAAGCAAGCATTTTAGGAAATGAAAACCCACAGCCTCAACAGTTGTAGATTTGGTGCTGTTCACATGAGGCTGAGGCTGACCCTTCTTTGAACAGAGATACAAACAACATTGTCCGTGGGCTCCAGCTTTTCTTCTACAGGCTTCCTCTGAGCAGGACACCAGATTATCTGGCTGTGGAAGCATGTCCTGGACTGCAGGCAGAGGAATGTGCAATGGGGGCAATGAGTAACCTGTGAGTTTGTTTTCAAAGCTGCAATAACATGATAGTATTATCAGAAAAGCTGAAAGGGACGTACTGGAAATAGGAATCAGGGTAGGAACATAATCTCCCAAATCTTTTGCTATCCTTCCAGTCATTGTACTGCCCTTCCTTTAATTTTCCAGCGTGATATGGCTGCTTGCCAAAGCAAAATGCAAACTTTGCCATGGAGTGACAAGAAGGATAAAACTGTTGAATGTGTAAAGGTATATACATTTTACTGCTCCAACTTCTATTTAAACCCCATAACTAAATAGTTATGTTTTAGCTTTTTCTTTCAATTAAGATAGAACAAATTTCTCATTGAAAAAATTGTACTGGATTTTGACAAAGCAGTTCCCAGTGTAAACAGATTTCAACTTCTGACTCTATGGTTCAGGCTGAAATTGGATATCAGGAATGCACAGCGTAAATCAGACCAGAATCATAATTCAGTCCTCTCTGGCAATTCAGAGCTGCAAGCATGGGTCCACCATATAAAACAGTGCACCTGTGTTGCTTAGAGACAGAAGTGATCGAGGCAGAAACCTAATTCTGAATATTGTCCCTAACAATTTTAGTGAATCAAGTTGGTCAGTTTGTGTTTCTTGTTTTTTTCTCTATAGGTCAGGTAAGTAGACAAATGGAAGGGCTAGGTAATTACTGTGTAATTTTCACTTCAAGTATGTCAACAAACTTGGCCTGGCCCCTCTGGGTACTGTTTGCTGCCAAGTGGCCTTCGAAGTTCACGTCCCACCCTGAAAACACTTCTACTGTCTTCACTGAGAGCAGGCTACAGGTATAATGCCCACAGTTAAAGAAAAGAGAGAACAATGTATTTCCTAAAAGATGTGAAGGGGAAATTCAAATTGTAACTGCTCAGCAGTAATGATTTGTGACCAAGAAGTGACCTGGCACAGAGGGCAAGAAGGCTCAACTGCAGAAGAGATTAAACCAGTTGGAGGCAGGGATGCCAGAGACAGAAGGACTCCCAGTAAGGAAGTGAGGATTTCCTTGGTGATGAGATAAAAACCAAACCATAGTCTTGTATTCATCCTGGAATAACCTGGTGCTCAGAGACCATCTCTACACAGTAGAGCTGGGCAGGGGCACAGACCCAAGTCCAGGCAGAGTACTGGTGCTGGTGCAAGTATAAAGAAGAAATTGGCTTGTGATTGTGTCTATTCAGACTCCTTGTAGAACCACTTGCAGTGGTAGAACTCTTCCCAATGCATAGTTCATTAATTATTGTGTACTTAAACATAAAAGCATTTAAATCACTTCAAGGGCTACTGTAAAAATTCCCCCAAAGACATAAGACAACTTTTGAAGACCCTCAGAAGGTATGATTTTGCGTTTTACTTGGCACACACAGAAGCAGTAGGGTCTCATGTCTACTACTCCTTCAAGTGCTTCTTCCCAGCACTTCATAGCTGTCCTCTTCTGTGATGCATCATGTGGTGACCAGATAGGATTGTGGAGGAGCAGAAAGAGCAAAGAGAAAACATAGAGCTGAGGCAAGCTGAAATCAGCTCTACCTGGGGATATTTTCTGTGGGCTGGTTGGTAGGCTATTTTGCAGCCTCAGATCCCTGTTATTATAGCTAAAGTGTGGAGGTATTCTCCCCACTGTTTTTTTCAATACCTGAAAATTTTCTCTGCTGTGGCTGTTTTTTGTGCACTCTGTTTATGGCAGCCTGAACTTGTCACCCTTGGCCTCTAAGTGTGCAGTTTAGATCCCTCTGTGTTGTTGGAGTAGTATATGGATAGGGAAGAGGTGCAAACAACTGAATTTGTTCACTGTAGTAGCACATTGTGCCTGGGATTTACTACAGCAGCATCAAATGAACTGTTGCACCCAAAAACAGAGCTTGCAATTTATAACAGAGATGAATCTATGTATCTTTTTCTCTATGGTGATGCGTTGCCAGGTGATCATACCAGATCAAGAAAAACATCTTTTCTTCATGAGTAAATTTAGAAATACATTACTCAACTTGTTCTTCCAATATTACAGTTTTTCTGCAAGACTGTTATAGGTAGTGTTGTCAGAATAATTGTATAAAAATCTTTCTCCAGTAGCAAGCTTGTTTGCTTCTTTTCTTTTCTCTTACTAAATCAAAGATGACAGTCTTTTAGCTTAGAAAATGGAAGAAGGATAAGATTTAACTTGTGCTGTAGAAAGGTGGATGGATATTAGAGGTAGCCATGGTGCCATTCACAGAATTTATGAAAATGCTGTGTCCCCAGGAGATTAGCTGAGCATAAAATGCTGAACAGCAAATGGTAAATTCCCTACTGCAGTTGAAAGCAAATCTATAAATAGAATAGCAGTGGAATAACCCTCCAGCTAGCGAACAAGAGAACTAGAAATTCCCTTCTTTGACTTGCTTTGCATACTAGTAAGGACAAAGGGTGAGGGAAGGAAGAAAGAAACAGAGAAAAATGGCTGTAGGTGGCCTATTTATCAGATTACAGAGAAACCACGTGCTTACTAGTTCATTTAGCTGCCTTTTTTCTAGCACTGAACAGCAAAATAATAGAAACTATTTTTAGAAGATGATTTCTTTGTAGATCTCAGTGACAAAGAGGATGACCTGTGGCATTTTCCTTCCAAAGCATACCTTCTGTTGATATTAATGCAAGAAGCCTGTGGGAAGTATAAAAGAGAAAAGAGTCTGTGAAAGAGGAATTTCATTATGAAAGAGCACATTTGATCTTTTGCAGTGAAACTGGATGCTTCCTCTCATTCCATCACTGGATGTTATTCATAACTACTTGTTCCTACTGTATATTGTAGTGCAATGAAACTTTCTCTTCTTTTGTTCCCATTCTGTCTGCTAAAAATTATTTACCCTGTTGTCAAAGTGAAAATAATCTATTTTGATATCTGTAATGAATTATAGCACAGCTACCAATACCTGTAAAGAACTGACAATAGACAGATGGGAGCACTCATAGTATAGTTCATAATTTTGGTAGCTTGGTGTGAGGAGGTGGAATCAACTTGCAAAAAACAGACATGCAATCTTTGTTATGAAGCGCTTTTCCACACTTGTACATCTGTCCAGCTGTATAAAACACTTCTTATGTTACATGTTAGGTGTTCTTATGTGGGCAGCAAAATTCTACTCTATCTAGAAGTCAGCAGAAACGAGGCAATAGTGTGCGTGTGTGTGAATGTGTGCGTGCGCACATTTTCTGATCTGTACTCTTAAACATGTTCAACATCAGTCACAATTTTCTGAGACAAAAGTCTTGTTTTTCAATATTACTGTCTATTTTTATTGTTTGGGTTTTTCTATATTGGGGATCCCATTCTTATTTCTGTTTGAATGTTAACCTTATCTGCCTTTGGGTAAACTCTTGTAAATTAGATCAGGTTGACCAGAATTCCTGTTTTACAAACTGTGCACCCAAAATATCTTGTGGCTTACAGTCTTAAAACATTGAATAAATATCTGTTAAAACAAGGGAAAATTCCAGGAACGTTAGAGTGATTGATGGCAGTCATGGGTGCACTGAGCAGCTCCCCCTATTCGTCTCCTGATGTACAGTCCTCATTGTGTTGGGGGCATGTGGTCATCTTTCAGAGACACTGACGCACTGTGCACTTTCCTGCCCTGTCTTCACAGCACTTGTCATGATTTCTGTGGCATTTACAGTTCTGAACCACAAGTTATGAATAGAGTTTATTCATAGGTATTATTGCTCTTGGGGAGATAATAATGTGGTTGCAAAACATGAAACATGAAATGAAACAGCTATTCTGAGAGAATGTAGATTCCAATATCTTATGCCAGTAAGAAACTCTATCACAATAAATAAAACTATTCTGTATTTTTTTTATTGCAAAATAAGCAGTAGATTGCAAAGTAACATAGTAAGTATGGGGACTAGGATAAAACTGGGCGTTTGGAGCTATATCCTGTATCTTCCACATACTTTTCTAACTCATGTTCGAAAAAGACAGTAGTATTCATAAAGCAGAACTGAATTTTAATACTTTAGCAGTTACATATGCTAAACTTAAGCTCATTCTCAAATATAAGGCACTCCTGTTTTTAAAGAGAGTTACCCATATATGGAAATAACCAATAGAAGAAGAGGCTATTTCCTGTGTCTTCAGCATATTAATGCATATGAACTGAAAAGTCCTAAGAAACATAGAACTCCTTTTTGCCTTACCAAAGGTTCTTGCACAGCTTTAAGCATATTAAAAATTAATAGAAACAGTGAACAATTTTTTCACTTCAAAATGGGAACCTGCAGAGGACTACCCATTAGGAAGCAGCTGCAGTGTTAAAAAGTGGTCTTTGGTCATTTAGAGGTTGCATTATTTCCTTTGTGCTCCTGAAGATGGATCTCTGGCTCTTACTGACAGCTGAGACATCTTCTGAGAGAGTCTTTACTCACTCACTGCATATTGTTGTGCTCGGCAAGCAGAGATCCCCTCCCAGCGCTTTTCTTGATTTTGTCCCCCACGTTTTGAATACATTTCCAGTGCACACAATCAGCAGAACTTCTGGGCAAAATGTTTATTTGAAGTGAATTTTTACACATGATCAAAGCACTCTTTGGTAGTTAATCTTGACTGAACTTTTATATTATAAATTTTTCCATCATTATAAAGACATAGTATTGTAGCAACAGAGTATCTCAACAGAGGTTTTCCTACTGACTTAGCAAATCAAAATTAATATTAAGTACATTAACAAATAAAATATATAATAATTGGGGTTTTCTGGTGCTTATGAACACCGTATTTCAAAGGCCATCTCATAATTAAGATAGCACTAATCTGCAGAATAATGGTGGTTCTGCTTTTCAGACACCTACTCCTCTCATTGCACATGGGTACATACAGATCAACACTCATCCATGGGTGTTTCTGCCCCAAAAACAGCCATGGCAGCAGATAATTATAAAGTTTACAAGTGGTCAGTCATGACCTTTGTTTTTTTTTCAGTAGCCCATACTGAAAAATGGGGGCATATTGAAAAATCCAGGGCATGGTTTAGATCAATGTATTTTGCAGAGATTTAAAAAAAATGAAATAGTTTTGTCCCATCACCTGTGCTTTGTTGTTTAACTGTGGCTCACATTTTATTTTCAAGTTGTTATATATTAAGCCACAATCTGATTACTCCAAGCTCCTAATAAACAGCTATAGTGAACACTCACTAATCAAGATTTTTATTTGTGATACTAATAAGCCATGTTATGTGTCATAACAATAATAGAAAAAAATTATTATTTTAATATACTGATAAATTTTGATATACTGATTATTTTACACTTTGCTTACTGAAGGTCAAAGGAAATATCAAATATTAACAAGGTTCATATATTTCTATAGAAATTAATAGATTTCCCTCATTAACAGAGAGAATAGCCAAGTCTGATAATGATAATAGAAAGACAGTGTCACGATTCGTTACCATTGCATACTATAACATATATAGTAAAACACTGTTTGTTGACTGGGAATTTTTCATTTAGATGGATAATACATGAATACATATTTTTAAATGAGCGTATGCAAAAGTCAGCTTAGTGTTCTGTTAGTTTGTTTACTTTGTCCTTATGTGTTTTAAGAATGTAAGTTTTTACAAAGCCAAATACATTCATAGCCACGGTTGTGTTCCCCCAGTCTTTCCCTGTGCATTGCCAGTGCCAGTTATGACAAATTTTGAAGATAAACATTGTTCACAGAATCCTTTGTGTTGCACAGCAAGTATGGATTTGTGAAGGATGGAAGATCGAAGTTTAATCTTTATTGTAAATTCCACTGTTTTTGTGGACAAATAAAGGGATGTAGGAACATCTTGCCCTGTCAGAGTTGTAAAGTTTTGGGTGGCACTGACAATTTGAAATTCCAATTCACCAGGCAGATGCAGCAAAATTTTTTTTTATGGCTTCTTGGAAGATGATATCAATTCAGCTGGCTATTATGGGAAGAGATCAGCTATTTTCACAAAACAAACAAACAACCCAACAACAAACACAAAAACAAAACACAAACAAAACAACAATGAGCAAACAAAATAAAACAAAAAAACCCAAACAAAAATCCCAACCCCCCCTTCACTTCCTGATCAGTCTTGCACCAGCTAAACAACTAAGAAAAACCTGTACAACAAAGATTTCCTAATAGTTAGAAATGAGAAGAAGATATTTTTGCTTTATTTTTCAATCTATACAGAGTATGTAAGGGAGAACAAGGAAACCCCAATTATTATGGTGCCTACTAAGAGTAATAGGTATACCTTGTCATTCAGTTAAATTGCCTGTGAAAGAATGACTTTTAGAAACAGCATTATCCCAAAATAGGACTCATGCTTGATATATTTTGAAATCTCATTAAATTTCATTGAAAGCTCATTTTTTATTATAGTAAATGAATTGAAGTTTCACTTTGATAAATAAGCTTCTTCCATTTGGCAGAAACAGAAAAATTAATTTAGCAGCAGAGGTAACTTGGACTGTGTCCTGTGTTTATTTTTAACTTTTTATGTTGACCCAATATAATTAATCAAGCCATCTTGGATGCACACTGCTACCATTTCTTTCTCCTTACCACACATATCAATGAAGTCCCACTCAGTTAAATAACAGCCACAAGTGTAATATTTTCAGTGACAGTAGAAAAATAGGGTTTCATTTGTTTCTTTGTTTTGTGTTGAATACCACCTTGTGCTCTGTATGAAGGAAGCCTCCAATATGGCCTAGCTGAGATCAGAGACCACCAACTCCTACCGTAAGCCGTACTTGGCCATCCCATGTGAATAATCCTTTCCTGCTCGGAGGGGAAGACTGTATTTAGCCTTCTGTTTGCAATGGGAGATGACTTCAGAAAGCATTAGGAAATAAGGTTAAAAATTTATGTTGTACATTAACCTTTCTTTTTCATTAATTGCTAATGTGTTTTCCCTTTTAAAATGAAATTTAAGCATGTCTTTTTGTAAAGTCTTCTGAGTTTTGTCTGTGAATATATTTCAGTTTACCTGACTTGAGAGTGAATGTTTGCAAACCACCCCATCACCTTTTCCCTTTGCTGCTTTCTCAGAGAAACGGGGGGTAGGCTTTGGCTTTAACCCTCTTGATTCCTGTTCTTAAAGGATGACTCTGGTAAGTCCAAATATTCTGCCTTTTTGTCATTGCAAGTGGGAAGGTGAATGCAACAAAAGTCTTTGCAGCAAAAGAGTCAACACTTCAGTGGCTGTAGAAGAAATTAAACAAAAATGTGACTTGTGGATGAGACCCAAAAGATGGATGAATCTCTAAAAATCTGAAAATAAAGGAGCACCTCCCATTACTGAAACCGTATAAATTATGAAGGCAGTTCCTGAGGCCAGAAATACATAGGTAGATTAGTTTTCCATTCTGTATGTTGATGTATATACTAGATTGATGGAGATGTTGCGTAAGTGGAAAACTTTCTGACCTTCTACTGTATTCCTCCTTTCTAATCTGGATTTTCTGAGTTAATTCCACTGTCAAAACCTTAATAGTTGTTACATTTTGTCAAACATTTATCTATCCTAGAAATAGTTCCTGTTTTCCCTTCTGTCCTTCAGAGTGGATTTTCAAAATCACCTGGGCTGGGCAGGAGACAAGAAATTAAAAAGGACATTAGATTTTCCAGGTCAATTTCTTTACTAAAAAGTGTGACTTTACTGCTTTTTTTAGAAACTGATAGCTGAAAGTAATGTAAATTTTTTCAATTATTTCAGTTGATCTCTGCTTTCCAGAAAGAAAAATTTAAATTTTAAAATTTTATTTTTTAATTTAAAGTGTTCTTTGATTTTATTAGAGAAATAAATCTAAAAAAAAAAATTATTTGGCAGAAAATGTGTTTTTAAAAATCATTCAAACTATTCTTCTTCTTCGTGAAATATATTAGAAATTGAATGTTTTTGAAAACATTGGTACATAACTTAATAGAATAATACTTATTTATACAGCTTAGGTCCTAGACTAGTATCACTTTTCTATACCTCAAATGGAATTCTTGCACAGATTTTCATGTCACTAGTGGTGAGCTGCGGATGTTAGAAAAGAAAGGAAAAATATTTAGAAATTATAAAAAATCTACCTGTGGGCACTTTCTCAAGAATTACAGCCTTAATCCAAAAAAAGTATTCTGACTTCCAGTTCCTAGTTATGGTTCTAATTTCTTTATTTTTAATGAAGCTGGGCTTTAAGCCATGGTGTAACTTAGTAGTCTTTCTCAAAATCAGGGAGGAAGAGCAGAGAAAGTGGTGCCAGCATCATTATAAGTTGGCATCTAGGACATTTGCCTCAGAATATGGCTTAGAATAAAACAAAGGTGGTCTCAGGTTTTCTGTAAGCTGGAGACATGATCCATCCACAGGACTAGAAGGACTTGTTTCTTGTCTTCCTCTTCTCTGTAATTAACAGTATCTAAATTTCTTCTAAATTATCAATAAAGCAATTTACAATTTAAAAAGTTAAATCACAGTGGTTTATAAGTTTTCTTCTTCTATTTCATATCTATTCTGATTCATTATCTGATTTTGACTAAAACTCAAAAAGAAATATTCATACCCTTTCCCTTCGGACAGAGAAGAGTGTCCAGAGGTGGTTTTATGTGTTCTCAGGGCACTTTTGAGCAACACTTTTGTAAACAGATTTCATAATACCCCTTTTTGATATATATCCCATGTAGTGGAACCAAGACTACTAACATCCATATTGTGGTTACTTACTTATGAAAGATGGAATTATGGCTGTGGAAATAAACCAGGGGTAGAAAAACAACAGACTGCAGTGAGCTGAAAAAATTGTCATGCTTGAGCTCTCCAGCAGGAAGCTTGTGGCTGGAGATGAAGTCTATTGAGGGTCTGCCCACATTTAGCCAGTAAATAAGAAAAAGGAGTTGTTTGTTTCCATAATTTCTCACCATATCATCTTATGAATTCTACCTTCTCTCCCATTCTCCTCATTTAAACCTCTTTGATTTCAATTTTTTTTCATAGAGAAATGTTGTGTGGCTCTGTCAAACCTTTCAATAATGACGTTTGACTGTTGACTGGTGAACTTAAGGTTGGCAATAATAGCTCTGAAGCAGTATGCCCCTTAGAATAGTTATTCCCTTGGTAATAGGACAGCCATTTTGTGGAAAAAAAACACCAAAAACAAACAAACAAACAAACAAAAAAAACCAACCAACCAAACAAACAAAAAAAACAAACAAAAAAACTATGCCAATGGATTACAGAACCTGTGAAGCCAGCATGAATAGGAACACAAAAAAAATCATAAGTGAAACAGAGAAAGTGACTTTGAGTGCCTTTCTGTGATAAAATTGATATACTTGCTCATGTTAGAAATTCTTTACATCGCATTTTCAGCACTATGAAAACAATTTAGTTCACTTTACTGAGAGATATACTTTAAATGTAGCAGGAAAGAAGTAATTTCAGTAACAATCTGTTGCTGCTGGGAAGTTATATTCTAAATTGATGTGATATTATGGTAAAATTATTTTAAGTAACTTTAGATTAAGAGACAAATGTATGTGTTTCTTTACTTGTTATAATAATGATTGTCCTTAATAATTTTCTCTGTCATGGATTGCTGGATGGTGTTCTTCCATGAAGGCTCTGAGGACCTCTGTTGCACTTAATCATTTTTAAAACAGAACGGTGTTCAGAATTGCATTAGGGTTTCACCTGTAAGGCTGCTATGATGACAAAGATGATACTTCTGCTAATTTCACTTGGAGAAATAGGAAGGGATTCTGGATCGCACTACATAGTCCTGTCAAATATTGGTGAAGGCTGAGCTTTAAAGTAGGTTTTCTGCCTTGCTGGTCTCGTGGGAAAGCTAGTGCTGCATCCCACACTTTGCCACGTTAGTTCTGGCAGCTCCATTCAGCTGAGCCATCAAGTAGTTGGCCAGTGTGCTTCGTTTGCTGTTGGATCTTAATTCTTAGAGCTTCACATAATGAAAGACATCATACTTGACTTCAGTAGGGATTCAGGACAGCACTTAAACTACATGTTTTACTATTTCTTCCTCCACAGGCTCTTAGGAAAAAATAAAATATCCATGGTTTTACATGGTTGTTGCTTTAAAAAAGAAGTTTGATTTGTTCATGGTCTATTGGTGGTGGTCATAAATTATGAAACATTTTGTTAAAAGACTTGATATGCTTTTTCTTATCTTTAGACAGCTGCAACAGTTCTTGTTTTTTTATGAAGACTTTAGTTCCTTATTAGGAAGCAATTTTTGAGGTCTGAGCTGCTGAGAGTTATTTTGACATACTTGTCATGGTCCTGTCAAGCATAGAAATACTTATTATCTTTTTTGCTAATAATCTGATTTTCTTAAGGAGTCTCTAACTTGTTGAATGTAGTTTTGAGGATTGTCGTATTAATTACTCCAGAAAAAAAACCCAACAAATATGTAATCTCATTTTTTAAACCTATTTTTGTGTCTGCAATGTCTGACAGCAGTGAGTTCCACACATGAATTACGTGCTGTAAACAGAAAAAGACAGTTCCAGTTGCTTACCATGTTACAGTTTTGAGCTCATAATTCACATCTATTCATATTTTTGTGCAGGAAGTAGGTCTTCTGTATCTATTTGTGAAAAAGAAAAATGAGAGTGTGTGACTCATCCTTTTTCTATGAAACTAATAATGCCACTTAACATTTATATGGCTACTTGCTTAAAGCCTTTTACAGACATTAACTGATTACTTCTCATAATAGTACTCTGCTAGGTTTAGCCTACAATTAGAGGTTCTACTGGAAACTGCCTCCTGTCCTGATTGATAAGCTATGAAAGCAGACTTAACAAACACCAGCTTTGTGTTTAGTCATTTGCAGCAATACACTTCAGCATTTCTCTTGCCTCCAGTCCTCTGCTTGGAAGCTTTCAGAAATGTTGCTCTGCCTGCATCCTGACTTGATAATTAGAATCACTGTATCTTCTCTCTCACTTAAACACATGAGCTATAACTAACCAAATGAATAAATCATACTAGTGCTCTGTCTTGTCCTTGTGTTTCCTAAGCTGGTTAAAGGCATTTGCCATAAAAGCAGACTGGAATTTCTGATTAGCTGTTCATAAAGTCTTGAGATTACCAAAAATTCTGAAATTGTAAATTATTATTGATGACTAGAAGATCAGGCATTAAGTGAATCTTCATCACACATCTGTAAGATATTTTTGAGTAAACTGAGAGGTGAAAATAAAATAGTCGTGTAACAAATTTACAAGAAAATAATTTGCAGGTTGCAGCTCCCAGATCTGTGCTTTTACCTTTTTTGTATTTGGCATTCTGGTCTCAAGTCTTCCTGACTTTCCTCTCATGTCAAATGGCCTGAGCAGCCATAATATGTTGTCGTTAGAACTATGAATATCTCAATCTTGAACTGTGGGTTTCTAGATAGTGATACCAATTACTTTGGCTTCTGCATAATTTATTTCAGTTTACATCACTGGAGTAGAAGAAGTCACCTGAAACTCGCACATTACCCTTTTGGGATTCATTGCAATATCCATTAGAATATGAATAATATTGTGGCTGAAATGAAGTCTGTAGTAAACAGTGTGAAAATGGGATTTTGTTGTTGTTGTTGTTGTTGTTGTTGTTTTTTGTTCTGAATGGTTTTATTGTCTTGTTAGGGGTTTTTTTTTGGTGAATTGTAAGTCATGACTTTCAAAATAAATAGAGCTTTTTGAAGTCACAAAGCTTCTTGTTTAATAGCAAGTGTTCCTAATATGATAAGCATTGATATACCTTTACTTATCTAAAAACATGTACAAACCAGTAAACAGATTTGGATTAAGTTCTATTATAGTGGTTGCTGGAAAATATTGGAATTACTTTGTGTAAAATTAATTTATAATCATTTGTATGTAATTTTATAATAATTTGTAATAGAACTTCGTTTTATTACAAAAAGTTATGCAGACTGCTTCAAATGACTTTTGCTTATAAATGCAACAGTCTGCTTTTAAATCTGTAGATAGATTAGGTACTACAAGAACAGGAAGCACGATTATATAGAATAGACAGAAGTTGTAGGAACTTTATTTTAAACAACAAATCTGTATTAGTTCACATATTTGCAGAAAACTTCATGAGATGCAACACAGAATCAGTATTGTAGCAGGCTGGGCAGGGAATTTCATAGAATCAATTCATTTGGAAAAGACCTCTGACATCATTGAGTCCAACCCCTGACTGAACACCAGCAGGTCAACTGGACCATGGCACTATGTCCACATCCAATCTTTTCTTCAACAGCTCCAGGGATGGTGACTCCACTCCTCCATGGGCAGTCCATTCCGACGTTTATTAACCCTTTCTATGAAGAAATTCCTCCTAATATCCAACCTGGAGCAGATTGAGACTATGTTCCCTCATCCTGTCCCCCGCTGCCTGGGAGAAGAGGCTAATCCCCAACTGGCTACAACCTCCTTTCAGGTAGTTGTAGAGAATGAGGAGGTGTTGGCAGCGTTTACATAGCATGGTCTGCCCTCGGCATCCTGCACAACCATCAACACCAGTAACGCTTGGTTCTCAGACATTGTGGCAAGTAGAAGTGCTTTTCCTCTCTTACTTTCTGTAGGACATTTTTCCAGAAATCCTACTGATCCCTTAGCCCTGTGCTATCTGGGATACATCAGTGCAAATGGAAACATAGTGTTTTGAAGCATCAACAGAATTACTGACCATCTCCTATTTTCTTTCTGAGTAATGGGAGTATATTTTTAAAAAGCCAATGTCTCCAGTACTCTTTACAGAATTGTATTCAAATATATGAAGAACAGGCTGGTTTATGAAAGGGTAATGCCTGATGGGTGAGAGATTTGGAGAAAATAACTTGCTTTTTAAAAAAAAAGTCAGTTTTCTGCTTGGAAGCAGAAAGTATTGTATCTTTGAATGATGAGTTGTGAAGGAAGGATTGTGAAAGAAGACATCAATATGAGAGATACCTTACCCCACAAGAGCAGTCTTTTTTAATTAGCAGGTGATGGTTACTACTATCCAAAAGTAAAAAAAGCCTGTCTCTACACTGGTGGGAACAAAATGGTAGAATGCTCATGTGAATAAGGCATAAATGAAGTGAATAAAGTGAAGTGAAAATTAAGGTATTTATTGCTAGTTTCAGGTGTATTTGGCAATGTACATCATGGTTCCTTTGATGGACTGCTGGTCTTTGTACTGCACACACGATGTGGTTTTTTTGGTATTGAACTCAGTGAATGAGTCATGCAAATTGCCATAGTATCAATTGGCTATTTGAGCTAATTGAAGTTTATGTCAGGGATGGTGCAGTCTTTAGAATCTCCTACACTTTAGCATTTATTCATTACTTTCCTCTGTTTTGTAATCAGATAGTGTAAATAAAAAGAACATCTGACAACAAAATCAAGTCTATCACCTTAATGTAAACATTCCAGGAAAGTTTTGCTATTGCAGTTACAAAACTCCAACAATAAATTTCACATGTGCACGGCAGTTCCTTTGGATAGCCTTTGGAATTGTATTTGCATTCTAGGCTTACATTCTGAAGATAGAACTAGGAAGTAACAATGCTGGAGCAGATTCTCGCTTTTCATGTACAACTGAGAAATTTAGACTGATTAAGGACCCAGTCCAGCTCTAAGCATGTGTGAATGAATGCTAGAGAAGAAAACCATCTCTCATTGCTGCAGGAAACAAAATATTGTTAAGGCCTTTAAGGCACCCTGCAAACCATGTTACAGAAGTATAAACACTTTAATGCACCTCTACTTGCTTTGTGATACTGACCATTTTAACTTGATTACCATCTTACTTGATTACCCCTGTGTGGAAGAAAGGTTATAGTGTTTAGACAGGCTTTCCTCTGGTAATAAGAGGCTAAGCCACTTTGTCCCCTAAGATGACAAGAGAATGACAGATTCATAGAATTGTTAGGGTTCAAGGAACCTCTACGTATCATCAAGTCCAAACCCCCTGCCAGGGTAGGGTCACCTGGTGCAGGTGACACAGGAATACGTCCAGGTAGTTTTTGAATGTCTCCAGAGAGACAGACTTCTCAACCTCCAATGGAAAACCTGTTCCAGTGTTCTACCACCCTCAGTGTAAAGAAGTTCTTTGTCATGTTAAAGTGAAACTTTTAGTGTTTAATTTATTACTTCTGTCAGTAGGCATCACCAAAAAAGGTCTGGAACTCTCCTCTTGGCACCCGTCTTTGAGATATTTGTATATATTGATAAGATCCTCTCTCAGTCTCCTCTAGACTTACCATGCCCAGCTCCACAGTCTTTCCTCAAGAGAGAGATGCCCCAGACCCCTTGCCATGCTTGTGGCCTTCGCTGAACTCTCCTTGTCTTTCTTGAACTGTGGACACCAGAGCTGAACCTCCATGACACAGAAGTGAGGTTCAGCAGCTTGAAGATCCTTCATCAGCATCAAGGTAAAAAAGAAATATCTGCCTTGTTATGATTCTGGTGCAGTGAAATGGAATGGATGGACAAAGATAAGGAGAAATAGAAAATGAGGGAACCTGAGGTCTTTGCTATTGATTTTTTTGCTCAGAAGGAGATTTCAGTGGCTCTATGCAGATGTTTTTCTGTTGAGTGCCTCTGTTTTAGAGTTGGCTATCCTTATACAAGATGTGAGTTTTGTTTTGTTCTAGGTCTATTTGAAAAGGGGCTTTTATTTTATTTTATTTTTTTTAAATTAACTATTCTTTCAATGAATTTATAAAACTCTGTTAGCAGTAGGAGTAGGGAAATTGAATATGGACTGATTTTCATTTTTCCTAAATCACCTTAGAATTATATTCCATGTCTTAAAAGCATTTAAAAACTGTAGAAACAAGCAGAAGAGAGTATAGAAAACAACAAAAAACCCCACAACAAACAAACAAACAAACAAACAAAAAACAAACAACAACAAAAAACCCAAACCAAATCAAAAAAAAAGAAAAAAAAGAGAAATGTTCAGTAATTACCTGAAGCATGATAGAATCATGCTGTAGGGGAAACGAATCACATCTACATTTAATTCATACAACCATGCAGAGATTCAAGGTCACAGAGAGCTTTTTTTGAAGATTAGTTATTTTGTAGAACAGGAAAAGACTCTTTGGTTAAACTCTTAGGAAATAAAATTGTTTCATCTCGTTGTACCATTTTCTTGGTTCTTTTTAACTGAAAACTTTATCAGTAAAGATTTTTTTTAAAGTATGGAGGGGTATGTTATCTTGTCAAGCCATGATCCAAGCGGGAATACCTTGGCTATAGAGAGGAGCAGTTGGTATGTCCATGTCTGGGAGTGAGTGGGCAGACCTCAAATCACTTGAAGTCCTGAAATCATGTGTGGTATGACACTTCAGAAGCAATGAACTGCATTTGTAAATGGAAAACTGTGGGAGCCTAACTGAGCAGTGACCTACAAATATGTCTTGACATTTAGAAGACTGCAGAGTGAATTCTGGTACTTAACACTTTTAATTTTATCTGCTGACTCAGGAAAAATTATAAAAACACACAAGGAGTGCCAGGAATTTAATTACAGAGGCTTGCCAGCTGCCTCTCTGCTTGAGATCAACACTTTCTCTTTTGAATTTTTGTGTATTCAACTGCAGGAAAGCAGCTGTTGGGACTGGAGAGGTTTTGGCCCTGACAGATATATAAGGGCTTGAGCAGAGTAGAAAAATAAATGTCATTTGTCCATCTGACTTGGTCAGAAAAATTAAAGTTTGTTCTGTAGCAGAAAACAAAGGATTGTTTGCCTCACTCAGAATTTATACCAGCAAAGAAAAGAGCAAGCTCCAGTTCAAATACCTTCTGTGGTCCTAGGAAGAAGGATAAATTATACTTTATATTGTATGCAATAATATTAGCTTAAAAGCCTCAGAACAAATAGGAAGTAAATTCTACTCTTGAGTATATCTCCATTGCTTGTGAAATCTGGAATAGTATCATGGCTTTAACTGAAGCCGCTGCTTGTTCAAGCCTGGTGTGAACTTGAGCAGCAGAACTATATGAACCAATTCCTGTTCTGCTGTCAGAAAACTTATGTATGATATTTAATATAACTTAGGAATCATTCTAAGAGATTTTCAGGGCAACATAAACATGGACATTTCGAATTTACTAATCTCATCACTGCCACGGAGTGGCAGCATGAACACATCTGTGTAGTGAAATAATTCCTGACAAGGGAGAGCCATAAGAATTCTGACTGATGCAGTAATCTATAATAAAACAAATAAATCCTTTTAGCTTCTATGATCAGAAAAATACTCTAAAAGAAACAAAGTCTAAAGCATTAATAATGAATGAGGAATTAGGTACTTTTTTCAGAGAAAAAAAGGAAGAATTCAATAGTAAAGGTAAAATTGCTCCTTAACTATATAGCACTGACAAAGATGCAGGGGAAAATTAGTGCTCTCAAACTAATGCCATGGTATTGCTGAAATGAGTAAGTTAGAAATGGCTCTATACATGTTGAAGAAAGCACTGTGGAGGCAAAGGCGAGACATCTGGAAGAAGAGCATATAATCTTTTAATCAGTCAATTGATCTACTCAGTTCTTTAGAATAACTCCCCTCATCAAAGAACTGATTTTGCCTCAGCTTTCTGTGAATGAAGAATGGGGAAATCTAGGCATACCCTGTTTCTACACAAAGAAGTCCTATACATTCTGATCCAGGTCACTTGCACAACACCGAAAGGCAAGGTGAAGAAAAGTTGCTATTGTCCCAGTCTGGGGCAAGCCACGTGTAGGCTGATTCTGGCCCCAACAGAATAGGCAGAAATTGTAGTGTTTGCTTTAAAGACGGCTAAAACCCATAGAAAGTACATCTGCGGGTTTTCTCCCTTCATAGCCACATTAAAACAAGGAATAAGGTAGTGCTTTTTGAGATATTAGTGAAATAATTATGATTGGAAAAAAGTCATGGAGGAATTGCAGATAGGAGGGGATTATAGGAGGGGGTTGGGAAGGGCTCTTATTGAGCTCCCTGAAGAACAGAAAGTGTTCTGCATGCCCCAAATGACCCTAGGAACACCTGCTCTGGACCTTGTCCAGTGACTAAAGGATGTGCAGGATAGTAGCTGGCATGGCCTAAGTTCATGTGACCCTTTGAGCACTGTTTCAGTGTGAGGAATAAGAAATGGTCCCATACATTCTCATCAGAACTTCTTGAGAGCATAGTTCTTCTGGTGATACCTTCAGCTGTATATACTGTATTTTTTGTTGGTAGGTTGTAACACTTTGTAGCTATTGTAGCACTGATACCTTCTGAAAGCGCACTAAAACTGTGACATTCTTGGATTCAGTGATTTCTATATTGATTGCTGAATTGAGGCTATTTTTTTTTTTCACACCTTAATGGCTTGCTTCTCAATCACAGCTTGAACACTGAAGTCCTGCTGGAATCCACCTGCTTTCTGAACCTTTCTCATTAGTGCAGCTGTTGCATGGGGCAAATTCTGCTCATCTCTATGTCTGAGCAGCCTCAGCTATGGATACACAGGACAGAATAGGAAGGATGCATTTCACTGTCCTCAGGCTGTAGTGGTGGAATGGGAATATGTAAGTTAGAGTGCAGTGGCACAGCTGTGGACTGTTCTGCTTGTATGTACGTTTCGTCCCTGAAAATAAATGCAAGATAATTTGAAATATTTTTTCTGCATTAAAGAGGCATGAAATGAGACATGAATATTATGCTTTAATATGACCATATAAAAGAAATTCGTAATGTGATGTGAATGCATGTGGATAGCAGAGTATTGAGCCAGCAGCCCCTATGCTCTCTCCTAGAACTATGTCCAGTCAACCCTTTTAAAATGCTCTAAATGTGAACATCAGAAAGATGGTGTTCTGTAGTCACAGAAGACACAAACAAGCATACATACCAAAAAGCTGATAGGTAATGTAAAACATTTCCATATCACCTAAAAAAAAGTGCTATTATATTCCCTACTGAATAACTCAGTAAAAATCTCTGTGGATATCACAGTTCAATGCTGTGTACTTCTAAGTAGATTTCTATGATTCAGTTTTTCAGCTCACATCAGTCAGAAGAATCATGATTTAGTATTTTCTATTTTTTATGTACACTCTGAGGGAATTCCCTTCCAAGTAAGACAGTAATTTCTGTAATCTCAATGTTTTACTGAATAATAAATATGATTACTGTTTTCTGTTCCACTCTAAATAATGCGTAGTATTCTTCAGTCTGAATTGCAGATCCAACCAAAGGCTGAATGCTTTTGAAGAAATTGTTCAAGGCACTGAGAATGTCTGTGTGTCCATGGAATGCTCCTTTGTACGGCAAAAAATTGAAGTAAGTGAGCTGAAGTAACAGCAGCTGAATTTCTCACAACCTATCTTTGAGGAAGACTTCATTGGAGCCTTTATTCTGCTTCTCCATGCTGTGGCTCCTCATGTGAGGAGGAGACTTCTGGCTGCCAAGAACTGGCCAAAGTCCTTCTGCTGGCATGAGCAGGGAAGATGTTTCACCATTTCTTGGAACTTCCCATTATGAATAACAATAAGACTAGGAGTTTGTTGTTCAGCTAGCTTCAGTTGTGTGGTACTGTGAGGTTCCAGAAGGTGGTAGGATGGAAGGCAGCAAAGTTAATGTGAGAGCTTGCAGGGAAGGGACCCATTCCACAGAGCGACCACTTGTCCTTCAGGGACTGCTGCTTCTGCATTTTGTTTTGTCCCCTGCTCACAGATTTAAGGCATTCAGGTCTCAGTAGGAATCACACTTTATTCAGTCTTCTACAGGTTTTTTTGCTAATCTTCCCATCGAAAACATGAAAATTTAACTCCTGTGGCTCCTGTTCTGCCTTACCATTATCTTTTCTCACAGTTAGCTGCTGTATTACTGTGTTTATTTGTCAGCCTATTGATCTGCGGAATGGTTGCTGAAAAGCAGCAGCATTCTTTCTTTTCACTATTATAACACTAGGCAGCTAGGAAACCTGTCATTATCCCAGGAAGCACCATTTTCCCACTTCCAGTCTTTCTCTGACAAATTCAAACTTAAGACTCACAACATCATGTCTCCATTTTGTTCTCTAAAGAAATTTTGCCTGGTCTCCAGATAATCCTTATGTTACTTCCTTGTCTCTCCCTATGT
This sequence comes from Pyrocephalus nanus, assembly GCA_038380795.1. Lineage (NCBI taxonomy): Eukaryota > Metazoa > Chordata > Aves > Passeriformes > Tyrannidae > Pyrocephalus > Pyrocephalus nanus. The sequence goes on along the minus strand of CM076263.1, from coordinate 59,310,863 downwards.
AAGTACAATGCGGGAGTACAAAGCTAAATGTGGGAACTATCCCAGTGGAAACCTATAGAAAGATTCTAAGCCTCAGAGAATTAAAACTGAATTTTCAAATGTTCACACATTATCTCTTCACAGCAAATTATGTGATGATCATAATCTCCATTCTTTGTTCACACATTATCATTGGACTTGGACTCCATTAGGATGTTCACTCTCTGAAATGTTACTGTGAAAACACCTCTCTTCTTAAAGGTTGTGTTTGCTCTTTGCTGTTTGTTGTGGCTCTCTGTACAGGAGAATGTCTCAAAGTCTAAGTGATATTTAACCCCTTTTGTCAATGGCAATACTATGCTTATTTATGTTAATAGTATTTTTAAAGGCACCTGTGCTTGGTACTTTAGACCCATAGAAAACTATTCCTCAGAGTGCTGCTGCTGATGTAAAGGTTTGGATAGATTTTTCTGCTTTTGACATTGGGATAGAAATAGAAAGAAGGAAAGAAGAATTTTAGAGGGAACATCTTAGAAAATTGGACACTAAAATTTTGCTGTAGTATTCTAAATTAGGGTGAATATTGGCCAAAAACTACAATTTTTAATTCATACAGTCAGGGAACAGGCTCATTCATGTGAAATTTCAGCATGAACTTTAAAATAATTTCTCCTTGATAGATGATATTTTATTTTCCAGTAAGTCATCTAGGACACATGTACCTTGTATTTAGAGGGTTTTAGGTGCCTTGCACAGAAGGGGTTTGGGTAAAATTTTAAGAGTCCAGCCCTTAGCAGAAAGAGCAGAGGACAACTTCTGTAATGCTGTTCAAGTGGAGTACAAAGATATTCTGACACACACAACCACATAAATATCTTTTATAGCTTCCTGCCGGCAAGCTTACCTTTTCCAAATATTTTCTGGAGTGTGGAGTAAAGAAATTAGGGAAGCTAAAGATTTTCATTTTTGTTATCAGAATAGTGCAAATACCTTGGCTAATACAGAATTTCCAGTGTTATGCCTTGTCCCTTTTGTATAAATATTCAAGAATTTATAGAGCTGCCTATTCCTCTCCTTGGTTGTGTTCTCCTGCTGAAAGAGTTTGGGATGTCTGGCAGCATCTCTTTACCATCTCTATGCTTTCTGCATCTGTCTATAAAAATTCTTCAGGGAATTAGCTGAAAATATAATTCCTACTTGCATTATTCAGTGATTTGATGAAGACAGAAGTAAATGCTAAAGGACAATGTCAGATCCTTTCAAAGTCTTGTACTTTTTACAAAGTTACCTTTAAAGTACTCCTCCTTTTTAGAAGCCTGGAAACAAGTTATTTCCTGTGGATTTTGGCATCAGCCATTTCTCAGGTGGAGTTTATAATCTTTAGAAAAGAGGTAAAAACAATGATTGATGAGTCATAAGATGACCATAAACAGGCAGTTATTTGATGTGCATGGAATTTTATTAGGTCAAAACCTTTTCATTTATTTGTTAGCATAATTAATCATGATAACACATCACTCGGAAAGTATAAATGGAAAGACAGATATAACGAAGTACATTTGGTTAGTCTTTCCATCTGCTAGTGCCAGATGCAAACAGTGTCATTCAGATATCGGATTCATTACTTGGTCATCACAATGACATCATGGCCAGGCTTTGCGAAGGAAGTTTTGAGAAGGGCTCTACCCACGCTTGCTGCAAGCGCGCTGATAGCTAAAAAGGCCAGTGTGAGACAAACAAGTCCGGTTGCAGAAGGTACAGCAGAAAGACTCCCCAGGTGATATCAACGAGATGCAATTCTTTCTGTGTTGTCTTTTCCCCTCGAGGGTGATCCTGCGTGTGTTCTCAAAAGCAGCAGCAGCGTTATAGATGGTGTGTCTCCAGGCCTCCCGATTGGAGGCCAGAGCAGACCAATGGTGCTGATCAATATGGCCAAGGCTGAGGGATTGTTTCGGGCAGTCCTTGTATCTCCTCTTCGGGGCTCCTCTCTTGCGGCAGCCAGTGGCAAGTTCCCCATAGAGCACGATCTTAGGGAGGCGGTGGTCCTGCATCCTGGAGACGTGCCCTGCCCAGCACAGCTGTGTTCTCAGCAGCATGGCCTCAATGCTCGTGACTGCTGCCTGTTCAAGGACAGACGTGTTGATCACATAATCCATCCAGTGGATGTTTAGGATTGTACAGAGGCAGCGCTGATGGAAGCTTCCTAAGAGACGCAAGTGGTGGTGGTAAGTGACCCATGACTCAGATCCATATAAAAGAGTAGTCAGTACAATGGCTCTGTAAATGCTGATCTTTGTACTTTTCTTCAGGTGTTTGTTTCCCCAAACTCTTTTATGGAGTTTACCAAAAGCTCTGTATGCCTTTGCTAACCTGTTGTCTAATTCTGCATCAATCTTAGCATCTGAGGAGATGATACTTCCCAGGTAATTAAATTGCTGGACTGATTTGAGCTCTGATTCTCCAACGGTGATAGGGGATGATGGAAGACTTCCTGAGGTGCAGGCTGATAGAAAACTTCTGCCTTCTTCAAGCTCACTTCAAGATGGTTTATATACTGCCAGAATATAAAATGTAATCAAGTACAATTATGAGGGTTTGTTATCAAAATCTTTGAAGATTGGAACAAATTATTGTCCTTTACAAGTCAGTTAAGCCTTCCTTGTTAACTCAGTTTCTTCATAATACACCATTTCCCCTATTTATTTCTTATTCAATCATTATGTAGACAATTTTACTTCATACTCTTTCAAGGATCCTAACTGAAAAAGCTGCAGTAGTCTTTAAATTTTTATTTTTTTTTCCAAAGGTTATCTCACTGTTCAGTTAGATATCTGCCTATAAGACATGTTTTAAAAATTACTCTTACTTATTAGGATTATCGCAACTGAACAGTTGTTTTTCGAGCTCATTGACTCTCACAGCCTTCCAGTGATAGGTTTTCTGTTCCTGATGCCTTCTTGTATTCCTCCCTCTCAAGGGTTGCTTGGAAATGTCAGGTCAAAGTTTGGAAAGAGAAAAAAACCCCACAGACCCAAAGTGTAGAAAAGTCAAATACAAACCAAAATAGATCACTGTGACACAGTAAGAGAAAATAGTCTGATACATGTTTTTTGGCTCACTGTTAAAGAGGCAGTAGCGACTGTTGTACCTCTTTAACATTCTATCAGCCTAAAATTTCTGAAGTAATAGCTAGATAGATTTCTAAGATTTATTAAAGACTGAAGATGTAAGGAGTCTCTTAACTATAATGATGAGAAATTAAGTTAAAAGAAGGCTACAGTGAAGGTTTTGAGTTACTAAATTAGCTCTTATGAAACTGTTAGGTAAAAGTCAAGCTAATGCATTTCCAATTATGATTCCTTACTTTGAGTGTGTGAACTAATAAAATCTTCTTTATACTGACATGTTTTCCCAGTACTTTGACAGTGTTTCCTGACTTCGTTGCAGTGCTTCCCTCCCTGGATGTAGGGAAGATCAGCATGATAGTGCTTCTGGCTCTAATGTCAGAGCAGGTGCATAGACATCTGAAAAGAAAGCCAGCACTGCAGTGCAAGCAGTGGAGTCTACATAACTCAGGCATTTGAATTTGTGTGATACCTCATTGCGAAAAGCTTCTCTGATGGCTTATGCTCTGAAGACCCCAATTTCTTGAAAAATTTCTTATGGTTAAGAGAAACTCACATACAATTCTCCTTGCAAAGGATTCTTTTACAAGGGTAAAAGTTATACACCAAAGTATAACTATTTCAGGCAGTAGAGCCCAATAAACAATCTTCTGTGGCAGACAGAGAAATTCTAAATGAGTGAATTTATTCAAGTGAAAAGGTTGCACATTTAGCAGGTTTTTACTTTAGGACAAATGTAAATCTTCTGGGAACAAATAGAAGCCTGGACGGTGCAAGGGGGAGGTAAACTGTCACAGCAATTCATCACTCTTATTAGGTTCCAAGAGACTCAAGACTTTTTGAATTTCTATGGTAATAAATTGGCTTGTCCTAAACAATTTTTTAAAAACACATGTAGACTCTGCTCAAGTGGTGTAATAATTTTGCAGTGCTCTTCAAGAGTTCATTTTTCTTCAGCAAATATCTCCTAGGAAGATGGATCAGAAATTGTCTAGCAGAATGCAAATTATTTCTGAAATTGTCCATTTCTGAATAGCATGTGTTGGGATTTGATTTGGCCACTGCCTCTCTGGGCAGTCTCTTCCCGCATTCTCCACTAAAAAATGGTTTTGCTCTGGGTCAATTTTCTTTTACACCCCCCACCCCCACATAATTACTATTAGTTGAGAGAAGGTTTATGCAGGCAAAAGAGACTGAATTAGGGAAAATAGTATGAGCATTTATTATTATCAAAATACAAACTACTTAAGAACTACATCCATAACAATTTCTACTTAAGTAAAAGTACTAAATATTTACAGAAATACTCCCCTTTATACCAGTCCAAGGAGGAGAAGCAGTTTCATTCTCCATTTTTGGAGTTCCAGGTCTCCTCAGTAACTCTGCAGCACTCTCGTCACAGCTGGAACTCCTTCATCTCTCTCTCTTTCTGTGTCAGCCTCCAGGGCTGGGCCTACTCCCCTCCTGGGCTAAGACCGGAGGTTAGGGAGTTACCCAGGTTCTGAAGGTTTTTCCTTCCATAGACTTGCAAGGGGACACTTGCTTACTATGGATCTTCTTCCACGGAGTTAGAGGGGATAATGGCTTATAAGTCCACCCCTGTTCCTTATGGAAGTCCCTTCCCATGGGAGAACAGTCCTTGATAGACCTCTCTGCATGGATTTAGCATGGATCCCTTACTTGGATCTCCACATCTCACCTGAGCTGTTCTTGCTCCAGCATAAGGTTTTTTTAGGGTCACAAATCTCCAGTATTAGCAGCATGGATTTCTCACTGAGATCCCAACATCCCACCTAAGCCGTCTGTGCTCCAGCGTAGGTTTGGTCACAAATCTTCAGCAGCAGTATGGATCCCATACACAGATCCCAGTATCACCCGAGCTGTCTCTCTCCAGCGTGAGTTTCGTCTCTCTTAGGGTAACAAATCTTCAACAGGACTTTGCCTCATCTCAGTTCCTCTCATGAAGTCTTGGTTCTTTGGTACATTCACAAGGTCTTCTGTGAGCTGCATGGGGGGTCTCCTCACCCCAACAAACTTTTACATGTGTTTTATTTTTCAGTCTTTTCCCTGCTAAAGGGAAAGAGCAAAAGGGGGGGGAGAAGCAGCTCTCCCCCCTTCGAACTTTTCTTCTCTCTCTTCCAGCTGCCAGTTTTGACCTTGGAGGTCCCTTATCTCTTTGCTGGAATTTCTCTGCAGCGGTTTCTGTCCAAGTAGTTACTCTTTTAAACTTGTTTTGTTTTTCACTCTCTTACAAGAGAGAAGGGGGAGTTTCAATGCTACACCTGCCCCCCCGGCCCAAGCTGGGGGAGGAGGGGGCCTGGCCTTCCTCGGGCCCGCTGCTCTTCTACATGGCTGCTGCTCCTAATTTTTAACTGTGCAATCCCCCTCTCTTCTGTTTTCTTAAATATGTAATTAGCAAAGGCGTTACTGAGAGTTTTAATTGGCTTCTTGTCCGGAACTTCACCTGGACAAAACCATTCTCAGCCCCAGGGGCTGGCCGACTGGGCAAAACCACGACAGCATGTTATGTAATTTCCTGATTCACAGAAAGACATAAAGCAACTGAGGAGAAAACAGCACATTAGCACTGCAAAAGGCCTCAATATGTGTTACAGTGTGCTGGATGAATTTCAGCTTGAGGACAGCACATAGGAACAACCCACTGTCTCTGCGTGCAGGTCCTGCGAATATTCTGGGCTGAACACATGGTCAGAATTCCCCCACAAAGAGGCAGCTGAATGTATCCTTCAAAATATGAGAATGGTAAGGCCAACAATCTTTCCATCCCCCCAGCCTGTAATATGCTAGCTCTGATACTCTGAAATGTTGGATTCATTACAAAGTCAAACTACGTTCAGTTTTTAATGGTAAAATAATTCTAGGGGGTAATGGAAATGATTCTGCCATTCATGGCAGGAATTTTCTTATCATGTCCCAGGCTGGAGGTGTCTTATCACTTTTAAGAGAGCAGCTGGTTGCTGATTTTAGACTGCTGATAGAAAGGAGTTCTTTCAATTTTGCTGAATTTGGTGCTGCAGCAGTTTTTTAACAACTGTTACATGTTTATGTGAATATTAATTTATTAGGATAATGTCTTTAATAGTAAAGAGTAATGATATTGGCACATACATATGAATATTTTAACCTTTCTGCCAATAATTTTATTAATAACAGCACGTTCTTCAAGATCAGCTACTACTGTACTCTTAATAGTGCAACATACTGATGTAACTTTGACAATGTAAATGCTAATGTAGACTTTTTTTTGAATGAGACAGGACAAGATGGGCTGTTGTACAGATATTCCTCTAGCATTATAACTAGTCTGTTGAAAATTTTCCAATACTTATACAAATAACTTCTTGACATTTCCAATATAATGAACAAAGCCACTGTACATAAGAAAACAGGAACTACGCTGAGCAATAAAATTACTAAAGATTGACAGAGACGATAATATCAGAAAGTAAATCCTCATTTATCCAGCCAAATATATTTTTTTGATGTTAACACAATAGTCCTAGAAAAGGATGCCATGAGATTTTGAAAGAAAGAGTTTCACAAAATATAAAAACAGTGGTATTTAAAGTCGTGAACAGAAGGAAAAAAGCTTTAATAGAGGAAATAAAACCTACCACTTGAAAAAGAATACTTCAGATAATTTTATAATAATTTTTATCAGTAGTCAAAGTCAACTGAATTATGCTATAATAAGTGGTAGACGTGATAGTGCTGGGTTAGAAGTTGGACTTGCTGATCCTAAAGACCTTTTCCAACTTAAAATGTTTCTGTGATTTTATGATTCTAAACATATGAGCACATTTACAATGCATGTTTTCCCCAACCTTCTCCAGTTATTCTTAATTATATCTCTGTCAGTTTTTAGTAAAAGTCATTCACATATAAAGAGCCTGTGCAGCCTCAAAGCAAACAGAGGAAATAGCGGAAGGCAAGCAGGAAGAAATACTTGGTTCTGTGAATTGAAATTGGAGGGGGCTACGAATTGTTGTTCAAGTCATTAACATAAAGAGTGAAACCTAAAAGCAGCATGTTTATATTCTGAGTAAGGATTAGGTATTTTTAAAATTCAGGCCATGGCTTGAAATGTTTTCAGAGCAATGTCATTATCCTTTTAAAACCATGAGAAAGAAAGATCAGTAAAACTGCAGGCTTATCGGAGGCGAAAGCTGTTACACCTCCTAAATATTAAGACCGTGGTCCACTCTGCTGGAAATCACATACAGTGAAGACAAAATGGACAAATCTTTATTTCAGGGGTCAGCTAGCTTTTATGTGGTAGAGCATGGAATGTGTGGGATTTGGGAAGAATTAAGGGAATTTTCATGCAAGGCGATGTCTATAAATGGAGAAATTGAACTAAATACATCCAAATATGGGTGAGGAGATATAGAAAGACAGGGAAAAGCTATAAATTTTAACTATCAGGGGCCAATAAGCAGAGGGGTTACAATCAGTGAATAGGGATAGGGCTAACAATAATTGAAACTGCATATTACAGATAAAGCAAGATTTTTTCTAACAATATTGTTACTCAACTGAATAAACATAACACTTCTGTATCATGAAAAGCAGTCTCTGAGGTAGAAACTTATCTGTTGTCCAGTAGTTTAGCTGCATTCCAAAGCTGTCTTCTCTTCAGTTCTCTTTCTCTTCAGAGATTTTTATCCACCATGAATATATCTCTTGTGGAGAACCTCCAACACAGGTTTTTGTTTCCTTGGAATAATTAGGAAATGGCACCACCAAAGAGATGTCAGGAGTTAACACTAGCATACTTGATAAACATAACACTTCAAAACTATGCTTTTTGAAGTCTTTCTTAAAACCAAATCTTATTTATGTTGGTTCATGAGCATCCTGAAGTGACTCTGTCACATCCCCTTCTCCCCCTTAACATCCCTACAGAAATCTCATCAGCAAAACCAAGTGGTCAGTGAAACTTCTCATCTTGAATTCTCGTAAAGCCCAGAAATTCACAGGTTGAACTTTATTTCAGGAGCAAATCAAGTATAAATTCTCTTTTTCAAATACAGGCACTAGAAATCCGAAAACTCATCTGGTTGAATTTATCTCCTATATTTCAGGGCAGGACTAGAGGCTTGCTGAGGTAAAATTTGCTTACATCTTCTACCCTCTCTGCCATTTGCCGATCTGCTCTAGGGTTCTCTGAGTTTGCATTAATTTACATTCATAATCTGTTATCTGTTGTATTCTCTAAGACAATAAATTCAGAAACTTATCTTGCCTATAAGCAATTAAAGTCAGTTATGCCTAAATGTTCTGCATTATGATGACACTGACAATATGGGGAACTTTGGATTTATGTTAATAATAAAAAAACCCAGTCATCTCTGTTTACTCAAAGTAGAATTCCAAAACTTCTTTTCAGGTTCTGGCTTATGCTCCCTCGCCTCCGAGAGGATCATTTCTCACAGAATGTGTGTTCAGTGTCTTACAGTAGTCTCATAAACATGCACATAGAAAGTATCCTCCAGAAAAAAAAGTGTTGCCCTGAATAAATTCACACTTAGTAAATCACATTATTGTTTGATCTGCTAGGACCTGGGAGACAATGGCAAAAATAAAATTACTCACTGCTTTTGTTGCTTATCTGTTTAACAGAAAACAAAACAATATCAGTATGTTAGTAGTAGAACATAATGTTTAGAGCTTGAACAAGAGAGAACTGTTTCAAATGCTTCACATTAGTAAGCTTGAAATTTTACCCAGCTTTTAAATATTACAGAGTATACTACTGAAATAGTTCTCAATCTTCTCATTGTCTTTTTCTGGACTACTTTGATCAACATTGTCCATCTTTCTCAATTGCAGATAAAGCAGTAATTCTTCCTGTCTTCCCCATGGGTGGCCAGATGCTCATTCAGTGCCTTCAGAAACCCATTTCAGATAGTCTTCTGCATGGTTCTCAATTTGACACTGATTGTACTGGGGAACAGAACATCCTGTCTTTTCAGTTCCAAAAGTATTTTATCAGTTCCAAAAAGTATTTATCCATTTATCCATAGGTTCCAGATGGCCTGTCAGAATATGCAAGTGCAGCAGGGCGACATTGGCTGCTCTATTTTGATAGACAACATAAAACCCTGCAAACATGCTGTGAATGCAGCATTGAGAAACCAGCAACAGAGGTTTGGGTTATCCTTTTTGTGGGGAGCAGGGAGGCTATACAGGGGCAGTTGGCATCAGTGGGTGCCAGATTTATCTTTCTGCTGATGCCATTCAGGGCATGCCTCTGCTGGCAGGGCAGCTGAGGTGAATTGTGCAGTAGAGTGATACAATGAGTGGGTTTGGGTGGGTAGTGTAATGTGTGTGCACCTGGGTTCTCTCATTCGCTGCTCTCCCTGCAGAGTTAATCCACAATAAGCAGGGCTGATTCTAGTAACTGATGCAGAGATTTACCCCAGAAGATGTCCTTGTTCTTCTTCTCCTTTCATTTGTCAAGCTTTGTTTCTCAAGACTTCTTTCTGTTTCATGAGTTATAAAAATTCAGTTATAAAAATTCACTTTTGCCTACACTGTTAGGCAAACTGGAACTGGTTGTGAAAATAGCCTGATTTATGTAGTGGGCTCTAAGATTCAGTGCTCATCATGTAAACTTAAATCAAACATTACAGTAGAGAGGATCTGATAATTATAATGGTCATTAAAAATAGAATTGTATTTAATAGGAGGAAAAGACAACTTTGTAGTGTCCTGAATTTATATATAGTGTGCCTCTATATAAAGCATTCTAAATCAAAGTAGGAAGATTAATTAAGTTTTCTCATTTAAATGCCCTAATAAACTTACTTATAACATTAGAGAGAAAAGACTCTTCAAGCTTATCTACTAACTGCTTACTGGTTGCTTACTACAAACTTAAGTACAAACAAACAGAAAGGAATAAAAAGGCCAGATGGTCTGTGCATGCTGGGTCTTTATTGCTCTGGTCATAATGTTCTTTTTACTTACAATCTTTCTATCCTGTTATCATATTGGCCACAAAGTTCTAAGTCTCAGGCAAATTGTGCATAAGATGGTATATCAGAGGTAAACATATGTTCCTCATCTGGTTAGAAATGCAGCTATGCTATACCAGGAAAATTATTTGGTAGCCGAAACTAAAGTGATCTAATGCTCTTTTCTCAGCCTTTCATTCTATTCATTCATGCACGTTGCTAGTAAATCCCTTTATAAGGGAAAGTTCTTCCTTGGAATTTTCTATTGATCAAAAGGAAACTTTGAATCAGCAGTGCTTTGATGGAGTAAAAACTTTCTAACTCCCTTCTTTAGAATAAGTAGCTTTTTGAAGGTTTTTTTTCTTCTGGATAATACAGCTGGAACCAGGGATTTGTTTGACTAAGACTCTTGTTTCCTTATATTAGCTTTAGATGAATAACAATATAAGCTATTGCAATGCAAAATTGCTATACTAGCAAATTCACTCAGTATTGTGCACTAAATATAGAAGTTCATAGCACAGATTTTTTCCAACTATAGTAGAACAATATGAGCAGTACATAGATTTAGATACTTGTTTTGTTATTCTTTGTTGATTTGAATAACTTCTTAAAATAAAATATTTCCCTCATTTGGTCATCATTTCCCCTGCTCTATTTACAACATTCTTAATAAACTAATCTTCTTCCTTATCTTCTAAAGTTTCACAGTAATCACCTATCCTTGAATTATCTGCCAATCATATTTTCTCTAGCTAATGGTTTTGAGTTTTTTGGCAACAAAATAAAAATAAAAGTGTGTCAGGTGTTCCTGGAGATAAGCTCATGAGATATAATGCCCAAGACTGACAAAAATAGTAATCTTTCTAAAAGGAAGTTTAAAACTTATTTTAGTATATTTTAATTTATTTGCTTTCCAAGATGTGTTTATTTTCTCTCTTCTTAATTAATTTTAGAGTGATGCACAGATTTTAATCACAGGCATAAGGCCTATGGCAGTTTTTGCAAACAGCAACCCTCTGCTGCATTCCTCAGAAATGTCTTTAATTTTGAAAACATGATTTTTGTGGATGAGAATTGAATTCTCCTCAGCATTGAATTCAATTAAAATGGTTGAATTTGAGTTTGTTAATGACAATATAAGCCTCATCTCATATTCTCATGAGTTTCTAAAGTTACGTTGGCAAAATTTTCTGAATAGACTTGCTGTTCCTTAGGAGCCCTACCACCAGCTACCACTGTTGCTGAAGAAAGGCGACAATAGAAGGAACTTCAGGATAACTTAAAAAAAGATAAACAAACAATATAAAAAAAGATAAGTAAACAGTAATGTGAAATATTGCTATTTTATGTGGGTTTTTTTTTAGTGCTTACGCAAGTGAATAATTCCACTATGAAGGCATAAGATAAGGCTTTGTATTTATACGATAAATGAATGTGGTTTTTTAACGTACAAAAACATTTTTCTATGACAAAATCAGTTGATTTCAATACTCTAAGTTTTGTTGGTTGGTATGAAATGATACAGTTGCCTGCTTTCAGGCAGAGCGACATTTTTCCTGTACTGATTTAGATCTTCAGGAATATGGAAGAAAAAAACACTTTTGAATTCAGATCTTACCACGTGAGTTGGAATTCAAATAACTTTGAAGTTGTTTTGTTTTCATATATTGTTTTATAATATTTTTTAGTCTATATTTTCAGTCAGTGAGTCTTAATTCCAGATCTGCAAATACTCATGTGTTTTATTGTCTGCTGTGAACTTACTGAGAAGACTCATATTTGATAGTATAATATGTATGCAACCATTTGCTAATATTGTTTCTCCTTTTGGTTTCTATTTCAAAAATGCTGTAGTTGAGATTTAATACGTTTTTATCTACTGTTTTGGTTTAATCCCAGCCGCTCATCTGCTTCTCATTACCCCCACCTCCAGGAGGATGAGAGAGAGAACTGGAAGAGTATAAGAGAGAAAACTTGAGGGTTGAGATAAAGAGAGTTTAACGAAACAGAGAAGGAAAAAAGAAAAAAAAGTAAAAGAAGTAGAATATACAAAACAAGTGACGCACAATCCAATTGCTCACCACTAACCAACTGATGTCCAGCCAGTTCCTGAGCAGCAGCCCCAGCCAACTTTCTCCCCAGTTTATATATACTGAGAATTATGTGGTACAGTACAGAATATCTCTTTGGCCAGTTTGGGTCAGCTGTTCTGGCTGTGTCCCCTCCCAGCTTCTTGTCCTGCACAAGCTTTCTCACTGGCAGGGCATGAAAGGCTGTGAAGTCCTTGATTTAGAGTAAGCACTGCTTAGCAACAACTAAAACATCAGTGTGATACCAACATTATTCTCATACTAAACCAAGCACTGTGCCAGCTACTTGGAAGAAAATTAACTCCATCCCAAATGAAACCAGGAAAATACATGTATGATTCCTCCTTTATTATAGCTTGAATCTTATTATCACTGTTTTTCAGTGTACTTGCTTATAAGTCAGTCAGAAAGTAGAAGAAAATTTGGGCTTTTTGTGTGTTTACAGATAAGTAAATTAGTTGCTCTGTGAAGCATCTAACCTTCTTATTTTACTGTGAAGTTTATCAGCAGTGGAGAACTAAACATTTGGTGCAGTAAAACAGACAGATGTTCTTCTCCAAGACCTACTTTTAACCTTCTCAAGACCTCTGAAGACACCCTTGCAGATCAGTTCAGGACTTGGAAAATATGTATTATGGCTCCAGTTCTTTAGCCAGGATTGCCTGAAGAATCAAAGATTAACAATAGATGGTAAAAGGAAAAGATCTTTTCCTACCAAAACTCTTTAGTGAAACAATATATTCAAGGGGAACAAAACAAGTCATATTTGAACTTACTAAACTTTACAGCCTTGGTCTTGTGGGTTTTGTTTGTCATATTGTTTTTTTTGGGGTGGGGTTTTTTGTTTGATTGGTTTGGTTTGGGGTTTTGTGGTGATTTTGTTTGTGGCTTTTGTTTGGTTTTTTGTTTGTTTGATTTTTGTTTTGTGGGGTTTTTTTATTGTTTTGTTTTGGTTTAGTTTGGTTTGTTTTTTTGTTTGGTTGTTTTTTTTAAATGGGAGAATATTATATTTCTGCTATCAGTGACTGCTTACTGCACACAGGTATTCTGGCTTTCTTGCCATAGTGGGGTGCACATGGCTGGGAAAAGCACTATGACTGGTTTTGAAAGCAATGTTTTACTGCTGACAGACTTAAATATGCAGACAAATAGGAAATATTTAAAGAGTGGAGAATATTAGACTACTGTGAACTTTTGAGACTTTTAAGAAATTGAGGATGTGCAGGATTTGGTACATTAGCTTGGGATAAAGTGAGCTCCTCTTCAAAATAAGACAGATGTAGAGGAATGTGCACGATACAGGTACTGTGTTGTTTTCCACTCTTAAAGATCTGTGAACATTTACTTTATTAAAGTAAATAATAAAACTTTATTAAAGTAGTTGAATTTTCAACATTGTGTCAGTATGTTTTTGTTTTCATGTCAGTCATTATCAGTTAGTATGTTTTTGTTTTCATGTAATCATCACTCAATGAGATTTTTCTTCTTTGTGTTTCATGTAGAGTAATTCTAGATATTTCTCCTACTATCTCTGTGTAATTTTCAGTGAATTTATGTCAACAATTGGCTCCCTGACCAGAAGTCCATTGGGTTTGTTGATCATTAGTTTATTTACCATTTTATTTTTATTCAATTGGTAACCTCACTCTTCTTTCTTGTTGCTTTTGAGTGTCATCTGGAAACACCCAGCTGGGAGGTAAACCATATGTCTGCCAGTGTTATTAAGAATAATTTAAAAACTCAAGGACATCAGCAGAACCCTTCTTCCAATGACAGTCATTAGTAGCCAAGTAACATACTAATGTCTCATAATTCAGTCATTATCAGAGTTTGGGAAGGGCACTTGCAGCACTTAGAAGTAGGAGATTTTAAAAAAGAAACTGCTGTAGCAATGATTTAGACTGAGAGTGAACTTTCTAACTCCAAACAGTAACTTTCTCATTTTCCATCATTTTTTTCCCAAGTCAGATGGAGATCTATTACATCTAATTAGATGTTGTGTAGTGTTGTCTCTTCTTCTCCTTATTTCCTTAGAAGGCAGAAAACTCTACGTATCTCTGAGTCTTAAGGAAAAAATTATGAGGTTTTAACTAGCATGTTAAAGGACATTCACAGAAATAGACTAATTCCATGCAGTAAATAGAAAGATAATATAATTCATTGTAAAACCATTCAACACAGGCCATGATCTTCAAGTGTTGCTCTTTCAACAGACTCTTTTTTTTATAAGATCATTAATTTGTTTCTTAATTCTAACTCTTATGAAAATTTAATTAAGTAATCAACATTAACAGATCTGTGGGGATTATGTCTTCTACCTTTGGTGAAGGGATTTTACATCTATTTGGAGTCACTAATCTCTTTCTTATTACTGTTGCTTGATTGTATATATCTGTGAAGGTGTGGTGGGTGTATGATCCTGTTTGATTGACTGATTATGTTACACAGTATGTAGAACTTATCATGTCAGTGTTGAAGCACTAGACAGTGTAGCACTAAACAGGTAGCCTCCTGCCTCTTTCCTAATACGTTCACCGACTAATGATGGTAACAGACCTTATAACTGAAAGATGATTGTATTCCTGGAAATAACAAGAACTTTAATCCCTCCACACAAGAGGCCAATCTGTTGTTAATATCTTGGTAACATCTTCCACTTTCTGATTACAATACATTCAGATGTCTTGTAAGACATTAGACACATTCAAAACATTATGTCAGCAGGAGGCTTTAGCTAAAGAAGCTTAAACAATTTTTAGGTAGAATATGACCTTGTGTTTTCTGAGCAGTTCACACATATAAGTACTTGTTGTGAAGTAATGTCTCCAGTAATGGTGGTCACAAGTAAATTTTGTATCAGTGCTGCCCATCCTTCTGAATTCTTTCATATTGGCTTTTTATAATGGATTTTAAATCAGCATAGCTTTGGGGTCTTTTTCTTTAGCTTTATGAAGGAGCTGACCACTACAGGTATTGTGCAGATTAAATTCAGGAAAAGTAACTTAATTGCACAAATCTATTTTTGGATTTGGCTTCTATGAGGGATGATAATTTAGATTATTCTTGAGGTAGAGGCTTGCTGTTCTGGCCTTGTGCATTAGAGCTGATTAAAATGTGTGGCAGAGGTTTGGTTTTTTTATGGTCATAAGCATGTGAATTGAATAGAGAAAGTTTTATTTCAAAACTGTTTAAATGATAAATATTCCTCCAAGACAATTTATTTCCTGTTTCCTTTCATTTGTTTCTTCATTATTCCACTTGCTCCTCATTCTGGTCAGTCCTCAGTAAACATGTTCCAATCAGCTTTGAAGTAGACTTTCCTCCCTCAGCTCTGATGTCTTTCAGCATCTTAAGTTTTTTCACTGAAGTGCTTTAAAGCTTTTATCTGTCTATCTGTGCAGCTTTTGCCACTGCACATGAGAAAGTAAATACAGATGCCACTTTTATGGCATTCTTAAAATCCCCTGGAGAAATGGTGACTGTGGGTTGAGTGCCAAACCACTCAGAAGAAAAATAAATCATCTTTTAAGACTGGGGCACTGAGAAAACATTCAGAAAACAACCTGACATTTTCTTTTTTTCCCCTTAACTTTTTGATGTTTCCTCTATTTTCCATTTAAAGAAAAAGAAAAAAGTTAAAGAAAAGTTTAAGGTCTCATTGCACCATTTCCCTTTGTTTTTCTTAGAAATAAACTTTTGATGAAATTACTTTATGATTTTTGCTGCCTTTGGGATAAAATTCTAGGATGCTCCCATTTGCAGACCTGTCATCTTAGTTACAGTTGCACACTTCACCAACTGTGCTGTGTGGGGCCTGCTGTGATCTAAAGTACATTAGAGTTTCTTTTCCATGTGCCCAGATTTCAGGAAGTTTCTCTGTGGCCAAGTCCAGGTAAATTTTTGGCTCAATTCCTCATGCAGTCTTGGGTACACATTGTCATATAAGCCACGCCTTGCACCTTGGATTCCCAAAAATTTTGTCTGTTTGAAGAGGAGGAAATGGAACATCATAATCACTGTGAATATAACAGCTCTGAAGAGCTTCTTCAAAACACAGTTACCCATCTAGAAACCATGCATCTCCAGCCTGTGTTTCATCTTCTCACAGGTAAAGGTTCTTGCTTCTTTAGGAAGACCTCATTTTGGGGTTCTGTGGTGGTTCTTCTGCCCTGCTATTGCTATCCCTTCAGGTTTTACATCTACTTTAGACTCAGGTTAAGCAAGTTGGAGAGCTTGACAAAGAAAACTGTTCAAAAGTCTTGTGTTGATGTGGGCACTGTTGGTTAAGTACTGTCAAGAAAAGCTTGCTGTCCTGGGAATGTGGGGGAATCAGGGTCCATGAAAAAACATCAAAATGAAAGCACTGCCACAACAACCACAGGAATGTAGAGTTATACCTACAAATACATAATCTATTCAGAAGGTAAAAAGTAAAACAACAAACACTCTTGGAGTTATGCATATGAGTTAATCTACTTCATTTATGGAGCACTTACAATATTAGAGGTTTCGTCTTTTTTTAAAGCTTTGCTGCTGAAATTTCTTTCTCTTGTAGTTTTTAATTTAAACTACTTACTTCTAGAAAGAGCTTGAATAGGAAAACGTAAGCTTTATTTTTTGAATTTTTAAATTTAACGTACATGTTTCTCTGTAAGAACTGACTTCTTAATGAATAAGCTTCTCAAAGGTTTCAAGACAGATTACTTTAAATTTTGACAGTACACTTCATTTTCACATGGTAATTAGCAAAGCATACAGCACCTATTTGGCCTTTTCTTGTGTCCTTCTGTCGTTCCAATCCATAAGAAAGTAAAAATTCATCAACTTCAAACTGGACCCAGCACAGTAGTTCTAAAGAGTGCTGCATGTATAAGAGGTAAAATAAGAGGTAAAAATAAGATGTCCTGGATTTGAAAAAGGTTGGACACTAGTTTTCAAGGAACATTGTAAATGACTATCAAACTGCTTCTAATTTATGCCAATCTTCTAGTCTTACTTTTGTTGCAAACGTTGGCTCATCAGAAATGCTCTTACATTTTCTTCACTGTAAAAGTGATGGAAAACAAAGGAGAACACAGGGAAAGATCTTGAGGTTTCATACTTCTATTGCATGGACCAAAGTCCTGGTTTAAGAGATATTTAAGCCTCCACTTTAACTATGCAAAAGATGTGGATGACTTGTGTGCTTGAACAAGAAAAAAACTGTGCAAACACAGAATTAGAACCACAGAGGACCAGGGCTGAGAAAATGGGATTAATGAGTCTCTAAGCACTGTAATAATTTGTATAATGAAGGCTGACTTACTGCTGCATAAGGACAACCTAGAGTAAGACACTCATACTTTGCCTTTATTAGTATTGTCCTCTAGTTTTACTCTTTCTTTATTCTTCTATGCCATCAGTATATGAAGTTTGACCTGACACTTCAAAGTAACTGGAGGAGTATCATCTATCTAGTACAATGGACTATTTACTATTTACTTGTGGATCTATTCTAAGCCATGAAAAGCAATATGCATAACACAAAGAGACATCAAATGTTTTTGTTATCACTTAGGATACTGTGAAACAATAAGTGGTTCAAAACCTGCTGGTTGTGGGAGTAGAAGAGTGGGGATTACACATTTATGATGGAGAGTCTTAAGCAGAGGCAGTGGAAGCCAAGGGGCCATGTGATGTCCACTCAGAATCTCCTATTGCCACTTCCTGAGGATGGATTTTGTGAGGGATTCCTCCAAGGGTAACCAAACAATAGAGAAGTTGTAACTTTTTAGTTCCACAAGAGGTAAACAGTTGTCTCCAATATAACTCTCTCTTAATCACAATGGCTTTTCAAGGTGTCATGTCTTGGGGAAAAGATTGGTACCTCTGATGTGGTGGGAAGTGGTGTTTGAGCTCTTCATTATGTTCTGATAAAATTGTTTATGACTTAACTAATCAGAAATTATGCCTGTGACATAAAGGTTGTGTTCTTGCTCTAAATACCTCACTCACTGGCTAGTAATGACTAGGACTCTATTATCCAACCACTAGTATTTGGAGTAAAATCTACAGAAGCTTCTAAATTCTAGGTGTTAGTTATGTGTTAACTAGCTGGGTGAAGTCACTAATAGTGACTTTAATGTGCAACTAGTTTGTTTAGATTCTGGTTTTGTTAGTATGGTAAGTATCCCCTAGAATTTTATAGTTTTGAAATACAACAACTCTCTTCCAAGAAATCATTTTATGGATAATATTCTTCCTTGCCTATATTTCACCTTTGCTTATAACTCATTCTTTCCAGAAGTGTTGGTTAAGGTAAGAGGTTATCATATGTCTTTGGCTTGCTTCACGGTAGATTTGCTTCTGCATTAAACAGAGGTTTGATCAACTGGTATGTTGTCCTTGTTTTGCTTCTACTTAAAAATGTAGTAAGCTAATTGGAGAGCTAAATAAGTATTATTTATACTACTACTACTTATAATGTTCTTGCTTTAGCCTGGTTTTCATTTGAGGTGCTACGCAAATTACTGTGCTCATATATGTGGTACCTGGCACTTACGACTAATTTAAGAGAAAAAGGAGGGAGAAAGATGATGTGGCAACTGACAGAGAAATTGTACCCTAAGTTAGCTGTTGAGGGAGAACTTCTTTGACTTTAATTAAAGAGAGTTACAGGTGAAAGGTCATGGTTTTGCACTGAATTCTGATATTTGAAAAAAATAAATGAAAAGGTATTCTTCTGCTGGTAATGCACAGCCAGTGGATCAGGCTACAGTAGCATCAACATTCTTATTGCTTTGCTTTAGGATGAACAACTTTGACCCTTGTCTGATGTTATTTCAGATTTATATGGATAGAAGTGATTGGAAAGAAGGTTCCTTCTTGCTGATATAGGCCCTAAGTCTGGCAAAATGAATGTAAAAACAGTCCTTGCTGCTCTTTGCTGCACTTATTTTAATGTTGATTTTGCTCTCAGAGATGCTGTTTAGCATGACAGAAATTTTTAGGCTTAAACTGGAAAAGAATCAGGATCTAAAAAATTCAGGATTAGTTAGAGGAAGAACCAGAGGTGTCTGAAACAAACAAGAGTCTTGAATTATGACATATTTGTAAGTTGGAAAAATGCTTTCTTACTGTTCTTTTGCAAAACTGAACATAAAATGACATGAAGGATGGGTGCCTAACCAACAATCAAATATTCTTCATTCAGTGGCAGGGCAAGAGATCTACTGCTTGTACAGTTGCTGTGTTTTACACTGGTATTTATTTATTTTATGAATTTTTTACAAGAATAATCATTTTCACTTAAATCTGTGCTAGCTTTCATGGAAAAGACTAAGAAAGGAACAAAATTGAATACGATTATTTATAAGAAACCATCTCCTTTTTGCCAATTGTTACTTCTGAATACGTAAAAATTATCTTTCCTCAAACAATCTTGAAAGACATTGTCTTTAAATGACATTCAATTTAATATTCATTTATAAAACTACTGATATTCATCTTCCTTATGTTTTCCTGGGAAAATACTCAGCGACTATCCTGTTTAATGGTTATGATAATGACAGCGGGAAAACAGAGTGATATCTGGGGAAAACAACAACAAAAAAATCCACAAAAAATTACCCTAAGGTGATTTTATTTGTGAAGAATGTTATATTAATAGCAGTGTGGTCAGCTCCTCTAAGTACCTGTTTTTTCTCTTTTCCAGTTACGTGCATACAAACAGAAAATTCCGGCAATAGCCTTTAAAGCAGTGTACAAAACTGTAGATTTTATTAACTAACATTGTTAAACTACTAAATTCAGTATAGATTCACACAATGCCTTGTAACTTTCTAGTAGCCCAGGTGACCACTTAAACCAGGTCTATAACATACTCTCCTGTTGTTCCCCCACAAGGCTCACTAACTTTCAACAAAGCAAATCAAAGCAAATTTGATCATGTGTAGTGGCTTTGTGTATTTTCATCAAATGATAATTTCTTAGGTGATTTTTCTTTAACTATAGACAGTTGGAAAAACTTGACCTAAGTAAAGGTCATATATAACGAACTACTTGAAAAACTGAAGTTCCACAAACCACTGCTTTGCTTCTTTCTCTTGACTACTAATTTACTAGGAATTCTGAAGAGAGTAGTTTGGGATCAGTCCATGTCATAGAAGATTTGAAGGTGGTTATTATGTGCTGTTATCTTCACAAATGTAGTTGAATAGTAGTTTCAGTTCTTCTGGCTGTACTAATGAGAAAACTAACAGTGGTCAAAATGGAAGGCAGTTACCTACATTTAGTAATGCTTCACCTAAATTACCACACTAGAATCCTGATGAGGGTGATAAGTCCAAGTCCTGTGCGTTATGCATTGACCTTAGTTTGAATGATCTGTATGTTACAGATTGAATGACTGGAAATCTCGTAAATTACTGTAATACCAATGCAGATTGGATTGCACTGGGCATGTTGAAAACTGCCCTTAATTGTGCTCTTCTGCTGCACTGTGAGATGGCAACACTGGTGCCCTGTAGAATGTGAGGAAAGCTAACCATAGGTTAACCATAAACAGTACTACTTTCTTACTTACTTCCACTCCAGACAAGGGTTATAAAAGTGTCATGTCTCTACCAAATTAATTAATAGCTTTCTTACACTATCTCTCCATTAATTGATTCTATTCTATAATAAATTAATGAAAACTTGAAAGCTTTTGTGGTCATGCTAACATCTGTTAGTGTTTTATCACCTAAAACCTCTGTATGGACAATCCCTAGCCTTGCCTACTTTTTCATGATGGTAGCAGAAATACTCATCCAACTACACATTCCTATATCTAAGTCAGTAAATGCTTTTTTTCTGGGACAGTCTTTTGAAAGTCAAGTTAATTAAAAGTGTTAATTGTTTTACCGGAGTGGTCTTGAGTTTATTCAGTGACACTGCCAAGCAGAAGCACTGTCTAAAGAAATTTATTTTTTGCTCCATGCAGATATACAGAATTTGAGCACTTATTTTGCAAAGCATATGTGCATCTCAGAGAGAACCTATAGATCTAGAAGTAGCTGCTAGAGTCTTACCTCAGAGCAGAAACTGTAGCAAGAGTCAGTGGTCATTGGTGCTTCCTATGGGGCAACCAGAAGAAGATAAACACAAGAATAGTCAATGAAATCTTATGGAGATAAGTGCATAGTTTATATGTAATAAATAAAAATCATCAAGAAATAGAATTGATCCAATGATAGACTGAAATTAAACTGATATAATTTGATGCGGTGCTGATAAGTGACAGATTAGGGAAAAAATGGCTCAATGAGCACATTAAAAACTAAGCTATAAAACCATACTGTGACTCTTTTTCTACACATATACAAAAATCACTGTAAATGAGTGGTTTATAAATAGAGCTCTATATCCTTGTCACATCATAAGGTATCACACAGCACACAAAAAAGAATGATTAATTAAGTTGTGGAAATTAAATGATTGCTTCATTTTAGAGCATACTTTTAATAGCGGCAAAGTGTGAGGACAAAGGTGTAAAAATACATTTATAATTCCCATAGCAGCATCTCAACAGAACAGAAATTTTGCTGTAAATTAGGCACATTTTACTAGTGGAGAAAATACTTCTTTTAGTTCACAAAAACCTATTGCAAACAACAGTTGGTTCAGTCTCCAAGACCTTCCACAGCTTTGTTAATGCAGTTGCTTGGACAGGAAGCAGAAGAGGAAGCAGTCTTGCTAATTTGCTGATGTTCTAGTTGCAAGTTAAATCTTCTGAGCCTAGTTAATTTACTGATATTTTTTTCTTGCATCTGTGTGTGCTTCTGTGTGTGTGTGCCTTGTTAGAATTCCATCTATAACAGAGCTTTTTTTCCCAAATGAACATGGAACTTTGAATGTTAACAGCTGAAGACAGCTTACCAACAATTTTGTGTACAGTTTGACACTTTCTTGCAATCAGCCTTGCAGTGGGCCACATAATCTAAAGTATATATATATGTATGTATGTATACAGACTCTCATATTTATATTCTTAAATATAAACCTTTTTATATATATATATATTCTTGAATATAAACTCTGGTTTAATATATTCTCATAATTCTTAGTAACTTTTACAATTTTGTTAAGGTCTTGAGATAACAGAAAATAGTTACTGGAAAGGAACACAAGAATATGTATACTGTCATCTTGCATTCAGAGTCTACAAGAGTCAAGGGAAAGATACGTAGCACAGCTCAAGTTAAGTTCACATATGTACTTTATACACAGAAGAGTTACATGAAGTGGATTAGATAGGAATTTATTTGTGATTTCATTATAAAAATTACTTTGTCTCTTCCTTTAGCAGCAACACTTATTCTGCACTAAAGTTAAAATTCTACAAATTCACTGTCTAGGGCTCATAGGGATGATAGGCATAAAAATGGAATATTACTGTTTTTTATGATTATGAGAATCTTTCATGATGTGGTGACTAACTTGCAGATGACCAGGTTCTCAGAGAGAACTTATCTGTCAACACAGTATCATTTGGTACATTAATTTTCATCTCAAGCCTTTGCTATTTCTCCTTACAGGTTAAAATTTAAAATTTAAAGTTTTAAGTAAAATAAAGAGAGAGGGAGGTAGAGAGGGCTTTTGCTAGTCTGGGAAAAGACAAATGAAAACAGAAAGCATGACCAAGCCCTTTTAAAGGTTTGTTTGATGTCTTACTAATTATGGTAGGATCTTCTGATCAGAGTTCTTCCTGCTGAATTCATTATTACTTATATTTTAATAGCACAGAAGAAATAGATGCTATAGCTTGAGTTCAGTGTGTTTACAGGTCTTTGTGTAGAAAAAATATTATTGATGTCAAAAATGTAAAATTTGACCCACCATTTTTATAATGAATTCGAGGTATGTTTTATTTTAGGAATGAAAGTGGTAAGCTCAAATGTTCAACTGTGCAGTCTGTGCATATAATGTTGAACTACTGAATTTTTCTCTGTTCTATTTTTGTCCTAGGCAGATCAGTACATTCCTATTTATTTCTATTTTAGAAGTTACCAGTTAATTTAAATAATTTTCTTTGGATGATGACCCATTGGGTTGGCTTGCTTGCAAACCAGAAATGGAAAATTGCATTTACTTTTAATAGCCAGTTCAGTTCTTTATCCTTGATTTTCAGCAATATTTGTGAATCAGTCATGCAGCATCTTCTGTAAGGTTACTGATATGCTGCATCTGCAAAACTCCTTGAGGCAAATATATATGGAAAAGGAGCTCAAACGACCAAAGGATGAGAGAAGAGAGAAGAGAGGTGAGAAATGAATATTGGTCAAATTGAAAATCTACATTAAGAAATAATTCTCCAACAGCAGGACAACATAAATCTAAGATCTGGAATACTGTTTGGATTAAATACTGGGAATAATACATCAGAAACATAAATGAGGCTTTGGGTGATAGGGATACAGTGTGAGATATTTTTTATTATTTTTCTGACAGTTCTCTGTTAGCACTTGGGAAGTAAAGCCAGTGTATCTTGAAATATTTTGATTGGATTGCTTATGTTTTTCATCATAGGAGGATCTTTTGACCTCTGGAAAGATAATTTGGTGACCTAGCAGTTATATAAAAAAATGGAGTGATTTTTTTTTTTCTTTAATTTCTTTAATTTCTTTATTTTTCCTTTATTATGTTTTTCCTCAGCCAAAGCTTCTATGAGGTAAAGAGGAACCATTATTCATGGAATATGCAAACTGAAATGTCATCCTTCATTTGAATTTAGTCTTTGACACTTCCGATGAAAGAGAATGCACTTGGATATTAACATATGTTGACAGAGGTCTGCAGTAGTTAATATGTACAAGAGAAGCTGCTAACAAAACAAAAATGAAATAGCTTGCAAATATTAAACTCAAAAAGCTCTTTGATATAACCATTGATGACAACACCTGCTTATAGACAGGAAAATAGCATAAACACCACTGAAGGAAAGAGTGGGACTAGATTTGTCGTAAATTCCTAATTCAGATGATCCTTAAGGAAACTTGAATTCTGCCCATGCTAAATTCTGAGTATGCTAATAAAAATTGGTGCCTACAGATATCAAGCCTGAAGGTAAAGGAAACTTAAGGGTTTTTCCTAAGGTTCTGATAATTATTTGTATTTAAGAGCTTCTGCTGAAAATTTTGTTGATATGGCACAGACTACATGCCCAACAAGTGAATGCAACATCAGGTTATCAGACAGCTGAGGTACCAAGAAGGGCAGTCTGTCATCTCCCTTATAAAATACTCCAGCATGGCACTTTGCTAGATAAAATCTGTTGGAGAGGGAAGGGAGAGCCGCTTGTTCATGCATACATGCATGGTGACTACAAATACTAGAAATGCTGCTTTCTGAACAACAGTGAAATGGATATCAGAGTGTTCTCCAGGTCAGCTTAGCATGGTTATCAAGGGTCTTAAAACCTTCCCAAAGTGTTTTTCTGTTTTACCTCACATATATGCATATTCATCTGCACATCTAATGAAAATGAGATATTTCTGTATCTATCTGAGTTTGTTAGCAGATCACATGGATAAACTTTCACTTAACCACAGTGCAATATGGTCTTCTGTGTGTCCTCCTGTACTCCTAAATGAGGGGTAAGAATCATGTAAACCAAATAAGTTATGCCTTACAGGCACTAAGTCCACTAAACTTGGAGCCTTTCCTTGATTTTGAATTTTAATTACTAACTTGCATCTACTTTAGATCTGAGAAACAAACTGAGAAACTGAGGCAAAATACCAAGATGGGCACTTGACACTGTGTTGAAAGGAACATGTGGCATCTGAGGCAGATGTAGCTGAAGTGGTGAGCTTGTCTGCAGTCCACATGTCTTCAGCAGAGCAATAAGGAAGGATTAAACACCTCTACACAGCAACTGATCCTCCTTCCCCTTCCATGTAGTCTCTTTTCAGCCTAATCTACTTTGCTCCATTTTATTGTCCTACCATACTTCTCATGTTATCTTCTTCAGCAGAGCTGTGTGAGATAAGATGAGATTTATTTCATGATTATGATCCACATGACACACAGAATGAGATGGTTGTTAATGAAGTGACTGGGAAACACACCTAGAAGGTTTTTTCCATGTTCTTTGGATAAAATTAGCTATGAAGATAGACAATAGAGTTATCTGTGAGTTAAACTGATGTCAGTTCTAGATTGGGACTGTAATGATACTCATGACAACAATTGTTTGATTGAATATATAATTAATTTAGAGACAACGTAATTTTTGGCAGCTCCTAAATGTTCTGAGAACAGATTGCTTTCTGACCTTCAAAAAGTTATACAATACTAACAAAGTTATTTGAAATCTTTAATGTGTTCTTGTTATCAAAACTAATTTAAAATTAATTTCTAAGCCCCTTATCCATTTTGAAATCTGTAATTATTATGCATGTTTTAAGTTGATAAGGAATTCTTGTTTCTTTGTTTTAGGATTATTTTATACTTGGAAAATTTCTCCAATGTACGTCTCCTTACCAAGGGGAATAGAAATATAACTAGCACATTCATGTACAGATTAAAAGTTTCACTGATCCATTTACCAAGTCCAGTGAAAATAAAGTAAACAGCATGTAGAAGCTGAGTACGAAAACTCTTAGGTGCCCTGACTTTACTGACACCAATGGTGAGACTGTTAGAAATATTCAGAAGGTTGCAATCTATTCTAGGTATGGTTGCAAAGAGGAAATAAGAGTAGTGATGACCTCCTTAAAGAGAAGTGTGGATATTTATGCTTTTAGAACTCCTCACAGCTCAACAAAAAAAAGGCACATTCAATCCTGAACTCCAACATGACTTCATTAACTAGCATCCCTCCCATGGCAGGGGGATTGGAATAGATCTTTAAAGTTCCTTCTAACCAAAACCATTCTATGATTTATTATGACTATAACCATTTGTCTTACAGCTGAACTTTTTTAGCTAAACTGTATGTTGTTATTCACACAAAGGAAACAGATTTTCAGATTACACTGACCATTTTATAGGGTGATCTTGACATAGTGAAAGTCTGTTTATTATTATTCTGTCTTGTGCTATTTCCTTTCTGCTGAAATCAGATTTAATCACTCTGATTAAAGACAAAATTGCATCAAATGACTTAAGCTCTCTATGTCTTTTCAAACTGCATAATAACAGTCTATGGTGCAGGAGTATAGCCATGAGGATATATTCTTGAATGTCCTTCTTAGGGAAAAATAAACTGCTCAGGGGCACAGGATTAATATTTTCTGTAGAAACACATTTTGTATGCTTGGTAAAAATGCCTGCTACATTTACAGTTGTAGTTCCCTTTTGAAAAATTCTTTTCTTTTCCTCCTTTTTTTTTTTTTTAGAATATGAACCCCATGTTTATTTTGTTTACTAGTGCTGTATCAGCTAATATAGGATTATGCATAGTAAGTAATACAATGAGAAATGCAGGATGGATCACTGCAGAATTTGTGTAATTTTCAAACACAAAACAATTTGAAAATTATTTTAATTTTTTAGGTTACAGATATTTGAAAATACAAAAAAGATCCTTAAGCAAAGAAACTGTAAACAAGTCAGAACTGAAGTGTTTCTGCTTAATCTGAGTCTCCAGCATAAGCTAGAAACCTCTACTATGGATTATAAGGAAGTGTATTATTTTCCTGGTAGATATTTGGGTAGTCAGAAGGAGTAGTATCTGTCCGCCCCAAATTTATGATGGAGTCCCGATGGAATATACTAAATTCTCTGAACAGTACAGAAAAATCAAACCTCAGTTGATGGTAGGGGGGGTGTAAATAGGTGATCTTTATGGTCTGTTCTAACTCAAATGATTTTATAATTCTGTGTATGTAAGCACATTGACTTAATGCTTTAGACTCATGGCATGCCTAGAACCTATGATGGACCGGCAGTAAATATCTTACTCAAAGTATGAAAATTGCTATTAAGAGGTTCTAGGAATTCAGTGAAACCCAAGTCATTACTCTGGGGGTCAGCAAAGGCGGGTTGGAAAGTGGTGGTGGAGGAATTATGGCTGCTCTTAGGTAAAATGGTTGGTACAATCTGAAAATTTTTCTTGGTTGTTGCTGTTGAAGTATTCAACTGCCTTTGTTGACGATCATTTCCATGGCATGTAACTACAGCCATATAGAAGTATTTCACCGATTGAAACTCATAATCTGTGTTTCCTGTTCTCCTACTGAAAAGAAAATAAAGAAAATGGTGTAGGTTAAAGGTGTTTGGTTTAGGTTTCCTTTCTCAGTTACAAGGTATGACAAAGGTTTCTATCAAGTGATAAACATAATCTGACTTTCAGAAATGCTTTTCTTGCAATGCTGTCATCAGCTCAAGGGCTGTGCAGCTTTCAATCTGACACCAGAGCACGTAGTGACTACTTATTTTTTCAGTAAAAAGTTATCATGACCTCCGAAAGTTACTTTGTCTTCTGAGGAAAATTTGCCCACATCGCTGTCTCTCCAAGAAAGCAACTTAGGTCTTCAGTTCAGGTGCCAGAGGTTTTCTTTTGCATCAGTTATCAATCCTCAGTTAGGAAAAGAAAACACATAAGGATATGATATCCAGAGAGAGGAAGGTGGAAAGTGGTCACGGGAATATGATGGAGTGATGTTGATGACAGTGCCTGTTCCTGCTTTTCTTGCTTAAACTCTGGCAGCAGGGTGTTTCTTAAATGAATGTGAAAAAATCCTGCCTGCATGGTAGCTTTCTTGGCACAGTGTCTTGCAGTAGCAGTGCCTCAGCAGGGAGGATGTCTGGGCTTTAAAACAGATGGGTTTTCTGGCCTTTTCTTTCTACCAGTCCAGTGCTGTTGGGATTGAGCTGGGAGTCTGTGTGGCAGTCAGGAAATTTCAGGCTCCTATTCTTTCCCACCTCTTGACACACTGTTATTGTGCCTGTCAGTTTTTATCGGATTAGGTTTTCTGTCACTGTCTTTCTTATACTTTGTATTTCCTTCAAATAAAATTGAGCAGCAGGGATCTGACTACAAATGCTCTCTCTTTGCTTTTGCTGCCCTCTTAGCTGCAGTGCAAAAGGATTAATCTAGGGAAGTCTATGGCAAGGACCACTCAGATTGGGTGGTGAAAAAGCTTTTCTGCTGAGAAAATAAAGGAACGCTAGATAGATTGCTAAGATTGGCCAGAATCTCTATTTTTTTTATATGAGAACATATAAACAAGAGGCTGTAGAGACATATTAATAGCCTTGTACCTGAGGAGGTCACTCTGTCCTGGCCCATGCTTTTTTTGATAAGGCCCAGCTGAAGGTAGCAGACAGAAAGATTGGGAATGTAGCTCCTTTTCACAAAGTACTGGCCAAAACCAGAATGGATAAATGATAGCTACATTTGATATTAGTCAAGGACAATTAAGCCATATGCTCATACTTTATATCTTCTGTTAAACACATAGAAATTCTGCACTTCACATGTAATTTTGAATTTCATAGAATCATAGGATGGTTTGAGTTGGGAGGAACTTTAACTATCATCTAGTTCCAATCCCACTGCCGTGGGCAAGGATACCTACTACAATGTTCTCTCTAATACAGATAAATCACGTCATTGGAAAATTTCTAAATTTTCTAATTTACTAAAGATTTCCTACCTGAACCACCTTGCAAACTAAAAATATACTGACACAGAGGAATAGTTTCAAAAGAGAATATCAAGAGTTACCTAATCCAGAAAAGTCTGGTAGTGAAAGTATTCCTCCTCCAGGACTGTGTAGATGATAGAGCAATGGGATGAATGAATGCGAAGAAACATCAAGGATAAGTGGTGCAACTACCCCACAATTACTTTATCTGATTTCATATATACTCTTGTGCTGTGGCAGTTCTTTTCATATTTATTTTCAGTTTTCTGCTTTTCTTCTTCTCCAAAAAAACCCACTGATACCTCAGAAAAAAAATGATGGGAAATATTTTAAGTTCTCCATGAATAGGAGGCAGTGCTCCCATTCATCTACTGCCGCAGTTTATAGCCTGTATATAGAGTTTTTTCATTTCTGTCCCTGCTTCCACGTTGCCTTTCTGTCTTTTTTTCTTTTTTTTTTTTTTTTTTTTTATTGCCAAATTTGAGACATTTCAACTTTATATACATACAGTGGGCAAAAGTACTGCAATGCCTTTGGCTTTGCTACGTCACTATGTGTTTGCAAGTACTGGTTTTAAACAGAGTTTATCAGCTGTTGCCTATTCTTTTTTTTCTCTGAAAATACCACAAGATACCAAATCCAACTAAACCCAAAAAGAAGGTAACAGAATAAACAGCTGAGAGTGGTGAGTTTCAGAAAAACACCAGAATAGTATTCAAGAAACAGCAGGACATAAATAGGGTTACTCTTAAAACTGCCATCCTGGACCAGATGAAGAATTTGTCCAATCTAGTACTGTTTTTGAGCAGCTTCTATCAGTGTTTTAGGGAAAATTGCTGGACATTACTCAATAGATGGTTACTGGAATAACCACTTCTCTTGAAAAATAGGGGTTTGCATCTGCCTCTTTTTTTTTTTTTTTTTCACATTAAGCCTATGGATGTTCTCATTAATTACACAGTAAAGTCTGTCTAAGTTTCACGAAGTGCAAGGGGTTTTGTTTGTTTGTTTGTTCTCTTTTGTTTTTTTTTTCTTTTTGTCTTTGTTTGAATGTTTCTGTCTTGTGTCCTGTTGTCCCAAATGTCTCCCAAGTTGTAAGAAGTTTATTTTTATCTGGTTTGCAATATACTTGACTTTGTCTTGTCCCAGTCATTCACTGTTTTATATGCATTCTTGTTCCTTTCTTGATTTAAAGAGTTCCAATTTATTCTAAGCTATTCTCATATATGTCTTTGCCCTCAGTCAGATGAAGTCAGTTGTGCCTTCTGATACCTGGCTTATCTGTGCTTTCCTCTCTTACTTTTAGGAGAAGAGTTGCTGGATTTGGATAGTTACATTAAATTGCTTCTCATCTGACTTTACAGGATGATATTAATTATATTTTCAGAATTTTGCCCTTTTTTTTTGTTTATCTGAATGGAATTTTTTCCTTAATTTAATTTCTTTTAATCACTGAACAGTGATGTTTTCATTCATTTGTCAATAAACCTCTACTGTTTTCCCTTATAGGTTAATTTAGAACACAGCAATATATAGCGAATTTTATATGTCCTGTCTTATTTTCATCTAAAATAAATTTATTTCTGCATTGTTTTAATCTGCCTTCTGGGATTTATTACACTCGTAAGTATTTTCTTGAAACGTTTTTTTCATATTAGATAAGAATTTTAATGAGCAATTTTGTCCTGTCTCTGACTATGTCTTATGGCTTCATTCTGTCATTCCCAGAGATTGTCCCACTAAGGCTAGCAGAACTCAAGAAACGTTTCTTGTCAAAAAACATACTATCACCTCCAGAACACCCCAGCAGCAATCTGGTCGGGTCAAAGCATGCCCATGACTCCTGTTGCATGTCCTTCTGCTTTCCCATGTTTTCCCTAGCACTGGGGCACATCTGCACCCTGTGACTCCACATAATGCCTGGTACTTAGGACTTCCAGTGCCTAACAGTGCCCACAGTAGATGTGCCACAGGAGCATTTCCTGATTAATTTTAACATTAGCAGACAGTAATAACATTCCAGGGGGCTGTAGGTAAAACAACAGGAACTTCTCCAGGCCAGAAATAACTTGTATTGCCCCACACCTTTTTTTTAATCTGACAAGAACTGGGTTCAAGGTGCTGTTGCTCCCAGGTTATAGCTACTGCTGATCCTTTCTGCTCTCCACTGTTTGGATTAATGATGGAGAGACCGCGGGAGTTGGTGAGGTTCTCTAGGTGAGATCTGTGTCTTGCTCATCACATGAGCTCTCTAATAATTTTCTAATCTTACCAAATTCTAGCTTCTTTTGCCAACATGCTGTTCACTTCTGAGGCAGTGCAGTCTTGACTCCTACAGCAGGAATGACTGTGAGAACAGGATGCAATTGTGGCCCAGGTCCCACTCCTCTTCACTGGAACAGGGATTGGTGGCTAGAGTCAGATGCTTATCAAAATACCCATTACCGAAAGAAAATTGACTTAGTCAACATATGTTTCTAGCTAATGAGATATCTTTTCCCTTTTTAATGTGAAGTTGATTTATTTTTCCCAATTAATGCACAGCAGTTTGGATTAAAAACAGGCTACTCAGGCAGTACTCTTCCTGCCAAGTACTTAAAATCCCAATTAGCGAAGCCTCTTAGGACTTGATTCTTTTTTACCTGCACTGCCATTATTTAGTTAAATTCTGTAATGTGGTCAAGAATAGCCTGGGCTCTCTGCTCAGTCCTTCCAAGAACATTTTGTTTGGGAACCAGGGTATATTTCCCCATATCCTTAGACACTGATTCCTCTTTTTGGACTTCATGTAGTCCTTTAATATTATCCAGTCTGATTCAGCACCTGCCTGTGATCTAGAGATCTTCCACCTTATCCACCACAAAAGTGAGCATTGCCTAAATGCATTTCAGGTGTTTTTACCCAAGCTGTACCTCTATGCATATCCTTACCTCATGCAGAGACAAGCATGGTGTTTTGCACAGTTCATCTGTCACTCGTGTAATGTGTCCTTTTTTAAGAGATGTTGACTTGGGAGTGGGGAAGGAAAAGCATTTTGAATGAGATCTCAAATGGACTGAGTCCAACACAGCATGGTGATGATTTGGGCTATGCAGTAGGAGGTTTTGACATATTTTCAGGGAGCATCTGGGAATGCAGGTTATGCAAACTACTGGTTTTGAGGGTACTGGGAGTCAATGGAAGGATGGAGTGCCTTCCTGAGTGTCATTTCTGAGGGACTGACAGGGTTCAATGAAAGGCAATCTAGTAGTTTGACACTGTGGACAAACAGGGACTTTGTCAAGCGGCAGGACAAATTAGTTAGTTCTGAGGGTGTTAGTATAACAAGACCTTGAGCCTCTAGCCATAATCCAATCACTACCATGGTATGTCGTGTGTAAATGAATAAATAAACTAGAATTCCCTCACAAATCTAAATCAGTATTCCCTTTTTAGGCAGTATATGAGCTGCTGTAAGGGCGGTTGGCAATTCCGTACAGAATTATTTTGTCAGCAAACAAAACTTAACTGCATGGATATATGGAAAAAACTACTTTGATTTTCAACACAGTCAATCATCTACTTCTGTCATTACTATTTATGCAACTTTTTCAGCTTCTTTTCATGATAAACTTAATTGATTGGCCGGAATTAAATGGTATATATACTGATGGCTTCGTAGAAACATAAGGTATGTTATATACTCTTTATTTACTCTTTGGGGGGGGAAAACCCAAACCCCCACAAAAAACTCAAGAAATCAAAACCCTTAAAAAAAATCTACCCAACCAAACCAAACAAGAAAGAAGTCTAAAACCATTCCTCTCCCTCCCTCCAAACAAAAACACCAAAACCCAAACCTTTTGAAGATGTGGAAGTTTATTTTACAGCAATCTGTCAAAGCTTATAAGTCCCACCTTTTAATTTCAGCTTTATTCATTCAGAACACATTTGCTGCTGAACATTAAAAGGAAAGAGGTGGGTTAAGAAGAAAGCATCATCGGTTATCTGCAAAGAATATTTTGCTACAGCCCAACATCACCTCTGAAAGTATAGCCTCTGCAACAGGAGAAAAAACATAATTTTCTCATTCTAGTTTATTTATTCAGTCCATGAAAATTTCTACTAGCTCTTTCATTTAAAAATGCAGTGTCTGAGAACAAGCAGTTTAATTCTTTGTGTTATTTTTGCTGTTAATGAGTTTCAATACAAAACATATTTTGATAAAATTTCTTTCTCCCTTACATATCTGGCACAGTTGGGATTGGTTTGTTTAGCTAACTTTCATTTAAATATAGGTCTTTGCAGTTTTAATTAGCTTACAATTTCTATCTGCATTTAGTTTCATAGAACCAATAAATAAAACAGTTCCTTTGACACTAATGCTATCACCAGGATATTCTTGACTTAAGCAAAGTAAAGAAAACTATTTGGTAAGACAAGGCTGACAGTGAAAATGTAGGATATGAGTTAATAATAAAGCAAGTTATTTACATGTAAACCAAAAGGTGCAAATAAGGCCAAAGATAAAAGGAAAGCAATAAAGGTGAAAAGGAAGCACTCAAGGACAATTCAGGGCAATGTAGAAATAAGTTAGAGTGTAGCTTAAGTGAGATGAAAAAATACCACAACATAGTAACCAAGAATGACACAAAAACAGATTAGATGGTCTAAAGTTTGGTTAAGAACAGTTAATATTAGCAAAGCTTGAGTTCAGCCATAGAAGAGAAAATTTAGATGTAGAAATTTCTACAATTTGCTAATAAAGTGTTTCACAAACAGCTTTTCAAAAACTACAGTTATAGAGCAGAAAAGCATCAGAAAGAAATCAAGGCAAAGAAAGAGGGAGGATCAGGTTTTAAGCCATGCTATTGCTAGCTCACTCTTTCCAGCAAGTTCCTTACCAAAAGCACTGGTATTTAACACACTGATAGCTGTCCGGTTCCCCTTTTCTTTGCCCAGATACTGCAGCTGGTGAAATCAGAGGCAAACAGAGCAGCAGCTGCCTCATGGAGCCCACGGAGTGCCAGGGAG
Source organism: Pyrocephalus nanus (assembly GCA_038380795.1). Lineage (NCBI taxonomy): Eukaryota > Metazoa > Chordata > Aves > Passeriformes > Tyrannidae > Pyrocephalus > Pyrocephalus nanus. The sequence continues at coordinate 59,277,060 of CM076263.1, read as the reverse complement.
GGCAGGTGGTGTGGGGGCCCACAGGAGAGTCAAAGCAGGCAAGGAGCAGAGCAACATGGGATCAGGTGAGATCATCTCTCCCTGGTACTTACCAGGAAGATGTGGAATCTGTCCATTGTAACTTGCTGAGCAGAAAGTGCAAAACCATAGTTTATCAGCTTGGTATCCTCTTTTTATGGTCCTACACGTGTGTGTAGTTAAACACAGATGATGATGATATTTTTTCTTTTTTTCAGGATTTAATATGCTTTCCTATGTTTAATAGCTATGGTAACTCAAATGAACAAATGGTCCATTATTTAATCACATAGCTATATTATCTATCACCAGTAAAATAATGACTATCCACAAAAACTGAAATCCTGTAGAATTTCTTTGTTTCTTCTCACTAAAGGAAACTGAAGGTCACTCCCCATGGAAGATCTATTCTTGTCTTTCACTGCTTAGGTAACCAAGAATTAGTTACCTAATAGGTTTCATAAAAACAGTGACATAACACTGAATCCTTTATGGAAGACTAACTACAAAAATACTGGCTGATGAACTTAACTCTGATCCTTGGAAAAATCTGACAAAAAAGTTAATTCAATTTGTTAAAACTTGGGATGTAAATCTTGTGATAAACAAATTCCATCAGCCAGTTTAAAAAATCAACAACAGAATAAGGCCAGTGGGAATATTTTTAAGATCTGACAGTTTAATACTGTTTTCTTCTTCTTCAAAGCATCTGGCTTACTGAGAGAGAAGGTGAAGTAAGATGTGATTTGTACTGCCTTCATACTGAGTCTAAGGGTACTCTGCAAGGCACTATTTACAATAACATAATGAAACTTTTCCTAAATATAATGAGTTAGAAAACAATTATTCTCTGAGTGACTGTCATGTGTTGGTGTCAAACTGAAGAGGCTTGAGATGCTTTTGCTGATCTCTCACAGACCTCATTTAAACAGATATTGCCATTAGAGATTTCAATCACTTATCAGAAAACACTTGAAAGGCAGTCAAGTGAGCATAAAGGTAAACACTCCTTTTTGGTACTTCACTGCTGGGGTTATAGGGATTTGGGGGAAATAACAGTGGTGCTTTTTTGGGGGCTACTCAAGCTCAGCTGTAGGATGTGCTTATTTTTAAAGAAACGAAAATACTGCAGAGAGTTACAAGGAGAACAGCAGTGAGAATATATTTGGGCAGTGCTGCCTAAAGCACAAAAACCATTGTGCAGGGAACAGTGATGAGTCTCTAAGTCTTCTGCAGGGAAGGGCAGTAAGAAACAAACACATTCTGCAAGAAATTAATTGTATTTTATAGAAGGAGACATTTTCTAACTGTGGGTGTTTTTGACTTGATGTAGTTGGGCAGGTCAGACAATATGCTTTCTGAAGCAGTCTGATAGTGTGGATTTTGCAGAGAAAACCAGGTAATTCTTCAAGCTGTCTGTTCCTTTCTCTGCCCATTTCTCACTTTCCTTATGAAATTCCCATTAGTACAATAGTTATTCCTGTAAGCCTACCACTTCTTTCAATTCCTTTTCAATTCTACTTTGCCTTCTGTGCATCACTCACCATATAAAAAGAATAAGAAGAATGGTACTTCATACCTATTTAAAAAATAAGTTCTTTTGCCTAGAAAACAATTGTGAAGTCAAAAGAATTTACAGGAAATGCAGTGCATTATTTGACAATGTAATTTCAAGGGAACATTGCATGTATTGCATTCTATACAAAATAATTTAGGATTCTTCTTTAGGTAGCTTGTTTACCATATTGCTTATGTGGGTGCCCTGGTTTCAGCTGGGATAGAGTTAATTTTCTGCCTGGTAACTGGCACAGCACTGTTTGGGAGCTAGTATAACGTTGCTAACACAGTGATGTTTTGGTTGTTGCTGAGCAGTGCCTACACTAAGTCAGGGGATTTTCAGCTTCTCCTGACCTGCCAACAAGAAGCCTAGAGGTGCACAAGAAGCTGTGAGGGATCACAGGCAGGACAGCTGATTTCTAATGGCCAAAGGGATATTCCATACGATATGACGTAATGTTGAACACTAAAATTATGAGGGGAATTGGCCAGGAGTGGCAACTCACTTCTCAGGAACAGACATTGGTAGGCAGGAAGAAAGCAATTATATTGCACATCACTGTTCTGTTTTATTTTTTTATCTTTATTATTATTTTTCCTTTCTTTTTCTGTCCTGCTAAACTTTATCTCAATCCATGAGTTGTACCTTTTTCTTTTTCCAGTTCTCCCCCTGTGAGCAGACATCTGTGTGGTGCTCAGCTCCCTGTAAGGTTAAGCCACAACTTTGACTAATGCTTTTATATCATACTCCCTTCAGCTCTCGGAAGTTCTGGACTAAATACCAAGCTATTATTTGTCAATCTTTGTACTTGAAGAACTACCTATTCCTGATGTCTTTTCCAAAGTATTTTTACATTGTAATATGTAATGCTTTAAGCTACATTGTAAAATTTAAACCACATTATTCATTCCTTATTTGCACTTGCAGATTCTGTGATCAACCGTGATGCCCATCTGCCCTCAAAATTACATCAAGCTTAACAGTGGCAGGCTAGCATCCAGCTTGATGACAAAGATGTGTGCTGAAACATGAAACTGAACACCTTCTGAATGTTCAATACCCTTTGAAACGGCAGTAGTAGAAGGCAATTAAGAAAAAAGCAAAGCTACATGAAAAGTTAGAGAAAACTGATCTTAAAACATCAGTAATTGTTTCTCATGCTGAAAAAAAATTTATTCACAGAGATGAAGAGTTTGAAAAGCTTACAGAAAATTGCCTGGAGTCAAAGAGAAATGTACCTATGAATTACTGAAGGAAATAAAACCTATGATTATTAAAAATTTTAAAAAAAAGGCCTGTGGGACTTATTGAAATAGTCCCAGAATCATAGAATCAGCCAAGTTGGAAAAGAAATCTGAGATCATCAAGTCCAACCCTTGATCCACTACCAGTGCTTAGTCTTTATGCACTATTCTGTTAACACTTTTTTCCATATGGAATTTGACTGTTGTCTCATTGGAAAAGTAATTGCAGTCCGTCTTGCACAAACTTGACGGAATTTGACTTCATACAAAGCACTTTAAAGTGAAGAGAGCAATTCCAAAAGTCAGTGAAATCCAGAACAACATGTATTGTTTACTTGATGAAGAAGTCAAGAACTGATTTTTTTAATGATAAAAATGGTAATTTACTTTATTTGTCCATTCTGCTTACTTTTTAGCTATAGCTGATTTAGGGAAGATTGTGTTTCTGCTTAATCAGTCAAATTTGGGATAAATGGCAGACTGGTCTCTGAACCTTGAGCCAATATTTTCATTTAGCTTTAAGTAACTACTTACAGACAGGCTCTGCATTGCTCACACAACCTATCCACTAAATGAATTTCCATTAAGGAATCCCACTAAAATCAGTGAGAACACTTAATGTGAGAAGAGTAACAAAGAAGGACAAAATCTGCCCTTTATTATATTGATATATATTGATATTCAGCATCACAGTGCCTCTCTAGTTGATCTTTCTCCAATGAAAGGGACAGAAAAGCAGAATTACCAAAAGGCAAGTTAAAGTTTTATCCCAAAGCAAAATGAAAAGTTTTTAAGTAAATGATGTCCTCTCTTGTAAAACTAAAATAACTAAAAACTTGATATGCTTTGTGGCATGTAAAATAAAAGAGTAATCCTCAAATACAGTAGAAGAGAACATAGCAAAATTATACCTAGAAGAGTTTGTTTTTTATAGCTGGGTTAGAAGGCAAATAGACGTCATCTCTTGTGCATTATTTTTGTATCCAGGTGCACAGAAGAAAGAAAAGGAATCAAAAGGAAAACAGCACTCCAGGCTGCCAGTCATGCAAATATTTCTATAGCCAATCTCCTCCTCTTCAATAAGCTGTTTTCCTGTCAGACATCTCTCCTGTAAACACAGAAGTTCCTCTCTTATTTTTCTCTCAGTACCTCTTAGTAAGTAACTGTAAAAGCAGCTGTTTTGTGTCTTGCAAGCCTCTATTAGTATTTCTTTTTATGCTTTAAGCCTTGTATACAAAAAAAGTGTTTTCCTCTTCACCTGCTGCTTTACCCATCTTAAATGTGTGCAGCTGGAAGTGACAGGATAGTGACTCAGCTGGAAATGGAAAGTCAGTGAGTGAGTGAGTGAGTGAGTGAGTGAGTGAGTGAGTGAGTGAGTGAGTGAGTGAGTGAGCGAGCGAGTGTGAGTGAGTGAGTGAGTGAGTGAGTGAGCGAGTGAGCGAGTGAGCGAGCGAGTGAGTGAGGTAAACTCTTATGTCTTTCACTCTGCCTTCCACGAGGAACTGTTGCAGTGGCATGAGCACAGACAACTGTGGTAGAGAAGGTCACAACCTGCAGTCAGTCATCACATCCTGGGAGCAAGAAGAACCCTTCAGGGATAGCCTTGCTGATCCCAACCGCTGAAAGAGAAGGTGCCAAAACAGGACCCTGTGAGCTGATAAAGAGACACGTAACAGGTAAGCTGAGAAAGTGCTTTATGCTTAGGGAAGCAGTTAGATGCCAGTTAGAAGCACTTAACAGCTGGCATAACTTCTGAGGCAAATGTTTCAAACAAGAGAGAACCAGACTGTATAATACTCGCCTAGTTCTTTCTTCACCCTTTCTAAATATTGATAATCAATTTTTCTTTAAGCTTCTCCAGATACTCAGATAGCTGATGGTCGTTTAATTTGAGCATGCTTTCACTGGGAATGAAAGACTTTCCTTTGCCAAATATGTGTTTTTGCTCTATGTCGAGGTGAGCACGGACTGTAGGGTGCTATTCAATACAAATAAAAACATTGGTCTGAGCTTTACTAGATCACCTGCACCCCACAAGCCTTATATATTGCTTAACTTCCAAATAATGAACACAATGCCTTTATAATTATAGCTGTACTTGGAAATAGTGTCACACCTGAATTCACAGTATAATTTGGTGGAACACAAGTGGCAGATCGGAAATGTTACCTTTTATTTTGTGTTCCTCCATGTGACTTATGTTTTACTCAAAAGAGCAATCACAGAAGCTTTGAAAGCTTCCCTTCCCTTCCAGTTTTGCTTGTGAAGAGCAAGATGAAAAATCAGGTGGTACAAACTTCTATGAATGAAATTGAGAAGAGCAATATACATTTTCTTACTGGTGGTGTTTGGGCAACCAATATTGTTTGTTTTAAATTCAAAATTAGATGAGATTGCCATAGCTGGATTACTTACAGACTTCAGTGTCGATGCCTTTCCTTCCACTTTTACTGTAAAAAGTTTACTGGTCTTAGAACTTTCCAACACATTAGAATATACTGCAACACTGTTATCTAAGTCTTCGATATGCACTCCCTTTTGTAAACTCAGCACAAGCTTATCATGGCGAAATTTCCTTTGATTTTTGTCGTCACTTTTCTATGGACTATTCTAATTTGCAGGTCTTACACAGAGGTACAAAATCAAAGATTTTCTATAGCCTGAGGATTTGAACAAGATAAAAGCTTTAAGATTAGATTTGTAGTTGTTAATCTGTTGAGAATGCATTTTATTTAATGTGTGAAAGTGATGTCCTGATTGCATATCCCAGTACCCACCCATAGAAGTACATTAATGTCTTTTACTTTTTTACTGGCATAGTCCAGTGTGAAGCAAACCACAGCATACTGCCTATCAAGAATACTGCTGGTAATAACCTTGCAATGAACATGATTGCTACATAAATATTTCTGTGAAAATTAAATGGCCATTTTTAGTCAGGAAAAGGAAAACTTCTGCAAAATTCCTATTTTCTCAAGTGTTACTACTACTGTAACACATACCAGTTTTGTAAGCAGCCTTGAAAATACTGACATACAGCCAGAGATGTATGAGGTAAAAGTATTGAAACAATTGGTTATTTTGTCCATGTCATAAATTTGCAACTTTAATCCACAAATACATTTTTTCACATTTTTATCTGCCATGATGTAAATTTTTACCACTTATGCACCTTGGAAAGATGTGCAGGCATTTGTGCCTTAATCTTAGGGTACAACACAAGTGCTAAAACAAACATCCTGAAACTATGTGACATTTGGAGTAACTTGCTTTGTCTCTGCTCGCAGGGAAATGTGAAAAATTATTAGACAATCAACATGATCATTGATCATTTGCAGCTGAGTGCCACAGTAGATTCATGTTCTGTCCTTGTGGGTAGCTTATACAGATCAAGAAATACCTTTAGACTGGAACACCTGTCCATGTCAATGTGATTTTTACTAGTCCTTTTGGAAGCCCTGTGTGTATCTATATATACAGATGGTAATTCAGGTATTTTGTGGGAGTCACTGACAGTGTACTGAATCAGAACAGAGACAATTTACATGGCTAATGGCTAGAGAAGAGAAAAAAAAAAAAAAAGGTAGTTTTTGGACTTTTTTCCCCCATATAAATGCAACATCTTTTCCAAAATGCAGTATAAATATGAGATTTTCTCCACAAAAACACTTGTTCTAAATATACGGGTGAAATTCTAATAATAATTGCTCTAAATATACAATAAACATGCATATATACTTTGACTGACATTAATTTTCTGTCTCTTCTGATTCAGATTGAAACTGGTTTTAAACTGTATATCATAGAAGGTAAAAATTTTTGTATCTTAAGTCAGAGGTGATTATTTGGTAATAGTTTAGAAGTCATGTTAAAACTGTAATAGAAAGGAAAAGAAAAGAATTCCCCTACTCTCTTGTGTAAGGTTTGCCTTCTACAACAGCTAGGTCTTTAGAGCAAGCTACAGATGATAAATCTGAGTATAAAAATAATGTAACATTATACTGACATGACTTGACACTCTGCAGATGCTATTTGCATGAAATGTTTCTGATGTGGCCAGTGCCCAAGTACTTACTGAAATAACTGTAAGGTCTTGTAAGCCCCAGCTACAGCATGCCAAAGCAATGCTTCCTTTGAAGTTTGTTGGGCTGCCTGGGAACAGGGATTAGTCACAGCCTCAGTGCTCTTGTTGGCTTCTTGCTGTACCTTGTTGATATTTCCTATGAAAGTCTGTATGAAATGGGTTGTCCTCCCGCAGCTCTATACAGAGGGAGGTTGGAGAGCTGGCTAACAATAACATATATTGGACTGGGAAGCCAGAGAGACAATTTCTGTTCTTGGCTTTGCTATTGTGAGTTGCTGTGTAACCTTTGGTAAGTCACTATGGTGAGTTACCTTCGGGGTGCACTCTCTCACTGCCCCACCACAGCAGGAGAGAACACAGGGTGAGAAAGACATGAGTCAAGGTGGGGACAAGGAGATCACTTAACTGCTGTCTTGAGCCAAATGTTTTCGACTTGCAGAAAGTTAACATTAGAGTAGGATGGTGAGAAATGAGAAACAGAGACAAACCATGTCTTCCCTTTACCTCTTTACCAGGGTCAGCTTTACTCCTCTCTTTTCCCCATGAGCCAGTCCACGCAGAAAGGGGGATGTTGCTTTCCATATATAAAAACTCTTGTCTGCCACTGCTTTGTTCTCACACCTTTCCCCTGCTCCAGCACGTGTTTTCCCCATGGAATACAGTCCTTCATGAACTGCTGCAGCATGGGTTCCTCTCCATGGGATGAAGAGCAGACATGCCCTGCCATGGGGCACCTCCTCCTGCCTCTCCACCTCAGACCTCAGTGTCCATGATCCTATTTTATATACCTTTTTGTTTTCCTCACCCCTTCTCTCTTCTAGTGTTTTTGCCCTTTCTTAAATATCCTAACTGCACAATTTGGACACCTGCACCTGACACAGTCATGTATCTGCTTTTGTTTTGCTTCATTCTTCCTCATCCATTTATGATTCCGTTCTCTTCTAAAATTTATGCAAAGCACAGGCAGTCCCAGGTCAGTGTTCTCTTATTCTATGACTACTGCAATTGAAATTGAAGGGCAGTAATAAATTCATTTATTTATTTATTTAATTTTATTGACATACACAGGTACTTCCATCTCTCTAAATGGAAATCTTCTAATTTTGGAAAGAAGTTGTTAAAAGTTACAAAGTCTCCTTCTGTTAGAAATACATCCAGTGATTTTAAAAGACAATGCTGAATGTGCTGCATATGTTATTTGTCAGACATGTACTTGCAGCTACAGCTTCCCTTCACCAGAGCAAATGGTAATGGTATTTCAGTTCCTTTTTTACCTAATTTTCCTTTTTAATAACTACCTAAGATGTTACTCATTATAAAGTAACATCCAAGCGGGGTTCAGTGTCTTGGTCTGCTGCACTCTGGCTGAGTAGCCCACAACAAACCGCTTGAGGTCATGGCAAATGTCTTTTGGTCTTGGCAGTGCAGGAACACATTCTTCTTCTATTGTAACCACAACTTTCTCTACTTTTTGCAGTCCTTAGCAATGGCATGGGTATGTGAAAAGCTTTCTCGTAGGCTCAGGGTGTTATTTTACCTAGTGTTGGCTAGGTAAAATAGTATTGGCTAGTGTTAGTTTACCTAGTTGGCTGAATGGAGTGGCGAATTTGGCAGAAAAGTTGAAAATGACTATGATATTTAATGTTGAGGTGTAGGTGAGATGACGTTGGAAACGAAATGATCTGAAGAAAGTGCAGGGGAAAGTAACAAACTTCACTGAGATACTTGGCAGATCTTTTGACTTTAGGTCTTGGTATATAGGGGGCACTACTGCCACAGATAACAAACCTCAGCCCTGATACATTTATATTATTTTACACAACCATCTTTGAAAGAAACCCAGAAAATATATTTATTGTCACACTGGGGCACACTGCATCAAGCAATCATTACTGTGGCTGACAAGTGCTTTTCAGAAAGTTGTATCATTAGCAATTTTCTGACCTCTCTCTCTACACAGAGTATTTTTAATATTCAGTTTTTAGACATTCATCTGAGCTGTATGTTGTTGGTTTCAATGTCCTCTGCAGAAGCTTCCAGAACTACAGCACTGTATACCCAGTATTTCTCATAAACTTATTTCATAAAAGTCTCACTTGCAGAAAAGGAGGAGACAACATATCTCCCTCTGTCCTTAGTCTTGTAAATTTTTCTTTGAGTGAATGCCACTGGGGAGCCAGGTCTCTAAGAAGTAACTTCTGAATGGTTAAACTAAAGTTAAGTCTGAAATTATTTTTGATAGTCTTCTTAATGGCACATCTGAATATAACTGGGAAGATTTATCTACTCCATAGAGCTGTGTTCTTCAAAATCTAGTGTCAAAAATGAAATAAAGTGTTTATCCCTACACTTTTTGTTAATGTGGGTATTCAGGGGTCTTCTCTGGATGGAGAAAGGATTGTCCCTGTGGCAGCCCTAATTGACAGCCCTAAACAGTGCGAGCCTATCATGGTAGAATCTGAGGGCATCCTGGAACCAAAATCACTTGGTATTCTTCTGGACTTGTACTGACAGATAAGATAAAGTTTCCATTGAGTTTTGTTTTGCAACTTATCTTCCTGGTTTATTATGAGGTATAAATTATGAATATGGTCCCAATCTGTGCGCTGGCTTCAATTAAATGTATTGTGTCATTAGCAGAACTAGTGCTAATTACAATCTCTCTGATTTGCTGAAGTCTGAAGAGGCATCTTTTCCCCATTCCCAGCACTTTTCATACTCCTTCCTTTAGCAGTGGCTGGGTATGTTTGTCAGTAAGATATTTTCTGTTAAAGTGTTTGCTCTCTAAATAAGAAGTCTGATTGGCATTTATACAGATGAGTTCACTTCATTCATATAGTGGGGTTTTTTGCTTGGTTTTCATTATTTGATTGGGTTTTGAGGATTTTTGTTGGTTTTGTTTGTTGCTTGGTTGGTGTTGTTTGGTTTGGGTTTGTTTTGTTTTTTTGTTTAAGAACAATTCCCTTCTTGAAAAAAGAGAGATACGTCCTTGAGGCAATTAAAATAACAGAAATTGATATTTCAGGATGAACCCAAGTATAAATTATTTTCATGGATGGAGTTTGCCAAAACTAAGATGATAGAACGTATGATGATCTTAAGTGTATTTTGTTCAGGAGTCTCTCTTCTGGTGTGTCAGACCTTCTCTTCCCAGTGATCATAAGCTTGCTGCCTTTCATTTTTGGTTACTTATTGATGATCCAGCTGCATCATGTATCTTGATTAACAGCACAGGGAGCTATTTCATATGCAGCACTGGTCAAGCTGAATGCCTCACACCACAAAAGAAAAGACTGTGATAAAGGCTTGATGGCAACTAATAAAAGATGTACTAAAAAGTAATCAACTAGAGGGAAGTAAAAATGTGTGGAAAGTTATGCTACTTGAGGATGACAGCAAGGTTTCTGACTTCATCAGTTTGTTTGTGACTTAGGACAGGACAGTGTTGGGCCCTTAATATCCCAGGGGAACTGTAGTCCCATCTCCAGAGTAGGACATTTTAAATTTTGCTATAAGGGTGAAGAAACATGATCCTCTCATTTGTCTCTGCATTTCAAACAAGGAAATAGTGTAGGCTTCCCTTTTTGTGAAACATTATTCAGCTCTTTGAATACAGTTGGAAATTGTGAATTATCAAACACCTACATCTATCTTTGTAAGGCTTCACCATCAACAGATACACAAATTTCTGCCTGCATGCACAGCACTAGAAGTGTTTTTAATTAAAATTAGTATCTTACTGTATTAAGAACGATAATCATGTAATCTTCTGTATATACATGCTGCTAAAATAGCATGTTGCCAACTTCCACAGAAACTAGAAAAGCTTTTAACATAAACATCCACTGTTGTATTGCAGAGTATATTACACCTCTATCTGGGGAGCTTACTAGAAAGTAAGAGTGAAGGAGATTTACTGATCCACATAGTCTAATCTGCTGCACTCACACAGAGGTATTTCTGTAATCCCTTTAAAAATATGATCAAGCTCCATCTCTGAACTGGCTAGAAATAGTGATAACAGCAACCACTGGGATGTTTTCAACTTCTGTCTCCATTTTTAGCTGCAAGTCTTTTTCTTATTTACAGTCTAAATGTATTCACAGTCAATTTATCCTATCCGTCCCCTCTCTGCCCTTTTGTTTTGGGCAAAACAGTAGTCTGAGTTGTTAAACAATATCGTTAATTTCATGTAACCTTTCCATCCTTCAGTGTTACTGCTACCTGTGTAGTTGCAAGGACAACTTTTCCTTTTGCAAGGAATCTCTCTTAATGAGTTGGGTTTTAAAATTTCTGAGTACTTTCAAGAGGAACAGAAAACTGCTTAAAGTCAAGGAAAACATTCTCAGTGCTATAGTTATGCCATCAGAGTTGCATTTGTTTGCTGTCATGTTACACCTCAGCTATATCTATACTCACAAGTGGTGTGACCTGTTAGAAGCTGGCAGGGTTAGTGCTACGGTACTGGTATTGTCACTCTGACATTTTTTGGAGGTGGGGGTGGAGTTGTTAAAAGAAGTGCTATTCTGATCTCTGCCCTGAATGCTCATTAGTGGTTGGAGTGCACTAGTTAAGTTTGTAGAAAGCTTTTAACTTCCCAGTGTCATCCAGAAAGAATATAGCTGTTGTGATCTGAGCCTGCTCCATGGCATGAACCAAGGTGTGTGAAGGCAATTGGGAAATTCTCTTCAAAAGCAAACTCCCCCTCTGGCCTGCAATGCTAATGTATCTGAGTTCTCATTCCTTTCTACTATGGAAGACTGACAGGAGTGTTTCAAGACTGGAGCTCCTCTGCTGCAGGCTTGAGGTGATGGCTCTGTATTTCTGCAAGTGAAATCTCGAGACATATAAGGTTTAAATGCAATAAATTTGGAGACATGATACTGTTTCCTTCAGCATAAAATGAAACTGTGAAATTATGTCTTGCTGGTTGCTCCCTCAGCCTCTAGTTTGTACTTGATATTTTTAATGGGACTATTGATAACTTTATCTCTCTGTGGATTTTCCCTTTTTCATTTTGTTTTCTGTTTGTTTTTGGTGTTTTTTTTGTTTTTTTTTTTTGTTTGTTTGTCTGGGTTTTTTGTTGTTGTTTGTTTGTTTGTGGTGGGTTTTTTGTTTATTTTGTTTTGTTTTGTTTTTTTGATGTTTTTTCTTTTCAACCCCTCAGGCTGTGTTGTAGCCTACTGAGTTTATAATTGGAGGCAAACCTAAATAGCACCACCAGAGAGTGCAGCAATGATCTCATAAAAAAGTCAGCATTTGCTAATACAGAAAAACTGATGTTGAAAATGTCTTTAGGTGGAAATACTTAACAAGTCTAGCTCACTGTAATGATCACTTACATACCTATTACGGCAGAGTTTTTTTTGAGAATTCATCAGTTTACTGTAGAAATGCTAAATGAAGATGTCATTTGTTTTCTGATATGTTATTTGGGAGTGGACTAAGGTGCCATTATCTGCCATGCAAACAGAAAAACAAAGGGCTGTAAGCCCTGACTCTTTTTGATACCACAATTTAACCATCTTTTGATACCAGAGTTTAACCATCTACTGGCCACAGAAACAGGAAAATGAAAGGCTTGTAAATCCTGACATTTTTTTCATGCCACAATTAATATTGCTGCAGATTAACTGTCGAAAAGCTATTTCATGTTTATTATTGGTCATCCTGCTTTGGATAAATGGAAAAAAAAATCAATTTAAACAGGGATAAATAACCACCTTATGAAGGTTTCATGAAGACTTACTGTCTTCAGAGGTCCTTTCCAGCCCATCTGATTCTATGATTCTGTGATTCTATGATTCTATTTCAAGTATTTGCAAAAAAGGAGGAAAGAGTTCTGTTTGGCTTCGTATTCCACTCAGATTTCAAGGCACCTGAAAGCTTTTAGGTGAGAATGATAAGCTGTAATATCCAGCTTTGTCAGGTAGTTGGTTCAAGGAATTGCTCTTAACTACCAGTTTGCAGTGAGCAGAATGGGTGATGAAATAACTTTAAAATCAACTCAGAATTTCTTATTAAGGTTATTAAAAGTTAAGAAACTCTCTTAAGTTGTTTGTGCTTTCCATGAAGGATGGACACAAGACTTCAAGGGACTGACTGCTGTTGTCAGACCCAGAAAGGTCTTTTGAGTGTATTACCAGTGTATACATTCGCACAGACTGAACTGAAATGTGTTTATCATGCCCCAAGCTGGACATGCAAGCTGAGAACTTTGTGGGACAGAGTGTTAATGGAGCAGGGGAGAAATATTGCAAGTGATCAAGGTTACCAGGAAAAGGCAGTGAAATAAGGGGTGGAATGAAAGACCAGGAAAAGAACAGGGTTGCAGAGAAGAAATGACATTTGAGACAGCCTTGGAATAGAAGGTCTTTTGAGATAACACAGAAGGATTGGAAGTACCAGGGGTGAGGAGGTATGGGTTGGAGAGCAAATGAATGTGGAATGAGATGCACAATCCCGGCTCTTTGAATCCTCAAGCAGAATGATCTGTGTAGGAAAGCAATACACTGTTGTATGAATTAAATCTATCAGTAAGAAGTTATAGAATCACAGAGTAATTTGACTTTTAAAACTCATGTCATCCAAACTTCCTGCCATAGGCAGGGACATCCCTCAGACTGGGTTGCTCAATGCCTTATTCAACCTGGCCTTGAACACTTGCAGGCATGAGGCATCCACAGTTTCTCTGGGTAATCTGTTCCAGTACTTCACCATCCTCATCATAAAAAATATATTCATGTATCCAATCTAAGTCTACTCTCTTTTAGTTGAAAACCATTGCCTCTTGTCCTGCCTCTACAGGCCATGATAAAAAGTCTCTTTCTACCTTTCCTTTAAGCCCTCTTGAAAGACAGTAAAATAAGGTTTCCCCAGAGTCTTGTCTTCTCCAGGATGAACAGCTTCACCACTCAGCCTAGCAAGAGTGTTTCAGCCCTCTGATCATTTTTGTGGGCCTCCTCTGGACCTGACCCAACAGGTCCAGGTTTTTCCTGTGCTGAGGACCTCAGAACTAGACAGCATTCCATGTGGGGGTGTCACTGGAGGAAAGCAGAGAGTCAGGATGCCCTCCTTCGGCCTGCTGGCCACGCTTCTTTTGATACAGCCCAGGATATGGCTGGCTTTCTGGGATGTGCATGTTGCCAGCTCATGTCCAGTTTTTCATTCCAAGTCCTTCTCTGATCTCAATTTATCCATCTCCCAGGTTGTATGGACACTGGGAGAGGCAGATGTTGCCTGGACACAGGTGAAGGACCTTGCACTTGGTCTAATGAAAGTAGAATACCTTCATAATTAAAGGTTTTATGTAGAATTATTTTTTCACAGTTTTAATGTATACTTTCTGATTATTTACTTCCTTATCAGAAAATAAAGAAACAGATTGCATGAGAGTTTAAGGGGAAAGGGGATCACCTTAGCAAAGACAGTCTTCTTAAGGTAGATAAAGTCTTTCTCTATATTTATAAATGATCCTCTGATAATACATTTCTGAAATAGATCAAAAGAAAAATATTAGCTGTAATTAAGAAAAAAAGTAACTCTGAAAAAAATAGAAAAAGGGGGAAGTATTTAACATGGAGAATTATTTTTCAAAGGTGAAACAATTGACACTGTCCTTTTACCATTAGAATTTCTTCTCTTGCTATCATTGTAAGACACTTCAATAACAAAAATAGGTCACAGTGGTAACATTTTATACGAAAAGGGATAATATTGCAAAGTCTGACAGTGATATGAAAAGGATAGAGTTCATTAGAAGGCCTTTCTTCCTTCTTTCCTCCAGTGTATCCATTTTATTTTGTCCTTATCTGAAACCCTGAAGTGCAAGCATAATCTAGAATCTCCAAAAATTTTTACTTTAGAAACCTTGTTTTAAATTTTTACAAATTAAAGTCCAAAGAAAAAAATTTAAAAATTAGGTTTTTACTGTTTACTGAAGTCATAACTGCTGTTTCACCTACATGTTCTTTCAAAGTCATTAATTTTTTGTGAATATACCAAGTAAATTGCCAATCTTAGCATCTGTTGGCATACTTGAAAGTGAAGTAAAGGAAGATAAGATCTGTTGGACATGCTGTGGCAATAAAAATTATTTGAGAAGCTTGTATGCATCAGCATTTCAATAACCATTTCCATGATGCACCATTGCATTCTATAAATCCACTGTTATCACTGATAATCTTTTATTAGGCGATTTCCATTTCAAAGAGTTGTTGTTAAATTTTCATCTCCCTCTTATTCCACCCCTGTATCCTTCACAGAAAAAAGTTAAAGGACATTTATTTTGAAAGAAAAGATGAAGCCAACCAGTACTATCCTGTATAAGAGGTTTCCATACACAAGTAGTCAGATGGACAAAAATTTACTCTGCATAATTCTTAAAAGACATAGTTTCATCTTTTTAAAAAATAACTTTATTTTCCTATGTTCAGAGTTCTAAAAGCAACTGAATGTTTTGCTACAATATGTTACATAATGTGCCAAAGAATGTCCAATCTTCACAGGTGTCTCTGCTTGTGGGACAAATTTTGGTCTCATTTATTTTTATACTAGTGCGTTCTGCTTTTCTTTGTGGAGTTTTCACTGGCTAAAGTTTTGTGCCACATACCAGAAGTAAACCCTAAAACCTCCACAGAACCTCGCGATGTCCTATGGTGATGCTTTTTTCCACAAGGAAAACTATGTTTAAAAAAAGGCTGTATGTGCTCAGCTTTCTTTAGAAGAAGATATTCAGAAGCTCTCTGCTCAGTTTCACCTTCATCTGCAGACTCTGAAACTCTTATCAGCCTTCAGCCACCAGACTTCTGTGCAGACAACATTCAGCAGTGTGGATCCCTCCTTTACTTAAACATCTTTGGATGCTTCTTGCATCAGTCTCCTCAAAAGTAACCAGAAAAGAAACTGGTGGACTTCTTTTCTCATCAAGCAGCTTGGTATGAATAATCTTTCTTTTACCCATGAAGTGATTTGACTCCACACCTCACACCACTTTGCTTTGCATCCTAAGTTACAGTGTACTCCCAGGTAGAACTGTTCTGGTCATTCCTATGAAGCTGTTCCTTCCAATGCCCAGTCTACAGCAGATGCTCCATTTGCTGTAGAGTATCTCCAGAGTAACTGTTGCACAGCAGTTCTGTGTATGCGAGTGCACAGACACGAACTCATTGGGCTTGGACAGGTTGCTGAGATCCTTTTAAAGGGTGTATTTAAATTTCAACTAATCCCCAGTATTACTGCTTGTATTCTGCTTAAATCATGGTTGTTTCAGTCTTTCCTGCCTGAAGCTTTATTGGTGACTTATTCCACATAATATTTACTAATTTTCACTTAGCAGAGTTGTTTAGCGATAAGGTTCTTTGTAACTCTTCCTCTTGTTGTTAGACATGTCTGTGAGAAAGTGAGAGTGAGGCTTTGTTATGCTGGATCTGAACAATAAGTAATCAAAATACTCAAATCCCCCGAAGAGCGGGGAAAGAGAGGCAGCTTTCAAGCAGAGTTTGTGTCTTGGCTGGAGACAGCTTGAGTAGCTTTGCAGTGGTTTCTCTTGGTTAGGTTTGCCATCTGGCATCTCCCTCCATTTTTGATCTTGTGAGACTTATGCATTTGTCAGGAAGCACCATCTAATCTTGGCTCCGAATGGGTGGGAGACCCATGCTGACACATGCTCTGGCTTACAGCAGTGATCCTTTACTTTGTTCCTCAGAGGGCATTTCCCTTTGAACTTATTGCCCCTTAATGGGTCAATGTAACAACACTTTGCAAGGTCAGATATGTGGATGGGACAACCTCCAAGCTGCAGTGCCAGAGGACTGAAGTACTTCATAGTCTATTCACAGTCTAGTAATGTCACAGCATGTCCCTCAGCAGACACAGCACAATTTCACTTACACATTCAGCTCATTTGATCCAGAAATTTATGAAAATTTTACATTTTAAATAACAACACAGACTTGGTCCTTTTCTTTATTTAGCATGTAGAAATGGAATACCTGATCCCTACAACAGCAAGTCTTCATGATGGTGTGATGTGGTTGACACACAGACCATAGAGCAGAAAATGAGGGCCTACAGGTTGAGGTGTCCAGTGGGAAAGTGTAGTGCAAATGTCGATCACAGTTGATGTGTTGGGGTTTTTTGTTTGCATGCTTGTTTGTTTTTAAGTAAATGAATTGCATTAAGACTAAGCAAAAGGAAGCAGCTGCTCTTTGTGTACCAATGGTACTTAAATGGTATTAACAAGTAACAGTAAAAGAGACTGAAGAATAAAGGGACATTTCAAAAAGTCATGGTTTGTTTTTTTGAGAACATTTTGCTTAGGAAAAACTGTTCAATCCAGAAATTATTTGCTTATTTTTACTGTTTGGACAGGGTATTGTGGTGTTAATACCTAGTACACACTGCTTGTTTTCTGTGAGTTCAGTTCTGTCAATTCAAAGACAGTCTGTATAGTCAAGGGATGGAATTGCCTCCAGTTAGGTGTCTGGAATGAGATTTTCTGTTTATTTGAACGTACTTTCACATCGGTTCCTCTAGAGTGATAGAGATTTCTTAGAACTATAAAGATGAGAATAGTTAGAGATGAGACTAGCATTTTCACTAGAACAATAGACATGAGGCTTAATGGACGTCTATTATCTATTCACTTAAATAGTGAATCAGGATCAAATACTGAAATGTGTGTTTGTGGCTCCTCAGTACCACTTCCTACTACTTGCACCATTGAGAGGATTGTCACCAGTTTTCCTGGCTTTGCCCATGTCCTTTCCCCTTTTTTTTCCTCCTGAGGAAAGCTATCTTTCAGTCTATTTCTGCTGCTTCTTAGACACCTTCTTCTGAAATCCACCAAGTGAAGTGTGCTTTTTTGTCTGCTGAGTCTCTTAGCCTGGCAAAAATTATACCTCAAGTGACTGAAGACAGCACATGGCACCAAAACCTTGTTTGGTGTTTAGCTCTAGGGGTGCAGCCATCCTACGTTGGGCAGCGTCAACACACAACATAGAAATCACCCTGGCCCACAAGAATTATTCAAGTATAACCTGAGAAAATGAGCTGATGCAACAAGTAGAAGAAAGGATATGAAAAAACAGTTGAATAAAATTGACTGGTAAACTAAACAAGGTCAAAGAACACCAGCTGCTTTTCTGCAGAGCCTATAAATCACTGAACAATGGCTGGAGTGAGTTTAAAAGCATTTGAGGAAAAAATAATTACTGTTGCTGTGGTTTCTGAGCATTTGTGAAAGAATGGATTCCAATTGTATCTACATCTTTTTCAATAATTCACAGGCTATTACAGTTCATGGTTATTTTATTTAAAAGTGTTATTATTTTTGAACCAGATTCCTGATGGCCAAAGCAGCTGCTATGTTTACAATTCAGAGGCATAGCTCTGATGTCAAAGCTCCAGTAAAAGCATCTGTATTGGAAAACTTTCTGTGAGCCAATGGTGATTTCTTTTTTTCTGAAAGAGGCATAACTTAAAACTGCTCTGACTTGTGATTTTGCCACGCTTTCTCAAAACACATGGAAAAATCACTATCTTCTAAAAGATGGTCTTATTTTAAATGAAAAAAGTGTTCACTCAGGAGCACATCATTGGAAATTTACCCCCATGAGAATAATGAGCCTCTGCTTCTTCTGGCACCTTCACTGAGAGTGGACTTTGGATAGGATAAAGAATCAATGCTGCCCTTTGCTAATGGAAAATTATTATTTTTTTTTATAGCAAGAGGTATGATAATTAAGAGGTACCATGAAGCACCATCTTCCACCCCAAATATGCTAATGGTTCAGGACTTGGATGCAGAATACAACTCTCTGATTCTGCATCCCATACGTCAATGAAATTGTCACTATATTTACTGAGATCTGCCACAACATCAAGATGATGCCAAAATTTACTGTATACACTGTGTGTTTGACATAATCAGTTCTCTCTGAACTGTGAGCCTAGGGGCAGATATGATTCCTACCCCTCACTCCATCTGGGATTTTTATACCATGAATATTAGAAAAATGTAGTCCTGCCAATTTGCTACTGTCACTAAGGACAAGATAATATTACTGATTTTATATTTTTAAAATAGGACTAGTTTTTATCATTAGTAAACTGCTTTTGTCATGTATTACTCTTAAATTTCAAACAGTAAAAACTAGAGCTCAAAGTAGAAGTATGATTTCCTGCTGTATCCCTCCTGACACTTCATGTTCAGGTACCTCTGAGCTTAAACGGCTCTGTTATCACCACTTCTCTCATACCCTCCTGTAGGTGCATTTCATCAGTTATGTGCAAAAAAAACCCTCTCATTTGATTATTTCTTTTTTCTAAATGAAAGATTATAATAATCAAAATACTTGAAAGCTACTATATATCCCATGGACAGAATTGTAATATAGGAAAGCAGAGGTATGCAGAAATGTTGAGGAATTACATCTTTCAGCCTAAGGCTAAGTTTTATTAACTAACCTCTATAAAGCCTTAAATCTTCAGGCCAGATTTTAATAGATATTGCAGTTGATAATTGCCAAGGGAACAGTTTAAATTCTTACCCTCCTGCTTCTGCAGCACATGAACTAATATCTGGGTATTCAGTAACCTTTTGTGGGTTTCCTTGTCTTTAGTTTGGTACGTTTTACTGTTGAATTCAGTCTCAAGGGATCTCATACTCATCAGTTTCCAAGAGGGTAGCAGATGTAGTCTGTGGAGGATCTGCTGTTATGCCATTAAAAACCCTGTATTTTTTTTGTTTGTGATGTAGTAATGTGATGAGACACAAGAGTCTTACTTTTCTGTGACAGCAATTAATCATTTTTCAGAGAGTGTGAAGTTAAAACAAATATATCTTTTCTTACGCATGCATACCTCACAAGGGTCACATTCCCACCCTTTACTAGTATGTTTTATTGCAGCATACCTCAGAGGATGACTTGAGACTTTCAGGGGGAGTTCAAAAATGTCATTTATAGGGAGGTTGTTGCAACTATTATAACAATTTTTAAGCAATAAAAGATTAATAAAATTTCCAGTGATTCTTTCCCTCTAGGATTCCTAAAATCTATGACATACATGAAGTGTAAACATAGTAGTGTTTTTGGTTTTAGAATCATAGAATCAAAGAATTATAGAATTAATTGGGTTAGAAGAGACCTCTGAGATCATCAAGGTCATACAGGGAGTCTGAAACACTGATTTTAATATACAGTTTTGTTTATATATTTGATTATATATTATATATAATTATATTTTAATTATATACAGAGATATTTAATATATATTTATTTTTGCTAACTGTATGAGAGAGGAGAAAGGGGAATGGCTTCCTGAAAAATATTGAACATTGTCAATCTCTGTTAGTGAATTGGAAAAAAATGAAAAAAATTGCTTCCTGAGTCCTGGCTCATTTTTTTCCTTCTAGAAATATATGGGACATTTTACTCTCTTAGCAATTTGGAAAAAAACCCTGAATTTGTACATAAAAGTGCACTTGGACTGGGAAGAAATCAAAGCCTTTTCATTACACCCTCCTGTTTCTACCACAGTTGTGTGGCACAGCTCAGTAGGGTAGGTAACTTGACAGAAAGAGAAACTCCTAACAACTAAATTTAGCTCTGGTTCAAGTGCAGTCTCTACCAACTACCACCAAGTCCTGGAGAGTTTCCAATGTTGCAGACAAATGCCATAACTTCTCCAGATGAATGCATATGTGTTCTGATATAAAATTAATCCTAGATCTACAGGAGATTTTATTGTTGTCTGATGCAATTCATGAGAAGACTTTAATTTACCTTATTGTTGAAAGTAAACTGAGAGTTCTTGGTCAGTAAGAAGAGAAAAACTCTATTCTTTCTACAGGAAATAATAGCTATATTTTCCATATCTAGGCTAATTAGGCACCAGACTAGGCACTATGGCTATTACAGCCTTGCAGGGGCTGTAATGATTTGCAAATTTAATTGCTCTGTGACTCTTTCAGGCTGTTGGAATTGCAAGTCTAACCACATTTCCTCAGAAAATACTGCAGACTGATTTAATGTGTTACTATAGAAAAAACACAAAACAAAAACCAGCCAACCAACAAACAAACCCCCCCCAAAAAAAACCCCCAAAACCCCTACAACACATTTTACTTGCTGCAGTAAGTTCATTTCTAATAAACTGAATGCTTCTTTCCTTGAAAATCAGATAGCCCTGGAACAAAATCACAAAAAAAAAATTATTTAAGTACAAAGCAAGACAGATAAATAAAATGTGTTACTAACCAAGAAACCAGTTCCTGTAGTAATGTTAACCTCTTGACAACCTTTACACTTAGCATCCTACAGGATCTGTAAAGATGATGATGATTATGACTTTTACTGTTATGTTTTTGCAGCACTAAACTATCCTAGACCAAGATAGGAGCTCCACTGTACTCATCAATTGAATATATATCTAGTTCTTCAGTAAAGATACAGCTTTCTGAACTGAAGAAAAGATAAAGTGAGTTTGAGGAGCAATAGTAGGATTTCTTAGGTAGCAACTCGCACAATGTTATAAGCATTTATCAGAACTTTTTCTTCTCTCTCTGTCAAATCATAACTCCCAGTTCTCTCTTAGAATGTCTTTCAGCTCACACTGTGGCTGCAAGGGATCTACTAAATTTTGACTCTGTCTTTCTCTCTCATCTATTTTGCTACTGAAACTTGGTGATTTTTAAAATACAAATAAAAATCCAGACAGTTGTCTTTCAATTATCTTGGAAAAAGGCTTCTTTCCACAGGGTGCCTTCAGGCATCTTTGTGTTCTTGGTAGCTGATGTGCTGCCTGGCAGGCTGTGGCAGGCTTTGGGCTGTACCACAGCTTTGCCATCCTGGAAATAAAGCTCTAAGTAAAAAAACAACTCGTACAAAATGAACAAACAGAAAACCTACCAGGCCTTTTTGAACAGTCACACTTCTGTGTACCTGTTGCTAAAATAACCCCCTCGAAAACCAAACAAACCAGAAAATCCTACCAAACAAAAAAAGCCAAATCCAGAGCTTAAACATATATAGGCTCAAATATATCTGTAATCATGTAAAGCCAGATGTCATACCAGCTTGAATTCTTTCCAGTTTATAGGAAAAATAAGTCAGCAGATTTTTGCTAGCTACTGAATACATATATTGCTACTATTTTGAGTTGATTAGTTGATTAGACTGGAAGGTCTTTTTTCTTATTTACTTAACTCTCACAGTTAAAGAAGTCTAAGTTTTAGGATCATCTTGGAATGAAAACCATAACAAAAAAATTAAAAGCCAAATATAAAGCACGTTAACCTACTACTTGAGAATGGATATATATTTAAAACTGCTCAAAAGCCATGCAATTGCTCTCTAAGGTTTGATAATTTCCTCCTTCTTGAGTATTTCAAAAGGAAGTAGTTCAAAAACATTGGTGTCAAATTAGGACTTGAGATTTGGGTTCCTTGTGTACAGTGTATTTTCCATAATCCTTCAGCACTCTCTAGGGCACTATAGGAAGTGGATTCTTGTACACTGTTGTGCTGTTTCACCTAAACACTTTAATTAAAGAGGATAAAATCTCCTTGTCCCCATTCTCTGCTACACTGCTGGAGAGCAGCATCTGGGAAGTGGGTTTATCTTGCTGGTTCTCTCCTTCTGTAAAGTAAAGTAGCACGGAGCTACTGGTAAGAGCTTAGAGTAATGAAAAATTATAAGGGATATAAGCTGTGCACGTCACTGCCATGCGCCCCTAGAAAACATTAAACATCTTCTTACATGTAACAGGTACAGAAGGTGGCTGTATGGCTTTTTAGCTTTAGGCTGGCAAAGACTGCTGTTATTTGTTCAATTAATCTTCAGATCCAGACTTCTGGCTATTTCAAACCCATTGTTTATTGTTCACTGAAGAAAGCAGTCTGTACACTGGAAAGTTTGGTCCACTGAGTCTCATTTGTAGTTAATGCAATATCTTTCAGCACTTGTGTTAAGCACAACCTTGTGTGCATGTGCATGGCTTCACAACAGTCTGTGGGGAAAAAGGAAAAGCAAAGGAAATAGTCTGAAACATATTTCACTATTATGCTGCTGAAAGTTCCTCCAGGTGGTTGTGTTTTCATGATTTGGATGGTAGAATTAAAACAGTTAAAAATTTATCAAGTCTAACTTAGATGTTCACTTCAGAAATGCAATGGATCAAAAAACTGTTTTCCTTGGATTGTTTGCTACAGTCTTTTTGCCAGAACTCAAAACAAATGGATGGAAACAATCTTTCCAGTGTTCATCATTATGCTTAGGAAAATGAGAACCATATCAACATTACCAAGTTGCTGAACTGTCTCTGAGTAGAAGGCAAAGCATGATTCCCACAGGTTCCTGATTAGTAACTGAACAATCACTTTCGGCAATAAGATTTTGTATCATTGCAGCAACTAACTCAGTAAGCATCTGTCTCCAGGTACCATCCTGTTTTGATGGAAACATGAGAAAAAGCTGAAAGATTTTTCTAAGCTGTTATTCAGATACTGATTTTGATAAATTGGTAAATGGTTTTCAGGTCTACAAGCCTAATTTTCCCTCTGTATGCAATAACAGCAATCACAAAAAAAAAAAAAAAAAAAAAAAAAAAAAAAAATTATTTTGCTTGGACTAAGAATGTCCTAGCAATCCTTTATAATTTGCATGTTTTCAGAATTTTCCCTCTGAAGCTTTTGAGGGAGCTTTCCCCTCTGTGGGAAACATCAACATTTTGTGATCTGATTTGGAGCAGATATTAATTTGAAAATGCCAGTAAAACAGGGTGACTTCCTTCTAGCTCTGCTGAACACAAATTTATCATAGAATAATAAAATGATTTGGGTTGGAAAAGACCTTAAGGAGCATTTAGTTTCAACCCACCTGCCAAGAGCAGGGAGACATTTCACGTGACCAGTTTTCCTCATCTAACCTGGCCTTAAACAGTTCCAGGGATGGGAGACCCACAAGTCCTCTGGACAACCTGTTGCAGGGCCTCATCACCCTCACAGTAAAGAAATTCATCCTAATATAAAATCTTTACCCTGATATTTCTTTCTCCATTCTTTAAACTTGTTTGAATTAGATACAGTTGTTTGTTAGGCCAGATTTGGAATGAAAACATGAGTGATATGTAAGTAGACTTTTGCTTGTAAGATTCAGATCTTGCTCCTTGTATTTGATGCAATGATATGGTTTTAAAAACCACCAAGGGAAACCCTCAAATACATAGTCCACAATTAAATCCTTTTTCTATAGCTCCTGGAAATAAATACCTGTCCCTTGACTTTATTCCTCCTCCTTATTTTACTACATGTGTTGTCAGTTTTAGGAATCCTCTAAACATGGAAAGATTTAAGTGTAGAAAGGAGACACTGGCTATTCTGCACAGGGTGCAAGGCAGAAGTTTTCCACAAATTAGCACACCAAGGAGAATTTAAGCATTGAATTCTACATAACAACCACAATAACATATAGTTACAACCTACCTATTGCATAATTGTTTAGCTTGAGCAGCCTGATGTAAAACATGTCACTGCACCCACAGGGGCCTCTTTGAGGGTCTCTGGTGGTCATCTGGGGAGGTGCTCCCTGCTCAGCTTTGAGCAAAGTTAAACTCAGGACACTCGGAGCCCAGGGCTGAGTGGCAAATAGGATATGATCTGCAGCTCTGGCTTAAACAATTGCCAAGAAGGACATAAAATACAAAAGCTTTAGGTAAGCATTGAGCAGCACCTGCTCTAACACATCTAATTACACCTTTTAACATTCAAAAGAGGGGTTAAAGGTCAGAAGGGACAGGGACATTGAATTCTGCTGAAAGACTCAGAGCTTAAAGATACAGAGCATTCTGCTTAAAATATAGAGAATTCTGCTTAAACACATCACATGCATCAGTTATTCATTTTACAACATGCACTGGCTCTGTTTTAAGAGCAATATCTGCAGTGCCCCATGCTCAGATTGTTTTGTGACCATGACACTATATGAGGTTCGTGTTTTATATTAAATTGTAAAGTGATGGGTTAATATCATATGACTGTTGCCAACAATGAAGAGATATGGCTTTATAGGAAATCGGATGGAAGGCTAATCTGGTGCTCTGACATGGATCTGCTCAGACCTTCTCCTTATGGTGAACTCCCACTGGAACAACAAAAGATTTTTATAATCCGAAAAACATGCTTTTCACTGAAAACACTAGAAATGTCATTCTTTTGAAATAAAGAAAACACAAACCATCAAATCAGGGAAAAACAGAAGTAAAAGGGGTTGGTTTAAGATTTACAGTCTGCTGTTGTCTTACCAGCCAAATGCTGTTGTTGCTGGAACATCTCCCTCCTGAGATGGCACATGAGTTTGAGCTGGGCCTCGTAGAAGAAAAAGCCCTGTCTTTTGCACCCTGCTCTTGGGAGTTCTCCCTGCCTCAGTCTTCTTAAAAGAACATATAGATCTAAGGCAAGAGCACAACCAATTCTCTTTTTGATGTGCAAAATGATCACACAGTTTTCTTGGGCTTTCTTTCTAATTTTGGGTGTGGAGAGGGCCTATGGCTGAAGGTGTTTTTTCCAGAATAGTAATAAAAGATCAAGCACATGGCTTTTATGAAGAAAAGCTGCAACTGCTGATTGTTTTTATATGGAATTACTTTTATAAGATATGAAGATATATTGACATTTCAATTTCTACTGTGGTTGCAGACTGATGTAGGCAATAATTAATTAAAATATTCCACTTACTGAAAAGATGGTATCATAGAATCTCAGAACGGTTTGGGTTGGAAGATACCTTAAAGATCATCTAGTTCCAACCCTCCAGCTGTGAACAGGGACACCTTTCACTAGACTGGATTGCTCAAAGCTCCATCCAACCTGGTCTTAAACACTTCCAGGGATCGGACATCTGCAACTTCTCTGGGCAACCTGATCGAGTGCCTCAGCACCCTCACAGTAAAGAATTTCTTCCTAAAGTCTTATCTAAACCTACTGTCAGTGTGAAACCATTCCTCCTTTTCCTGTCACTATATGCTCTTGTATAAAATCCCTCTCCATCTTATAGGTTCTCTTCAGGTACTGGAAGACTACTTTGGTAAAAAAATAAAAAAAAAGAAAAGGAAGAGAGGAATTGTGATCCAAAAGCAACTGTGCCTCCTGCTCATTCCAAAGAGGAAGTATTTCCAAGGCAGCAAAAATGTCACTCAAGGACTCAAGGGTGTAGAAAATTAATGAAGAAAAGTTTTGGCAGAGAGATTTCAATTCTTGCTTTAAACTGCTCAAGTGAGACGTCAGTGTACAAAAAACCCAACTGTGAACAAAATTAATGCTTTGCAGCTATGCAAATTTTTACCACACATAGAAGGATAATAATATGATAAAGTAGTTACTCTGCATTGTAATACTGCCAGTGACTGTTGGATCAAAGACAATGAAAAAATCTGATGATGTGTATCACATTGGGATAAGAATCTATTAATTATCATACACTTTTGTGTGCCAACATGTTCATAGATTACGCAGCTTGCAGGAGTCACAAAAGGTCTGGAACACTGGTGTATATTGAGGACTTTGTTTCAAATTACTGAATAAGTGGTTACCCAGAGTGTTAATATGTACTAGAATCTTTCTAAAGCAATTGTCACCTAAGCAATACTGTAGCAAACTGGATTTAGAGGTCAAGAATGCCTGGTGCAAGGAGTTTTTATCTTTTCTTCAATGCTTGTACAGAACAACCTACCTGAGAGAAAGAGCGCATAGCAGGTCTGTTTCCTTTCTCCTTCTGTGGGTATAATCAGGAGAGCCTATACAGGGAAAATTCTGAAATGTGGGAAGAGTGAGCTGATCTCTTCTAGACATGCAACCCATGAGTACCTCAAAGGGAAATATTTTTCTCTCTGTTTCTCACTTGCTTCACCTGTGAGCTTTGCCTCACTTCAGAAATATGCAGGGGTCTTAGAGGACTCCTGGAGAGGGTTGTGCTTCCAGAGCAACTATATCTTTGAAAATCTGCAGTGAAAACAAACTAGAGCCTCATTTGGACAATTTGAAACAGATTTTGACATGTCATATGATAACTAGACTATCTCCACATTTTTATTAATTCATAGATGTATATGCTTTTCACATATGAGAGATACACCATGGTCCTGGATGGAGAAGATATGTACCAAGGTTGCTGAAACCAGGGCCTCCTCTTTGGGCAGCTGCAGTTTCTAGTGAGCTGGAGGTATAAAGGGACAGTTGTGCCATTAGTACCACCCCATCATCTTGATTTAGGGATCTGTTAAGTTTCTTTCATTTGGTAAATTAGGACAATTTGGGATGTGCATGTAAGATCATGGTCCGCTCAGATTTCCTGAGGTAATGTGTCCTCTGCCATCAGTTACTTCAGACTTGATGAAGCATCTCCATGTTGAAGGCTGACTTCAGATGTGTGAATTTACTTTTCTTTATTTTTTAATGTTTTTCTAAAGAAGTAAGATTTTATATTCAGAAGTAACTGGAGAATTTTCTGTATCTGGTATTGCTATGAAAGTCAGAGAGGACAACAAGCTTGAGATTTGAGAGAAGTTTGCCAGTAGTGAGCAGTAACATTCCCTCAGCCAAAGTATGGACCATTCTTGTAAACTGGAACCAGAACTTGTTCTCAGCAATGTTATGCAATTTCCTATGGAGGAGGACAAAAAAAAAAAAAAGTGTTAATGAAGATAATTTTGTGATGATAGAAGGGAGAGAGGAGAATTTAAGTGGTTTTTTAATCAGATAGATTACCTACAGCATATTTAAAGTATTGGTAACTTTAAGCTTTTCTGCAGGACTAGCAGAGAAGAAAGGATGAATACACAGCTTTGTTTTCTGTGGGTAGCAGTCCAACTCTATTACCAGAACTAAGTATAATTGCAATAAACAAAAATTACTTGTTACTTTAAATTAGAAACATCAAAAAGAAAGAAGTCTATTGTTCTGAGACATTGATGCATTTGGCTCAAGGAATTATATCCATCAGCAGACAATAGCTGAAACATGGCATTGTGCTGCACTGCACGTTGTGCTCCAATAGGCGTGTGAACACAGTGTTGCTCACATCTGCATCACATGGCATTGGCAAAACACCAGTCCCAAAACACTGGGTACAGAGAACGATATGTCTTTGTGTTCCTGTAAATGGAACTTAAAACTGTGTCACATGTGCCGTTAAATGGAACTTTCAATTATGTTTCTCCCACAGAGCAGCTGATGAAAAAAGAACATGGCTGGAAGAGTACTGGATCTTTATATTCTTTGAATAAATCTTAATTAAAAGACAAACAATTATGGGTTTGGAGAAGGAATCTTCCCTCCAGTAATGTGTAAGGGAGACAAACACAAGGTAGGTTAGAAAATATAGGGTTTTTTTATAGTGAAACTGGAGAGGTCAGTGAGAGAGAGCAGTATTGACTATGGTAAGAATGATATGCATTATGTAGATGAGGTCCACAGCAGGAAATGAATGATCTAAACTGATGAACCATTATGTACATTGGACCAAGAATATGTCATGAGCTTTTCTAAAACCAGTTCAGAGCAGGAGATGAACACTGAGCTCTCACAGACAGAACAACAAATAATATGGCTAGGAGGGACCTTTTGAGAATATTTAGTTCATCTCCAGTCTCAGGAACTCTTCTTGAAAGGTTCCTAGGGAAAGTCTTTTATTCCAGAAGATGCTACATTCTTTCTTACATAATACATTCTTAATGTTTACCATCCACATCAGCAAAGACATCTAACCTATATGTAATTGAGGATTATTGCTTTTCTCCTAAATCCAGGAGACACAAGGAAATATCTAATAATTTTCTCATTGAAGTGTAATCTCAAAATTAAATATATACCCCTGTTATCTCTGACTCCCCCAACCACCCTGAAGTTTTTGTTTCCATTTGTTTGTTAGTCTCCACTGAAAGGTTTCCATTAATATAATAGTTTCCAAAGTGTGGAGCTTGGAGCAGAGTACTCCCATAAGTAAGACTTTTATTCATGTGGGTTCCTTAGTCAGTTTGACTACTGATGGTCCTATTAATACCTCAGATGATACCATATTTAAAAAGTATGAGTTGTTAGAGCCTCTTTGATCTATGAGTCATTTTTTTCCCAGCTCCTTTCCTGCAAAGATGCTGCATAGATGTTCCTCAAGTTGAACTTCTGCTGTTGATTATTCCCACAGAAAAATAATATTGTGCACAGATTATTTCCTTGACTTGTCAAGATTATTTTTCATGCTCTCTTTCTGCCGAAGTGAATGCGATCTTTTCCACTTCCAATACATGCAAATATATTAAGTGCATGGTCTACTCAAGAGTTCAGAATCATTCATGTGTAAACACATTTGATATATTTTTACAGTTTAATGATGAAACTAAGAACTGACTATGACTTTTTGAATGGTTCATGGCATTTCTGCAATACATTTATGGAAAGATCAGGAGAGATATTCAACACTCTCCCCTAAAGTAAGAGATTTTGCATATACTGTATTATGCCTATCTACAAAGCATTCTAAGACTTTTTTAGCCCTTGAGAAGATTGTCTTAAGAGGGCAATGTATTTTCCCTTACTTTTAGCTTTTAGGTGAGTGAAACTGGTGTCAGGAATGCCAGAAGGAAATTGGCTAAGGGAATTTACTATATGACATCTTGAAGTCTATTTCATCCCAATTTTCTGTGATAGAAAGACGGTGTTGAAGAATGTTCTTTGTCACTATGCTTGCTTTATATAAGCCTGACAAATACAGCCTCCAGAGACTTATCACATAAAACTCAATTAGATGTGCTCCAAGAAAGAGCTGGAACAAAGAGATATACTGGGTTGTTGGAGAAAAATATATTTTGGGAAATGGAAAGAGATTACTCAGGTATACATCTCATCCTTAAGTAAGGAATGATCCTATAATAAAATCTCAGTGGAGTGTCTGCTTTCCTATCTTCTTGGGAGTTGTATTATTTTATGCTTTACCAATATAAATAACTTGCCAGTATACACTGGACTCCCTTAGTGCCTGTCTGCTCTGCTGGCATTTTCCTACTTGAAAGATACCAACAAGTTTCAGCGGCTTGGACACTGAAGCTTTGAAACCAATGCAGTTCAAAGCAAACTCCATGGAGTTGCAGAAGGCACTTGCATGTCCTTGCTTCAGGCACACCTGTCCCTTTGCAGAGCACTGTTGTGACAGAACTGCACCAGAAGGAACAATGGGCAGAACAGGAGAACTGTGAGTCAGAATTTAAAGACAAGTGCTTCAATATGCATTGAAAAGAGATGTAATAACTGTTTTTCTTTGTAACTGTCAGGTTAAAGAAATACTAGGAAAGGAGTAGAGAGGGGATAAACAGTTTTTGTTTTCCATTTTAACTGCATATGATAACTTGTGTTCTGGCTGTGTGCTAGGGCTGGAGTTTCTCTAGGAGAGTGGTAACAGGAGCATTGAGATATCATTGGTTAAAGAAGCACAGGAAAACTGATTTCTGAATAAATCCATTTCTTCACCTTGAGCTTGACTAGGGCATGCCAGAAAATGCAGAAGATATAAACAATATCTGAAAGACAACAAAGTTACCTTTTCTCAGTCAAAAACATATTTAGAAGAGAAATTTCACCTAATTGATGTCTGTCTTAATGTCTAGCAAAATTTCTCTAGCCAAATCACTTCAATGTAACAACCATTTTCATGCATTGTGAATGCCTGCATTTCTAGCCTTTGTTATGCTGCTTTATTAACCTGAATTGTAATTTGTTTCTTTACAAATTCTTCCTTCTTTTTTTGCAAGCAAAATATCCAGCTGATGCTGCAACTTTTTACATACTTCCCTCTGTTCATCAAGTAAACATTTACTAAGTAAACATTTTCTGTGGCTTTCACATACTTATAGTTATACACATCTAGCTGTAGTTGTGGCACGCCTATGACTAAACAGCAGAAGACACCAAAACTATACAGAAAAGAAAACAGGAAACAGACTTTATCAATTTGGTAATGATAATAAAAATCAACTATTACCAACAGGGAAAAAAGTGATTTCTACAGCTGATAATTTAGTGTATATGTATAGTAAACTTCAGTAATTGTTAATATATGTATTCAAGCTGGTATTATTATTTACTGAAAATTTTAAATGCATTTTCTGTAATTGTTCTATTGAAGCAATCAAACAAACTAACAAACAACATCACAAAATTCTCAACTTGTTCTGGTCCAGTGAACTTTGTTTTCCCTAGAAATTGTGGCCTAGCTATTGTGATTGGAAGACAATGCTGGACTGAAACAGAAGCCTTGGAGAGCAGTGAGACCCAGGGCATTTTAACACTAACAGGGCCAGACAGTCAACAGTTTTGCTTATCCAGTTTGTATCTACCACATTAACAGATCTAGAGCTCTCACAACTCTCATAAGGAAAAAAAAAAAAAAAAAGGCAGTTAGAAGGATGAATATAGCCAAATACATATAAATATTAAAAATTCAGCCCTGGGGATATCACATGAACAAAGACAGATCATTGTTGCTGTTAGCCATCTCGTCCTACATTTCCAAAATGTAGGAGATGCATTTCTAATCCCAAGAGTATGATATAGGAGGGAAGATGATGTTCTTGTTTCTGGCTAGCTTCTATACTGGCATGTGTTCAGGAAAGGTTTCAGGCTCTGAACTGGAGAGAGATGCTCGCCTTTGCTTACTAACTTGGGGAGCAGGACGCATATAAGGTATATTTTTACACTTGTGTTTACCTATTAGCTAGTTCTTCTGGATCCTATTTGGAAAATAGGATCTGCACAGGGAGCCTAAATACTTAAGACTGGTTCCCTTACCTGAAAGTTATGGTTTTGCAACCCTCAGAACTGTGGCACCAGAGTGGCATCGTGGTGTAGTATTCTAAATAACAGAGGGTAGTTATTTAGAATTTAAAGTAACAGAGAGGGTAGAGTAGCTGGTATCACATTACATAGAGGTTTGATTCGGGATATATTGAAATTAGTATATTTTACTTACCCTCATGTGCATATGATTCTACTAAATATTTGATTTTCAGTAGAAATTAGGCTGACACCATTCAGAGAACTAAAAAGTAGGCTCAAACCCAATTCTGATAGGAGTGTTATAGAGGAATTGATATTTCTCCTTGCATCTGCTGCAGTTACATAGGACAGTTAGTAAGCTCAAGACTTTTGCAAGCCTGAAATGACTTTGGAACCACTACTTTTGGTGATCGCATACATTTTCAAGGCATGGTACTTGAGACTGGATTCTCAGTGTCTTCTGAAGCTCAAGAGTCTTTTTAGAGTGGCAACTATATGTGTCAAGAACTAAGACAGCCGAATTTTAAAGCCATTTCTAAAAAAATAAAAAATAGTTACTGCTTTAAAAGATACAGAAAAAAATTGGGTTCTTTAGCAAGGCACTTACGAGGAAGCATACTGATGAATTAAGCAAATGAACAAAAAGTATGCATATACATATGATGGGATAAAACCCCCCACCATACTCTGTTACCCAGATCTAAATTCAATTTATGAAGAAGAGATCTAGAAGAATTATTCATCTCTCTGACAACTCAGTAGTTCTCAGTTACTCTCTCCCAACTTAAAATCAAAGCTTTTGTAAGTCATTTGCAAAGTACAAATATCATGGGAAGCAGTTTTGAAGTAGAAAGATGTCTTTTTCACAATACTGCATGCTGCAAAAGCTGTAATAAATCTAAAATAGAATTTTTTTTTCCTCTTTGGCTTAGCCACGTGAGGGAGTACAGTAAAACAAAGGGAGTACAAAACAATGTCCTATATATTTACAGATTGATATAAATAGTCCAGCTGCAAATACTGAAGTTCAGTTTCTAGAGTTCCCCTTTATTATTCTTACATTTCCAAGGCTATAAGGTAAGCACAGCTATTTTTATGTAGATTGTTAATGCCACTCCTGTTGGATGAAAAAGAATTCAAAGGAGAAATTTATATACAAAGAGGATTTGACTTGTCTTTCATTAACTGAGTATCTCCACTACAGAGGTGTTTCTCTTTTTATAAGATCAGCATTTCTCAACACTGTTCCTTTTTTCTTCTCTTTCAATAATCCTTCTATATCTTCTCCTTTCATATAACTGAAATCAATATTGCCAGCTAAAACTGCTTCCTAAATTCAGTTCAATGAAGAACAGAGATAGAGTGCAATGTAATGGTAATTAAACCCTAAAATCTGGAACCTTTTTTTTCTCCTTGTGACAAAAGATTGTTAAGCACCTTGTGTAAGTTAAAGAAAAATGTTGCATGAAAATTACTTACCAGCTGTCAATTAAAAAGTGGCTCAAGGACCCTACTCACTCCACCTCCACTGCTTTGTTTTTTAATTAAGGCACTCTGCAATTGCATATAGTTATATATAAAACTCAAGCTACTATAGGCACACAGGGTGGCAGGAAAAGGAATTAAAATTACACTGTACTAAAGAACAGGAGAAACTTTTCTGTGTATCATGCCTTATGAAATTATTACTTTTGATAAAAACCTATTTATGTTTCACTTTGAAATCTAATTGCTCTGATTATCCAGCTCACTCAGTCATGTGAATATTTGGCCTCTAAAGTCAGAGCAAAAAAAGCTTTTTAAGTATTTAGTTCTCCAGATGGTTTGCTGGAGACAGGTCTTTGCCCACTGACAGGTCAACTAGCCATCTAGCAGTGGTATTCCTGCCACATGCCTCACACTCTCACAATAGGCAAAAGAAAAATGTGTTGCATTTCCTAAAGTGTGTTCATATTCAGCTACCCTTTTGCTTCATTTTATTTATTTACAGTAGGGCCTTAACTGAACAGCAGTAAGATTTGTTTCATATGTGATCATGTGCATCCTCTTAGTACTTACAAGTATAATCTGAAAGTGTATATGCAGAGAGAAAAAAAACAACCCACTGTTATAATTAATGGGTTTGAAATACTTTGATGAAATTACTTGCAATTTTGCCTCAGTAAATGATTTAGTAAATTTTACTTCTATGCTCTTGCCATAATGCTCAAGAAAAATTACATGGCTGGCTAAAACCCAGTAATGATTATTTACTGCAAAACTAACTTTATTTCAGGGTCTTGTACATTTCTATATTCTGAAACTCCAAGTGTATTAAATGGTTCTCCCTTGCTAACACCATTGTATTGACCTCTTCAAGGAAATCCGTAAAATACAGATAGGGCCTCTCTTGAAGAGGGAAAAAACCCCCCTGATTCTTTCCCAGAATTATATAAATCCAAGTGTGCATTAATTCTATCTTTTATTATAGTTCTAACTCAGTTTTGCAGACCTAATGTCAGGTTTACTGGTCTGTGGTGTCACTTATCTTCCCAGGGACCTTCAAACCATATAGGCCGTTTGCCAGCTGTCTGACATTGATGTAGTCTTAAGTAATAGGTTATGTATTCTGCAGTTAGTAATTGAGCTATTTCATCTTGAAATGCATGTATAAATATTGGTGGCTGTTTCCTCCTTTATTTGTTTTCCCCATATACTCTTTTATTGCAAAATCAATATTGAAAATGTATTCAAATTGTCCATCTGGATTTCTTCTTTATGGAGGACTTGGTGAAAGATGTAAGATCAGGAGTGAAAGCTTTGAGGTCCCCCATCACATCTACTACTTGATTATAAAGATGCTTTCCCTTTTATTAGCCAAATTCTCAAGTCACTTGGTTTTGGGGATATCCAGGACTAAAATCTTACTTGTAATGATCAGCTAAGTACCCAGCTCATATCTATGTCTGGCCCGAACTGATCTTAAGTATTTTTTCCACCTCTCTCTCACACCCAAGTCCATTGGACATTTTTGCAATTTATTATGCATTTCCTCTCCTTCCCTCACTACTCTTTTCAAAACAGAAGTGTTGCTACCTGTTCCAATGAATTTGCTTATTAAATAATTTTAAGAGTTAAAAGAGTTGCCTAGCCTGTGAGCGACCGTGCTACAGATCTGCATGATAAAATTTTAAATCCCACAGAGCAGGACTCTAATTGCTAGAATATGGGGTAAGTTTTTTTCAATTACTCTTACTGTTGAACAGAATAATTAAATAGCCATTGCAAAGCTCTGCAGACTAATGGCTGAGGAAGTCATCTGGGACTTGGAAATCTGGATTCCAGACCCTGTACTAATGAGTGTTTAAAGTTCGTTCTATTAAGGCTTTTATTTCAGAAAACTCTCTAGGTTAGTGGCTCAAGCATTGAGCTAAGACATGCACATTAAAGCTCATCAAGCAGAGGAAGATACTGACCCTATTTGTTCTGCAACTTGGCATGGGCTGACAGATGAAACATGGCACAAGCACTGCTGCATCCTCTTTATTCTTTTTCCTCCTCCTTTCCATTTTTCAAGAGAGTGGTGATGAATACTGTGCCCCAGGAAACAACTTGGATCTAGGATCTACTCTGTGTACTGTATGGTAGCATCTTACTTTCATGAAGTGCCATTGCCCCTCACATGGCAGTTTCCTACTGGCTATATCAGATTCACATTGCTCCTCTATTCCACAGCTAAGATGACTAACTCTTCCAGTGCATTAGGTAAAGTTTCAAGCTGTAATTGGCAGGTAAAGGTTCTGGATTATATTGGTGGCTAGACTGGTGGTCAAGAACTGTTACAGTGCTGAGAAATACAGCATTTACAACTGCTGCTGATGTGTGGCATAGCTTCTGAGCCTCTAGTTCAAGTCACAGAGGTTGAGATCCTCTGTGGTATCAGAATGGTGGGTATTCAGCAGTGTGCAGTTTCACTGGTTAACAATTTTAAGTATATATCATTTATGTTCTAGTGTAATAGAGTTAATAATTTTTACGAAATTATTGTAAAGATATACTCAGGTGAGAGACAGTGTAAACCATGAACAAGAAATCCATCTACTAGGAAATTTTCTGAAAGTGGGAACTTACAATATACAAGCTGCTCAGAAGCTACTCAAAACAGGCAAATCTTGAAAAGAGTGATGTAGGATACATAATACTTGCCTAGCTTAAGTGAGTACCTTTTCAAATTAATTTGTAAAATTAAGAAAATACAAATATAGGATTGTAAACTAATCCTAATCTGGATTCTCTTCTAATAGTTTCTTCTGTTACCAATTGGTATTGTGTGGTTCACTGATCCTTTAAAATTACTCAAGTATAAGGATTTTTATGTTTTTATTACATCTTCATCCTAGTTTGCTCATGCACTTAGTGCTCAGTTGGATCACTGGAAAAAATGACTGGAGACATGCAATTTAGTGGCAAAAAAATCACCCCTTAAAAACTTCACTCTTGAGATATTCAGACAATGGAGGGATTCAGAGAAAAATAAGAAAATGCAAAAGGATGTTTTAACAGAAGGTATAAAAATGCTGATATTCCCCTTGACAATAATCCCCTTTACTTAGATTATTGTAAAAAGTGAATATTTACTCCATGATGAACTGGAAATAGTGTTGCAATAAACATTATTTTTACATGCAAGAACTGCGTGGAAAAAGTGCAAGCAGCCAATTAATGTTTCTGCATTGTTATTAACTGCTTATTTAGAGTTAAATGCCTATTGTTGTTATAACTGTTCGAATTCATCAGTGATCTCCTTCTTTCATATTCTTTCAGTTATCAAAATGAACAGGATTCTCTCAGTGAAGTAGACATAAAGAGATTACTTTAGCAAAGGAAATATCTAGAATTATAGAAAACATTGTTATAAAGCAGCTCTATTCTTGGAGATTCCTAGAAGGCCATATTGCCAGGGAACTATACAAAGCTAAATTAAAGATTTGCTTTGTGTAAGAAGTAGATATAGTCTTATGCTTTCAATTTCCTTGCTTCTTTCATTCATGAACATGGTCATGCAATAAATGTATTTATGCAATCTCTTTACACAGAAATACAAGAATACTACAGCAGCTGGACGAATTCAGTATTATTAAGTAGTTCTACAAATTTGTCCTTGAAAGTTCTTCTCATCTAACATGTCTTGCTTGTGTTCCCTGTCATATTGTTACTGAGAAAGTACTCTCCGGTTTTCCAGTGCATCTGATTTTATAATTAAATGTCTGTTTTCATATATTTTTCTTCTTCCTGAATTAGCATTATTCCAGTAATCTACTGTTAATGTACCTTGTTTATATTATTTTAGATAAAAAAATGCTCTTTACACACAGAGGAATCACCTGAGTTTTCTTGCACTGCCACTATGACACTATTTTCCTTAGGCCTGGAATACTTGCACCTTTCTTCTGCTTGGTATGGAAAAATAAAAGCTTGGACTAGAACTAAGAAGAAGTACAAAATATGCTAGCATAACAGTAATTGACTTAGTTTTCAGAATTGCTAAGCACCTGTTCTAATTGTCAGTTTGGCAAAGTATATCAGCCAAAAAGTTCCAAAAGATCTGTCCCACCGCCTCCAAGCTTTTGACATAACTTGCTGGGTGCCTGAGTCATATTCTTCACAGGTATAGAAGAAACAAACCTGTCTCCTTGGCTACACTGCTTTTTGATAAGTACATTTAGAAAAACTTGAACATTCATAAGCCTTTTGAAGAGTAAACTGGGTTAATCTTGCTCATGGTATTTGCACATGCCTTAACAGGATAAAGGATGCTAGAGTGAACTCACCATTACTAATAATTAGATTCTTTGCATGGACTTTATAGATAAACTTGACAGCAAATAACATAAAAACTAGAAACCTTGGGAAACTACTGCTTTAATGTAGCAATAAATGAACAAATTTACAAAATCACCTGAGGTAGAAATATTACGTATCACTGCAGGTATCTCAGTGAACAGCTTCAGAACGCTGTCACAAATAAAATGCATAAAAAAGTAATAGGATGAAGAATAACAAGAATAATGCAGTAACTCTGAAAACACTGCAATAGCTGCCTTCTCTCAAATCCTGTGCTAGACTTTCCCTTCAAGAAGGGTGCTTCAGTTCTAAAGATAGCTAAGAAAGTGATAATTTTGATTGGCCAAGCACAGAAAACATTTATGAAAGAAAAAACTACATTCACTTCTTATCTTTGCTTTTTACAGTGGTCTTCTCTTGTAAAACACAATGTTATAAGAATAGTCTTTTTTTAAATGAAAGGGCCTAAAAATAAAATACAACAAGAACAAAAGAAACACGATCTGTGTTTTCTTTCTCTTACCAGAAAAGTTAGCAGCAAGTAAATGGAATATTGTAAATGAGGTTATTCAAAATAACAGGATTCTTTTTTTCCTAAAATCTGAACCTTTGCAAATTACTATCTTAGTAAGTCTAAGCTCTAAATAAGGGAGATAAGAAGGCAGATGGGGTATCAATTTTGATTTATAACTGTTGTTTCACATAAGAGACACTGGAAGAGAGATCCAACCTTTTGTATCATAGCCATCACTGCCAAAACTATTGCAGGGCACAGGTGAGACCACAAAAGCTCTGCTCAGCCTGTCAGCCTGCTGGAAAGGGGCTCCTACCAGCAGCAGAGCTATGCTGGTTCCTAGCTGGACTGATACAGCCACAATTATCAGGCTTCTGGTCCCCTCATCATTTAAAGTCAGAGTGAACACATTCCCTTGTTTCCTACCCTTGAAAACACTTGCAGCAGGGAGGGATTTTCTCTGTATCTATTGCCAAGTCCTGAGCACTCTCCATATATGAAATCTCTTATTAGCTCCTATCAGGGATGGGATAGTTGCCTAAAACTGGAGCCTGGGCACTCCCTTCTCCCCACAGATTACAGGGAGGGGAAGTCCTGATGCTTACTGGCCTTATTTGCTTTCTGTATCTGAGCATGAGAGGAAGGACATGTCAGCCATCTCCTCCATGTGCTGAGGACCTACATCAAATCTTTAAAATTACAAGATTTTCTCACTAGTAGGACTGTTCTTAAAAGAGTAAGTAACCTTAGACCAGCAAGACAGTTTTTGTTGTTCAGGACTTAGGCCAAAGTGGTATTTGTATTCCACATGGAGAAAATCTGTTCCCAGAATTTATCACTGGCATTTAATTACTGATATTCTTGCATTTTAAGAAATTCAGTGATGGTAACACATGAAATATAGACAATTTCTTTTGTATGCATATTGTATTTCTGGCCAAAACATCACGTCTTCTTGTAATTACACTTTTCAATCCCCGTGTCTCAGATATTTTTTTTTAAACATCTGCTGTCACATCTATTTTGGAATTGCAGCTTTTTTTTTATCCCTCATTACCATTCTTTCCACCTTTCTGCCATAGTTCCAGTACTCCTTCACAGTGACTGCTGTCTTGTTTCCATTTCTAGCTCTGCTGCCATGAGTTGCTTTTATATTGCAGATCAGAGACCAATAAGCAATACTGATCCACTTGAGTGGCTTTTAGCTGCTTATAAACAAATTGTTTATGAGCATACTAGTGGGTATTTTCATGCAAGGTCACACTTTGCCTCTTAATAAACAAAAGTGACACTCCTCCCTCTAGTGTGCAACCACTTTCAGTGTTTTAGCACCTAACTTCCCAGTCTGCTTACAGCCCTGATGTCACATAAGTACACATGTAGGTGCAAACATACTGGCCAAGTTTTTGCCTAACAGCCAGCAGCAGCCACCTTTCTGCAAATGTAAATCACATTTCTTTAGAAAATTACATCTATAATTACATGTTTTTTTATTCATGCTTCCAGTACCTGATGTAGATTTATCATCCTCACCTAGAATCTGCAATTACATCTCCAACTGCCTCCTAGGACAGTTTTCAAGAGTAAACATTTGGACAATGTCTACAAAATACATGTTTACACCTGCAAAGATATACTTTTGTAGAAAGACATGAGCAAACATTCACTGGTGTACACATTTGGTCTGTGCAAATACTTGCCTGTAGAAATGACAGCAGTACACTCAAAATAGTTGAACAAGGTTGCAAGGGGTAAAACTGAGATTTATTTTTCAAGAGAGTAATTAGATAATTTAGGTTCACATCAAAACAGATTTAGGAATTCTTTTTATGTGAAACCAGAAACTGTAAATATCGTGTCATTATATTAAAAAAAAAAAAAGAGTGGTTTAGTTTGTGCAATAAAGGGAAAATACATAAACACAAAATTTCATAGTAGGTGCCATTATTTTCTCCCTTATTCAGTAATGGTATTGCTAGACTAAGTCACCCAGTACATTGCAAACTTTCAATCTTCTGGATCTGTCTGGGAGATCTAGTTCCACAGGACAGCACAAAGTGTGTTGAGCAGACATTCTTTTGCCACGCTTTTTGTATTTTTCTGCATTGGATAGATAGCTATTCATCAATGCAGGAGCAGAAAGGATTCACCTTCAAGGCTTGGCTGCCAGACTTCAAGGGCATAAATGTATTATGTGATTTTTTGGGTTTTTTTTGTTCTGTTTAACATTAAATTTAACAACCTCAGAAGGAGATATGCAAAACCTTCTGTTCTAATCCCCTCATGCACAGAAGGGAACATGAAAAGGGTGTGAAATGGGAGCACTGATTAATAATTGATTGTTTGAGAAAGAAGAAATGGGCTTTATTGATTTATTATCTTGAATAAACATAGCCAAACCTTTTATAATGTGGCTTTTTTTTTAATTAATGCCACATTTCACATATTATAAATAAAGCTGTGGATATTTGCTTCGAAAATAAAGTCTTTTTCCTTTTTCTGTTATGCAAAACATGCTCATAAAGCATAAATAATAAAAATCTTGGTTGAGAGAGAAATTGCCAAAGCTGAAGTGGCTTTCCACAGTTAGTAAAGATCACATGTAGATACTTAAGATCATTTAAAACTAGCAGCCATGTAGCAGCTTCACCCCTTGAAATGACAGTCCTATCAGTTACATAGCACATGCATGGGAAGGGCAGCAGGACAAAAACTTATAAAAACTGACAGATGTATTTAAGCTGAATGATGAGTATGATGGCATTGGCTTGTAGTGAAACCTCCTTTTCTTACACACATAACAAGAGAGATGAAATGCTGAATTTGATAGGCAAGACTAACAGTGACTACAGATTGGTGTAAAGTATAAACAGTTCTTGAGTGTCAGAATAAACTTGGAGATTGTCAGATATTTCTAGCAAATACTATATGAGCCTTAAGACTTCAAGGGTATTTCTGAAAGTAGCTTTAGGATCTGTGGTTCAAAGTGTGCACTCATCAGAGTATTCAAATGCTGTTACTGCACTGAAGCAGATGTAGAAGTCTGATCATGAGAGTCTGTAGATGGCTAACTGACTCCTGTGGCTTCTCCAAAGTGGACACCCCTAGATTTTGCAGAGGTTCAGTGAGTATTTGCACACTGCTCTTGGAGATGGGACTCTTAAAGGGCCTCACTGCACATCCTAGGAGGGTGTTCTGTTCCTGCTCTGATGAGAATGACTGATTTTGGGCTAAATTCATGTACCTTGTGTACTCTCCTTCTTAACAACCCAATGAATCATCTCAAGTTGCATGGGTAGGCAATCGTAAGGGGAGGGATTGGTTGTTCCTTACCTCAGCTACAATTCAACTTTATTTTTAGGACCTGTTTTCTGAGATGGAATACATGTGTGAGTTCATCCAGGATGGCAGAAAAGAAAATCACTTTTTCTTCCTTACTGTGTTTATGTGAAGAAATAAACACCTACCCAGACACATTTAGCCTACATTTAAGAGGAGAACACAAGGACTGATGGTATTCAAAAGAAAATGCTTTTGCTGCTACCCCACCAGGAGAGCATTCTGAATTGTTTAAGTGTTGGGCTTCCTCAGTTCATACTTCTGACTAGCTCATGCTCTGTACACTGGGTTGCCAACCCCTGTAATACACATGCTTGAACTCTGCAGTGGGGATCAAGTGCCTAGAAATGAGGGGTATGGAGGTGCAGATAGGTGTTGCCTCTCCAGCCTTCAGAAAATATGGCTTGCTGAATACTGGAGTTCTGTCCTTGAAAAGAATTTTCATAGCCAAGTAGTATATGACAATTTGATGACTTTTTGCTCTCAACACTGTCACCTGTATTGCTCTTTCCTGAGACAGTACAGGAAGATCTCTTACCTATGTGCCTTGATCATTCCGCAGTAATGATCATAAATGGGAAAATGTATTCCTACTATGTATTCCTACTATGTCTTCCTACTATGTCTTGTGGGAGGCTCTCTTCTCCAGAGGATAGGCTTTTGTGGGTCAGAAAAGCTACTTTTATGCAGACCAGCATGAACACAGATAAATTTTCTGTATTATTAAAATTATTCTGAGAAAGAACTTTCACAACATACTTTATAACAGTTACAGCAGAGATTTCATATTTAAAGTGAGAAGATCTTTTCAATTTCAAACTTTGTTTTGATCTTCTGAAAATACAAAAAATCTAAAATGCTGGTCAGGTTAAAAAAAACAAAGTCCATATATTTCCCATTGTTGCTTGAGGCTACTCTAATGTAGAATATATTGTGAATGTGTGAAGGTGTGGAGACTAATAAAATTTTTTTACAGTAGTTTCTCTGTTGAGAAATGGTCTGGTTATCCTAAATGTTTAAAGCAGTCTACAGTGTTATACATATTTTAGATGTCACTTTGCTAAAGCAAGAGCTACTAATCTCATAAATTAGGTTGCAGAGACATCTTTTACCCATCTGGAAGGAATGAATTTTATTGTATATAGAAAAGTTTCTGAATAGGGTAGGACTTTATGGGCTATGTGGAAAGTCTTGAGCCTTTTCTCCTTAAAAGTTTTGATAATTAAAAATGCCTAGTCTTTTCCTCAAATACACAGCTAACTTTTGGTTGAGTAGTATGGAAATATAAAGAATGAAGTAGAGAAGAATTACATTTCAGAGAATGAAAATTTTATAACCCCTCCCAGCACTTCCTGGAATATCACTTGAAATTGTTTGGTTTCTGAGCTGCAACCTGAAGCACAAGTTGCTTGAGCAACTCCCTGCTTTGACAAATTCTTCCCTGACTTTTACCATCTCACCCAGAGGTGGTTTCAGGTAACACAAGTGTCCTGTTTCCTCTGGAGCAGGGAGGGGTGAGAAGGAGGGGTAACGTGAAGGGGAGAAAAGAAGGTACTACAGACAGGCCTAGCTAGAGGGGAAAGAGTGAGATGGTCTGTCAGTACTTTCCCCATTCCTCTTCCCACACTTGTTTCTTCAATTAGCCACCTCATAAACTAGAAAAACAACCACACAAATACAATTCAGTGTATACTGAGTAGGAAGTGGGACAGCAGGTAACATAAAACTGAACATTGTTTTTTATATTTTCCCTGTTTCCATTTGTTCTGCACGTGCATAAACTTTCCAGACTTCTTAGGGAGGTCCTGCAAGCAGGACCACAAAATACATTGACATTTGTGTGCATTAAGAATGCATCCAAAAAGCTTTAGGTGTGATGATGACAGCAACAAACAGACTTCTGTGACAAGAGATTTGAATGTGCTGTGGAAATTGTGATGTCTTTCAGGGCATCAGGACTGCAGAAACAAATAAAAAAAGCAAACTAAACAAACTAAAGAAGCAACTTTACATTTTATAACGTTTCCAATTGAGAGGGCTGCTGACTGGAAAAATCTACAACGCATTTAAGATCTGAAAGTATGATACACACCAAATACTTGTCAACTGATAAAAACAAAGTCTATCTTTCACATTTTGCCTAGTAAGAGACCTTGTTACAAAGTAATCAAGACTGAATTTTCCAAATACAACAATTGCAGTGCAAATCTATAGTAACTCTGTTCTCATGATAAAATGAAAGCATTGATGATAAAGTACCAACAAAAAACCGCCTTATTTTTTAAAACATGGGTAAATGAAATTTAATTATTTAGATTCAATTGCTACATAAATCACAAACGACATATTTTATTGAGAAAAAAAGCACTGCTAACATCTTCAGTTTGTGCACTACTAACTTTTCAAGGTGTGCAAAGTAATCTTTTTTCAATGTAAGCACTGTCTCACTGGATGCAATAAGTCAAAGTTCTTTAAATACTGCATTCTGCAGTTAAAAGTAAATTCTCACTCTTGATAATCCTCCACATACTCAAAGTCACTCTGTGCTCTTGTGTAGGCTGAAACAGAAAAAACTGCATGATGTTAGCATCTCAGTAGTTGTACTGAGTTAAAGTTCTGTTGCAAAACTACACAAATTTGTGAGAATAAAAAGCAGTCTGATTAAACATAATGTAAGAGTCACCTGTGGAGCATGTGTATCAGCTGGGCATAGCAGTATCAATATTGATGCAATTAGTTAGCTAAGAAATTCTTTGTAGGTGGCAATATCCCTTGATAATGACAAAAAAGCAAAGGCAAGAAAAGAAGTCATTAGGTTTATGTGACCTCCAAGTACAATAAAAATATCCAGAAAAGATGAAAAAGTAAATTAAGTG
Organism: Pyrocephalus nanus; assembly: GCA_038380795.1. NCBI lineage: Eukaryota > Metazoa > Chordata > Aves > Passeriformes > Tyrannidae > Pyrocephalus > Pyrocephalus nanus. The sequence goes on along the minus strand of CM076263.1, from coordinate 59,232,781 downwards.
AAGAAATACTTTTACTAGTTATTTTGTGGACTGCATTCAGTATTTTCAAAGTGTATAATAATAATAATAATATAAATATAATAATCATTTTTAGCAAAAAAAAAAAAAAAAGAGAAACAAAACCTCTTATTTCCTTAATGCCCCTTGACTGGAGGAAATGCAGGCAGCAATTCCAGATATTTCTGAAGCTGCACCCCTATGAATGCAGAGATTCTCACTTTTGAAAATTTGGTTACTGTTTTAGAGCTGTCGTCAATCCAATGTCCTTATGTTTCATATCCTACACATCCCAGATAATAGACGAAGGTTTTGAGTTGTAGTGAACCTGCATTTTCATAGGTGATATTTCTGGAGAAGCCGATGAAAGTGCAGATTAGTCAAACTGTATAAAATCAAAAGTAGAAGCAGTGAGGCATGCATCTTCCTGACATGTACCTGTACCATCTGCATGGAGTCACAGTATTCATTCTCCTTTTCCCACTACAGCGGAACATTATCAAATGGTCTTTGAAATGAGCACAGGTCCAGCAGGGGCAGGATTCCAGTTAGAGTATATAATTACACAACACTAGAAATTGCTGGGCTGAATGTCAGAGGCATCTGGAGTGTAAAAGGCCTGTCAGATGGTATGGAAAAGGTAGTTTACATGTGTGCCTCCTATGGTTAGTTTCCATCCCCAGCCTCTTGGCAGCTGTACTGCAGTCATTTGGTGTGGTCTCACTGCGCATTTTTATTGCTGCATGGATACCCTTGAATGATCTTATATTGCCCTATTGCTGCTGATGTTACCACTGTTTTTATTAATGTGACTCTGCTTTAACTGAATGGCATCTTTTGGTGTATACACTGAGCTGTGTACCCGATAGCTTTTTCTTGAAACAGACAAGGCTTTTTCCTTTAATGTTATCTAAAAACTCCTAGGTCTTGTGCAGCATATGCTTTGAGAATAGAATTTCCCTGGCATTTTTCCTATTCCTTTTTTTCCCTATCTTTCTATATTTTTGACCTTTTTATGAGTGCAGAATTCTCAGTTATTTTAACAGGAGTCTGGCATCAGTAGAGGCAATAGGGTAACAGCAAAAGTAGCTTTCTACTTACTACCTTTTACTGCAGCCTGTAGGTCTTGTATCTCCATTACATGTTGCTATGTGAGCTTTTCAAATGACTAGCCAATACTTGTCACTTTAAATATTTCATAGTGATTTTTTTACTCTCAAAAATACTATTTTTCTTGTGTTTCTGTTGTGTTTCCTGTCCCATTGTTGGTACAGTTTTGCTTAATACTGCTCAACAGTATTTATCTTGTTCTTGCAGTTAAAGAGTTTAGACAAAAAAAAAAAAAAATCTGTTTTTCAAATATCTCCAATGAGCGTAAGTATCAAGTGAGATCTGCATTAAGTGTCTCTCCCTTACTTTATATTAAGGTGTGCGTGCATATGCGTGTAGACACACAAATACTTATGTGCAAAACCAACCTTTTTGGCAAAGCAGAAGCAGGACCTATAATAATCACTAAGGCCAGTTCCATCCAGTGGAAACAAAAGCAAAGCTCCCAACCCCAACCAGATAATGTTTCTTCCACGGGGGTTCACTGTTACCAGTTTAGCATGATTTAGCAGTTCTGAGTTGCCACGCTAATTAATGTGTGGTACAAAAGACTGTAACAATGCAGTTCACATGAAAAATAGATTTTATTTCTGAAAACAAATACACTCATTTTTTAGAGGGAACTTCAAAATTATTTTACAAGGGAGATGTTAGAATAGCATTTTTCTATTCTGTCCCAATAATCAGTGTCACAGAGAGGAAGGTTTACCTCTTTAGCCCTGAAAATGCAAACTCTCAACAGTTCTTAATTTATACCTTGAAACTGTGATGAGATATCCCAGGCTGCACAATGGAACTGAAGCAAAATCCTAGCTGATCAGTTTTATAACAAGCTGTGTGATGAGTATGACCTCTTGTGTTAAACATGGGAATATTCATTTGTTTATTCACAGAATGAAACAACTAAGCAAGTAGATTAAATATCTAAAAGGTAGTAACAGCACTGCCATTGCATTTCTACAAATAAGCAGGACGGCAGCAGTAGAGGTATTAAAATTGGGACTTGTGACTTCTACATATGAATGAGAAAAATAAATGTAATGATATCCTCATATGGAACTAAGCTATCTGATATTTTAGTGTAACAATACCTTTAAAAAGATTTTTTTTTCCTTCTTCACAATTCTAGTATAAGATTGAATGATCGGAATTGATGATGTTACAGGACAGAGCCTTGGTGACTTCTAAATAAAACATGGAGATTTACAAATTTCTTAAAAAGCTTTCCACAGTAAACTAGGTCACGAGGACTTTATCTTCTGGTAAAGAGAAAGCTTAAAGGAAAGTATTTTTAAGGAAACATTAAGGACACAGTACGAACAGAAAAGGAAAAATGAAAATTAGGCCTATCTAATCTCTAACTAGTTCACAAAACTTGTATTTTGAAAGCATACTTCAGCATGGCTTTTATGTAGAGTGATAAAAGCCTGGGTTCCCTGAGATTTTAATTTTCTAAAATCCATGCATTTCATGTGTGTTTGAAAACACAGGCAAAATATAACCGATGAGATGGAACAGTACAGTGTTTTTTCAAACAAACAATGCAGTATCTGTAGCTGTATTAAACAGCATGGTCATTACCAAAAATTAAAAGCATTTTTTTTGCTAGGTCATTGGTGCTCAGGGGAACTGAGGGCAATCATGAACATCCAAATACACTTATTGTAATTTCAAAATGAAAGTGTTTTATCATTCATGCAATAAAGTGTGCGCAGATTTTTATTCAAAACTTTGTTATTAGACAAATTTTGAATTATCACAAGTTTAAATTTTGGTCAGTCGCTAAATAATCTATCTGCATTGTAAAGCCATGATATTCACTACATTAGTGAGGGTGGTGTGATTGTGTAGGTGCTATGTGCGCTTGCTTTAAAAAAAAGGTACACCTTGATTAGGAATTAAGTCATCTAAGTTTCATAATACAGCATAGTTAAAACTTTGTTAATGGCAGTTCCTCACTCATATTTCTACAAGTCACTCAAGGGTTTTAAAGGAAATTGAATATCATGGGAGACACAGAAATTAGGATCTTAGAAAAGCTTAGTGGATTTAAACTTGAACATTACTGAGAAGTTAAAGATGTAAGGAAACCCTCCATGCTATCAAATTTTGCCATCGATTTTCCAGGCTGCAAAGGTAGTGCTGCCCAACCCGAGTGTGTGGGAAAACAAACAAAAATAACAGAAACAAAACAAACAAAAAACCAAACAAAACCCAAAATAAAATAACACACAAAAAAACCCCAAACACCACCCTGTTATAATCTCGCCTAAGTGACAGCTGTTAACAAGGTAAACCACTTACCGCTTTCCTCATTCTTCCCTTAAAAAAAATCCTCCCTTAAATAAATGCAGGGAAGAGACATTACCTGGTGCAGACATCGCTCTGCCAAAGAGAGTTGTAAGAATGGATTATTCAGTAAGAATCTAGGAGGAAAAGGAAGGGAAGAGGCAAAATGGACTTCATCCCGGGCCTGCATGACCAGGAACCGGAGCCGGAGGGCAACGCACACAATCCGTGACCCCGATCCCGTTCCAAGGGAGAGCTCCTACCGACCCGCCGGAGCGGCTCTACAGCCTCAAACCACCCCCGGCCCCTCCCGGGCGCTCACACTCCGGCTGCGGCTCTCCCTTCTCCCGCGGAGGGGAGAAGCAGCGGCCGAAGCCGTGTGTCCTCTGGGACCGGCTCGGGATGTGCCGGGAAGGGTTTCTCGCTGCCCGGCGGGGCCGCGGCCCGCTCCAGCCGCGGCGGCGGCGGGAGCGTGGCGAGCCTGGCGCTGTGTTTTGCAGGACGGCGGCGGCGGCGCTGCTGGACAGCTCCGGAGCGCGGCGCAGCGCCCATGTTCCGGAGGCGGCGCAGATGTGAGCGGAGAGCCGGGCAGAGCTGCGGCGGGGCCGCTTTCCCGACGGGCGGGGGCGATCCCGGCAGCGAGCGCGCTCCTCGGCCCGGGAAGCCCCGTGTTCCCGCGGCGCAGGGGGAGGCAGCCCTTACCCGCGGGAAGCGGAATCCCTGCGGGCGGGGGACGGGCAGCCCTCACCTGCGGGAGAAAGGGAGGGATACCATCGGGCGGGAAGCGGGCAGCCCTTACCCTCGGGAAGCGGGATCCCCGCGGGTGGGGGGCGGGCAGCCCTTCCCCGCAGGATGGAGGAATCCCAGCGGGCGGGGGACGCGGACAGCCCTTACCCTCGGGAAATGGGATTCCGGCGGGCGGGGGGCGCGGGCAACCCTTACCTGTGGGAGGGAGGGAGGGAGGGAGGGAGGGATCCCATCGGGCGGGGGCGCGGGCAGCCCTTACCCTTGGGAAGCGGAATCCCCGCGGGCGGGGGGCGGGCAGCCCTTTCCCGCGAGAAGCGGGCAGCGGGATCCCCCCGGGAAGCGGGCAGGGGGATCCCCGCGGGAAGAGGGAAGCGGGCAGAGGGATCCCCGCGGGAAGAGGGAAGCGGGAAACAAGCAGCGGGATCCCCGCGGGCGTGGGGGTCCCCGCGCCACTCACGCACGACCGGTCCCGCCCCTGCAGGTGACGTGATGCCCGTTGTTTTGGTGCGCCCGACCAATCGGACACGCCGTCTGGATTCTACGGGAGCCGGGATGGGCCCGTCGTGGCGGCAGCAGGACGCTCCCCTGCCGCCCATCACGCATTGCGCACGGTGCACCACCGCCCGGTCCTCCTGCGGCTTTAACGGCCCCGGCATGGACGCGCCGCGCCACTTCCCGGCGGGCTTCGGCCCCGACCAGCAGCAGCAGCAGCAACAGCAACAGCAGCAGCGCCCGCCGGCGCCGGCGCCGCCGCACTGCCAGCAGCACGGCCAAGACAAGCAGAGCCTCCTCCAGCAGCAGCAGCAGCACCAACAGCAGCAGCAGAGCCCATGCCTCCAGTGCAACAACTGCGCCTACTACGGGGCTGCTGCGGCAGCCGCGGGGGATAACCTGCCCTTACTGCTCCGCGCCTCCTCGCCCCTCTCGGGCGCCTTCCGGACGCACTCCTCGCCGCTCTCCTCCGCCGCGTCCTCCCGGCAGGGCAGCCAGCTGAACGTCAGCGAGCTCACCCCCTCCAGCCATGCCGGCGCGCTCAGGCAGCCTCACCAGTATTCCCAGTACCACCAGTGCCATAGCCTGCAGCAGCAGCAGGCAGTCAGCCCCAGCAGCAGTGTCAGCAGCGGCAGCACCCACCACCACCACCACCATCATCACCACCACCACCATCACCAGCAGCAGCGCCGGGAGAGCAACCCCTTCACCGAAATAGCCATGAGCAGCTGCAGGTACAACGGCGGCGTCATGCGGCCGCTCAGCAACCTCAGTTCGTCCCGCAGGAACCTGCACGACCTGGACTCCGAGTCGCAGCCGCTGCAGCCGCCGCTCGCCAGCCCCGCCGCCGCCACCGCCGGCAGCCCCGCCGCCCCGGAGATCGTGGTCTCCAAGCCCGAGCACAACAACTCCAACAACCTGGCGCTCTACAGCTCCACCGGCCCCGGCCCCGGCCCGGGCAGCACCAACAACGGAGGCGGCAAGTCCAGCAAGAAGAAGAACCAGAACATCGGCTACAAGCTGGGACACCGCCGAGCGCTCTTCGAGAAGCGCAAGCGCCTCAGCGACTACGCGCTCATCTTCGGCATGTTCGGCATCGTCGTCATGGTCATCGAGACAGAGCTCTCCTGGGGCGCCTACACCAAGGTACCAGCCCGGGCGGCAGCGGGTCCCACCGCCCGACGGTGCGGACGCCGTGGGTGCCGATGGTCCCGTCCCCGCGGCCGGGGTGGCCGTGGGGCGGAGCGGCCCCCGCGCGTGGGTCTCTGAGGGACGGCGATGTCTTTCTCTTGCAGGAGTCGCTGTATTCCCTCGCTCTGAAATGCCTTATTAGCCTGTCCACGATTATCCTTCTTGGTCTCATCATCGTGTACCATGCAAGGGAAATCCAGGTAAGGTTTCCTTGTGTGAATCAGGAAGCGTTCCTGGTTTAGATGGGAGTGCGAGGCGGTTTGTCCAGGGGTGCAGTGGTGGTAAGTACTGGGCATGTCCCACTGGTTCAGAAAGCATAAGTGGTCTCTGCATGCCTGCCGAAGTTGGTGAATGGACCTTAGTCCTGGAGATAGGGCAAGATACAGCGGGATACGAGCCAGGGAAGCTCTGCTTGCTCGGAAGTTCTCCCTACTAGGGACTGTCGCCTGCAGTTATGCTGTAGGATCGCTTAGCCCTGAGGTTATAACGTGTTTTCTAGGTGATGTGCCTTCTGTCTCCTGTAGCAGATGTACAGTTTTTAATTTCCCAATGACTCAATTTCACGCTGTGTATTTTCTCTTGACGGCATGGTGAGTGGTTTTCACTGTGCACGGTATGTAATCTTCACTGCGCTGTCTCAGAAATGAGGGTACTCGAAGAGATTGTTTAAGAGGAGAGGAAAGACTGATGTTTGACTTGTTTTATTTAATGGTGCAGAGCCTTTAGGAATGTGACCAAAGAAAACTGTCAGGAAGGATAGGGCCAAAGGTAAGAGGAACATACTGATTAAAGCTGTAGAATCGTACAAATACTGTTGTCACAGGTTCTCTCCAGGTGACTTAATTCTAATCTCAGTTGTGGGTTTTTTTTGACCAAGACATTAAAATTTGGTATTTCAGCTCAACTGAAACATACAACAGACAGATTTCAAGGTTTCGAAGGGAAAAATATTTTACTTATAGATACAGTGCTTTTGCTTTTTCAGATTAGAGATTCTTTGAGCTGAAAACTGAAATGCCAGATTTCAAGGGCAAAGAAGACTTTTGCTCTAATCAGTAAAAAAAAAAAAAAAAAAAAAAAGACAAATTAGGAATTGTATAGTACCCTGCTTCTGTGCAAATGAATGCTCTCATTTCAATGTGAAATGGTACTATAGTCCCCTACTTAGGGTAATGTTAAAAAAGTATTATATTGCCAAACTGGATCCTGTTGTGCAGTCCTTGCACATGCAAAACTTCTTTTCCTGGCTCAGAAACCAGTTTCTCTGCATTAATACCAAAGATATTGAAAGCTGTTTAATGATATTTTACTCAATAAAGAAGTGTTTTGAATAGAGGGCATATTTATAAACTACAGGAGTACTCTTGAAAAGGTCTCTTTATGTGTATAAAAATAAATAAATAGCACTGCTGCAGTGTGGGAGCCTTCTCTGGTGTATCATCCCACAAGTGGTGCTTTAGGCATGAAGAGCAAAGCTGAAAACAATCCCTCTGTAAACGTTTGAATTAGTATATGCATTTTCCAGAAACCTTAAATTGAAAATTTTATGGAAGATAACCAAATAGTTGTAGGTCCCTTTAAGCACCAACTTATACTATGTAGTTACTCCAAGATTCAATTCATTGTTGGTTTTTTTCAGATAGAGAGTTACAAATTTTCATTATCTTAGGAATCAAATCCCTTATGGATCAGAAAGAAACAATAATAAAAACCTTAAGTTGTCATTCCACTTTGTTTCTTTTAACTGATCATTTTAAAGAACTTCATCATGTCTGCAACTAAATGAAAGAAGCTACACAATCATGTGACTTAATCACGATTAATGTAGTTTTCAGTGCTGCCTGACTGTACACGACACAAGTATACCTGCCTGTAAAAGAGCAATACTGCGTGTTTTAGAATGAGAGACACCAAAAACTGCAGTAGTCATGACAGGGCCTAGAGTGAGCTGCAGCTTCAAGGGGTTCTGTCATTCATGTCGAAAATGAAAGGAATTTCTCTGTTTCAAGGAGCTTGTTAGAGGGAAGCGCATAATACTTCCCTTTGCTGTATCTGCTCACTTTTGAATTTGCACAGTCTGTTTTTCTGCATACACTTGACTTTTAAAAAATAAGGTGAAGTGTATGTAGAGCAAAAGCTACATCCATATCCGACAGTCATAAAATTTATGTTACATTTGAGACCTGAAAAAAGAAGTACCTTTAAAATACTTTGACTTAGTGACTTACATCATCTTCTCCAGGCAAAAGAAAATACTGTGTAAATCTGAAAATGTGAAGTTTGTTAAATAACCTTTAAAGCTGACTGTTTTCTGAAGGCAGACATGCCTTTAGTTCAAGCAAACACCTTGCTATGTACAGTAGAATGAATGAGGTTTGTAGAATGCAGCCCACAGATAGTTGGTTGTGTCCAGGAGGACTATTTGCACCAGTTATTTGTCAGTCCTGTTTCAGTTCAAATATTAATTTCTGATTATTGTCTTCTGATTATTGTCTGAAACATATTTAAACATTTCTTGTTGCGTAAATAAGCAGGAATTCATTGAGAGAGGAGAATTTGTTCCATAGAGTAGGATTGCTGTACTTTGCTTGCAGTGTGGTGATTTTCGTACTCTGGTGGCAGCAAACCAGTCTAAGCATAAGTAAATTTTCCTACAAAGCATGAGGCAAAAAAATGTTAGGAAAGAGCTGAATGTTTCGTAATTGTTACTGATTGCTGGATGAATATGGAGAAACCTCTGGTGACCTAAAATGCTGGCAAGTGGAAATCAGCTTTTTGGTTCTTTTCAGTAGTCTATGACCATGATTTGTTGGTAGGGACATCAAACAACCACGCAGCAAAGATGTCCGTGGGGCAGTGCCTAGCAGCATAGAGGTGGCTTTAGTCTTCCCATTGATATGACATGGCTTTTACGTTTTGCTTTGAAAATAATCAGCCGGTCAGTTAAACCAGACTCCAGAGTTTGCCTGTCCCAGACCTGCTGCACTTTTTAAAGGCATTAGAAGAGAAGTTTATAAAGGCTTGCTGAATTTCTTCCCAAGCCCACAGTGGTATAGCGACGTGAAGCAAATGAGTTTTCTTCTTCGCCCTTTCCCGCGGGTGATGTGCGGTGTAGGAGCTGGAGCGCTCCCCGTGTCCGGGCGCTTTCCGCGCCGCCCGTTCAGCACCGCGGACAGCTCCGCGCGGAGCGCCCGGCCCGGGCGGCACAACCCTCCCTCCCTCCCTCCCTCTCTGCCTCTCCTTCAAAACCTGCTCGCTACACAGTTCTGCTTAGGGGCTCTCCGGAACTTACACAGACCTCTGCATCTGGCAGACCAATGTCTCCAGTGCAAGGTTTACACAACTGTAGGAAGGTTGCCTAGTCTTGTGAAATAATAAATATAAGTTAGTGTTAAGAATACAATAGAAGTCAGATGAAACCAGTTGGGTTGAAGTGCTTATTCATAGCTTACGTTACCGTTTCCAGAAAAGAGGATAAAAATTACAAGCAAGTTCGCTTCACATCCTTCCTCCTTCGAGAAAAAAATCATAAGAAACAGCAGCAATAGCGCTGGAATTCAAGATAGTGACAACCCCAAAATGTGTATTCTCTTTTCGTCACATTGTTGTCATGCCTATAATGCTGTTAGAAACATCACGCTTGGGAGATAATGAAATATGCATTGCTCTCTCTCCAAGCTTGTGTGGTTGTTGATTCATTTCTTCAGAGGAAGTGCTTTGTGTTTGAAAGATCAATGGGAAAAATGTAATTCATCTTTATCCCAGCCAAGAACAGATATTTGACTGTTACTCCAGTTGAAAGTTTGAAGAGGTGAAGGAGAGAAGAGCTAAAAAGACAGCATGATCCAATTATCATAATAATTTTTGATGTATAAATTATCCAATTCATGCATAAACAGTTTGTTACTTAATAATATTTTACACAATTAAAGCAGAGGCAGAACGTAACATAATTAAAATTATAAAATCCATAGAACTTACTGTTTCATTCCACATTTCTCTAGTGGTATATGATATTAGATCCATAAATAAAATTGAATTTAAGAAAGTTTTGGCTGATAGTTCACATGACAAAGCTACAGTTTTTCTACTTTTATTAAAAAATGGACCTCTCTGCCTGTCTCCAGTACTGTTGGAGGTAGAAATGCTTTTTTAACTCTGGACCCCTGATGTTTCACTGGCACTTTCTTGTATTACTCAGAGCAAAGGATTAAAATCAAAATTCTGTGAGATTGCCAGTAGGAGGTCTTTAACGTCTTTTGTTGGGCATTCCAGCTAATATTTCTTGAGAGATGGTGGTCAGTGGAAGAATATATCTGGAACACTTCTCCTTTAATGCTGGATTGCTTAGTGTATCCCTTGTGTAAATAAACATACTGCCTGTCCTGAATAACAGTAACCTGAGTAATGCTAACCTGTACTCTCCTGGACAGCATGTGAACCTCTTTTCCTTCTCCCTAATGCAGATGTTGTCACTCATGCAGAACCATGATAGTTGTTGGTATTGTTAAAAGTGAATAGAAAAATTTTTGTGTGTTTGTTTGTTTGGATGTCATTTGGAATTTCTAACCACTTCTAAAATGTATTGCTAGTTCATACTTAGGTAGAATGTCTATGGAAAGTCTTGCAAACTCCAAGGTTAAGGTTAAATGTTGCTTTCACACAGAACCTCCCAGGGCTCCAGGGAGAGAGCACCTTCAATCCCTAGATGGTACTGAAGTGGTGGGAAAATGTGCTACTGATAGGCTTGGTGTGAAACACTTCCAGTCTTCATCACCTTTATAAAAAGTTATCACAGCTGAGAGCCCAAATGTCTTTCTGAAGAATCAGAGTCGTCTTTTCACTGTGCCTGAAAACTTGAAAAATGGAACAGGCGGTATCAGCTAACAGCTAAGAATGGTAATAAATATGTATCTTGACCTGTATGTTGTGCAAATAAATCCCATAATGCATGATAGTATTAAACACTGTTTATGGGAGCTTCATTATTTTATTAGCATCAGTGGAAAGTTTTGCAGTAAAAATTTTGTACTCATGAACCAAAGTTAAACTCTCTTACAGTTTCTTTTCATAAGAAGTTATGGGTATTCTGCAGGCTAAATTATTTGTTTCTATCTATGTTATTGTTTTGCCTTCACTGGGGTGGTGCCTGTGCATCTCATTAGCTGTCTTGCTGGCAATCTGTTGACTTTGTGCTAAGTCCAACTTACATTTGCTTAGGTATATTGAAGCACCAGGGATTGCTCACACAGGCTATAGATCTGCTGCTGCAGAAATTAATGAGTTAGAACACAGAGAGCAAGTCTGGCAAAAAACTCATGAAAATCAAGAAATAATCTTAGAAAGATGTTTATCCTGGTCTGAAGTCTCTTGAAAATTAGTATTTTTTTTTTCTATTTATTTTAATTGGCCTTGGATCAGGCAACAGCAAAACTTATTGTGTAGCAGTTGATCCAGGATACAATAACTTTATGTGCAGACTCAAAAAAATTCTCTTCTACCCATCAGGCTTTCATTTCATATGTGTAAAGAAATGCAGAAAATCATGTAGGAATCCAAGGACAACATGTTTGTCAAATTAACACCGTATCTGTCAAATTAACACTTCAGAGTGTTTTTGTGGAAATTCTTAGTTTTAATTCTATTCAGTACATTTTTGATATGTAGATCCTGTTGATGTAGGTGAAGTTACCGCTGTCTGGTGTCTCTGAGTTGCAGCACTTTAATGCATATGGCGTGGAAGACAAGCTGGAAAATCCTTTAATAGTGATCAGTCTCAGAAGGGGCATTAGTTACACTTGTATTATGCCTCCATTTCCAACAGGCTTCATTAGAATGTAGGAGGAGGTGTTACACTGAGTGATTGGCCTGGCCATACCTAAGATTATCTATTCATGTCTGGCATGGTTCTGAGCATTTTTTAATGAGGCTGTTGGGAGTTTATTAAGACGTAGTAGTGCATTATGGAGTGTGAGAAGTTAGGTTGTTGCCCATGTTAGAGGAGAGAGAACATTTGTAACCAGAGGTAAGATTCTGGATTTGTATAAATTGTGTAGCTTAGGTGAAATCAAAAGATACCACTGAATACAATCTTGGAGGCATTCTATATGCCCGTCTTACTGTGAAAGTGTTGTCAATGCCAGATCTTTCAACTGTGATTCTTCAGATTAGAAAATTCTATCAGTTATTTGACGTCAGTTTTGTTTTGCCTGAGTGTTAAGCGAAAATGTACCAAAACTGACAAGTGTAAATTAATGCTTTTTGATTCTGGTTTGTATGTGATCTACTAAATGAAGTATCTTGGGCCCTGAGTTTGATTTGAGACATATTTCTCGTATGTTTTGAGCAAAGATCAGAACAGGAATGGCTGCGGCTTAAGACTTGGGAGAATCATAAAGCTGTGTGGAAGCTTCTGTGCAACTTCAATCAATTGTTTTCCACCCTTGATGAAAGTTGTTGTTACAACTCCCTTATTAGGGGATGAAATACTGCTCTGAGCCTATGAAGCTCCTTTTAAAATATAAATTGACCGGAAAAGAAGAGTTGGAAATTGATCTTGTAATTAGCTTTCAGGTAAGCTGGATATATTGGTCACTATAAAAAGTTTCTACAGCTCTGTTGTATGGAAAAAAGTTACACATAATGTTACACATCAATAGAATTTAATATACCTTTTTTCCATGCATGGGATTTTTTGTTTGTTTATTTAATAACAGAAACTACGTTACATTGAAAAACGTGAATGGAAAAACTTCCATTCAAAAAATGTGATGTGAGAAATACCTATGTCTCAGTGTATTTTTGATTAGGTTGTATAAAATTACTTTGTCCTGTTATTTTACGAAAGTTACATTGAGAAATTTCTTCTTTTATTTGTCAAAAAGTCAGGAGAGACTGTCATGAGAGCATGCTTTACAGCTAAGAAATAATTCTTTTGTAGAGGGAGGGGTGAAGCAAACATTTTATACTTTAAAAGGGTTTATATGAACCCAGGCTTTTTCAAACTGAATTGTTCAGTTAATATCATGCATAAATACTTTCATAGTTGCAGGGTGTCACACATTTGTAACTTGAACAGTCTGCACAATTGTGCTTCTCCATCTGTGCGAAAACAGTCCTTAATAAACATTGTTTTGTGCTGGCATTTTAAATGCTAAAGGGTGTGAATATTAGATAGTTCATGAAGGAGTGAAGAGGAGTGAGTTCAGAAAAGCAATATGTGTATCTTCTAAGGTGTTTCTTTATCTTTCATTCTGGTGGAGGCTGACAGATCTTTTGGAAGTAAATTCCTTTAAAGGAAATACTAAACCTTTTCATGACAGATGGAAACACCTCTTTTAATTCCATATAAAATGAAGCTAAAGGGTGAGCCTCAAATAACTTGATATTTTAAAGTCACCACCCTTAGTCTTTTTAAGAGTAATATGCTCTGGCTTTTGTTTCTGTTTGTTTGGGGTTTTTTTTTCTGTAAAGAAGCATATTAAAACAAGGACATTTTGTGTCTGAATGGCAGCTTCTAAACTTCTGTGCATGCTAATACTGTGCAGCTTTCCAGATGAGTAGGGGAGAGCTGGGTTCTGTGTTATATAGCTGACCAACAGCTATATATTGGATACAACTGTTTATTGAATTCTAATTGAACAGTCATGAAGTTACTGAAGGCTGCAGGAGCCATCAGGGTCAGAAATAGAGAGTTAAAAGGCTATGCATATGCGACTCTTAAGTATAATTCTTCTTGCAAAACCGCTGTTTGTAAAAGAGCATATTTGAAATAAAAAATAATTGAAAAGTAAATATACATGGCCTCGTATTCATAGATTTTATTACCAGCTGTGGATAAAGAGCTTCCTGAGCTTTCTTATCTGTATTCTGCAATAAGTGCTGTTCCCAGTAGTATTTCAGAATGTAGCTGTGTATCTTCTGTAAACAGTTACACATCAGTTCTGTGGTTCGATGGGTAGGTGTAAGATAGCCTGAAAAAAGGAAATATTTATATTCTAGTTTTCATTGTCAAAGGGAATTACCTGGACAAGTCCTCACATTTTTTCTGTCACTTAAATGGTATTTTTACAAAAGGGAATACTGAGACCAAGAGTTCAAATGCTGTGGAAGTAATCTGGGGATGGCTTTGTAACTAGATTTGAAGCTTAGGCTTGCCTATCTTGTAGTCTTATGTTCAGATCTGTCATTTGTCTTGTAAATAAGGCACTGTAATTGCCATCCAGCTATGCCTATAATTTTCAAGAATTATATGCCTGCTTTAGCGGATGTTCCAAAAACTGCAATGTAAAATGAATGCAGTGCTCCACAAAGTGTTCTAATGAGATACTATTGGAAATCTTTATGAAGCATTTTATTCCTATTAAAATTATTTATTCTAGCTTTCATAGCTCTGCAGCTTCTGTAGGTGCAGGTGTATAGAGACATTCACACCTGCCCTACCCCTGACCTCTCATGGTAGTGTCTTTCACTAGAAAAATACATTATGAAGCAATTTTTCATATTCAGCCACTTAACAAAACTGAGATCCATTCTAAGCAGTGAATAGTATTTCTTGTTTTGTGAAGGTTTTTATGCTTTTAAGAATATGATCTGTTGCAGCCAGAGAATGAGGCATGTCTTTAATTCATTCTGCACTGTTGCATCCATAAAATTCACACACATAGAACTCTGATTTCAGTCTGAGAACCTGGAGAAACACTGAATGTCCAGGTGTGGCTAGACAGCACAAAATAAATTATCTCCTACCTCAATAAATAAAAATTACTATAAATAATGATCCTGAGCATTCACTGATAGATCTAAGCTTAATAAAGGATTAATCAAAATTATTCCTATGGCATTTCTGATGCAATATTACTTACCATTTTTATGCCAGATATCTTAAAAAACCCAGTAGCTTTGCGGATGGAGCATCTTTTACCTTATAGCTGCTATAAACTCAACAGATTTGATGAACTTGTAATATTCAAATAATTAATGGGCAGCAAAAAGAACTTTGTATGCTAAGACATATGCTGAGACTTTTTTTTTCTGGGGAAGCACCTACAGTCATAATTCATAGTGATCAAGTAAAACAGTATTTGCCTATAAAGAAATACAGGTAAATACCTGTAAATAAACTCATGCCTATGTTTATTAACCTCATGTTGAAAGCTACCCTTCTTAAAGATACTTTAACTTAATCTTTGAAGCAGTTTGAAGACTTAAACTGCTATATGGTTTAGCCAGAATCCCACTTTAGGCCTTCATGAATAAAAGGTATGACATCGCTGGCTGCTTTGTTGTTGCCCCCTCACAATTTTATTTGCCAGGATGAATTACAGCGGCATTTCTTGCACGAATCACAGAATCATTTAGTTTGAATAAGACTGAATATCTCAAAACACTTGGCATTAGTGTGTAACTATGTTTATCAGGATTTTTAAATACACAAGTACTTCTAACTCCATTCTGCTTTTCCTTCTGCACAATATACTTTCCCTTATTTAAGTGATCATGCTCTAGGACAACAAATAATTAGATTTTTGTATTTCTGTATTGTTTTGAACATACACTTAAATGAAGTTCCTGGTTAAACTGTTTCTGACACAGTAAGAACACTCTACAGGGATTTTATAATTCCTATGATGTTGATGTGCACTCACCCACTGTCATTCAAATAAAATGTAATCAGTTTTAAAAAAAAAACAAACAGAAACCAAAAAACACAAACAAAAAACACCAAAACAAACAAACAAAAAACCCCCCAACATTCAAACTTACTAAAATCCCTGAAGTATTTATGTCACAAGTAAACACTAAAGAAGGAACTGAGAAGACAGATTCTTGTGTATGTGATGTTTTGGTACCAATCATTCCTTAAAAACAAATTCCTTAGTTTAGAGTCACTGTTGTACTCCTTTGGCAGAATGAATGAGTTATCTTATCTAGCCTCACATTCAGTGTTTCTTCCTTTAAATTCTGTTTCCCTTGCAAAAACATTGCCAGTTCTTCAGAAAATAGATCCTTTTTTTTAACTGATTCCAGTGTTCTTAGGAGTAATGAAACTGAGCATCCCCGAAGAGGGTGAGATGTTTCTCGCAGTGGCAGATGGCAGCTGTTTTGGGACATGGTGTTTCTTTGTGCAGTGGTCTGTAGAACAAATTATTTTTAGTACTGAATGAAGAAAAATCCTAAATGAAGGATTGTAAAATAATTATTTAAAATTAACATTATAAATATATTGGAATGTAGATGGTTCTCCGCAGTGAATTTTGTTTCTGCAAGAATATAGTATCAGAGTTGCTTTATTTCTGAGGTACTTGAAATAGAGAAAAACATAACACAGACCACTGTGTTTCTTAGTAAATACATTCTCAAAATTAGTTTTACAAAATAGCAGTTATTTTATAGGCAGATGTGCTGTAGTCTTTATATATGAAGTTTTGGAACTGCTTCTTCAGTGCAAAACTAAAATCATCCCTTACTTTGAAATCAGTGTTTCCATTGTCATGCTACCACATTCAGTGTAGTAGTTGAAGCAGACCTAAAAGACCTGAAGAAATTTTTGAACTTTTTTTTTTTTTTGGTGGTGGTGTCGTTAGAGATTATTGTACTAGCATGGTATTTTGTTCTGTGTGGTTATTTGTTTATGTCTATGAAAGTGGACCTAAGAACTGCATTTACTATTTCTTTGCAACTTTCCCTTTTAGATGTAGTAAATAGTTAATGTTCTGGTGCACTCTTTTAGCAGGGAGAGTGAGCCAGATGAGGCCAGCAAATGCAGAGGGTAGTGTGGGTTTGCAGCTGGTGGAAGCTGAACTCTCTGAACAAGTTGTGGTGTGGCTAGTTTAGGTTACATGCTGAAATGTTTCCCGAGGGCTGGCTACATCCCAAGAACCTGGCTCACTCCTTAGGTTCTTGGGAGGGGGAGGAGGGAGATGCTGGGAGGGGGGGGGGAAGATGAGGGAGGGGGAAGGGGGAGGGGAAAGCTGATATTGAAAACTATGTATCTTTTCCATCTCACGGATCAGTTGTATGAAGTGCTCTTGTGGATTGCTTTGGATCACTCACTGTATTGTTTAGTAACTATATCTGTTATGTAGTAACATGCATATTCTTTTTATTTCCTTTGTTATTTCTACCCTGCTTTTTAAATGACAGAATAATAAATAGCATGAAAAAGATGAATGCTATTTTAGTGAACTGGTCCCGTTTTCCCAGATCGTATATTTATGCAGGAGAACTACCTCAAATCACAGAATCTGAGAATCACAGAATAGGGTGAGTTGTAAGACACCTCTGGAGATCCCCTTGCCAAGGCAGGATCACCTAGAGCATTTGACACAGGGACATGCTTAGGTGGGTTTTGAATGTCTCCAGAGAGGGAGACTCCTAGGCAGCTTGTTCCAGTGTTCTGCCACCCCCAGTGTAAAGTAGTTCTTCCTCATGTTCAGCTGGAACTTGCTGTGTTTTAGTTTATGGCTGTTACTCCTTGTCCTGTCACTGGGCACCACTGAAAAGAGTCTAGCACTATCCTCTCGACATCCACCTCTGAGATATGTATTGATGAGATTCCCTCTATTCTCCAGACTAAACAGACCCAACTCCCACAGTCCCTCCTCATAAGGAAGATGCCCCAGACCTCTCATCATCTCTGTGGTCTCTGTTGGACTCTCACCAATAGATCTTTGTATTTCTTGAACTTTGAAGACCAGAATGGAACACAGAACTCCAGATGTGGCCTCACTAGGGCCGAGCAGAACAGGAGGATCACTTCCCTTGACCTACTGGCCACACTGTTCCCGATGCACCCCAAGATCCCATTGGCCCTTCTGGCTGCAAGGCCACACTGCTGCCTCTTGGCCAACGTGTCATCCACCAAGATTCCCATGTCCTCTGCAAAGCTGCTGTACAGTTGGTCAGCCCCAAACCTATATTGGTACTTGGGATTATTTTTCCTCAGGTATTGAACTTCCTTAGGTTTCTCTCCACCCAGCTCTCCAGCCTATCAAGGTCCTGCTGAATGGCAGCACAGCCTTCAAGTGTATCACCATTTCCACCAGTTTTGTTCATTCTCTGTTATTCTTCTTGCACTTGTTATATTCAGAGCTTTATTAAGTAATGCTGTTTCTGTGTCTGCGTGGAGAACATTATTGACTGTCAACCCCAAGCACAAAACGTTTGGGAACTGCTGATGCTGCATGGAGGCCTTCTACGTGTGGTAACTTAAGGAGCTTATTCTCATGGTATTTTAAGCAACTGGAGTGGGTAGGATATGATATAATGAAATAGCTGTTAAATTAAGAGTATTTTTAAAATTAAGAAATACCTTTCATAGACATTGACTGAGTAGAAACTCCTGATTCAGTCAGTTTAATTGAGTCCCTTACTGGTTTTTCTGTTGAATATCTCAAATGAATATAGAAACCCAGAGTGGTGGACTTTTATTTATGGAGATCTGATTTATTTAAAGGTTCATAAAAACTCCTATAACTAAATATCTCTCTGTTGATTACAGATCTGAGGAAGCTCAGCTGTGATTATTCAAGCAAGAGTCCAAACTGAATTGCACTAGGAGATCATCTTGTGAAATACCTTTTTAATAATAAAAGTGAAAAGAAAAATTGGTTTTATATTAATTTTGTTTACAATCAACTCTTTGTATTAGTAGTAGTAAGCTCATTATCTAATTATTTTGACTTTTTTTTTTTTTAAATATACTTACAAGCTTGTAATGATTTCCTAGTTCAATCTATAATTATCTCAGGGAGTTCTTCTCCATAGCATTTGCAAACAAATCCTAATATGTTGGAATGTCTTTTCTTTTTCTTTTTCCCTCTTTGTAGTCCTTGGATTTCAGTTTATAGTACTATAACCAGCATAGAAAGTTAATGGTATTTTCAGGAGCATCTCACCTTCTTTAGGTCCCTAGAGCACATAGATATATATACATGGACAGACCTACATGAAATGAAATTACGTACGTCCCAGCAATTGCTGATTGCTATAATGGTCATTTGGCATAGTAGGCTGTCAAGGGGTTAAGCTCAAAATCTGTAGTTGTTTGAGATGAAGAGTATAGCTGGCCAGTGCCATTTAAGAATATTGAGGGATTCTTCTGAATATCTTTAGAGAGAAAAAGCTACAGAAAAAAATACTGTCAGTATGTGGTTTAAACCAGAAGGGAAATATGGGTTGGCAGAATTCAACTGTGTGGGCTCATGCAGATTTTAATGCTATGTTAGTTTATTTGATCATAAATTCCTTTCTTTTTAAAAAGTCTCATTTTTTAATATATATATATTTTTTATAATGTTCTGAGGGACAAAGGCAGACAAATCTGTTAAGAGCATTATTTAATGCATATCTGTTTTTTGAAATGGTTATGGTTATGTGTGACTTGTCAGAGTAACCAAGATGTGTAGTTTAGATGTATTTTAATGTGAAATTTTTGGTACTGCACTTCTGAAAATACGGTTCACAAAGACTATAAATGCTCTGAGCCTTTTTTACATATCTCTTCTTGAGATGGTATTGTTTAAATGCAGTATTTGAGACAAGTATTTTGAACCTTTTTAGCCACCAGGATACATTAGCATGAAGTTTGCTTTACATGCATTGATGTACACTGTGTTTATAGCAAAATATTAATAATTTTGAAAAACTAATTTTGCAAAGAGATGCTAAATTTAAAAAAGTATACAATGCAAGTATACTTTTGCAATCTGCTGTTTAAATTGGCATGTTTATGACTGGGAGGGGTATATGTGTTTGTATGCCCGTGTACGTGTATAAGTAATAGAGTAGTCTAGCTTCCTCATTTGAATGAACTAAGCATATTTCATTCAATAGATAGCTGTATCCACAAGTTCTTGTTGATCAATTTCTAGTGACCTACTAGAAAGTTTGACTTCAACTCTGGATGTGAGAAACATTCTGGCAAATGCAAGGTAGCTAATCCCTCATGTAATTTTGCGGAAAAAAACAAAAACAAAAACAAAACACAACTATTTTCCTTCTGGGTTTTGTATGTAGGGGCCATTTGATGCTTCATGACTTTACATATGTATTAAACCCACTAAGGCCTCTGATCTGTGGCATTGTATTTAGGATGAGGAATACAGCAGCTGCCAGCAACTCTTGCAGGCTCTCCACAGTCAAGCACAGGCCTTTAGGTAATTTACAGACCATTGGATTACATGCCTTCTGATGATGTAAGAGGGTAATTTTCATCCTCTGGTTAAAGACAACTGAGCTAAAGGCCTGAGATACCAATCTCCCATCACCATATGCTTTTAAATAATTTTTACTTAATGGGGTGTTGTGGGACAATAACTTGGCTGTTTGGAGTAGGGAGACAAAAGCGGGATCTTCTTCCTCCCGTTGTACCACAATGGCTTTCTTTTAGTTGTGTAAATGATATTTTGGGCACTCCAAACTATAGAAAAATGACTACTCAAAAGTTTTAGTGAGTCAGCAGCCCCAGATGCTGTATTTTGTTACTCCAAATTGTAGTCCCATCAGTTCTTTTATAAGGTTTAAGTGACTTAGATGAAAGCATCTAAGACTGTGTGTAAATAACCATTAAATTGTGCTGTTCAGTATTTGACGATTTTAAATTTTGATTCTTAAATTAAACAATTCCAACAATTTGCTTTCAAGTAAAGTTGTTTCCATTTCTCCAAGGAGTGCTTCCAGGACTACAGCTGATGCTGCTGTATCACTGTTTATTGTTTCCTTTTTACCCCTGTACTAATGTATCCTCACAGTATTAGAGCAGGGTAGCAGTAGTTTTCAAACTTGTTGTTTTATCTGTAAAGGCATTTTTAAAACAAACAAGCTTCCTTGTTCTTTGCATTCATTAACAAACTGTGGTAGCCTGCAATGAATGTTTTTATTTACTAATGACTTAGAAAATTACCTTCTCTCCTTTTGTTTCTGTCCTTTGTGAGATTTCTGATCTAATTTGTCATTGAGTTCAATCTGTATGTTTTGAATAGGTTTCTCTTTTTTTCCCTATGGTATTACATGAAATGTGCACATACCTATATAAATATCTATGATATTTATTTAATGTTTTTAATGTGTGGCATTACAAATATCAAGTTTATTTGAAGTTAAAGATTGATTCTATGTCTTACAGTTACATACAATATGCATGCATTACACACATAATATGCATACATAGATTGCATACATACATTACATGCATACATTACATAATTCCAAGTGAAAATAACTTTAGAATTTTTCATATAGAGTGCAGACTTAGTAAAGGTATATGAAAGTTCTGTATTTGAAGAACCTTGCAGTACACTGATGAAGAACTTGCATTAGATTTTAATACTGAATAATTACACGAAATTTGAAAGCTGTGAATTGGCGTAACATCTTTAACCTTGACTGGAGTTTGTCATTCTCTGTGCAGAACTCGAATCTATAGGAAAAGTTATTTCACTTTTTTATTATGTTCTCTTTTTATTGTTAACATCATACTATATTCAAATGGGGAGTAGTATCTTGAAATTAATGCATGGTTATTAAAACAGGATTAACTGAAAGCATCTAAGACTGTGTGTAAAACCTTTAATTTGTGTTATTCAGCTGTCCTTTCGCTTCTCCATTCGTTTATGGTCCTCACTTTCCAAACTGGAAATGTACTTAGCCAAGCACACAGGCATGCACAAATATATTTGTATCTTCCAAATTAAAAGGGAATCTTGCATTTAGAAGATTGCATAATTGAAAGTATATAAAATGAACATGAAATCCTCTACTAATTTCTGTGTCATTTTCTTATGTCTGAACTTAATTGTTATTCAGAGTGTGTGTTAAAGGCCCATACATGTTCTATAATGTTTGATATCCATCATAGTTTGAACTTAGACACAAAGAATTGTAAGGAAGTCTACCTCATAAATGTTTTGAAATATTAAAGAAATAAAAATATGGAATAAAATGTTCCATATGTTTATGAAATAGACATCTTTGTACTGGATCTGGGGTCCTTTGTGACTTCTGGTATTTTCTGCCTTTCATATTTTCACCTCCTAAATCTCATTATATGACAGCTGAAGGTATTATCACTTTAAAATATTATTTTCCTCAAAAGAAATTGCTTCAGCTAAGGTCAAGGGAGGTTGATAAAGATCTTCTGTGTCTGTAAGCATGACCCCTTCCACTGACCCCTACAGAGAAATTTCTTTCTGTGTAGCATGTTGGGTTTTCTTCTGCTGACAGGTGAATTTGTTATCAAGTACATATTCCATATTGACATCTCAAAGTTTTTAAAAAACTGAGTGATAAAATAACATTTTCTTCTGTGAAAATTGTAAGATCAAATTTTAATGCCTGTGTTTAACTCAACATTCTTCTATTCTCATCTTAAACTGAACTAGTACTGAAGGTGTCATTTTTCTTGAATTGACTTTCTGCATATAGAATTCTTTTTTAAATCTGTGAAGATGGTAAGTAAAAGGGGAGGAGAAAAGACCATCGCTTTTCTCAGCAGATTTTAAAACTTTTTAACTCTGCCAGTTTGACATGTATTTGATATGTATCTTAGAATTGAAATATTTAAATCCGTTGTTAATTTATTCTTTTCACTGGAAACCCCCACAGCATTTCAGACATTTGATATTATCTCCCTTTTTCAGTCAAGCTACTTTCAGTCAATCTGTATTCTGGGTGTTCTAAATACCTGGACCTCTTTGTAACTGATGTAGCAGTTCTGTGATTTGACTGACAGCATTTATGGGCTAATTACAAGAATCAAATGCACTGGAGCCTTACAGTGCTTTGAAAGTTTGGCCCTTCATACCAAATACTGCATTTGCTAAGTGTAAACCAGCACTGTTTTGGAAGACAGACATAAATTGGCCTTCCAGTGTCAATTCATGTGTCTAGTACGCGAAGTTTGCAGAGAGACCACAGGTGCAAGAAAGTGTATGTGCTTGTGTTGTGTCCTTTGAATGTGTTTCTTTAGCTTAATTCAACACTGAGTGTCTTTGTCTTCAGTAATATTGCAGTGGAGGTAGGAATTGTATGTAAGTGTGGTGGTTTGACCTTGGCTAGACCCCCACCCAGCCGCTATTTTGCTCTCCCTCCTCAACCCTCCTCAATTTCAAGGGGAGAAAATAAGATTAAAAAGTTTGTGAATTGAAATAAAAATGGGGAGATCCCTTACCAATTACTGGAACTGGAAAAACAGTGACAACTTGGGGACAATTACTTTAATTTATTGACATTCAAAAGTAGAGTAAGATGACAAGGAATAATGGCAAAAACTAAACCACTGTGCCCTGCCCCACTCTCTCCAAGCTGGACATCTTCATTCCCGACTCCTTTAATTTCTTCTCTATGAGTACAGGGGTTATGGGGAATGGGAGTCTGTCCACGACAGTTTCTCCTTGCCACTCTTTTCTCCTCATGCTTTTGATGTGGTCCAGTGTGGGTCCTCCCCATGGTCTGCAGCTCTTCAGGGTAAATTTGCTCCAGCATGAATCCTCCATGGGCATTAGTTCTTGTAAGGACAATCTTCTGCAGTGTGGGCTCTGTGCAGGTGAGGTGACAGTTCCTTTGGGAAATATCCGCCTTGCTCTGGAGTGGTCCTCTCCATGGGCTTCAGGAAAATCCCTCCTTCATCATGGTCCTCTCCAAAGCCTGCAGGGAAGTCTCTGTTCCAGTGCCTGGAGCACCTCCTCCCTTTCTTCTCTGACCTTGGCATTTCGGGGGTTGTTTCTCACATTTTTTTTCTCTCTCTGCTCACTGCCTGGGCAGAGTTTTGCCCTTTCTTAAATATGCTTTCTTAAATATGCTTTCACAGAAGCACCACAAGCTTCAATGGTGAACTCAGCTACGTCCTGCGGTGGGTACATTGTAGAGAAGCTCCTGACTTCTTCTTGCTGACACCACCCCTGAAGCCACTCCCAGTGCCAAAATCTTGTTACTGAAACTGACTTATAGTAAGATGAAGGGAAAGAACATAAAAAAAAGGTCCACAAAGGCATACATTTATTTTGGTTTGTTGTGTTCCTTACTATGGTTAACTTCTTTATTTCTTTTAGTATCACTTCAACTATGATAAAGTTAATATAAGGTTATCACTACTCTAAACAATTATAATAGAGCAGTTTTATGAAAGTTTTATGAAAGACAAATTGAACTTATTGTGAGGAGCACATAGAGTGTGTTTTTGATTGCTAAAAAACACATATGGAAAATGAGGCTTGTATTTTTAAACTCCTGAAAGATGGAAAGGGGCAGAGAGCAGTGCAGATGCGTGTCTTTTCCACTGCGTATGTAGTGTTTAGCATGCTCAAAGTACTTTTACCTTAGGGAGCACATTGTGTACTTTGCCTTTTCACCCATCATTTTGAAATAATCCAATTTTAAAAATCCTGCAAAAGTATTCTTATTTCCTATTAACTATTTACTGAACAGCCTTGTTTAGATTCAGACTATAGTTGATGAGAAGGTCTTTTTCTGTCAATGAGATTGTATTTTCTTTGTACATATAGGTTATGTACCTCTCTAAAAAGTTGTGTATTTGCAAGTTCTTGCATACCTCAACTCTCTATTAGTGACAGGTATTATTTGATCAACTATTTATTTACTAAATCATCAGGAACATAATTTGCTAAACAGGGTGAAATGTTTTAGAACCTTTGTTCCTGGGTGGCAAGCTGAAGGCCTTGATTGTGCAACAACCAACATGTGCATTTAATTTTGAGCTACTAGTGGACATCCCCTGGCTGCTGGGCTACTCTGATATTTGCAGGACATTACTTTTCGTATTTTCATGATGAGATATCATTTTGAATCTTTGCGCACTTCCTTATGTAGTTTTACATTTTACCTTGGTCAGTATTGGTGCCTTAAAGACAAAAGCTGTAATATCACCCTGGCTGAAACATGGATATGCTGTTGTGCAGGCTTAACATTGCATCTCAGGAAGTATTTTTAATTTCTATTTTAGATATCCATTCTGAAAACACTTAAATCTCAGTTTTATGAACTTAGAGTATACAATTGATTTTGAATGGACAAAACTTACTTGGTCCGGAATTTTATAAAAAATTACAATTAAACAAAATATGATGAATTCTGAGTAAATAATATATGAAAAGTTAGTGTCACATGCAGTTTTAAAAATAGGTCTTGATAAAATTGTTTTTGTCTTAACCAGAGTTATCTTTCTCTTCATAGTGATTTAGTAATACCATTTTCTGAAATGGCGTACTTTTTTTTTTTTTTTAGTTGTCTTTGGCAGCTCTGAAAACTGTAGTATTTTAAAGTGGAATTATAACAAGTTTTGTTAATGATATACTAAAGTTAATCTTATATTTTATTATTTCAGTTGTTCATGGTGGACAATGGAGCAGATGACTGGAGAATAGCCATGACTTATGAGCGTATTTTCTTTATCTGCTTGGAAATACTGGTGTGTGCTATACATCCCATACCTGGGAATTATACGTTCACATGGACAGCCCGGCTCGCCTTTTCTTACGCTCCATCCACAACAACAGCTGATGTGGATATTATTTTATCTATACCAATGTTCTTAAGACTATATCTTATTGCCAGAGTTATGCTTTTGCATAGCAAACTTTTCACTGATGCCTCATCTAGAAGCATTGGAGCATTAAATAAGATAAACTTCAATACCCGTTTTGTTATGAAGACTCTAATGACAATATGTCCAGGAACTGTACTGTTGGTTTTTAGTATCTCATTATGGATAATTGCTGCATGGACTGTCCGAGCTTGTGAAAGGTAAGGTGGTTTTGTTTGCTTAGTTCTTTCTGTCTGTGTTTCTCTTTTTCACTATTGTTTTGTCTCTTAAGTTTTGAATTCGTGGGACCTAAATATTTATTAGAATGGGGCTTCCTAGTCCTTGATATTTTGAGTGATGGGTGGGTTATACTCTTTGACAGAGATTGTCAAGAGTGCTTTGCCTTTTAATCTGAAGGACTTCTGCAGAGAGGTTTGTGCTCCACTGTTTACTGTAGCATTACTATTTGTTTTCAGTGTTTTGATAAAACTTAAAACAGTGGAGATACCATAAAATGTATTTAAGAGTGATTGTTGATATTTTGCATTGATACGATTTTTCATTTATTTTGTTTGTAATATAAATCTAGTGAGGATAGAATGAAAAAAAATAGCCAATGGAAAATGGTTGGGAGGTGTAATTTGAGTTTTATTTTGCTGTTAAGAAAAAAGTGCAAAATACGTTTGAGAAGTTGGCAAGATCATTAAAGAAAAGGCAGAATACTTGCAGTAATATAACTCTTTCTTTCCCCCTCTGAAAATCAGAAGAAGTGATTTTGAGAGTTAAACTTGTGTTCATTTCGTCTGGTTTTCCAACCTCCCCTTCCCACAGACTTCAGTGTAGGTGCAGAGTAAATGGCTATCAGTGTTGACAGCTTGAAATTGAATTTCCCAAACATAGCTTTAACAAAAAAAAGAAATGAGCTTCTGATTGCATAAGATTGCTTAGGAATATGCGATATATTAACTCTAAAACAATTAGGATGATTCTCTGTGGAAGATTTAATGCCTGAGACAGCTCTTGGATCCTGGAATGGATTTTCCTTATCAAAGCTGGAAGATCATCACATATTTAAGGCATTTCTGCTGCTGGTTGTTGACTGTTTTATTTTTCCTGTTCCTTTCTATGTCTGCCCATTTTGGAAGCAGTTTAGGGGAGTTACTTGTGACAGCGAGCTGATTTAAATCAGCAGTTAAATTGCACACCAAATGTTACACTTTTGTAGTTTACTTCTTGCATTACTTTCTCAACTTGTTAAAAAGAAAAATATTAGATCTTATAAACCGAGTCATGTTATTGTAGTTTTATTGTTAAAATTGCTAGAATTGTGGAGTGTAGTTTGTTACAGGAGATGCTTTATGTCAATGTCTTTTCATCATATTTCAGCAAGACTAATGATTTAAGAGTATTCTGAAAACACCATATTAAGAATATCATAGTTTCGAAACATTCCCATAGTGCAGCAGAGGAGCACCCTTGATTTTTACTCAATCTATAGCAGCTATGTTTTAATGAGCATGCTCTTTTTTCAGATGTGATTGACTTCTGCAAAGCTTCTCCTCTTTGTCTCATATTCTTCACTTCTGTTCTTACCAGTTTTTTTCAACAGAATTAGTGCTCAGGAATTCCTGAGTGTCTACTCAGGCATTTCCCAGACTGTCTCTTTTTAAGTGATTTTGAATGATTTAAGCATCCATTGCTATCACAATTTTACATGTAACTGGTGGTGATGGTTGTTGTTATTATTCAGCATTAAATAATTACTGTGTTACTAACTTTTTAATACATGTTCATTCAAAATAAGCTTATAAAACTTGTCTCTCATAGGGAAAACTACTGAAAAATAGCAACTTCTGTCTGATACACATTTGTAAAATATATTTATTTCTCTTATATAAAGATGGCTGAGGAAGAAGGTGTAGTATATAAGTAATACTTAAAATAAAAGAAACAAAGACCACCTCACCCATTTTCCAGTCAGGGATAGTGAAGGCAACACTTTCATAAACTTTTAATTTTGTGTGTTTATTTGTATGTAGAAAGTGGCACCATTCTGCATTGTTGTGATCCTGGGAAGAAGGTTACTTATTTGTTTAGGTAAACTGAGCTCAGGGTTGCAAAAAGCTGAATTTTCTTCAACTCTCTGCTAAACTAGTAATGGATTTTCCATATTTTAATTTGAAGTTGCTGTTTTTGAAGTGACTGTAATGGTTTGGACAGTAGGCTGGATAGCCATAGACTCCTCTAAAACTGAAACAAAAAACAACTAAAAGCAAGTTAAATATGGAAGTGAGCATCAGATTAGTATGCCCCTAGCCTTCTGTGAGTGGAGTCCAGTCGAAGGTTATTTTTCTTCATGTTTAAAAGTAATTATTAATTTTATGTTTCAAAAACACAAAATGGCATGTATTTTGGTCTTGGGAACTAGATACTTATGTCATTCGTGCTAGCTGCACAGCCAATTTTGCATGTTTTGACTCAGATTTTTCCCTTAAGAGGATATGTTTGTGTTTTGCCAAATGAATGATACTGACTATGGATACCAGTTAATAATTAGTCCATCAAAAACATGTAAATCCATGGCCCATAGAGAAGTACATTTAAAAAAAAAAAAGCTTTCCAAAGAAAACCCGAAAACGCCACACATTGGAATGCTCTTAAGTTTGCCAATTGAAAGTAAATATCCCTTTTTTTGCATAGTTGGAGACAGATGCAATAGCCATTATCATGAGAAAGGACAAATATGGCCACTCAGTCCTTTCTGTGCTGTGTAGAGATCATATCCTTAGAAGATGTCTCTCAAGATCTTAATGGCTTTGATTTGCTTGGTAGTTAAATGTTTAGTTTACAAAAATAAAGTGTATTTTTTTCAACTGCTGTTAAGTTGATCTTTTGCTTAGCTTTAATTAGAGGATTTTGGGTGCTTTTTTTGCTATAGACTATTTCATGTCCACAAAATAATCCTGAAAATAAATGTTATCATTCGAAGGAGTATTTGCTGTTCCACTTGACACTATATAAGAAAACATAATGAATTTTGATACATTTAACAGATTTTAGGAATTTGGTTTGATGAGGGGTGATTAAATTAATGAAATTAATGGTGTTAAATGTTTCTCTACATCACTCTAGCACCAAGCTCAGCAAGTTTCTGTTCTATAGAAGCTTTACATAAAGGTTTGCCCTAGTGGTTTTAGTATTTCTTTGGTGTATTAAATCATTTAGCTGACCATCCAAATTGGAACAGGATGATGGTGATAATATTTAATAGATTAAAATATTGGAATTTTTAAAATTCAATAGAAAATTGAAATAGGAAAGATTTGAAAAATGAATAGGAAAGATTCTCATTCTATTCCAT
This sequence comes from Pyrocephalus nanus, assembly GCA_038380795.1. Classification (NCBI taxonomy): domain Eukaryota; kingdom Metazoa; phylum Chordata; class Aves; order Passeriformes; family Tyrannidae; genus Pyrocephalus; species Pyrocephalus nanus. The sequence continues at coordinate 59,204,054 of CM076263.1, read as the reverse complement.
GTTCTCAGTGAGGGGGTAAATTGAAGTAGGCAGTGCCCTTTACTGTGAAGTTGTGTGTGCTCAGCAAAAGCTGTTGCTGCTGAATGACAGCCTGATTTTGAGATTGTTCTTCTATTCAAAGCCAGGCTTTCCTTATTGCAGGCTGTCCTGGAAATAGGAAGGGAGATTTGGAAGCACTGATTTTTATAGTGAGGAAGGTAACATGAAAGAGCATTGTTATCCATCTCTCTGAAGACAACCCTGTAGAGACAGGTCATGGGTTGAGCCAGACAAGTCGACTGCCTGAATAAAGACTTCACCGCTTTAATGGTCATCTGACTGATCACTTGATATACACTGAACTAAGACAGGACATGTGTCTTTCTCAGTGCCTTAATGTCTGTATTGTTAGCTCCCAGAATGCTAATTATAGCAAGTGACACTTTGGGTTAGTGAGCAAGGTATTTTCCAGGACTTCAGTATAAGGTCATCCATGAGGGCAGAATGTGGTACAGATAATGGTGGTGGACAGCCAACTGAGTATAAACAGGTTTGCTAGGGCTGCAGAGTGATCTTGCTGAGGAAATCTGTAAAGAAAAGGTAGGGAAAGCATGAAGTGTTGCATACACAATGCCAGAAGTTCTTTCTGGTTTATTGCTCAAATTTTTATTTTTGTTTTGAGGGGAATATTAAATTGCATAGGTTTTAATATCTGTCTTCTCATTGGCAGCAGCAAAATATTGTTTTCTGTCATATATGGGCTTCATAATGAAAATCTAAATTTTTTTTTACATCTAACTCAATAGATTTTTGACTATGTCGCTTCCATATATGAATTATGATCACTGCAAGCAGATTACTTTTTGCAGTCTCCCACACAGATCTTGTTGCTGAAAACAGGTCCGTGCATGGTCATCAGTTGTTCATAGCAGTTAAAATAGAAAAGTTTGGTTTCTTAAGAAAAAGAAAGTTAATATGTGTAGCATTATGTCATTGAAAAATCTGACAAATTTGCTTCACTCTTCTGTAGGACTGTCTCTGCTGTGAGAAGTGTACTGCTTTTCTAGGTGGAAGATAGTCACTCTTATTGATCTGCTATTTTTTCTGTGTACAGGAAGAGAGAACCTTGTTTTATGAATACATGACAATAATGTGCCTGTGTATCAGGGCAATATGAACTACATGTTCCCATGATACACTGTTGTACATCCAGGCAGCTCATATCACATGCCCTGAGTTACTGTGGATTTGCAGCAGCAGAACTGAAAACAGAACTGGATTTTCTTCTTCTGCAGAGAGTACGTTTTTGGCACTATCTTTGGTTCTATTTGTACCTCTCTCTAACTTCTGGCAATGAAGTCAGATCAGACTTGAATGGTTTGCTTACTCAGCAATTTCTTCCTCTCATCAGCTTATGCTCTGTATTCTTTCCTTGTTTTAACAAAAAACAAACTCAAACAAAAAAAAAACACACAGAAAAAAGAAATCCATCAATGTGTGAAGGTGAAATCCTTTTCTGCTTTTTTCTCATCCTTGTTTTCTACAAATAAATATCTGTCTTATTTGTTGGAAATATGATGCCATCACAAAGTTTCCAGTAAGCGGGTCAGACATGAGAACTGGGAGGCAAACGTTAAGAATTCATTTGATACAAGCAAGTGGATACACTGACACTTTCAGTTGTAATTCATGCAGGAAAAAATGTTTCTTAGCTATCTAATTTCCTCTCAGTATGTATTTCAGTTCTTTGCTTGTCTTGAGGACCTTATTTGACATTGTACACTGCATGCATATTCCCAAGGCCACACTCCTGTGGGAATTGCTTTTAGCATTCTCTACAGTGCTATTGTGAAGATTCATGTTCTTAGTTGAAAAAAACCCCATCAAAATAAACAAACACACCACCACCACCAAACAAAAAACCCCAAGCCTCGATATTTAATTTTAAACCTATTTTTAGCCTCAGAAGGTCAGAAACAATGACATATTATTTTTATTTTTTTCAGTCTCATGACTGTCAACGGATCAAATAATGTTTGTATGGACAGTGCTGGCTGTTTATCATTTTTACCTTCTCTTGGCTCTCAGCTCACTAAAACTAAATGTGCTAATTGCAGTCAAGTTTCTCCAGTGGTGACAGAAGTTATCTGTTAAATATTCAAAACAACAATGAGCAATGATGATCCATCATCATCTTGACTTGCACCTGTGCCGTGAATGGATGGTTCTCTGCCTACTAGTTTTCCTGGTTTTGCAAACTGATTGTAGATTAACTGTAAATGTTAGGTTATTGTTTTATAACATTTATGTCTGTGATGGTTTGGACCTGGCTCCCTGCCAAATGCCCAAACCCTCAGCAGCAATTTACCTCCCCCACCTCTTCCCCAGGGCAAAGAACTAGTAAAGTAACTAGTAAAACAAATCTCACCATGTCCCTTAGAAAAGCAGGATTGGCAGACACGGCCAGCACTCCCCAAGCCTCCACGTGGCAGGTCAGTGGATGCTGCAGCCTCAGCCTTAGATAAGCGAGACCAACGCAAGGACCGATGTTCCCAAACCTCGCCAGAAGAGAAGAGAGCGAAGGCCTCTCCTCCCTTCTTATTTTTACCAATTTACGTAAAAATCAAATGGAATACTGGGAACACTGCCCCTTCCTTGATTATAAACTGGTCACCAAGAAAGGCCTAGATTAAAACCACCACAACGTCTCAAAGCAATTAATAACTAAACCCATATGTAAGTGGTTGCATTTTTGTTACAATTGTTATCAATAGACATAAAATCTATTGTTTTATCAAACAATGAAGGCAACAAGGGAATCTGTCACAGAAGTTGTGCTTCTGCTTGAAGACAAAATAGTTTATGTACACCTGTTCTAATGCATGTAGAGTTTGACTGCTGTTCTTTTAAATTCATATTTTACTTGCCTTTGGAGTTATGCTATTATGCTATTTGTGTATTCTGAGCAAAATGATTTTGAGAGTATAAGTAAGAATGTACTCTTCAGGTTTGTTTGGGTTATTAGAATTAGCCTTATAGATATATAAAGTAGCAATAGCTGGTGCAGTGTCAGTGGATATAGTCATTCCTTCCAAAAATGTATCAATCAAAGGTAAATTGGTGGTTCTCTAGTCCAAAAATAGCAGAGCTAACACTGGGAAAAGTAGTGCAAAAGACAAAAAGTTAAAAAACATGTGAAAAAAAAGTCTCCTTGCTTACTGAAAAAAAGATTTTATATCTGTTTTTCAGGGTCATCTAACTAGACTAGGAAAACTTGTTAAATTCCACCTTTTTTACAAAGGATTTATATTTACAATAGTTATAGAGCCGAATGCAGTGGAAAAGCTCATGTATATTTCCAAGAACGGTGAGAAAAATTAAAACTATTTCTCTAAAAAGAAAAGTCTGAAGAGAATGAAAATAATTACAGAGGAGTACTTACCTGCTTTCAAAGACAAACTTATTTCTTTTTTTCGTTAATCTTCAATCTATAAAACATAATTCAGGGAAGAATCTTTGGTCTGGTCAGTAAGAGTGATTGTACACAGTCCAAATTCTTTCAGATAGGAAAGCAATTTATGGAATTTTTTTTAATCATTATTTCTTTACTGGATCTAAAGTTAAAATCTCTGATCCTTGTATTTTTAAACATGATAGTTATTTTTATTCCCTAATTTTAATAAAAACCTTAAAGAAGTCAGAATATTTTATTTCAGAATGGGTCAAAACTATTTCCCATAATTCTTCAAAAGCAGTCCTTAGAAAATAGGGTTGTATCAAAGCAAAAAACAACTTCTTTTCACTCAAAATATAATTTGTTGCTCCAATAATTTAATGTTTTTGAAAAATGAACCCTGAAGTGTACATTTAAGCTTTGTTATTGATTTTCTGTTGCTTCTTGATCTGATGAGCAGGGCACAGTGAGAAGTCTAGTCCATGGTTGTCACTTCAGTGCTAATAGCCAATATGCTGACTGAACTCTGAGCTTAGATACTGAATAATTGCTTTTGTTGGAAATTTACAATTCTGTGCTAAAAATTCAAATCTATAAGGTAAATAACAGCATATAGATAGTGTTGTGGAATGTCACAGTTTAAGGGAATTAGTGGTTTTGTGGAGGGAAATATGAGAAGATGTTTTTTAAATATTTTAAATGTTCTTTATTTTCCCTTTCTGTGACCCTTCCCCTCTTAACTAGTCTCAGTACGTTCAGATTTTACTTTAGTTTTTACTACAATTTTTACTGTTCCTGAGAAAGTAGGTGATTTGTAGAAAATTGGTAATAAATATTGCAGACACATCACACTAGTGGCCAGCTTATGCTTACAACTTTTGCGTATAGATATATATGGGAAGTACAGCAGATCTTTAGTACACATAGAGCTTTACATATTTATAGATTACTTTAGTTTTTATCAGGTAATTTGTTACTGGTTTTTTATACAGAGCTGAAAAAGCCTTATATTGGAACTACTTGTTTGTACGATCCCAAATAGTGTCACCTTCAGTACAGTTCAACTATGTACAAGAAAACATAATCCCTATGGAAACATTTGATATTTAAATCTGTGACAAAGTTTGACAGCAGTTACAGAGAGCTCTAGCTTTTTATCATGCTGCAGACCAATGACCAGTGAGGGAGAGTGTCCCATCACTAGAGCATTATTGAGGATGTATCCCTTCTTTGGCATTATTGAGGTTATGTTGAGGTTAGAAATGGCATCTTCCTTCTCTTAGTGGCAGTAGAAAAGGGCACAGTTCTGCCTGCATGACTTGATCTGTCTTGCTGACTATAAGAAATTAATGCTGCCAGAAATAGGCACTACCAAACTGGAGTGATGTGTATGTCAGGGATTAGGGAATCTTACCTTGACATGATAACTCCTGCAGAAGACTGTGAAAGGCGTGTGCTTGTCACATGCAGCTGTCTCTTGAGTCAGGCCAAAGGTTGTGTCTATCACTTGCCTTCTGTTCCAAGAAACTTACTCTTAGTGTTTCTTCTTTGAGTGGTTTTATATATTAAAAAAAGATAGTTAGTCAAAGGAAGGGCGTCAGAGTGGTAGTGGGAAGCACATATTGCCTTCTAAATTCATTGCAAGGGATGAGGCTCTTCCTTGTTTTGGCACAAAACCCCAGGAATTCTCATATCCTGATACTAGTATTTTGGAAAAACTTCAGTGGTATTTCCGGACTTAAATCTAGAGTCTTTTTCGTTTCATCTATACTGATGGTCCTGGTTCAACCCCAGCTGGCAACTCAGCCTCCCAGAGACATTTACTCAATTTTCCCCCAGTGGGATACCCTGCATTCAAACATTTGTAGAGTGTTTTAGACGTATGTATTTGGGCAGCTGAATCAGAAGGAATGCATTTGGTTTTGAAAAGGCATTTGTTCTCCTTTTTCCTCCTCAGTATCAGTGGGCCCTGTCTGTGTTCCTGGGATCTCACTGTTCTCCATTGTGCAGTGCTCACTGATTTTGGAGTTAGGGCCACGATACATCACTTTATTCATATTTTAACTGTGCAAGTGTTGGTGTATGTTATCATCTACATTTGTATTTTCAAAAACAGTGATGTTATACTAGTTCAGAGATAATAGGCTGATCAAGAACATTCCTGAATTAGAAAAAAGAACGTGAATCTACTTGCAGTTGTTTTTCTCTAAAACTGATTGATATCCAATATTTCTTTTTAAGCCTTATTCTGTCGTAAAAGAAATCCATGAGCAGAATTCCTATGGGTTTCTGCAAGAGTGGTTTACTGAATTGAAGTATGTTAATGGAAAACTGAAGCTATCAGTCCAATGTCAGTTGGACAAGCATCTTGGATTATTTAATTTGCAAGCTTCTGTGTTGGAGGTTGTCTTTGAATTGTGTTTGCACACTGCTTAGCACAGTGCTATCCAAGAATAGCACTTATGTATGTGATAGTGCACTACTAATAAATGTAATGATTTCTAGTGAGGAAAAAAGCTAAACACTTCTGAAAACTGGTGGTGTTTGAGGGAAGATGAATGCCTTCATGTGTTGATAGAGCAGTTTAAGAGGAACCGTTCAGTTTTGATCAATGCTGACTGCATTGACAGCTCGTGCTGAGAACACTGCTCAGTCAGGAATCACGGCCTGCTAGTTGGCTTGTTTCCCCTGCCTACTCACTGCCCAAATGGAGCAGCCTGAGGTGGTAGCCTCTGAGGTGTACTTGCAGAGGGGAAGATACATCAGTCATGTCAGTTAGGTGGTGGGACCTTAAAGCGCACTATCTAGTAGGATCGGTGAACTTGAGCAGCTGTTAGGTGTGTGCAGGCACTGTGCACACCACTGTGCCTACAATCTTACATCAGGCTAATCTGGAAAAGCCAGGCACTAAACAGAAGTCTCTGTACTGTACTTTCCTATAGGGTGTTTGTGATCCAAGGCTTAAGTGCATCTTCTGCTGCCAAGCTGGACAGCAAAACAGACCAATCCCTAATCAGGGGGAAGGTGCAATGAAGGGAAAAAGTACTGCAAACGTTCCAGGGTAGCAGCTACCTAAATAGTATAAGAACACATGCAGTAATACAGGGTGACAGTGGCATGGGGCTACAGCCTGGTTTGAAACCTGGTGCAGAATCTGTGGAAGCCAGTGGTCTTGCATTGGCTTAAAGGCCTTCAGTGATAGAGCTGAAATGGTTGCATCCTGCCTGTGTAATCATGCAAATCATGCCAAGTTGTTGGGATGAGCTTTGGGTAAAACTTAAGTATCAGTGTCAGTAATTGTATACAGCTCTGAAAATCAGTTTTACAATACTAGGAAATAGGGATACGTGGCAGAAAAAAATCTGCAGCACTCTTACTGGCACAAGTGTGCATGAAAATCAGTGTTATCATGACCTTGGAATGTCTGAGTGTACTTCTGTGTGAGAGAAAAGAAAAAAGGGAGAAGAATATCTCAATAACTATGAATAACACAGCTGGTTTTGGGGGGGAAGGGTTGTTTGTTTTCAAAAGTTTTATTCAATCCATTAATTCACTTAATGCTGGTAACTTTGACTTGCAAAAGACTACTTCAAAGGTTAAAAACAGCAGTTAAAAACCAATGTATGCTGTCTTTGAAGCAATAGAACATATTATAATACATAAACATGACAGAATTATTAAATCTGTAGCTGTAGAACAGAAGATTTTTATTAATATTAATGTTCATGTGATGTTCTATGATAAATGTGATTACCTGGATATGTAAACAAATTATTCACTTAATATAAAGTGAATGGAATTAATATTGTGGGTATGCCAGAGCTGCAAGACTGTGTGTCCCTGCTTTAGGAGTGAAATGATGTATTGTTCACCAGTGCTTATTTTGTTACAATAGTGTAGTAAAACGGGCCATGATCATGTTAAAGAATATTCTTAAAAATTATAAACTTTAGTAGATGCAAATGTAGTTCCATAGTATTTGTTTCGTCTCATTAGACTGGCTGCATTAAAAATATTTTGAGTTTTAAGCAACACTGGAGTCAAAGCAGAAAGGTTTTAAAAACCTAGGAATTGAGAGTTGTGTTTAAGTCTGAATAAATGAACTTAATCTTTCAAAGATCGGGATTGTACATAAGAGTGGGATACTAAAGTCTAGCTTTTCTAGACCTATCTCTACAATTCAGGAGTTTTCACTTCCTACATTTCTTCTTCAAATTCCTTATCTGTGATGCTGTAATCCCTTTTTTGGGGCAAATAATTCAGGCATCTTCAAAAGGGACTCTACAAGCAGGGTGTGTGCAGCTTGAAAGTGCAAAACAGTTATTACTTACTAGTAAGTAAACCATCCAAAAGCTAAACTGGAATTTAGTGAATTACTAGACTAAACATTAGGACACTTACCATCCCAGTAAGACACCAAAAGAGACTTTGCTGGCCATGCAGGAGTGAGCTGGCAGTGAAGATCTGGCTCCCTTTGTGCTGCTGCGTTGCCACCTCTTGCCATGCTGCTGTGGTATTGAGGGATGGAAGATCCTCCCTGGCCCCAGTCAGACCAACCAGCCTGACTAGCCTTCTGTTCTGTTGTTGGGGGTTTTTTGTTTTGTTTTAGTTTGGTGTTTGGTTTTGTTTGGTTATTCAGGAGGTTTTTTTTTAGGGCTTTTATACCTTTCCTCACTGGGAATGACTTCCAATCCTTGAGCTACAGACCATACCTCTCAAGAAGAAAGATAGTAGTTCCTTTTAGTTCAAGTAGAATTTAGTGAGTACTATCCAAGGCACTGCTTTTTTATGCATATCCATTTTGGAATATGGTTTAACATTTGCATCTTGCTGCTTGAGCACAGTAGCTGAACTTTGCTTATATTTCACCCTGGTATCTTTGACTGTGTGTTTCTTTACAGTATCAGAGGCAGACTAAGACAAAAAAGAACACAGTTTCAAAGCAATGTACTTTTTTCATTGCATAGTAGAGCAATTAGTTAAACAGAGACTGTAAAAGTTTGGGACTCAGCTGTCAAAACCTGTGCGATTGAACTGTAACTTGGTGATCTCGTGCTCTCCTAGACTAGTTAGCTTGTGCTGTGAATGTCTGTGTTTCAGACTGGGTACTGATTGAATAACTGGGTAAATTATTGAGAAGTTAACAGTTCTGTGATATGAAAGTATCATTTTTCATAAGACTTTAACCAGTGCCTAATTATTATCTTTGAAGTCTACAATCCTTTTAATAAACATGGGAGAGAAGCCTAGCAGAACTACTTTGTCTTTACTTAAGGGAAGAGCTATGAGCCGGTAATGCTTTTCTGCCCATAGTTTTGTTTGTTTTAGCTGTCCCATATGGTCTGGATGTTTTTAAAATGAAATGAAACATCAAATACTCAAAATATATTGTTGCCTTAGCTGCTATAAAAATGTTAAACAGAAGAATTTTTTTGTAGAAGGAAGAAACAATATCTTAGTCTCATTGCAACTTAATGGTGATTGAGGAGAGAAGAGGATTTTGGCTGAGTGTGTTTTACTTTTTTGGCTTGTTTTCTACTGCTGTTGCCTCTCTCAGGTATAGGATGGATATAGGACATGAATTCTAAAGGGAAATGCTACTCCCTTGGTCAGCTCTGGCAAAAAGTATGGCAGAGTATGGAAGGTATTTTGGTTATAATTAGTCATGTCAGAAGGATCAGTGGCTTTGTTTTGAATTCAGTAGTTGTCTCTAGTACATCTGAGGGAGAAATTCAAACATTGGTTTGTAACACATGGCACACCAACTGCTGGGCTTTCAGTGGGATAGGAGACTGTTGAGTTTATTCTGGTGCAGGTGCTGTTTGGAAAGTGCATTATCAAGCTTCAGGCTTACTTTCGGTGTGTAGAGGGATGACATTAATTTTTGTCCCATGTCCTTCAGTCACTGTGTTCTTTGTTGTTATTGAATAGCCTAAATTTACCAGTTTGTAGACACTCTAGTTTAATTGCCCTGACCTGAGAATTGTCTGGAATGTTTTTCTTTCTGACCTTAGTGTCAGTCCAGGGGTTGGACTACATGCATTTGGGCGGGAAAAAACTGTACAAATTATTTATATTAAGTGATAGGTTTCTAATAAAAACAGTTTATCTTTTCACTGCATTTCAGAAAAAAGATACTGAGTGTTCTAATTCCTTAAGTTAAAGGTGACCTCTTATTATTTCATAAACAATGCAGTGGATGTAACTGGCAAAGCTTCTCACAAACTGAAATTAGAGATGCAACATTGCCTGGAATTGAACAGAGATTTCAGATCAAGTATTCATGCCCAAATATCTTTTCCTTTTAACTCTGTTTTTAGTCATTCATCTTTTCAGAATATCATCATACACCTTCAGACTAATGAGCTTCTAAAATTGTAACCCTGACTGTTTAAACTTTGATGTTAAATTGCAGTCTTTCACAGTTGATTTTTTCCAACATTTTCAAAGGGAAATTATATGTTACATTTAGTTAATTGAACACCAAAGGTACTTGTCAGCTCTCAGTAATACCTTCCTTTCCCAAGCCTACAAGCATTTAACAAAGGTTGCATATGGTAATTCTCAATAATACTGCTTTAAGAGTGGTATTTGCTCCTTGCAAGCAGATCACATCGGTGTTGCCTTCCTCGTTCTTTGTGTGCTGGGAGGCAGAAGACCTGCTGATGCAATCAGTGTACCACAGCAGGACACTGTTGTCCTTCAGTGATTGTATTTCTGATGTCAAGGAGTGTGATATTGCTTGATTTTTAGAAAATGAGTTCTAGCACAGATAGCAGATGCTGTGTTCTGATGTTCCAGTGTGCTGGAGACACAGTAATTTCCACTACACCTTCTATCAGTTCATTTTCATTTTTTCCAAAGGAAAATAAAAATTTAGACTAGAGTAATGTTAGCACAGTTTTAGTAGGAACAACCCTAACACTTAGATGTTATTGAGGTGAGTGGCCGTAGCATTCTTGATAGTATAAAACACTGAAGTGAACGGTTTGGTGTACCAACAAAAGTATGCTAAAATATGCAAATAATTCATAAAATCATGAAACAATGCAAATTTTAGTGGCAAATGGCATTATTTAATGATATAGAAGATGTTTTGTTTGTTGGAAATAGCATGAAATACAGAATCCATCCTACAGATCTCTTGTGACCTTTGACCAAAGTCATTTAAGTTCTTTATGTCTATTTTATGGAGAGAGTTATGTTTACTGCTGTTGTTTGGTGTGATGTCTTTATTCTAAATAGCAAAATGGTTTGACCATAGGGAGCAGAAAGTTTTATTAAACTTTGTTCACAGATTTGATTCTTTTGTGTTGTTTCAAATTATTGTACAGGTAGAGATGCAATCTAGCTATACTCACTTTGAGGAACAAGGTGAGAAGTGTGAAAATAGAAGAAATGTTCTTATTTCTGCATGCTTACATTTTCCTTTCACATGCTTTTGGGAAAGATATTCAAAAAACCTAAGCCATTCCCTGCAGAGGTCTGTGTGGCTGTATGCAGCTCCACACCTACTTCTTTACTCACGACTCCATAACCTAAGGGAGAAATTGACTGAAGCTGGATGCATGGAAAAGCAAGACTGTAGATCTCATTTTCCAGGGATTTTTAATCCACATACTTGGAATTCTCTCTCCTCTTTCCCTCTGGGGGATTCCTGACTGAGTTTCTGAAACTCAAAGGGTGCAATCTAAAGAAAAGCAAGGTTGTTTTTTTTTTAAAGGTGAAAGATAATTTTACTTTTAGTCACATAATTTCTTGAGTTCTCTAAGAGGTAACACTCAAATGTAGTCAAACTCTTATAGGAAAACTTTTCAGTGTATACATATGTACATATATATATCATATACTTGTTTATAAATTTTTACAATGAAAGTTTTGTATCTGCAAAGATATAATTTACATATAAAGTGGCCTGTACTCCACTAGAATGAGACAAACATCTTCAATTCAGTGTCTAGTTTTATTCTTTGTTTTCCAAACCAAGCATTTTCTACTGAGGTCTCAAACTTGTCTATTCTTTAATGTCATGGATTTTTGCTGATGGAATAAGATGTCTTTGACCTGTAAGCTGGTTTCCATTACTCATTTAAAATGAGGGGGAAAATACCCAAAATAAATATTCCCTTTTTGATGTCTTCTGTGATGCTCCCAAACTGTAATTTCAGATACTGTTTATGAAGCAGAACAGCTGAAACAGTTAAGATACCAGAAAAGTTGTAGCTCTCCAGTCACGTTTGGAGTCCTTAAAAATGCCTCAATTGGATTGAGTTTCTGTTGTAATTGTAAAGTCCTGCAGAAAGCCTGCTGTGCCAAATAAGTGAAACGAGGAGGATTAATAGCTTCCTAAGGGCAGCATTCTTCTTCCTAGAACTAGATCTGCTCATGTCTATTATACTTCCTGTGTTTGTCACACCTGTGAACTCATCCCAGCTCTAGGGCCAAGAGAGCACTGTAAATTAGATTTCAAGTTTGTTTAACATTTCTTCTTCCTGCTTGTACTCCTTGTTGCAATTTAGTACTAATTATGTTGACAGTCTTTATGAACCATTCCACAGTCTGAAAAAAAGAGCAATTAGTTAAAATTTCATAGTTTTGATAGCAAGCCAGTATAGTTACAGACAGCGGACCCAAATTCAAATGTTCCCTTTCTGCACATCCTTAGTTAAGCTTGACCCCTGATTATGTGCTTGCCTACCTAACTCTTGACCAAAGAACTGAGTTTGTGTGAAAGTCACATAGACAACTCACATATCCACTGTATGATTCACATAGACTTTGCCAGTAGCGTAAACAATGGGCAGTAGATAATTTCTGGTATATTAAAGGATTTTTCCAACACTTTTAACATACTGATTTCAAGACATGTTTCAAATTTAGGTAGTGCAAAACATAAATTCTGTTGCCACACTATCCAGACTTCTCTCCGTTGCAAAATAGTGGCAATATGTAACTGCTCTTTCCTGCTGTAAATGTCATCTGTTCAAATTCCTTCAGAACACAGAATTTCATTCTTTCTTCAGTGCTTCACTGAAATCAATAGAAATGCAGTCAGAAAGTGTCAACCAAAGGCAAAGAAATGCGGCAACTAAATGGTTTTGGTAAAAATTAATTTAGAAAGTATCCCCTTCTGTTCATGGTCTTTAGAGAAAATACTGTAAGTTCCTTTTTGTTTGGTAAATATTTTTCATTAAAATCAGAATGATCCCTACTCAAGTTACTCTGTTCTGAAGGCAAATAGTAAATAAATTGAAAAGTATTGAAACGCAAATTTATCAAAATCAAAAAACCTGATTTTAATTGTTTTAATGACAGAATAGGGAAGAAAGTACGAGGTTCAGACTTCATGTAATCTCACATTCACGGTATTAAAGAATTTGATGATAACATGCCAAGGCCTAAAACAGAGTAAAGAAAACTGTTAATTGCATCTAGCATACTTAGCATATTATGGTGGAGGTCTCTTTAGCATTTTCTTTTTGGGTACATTTAGCTGGGCAATACATCTGTCTTTGAATGTGCCACTGCAGAGGTCAAGCAGATGAGGATGATATTCCTCTATTATAATCACCAGAGTTAAGCATGATATGCATACTATTTTTGAAAGCCTTTCTGAAACAGCGGTATTACCTCAACTGCATCTGGCTTGAGAAACTTGTGACAGAAATCCATCCCATAGTTATCTATGTACACACTTACCCCACTGTAAGACGTACTGCAACACAGAGTCACAAAAATGTCTTCCGTGTTGTTAGCCTTTCTCAATCACTGCAAATTATGTCTCTAGATGAAGCACAGTAATGTACCCTGAAGTATTTTCCTAGCCTTCTGATCAGTTTGATGAAAAGAACAAAATTTAAAAAGGGAGAACCCTTTTTTTCCCCTAAATATTGACAAGCTCATGCTGAAGTTTCATACCTAAAAAGTGGAAAATATTTATGTTACTAGTGGTTTCCTTGTTTCATTTGCCATATGGCAATATGTAGTTATATTTTTATACTTTATGTTTCATAACTTTAAATGTACTGACTGGACCCAGTACTTCATTAATGAATAGTTAGTGAGATTTGATACAACTTTCAACTGACTCTCAAAAGTACACAGACTTTGGGTTTGGAATTGTCTTTATAAATAGTCAGTAAAATCTATCTAGTTTCAAGCAGTGTGACTTAAAGAAGTTAAACTCTAAATACAGTCCTTCCTTTTAATAAAGGAAATTAAAATATATTCAAGGAACAAGTTCACTTTAGCTGATTTAAGTTAAGCAGATTACTCCAGCAGTGTTCATTATTCAGAATGGGAGGATACTCCTAATCTTAGACAGTCAAGGAAATCTTTTGCACTGACCACAGGCTTCTCCTCTGATTCAGACTTAGTAAATTCTGTCTAGATTTTTAAAAATATTTACTTATAAGCTGCTATGCTATATAAACCAGCTTTATTCTCCAATTTATCCAGGACTTACAGTTACTTGTTATTTTATTTCCAAGGGAAAGGAAATTGGCTTAGGCTTTTTTTAAAATTTTATTTTTAATTTATTTTATTTTTTTCCTCTGTTTCCAGTCCATTACATGAAAGAATATGCTTGTGTTGGTAAAATTGCCGATATCCTCATGAAAATTTGACCAAAAAAAAAGAGAGGAAGCATTATGGCCATGAACTTGTACTTCATTCCTTTTTGTACAAGGCAATACATCAGCTTCTGCTGTAGAAAACCAAGATATTTAAAAATAGTAATTTGCATGATGATAAATGAGATTAGTTCAATAAGAGAAAAATAACTTGAGTGTTCTGTTTGTCAGAAAGTCTTCCTGAAGAATTCAGCATAATCTTTGCTGTATAATTTCCCCTCCTCCTTTTTTCTCCACCCACTAAAAGGCTAACTTTTACCTAATTCTGATGATTTATGTAAGGAAAAAAAAAAAAAAAGGTGGGCTTCATCTGAATTGTATAATGATTAATTCTATTTCTAATTTCTAGATCTTCTATTTCTGAAGTTTTCTTCAGCAAATTACTTCAGATTCTTTAAATATTGTTTGATTCTGATCATCTCCATTTAAAAAAACCTTAAACCAAACCAAACCAAACTCCAAATCTTCTCTTTCTGCAGGGGGTTTCTGTATAAAATAGTAATGGGGTATCTCCAGATATGCAAAATGCAAGATAAGTGAAAATTTTAGAAGGGATAGAATTACTTGCTGGTGAATATAATGAATGATTCACTGCAGAGTTCATTAAGAATCACTTTGATTTTAATGATTCATATTTCTTTCATAACACAGCCTTAACCAGTGCTGTTGCATACTTTGAAAAATTAAAGCAAACCTTAAAAATAAAATTCCTTCTTATCGTATTGACAAATTTCAGAGATTAGGCTGTGTAAAAATTAATGGCTGCAGAAAGGAAATATACACTCATCAATATATCTTTAAAATAAGATTAAAAAGTGCTGAAAAATAGATGTTCTCCCTCGAGCTTGCTTATTTCTTTCATATTCATCTATATTAATAGTATATTAAATGTGTATTTATAGTAGCTTCTTTTGCAAAACCACTTTTGATAAAGATGATATACAGAACCACAGAAAGAGCAGGTCTTGGATATTTCATTTTATTTCAAATAGTCAATGTGTTTGCAGTCTAAGTCCTTTCTGGATTATTTGTTGAATTTTGCTTTGAAAGCAGAGTTAATGTTTACTCAAAAGTGGTTTGTCAAGGACAAGTTCCCTTTTCCAGCTCCTATCCTAAACCTTTCAGACAGTATCTCTCTCCACTGGATTAAAGAGTCACACTCTCTCCATTTTGAATTTAATTTAAAGTTCAGATAGCTTCAGAAATGTATTTTGAGATACTTTGACAGCCTGTATCCTAACAGGTGGAACAGTGAGATGAAGATACTGTTGTGATTTGGGTTTGTGCTTGAGAAGAGCCTTAAAGCAAGTTCACTCCCCATGGTCAATGCTCCTCTCATTAAACTGCTAAAGTGACAAAAGGGTGTCAACGGTTCTTTATCCTCGGCCTTGTGGAAAGCCTGATCGATTGCTTGTTCACTAAAAATTTTTCCTCATTGCTTCACATGTGGATACCGAGGCATTTTAGAGGCTATTTTGCTGCTTCAGGACATGCTGCTATTTTTGGCAAAATGAAGAATTTTGGTGTTATGCAATTTTTGGATGTCTAAATTAAGAGATTTATTTTTAAACCTGCGTGTCATTATAGAGGACTTTGAGTTCATTGGTTTTTAGTTGGAGCTTTGAGCATGTAGGCTAATCAGACTGTGAAGTATGGAGCTGAGAGCCCAGAAGGTGAAGACCACCAAGGCTGTAACAAAGATCCTAACTTCGTGCAGGGAGTCTGTCAGAGAGCTATAAAAAATTAAAATGTGATATTTCATTTCCAAAAAATGAGGCCAAAAATGGTATGACAATAATGTATTTTGTACTGTGAGCAACATGAACCTGGAGCAGAGTTTCACTTTGCCTTGAAAATGGTACCACTGTGGTTTTTTTGTGAAGACTAAAAAGTCACATACGATCGTGGACTTGTGGAGCACATTGTAATATGTGCGCCAAAGTTTGTGAATAAAAGTTGTTCCAGACCATACTGTTTTGGTGCTGACTGGTACTCCTGATCCAGCAACTAACAACAACCAGTAGAGCCTGAGTTTGCCCCTTAACATTTGACCTGTATGAAGCATTAGTCTGGACATGTATATAGGAGTTGGAAAAGGCTAGAGAGGTGAGTTTTTAAAATCCAAAGGCAACCTTTTGAAACATGAGAACTCTTTGTTGGTGACAGAATGTTATCAAATGTAAACAAATAACTGAGAAAAGCTGAATTCCTGAGCCTGCTCTACAGCCTGAGGAAGATAGATCTATCTGAAAGATGATCTGAATTTAACACAACGTGTCAGTCCAAATACTTGAAAATTAAGCAAAATTTTGCACAAAGAGTGATTAATATATGATTTTTGAAATGGGAAGAATCAGTTATGTAACATTCATGACAACTGCTACTGTTAATCATAGCTTTCATCTCTAGGAGACACAAAGGTATTCCTACTGGCCTTACTTTCTATTCCATTTCTCTTATGTACAGTTTATTAAAATAAGCCATATGTAGGCACAGTGAACCTGATTGTTTTTCAAAACAGTCAAATTATGTGTTTAAAAAACCCTGCTGCAAGCAGAGCTTATCCAGGTCTCTAGGAGTTAAGGGTTTGTTTAGGACTTTTTGTACAGGTTTCTGAGATCTTTAGCATTATTCATTATTCTACGGAGTCACAACAAGCACCTTGGTGTGTTATAGTTATAGTTATAACACCTATATGTGTTATAGTTAAGTTTAAATTCCCAAACAAACATTTCATTATATTTCTACATGTTGAAGAGTAGAAGGATAACTTTTTACATTTTTTTTGAGTTTCATAAGCTTATAAATTTTATTAGGATGCTTCTTGAGTTACATAACAATATTCATTACAGAAAAGCTTTATTGACATCTGAAATGTGAGATAAAGGCTAAGTCAGAGTAAGATTTTGAAATGAATAATCATGCAAGCACTAAACAGGAACATTTTGAGGGATCATTTGGGGGGGAAATGAAAAAACAACCCAAAACAAAACAACAAACAAACTAACAAAAAAAAAAAAAAGCCCCTAAACCCCCAAAAGACTACACCAGAACTTCTGGTCCTATTGTTGTCAATTTTACTTCAGTTATGCCATTGCAGAAACAAAATAGCTTGAAACTGATGAAAAGAACACAGTAGGAAGTAAGAATATTCTGTATGCTGGATGTGTATTTTAGTTGAGGCAAGAAAAAATTCTCCTTAAACAAACTCTCTGAAAACTTCAAGAAGACATATTAGTGTTTTCATATAGTCTAAGACCTTCTGAAGCAGTAGCTCTCACTTTATTAATAGAATTGCTTTTTTGTACATTTATACCGAATTCTCCTATCTTTGCTTCTTTTCTTTTTAGTGGATTGCTGTCTGCAACAAATGTAAAGTTTTCCAAATTTACCAAAACTCATAGAATTGATTCAACAGATTCTCCTTAACACCAAACTATTACTGAATGCAAGTTAAAAAAACTCAAACAAAGTCAGGTACTTCTAAGAAGCTTCAGCAACTTTGTGCTTGTAGCTGAATGATTTCTTTTGCAAAGATGAAGTATACTTTCAGTCTACTATGGCTGCAGACAGATATAAAGTTTTAGCAGATCAGCAGCTTTCTACAGACCAGGAAGACAGTGCAAGACCTCCACCAGTGAAGGACAAATATTAGCTTGGCATCCTTTGAAAAAATGACAATTAATTCCTTATTTCACTACTGGTAGGTTATTCATTGCCCAAAGCACTGACAGGTGGGTATGACAACAGCTAGGGGTTTTAGTCATTTTATGTCTTCTCCCTTATGTTTAAACTGCAATTTATATTCAAGAATAATGATAAAATTTCTTAAAACAGGCCATCTCACCCTTCTGATTTGTGAGATTTCTCTCTGCTGTGTCCTTTTTTCTTTTAGATTATTTTTTCATCCATCTTAGCTAATATAGTAACTTATGCTAATGATGTAATGATGCTTCATATTCCTTGGGGTATTTTTATCTTTCTATAAATAACCAGCAAATACTTTTAGCAGAATAATTATGAACAGCTTTGACCATGGTAGAAGCAACCCAGAGAGCTTACTCTCATCCATTACTTTGGTTGAGTTCACAACTGCTTATTGGTGTGAGTTGTTCTGTTTGAAATCCAGTAATTTTTTTGTGGTGTTCTGTACTTTCATGAAGCAGTTTTTGTGACAAGAACATTTTTGCTCATGTTCATAAATATTTGGGGGATGTCAACAGATGTGTTATAAAAAGACTGGGACAAGCATGCATTTCTTCAAGCTGCCCTCCTGATCCTAAAGCTGACAAGGCAGGCAAAAATTCTGCCGTCATACTAAGAGTCAGCCCCACTGTTCTTTCCAAGTGCTGCTCAGGTTTTCTTTTTTTAAATTATTTTTTTTTCTTTTCTTTTTAACAAGAGAAAGTAAAAAGGAATAAAAAGACCTGTCTGTTATCATCACTGTATTAACAGCTAAAAAGCTGCCAGTACCTACCATCTAACTAAACATTAAAAAGACATTTCATAACAGAATGGCCTGATACTGTGGGGGAGCTCTAATAGCTGGTTAGCTCAATCAGTGTCTCAACAACATCTTTATAAATTTCTGGTTTAATGGGCTGAGCCTATTTCCACCTGTTACTAGTCTAGAAGTTTTTAAGGTTTGACAAGGCAAAACTCAGCCTGGATTGCCATTCCAGTACAGGCCAGGAATTTCTTAATTATTATGGAAAAGCAGCCCATTCTATTTCCTAAGAAAAGGGTCATCTTTTCAACCATTTTTTAGTTCTTTCCTTGACTTGTTCAAGAAAGCAAAACCAAAGATGGCAAAGTAATCAAAATCTGTCCATGGAGGCAAGACAAACTGAAATGAAGCTGCTAAGTGTGGATTGATGCTAATTGACTTCTTCTTATTCATCATTTTTTAAGATGAATGTGTTTTAGATGTCAAAATGTGAATGTTTGGTAATTGTGTGCAGCTAGGAAGATGATATTCTACCAAAGTAAATGAAACATCATCACATATGAACATGGTTCTTAAGGGAAGCAGTACTGAAAATCATGATACCAGTAGTGATACCAGAAGGAAAAGACTGTTATTTGATGAAGAAACTAAAACACTTCTTTGACAACCAAAGCTACTGCAGTATTGTCAGCTGAGGAATATATTTTTTTTTCTAAGATGAGTTGTAAAACTGCCACTCAGTTTGGCATAAGAAGGAATCGAGCCATGCTATTTTTGCACAAATATAATCATTCAGCTATTTTTGGTTTAAATTACAGTAGTGTCAGAACTTACATATGATAGTTGGTAGAACTAGATAGTGCTGTTTCACAGGATGATGATTGCCTGGTGAATAATGTGGTCCAGCTGCAGCACCACCTGCCTGCTAGCATATTTCCTATTAGAAAAGGAATGTGATAAATAATTCTTATGCCTGTGTGACTTCAGCCAATGGTTTTTCTACTTTGAGGGAATACATTGTTTTTTTTAAATAACCCTTATTTCTGCTGGCATGTAAGTCTGTAGCTGCAGTTTTAACATTTAAATAGTAGCTCTTATCTTTAAGTGACTCACTGTATTTCTATTGCAAGTTTTTATTGACTAAGAATAGTGGACTTTAAATATTTAAATCAATATAATTGTAGTGACTCTAATTTTAAAAATCCAAATATTAATGAAAATAAAAACCCTCATCAAAATAAAAATTAGTGACAACAAATCTTCTGTTTTGGAATTTGTTTGGTAATGAAGGGATTTTGTTTTGTGTCACTGAAAGCAAATCTTTGTTTCTTTTTCCTTAGTTCCTGAGCTTTTGGGTTTCTGATCTGTTTATAGTACAGTGTTTTCCCATCAAATCTCAGAACTTTCAGATACAGAATGAATGGATAGTTTAGGAAAACTACAATTGAATTCTGAAGCGTGTTACATCCAAGCTGCCTTTCACAGTCCATCTGGAATTTGGAGATGTTTGTAGTGGCATATGATTACTGACAGTGAGTGAGACAGTTCTGCTCCAGCTGTTGGTTTGGATGGCTTTTCTCCTCATGATAGTGTCCATTGCAGTTGGCTCTACTGGGCATAGTCTCAACAGTGAAGATACAGTGGTAGGAATGACATTTTTCAGGTCTTCTGGTGACTTCAGTGCCACACATTAGAGCTGCAATTATAGAAAAACATGGGAAAGTTTAACTTTTGCTCTGTCCATTTTACTATTCCCTGTATAAATGGAGAAGTTCAGTCTTTAGTGGTGGGATAACTTTGAAAGCAAGTAATAAAAGACAATTGGATTGATTTCTTTCCCCCTCCTCAAAACAAAGCAACTTATATGCCTCCGATGTTGATTTTTAGCCATTTCCATGACTATGCAAATAAGATGCTGTAATTAATACTTTTTAAAGAAATTGCTTTTCCTGCTTTGATATAGATGTAAAAATTTTCTACCTGATTGTGGACATAGGGTTGCAGAAGACTCCCCCGGCTTCGCTCATTCAGGCTTGAATCCCAAGTGGTAGTGGTGCCTAGTGACATAGTAGAGCACTTGGAAATGTATTCTGGCACAGTTATAATCTTATGAAATTCAGAATGGTGTAAACATGTATCAGAATTGCTAACCACAGAGATTCAAAAATCATGACTGAGGTTACAAAAAAATACAAGACAAAAGCAAACCACCTTCCTGTAAATCTGGCAAAGAAATTATGGGATTCTCAGGAGAGTGACACCCTTTTAGGTTGTCTCTATTTTGCTTACAGATTTTTAACATGAAAAGTCTCCCCTTCAACTTTCCCTGTACAGTTGCAAGAGAAGGTTTTTAGGTTTTGTTGAAAAATTAAATTAGGCAAATTAGATAATTTGCATGCTTTGTCGTGCTTGAGCAGTTGAGGCAATAGGGAGTGTTTCTTAGTCATAGTAGTCATTCATAAGTATTGATGATTCTAAAATAAGCATGCAGCATTTGATTGCTGAACTAGAACCTTGAAGTCACAACCAGGTGAAATACTTAGAGTAGGAAATCCATCAGTCCAGAGCTAACAAGATGAAAACATTTGAACAGGTCTTTGAAGTGTGGTACCCAATATGGATGCAGATGGCTTTAACAAACAGTTTATCTAGGCAACCTAATTGTCCCTGTGTTTCCAATGAAACTTTAAAAAACTTTTGATGTGCTTTTTAAAATTTAACCCTATGTTGCCATTGTTAAAGAATCTTTGTGAATGTTGGCTTTTGTGTTTTCTGAAATAGGTAAAGGAGAATAACTGAATAAATACTCAATTATGTTTTCCTTGTATTGTTCAAGGCTTAAGAGAGACGTTTTGGCATTCTTTGTGTGAAACTGGTATTTATTTCTGGAACTCAGTGAGCTCTCTTTGAATGTTTTGTTTGCAGTCATATTAAGATGTCTATCACTTAAGATGTTATCACTGTGGAGGGCTGAAATTTTGTAAGGATGTGACTGTTTGGACAAAATGTGGAAAAAATCAAAAGCATTGCATTGCATTTTCATCTTCACAGGAGAACCTGTTTTTTTATCTGAAGTATGAAAATGGCTGGGTTCAAAATCCAAAGAGAGGCATTAAAGAAATATATTATAAATATTTATGTGAGAAATTACTAGTATTTAAGTTGCTAGCCATAGAATGTGTCATGGCTTTAGTGCCCTTCTGTGAAGCTCGTCCAGACCCTATGGGTCATATCTTGCATGATACTCTGTAGGGAGTAGCACGATTAGGTAAATAGGCTTTCTTCTTGCCTTCTGGATGGGATGACTGTGTTTCTCTCCCTGTATCCATATATTTCACAGCTGTTATTTGCTAAGTTTGTTAAGTGAAGACTAAAATCCATGGTATTGAGTGCACACTGGAAAAAGCTCAATGTCTGATTGTTTTTTGTCATAAGCTAAATCAAATTTGCTGTCATTTTTTTTACTTGTCTTGATGCTGTTGTAGTTGTCTTTGTTTGTGTCGTCATCTTTAGGAGTCCAAATGTGGGCTTCTTCAACATTGTTCTAGGTTTTGTTCTAGGCAGAAAAAAAAAATCTTCAGAAGCTTGTATAAAGTATGTGAGAGATAACACTGAGACCAGGAGAGATAAAGGTACAGGTGAAATAAGGAACAGACTTGTTTGGAGTGATTGCTATGGTCCCTGGTAGTCAAACAGTTCTTAACGTTTTGTAATTATCAAGGCATAGGTGGGACTTTGAAGGCAGAGTTTTGCAGACTTTTACAGTGAATATCTTAAAAATGAGAGAATAAGGAATTTCTTGAGAGAGCCTGTGTGCTCGTTCTGCATTCTTACTCTGTCACAGAGACTGTGGTCCAGAAAGAAGGAAAATAAGCAATTATTTCAGTTGTGGAAAGCAGGTTGTTTGCAGATTTGTGAACTAATTTGTTAATGACCCTCTGTGACCCACTGTAAGACACGGATTTAAGAAATGGCTAAAGTAATACCCCTGGGGAATTTAACAGCATGTAGTTAACCTGAAGCTTCACAGCAGCTGCAAGGGTGATGGCAACCTTGAGTCTGCAGTGGCTGCCGCAGAGACTCTCTGAGGGAGAGCTGCTCTGTCCAGGGAGAAAAAGCCCACCTATCTTAGCCTGTTAGGCACTTTTCCTCCTCACAGAGTTAGTGCTGACAACAAGTTTTTGGACTTAAAATGTGTCCTTATATCTTCACAGTCTATTAAGTATGTATGTCATGTGAAGACAAGATTATTAACCTGAACTTGTTTTCTTTGAAGTGACGAATGAACATATTCAACTATAATAATGAAACTAAGATGGCAAATAGCACATAATGAAATTTCACTTAATAGGTAACTTAACACAAAAGGGTGGTTTTGCTATATTTTAGATAAAGATCTTTTGATGATGAGAAATACAATAGCATATTTTTCTATTTATTTTGAACATGTAGATGGAGAGGGTAGGCCATAAGTTGTCTAAGTCAGCATTTATATGATACCTCATGATTAGATTTCTGATCATAGACTTGCATTTAGGCCAAGGAGATGAAGATGTGCTCTGCTGTCTGCTTGTACACTTACCCTTCTCTCCCTTTTGTATTTGCCTCAGTCTGCAACTGTAGTAGACTGGTGTCTTATGCTACTGAAGAGTCTTAACAGGACCTGTACTCCCGATGAAGACATTCTATTAAAAAAGAAGGTTTCAGCTTTTTTAAGGAGAGTAACCAAATACAGAATTATAAACCATCACAAGTATCTCTACTACTGGTTCTATTTTTATACCCTCTGATTTTTTACTGCTGATGTAATTGCATTTGAGTTTTATTTAATTCCTTATAGCTGTTTTTAAAAAGGAGATAGAATACAAGAATGATCATATAACGAGTTAATGCAATTTCTTTCTGGCACCACAAAAGTTTAATAATTGTTTTCATGATAAAGAAATCAGTTTTTTTCTTCTTTCAGATACCACGATCAACAGGATGTTACTAGCAACTTCCTTGGGGCAATGTGGTTGATTTCAATAACTTTTCTATCCATTGGATATGGGGATATGGTACCTAATACATACTGTGGGAAGGGAGTCTGTTTACTTACTGGAATCATGGTGAGTGAATTTATTAATTGGATATGAGATTACATTTGCTGCAATTAATGCCAAAACTTTTTTTAGTCATAAAGAAACATGTATTTGCTGCCTTGTAGAATATATATACTTACTCAGACCATTTCCATAGTCTTTCATTCCTGGTCATGGAATGGAGTTTTCTTCTTTAGGTAAAATTTAGCAGCTCTGTAATGAAATATAGAAAAAAAAAAAAAAAACACCCTGACATAATGCATAGCTTCAGAAATTGCAGTAGGGTCTTTCATTAAATGTTAATGTATCATATCATCTTGATCATCTTTGGACATGTGTAATTGTACCAATAATAATGAATCTTCATGTATGACTTTCTTAAAATTAAGTTATTCACAAACAAAGAAACATGATGGTGGTGAAACTCCTAAAGCCTTTTGATTGAGCTTAGTTTTCTAATCTATTTCTTACAATTCTAATAACATTACTATCCATAGCATTCCAAGTAGATTAAAGTTGTGCAGTTTGCACCATAAGAGGTTTTGCTACCATTGATACCATTCAGCAGTTGTTAGGGTATGCAGATTCAATATATATTTATGATGTATTTCATGTCAGGGTTTAATTTTTTAGGATTGCACCATTTGGTCAAAGTTAGGCAGAGAGTAAGCCAATGTATTATAATGTCTGGGAAATTTACACATATCTGCAGTAAATTAGAAGTAAACAAGTTCAGGACTCTGCTGCTTTTATTTGTATCAGCTTCTGTGTGAATGTCCCTGTCAATGAGAGAGGTAGAATTATTGCCATATAACACTGTCTATAACAATAAGATACATACTTGCATCTGAATTTTGTCCATTGCTTATAAATAATGCAATTCCAGTATCTCTGTTAAAGCACCTATATTGGGATTATGGCTGAACACAGATGGTATCAAATGGTTGCCCCTTTTGAACAGATGTTTTGGTAAAATTTTTTTATAAGTGTGTATTTTATGTACAGAGAGTAAATTTTGCCAATGGTGGCAGATGTGTATCTCCTTAAATACAGAGTTTGCGGTGCAATTTTAAAGTACAGGCTGAAAGCAGAATAACTCAGAAGGCTTTTTTAAAGCCTGTTGGCTGAGCTCAAATCTGCCATCTTCTGGGGTATTTGGCTTTGCTCCTCTTTCTTTGTTAGATTTTGATGCCAGAGAGAATAAAATGTGCTCATAAATTCATTAGGAAAAGATATGGAAAGCAGTTTATACTGCCACGGGGATGTGCAGAATGGAGACAGAACCCTGCTATAAAGCTTTCCTTCTTCCCGGGCATTGTTAATTAAGAAGCAAATGCTTGAAGATGCAGGTTTAAGATCATTTCCCCCCCCCCCTCAAATTTTTCAAGACTTTGCAGAATTTCATTATGAATAAGTATTACAAAGAAATCGAGGACCTTCAAAGCCCTGCAGAACTGCGATGAGGATAGTAGTATTGGTAATAATCATCTATGGGTTTCACACAAATGCATTTCTGCTAGTGCAAATGGATAGCAGCAGCTGGACTGTAATTTTAAATATCTGTGGATCAGCTTATTATCTTATTATGATGAAAACAAAGTAAAAGTAAAATCAGAAAAGCATATTACATATTATTGCAAATTTTGTTATTTATGCCTGTGAATGAAGGACATAGAAGCTGAAATAATGAAATGGATTTGTCATTTCAGTTATGATAGCTCTACTTGGATTCAGATTATTTCTGGCAGTTGCTTCCGTGAACAACTAAAGTACAGATTTATGTTGTTTTCACACATGGCAGTGCTTTTTCACAACTGATAGATTTGTAAAATGTATGGATGATACTCACCTTTGTGTCTGTGATTGTTTTTTCTTAGTGGTCATAAATTCTGCAGCTGCTTTGGATGCACAAAGTCTCCAATATCTCATGGTAATGAGTTTTGGATAAATACCTCCAGGGACAGATAGAATTCTAAACAAAAAAAAATGAGCCAAGTAGCTAGTATGTGATGATAGGTGAAACAATTCTGAAAGCCTCACCTCTAGTTGCATTCATGTCATCTTTGACAAAAAAATTATGGAGCAATAGGAAAAAGTCAGATGATAAAATTACTTGGGGGGAGGGGGTGTTGTTTGTTTTGGTTTGTTTTTGTGAAGGATCTGAGAGATACAAAGTATGAAACAGTGAGCATAATAATGAACTCTCTTTCAGCCTAACCTGCAATACCAAAAAGCAATACCGAACAGACATAGTGATTTTTATTTCATCAGGAGTGATTGATGGTCTAATTAAAAGGTACATGAGGATAATTGTTGAATGTATGTAGCAAAATGAAACTGTGTGTG
Source organism: Pyrocephalus nanus (assembly GCA_038380795.1). Classification (NCBI taxonomy): domain Eukaryota; kingdom Metazoa; phylum Chordata; class Aves; order Passeriformes; family Tyrannidae; genus Pyrocephalus; species Pyrocephalus nanus. Next base: position 59,178,116 of record CM076263.1, on the reverse strand, counting down.
ATTTTAAGAAGGAAAGTGTAGTTCCCTACCATCTGAAGTAGCAAATGCATTGTTGGATTAGTGTGACCAATAAAAAATACCACTGAGTGTTTGCTTTCAGGTAAGGTCCCTGTTAAAAATGATGGAAGGCAGATTAAATAGAAATACTTGTGAATACAGGAGTAGTTACACAGACCACTGAAGAGTTAATATTGGTTTCTCGGAACTGGTGGCCCATGGAGGCCTTGTTTGGTAAAGAAGAGCCCAGGTGCCCTGTCTGTCCTCCCACTTCAGCCTCAGGAATTGCTTTCTGTGCAATGTAAATGGAGTGCTCAGGCTGAACCCTGCTTTGTACTTCAGCCTGGGAAGTGGACTTTGTGCCATCAGCTGGTGGCACTGAGTTGTGCTGGCTGTTGGAACTGTAACTACCTCCCTTGAGGCACTGGTTCAAGTGGCATCTTTGGAATTCTACAAATGTGCACTGCTGGTAAATAGGAAAATCTTTACACATATTCGGATTATACTGAAAGGAAAAATGCTTTGAGAACTGTAGAGAGTAAGAGAGCAAAGAAGTCTGATTAATGTATTAGAAAAACGGGGGGGAAAAAGTTCTGTGAACAAAGAGGGCAAATAGTGAAAAAATATGCACTATCATATTGAACAGTTTCCTTTCTGATCTTGCAAAGCACTTAAATATGTGAAATGTTCATGAAAACACTGGCACAGCACAGTACAAAGATGAGTTAATGCAAAGATGCTTTACAGCTGAGCAAGAGTGAACGGATACCTCACCTTGATTACCAATAAGTATTTTTCCAGTGAGACTGCACTAGGCAGCAGTGGTAGACTGCATCCCAGGTGGACTATAAATCAAACAGCACATGGGTCCTCTGCCCTCTGTATACATTAGGTGGGTCTGCAAGAGTGTGATGGATGGATAGAAATATGACTTCTGTCACTGTTATCAGAACAGGATAGAGAGGAAGTGGGGAGACCCATGGCTGCAAGTGGTGCAGCTTATCGGGGTTATCTCTGCCTACTGAAAACACTGTGCCTGGTGGTCGGGGCACACCCAGGCAGATCTCTCAGATCCCCATCAGCAGGGGGATTGCAGCTACATGTGGAGCACTTTGCTTGTGCAGTTGCTAAGCAGAACTGCTTGTACAGGCAGCACTTCCACCTTCTTAATGGCCTTTTGGAGTTAGGGCCTTGGAGCGCTTTGCAAAATTTTCCTTGCTTTATGAGGAGTATAATGAAGTCAGCAAAAATTTAAAGATGGTTGATAGAAATTGGTGAGGGAGGGGGGGCGGGCAAGTGTGAGGGGATACAGGACAATACATAATTATGGTCTGTGAGATGGACAGTTTTATAGACTTTTGTAAGCTTTTATAGTTATGCAAGATAAAATAATGACAGTCTGTTCTTCCAATTCCTGATAAAAGGATCTGTTGCAAGGATCTGTTTGAGAAGGACATATTTCCTTTTATACATACAGCATTACATGGTGAGATGATGTATTTAATATATGATGCGAAGCTTAGGATGCAGAATCTTCCTGCAGAGCCACCTATTAGAAGCAGACCTGTAGGTCAAACCTATGTTGCTACAAATAAAGTGGATGAGCTGCAATTGTCCTGTCACAGAGTGCACAAGTTGTTTGGGTATAGCTTGATAAAGATTACTCTAACTAAAATAGCTGTTATTTCAAAGTGTCTGCTGAAATTGCAATTTAATTGCTTCTGTTATTGAAATGAACTTCAAAGAGATTGATATGCCTATGAAAGAAGCAAATAAATAAGGAAAGGTCCTTAAATTTGTGCAATAAAGGTGGACAAGACTAGAGTTTTTTTCTTTCAAAAATTTTAGGTCTCATCTTTTAACTACAGGACTTAAATACCACTCATGGAGATGAAGAATTCTTATTAGAGCTGTAATGCAGTCAATATGCACAGTCTGGATTTAGGGATACTAGTTTTTATTAGTTCTAAATTTTGAATAAAAAATTAATCAGATCTCATTTAAAATCTGTGAGTTTTAATGTCCACTGGACGTATTCACCTAGTTCTAAACAATCACAGTTTCTTTCCTATGATTCATGAAAAAGTGGTGAGAATGAGCTGTTTCTTCTATGAGAATAGGGGACTCATCATGTAATGTTAAACTGTGGTGTTTGTGTATACACTTTTATTGCAGACAGCCTGGTCTTACCACCAAATACAGAGATTACTGAACTAGAACTTCCTTCAGAAGAGGAACATGGCACCTAGGTTAACATAATTTTTAACTGTATGACTTTTGTAAGTAGCAATTTCTGAACTGTATCATCTTTGAAAATTACTAGTTACTAGATTGTAAGAAAAGGAGGGGGGGGAAAAGGAGATTCTAACTGCATAGTTAACATTGACTGCCTGTCTTCTGGGATAAGTCATGAAAAGAGAAAAGGTAAACATCAGATTTTACCAATAAATATTTTGAATTATTTTATGGAAACTTTCTATGGATAATGTTCAAAAAAGATTCATAAATTATTTTGTATAATAATGACTAAAACATTGTGCAATTTTATGAAAACTTTTATTTACATTATTTAATTGTGTAATGCAATGGAGAAACATAGTTGTATACGAAACACAGAAATGTGTTTTGAATATGCTCTAAAAGCTGAAAAGGTATGATCAATTCTAATCAGAGCAATGTGGTGAATAGTTTTGTGGATGAGAGGAATTTCAAAAATCTAGAACACTGCTCAGTTTTTACTTCCCTGAAAATACAGAAAATATGAAAAGCTTTTCCTACAAATCGATAGCATCTTAGTTCCATGCCTCAGATATATGTTAGAATTAATTTCAGTTAGTTCTGATAATCAGTAATAAATGTAAGTGACATCAGGCTTTAGAACAGATTTATATAGGAATAATATATAAGGAATAAACAATGTTTATTCCTTCTCACATAATATAACTTACGTAGACAGTGTGTAGAGCAGATATTTATTATGGAGAAGACAATTAATGATGCTTTAATTCTTAGGGGTGAAGCTCTTAAAAGTTGGACTGCTCAGAAATTCTTCAGATCCCCTACTGTTGTTGTTCTGGCACAACAAATTGCAAAAATAGGAACTTTTGTGAGGAATAACATTGTTTGGGATTATTTTATGTCTATGGCTTGTTGGAATGAAATTTATAAGCAAAGTAAAGAAAAATAAAGTATTAAAATTGAGTTGAGAAGCTCAAAAAAGTGTAGTGCTAAGGGCAATATTCTGAAATGTGAGAGAATGGCAAAGACTCTACCTCCATTTGAGTAAATGAAATCTCCTGAAAGTTTTAACCCTCATTTAGAATTAAAAAAATTCAGGGAAAAAAAAACCTTCCTCTGAAGGTCTTTACTTTGTACCAGTAGAGCAGGGAAGTTTTTGAAGTGTCAGAGGGCAAGAGAATTATTTCACTTATGTCTGTCTATGGATGCATTTCAGCAAGTTCAAAGGCAGCTAATTCCTGGCTGGACTGAGCAGCAGTTGTGCCATGATATCTTTGCTTATGTTGATGTGACTGGAGCTGATGACTTTTACAGCAAGACTTCTGCTTTGCTTTGGAAAAATGTAGTTTATCTGCAGTAACTTCAGATTTAATAAAGCAATTTTCATATACTTTTACACTTAGTCTTATGAAACTTTTGTATGTACAACATAGTTGTTGGACAGGAACATCACTGGTACTCATCATCCCAAATTATTAAAGTAATATTTCCCATCAGCTTTGTAGGCTCTTGAGCCTACTCATTTAGGGAAATTGGTCTTCACTGCCTTGCTCAGCAAAGAGTTTTTCTGCATACTGGCATAAACTGTTTTGATTTCCAGGGATTTTTTTAGCTGTTATGACCACTGAAGGGTTCCCAGAAGCCCAGCCACCAGGGAACATTCAGTTGTCAGGCTGCTTTGAGTTAACACTGCTATCATTTATAGGTTCCCCTGTAGAGTAGATATTGTCATTATCTTATAAATCATCATGTCCTGTGCTGAACTAGATGTCTTTCCTAGTACTCAGCTTGCATTACTCAAGAAATTTAATTCACCCTCACTTGCAACTACCCATTACTGTGTGTGAGAGTATTTAATCAATTTCACATTTATACATAACATTTAATGTTCTTCATAATTTTTATGTTTGCAACATTGCAAAAAACCTTATGCATTAATTAGAACTAAAGAAATCTGGTCACCTTCTGTTGTATAGATCAGAAGTTTAAATGTTGAAATAAAATTCTAGATGTGTTACAAACTCCACTGAAGACAATCGTAGCCACACAACTATTGAAATATTGAAAGTATAAATAATACAAAATTACTTTACGTCACCCTTTTGGCTGAGATGGCATAGTTGTTGTCCTATTACTCATGTTACTTTGTTTCAGTTTTGCAAGGTTACACATCTCTCCCAGTAAACAATGACAAATGCAAAACAACATTTATACAGCACCATTTCCCTAGACTCTGTCTGTCTTGTGGATGGATTACTCCCTCAACTTTTGCTTTGCTTGTTTTGGAGAGGCTTTTTTTTACTTTAAAGAACTTTTTTTTTTTTTTTTAAATTAATATTTTTCCCCTCCCCTGGTGGTCCTGTATGTCCACCTTTTAGAGAGCCAAATGAACAAAATGCCCATTTAAATTCTTACAGGATTTTCATTTTATGCAGAGCAGCAGAAGGAATGTTGTGCCTTTTCTGGTGCAGAGATAAATTTCCCACCAGAACCATATGTCTGCAAAGCGGACCTTCTCTGTCCCTCAGTGGATCCCAAGGGAAATGAGCAAGAAATGTGGCAACTGCCTTCTTTCAGCTACAGGCAAGTATAGCAGGACATTTTTGTGACACCTACACCACTAAAGACTGCACTTCACTTCCAGTCCGGTAAACCAAAGCTGCCAGGAGACTGAACTGAGGCACTGATCCACAGTGTTGCTTCCATTCTCACCAATAGCACCCTTCAGGCATGTATATAATCTTCAGGTGTTTTCAGAAATGGCTCAATTCAGTGTTGTCTTGTAAAGGTATTATGGAACCTTATCAAAGAAAGAATCAATTGAAAATGCCAGAGGCATTTGCTTAGAGGAGTACAGCATTTCTCTACTGACCAAGTGTTGCTTTCAATACTAACTGAAAATGCAGCCAATGCTAAGCTTTATTTGTCTTAGATAAACCTTTAGATGGAGAGTTGGAAGCACCTCTCTAGTTATCACTAAAACTGGGCCTTTACCAGAATGCTAGAAGTAAATGCTAGACTTCTCTTAAGTCCGAACCCTGCAGTTTTGCAGTGACTGTATTGCACCAGTGTGTACCCTCAGTCTTCGCAGTTGTGAGTGGTAGTAAAGGCATGGTCATGATCAGATTTCTTAGCCTCACTCTCATCCTGTATTTTGGGAAACATCAGCTTTTTCCTTCTGGCTGCCATGGATGTGTCTGCTGTAGTTTACCATAGTGTAAAATTCTCTGTAGCAGCTCTGAGTTAGTAAGCTTTGGTGTGATGGTCCTGCTGATAGCAGCAGAAAGCTCAGGGTGGGCTGCGTGAGTGAACAGAGGACTGAGATTGGACTGCAAGAGACATCTCAGCTGGAATATAGTAAGTTTATTGATACATAATTTTGGCAATCCACAGCAGGATCTGAAGGAGAAAAAAACACAATGTCAGGTCTAGTGTAATGTATGAACTGTAACTGGATAATACAGACCTACCGTCTTTATTTATTGTTATATATATTCTTGTAGCACTTCAGGACTCTTAACACTAGATCCTACTGATACCAGTATTGTATAAAAACAGCAGAAGTACATAGTCCAAATTCCTGAACAGTTTACTATCCCCATAGAGCGAGTAGAGTGGGGAACAAGGAAGATTCATGTAGAATCAGAACAAGTGATCTTGGCATAGCAGAATCAGATGTACCTTCAGTGGCTGGGCAAGGCTTTGTAGTAAGTAATATGCTAGAAAAGAAGGGGAAGAATTTGAAAGAAAACTATATATTAGATTTGTTTATGTTTCTAGGAAGCTCTTCCTGAGTAAATAGATGATGGAAGGGATTTTGTCTGAAATAGCTTATTGGAGCTCAAATCCATGAGGAGTCATAAAATACTGCAACTGAGGGCAAATGCTCTGTATGTGATGCCATCAAGAAGGGAATAGAGTGCGGAGTAATGTAGTAAAAATGACAGGCAAAGGAAATAACCATTGTAGCAGTTTCTGATATGTCTAAGAGATAATCTGCTTTGTTAAATCAGCTGAGAGTTGTGTAATTCAGAACTAAATGCCAAGAGGAGACACTGTGGATAGACAGAGAAAGTTGCAGTTCATGATGCCGGAGGGTAAAGTGAAAGATAACACCAAGTAATAGTTGTGCTTTTTTTCTGAGGACTGTGTTAAGCATTTTGTTCAGTTGCTAACTTTAAAGTAAACTTAAATAGAATTAATTTCACCTTTCTTCTCTTTCCCTTTAAAAATAGCATGGGCTTGATATCAAGATGGCTGATGACATTATTTTCTTTCCCCTCTGTTTAGTCCATCCTTCCATTAATTTTTTAAAGGAATATCAGTCATAATTTAGGATTAGTCTACTCCTGTTTAACAAGTACCTCAGTATGTATGTAAGTCAAGTGTCTACATAAACTTATACTTCTATCAGGGAAACTCACTTTGGATTCTAGGCATTAAAGAGAATACTGAAGGATGGCTTTCACAGACTATTGCTTACTTGCATGAGCATTTGAACTTTAGGCATCGTTTGTCCTGAACAGGAACAACATATTTAGAATTAAAGATGCAAATAATGTCCTCAAATTGTTTGCTGACACATCAAGGTGTTTTTATAAAGGACAACAGCTGAATAGACTGACGGTCAATGGGAGCTTTGCCCATTTGTAAATGGTTGTAAACCTTATGCTAGAAGATTGTACTGCTCACAAAAGCAAGTTTTATGTCACCATCAGAGATCTAGTGCCACTGTGCAGTCCAGAGTTTGTTACTTTGCTCAACTGGAAAATTGAGGATGTGTCATCTTTATTTTCAGACTTCTTGCGTTTCCTGTAGACTAATATGCAAAATTTCTCATCAGGCAAGAAATACTGTGCATTCAGGGTGAGATGCATGTGCTTCATCTTCCAAACCTTGCAAATAGGAAGTAGGCATTGCTCAACTCATCAGTGGAGTCCTGATCTTGTTGTTTTAAAGAAGCCTATTTTTAGTAATTTTTAAGGGCTTCTCCTGCTTTAGTAGATAGTTGGCTGAGCTTGTACATGATTTCTGAAAAATAGAAAAATTCAGGTACATCAGGTTTTAAAACTGGTGATTGCTGGCAAACCCTTGAGCATAGAGTACTTGATGGTCATCAAATTAATGGATGGTCAATTCTGTTATTGCCTGTTTCCATTAAATGGACCAAATGAGCAATATAGTCAAACCTTAATCTTGGTTTGACCAATTTCCTTACACTGCATGTGTTGTAATAATTTCTGTCCTAAGTGCCCTTAAAATCAAGCAGCTTACAAAGTCAAAATGCATTACAATAACTCTGTAATGCAAGAGGTCGACAGGGGACCTGACTAAGGACTACAAATTCCAAATAGAATCAATTGCTGCTTTGATACTCAAAAATGTACACATTCCTACCTTTTTCAATTTCTTTGTGTTATATATAATTCCCCTGAATGTTAAGCAAGAGCTTAAAGCAGTGATTTACTTACTTCAAAACAGGACAAAAGGAATGATGTTGGAAATTATAAAATGCAGTAATCAAATATAAGACTTTGTAGAATTTTATTGTCTAAAAAATGCTTCTTGCAGTTGAAATAATTATTATGGTGCTTTTACTTATACTAAGTAATTTTAATAAATAAGTAGCTGGTGCACTATATAATATTTATATATATATACTATATATATGTATATATATACACTTCTATTTAATTTCTGCAATTTTGATTCATTCTCACTTTCTTAGTATTTTTAGCAATCCTGAGCTCTTTAGGCAGAGGTATATACTGTGAAAGAGTACTAACATAAGGTATTAGCTAGCATCATGTATTTAAGTGGAATTTCCATAATTTTTGTATGCTATTATGAGAGTAATTTCTTTTCCTTCAAGATACTGCAAAATGTAAATTTTACTATCTGTAAATATGCAGATAGTATAATACTTCCGACTTTTGCAGAAATACAGAGAGCTCATTTTCATATCCTGAGATACCATCACATAGCACAAAACCAAGAGTTTTAACCTGAATCTAGGATGCCTTGCTATCACAGTAAGCTCTTCTGGAGATGAGGAAGATAGGAGTGCATGGACCCCACAGCGGTGGTTGTCATAGCTTGTCAGTGACAGTATTGTGCTGCTGCAGGCAGTAGATTTCATGTCAGACATAAAGTTACTGTTTTTAACACCGTTTGGCCCTTAAAACTGTTACTCTGAAAAAGGAGGAGAGTTAATCACACAGTCTGGAACACCTTCACCTCAAAGCAAACTCCTTTTGCCATTCACCGTTCCTCTAGCCTTTTTGAGGAGGACTGGGAAAGGATGCTCCAGTATTTCACTCCCCCAGTTAATTTGCATAAACAGCTGTTTTGCACCGGTGGGGTCTGTACTAATAAGGTGCTCCGTTTTAGCGCTCTTACTGTAAGCATGCAGAACTCCAGTTATGTCATTAAATCAGCATCTGGCCCTGATTCTCCTGGCATCCTGGACCAAAAGGTATCTGCTTTGGTCTTCATTTTCTTGGTATTGTATGGGATAATTTATTCATTTATTTGCACACAGAGAAGTCTTCTGCCTATTAGCATTTCCTGTGAAAGGAAGAAGACCTAAAGAGTGCTGTCTGTCTGTTTCCCAGGGAGGTAGCACATATGTTGGAGCATGTCCTGCCTAGTACTGTTCTCAGAAGTCTGGGTGGATTTCTGCAGTGCTTAGCCTTGAGCCACTTGGGCTTTCTTCTTCCTTTTTAACTGTTAATGGGAACCAGAGAAGCAAAGGAACTTTTAGCCCCATTTTGACTTGTCTTATGGAGAGAGCAAGACTTCAGGTGACTTGCCACGAAATTCTATTTACACACGATTAGAGAACAAAGGGAGAGAACTGCTAAGCTAGAAGGCTTAGCATTGAGGACAGGAGAGAAGCAGGAAATGCAGGAAAATTACAAGGGACTCATCTGAGGGAATGCTGAGAGCTGTTGCGGCAATAAGCCTCAGTAGGTGACAACTGATTGCAGAGAATTAGGTGCTTGTGAGGGAGCAGATGGATTTCTTGGAACAATCTACCAGGGGAATGAAGAAATAATTAATTGGAGGCTTTCAAAAATTCACTGTGTGCCTCACAGAGAGACAAGATTCATTTTTTTTGAGAACACTACGTGAATAAAGGTTTCCAATGAGTTAATTATTTTGCAGTCTTAATGGGTTTGTTAATGGATTTTGTATTTTGGAAGCTAGATTAAGAAATTTCTTCTGTATTTTCTGGAGACAGTAAGGCAGTTATAGAGGTGAGAGACAGAGAGAAAATAGATTTTTGGGAGAAATACAGAATAATAGAAGAAAGCTCTGAGAATGAAAATGTGGTAGACCTCAATGTGCAGCGAGAGATTGCGTTGTATTGGAGTGTAACTGACACAAGTGCAATGACAATTAGATTGAACTGAATCAGAAGGTTAAACACAGCCTTATATAGTCAATGAGATTTTTATACCTTTTTAAAAACAACTTGTAAAAATTTGTTTGTAAAAAAGTAAATACTAGGGCAGCAGAATTTATAAATAATGCAAAGTAATTGTACCTCTAGATATGTATAATATACACTGCTTCTTACTACCTGGCTCATTTTAGACTCCTTTCCTTCTCACCACTCCAGAAAAAAAAAAAAAAATTAAATTTGTGATGCTGATAAAGACAACTGTCATTTCAAAGGGACAGGCACCTACTGGCATTGTCCTGTTGGGAACATGCCTGTCCATGTATATACATGTATGTGCATACATATAGACAGCAAAAATAAGAAAATTGGTATTTTCTCCATCCAACTTTTGAATAAATGGTCTTATGTATGTGTGCTATTTTAAATGATAATAAGATAAGCAAAAACAGTATAGGAAAAGATCGCTTAAAGACTTATGGAACAACAGGAAAATACAGTAAGGGGATTAAGTGCTAATTTTATTATTATTTTTAGGCCCTAAAATCCTATGAAAACTCTCCTTTGTGTGTATGTGTGCTAAATACTAATCTAATCTTATTTCTTCACTAGGAACTGCTGTAACCTTGAGAAAATTTTTAAGAACAGGAAATCCTACATTTATTTACTAATATTCTGAGTTTTAAAAGCTGTTTTGATCACCCCCTTGGTTTATGCGTTAGAAATGGGACGTGTTCAAATTTTCAACCCCTGCAGAAAAAAAAAAAAAGCAGAACTTTCAAATGATGTTGTTCACTAATTATTTTGGTGCTTTGACAATTTATCAGCCTGTAATTACTGACTTTTCATATTACTCTGAAATAAAATAGCTGTAGCATGTTCACTGTATTTACCAGGGATGAATCACCTGATGCCCACCATACTTCTACGGCAAAGGAGAAACTTGCTCTCAAAAGTCTGCAAAATGCAGTAGTAACACCTTGGGGGTTTGTTTTATTGTTTCCAGGGTGCTGGGTGCACTGCACTGGTGGTAGCTGTGGTGGCAAGGAAGTTAGAACTTACCAAAGCTGAAAAACATGTGCATAATTTCATGATGGACACCCAGCTAACTAAAAGAGTAAGTCACACTTTATATTCACAACTGAAAAGGAAATGTGTACTAATTTATTTCTACATTTGTTTTAAGCAGTCTCCTGCTTGGTTCTCCTGCTGAACTTCTCATGAGTGGGATTTTGAAAGCTGGAAATTGAATGCCTTGAGTTTTTCTCTGAATTGAGGTCAACTTCAAGTTCTCAGAAACTTTTGAGTATTTGAATATTCAGTAGAGATTCCTTGTAGCTGGAAGATAATTGGTGTAACCAGCAGTTAAGTGCAGTGAAATTAGACTATTATATTAAACTAAAACATTTTGTGTGGCATATGAAAAGAATATATTTTTTTTAATCTAAAATAGATTAAATGTGTGATACATCTAAGAATTTCAAGCTATGAGAGATGTTCTAAGCAAACAATATATTCAGGGTTTGTGAGGAAGACAATCTTTCCAGTTGTTTATTGTATTCAACGCAGGGCTTATTTAGCACCCCATAGTACTAAAGGCCCCTAGAAGATATTTGTATATAATATTTTTAGAGGAGATTTTTTTTTTTTAATAAAAATCATTAGTATTTATAAAAATATTTTAAATGAAAGAAAATGCATCAAACAAGGCAGTAGAAATCCTTCTTTACTTAAATAAGACAGGTCAGTGTTGAGAGAACAAGAAAATGAGTAGTAGCTGCACAGTCCACTCAACTTGTTTAATCTTCATTATTGAGAAGAGCCAATGTGGAGACAAAGGTGCCCACAACAGTAACTCATGCAGAGTTTCTCCTTACTGTGGGTGCAGAGGGATGTCAGTGCCTGAGATGGAGACAACAGTTGTGCTCCAGGCGAGGAGGAGGGTGGCTGCCTCGGCACAGCTCCCTCAGCACTGTGGAGAGCTGTGTCGTGTCTCCACATGCTGTGTTTCTCAGCGCACTGCTCTGGTTATGCTGGCTCTCTTATTTCTGTGCTGGTTACCACTAGCAGCCTGGATCTCCTCTGAGCAGTGACAGTGGGGAAAGACTAAGGATGAGTGGGAAGGCAGTTCTGTAGGTATAAAGGGTGTCTGACATGAGGTGTTTTTCTGATCTTGTTGAGTTACACTCCTACTACAGTCAGTTAAGGTCTTGATACTAGACTGCAAAACACAATTTGTCTCTTCCTAATACAGTCTAGTGTAATCTGGAAGCTGAGCTCAAAATGTCTTTCAGGAGAAAAAAAGGTTTTGTAGAAATTGGCCATATTTTGAGTCTGGTGTTCATTTGCGACTTTTAAAGTTTATTTTGTTCGTCATATAAATCTAAATATCAGTCTAATACTTTATCCAAGTCGTGCTTTGGTAGCTTCAAACTCATCAAACTTGAAGCACATAGAAAGCAAACCAACTGAACAAATCTGAGAGGCACATACGACAGGTAGTTATGAAGATGCTAGAGAGCTTTCCCCACAGCCTGGAGATAGCCATACCTTGTGGAAGTGCAAGGGCTCGGTAGAGATTATGAGGAGTTCTCTAAAACATGAGTGTGCTCCCACTAAAGAGAGGACCAAGGTTCTCCAACACTTATGGGAATCAGGTGGGGACCTCTTGCTGGGAAGAGCAATTGCGGGACATTCCTGCAGTGCCTTTATTTAGACACTGACTTACCTCTGACACTGCAGTAACTGGAATGTTGTAAAGCTGGAGAGAGAGAAAATAAAGACAAATAATAAAGACATTTTTCCTTTGCAAGTAATGTAGTCATTAATCAACATTTCATTGAAATTATTTGTCTGTTGTTTTCAAGCATTATTGAAAATTTTGGAGGGCCTAAAAAAGAAATGTAGGTACCCTTACCTTTAACATTTTATGGAAAGCCACATTAAAAAAAAATGAAATCACTTAAGAAATATAACTCTGTCCACGTTAATTGTCAAGGTATTTTTTCATCTCCTCAGAGAATGATAAAAAAGAAAAAAAAAACCAACAAAAACAAACAAACAAAACCACAAACAAACAAACAAACAAAAAAACACCACCTCTGGAAGCTTAAAAGGTTATTGTATTCCTAAAAGAATTAGGAGGTACTACCCATAGGACAAGAAAGAGAGAAATGTTATGGTCCTGTTAAATACCCTTATTTACCATACAGATAATGCATTAGTATTTCTTCGCTGTAATTTATATTGCCATAATCACTGAACAGTGCTTTGTCTTTGAAGAGGGAAATATTATTCTTGGATGCAAAAAGATTTGATCCCAATATCACATCTATAAGTAATAAGGAAATCACTCAGTCTCCTTAATCCAGTTACTGCTTACTCCCCTCACTGCTGCAGCTTCTTGATGTACCTACTTCCCACAGTTAAGGCAGCACATTAAGATCTTTAGAAAGAGGTTACACCAGAAAAGTGGAAACATAACACAGTACTATTTTTGTCAGCTTGGTGTTTTTCTTTTATTAAACAGGTGAAAAATGCAGCGGCCAATGTACTCAGGGAAACATGGTTAATTTATAAAAACACAAAGCTGGTTAAAAAGATAGACCATGCAAAAGTAAGGAAACATCAGCGCAAATTCTTGCAAGCTATTCATCAGTAAGTACTATTTTGCTTTGATTTTCCTGTCAAGGTATTTTCTCTGTTAGATTCCTTTTCCTTCATAGTTGCTCTAAGTTCCCATGTCCCGTCCTGCCCCTCTTTTCTCTTCCCCCACCATTCCCTTCCCTTCATAGAATATTGTTGATTTTTCTTTTAAGAATAAGGCAAAGATAAGGTTTTACTATGTTACCTGCCTGCAATAAATAAAAGGTATGCTGGCTGTTTATCTCCATATAAACTTGTTAATGTTTTTCAAGAAGTTTCCCATGCTTCTTGAATTATTATTACTTTGTAGTAGGTGTTTTAATATTTTAAAATCAGAATGATGTGATAGAAGAGAGCCCATGAATATGTATGTAGTGTTTAATGAAAAGTGTATTCATCCAGCATCATTGCATAGCCCAACAGAATTTAGTTCTGTCTCTCCATCTCCCCACTCTGTATTCTCAGTGCATAAGATCAAATGTTGGTATGTCAACTATGACTGCTGACATCTGTTCTAGAAAATGGGAGTATATGCCAACAGTCATGTGACCTTTCAGCACCTCTGGCATTATTGAAATGAGTTCTTCCCCTCTATCTGAGGAAGTGAAAATGAGCCTGAGACCTACAACCAGTAGTAGGATTAAGCTGTACCATGGTATTGCTGGACTATAAGTATTTATCTAACATTTATAGTACATACTTGTCATAAAACACATCAAAATCATCAGAATTGCACAATGGTTCAATTACTCTTCTTTGAACTACATAGGAGGAAAAAACAAACAAAAAAAAGAGAGACTTTTGTCTCCAGGAACCAGGATTCTTCTTGAGGAATGGTCAGGACCTAGTTGTCTGTTCTGTTGTCCCCATTCAGCTTGTGACGGCCATTTGTGCAGCCTGTGAAATTAGTTCCCATGAAATACAGGGGAGATGTAGATAAATTAAGTAAATTTAATTTCAGACTCATGGTTTGATAACTTTTGAGTGTAGGTCTGTGTCCAAGCCAACTAGTGAAGAGGTAGAAGCAAGCATCCATCATGAAATGAACATCTATGTGTCATCTTGTTGGAAAAACAGTAAAGACCAGGTTAACACATTTCATATTAGTATATTTAGGCTAACTTGTTCTTTCCGTGTTTCATAGCAATCTTTTAAAGTAATGAGTAGCAAAGCTTAAGGTATGAAGTATCCTATAAACCTTGATTACTGTTATATTTAGCAAACTTGCAGGATTAAATGCTACTGTGCTATAGTGGAAATACTTCAAGAAATAAAAATTCAATGAAAGTTGAGACATTTTTATTTGGATGTAAAAAGTATGTTTTCCCAGTTTGGTCTAGCTTAAAGGACTGGGAGGTGAAGTGGAGTGTCGTGGGTTCTGGGAGAGAGGGTGGCATGTCCTGTGCATCCTTTGCTGGACTTGAATCCTTGATTGCAATGGTTATTCCTTAACATTCTAACTTGGCTATTTATTTTGTCTGTGCGTGTTTCTGCCTGTGTGTCTGTGTGTGTATGCACACATGTGTTTGGAGAAGAATCTAAAAAGCACAGCAGGCTCGATCTCCAGCTTTATATACTGTTCAGGAGCTCTGCAGGGTGTAAAGTGCTGTTCTGCACCTCCATTAAAAACTGATTGATTAGGTGGGCTGAAGAAGGTGGCAGCAGTAGTTTTTCGTATCTGTGACAGCTAGACTTTGAACAACTATGTTAATCACTTCCCTCTTTCCTTTATCACACTGGACACTAGGCCCAAAACTGTTGTATTTAAGAAAACAAACAGATGAACAAAGGATAAAATATGCTGAAGGATGCACTGTGGATGAAAACATTGCTCTAGCAGTTTGCTTTCTTTCTGCTGTAGCTGAGTAGATGGATGCAAATTAATATTTTATTCCTTTGCATCTTTGAACATTTTGACTTACGGTTTTCTATCTTTCTGTCTGGATTCTTAAGTTTTTTTTGGTTCCCCTCCCTCACCTTTCAACCATTTTATTTGAGATAGAAATAAAAGGAGTGACACTGCAGGGCCAGTTTTATAAAGGAAACCAGAGCAGATCATGGTAAAAGTCTCAAAGTCATGGTCACAACTCTAAAATGCCTTCAGCTGGTCTGGGTCTTTTTTGCATCTCATGCACACTAGATAACATGAATGTGTAATCATCTAAATGGTAACATTAAAAGGCATGTTATGTAATGTATGAATAAGAAAATCTTTAGATGATAGTCAGTGGGAAGCTTTGAAGATATTGGAAGTTGCTTCATCATGAATGCAAGTGAGTTAGACTCTTCAGGCAGCTATGACTGAAAGAAGTAGCACCCTCTAGGACTTTCCCCTTGCTGAATCGAGCCCACTGTGCTCATTTGGTTGTTTTAGTATATTTTACTCTTTGTTTTCTTTTGTTTTGTCTTTTTTTTTTCAACAAAATGAAAATAGAGCTCGGAAGTAAGTTGTATAAGCTGTTCCTTTCTAAATTTGCAGAATTTACCACTGTCTGCATGCAAAAAATAGAGTTTTTATTTGTGAACTTCAGTGGTCTGATTGCTACCATGGAAACGCGATCCAGAATCATGATCTTTTTCTGTGATAAGTGATGTTCATAAAATTAAAATTTTCTCTTAATGAATTCAAGAATGAAACTCTGATGGTTTTCTTTAAATCCGGCTGCTGCAGCTAAAGACTTGCCATTACCTATAAGTTCTTACAGCCTGTGATAGGTGTTGGGTTCATTACCGTGGTGAATTATCATGTTGTTGTCAACTCATACTTGTATTATAACAATGGATTTCCTGGAATTTGAAAATTAAAATGTCAAACAAATGAGTCAATGAATCTTAAGAAAAGCAAAAAACATGTTTTCTGCAAATTATTTGAGAGATGATTGACAAAACACTGGGGTTGTCATTCTCCAGTCAAATCCTTATATGCTCACCTTTGAGTAATCTGTTCTGAGACTGTAATGATGCAATTCCATGCCTTGGAGACTCCTCCATAATTTTTGCTTTAGAAAAACTCCATATTATAGCCTCTGAAAGCACCATTCCTACAGTTTGCATTTATGTTGTGCTCTGAAAGAAGCTTCCAGGGGAAGAAGAACATATGACATTGAAGTAACAAGCCACTGGAATGAGAGTTTTATGTGAACAGTTCATTTCTACCTTAACGGAGTTATTTCCATTTATTTTAAAAATATATTTTTAAATGATATTTCTCTCTCCACAACTTATTTTCTCATGGCAGTTAGTCTAGATATGAAAGGAAATGCTTGTAAACTAAAGATATGAACCGAAATTTTCTGATTTTGGAATATCTTCAAGAAGGCTTTCTTTAAACTAGCTTTCAAAGGAATACCATCACTGAGAAATGGTCAGAGAATGCATTGGCAACTCACCTGCTGCCAAACTTATTTCTATTTGACAGCTAACCCAATTGTTACCTTGGTTGGCCTTTGACATCCTAGTAGACTGAAATGGTATCTTATCACTCATTGTTTATAAAATTATATGTTGTTTTTTAAAAATGCTATTTCCTGCTTAGAACAGCCACCAGAAAAGTCATTGAAAGTCCAAGTATTTGTCTGTTCTGAAGTGTTGAACAAATGACTCGTACTTAAGGGAGAAATTGTTTATTTGTGGAAATCACATCTACAAACCACTCCTTTGGTAGTTAATTTGGAGAATATGGGCTGCGTATCAGGGAACACATGAGAAAGGTCATGTGTTGATATCTTTCAAAGAATGTGCATAAATAATAATAATGCAGACGGGTACTCATCAAATTAAAAAATATACCCTTGCTGCTTCTTTCATAGTTTTTCAGTGTTGTTTTTTAAATTATGCATTGAAAAGGAATGCCTAATGTAAATTTAAAATGTAATCATATTTAGATTCACAGATTATCTAAGAAAATCAAATGTATTGGCAAGTATGTTGGTTATTTAGCTGCTGGTAAGATGGAAGTTCTGTTTAAAGTAAGGAGAAACTCACTTATCACTGTATTTCCATCAGGTTCAAACACCTGCTAACCCAATCCATTTCTGACAGAACAGGGCTAATACCTGTATCTGGTCTTGTAGGCATGGGAAGATTCTTGATTGCTACAACAATAATGACAAAAAAACAGTTGTTCTATGTTTCTTCCTATATCTACTTGTCTCGATACTGAGGCTTTGGGGAATGTTTTGGCTTTCTTTCATGTAGTCTGGATAAACTGTTATCTCCTTTTTTTGAATTCAATTTTGACCATGGCAAATGGTATTCTCAAGGACATCACATTTCCTTGCTCTTTCCTTTTTTGCGGTGTTGAAGAAGCATGCTTCTCATTGTAGCAGACACAATTCTGACTCTACACAAAGTAGTCAAGGCATTGTCCGTGCAATTATTTGCTCCTGTAAGTTTGTGCATGCTCTTTAGAAATCCTAGTGTGGCAACATACAAAAAATATCTGACTTAAAATTCTGCTTTTTAGATTAAGAAGTGTAAAAATGGAACAAAGGAAACTGAACGATCAAGCCAACACTTTGGTGGACCTGGCAAAGGTTAGTAGCCAGTTACTGTTGTTTTGACATTCATCCTGTAAAAGTTAAGAGTTTGTAAGTGAAAATGCTATGCATTATACATATAAATATTGCTAACAAGGTTGTTATTTGTAGCAAATGAAAATATGTGTGTATTTTGTGGTAGCACCTACTGAATGAAATATCTTATTTATAGTTCTGACCAACGTTTGAATGCACTGTATTTATTTATTTTTTTGTACATTTGAAAAAGACTTCACAATTGAGAGGCTGATCCTAAGATCTCCTGAAGTGACTGCAGTGGTCATGGTAAATGCTGAACTGTGAGTGGGTTGTAGTGTTGTAGTGCTGTGTAGTAAAGAGATTTGCCATCTAGTGATAGTGACTGTGCTGTGATGGGGACCATGGTACACAGCCCCTACCTAGACTGGAATTAGAGCTTTTCTATTCCTGTTGTCTTATGTAGCAGTGACTTTCAATAAGTTTAAGTCTGCATTTATTTAAGTTTTTATAATGAATAATAACTGCCTACTTTGCCAATACATCATAAGACATTATTAATCTTATTAAAATCATTTGATTTGAGGTAAAAGAGGCTATTCAGTTGCAAGCTCTTGTTAATTGTTGCTGGGATTTGTCATTAATATAAAATAATAACTAGACAGGTAGAGGTATGAGCTGATAGCTTTTCAGATTTCTCATTAGACCTCAATATTAAACAGTGACTGTGAACTTAATATGAGGCTACATTAGAGGCATTAAAAGGCTCTTTCTAAGGGTTTCTTCTACACCTTTTCATTTACATCAAAATCTTCCTCAAATTAAAGTGCATCAAAGCAGAGATGAAGCTCTTCAGTTTTCATTACTCTCTTGCTATTCGGTACCACCTGACACTTTAGTTTGTGAAAATACAATTCATTCTAATGCTTCTGGCAACTAATAAGGACTTTTAAGATACTATTTATTGCAGACTATTTCTCTTTTAAGGGTTATGCTAGAGAAGGCAGAGAAGTGTGTTATCAACACTTATGTGATACTGAAGTGCTTTACACTTCAGGCAGTCAGTCATTCGATTAATTTTCTTCCCTTTGGATGGTTTATAAACTTCAACCAGTTTGACTAATGAATTACATCGAGTTTTAATTCTGTTTTAATTAAGCTGAAGTCTCAGTCTATAAGAGGCAGAAATTCAGTCATTATTTTTAACCAACTGCAACACTCTATTGAAATAGCACATTTCAGAATACGATTTACTGACCACTGTGGCATTTTAAAGTACACTCTATATACTTGTTAACCAGTGTTTTTTAGAGGGAAGCTAGATTGAGAAATGCAGAAAAAACAAAGCATATAATTGAATTTTTACTCCTTGCACTACCTTTCAAAAACAATCCACCCAGCTACTCCTGCTGCCAGTTCAAGAAAACCTGTTCAGTTTAAGGAGAGAGCAAATGAATAACATTTGTGTTCTGCTTAGAAGAATGTGTTTAAAACCAGAGTCAAGAACAGTCAAAGATGAAGCACAGCTATGGAACTATCAGTCTGCTGATGGCTTACACAACTGACTGCTCAGAAAACTTAGCCTGGTGCACTGCCAAGCACCTGAATTTCAAAAAAGTGTCTGGTCTTTCCTTTCATTCATTTGGACTTTGACATTTAAAATGCTACTCAAAATATATTGCATTTCTGCTCAACAGATTTAGTGGGAAGTTTATTTTACTGTAGCTTAATCTACAAGGAAAATTATGTCACAAGACTAGATATTATTATAAAACTCATATCCTTTTTTTTGTGAAGTGCAAAACATTTGCAAAGCCTTCTAGAGTTGTGCTACTTGTTACAATACTTGTAAGGTCTCTCTAAACCTTTATTTACATCCTTCTACTTTCAGACTCAAAACATCATGTATGACATGATTTCTGACTTAAATGAAAGAAGTGAAGATTTTGAGAAGAGAATTGTTACTCTGGAAACTAAACTGGAAACTTTAATTGGTAGCATACAAGCTCTCCCTGGACTGATTAGCCAGACAATCAGCCAGCAACAGAGGGAATTCCTCGAGGCTCAGATACAAAATTATGATAAGCATGTTGCCTACAGTGCTGAACGGTCACGATCTTTGTCAAGAAGAAGGAGATCATCCTCCACAGCTCCACCAACTTCATCAGAGAGTAGCTAGAAGAGAATAAGTTAACTGCAAATAAAGACTTTTTGCCATCATATGGTCAATATTTTAGCTTTTATTGTAAAGCCCTATGGTTCTAGCCAGTGTTATCTGGGTTCTGATGTCAGAATCCTGGAAACCTGAATACATTTTAGGCCAAAATGAGTGAAAACTCTTCTTTTTTCCCCCCTCCTCCTCTCAGATGCACAGTGAATGCACCTATTATTGCTATATTAGATTGTTCTTCCTGTAATTTCACTAACTTTTTATTCATGCACTTCAAACAAGCTTTACTACTAAAGTACATAATATAATAAAAAGGTTAATTTCTGCACATAGTTGCTTGGTTACTTGGACTTAACAACCAAAAAAAAAAAGCTCACAATCAAAAGGCTTAATTATAAACTTTTAAGAAAAAAAAAAAGTGAAGCTTAATAATTATTTCATAGTAAGAAAGCTAATTGTCTAAACTTTGCTTGCAGTGGAGGGGGAAAAAAATCAATATTAATCTAAAAGTGTGCTGTATCTGTATAGTCATTTTAAAAGGTCACTGACAGCTTCAGTTTCTGAAGTGATTAATTAAAAATATACTTCATCCTAGAAAATAAATCATGAAGTAATCTATGGGGATTTTTCAGTGATCTTAGGGCTTTTGTTTACCATGCATTGTTACGCACACACAGACATAGATTATACATATATACTTATGTATATAAAATTATTTAAGCAATGCCTGTGGCAATGATCTTTTACACTGACTATTTGTAAAGCTACTGGCATGCAAGAAGCACAGGCAAAATTCCTGCTTATCTATTCAGAGTCTCACAATTATGCCAGGTAAGTGTGTCCGGATCAAAAGCAACACTTTCAAGCCTGAAGTCTCCTAATAATGCTCTTTGGGTTTTGAAAGTGTTAGGTTGTTAGTTTCTTCACTTTCTTCATTGTGTTTAATGTTTTTGGAGTGAATGACTGACACACAGACTTGCAGTATATGCAATTGTGTGATAGCAGCACAGTGTTCTGTATACATTATGTTTGGGTGATCCCCATGGTTCCTGCTATGCAGTCAAGCTTAGCAAAACACTTCTAGCAATATTTCCAAATTTTCTTGTAAACAGCCAGTGGTAGATAGGAATTATGGCACTCTGGTACAGTACTATTGTACTTTCATGCACAAAAAAAGAGGTCTTCAACTTTTATTATTAGAAAACCCCAAACAAGCCAAAACACAAACAAACCACAAAGCATAGTGTAGGCACTTGTGAAAAGGCTCTGACTGGCTTTTCTCCTGGTTTATAGTCCAGAGTAGCAAAACTAGTTAAGCTTAAATGCTCAGCATATGCAACTTGCATTCACAATTCCTAGTTAGGAAATTATTTGAATTAATGAAATTTTTTTTAGTACTTGCTATTTGTGAAAAATGCTAGTCCAGTCTGCTCGTGCCCCGATTTACAGACAAGAGTGACACTGTACCTAAACAAGTAGACTTGTCTGACTCTTTCCAAGGAGTACTATGTCTGCCTAAAAGTAACTAACTTGCACGTTGAAGGAAATGCAGATTGCTCCATGAGATGCTGTGAGTTCTGGTCAGTAAGAAAAGGCAGGAAAGAGTAATGCAGGAAGTCATGGCAGAGCCTTGCTGGACAAGACAGAAGAGCTGTTCTCTCCAGCAACAGTAATTCCCCAAACCAAATACATAATCTGAAAAACAGCAGACATTTTATGTCCATTTAAATTAAAAGATCTCCTTTTTCTGGTGCTACAAATGTATAACTGATGAATGTAAGTGACATCCAGAGGCACTGCATGTTTATGAAAAGGTCAAGAATTTCTCCAA
This sequence comes from Pyrocephalus nanus, assembly GCA_038380795.1. NCBI lineage: Eukaryota > Metazoa > Chordata > Aves > Passeriformes > Tyrannidae > Pyrocephalus > Pyrocephalus nanus. Next base: position 59,156,316 of record CM076263.1, on the reverse strand, counting down.
CACTTCTTATGTTCTTGAGAAAGATTATGACTTTGCAGTATTTTCCCACCGAGAGCAGGACAGTTGCATGCCTTTGGTGTGCCTTATTTACAGACTGTGGTATTTTGTGACTGGAAATAACAAGCAGTATGCATAGTATTTGCAGTTCTGCTTTTGTTTTTATGAAGTTCATTTCCAAAAGAAAAGTTGGATATTATATAGTGCTAATACTTTTCTTGTCCAGTCCTTAACTAGATGAGATTGTGAATGGTCATGCGGCCACCTGCTTTACACTGCTGGCAGGTTTAGAAGTAGTGATTAATAATATTGGAATTTTTATAGTAAAGCTTTAGTATTCTTTTTTCTGTCTTTTTGTGTGTGTGTGTTTAATTTAGAATACTTTTCCTGGCATTGGATGTGAAATACACTTGCTGTAGCTTGAATACATTCCCATTTGTCCTGTCAGCTTGAATTAGCTCTATCATTGTTTACAACATCTTTTGTAAGACACATTTTTTTTCTCCTCTGAATTGCACAACAGGATTTTTTAAGAACTTTTTTAAGAATTTTCAAAGCTCCATTTTGAAAATTCATGTCAATCTTTCAATTCGAATTAAGTTCCAGCAATAAGTATTGAGCTGGCTATTTGTGTTGTGATAAAAGACCAGTTGTCATCTTTGACCTCTCAATTTCTTTTACACACTAGGACTCAGGAGCCTAAACTTACTAAATTCTTGCAACAGCTTTATGCAGTCGTGAGATGCAGCAGGACTGTCCCCATCAGTGGTGTTCTGTAACAACCTGCAAAATTGTTTTGGATTTCTTTCTTTGTTTTTAAAGCAAACAACAAATGATGACACCATGGGATACTCCAGTTCCATGTCTTAATTTACCTTAAAACTCGCTACAAATATTTTATCTGCATTTTCAGTACAGGTGATTCTTTCCTTGTAACACCTGGTTTTAGAAAATGCTTAAGTGATACATGTGAAACCAGTACCTGAAAAGACAGATATAAACTTCTATTCAGAAGAGCACAAAGCAATGTGGTTTGATTTTCTTACTCCTGTCACAAAATTCCTTTTCATCTTTCCTTGTTTGACTTTTGTAGTACCACAAATTCCATTGCTGATTTTTTATTTCCAAAACCTACTCCTTTACTGTTGTCAGCATATGAGCTCACCAAAAGGAAAGCATAGCATTATGACAGATCTTGGAAACTGCTGTATAGTTAAATGTAGATTTTTCTCTGAAAGATTGTCTATAAATTACAAGGACTCTTTTTCAAAGCATATGGCGTATTTACCATGTTACAGTTGTAAAGCTTCATGTGCCTCTTGCCTTAGTTTCACCAATAGGAAAATTCAGCTTTCGGTTGCTATTAAGCTCTTCCTTTTCACTGCATTCCAGACACTGATTCCATTTATCAGTTTCTTTGGAGTCTGATAGAGACTGAGCAAAGATACCTTCCTTGTAAGGACCGAAATGCAAGATCACAAATAGGCCTATTCACTATGTACTTAAAACTCAATGCATTGATTTAAACAGTACTTTTTAGTTACATTTAGGTTTTTTGCAGGATCAGAATAACACGTATATATTATGCTTGCAAATACTCTGCAATTCTTAATTCTGCAAATCATTACCTATTGTAAGCCTGCAGATCTTTCCAGATAGACTTGTGCAACTCAGCCTTTCTTTTCTTCCTGCTGCTCCATAAGGATGGATCTGATATGGAGAGAGATTCACTATCTAAAAGTTAAACATCCAGGTTAGGAGCTCTAAATGCCTTCTGGAAGTACGTACCTCTCCTTTTGAGCTGTTTAAAAACCATGGCTCCCCAGACTGGGTCTGAATCACTGTCATCATTAGAGGTCAAAAAGAGGTGACAGGCATACTGTTTTACAGATTGTAAAACTCTTTCCATGTCAGATCATATGTGAACATTCAGATTAATATGCCACACACTAAAAGCCTATCGAATCATAAAGAATAAATTGTTTAAATGTGTCTAAAATTCAGAATAAAACTTATTACCCATATCAATACTAAAAATGAAAATTGTCTGAAAGCTCTTTTCCCCTAACTAAAAGTTATGAAAAATTTTAATAAATTTTATGAATGTAAGGAAGATTTTTCTGATTAGTGAGTGTGTTCTCTCTGTCTGCCAAACTTGTTGTTGTTCATATCCCTTTTTTAATTATTATTAAAGTCCTTGAAGCCTTTCTGCCTTTTTAATCCACAATCAGAATAACTATTAAGAGATGAGAAGCAATAAAATAAAATGGGGAAGGTAGGAAAGAGCTAACTCTGCTGTGCCTCATTTTCAGAAACCCACCTCTGCATCAGCATACCTAACTACTTTTGTAGAAATGGACACAAATTTTAGCCAGCATGAGCCAGCTGTAGCCTGGGAAGAGCAGTGCCGTATCAGTACAGTCCTGAGGTGGGGCTTACACACATTCACAGCCAACCATTTTTTTATGTGGAAATTTATGTATAAGGAACTATATGCATGATAAAATTGACTTGCATCTGTCAATTAGGGCTTATGAATCTGGTCTTGTATCTGCTAGCTCAAATGCAGAGAAGACTGAGCAGTAATGTGTATTGCCCTTTTTACCCTACAGCTTTTAAGGAGTATCTGTAGGGATCTTTTCTCTCTCCATGACTGAGAGAATAAAGAAGAAGAGATGCTTAGGAAATTCTTTGCAGTCAGGTGTGCGTGGGTATGGTTCTGACCTGCCTGAGTGCCCCACTGCACATCAGCTCTGGTCTAGAAACCACAGGGTTTTACTCATTCCAGAAAGAATTCTCTCACTCTAGTGTGAGTTAGCACAGCATTGAGCAAGTAAGTCCCAGCTCTCTGAAGCAGCCTGGTGTGCAAGATGATCACAATAAATAGAAGAGTTGTGTTAATTTATGTAACTCTTCTCAAGACCTATGGCTTAGCATAGCACCAAGCCCAACACTTGACTCCCTGCCAAGAATTGCTGGCAGCTGGACAGTACAGCACATGGATGGAGCAGGTGCAGCACAATCTGGACTAGGGTATGTACACATGCTGAACTGGAGGCAGTTCCCAGAATTAGCATCACCATACTGCTGTGTGTACTATATCACTTTATTACAGTGATATAGTTGAGGTCAATGATATTGGGTCAATAATATTCAGGCCTTTATATGAAGAAGATTCTCCTACAGAGGACTTCAAATCCTTCCTGCATACTGGAAGATATGGAACACGGCTCCAGTGGAAAAAAAACAACTGTAAGCCACAGTCTTGAACCTGTTGCAATCTAACATGGCAAGGAACCAAATCAGATGGAGAAGTGAAGCATAAAACCCTTTAGGCTGACTTCCCTTTCATTTAAGTTCACTTAAACCCATTAGTATCTTCAAATATTGAGGAGATTCTGTACTGTTTTCAATTATACATGAAACAAGCTACAAGCATTTAGTTATATTAAAAGGCATTACTTTATGCCTATTCTGACCTATTGCTCTCTTTCTAACCTGAATTTCCAAGTAGCTTGAGTCTAAAGAGGAGATGTACATTCTCCTATGTGGATTACAACAAAGCAAGTCTCTGAAGGGAAGAGCATCTCCAGTCCAGATAAGTGACTAAACACCATGTAGCACCGGCAACAATAATGAAGGTAAAAAATCTGAGTAGGTGAATTGTCCAGCTAGAGGCTCCAATGCTTAAATGAGGTTTAAGTGAAGCCTTATTCCAGGTCTGAAATTCATGGAAATCTATGAAAAGTAAGAGACTGTGCAATTATATTTCCTGACAATGAATAATAGGGAAACACTGTATGTGTTTAGTACTATCTATCACCTTATATGGAGAAGTTGTCAAACTGTTAGAGAAATATGAGGGCTGCTCATCACACAGGTATAAAGCAAGACTTTTTTTTTAACAAAGATCTCCAAACTCTTATAGAAATGTGAAGAAAACCTTACAGAGATTGTGCTGGATTATTGTCTCAAAAGACAGACATCTGGCCTCCAGATAAATTGCAAGAGATGAGGTTTCAAGTGGTCTCAAGCAAGAATCAAACAAAAAGTATATCTCAGGAGCAGTTTAGAACTTAGAAAACTTCAATATGCAATATGCTGGGAAGCACAAATCTGCACAAAATGAAGTGTGGCAGTGCTCTGTTACTGAATCCAGACTCCTAATGGAGAAGTTAAAACTGTCTAATGATATGCACTTGAAGCTGGCATGTGTAGCAGAACAAGAACTCTATCTTAGAATCTGTCCTAAACTTATCCTGCAGTTTCAAATACTATGGCATCCTAGTTAACGCTGTAGTAACAATCAGAGCTCCAAGATTTTATTTTTGCAAACATTTCTTAGCACACATGCATGTGCTTTGTTTAAGAGGCCTCCCAATGGTGCATTCTACTCCTTCCATTGCTCCAGCTCACCTTCAATCCCTCGCTCTATGCGTTTTCCTCCAGCAGCTGCTGAGCATTGGTGACCGACCATCTGTCAGTGTTCCTGGTTCACAGCTGCCAGTGCTGATCTGAGAGGCCCTTTGCTGGAGAGAGCAGGTAGCAAGACCCAGCCTGAAGGTGGTCGTGGCCCCTCAGCAGGACATCAGCATGTAACCCCTGTTCTTCCTCCCACATCACTGTACCCTGACATTCTTCTATTTCTTAAATGGTATTACAGACTGAAAAAAGCCTTTCCTATCACATCTCAAGCATGATAAGACCTCACTCATGACAGGCTGTGCTACCACTGTGAAGAAAGCTTGAGGTCTGCTGCTCCACTGTGAGTACAGAACAATGCTGTGCCACTTAGCAGGCCTCTCTCAGACAATGATCTGCTTTCAAGATCAAAACCAACAGCACTCCACCAGCACCAGTTATCAGGATTCAAGGGGAATAAACATTAGAAAGATGTTCTTGCTTGAGAGTGAGATTTAGTAACTTGTCTTTTAAGTACCTAACATTAAATCTACTTCAAAAAAATTAAAAGGCGGGAGGCGGGGGGGGAGGGGGAGGAGAAGTGAGAAATGGTGTAAGGAGGCATGTCAGTTAGCTCAGTCTGTATTGGTTGGAGTTCAGAGTCTCACTTGTGCTGCATGATGGAGAGTCAAAATAATGCAGATTCTCTTTTTACCACAAGCCACCTATGCAAATCATTGGCTTCCTCTGCAACAGAGCTTTCAGTTAGTGTGTCTAGTAATGGTGAATCAAACATATTACAAGTTCAGTGGTTTCAACTTTTTTGAAGGCACCTCCTGCTACAGGGCTCAGTAGCCTAGGAGGAGTGCACTGGCTTCAGGCTGCTCTGCTGGCAGCAACAGCCATGCCAGAAAACATCTTTCCCCGTTGAATTCACCTGGTTGGAAGGTGCTGTAACACCTTTTGCTAGCAGCTCAGTACATCACCCCCAGTCAGGACTGGAGAGAAGAAGCTTTCCAAAGATTTCCCAAGCTGCTTTGGAAGATAATGGGAAAATAGCTGCAAGAGTTTCTGCTCTTTCAGACTTTTTAGTTACATCTACACACAGAGGAAGCTGTTCAGTTAATGAAAGTGCAATGGTAGGAATTTAGGTCATATTTTTTTTCAGTTATCAGGTACATTAGAAGGAACAAAAAAACTATACATAAGAAATAGACTGCTTTTCCAGAATTTCTATATTCAGGGTTATATTTCCTGCCCTGTTTTCTGCAGCACATAAAATGTATTTAGTAATTCAGTTATACTGATTTTCAGTTTGAAGCAATTGCTGTAACACAACAGCATGAAATGTGTGGATTTTCAGAATTTCAGATACTCTTTTCAGTTGAAGGGAATCAGAAGAGAGATGGGCAAGAAGCAGGTAGGCTTTCCAAATAATTTTTGCAATGAATTTCAGAGACATAAAAATAGGACTGAGAGGGTTTGATGCTCAGCAGGCAGAGCCTGTGACCACTCTCCTGGGAGTCTATGGGTACAACTGAGTTGTCCTTTGGAGGCCATGTTTACATCTGCCATGGAGAAGCAGTGGACCATATCTGCAGACGATGCAACAGTGTCTGGTGTCTGGTAGCAGCACAGGGGCATTTGTTTGTTGCCCATGCTTCAACCATGTGAACATCTACTTCCCCTGTCATCTTTCTCCTCAAAGATCTGCATGGACTGTTACCGTAGAAAATATTTGTTTTAGCTGTTTAACATTTACCTTATTTTTCCTCTGCATTGAAAAGACTGAGAAGGAGGAAATACAAAGAATAGTACTGGGTTTTTTTCAGTAGAAAGAGCTTATTTCCATGACATTTATACATTAAGCTTTTTCTAAGTGACAAGCAGATTGGCAAAGCCTGGTTTTTTTCAAGCTGTTTACACCCTCCCCCCTTCGATCTTTGTTTAGTGGATGTTAAGAAGACCTTGTCAGATGCAGTGGCCTCTTGTAACCTTCTAAGTTGGTGGAGAAAACACCTTGTGTGTGTAAACAGCGAGATACTAGCTGGTGATATCTGAACGCATGATTCAGGATATGAAGTTCTCCCTGCTGTGACTCATGCTATTTGCTCTCCAAGGAGCTACAGAATAGCACATCTCACAGTTCACAATTCACTTCACAGTTATTTGAACAGTTCTGGCTCAGTGCATCTGAGTGCATGATAAATAGTCTAAATGCAAGATAAATAGGCTGAGCAGTAAGGCTAGGTACAAGGCAGCTGCACAAAGGAGCCAAGCAAAGAGGGTGGTGCTTTGATCATATGAATGAAGAAACATTTTCACACTACTCTAATTCACTTTAACAGGGCCAGAAGCTTTCCTGAAGCTGCATGTGTATAATTCTTCCAAGTACTTTGCAAGGTGACCGTCAGAAAATATTGATGGCAATGAATTAATTTATGTTTCAAGCCCTGTCATTTCTGCTACATAGCTCCCATGGAAGGGAAGTCTCTGATAACACTGAAGTTATTTATCCAAAGTAATCTATAGGAAATACTACTCTTTTCACTGAGATTTTTATTTCTAAACCCTCAGGGATGGATGTACGTCACCGGCACCTGTAAATAGACATTTCCTTTTTTTTTTTATTTTGGGGGGGGGAGAAGGGGAAAGAGGCAAATGTTTGCATTAACCCCAAAGCAGGGTAGCAATGACAATCGTAGGAAAAAAGGATTTTTCGTTTCTGAAGCTGCCTAATTTTTGCTGTATGCTCAGCTGATTCAAATACAAAGGTACTTAGAGCAAGCACTGGCAAGTTGATTTCTTCTCCTGCTCCTTTCTGGGGGATCCTGTCATGGCTACCCATTCATCTGCTTCATTCTTCCAGTGACAGTATGTTCTCCCATAGAAAGCAGGAAAGCTAGGCTTATATCTCTGTAGAAAGTAGTTAAGTACATATTTCCCTACAGCCTCTTCTTGTCTTATTGGCTGGGAAGAAGCCCTGGCAACTTGATGCTTTGCTCCTTCCTCTATGAGGCAGAGGTAGTCTGAAATTTACATCAGGCAACACCATGGAAGTGTAACATTATTAAAAAAAAAAAAAATTAAACTGTCTTTGGTGGGGTTTGAAAGCAAAAAAGATAGAGAACAACTCAATTATGCAAGTGCCAGGAACAGTTTGAGAGCTAATGCCATTGTTAAATGCTTCACATGAAGTTAATCTTAGGCTTTTTCTATCCCCAACTTGTTTTTCGTGGGAGAGAAGAGGGAGTTGAAAAAAAAAAAAAAAAAAAGAACTTATTGCACTTTTAAATGAGGAAGCAAAAAGATAATTGCTTTAAAAGTTCTCCTGTAACAGAAAGAATTAATTTTCCCACAAATAGTATGATGATGATGCACTGAGACTAATCCAATTGGGAGCCACCACTGACAATGGGCAGTTTCACCAGTTATCCTACCAAGTTTGGTGGTTTTACTTAATGATAGCTGCAGTGCCCTGTTGGCATTCAGAAACACAATGTCTCCAATGCAAGAGGTTGCCAATACTTGTGTCTTTTTGAGGGAAATAAACCCTGACTTTGGCCAACAAACAGTTAAATTGCTGTTTACCTGTCCAAGCACTATACTTGAACACAGTAATATCCCACAAATCAACACTAACAAAATGTATCCCATAACAGTGCAGATCATCAAAGCAGAAACTTCTGCATGGTTTTTGTATGGTGCCTGGACACACAGTACTGATCTTTGACTGTAGCTGGCAGAGCCTGGCCATCCTCTTGGCCTGCCCACTCCTTCTTCCCATAGCAATGCTGCAGCCCTGAGAGATACCAAGATGTTCCATCTTAGAAGCAGTATTAGATACTGAGTGAAGATGATGTTAACACAAGCAAATACCTAAATTCCAGACATCAATACTGTAATTAGAAATCTTATGAAACATTCCTACAGTAAAGAAATAGAGGCATTTACATGAATCAGCAAAGAGAAAGTGCCACACTGTACATTTTTATTGGTCTAGGAAAGCAGATTGTCTTAAAAGGTCACAGAGATGACTGCTTAAAATTCTACTATGGAGCACTGACTTTAAAATAAAGAATGTTTATTTTTTTTGGGGGGGGGGGTTGTGGGGGGTTTTTTGGTTTTTTTTTGTTGTTGATGTTGTTTTGGTTTGGTTTTGTTTTTTGTGGGGTTTTTGTGGTTTTTTTTTTTTTTTTTTTTTGGTTGGTTGGTTTGGTTTGGTTTGGTTGGTTGGTTGTTTTGGTTTTGGTTTTGTGTTGTTTTTTTTTTTTTTTAATGTTATGTTCCACATATAGGAATTAGAAAACAGAGAAATAATATCAAAGTGGGTTTTTTTAACTACACTATTGATGCCACATGGGCAAAACCTAGCAAGATGGTTAAAGTTAGTTCATGTGCTATTTGGGTGATGGTTCTAGGAAAGGTTAGTCTGATTAAGGTTACAGTTGCTTAGAACAACTGAGTCGCTAAACTCAAGACACTAAAGACATTAACTCCCATATTAGTGCTGGTTTCTCACAGAAGGATTTGAGTACCTGTATTCCTGTTAGTGATGAACTGGGATATAAAGAGCCTCCTATTCAGTTGTGATTTAAGAGGAAGTAATGTAACAAGAAGTTTAACTCCAAGAGAAGTGGAGTGATGTACCTAGTGCACCCAGAGAAGTTCTGCTTGCTAAATGCCTAAATCCTTTCCCACCTCCCTAATTTACCTCCTCATCTATGTGTATCTGGACATTTTCTTCCAACTATCTTTCTAACTTAGTCTCCCAGAGCACCATCTTTGTACAATGGTTTAGTTCTTTTTGTTATTTTCCAAGATGCTTTGAACACCAAATCAAGGTCTAAATATTCCACTATTGACTATCTTGGGAGAAGATATAAAAGCTAAAAGTTGAGTGGCACGCAAATGTTTTTGAGAGGCCTAGTTCTAAAATACTTTTAAAATTATTTTTTAGACCTCATTCTTCCTCAGTTAAACTGTGTCTCTCTCAACTCCCAAAGCATAACATAAGAGTATATATAATATAGGAATATTTTCAGTAGACGCACAAACAAAATGCTAGAAGAATACTTGAATATACACTAAAACAAGGGGGAAATGATAAACCAGCGTTGTTATTGCTGTTTACATCTCACTTAAAACACTGCAAGAATTTAATGATATGTAAAATGCTGTGAGTGATTTTTTTTACAAGAGGTTCATCAGTTTCAGACATAATTTGTAACATGCAAACTTTTGAGGCATTAACCAGTCACTTAAAAAGTATCACATGGGAATTTGCTGCTGAAATACTTTTGCAACATTATTCTTTTCAACTGTACTAAACTATAAAAGTAGTACATGGGAGAAGTTGATATGTTATGTTTCTTTCCTTTCTTTCAGATTTGCATTATTTCAATATTCTTTTGATTACTGGTGAGAGCATGGTGGTTTAAAGAAAAAAAATCCATGCTTAAAACACTTAAAAATTCTGCTTCACTGTTGAGGACCAGCTTTCTTTTGGATTTCTGCACACTTGCCAATTTTGTTTTCTTTAAGCAGTGACAAACACATGGAAGTCTAGTACCAGTACCAGAAGCACATCAGCTGATCTGGAGCCATGATCTTGTTACTCAACAGCTCACTTTTCCTCCCAGTAAAGAAAACTAAAAATTCATTGGACTACAGAAAATTTACATTCATCTAACTTCAGCAGTTCCTTATCAGTTCTGTAATTAAGACAACCAAAGGAAAATATCTAGTATTCCCATAACGCAGAGTGGGTAGGGGTAGAATTAAAGACATATTTAGAAAGTTATTAATTAAAACCAAAACCACAAAAAATCCAACAGAAATATTTTGGAATCAAAATCAGTCTAGGTTAATTATAGTCTCTGAAACAAAATTCAACAAGCTTTAGGCAAAACTCTTAACAGTTTAGCAGGATCAGAAAGAGAAAATACTGCATCTCACCTCTTGGTCAGCTGCTGAGACCCAGTGCTGTTTTACCTGTAGCAGCTACAGCTTTTCAACTCTGAATATATTTACTGGTTTCTGTGAAATAATCCTTCCAGTTTTTAATAAACAAGAGCATCCACTCTTAGCTCTGCTGAGAGTCAGTTAACACAAATACTGTCAACTGAATTCTTCCTTTACTCTTCTCTCTAGGGTTTCTCTGGTTTCCACATATTGGAAAGGGTTAAATTTAGCAGCAGCTGCCCACTTGTTAACTGGAAATACTCCCAGTGGATTTTCAACTGGTTGTTACTAACCTCTGAGAAAGTCAGGTAATGCCTGGAGGAGAATACTAGAACCTCAAATGACACCCTATATAAATAAGTTCAAATTTGGGCCTTATTGTATTATAAGCAAAGACAATGCAGCCATTGCCTGACAGTAATGGAGAGAAAATTAGTAAAAATTAAACAAAATGATGCACCCAAACTATTATTTATATTTTATATATATACGTATGCATACATACACATATATGCACACTCTCATATCCAAATCAGTAAAGAATTATTACTTAAAGGAATAAATAATTTAAATTTAATATTGATCTTTCTGAAACACCTGTCATTATTGAAAGAGAACACACCCCTGTTACTATATAAATTCACCTTCTTGGCTTGCATTAACAGTTTCATAAATCGCATAAAAATTTGCATATTTTCACACTAGATGTTCATGACCTGTTATGTCTTCAAAAGGAATGAAGCTATTTTGCTCCATGTTGCCCAGGAGGACTCAGTAGAAGTACACTGCTGTTGCAGCTTCTGGCAAACAACAGCCATTAAGGAAAAGCAAATCAAGTCCTTGTCTGTTTTGTGGCACAGAGTTCCCAGAAGCTGCCCAGCCATCCAACTGCAGAGGTCTGGAGAACAGGGGGAAACAGTTCAACATCACATCAGCTTTTAACACTAGATATCATTCTGTATGAGTAAAAAGACAAAAAAAAAAAAAAAAAAAAAAAAAAAAAAAAAAAAGGTAGAGTCTTTCCAATGTATTCATGGTTCAACAGTATGCTGGTAAGGACACAGGACTGGATTGTTCCTGGAGATGCTGCCTTGTTGCATTAAGGGCATAGAAATTTGGCATAAAAAAAATTGCTTGTGTTTCAGCTGGACCTCAGACATCAGAGGGGCTGGTGCTGCTGGGCTTCATATCTGATTAGAGCCAACTCGGCATTATCAGCCTGGTTGAGTTCAGTAAGAATATGCAAAACCACAGGGTGACAAAAGGTCAAATAAACACTCTGGCACTTCTCTACCCACTGAGGCAGTGTTGGCAGCTCTCTGACCATCATCAGAGGATTTTTGCCGTTATCCCAATCTCCTTAGCAGATCGGATTTACAATAAAGTTTCTTTTGTGTGATTAAAGAGGAGTATGGCTATTGGCTGGTACAGAGGTGTGGTGCTCTTCTGTGCCTCACTGAAACAGCATCAGACTCTGAGGCCTCCATTTCATTCCAAACATCATTCAGTTGTTCAGTCTTCCCAAAGGTCAGTGCAGGACAAGTGAGGGGCCAGCTCATCTTTTTCTCAGACTCATCAGCTCTTCACCAACTTAAAGCAACTCTATTTAAAGTCTGACAATATACATGTGGATCAGTCCCTGCTTTGCAGTGCAAAAAAGACTATCATTCTACAAATCAAATAATGGTAGTTTATACTTGAGTTGGACATATTTCAGGCACATGCTCACAATTCAGCAGAAGTCTATCTCACTTTTTATAAGTCATGAAGGAGAACAAGAGTTTTTAATTAAATACTCTGTCCTCAATGAAAAACATAATTTCCCTGAAAACAGATTTGGCCAACTTCCCCATAGAGAGCATGTATCCCTCCCTGCACCAAACTTAATCAAACCATTGTGGAGCAGTATTTATTTATAGATAGACTGAGTTAGAAAGGCAGGGCACTATAGGCTCCTAGCATCTGTACACATACTCAGACCCATAATACAAACTTAAAATTATAACTCACTTGCTCTTAGCTATAAATAAGTTGTGACACATATTACATTTTTTTTGAGAAGGAAAGAAAATGGCAGTACTACTCAAATCAGCAAATTTTGTTCATGAGGAGATGAAAACAGAGCTCACAGGGTGCAAAGATGTTTAACATTATTTTTCTCTCCCCCTAGAACAGTTACCACCTTACTCTGTCAGTTACGTTATTGTTTAAAAGCCCAGAGTCTTTTGATTGTATAAGACATCTTTTTATAGTTAAGTACAGCTTAGAGTACTTTTTTCCCTAAAGGTTTTTTTTTTTTCACCTAATGGAGGTATTTATACATTATTTGTTTGATTTTTTTTTTTCCCTTCAGTAACAGCAGAGTACTTCTCTGGCTGTTGTTTGAGGTGTACAAATACACATTTGTTTACCCAAATCTGTTAATCTTTGAAGTTTCCTTATTCACTCTGCTTCAAACTATTTGACATCTACCAGAACACTAAACAAAAAGCAGCATAATAAAGCAGCAGGCTCCTGAAATTAATAGGTGTGACCATCAGATGCATTCCATCTTCACTTTCCTCTGTTTTCCTTATTATTAGTGCTGTGGATGATCTGTGTTGACAACAGGGCAAAATAAGGATCAGGGTTGTCTTGTGTTTATGGTGTAACTGAACAGTGAGACAATCCCTACTCTCTCCCAAATGTGTTTCAGTCTATACAAGTTTAAGTGCATGGGAGAAACTCATCCACCAACTTTGTCACATAAACCTATGGCAGAATTTCGAGATCTCAGCTGAGACTGGACCCCTAAGCTCATAGGCCACCTGCTGCTTTACCAGTATTTCCACCAGCAATCTCTTGGCAGTTCTCTGCTAAGCACATGGAATCTGCATATCATATTTCAAAAGACATAACCTTTCAAATGCATTGCCTGGAAATCCTTGACACCTAACTGTGGCTGTCAGGTTCACACAGGATAAACAAGGAAATGCAGAACTCTCACATAACGAAAGCTTTTGTCATTACAGATTCTGCCTTTTTATTTATTTTTTTTAAAGGGACAATACATTAGTGCACCAATTTTATTAATACCTTTTTTGTGCTATACTGAGATAGTGTCTTTGGCACAAGATATTTTTTGTCCGAAGTAACCTCTTTGACCCTAGCAAATTATAGTGCAAATAATCTAAACACTTTTACTAAGGCTTTGGATTTTTATACCCTTGTTTATGGAATTCTCCTTTCACTTTTCATATTATGTTGGGTTCAAGGTTTGAGATCTGTCTACAAATCCACTGTAATATCCTTGGCCATGGCAACTGACCTGGAAGGATACCAAATACCATAAGAATCTGAAGACTGATGTCTTTCTAAAATAAGAAAGGTAAATAAAAAGCTAAGAATGTAGACAACTTGTTTCCAAGACTTAAGATGAAAGACAATGTATTTCTAAAACTATTTTACCTGAATATTTCATCTTTGATATTTTTCTGCTGTTCTTTAATTTCTGTCCGTTTCTGCAATTTCTCTCTTTGCTTTGGAACTCTCGCCCAAGGACTTCAGTCTTTACAGCCTTGCACAGTTAATTCTCTCTGAGGAAAGGCAACCACAGACCAAACAAGCTTCAAACTTCCCAGGAGAATTCAGCAGAATCTAAAACAAAAGTGCTTGTAGCAATAGATGAACCTGGAAAAGGAAAGAGGGGAGTCCATGTTAATTAAAAGTATGTTGCTAGTTAGACAAGAGTAATGTTGGAAAATCCTCTACACAATTCATAAGGACTGAAAAATAAGCATTTCCACGAGTGGAGGGATCACAAAATTGGTCGCCCAAAGAAATCTGAAGATCCAGCTCTTGCTGGATAATAGATTGTCTCTTTCTCCTGCTGCTAAGGTCCTAGAAGTTTTGTTAAAATGTTTAGTTTTACTTTTGTACTATAAGATTATTTTTTCTTTGAAATTACCAAACCCTTTTAAGAGGAAAGAAGGGACTGATTAATTGTATAATCCTGCATACCTCACTGCTTTAGGAAGCGAGGTCAAAGCACTTTATATAGCATCCACAAAGATACTAACCTTTACTAAAACTAGGTATTACACAGGACTGTGAATCACTGCCTGAGTAACAGAATCTGGTTCCCTTACAACAGCAAAGAATTCTAAAATGGATGTCTCCACAAAGGTCCTTTTATACACAGGCATTTGTTAATCAAATCTTCTGGCTCACCTGTGACACAGATGCACTTATTGCCTTTCAGGCACAGGTAGGGTGTGCATGTATAGAAGTAAAAAAAGGAATTTTTGCCTATAGATTTCTAACATATCCTTCATGCAGTTCCTGGAGTCCAGTCTGGAATACATCAGACTCTCACTAGCTTATAACACAGTTTTTCAGGCCAGAGTTATCTAAGCCAAATAAATACTAAAGCACACCCACATTTGCTCATGTATATATAAAGCACTCTACTTTGTGTATGTGAACCCACATTTACCTCTGATGTTTTGGTTTCTTCTCAATATAATGTGATATTAGCTATAAATTATGTTTTTTAAGGTTCAATATTATGGTAGGACACCTCACCCAGTGCCTGCTAAAGATCACAGAATCCATGAAGGAGATGCAGTTATGCAGTTGTCTTTAGCCTCACAAAAAAATCAAGGATTTTCATTCCTTCCTCCCTCATCTACACCCTACCAGATCCCCCAAACATGTACTTTCACAGGAGAAGAAAGCCCACCAAGTAGTGATCTCCTTGTATTCAGTGTTTTCAATACCCATGTCTTCACCTTTGTGATGTGCTTCACTGCACACATCTAACTGGCAAAAATTTACAGGTATTACTACTAATTCTCAACCTTTTGTGCACATCTTGGTAGTCATGTCCATGACTGACTACTTTCAGAGTAAGCCTACAGTTCTGAAGACATTAATCATGTTACTCCAATGCAGAGGTTGTACATTGCATTTCTACATGTACCATCTAAAATAGACAAAAATTCTTCTTCCTAAAACCAGTTAGCATTAGCTTTTCACTGGAAATAAAAATCTTGCAAACATTACTTTGGCACATCATTTATCAAGTTTCCTTTTTAGGACTCTTTTTGCTTAAGAGCTTTTACTAAATAGCCCAGTTCATCAAATCTGAACACCTCTCTACCTTTTATTTGCCATGGATTGAAAGAAAAATAAAATTGACAGGATGATGCTATGTGCACTGCTGTTCTGTCTGTTTAAATTAGATATTTTATGTATTCTATGAACAAGTGAAACTGCTGCCTGTGCTGTAAATGAAGATACCACTGTCTAGTTTGACCAGACAACTTCAACATATTTGACTGCTCTCTCCAAACAACTAAAGTTGAACTGTATTTGAATCTGCTGTTGTTGCAGACTGAGTGCCTGTTCTTGTAAATAGGTTGTATGTTAGTTGAGACCCTATATCCATCTCATTCTGTAGAGATTCAGTAAAGCAAATAGGAAGGGCTAGGGTAAATGGTAGTTTGATATTTTTTTCTACAAAGCAAATCCAGGACAATCAGCAAGGCAAGAGGCAGGGCTGTTTAGCACTACAGCATATAAAGAAGACAGACATCCTCTGCATCATCTCTTGAAACTGGAGGTTTCTGTTGTCTGCTAACAAAATTAGTTGCAGAAAGAGGAAAGATCAGCTGTCCTTCCAGACATTTAAATGAATCCCAGAGTTAAATGGCTGAGTGCACAGTAAGAGAAAACAAAAGGAAAAAATAATCAGATCTTCTTGAATTGATGCAGAATCAGTTTTCTTGAATAAACTAATGCTAAAAGGAAAATATGTAGTTAGTATTAAGTATGTATTAAGTAAGAGTGTTAAGTATACTATTGCAAAGCAAATTTAAATAACATACTGCAAAATAAATCTTAACTGCAGTCTCCCTTGTAGAGAGCAGCCCTCTTCTTCTCAAATGAAGCATTACCTTGGCAGCTGGAGGATACAAGGTTGGCTACAACCAGTAACCAGTGTGAATGTCCAGGGATGGCAAACACCACAGGAAACAGCTGTGCTTGTTTCTCTTGTGGCCTCTTGTCCCCTAGCACATTACTGTCAAAGACAATCTCTCTCAGTATGACATACATCCAAAGACACTCAGCTTGTGCTCTTTAGTGTGTGACATCAGTATAGAATATTGTATCCCAGACAGGTTTCTTTCAGAATGTTATGAATTCAACCAAAAATTTCCTTTAAATTTAGGGAAATCCCATTTAGGATGAAAAGTAGCGTATTTTTAGTTTCTAAATAGTGTGCTTCAGAAGAAATAAACATGAACCAAAATCTGTATCCATGTCTTCCTTTTCCTCTATGCTACCTATATGAGATAATGAAGAAAAATGTAACTGAGTGCTTTCAGGCATGAGACCTTTGTGAAGGGGGAGAGACAAAAAATAAAGAAGGCAAACCCAAAACACTGCACTTCCAAAACTGCATATCAAGAAGTGTAGGTCAGAAATGCTGTATTTCTTACAAAGCTGTAGAAATCACAATTTTGAAAGATATAGTTATGACTGAATGCAGTTCTGTCTTCCTAAAAGGATAACTGCCTTAGTCAGAACTTGTTTATACAATGATATTTCTGGCCATGATTACACTAGAATAATAATCCAGTTCTGGCTACATTGGCAGCAAATTCCTTTGGAGACTATCTTCTAGCAGAAACTAGGCTTTTTGTTGTTCCCAGTACCACTAAACAGTGGAGGGTCCCTGTGAAGGGTTAAGCCTTCCATAGATGTGTGCCCAACAATAACTGGATGAGTGGTAGGGAGGGATGAAATATATAACTGGGCTTGGTTGTCTTGGACAGTAGCAGTGTTTCTGTCATGATCTACATCCTCACAGGAAGATGCAGCAGTTCTCCACAGATGTGAGAATTCAGTGGATACCCCTGCTGAGCAATACAGCTTCTGATGCTGGGCTACCTAATAAACATGGCTTCCACATGGGTTAACTGCCTTATACTGATGCAAACTGTAGACTTCACATCAATAACAAGGAAATCAACTAAATAGCAGGCCTCATGAGTGAGTAATGTATCTTGATCCTCTAGCTCTGGCCATACTATGAATCTTAGACAAAACCCATAATTTTTGTTTTGGCTACAGCCCTCAGCACATTTCTCTTGATAGCCACAGACCTAGAATTAAGGACTAAGAGGCTGAACATTAATGGAAAATTTCTAAAGAGCATCATGATTTTGGTGGCTACCATTAAACCATTGATAATGGCCATGTCACTCTCCTCTAAGACTGGGGAAGCACTCAAGAAGATTGAATGAAATAGCATGACTGCTACTTTAGGACAGGTAACACTGAAGAGTTGAAAGGTTGTTTTTTCAAAAATAAAAGTCTTTTTGCATCCCAAATACTGAACAATCTGAATTGTTTTGTTTTACCACCTGAAAGTTCTTTTACAAGTTTGTGAAGAGTCTGGTTTATGATTGAGGTCATCAAATGTCAATAGGACTTACTTTTCTGAAACTAAGGTCACAGCTGGAAGGTGAAAGGTTGTTGAAAAGACAACCTCTGACATAAGGAAGATGAAAAGCTCATTAACAAAATGCAGATGATGATACCTGAACTATTCTGAACTATTTCTGAACTATTTCTGTCTTCAATCTATGACATGGCATCCTTTAACCAAGTATTGCTTTATCTTTTCTCTTACCTACAGGCAAGTATTTGTGTTGGGTACAATGAAAGTTGTGAGAACACAAACATGGTATCTGAAATCAGCACTTATCCTAATGAAGCCTAACTCATTTTCAAAGAGATTTGGGGAGAAGATGTGTGGACATGGGCAGTGAGGAGGATGTTTGTAATCGGGAGGTATAAAAGCTTTCCCTGAGTGAGCACACCCATGAGAAGAAAACTGTCACTTAAGTATTACAGTACCTAAAAATCTTTTTAACTTCACAAATGTGTGAATGTAGCACACATTCATTTCTGCCAATAGACTGACATTTCAGAGCAGTTTATCATGGGCAAACCTATTGTTGAAAGCACAAGGCTGTCTTCCAGCAGCTGCCTGACTACCACTTAACAGCCTTCTAGACCAGAAAACATCCTGGCTGGAGATGCAAGTACTTCTTTAAACTTAGTATTAACAGCATATCCATTTGGGGAAGGGAAAACTTAAATTAGATTGCTATAAATACTGTCAATACTAGAGTGATAATAGGAAGTTCAATTAGCTCAGACTGGTTGCAAAATCATAATCTGAAAATGAGATAATGATGAAACACACTTTTTTTTTTTTTTAATTTGCCATTTTGTCAGTAACTCTGAGGGGAAGCTCAGCAGTGTCAGAATGCAGGACTCTTTTCTGGTAAAATGCAGCAGCTGTTTGTAAGGGCTTGTTGAAATAACCATGAAATTTGAACTGTATTGGAGGGAAGACTGTGAAACAAAATAGCCTGTAATGAGCAGCTGTGTCTGAGGAGTTCAGCTTCAGTGCTTTTAAGCTGCAAGCTCCGCACAGAGAGCTTTTTCTGGCCTCAGGAAAGAATTCTCTCGTTACCAGGGTCAGAGGAATTTTTAAAGCTTCCCTGGGCCAGAGAGCTCATTTATCTGTTTTGATTTCTTGCTAACGCACCAGACTTTCAAGCACTGATAGCCACCTTCTCATTGATGACTGAAGCAGCCAACTCACTATCAGGGAGAGGACACTTAATCTATTTTTAAAAGTCTAGGATTGCTTACAATGCAAGTTAAATTGCTTTATATTCTGTCTCCTCTGCTACAGAGGACAGAACCAAGAAGTCCTTTAAAAGTTGCTTTTCCCTAATGAGGTGAATAATAGATAGCTATAAACATTGCAAAGGATTGCCAAATTCTGAGCCATTTTTTTATGTATGCTGCCACTACATATTCACACAGAATCACAATACACATTACTTTACAGAAGTTTCCAGATGTGCAGTTAATAGAAATAGGAAGCTTTTTGACTCATAGACCATAATATTAACTTTTTAGTACTGGCAAGAAATTCACTTCTGTAAAAAAATGTACAAAATCTAACCTGGGGAACAGGGGAAAGGAGGTCAGAACTTCTTAATGAGACATCTGCAGAGACAAAATGCACCCAGATCCCAGGAAGAGCCACCCAAGAGCAGCTGTTGCACTCTGAATGGTAGCAAGCTCAACTAACGTAGCTTCTCTCTTCTGTAACTGCTGGCACATATTGGGCAAGTGGAGATGCACAACCTATTTAAAAAAAAACCCAAAGAGAATATAAAGCCATTTAGCACCCAGACAACAATTTTTTGTGCAGCCAAATAATACCATATGTCTGTAAAAGGGTTGCACAAATTTTGCAGTACTTGAACATTTGAATATTTGGGGTTAGCTACGCCTGGGTGGGGCAAACTGGCAGTTTTGGGCCCAACCTTTGTTGCCCGTGACAGAAACACAAACCAACAGAGTGTCAGTTTATGCGGTGCTTTATTAGGGGCCCCGGGGACCTGTGGACTAACGTCCCAAGTCAGAGTCCCGAAGACCCTCATGTCGACTATATCTTTTATACTCCTTAACAAACAATGCTACATAGTTGGCTTACACATCAAAGCAAATATACCAGGTGTACATAAACAATCAACCGTTAACCCTCCCACCATTAATCTACCTTAACGACCTAACTCTAGACATTGTGTAACTGACTCCCACCACCAAACCACATCCTATCTCTAGTTACAAATTATTTTGTACTTGGTTCTGCATGCTCGACTTAATCCATTGATTATTGTTTCTTCTTAGTTAGTACATTCTTTACTCAAACAAGCCCTGGCCTGCTTCTGGCAGGGCCTCTTCCAGGCCTTCCCTACGGCAAGGCCTTGACCAAACTACTGCTAATGCCTTAACTAGTGCAACACCTTGATTCAGTGTGTTCAAGAAGCACAGCACTTAAAAGGGATCTGAACAAACCTTGCAGGTCTGCACAGCCCCCAAGACTATAGTATTAGTCCTCCCTCTGCCCTTTTCTTTGCCTGTTTCTGCTCTCAACTCAAACAGCAGCTCTTTTGGATTGAAGGAGCAAAGAAACAGAGTGAGGGTGCTAAGCTCTCTCCCTGTATCCATAGTAAGCTTCCCAGCCCTCTCATCCCACCAGCTAGAAAGAGACAGAACCTGCTAAGTTCCTCAGCACTCCTCAGAGAAGAGGCTGGCCTGCTGCCTGCAGCCCTGTTGCCAGTCTCACACACTTGTCATTTACCGTATAACAGGACAAGGGTTGGCTCACTAACATGAGGCTGCATCTGCTCCTGGGTGGATTTACAGGAAGATGTCATTTAGATAGGTCTGTCATTTAGATAGTCCCCAGCCTTGGTTTATCACAGTACTCAAAGCTAAAGAATTCACTATCAAATAATAACAGGCAGCACACTGACAAAGGAAAAGAAGACAGGTATTTTTTCTTAGCCAATTTAAAACAAATCTGATTTCACCCTTACAGACAGAGAGCTGTCAGTGTAATATGCTCCTAAACCTTTTCTTGGTCATTTTGGTACTACATCAGGTCAAAAAGGAGAGAGGAAACTGAAAGATGGGAATTCAGTCTTGGGAACTGTCAAGATCATTTGAGTATAACATTAGAGGTGTTTTCTCCATATATAAGATGTCCCATCTGAACAATTCACAGCCTTTCACACTCCATTCTCACAACATTGCACATATCTGCCAGTGTGGATGTCTCAAACTCACATGATACCAAACAGAGTTAACATGATAGCACAGCATTATGATCAAGGGAAAGCATTGCCTCTTTTCAAATACCCACATAAAACCTCCACCCCCATTACTGCAGCTGCTCTGTTCCATTCCTTTCTGATGTTTGTTTTGCTAGAAGAAGTAGTGCCAGAAGGAGGTATGAAAGGGATGGGTTCAGAGGAAGACTGTGTGACTGCCACTTTCATTTTTGGAACTGGAGAGCAGACTCAGCAGGAGTGGGAACAGGGAATCACAGATCTCCATTTGGTAGCACGTTATACTGGAATCAAGACAGTCAGCCAAGACAAGATTTTTCCATTTCTAATGCTTTCTGCCTTATAATGCTTCTTTAAGAATAGATTTTCATAACTCATGCTTATTCTGCTTACTTCTAACTGAGCATTTGAAAGAAATCAGCTTTAATAGCCTGCCTGATAAGTTGCTATTTGCAGTATGTTTTCCAGGTCCATAACCTATATATAGTGCAATTTGTTGAAAGATGAGTCTAAAAGAGAACCCAGTAATTATCATATTACCATGAGCCTGGAGCTATTTAACTTTAAAAATTGAGTGAGAGGAAGTTTTTTTTAAAAATGCTTTAGGATGTCAGGGCCCTGTGTGAAGAGGGGACACTGCAATATTCCACCCTGCATCTCAGGGTTTAGCTGCCTGTGTGCAAGCTTGGGTCTGCCATAGTGCAGCCATGCAGCCTTGGATGAAACTTCCCTGTAAACAGCTATGTTGTGACAAAGAGCTGTGTGATGACTCATGAAGCACCTCTTCCCCTTTGGCTCAGGAGATACATTAAAGCTCAGACTCTCACTCCTTGGTCATTGCTTGAGCCTCTTGCAGAAATGCACTTCTCTCTGTCTGCCTCTCTGTCACCCTTGGCCCCCAGCACTTGTGGAGCAGCTGGTCCATGACAAAGATTGTCTTAAAAAAAACCCAACTTTTGAACCAGAGACATATCAAGTATCAGCAACATAAGCTTATCTGGAGGATGCACCAGGCTACCCCTTCTGCAGTTGATTTTGCACTTATTTTCAGGGATGACCTCCCTGAAATGTTCTGAGCAGCTGCTCTTCTGCCCTCCCTTGCCTACTTTCTTTCGCAAGGCTAACAAGAAGGCTGTGTGCTAGACGCAGAAAGCAGGACAGCCTGGTGGATTCTTCCAGAATTTGTTCATGTTTAAGGGGGGGTAAAGGTGGGGAATTCACAAAAGCAGATCTTTCTTCTCACACATCTTGTACAACTGCATGCCAATCAGCATGTGCAGTCTGCATGGGATCCCAGGGTACTCAAAAACAGAAAGCAGGATGTATTGAAGGATGTATAATTCTCAAATTATATCTGCTTCTGGGAAGGGATATTCCTTCTCACATATTTGTTCTGCTCTGCTGCACTGCAGCCCCTAGGCATCAAATTATTGTCATTTCAGTTCTGTTTCCAGAACATGTCAGAAATCTCTGAAAATACTCGCTGAGAAATGGTTGAAATTGTTCCAGCGAATTAAGTGCCCATTTGGGGATTTTAATTTCTTCAGCTTGTGAGGATTGCCTATGCAGGAGAGTTAGGCTAACAGAGAGCACTTTCAAAGTGCTGTTGATTTTGATCACTTGTTACTTTGCTGTTCACTTTCATACAGCACAAGAAAAAAATCAAATGCTATCTGGGTCACAGAATCTTTACTTGGTTTTGGGGTACTAAGAAATAATTTTTCACTGAACAGGAGGAATAGAAAACACTCTCAATCCTCTTCTCTCACCTAACATCTGTATTTGGATACTGGGAATTGTTTCTTTAAACAATCCCCACTTAATCTTTACAAATACATAATATCACATTGCCACTTGTAGGGGAGTTTCTTGAGCAAGTTGCCATTTTCCTTTTTAGCATGTAAACTATGCAGCAAAAAGGTTTTTATAGCAAGCATGTGGTTTTTTGCTTTTTAGAAATGTGGCACCCTACTCCATAACCACAAAAATTTCTGCAAGTTGCTGGCATATAAATACAGCTACTTTGAGCTATCTCATCTTTCAAATTAAACCTTCTTTTTTATTCTAATTTCCTTCGGGAATAGAAATTTTCATCATACAATACTAAATTTTCAAGCAATGCAGTTCTTTATGTATTATATTATTTGTGTATTATATTTAAGCATTGATTTGTTCACATACCACTCACACTTGCATTCCAAAAGAAAACTGTTTCAGATGTTTAGCAGTGTAATTGGTAAAATTCCTCTAGTTTAATAGTACACATCTTACAATGCTCCTTTGTCATATATATCAACTTTTTCACATGTTTTGGGCAAGATTCCATTTTCAAAAACTGATGTATGCAGACAGGAATCCAGCTGGCAGCAGCATTGGACTATAAGGCCTGTCACTATTGCTCCTTATCCAGAAGTCACTCAGTGTTATTAAAAGCAGTTCTTAGTTTGATAATCTCTCTATTCTTTTCCACCCCATCATATTGATTTTCATTTAACAAAATCATCTCGTCTGCTTTCATACCCTACTCTGTCCCACCTTACTTGCATTCTCAGCAAATTACTCTGGAAAGCACCCACCACACTGCTGCAAATATTAACAAAAAGAGCCTTTCCACTGCCACCAAGTCTTACATGTGCTGCGTTGACCACAGACTGGCTACTAGTCACTAACTTTTCTTCATTGGATTACCTAACAGGATAAGCAAGGACAACTCTCCAGGTGTTTAAGTTGTCATAGTGATTACAAAGCTCCTGTCCCAAACCTTGACAGATGAGAAATTAGCTTCTTGAAGTCTCTAAGTCTTCATGAGGATTTTTCAAAACTGCACATTTCAGCCTCATGAAAATTCAGAAACACAAGATCAGATCCACCAAAAGAGAACCCAAAAGTCCAAGACAGCAAAGCCAGAAAATTTTCATGTTTGTTAATATCGCTGAGAACAGTTATTACATAGTCTTCCGAAACCCATTCTGAAAACCTTTGTTGCAATCTAAAGTCGAGTGGCTGCAGAACTAAACCAAATGCTACCCCTCTAATACATTAAAGCACTGCCTTTTCTCACTTTAATTAGCCCCAGACGTTGTATAGTAAGGCAGGATAAATAACATATAGAATTAAAAATACTGGCCAAGTTTATTCAACATGCAAATAAAATAGAGTTGAATATAGCACAAAAGATGTAAAGGGCAAGCATTTAAGGAAGGCTCTTCTCTTCCTTTCCTCAACCTATGCTTTAAAATTAAAAAAATAGGAGATAAATCAGGGCCAAGAAATTTCTTTTTTTTTAGTTTCTTCTGAAGTGCTGAATGTAGAATGTGGTTGCAAAGCACAAACCACTGCTTGGGGCAACAGTGGGGCATTTTTTCCAGAACTTTCTACAGCTTTCCTTGATTATGCAGAGCCTCAGAACCACTGAGAGTCTATGTTTCTGGTCAGACACTCTGTGGGATACATGCCAAAAGAAGTCAGGCAGCTGTATGCTTGTTGGGAATGGATTTCTGCCTGCAAATAAGGTATATGTTTTGTTCCTTGAAGAGATATCCTTGAAGATATATCCTCTAACTTTGAAATCTGCCAGAATCAAACTTCTTTCCCAGCAGAAAAATTAAACCAAAGCAAACAAAACAAACTACAAAAAAAAAACAATGAACAAAAAAGAAAAACAAAAAAACAACATAGAAACACCTTTCTCCACAGCTATGTATATAGCTTCTGCTTGTTGTTTGAGATACTCACTATTCTTTTCCTTTGTAATTATAATATACTACCAGTAATTTCTATCAGAAGCTACTATTGCCTTTTGACAGCAAGCAAAATTTCCAAGGAGATGGGGAATGGGAAAAGGGAAGAAGGGAAGACCAGCTGGCTGATATGGTGGCAAACTTTACTACTAAGAATGGAAGACTTTTTATTTTTCAGGACATGAAAAAATCTGCAACAGGAAATTACTCAGGCATTATTTGTCTCCACTATCCAATTCAAAAAGTTACTAAATACATTTTTCATGCCCTTAACATTTATTTTTTGAGAATTGAACATTTGGTTATTAAAGTTGTGGGATGGAATGAATAAAGATAATGCATTTCTGAAAGTGCCGGAAGTTTGAGGTGCATCAGTATGATTCCATGATAATTTTTTTTTCTGGTTATGCTAATCCTCTTGGCATTACCAAAAAAGATAAGAAAGACTTGCAAGAAGGAAGGCTGGAAGAGACTCAGTCAATAAAGGAGGCAAAATAATGGTTAGCTGATGATTTTCACTTGATATTTTGTGATCTGTCTGTCTGCAGTCCTCCACCAAAGTTACCAGCAAGGCATACAGCTGGATGGAAAGGTACAGTTAACATCTGTTATCACGTTATACAAGGAAGCATGCAAAATTCTGTTACTGTTTGAAGAACTTTACCTATATTTCAATTAAGGCAACTTTCTTCATATCTTTGATAGTAAGGACCTTTTTACTTCCTTCCTACTCACCAACACACAAAGGTAGCTTTGTTTCTACTTGTGTTTACCTCCAATTATGTAGCTGTGCAAGAATAAATCTGCCTCTGTGCTTCAACACCCAACACCAGTAGAAGAAATAGCATATGGGCACTGAATTCGATACAACAGCAAATCAGTGGTAGAAAGCCACTGTAGGAGCACAAAGACCTAAGTCTGTGTATGCTCATAGAATTCCTTTCAGTTTTTTGGGTTTCTCTGCATAAAAGCACAGGCTCATGCCTCAAAGAGCCCATTTGTCCCAACACTTGGTAAAAGCAATATCCATTCTGAGTTTCATCAACTTAGCAGGAAACAACCCCAAGTCTTGGGTCCTTATCATACACCTCTTCATAAACAGCTTCTTGGTATGCACTGTTTGGTACAGATTCACCCTTTGCAGAAATCAGCACTGATCATTTCCCAGTTCAGTTTCTAGTCTGTGAGGAAAAATTGTTTAGAATTGCTCGTCCCACTCCCAAATGTTAAAACTGAGGTGGCTTAATATTGAAACCTTTATCTTTTCCCATACTAGACTGCGTATGTCCAGAACTGGGCTTTGAAATATAAATGCCTACACAGAAGAACTAAGCATTTCAGGATATTTCCTGCTCTGTACCTTCAGAGGTATGAATGTTAAAAGGTTTTTATCTGGACCTGGGCTTATGCTATGCTTGAAGGCTACTTAGATTATAAGCACAGCTTTTCTCTGAAAGATATCTTTAGTATTGCATGCTACACTGCTTTCAGCCTACATAAAATATAAGAATAGCTCAAATACAAGGTATTTCTTAGACTGAGATACAGTCATCATTGCAGAGACCACACACTGTGTTAGAATCATGGATTACAGCAGGAAATCATCCTGCATTATCCTTTTAGATTAAGGGCTTAAAGAGTTTTGAAATCTTACACAATCCAGATAACATTTTAAAATAAAAATAAAGAAGGAAAGCAGTGCATTCTTTAAAAACAAATTCACACTAGTGAACTAGAGGCAGACCACAATCTAACCCCATGAAAGAAAAGAATTCTACATCTTTTCAAACACATTTGACATTTGCAAAGAATAACTACATTATCTCTCTCAAGGCAGGGTAAAGTTAACGTGTAAACATCAGGTTTGAGTGAGAAGGCCTAGATGTGATTCCAGTGGCATTGAATCAATGGATAGCAGTGCTAGAAACACAGTGCCTTTAGCTCTTGAACTCAGTGTTGGGTCCAAAGACGTTGCAGTCATGTAGCATAGTCCTGCCGTGGTATAAACCATCCTAGGGAAAACACATTCTCACAAAAAGATCAGTTTCACTTAAGCAAGCTTCAGCCTTGTTTTGTGCTGGCTAATAAAAGAAAGACAAGATTTTGACTTTTCTATTTTCTTTGCCACATCGTTTGGCAAGTTCTACAGAAGTGTGATCATATGCCATGCATGTTTCAGGTCAGATTTTCATCAAAGAGTAACTTGGTACTGTGCTGATCCTGTTTTATGATTGTGGAAGCAGGGGCCGAAAACAGAAAATATGTTTATAGGACAATGAAGCTTACATTCCTGAGTAAATTCTGTTCCATGTATAGCACATGCAAAGCTATTGGAACATAAACAATTCTATCATCTTCATTAAATATCTCTCCACAGGTTTTGGTTTTGTAATTGTAGCAGATCTTTTCTCTTAGGTCTTCTGCATTAACATTACTTAACACAAGACTGTGTTTTTTGTACTTAAGGAAAACTGACAACAGCTCCGTGTCCTGGCATTTTAAAAGTCAGCTTCTCACATGCTGTCCTCTTCTGCCACAAGTGTTTAGCTGCCTGTATTCAAGGTCAGCTCTGCAAAAGTGCAAACTTGAGTGGAAAGAAAGAAGAGTGAGCCGTGTGATGACTTGCTGATCACCTCTCCCTCCCTGGCTTGGGAGCTGCATGTCAGCTCAGACAACCCCTTGTCATCTCTGACCTTCAGACTTGGCTTCCTGGCTGCCCCTGGACCTTTCTCATCAGTGAAGCTGCTGTAGTGGCCACATATCCCTTGGCCACCCCGATCACTGTTCCAGGCCTACGATGCTCTGTTTGTTGGGATGTAGTGGGTCAGTATATGGGCTGATGTGGGCA
The DNA here is from genome assembly GCA_038380795.1 of Pyrocephalus nanus. Taxonomy (NCBI): domain Eukaryota; kingdom Metazoa; phylum Chordata; class Aves; order Passeriformes; family Tyrannidae; genus Pyrocephalus; species Pyrocephalus nanus. The sequence goes on along the minus strand of CM076263.1, from coordinate 59,128,657 downwards.
TAGTCCTGTCAACTTCCTTAGCATCCTCAGCTTTGACAAGATCTAGACTTGTCAATCTCATTGTCTACCCCAGAGTTGGCCAGTGCTGCTGTTTTTATTTTAGCTATTTTCAGCTTTTAAACTGTGTTCTTCTGTTACCCTTTTTAATATATATTTCAGGAGTCTTAGGGGAGATTGTCTCTTTTTATTACAAGTTCTCAGTAAATTAGAATTTTGCACTACTTTCAACAGTAGTAGTAGTTTATGAAGTTAATTCTTCCTATTTAGGGAGGTGAGGTAATCAAATATTTTTGCATGAAAACTTTTTACCCTCTAATTGAACACTGACAGTCATCTAGAGACAAAAAACCCCCACATGTTAATTTTGTTCATAGTAGACACTAGATTCCTGGATTTCTCCTGCACCACACAGAGTGATCTGGGAAAGTTTTTAACCTCTCTGATGAGGATTTGCCTTTGCCTTAGCATATTGTAAGTCTTGATACCATGAAGGCAAATATAGTCTCTCTAGTATCTGAAATGTCTCTTATTTTTCCACTGCTGTAGCCTCACTATGAGCACCATTCAAATCCCACAGTATAATTCAGCATTAAGTAGGTCTCTTCAGTTGTAAGTGTTCATTTAGTTCTTCTAGCAATTTGCTCACAATGCTTAAACATTTTTTTTCTGTTTTCTAGTGCTTTATTGGCATCTTTTACAGGGATACTCTTCATTCCATTGTAACCAAGTCACCACTACCGCTGATTATATCTTCTAGAGTCCCCAGAAGCCTCAAGACCAGTCAGTGTTTGAAGAAAGAGCAAAGCAGTGAAGAAAGGGGTACTAAGCAGCTTTTCTAAAAGAAATCAGTACAGAATTTATTACAGCTCTATGACTTCTATTCTGCTTTTTATCACAATAATAACTCAATTAGGTAAATTATTTTCTTTAATAGTTCTATGAGTCAGATTTTAGTTTTGTTTATTCAGTATTTATTGAAATTAATGGCTATTATTTTTGGAGAAATGGCTATAATACAGTAACATTTTGATATGGCAGCTAACATGAAGTAAACCAAATTACCTTTCTTATCTCTCATTTCAGGAAGGCAGGAGCTGGATGGGTGACTCAGAATTCTACAAAGCAAAAGACATTCTTCCTTTTTCTCTTTTTTGTTCTTATACCAAAATAGTGGTTTTGTTCACATGAGAGTTTATGAAGTTCTTTTAAGCTCACCATAAAATCACAGAGTAAGAAACAACACTGAAATTTATGACCCAGAACTTAAGTGCTGAAATTGCACAGTTCATACTCATAGCTCAATAGTCATACAGGGATTGTAGGAAGATTTGAGAAATGCCATCTTGACATTTGCCTGTAAAAATAAAATGAACATATCAGAAACATTCCAGCAACCAAAATGAAAATATATGCATTTTTCCATTCACATCTTCAAAGGTGCAAAGGACTTAAAGCTGCGGCCAGATGTTCCCACAGACAATGCTGCTTATTTTATAGGTGTACTGGTACCTACTCTTTTAGCCCTTAAGGTCTTCAACTCTAATTCAGATCTTCACTTGTGCAAACTGGTTCTGTGTGTTCCTGCAGGGCCTTGTCCTTCCCTTTGCATTGAACACTTGCCTGAGAGGACTCATACTGGCCATAAGCTGCAGCCAGGTGGAGATGAGAGTTCCTCAAGCTGCTGCTAATTCCAAGTCATTTTCCTCTTTGCTTGGCTTCTCTTCTGCCACATACACCAATAACTCCTATCCCTGACATTGTCTAGCTGAATAACAGGCTAACTTAAATTTTACTTAACTTTACACATGCTGTTTCAGGAGTGTGATGTTTCATATGTGATGGAAAATGGTTTTCTCTGCCCTGGTATGTTATCTGGTTGAACTGATTACTTTAAGGCCATACTTTTATTCATATATGATTCTTTCCAGCCTCTTAATGCCACCACTTTGTGTCATGGATTTCACAAACCTCAGGAAAAAGTTGTCTTGCAATTCAAAGTGCTCACACAGAATCTAACAACAGGATTCTTTCCCAGCAATTACAGTCCTTTTCCTCACAACATTTTAGGGACACAGACACCTGATGCAACAAAATAAAAAAAAAAAAAATCAAATTGGTGGTATTACTGTAGGAGGAGATTTTTTTAAAGGTTTGCTTAAATCCATAAGCAATACAAAATGCTCATGAATATCCTTGAAGATCTTCAGGATACTTTGTTTTTGCTACATAAAAAGAAGACTAAACTCTGAGAGCATACAAACATCTAAGAAAAAGGGAATGCACAAAAATTACCGAGCTATAAGGTCTTCACCGCACAGAAACAAGGAGTACAAAGGAGGATGAAACAGAAAGGCATTTTATTTACTTTTTAAAATCAGTTGGGCAGGCAGTCATTCTCTTATAAAGACTACTGGAAGTTCTAGAGACATGTGCTCAATGAAGAAAGTTATTTGTCTGATTTCTTAAAAGTATTTAGTCAAATCACAAATCTGGAAAAGCTGGAAAAAGCAGAAAATTCTGAAATTCAAAATAGTAATGCTATTTCTGGCTATTTCTGAAAGACTTAACAAACTGACACCAAAGAAAGAAGGGAAGAAGAAGAAGAAATGCTACAAATTAAAAGAAGTACAGACATGAAATTATTTTGGTTGTTACTGATAGTAAGAACACTTTTGTTGGTCAGGTTCAGGAAGAAGAAGTTGAAAAGTCAGAGAATCTGAATACTAAAGAAGCTAAGAGATTCATTATGGCAGCAAAGGTAAATTGCAAATGCATGCACATGCAAGACGATGTGGTATTATAAAATGAGTAGCACAGATTCAGTTTCTGCATAGAGAGTCACAAATTCTGTCTAAGCAGTTTTACTATGGTCATATGCAAAATAAAACATTTATTTCTAGGATATTCCCTGGTAGGGAAATAAAGGCAAACTGGAGCAATTAAGAAAGAAAACTAAAATCACAGGTTTAAAAAGAACTTTGGTGAAGTTGACCTAACAGAAAATAAGAACGAACTGCTGGCCCAGAAATACGTACGTTCAGTAATATAGATATTGAGGCAGGGTGCAGGAGCCACACTGCTAAAAAAGTACATTTCTCTACCCATTTCCTTCAATTCTTTTTTAAGGAATACTAAGAAGCATCCCGATTTCAGTTCTGCAGTGTCATTTCCTTAGCAGCTGCTGCAGTGAGGAGTTTAGGAGTGGGTGCTCAGACAGAGAGACAAAAAAGGAGGAAACACACAAGCCTTGTCCCTCTCTTTCCACAGATTAAGTCACATGTTTAGGCCTGAGTCATCTGTTCTTCTGCTCTCTCCTCCTCCATATCTCTCTTATTCATGCAGACTCCTCCTTCTCATAAATCTAGCTAGCGTCAGCATCTTCCTCAGAATTTCAGTTTTCATCCTACTTCTCACACTGCAGGTAGTCCCGTGTATCAAACACCCATACAGGGCTAACACCTTTTATCTTCTTCTCTTGCTCCCCTTTTTGATTAGAAATGGTAAAGCTGTCCACAAAATAACCTGCTGATGAACACTGAGGTAGATGGGGAGGGGAAACCCCAGAACATTGCAAACTTCTGCATTCTTTCATATCCTAAAAGCATACTGCAACAACATGCTTCTCCCTATACCTTCATGCCAGTTGCCTGCAAAGCAAGCACAGCAAAATGATGGTGTCAGGCATAGCCCAAGTCTGGGACAAACTAGGGTGGAGATGGGGAGCAAGGTAAGCATCCAGCTGCTTGGAGTAGAGAACCTGTGGAAAGGCACATACAGAAACCTCAGGTCTGGAAACTGCAGAGAATCCAAGATTCAGAATGGATCAGAGTTCTGTGCTGTTCCAAGGCTCCAGCATCTCTGAAAGGATGGCCCAAACCATAGCCCACACCATTCACTACTGTACCTCTCCCTCAGGACACACCTTGTTACTGTGACTAATTTTGAGAAACTGGTAAAACTGTAGCTGACTTCTAGAACAAAGTGACCTATGTAAAAATTATTGTGCTTCTACGTATCATTGAGTGGAGGAAGTTTCCCTTGCTTGTTATTTTTCTTTGTACAGTGAAGCATTGGACCACAAGAGTGAAATGCGAATGTGTGCATATTGCAAGTCACGTGGCACTGAAACAGGAATGTGGGATCCTGTGCTTGGGCATTTAGGTTGCTTGGGCAATTAGGTTGCACAGAGCACTACTTATACACTTTGTAAAAAACCTTTGTACTGCCAGTGTAATAAAGTAAACTAGTTCTAAAGTCTTTCTCCTGAAGCTGATGGGATCTTTTGGTCTTTTTTTTTTTTTTTTTTTCCAAGGACCTAGTCCTGGGTGTGCTCCACAGGCTATTCAACAAGCTGGAAAAAAATGAATAGGCTAGCAAACCTATTGCTACATAATCAATGTCCTGTTGGTGGTTTGATGTGCTTCGTGTCACCAGGGAATTCAAGGAAATCCTTATTACAGGAGGAAGTCATTAGAGGAAAATTCAACAGTCTAAAACAAATTTGAATTCTAAGTTCCATGGCAAAACAGACAGAGGACCAACAATTTTTTTAAAAATCCAACATCCCGAAGCAAAAAAGTGAATCTGAAGCTTTAGTTTTGTATTATAGGAAGAGAATAAATAGTGTTTTATCAACCCAATTATTAAACCCCAGTTAAAGCTGGGAATAATGGCCTGAACATTTTTAAAGAAAAGACTAAGAAGAAGATTGTTATCCTAGGAGTCAAAAGTGTGAGCAACACCCTCCTGGGTAGCCAGTAAGACTTGTCTTGCAAGCCTGGAACGAAAACATATATCTCACATACATTTTCCACAGCAGACTAGCTGCCATTAGTAATCTTTCATCATTATGTTTCTGAGGTATTTTCTACTGAGAAAATAACTATGCCACTTCCACGATAAAAACCTCTGTGTCAGGAGCATTTTAGCAATCTACCATGAATGCTTATCTTTGTGCATAATAGATGTTCATAGTGTAGGTTCTTCATTTTCTTTTCCTGCAAGACTATATCACATCTATGACTATTTTTGAAAAGAAACCCCAAAAATCTTGTGTTTACAGCATTTAAGAACAATTTCTAGTACACAGCCACAGTTACTTATTATTTAAAGGAAAGCATGAATTCCACTGCCTGCCAGCTATGCTCTGTGTCTTGTGGTGAGCTTATCTCAGCAGACTGCAGGGCACAGGCTGGCACTGTGCAGCAATACAGGGCACTTGGACAGCAGGGTCCATGCCTGCAACCCGGGTCCCTCAGGTTGTTCAGATGACTGTCTGCAGAGACTGTATGCTCCTGACCTTTGCATTCAGATGAGAAACCCACAGACTTTGCATTCTTTGCATTCAGATGGGAAACCCACAGACTTCCAACTTGTGTATATATTACACAAGATAATTGTTGTGAAGAATGAGTGATATGAATTCTAAATGCTGGAAACAATATCACAAGCTTTCTACAGTTAGAACGTACTAGTTTAACATAATATAGGAGGATGTCAAATGGACACCCACATAAGAAAAATTGGATTAAATATGTGTTGAACAGAAGAAGGAATAGAGAAGGAAGAGCAGACTTTTAAATTTTTTGAAGCGCTGGCCAGTCATGCACTTCAACGACTATTTGTATTCCTCCTTTTGAAGCAAGTTCAACACTCTTAATACGAACTCACTGTATTGAAAGCAACCTTTCAGTCCTTTTGTGTTTTTAATTCTCATTTAAAGACCCACTAAAACTTAGTAGCATACTTGAAAGATTTTAAAAGTATGTCAACTACCAGGGTATAGTTACTCTAAATAGGAATTCAAACAGACCTTAACAAGCAAGACTTGAACTTCTGGCAGAACAAGTAAGATTTAAGAGAGATCTCAACAAGCTGGACAAATTAGCTGACTGGAGAAGTGTGAAGTCCTGCACAGGAAGAGAAATAACCCCAGAAAAGGACCTGGGGGTCCTGGTGGACATGAAGTTGAACATGAGTGAGCAATGTGGCCTTGCTGCAAAGAAGGTGAATGGTATCCTGGCAGCATTAGGGGAAGCATTGTCAGTGGGTCCAGCAGGATGCTTCTGCCCCTCTACTCAGCCCTGGTGAGGACACATACGGAGCACTCTGGTGTGTGCTAGGATAATCAGCATTAGACAAAAGTGGAGATACTGGAAACACTCCACTGAAGGGCCACCAAGATGATGAAGGGACAGAAGCCTATCTTCTAGGAATAAAGGTTGAAAGTCCTGTGAATGTTCAGCCTGGAGAAGTCTCAGAGGATCTCATCAATGTATATACATAGCTGAAAGGATGGTGCAAAAAGGACAGAGACAGGCTCTTTCCAATGTTGCCCAGTGACAGGACCAGAGGCAATGAGTGCAAGCAAGAAACCAGGAGGTTCCCTTTGAATATCAGGATAAAATTTTTTACTTTGACAGTGGCTGAGCACTGGCACAGGTTGCTCAGGGAGGTTGAGAAGTTTCTGTCTTTGGAGATGCTCAAAAGCCAGGGCTTGATCCTGGGCAACTGGGTCTCAGTGGTCCTGCTTAAGCAGGAGTTTGGACCAGGACACATCCAAAGGTTCCTGACAATCTCAGCCATTTTCTGACTCCTAACCAACTTGCATTGCAAGTCTCTGCACAGAATTAGAATGAAAATTAATTGTTTTGGGGGTTTTGTCCCAAGGTTTTTACAAGAATTCTAGATACTGTTTAAAAATACTTGAAGATCTTAATGCTCAAATAGCTATAATAAAATGGAAAAATATTAAATAAACTAAAGAGTTGAAGAACCAAATAAAGCACATGTTCATCAAATTTTCTCTTCAAAACGGTCATTTTTGTTGCATGACTGTTGAACAGCAGTGAAGGAATAGTTTCATTTTATAACATCATGTGCTTTGTAATACTTTGTTTTCCTATTACAAATCAGAAGGGAGTAAAACAAGTTAGTAGGCAATTTAAACATAAGTTTCAGAAATGTCTAGACTGAAATAAATGTAAGGAGAAGGAGAATTTCTTTAGGAGTTCTTACTGAAAAGAAACAAAGACACCTTAAAACCAAATTGTCTCTACTTAAGTCATACAGTCTTATAGTAGGTTAAAGGACAGACATATGAACTCAAGAAGCCTCAATTACTAAACATCCTCTTAAAGGAATTTTTTCTACAGACAGACATTAAGCCTCTCCTGTCCTTACAACAAGTATTATCCTATCTACCCTACTAGGGTTAGTAGTTAGGAAAAGCAAAAAGTCTTTATTCTCTTCCAGGTCTGAAGAATATATTTAAAAAAAAAAAAAAAAAATCTTCATTTACTCCTTTATTTCTGGAGTAAACCATAGCCTCCTACTCAGACAATTAAAATTAATAAATTAGGTATTTTAAATCTTCTAAATCTGAAATAAAGGGGAAATTAAAGGCATCTTTTTCTCTACTACTTTGTTTTCAAAAGGTATGACTGTAAATCAAGTTCTCATCTGTCAGAATTTTGCTACTTAGGATGCAAACAGTAATTCAATACATAAAGAGAACAGCATTATAAAGCTATTTTAGACTCAGAATAAATTTCTTTTACCCACATGAGAAAAAAAACTTCAAAATTTCCTGAATGTTTCAGAAGTATTTAATTTAGACACTGACAGCCTGAGAGCTGTGAAGGTTAATCATATTTAATGAGTTGCTTGTAGTGTTGAGTAGATCCATTAACCACAGCTGCTGGCAGTTCAGAATTATTTTAAATAGGTAAGCTTCTGAAGCTCAATTTTGCATTATTTCCATAAGGAAGGAAAAATCTTTCTTCCCCCCGCCCCCCCAACATCATAGTAGAGGCCTAGGAGTACAATAACAGAAGTGTATGAGATCAGCTCCTCATACAGAAGACTTCAGTGTGATACAGCTGTACTGAACAATTCTGTATCTATAGCTACAAAAATATGCTTTTCATTTATAGTGGTAAAATAAATATCATTAATTATAATTTCTAGCCATTCACTTGAACAGAAATGTGTTTGTACTTTGATAGGATTCTACATACTCATGAATTGCTGAAAACTGATGTCATGGACTAATCCTTGCATTCACCCTAGTTTTGCCTCATAGGTATGGGATGAGGAACAAAGCAAAGTCTATTCTCTATGATTAGTTAGAGCATATTCAGCATTGTTTTCACTCAAATACAGCTGTATCCTGGCTCTTTCAGCCTCTTCTGGTTGCAAGCAATTATTAGAATTCATAGGTGCTTGACTACCATCCCTCTTGCCAAGGAATATTCTTGCCATTAAGACAGCAGTGAGAGGGGTCCATATATAGGTATGGATAGATAAATACACAGATAAGACAGGATAAGATGAGGTAATATAAATTGGAAGAATTTCTTGGCACCCTATTTATCCGAGCAGAGTACATCAGATGATGTAGTTCTGGTAATATTATAGGTATTCAAAGTGCACAGGCATCCATGTAGAAGCTGATAAAATTCTTATCAGCTAATCTAAATTAGCTGATATATATCTAAGTTCCCTGAAAAACAATCACTGATCTGACACTACAAATAAGTTCAAAGATTGTATTGTATAGGCAGAAACTGAAATCCAACTGCACATTTTGTACTCAGAATTAATTTCTAAAATAACTTTTAGAACACTTTAACCATTAATTCATTCTAATTAAAAAAAAACCCTCTTGATATTATTCTTATTACTGTATGTTCAGCAAATTTAAAAAACAATATTGTGGATGATAGATTCAGTTTTAAAGAAAATGCATGATTGTTCAGAAGTGCTATTTTCAAAATAAAAGCTTACTTTAAATATCACCTGAACATTAAAAACTACTTAGTGCAGAAAAAAGCCCTGACATCCTTCATTTATCATTGAGAGGGGAGAAGAAATAATGAATGAGCCAGATATTCACAAAGTCTTGCTTTTCAAAGACTTTATTTTTATATTATTAAAAAACGTAATTTCACCTTAGCTACGCACTTGATGAGAGGAAGTACTTTAATGTATGCCTGTATCCTGCCAAGTCATAGCTGGTAGCAGAGAAGTACGGTGCTCCTCTCTGCCTTGCCAGAGATACGCTGCAGTGAGTGTGTAGCATTCTCCTTGTCTGAATGAGAAGTGAGAAAGAGCCTGCAGTCTGTGCAATACTGTCCTTGATGATGTTACTGAATGGTTTCCACATTAGACAGCCAATGTGAAGGACATTTTGCTCTGGTTTTGCTCTATTTGTTCCCAAATCAGAAAGGATTCAAGGTATTCATGAATGAATCTTATTTAAAAGGTTATAATTCTGTCATGGGGACATATCCTACTGTTCTTCATAGAACCACTGGTCATTTGCTATAAAAAACTCAGTTGAGGGAAGTTAAAAAGACAGAGCTTTCAGATGTAGACAGTTTCTTTGAGGAAGATAAGGTTCACAGTGTTTCACTTATTCATTGATTCACTTGTTCATTGAGTTTTGGATGCCCTAAGTGTCACATCACTATTTTTCACCTGAAGGACAGTGAATTATTCTACATGTAGTGACTGCAAGATATCTGTCTTCATCTTTTTCCATTTCTTTCTCTATCTCTCTTTCTCATCTGAGAGACCTAATAACTTCTTTCTGTCGCAAAACAGGTCACTGTTCCTCTCCTCAGGCCCTTCAGGCATAATCCCAAAAGTTAAGCCTTCATTTCTAGGGGACACTGAAACCCACTGTTGGCATCAGTTGGATTCCCAGCCTGCTGCTGGAGACTGTGCTGCCAAGAAGAGGTGGAGCAGCAGTATCTGCAGCAAGACAGACCTGTGCTGAAAAAGAGATGTAACATCTGCTTTGCATTGTGCAGGGTACCAAAACCAGACCTGCAATCCCATTAAACAAAGGGCAGAAACTTTGCAAAGATATCATTTTACTTCTCTTAAAAGAAAGGAATTCTCTTTGCCTGTAGCTGCTACAATTGTAGCAAATCATATTATACACATATCTAATACTCTAGGTCATCAGATGACATGAGTGAACATTAGACTGGTCACCTCTAGAACAATGCTGGTCAGCACTGTCAGAGGATTTAAACTTTCTCTTTTTTTTGCACCAGGATAGCCTTTTTCTTAGGTGAGTATTGTGGAAGGGGCTTCTTATGCCTAACTCATTTTAGTCTCAAGCACATTATGACAGATTTGACAGGTAAAGGATCCTCTTTATACTATTAGTAAATCATGACTGAAATTATTCTGTGTCCTCCTGGTTATTTCTGTGTCCTCCTGGTTATGGGTGCCTCTGGTGCATTTCCATTGGTGTTTTTTGATAGTTTAGCTTTTTGTAAGTGTGCAGGTATCATTTGAATTTGCATGGTATAAGCTTCTAAGAAGACACAGAGAGAGACAGACTATCCATATGTTTTATCTTAGAATTCAACATTTGATTCTGTTCAAGCACAGTTGCACTACAACTACTGTAGAAATCTTGCAGTAAATCTACTTTGCAATATGAATAGTTAGCTGCTATTACATAACTATGTGCTTTTCTGAATGTGAATAATGAGAACAATAACAAGAGAATAATGGTTTATAATTTTTCTCAGAGAACAAAGAGTAGTATTTCATCTTATCTGTAAATGATAGAATGCAATGCATTTATCCACAGTATATGGTTGTGTTTTCTTTTTTTTAAAATATAAGTGTATCACAAATGCTTAATATATGTGTTATTATTGCTTCAAAGGAATCATTCAGTTGAGTCACTGCTGAGTCAAAGTATAAGTGTTAACTTTGAGTTACAGGTTTCGTAAGTAAGAATTTAGAACTTTGGTAATTTTTCATGCCTATTTTTGTGCTTCACCAATTAAACATCACTGAGTAGGCTTCTGTGCACTGCAGCTGAACACTCAGGATAATAACACCAACACATACAAAGCCTCTGCTATAATCCTGCTACGCATGCTATAGGTTGAGTACCACTCAGTGATTTCCTTTTATGACAAGGTAATTCAGTTAGTTGTTCAAGGGAAGCCAGCTGATGTAATCTTTTTATATTTCAGTAAAATTTTCAATACTGTCTCTCACAGGATTCTTCTGGACAAAATGCCCAGCCCACAGCTGGATAAACACATCCTGGGCTGGGTGAGCATCTGGCTCATGGATCAAGAACAGAGGGTGATAGTGAATGGGGTAACATCACACTGGTGACTTGTCACTAGTGGGGTTCCACAGGGCTCCATCTTGTGCCCTGTGCTCTTCAACATCTTCATAAATGGCTTGGACACAGAACTGGAAGGGACACTAAGCAAGTTTGAAGACAATACAAAACTGAGAGGAGCTGTGGACTCCCTTGAAGGCAGGGAGGCCCTGCAGAGAAACCTTGACAAATTAGAGGACTGGGCAATAACCAACCATAACAGTAAAACAGGGGAAGGTGTTGGACTCTGCACCTGGGATGGGCCAACCCTGGATGTACAGAGTGGGGAATGAGAGGCTAGAAAGCAGTGTTGTGGAAAGGGACCTGGGGGTCCTGGTCGATGGCAAGTTGGTTGTGAGTCAGCAGTGCCCTGGCAGCCCCCCCCACTCTGTCCTGGGGGGCATCAGGCAAAGTGTCACCAGCCAGTCGAGGGAGGGGACTGTCCTGCTCTGCTCTGCACTGGGGCAGCCTCACCTTGAATGTTGTGGCAGTTTTGGGCACCAAAATTTAAGAAAGATATTAAGCTTTTGGAGAGTGTTCAAAGGACAGTGAGGGAAGTGAAGGGCCTTGAGGGAAAGCTGTATGAGAAGCAAGGAGATCACTTGGTATTTTCAGCCTGGAGAAGAGGAGATTGAGAGGAAATGTCTTTGCAGTGTACAACTTCCCCATGAGAGGAAGAAGAGGGGCAGGCACTGATCTCTTTTCTGTGGTGACCAGTGACAGGACCGAGGGGAATGGCCTGAAGTTGTGTCGGGGGATTTTTAGGTTGGATATTAGAAACAGGTTCTTCATCCAGAGGGTAGTTGGGTACTGGAACAGACTCCCCAGGGAAATAGTCATGGTCCCACATCTACCAGAGCTCAAAGAGCATTTGGACAGTACTCTCAGGCACATAGTGTGACTCTTGGGAATGGCCCTGTGCAGGGCTAGGAACTGTGTTTTGATGATCCTTGTGGTTCCCTTGCACCGCAATATACTCTGATTCTCTGATTAAACTTAGGACAATGAAAAAAACACTTTGGTGGAAAATTTCTACCTTACGTAATATACCTATTCACTTTGAAGGTTGTTCTTACCCACTGTTGCTTCTATTAAGTACTTTTTAATTTGCACAGCATCATTTTATAGGATCTTAGATGTGGATTAGATTCTGCCACACTTGCCACTGAAAACCACAGATGAAAAAAGAACTTCTGCCCTAAGGGATTTTAAAGATAAGCTTTTTTTCACTATCTCATGGGTAAAGTTGCCAATTATTCTTCAGATCTACTTATCCGAGGATTGCTTAGCCTGCAAAAATTGACATGAAATTAGAACAGAGGAATGCAATTACAAAATAGTCGCTCAGATGAAAAGGGGATATGGATATTAGACATACAAAGGATAGCTCATGACAATTCACTATCTTGCATGTGGAACATGTTCCTAAGAAAAAGGGGTAGATCTTCAGAAACAAAACCAAAAAACCCACAAAACTAACCAACTAACCAACCAACCAAAAAAACCTCAGAATATTAGATAACAAACTGTGCAGAGGCAGGTGTTTCACACGTGTAGATGCAAAAGGTATTCTCTAAAAGGTTATTCCCATCTCTGGAATCTCGGATTTTTTATTTAGTGTAATAAATTTCAAAATAGTCAGTGCACATTAGCCAGTAAGTTTCAAAGCCCTACTTTTACACACAGAGAGACTAAGACTTCTGCAGTCTCTTTCCAAAGAAAGATAGCAATATTGTAGAGAAACTATAAATGCTTATACAACTAAACAACAATATGTAGAATATATACCAGCTCTAAAATGTGTGTAGTGATAAGTCATACAACTAATATGTCACTTAAAGAAAACTAAGGATTTCAGAGGCATAGGATGAAGCTCAGAGACTATACTCAAATGTCAGGCTATGATCATTTCTTGGATCTATCAGATACTAGTTCTCACAGCAGTACAATGACAACAAGGATTGTCAAGTCAAAGCTATTCTGCAGGTACTTCTGTTTATCTATGAAAAGTATGTAGAAATTAAAGACTGTTCTTATTTACTGTTGGAAAAACAGTAATATAGCTGTTAGCTCACTAGTATTTTATATATTATCTGTGTCATGACTCTTAGAGTATTTCCACAGGCATTTCATACAACAGATAGAAGTACTTTCATAAACTCTTCTTTTTCTGCAACCAAAGGCATCCAAAAATTCGGTAGAAAGTAAGGGACTGCTGCTTCCAGACCTGTCTGTGAAAGGTTAGAACTTCTGTAAAGAACAGATGGAGATACAGAAGCAAAACATTTTTAAAGGAAATGTTTAGATCCACAGAACACCTTACACAGACCACTCTGCTGGTCTGAGTGCAGTTCTCTGGTGACATTTATGGGGTTTATGTTCCACATTTAGATGACAGAGAACTGGGACATTAAAAAAACCCCAAATCCTAACAGCATAATGATACATAGCAAAAAAATGTATTGCTAACTTATACATAATTCTTTAAGAAATCTCATGTGTTAACGCCTACATATATACTTGTTATCTTCATACAGATGACTATCCTGTGCATTTCACAATTGCTAAAATTTGTTTTTAACAGCTAGAGGCAGATTAATTTCATATAACTTATTATATGAAAACATGATGAACAAAGAAAAACAACAGAGCTGAGTTTTGTGTGGTGACCATGTAGCAAAGAAGCCATGAGGCTCATAAAACTTAGGAATTTTGCAAATATCATAATTAGCTTAGTTAGCTCTTTGAGCTTCATTTTTAAATTTAACAACATACTTATATAATGAAAGGGTACCCTACTTCAGGCTGTCATTTTTGCCAAGGCCTCTTCTGCTCTGGATACTAGCCATTTCATTAACATTAGTAAGCATCATCAAATTGAAAATACCCCCACAGAGAGTAAATTAGTGCACTGAGACACATTTATTGTTGCAGTCAAATGTAGTATTTATTAGTATTAGCAGTATTAGCAGTATTCTTGTATAATACTTATAAAAGAAGTGGAACTACAATAAGCATGAAGTCGCTAGGTTTCATTACAAATAGAAATGAGTTCCTGAAAAATCTGGCATTTAAAAACCTAATCATTAGCAATGTCTAGCTGCCAGAGTTTGGTTTGCCTTTTTTTTATAATGGATTCTTTATCAAGACTTTATCTTATTTTTTAATCCAAAGAATTATCCATATTTTAGACCTTGGAGATTATCGGAAAAATAGAAATAAGGACAGCAACATTTATGTCAAAACATACACTTCAGTCCAGTCTAAATCTATTCTTATGGATGTTATTGAGGTTATGTCCTACTAAAAAGGATGTTCTGTGTTGAGAGATGTTTGCCTTCCAGCTTCCACAAAATTTCACTTAAGGCTTCAAAATGGTGAAATAACTTGGTAACAGCCAACATTATGTCTATAGCTTCCAGTGAAAATTTTGTTTTAGATCTCACATTTGTGAAGCACTATGATACAACCTTAGGTTTAAATTATTTCTACATGATTTATAGAGTTCTCAAGAAAATATCAAAGGTAGTCTGATACACTAGATAATATTATATTTAACTTACAGCTGGCTAAGCTTAATTGCTTAGTAAAGAGGGTGTTGTCTGGGGATGCCCCAGGCCTACGTATCATTTTGAGCTTTATAAGGGACCAATTTCAATCTCTGGGCACAGTCATATTGCCACAGTTTGTTCAAAAGCTGCTGCTTTTGCATAGTGGTGGCAGCACTATATAACAGGAAAACAATTGTATCAATTTACTAATATCTTCCTTAATTCTTCAAAAATTTTCTCTTCTAGAGTTTATTCAGAGTTAGTTTGGTACCCTTACTAGAGTAAGGTCATTTGATACAAGGCAGAAAACAAAATATTTTTTCCCTAATTAAATATTTACTATTAACATCTATGACTATAGTATAACTTCTATTCTGTCTTTTTTAAAGCCTATCTCAGAAATTGTATCTTCACTTTGGCTCTGTAAATTGCAGGCATTTTTACTGCTATTGAAATACTTGTATAACCAAAAGAAAATCTCCCCCAATTTCGCCAAAACAGCTCCTTTGTAGAGAGAGTATTTGGGTGCAGTTGGATTACTGAAGAATAAAGAGTATGTTTTTTGTAATGGAAAGCAGATATTTTTTCCTCACTGGCTTTCCTCAAATGGAAATAGAATCCATTCATAGATTAAAATGAAAAATACGTGCCTTGTTTCCCAGGTAATCAGGAATTTTTATGGTCAGTATAAAATGGGTGATGAAATACAGGAAGTACATAATTTTTCAAGAAGTTTACAAGAGAAAAGGATTCCAAAATACATACCTTCTGTTCTCCAACAGGCATATAAAATGCATATAAAAGATCTCAGAATACTACTTTCTTTCTGATTTAGACAAAAATTGTGAGTTAGTCACAGTCTACTTTATGTTTTAAATTCTTATAGGTGCTTTGAATGTTTTTTTCACTTTCTACAGTTCCTTTTTGTATTTCTTTTCCCCAGAAATCAATCTTTACTTACTCTTAATTTCAAATATAAAATATAAATAAGCATCTATAGGGATTTACAAAGTAAAATAGGTCTTCCATATTTATCATTCTTGGTAATATTCCACTAAAAGATGATGGTTAACTTTTAAGATTCAAAAATTGAGATTGTTTTCCAACCATGCAAAATAATGATAGTACAGGGAAAAAGATGGTGGAAGAAAAGGCTGTGGTTTTCAGAATATAAAAATTAAATTATTGTTTTGTCCATAGGCCCATATTGCAATGGGAGGACAATAAGGGCTGGGTATAAGAAGTGAACGTGCATCATTCTTGGGAGTGCAGAGTACTGAGTGTCCAACTCAACCAAGCAATTAACGTAAACAAAAATTTGATTTTATAGGTTTGTACAACCATAATCTGTATTTTGTGAAGAACCAGGGAATTTAGAGGGCTGATGGGAAAATGTTAATTTCTAACATTTAATATATCTGAAAAAAAAATTGTCAGAAACAATGATTAATGTGTTCAGAAATTTCTTTGCTGGATTTATGATGCTTTAAATGAAAGAAGTCAGACCTGTCCAGAACCTGACTCTACTGGCTGCACACACAGAAGATTTGCTTTCTAATCCTACACCAAATTATTGTAAATTGCCTTTCAGCTCCTTTCAGCTGATGGTGGCTTCAAGCTATTACAAAACATTTAGGAAGTGTGATCCACACTTTCAGTATGAATAGGTGCCTTGCAAGCAAAGAGAAAGCAAGGAGGTGAGACTGGCATAGAACCACAGAAACACAGAGTATTCTGAGTTGGAAGGGCCCCACAAGGATCATCAAAGTCCAGCTCCTGGCTCTACATAGGACCAACCCCAAGAGTCATACCATGTGTTTGAGTATCCTCCAAATGCTTCTTGAACTCTGTCAGGCTTGCTGTTGTGACCACTTCCCCGGGGACCCTATGCCACTGCCCAGCCACCTCTGGGTGAAAAATCTTCTCCTGATATCTAAACCTCCCCTGGCACAGCATCATGCCATTCCTTTGGGTCCTCTCGCTGATACCAGGGGGAAGAGATCAGTGCCAGCCCCTTCAAATCCCCTCATAAGGATGTTGAAGACTGCAAAGAGATGTCTCCTCTCCAGGCTGAATAGACCTGGTGCCCTCAGTCACATACGGCTTCCCCTCCAGGCCCTTCACCATCTCTGCAGCCTGACAACGAGGCAGAATGGGGAGCGAGGCAAGGCCCCATGTGTGAGGCTGAAGGGGAGTTGTTGTGCCAGAGAGCAGGTCTCTGACAGTGTCATTGACACGTAGTAGAAAATTTCACTTTGATATCAGGGAACTAGAATGACCAAGTGCTTCCTGCTTCCCACTGGCAGCCTCAATGAACACCATTGAGTAGAACACAGTGGGGGTCTTACTTGTGCTCCCAGTTCTGAAGAAATCAGTCCTGCAAAATTCCCTGGATGGTACTGCACCAATCAGCCTTCACTCTCTCATGACACCTTGCGTGAGCCCCTATATGTAGTGTCTAATGATGAAGAGGAACATGGGAAGAAGAAAGGAAAATTTAAGAAGAAATTAAAAAGAACAGAAGGTTATGCTGAATTTCACTGGACAGTTCCAGTGATGATGCTGAAGGTCCTTCAAAGTTGAAGCAGTGCAAGGGAATAATGTCTTTCAGAAACCTAGCTGTTCCAAAAAAAAAAAAAAATAAAAATTTAGAAACAAAAGAGAAACCCAAAGATAAAAAACACAAGGAAGACAAGCATAAGGAAGACAAACATAAAGAAGTCAAAAGACTTAACTGCAGCAGATGTAAAACAGCAGACAGATAAGAAGAAAAAGAAAAAGTCAATTCAAAAGACAGAAATACCTCAAGAGGATGTTCCAAGTCATAGATATGTGTTTGGCATTCATCTGATGCTGTAAAAAGGACCATGGTGTATAATGACACCCTCCTGTCAGCAGTTTTCCATAATGTATAGATTTCATAGAGAAGTATGGCAGGAAATGTGAAGGCATCTACAGAGTTTCATGAATAAAATCAAAAGTTGTTGAGCTAAAAGCAGCTTAAGACTGAGATGAATCTCATAACCTGGAAGAATACAAGTCCACTACAGTAGTCAACTTGCTAAAACAGTACCTATAATTGCCTAAAAATTTCCTTACCAAAGAGCTTATGCCCCACTTTGAAGATGCCTGTGAATAGAGCACAGGAGCTGAGAAAGTTCAGCAGTGCCAGAGGCGGCTGAAAAAGCTGCCAGTGTGTAGCTATCTCCTATTGTCTTGGTTGATTGTGCATATGTAACACGTTGTTGCAAAGGAACTGGAAACAAAAATTAAAATCTAAAATATTTTTACAGTGCTCAGTCCTACTGTCGAGATAAGTAACCATGTCCCATATGTATTTTTTACACATGTTCAAGAATTCTTTGGGAATGTGACCCTAAAGCATGTGACAAAAACTCTTCACTGGTCAAATATGGCAACAATGCCAGCATTTCCAGAAACACAAGAAAGCATCAAAGAAGAAATGAGGTGACAGGAGTTCACGCTGAACTGTTTATACAGAGACTTGTGGTCAGGGATGAAAGATTTATCCAAAGAAGAGAGACTCTGGGAGGTGCAAAGTATCTTAACAGCTCTTAAGAGGAAACTAAGAGAAGCTAAGAGACAGGAGTGCTAAACAAAGATTTCACAATAAATTGCTAGAGTTTCAAAGGAAGATGTTCCAAAGAAGAAATCAGTGAGAATGAGGAAGGTATAAGTATTCTGCTTTCACAGGAAAATGAGATTTTAACAGAACAAGAACTGCTGGCTATGGAGCAGTTTCTGCATAGGCAGATTGCCTCAGAGAAGGAAGAAACTGATCACGATTGAGAAGAAATAGCTGAAATAGGAAGTCACTGGCTGCATGGCTGAAGTGAAACTGAGGAATGTTCTTCTGAGAGTGTAAGTGGAATGAAGATGAGGAGGAACTGCAGGTCATCATGGAAAATTTCCAGAGTTAGAATGAGGAACTAGAGTTAAAGAACAATCACCTGAACTAAGCAATTCAGAGCAAGAGACTATCATAGAATTGCAGGTACAGCTTCAACTACTGCAGTGAGCTAAATCAGAGCAGGAGGTATAGAAATCGGCCAGAAAAATGTGGGGATGTTTCTCAGCAGTAGAGAGACAGTGTCCTGGAGACAAAAATAGACAAATTGCAACCAAAGCAAACAATGACCAGCAAGTCGAGCAATCGCCAAGTAAAGATAGAAACTCCATTTTGATTGGGCTCCTTGGCTATGCATTAAATCACAGCATCATTGAATATTCTGAACTAGAAGGGACCCACAAGAGCCATCAATTCCAACTCTTAAGTGAATGGCCCGTGCTGGGATTGAGCCCACCACCTTGGCATTATTAACACCATGCTTCCATGTACTGAACTACCAAACTGTGCAAATTACTGTAATTTTGGGTCAAACTGAATAAATTATTGCTGGCTATGTACACTCTGTAAAGAAACATTTAAGCCTGGTGACTTCTGTCTCTAATACTTGTGGCTTCTACTCATCAGATGCAGGTGAGTTTGGAGAGGCCAGAAGAGTTTTCTAGTTAGTGTCAGGTTATTTCAAGGTTGGTTACCTTCACGTGATTTAAAATGACTCAGTAACAGGGTTTTTTTAAACTAAAATAATTATTTGCATTATGATACATAGCTTGCTGTGAGTTTGTAGGAGGTGTTTTGAGTTACACCAAAAAGCACCTGCATTTTAGAACCCTTTCAATGTTTAATTTTTTCCTTCCATTTTAGAATCTGGCTATGACTAATTTCCGAATGGAGCTGTTTTCCTAATTTCCAAAGCATGGTTTGTATCGTTATTTTATAAATAACTTCTGTTGGTTGCTGTTTGTTGTCTGAGTTTCTTTTAAATATGCTAATCAACTCTACAGTGTGCAAATTACCTTAAAATCATCATTCAATGCAAGAGAAAATTGTCCACTCTGTGTGTGTTTCCCTCAGAAAATACATCCTGAGCCAAGATGATGTGTGAGAAAAGAGGAAAATAGGAGATTGTGTATCACACTTCACGGAAAGGCAGCTTGTCACCTAATTGATTCTTGTGGCCTTTTCTTGGTACAGCAACATACAGTCCTTTAATTAATTACTTTTACACATATTATGTACAGCTTAATTTTCATAATTGCACATAATTGTAACCTTTTGGGGTTTATTTGCAGTAGTTAAAAAAATCCCTTCTTTCCCTCTCCAGATGATTTACCCTCTGAATCTCTTTTCAGTGAGGAAGACTTCAGAAAAAAAGCAAAATATCAAATTTATATAGTGAAGGTACTTAAAAAATATGCAAACCTGGCACCAATAATCACATTCTATGATCAAGGCTGATGCCTGATCTCATTTACTGCATTGTAGTAATCAAATTTCATCATCTATCAGGTTTGTAACATTTGCAGCCTTCCAAGCGAAGGATAGCACTCAGGAGCAAGACCTTAGCTTTGGAGTTGGGCTGGGGACACCTCAAATGGGAACCATTTATTACAGTGACTCTCATGGGTTGTGAAATCTCAGCCTGCTTCTCCACTTGCACACATTTCACACTCACATAATTTTGCAGAGGCCTCCAGTGAGCAGGATTTTGTGAGAACTAGGCACTGATCCATATTAGGTAAATGGAGATAGTGAAAATGAACAGATGTTTCTGGAGCTCATCTCTGCCATTTTCCAGCCATCCCCAACACAATCTAGAGGAAACAAGTGGCAGTAAATGAATTATACAGGTAGGTGAGAAGAGTAGCACATTTTGTAACTAGATGTAGACTCTGTGAGTTTATTCTATGATCACTGCATGCAAGTTAAAAGAGTTGCTGTAATAAGCAATGATCTGAAACTAAACAATTGTTTGCTAAAAAATAATTAATATTCATGAATAACATTTCTACAGGGGTTGTCGCAGGGCTGTTGCATAACTATGTGGTTATAGTCTGAGTAGCACTCTAAATCAAAAAAATGACCAACTGAACATTTTACTCAGCTCAAGAAGTGTACATAACTATAACACACCTGGAATATGCATACACATTCATAAAATCTTCCATTAGTCAGTCATACGTCATATTTCTTCCATCTTTTCTTACTTAAATACCACTCAGGTAGGGGTGCCTTCAGATGTCTCAGGATTTGGAGGTTTACGCATTGGGGAAAGTTGATATTAAAGAACAAAAACAAAGCACCGCATACGGAAATTTGCAATTCTGGGCAAAGGCAGCATGTGGCAATGAATGAATTATTCCGACTGAAGTCCCCACTTGTTTCTGCAGATGTAGGATGCCCTGAGTGAAAACTTGGAGGGCAAAGCTTAAATGATTGCCTGGTTTTGGCAACAATGAGGAGGCCTTTCTCAGTCTAGATAACAAGCACATTTAAATAAGTTAATTCAATTCTTTGGAGCTTTTTATAGAAAGATAAGTAGACAGCACCTAAACACTGTAAAGTCAGAAAGCGGATATAACAAAGCAAAACCATTATATAGATGTCATGAGAAATCTGAAGAAATCTTATACTGACATACTGATTTTATTGTACTGAAAGAAAGAAGACCAGAAACACAGTCTGGAAAATTGCTTAGCCTAGGCATTTGTAGACTTAAGTACTTTGTTTCAATAAGTCTAATTATAAGGATGTCTAGAGCTATTGTTATGCTCATGGTATTTGAGTGACATCAATTTAAAAAGTGTACCACTCAGAAAAGCACTTAAAATGTGTTAAACTTTAGACAATTGAACTCTTTAATAGTAGTCGTGCAGTAACTGAATGCTTACTGTCAGGCAGATGTTCAATCATGTTGAATCAGACTTTTCTCATGTCTTTTCAGAAGATGCATTTTTTGAAGAATATTCAACAAAACCCAACCACATTGTTGAGTTAAAAAAGAATGAAAGCTTCAGTTGCCACTGGCATGGCTTTTCTTAATATTAAGAAACAGAATACCATGGGACTGTTAGTGCTTGCAATGAATTCCTTATCAACTCCATATAACCCAACTGCAATATAATAGTTCTTCACTTGACAGTTTATCCGGATGACAGGAAACACAGTTTAGTAATAGATTATAAGGAAAGGAAGATACATACATATTCAGTTTTTGGGTTAACCTTAGTGATTAAGCCTGACCAATTTACAGTGAAAACGGAGATAGACAAATAAAACTATGGAATCACAAAATTATAGAATTATTTAAGGTTGGAAATGACAACATCGGTGAGTCCAACCGCACACCTAACACTGCCAAGTCCACCACTAAATCGTGCCCCCAGGCATGGGGTTTTAACTACCTCCAGGCTTCCCTGGTTTTCTAAGCTGTTGAAAGTGTTAAATAGAAAGCAGAGCTCTAAAACTGAGGAATGTGCCACAAAGTACTTTGAATCTTACAACTCCAACACAGAAAAGTCTTCTTCTTAAGTACAAATCAAAGCCTTCCTTGTCAGTATTATGTGCAGTGTTGTAAGTTTAGCTCAGTAGGTTAGAGCACAGAATGCCATAGCTGTGGGTTCAATCCCTGTGTGGGCTATTAATTTCAGAGTTGGATTCAATGGTCTTTACAGGTCTCTTCCAAGTCAGAATATTCTGTGGTTTTGAGCGAGATTAAAGCAGTCCTTTGGTCTGCCTGTCACATGTTTATCGTTGTGTGATGGCCAGAAGGTAACTGCTAGCAATGATGGCCATCAAGTTTCAGTTTTATTATGTGTAGCCTCAGAATCTGAAATACTTGTTTTAAAAGATTTCTCAAGACAGAAATCAGACAGAAGCAGTAAGAAGAGCATTACTTGTAAGAAAAGCATTACTTGTAAAAAAAATTAATAATATCCTTATTTGGTACTTACATGCAATCTATCATTTCAGAAGTCTTCCCTGCTTTTTGATGTGCTTATCATGAGTGTCCATCTAGTTATTTCCTGTTCCACAGCAGGCAATGGGAGTCTACCTGCTAGCAACACCTCCTCTCAGCTGGAGACAAAGGAAGGAGGAAAAACTTCAGAAAGCACTCTACTTGCTATGCAAGGATTTCCTGTCTGCTAGCAAGAAGCAAAACAGGGAATAAAAATAACTGACACCAATGGAGCAACAAGAGAGGATTGTTTCCTGCTGGTTTCCTGAGTATGGACTCTTTCACTATTCCACTGGAAGCAGGGAA
The DNA here is from genome assembly GCA_038380795.1 of Pyrocephalus nanus. Lineage (NCBI taxonomy): Eukaryota > Metazoa > Chordata > Aves > Passeriformes > Tyrannidae > Pyrocephalus > Pyrocephalus nanus. The sequence goes on along the minus strand of CM076263.1, from coordinate 59,105,831 downwards.
TAGTATTTAGCACAGGTGGCTACTGCTTCATAAATCCAGCTCACACAGGTAAGATAGCTATCATGGTGTTTATATATTGTAGAAAAATCAAACCGCTTTGAAAGACATCCACTTAGCTTTAAGTGAGGAGGCCTATTCTAATGGTCTCTACAACTGTATCATTTTTAAGAACTTCAAAGAGAAAGCCTTTAAGACAGAGGTATAAGTCTGAGTACAGGAAAAATAGTGTCAGAAAGAAGCTAGGGAATTTAGAAAATTACTTCTGAAATCCCAGATTCTTAAACTCCCCAATGAAAATGTGGGTTGTCATTAACAACATAGTCTAAACTATACTCAGAGATATCTCTATTTACAATATGTGTGTGTTAGCAAGTAATGAAACATCTTAACATATAAATAACTGATTAATTGCCTGATTGTTCTGTGACTTGGAAATCAGGTCTAAGAGGTGATGCAGTAAAACAGTTCAGATCTGCTAGCTGTGCATCAACATATTCAGCTCCAGAGAGGCAGATGAAAGAAAGCGAACTTTTTCCAAATGATCAGTGAGCAAACCTTGTTGTTTTCCTAGTACTTTGTGGTAGCATGAATTTCATATTACAAAACTTCTTTTTACCAGTAGTACCAAGTCTGAGCCTGATAGCACTGTTAAGTGGTGGGTTTGACCCTGTCCTTCTCAGTGACTCTTCTGTTTCTGATGGGAAATAGTTAATTTCCAAGAGAAAGGATTTTCACTAACTTCATAACTCCATGAAGAACCAGTCTGTATTTCTTGTGGAAGTCACTAGACGGTGGTAGCCCAGCCATTTAGAGTTTGTATGCAAACTGTTTTAGAAAAATGTTTAGTAATCTGTTGCAAAAGAAAATGGAAACTAAAGAACTGGAGAACTATGGGTTACTTCTTTATCAGGCATTGGAATGGACTGCCCAGGGAGGTGGTGGATTCTCCATCCCTGGAGATGTTTAAGAAGAGATTGGATGTGGCACTTAGTGCCATAGTCTAGTAACTGTGGCGGTAGCGGATCAAGGGTCGGACTTGATGATCTCAGGCGTCCTTTCCAACCCATCTGATTCTATGATTCTTCTGTTCTACAAGCTTTTTATATTTACACTAGTTTTCATTACTTCCCTCCTTTCAGTATTCTTTATCTTCCACTTGTTATATGTAGCTGTTTAGGAATAGGTCTAGTAGCAGTCGAGTGTGGATGGAGAACCTTCTATTCCACCTGTATTCAGGCTGGCCAGGTTGAAGCCAGCCCTTGTGCAGAGAGTGAGTAGCTACATTAATGACCAAATACATATTAATATACTGTGACTGTGACAAACACTGTTCCTCAGTAAGCCAGCTGAGCTACCCAGCTTCCAAACGGGGCTGGGAATGCCCACTGATCATTGAGCTGGCAGCAGTTAAAATTTTCTCTCACATGTGCCCATCAGTGGCTCCTCTGCCTTTTTTCAAGGGCTGTGGGTTCAGACCAGACATTTCTCTGCCACATTCATAAGTCAAATGCTGGAGAGCTCTCAGAACTTCTCATGTCCAGACTGGCCAAACTTCCCCCATCAGCCCAAGTCTGTGTCTGACTAAGTATGAGTGGAGACCAGCTCTGACATGCTCTGATATCTTCTGATACTGGCAGAAAAAGTACTTCTGTGCACCTCTAACACAGCTCTGTAGAGCTTTGCTTTGGGTAGCTGTATTGTTCTGGTAATCCTGCCTTCTAATGAAAGGAACCAGTGTAGTTTTGTGCCATGGACAGATTCATTTTGCCTTAAGCCACTCCTGTCTACAGGGGAGAGAATATTATGCTACTTCATCCATAGACAAAATGTCTTTAAAAAGGGGGAGAATAGGACCAAAATAAAAGGAAGAGTTTGCATAACACATTTCATCTACTTACCTGCCTATTTCAGGATGAAATTAGTTTTACATGTCCAGAGGAATATTTAATTGCAAGACCCATATAGAAAAAATTGCCTGATCTCATGCAAAGACTATTTATCTTCTAATTTCACTTCTTTGCCTCTAGCCCCTAGTATTTAAAAATTTCACTTGTGCTTGGAAGAATGCCTGCACCAATCAAGATGATTGGCCTGCAGACTGTATTTCCACTGTTCCTTTGGGAAGGTATTAGATCACACTCTCTTGCTGTAGACATCCAGTTGCTACCTCTGCTGACCTCAGCTGTTGTCATGATCTGCCTAATAAAATCAAAGCAATTTTTATGTGAGAAAGCTTTACAGTTAGACAGAGATTAAACATACCCTTAGCAATGTCTCCAAATTAAATTTTCAGATCATAACTCTTAAGCTGTAGACCATTCCCTAGTAAACATACTTGGCCAAATTAAATTTCTGAATGCATTGTTCAGAGTTGCTCTTTTAGTATCATAAATATTAATTCTTTTATTCCTATTGCCAAGTCTAAGACACCACAGCTAAATGTATGTTTCAGCACATTAATTACCTATAACAGAAAACTCAGGGAAAATGCAGGAGAAAAGGTAAGTGAAGTATTGAGCAAATCATCTGTTGTACAAAAATTCCCCTTTATAACACAAGACAATGGAGTGCACAGCAAGTAAATATGTATTTTTGAAGTGAAATGATTTCAAGAAACCATGCTTAGAGAAGTCACGTGGCAAATAGAAAGCAGTTCTGTAATCAAAGTGTGTGCTTATAGAAGCCTGTAGCTATGATAAATTAATGACAAAAACCCAGCCAGAAGACCCAGCCGTGGCTCTGTGAACCATGTTTAAGAATAAATCACGATGTGAAGACTGAAACTGGCAGCACAACATGGTAGAAATGATCAAAAGAAAAAAAATCAAGAGGAAAGAGCCACAAGTTTCAAATGAAAACTGGGTGTTGCTTTTGAGAAAAATTTTATTTTTTTAGGAACAAAAAGAGACCTGAAATGAAACATATGAGTTGCTTGTTTCAGCATGGAAGTGTAAAGATGTGTATGAATCTTGGGGGCAAAAATACAATTTGAAGGGCAGGAAAGTCTAGCATAACACAAAGTTAGTTCATAGGGATGGAATGAAAGATCCAGTCTCAACAAATGTGTAACAATTTGTTTTAGTAAAGATTTGTACAGCCAGTCTATCCTTCTCCCTCTTCAGACTCCCATCAAATTTTAAACAAAGGAAACACAGTAGAGGGAGGGAAATTAAGATGATTTACCTGGAATGTGTCCCTACAACACATGTATGGAAGCTCCTATCAGTTTTTGTTCATAGTGCAAGGATATTGCTACTAAAATCAAAGGGACCGATGGATGATTTTCAGTATCTTTCTCTCCGACTCAAATCTATTAACAAATACTGGTAAGCAGTTCAATTTGTCTATTTATGCAGCAAGGACTGTTAAATTTGTTTCTGACATTTCTCAAATGTCACAAACTTCTGAGTTTCTCTTTCAGGACACATCAGGATCACTATTATTTGGGAAAATTCGGTTAATAAATGAGCTGTACTAGAGCCTGTGTTTTAACACTCACCTGTTGTCCAGAAACTGTCTTTCAAGGAAAAAAAAAAAAAAAAAAAAAAAAAGAGCAAGTTTTGGACTGGTATTCTTCTGCTTGGAATTTTAAGCAGGTTCCCTGCTCTACCCTAGAAAATGATGGACTGCCTGTGTGACAAGGCTAGAAGGGGACTGGCTTGATCCTAGTGACACCACTGCTCTCCATGGCTGCAGTGGGTACACTGTGCTGCTCATGAATTAACAGCAGCTGTCAGGAGGATAAATCAGCCTAAGTTTGTTGTTCTGGCTCTACATCTTTATCTATATGTAAAAATTCCCAGTTTTACTAATATCCACTTCAGAGGATACAAATACTACCTGTGCAGCTTTGGAGAACTAGTGTTTCATTGGCATCACTCTTAAGCAGTATTGAATATAGGATAGAATATTAGAATATGCAGGCTGGATTTGGTGGGAGTGTAAGATAGAGTTTCCTACAAACATAGAATACTGGAAGTAATGAGAATGCACATTTGTGAATTTCAATACATATGCTTCTGCAGAATGCTTAAAGGCATGCCCATTAAGTCACAATTAGACTTCTCTATGACAAGAGCACAAGGTCTAACAACATCAAATTCAGAAATGTAAAATTACAGGGAAGTGAGCACAGTAACAAAAGACAAGTACTGAGATTTTTTATTTTTTCCCATTTGGCACAAAAGAATCTGCATGTACTTTGCTCTAAGGAAACAATTTTCCCTTTTAATACCAGCATGTGCTCTTCTACTTTTTTTTGTTGTTGTATTTTCAACATATATAATGAGCCTTCAGACTTTTCTTGGTAATGCTTTTGTCTGAGAACTTACATATCTTTATTTCTTCACTTAGCCATTTCAAACTCAAAAAAACCTTTTCAAAATACACTTTTTTGTGTAATATGTTCATAATCTTAAAAAATATTTTGTTCTAAGACTTTCACATTGACAGATTATCATGCTTTAGGATATGCTGACACAGAGCAGCAGTGCTAATTATCCTAATTTCTGCAAAGTCTCACCATCAGTTGTTGCTCTTGAAGTCACTGTCTAGATACTATCTGAAGCCAAACAGCTCCCATCAGATGTGTACAAAAACTGACTGCAGACAGAACGAAAGTAAGGAAAACATAATAATCATAATAAACACATTTAGCACAATTCTATGTTTAATTAACAGATTCTGTAGCAAACTATTTCTATGTGCATGTCGTTGCTTCACTTATAAGCCTCTCTTCTTTTTTTTTTGCATCTTTCTCCAGACAATCCCAGAATTGCAACCTGATAAAATCCAAAGACATATTTAAAACTTTCTTATTGTTTGCTCTCTGAAATTAAGTTCCAGTTCAATATGCAGGAGGCTGCTGGCATGTCACCCTGCACAGTCATTCACTATGTTTTCATAGCAGTATTCTGTAGTTAGGATGCTAGCCTTTACACTGCATATATATAACTCATGTTAATGTTAATGACATTAATTTATGCATGGGAAGCTCAGGCTCTCTAATAAGGGAATATGCCACCCTTGGGTTTCCTTCTACTTTCCTCTGCTGTTCCCAGTTTCACATTAAACCCTTTCTAAATGCACACTTACACACCAATCTAAAAAGAACAACTACTTGTCCTGTGAAAGTACTTGCAATTGTAGGATGTTAAGCAATAGCACAGAACAATTAGTTGTTTAGGAGGGGAAAAATAAAGCATTTTCTGTAGGCAGTATGTCACCACAGGAACCAATGTCATTTCCCACTGATCTCTCATAATCTGTGATTAGGGGACTCACACTGAACACCCCCAGCAAGCCAACCTTGCAGTGTTTGTAATAATAGCAATTAGGCAGCATTTAGCATTTGAGCAGCACTTCTCGCCCATGCATCTTGCAGTATTGCAAAAAAGATGACAGAGCAGGCTTGTACTAGCTGGGGGCTAACAGCAAGATTAGGTGAAAATCAAAGATCACTGGATGTTTATCTTTGGGCAGCTCTCTTGTTATGTCTATACCACTAAACAAAAGAGAGACAAGCACTGCTCAGTGGTGCTGAAGCCAAGTGTCAAGTGGCCCTAGAGCTAGTGTTGATGCTGCTTTAGCACTTACCACCTCTGGAACAGACATATCTATGATGGACCCCATTTTAGTGGTTCAAAACAGAGCCAGGGAGTGAATTAACAATGAAATTTTGTAGATAATCACAACACCTCGTATTATAACAGACCCCTTGGACTTCTTCATTAGCCTTGTTGATGCATTCTTCTCTTCTGATATTTTTCGTTTCACATAGCTGTTCCTACTGATAATCTGCAAGCCTACTTGTTCCCACTGATAATCTCCAGCCTCCCAACCACAAAAGGCTATCCATCTCTTATAGCTTACTGCTAGGATAAAACAAAAAAAATTCTTGCTTCCTAAGTGTCTTGCCAATCTTTGAGATTTCTTTGCCTGAGAAAAACTCCTTTCTACTGATACATGAAAGAAAACAACTAAATAATGAAAAAAAAGGTCAAAGATTTCACCTAGGAAAAAGAAATAAAATATTCCAAATTGTTCAAGAATATTCAGTATCTTAATGAAGTCACAATCTGTATTGTAACAAAATGCAGAGAATTCTGAGGTGCTCATACTAAATCACCAGATAAGAAGTTATGTTAATTTTGTCATATCAGTTATTTAGAAAAAACGGCATGGTTGAATTCTAGGATCTTCTTCTAACTATTTCATAAGCAAAACATGAGATTCAATTAGATGAACATATTGCTTATTATAACTTTTTTACTCTCTTTGTAAAGTGATTAACAGCACCTTTAAACTCAGTAACAGAGAAATTATTTACTGATTCTGTTCTGTCAGGTTCTATCAAGTTCTGTACTATGCTTGTTTCTTTTTCCTAGAGAATGATAACACTGAAATTTTTTATATTAACCTTCATTTTTCATGCTGAGGTCACAGTAAGGAAACTATCAATAATAATTTCTTATGTTCTGATAAGGCCTCACCTTGAATATTGTATGCAGTTTTGATCGCTGCAATATAAGATATTAAGCTCTTAGAGAGTGTCCAAAGGAGGGCAGCAAAGATGGTGAAGGGCCTTGAGGAGAAGCTGATTGAGGAGTAACTGAAGTCACTTGATCTGTTCAGTCTGCAGAAGAGGAGACTGAGGGGAGACCTCATTGCCATCTACAGCTTCCTCATGAGGGGAGGAGGAGGAGTAGACACTGATTTCTTCTCTGTGGTGACCAGTGACAGGACCCAAGGGAATGGCCTGAAGCTGTGTCAGGGGAGGTTTGGGTTGGATATTAAAAAGGTTTTTCACCCAGGGGGCAGTTGGGTGCTGGAGAAGTCTCCCCGTGGAAGTGGTCACAGCATCAAGCCTGATAGCGTTCAAGAAGCATTTGGATGATGCTCTCAGGCACATGATGTAACTCTGTGCAGGACTAAGAGTGGAACTCACCTTGTGGGTCCTTCCCAATCCAGCATATTTTTTGATTCTGTGATAAATATAGATGGTGTTCTTTTTATCTCAGCTTTCATAGCAAGAAGTCCTTCTTACTGAGACTTGTAAGTTTGTTGATTAGATTCATGCGTAAAACCTAAGAAGGATTACAATCTGTGATTGTGGCCATCATAAAACGGGTAAAATCTCCACACAAAGCCACAAAACAGTAGTATTACACTTTATAAACACTGTCTGGCATTAGATTAAATCTACTCGTAAAACACTTGAAAGATTGCATAGCATGCTGACAACAGTTCTTTAAAACTGATATTAACTTACTTGGAACCTTTACCACTCCACCTTTCAGCAGAGGGTAGTGAAGTTGTAAACAGTAGAAGAAGAAAAATTTAACCACTCTGTTGTCTTTATGTTAGTTTATCATCTGTCCAAACAGTAGCTAAGACTTGCTTTCTTAGAACAACCTAGAAAACATGAGGATGCAGAAGAAGTCAACATATTTCCCTGTCCAGCCACTGAGTTACTCTGAAGGAACACTGACACAGGCATGGGAATGTGGTTCCCTGCAGAAGTTGAAGTGGAACTTCATGGGAAAATGCAGCTCGTGTACAAGGTAGGTAATTCAGGGCTTGCTTTTTGTGTTCCCCAGCTTGGAGTTTTGTAAGATATTTTTGGTTTTTTCTTCATTAAGAGAAAAATAAATCACCATTAGTTACTGTTAGTCCATTTTGACACCTCTGCATATGGAAACATTTTCAGATACTGTGTATGGGAGACAGTGGGTGACAGGTACAGTAATGCCAGCTTTGTAGACTAAAGAAAAAAATTTATATTCCCCGAAGAGATGGGACTGTTTAATATTCTGCTGCAATGCTTAGACTGCTATTAGCTATAGGGGGTCGCTATTAACAGTTTTCACACATGGAAGAAAGTAATTAGATTACAAAGATTTTTGGCATTGCTACAGTTGGTACAGTTATTGTAGACTCTCTTTATTTCCCCTTTTCTTTTCTACAAATAAAAGAAAGAAGAACAGTTACAAAAATGCATGTTCCTGCTGAGCTGCTCCTGAGGGCAATAGGAGGAAAAGAGCAAGGTTTAATGGTTATTAGTGTAAGGGATGATATTCCTAAGTAGATAAAGGAATGAGACAAGTCATTCTACAATTTCAAAATACTTTGTATAAAGATAACTACTTCTTTAGTTACAGAAAACATGCAATAGGTAGACCTTGGAAGATGTGCCTGTTACTTAATCTGCTCAAATTCAAACTTCTTACTCTTAAGGACAATTTTTCTTTTCTTATAACATTGCATTCAGCTTTCTAATGCTTCACTGTGTAGTCTAGCTAAGTCTGTTTGTTCTTTTGACGCTCACTGACTATTAAACCCACCTGTAGCTGTGGGGTTTTTTGTGGGTTTTTGTTTGGTTGTTTTGGGGGGTTTTGTTTCTTTGTTTTTCAGATGAGGGCCTTTAAAATACATGGAAATGCTCATAGTTTGAAGGAGGTCCCAGGCTCAAAAAAATTTTTTACTTTTATTTTGGGGGGGCTTTGCTTGGTTTGGCTGGGGGTTTGTTGGTTTTTAGGTTTGGGGTTTTCCTTGTTTTGTTTTCTTTTTCTTTTTTTTATCCCTTCATGTATTAGCATAGTAGCATACACTTTGATTTTTCTGAATTATCCAGTTGGAAATACTTACCTGCTTTCTGTAAAATTATCTAGCAAAGAAAAGCAACTGCATTTAAGGGAGAAATGAAAGGGGAAACAAAAAGTCAGGGCAGGTGTTCAGATCTCATAGTCTGAGAAACAATGTGAAAATTCTTACTAGAAGATGTTTTTTGAGACCTCTGGGATTTAAAATATAATTACGTGGTTTATGTTTCAGCTGAACTTCAAGAGCAAATTAAACTTTGTTCCTTTTTTATTTTATATTAAATAGTTCTCATCCTGGTCAGAAAGATCTTTTTTAGCATTTGATAAGTTGATAACATCTGTTTTGATGGACCAGTGTCAATACAGTCCATGAAACTGCACATAGTTGTAATGAAGAGTAGAATTATTATGGAATTTTTTTGATCAGTATAAAATAAAAGTAAAAATTTTCTTCTAGTTGTTAGGTAAATACCTGTCAAGTATCAACTCTTCTATGTGACTGAAACTGTTGTAACACAAACAAACAGAGCTGTAAACACAGAAAAGTTGTAGTACTACCAGTTCAGGATCTAGGGTCCATGATATAAAATTGTATATTCTATCAAACATTTTCAAAACATGAGGAGAAATGTGCTTAAGCAACCAGCTATTCAAATAATTCTTCTGGTTTATTTAAAGTAAAAACTTCTTTAAGTCCTTCTTATCTCTGTGACCTGTCAATATCTTGTTACCTATGTGAATCCTGTCTAAGCCACTACAGTATATTACAGTATATTATGCCCATCCATAAAATCTAATTAATGAGGTGCTTTGGGCCTATGGCCCTGGGCTTGTTCCACAAGCAAAACCTCTAACTAAAGATTAAACATGATAGAGCTATCAGAGAGTGATGTGTCAACTCTTATGTCAGTGTTTACCTGCATGTTTTAATTGATTCAGTGTTCAGGTCTAATAATCTTTTGTAACCTGCTTTCTCAGAATTAAAGAACTTACATGCTATAGGACACAATTAATTTCACCTCTTCAGTGTTGGTTTTCCATTTCTGCAGCCCTAAGTTAACATTCCTCAAATTGTCCCGTTCATTTGACATATATTTTCTCATTGAAAATGCTGATTTAAATGTTTCGTGTGATACAAGCAACAATTTAAAGAATCCCAAAATATATCATAGAATAGCCTGTGTTGGAAGGCACCTCAAAGATCTTCTAGTCCAATCCACCTGCTGTGGACAGGGACACTTTTCATTAGACCATATTGCTCAAAGTCCCATTCAACCTGGCCTTTAACACTTCCAGCGATGGGACACCCAAAACTTCTCTGGGTAATTTGTTTCAGTGCCTCACCACCCTCACAGTAAAGAATTTTTTCCTAAAAATGAACCAAAACCTCCTGTCTTTCCATTTGAAATCATTTATCCCTGTCCTATCACTGCATGCTCTTGTAAAAAGTCTTCCACCAGCTATCTTGTAGGCTATATCCCATGCAAATTCTTCTTTCCAAATATAGTTGATATTCATAAGTATGTGACACAAAAACAATAGTTGCTATTTGTATAAAGTATATCAGCTATGTGTATAAACAAATGGGGAAAACAGCTGAGCAAGAAGATATGTGGTATTTAGAAGCTCTGCATTTAGAATTGGGCTAGTGTTCCTACTTACCTGGGTCTGTGAGAACAGGCACAGAGAATGCAGTCAATAACTTTGTGGATAAGGGGCATGAATAACCTGACTCTGAGGACATTCAGCATGGGTCTTCTGCACAGCTCACCTAATCAAAGGAAAAAAGAGGAAGTGTCAAGGACAAATACTTTGGAAATATGCAGAACTATTCATAATTGTTCATTTTCTGTATTAAGATGAAGTTCTGAATCTTCTAAAGTCTGAATCTTAGCCCTGGCTACATCTATATGGATCTAAGAACTTTGCAAAGAATTATGGAATCAGAGAGTTATAGAATGGTTTGTTTTGGAAGGGACCTTAAAAGGTCATCTAGCCCAACCCCCCTGCAGTGAGCAGGGATATCTTCAAGTAGATCAGGTTGCTTAAAACCCTGTCCAACATTACTTTTGGATATTTCCAGGTATGGGACATCCACCCTCTCTCTGGTTAACCTGTGCCATCATTTCACCACCCTAACTGTAAAAAATTTCTCCTTATATCTAATCTGAGTCTATCAACTTTTACTTTAAAACCACTACCACTTTTTCTACCACCACAGGCCCTGCAAAAATATCTCCCACTTAAAGGACGGAAAGGTTGTGATAAGGTCTCCCCAGAACCTTGTCTCCTTCCAACTGAAAAACTCGAGATCTCTCAGCCTTTTCTCATACAAGGGGTGCTCCAGCCTTATGATCATCTCCATGGTCCTTCTCTGGACCCCCTCTAACAAGTCCATGTCTTTCTTGTTTTGGACCCCCCAGAACTGAATGCAAAACTCAAGTTGGGTCTCAGTAGAAAAGAGGGGTAGAATCATCTCCCCTGCCCTCCTGGCCACGCTTCTTTTGATGCAGCCCAGGATGCAGTTGGTTTTCTAAGCTGTGCGTGCACACTGCTGGGTTATGTCCAGGTAATAGGACCATCTCTCATTGAAAAAGTTGTGCAAACAAGTGTTATCATCCTGCAGGCCTGCAAGCCCTACAAGGCCACTGTGTAGGACTCATCAACAGCATTATCAATGACATCAACTGCCCTGGGTCTTCTTCAACTTCACGCTCTGCCATTAAAACCAGTCTGGGACCATTCTCCTGCCTCTGAATGCCAGGTACCATTCACTAACTCCTGCCTTGAATCAACTGCCCATAGGCCAAAAGCACACTCTTGTTCATCATTATGACTAATAATGCTCACTCTGGCAGTGAGCCCCACTGCTGCCACCCCATAATATTCACTTTGTAATGTGAATAGTCTCCTAGCCAGCCTGTTGCACAAGATGAGAGCCTGTTCACCCACTGATTCATTCTTATGAGCTATATAATCTCTTTTTTTTAAACATCCTTGTTTGTTTTATGTCTTGTAGAAGTATCTTTTCCTCTTTTGTATGCAACAGTAGTCTACTGAAAACAGATTAAACAGGAAATTAGAAAAGGAGAATTAATATCCATAGTCAGATTCCATTAGTTCTACTCCTACCACTTCTGTCTGTAACATTAGGATTGGCAGAGCATTAAAGATTAATGATTCTTGCAGTTGTATCCCATTCAGTAAGGAACAGCTAACTCTGCAATACATATATCGCTTTCTCAGAATATTCCTTAAATCTTTTCCATGTTCCCCTCTTTTTGGCCTAACAATGATGTTCAGCTTATACATATGAGTCAGCTGGTGGGGCAAGTCACTCTTCTAGTGGATGTTGTTCTCCAAAACTCTGCAGTGTAAGACCTGTTTTCTTAGGACTTTTTCTCGAACTGTTGCAACTCAGACCCTTCCACAAACAATATCTGCAATATATTAGAATAATACTGACCAGTTATATCTCTAGCTACTTCATTCACATTAATATAAATCTGGAAATTACCGCACTGCTAAATCAAAAATCTGTATAACTATGCCTACTGTTTTCAGGAGTGGCCACAGACAAATATAGAAGTCTGAACTTTGATATTTTGTTAAAAATTTTTGCATTTAAAATTCACTGCAGGCAAACACCTAGGGGGGGTACAAATTTGGAATACTATCGGGCTTCTTCTACTGGAACAGATTGAGAAAAATGGTATGTCAGGCTGCCTTTTACTAGAAAGTAAGCCCTACCAGTCTTACATCTGATAGTCAAAGTTTTTAAAAGTATTGAAAGATGTCATCCATAATTTTTAAAATTGTTTCCAGTGTCATAATGTACCCAACATTTAAAGAACATAAAGAACCTTTATCAGTCAGATTTCTTGGAAAAAAACTATGATGAACATTCATTTTAATATGAAAAATTTTTAATATATTTTCACAAAACAGTTCTTGAAGATTTACCAAAAACTATTTTTGAAACAAATTAATTCTCTTCAGCACAATTTAAAACTTCTAGTGTTAGGTGCTTTTTAATATATATTTAAAGAAAGACTGGAATTGTAAATAATTTGTACTAAAGAACCTCTTTTAACAGGGATATTTATTCATTCTGATTGCTATTTTGAGATTAAAAAACAGGAAAAAGGTAACTTAAGTCAGTGGTACATATTTTTGATACATAACACATGTAATCAAGACCTAGAAACCACAAGAAATAGAGCTTGTCAAACTCTAGTGACAGTTTTGTGCTAAAGTGATACTGAGACTCAGCAAGTAAGTACTAATGGAGTAAGCTTCAGATTTTGGAATTTCATTATGGTTAAGGTTTAAATGGGAAAAGAAAATGAGGTGTGGTTACCTAAAAGGTTAAAGAAATTATCTGTACCAAATCAAGGCTAGATGTCAGAACTTATGTCCTTCTTATGTTTGGGGTTTTTTTTATGTTTAGGGATTACTGAACTAGACCTCAAAGTAGGACTGACTTTAGGATCCTGCTGATCTAAGAAGTGAAAGAAGTATTCTTTCTCTTGGTACCTGTAGAGTTCACGTTTAGACTCAACCTATTTTTCAGGAGAAACTGAGTTAGCTTACCGCAATACTGCAAATGAGTTGGAAAGAAATTTCACAGTATTGGGGTCCATTAGATCCTTTCATCCCCAGTGCAGCTGTAGTCTGATGAAAAATATTGGCTGTAGCTCTGTACCTCTGAGTCTGTTGGTTACCATGGCCTGCATATATTTCAGCATAAGATGTAACCAAACTTGCAAAACTAAGCTTCATTAAAGCCCCGTCCCAACTATTTCTCAAAAACCCTTCTGTGTAATGTGGTATTATGAGATTACCATCAACTTGTAAAAGTAAGGTTGATGCTCAGAATACAAAACAAAGCCAAAAAAAACCACCAAAAAAACACCCCACCACAAAAAGAAGCAACACAAAACACACACAAAGCCAAACAACAAAAAATACCCAACAAACAAGAATACCTGAAATAAAGGATTAAAAGGTGCAGCAAGACACAGCAGTGGTCAGAGAGCACCTTGGTGCCTAAGCACCATCTTGAGCAAGGCCTAGAGGGATCATGGTGTTGGTGTAGAGTACAGACATAGCAGCAGACAACACAGAGCAACAACTTGGGCTAACAAGCAGCTCATTTAAGCTCATGTTTTCCAGGAAAACCTAAGGGCTTGTGCCAAAAAGAATTTCTGACAACAAGTTCAAAAAAGAGAGTAGCTTTTAAAATGCTAAAGTTGCCTTATTTTCTTTCAGTTTACAATCACAATATAACATTAGGAATTTACTTCTCAAGCTGCTTGGAAGGTTTGCATGTAGTAATAACGAATTCTGTTTCTATTCAAAGTTTACCTTCTTTCCTACTTGTAGTACTTCAGTTGATCTTCACAAAGGCACACCAAAACTGCACTTTGACAGCATTTTCCATGCTATCAGAGTTTCTCATGTTGCCTATACAGTTTATATTTATTTTATCATCATTGTGTGAAAAGCAATTAGTCTCAAAGGGAAATAGCATGAAAATTAACAAGAACTGGGCAATCCAAATAGAAAAAGTAGCCAAGTAATCAATTTAATTGTGTAAAATTGCCTTTTAAAAAAATGCATGATTGCACAGACATCAAAACAGGCTGACAGATGCACAATGCTACTCTAATATTTTTATTATTTGGCAGATGTGTTGAGTTGGACTAACACGCATTTTAATTTTGTGAATGTAACTGGCATGAGAGAGATGGTCTTGTGATAGAATTAATGATTTAAGTCTCCCACAGGAATCAGGAGACTATACAGAGTCCAATTTAGTCACTGACTATCTGAAACCAGAAGCAAAACAGGTAAAGGCTTGGCTTTTTTTAAGAGAGGTAGACTATAAAATAAGAAACATCCTGCACAAGAAAATGAAGCACTAGTACTGTATACTGTAATGTTAATTATCATATGTCTACTAATAAAATTTATTTCCAACAGAGACAGTGATTAATAAGAGCTTTTGACACAATATATGTTGTTAAATCATAGTAAGGGAGGAGCATCATTGCTTGTAGCTCAGTCATGGTAAATACTTTCAGGCTCATACAGTTTATATTTTATGGTGTATTATAAGCAAATAAATAGTAATTTGCTTTTTACAGGGTTTGAGTTACTCTAACCCCTTTTTATGTAATCAGTAGTCTTTACAGACCCCATTTGACACAACTAAAAGTATCCCAATCTACTGGACAACTGAAATGTTTTTTTCTTTTGGAACCAGGTTCACTCACACACAACCACATCAAGCAGAGGACAAAATGTGTATGTAGTCAGTTATGAGGAAAAAAAACTTGTTAAACAAATTTTTAGGTCCATATGTTTCACTTCAAACAAAATTGGAGAGAGTTTCAGCCACTTGAACGAAATGGTGGGGAAAAAATCATTGACATAAAACAGATAGTAATTTTTATCTTATTTCCATTATTATTTAGTCGTAATGAAAAATCAAGATCTTAAGAAAAATCAGAAAAGGTCCTTTCTTCACTCTTCTCTTTTCTATTAATAATTTTGTGATGTAAGATTCAAAAAGCAATGTAAGTTGTGAGTATCCATGAGATTCACTCTTCAGAATGTGGAAAATCACTCATGCTTTTAGGCTTGTCTATACTTTTACTCAGTGTAAAGATTAATTTCCTGATGAGGTAATTTCACTGGTTAGGAAAAGTGACTTCCCCCCCAGTACAGATAAGCAACCAGGCAAAGCTGGTGATTTGATGGGTTTACAATAGTTCTTTAGGTATTTTGAAACAACATCCTAGTTTTGAAGCTAACTGGTAAATATGGAAATAACTCTTGAAGCCTTGCCATATAGAATTTCAATTAATTAAAAACTGCATTGAATTCACTACTAGAAATAAAGAAGACTATGCCACTAATTCTGTTTTGCCTTAGTTCTGAAATGGTTAATCCATGGTTTAAAGAAAAAGGCTAACCAAGAAATCATTGTATAGTGTTGAGTCATAATTACATGAGGAATAGATCTCCTTCCTTTTCAGCTGAGCAGAAAAATAACCTTCTATTAGTTCATCTTTACAAAAAAGCTGCATTTATATTCAAGTAATTATTCAGAGAGGGAAGTCCAAATCTGAAGCATGAGAGCTAAAGCATAGGGATATCAACCCAAGTCCTGTGTCTGTGAGGAATCCCATCAGAATCAGACAGCTACACAAAAGGTCATTAAGTCATCTGAGTGCTTCAGTTCTTTTGATGAAATTTGAAGAGATCCCAGCCTAAAAAGTATACTAAGCACTTGTCTTCTGGACACAGACCCTTTTGAAATGTCTCAGATTAGGTCTTCCCACAAGAATTTAAAAAAATCTTGCTTCTAAAACGTTTCAGTTGTGCTAGACCTAGCTGCAACATGTATTTTAATGTTCCATATAACAATTTACAGGGCTTCTTCCTCCAGATGTTGCTTCAGGCTGTCTCTCTGATGTACAGTCTCCCTCTGTGATCTACCACACACATCTTGTATTCCTCATCTTAACTTTCATTTTTAGGACAATGTTTAGTTCAGAAAGTAGCTCAAATCAAAGCACTGCTAGAAACATCTCACATTTCTCTCTCAGCACAAATGTGTTCTCAGTTTGCTGTTTTCTTCAGTATATTTTGTAATACTCCTTTTGACTGGCAATTTCCCGTATTTATTTTTTAGGCTCTTGCCAATTCTTCTTTGTTTCCTTCTGCAGCTCAATCAGAATTTTCCTAGATTTAGCAGGGCTGTTAAATGATCGTGTTATACATCTTATCTGTCACTTTGTTTAACATTAACATTATTGGATGTACACCCGGGGTATACAATGAGCAAGGAAAGAGTCTCTAATGCAAAACAACAAAAGGAAACACATTCACATTCCTAAAGTAGTTAGCACCTTTACTTGAAAGCCATAACCCCAGGAGAGTGGATAAAATTCAAACCTGAAAATTTTTCCAAGTTACAGCAATCACTCTGAATTACAGCATCCTTTGAGTGACTAGCTTTCTTTATTCTACACTCTTGTGGGTCACTGGGCAGTTTGTGTAAGTATCATTAGGTGCAAATGAAATTTGCCTCTTGGAGCCAACACATGAGCTCGTTTAATACGCACAGTGAGTTCTTACACAATACACAGGTCGTGTGCTTCCTCTCTGCCCAGAGGTGAATTTCATTTTCATACCTCTTCTGGAATACAAAAGCTTACTTTCTTGAGCTCACATCATAGGCATGCAAACAAAAAGCATTTCAAATTGTATGAAAGTAATATAGAAGTCATAAAACTGCACACTTGTATTTGCTCAGTGCAGTGCATTAAGGTATTGCTTCATTTATTACATAAGTAAGGTGATATTGATGGAGTAATTGCATAAATAATGTATTACTATTACAATTGTAAGTCTCTCAATTGCTGCTATTTAGAAAAGCAACCAGAATTTACTTCACTAGTATATCAATCTAAAATCAAAATGAAACCATGAAAAGAGCAAATAAGAAAAAACACTCAACAGTTCAATACAAGCACTTATTAAAAGAACCCTTGGAAGAACTATTGTCCAAGACACTTATCTCCTATACACTGAACTCTACATTTTACCAATTAGAAGGTGCAAATATCAAAAGGCACCTAAGCATTTACTTCTTTTCCAACCCCAAAGCAGGGTTGGAACCTAAAAACTTCCTTTTTAATAACTACAGTTTGTGACCTAAACTGAGCTATTACCTCTTCTTGCAAACTATGACTCACCCGAAGACAAAAATCTCACAGGTGAGAGACTTTCATATGTCAACAGCCAGCACTGGACGAGCCAGCAGACAATTTTCTCTAGGCAACAGCCTAAATGAATTATATTATGTCAATTTAGGAGAATGTTAAACTTCAGCGAAAAACTAGATAGTCTCATTATTTGTTTTAGGTTATTTTTCCTCCAAAATGCTTCTATTGGGAGATGTGTGTTTTTCCAAGGAGTTTACTAGTTGGTGATCAAGTGAATTTACTCTCACTGTTAATAGGAATGTTTTTTTTGGGCCAGCGTCTTCTAACATAAGACAAAAATTACTGACTGCCCTGCAGAGAGAGCTGTTGTTTGTTGTAGTTCTCAGCTCCTTCTCCTTTTTCATGTGTAAGCAAGTGAAGAGTTATGTAAGAATGGTGTTGGATACCTGGTAGAATGGGATAATTATACACAATTTTTTAAAAACTTGAAGACATTTTTTATAATAATATGTCACTTAAATACTACCTGTTCCGATATACTCTCAGTTTAGTTAACCAGCTAGAAGTTGCAAATGTACAGATTGCTTTTCACATCCCTGCTTCTGCAGCCAGAATCAAAAGAAAGTAGCAAATGTCTTACAAGTATCTTACCTGGTAATATGAGAAATCACTTTTAAAGACAATGTAACTTCATCTTCAGTCAATATAAACCACTACTGGTAAGAAAACAAAGCAAACTCATGGAGTTGGTTTATACAATACCTGAAAACTTCTAAAGATGAAGGGTGATGTACTATTGCAAAACATAAATATTTTAAATTATTTTTATTTATTTTTAATTATATTTATTTTGCAGGGCAACTTCTTTCTGGAATTACAGTTCAAGTGCCTTGAGAAGTAGAGTCTTTTTTTAGTCAGGTTTGAGTGTGTGTGTGTATGGGTCTGTATCTCTATGTTCTTTCCAATATATGGTTCCTTTTTTGTCTGGATTACTGAACACCTCTTATGCCTCCAGTATTCAAAAGAGAGCAGAATAATTTCAGTACAATATAAATATGATTTTAATTACAACAAGAAATCAAGGACAGATATTGACTCTGCCATGGTGCAATAACATTTCTTTGCACAATCTTTGAATCTGCACATTTTTAAAAAAGAAAGAGAAATTTGGCATGCTAGAATCATATATATATACACCTATATGCTGGTGAACAAAAAGAATCATGCTTTCTTTCACAGTCTCTCCTATACTTCAGTGCTAGATGTAAGTGTTCATGAAATCTAGGAGTTACTTCAGTTCATCCATGTAACAAGATTTTCATTCTGAGGGAAGCAACTATTTCATAAGGTTGAATGTTTAATTTTTTTGGTTTCACTGATCCACATTTGTCTTCCAGGCACCTTAAAAACATTCTCAAAAAGCACCCACAGCTGGTAGACTTGACATCTCCCAGAGGGTATTCACACCTATAGTCAATTGATTGTCCAGTAAATATGCATATTCACAGCATTAATACACAGAAATGATTATTAACTGTTCACTAACCAGTCATGACATCTCTGTCTACTTTATATGTAAAAGGAACAGCTAAACCAATGGTGACACAATATATATATATAGTAATATCTGCCTGGCCATTCTGATTTAATATCTAAGATTTTCTAAGCCCCAGTGCTTCAAGGGTTGATCCATCCACAGGAGCATAAGCCTTCAATGCTTTCAAAATTATATCCAACACTTTGATAAGTACTGGGACTATCTGCATATCTGTGTACTGTAAACTTTAAATTACATAAATCAGAGCTAACAATTTTAAAACACTATCACTGAAACACTTAAAATCCATAGTGGTCTAGTTTAAATGCCTCAAGAGACCCCCTTTACAGACTTGGTTGAAAGAGTGCTCTAGAGCTCTATGGCTTCAGTCTGAAAAGCCAGTGCATTATGGTTGTGCTGAGGGGATATGATTATTGTTGTTAAGAGTGTATCAACATCTATTAGGGCAAACTTCATGTATTAATCCAGGCTCTTCAAATTGTCCATTATCAAATGATTCAGACTTCCTGATTATGTTTGATTTTGCAACATCATTTGCTAACTCCTCTTACATTTCTTTAGAACTTATTTGGTCTCTGAAAAATGAAAAGGATGAACATTAGTAATTTTGAGGGAAAAAATACAGAACATATGCATAAAATTGTGCGTCAGAAAGAGTAGAATGCTGTCCTCTAAAAAAAATTTTCTTGGTTTAGATATCTTGTCTCTGTCTGCAAATGCACTGGATAGTTGAAATGCTGTCTTCTGGAAATGCTTCCTTTTCCATCAGCGAACACCAGTTACAACTGGATAAATTACTAGTATTACCACTATTAGGAGATACATCTTGTTTGATTTAGTCATTTGGAGTATATCCTTTTCTGCACTCTGTCCTCTCATCCCATTTTGTGGACAGAAGCACAAAGACTTATTGCACTGAAAAATGTTTGTCTTGATGGGAGGAAAGACTGTCAAAGGTGTTGAGAATTCAAAACTCCTGATTTAAGTACATAGATTAATGGAATTTAACTGAAAAGGAAGCATTTAGGTCATGGGTGTAAATGAAAATGACCTTGAAAAAGAGAGATCTGCAGAAACCAGGCAGCAAGCACTTAAACAAACTTAAGCTGTGGTGATGTGTGTGAACTGAGACATAAAAGTAACTGTGGATCATCCTAAAATAAGAAATTTTTCTTAGCATGAATTAAAAATTAATTACACATACAGATGTGGACACTTGGCAGTTCTCTAATCCTTTTTTTGTTAATACCCTGTAGTTCAGGGTTAATCGTTCTATGCAGTAGTAGTTCAGACCCATCCAAAGATCCTAATCTGTTTCCAGGGCAGTAGTCTTAACATATAAAGCTGAATCTTTGGAAGATCATGGCCTTTGAGAATAACAAACCTGGACATCAAAACTTTACTGAAATATATTAGAAAATTAAATAACAAGCATCATAAATTCCATGATGCATAAATGTACCATTTTGAAACTTTATCAAGAAACTGATTTAATACCAATGAATAGTCTACATGGATTTTCCCCCCTGGACTCTGGGAGGAGTCCATAAGAAAGTTTACTTCAGGTCACAGTTTCCATAAGAAAATTGGACTAGAACTGAAAACTGCTGTTATGGATTATTACATACCATTAGTAGATGGCTGGGATTTGAAGATCAACTTCTATTTCAGGCTTGCTGAAACTGAAGGCATGTAATCAAAATTCCTTTGAATATTTATACTGCATTTCCTTTGCTTGAGTCTGTTTTTCAGAGCAATCCATCAGATATAGTCTAAATTTAGATCTCAGTGCCCTTTTACTTGAATATGGGAATTCTGGTTCAAGTTTGTTTCATCCTTCTCCCCAGGCAAAATTAGTACTGTTTTTTATTTTCTTTGAATTAGACACTTGGCTCTGTTCTCTGTGCAAATTGTGTTGTAAAGTGTCTGTGTATTGAAGTAAAATTAATGGAATCTGTGTGTAAATATATGTCCTAATGTTTCAAACCAGTTCCAGGTGAGAATTCTGGCTTATGATCCCCTTTGGGGATTGGTGATCTTTTTCCAGGTGATTTCTCTATTGTGCTGCAACACAGTCAAGTTTGTACAAAAACTTAATATAGAAGCATTGAGTCTTAAAAGTTTTTGTCAAGTAAAATAGGTGGCAGTCAGATCTATGTGTAATTCTTCTACACTGTTCCAATGAAAACCTGATAAAATTTGGAACACACTGTTTTGCTGTACAATGACATCAATATGCAGTGACAGGCGTGAATTCACAACAGATCTCTATTGCTTTCATAATACTAAGGACCAAAACGGTGGAATAATATCACGAATCCTTCTTCTTATAATATTGTTTTGTTATTCTACCTTACAATATATGGATCTGTTCTATCATATCTTAAAGAGACACTAAGCAAAGTTCTTATAATAATATACATGGAATCAGTTGGATACTAGTTGATATTACAGCAAGCTTTTTGTAAAACTGCATTGAGATTGAAAAATAGTGGTAGAGAAGAACATATGAGAACATTACAAGTAGGTAGAGATTCACACATAGCAGAACAAACTAGAATGAAAAAATATGTAATTCCTGGTGAACCCACCAGATTAAACAGACAAAGGATAGAAATGGAGGAATGCAAGACTGAGAAGCCTTCATCTCTCTCTCCTTTCAGTCTACATGAGGAAAATAGTCTTGGTCTATATTATCTGACCTCACTCTAAAGTTTCATTTCAGAACAAGTGTGATATGATCTATTTAGAAAGAAACTTTTATATATGCAAAAGCTATCAATGAAATTCAAAAGTGTGCTTCTGCTTTCTGCTGGAAAATAGACTATTTCAAACCTCCTAGAGATTTGCTCCAAAGAAGGTATGTAAATGCTTCAGGTGTTTTTGTAGCCATTGCAATAACTATTTCATGTTCACTTATTCTGAGCACTGATTTTGATGTCATTTTGTCTTTACTATGAAGAAGTTGAATTTTTATTTTAAAAACCCCCATAAATTAGCAAGTAGGTATACGTTCTGTTGGTATCAGAAAGGCAGAAGAAGACTCCCATTACCAAGAACACGCAATACAGGACAGGATATGGTGGATTTATTAGTGCAGGTCCCTGTGATTTATTAGTGCACAACATGCTCTATAGATAAAAACACTCCAAGTTCTGAGCAATGTTGGCCAAGTTTCAAATAGTGAAGGCTGGCTTGAACAGCAGCTGAGGTTTATTTTTTGTGTGTCTATACAGTCTTAAAATTCAGATAATTTGGGGCTCTCTAGTTGCATAACAGGGAAGATGCATTATAAGTGCATGGTTTAATTTTTCATTGCCATCACATTTCTCCTTTTTATTAGTGAACCTCAGATATTCTTATTACAGATTATTATATATATTAAATATTATCTATTATATATTTGTTATTACAGTCTATTTTCTTATTACAGATTCTTCTATCTCATTAAACTACAGACAACTTTTCCCTAAGGCAAGAGAGCAAAGAATGTGGTCCCCAGCACAAAGGTACCCTAATGTCTACCTGGGATCTAATGCCAGGCTAATATTAAACCAGTTAATTAATAACAAATGATCGGAAAATTTTCAATGGATTCAACCTGGATACTCACAAAGCTAATCAAAGACACTGAAAATTAAAGAATACTGAAAAATCTTACTATTTTACTGTTCTTATATGTATTTATTGCACTAAAATTATAACCAGAAGAGCTTCTACATATTGCTGTATTTCACCTCAGTAATCCACTTGCTAGAAACCTCCAGACTCTGCCTCCAGTATCACCACGTAGCATTCTGCAGCCCTGACATTGCCTCTTCATCTGCAGAGCTTCTATGGGATGACAGCCTTGAATTAGCTTCTATAATCCCGAAGTCTGGAAGGGATTCTTGTCTATGTATTTCTCTTTGCAAGTGGAATGCAAAAATAATATATTGCTTTTTGAACTGAGAAGGCCTTTTTGGCATTGATCAGAAATGTTAGGGGAAAGATTTACTCAGCTGGATTGCTTAGAATATTACTATATTCATACCATTGAAGCACTTTCTTTCAATTGGTTTCCTGAGCTTTAATTTAAAAAGTTGTGCTTTAGAATGGTAAGTTAGGTATAAAGAAGGCAGAAGATAAATATGATCAATGAAAACTTACAAGCTCTGTGACTACCCCAAAAATAGCAGAGATTTTTCTGTTCAGTCACACTCCTGCAAATCCAAAATATGCATAAAGTTCCATACCTAAGCTACAAGTATATTCACCAATGCCATGTGCTCCAAATATATAATCATATTTAGAAGTCTCTACTTGATATCAGTGTATTTCTATACTCTAGAGTTAATTAACTCGTTAGGTAGGATTTCCTCACTGCTCAAGAGAGTCTGAATACTTATATATAAGGAGCTTGCTAACTTCCTTCAAGAGCTGGTATGACCTGATTGCCCAAAATAGGAGGGTGAGCAGAGTCAGTAGTGCAGGAAATCTTTCCCGGTTCAGTGTCCATAAATGTTTAAGCTCTGTGACCTTCATAAAATTTCGAGAAGATACCTTTGAGACTCTGCTGTATAAGAGCTTTAGAGATTGCATAATGGTTTGTTTGCCAAGTGGCATCTCAGACCTATTATATTAATAATGGGTACAGTGCTTCCCAAGACTGATAACTTTTTCTGAGGAACATCCTAAGATAGTTAGGAAATTAATGGTTATGATAATATTTATTGTAATGGAGTACTGCAAGGTATAAGTAAAACATGGAATAGATTGTTTGGGTCAGAGGGTGGGTGGTCAGTGTAACCATGGCTTCACATCTTCCTATGGTTTGTAGCAAGTACATCAGATTATCTCTCTTGGCACCCCTTCTGAGGGTTGAAATTGCACCATAACTTCTCACTTGTTTTACACTTCTAGAATTTATCTAGAGCAAGAAGCATCTGAAATTATGTGAGTTGTTGTGGTTTGGTTTTTTTTTTTTAAATCATTTAATCATTTTTAAATGAGAAGAACCAGAATAGTCCAAGAATACCTTAGCAATCAGTCACCCTTCTGCACTGGCCTGCCTCCTTACAGCCTGTGGGGAAGGAGTCCCATGACATCTACTGCTGTCCTTCACGGGAGGGTATGTGCACAGCCCTCTCCTTTCTTAAAAGGGTTTTTTTAACCTCTTGTCTTGTGACGTTTCAAGCACATGAAACAGTCAAAACAGCTCAGCACAACAGAGCAGCTTACAGGTGACCTAACAGTGTTTTTATGTAGGGTACAGGTATGTAATTTATAAGAGAAAGCCAAAAACATTTCATCCATACCATCCCTACTGTCACTGCTCTGTCTTCTTAAGAGCTTTCTTCTGATGCCGTGATGTGCTGTATCACCCCAGCTACTTTGGCCATGACTGCTGTCCCTGGCATTTATTTTAAGTTTTGTGAGTTCCCAGGAGCTGCTGATGCATAGTAGCTACTGAGGAGCTAACAGCCTCTACCTATAAACAAATATTTTTACATGTATTGCCTCTTGAGTATAGCCTATACGAAAATGTGTAAGGGGCATTCCTTTCTATTTTCTTTATTAATGCTTAGTAAACTCTACAGATTAAATCAATTTTTAAAAATACTCACCTTCTTCTCATAGAAAACAATGGACAAATCAGTGACAATCATAGAATCACAGAATGGGTTGGAAGCAACCTTAAAGATGATCTAGCTCCAACCCTCTGTGCCATGAACAGTATATCAAACAGTTACAGATTTGCTTATTTATTTGCTTAAACATTTAATTCTACAAAAAAATGTGATTTATTAAGAATTCTGTGGTAGGTGTTCACATAATAAGATCTGAAAAAGGATAAGAATAATAAAAAAGGAGGTGACTTAGGACAGTCAGGAGGAGAGTCAGACATGAAGGGATAATACTGGATTGCAGAAGAATATTTGTGAAAATTTTGAGTGGGAGACAACTTTGGTAAGAACTTATTCCACCAGCGAAACAACACAGTTTTTGGAGTATTGGAATCAGGCAGAAATGGACAAAAAGTGGTTGGAAGAGCAGCTAGACAGTAGCAGCAGAGTTATTTAGTAAGGCTGTTGAGCTCAGTAAGAGAAAGGAGAAAGAGAAAATACAGTACTCCCTTCCAGAAATTAAGCAAATTTTAGAAAATTAAAAAGTGCATCTTTTTCATATAATTTTCTGTGTAATTGCATGCCTCTGCTCATGAAGATCAGATGAAGGTGATACAGCCCTCTTTGTTATTTAAGAAGCAGGCTCTGGAAAAACTCAGAGATCAAGCAGCTCTACAAAATACTGTCTAATAGAAATCACTTCAACTCCAAATATTTGCTTTCACTAAACAAAGAAAGATAAGAGAAGGAGAAAATCTCATCCTTTTCTTACACGAGGCTAGACCAAGAACATCTCCAGCAGAATCCATGGAATCACACTTATGCAAAACTGACAGTATCATGTTCTGAATCTTTGCTGTTATGATGTTATGAGAATCATTTCAGTTCAGTGTGAAATTGTTGAGTGATGATTTCAGTGCTGTATGCTCTAGAAGGCTACCAGGATAAGTGGTACATACGGTAAGTATCCATTTCAGTGAAATGGCAGAGGGGCAATATATCATTCCTAGGTCTAAAGTCAGAACTGCCCTTCCCAGAGGATTACTTCCTCACACCCAAAAGTGGTTTCATATTTGAATATATATATGTATATGAAACACACCAAAACTTCAACCTGTGAACTCAGAAGCCAAAGTATTTCAGACAACTTCCCCAAAGCAATTAGCTAATAGAAAAATCTGTTGTAATAAGAAAATGGAAGTTATGAATACCAGGTGTTTTGCTTTCAAATCAACCTCTTATATTTCCTATTCTACCATGTCATTGCATCAGTAAGGTTTGACCAATAAGCCACAGAGACAGTCTAATTTAAATGGATTAACTTGAATGTAATACATTCTCTGTTGCCCTTGTGTGTTCACCTTCCACAACTTGCATGCTGTCCTCTTGATGTCCTGAATATTTGCCAAATGAATGCATGTAAAAATCCTATCATGCATAAAAAACAGTGCTGATGTGTGAGTTTTGCAGTTATTTCTAGATAATAGTGCAGTGTCTGCAGCTGTTTTGAAAATGCAGGTTGGTAATACTGACAGCTTTTGTTTCATAGTAGAATAGGCCAAAGAGTTTTCCAGTGTCTGATGCAATGGTCGTAAAGTTTTGATTTTAATTCCTAAAGCATTATAGGAAAAAGAAATAAGCTTCATTCTAATCTGATAACAATTGCAAATGTATTTTATATTTTATGAGGAAAGACTGCTCTTATGGGCTCTATCAATAACATATATATGCAGGGATTCAGAAGCCAAGTGCTTTAGCTATTTGTTTTCTTTACTACTTGCTTTCCGGACCTTGGACAAAAAGATAAGTCTTCAGTCTGTAATGTCTATGAGATGCTATTCTGATGGAAAGTCATGGAACTCCCTATAAAAACAAACCCATTACCCCTACTCTATCTATACTGCATTTCCTTCTCTCCTCACAAACTGATTAAACTGTTGACTAGAATTTCCCTTAATTTTTGTCCTTTACAATACAATCGCCACTAAAAGTCAATATTGTATTAAGTTAATAATGCAGTGAGACTCTTAATTTACAATTTAAAATCTTCCGAATGAGGTTAGTATTTTTCCTGGGAAAATAATTACAGTAAATTGCACACCAGATATGTTTGAACTGGGAAAAAAACAACAAACCAGCAAACAAAGAAACCCGAGAAGTTTTTATTCCTGGAGATCCATTTTAGAATATTTTTCCCTTCTGATCCTCAGGGGTCATTTTAAAAGTTCTCCACTAACTTCACAATGTGAAATTTACTTTGAACTATGCAAAAGGTCAGAAAAAATAGAAATTTTAAAGAGTGCTTTGTCCCCTTGAAACAAAGCATTTTTTAAAAAGTATTTTCCACTTGAGATAACTCACCAGTTTATGCATTTCACGTGTTCTTTGCCACAGCTGACTCATAAAGACCACTCTCTTTCTTTGTTTCAAGTGGCTAAGACACACTTTCAGTTCCTCAGGTCTCTTTGACCTGTCTGCAGTATCCAGCAGGACAATGGCAGTCCTCAAAGATGGCTGATGGCAACAGACAATCCAAGCCCAGGGATGAAAACCTTGCAGGCTCAGAGAGAACTGCCCACCTTCACCAGTCAGTAACTACTCATTATTGTTCACTCTGTTCCTCTTCATTCACTGGCCTCCCAGTTTGTCACAGAGACAAGGGATATCGAACTGCCACAACTCGCTCTGATAGCTCTGGATGGCTTTGGTTTAAACTTGGTACCCACAGAGACAATATAACAGATGAACTAAAATGGACTACTTTCCAATTACTCAATAGCACTTTTGGTTTCATATCTTAGCAATTAGAAAGGAGACCCCAAAGACTGATGTTTAAAATAAAATTCAACTTAGAATCTATTGAGATGCTCAAGTAGGTGTAGAATAGTAAAAGATCTCAGGGATTTCATGACTCCATGCTTGAACTCTAAATTGTTTCCTACATTGGTGAGTATGACACAGTGGATAAGATCTCTGTACAAAAATAGCTCATTGCAAGGGGATGAGGCATAGATGAAATACTGGTAGCTTGCTAAAACAGGCAGAGAGCCATGAAAACAAGTAGGCACATATTTCTTATGCAGCATAAGAGACAAAAACTCACTGCAAGTTTACAGTAATCCTACCCTAGTGTTATTTTCCCCTTTCCCAGTTACTCACCAGACTTATTTCTTGGCCAAATTTAAAGGCTCATGTAAAGACAAAGCTGGCTAAAAGTACTGCTCCACTTTATTTACACTGTCTATGTTACATAATTCAAATTTCTGCTATGAAAAATAGTGGTATAATTAGTTGTTATTCATGGGAAATTTTTCTTCATGTTACTCTAGTCTTATACCAGCACAGACCAATGAAAGCAGTAGAACTTCCTTAGCATAAAACTGGGAGTGGAAAGCTGATTCAAATCTATCAGTTAGACCATTTCATCCTTGTGGAAAAGATAATGGTTGCTCTGTCATCTCTCAGAGGAGAATGAGATTGGATTTCTTCTACTGAAGATATCATTTCCACCTACAAATCTCTATTTAATTTAAAAGTCATATAATAACATAACCACTATCTATTCTTATTTTACCTCAGCACTGATGAATACACAAGTTCCTGCAGTATGGCTATATTTAGCTTTAAAGTTGAATATTTTACATGTGAAACCCTCTTTATCTGCACCAAATATGTGCTTTTGACTTCCCCTCCAAATGTGGATATTCAATTTTCAGGATAGTTACCTAGCTAGAATAGGCCAAGCCTATAGTCAGGTGCAAAAATTTCACTGAAGGAAGTGTACACCCACTTAAACCTCTAAACTATCTTAGGGACTTTAGGAAGAAGCACATCTTAGTTTGCATGTGCAATATACAAGCTGCATAAAATGAATTTACATAGAACAAGAAAAAACTACTGCATATATTGCAAGAAAAAGAAAAGTTTGAGACTACCTGCTTTCCACGGGTTTACAAAAACCTGGGACCATCACATCTGTCTGAGAAGATTCTAAGCTGGTCTTGGAAGATCCTTTCCCAGGACAGATAATAGGAGACAATATTAGTTCTGTAAACAACTAGTGAAAGGCATTGTTACACTCATGACATTCTTCTACTCTAACCTCTTCTTATTCTTATCTTCATCTCAGTCATACATGAGATTCTTCTGAGGCACTCTAATCAACACAAATTACATCTACCACACACTGTTCTTTATTTTGTCCTCTCTAACTAGATATAAAAGATTTAGGACACTGTTAAAATAAAATGAAAAAGAAAGACATTCTTGGGGTAACGTGCATGAACTTTAGGTAGTACTTCTTGCTCCTGTGAAGCTTAAGGGAAGCAAAAATGTAATGGTTTTCTTTTGGGCTTGTCAAAGACAGGCCAGATACTGGTGCAAATTAAGATGTCATACAAAGAAATACATGGTTATACAACTACAGAAAGTAACAACAAAAGGATTTCTTACATTTAAAATGCTATTCACAAAGGCCCACAGCACATTAGGAATTTGTTAAAATGAAGAAATAACCCCAAAATATTTATTTAGCATTTACATACTACCCAGAAAAAAACATGAACTATAGAGGACTAATTTATAAATGCTTTCAGACACACTGTGCACACCGGCATGATTCTAGGTTGCTTTACTTGGCTGACATAATTTCCATGAAAAGGAGCCATTAAAGGAGAGAGAACAGCATGACTCTTTTGTGGAGGATAAACCCTTATTCTTGGGATTTACAGCACTAGCTCATTGGGGAGAAGAACATGCATTTATGGATGAGAATTGTAGGGGAGTATTAATCTATAGATACTTATTCATCAGTAAAGGGATTAAAAAATAAAAAGAAAAGAAAAAGAAAAACAAACTTTGGAAAGACAAAGACAAATGTGATTTCAGGAAGTATTTATTAAAAAATTGAATGTATTTTGTAAATGTTATTGTTGTGGCCTGGTCTAGGAAAGGAATTCTCTGACTAGAAAAATGCCAAAAATTTACTTCAAAAGAATCCTTGATCTAAGTTTGTTCTGAGATAAGAGACTTCAGAAACATATTTTTTCCATTCATTTGAAGCTAACTTCCAGGCAAAGATTGTGCACCATTCTTTCAGTGGATACCTTCCTACCTAACTTTGGTGTTATTACCTGCAATCTGTACAAAATTAGACAAGCTTATGATACTGATTTTTCCCAAATACATGAGAATGTGTTTGAAATTAAAATCAGTAGATTTCCCATTTTAGAAGGACAACTTTCCAAACAGGAAAAAGAGTGACTTTTGTTCTCCATAATTCACAGCAGCAGCAGACTTCCCTTGGGTTCTGTAAGGGTTACCTCAGAAAAAAATGTACTTGCCTGACCATGTACTTTTCAGATAAGATCCCTGACTTGCAGCCAAGGAAGATGTCACTTTGGATATCCTGCAAAAACAACAGACAGCCTAACTTAACAATGCAGCTCATTTGAATAATCCGAGGTCTCTGTTTCTTAAAGAGAAAGATTCATTCTCTATGGCAACAGCAATTCAGAGCTGAAATGTTCTACAGAATTTGCCAAACAGAGAAAACATTTCAATAAATCATAGAAGCATGTGATATTATATTACTTAAAGAGACAGTAATTCTGATTCTTACTAAACATCCTCAAAAGTCATGTGAACCTAAATAGAATATTCTTATGGACTTCTGGATCATCAGAGTAATTATTCTGAAAAAAAAAAATCCCAAAAAACCTCAACCTTAATTGAAACTCCAAGAGAAAAAATTAGTGAAGAGTAAAAAAATCAGTCATTGTAAAAATCCCCTTCAAAGTTCATTTCCCTTCTAAGACTTGTGGATGCTAATAATAAATATATCATTAACATACCTTAGACTACATTTTTAAATCAAGTCCAGATAACACACCTATTTTTGCCATGCAAATTATTAGAGCTAAGTCCTAGAATGTGTGGAAATTATTGTGGTATATTTAAGATGCTAGTGTATTTCTCACTTTTAAATTCTAGAGGTCTTTCTGATGTTGGTCACTTCTCTCCCAAATATACCCGAAGTTTAAAGAATTAGCTTTCTGGAAACTCAAGGACCTCTTTATTCCTCCATCATTGACTACACCTATGTGAGTTTCAAGGGATAAAATGAATACAGATTTTCTCCTCCTTGACTGTGCAAGACTCATCAGAATTTTCTAAGAAGTGTCTTCAATATCTGGCTTGAGAGAGCATTGCTGAAATGTTGCCAAAGCCATCACTGCACCCAAGTGACAGTGAGACCTTCGGGATAAACAGAAGAGAAACTAACAAAACATTCAAATGTCTGATTAAAAAAGTCATTCAATTCTTGGCTGCCCACCTTTCAGTCTTTTCTTTCTTTTAAAACCATTACTCCAGTTCTTCTGTCACTGCTTATTTTTATGTTGCATAAATCATTAATGTACATAAAAAAAAATCTTGAGAAAACACCCTCAAGCCTACAATTTGCAATAAAGAAGTATTAATGAACACAAGCCTAATTTTCCATTCTTTTCCTAATATTTTCATGAAAGGAAAATATTGCAAGCTATTCACTGCCATAGAAAGTAATTGTCTGAGACAAAACTCCAGATTAAAACATTATTTATGATAATACGAAATATTATCAAAGAGGATTGTTTTCACACTGGGCTTCCAGCAGTCTTCATCTGGGTTACAGCTAGATTTATGGTAACAACTGATAGCATGCAAAAATCTTTGCAGGAACACTACTGATCTGCTGAGGTAACCAAAGACTGAGAAGACTGAGCGGATTAACTTCTTGAAGGAAATTTTATCCATCAGCCTTGGCATCTAAACTAGGACACACAAAAAGCTGCTTGAGATATAAGAACTGGGGAGAAAGTGGAAGTGCAAAGTGCCTCTGTAACATTTATAGTACCTCTGCCAATTGCCATCCCTCCCTATCATTGCACTCATGAGATAAACAGGTGGAGAGCAGTAGTGTAAGCGATCTCAATCAGAGGACACACTCTAGGAAGGACACCTACATCATTCTTGCAGGTAAAATTAAAAGAACAGGCAGATCAACTGGGTAAGAGATGGTCTAAACCAAACACATTTTCTTTTAAATGAAATAGAAGGGATATGGAAGAAGACCAGCAAGACATGAGGAAATGTTTCATGAGAATGTGTCTTTGCAACACCTGTTTTTAAGTTTCACAAAAATCAAAGCATTTTAAGATATGCTGGTACTTTTAACCAAGAGATTATGGAAGTTACATGCTCCCAACTGGCATTTGACTAGCTGCAGCCATAGACTTTTCTCACAGAATATGCAAATTAGGGGTTTCCTCTGGAGGAAGCCTCTATATCCATATGTTCCCCAGTGAAAGTCATGGCATCTGGGGAGAAACTCTGTATGGTAAATGCTTATTCCTCAGTTCAGAGACTGACACCGTTTTCTCTTTCTTACACCAGTCAATGAAATCCTCCAGAAGACATGACTGTCCTGCTTGTGGTGCAATAAACTCATGAGTAAGAATCTTTGTTTTTACCACTGCAGCTTTAGAGAGGTACGAATGCCTGCTAGTGAATGCAAACTCCTTTCACTTCAGAGTATGGTAGAATGTGAAGTATGGAAACAGGTATTTAGCATTTGCATATTCTTGCAAAGCCCAGTACCACCTGCATGCCTCAGTGGGATTTACAGAACTGTTGTAAAGCAGTGAGCAATGCCACTTCTACTGGTATTAAAGCAACTGTTAATTCCCAGTAATTGCATATTTAACAGCATATTTATTAGCACCTAGAGAGTAAAGAATTCAAACCAGTTTGCTTCTTTCCCTTTCTGCCTGGTCTTGTCATGTGTAGTTCTCTGTTGGGCTGCTGCCCAAGGAGTTTTTAGTTAATTGAATATAATTATTCTGCATCCTACTTTCAAATGCTAATGCAATTTCACCTCTCCTTGTAACACAATACAGATGAAAGCTCCAACTGTTGCCTGGTACATGTAATTCTTTCCTCTTCAATGCACTGAACCCCATAATAATGCAGCAGTTTGCTGGGTGTTGTTGATCTTTAAGTGTAATGTACAATGATGACTAAATTAGTAATGAAAGGTAGTTAAAAGTATTATCTTAAAACACAGATAGTTCTTCACTGAAAGACAAATTTTATAAGCATTGAGCACTACTCTGTCTGTCACTACTCATTAATAAATTAACAAGGCAGTCAATTAACATGTTCATCTTCACCCGAGATTGACAAGCTGAAGAAAGCACAGAGGACACGGAGGATGATTTTTCACTGAAAGAGAGTCCTCAAATATCAGTAAAAGTCTGTCAGGGCTCGGGGAGCTTTTAATCAGTTTGAAACATCTAGATAGCCAGTAAGTGTTGCATTGCCTCCAAAGAGGTCTTCAGTGTCACTTTAAAAGAGGCAGGACTTAGGGGGTTGTTTTGGAGCTGATGTTTTGGGAGGTTTTGTTGTTTGGTTGGTTGGTTGTTCTTTGGTTGGTTGAGTTTTTACTTTTTTTTTTTTTTTAACAGAGTGTAAGACATGTTTCAACTTAAAAACTTGAAATAATCAGTTAAAGTACTTTGCAAGATTATGCTACAAATACCCTACACATAAATTAATAGATCTGGTATGAAAATTTTGCTTTATTTCTATTTTCTTTACCTTGGTGGAAAAACATTTGAAGTTTCAGGAAAAAAAATATTCCGATTTGAGATTATCAATTAAAAACTTTTTTTTTTTAATATTTTGAGGTATTTTTTCAGCAGTGTGTCTAGGGCTTATGGAAGACTTCTTCTTTAAAAGAAGTCTTTCAAATGTATTTCAAAATACATTTGAAAATGGAAAAATAATTTTTTTCATCTTTACCTTAGAGACATTCTTCAGAATGCTTGAAATCAATTTCTGATAAAACCTATGATTTTGAAAAAAAAATCACAACAGGAATGTGATAGTGTTTCAGTGCAAAAAAAATTTCAATAAAACATTCTGAGTTGTTTTGCCAATAAAATAGTCCTTCTGATAGTCTGTGGTATAATCCATACTGGGGAAGATATTTACTTAAAAATGCATATGCAGGCAATTCCTCACAGTAGTGGAATTTGAAAAGCTCTTGTCAAATGTACTTAATTCAAGATTCTGGGGAATTCCTGGGAAATGCTTCTGCCAACTTAGAAATGCCAGAGTGCATTAAAGCCCCTTGTATTCCTAACTAAAAAGTGCTTTTAAATTAAGACACCAGAACATCAGTGTGAGTAGTTGTGGCAGGAGCATGTCTCCCAGCTTGCCTGTTCTCTAAGGATTCAAGAACCTCCCACCGAAAAACTGTAATGAACAGTCAGCAAAAGGTAAACCTCTAAACTTGCTGCAGCTGTTTCCTAAGTGGTCACATGAATTTAGATGGGGTAGCCACAAGAACCGACCTACTCTCTTAGTGACATATAATCTAAAATTATTAACTTATCAGGATGGACACAGTGGGTGGATAGCAGTTTCTGCTCTAAGACTTCTCTCTTACAACATGCACGTGCCCTGTCCCTCTGGTCACTCATTACCATCACTTGACTGGACAGGCTGGCCACCCAGTCCCTGCACGAACCACTTCCATCTCCTTAGCCTTTGATGCAGTGTGGGATGCCCATGGAGGTTTTCCTCTCAACCATGGCCTACTGCCTTAAATATTTTACTGCTTGTTATATGCTGGCATATGTTGGCATAAACTGCTAGTGGCCTTGCAAATGATGTAGCCCCAGGACAATCTGCTTGACCTTCTTCTGTGAATCAGGTTTTTTTTTTTATTTATCCAGTCTTCCACTCCAAAAGTATTATATGACTGTAACGTTTTCAGCATTTACCTGACAAAGTGCTTCAATTGCTTCCGTTTTCCAGTGTATTTCAGGTTGTTTTAGTTGGATAAAGGTGTGCCAGAAAAAGCCAAGGTCTCAATCCTCAGAGCATTGCTGTAGCATCACCCCATGACATCTGCTTCAGGGGACATTTCCCAGGAATCTGAGGAAGGGTATATGAAATTGGACTTACAGCCAAATTCTAGAAACAGTGGTTCAGTGAAATAACAGTAGTACTTCTGGGTAATATTCAGATCTTCCACTTTCCACTTAAATAAAAAGAAGTAGCAAGTCTCATTTTTGTTTTGATAATCTCCAGTTAAAGGTGTAAACACAACTCTCACCACCAATTTTACCGTAAGTGTCTTTATAAGTAACTTTAATAAGGACTGAAAAATATGCTCCCGACATATCCTTGTATAGTTCCTGTGACAAAATAGGTGAGAAAGTTGTGACTTCTATATAAAACAGGCACTCAATACAAACATTCATAACATCAGTGAGAGAAGAATAGTTCATAACCTTCTAACTTCTAGTTATTTTATTTGACCAGTTTCCTTCCTGGACACCACTGGAGGTATGTGGTGTTATCAAATTCTACTACATTATTACTCCATAGACACATAGCCTGCCTTCTAGCCTTACTTCTACAGTGGACATCAACCAAAATCATAGGAGACTTAGAATAATTTATATCTCTTATAGCCAATTTAGCCAAAACCTTTTTTCCTGTTTCATTTGACCATTGAACCGAAGTGCTAATTTCTTCCTGTTTGGATTAAGACAATATTTAGTCTCTGTCCCCAAACCCTGCAGTCTGATAAGCCGATATGCTGGATGGTCTCAAAGTCATACTGACTAAACAGAACTGTATAAGACTGGAAACCCAAATCCCTCTGGCTTTATTTGAAAGACAAAAGTTTCCCCTGCATCTTTGTCTTTGCAAAGCAGATACAGAAATGTGCAATGGCAGAAATTCAATCCACACCAAAATGAACACCATTTTCTTGATGAGTTTCTGCCTCATGAATGGGAAAAGGAGATAACGCTTAAACACTATTGACTTACTTAGACTTGCTGTCTTTTTCTTTTGCAGCTGCCTTTTCTATGTGGTTTGCTGGCCAAGTAAGGGTTTCTTCAGACCATCTTGGCTTCCTCATACCTTGCATAAGTTCTGCTTGCTAACAATTCGTTTACAAAACTTGCACCTATTTGTGTCTAAGGAAAGATATCTCACTATCATTTTATAGTTATTTTCCCAGTTTTATGAATGGTCTTATGAATATTCCATTAATTAAAACATGTTGCAAACTGGGAGAAGCAGACAGAAACACAGTTGCTCATGTTTCCCCGTGTCCCACTTTCTTTTCAATTCTGTGCTTTTTTTCCAACTTTATTAAGGTGAAAAAATTATTTTCACCTATAATTTCTTCTGATTGAGTCACAATTATGGGAAATACAGACAAAAAAAAAGGTAGGGCTGTAATAGCAGCAACATCTTATTACTGCCTACCGCCTACCAGAAACTGTATTACAAGAAGGCTGCTGTTGCACTGAACATATAGAAAGCAGAGCACCAAGAGACACTTTAGCTACAAAATTATTCACTTCTCAGCTACCATCAATAATTAAATCTTTAAACACCAATGCTTGTGGGATGCCAAGGATGCATATTTGGTATTAACTTCAGTAATGTAAGAGGTTTCTCAAGGTGACACTGTAAATTGAAAGCACAGACCCAATACTGTAATTACTGACCACTTCCTTGTAGAGTTAGATAGTTTTGCACCAAGAACTTGTGTTCATTGCATTCTTGGCACTCTGTCAGGTGATCCAAACTACATCTGCTGTGTATAGATATGAATTTGTGACAAAACTGAACTATTGCTGGAACACTCAGTTTATACTAAGAGTAAACAAATTTTGATGCAGATGGTAGAGACCATATAGTTCCTATATTTTTGTGAACTAAAGCTCCTAACACCTTGTCTCACATTTCCTTCTGACTCATTAGCATGGTCTGGTAACTATTATCCACACAACTGTGCATGCAGACTTTGAGAGCAGCTCCTTAATAGTGCAGCATCTTGACTTAAACAGTGCTTTAATACGGAGCCTGATGGTCATTTGGTGAAAGGGGCTTTAAACTAAAGTGCTGCTGATACCTGAACTGGTAATGAAAGAGGGATAAAGCAGCTCAAGTTTCAACTTTGCAAAAGGCATCGTGTATGCAGCCTTTCAGCTGCTTATGCAATTACCCTGCAAAGAAACTGCCTTCTACTGTTCTAATGCTGTTCTGCATCATGAAACATTCTTCTATCCCTGGGAAGAGACTGCCTTGAAATTCAGAGATGTTTCTTTATACACTGCATGAATTGCATTCATTTTTGCAATGAAGACAAGCCCCAGTTCATAGTCACTGTAGAGTTTGTCTGCTGTTTTTTTCATCTTTATCATGTGCAGGTTGGAAAGTGGAAAATTTTGAGTGTTTATGATTGCAATAATGTTTAGAGAAGTGTAGGACTGGAGGGAACCTTCTAAATCCATTGTCTGCTTCAAGTCAGGAACCAATATGCATCAACCACTGAAGACAATGCTTTTCTTTGCAATTCTGGAAAAAATTTCAGTGGTGGAGATTCTACAGCTTTCTTAAGTAGCAGATGCCTTTGCTTTGCTATGCTGCTAGTAAGATGTATTTAACATCTAGCCTCAGCCTTCCTTCTTAATTTTAAATCTTTTTTGTCCTATCCTAACAGATTGCTTTAGTCTTCCCTATGCTAACCCAGACAAGCTGTATTTTTTCAGCTTCCTCAGTTTTGCTGTCCTCTAGATGCAGACTGATCCACTTGTTCTTGAAATGTGGACTGTACTTAAGATGCCACTTTACCAGCAAAGAGTGGAACAGCTCATACTTGGAACTGCAAAGTAAACTCCTATCACTCACTTGCTTAGAGCATGCTCAAGCCTGAGAAAATTTCTGGGATACTACACACTAAAACTCACTAAAATTCTCAACTGCGCTTCTACTGACAGTAGGGTTTTTTTGAAGGATGTCAAACCTGGCAAAGTATAGGGGTAGAAAAAATATGTTTCTAATGTGAAGAGCAAGTCCTTTACAAACAGAAAGCTGCAATGCCCAGCACACAGGAAGATTCAATTCCATGTCCTAACCTTTCCATCTATCTCTCTTAAAAGGATCTATTTTGATTGCCATTCTCTCATGTCAAACTCCCTAGATAACCAGCCTGAAGCAGAGACCCAACCCAAAAGTATCAGTCCAAAATACTGAAATCCATTAGACTTACAAGAACACAAAAAAGACAAAGGAAAAAACATTAGATAACTTTGCCATAGACCATTCAAAATCAGGTTTGCATGCTTTTAACAAAATCTTTTGAAAAGTTTTTATCCTTATAGGTATGCAGAAAAAGAGATGTCAAGCAAATCAACAAGCAAGCATAAGAAAAAAAAGAACACAGAATATAATTTGACTTTAATTGAAGTGTTTCCTCTGAACTTCTATAAGACAGCAGAAGCCTGAGCCAGTAATTTAGTTTGGGTAATTAAGTCTGTTTCCTTCCTTCACATTTTGCTATACCAAAGAATATTTATGCCAATCTTTTTTAGAAAATGTAATGCATTTGGAAACAGTTGGATAAATGTCTGTTAGTAATGATAGACTAAAAGTTCAAAACTGTGGTCTGAAAATGTATTGAAGGATGAAAAGCTTAAGCAGAAAGGAAAAGAGATTATCATCATACTGGAATACCAGTAACACTGGGGAGTGAAACCAGGCTGAGGTAATCAGTAGCACATTTAAGAAAACCGTACCTTATCAAAATTATCAGGGCATAGGTAATTTTGGTAGAACAACTGAGGCAAAACCAGAGAGACACTGGTCTTAAGACTCATAGGAATTGCTGATGACAGCTCTGGGTAATGACTCATGCAGGATGAACTAATAAAAGTATTACTATACATGTTTCAAGATTTCAGGTCTGTAGTAGTTATAGTTTTTACAACAAATAGCACTTAGAAAGTGACAATACAAAGCACTACTGTCTTATCCACAGTGGGGTCTTTCTACATTTAAACAGTAAAAGGCATTACCAATATATATTCTTGTATTCCTACAACTGACAATCTTTTGTTTTTTTCTAAAAATCAAGTCATAAATTTTTCATCTTTTAAATATCTACAGTCTAAAATCAAAAATTATTCAAATCTGCTTTGGAATTTTGGGATTTCATGAAACTATAGGTTATAGTAAAACATATAGTGAGTTTGCAAACTGTGGGGGTGAGATCAGAGGAGTTGGGTAATGACAACTTGGAAGTAATTTCTTCTTTGAATGATCACCTCTGAAGTGGTGAAAGGGTTCACTAGGTTCACAGGGAATTTACTGCAGAAGAATGATGGAGCTTGTACCACTTCATCTGGTTCATCTACTCTTCTCATGATGACAGTTCTTACATTGCCTTGGAGTCTGCATAACAAGGCTGTTCTGGAAGTGGAGAAGCTGATTGAGGGAGCATGCTTCTGGAGCAAGGAAGATATATGGGGTGAAAGAGTAGGGAACAAGGGTCCAGCTTTTGCAGAAGAAGAAGAAAAAGATAGCACTCTTCCAAAGAGCAAAGTTAACTGCTTGCACAGATCTGTCATTTTTTAAATGTAGAAGGGTAACAAAGGGCAGTAAAATTCTGCTGTTGGCTAGATGGACCTCAACATGTGTTTAAATTTCTATAAATAATCTAGTGTGTGGTATTTGTTTGGTTGGTTGCTGTTTGTGTTGAGGGGGAAAGATCCTCCCAAATTTCTCACATTTATGGAAAATAAGACTGCTTTAAAAATTCTTAAGCTTAAAGCTTAAGGTTGTTATGGGATAGAAATAAGGAAAGAGATGGATTATTAGCTCCCAGCTGTGAATCTCTTATGGCTCAGGAAGAAACTCTGTGGAGTCACAACAGCCTGTTGAATGATTCTTCTGAGCAGGACCTCTGCAGAAAAACCCTCCTTTAGCATTGCTACAGCAGATCCACATATAGTTCCATAACTCTTCCCGGACACTCAATTTCCCAGTAGGAAATATAATGTCATTTCAGAATGAGGTAGAAGTTTCAGGGGATTTAAAAAAGGGAATGTGCACAAGGGTGATGTGGTAATAATTTTTTTTTTTATTCCCACCATCTACTGACCTTAGGACTATTTTTTCAATTCACAAAAACATATGGACATTTGGAATTTCTTTACCAATTTTTCTGTTGTGCTCCATGGACACAAAGACGTGAAGTTATATACTGGCCAAA
This sequence comes from Pyrocephalus nanus, assembly GCA_038380795.1. NCBI lineage: Eukaryota > Metazoa > Chordata > Aves > Passeriformes > Tyrannidae > Pyrocephalus > Pyrocephalus nanus. The sequence continues at coordinate 59,066,205 of CM076263.1, read as the reverse complement.
ATACCAAACAGAACCTGTGTTTACCATAAGTCACTGGGAAAGGCCCAGGATTTTCCTCTGTTTTAGAGGAACTTAGTTCAGCAATGTTAAGGAAACCATTTTCTTTTGACTGTCATTTGTTGAGAGCAAGTTCCTTGGAGGTAATATCCATGTTTGTAGTTGTGGTCAGTTTCGTTTGACTTCATTCTGCAGGCAACAACTGTAGGCAGAAAGGATTTTTGTTCCTGGAGCCTCATAAACCGAGTGAAGAACTTAACAAAAATATGTCGCTTTCCTACCCTGTGCTTAATAGTGACTTTTTATTGGGCATCCTAAATGTTTGGCCACAGTTTAGCAACAAGATTAAAAAAATCAAAAGTTATAAAATAGTCTAAATGAAGGTGCTAAACATAACTCATGGGAAGACACATTAAAAACAAATGCTTATGCCTTCATTTAATAGGAGATTCAATAACTTTTTTCAGATGTCAGTTAAGTGGTAGATTTGATGTGAAAACTACTGTAAACAAGCCCATATTGTACAGTGCAACCTGTATAATTCTCTGTTCATTATTTGGATGAATTAAATTTGGGAAGATGCAACAATGACTTATGGTCAGTGTTAAAGGAAATCAAATACTTTTACACTTGGTAATCCAAGTGTTTCATGAATTTATTTTTAGTGTAACAAAGCCTGTGATCCTTTCCCCCTTCTGACTCAGTTTCTGATTTTCTGTACACTTGTACACAGCTAATAAAATGCCTTATTTAGCAGGGCAGAGTTATTTAAGAGATCTTCATGGAAAATTGTTTGCCAGGAAATATATATTATTTTTCTCCTGATTCTTCTTTACTAGCATCATAACAGTGCAGAATCTATGTCAGTGAAAAATGTATGTATTGAAGCAGAAAAATGTAAAGTTTGTTTCTCATGATCTTTCTTGGTTGTGCTGTTTTCTGAGTTTTTTATGTGCATAGCACTGACTGAAGTTAGAGAACAGTAAATATTTGTATCAGACCTAACTGGGGAAAAATGGGGTAGCTCATTGCAAAGTGTTTGAAATCTCTTAAACCATGTAATATCCCATCAGACTTCTTGCTCTAAGATTTAAGTAAGTCAGGAAAGTATTTTAACATTGTAGCTTTGTGTTTGGGAAAGAACTCAAAAAATCCTGGGAGGTTAACTTTTTTTCCAGCATTTGACATCACTAAATTGTTTAGAAAATTGGCTTAAGGGGGATTTTTTGAATCCATGACTAATGCTATGATGGAATTGTCTGAAATGATGCACTATTTTAGCAACATAAGCCAGTCTGGAGAAAAATTGCATTCAGCTTTTTGAGAAATGTGTCATGTTCTGGCCTTTTCATTTGTTCATTAACCCTTGCAATTCTTCTGACAAGACCACAGACAGAAGGATTTGAAAACTTTATTTGTATACTTTTTAGATGTTCCCTTTCAGGTCAGGATTTTTTTGCTGTTTTAAGTTTTCTTGAACAGAAAGAAAAAATTATGAATCCCTATAGAACAAAGCAAAACAAACTATCATGAATCTTACTTTTTCCAGGTTCAGACCTACAACTATAGGCCTTCATTCTTGTCACACATTTCTCAGGGCAGCACCTATTTTTAATTTCTTGCTTTTTTACAAAAGAAACATCACATAAATGCATAAAGAGAATTTCTATATTTCTAGATTGCTTTAGTTAAAGGGAGAATTCCTTAAGGTGTTGGGCAAGTAGTATTTTTCCTAAACTTGATAGATATATAAGACTAAAATCTACTTGCAAATACTAAAACCATTGTGTCTTGGCAAATATTCACAACAGCAAAATAGGCTGAAGTCTAGAAAAATACATTTCTTTAGTGACGGAGTAGATAGTGTTTAATTTAAATTCAGTGACACTGAAAGCTTTGTTTTTTAGAAGTTTTCAGTCTAGAATGCATGACTACCTTAGGAGTATTTTATTGTGTAATGAATATGTATGTATTAAGTCTGGAATGAAAATACTGGGAAGAAATTCTTCACTGTGAGGGTGGTGAGGTCCTGGCACAGGCTGCTCATGGCTGCCCCATTCCTGGAAGTGTTCAAGGCCAGGTTGGAAGGAGCTTGGAGCAACCTGGTCTAGGGATGTTCCTACCCATGGAGGGGGGTTGGAACAACATGATCTTCAAGGTCCCTCCCAACCTAAAACATAAGATTTGATGTGCCCATGTTAGGTCTCTCCCATCTATCTGCCTTACCTACACCATGTGTATTCTTTTGCCTCCTCTCGTTCTTGTTCATTCATACAGTTCTCTAATTTAATTACTACTGCCAAGAGGATTAATAAAGACAAATGGGTTATAACACCTTCTGTAAAACACAGTCAACATTCTGTTTTTTATAAAACTAGTTTCAGTAACAAATGTGAAAAAGAATTATTGTTCAGATGTCACCATCACTGTTGCCTTATATATTGCTTATATGTATTTGTTTAACAAGCCATGACTGTGCAGTAGCATCTCAGAACAAAAATAATTTTCAGAAGCTCCTGAATAACAGTCAAGGACCAACTGTTTGTCTATGAGGAGGCAATAAAAATGGTGCTAAAGTGTGAAAATGCCATCACAAACATTGGCCTCTTACTTGTAAAGTGTCAACATTCCAAGCTTGATTTAAAAATATTTAATTTGAACATTTATTTTTCTATCTAAATTGGACATAATTTAGAAACTAATTTTCCAGCATCTCTATCTGAAAAAATAATCATTAATGTTTAGCTACTTCATCAATATGTCAGATAGGCAGCCTGAGGCACTTGTGTTAAGTGACTGAAATATGTTCCAAGTAGCAATAGGACAGGATGGAACCCCCTAAAAATCATCAAGAACTATTTCCACCATAAAACCTTTTTCTAAATTGTTTTTCTTCTTATTTTGAATGGCCCACTGCTCTGCTCTGGCTTCTACTTTATCTCTAGCAGGACATATATAGAAATAGAAATCAGACTTTCTCCCTGTCTTAATGTAAAATAATGGAAATATCATGCTTTTTGAGGTATTCTGTAGATCATCTGTGTATACCTGATACATTTATTTCATTTTGAGCCAAGAAGTATCCAGAGATTCCCACTGAGGTTTATCATCATGGCTTTTTACAAAAAATTTTGTGTTGTCTTTTCCTGCTGCAAATCACTTGCCTAACACTTTACACTTATTTTTCTCATGGTCAATTCAATTCAAAGTTATGCTGTCATGATTGAATTCACTGAGGTCATCCACATTTTCCTTTGCTTTCAGTGAATAAAATCAGCTTATCAACTATAGTCTTACTACTGACATCTGATTACAGACAATCTTGCATTTTAGATATTTGCATTTCAAATACACATTCTGCCACTCCAGTTATCAAGCAGACTCACTCGAAAATGGAAGAAATATTTGCATATCTGGAACTCTGAAAGGCTGCCAAGAGCTGTCTGTCATGTAAAGTCCACATCCACTGCTCCCCTGAGCCTGTGTTTGCCTGGTCCAGTCTCTCTTGAATAAGGGGATATTCCTGGAAAGACTAAATAGATCAATGAGTAAGCCAGTAACCCCTGGTTATAGGTCATATATCACCTAGCACATCTAAGATCATACATATAACCGTAGTGATGGAATATGAAGGTGTTGGAGGTGGGTTTTGTAGTTTTTTACCTTTTAGATAACATAATTGTAGTGGCACAATAGTTTGTGTTGTAAGTGACTTTTAGGCAAAGAATCATCGCTGGGCTGAAGCCTCAATTGTCACCATGTTACAAATGGTTGCCACGGACTACGAGCCGAGGAGCGAGTGTCACCAACTATGGGACAGTTCGTGTTACCACGGCGGCTCAGCCAATCCCTGTTCTTACCCTGTTGTTTTCTTATCCCTTTATGCATATGCATCTACTCCCTACCTATCATTGTGAGTGGATTTGCATGCTCCTCCTTCCTTCCAGTATTTTCCCTACTTAACCCTATAAACCCCTCCAGTTTGTTTTAATAAAGGGAGATCAGCCCTGGCTGATGCTTGCCTCGCACTTGTGCCTCGCCTCTTCTTATTCTGGGTTGCGTAGGCGTGTGTGGGGCAGTGCTCGCCTGCAGCCTTCTGCCGCTTTCAGTGTCTACAGCAGAGCTGCGAACCCCGAGCTGGTCAAACTCCTTCCCCCTCTCCGAAACCGCGACATGAAGGCAATTAAATCAAATACTTAAACTCATCAAATCCCCCCCCCCCCCCCCACTAACTTTTAGGTGGCCTCACGGAGCAGACACACTGAAGTCCAGGTGCCAAGGATCACATCCACAGTGCACAGAATGAACAGCTCATAACCCTGCTGCAGGAACGTCCCGTGCAAGACAAAATAATCCAGGGAAAAGGAACAGTGATGTCAAATGTATCTAGAGTCCGAGAGTGGAAAGTAAATAGTGCCACCTCGTGACGTGATGGAGCAACCATCAGGATAGGGGTCATGGTGAAGTGTCCCCCAAGGGGCAGATGGCATCCATCCCCACCCTTCCCGTGGAGCCAGCACTGGTCTCCAGTACCCAGGGCATCCAACACTCCCAAGCAGGCTTTCCCTGTCCATCAGAGTTGCCTGCAAAGGTGCCTCCCTGTTTTCTTTCAGAAACAGGATGAGAAACACATCAATTGCCTCCCGGGAGGTCTTACCAATGGGTTTAGCAGGGTGGTTGTTTTCGTGTATATCCATGGTAAGCTCAGACTGAAAGAGGGCTTTGTCTTCTTTATACCCCTGTCTAGAAGGAAACAAAGTGCTTTTATGCACTTCTGTTGCAGCCTGATGCTCTCCATCACAGAGTAGGCAATGTCTCTTGCAGTTATAATCACTTGCAAACAGCCTGCAGGACACTGGCTAGTCTGGCATGCTGGTAGTTTTCTCTAAGTGTGTGTTCATGCCCTGCACATTTTGTGAATAAGGAAACCTTAACAAAACCCAAGCCTTCCAGTTTATATAGGCCTTAATTAAATCAAGTGATATTGATACCTCCCACCTATGGGTGATATGGTAGGCAAAAGAATATGGTTTGTACCTGGAAAATGTGTTACTCTACCAAAGTTATAGCTTTGTTTTTGAACACAGCCATTACAATATGTGTGACATATCTTTTCACATGTCAGATTAAATCCATCTGTACCACAAATGTGTCTCTCTCAGAAAGTTAGTTGTAGGAGTGTTAAGCCTGCAGTCAGCACATACCATTCTGTAAAGACTCTGAAGATTCTATTTTTTTAGTGGCAGGTCACTAGTGACACCTTAGGTCCTGATGCTGGTCCTACTGGTTTTCTATAAACCAAAGCTAAAATGGAATTGCTAGTTCATCTGTACTTTGCATCCTCCTAAGTGTTTTAGGTTTAAGGCAAATTCAACCAAATGGGCTTGTATATTCCAATCTTATATTTTGCAGTCCTTTTATAAAGTAGGGAAATATATAAATTGATACAAATTATCTATGGCTTCTATAATATACAAACAGTTAAGGATGGGCATCAAACCTACTGAGTACATATTTCTTTTTTCTAACCTGAAAATTAGATAGAAATTTCTGAATTGACATATCCTGTCACCATATCACAACAGAATTAGACATTTCAGATATTCCACATACTAATCAGTTAAAAAAAATGAAAATTATCTTAATCATACAGAATTCCATTGAATGGTTCAAAAATAATCTGTATCAATTGCAGGATAATGGAGAAGAGGAGGAAGAAACCAGTCACTTGTTGTCTGCAAACATTGACAACTGAGAAACTGGTCTCTCCCAGAAACCAAAGGCTTTATTCCACCAAATATTTATCCAAGCTTTAGCTTCATACAGAGATATCTATATCTATAATACCTACAAACATAATCCTTATGTCAACAATTAAGGAAAACAAGGTACTGTAGCATAAATGTTACATAAAGGGAATTGTTTTGCAGAAGTTGACTTTCTGTGGTGAACGCTGTGTGAGCTTTATTCTGCAACCCATATTAATTAATTTTAAAGTGAATCAGTTTTTGTCTGTCACAGAAGAGCATATATAGAATCATAGGATCACAGAATGGTTAGGGTTGGAAGGGACCTTGAAGGCCATCTTGTTCCAGCACCCTTGTCATGGGCAGAAATACCTTCCACAAGACCAGGTTGTTTAGGGCTCTATCCAGCCTGGCTTCCAACACTTCCAGGAATAGGGCATCCACAGCATCTCTGGAAAGGCTTTTCCAGTGTCTCCCCATCTTCAAAGTAAAGAATTTCTTCCTAATATTTAATTTAAATCTATCCTCTTTCAATTTAAGTTCATTCCCCCTTGTCACAATATGTCCTTGTAAAAAGTCCCTCTCTGTCTTTGACATCCACTGCGGAAGACCATGCCAGAGATGAGCATTTGTACAAAATGTCCTGAGTCCTGGGATGTGACTGTGTGCTTGTGGGGTTTGAAGGTGTAAGTGGTGGTAGGGTGGACATAAATACCCAACTGGAAGCTATGCCATGATTGTCAATAATATGAGAAAGTAATACAAGATACAATATGCAACAATGATGATGAGGGTTACTGGAAACTTGTGGAGCAGAAAACATGGATACAGAGATGCACTATACGAAACTACCAATTTTCATGAACAACATCAACATTTGAAAATTACAACAGTCTTGCTGTAATAACTGCACCAAACTCAACTAGCCCATAATAAGCACTCTTGATAATTCTGAGGTGTTTAATATTATACTTCAAAAGTTTCCACTTCATGTGACAAAGAAATATATAAACTAAAAATCTTCCCAACTTCTTAAAAAAGTTCTGTCTGTTCTTTTAATTAATTCCCTTGATCTTCTTGAAATAATTTATTACTTTTATTGCCCTATTTTTTGAATGCTCTTCTGATTTATTTGAAAACCCTGGAGGACAGAACATCAGCCATAGCCCTCCTGAAGATAATACAAAATAGTGCATAGGTCAACAGAAATTGCTAGCCATCTATCTAAAATAATTCTGTGGAGAAGAGTTAATGGGTCCCATGGTGTGAGTTATTCAGATAGATACATTTCCTTTCTTTGTACTTTGCTTGTATTAATTTTATAGTTCAAGCCTATATCTGTTAGAAGAAATTCCCTTTTCTCATTAAGTCTGCATTTCACACAAATTAAACAGCAGTGAAGTAATTTGAAATGGGAGTTTTCTAAAAAAAGTTCTTTTCTTAAAAAGGGAAAAAACCACCAACCCCCTGAATCTGATTCTAAGTACTTCAGAAGAACAAGTGCTTCTTCCAAGACCTATTTAGTCAAGTCTACTGCAAAACTGAATAGTATTTCAAATGGCCTATGCTGACATTAGGGATTTCTAATCCTTTCTTTACACTTGGCAGAATTTGAAAGGTATTTAATGCACCAGAGTATCCTTTAGAACTGTTGTTTTTCCAAATCAGCACCGAGTAATGATAACAGCAATAAAATACAGTTGGTAAAATAACTTAATTAAAAATTCTCCATAAAGAAGAATATCAATGGATGTTACAGTTTTTGCTGTATGATTTACACTCATATAAAACCCTGATTTGACAGGCCATTTAACAGTAGATGCCTCACCGTTTCCTAAGTAAACTCTGAGATGCATTAATAGTGTCTGTGTACCAACAAAACTGTGACAGAATTAAAAAGGAATTTGTCAAAACCTGTCTTTAAATCTTCTATTTCTGGTTACACAAACCTCTTGGTGGATTGACTACATCTTCTCTGAGGGGAAAAAAAGCAGCTTAATTTGATAGGTTTTTAGTAGTTTGTTAGCAAATAATTCTACAGTACAATAGATGTAATATTAGCCTCCTCTATAGAATCATGGAAATTTAAGAAAATGTAATCATAGGAAGAAAAATATTATTTCTATAGCACAAAATACTAGTTTTAGTTTTGCATTTTTAAAATGTAATATTTCTGATTTCAGAGAGGAACGAACCCAAAGGTTTAAATTCAAATTGACTTAAAATTATCATCACTTAGCACTTAATTTATGAGACAGTTTTCCTTCTGCTATTTTTGGAAAGAAGGTATTTTTTTCTTCCATGATGATTTATAGTCAGTTAAATTGGAATGCTGACATGCAGTGATAAGTTTTGAATTGTCTGGGGGAGTTCTCCTATCAGTAGCAAAAAACAGTACAAGTCAGGGAGCTTTTATCTAAACAGTGGCTCTGCCACTAATGGTACAGAGTACAGTACACAAGTACTTCTGTAATTCTCTCTCCAATGCCTTTGAAGAAACAGTGTAATGTTACAAAGGTCTCAGCTGGCAAACTATTTGTAGTATTGTAAAGCTTACAGTTTGCACTGTAAAGCTTAGATATACTTGCAGAATTGGAGCATTTGCTTCAGTCTGATGTGCAAAGTTATAATGTAACAAGTTACTAGTACTCTATAAAATATTAATGCAATTATTATGTGTATTTTCATAATGCCTGAGTGCTGCAGTCAGGGGACAATGGTCAATGGTACTAGTCATTACATAGAAATTTTTAAGACAGGACAGTCTTTCCCCAGCGTTGCCTTATAGATTATCAGTGTAGATAGGTAACACAAGAGCAGAATGAAGACAGTTTAGATGAGCTCTGCAGTACCTTTCTGTACTTTTCAGTATTTGCCTCATTTTTATGTTGAACCTCACGTTTAGACCTAAAGCTTTGCAAAGGTTAGTGTGTCTTGTGCTTTGCTTCAAATGTAGAGCTCTTTTAATGCACTTCTGCTAATGTTATTTGATTTCACTACCCCTTTTGACTAATGACTATACAGATAACTCACCTACCTTTTCTTCTCTTATTCCACTAAGATCCAGAGCATTTGCTTCTCAACTGATTCTCTCTTTGTCCCTTTGTTCTTGTTCAGAAGCCCGACTTTTAAAGCTGTAAACAGACACTGAGAGTCTCTCTTTTGATGAAGTGAGGTATTCACTGGTTATTTTTTAACTAGACAGAGTTTAACTGTTTCTCTAATTTTAGTGTTCTGTCTTTTCTTGTTTTCTTTTTCTGTACAGACAAAAATTTCCTTACAAAGCATCAACATCTAAACTTGTGATTTGGTGTTGCTAATACTGGTTTTTGTTTACAGCTTAACTCTTCAAGCCTGGTGATTTAAGAAGAATGTGAATTTCTGCTTTTTCAAACTCTTGCAATTCTTAAATCACTACAAAAACCAGCTAGCATCTAGGGAAATACACTTTGAAGTCTTAGGTTGTTCTCCAGATTTATATATGCACTTAAATAGCTAGGTTAGTAATGCTCAATCTGCAGACTACATGATGCCTTCAGGACAGTGACTAGAACAAAACTTGGGAAATACTACAGTGGGAGCATTTCTGCCATGTGCGTCAAAAATGTGGGCAAACTTTTTTACTCCTTCCCAGAAGAAGGAAAGTCTGTTAGCCACAGGTGGAACTTCCTGTACTCATGTGAGAGAAGCCTTTAATTTCACAGCCAAGATATGTTTCTCAATCAGTAGATGTTCTTACTGATCTTCTTCTGAAGAGAGTCTCTTTGATGAACAGTCCAAAAACTACACAGCAGCGCCTTTATTTCACAGGTACATTCTAATCATCTGCTTCTTAACAGTGTTTTTCTAAGAACTGCATAAATGAACTTGCTTGCCTCACAAGCTAGTTCTCCTTCCCCTGCCTTCCTTTTTGTATGTGGGCCTTGAAGTTGGCAACAGTGATGAGGGCAGGCTGGGACGCCTGCAGCAGCTGTACCACCCGCTGTCCAGAAGCACCAGTTGTTCAGCTAATCTCAAGCATATTGTGCTGAAGATTGGCTTCATTATTTTTATGCCAAGGGTGAGTGTCAGTTTCTCAATAGATCTGACTGTGAGTGAAAGGGAGGCTTGAGAAACAGTGGCTCAGCTGGAACACCCAGCATTCCCAGAAACAGAAGCAGAGTGGTAAGGGCAGGGAAGCAGGCAGTTGTTGTTAGCACATTCCTGCCACAAAGTCCACAGTTCAATTTCCTGGGTTTCTAATGAGAGTTCAACTAAGTTGTTATCCACCTCCAGCCCAACCTGGATGGATAAAAATGGATTTGCTTAGAGAGGTGGCATGAATGGGGGCAGAACCAGTTGTCACCCACCTCTGTGTTCAGGAACAGTAGGAGACCTTTCCTGCATCTAATAATTCTCACTTATGTGTTTCTCTTTGCAACTGTAGTAGGAGGCTCTTTGTGACTTATTTACAATAAAAAGAAAGACTTTTGCAATCACAAGGCTGCTTGGTTGTATATTTCCACCTACTTGAAATAATGGCTCAAAAAGAAATCCTGTTGGTTCTTCTGCAGCAAATAGCCAGAACTTTACAGCAATTACGTGGCATCATTTAGCAGTAGCAGAGTTTTCAAGTTAATCAGCTCGAACTCCACCTCAATTTTCATACACAAGTTGTTTCAGCACAAAAATACAGAAGTTATGGGTGAGCATTCCTTTTTCAGTAATGTCTTTCCTATGAGGTTTCTCATACAACATAGATCAGGTTCTCCCTACTCACAGGTAGGAATCAGTGGAGACAAGGCAGATACATGGTATAGCAAGGGCACATACTTGACATGTAATGTACTGTTTTCTCAAGAGGAATTGCAGTACTAGTGAATGAGATATGTAGTTTGATAAATCTATGTTATTATGATTGCTTTTTCTAGCTCCGTTGGTGTAGAACAGCTAGATTTATTAACTCATATGTCACCCCAAGATGAGATACTAGGGGACTGACTCAATGGTAACAGCTAGTATGGCTAGCTCTACTGTAACCTCTAGTGCCTTACCTCTGGTCTTTCTTTCACAGATGGTGAATTACTAGCAGAATCAAGACAACAGGTTTTGCCTGTCGTAAATTAATGGCTGTTTTTAAAGAAGCAGTACCTGTAATAACAGTTGCAAGAGACAAGCAGATCTGGTCTAACAAATTCTCCCACAAGGGTCTCAAGGCCTAGATGTAGAAATCTGGCAACAGTTTCCAGGCACAATATTTTTAAAAAAATAAAAAAATAAGCTTCATCAGGATAAAACTCAGGACCATTCGGCTTACAAAAGAAGATGATGCTCAGCATTTTCCTGAAAGAAGACTTAAACAATTCAGAGAAAATTCTTTCCTATTTTAGGCTATTGGTAACAACAAAACATCTATTTTAATCCAAAAGAAAGATGTATTGTTTCTGCTAGTCACACTGATCAGATGATCCCAGCAGATTTGCCTGTAAGATCATGAAGTAATTTTGTGTTTCCCAGTATAACCTTCAATATTGCCTATTAAAGAATCAGATTCTAAAGTAATCATTTATTGGACTTGTTGCCAATAAGGAAGTGTCTCATTTATGAATGAGTGTATATATAACCACAACTAATGCAGTGACAAAATAATGATTTAATCATAATGATTTAATCATCATTGTACACAGTAATACAAACCCAGCCAGGTTTATCAGCATATAAATTCCTATTAATTTCCATGTTTCTTTCAAAGAATAAAGGGAAGTTCTCCAATTTTCATTCTGAATTAAACACATATTCGTAAAAGTCACAGAAGTCCAAAAGAAATAATAATTCCTTCCTTAATTAGAAGAACAGTTTATTCTCATGTTACTTAACTATCTAAATTTCTGTGATTAAGATGGTGAAATACGAAAATCAAACTTTCTCCTTTCTTCATTGCAATTCTTTGGGAGTTTAGGAGTTATGATGTAAGAAACGCCAGATCACAAAAATAGCCTTAAAATTAATGGGCATACACTTGAATGTTTAGTAGATGTATGACTGTTGGCAGATAGTAAGTTGGAATGTTTGAAAGTAAAGATACTTTAAATTATACACAGGAGACAGCATCAGCACAGTAATGACTCATACTGCCTGCATGACAAAGAAAGAAGTCAAAGGAAATAAAAATGACGAGTATTCAGCAGCAAAGTGATGTCTTAGCAACCCTAGCTATCCTTTCACTGCATTATCATATCATGACTTGAAATGTTACATGTTGACCCATCATTGGTGACTGTTGTAAGTCAAGGTAGTCTGGTAAATATTATTCATCTACCCAAGGAATAAAAATATGGTTTCGTGAAAAACACAAAACAATCCCGGCAACTGCCAGAAGCACTTTCCTGTAATTTACTCAGAGAAGACTGTACTTTGAAGTTAAGATTCAATTTCATGGAAGTTTTGAATGCTGATACTTTGTTTCATTGCAAGCAGTTACTGAGTTACACTTGAGAAGCTTGAGTACTGTTTGCTTGTAAATTCCACTGTGTTTTGGAGTAATTTCAACGCTTTTCAGAGGAAATCATGGAATACCATGGGTGGGAAGGGACTTGAAAGATCATCTAGTTCCAAACCCCAAAACATTTCTCTGAAAAATGCAAGGTAGTTACATATATGTTACAGTAAGATTGAAATCAAGAAATATAAGGCCCAGGACTACACTTACAGTTTTTATTTTGATTTTATACAAATGTGAACTTCTCAGAAGCATCTCCAGCTGTTAATTTCTTTTATTGCCTTGAAGTTTCATTTTTATTTGGAAGCAAATAAACATCAAATATATATCATGTCAACTTCCAAAAATAGCCTCTGAGTTCAGAGCAACTCAGCAGAGTATACGAATTAAAGTGTAATACAAATCCAATATTCCTTATAGCCATTTTTGTCTTGGAACTCAGTTTTCATTGAAATTTGCATGCAAATTCTTTCTTGCTTGCTATTTTAGAGGTCATATCTTCATTTATTTTATTTTTGAGGAATCAGAAGACCGGTAGTCTAAGTAAATCACTTGAAAATTAGCCTAGTTCATCAATAACTTCTTGGGTTTAGTAAGATTTTCTCAAACAAAAATGACAGAACCAACTTTCAAAATTATGTGTGTGGAACTCTAAGATTGATTACTGACATCAGTGGAATCACATTGGATGCCCACTGCCAAAAATCAAAACTGAATGCGAACCCCAACATGAATCACCAGGAAAACTCCTATTCTGGTAGTGATGGCATAATTTAGAGGGACTCCATCCTTGCAGCAGCAGTGGAAAGAGGATTAATATTTGGGGATCGCTGTTTCCGAACATCTCCATTCCTTCACTTCACCCTGGCACCAGTTCCCTGTCCCTCATCTCCTCTAGCAGCATATACCACTCCATGTCATTCACAGGAACCCAAAACATGTGGGAGAGGTACTGGGCTGGCCAGCATTGCTTAACTTAATGGGTTGTATGCTGCTGGGAGGATATGAACAAAGCCTTGGATTTCTGAGGTCTCTCTTTTATGCCCCTTATTGCATGTTATTGATGACTTGCTAAACAGAAATAAATTAACTTCCATAGCATTAATTGAAACGCTGTTTTTATCTCTATACTTTCACTATTTTGTGAGAAAACATCTTGCCTATTTTAAGCTTAGTGAAATCTACCACATAAAAAGCTGTTTCAAGGTTTAAAAAAAAAGTGGGTTTTTAAGCTTAAAAAACATCAAGGGAAACTAAAACTGAATTAAAACAAGCAGAAAATCAGTATGAATGGTTTATTCCTGAGGCTGTAAGAAGTGACCAGGACAGGAGACCAGAATAGAGAGTTCTACCAGTGAAACACAGAGACTTCTTACCATAAGCAAAATCCTTTCCGTTTTAAGATCCAGATCTCTACAGTGGATCTTTGTCAAATGCTTTGCACCTTTTCTGTGTATCCTTTCCCAGCTGTGATGCTGGTCAGGATAACTTACACACTTCAATCTGATGTCATGGCCATTTCACAAAACAGAAGTGCTTTCCTAGGGACAAAAATTCCACCAATGTTGGAGAAAAATTCACACTGACTGTAGAAAAAGAGAGAGAAGGCATTTATACCAAAAGCAAACACTGTAAGTTAATAACTACTTTACTTTAATTATCTAACTGCATCTTTCAGAGTAATTCATAAATGTATGAAGAGGTGTTCAGCTTTGTTACTGTGAAGTATAGGACTTAAAGTCTTGTTTATATTTGTACCATTGCCCACAAAAAAAGAATAGAAAAACGGAAAATTAGTGAAGAGTCATAACTCCTGTAATTTGGTTGTCCTCTTGTCTCCAAAAGCTTTGCATACTAAGCTGTTTAAGGCTTATTCTAAACTAAATCTGGGCTATGTTTTGCTTTTTTTACCATCCACCTTCAAAAGAATACAGTACTTTTACTTTCCTAACATATGTCAGTTCCCTCCCTGGTAGTATTGCTCATTGGCTGTGTTGTATCAGGGCTTCTACCAGGATGTCAAAAGAATAAAAATGATTGAAGCTTTAACCAGCTTGCCTATGCAAGTCAAATTTCTCTCTGGTGTAGGCTGACTATACATGAAGAAGAGATCTCTGCAACAGTGTTTAGTGCTCAATGTAGCAGAGGAAAAGTGAGCAGTCCCTCCCACAAGAATGAGAGGAGGAGAAAGACTTGACAGGATTAGGACACTTAGCTAGTACTGCAGAGCATGACGTTTCTTCCCAATATATCAGCCCTTTTCATTATGGATTTTTTTATTTTCTCTTCCACTATTACACTGGACCTCTCCCCTAGCACCAGCACAAACCCAGGCATTCATACATTGCATAGGCTGTGTCATTGGTTTTAAGATCAGCTGTCAGCTCATTTTAGGTATTGCAATTAAACGAAAACATCTAATAAATAACAAAGCCTTTTTCCTGTTAGTGCTGAAAAAAAGAAAAGAAAGTGCTCAGTAACTCTAAAGAAGCTCTTGTGCACTTTGGACTAGGCTGGTGGGTAGCCAGTGTGCACAATTGTTATATGAGCAGGGAAATAAGTGAGAGATGGAAATTAAATACTTGCTTTGTCAAGGGTATCTGAAATTTCCATAGGTTTTACAACAGCCTGGTCATGTATACTTCTAGGTTAATTGAAGTTTCAGGGCACACTGAATTTTAAATTGAGTTCAGAGAATTCTAGGTCAGAACAGGTTGCCATCAGATGACACATGATGTCAGCTATATCCAAAGCAGAATTTCCTCTTAAAGTGTCCCTTTCCTTTGAGAGGCTTTACAAGAGTCTGTCAATCACTGTCCAACTCAAACACTGCCCAAGGACACTATATATTGAAAGCCACCTGAAAAGTGTTAGCCTTCCTTCTGAACAGTATTCCTGATCTATTAATAAAACCATATATTTAGAGTAAGAATCACCTCATTGGTTCCCACACCCAATAACAAAAAAAGACTTTTTAATTCATTTTTCAAAAGTAAAAACATCTTTCAAAAAAAAATCCTCTGCTCTTCTCCGCAGTGGCTGTGCCTTGTTTGTTTTGTTTTTTTTTAATTTATTAGTGAGAATTGTATATTAATAAGTAAATATTAATGAATATTAGTAAATAAACACAATAAATACATTTCAATAATCAATACAGTATTAATAGATAAATGAACTAATAATATGATATTAATAACAACAAAGAAATATAAATAAATATTAATTAATATTAATAGTAAACATTAAAAGTAGGAATTATTACATCTGTGTAATTTCTTAGTGGGAATATACCCTTATCATTTACACTTTTAGATGTATTCTCAGTTTCCCAGCCATTTTTGATCAGTCTCTTAGAAACCCATTGTTGTTAGCCACTAATTACTGAAGCAACTACTACTGCTACTTGGAGTTATCAAGACCTGCCATGATCACAAAGATCATTTACTGATCTTGTATACATTTTAATTTATTTTCTGTATCTTGGTGGCTTTTTTTTTTCCCTCTGAAGACACAAAGCTTAACAAACTTCACAGGAGTGACTTTTGCCTACCATTTGCAAATGTTTTGACTTACTGTGCATGTTTTGAAGATTTGAAAGACTAAATCAGCTGAAAAGACTGAGAGTAATAGTTAAAATCTTGTGATGTATGAAGGAAAAAGGTAGAAATACTCTGTCTTGATGTCTATTAGCTTTATTCTTTGTTTAATCAGACAGGTACCTTATATGAAAGTGACACAGATGTGGGTTTCATACCTGTTACAGTTTAAATCCAGCAGTTTGTCACTGTCTATGTGGAATATATATAGTTATATACATTTTTTAAAAAATCCAGAAAAGATCAATATGTGACATCAGTAATGTATTACCAGACATGCCTGCTACCTGAGAAATTACAGATTCTTCTGCATTGTTTTATGAAGCATCAGCATAATGGCAACACACTTCTTCTGGCACCAGACTGAAGCCCTATAATATCTGCAGTGTGAATCCTTATTGCATATTCTGTCCCAGTTCTGCATGTCTTACTGACATCAGCGAGCTCCATGCACAGAGCTAGGACAGAATACACAATAGAAATCTACTTCCACAGTGCAGAGTGAGCGCAAAGACTTCACAATTTAAGTGTATTAACAGTGCCTTCCAACAAGCAATTCAGCAATGCACCTATCCTGGGAGTTGAATTTATTGTATTTTAATGCTTGGTCATCCAGGACTGCCTGCATCATTTTGCCTATTTGTTTAAACAACACACTAAATGAGCCAGGAATATTATCTTCCTCTGTGCTTTATCCAAGGTAGATATGGGCATTTTAGCAATAATATAAATGAATAATGGGAACTTCCCCCTCAGTTTGCTCGTAACGTTTCTAAAGCACCAGCATCTACAATGTATAAAGGAGAGATGGAGGTAAAATCGCTTAGTCATGCAGTAGATAAAGATTAGTCTCAGTTTGTGATATAGTATATTAACACAAAAATATAATCTTCAGTTAAGACTCATTACTATGTTATTTGATGCTACAGAAATTATGTTAAAGCCACACTCATAAAACAAAGGATCATAGAATGGTTTGAGCAGGGAGGGACCTTTTAAAGGTCATCTGGCCTAACCCCCTTCAATGAGCAGGCCTATCTTCAACTATAATAGGTTGCCTAGAGCCCTGTCCAACCTAACCTTGAAAGTTTCCAGGGATGAAAACTTCTTGGACAACCTATGCCATTGTTTCACTGCCCACATTTAAGAATATGTCTCTCATCTATCTAACCTAAACCTACCCTCCTTACATTTAATCCTTGTACTGGATGCTGGAAAAGTTCCCAATGGTCCTAATGCACCAGTAGTTTTTCTTGTGAAGAGTACAATAGGCAGTAGAGGTCTACCAGTGATGTTATATAGACTTCCACCAACACAGAATGTGTGATAGGAAAACCTACTTAACATTAACAATAAAATTGTTGCATCCATTTAAACTGTACCCTGTCTTTAGGAGAAAATGCGGTGGAAATGTACATGTAGCTTCAACCATCTGGCACTTTCTGGAGAGCTTCTATTGGCTGGAAGCTTTGTTAAGTTAAAAATGTGTCTGTCAGTATCATGATGCTGCTCCTCAGCCCTCCAAAAGAGTATTAAGGGCACTAGACACTGGACAAATCAAGCGAGAAAATCTCCGAGTTTTGAAGGAGTTTTAAAACAAGGGACATGCAAGACACAATAATCAGAACTCAGTCTGGACCTCAAATCACAACATTTTGAGCTCCAGAATGAGACAAATCTAGACAGAAGCATACCTTAGTTTTTAAAAACTACAGCTAGATCTCAGATTAAAGCAGATGAATCCTGTTGAATATTTTTCTTAGTTTCTGTCATGCTCCTAGCTTCCATCTTTCACTTCCTTTAAAATTTGATGTTCCAAACATTGCTTCCAAACCTTTGCTGAGTACAACCTCTTTTAATTCTCAAAATTGTTTAATGGAAATTATGTCCTTTTAACGATATTCCTTAAGAGAAGGACAGTGGATGGCATTTTGTTCCTTGATAGCTCTCCATAGAATTTTTTAGTCCTAGAGTTTTTGTGCATATTTACTGTCTAGTTCCTTGTAATTACTTGTCCTCAAAAAGTGACAGAACCACCATACAAACCTCTAGAAAGTTTCAGTTTAAAAACACTTCTGCAGATATTATGTCTGAGTCTTTGTTGTTTTCTCTTCTTTATCCATATTTTTACTACAAGAACATTAGCTTTTTGTTATTGACTAGTCACATGTCCCACAGGTGAAAATCATCATAATTGCATTTCTGGATGTTACAATCACTGCTGCAAAGGGAGATTCAGGCAATATAAAATAGAGTGCAAACAGGAGCAGATAAGCCCTAAAGTCATAAAGACTTTTTTTTTCCCAGTAGTATTTTTAGCAATAGCAAATCAAGCGATTTTTCCTCTTGATGTTACAAATAAGATCAAGGAACAAATAATTTTTAAATAAAATATTTTGTTTTCTGGATCTGCCAGGTCTCTAGATAAGCCAAGTAAACCTCATAAAACACTACCTTTCAGCTCCTATAAGCTTTGGTTGTGAATTATTTATATTTAGTGCATTGTCTGCACTTAATCATTACTTTCTTTCTCTTTTGTAAACCTGCATGTGCCTACACACAAATATGCACACACACAAATATATATTCTCCCTGTCTACTCTACTTTCACAAGACCCTACCTGGAGTACCATGCCCAGCTTTGCAACCCTCAACAGCGAAAGGACAGGGACTTGTTTGAGACAGTCCAAGAAGGGCCATGAAAGCTGTCTGAGTGCTGGAGCACCTCTCCCAGGAAGATAGGCTGAAAAAGTTGGGTTTGTTCAGTCTGGAGAGGAGAGGGCTCCAGGGAGGACTTACAGCACCTTCCAGTATGTAAGGGGAGATACAGGAGAAGGCTGGAGAGCAACTTTTTGCAAGTTCATGTGATAGATCAAGGGGGAATGGCTCTACACTGAAAGGGAGTAGGTTTACATTACCTGTTTGAAAAGAATTCTTTACTGTGAGGGTGGTGAGGCATTGGAAAAGCTTGCCCAGAGAAGCTGTGGATGCCCCATCCACAGAAGTGTTCAAGGCCAGATCAGCTGGGGCCTGAAGCAACCTGGTCTAGTGGAAGGTGTCCCTACCCCTGGCTGGGGGCTTGAAATGAGATGATCTTTATGGTTCCTTCCACCTCAAACGATTCCACGATTCTCTGCAGGAATAAAACACCCAGATGTATTTACTCAGCTTTCTCTTAGGAAAAATAATAACTGTAATCATCTCTTCTACAATACATTTTACATCTTACTGGAGTAAGTGACCCTTACAGAGCTGTTATTCATCGTGTGACAGCAATGGCAGGACAGCTGTTTCTTTTGCATCTTCAGACTGAATGTACTAATGCCTTTAAAAATATCCACCAGTGCACATCAAAGGGTCAACAAGATAAATTCTTGTTGCCCAGAGAATAGTGATAACTTCAAAGGAGATTTTGCCTGGCATAACTCAAATTTACAATAGCTTGAGAAACGCAGATTCAAAGTATCGATATTTTTAGTTTCTAAAACACTGCCCTTTAATTTCCAAAGCATTTTGCTGTTACTGTTGTACAGGATAGACCTATACAGAAAATTTTAGTTTTAAACATTCCAAAGAGAAATGCTTCAGATCACAATAGTGTTTTCAACCATAAAATAGATAACGTTTCAACTTCAAATACAGATCCTGGTTCAGTTTTCCTGCATGTATATCCTATTCTTTTCTGGGTCTTTGGCCTAAGGCCATACATCAAAATATAAATTCAAGAAAGTTTAAATGAAAATGTTTGATTATTTACCCACTTGCACTAGAAACAAAATAAATCTGAATTATTTATATGTATATATGTGATATCAAGTGTTACAGACAGCATCCCTCTTCCATTTACTATGTTTCATCTGTCTCTTGCCCTACTATAAAAATGGAAACAGAGACAAAATTAAAGGATTGCCTAAAAAAAAGGTTGTGTAAAGCAAGTAGGAAAAATGCTACTTAAGCACTACTAGAAAACCATGTGTTTAAAAAGCTTCAATTCTTACAAGAACTGTATGAGACAGTGAAGGATATGTGCCAAAATATATTGGTTGAATAATACAATAAGACATAATTCAAACATTCTGAACTGACTCATGCTTAAGTCATAAAATCCACAGAAGACTACTGAATTGGGAATGAAAGCATTCTCTCTCCATACAGATATCAGTTATTCTAATGTAATTTATATTTGCATAGTCGATAAACTCAAAAATACATATATCCACTAATTATGAATGGCCCCAGTGCATGTTTATTTCCATATTCTGTTTGTAACTGCAGGAACAACTCTAGTACATGGTGTAACTAAAAGAACAACAACCTGGTAAGACAAATCATGACTCAGGTCATCACCACACCTACCAGATCATTCATCCCAGGGAAATATTTCTCACTTCCATCATTTTTGCTCAAGTAACTGCATGGCTGATAAAAAAATGATCTATACTTAACAGGGATGGCCTTTCACTAGCCTCATGGAGCAGTGCTGTCCATCAACAAAGGTGCTGTCCCCAGTTTATCACCAAAAAAAATCAACAAGAACACCCTCCAACAAATGGACTCTAAAACTGTTTACAGAAACCAGGGTCCTGTGAATCACTACCATTATTGCCTGCCTCTAAGCATTCGGTCTTCCTTCAGCCTCATATTTAGCTCACTCTGTTTGTGGACAGGATTCAAGCTGCTCCCTGAGGCTTAGTTATGATCCAGAGAAAGTGAAAACATTCTGAAATGGGCAAACATCTGTCTCCACTGTAGGAAATATTTTTTATTTAACTCTAACTCACTTTCTGATCTAGGTCTTAAGTATTATCTACTCATTTTGTGTCTATGAATTCTCTTCTGCCCCTCCTAAAAAACTTTTTCTTTCTGCTCTATTCCCACAGTGCTGTGTTGAAGTTTATGTGTCATTCTTGCCATGACTGATGTATTTCCTAGACATAGATGACAATTGTTTTTTTGTAGTTTTCACTTATCCTCACCCAAAGCAGATGTAAAAACGGAGAAATCAGAATAGTGGTATTTTACACTAAGTTTACAAAGAAGTACAAATGGCTACAAATGATCCAGTACATATTCAGATTCTTGTAAGAAGTAAACAAAGATTACAGAACTTGGTCCATAGTATCCTTTTCTGTAATGTTATTGGGGTTGGGTAACATGAATGGATTTAAAATCTTGCTTATTTTTGGCGGGGTGAATCATTAGAGACATGAACCAAGAACACATAATGTTTAAATGGTTTAATTATGAGATACTCTCCCATCTTCTAGCACCTACAACTTATTAACTTGCTGAGCCAGAGGCTGCATTTGGAACATCATTATTAGAAGTCAAGGAATGTCATTGCTTGAAGCTGTTTCTTTAAATATATTTCGCCATCAGCCCTTTGGAGCTGCGGCAGCTGCAAGATTCATTATTACAACCTGTGGGGAACAAGTACAGTAAAAAGCCATCTACACAAAGATCAAGTTTTGTTTCATTCAGCTATATATTCTAAAATTGATGTATCTAGGCTATTTATCTAGACTCTCTCTGTAGTCACCACACAGAAAAAGGTGCCTCCAGGGAGTAATTTACACTCTCTGTCTTCACTACCTTTCCTCATATGGAAAAAATCATGCATTGGAAGTAGCTATTTTCTCACTACTGATTTTGGGGGCTTACTAAATTAGAAATCTCCCAACTTTAGACAGCAGAGTAGACGAAATTACTTCCAAGTGAATAGTCTTCACAGATCACCTTGCACTGACTGCTTTTACTTTCTGCCTTTCCATTCTGCACTACAGAGACATAGGGAAGAATTTGGACTCGATTACGTGGGCAATTAATACTTTATATGACAGATTCTCTGATATGCCATGCAACACAACAGAACTATCAGGGATATTCCGTTCTCTTTGGATACATCCAGACGCACAGTAGAGCAGAATGACAGTCCTTATTGTACAAAATTCCAGTATACTTAGAAAGTTTTTGTGAATCTAGGAAACAACTAACAAGAAAATTAACATGGGCTCAGTGATTCCCAAAATGACTAATTCTAAACTTTTCTCCCAGTGATATTACTGTTGTAGCCTCCCAGTATAGTTAAAAGACTACCATAAGTGGCCACAACAAAAATAAAATTAATATCATGACACCACCAATGGAACATGACAATAAAGTAAAATATTAAAGAGGCACAAAACAATAAACTGCTAGCACTTGTTGCATTCCACTCCCAGCAAAAGCTACAGATTTCTGGACTGCAGTGTCTGGCACTTCTACTTTACTGGGAGGTGACCAACTCCAGCTCTCCCAGTCTCCTTAACAGCTCTCAGATTAGGTGTTGGGTTCTGAGCTAGGTTCATGATGATTCCAACCGAAATGCAGAAGACCAGACAGAAATTCAAACATCTACAGTGACATTTGGGGCTACCAACACAACTGATGTAGAGCAGCAGCTTAGAAAAGACTACGAACTTGTACTCTTACAGCGTCTGTAAAAAGAAGGAAGGGAGGGGAGGGGAGGGGAGGGGAGGGGAGGGGAGGGGAGGGGAGGGGAGGGGAGGGGAGGGGAGGGGAGGGGAGGGGAGGGGAGGGGAGGCGAGGGGAGGCGAGGGGAGGCGAGGGGAGGCGAGGGGAGGCGAGGGGAGGCGAGGGGAGGGGAGGGGACTCTGCCCTGTAGACACCAAAATCAGCGAAGAAGAAGTGGAAAGAGAGGCTCAAGGCATTGGAGCAGAGATTCCCCTTCAGGCCATGGTGCATCCTGTGGTGAGGCAGGCTGTCCACTTGCAGCCCATGGAAGTCTATGGTGGAGCAGATGTCCACCCATGGGGGACCCCATGCCAGAGCAGGGGGTGTCTGAAGGAGGATGATGCCCTGTAGGAAGCCTGTGCTGTAGGCTGCAGGCTGCTGGCAGGACCTGAGGACCTGTGAAGAGAGAAGCCCATGCTGGGGCAGTTTTGCTGCAACCTTATGGAGGGCCCACACTGAAGCAGCCTGTTCCAGAAGGACTGCACTCTGTGGGAGGGACCCAGGCTAGAGAATTTTGTGAAGGACTGCAGCCCATGGGAAGGACTCACATTGGACAAGCTCATAGCATATTGATTCAAGCCTTGAGGAGCTTAAATCTTGAGGGCTCAGTATCAGTATAGGTTCTCCCAGCTGTCAGTGTTGACATCATAAAAAATATAACGTTTGATGATCTGAAAGTGATATTTTAAGAAGCAAAACTGTTCCAGCCTTGAACCACAATATTCCTTTAAATATCTGTTGCTTCAGAGCCTAACTTAGTGTTTCCTAACTTAGGTTACCTGCGGTAAAAAGCATTGCCATTAAATCAAGAATTTCTGTCATACAATATCCATCAAACCATTTCATAAGACCTGGAAGAAGCATCCTTAGAGAATGTTTCCAATAAATACTCCTATAGTATACTATCAGGGAGAATTTGCTTAATAAGCTGCATCCTCAAAATTTTTCCAGATCACTGTTTGGATACCTGGACAGCCTATTCATGTTGTGTGTTTCTGTATACAGGAATTAAGAGATGCTTAGTTTTCTTTTTCTCATATGATGTTCTCTACCATTGCTACACAGAGGAATGCACATACATAGAGCAATTTGCCTGTTTTTCTTGGCCCTAGGTTAGTTTCACATCACATAATATGGATGGAATAAGTAAAGAATCTGATCTCACTGAGTGGCAGTCTGCCAAAATCTAATTTCAATTCTACCACATTCAAAAAAAAGCTTTGATATCACAGGAAAAATAAATAGGAAGTCATTACAAAGTTGCAACTAGCTAGAAGTTTCACAAGTGCATAATGTTAATACAAATTACTTCTAGAAAACATACCCTGCAGTCTGAGTACCAACTGTGGTGTTAAGAAGGTTGAAAAGTACAAAACTCATTGTTATCAAAATTACTATTTCATGGATAACCCAGCTGTACCACTGGATTGGATTCAAGTTAATGAAGAAATGGCACTCAAGGAGGTATATCAAAATTACTGCCCTCATTAATCTTCAGCAGAAGAGAAAATGGTAAATGTAGAATTGTACAGATGAAACAAGAAATGAATTCTTCTGAAAGCTTATTTGATTCAGCTTCTGAGAGACATTAATAATTCAGCATAGGTTGTATTTACATAATGTCCTTTTACAGTAAATCATGAAAAAGTGATGGACTAGAATGCTTTTCAAATGAAATAGTATCTTTTGCAGGCCTTCCTTGCACTATTAAAAATATTATACAGTTCCACTGTATGCCTAATATTGAAATGCAGAATAGTATCAGCAGTCCAAGTGGATGCTTGACAATCACGGCAGAGTACCTACATTTTGGACATCCAGTTCATTTAAATCAATCATTGCCTCCCCCTTCTCCTTCTCACATTAGAATTCATCTTTAAATCAGCCCCTGCTTTGCTATAAGTCATACAGAAACTGGGACACTTTGTAAACTTTATTTCTCCATTTTCATTCTGTTGATGTGTTCCTATTAGCATGCCTATCACGGTTTATATCACAGATAAAATAGAAAGGTTCCTGTGTCTGAGTAAACAGTATTTACTAACAATGTACAATATGCATGGTCTAGCTATGTATACACTAGAAGAATTGCCACTATTTTAGCAGTATTTCAAAAACACAAGAGCTCACAGCTATTTTAAAGAAAAATAACTATTTCTATTTTAAAGTAAACTAAGCTAATCTTTAAAAACAGAAGACCAGCAATTCTCTGTTTTACTGAATTCTTCTTTACTTCCAAATCCAATTCAAAACTGTGCTTGTGGTTGTCAAGGCACTATGAGCTTAGGTGTAGCTGCTGTTGTTTACTAACTGAGCTTCACTGAACTTGTCTTTCTCATTTTCTTTGTCCTGTCAGCCTCTTTGCTCTTCACCTTTGTCTTCCTGTTGATCTCTTGATCTTTTAGATCTCTTGGAAATGAGACAGACAAAAAGTCTTCACTTGTCAACAGAGCACAACTGACATGAGAATTAACCAGAAGGCAATAACAAACAACACCCTATGACAACAGCTTGTACAGCATTGTTTTTCATGACTGAAATGTTCCTGAACTTTGATAATGCCTAAACCATTACTGAGTTTCTACCTCAGACTGAACTACTGACCCGATCATATTGCAAATATACTAAGGTCAGAATGTTGTCACTGACTTCATAATTAATAAACCACTACTAGTAAGGACAAACACTCTTTAGGATATGAAAAACAGGAATCCAAGCCATCTGAACAGTGACCCAAGAAAGCAAGTCTTGCTGTCATTGAAGCTGAAGGCAAATCAACTACAGAAGTAAGCCAGACTGAGGTTGCAGTTGAAATACGTGAATTATGTTCAAGAAAAAATATTGATGCACCAAAAGAGAGAGACAGAAAGGCTTTTTCAGAAGGCCATATAAAATACACAAAGAAGACTTTCTTACTGGGTATTAGACTACAGCTTAGGGTCATGAATTAGATGCAGAAAAAACAAAGCAGAAATTCCTGTTCTCTTAATTCTTCTTTTAACTTCGGGGTTTGATTGTGCACAAATACTGTGGGAGTTGTTGGCTCCCTGAAAGTGTTAGGTCACATTTGTGCCAAGATATTTATTTCACTGGTATACCAAAAAGTGTATAGCAGTAGTAATTCCATACTTTTAAAAGGACTTCAACAATCTAAGCATGTCATAGACTAGTAAGGAGTGGTTTTCACATTCTGAAGGGTGGCATTACTGACATGTCCCACAAAGTTTGTGTTGTCTGTTATTAGCGAGTATTCCTTATCATTAGAAACGCCTGTAGAGTTCTATTGATCTGATTCTAATTACGCCTTCCTTACAAGTCAGATGGCCTAGAAGACTGCATCAATAATTTGACCTCAAGTGGAAGTAATTTGGAAAGTACTTGTGACCTGTTCCAAGATACAAAAATGCTTTCAATTAGCCTTTTGCAGTCCCTTGAGATACTGACTGCTATCCAACAGCTCTTAAACCTGTACATAATTGTTTTCATAACTGAAGGACATCCAATATGAAAACTCCATGAAAGGTAATTTGAGGTGCCATTATAAGTCTATGGTGAAATTAATCAGGATATACTTTCATGCAATTTCATATAGCTTTGATACAGCCTCCCTTTAGGTTAGTGTGAGGGTCAGATAAGACTTAGAAGAAGAGACCTGAGACTTGCATTGTGTGGGGCAAAGTTATCTTTTTAAGCGTGCAAGATTTTCATTTACCTAAGATGGGATTATCAGTTCAGCAGTAGAACCTGGGATTTGTCTGTTTGTTACAAGCTGAATAGCAATCACTGTTGCTGGTCTTACCAGGGCTATCATTTGCCAAAGTAAATCACAAACTGTTAGAAGGATGGAAATTACATCACAGATGTAGAGATTCTAGATTGCCATTAACAATGTCCTGGTGAGGAAAAAAAAAAAAAAAAAAGGGGGCTTTGAAAAATCTGACCATCTAATTCTAGATGTGCAAGTGGGAACAACAGGTAACTGTGGATTAGCTTTCAATTTTTAGATCTGATAGGTTGTATTTTAAAGTGAAAGCTAGAAATACTTTTGACTAACATACACAAACATGACTTTTAGACATTTCAGCATGAGAGCCACACTGCTCATGTCTAAATACTTACTGAAGATATACTTAATAGACTTTAGAGAAATCAGATTTACCTGGTGAGAATTACATGCTTATATCAATTTCTCCCTAGTGTCTTTTTTAACTCACTTTGATCATCAGGTCTCTTAAAGATGATACAAGAAGTGACACTGATAACTGTGTACAGAAAAGGAGAAGAATTACTTATATACTACATTCATTGCCTAGCTAACTTGTAAAGTTTCTATTTTTTCCAAGTTTTTGTCATTTTCCTAAGTTTTTGTCTTTAAAATTCTGAACAGTTTTGAGTTTTACCTTAAGAAGTAAGAGAACAGGTATAAGTCTAAGTATTTGAAAAGATCTGAGCATCAATAGTCATACAAAATGACAAGATGTTTTTGAAACTTTTGGCCAAATCTTCAAGAAGCATGCCTCATCAGATAAGCCTGTTTGTGTCTAGACAGCAAGTGCTTATTAGCATCTAGACACTTAAATCTTTCCTGAACCCAGAGAGGAAGACCCAAATACTTTTAGTGTGTAGATTATAAAAAATTTATATTATTTAAAGTTGTGATTCATAATTAGTTTACAATTATAATTAAAATACACAACTTTACCAATTATTTATCCATATATTCTCTACTAATTAGCTATCTATACATCCAGAAGTTGTGGTTGTCCATTACTGGAAGTGTTCAAAGCTAGTTCGAATGGGGCTTTTCACCTAATGGAAGATGTCCCTGTCCATGGCAGCAGGATTGGACCTATTTTGGAGCTATTTTTCAACCCAAACCATTCTTGTGATGATTCATCTACTTTAGAAATAATGTACATATTTCCAAAAACTGTAGAATTGCAGTGTAATTTAAAACAGTGTTTCATTTAAAAACAAACAAACAAACAAACAAACAAAACAAAACCACAAAACAACAAAACAAAACCTTACCAAACAAAACAAAATCAAAAAATAGTGATGATCAGTACAGTGGAATAATGCAAATAATACTACTTTCTTGAATATTTTGGACAGTTTTCTTCCCTCACTTACTGAAGATCCAGGTAGAATTGAAGCACTCTGTAAAAAGCATAGAGTACAGTACAGTAACACACCAAATGTCCTGATAGTGGCCACTAAAGGTTAGGAAAAAAGCATGTGCACTGTCAATCACTGAGATCTCCTGCAGTACAATCATAGAGTTTTTCAGAGTCTTTACCTTTGGAACTCAGAAAGTCTATAATTTTTAAATTCCCCTAGGATGTTATTACCTCACTAATCCTCAACAGTGAATTCCATAGCTGAATTCCTGCTTTTACAAAATGTATTCTTTAGTTTGTTTAAATGAAGTACCTCCTAGCTTTGTATGATGACCCATAATTCTTTCATTGGGAGGAACTGAAAATTCTTCCCCTTTCCCATCCTTTTCAGGATGTACCAAACTCTATTATAGCCCCCTCTTAGCCATATTTTCCAGAGTACATACTTAATCCATGTAATCTCTTCTTGTTATAGAAACCCATGCTTTCTCTATTTTTTTATCTTTTCAAATTCTAATATGTCCTTTGAAGGTAAGGAGAGTAGAAAAGGGAATATATATATTCATATAGTACTCTAAGCTGAGCCAGCTAGCATAGTAATAGAGTTTTCTGGTTTGTTCTCTACTCCTTTTCTATTAAATTTTACTACTAATTTTTTTTTTTTTTTTTTTAGATCTCAGCTGAATTTTGTATAGAACTTCCTGTGCTAATGACAATTTCCTGAGTATATGTAAAATCACATATATCAATATTAACTTGTGTCCCCACATTCTTCACAGAATTTCACATAGGCTAATAATAATGATCTTTCATAAGTAGTAATCTTGAGTTAGAAATATTTTTACCAGAATCTTAGCATAAGAATGAGCAGGTTTCGGTTTTCAACCATTCCAGTTGTCAACTATACAATATACCAGTGGCTTGCTGTGATTGCAAGGCAATCTATACACTGTAGATTCTAAGGCTAGAGATGTAAACATCTCCAGATGTAGATGTGGAAAGAGAATAAAGGTTCCAGTTCTTTTAACATGAGAAAATTCAAAGAAATACATTCACTATTTAAACATCTATGTTAATTCATCTTCCCTACACACATATATGAGCACATGTACTTACAAATCCTAGAAGCACATGGCTGTAAGAGCAAAGATGCATAAATTAAAATGTGTTCATCATTTATATAGATATAAAATATCTGTGTAATATCTGAAAAATACTGCTTTGTCATGTTCCTGGTAGTGACATTGCATTTCCTTTCAGTCCATAAGAAAGTAGTTTCATGTGCATTGAAATTAACAGGGTTTTGTTTCCTTTAGCATATGGCTAACAGAGGATCTGTTCAGGTGGCTATAAATTGACAGTTCTAAACTAAAACTCTTTCCACTGTCAGAGATTTGACAGACCTTATTTCCTTACAGATTTCTTCAGTTGTGCTCACATGCAAACTCCAGTGTTCTCTTTTCTTTCCATTAAAGTACGGAGTGGCCTTCTCCTCTACCCGGTTTTATTTTAGGAAATTAATTTTTTGAGAGTTATATGTCCTTGATGGAATCAGTTGAAATTCACTTCTACATTATTACAGCATTCAAACACCTGGAAACTGTATCCCAAACAAGCTTATTTTCATGAATTGTTTACAGTTTCCTCTTGACCTCATTGGGTTAAGAGTTTTATTCTGTTCTTCATGCTGCAGCATTTCAACCGGGCAATGAAAACTTTTTGGTTACCTACAGGTCGCTTGCTGAGTGCTTACAAGAGCTGCAACAGAAATTATTTTCCCAGCCTAGCAGAAACAGAAGACAAAAAACTTTTTCATGTAAGACCAAAGGGGCCAATTATCAACACAGCAAACCACATCATACACCTCCATGCAACTAGGACAGAGACCTACTTTTTGACCGTGCACACTTTTAGTAAGATTGAGTGTTTGAGCAAGCCTGAAGCATGTCACAGATGAAGATTGATGTGCAAAACAGCTATTCAGGTGAAAAAACCCTGGGCAAGTCTGGGAACTAGGCAGGTCATCCTTGCTCTCAGTCAGAATTTGGGAGAATGGGCAGCTGTCACAATACAACAGTGAACAAGCTAAAATGGGAGGAACGTGCCCTTCCAGAATGGGCAGTATCAGATGTTGACTTTTAAGCAATGTTTTCTGTCTCTGTGAACAGCGTGTTTTGTGGGACTTGCTGTTTTATTTTGTATCATATACTCAGCTTGGCTTTGCAAACTGTTTGTTTTATGGTGTTTGGCATAAGATTTGTGCAAGGCTTTTGTGGCTGGTAAAATCCTTATGCCTTCTTAGCACATACTACCCTTTTCCTGATTTTTATTTTATTTATTTTATTTTATTTCATTTTGTCTCATCATTTTAGGTAATGTTCAACTAGGTTAAAATATTAACATTTTCTTCTAATTTGTAACCTACAACAAGTTAGTTTAGATTTCTTTTTGCAAAGAATAATAGCCTGCCATTTATAATTAAGGACCTAAAGAAACATGGCTGCTTTACACAAGATTACTTTTCAGTAAACCATTGTTGTGCTTGTTGGACTGGAAGAGAAATTTTATCATTTCAAAAGAAGAAACATTTTGGAATGTTAACATCTCTGGATTAGCTGCAACACATCCAGATTTTGGCAATATTTGCATTGATTTTGAATATTTTGTTTTCAATTTTCATCCAGATTTATAACTTTTGAGTTTTCTTATATTTTTATTGGGATCTGAAGACAACCCGGTATGAAACACTTCCCTCCTTATCTCAGTTGACTTGAGTAGAGAGCTGGTATGGTGGTATAGTTACTGTTTTGCTCTCAGCTTTTGTTTGTTTTGTAACATATTTAGTTTTGTAACATACTTAGTTTACGGCTTTATATACCTCAGATGTACAAAACTCACATCTGACAACAATTCTGTACCTGTGCCTACACAGTTAGAGCCATGACAGTGTACTATGAAGATCTACCCTTCTACATGGACTGTTCTCTGTTGTTGAACACTCCTTGAGCACAGCATTCCCTAGGCATATTCACATAATCACAATGTCCCATTTGGAAAACACTTATTGTATCAGGTGCAGGCACAGCAACACTTATCTGCATGTGCTAGTGAAAAGAAATTACATTATGGGCAACAGAGGAGTTGAAGAAATAAGAAGGCAGATATAACACTGGGCACTGTTACAAGTTTGCAGGATTAGAATATCCATCTTGGACATTATTTATACAAAAAAAGCAATAGCAAAAAACAGTTTAAAAAAATGTCTTTAGGGGGAAAAAAAAAGAAGAAATGGTAATGCTGAAGCAAAGCTTCCTTGCTTCTTCTGTGTCGTTAAATCATAATCTCATTTGACTAATGCTTAGAACAAGATGAGGAAAAACAAGAGGAAAAGATATGAGAAATCTTCTCATTGTCAGTGTTCCAATAGCTCACATTAGGCTCCTGAAAGGACAGGAAGCTTATTCTAATTAAGATATAGTAGGCAATATGTGGTAATTGTGTCACAAGTTTTATTCTCTTTCATCCAGTGCTATGATATACATTTGAATACACCCAGAGAATCATTTTTTGAAACTATTTTTCAGCTTTGATATTAATATTTCCTAGTTTTTACAGGTCTCTTCCACAAAAGCAGTTTTTACCAACTACTGTTAATTTCTTTTCAAAACAGTGATTCATCTCTGTCTCCAAAGTAAAGAAGTCTCTCTCCAGTCCTCATTGATACAAAAAGACAGCTATTGAGCACATATCCATTGAGAAGGTATTTTTATCTGCTAATACTGTAACCAAAACATACTCTTCCAGTATATCTAGGCAGATTTCTACTTTCCCTGAGTACACTTCCCTGGTTTCTGATGGGTAGTCTAATCTGTACCTTCTGCCATGGTGCTGTTCTGAGCTGCAGAAGACGCTCATCCTTCTTACTCACTTGGACTCTTTCTCACTTGTCCATATTTTGATTGTAAATGCCCAAGAATCAGTAAAAGATTGAGATTAACAATGAACTAAAGGTTTGAAATGTAATCAGCAGGAAAGTGGGGGGGAAATACCACAACTCAATTCACTGTTTCACCCAAACCACCCATTGCCTATAGATAATCATAGCTCTTTTAAGGGTAAGGGAAAAAGACAAAAGCAATCATGAAATTTGCTCTCAGAAATCCACTACCAAGGACATCAGATACCATGAGAGGATCAGTGTACCCCATACAGGCATTTGCATTTGACAGAGTGTCATAGTTCTGATTTTAGCAAGGAATTTTTCTTTCCCTTCCCCCTGCCATGTGTGCTCTGTGTACGGGCCATCAGGTGAACAAAAGAATTGGCGAAGTCCACTGATGGCTGAGAGATTAGACTCCTTGACGACGAAGGGGGAGGAGCTGGGGGGGCTAGTGTGTGTGGCTGGAAGGAGGTGGGGAGGAGAGGCTGGTGTGTGTGCCAGTGGGCTCAGGACCTGCTGCAAGCTGCAGACGCTGACTGGTTTGGGGTTTTTTTCTTCTTGTCAGAGGGGAGTTTGCTGCTGCTCTCTGCTCAGCTGTTGCTGGCTGCAGACCTGGCTTAAAGTGAAATCCTAACCAGCTGAAGTTCGTGTGTTTTCTTCCATTGGGAGAACTTTCTGTTTTATTGCTGTCTTTTTTTCTTACCCCTTCCCCCCCACCATTCCCTCTCTCCTTCCCCAGTGTGGGAAGGGAAGGGGAACTGAGTTGTTCTTTCTGGTTTTTGGTTTGTTTTTTTTTTCCTTTCCCTCTGACATACTGGGAGGGTATTGTTCTGCCCCATCCCACGTGGCAGTGACCAGGGATCCCACAGTGCCGCCTGGTGACAGGCACTGGACATTACAAGTTCTGCTCCTCCATTGACCCAACAGCACCACCTGGTGAATGGTACAGGACATCACAAGCTCTGCATCTCCGGTGACCTGATGTCGCCCCCTGCTGACTGTGGTTGGAACTGCACCAAAGGGTTCAAAAAAATTGAACTGTTTTACTCTTCTTTTTGCCAGTTTATCGGTTTGTTTTGAAGGGGTTATTTGTGGGTATAGGAGTGTTGTTTGGTTGTTTTACTTGTGTTTTTTTCGTGTTTCTGTTAATACACATATACCTTTTAATAAAGGGCTGTTATTTTCCCTTTTCCATAATTTGTTTTCCTTCAATCAGAGCCTCTTAATTTTGGATTTATAATTGCTTAGAAAGAGAAGTTTGGGTCTCTTTCTCCTAACCCATCCTCAGCAAAAGATGCTCATTTAAACTGGGACACAGAGATTTGTATATTTAGCAGGAGTGCCCAGAAATTCCAGGGCATTAATATGATGATCAGTTTTTGTTTAGCAGCAGTGCTGAACAAACTGAAAAAAAAAAAAAAAGGGAAAAACAAAAACCTGCACCATTTCTAAACAAGGACATCCACAAATAGACTGTCCATAAGGCAGTCTAAAAAACTTGTTTCCACTAAGTTAACAACCCAGTGATGAGATAATTATTAGGAAATTCCAAATTACTTTGATATTTTAACTTTGACTTAAAACACTAGTTATAAATTGCTGTTTTAGACATCAATAATGGTATTCAGCAGTTCTGGTATATTGCACTATAAGATACTAGACCTGAGACAAATTCTCCATCATTTGCTGAGTTAGGAGACAAACCTCTGGGAAACTTGTGTGTTCTTCACTTAATTGAAATCAAGTTAAATTGAGTACATTCTGTCCACTGGTAGAATCCATATTCTAATGATTTCTCACATCCACAATCCCAAACTTTTCCATTATCTCAATGACTTAGTTGTATTCCTACTTAGAATGATCACCCACCCCAGCCCCACCCCAGCTCTTTCAAGGGCAGTTGCAAATGTGTTTTCTCTTTAGTTGCATTTTAAATTAGAAAGCCTAATTGGCTCCCACCTATGGCTGAAAATAAAGAAATACAATGTGCAGTCACCAAATAAATTACTGTTTAACAGCTGTTTGCCATGCTGTGTGCATAGCCCCTTACAGTGATAGACGCCAGATAGTTTCCAATAGGTTACCCCATAGTGACAAATAGAAAAACTGCCTTGTTTGTATCATTAAGTAAGAATGATTCTGTATCCCAGGGTTTGACAGGACAAAAGTTCACACGTTATTTATCCCACTATAACTTGTAATGTTGACAGTAAGTTTGGATGTGACAACAGAAGTTAAGGTTTTATTTTTCTCATCTTAGAATGAGTCTGAAATATTTCCAGAGTGAAGAGAGATCTTGATTTCTGGTAAAATATTCAGCATGTCTCTAATTGCATTCCGTTTTAGTACCAGATCAGCTCACAAAGGAACACTGCACTTTGATTTAGCAAAATGAATGCTGGTGGATGGCCAGAATTTGAATTTTGTGAAATATCATTAGTTATCCTCAGAAGTGCTGTCTCTGTACTATTCTGAGTTCTGAATATTCAGATGAATTAGGAGGAGACCTCAATTTGCTAAAAGACTATGCAGCTGGAGAGTGAGACTTGCTCATTATTGCCAAAAGACAGAGCAGAGCATGGCCGTTTATATAATAACATGAGATTTTAATGAGATCCAGAGCTTGGTGATAAAGTTTTCTAAAATGGATGCTATCAGCTCCTTTTGTGACAACAGAGCAACTGATGGCAACTCCCAGAAATTCGATAGTCTGCCTTTAGTCCACCATCATTAGACATATTGACCCTAAGCATTTTGACTGGAAGCAGTGATGTGCACACATCTGACTCACGGTGGACTGTGTATGTTAGGTTTGCATTATGGTTTCTGTCTGTGGCATCCAATCAGGCTTTGACCTTGCTCAGGAGACAGATAATAGGAATTTTCCAGCACTTTCTATGCACTAGCCCTGTATAAATGGAAAATTACAACTATAGCTGGGGAGATGAGTCAGACAGTCTTTATGACTCCCAAGTATTCCTGCAAGAGTAGACCCTAAAGCAGATGTAGCAAGAGAGACAGATCATCAGACTTTCCCAGAAGTCTGCACATTTTTATGTGGTATTACAGAACAGGGTTGCCAGTGTCTGTAGGGTCAGATGGACAGTCAGTACAGAATATCCAGTACTTGCTGTAGTTACTAAGACTAGTTTCAAAGGTGGAGAGTTATAGGTGAAAAGTTATGGGCAGATGCATCATATTCTGTTTGTGGAGGTTTTTTAGTTTCCAGGGAAATAGCAAGTCTAAGTTTGTGACTAGCACAGTGCTAACACAGGGCTCATGTCAGATCATGATCACCCAAGGAAATGATTGCTCTGCTGTCACAAATCTCTCAGAGATAAGAAGTAAACTTGCTAACCCTGGAATCATGCAAATGTTCAGCCAACTGATGAAAAAGGTCAAGGTCTCAGAGGTCTGAAGTCACGAGCTGGGCTTCTGAGGATCCTGATGTTTCAAATCAAAGTTTATTTTAGTGCTCAAGTACTACCATCCACATTGCTCAGTGGTAGGTCAGTGAGAAACAGCCCCTTGGAATAACACACCTACCAGCAGGTAGGAAGCCTTTGGTTTACTCACAAGAACTCAGCTATTATCCTGCCAAAACCCTGTACATTTCTGGCCCTGCCAATCAGCAGTTAAATGTCAATAAGCATATTATTCATAATTGGTTAGTGCTTGATTAATGCAGAAGGTAATAGTAGTCCTGACAAAATTAAACACCCATTCAAGAATTTTAGGTTGTTCTTTTAAAGGAGTAACCATTAGCACAACAATAAAATGCAGCATTTCCCCCCACACTAATGAAGCCCCTTCAAAGCCCTCCAGGCTCCCACCAGACCTAGTAGGATAGTATTGTCTGGGCAGCCACTGCAATGGCCTGCTGGCAGCAGAGTAGCACACATACACAGTTAATAACCAGCAAAGGTCCACAGCCTTTTCAATAAACACTACGGTGCCTGCTTTGACTCAACAGTGCTCTGAAGAAATTATTACTTCAGTATTGTAAAATGCTCTTCTATGTACAGCCTACCTACTACCAGTGGCACATAAAAAAGGAGAGAGATCAGGGAGATTATGTGGGAGAAACTGCAAAGACAGAATGAAAATATCTTATTATTCTGAATTTCTGAGCAATGCTGTGAAGAGTTAAGAGACCAGCTTTTCCTGCACTTCTGGAAACCACAGGTTGCCATCACCCATATGCCTCTGGAAAGCTGACTCACTCTACAAACATGACACACTTTCATGTTTAGTGTACAATTCCAATATTCTGACCATTTGACTGCCCAGTGCCTGCAGCTTTCATAGTGCTTCCTCAGTTGCCAGTGTGACAGCAAGACACTCAGGACTCTTTGTTCTCCCTGTATGACCTCCCCTAAGGCTGTGAACTTCCTTCACAGAGCAGTTATCTACTTCTTTTCTTTGGGTTTTGGATTTTTTTATTATTGTTATTTTACTTCAGAGGAAAAGTCAGCATTTGAAAGACTTTGTTAATAATTCATTTATCAGCAAAATTAGTTTCTCTGTTTTCAAGACAGCTGACCCTCTCTGCTGTCCCTCTGACACTGCCATTTTCACTCCCTCCTGCCCCCCAGAGGTGTGAGGGAGTGCTGCCCCACCGTGATCCTGCCCTTGAGTTTCTCCTGTGCTGACAGCTTTCCCCCCCACCCCCACACAACTGCACCAATGCAGTCTGTGAGCCAGAATCACAACCCAGTTAAAGACCTTCCCAACCTGGTGCAACCCTTCCCTTGGACCTGCTGGACCCCTTTGCCCTCTGTGCAAGGGGGAAGGCCAGGTCCAGATGTGCCCTAATTGGCTCAGCTGGCTGACACACCCCGGAAGGCTTTCTTGGCACTCAAAGGAAGATCTCTATGTGGTTTTTATCCCTCCTCCACATTTAAAAAATGAAGCTCAGATACACTGATACATGAATTCATTCATATGGCCTTGCTACCAAGAAGGTAATTTATGAGCACTTTGATTTTGTTAGCTGAAAGCTAATGGCAGTGTTCGCTTATCTTTCCATCCAAATTCAGTCTTCCAGGGAATCCTTAATGTGTGTGCCAAGCTGCTAAGGTTTTGGCTTTTCTCCAGAGGAAGCAAACCTCTGCTGGATGCCATGTCAGCACCAAAGGGTGCACAAAGTGGGAGCATGGCTGCAGGGCCAGGCAGAGGAAAGCCCCGTACTCCCCAGGTCTCTCAAGGAGGCAACTCAGAAAAGGCAGTGCCCCTCTTAATAATCATCTTTGCTCAGGGACATTCCAGTGAAAGTGCAGTGCAGCAACAAAACATATTACTACTGCAGCTTTTAAAGTTTCGCATGTTCACTAGTAAGGCAAAAGAAGAAAGTGCTTGCAAAAATTATCAACTTGTTGTCCCTGGCATTTCTTTTAACTAAGGCAACTCTCAGACGTGGTGTGACAAAGCTGTTGGAATATCTGTGCACATCAATGGTTTCATTTTTAAGCCTATTACTTTGGGGAGATCAGCCTGGACATAATTAAGTGCACCACCCCTTGTCCCAGCAAACCCACCACTGCACATCCTTGCCAGCAAGGGAAGCTGCTCACCACAGGTCACCCACCAGGGGCCCAGGGCTATACTGCTGGAATATGCAGTTCACCAACATGAGCCCTGCTCTGAGCTACTCAGTGCTGGAGGAGCGTGGCCGTAGCAATCGCATTGCTCTGCACAAGGGCTCATGCCATCCCATTTCTCAAGCCAGAAGTTCTGCAGTCCTCTTCACAATTTTTTTCCTCAGAGGCTATGTGGTAGAAAGAACCTCCTTGAGATTGCACAACTAGCTGGTGAGAGTCGGAGAAACCAGCAGTGATCCTGCAGGTTTGCAACTACTGGAGAGGGCAAGCAAGAGCAAGCCAGAGATAAGCACAAAGCAAAACAGAGGAGTGCCCTTAGCATGTCTCCTGCCCACTTTCATCGCTGTGTTAGCACAGCAGTAAAAAACATGCGAAGGCCTCAAGTTCTTCTGACCTGCAGAGTAGCTGTGGCAGTCCTGGGGGTAGGACAGGGAAAGGCAGCAACAGTTCAGCTGACAGTATAGCTGTGGAACAGCGAGGCACAAGTCTGCCTTGACAGCAAACATAGTCACCAGCAGGCATTTCCTCATCACTTGCAAATACCCCATGACTCTGTTAGATCTCAAAGCATGAATGGGTTGTATGAATGAGAGCCCCATCTTCTTGTAAAGGATGAAGAAAAGCAATCCCACTTACTGGAAAACTGAAACCAGCTTTAGCTAAATACAAATATTTTGCCAGTGACTGAAGTCTACCCATAAACTCTTCATATATAATTTTTATAATGAGCCTAGATTAATCTTTTACATTTTATTTTCAAGACAAATTAAGAACATGTTAATAATTAATACATACCAGCTATTCGTAACACCAGCATGAAAATGTAAGTACATTCTGACATTCTGCTAATATAATTCATGCACACACCGTGCTACAACAGTATCTTCCTAGGGTCACAGCTTCTTTTGTTCTTCTGTGGCTGTTAGGAGAAGACTGAGGTGATCAGTGAGCCAAGTAAATGTGTTCCATTGCAAAGGCTGTTAACATCAAGAGCATCATTTTCCAAAAGTTTTTGGTTTCTTGTTTTTGTTTTTGTTTTTTGTCTAACACCAAAATAGTACAACGGCTTTACAGCTAAAATATTATGTCATATATAGCGTTAAGTATGCATCACCATATTTTCTGTCTGTAATATATATATAAAATATATTCTTGTATTATATATGCAGTAACTCAGCAGTACTTTTTGTATGCTACCTAATTTCCAACATACTTGTACAGTAAGAAATGTACCATAGTAACATACATCACCCTGCTTGTAATTTCAAAGCTAAAAGCCATGCCTCTGCCTCACTCTGCCCTGTGGTGACTCAAGTCCAGTTAGCTTCCTAGGAGATTCTCAGCCAAATGCAGAATGCTTCAAAAACAACCTATGTACCAACTGTAATTAATTTCAATACAGATTTAGAAGTTATTCCTTTCCAGGAGTAAATCTATCATCATAGCAAGATTCCATTAAAAACTTTGTCTTTGCCGCTTCATAAACAATATAAATAAAACTTGACTGAATCTCACAGGCTAAAAAGAATTTTTCAGGTCAATATTGTGCCTTAAGAAATTTAACAACTTTTCTACAGATGGTTATAAATATGTATAGAGATGTTTTGTTACATATAAGAGCTTAATAATTTAAAAAAGAATAACAACTCATCAATGAAACTTTCATCTGTAAAAAATATATTCCTTAGTGCTTTGTATGTATGTCTGTATTTATATTTGCTATGTGATGAGAAAAAAATTAGGTCTTTTTCTTTGGTTTATAATTTCCTTTGACTTTTCTATACACTGCTTAATATTCAAGGAATTCTTCAATTATATACACTACATGTTGTATTGCTGTTTTGGTATATGATGTAGCTGCAACCCCGCTAGCACTAGGAATTGAACTGGCAACCTTTGTCATTCAAGCAGTCCCTTCATATGTCTCTACAGACTGAACTAAGGAAACAAGCTTGCCAACTGATAGACTCATATTCAAGATACGTCATACATGCTGTCCAACAAAGTAGGCAAGTGGAATTTTAGGGAATCTAAACTAGCAAGAGCATGTGTTATGTCACTTTCATATTGGTTCATTCGTTGCCACGCAACCAGCAACACCAATGAGAACTGATGAGTGGCAATCCTCTGCATCCTATACAATTGACCCTCCGGTTCCTTTGAACTCATGTCAGATTGTCTTCCTTTCTGGTCCCCAAAATAATCCTTTGGCAGTGTGGTAGGTCTTGAGGAGCAGCCAGAAAACAGTGACATTCTTCCACAAATACTCAATGCTTCCTTGTCAACAAATCTAATGGAACTGGGAAGCAGTAATAGGTCTACAAAGAGTGAGTGCTGTCTTCCAGACAGAAACGCACCCAAAACACAGGAGACAAGAGTTCAGAAGTGTTGGCAATAGGTGACAAACTCTTCATTAGCATGGTCTAACAAGGCATGCAACACATTGTGGCAGGTAGTTATGCAACTAAAAACTTAAGACAAGTGTGCCCAGCTACTGACTTGAAAAACGTGTTTTTGTAGTGAGATACGGAAGGAATGGGGACTTTGGACTATCGCTATCAACAAAGTGTCCCTGGCAGTAGAAGTGTAATGAAGGACAAGTAAACCTCAGGGAGAAGGGGAAATATCCTCTTTTGCTCCAAAATAATAAAAACTGAAAATGGGGACAAAAAAAAGGAAAAATTTAAATACTTGCAAAACATGCTGCACTGAAGAGCGGCATATATCACAAAGCTTGCTGGAGGGTTAAAGGAATTTTCTGTTTACCTGGTACTGTTGGCAGTATCTGATTGCAGACAGCAAAATGAAACTCTTTGTCCTTGAGGACACGGGTTACTGCTATTTTCCTTGCACCCTCTTCCAGGGCTTTTTTTTTTTTTTTAATCTTTATGCATCAACTGATGAATGTAGCAGTCATCCTGCAGCTGAATGCAGCATCAGTGGCCAGAATAAACCCATTTTCATAATCACTGTCCAACTCGGAAGGTAAGGAGAGCTCCCACTGCAGAATGACTGCTGCTAGACCTCTGGCTTCAACTTTGTGGCTAATGGAAGTTTCACTAAAAAGGTCTAAGGAAAAAAAATCTTGATTTTATATTTCATTTCCAGAAGTTTAGTATTCCCAAGCCTGATTTTGACCTAAAGGTAAGCAGGTCACCCAATCAGCAGCATTATTTTCTAAAACCTTCTCTAAGTTTTTTTTTAACAAATTGCCTGTAGCTTAATCCCAGTATTTCAGTTTAAATAGGGGTGATCACCACTTGTTTAACAAGAGGCACTGAACACATTCTCAAGTTCACCACCTCTCATGGTTTTGCAAATGCTCT
The DNA here is from genome assembly GCA_038380795.1 of Pyrocephalus nanus. Taxonomy (NCBI): domain Eukaryota; kingdom Metazoa; phylum Chordata; class Aves; order Passeriformes; family Tyrannidae; genus Pyrocephalus; species Pyrocephalus nanus. Next base: position 59,025,888 of record CM076263.1, on the reverse strand, counting down.
GTGGTTTTGTTTGGTTAGGCAAGAAGGGTAAGCACTAAAAATATCTTTTCTTTGGCTTATCTCTACAAGGGGTCAGACTAGTGGAGAGGATTCTCCTGGATATGAGCTTGAATAAATAAATGGACTCAAGTTCCCTCTTGTGTTTCTCTACCTAAAGTTAAGAGAGGCTGAAGAAAATATAATCTTTTAATATTACAATATAGAATACAAAAAATTAAGAAAATATTCATCAGAAAATATTTAATAACTTATAGCTGTTAAAACATGAAAGAGCACTGAGATATTCTGAAAATATTTTCAGGACCCAGGCTTCTATGCAAGCACTATTTCATTTCACAGTGAAAAAATATGCTAAAATACTTCTAGTCTTTATTGATCACCTGTTCTGTATTGTACTGCCTCAGCTCTATTACATTCATATCTAAGTTAGAGCATAAATCAAGAAAGCATCAGCAGAAAAGAAGTACAGTTACAAAAATAAGTGCTCATAAACCAGTACAAAATGTGACACTCTTGCTTTCGTCCATTTCCTGAAGTAGCATCTTTAAAAATGGCAATAAAGAAAGATTTTATGCCAAAAAAGCCTTCAAGTAGCAATATTTAGTATTAAACTGGCATCCTTTTTGTCAGATGAGTGGGATTATTCATGTTAAGAATGGATAGGACCGGTGTATCAAGACTGAGGGGCCAGGCTCTGAAATATTTCTGTGATTGGCTATGTTTGCACAGTAGGATATTGCAACATGTTATATGCAAATGTTAATGTTTATACACTGCTTTAAGATCCCTTGTTTGGGATAAACACTGTAAATGATACTAACAAATTTACTGTTTATTTATGAGGGAGGAAAATACTTAAAAATACAAATTTGCTTTGGAAAGATCAAACAATCAAACACAGTTTGAATGTAAGAGTTTGCGATGAAAACTCTCAAACTTTCATGTGTCTTCAACTAGGGATATTCCTGGCACATGTATCTTGTTGGGAAGATAAAAATCAAAAGCTTTGTGCAAAACCCATGAAGCAAATTCAGATAACTACAACGGGAATGGGCAACTGTTCTGGGCTGGCAGAGACATCAGGAAGTGCTCATGCCTGCGTTGTCCAGCTCACTGCACAGTGTTTCCTACTTTCAATTACTCCTGCTTTGCTCTGTCCCCACGTTTTTGACAAACAGCTCCCTGCAGGTTTCTATTTTAATATTGAACAGCTGAACTGGAGCAGTTGTTTGGGGAAAGAAATGGAGGTTTTAGGATCTGGGAAATTTTTGCCTGGAGACAAAGGAGACTTTCTCATTGGGGTGGTTGGCTTATAATTGCAGAGATTTAAATGTTCATTTTTAGGTTGCAGCTCTGGCCTATTGAGATAGATGTAGCACTTGACATCTTTCACTGCAATTGTTTCAGTTCTCTGGAGGGTCAGGGAGACTGCTTTCAGCTCATGTTTTTCTTTAGACTTTTAGTTTCTTCACAGCTATAGAGGCTCACTCTTTAAAATGAAAGATAAGGTTCTGTTCCAACAGATCTATTTGATTACCATTAAATTATAAGTTAAATAGGCCTCTAACCATAAATATGAATCTTATCTACCTACAGCACACATTCGAATGGGGTGAGCTGGTTTTGGATCTGTCAGTATTCAGAGCTTGATATGTGTGTAGAACTGGGCTGTCTATGGAGCAGTGCTGTCTTATTTCCCACAGCTTTTCTATTGTTTATTGCATTTACAGGTGCTTTAGGCACTAAGGTAGACTCCTACTTACCGGAGCTGCTCCACACAGACACACACTGATGCAGAAGCTATTTGGTCTCTCCTGAAGTGGAGCAATTTGTTTGGTTGCCATATCTCCCAAAGGACTCCAAGTTCTCCAGCAACTTACATGAGTGATTCTCAAAACCCACAGTCTCATCCCATCTCTCCCTCCCTTCCTCTCTCTCTCTGCTCTGATGGGATGTTCTTTGAAAGCTCAGATTTTCCACAGGCTGTTATTTTTCTCCTTTCTCCTTTGGTTCTGCTTTTATAAGGCAAATTCTGGCAAACCAATACATGTTTCACAGCTGCCAGGTAGAAATTCAGGAAGCCTGAAGCAGGGATCATTGGTTATGGTCTCATCAATTCCACTCTACAATCTGTGAAAACTGACTTAGCCTTTGAGGACAGAAATCTCTTTCTAAAATATAGAGTCTGACTTAACAGATGCAACTCTTTGGGTTTATTAATATTCTTAACTACAGCTGTGACTAAGAGTAGTGAATGACTGCCTCAGCTCTTCTAGTATTATTCTATTATTTTTCAGTTATTTCTGTCTTTTATATTCGGATGTCTTCTCTATTTTGTTGTTAAATATTTTCTTCATTTGTTTCAGCTGCTCATGAATTGTGCCTATACCCTAGATAAAAAGCTTTATGAAGCTCCAGAAAGGATGAAAGAGTAATTCCCATCAGATAGCTGACTGGAATGACCTAGTAACCTGCTTTCTTCACTCAGAATTAGGATGTTATTTCTCTTTTCTTGCCATTCCCCTCTCTGAAGACTCCAAAGACTTCTGAGTTCAGCAGAGCTCTTCTCACTGGCTTTTTGTCCATTGGGAACCTGACTGCGATACAGATGTAGATCACTAAATACTGCAAGTTCTTGTAACAACTTTAGAGAAATAAAACATGCCTCTGAACTAAGAACTGAACCAACTGGCCAAAAGAGCAGAATTGCAAAAAACAGACACATGTATTTGCAAGGGAGAAGAGCTCAGGAGAAATCATGCACAATCACTCGTTCAGGTGCAGAATGATAAATCCTTGCTATCTCTAGTGTCCGCTTCTCTCAGTAAACACAACCACTGAATTAAATAAGTAGATATTGTAACTATTCGCAAAAAATACTCTGATACAAAATATGGTTTCAATTATAAAATTATCATAATGAAATCAGGTGCTCTCCCAAGTTCAATGAATGCAGACCATAATAAAGTTGTATCAAAGCTGAGAATGGCTGCCTTTCCCCCGCCCTGGCTGTGCTGGGGTACCAGGGATGTGCGGCTAGCGGAGTGAACTTGTGTGGGAGGGAGGAAGGGTTCATGGTGCCACTCAGCAAACAGAGGGATAGGGGAGCCCCCAGGAATGCTGCCACATCCTTACTGGTGGTACTGAGAAGATGGGTGTTGCATAGGGTAGAGAGCCCAGCAGGGCAGAGGGTCCCAGCTGTGCCACACTGAGGCAGCTGGTGCTGGGGGGGGGCAGCTGACCAGTGTCCCTCTGTGCCACAGGGCTGCTTTCCGAGCACAGCATGCTTCTTACAGGCTGATCCCAAGCAAGGGCCTGCAATGGCCCCATCTGGCAACAGGGAAAGACATTGACGCTCCCCAGGTGAGTTTTGGACGGAAAGGCAGCCCTATGCTCAGGCCAAGCTGTGCTCACTTGTCTCCTGAGTGTCACCATGCAGGTGTGGCACCTGGAGGGAGGACATCACCTGGATGAGCAAGGATACCCCCTGGGCAGCAGACATTGGACAGAGTCCTGCAGGGATAGGGAGCCTCTGCTGCTGCCCACAGCTTGGAGAAGGACAGGGCAAGGTTTGGAACAGGCTGTCCTGGTGACACACCAGCTCTCAGATGCCTCTCTGCTGGAGCCACGGTTGCAGCTGCCGGCTCCTTGCCTGTCCTGCTGCATCCCTCAGCATGGCACTGAAAAGCAGGGCAGAACAGGCTGCGGGACAGCATCGTACTCAGGAGAGTAATAATATATGTGAGGATCTTAAAAATTTATAATTTGATCTTCTTTAAGTAAACTGTTATGTTTTAGCAAATTTTATGACAGCTTAATTATTCAGAATTTTCTACATCTGAACTTTTCTTTTAAAGAAATCAATATGCATCTTGCATATCTACTTCATACAGGTAAGAAATTCAGATTATAATTTCTTAAACAAATTTGGTTATCTGTTCTTTGTTGCTGCAGTATAAGATGACAGGAGGTAAAAATAAGAAAGTATTTAGAGATGCTGAACTGAGCAGAGAGGCATAACAGGTTATGGGCTATTTTAGAGAATATTTTGCTATGGATGCAATATCAGCAAAAATCTTACAGGCTATTATTTAGTTCACTATTTCTATTCAGGTAAGTTTTTAGGTACATTTGTAGTCAACAAACTTTTAATGATGTGCTTAATTCTCACTGCCTTAAAAACTGTAGTCCATCTTTATTTCATCTCAGTATCACTATAGGAATCTCACTGGAGTGCATCAATTTTCATACTCTGGATGGATGTTGCAAGATGAACTTCTGAAAGGATTATCCTTTCAACTGGTTGAACTTTGTGTATGTTTGTGCTCCTCTATGTCAAATCTGGCCTTGCAGAGCTGACAGAACAGCTGACTGTCTTCGTGTATCTCTGTTCTTTCTATACTAAAGCATTAAGTATAGTCAAAGAAGTGGTTTGAAAATGGCCTTGGAGGTTTAGGGCATAAGAAAAGGTCCATTGTTTGTTTCTCTTTAGTCATTTTTGAACTTAAAGTTGAATTACAGGGCAGTATGACAGATGAATTTAGTCAGCCATGTTATGAAATAGTAAGTAAATAGTCTACTGAAGTTAGAGGGAAGTCAAGGATTCTGTTTTTTCCCCAGAGATTACATGTTAGCTTTAAAAAAATTTGATACTCAAAATAGACACCTGACATAATTGAATTTGAACAGTTTGCCTTGAAATGGCATGAATTGACATTCTCATAAGGAAAAATTAAACTAGTGTTCATGACTGTAGCCCCAGATAAGCTGATGGTGCTAAACAAAAACCTTAGGAGCTGAGCATCGTGTGTATCTTAGGATGACCTCAGGCATTTCAGTCAGGTGTCAGACCTGAGAAGATGAGTACTTCTGTAATTATCAGTAGGTGCTTCCTGTTGTAGGTTTGATTGGTTCATGAGTGTATTGACACCAAAACCAGTAGAAACTATGAAAGGATGCAAAAAAAATTCTGCCAGAAATCCAAAAATTGTGGCCCATCTACATATATCCTAGAGAAAGACATCAGCCAACTGGCCTAAGCCTCATCAAATACTAATCATTTATTTATCTTAGCCCTTGATAGAGGGTTGGTCAAGGCTTTTGTTTTCTCATTTTGACTTTTATGCTTTCTCATTATGATACTCCTGCATAGATTATAAGAATACAAAGAGTTAGATACAATACTCCATATAAGCACTTTTGTAATATGAAAGTAAGCTATAGAGCAAGTTGATAAATCTCCCTTGGTAGGGCCATTGATCAGACTCCAAAACATTCTTATGCTGCTTTCCTAATCTCACACATTTTCACCATCCATTTCAGTGTAAGAGTACCTAAATTCAGTGTAACACAAGTCACCACAACAACCCAAATGAGTAACTGCATCGACAGTAGATAACAAAAGAATATAGCAATTCCATGAATAATAGTTGTTAAGGAAAAATATATACATGCCTATGCTACAGACATGGTGGGATTTGCAGTCCAAAGGGCCACTCAGTTAGCTTGCCTCCTCAGAGGAGGCATCTGTGACTTACAGGCAAAGCTGCATGTTGAGGGTCAGGCAGCTGCAAATGAATACCACCACACTACAGACAATACCTGCAACCTCCACAAAACCCTAAAGCAGACAATGGCCAATGCAGTGCAGCAGAGTGGCATATATCCAAAAAAGTGAAGCCCAAGAAAGCCAGTGTACTTTTAATCAACCTAACCTGTGATCTCAAGCAATTTAATTAAGTACATTTGACAAGGCCAATTTTATTTTAAGCCCTATTGACTGTCATTAATTCTGCTTCAATCTTTTAACCATTCCATCTTTTGGCCACAAATCAATGCAAGATTGACCTAAAATTACTCAGGTCATTTCACTTATCTTTCTAAAAATATTGTCATGACTTTCATTCTGTCCCTAAACTATTGGAATATATGCAGTTATAACTTTATAAGAAATTGTAGACATGGCCCAGTTCTGTCTACTCCAAATACAAGCATTTTTCTGTCATTTGGTACCCTAGTTGGAGTTGAAAGGATGGAAGAGGCTGGAGGAACCTGGACCTTCAACCTGTGCATTTCTGTACCTAGGGGGTGTTTGTCTGCTCCAGCTGGAGGTGGTACCTCATTAATCCCTACTACTCCCATACATCCCTCCTGGCCATACTCTCCTCAAAATCTTAATGCATATTAGGGTGCAGTTTCCTTATGTTAAGGAATTTGCAACAGGCACTTCTACAAATTCTTCAGGCTTGTCACTTGTCTCTGTGAAGAAGAGCCTAAATGTTGGAAAAGCAGTGTGAGTCAATATACCCTAGGGATGGCAGAGGATTTGCCCTTTAGGATGTGGTACAGATTAGGGGACATGCAAGATTACTGAGTAAAATATGCAAGACCCTCTCAAATATAATTCTGACTCCAGATTATGCACTGCTTACATCATATTACTCTTCTGAATCAACACCTGACTCTTCAGATTTTGTAGCATTATCAGGATGTTGTTCTTGGAGTTTCCCCTGTCCACACATCTTTCTTCCAGCTGAAGTAGTCCTAAATTTCTAACTTCTTCTAAGTTAATTTTTCTTTCAGGACCCTGGGCTTTGTCTCCTCTTCATTCTGAACACCAGCTCATTACTTTGAAAAGGACCCTCTTCATTACAAATACATCAACTACAGCTATCAAAACCATTCTTTCTCTGGATCTAACAATGGTGATATCATTACTAGGGAAAAAGTCTGGTATATCAGAAAAGAGTACTGAGGAGGGAAAAGTGGAACTGGACTAGTAACTAGTCCTTATTAAATAATTAATACAATAAAATAAATGCATGTCAGAAGGCTTGAAAATCCCAACCATTACATGAAAATGACTGAAAGGAAGAGATATTCTCAGGTGAGCATAGTTGTTGTGTTTCCATTTGCAATGATTCCTCATGTAACAGACTTACCTTTAACTTTCAATACAGCAAATTGAGTGTGTTACTGATATGTTCAGAGGGGGTTTGAGAGGTCAGAGTCACTTTGTTATGTAACATAAAATCAAAACTACACAGAGTCATGCAGCATTTCCAGTGAAGACATGATAAGAAATAAATCCTGACACTAAGGCTCTGGCATAGTATGGCTCATTGCACCCACTAAGGCCAGAGGGAGTAGAGTGAGGAGCATCTCAGTTACGGTAAAGTCAGAGGTGAAGCTCTTTGCCAACGCCTTTTAGGCCCGGACTTCATGTTTATTTGGCCAGTATGTGGTAACTGTAAATAAAATGTATTTTTCACGGTAAATTATTCCTTGCTGCCTGTTCAGCACTTACTCCTCCATGCTCGAGCATCTTAGTCAGTGACATCCATTGCTGATAACAGCTGGTTTGATGGTTTTATTATTCTTTAGTTATCATTTTCTATTTAAAGACATCAACAGTATTGACTACATTGCACTAAACATCTATTTAAATATGATGACACAGGCAGCCTTTCAGACCGGAGGTGTTCTTCAAGTGACCTGAACTTTTTAACTTCTTTTTAGTTTATCTACTAGGCCACAATGTTCTTTATCCAGGCTGTAGGACAGTGGCCATGCATGCAGCAGGGCTGAGTCTTGAAAAAGATTTATTTCCACCTTCCAACCATCTTTAAGAGTAATCCTAACAATACAGGGAAACATGAGAGGTAAAGCAGTGATAACTGCTTCTTTCTGTCAGTTTGGTGGCTGTGATCCTGGCTACAGGGGGCCTTCTCCTTCCTTAATTGTGTTTTCAATCAGCAAGAGATGCTGTGCTGAGTATATGGAAGGTCAGGACTCGATCCAGGTACCTAGACTGGTAAGGGAACACTGTAGTGTTTTTCTGTGTCCACGGTGTGTCAGGTGCCATAGACTCAGCAGTAGCACAGTGTGGACACTGTAAACATAACTGAAGCATTTTTCAGATTCAGTTAGACATATCTCTTAGTCCTTTGTGTTTGCGATGTCGCCGGACTATACCAGTAGAACAAAGCTTTCATTCTTGCTTTTTCTGTTGTCACGACAATGTCCCAGTGCATTGGTAAAGATGCTCCTTAAGAAGGAACCTCATGCCGCAGCTCCACCAATGGAGTGACTGGAGTGAACACAAGAGCCGTGGAGCACGTTGTGGGACAATTTAGAAACCTGTACAAATACTGGACCTGAATCATGGGGGGGCTAAAGACCCTAAAGAAGTGTTGAAGTACTGGGGAGAGTTTGCACAAACCCCCCATTCCTGTTCAAGGGAGCAGTTAAATCATGCTGGCCAAACAACAAGTTGTTTGTTGTTCACATACAAGGTCATAATAGATAAAAACACAAAATTGAAACAACAAATCTACATGCAAAAATAGAACAGCTAAAGGCAGATATGTTAGTACAACAGCATGCAGTCAAACAAGGGGAAAAGCTAGGGAAAAAGTGTGCCACATTAGCCAAAAAGTATGTCTTTCAAGTAGCCAAGAGATGGAGTAAAAAGAAAGGATAAGAGCAACTGGACCCCACATTTCTTGGCAGAATTTACAGACCATTCAAAGAATGAATAGAGAAGAAACTACAATCCCATACTCGATTGTCATGTATTGCATCGTTACTTGTCTGTTTACTTGCTGCATTATCTGGTGGTCGAGGGCAAATAAACAAGGGGTCTGTACGCTTGTAGCCATGGGGGTGGAGGTCACAATAATACATGGCAATCCTGACAAAATGCAGAGTCAGAGCACCCCCGTGTGGGGCTTAGGCAATTAACCCATAGTGGGGAAGCTTAACAAACTGAGAATGCAAATTGGTGGTTGGGACCCTCATTGTGCTATGGTTGCCTCCGTTGGTGAATACATCCTAGGTATGGATGTGTTGTGGGGCTCTGCATTAGAAATCAGTGGTACCTATTGGCCTTTCAGTAACACACCACAGCTACATGCCAGAGCTATCACTGTGGGACTGATATAGCATAGGAAGCAGATATTTCCGTAGCTACAGAAATTGTGAACATAAAACAGTATAAGGTTAAGGGAGAAGATGCAGAAATCCAAGTGACAATTAAAGATTTGCTACAAGCAGGAGTTGTCCATTATGCACATTCCCCTTTCAATAGCCCTGTTGGGCCTGTGAAAAAAAAAAAAAAAAAACAGATGGCAGCTGCCAAATGACTGTTGATTCTAGGGCAGTAAACAAGAAAACATCCCCCCATAACTGCTGCTGTGCCTGAGGTTGCTACATTAGTACACAAAATTAAGGCACATCCAGGGATGTGGTATGCTGTAAATGATGTGGCTAATGCATTTTTTAAGATTCCTATTCCTTGTATCACTCAAGATCAGTTTGCATTTACGTGGGGAAGAAACCAGTACACTTTTACATGTCTTCCCCAAAGCTGTAAGCACAGTTCTACTTTTTGTCACCAGGCAATACATCACACTTAAGTGCAACATACCTCACCTGCTAAGGTACGAGTTTTACAGTATATAGATGATATTTTGATTCAAGGACTTTGTTTGGAACAGGTACAACAAGAAGTAGATGCTATTCTTGCATTATTACAGCACTGTGAGTGGTCAGACAATCCCAATAAAATACAGGGTCCAGCTCAAGAAGTTAAATATCTAGGCATTGTGTGGACTCAGGGAGTTCAACAAAGCCCAGAGGAAGCCCCAGCTAGTATCTGAACCTGGCTCAGCCCAGAGGATAAGCAGGAGGTACAGTGCTTTTTAGGGGCTGTTGGGTATTGGCAGTCATATGTGCCTGGTCTAGCAGTGTTACTTAAGCCCCTGCACAGAGTAAGTCAAAAGAAGGCTCAGTTTGAAAGAGGACCAGAACAGCCTACCCATTAGGTTCCTAGTCACATCAATAATGTATACTAATGGTCAGGTGTATCAGGCCCCAGCGGAAAACAGGTATCTATGTGTGGTGCAGGAACCTGCACTCACATTTCATCCAGGAGAAGTACAATGGTTAAAAACACATCTAGTGATAAAAAGCTCAGAGGATTAACAGGTGTTTTTGTATTTTCTACTTACCCTTGCATTAGTAGCAAGTGGATTTATAGTGTTAAATCCTGTACAACAAGTGGTCCTAGGGGACCACTGTCTTTAGGTGTTCGAAACACTGCATCCTCTACTCATATTCTTTCCAGTGGAAAACTTGGATCAATTCTCTTTTGTGTTATGCCCCCCATCTCTATTCAAGGTCCTTCGCAATTTCACTTTTCAGGCGCAAAATATGGTATCAACCTCCTATGGAACCTGGCCCCATTGCTGCCGAAGTTACAGTGGCAGAAAAGAATCAGGCAGTTACCTTCGCTGTTCCGGGGGAGCAGCATTGGTGCCAAGTACCCGCTCAACACCTACGCTGGAGAGAGTAAAGAAAGGCAGCTGAAGGTGGGGAATAACAACTCTTCTGTTTATGTCTTAAAAGATTATTCCAAACGTATGCTCCTTTGGATCAAAATGTCTGGGTGACTCTGGCCAATGCGACCAGACAAGATACCTTATGCCAAGTACCACCATGGCCCAGAACCTGTTCACAATGTGTCTGATCGGCATCCCACTCACCACCCTGGAGCTGCAGCAATTGTGCAGCAGCACCGCTGCATCTTTGGCCTGTCCAGACACCAGACTGTGGCCACACCTATCTTAACTTGGGAAATCCCCAGCCTTACTATCACAGGAGTTGCAGACTCTGAACACCTTGAATGCAGATGACTGCACCACTTTTATCTTTACCAGCACAAAGAATAACACTATGTCTTGGTGGGTCAATGCCACGATACTGTGGTATCAAAATGCTTCACACTGGTGTAATTCAACCCCTGCAAGTCCAAACAGGAGTTTTAACACACATATGCAACTCCTGCCAGGTATCTTTTTAATCTATGGGGACTAAGCCTGGGCCGGAGTACCAGAAGCAATCAAAGGTGGCCCATGTACTTTGGGAAAATTAACCTTCTTATCTCCAAACACAGATGTTGCAATATGGCTTCAACAAAACCGAATGCACCATTGTCACACACAAAACATACATGCTTTTACTCCTGATTATAAAGATACAATCTAGTTTTGGGATGCTGCCAAAGTAATTATTGCCTCTTGGCTGGCTCCTGGGGTAGCAAGTGCGCAGGCCCTCACTAGCTTAAATAAACTTGATTGTTGGTTAGCAAAGTTTAGCAATGCCAGCAGCACAGTTATATTAGATTTATTAATCAATGTAGACAGCATTAGACATGCTACTTTACAAAATCGGGCAGCAATTGATTTTTTGCTTTTAGTGCAAGGACACGGGTGTGACGATTTTGACGGGTTATATTGTATGAACTTAAGTGACCATTCCACCTCCATCCATTCACAACTACAACAAATGTGAACACCTTCACTCCACATCTCATTAACAATACCACCTGGAATCCATTTGCCAGTTGGACGTGGGGCTGGGATTGGCTAAAGAAAGAATTGCTATTGCTTTGTGCCTTAGGTGTTGGGATTTTATGTATTATACTTTATATTCCCTGTTTAGTGTCATTAATATGATCTTTAGTAGATAGTATGTTGCATTGTACTGTTGTTCATACAGTGGAATATCGACGTGTTCCAACCACGGACCCTGCAGTGGCGTGTCAGGGACCTGAGTCATGTCTGAGGCCCTGCCACAGTTGGCCTATGGTTGTGCTTGTCAATGTGGCATGGGAAAATATTGTATATTTTCACTGTTGGAAAATAAACCTTGGAAGGAAGAACAGCAGATTAAGACAGGAACTGACCCTTAGAAAGAGAATCAATCTATTAGGTTATCTGGTGGGAACTTGACTTTTGGAAGAGAAACAGTGGCTTTTCAGAAATCCAGGGGTTGGTATGTACTAATTGCTATTGCAAGTAACAGAATAAAGTTGCTTTGCTTATACCCTTCGTGTCTCAGTATTTGTGATTTTGGGAATCCTCAGGAGCCTAGAACAATGACTAACAGGGAAGCTTACATACTTCTTGGTCAAACTGAAAGTATAGCATGATGAGGAAGCACTTCAGCCTACAGAGCATTTTTTTACAAGAATGAAATGCCATGCCAGGACACTAAATACTTAAAAGGCACCTCAGCAAAAGAAGTGTCTCCATCCCATGAATATTGCTCTATCCATAAAATATTCACCGTGTGAAAAAGGCCCCAAAGATACAATACAAAGTTCATCAGCAAAGCACTAAGTTACTGAGATGCAGTGATGAAAAGCACTGCAGCAACCCATTTCTGAGCATGATTAAGCAGGTGCTTGGCATACATAGGCATTTGAGTATGTTACTACAGTCTAGTGTTTGCGTAATCTGAAATACAGTCTCTTGTATTTGAGCTGTGAATATACTCATTAAGAAACTGAATCAGTTGTGCATTTGTCATTCAAAAAGCCCAACATCTTCATGAAATCTTTCTTTGTGGAAGCAGTACAACACTGACTGATGTTGGGACACTTCATTGTTATTCAAACAATGAACAAAGTTTCATGATGCAAGTTTGTTTTTTTTTTTAATATGTATTTTTTTTCCTCTTGCGAGTTACTTTCACAAACTATTAACATGATAATATCAAGTCCTGAGGCAGAGAAATAACACAATATTTATAAAGTCTCCCTTGCCTATGAATCTGGAATTAGAATTTTCCAGTATTAACTGAATCATAGCAAATAGCCCTATTTGCTAAATGATCACTATGAAGATATCTTTATAAACAACCAAGAAGAAATATGTCTCAGAGAATGTTTTTCTTAAGTGATAAACACTTGTCCTCACACAAAAGTGAATATTATGTACAATATCTGCAACTGTATAAGCAAAGTTGGAACTTGGCAAGTATTTTGTTGTTTCCTGCTGTTTTCTGGCTGTAAGGTCCCATTCATGATTCATGCATGTAAAAGCATGTGGGTCTCAGAACTGTCCTGAAAAACAAACCCCACACTTTTATGCAAAATCTCACATTGAGATGTTACAGGACAAGCTTACTGAATTTTTCTCGTTTACCACTATACCACACATACACACTCTGAATGAGCCTTCCCTCTTATGGGGAGTGAAAAATCTCTGCTGTATAACACTAACTGTTGCTGCCAGGTTCCCCAGAGCCCTGTGCCATGACTGTCACTCCCTGGTGCTCAGGCAGTGCCCCCAGACAGGGTGGCCTCCCGCAGCCACCCTTGTCCAGCCAGCACTCACACAGCCACTCTGCTACCGCTGCGCCTCGGAACTGGCTGACTCAGTTTAGCCTGACTTGGGTGGTTAGTCAGGATTCCCTGGGAAGGCACCTGTAGAGGGTTATGAGCTCTTCTGCTGCTCTGTCAGGACTATTTTAGTTATATTTTCCCAAGTAAAATAACCACTCAGCTATTTGTGGAGGACATCCTCCGCTGCACCCTGATTCTGAAGCAGGCACAAAACTGTAGCAAAGCTCTCTGCTATTTGATGAGCTGGCATTAGCAGGCAAAAGAGTTAGCAACACAGTACTAAATATCACTGACAGAAGAGACTTTCAAAGCACCTATAGAATCAGCTGGGGGAGTAAAATCATTCCCATTATATTGAGCAATATATAAATACCTATTTTGAATAAGATGCTAGACTTTCAGGCTGCTAGAGGGACTCTGGTCTGAAGGTCAGTGTTCATCACTAGTTCTAAGGCTCCCAGTAGGCTGACTAGTGTGGCTAACAGAAAATTGTTTATTTAGTTAAATTACAGCAAAATAATGAAGAGAATTCCACAAACCTGACTGGAGCACTTATAGGCAAAGACAACTAGAAGAGATCAGAATATAAATAAATCACACCAAGAAAAAAATGAGAAAGAAGAAATCACTGTATGCCTGTACTGATACTTGATTATAGAGTATTTAGTTCATAATTGTATGTTACATTTTTGTTATATGGTTTCATGTTCAAAAAAGTTTACGCTTTCCCATTACATGCTGCTCATTCTCATCCATTCAGTATCAGTCACCATCCCTTTAAAAACAGTTGGCTGAGGGTGTAAAAAAACCAGTCAGGCAGCTGGTGGCAGTGAGGCCAGAAGGATCTTAGGTCAGTTTTGCTGCTTAAAACTGTAATACAGGATTACATCATTGCTTTTTACTCTAAATGTCACTTAGCAGCCTTGACCTGAAACAGATCCCTTCTTCACTTAATCATGACACAGTGCTGGTGGCATAGTCTTTAAATAAGACACAGATGCTTCAGGGAAACCAATGTGCATGTGTCAGAGAGGAAAAGATGACTACAGTTTCTGGGCTAACTGTGGGGTAAACTCAGGATGCTACTAAGTGAGGTTAATCTAATAAGCCAAGAATAAAAGCACAGACAGGAAAAGCAGTTAAAACACACAGGGAAATAGAAAGTCAGCATGCTGGGTCCCATGGAAATGGGACAAAATACTCAGGGACATTGCAATAGCTGTACTTTCCAAAACAATTCATTATTCTCCCAGGACCCTCTTCAAGCACACAGTTTCCAAAACTAGAGGGTATCAAGTCCTAGAAGTTGTGAGACTGGCTAAGTAATGCCAGGTGAAATAACAGTCTTTCACTCAACACCTTCAGAAATTACAGTTTTATAACTTTGATGTGTCTAAGTAGTTAGAAGGTTTTGGCACTGCCCCCAGAGAAGCAGTTTCCTTCTTATATTAATTTTCTTTCCTGTTTAAGAAAAATAAAATATATAGATCTGCTGAAACTTACAAGCAAGAAGTCAACAAGTCTGGGAGAATAGAGACATATGGAATTCAAACTCTACCCCACATGCTTGCATATATGAGACATGTGAAGCAGTTATCTGCTGTGGATTCACTTTTGGGGCTGTCTTTCCATAAAAACAGGAGGTGCTTGAGAGGGTCTTGGTGAGGGTGGGGGAAGCAATCAACAACCTAGAAAGCATGACTTTTAAAGACTGAAGACTTTTAAAGAAGTTGACTCAGAAGGTCATTTTTAAAGAAGAAATTACAAAGGAGGAAGGGATGTGATAAAGATCTTTAAAAATGCTGTACACTCCCGCATAGAAAAGAGGGTGGTTTGTTGAAGTCCATCATACATAAAATTTTATCAGGCAAGCCATGCCTCTGCAGGAGACGGGGACTCTACCAGTACTGTCTAGGGAGTCTGTGGAAACTCCCGTATGAGGGCAGGTTCAGAGCATGTTAGGTAACCGTGTGTCAGGGCATTGTCATCAGTGATGACCTCACAGCATGGCAGGGACCCTTCTGCATCAATTATCCTGGTATTTTGAAGAAATCATTTACTGTGCTGTGGAAAAAACTCCTTATCTTCTATGTGTTGTATAAAAGAAAGTACAAAATTCAAAGATACTCTTGCTGTTATACTTGCCAGTAGACAGCCCCAAGCTGGTCTCCTTTCCAAACTTGAAGAGTTGTATTGCTTAGGAGGAGGTTCAGACATTCAGATATACAAGAACTGCTTTAGATGCCTACAGCCCCACCTAGAAGCAAATTTAGAAAATGTTCTCTTGCCTGAGTAGCCTGCAGTGTAAATGGGTTCTGTGTCCTCTTTTCACCTAAGTTTTCATTACCAGTTTAAGAAATGGTAGTGTGGTCTTCTCCAAGTTCTTTGGTCTTACAATTATTTATAGTCTTGGACGCACAGTGACTACGAATTGAGTGTTCTGTATTAGAACAAGCTGCATGTCCTTCTGGGAATGTAGTGAACATTTGCCAAGAACAGCCTCCAGCTGAGACAGCCGGAGCTCAGCCAGAGGAAGGCTCCACTTGGTCTCACCTAGGGCGGCTTGCTGCCCACAGACCATATTGGCCCCTCTGCACAGGCCTGAGGTATCAAAGGCAGTGCGTAGGCATTGTAGGAACAATTGGCACCGAGAACAGGACACAATCTCTCTACTACAAATGTGGGAGGGATGCAGAAGGGAAGGTAGTTGGTATCTGTTCAACTTTACTCTTAGGTGGGGAAAAAAAACAACGGTGTTTAAAAAGTTTGCTCAGAACTCAGCACTTGCAGGAAGAGAAAGAGCTCAGCACTCTTTCAGGAAAAGAAAAAGTGTGCATGCTTGTGTACTCACACAAGCAACCCTGATCACCCAAGGATCCAGCAGTTGAGAAAACACACCTGGTGCTCAGAGCAACACTCCATTTTAGTTGCTCCTGCTTATGGTGGCACAAAGCTGAGTGCTTTTGGCTTTTCTAAAAGAGAGCAAAACTGTAAGTTTGAAGCATGCTTTGTAGGTGCATTAACAAAATGCAGGTAGGAATCTCTTTTTCTCTCCATAGGCCTGATCCTCAGCACTGCCAGGTGAACACAATTCCTTCATTACATTTTACTGCATCTGTCTTACATGTTCTGCTGGGTAACCTTTGAAATCTCTCTTACTTAAGGAACTAGTAGGGCACAGGAGATTTTTAGCCCTGTAAAAATGTGTGTCTAATGTATACTTGGTGTATACATGCCAAAATTTGTTCTTGCACTTTGCAACAGTTGTCTTAGTACCAGTGCAACAAAAGCAAACAGAGTGCAGGACTGGTAATCCTGCATATCTTATCATACCTAGATAGCCCACAGATGTCCACACCAGGGCAGTGTCCAATTTGGGTCAGCACTGCACAGATTCACTGCCACCCTTCTTCATGGGGGACCTGTGTTAGCCAAGATTCAGCTGCTCTTTGGCAATCCAGCGGCGACTTGGCTTTACTATCTTCTGCTCTGCTTGGGAACCTGATGGCAAAGCAATTTCTCTTCTGCCTCTCAGCTCTTAGAGGGGCTGAAGGACTCTCAGGTACTCCCCATGAGGCTCGACATCTCTCCGGGCATCCGGCAAAGGCAACCAGAGCCCGCACCTGTGAGGCTTTGCAAACCGCTGTCTCAGCTGCCGCCCACCACCTACGGGTTGGTGCAGGCGCTGCTCTGCGGGCACAGCCTCCGGGATGCCCCGGCTGTATTCCCGGGAGGTGGAGGAGCCCCTTTCACCCCTGACAAAGCTGTCCGTGAGAGCTCCCGCATCCCCGCGGGCTCCGCGCTGTCCCCGCAGCCGCATCCCCGAAGCTCCGCCGGTCGAGGGAGCGTGGCAGAGCTGCTCCCTGCCGGCAGCACCGCGGCACAGCGACAAGCCGGGAAAAGGAAACGGGAGGGTTTTGGCTGTGGGGAATTGTGATGTTTTGTGATTTTTTTTTTTTTTTTTTTTAATGGGTGGGGGTGGCTTGGCGGTTTTTGGTTTTGTTTTTTTATTTATTTGGTTTGTTTTGTTTTCTTATGTTCTGGACTTTTTGTTTGTTTGTTCTTTTCCTTTTATGGTTTGGTGGTGGGGCTGTTTAGGGCACCGAGGGTTGTGTCAGTAGGGGCTGCTGCCCCTTGATAGGAATTCCCATCATGCTTACAGGCCTGCCTCTGGCTCTGGTTATGGTAGGATTTAATTGTGAGTGCTCCTCAGCAAGATCTGTTTTGGGTTGCATCTATCCATGCACTGTTCACGCAGCTCCTTTCAAGGTCACTGGTAAGGTCACACTCCTGAAAAACCCCATGTATCTCAGATGGATGGCCAGACACACTGGAGTTGAAGCAAATATCTTATGTTTTAAAGCTACAGAGTTTTAAACTGCTTATGG
The DNA here is from genome assembly GCA_038380795.1 of Pyrocephalus nanus. Lineage (NCBI taxonomy): Eukaryota > Metazoa > Chordata > Aves > Passeriformes > Tyrannidae > Pyrocephalus > Pyrocephalus nanus. The sequence goes on along the minus strand of CM076263.1, from coordinate 59,008,311 downwards.
GTGCTTGAGACCAGACACCCTTTGACCTTCTAACTGGGGTTTTTTTTCCCTCACTGACCTTTAGGAATGCTTTGCCTTTATAGCAGCTAATTTATAATTGCTTGCATTGCAATACACCCTAACAGAGAGTTTCCTCTATCCATACATCACAAATTAATACATCTATATCTTTACCACCTGCAGTAATCCCGTAACTGACTTTGAGCAGTACAGTGTATTGATTGCAGCTCCAGGTTTTCAATTTAAGCAGGCATCCTACTTCCGACTTTCCCCTTTCTTATCCCAGCCCCACTGCTTGTCATGGCACCCCAAGTAGAAATGCATGTTCCTTGGCCTTTTACATGATCTAATCTGACTTTTCTTTGTGGCCTTTTGGTCTGTCATCAGGTCAAAAAAAAAAAAAACAAAAAAGGAGACAGATCTACATTTTTGCTGCTTATCTGCACAAATCCACAGCTTTCCTTTGCATCTCCAGGTGGCCCCTGTGGGGAGATTGCTGGCCCAGGCCCAGCAGTGCCCCTCAGATGCTGGCCAGCCATGCCAGGGCCATGCAGGAAGGGCTGTACTAGTACTATTGCAGAAGGGATCCCCATGTGGTCTCACCTAATCTGTCCCTAACAATTCATTCCAGGCATCTGCCTCCTAGACAGGCTGGGAGGGCATCCAGTATAATCCCTCTCTCCCAGAATGTCTGGACAGCTCTTCCCCCTGTTGACCTTTAGATTTGGTAGCAAAATGGTAGAAAAAAACAAACCAGTCAAAGGGCTGCAACTTTTGTGTGCAAGGTACAATGAACAAGAACCCTGCCAATGGTCCAGAAAATGGACTCTGGTGCTACAGTTTCATGCATTCAGTGGATCTCCTGCAATTGACTTCACTGCTCACCTCTTAAAAAATAGGGGAAGGAAATAACTTAGACCTTCTACCTATTACTTTCCAGTATGATGAAAATATAACAGCTCTGAAGAACAAGGAACTGAATGCTTTATATCACCAGAAATCCTGTTAAAAAGGGTTCTGGCTGCACTCTACCCATAGCAGTTCTCAGGAAGTGTTGTGACCATCAGCTGCATGGTTTAATGGCAACATCTTAAACGAACTAAGTTCATAGCTTAATGATACTAATTTTCAGATCTGGAAGACTGTAGACTGCACAGTGCCACCAAAACCTGGCTTTTCAGCTGAAGAAACTGTACTTTAAACTGAATCTGAGTGTACAAGTAGAAGCAGAGATGATCATGCTGCCATGATCTCAGAGGTTACGAGTCCAACGACCTGATATCACTGTGTTTAAAAATGGCCATTCAATGAAAAGTAAAACATGCAGGTGAGTAAGAGAAGCTGAAAAATTTTTTTGCAACAAAAAGAAGACTAAGATTATTTCTTTAGAGGAATCTTATTTTTCTTCATAATATGCTGTATATAGGCTTTCATGTTTGTTGTTAAGATCTTCATCTTTCTGTGACATCCATGTGGGCACACACTTGCATCTCTCCAGCACAAAGGTAATTTGCAGTTGAATTAATTGTGTTGTTCTTGGCTTCTTTTGGGGTCTGTTCTGGAATTTATGAAGCTACGGAAGTGCAGTGATGGGGTCTTGAAAGTAATACAAGCAAGATGGGTTGAAATTACCTTCTCAAAGCTGGCTTTGTTCCATTTGCTTGGCTTTATCTTTGACAGCCTTTTTGTGTGGAAGATATTCTGCAAAAGGAAATGATCAATCCATATTTTGTCAGTAGAGTACACTTTCTTAAACACAGGGGAGCTGAGCTTTCCTGGAGGGGATTAGCTGTGTTTCAAAATGAGAAAGATTATTTGGTATTTTCCAACGGAGGCTCAACACATTTTTCTTCTTTCTTCTATTGAATCCAGCAATAGGTTTTAATAATTAAATATGTAAAATTTAGCATAAAACTTAAATAATCTTAAACTTGTTAATGTTAACTGTGTCAAATGATAACCACCCAAGGATCAAATCAGAACTTGTTAATGAAGGTGTAGAACAGGGGTTTCCTTCCACTTCAACAAATACTTTGGTACTTGCAATATTGTAGTCTTAGAACTTTGCTAAGATAGAAATTCCTATCTGTTAAATGAAGCAAAATAATATTAACAATTAAATATTATATTAACTATATTATATATATTTTAAATTAAATATTAACTGTTAAATATTTCTGCCACTATCTATGACAACATATGCAAGCATTTACACTAAACCTACTATACAAAGTGGAAGGGTAGAGAGATAAAAATGTTCTAGTAACTCAGTTACAGAAAAAAGAATTAAAGATTGGCAGTCTCTTGTATGATGAGGTTAGAACACTAACTTAGTTTTCTGAAAAATTTATAATTATATTCTTTTTTCTTTTTCCAGTGTCTTGACTTAAAGCTGCTTTGCTCTGATTTGTTATTTGCTTCAGGAAAACCTTGGAACAAAGTCCACTTCATAGCTTCAACCAGTTTGGGGCTGAATATGTTTTGGCTTAGTCACATATGAAGAAAACACATGTGAATTAAACCTAAATTTGCTTTGGAAACTGGATAAATTCAGGCCATAACAACAAATATGCTGGGTTAAAGAACATTATTAAAATCCTGTCTGCACTGAGAAGAAGAAATAATTATATCTACATCAGACATCTACTTCGTTAGTCTCAGTTCAGGAAGATGGAACTCATAGCTCACTTTGAGTTTTGTCTTTTTTAAAATAAAACTCGATGTTGTTTTATAATTAGAAAAAGTTGTAGGTTTAAGAGAAATGAGAGAACTAGAGGGAAAAAAAAAAGTTTTGTATCATTTTAAAAGGAAATAACCAAGTGTAAGAAGTACAGATTTTGCTAAATCCACAGCAAGCAAAAATGTCAACTGGTGATTAAAAAAAATCTTTTTTTTATTGATAAAGAACATTCTTCTTAAATCAGAGTTTACCCTAAAGACAACTTAAGAACTTCCAGCAGATTTCTCAATGTCGAAGCTGGCAAAGCCAAACCTAAATTTGTTATAGCAAACACATTGCAAATGAGAACCATATTGATGTCAACTGTGGAACACAGTATGATCATTCACTGAGTCATACTGGGGAGGTGCAAGCTTTTAACCTAATTTCCAACAAGTTGTTCTGTGCAAACCTACTTGTTGAACTCTGTTTCAACAGGCAGTGCATTGCTTAGCATAGCAGCTGTGGAAAATACAAATATGTTCTCTCTCCTTTGCTTTTCAAAGCCTTTTGATTGTGGCTCTCCAGCATACATTTGCATTGTATGTGTCATATCAAAGGGAACAGAATGGCAGCCACTGAAGCAGTGGCTTTGTCGTTGGGTTTGCATTTCAAAGTGGAAAAACCATTTCCCGTATTTACTTCAAAGCTGCCGGCCCTTGTGCCTTAGCACTTCTTGTATGTTCTGTTGAGCACAGCCCAATGCTACCAGCAGCACTGGAAAATACATTAAAGCTTAGGTTGGTCCCATGTCAAAGAGCATTTTATGCAAACCTAAATCTTTCACTTCTCCCTTGAGAAGTAAATGGGTATTCGTGAGACTGCAGATTGTACAAAGCAAAGCACACACTCACTATACATGAAGCAGAACAAAGCAGGCTCAGCCTGTCTCCCAGGAAATACTTCCAAAAGCTGTGTGAAACCACACAGACCATCTCTCTCAACTATTTCAGTTTCTACTTATCCGTCAGTATGTTTTGAGTATGTGTTCTTATTAATACTTCAGTATTTCTTCCTTGCTGTCCCACTACATGCTCCACGCTCACCAATACATGCAACTGGCTTTATTAGGATGAACCTGGAGCTAGCTCGGGCAGGAGTGTTCTGGAGCAGAGGATCATGTCAGAGCAGCAGTGAGAGTTTTCCTAAACCGGCAAAACTTCCAGGTTAGCACTGACAGAGGGACTCCAGACCTGGAGCAGGGAGAGTTGAAGCTCGGAGGCATGGCAGCTATCCCCCTCATGGACAACAGCCCCCAGCGGAGCACGAGTGAGCAGGATGGGCATTCAGGGCATCTGCTCACTCTGCTTGAAAAAGCAGCTTCTGAGACACAACAAAAACCGGTGGCAAGGCCTCCGAGGAAAAGCCCACCAAAACAATGTGTGCTGTTGTACTGTCTGCTCTCATCAAAAGTGTGAAAAGTGTGCTGGAAGATAAACTCATGTTCAGTTATTCTTGAATGCATTTACAGCACAAATCTGTATACTGTATGTTACTGCCCTCTGATTACAGTAGTAATGCACCAGTACGGGTGCTGTGACTGCTAGGTGCTGGCTGGTGCATGGGGAACTGGATGGTGCTCCGAGCTGGCCAGCCTGCTTCCATGGAACCTGACAAAACACAAACTGGATAAAGTAGCAAAAAACCCCAAATAAAATCTATGAATAGAATGGAATATATATATATAATGGAATATATATGGAATTAAGGTATTTGGAGAATAAATAGGATTTGCAGAAAGAGATCTTACTGGTACATTCTTTTCTCTCTAGTATCTTGAAAATACATTTTCCATCCTTTTATATGTCTGACAGTAACAACGTTCTCTGAAAGAAAATTAAAATAAAACAAACCTGGTACTACATATGATTTTTCTCTCATGACAACTCCCACTCTTATCCTTCTTCATCCTCATTTTTCTGTCTCAATAGCTTTCTAAAATGGACTCTATCATCATTTTAAAATAAGATAAATTGACAGTTTAAGTTACATTTACTTTGTGTAAGAGTTTGCCTGTTTCCCTGTGAGGCAGGAAAAAGTTTTAATACAATCAGCATGAATGAATTCACACCTGCATAAATACCCTGAAGTATCAGAGGGTGCCTGATATATAGCACCTTCTAAATAAGGGAAGAAGTGACAAATTCAACTCAGGTCTGGAATGTCTGAGCAAAACCTGCTTCCTGTGCTAGTTAGCTCCTGGGTAGTCTGTGAAGAAGGGTTTTTCCCCTGCTGTGGGGGTCCAGACCCTGAATGGGTATCCAGTGGACATGGCCACAGAGTATTTCTGCCAGGGCAGAGATACAGGAACTGGGCTTGAAAGGTATCCCCTATACCTCATTCCCAACTCTAGATCGTTATAGTAAGTCCCAAGAAACAGTAGGGAGGAAGGTGACAAGCGTCTGCGTCGTCTACAGATTTGGTGAGGAAAAGAATGAGGAAAAGTAATCCTGTCAGCTCCACTGGAGTACATCACATCTTCACATCTTCTTCTGACTTAGCGTTTGCACGTACAGGAGAGGTACCATCAGCACCAACCCAGGTCCTTCTGTCCCACAGTAAATAATCCCTTCATCTTGCATACTCTCAGGTGCATAGGAAATGACCATCCCCTGTCACCTCAATAGTCTAAATACCTGGATGCAGTGAGCACACTTAATTCAGCATTATGTAAAATCCTGAGTAAGATGGGCCTAAGAACAATTGTCAATATTATCTGAATGAGTCTCAGTGTCTTCTGACCTTCCTAAAAATTTCATTGGCAGCCAAGGAACTTCCTGGAAAAAAGATACATGCACTAAAGCACAAATATAAATGCATATATCTAGTTGTCTAGATACAGGTAGGTTCAGTGAGGAATGAAATGAATCCTTTTCCCCAGTCAAGCAGTTAGTCCTGCAATTCTCTTTTGAAATGACTTCTCAAATGAATTCTCAGTTTTTAATCATCATTCATTGCTTACCTCAGTTTTTAAGGAGTATTTATGAGACTTTTTCTTACAGGAAATTTTTTCCTTCCACCAGTTCAGTTATGGTGGTTCTGTGGCATACTATATAGCAAAGTAGGATGACTCATTTAAATTGCTTTACTAAAAATTCTACTCTTAAAAGCTATGCCACAGTTATCTTTTTAGGAAAGAATAGATAGATAGATAGATATGAAGACAAGGGTTTTTTTGAGATCAACACAGAACCTAAATATGATTTTTTTTTTTTTTTTTTTTAAGCTCGGCCAGAAATGAAGTCATTTGCACATCATGCCATTTAGGAAGAAACTGGGAGAAACACACTGAACGTTTCCCTGTTTTAGCCCACCAAGTTGCCATGGTGGGCTGCACCACCCCCACCAACCCCAGCAACAGTCATTTCTGGACAACCTGCCAAGTAGTTCTGCAGGTTGTCCATGTTTAGCAGCACCACTGGAAACTTCCTCTGCCTGTCTGGCTCCCTTTCCTGCTCAACCACCCAGGGAGAGCCACCAGAGAGTTTGAGAGAGAAAATAGTTCTTTTTCCTGTTCTCTAATTTTTTTTATTTTTTTTCCCCACTGTGAGTTTTTTATCTACCCAGGACACTTTCTCTCCACCTTCATCTGATAGGTTGTATCTCTACAAGTATAAAAGTACAGCTCTGTATTTTTTTTAATTCCTTCCCATATCATTACAGTGAACAGAGGATGAGAGGATACTGCCGCTGTAGTTGTTTTCAGGTCTGAGAAAAGAGCAGCAGAAAATCCAATAACTGCACCAAAGCTGAACTGATATGGGCATGATATAGAGAAAGAGAGAGAGAATTTAATACACACAGAGTAGAAAATTAATTTTGAGAAAAGTATTTTTTTTTAGACTGCTTGAACCCCCCACTTCTCCCTTGCAAATATCTTAATGGGAGACAGGAGGCAGGAGGAATAAAAGGGTTAAGAACAAGGACTAAGCCTGTCAAACCAGGCAGGCTAGCTAGAACAAATGGATCCTTTCAGGCTAAGTTGGATTTGCTCAGTGCAATGTTTATAGTTGGGCAATAAATACACAAAAAGCCTTACAATTTTGCCAAGGAGCTAGAAATATACTTCAGGCTAACTCAAAGCCTCTTCTTTCTAATTTGAGACTCCAATGCAAACTGAAATTCCCTCTCACATACTTTGTTTTTCTGAACCTCAAAATAAGCTTTCAGAAACTTGGTACTGAATAGGAGCTGAGCCAAAGACCATCTGAACCTTCCCCTGATGGCAAGCACCCCAGGAAGCAGGAGACAGCTGTGCATTCATGTGTTGATGGAGCACTCAGAATATTCTTCAGCACAGGCCTTTTTCAAATGCTTCCTCAGCTACCCTTCTGTCTCTACAGTGGCAGTTTTACTATGCCTCAAGCAATAAACAAACCTGTCATTATACCTTTGAACTACAGCCTTGAGGATGGCAGTCAAATCAAAAAGTTGCTGGTAAGGTGACTCTGTTAAGGAGTGCTAAGGCACCCATCTGCCAGCCTGATGGAGAGGCACAAGAAGTATGCTGCCTACCAGGGCCTAAGATCTGTGATGCTGACAAGAGAGTACCCCAACTTGTCAAGACCATGGGCTACCACCCACTACTACTGTTTCATGTGGGTACAAATGGTGTCACAAGCCAAAAAATGGGCAGGATCAAAGAAGACTATAAAGCCCTGGTGAGGCAGGTGAAAAATTTCAGTATCCTAAGTCATCTTCTCATCTATACTACCAGTTAGAGAAATGTGGACAACCAGAAGTAGACACAAAGTGCATTGACTGCTTTAACTGCACTAACACAGCTCACAGGACATTGCCTGTGAATACAGCCTCTATCACAGCTCACACAGCTGGCCTGGAGGCAGAAACCACCAGAGGCTGGAACTTTAAAACATCCTGCAAACAGCATCATTGACAAATGTAAATACTGAATTTTTCAAAGGTATGTGGATTTAAGCTGTGGTACTAATTTTCAGAACTGCAGAGTAAGGCAGGTCCATCCAACCTGACGTTTCTTGGCAGAGCTGCTCAGGTTGGAGAGCCAAGTACCATCTGCTTCCTCTGCTGGGGAATGTGTAGGTCCCTTTGAAAATGCCCAAGAGCCAAGTTCCTTCTGGAGGCACATTTTCCCCCCCTGACAGGGGAAGGAGGCTCAGGCAGCCAAATTCCTAACATCAGCATGATGTAAAAGCCTGGCACTTAGTCCAAACTAGACTCTTTAGTCCTCCTAAAATCAGAGGTACTGGTATATGGGCAGACCCAAGAACCAAAAGCAGTGCTTTCTCCCCTCAAGTAACCTATTGTCATGTATTGCAGGAAACATTATTTCAACAAGGGTATTTCAGAGCTGGGATGTAATAATGTGAATTACTAAGATACTGTATTTTCAACTTTTATTAAAAAAAAACCAAGACACCACTTTTACATTTCAGATTATTTTTAAACAAGGCCTTTCTGTTAAAGCTTTAGATTATCTAAAAAGTGTTCACATGATTCACACCTGCATGAAGCTTTGCAAGTCACACCATAGTCACCAAACAGCTATATTGCACAAAGACCCACACATTACCACACCATTTTTAGCTTAGTCTACATTGTAAAGTGCTGTTTCATAGGGATAAACTTGAAAAAATAATTATCTGGATAGGCAAGTACTGCTGAACTGCATTTTTGAAAGTTGACGCTTCCATGGTAGTGGAAAAAATATCACAGCATGTTGTCAGTGCCTCTTGACAGTGTATTTTTTTTATTTAATAAGCTGAAGTAAGCACCAAAGAGTACTGTCTGGAATGCATACTAAGTAGTGTTCAAGTAACACCAAAAGCCAAACCAATTTTTAAACTCAGAATGAGATAAATACAAACAGATATATCAAAAGGTAGATAAATATTTAAAGTAGCATCAGATTCTGTCCCGTAGAGTAAGTAATTGCATAGCAGAACACATCTTAAATGAATTTAGAACTATAGTAGGAAAAAAAAAAACAAACCTTAAATTTTTAATGTCTTATTTCTATATCCTCAAACCAGTAATCCCCTTTTATAAATCAATGAGTCTGAGACACTGTCTTCACATCTAAGATAGAATGTTCCACTTACGAATATTTCCATAAAGTAGCAAAAGGCCTTTATCTGGTGATACTGATCCAGATGCTCATAAAGACTGTGAATGTGGAACTGCGGAGTGCTAACCACGACATAAACCCTCTAATTTAGACCAATTTCTGAAACTCAGGAATCAAAAGTGAAACATTTCTCTAAGGAGGGAACTTTGGTCTGGAAACAAGAAATTGGAAAGTTCAACCCTATGATATAGCTCTAAGCCAATGTTAGGTTTGGTAGATGAACCAACAAATGCCAATTATACAATAGGAGAAGTCACAGCTACTGAAGTGAGAATCCCTTCTCCTGGGTCTATGTGACCGCTGCACTCAAACAAATGTCACTTACTCAACAGACTGTACCAGTATGTAAGAGTTTTCAGTGTTTGACTTGTGGTTTAATAAATATTGAAGGGTAAAAAAAGTAGGAGGAAGGAAAAGTTTTAAAAAGTTTTAAAAGCAGAAAGACTTGCTGTGTCTTATTACAACTTAATTTACTCCAAGACCTGGAAACAAACAAACAAACAAAAAAGGTCATGTTTGTGTTACCTCTGAAGCTACTCAGGAACCTCCAGGTCTAGAAGTGACTGAAGAGCTGCAGAAGGCCCTCAGAACTGAATGACTAGGAAAACAAGTATTATCAACATTAACAAATGCAAAACAACACACCAGGTGGGGAAACCCCTACGCGCAAAGCTTGTTTACAACTAAACATCAGGATTGCATGGAAAACAAGGGAGAAGAATCTTCATCAACATCAGCTTAGTACCAGCTAAAAAAGGCAAATACAGTTTTAGGGCTATGGAAAGAAGGAAAACTCAAAATGTTTTCATCCCTCACAGCAACAGAGTGTCTTATGGAGGGCTTCTTCAGTCACCCTCAGAGAAGAGGGCAATGGCTTCAATCCAGCAACAGGAAAGATGAAGGAGAAGGAATGATGGAAATGAAAGGCTATGATGATAATCACCTATCACAAAAGAAATTACCTAAAGGATAACTAGCGGGGGACAGCTTGCCTTTTCTCCTGCAGGAGAAAATTCCAGAAGACATCCCTTGCTTCACATCTGCTGCCTGGGACATGAAAGTGTTTTCTTTCATGTTTCTTTCAAAGCCCACACTGAAGCTGAGGAGCGCACTTCCACCCATAGCATTACCAAGACAGAAATACTTGCAGGTGAGACCCAGACCAGAAATTGCACTTGCTGGGCCTTTCTAGCTCCCAGTGGGCTGTCATGCTCACCTTGGAGCAGATAACATTTCTGTCAAATTTTTCTGACAGTGGCCACCAGTCAGAGGCTTAGGACAGAGAACACTGGGAGGGGTAGATCTGTACAGATCAGATCAGTACAACAGTTCAGACAGCAAAGCCCACAAAAGTTTTGCACTATGGCCTACATTCATTTAACTGTATTTTGATTTTCAGGTCCCATTTCACAGCTCTACAGCTGTATACATGTACTTAGTAAGCATACTTCACACACATTCATCAAGGTGCAACACTATCCCCAAATTAGAAAGCATATCCCCAAATTAGAAAGCTTATCCCCAAATTAGAAAGCACCAAGTATTTATCAGAAACATCCTTCACTTTAGATCCTTACTTTTCCACAAGTTGACAGTGGAAGCAACCTATTTTTTCATATATATATGTTTCTATAAATAGAGGCAGTCCACCTCCATGTCCAGTAAGATCATGTAATAGATCCACCTGGAAGATAAGTCAAAACTTATGGAAGACAAGAAAGTAATCAGGGACAGCCAACAGGAGTTCACATCCCTGATTCACCTGATGGTCTTCTGAGATCATGTCACTGCATCAGTGGATAAGGGAAGAGTGACAGATACCATATACCTGGACTTCTGTAAGGCTTTGATAGGATCCTCCACAACATTCTTATCTCTAAACTTGAAAGATATGGGTTTGATTGGATGGACTGTTCAGTGGATAAGGAATTGGCTGGATAGCCACATCCAAAGAGTCACAGTCAATAGCTCGATGCCCAAGTGGAAACCAGTAATGAGTAGTGTCCCTCAAGGGTCTGTACTAGCACCAGTCTTGATGTGGGTCTCGTGAGGATCCCCAAGACTGAGCACAAGGTCCTGCACCTGGATCCAGCTAATCCCCAGTATCAGTACAAACTGGGGGATGGAGAGCAGCCCTACAGAGAAGGTCTTGATCATCCTGGTGGATGAAAAATTGGCCATGATCAGCAGTGTGTGCTTGGAGCGGATAAAGTATCCTGGGCTGCTGGGTGGCCATCAGGGTGATTCTCCCACTCTGTCCTACCAAGACCCCACCTGGAGTACTGCATTCAGCTCTGGGGCTCCCAGTACAGAGGAGAAACACAAAAATTGTCAGAGGACTGGAACACTTTTCCTGTGAAGACAGGTTGAGAGAGGTGGAGTTGTTCAGCCTAGAGAAGAGAAGGCTCTGGATAGACCTTATGACAGCCTTTCAATATATAAAAAGGGCTTAAGAGAAAGATGGAGTGAGGGGGAGAGAGAGACTTTTACCAAGCCCTGCAGAGACAAGGATGAGGGGCAATGCTTTTAAACTTAGAGAGTTTAAATTAAGATTGGATGTAAGGAAGAAATTTCTAACAATACGGGTGCTAAGACACTGGAGAAGGTTTCCCAGGGAAGCTGTGGTTTCCCATCCCTGGTCCAAACCCAAGGTCAGGTTGGACATAGCTTTGAGCAACCTGGTCGAGTGGAAGGTGCTCCTGCCATGACATGAGCACTGGAACTAGACAGTCTTTAAAGGTCCCTTCCAGACCAAGCTATTTTGTGTTTCTATGATTCTAGGAAAATATATTGTGTGATACAGTTTTTAACATTACAGGAACTGAAATTTGAAGGGAGACATCCTTTAAGGCAGAAATTAGGTCTCAAAACTTAATCAGTGCACTTTTACCAATCTTACTAAGAAAAACCCAAGCTGTTACTAGATAAAAAATAACCTATAAGAGCGAGTATTAAAAAAAATACCTGATTTTTTTCAAGTTCACATATGATTACTCATGTCAGTAACTCCCTTGCTTTTGCTTAAATACCAGGTACTATTATTCACACATGCAAACACTTCTGAGTTTTGACTCCAAATTATGACATTTAAGGTAAAATTGCACGTTATTTTAAATAGCTTATAGTAAAAGCCTGGAAGAGTAAAGAAATTTACCATTAGGCCACCAACTATATGACACCATGTGCCAGAACTTGAGTTTCAGCTTACAATCACATTAAAGGTATACAACATGCAATCAGATTCAAGTTTACCCTCCTCTTTCCAAGTATAACTTAAATGTTCAACAGCATTTCTGATTTCTAATTTCTTCCCATTTTATATTGTATTTTTTTTTAAATACTATTTTGTGCTGAAAGGCCCAGCTGGTGCTCAAGGGTTAACTGGAAAGCATTGACCCCTCAGAGGCATTCAGGCAGATTTCTTAAAAGAAGAATGGCAATCACAAACTGTCAGCTTTGACTTCATTAAATACAAAACTGACTATGTAAGGATTTGAGTTAAATAAAAGGCAGATTTCTACCCCTGAAGAGTAAGTTTTGGTTGCTAGTCCTGAAGAGTAAATTTTGGTTGCTAGTCAAACTTCTTCCCTGCTTCCCCCATGAAAAAAAGTCTGTGGAGGACAGCACTGCACAGATGGCAAGAAAGGCAGGAGAATTTCTTTAGTGTGGAAAGTGTCTGGACTCTTTATCTCAAAAAAACACAGGCCAGAGGCTTGTGAGCAACATGTAGGTAGAATATAATAAATCAGGACTGAAAACTAAGGTAGAATTCTTCTGCTTGCATTTTGCATCTTGGAACAGCAATGGGAAGAGACTACTGCGCTAGATGTCATCATTGTACTCTCTGCACTTTGCTATGACAGCTTCCTCAAGATGAACTGCTGCACCACCCATTAAAGCAAATGCTGGGTACATTATGCCAGAGCAATCCACCTCGCACTCATAAAGGCATTTCATACGGCCTGCATCATAAAACCCTACCCTGCCTCTGTCACAGTCAAGGCAAATGCCCAAGCACGACGGCAGGGGAAGGATTCTGCTTGCTGGATCCTTGGGAGAAGCAGGTGTAGTGGGGATAAAGAACTTTTTCATTCCTAAAGTGACCAGTGTGCAAGGCTGTGATGAGTCAAAGAAGGCATCTTCACTCCCACTGTCATGACCACTGTCTTGCTCGTATCTGGAACAGAAAAACAACCATGTGCATTTGTCAAACTCTGAAATTACGTGAACTGGAAAAAACATGTTTGAAAGACAGGAAACACCAAACAATCACTCACAAAAACCTCAAAGAATATCAGAGAATCATAGAATACCCTAAGTTTGAAGGGACGCACATGGATCATCAAAGTCTGACTCCTGGCGCTGCACAGGACAACCCCAATAATCACACCATGTGCCTGAGAGTGTTGTCCAAACATTTCTTGAACTCTGTCAGGCTTGGTGCTGTGACCACTATGCTGGGGAGCTTGTTGCAGTGCCCAGCCACCCTCTGGGTGAAGAACCTTATCCTAATATCCAGCCTAAACCTCCCAACACAGCTTATGCCGTTCCCCTTCCCCAGTGCTGTCACTGGTCACCAGGAAGAAAAGGTTTGTACTTGCCCCTCCGCTTCCCCTCAGTCTGCTGTTCCCCAGGCTGAACAAGCCAAATGCTTGTTCAGATGCTCCTCATACGACTTCACTTCTTCATCCTTCAACATTGTAGCCCTCCTTTGGATGTTAATAGCTTAATGTCTTTTTTGTATTTTGGTTCCCAAAACTGCATACAGGACTCAAGGTGAGGCCACACCAGTGCAGAACAGAGAGGGACAATCCCCTCCCTCAACCAGCTGGCGATACTTTGCCTGATACGCCCCAGGACACGGTTGACCCTCCTGGCTGCCAGGGCACTGCTTTTGATTAGGACTTGCTGTTGATTAGGACCCTCAGGTCCCTTTCCATGGCACTGCTTTCCAGCACCTCATTTCCCTGTCTGTCTGTACATCCAGGGTTTCCTCGTCCCAGGTTTAGAACTCAGCATGTGTCTTTCTTAACCTTCATAGGGTTGGTGATTGCCCAGACCTCTAATTTCAGAGATCTTTCTGCAGGACCTTTAAGGGAGTAAACATCTTCTCCTAGTTTGGTATCAGCAGCAAATTTATTTAATGTGACTTCAAGTTCTGCATCCAAGTCGTTTGAGAAGATATTGAAGAGAAGTGGGCTGCGGATAGAGCCCTGTGGAACCTCACTAGTGACCAGTCACCAGCCTGATGCTACCCCACTCACTATAACTCTTTGTGCCCAATCCATGAGCCAGTTGCTTACACAACACACAATTTATTTATGCAGCAGTGCACTGGGTGTTTCATCCAGAAGGATCCTGGGAGAGATAGCATCAAAAGCTTTACTGCAAACCAAGGAGATTACAACGACTGGCTTCCCTTGGTCAGCTAGGTGGTTACCTTTGTCATGAAAGTAAGTTTTTCAAGAAGGACTTTCCCCGGTAAACCTACGCTGGCTGTGACTGATGACTGCACTGTCCTTCAGGTCTTGTTCAATAATTCCCAGAGTAATCTTCTCCATATTTTTACCAGTTACTGAAGTGAGACTGACAGGCCTGTTAGTGAGGTAACCATCCCCATCCTGTAATGGGCCAATATTCTTTCTGACTGCCTTTGGATATTAAATTTTTTTTAAAAAACACCTCATTTTATTATCCCTCACAATACTGGCCAGCTTGAACTCCAACCAGGTTTTGAATTGTCTCTCCAAAGTAGTGAGTGTCAGCTCTGCATTCCTCCCATGATACTATTGCTTTCATTGGTATTACTCTTTCTATTTTTGCCTTAACCCTAGAAGATCCCCGCTCAGCCAAGCCAGCCTTCTGCCTTCCCTGCTTTTGGAATTGCCTGGCCCTTTGCCCTTAGAAGGTGATGTTTAAAAAATGACCAGCATCTTCAATAGCATTTTCCCAGGAGACCTGACTCAGTAGTCCCCTGAGCAGTCTGAAGTCTGTTCTCCTCCTGTCCAGAGCTGAAGCTTTGCTGGCACTTTTCCTCCTCACAAGAGAGATTTTAAACTCGATTACTTTGTGGTCACTGTGGCCAGCACAGCCACCAATCACCACTTCCTTCATGAGACCCTCTAAAAGGGTCACAAGACCTCTAAAAGACTGTTAAAAAGGAACAAATCAAGGAAGGTACCTTTCCTAGTTGGCTCCCTTAGTACCTGTACCATGAGGTTAGCATCCAGGCGCTTTAGGAATCTTCTGGACCTGTTTGTGCCAGCTGTGTAATGCTCCCTATTAACATCTGGCAAGCTGAAGTCCCCCTTAAGGACAAGTGCAGTTGATGGAGAGATGTCCCCTGGTTCCTTAAAGAATAATTCATCAGTGTGGTCATCTTTGCTGGGTGGCCTGTAGTAGACTCCCAGGATGACACCTGCTTTATTTGTCCCTTAATCCTTACCCAGAGGTTCTCAATTGTGCCATCACCAACTGCAAGCTCTATATGTTCCAGTCCCTCCATTACATACACCACCCCACTGCCTTGCCTGCCCTGCCTTCCCTCCTGAAGAGCCTGCAATGATCCAACATGGCACAGCAGTCACAGGACTCCTCCCACCAGGCTTTGCTTACACAAGTGACACATACTCAAGCCAGGAAGGAAGACGCATTTAGTAGGTGGATTACACTCACTTGGGCCACTTCAAACAATTAACTCTAATAAGGACGAGACTACAAAAGGCTTCACTAAGGAGCGGATGCGTCTAAACGTCCTTATGTGAGGCAATCATTAAAGAACCTATAGGTATAGTAAATTAGTTGAGTTGAGAAGTAATTTAACAAATATGACCAATCCTTACGGACAAAATGATGTCCAGTGAGTTTTCCATACTGCCACTATACAGTATCTTTAAAATTCACAACAAAAGATAGTGACTTAGTGGTTTAATTTTGGGAGCTTTTTTTTTTTAAGTGCTCTGTCTCAAGGCTTTCCTGGACCACTTCCCAGATGGTTACTGAAGAAGGTTCTAGCCATATTTGCTCAGCCTACATGTTTTCCTCCTGACCTCTGTCCCCTGATAAAGACATACCAAAGAAGCACACATTCTTCAGTGCAGGCAATCCCTACCTAGGTATCCACAGGCTTCAGTTTAGGGGGGCTTTGAGGGCAGTTGGCTAAAGTTTTGCAGATACGTGTGCAGATAAGGAAAAAGAAATCAAGAAATTTAATCAACTCAAGACTGAGCTGAGACACTTCCAGTGTGCTACAGAGCTGGAAGCCAATACATTCATTAAATTTCGGAAGAAGAATCATCAGGAGATATGCTCCCAGCCTGCAGTTCCCATACACATCCAGGCTTACTGCAGCTGCAATTGAGAGATGGATATCTTTTTATTGGTTTGCCCACTGTACTCTGGCTTTTGCTTAGTACTGTAGCACTCCAGTACTGTATGTAAGCATATAGCCTGAGATAAGCCAGTGACTTGGAATGCACTGTGACCACGCAAGCTACTGCAAAAATATGCAAATATGCCCAGTGAACATTGTACCTCTGAATGGCTGCCAAACCTAGTAAAGGGAATTCCCTAAGGGAATCAAGGCAAAGTCTTACCAATGATAATTAAGCATTGCTTCAAACTTAGAACTTACACTTTCTTTTTTAACCTTCTTGCTTTAACTGACATACCTTAAAATCTACAGGAATCTGACTTCTTTCCTAAAAAGAAACAAAATAGGACTCTGGATAATCAGAACATCTTTCTGCTAACAGTAGGGATGAACAGGACAACCTGCTTACATGATATTCTTCAAACCACTTTTCACTGGTTAGGTTCACCTTGTGTACTGAGACCAGACTTGCCCTCAATTTATTTTTTAAACAGCCATCTCCTTATATAAAATATACATTAGGCAAGAGTCTGCAATTTACCTTGGACTGGTCACATCATGGGTACTGTGGAACAATTTCTGTATCTTGTTGCTAGGAACAACTCCCACTTTCACTAGGTATGAATAGGCTTCCACACGAAAGGCCCAGAAGTGCTTCCCTTTGGCAATCCCAGTGTCACCAATGATGTAATCCAGGGTTGTGTAGCATCCAACCTGCAGGCGCTCAGATCCCAGCAGTAAAGGAAATCCAGCCCTACTTTCCACAGAGGTTCTTCTTGGGTTCAGCTGGAGATGTTCATTGTTGTATCCACATTTGTCGTCAAACAGAAAACTGAAAACTGAAAAACAGTATCCCAAAAAAATTCTGCTTAGTTAACTATTTGGCTTTCTAAGCTTATAAACTACACTCCAAGTCACACTGGCATTAGAATTCCTCACTTTTAAATGCTACCAGGAATGTCATGCAAGCTAACAGTCTCTGTATGTTACCTACTTAACTTTTAATAGTGCTTCTAAACATTTATGCAACGGGTAACAGTGTAATGGACACCTGGAACCTACTGGAAAGTACTTACAGCTCTTAACACTGACAGACACAGAATCACTACCTTGTGGACATAAGAAAACCCAATACCTGAAGCTGGAGGTGTACACAAAATAACTTCTCGGCTCCAAGGGCTACAGATGGACCCTTTATATCCTCGAACTCTAAAGGCATAGCTGCTGTCATCATCTAAATCAGACACTATTTTGGTCTGGCCACAGACTTCAATCTTCTGCCATGTCACATTCTCCTCATCTCTATTAAGCTTATGATACTCAAGAACATAGATGTCAGCTGAGTCTGTCTTCCCAGGGCATTCCCAACTGATCAGAGCTTTGTTGTACATTCTGCTCTGCTCTTCATTGATTTCTGGTATTTCTAGACCTGGAATAAACAAGAAAAAACCCCTCAAATTTAGATATACATTGTTTTAGAATTAACCATATACCCCTTTGTTGAGTGGCTATAGCCCTGTGTAAGGAAGGAATCTGACTCACTCAGTAAAAGAGAGCAGATGAGGGTGGTTCTCTGTTCGTGCACTTAAATAAATCCCTTATTTTTTGCTTTTACTTTGAAAGGCTCAGGCCTTTTTTCCTGGCAGCTAAAAAAACCCAAACATATTAAAACCTATTATTTTCTGTCATGCAATAAAGAGTTTCTAGGAAGACCAAGTATGATGTAACTACAATATTTTGGAAGCAAGTGTAAACTGGTACTCAATCCAATGGCATCTTAGCTTCTTTATGAGAGCTGAAGATTACACTGCTTCCAGGTAATGCTTTCAGGATTACAGAGACAGAAGGGACAACACAAATCACAAGACTGAGCACTGCAACTGCTGCCCTGTGTAAGTTTTGCCTTTCCCCAGGGAAGCCCTTAAAGCCATAACTTGAGGAAGAGTTGATGCCTTCAGAATTTACCATTAGAATGGAAGGACAAGTCACCAAGGATGTCTTCTTGCTTAGCAGTGTCCACCACAAAGTCTTCAAAAGTAGTTTCAGCTGCAGGCCTAAAGGTCTTCAGAGATTCAGTAGCTTTTTGGATTCTGAAAACAGAAGCAGGAGAATAGCAGAAGAGAGAAAAGGGAATTCAAGTAGGCATTCCTTAAAGTAAAAATGCTAGTTTGTGCTTTAAAAAAAGTTCCACTTTCATGCACTTGCTGACGTCTCCCAGAAATTTTTGTCTCTCTAGACAGAATTCAAATGCAAAATTTAAAGGCCTTTTGTACACCAGTGAAAATATAACGAACAGGTAATTGTTCAGCTGGGAAAGCATTTAAACAATTTGGAGCATTATGTTCAAAGAACAAAATAGATGTGAAGGGTTAGTGGAGAACATACATATCAAAGGGCTTAAAGCCAAAAGAAACCTGCTAGATTAACTTGCAAGTACCTGATACAATCTCTGAGCAAAGGAATTTGTCAGGGAGCCAGACTACCCTTCCACTGCAGTCCCACTGAACAGGGCTAGGCACTGTAGCAGGACAGAGCCCTTCCTCTCCTCTCTGTTGTTTCCTAATGCACACTCTACTGTAATTATTTCAACTGAACACTACCAGGACCATTTCCTGAGCCTCTGCAGTACAAGGTGCTGCATTCAGTACTTTGCTAGCAGGTGTCAAAAGAGCACAATTGCAAAGAAGTCCTGGAACAGTACCTGTATCTCAAACATAAGATATTTAAGATACCTGACATGAAGTTGTTTTGCTGTTTGAACAAAACAAGAGGGATCAGTTTCTTTAAGCACTTCTTGAGCATATCCTACAAGGCCATTATTTTCGAGGAGCCCTTGATATTCTTCCACTTGCATTTGTAATTTTTCCAGCCTTATATTCTTAGAAGTTTCAATTGCCCTAAGAGCTGCAGATTTCTTCTCTTCCAGGACATGATATAATTTCTCAAAACTCTGAGATGCTTCTTGTTTAGCTCTTTCACTGTTGCACTAGGAGCAAACAAAAGACATTTTAGAGAGATTCCACAGCACTGTGGCTCTGCACAGAAACATACTAAAGTTTGTTCAAAGTATCATAGTAATCTAATCATCCATTTCACAGACAACACTAATGAGCTTTGTTATGCTCTTTAGCACTGAAAGTTAGATCAGCACTGCACCCAAGCTAGTCAGCATTTACTGTCTTAACACAGAGAATGAAGAGCAGGAAAGTATTCCTCTGATTATGTCTTGTGTTATGCATTACATTTGTCAAAACAGCTCATGAAAAAGCACTTAAAAACAGGTCAGTCTCTGAAGTCCTCATGCACAAGAGCTAGGTGCTCTTCCACCTTTCTCAATTACTCTGAACTGGGGATCCAGCCCAGTTTCTCACGTATACCCTCTGAACTGTAGTGCCACTGCTGACTACCACCCTGGATAAGAGGAACTGCAAAGCATAGATGCAATCTGCAATCAAGGTACAAAGGAACTCCTCCAATTTCTGCTTTTGTGTTTTCAGCTTGTGTGTGAGGTTCCAGCTGTGACTCTTCTGCAGGGAGATTTTGCCCTTAATTTTGACCTCATGGTAAACAGGCAGTCTAAATGGTGCAGCACTGTTAATACACAAGTGTCACGTGTCCAGCACACCTGCCACTGGTTAAGGTATCAGTTAAGCTTCTTTTTATTTAAATTTACAGCAGCACACAAAAATTACCTTTCCTCTGTGTGTTTCTCTGTTTCTCACACTAACAGGGTTAGGTCTCACCTTGTGTTACTCACTACTAACAAAATCTGTTCAGAAACTGCTTTACTACTTAACTGATAAAAAAAAGAAGTTTGAAACGCTGCACTGAAAACAGTTTTGAGT
This sequence comes from Pyrocephalus nanus, assembly GCA_038380795.1. Classification (NCBI taxonomy): domain Eukaryota; kingdom Metazoa; phylum Chordata; class Aves; order Passeriformes; family Tyrannidae; genus Pyrocephalus; species Pyrocephalus nanus. Next base: position 58,988,269 of record CM076263.1, on the reverse strand, counting down.
CCTTGCTGTATCTTTAAGGGTCATCTCCAGACAACCTGCAAGCCACTCTTACCTCTGTTTCTTTCAGTAGCAGATCCAGCTGTGTGATGTGGGCTTTCACCTGGCTCTCCTTACTGATGAGGTACTCGATATCTTTTGAAAGCTTCTCCTGTTGAAATAAAACAGTAAGATGGCAGAATAAGAGTATCCACCACAAAGTGACAACCAGCACAGGCAGGTCATCCAGCTAGTGCTCAGTTTACATAGCCAGAAGGACAACAGCCTGCCACCAGTTAGGAGCAGCAACCCTGTGGAGAATTGCTTGGTGACCTGCAGTGACTGCACAGGGACAGCAGGACTGGAGGTGCAGCCTTGAAGGACAAGAGGCAACAGTGTGAGCAGGCTCATTCCTCTCCAGCCACCCAAGACTCAACCTCTCTTAGGTTAGGAACATGAGGTTTCAGGATATTAATAAAACTTATACAAAAGAGCTGTTAGTTATTAACTCGCTTGCAGTAAAATATGCTAGAAAAATGAGTGGATCAAATGACAGTATTATGAGTGTCTCTGTACTCCCTTAGCTGCAAGAGTTAGCAGTTGTACAGGAAAAACCTTGCAAACTGCTGAGGAGGCCAAAGAGCACAAGGCAGGCTAGTCTGATTTTTTTTTTTTTTTTGCTCTCTTGTGAGCAAGGGAGGAAGAAAAGGAAAAGGAGGAAATAGGAACAGTCATCGTTTATTAACAAAGCAATGTTTGCAAGTTTTCCCTGTTGTGCTGTGCTTAGGAAATTAACAGCTATGCGACTTCAGAAACGTTCAAGGTCCCAACAGATACTTCTGATGCAAACTTTTCAGAAGTGCTTCTGAAATATCAGTTACCCCAAGCTACCAGAATATTTATAACAAAAAAAAAAATTGACTTTGAAGTATTAACTACTTAAACCTTCTGCATTGTATGTACTGCTGTACCAATGCCTAAGATTAGGGGAAAGCACTTGTAAGGGTTTATGTTTTAAGCCTCACAGAAAACACAGTGTAGTAGACACGCACTTTGTCACACTAATATGTACATTAACCATGTTGCACAAGAGCATGCCTCAAGACTAGTTCAGGGTCTTCTAAACACAAGTCTTGGCTTCCAGCCAGAGGGAGTTTGCCCTTATACCAGAAGCTCAGCACTCTTCTTTTTCTTAAGGTCTGGTCCAGTGACATTTACTTTTACCTTAAGGGTTTTGTAGGCAGTGCTCATGGTTGTTACTTTATGGTTTGCATGACATCCACCCAGTTTACAAAGATGACAAACAGGCCTTCTGCAGATTTCACAGTACATGTTTACCCTCTCCATTTCATGTTCTGGACACATCAAAATCTGGGCAGGGAGGGAAAAAAGAGCAGAGAAAATACAGATTTACTTAATAAAACCGAGATGCTCAACAAACCATCAAAACAATCAACCCAAAGTAGCCTGTGATTTCATCAGTGGATTTTCTTTATAGTCAGTTTTATCTTCCACATATTATAACTGTCAACATCATACAGTTTCTCAAGGTTTACCTCTAACAATGTCTATGTTCCCAACTTGCCATGTAGCCTCCATACGGCAACCAACCCTTTTGCTAATCCCTGCCCAAGTTGTTTGCATGCCTCCAGCTCCCTACACTCCTGCTCAGAGATGTAAATGCAATGTATAACATACCCAGCCTGTCACACAAACAAACAAAAAAAAAAAAAAAAAAAAAAAAGGAAAAAAAAGGAAAAAAAACCAAAAACAACAACAACGAAAAAAAAAAAAGTTCATGCCAGCATCTCTTGAAACAGATATGAACTGTTTCTTAAACAGCTGATGTAACACTCTAGCAATTTAAGTTAAGACTATGATAAAACACATAGCCACTAGTCTTGGAGCAACGAAGTAAACCATATCACCAGCCACAGTTATTTTAAAGACAAAAGGCTCAGTATTTCAGTCTTTCTGTCTGACTCCAACTACAAGTTGCTGACACTGAGTGCTAATTCCAGGATCAGCTTAAACAGCATTGCAAAAAAACTGGTGTTCACAAAAAATCATCTTCCAAAAACTGAACATGTTGAAATAATTGCTCAAAAAGAAAAAAAATGTGCCACTCAAATCCAAGTTCAAGCAACAGATAAAACCATATAAAAGGGGTGTGTATGTGTGTGTGTATTGGTTTAAAAAAAAAAAAGAAACAATGCTTTGCCTTATTCCAGAGTGCTACAAGGCAACACTTGGACCACCTATTCCATAGAAGTTACCAAAAAATAGCTCTTGAGGAAGTTTTTCAGTTTCAAGATGCCCACACACAGAAAGGACATGAAAGGGCACAGAAATAGAAAATTGTGAGCAGCACAAATATGGGCACAACAAGCTAAAACTGCACATTTTCTCCAAAACCAAATTGTAAACCTCAAATGTTATCTAAAGGTATGGTGAAAAGCCCAAAGACACCAGTCTCACTAGAGCCTTGGTACATTGAGACTATCATTAAGCCAAATATGCAGTAAGCAATCATTGACTACTGGATTTGGAAGGAAAAAACAAAGGGGGAAAAAAAAAAGAAGAAAACTGCCAGGAAAATCAGCTCTGCAGGCAGACATCTCCAAAGACTGGAGTCATTCAGTTAGTCTGTGGAAGTTATTTTTCCACAGCAGTGTACAGCCACACCTAACAGAAAACATGTATTTTTATTCATCTCCTCATATAAGCAAGAATTACAGCCTGAGACCTAGAGACAGCAGAGGTCAGCAGACTACCTTGTCTAGTTCTCTCAAAACTCAAGAACAATCAGCCCAGTATGTTCTTCTCCCATCCCCACCACACACACTACAAAGTGCTCTCCAGTCTTGTTGAAAATTAAAGTGATGAGTGTCAACATTGTTTAGGAAACCAACAAATATTTCATGCTTTCAGCTCAGGTCTTCAGAATGCAGGGTAGTGAAAAATGCACTTTCTTTCTTTATGTAAAGCTCAAACATTCCTCAAAGAAGTCTCTATAAGAGCAAAGTAAAGATCAGCTTACTGCTGTTGGGAAGCTTTTCCACAAAGTAGATGTATCTATAGTTGATTTACCTATACTACGTTTCTCTTTTTTTTTTTTTTCCCCCCTGTTCTCACATTTACTTAAAAAATCTAAATCTCACACATACAGACATACTCAACATATCAGTGTCAGAATAATCTAAACCACTTCTTCCCCCTTTGCTCCACTTCAACAAAATTCAACTACTGATTTCCAATCCCAAATTCAGTCTGGGATTTTCAATCCCAAATTCAGCATGTAGTATAAGATCATATGGTACCTTTAAGAATACCTAAGGATCACAAGGTGCCTTCAGTATTTTCAAGTAGCAATGTTGCAGCTGTGAAAGTTATATGCCATAGAAGAAAAGTTTTTAAGGAGCTGTACAGCATTTTAAAGCAAGAGCTAGAAGACCGCATGGACACTTTCACCTTTATCATTTATCCCATAAAGGGACCTTTCATACAATGTGTGTGCTAGCACATGGGAAAGTGTACGAAGCTCATGCCAATTTTTAACTGGAATTAATGTTAGACTCAAGAAAAACAGCACCGAGTGGACTTCTGGATATTCACTATCTGGCATCTAGATAACTTCAGAAGCTCACATTTTTCCAGTCTCAGAAGGAAGGTACACTGTCAAGTCAAGACCTTCTTACACAGTGCACATTAATCAGTTTACTTAATTTAATCAAAATTAATCAGGACTCCTTGACCACCAGCATTTCTGTTATCTGTGGGACCTCCACCAAGGTCACCAGCCAGAGGCACAAAGCATGTGCTGGGATATTAAGACCTACTGTGGTCCTTTGTTAGAGAGATGGTATCTGTGACAATTTCTCCTGTTGTGCAACTCGAATTCAATACGGCACTGCCATGAACTGCACCACACTTAGCAGCAGAAACAAATGTAACAGCACTTTTGCAATCACTCTGCTTTGAATGCAGCAACAGTAGCAGCAGTGTGTAAACTAGAAAATTTGCCTAGATGCTAGGAAGGAGAGAAAGAAGATACTTCATAATGGATCAGGCACAAAGCATCCAAGGTGAATGTGCCTTAAGGGGGCATGGAGGCATGGAGGAGGCCAGGTGTGTTGGCTTTTTAAGGTTACCACATATCCTCCCTATGGCAGTGCCATTTTAAATGCTCAAGATCATGAAGTCTTATTAAAAAAAAAAAAAAAAAAAAAAAAAAAAAGACTCAAATAACAACAATCCATCCATTCCACAAAGCAAAAAAACTTACTTTGAGGTCCTCTTCAAATATGTTCTCAGTGTCCTCATCAATGACAACCTTATAGTTCACTCAGTAAATAACAGCAATAGTCAGTAAAACAACAGTGGTCCTAAAAAGCAACTACCATTGCACAGATATGTCTGAAGCTACATGAGAATTCTGCAACCCAAATTCTGTAAGATATAGTATACTTGCCTTGGGTCTGAAGTTGGTGGTTGGTCCTACATATTCATGCTGGGCTTTCAGAGTTCCCCAAGGATGGTGTATTTTGAAACATTCATTGCAATAGCTTGCACTGCAGTCCATGCAGCTCTTTGTAGACTCCTGAGGAGGAGGTTTGCAGAAATCACACATAATAGCAATGGCTGCCCTGGCTGCCTGTCTATATCTTTCCACAATGGTTTCCAAAGTAAAGTTGCGAAATAAGCCATTGATGCCCCGTTCTCCGAGATCAATATCCCGCTGGCAACCCGGACAAGGAAACAGAGTCGATCTAGGAGTCAGTGAATTGCGTTTTCTGCCTGTGTAGACACCAAATTTGAATTTAGAAGCAGCATAAACAGAACTGGTTTAGATTTTAAAAGACATACAGATATGAACCAAACTACTGTAACACATTGTCCAAACTAGTACAACAACAATTCATATGCAGTCTGCCAAGCCAAAGAGAATACAATTACCATGACAAGGTGGTGTAATGTCTGACTCCAAGGGACATTACCAATTACTCCTTGAAAATGTAATTCTATGTTAAGATAAATTTAGATGTTCCAATCCTATCCTAGTTTTGGATGCACTTAAGCTGTAGCCTTTTGAAGCACTTAACACAAAACCTTGTGGAAGCCAGTTGGTTTTCAGGTTAACTGACTGCCCATGTAGAGAGCAACAGCTTTGTAGTATGTTGAAGTGAAAGACACTTATTTCCAGAGCAAAACTAGTTATTCCCAGAAAATTCCACTGTTACACAGGATACATCCATCTCTATTCATTTCAAAAGGAAAAGAGGCAGAGCAACTGCACTTCTACCAAACAGCTACACCCAAATTTCTTCTCTCTCCAAAATAAAATCACAGGCTCAAGAAAAGCCACAAACCTAAGGAGCCTTTGGAGTCTGTCAGGGGGATGGCTCACACAGACTCAAAAGCTATTTACAAGGTAATGTCGTTGAGGTTATCAGACAGGGAGTGCATCCCATGTCTCACTCATAAACCCACAGGACACAACTATCAGAAAGAATCCTTTATGTAATTTAGAAGCAGGCTAAGCCAGTCTTTAGTCTTAACTTGTGTCCTCCCAGCTTCCCCTTACAAAGAAACAAAAAAAAAAAAACATCTTCTATAGCTGGTACATTGTTTTAAGACCCCTTTGAGAGCACTGCGTGTTGGTATAATTAACTGTCCCGGTTTCAGCTGGGTTAGAGATAATTTTCTTCTTAGTAGATGGTACAGTACTGTGTTTTGGATTCAGTATGACAATAAACGTTGCTTACACACTCATGTTTTGGCTGTTGCTAAGTAGTGTTTACCCTAAATCAAGAAATTTTCATTTCCCATGCTCTACCAGTGAGCAGGTGCACAATAAGCCAGGAGGGAAAAGAGATAGGACAGCTGACCCAAACTGGCCAAAGGGATATTCCATACCATAGAATGTTGTGTCCAGTATATAGACTAGAGGGAGTCGGTCAGGAGGAGTGGATTGCTGCTCAGAGACAGGCTGGGTGCCTGTTAGTGGATGAACAATTGCATTGTGCATCACTTGTTTCTCTTGGGTTTTACTGCTCTCTCTCTTCCATTACTATTTTTTTTAATTATTGTTATCACTCCAGTATATACTCCAGTTTATAATTAACTTTATTCCAGCCGAAACCAGGACACTAACAAATTCATTAATTGAGGTATGACTTTAAGGTGAATTATTAGTGTTGAAACTGGCTCTTCTTGTTTGTAAATTTGTTCTCCACTGTATTTAGTCAGTATTTTCCTATTAGATATGCTGATGCTTTATTCCTTTAAGTGTCCTACCCAAGACACTTGCCTTGTGCTGTCCTCCTGTTGGTGTTTCACCTAACAATTCAAAACCTCCATTTCTATCATGCTCTTTCCAGTCTCTCTCTTCAAGAAAACACCAAACCAATACTCCCATAAGGAATTAGTTCCTTTAAGTATCTTTGAAATTTGACCCATGGTAGTTATGCACGATTGTCAGCTAAGAAGCCACAACCAGAGCATAAGTAAGTGTGTACTAACCGACAGTCTCAAAGTCAGCTGGTCTCATGTCTTTCTGTAGGTTCTGAACAGAGCAGCCAGACTGCATTTACAGAACAGGATGGGTAACACAAGGCACAGGTGTACAGCTGTCTTGGTAAGGGAAGCTGAGATTTCTTTTTTTTTTCTAATTTTATTTTTTTTTAGTACTTACTTGAAATTAATTAATTACCCAAACTGCACATCCTTCAGTACCTGTAACTTGGCATACACAGCAACACAGGCATGCAAGGCACAGCAACAGCAGTGAAACATGGACTGTATTTCCAATGTATGCTTCAAGCTAGCAGTGCACACAGGAACACAGAGAGATCTTCTACACAGACTTCTACAACGGCCTAAACAAAAAGATGACTTCACATGCAGTGTCATGCAGACAACAGCTACAAAAAGGGATCTGGAGTACATACATTTAGTGAAACTAAGAAAACCATACAGTGTGGCGGTACATATGCTATAGCAGAGAGCAAACAATGACTAAGCAAGATAACAAGAAAAAAAAACCAAACATGATGCAGTGGTCAAGTTTAAAAATACAATCTGAAATTCGTATCCATCTCAATGGAGACCTTTTATTCTGCCCATGGTGGACCAAAATGAGACTGTCATCATGAGCCATGCTCTGCAAAGACTGGTGACACTGCTTATGGAAAGCAATCCAGTATCAGGGAAGTCCCATGCACCTGCAGATGTCTCATCCCTTTTCATTGACAGCATTCTGAGGGTTTAGGTTGGGGTTTTTTCCTGTATTAAATTTCCAAAGTTTACTTGCTAAGCTTCCTGGAGTTCTCTGCCACTTCAACACGCAAAAGAAAGGAAACATTCTCTTTCTGCCTAGCAAGTGTTTAAATATTATCATGCCATAAGAATTAGTCTGCTTTCTGTTTAGAGGGTTTCTACACTCTTATTAAAATAAAACAAAACAAAACACTGATTAAGTAATAAATTACTTTGAGCACTATCTTATTATCTGTTTTGTATCCAATTTACTAAAACTAAATTCTACTTATATAAAAAAAAATCCAAATAAACAAAAAACCACATGGAAAAAAAAGAGCAGCACAACCCCTGGATCTTGTAGACATGTTATATATGCAGCTCAGTGAAACTTAGATCCTTCCCATATTCTCTTTGACACTCTGTCAATTCAGTTTGCAACAAATATGTATTTTCTGACATATTTTTTTTAAATATTAGGAATCACCACAAGAAATTTTCCACTGTGGTTTGTAAACAGATTGCTCCACTTGCACTAAGTTGCTCAATCAGTAACAAAAATTATCACAACATATGCTCATGATTTGCAAACTCACAAATATTACCATATAGGTTGCAAAGACTCAAGTCAAAGAGCAATCTTAAGTATGTCTTTTAAAGGCAATGTTCAAATTTCCTATTCCCAAGGAACTGAAAAGTCCAAGCTGCAGTGAATGGTTTGCAAAGGGACAAGACATCTTAAAGATAAAACTGTGTTTTCCAAGTAAACAGTATTACCAGAATTCTATGGTTGTGGAAGACGTGGAAGTTAAATGTAGGAGAGTTTTAAAAAAAATAAGATTTTAAAAGTCAACTGGATTATCTTAAAAGACTGGAGGGTTTACAATATAATTGCATATTACCACCTCCCCAAAGTCAGTTAATGCTTTTAGATGAACTTTTAGAGAGAAAGAAAAAAACAAACTGTGACAGAAGTCAGGAGCTCTAAAATGTTACTTTCAGATACCTTAATTTTTCACAAATCAAGGGTGCTTTCTGCTGAAAGAGCAGATAAGGACAGCTTTCCAAGAGCTCTGACAGTGTTATATGGTATCTTTGTTTTATGACACTTTCAGCCTTCAATTGAAGCAGTTTAAACTTTCTCTTGTGATTAGCTGCTTTGTCCTCCACTGAGAGTGAAATTCAGATTTGTGTTTAGCTCGCATCTTTCGTGGAGGATAACATATTCCTATGGATTGCTCACATGCCTGCCAATACTGTTGCAATATGGAGTTTGGAGATTTTTTTCTGTTTTTGACAAAATATCACATTAAAAAAAAACCAAACAGTATTAATGTTAACAAGTCCACACAGAGGCTGAGTTGCGCAAATGAGCTTGGCTTTTGGAAGTGAGATGTACTTAAAACACTGGCTATCCTTCAACCTGACTGTGTCATTCCTTAAGCCCACCAAACATTACAAGTCTGGAAGGTTAAAATATTTAGCTTTCCTTGTATACTTATGTGCTGCCATGGTATAAATTTCAATCCAATTCTTTATCAAATTGAGCAGGCTCAGATACAATGAAGAACCAATAATACCTACCATTTAAAAGTGATGGCCAAACATGACCTTTAAAGGTTAGGAAGATCAATCTATAATTACACTTCACTACCAGTAAGACAGCAGTTTCACTAAAACTTGAGCATGTAAACTCATGAAAATTAAAAAGCAAGGGGGTGGGGGAGGTAGTGTGGTGACTACTAGGGGTTTGTGTGCATTTTTGCACCCATCGATGTATATTCAGTCACACACACATAAAAAATAAAAAATATAATGCAACTCTTAACTGAATTCCAGTCCAGTTGACCTTTAAATCAGTGTTACACAGAATGAAAAGCTGTCATTATAGAACTTCTTTGCTGTACCTTTGCTCACTGAAAAAGCTTTTTTGTGGACTTGACCACTGACAAAAAGCTATATGCTAACCAACAATATTTAACTTGAGATCTAAATGCTAGACTATCTGTAGCCAACACAAGAAGTGAAGCAATTCTACCTCTCCACCCAAAAGACCTCCTCTGCGAGGCTGCAAACAATGAACAGAGAGCTGTTTAGACACCAAAAAATGAGATATACCATTGGTTTACAATGGTTCAAATGAAAAGCATCAACTGATTTCTCTCCTGTGGCTGTTAAACTCCTGCAGGGCTGAAAGGCAAGAATGTTTAATTTCCTATGAACAACTACATGAAACAACTGTAGTATTTAAGCAGAACAGAAAAAGGGAGATAGAAGAGACTGGGTGGGAGGGGGACAGGGAGAGATATTTCAAACATTCAGTTTCTGCATTACCTATCAGTGTTGCACAAGTGTCAACATAAACACACTACATGGTTTAATTACATTAACATTATAATTACAGTAACATTACAGAAAATTAATTAGCACTAAGAAATATCCTTCATTTTCATTTCACATGCAACTTGACTTTTTGAATTAAAAATTATTTTAAATATAATATAAACAGAGGAGTGTTTTTAAACCGACACACTGGATTTTAAGCAGCCCACAGACTCAATGTGAAAAAGAGAGTTCTACCAGCTCCATCCTTTTTGCATTAAGACAAACTATATTTGCAAATGCAAGCTGTGTGTGCACAACAAATACAGAACACGAACCATTCCTCCTAGATCTCAAGAATTTAAATGCCAAAACCATTTAAAACAGAGTATACTCTTTATGGAGACAACAGGGATTGCCTAAGTGGGGGAAAAAAAAAAAAAAAGAGAAAAAAAAAAAAAGAAAAAACACAGTGGGAAGAAAGTGTCAAATCCATTTTCACATGTGACACTAATGACTTGACAGTGATATACACTGCAAAAGCCTACCAGAAATTCTAGTGATTTTTTGTTATACATTTGAGACCATACTTTGGATGTTTTCTAGAACATTTTCTCTCCTATGGAGCTATGTTACTACAAATTCCCCTATGGATCACAAAACAAATTACGTAAGGCAATGCACATTATGAGCACTTCGGGTGCAAGATGACAAATGAGCAGATGTAAATTGCAAGGTGGTTGATCATTACTGGTACGAAACTGGTCTGAGATCAAATCCCACACCCCATACAGCAATGAAGCTATAATGCCTGTAACTTTAGAAGTGAAGACAGTATAACCTGAATTTACAAATGTATTCCTTAAAGCTCCCATTTCCATATGCTTTTCATTTTGCAAATTTGAACTGTCTGAGATGATAATTGCTCCTGTGATGTACATCTGCCCAACGCTCTTTGGGGGGGAAGCCCATTACGTCCAAGTCTCAACCCTCTCTTGCTACTCATCTGACAACTCTTCAGGAAAGCAATCACCCTTCTACTAGCAGATCAGATGAGGAGATATCTTCCCATCAGTTTGCTGGGATGGTGGCAGACTACTGCGGATTTAAAGATTACAACTCCTGCAACAACTTGTGTGCATGTATCTCAGGGCAGGGTGAAAGTGGCAGAGGGAAATACCAAGAGCTGGCTTTTTGCTTATCAAACTGATTTGAAGGAGTACCAGTACTAACAACTGTTTAAAAGAAGTGGGTGAAATTGCACATTTGAACTGTGAAAACTGGGGCAGATGAACTTTAGTAACAGGAAATGCAAGAGAGAGATTTAGAGTTTGCCTTGTTGGTGACTCTTCCAAAGCACCAGGAAGTGTGGTTTTAAAGCGGATAATTATGTCAGAAGAAAGCCTAAAAGCCAAGATGAGGTTTCTTTCAAGAAGTTCAGCATGCACAAAGCACTCTCAATGTATCTCTATAAAAAAAGATCAACTCATCTGTGGATTACACAGACAGCTGTAACAGTCTTTCTAACATGATACCACAAAGGGCATGAGGAATCCTATAGCTAAGTGCTCCTTAAAGCTTTGAGCAGACCACACTGAAAGCAACTGTCAGCACAGTCTGCTTAGAGTCATCTATCCTCCAAATCTGCAACTGTGCAATAATCATAATCAATGGGAAATTATTTACTGTAAGCATAATGAAGTGGGCAGGACAAAACTATAAGTTGCAAAGTCTCTACAGGCTCAGAAGGAAGTCAGAACTACCGCACTGAGGCTGGCTGAAACGCAAGAGAACCACCTCAACCGTGCTACTGACAGGCAATAAAATCACTGAAATCTACATCTTGACGCTACTGAATGTGATGCTATTGCATTTCGGTGTAACTGAAATACAGAAATAAACAAACACAATGGTTATAAAGATTTACAGGATGCCACAAAGACAAATCTATTATGTATGAAACAGAGCGCATTGTCCTTAAAAATATTCCCATTGTTCTTGACTCAAAATGGACAAGACTTGCACTATCCCTAAGTCATCTCTCTAACCGCAGCAGGAGTACTGGGCAGCCATTTTACCAATGCAGATACCAGTCATCTTAAGCCAGTATACTAATAAAATTAGGAAAACATGCACAAATTCTTACATACCTGATCTACTAATCCTGTCAATTCTGTCCATGCTAGAAGCAGAGATTCTGATTCGAGGACTACTCTGATTAGAGGATTCAGAGCCTCCATCAGCAAAAGAGTCTTCAAATGCAAAAAGTATTTCTTTCACACATTTGTGACAGACATTGTGCTGGCATGGAAGGATCAGTGGATGGGTAAACAACTCCTTGCATGCTGGGCAGATAAGCTCTCTTTCGATACCCTTAATGGCAACCTTTATGATAGAAAGAGGGAGAAAGAAGTGTAAGCGCAGGAAAACACGAGCCATCAAGATTTATGGCACTGCTCTGTCACCAAAATCCCATCTCTGTAGAATAAATGCACACAGTTTTATCTGGTTTGAGGCACTTCTCTGGCTAAAGCTGCAAACAAATCTCAATTAACATTTATGAAAATACTGACAACGCTCATTTCAACTGAAGTGAGCACTGCCACTAGGCAAACTCAGTTCATCTTTAGGTCATGTCTGCATTGCAGGGGAGGAAAGGAGGGGAGTAGTCTTAATTCCACTCAAGGACCTAGTGAAACGAGTGCAACCATACTTCTTAACAATAGGAGTCAATATGTTTAGCTTGCTCCCTCGCTTTTCAGGAAGGAAAAAAAAAAATAAAAACGATACTAAGTGTCAGATAGTACTGGTTAAACAACGTGAGGCTTTCCTCACGTCTAATTCACATTTAAGGGCTGAAAGTATCTTGACTTCATTAGCTCTATAGTTCCGAGTGCGGAACATCATTTATTTATTTGTTTATGCGTTTAGCTAAGTCTTTATCCGCCGCACAAAGAGCTGCCCGTGAATCGGCGCTGCTCTTCAGCAATTCCGCGGCACCCATGGTTTCCTCCGGCCCCGCTAAGCATCAGGTGTCGGCGGGCGCAGGCACGGCCAGCCCAGCCCAGCCCAGCCCAGCCCAGCTGAGCGCCGCTCCCCGCGCCGGGGCCGCCGCCGCTCCGCCCGGGCTCCCCGCGGGATCGCTTCCCCCGGGATCGCTTCCCCTGGGAGCGTTTCCCCCGGGAGCGCTGCCCCCGCGCCCCGTCGGAAGGGCTCCGGGCGAGCCCTGCGCGCCGTCCCGGCTCCGCGGGGCTGCCGCCGGCGCCGCTCCCGGCAGGGCGGCGACGGAGCTGCCGGCGAACACCCATGAGGACGGACAGACGGACAGACAGACAGACAACCTCCAGCCCCCCCACCCGCACCTCAAGCGCAATGGGGACGAGGCACCCCGCCCCGGCGGCCGCGCCCCGCCGGATCCCCCCACCCGAGCTCACCGGGCTCTCCGGCCGGTCACCCTCCATCCCGGTGCCTCCTCCTCCTCCTCCGCCGGCTCCGGCGGGCGCCGTCAGCCCGGGATGCGGACGGGGAGCGCCCGCGGCGGCGCCCGGCGCAAAATGGCGAGCGAGGAGCGCGGAGGGAGCAGCGGGCGCGGCTCGGGGCGCGGGGCAGCGCGGGCGGGGCGGGGCGGCCGCGCCCGCGGCAGCCGCCGCAGAGCGGAGCTGTCCAGCCGCTCCCGCCGCTCCGCTCCGCTCCGCTCCCCCGCCGGAGCCGCCGATTTCGTTCCTATTGTTTTGGCTCTTGTCTTTCGCCGAGCGGCACCGGAAATGCCGCCCGTCCCGGCGGCCCGGAGTGTCGAGTGCTCTCCCGCTCAGCCCCTGCCACTGATAACCTCCCGTGGTGCCCGTGTCAAGGAATCGCTGAATCGTAGAACGGTTTCGGTCGGAGGGGACTTTAAAGAGCACAGAATCAATTAGTTTGGAAAAGAACTCATCGAGTCCAACTTGTGATCGAACACTGTCATGTCAGATAGAACATGGCACAAAGTAACACATCCAGTCTTCTATTAAACACCTTCAGGAGCAGTGACTGCACCATCTCCCTGGGCAGCCCATTCCAATGTCTAATCACCCCTTCGGTGAAGAAATTCTTCCTTATGTCCAACCTAATCCTTCCCTGGTACAGCTTAAGATTGTGACCTATTGTCCTGATCATGTCACTCAAACCCCCCACTATGGACAGGGACAACTTCCTCTAGACCAAGTTGCTCAAGGCTCCCATCCAACCTGGCCTTGAACACTTCCAGGGAGGGGCTATCTACAGCTTCTCTGCACAACCTATGCTGATGCCTCACCACCCTCATAGTGAAGAATTTCTTCCTAGTATCAAATCTAAACCTGTTATCTTTAAGTTTGAAGTCATTCCCCTTTTTACATCATCTGCCCACTTAAAAACTCACCCTTCCTCTTTTTCTTAAGTCCCCTACGTACTGAAAGGCCACATTAAGGTTTCTGTCAAGCCTTCTCTTTTCTCTGCTGAGCAGTCCCAGCTCTCTCAGCCTGTCTTCCCAGGAGAGGTGCTCCAGCCCCCTCATCACTTTTGAGGCCTTCCTTTGGACTTATTCCAACAGGTCCATGTCTTTCCTGTGCTGAGGACCCCAGAACTGGACACAGTGCTTCATATGGGCTCTCACTAAAGCAGAGCAACAGGGGATAATCAGCTCCCTCACCCTGTTGCTTTTGATGCAGCCCAGGATAATTTGGCTTTCTGGGCTGTCAGTGCACACAATGTTGGCTCACGTCCAACTTTTCATCCACAAGAACCTCCAAGTCATTTTCCATAGGGCTGCTCTCAGTGGCTTCTTCTCCCAGTTTGCATTTGGACTGGTTGAACTTCACGAGATTCTCCTGGGCCCACTTATCCAGTTTGTCAAGGTCCCCATGGATGGCATCCCTTCCTTCTTTTTGTCAACTGCACCACTCTGCTTCATGTCATCTGCAAACTTGCTGAGACTATGCTCGATCTCGCTGTCTGTGCCACTGATAAAGATACTGAAGAGCACTGGTCCCAAGACAGAGCCCTGAGGGACACCACTTGCCACTGGCCCCCACCTGGACATAGAGCCGTTGACCACAACTCTCTGGATGAGTCCATCTAGCCAATTCCCTATAGGTCAAATAGTCCACTGCCCAGGCTGCCTCATATCTTAACTTTTTTAATGGGCTCAGCTGCACTGGTGAGCACCAGGTCCAGTAACCCTTCTCTGAATGCTTTGTCTAATATTTGCACCAGAAACTTGTCCTCAATGCATTCCAGGAATCTCCTGGATTGCTTACAGCCAGCTGTATTGCTTTCCCAGCAGACATCTAGGTGGTTGAAACTCCCTATCAGGATGAGAGCCTGTGAGCACAATGCCCCCCGTAACTGAAGCAAAAAGTCCTCACCGACAGTCTCCCCCCAGTCACACTACCTGCAGTAGATCTCAACCACAAGATGCCCTTTGCTGGTCTGGTTGTTGATTTTTAGCCATAATCTCTCAACTTGTCCATAGCAGTTTCTCAGAGGCAGCTCTTCACAGTCTATCCATGTCAGAAAGGTGTGTGGCTGTCCTTGGGGAGAACACCACCACCGTACATGCAGAGTGGGGAATGTAGCTTGACCGTAGGCTTTAAGGATGCAGGAGGCACACACCAGACAGCTTTTGTGGCAGCCAGGATGAAAAAGAGATCGGGAAGTGGTTATGACTGTCAGCATCCCCTATCCTCCACTTACAGTGTGTTTCCATTGGAAAAGGCATAGTAAATACCCTTTTCAAACATCTGCCAGAACAAACAAAAATACTTTTAACTCCCCAGCATCTCTGGATTTTGGGAAGGGTGTGGATGCAACCATTGCAGATGCAATAATTAATATAGCATTAAGCTAAGGGATAAAAAAAGTTAGGAAACTTGGAATGAAAGCATACACTGTCTATACATTACACAATGGAAGGAGGTTTAGTTAATTAAGATAGATGAAGCCTAAACTGAGTGAATGATGAAATGCTGTCTGTTTGACAAATCCTAAACTTGACCTACTTGCCTATTTAAAAAACAAACATCAGGATAATAAGTTCATTTTCCCTCAAAATTACCCTTCCTATGAGTCAATAAAAAAAACATAAAGGAAATGTCTTACTTGGGTATTATTTACACCTGTGCTTTGGTGGCCTGGACATGAAATTTGAAGGGAAAATTCCACTCAGAAATCATGAAGACAGAGGTGATTTTTTTGCATGTCCAGCACTACAAAGAAGAACTTCCTACAGAAGACATTATATAAAGATATTATTTCACATTTACTTTAGAAACCACTCTCATAAAAATAGAGAGTGCTGTGTTTGAAACTGTTCTGATAATGCCAGTAAATGAACAGTATGCATATTCAAATTGAAATATGTCACTTAACTGAGAAGGGGAGAGAACGGGTTGGTAAGGCCATGCGTTGTCAGCCTTCCAACTATGTTTTGACTAACGATTTGCAAGCCTCTGAATCATTATCTTTATATTATTATATTATCCTTCTACTCTCCCCAAATGATGATACAGGCAGGCTTTAAGGCTGCAGCTCTTTAAAAGCCCTTGTCTACAATAGCACACTACCCATTGCTGAAACTGGATGTCATTGATTTGGGGCCAGATAAACGATCAGCTGCAGATTAGAACAAAGACCCCTTGGCTGCCTTTGAAACAATATGGAAAAATTTTGTCTTTGGTGGCAGAGCAAGGAAAATCACTCTGCATTCTTTCCAGAGGTGTAAGTGCCAGTGCAGGTGAGTGTTACTGTGTGGACATGCATTTTCCTCCTGTCCTCCCACAGCCTTCACACAGGCCACAGTGCCAACTACTGTTAATGACAGGACTTGTGAGTGATTCTTTTTTCAATCCCTTAATAGATCATTAAGGTATTATCTTGTTTGTGTGTCTGTTTGCTTTGGCTTCAGGGTACTTTAGAGCAGGATTTTAATTACCACCTCCATCACATTAAGATGTTACATGGGTGAAAATGTCCTTGAAGGCCTCCAAAGGTCAAAACTTCCCCTTCTGCACTCACACCTTTTTGCTAGCCTCCCCCAGCCTAGGACCACTAAATTTGCAGTGCCAAAATTTGCATTAGCTTTATGGTACTGAGAAGAAAACACAGCAGTTAGGAATCACTGATACATTAAAAAGATAAGAGCAGAAAACAGTGTCAGAAAAGGCTCCTGCCCTTAGCCACTGCAGAAGGAGTTGGTAACACCAGCATTGCCACAGAGCTCGGACCTACCCTTCTGCTTTGCTTCCAGCCAAAGGTGTGTTTCAGTTGGACACCTGTTCTGCTCTCAAGGGACTCTTTTTGCATGGAGTAATATCTGGAAAGTGTCAAAATAGTTCTAACACATCCTTCAAAATTCACTCCAGCCCTCTCAGCAGGCAGGGTCTGACCAGGCATTATGGCATGCCTTGCATTCCCAAGACAGCAGAAAAAACATAGAAACTGGAATGGGTGGGGATTGCCATACTATTTTCCCTCCTCCCTCAGATTAAACACGGTTGTTAATTTAAGAATTGTGATGCAACAATCTCCCAAGTGCTCATTCCCTTTAACTATCAGTATAATTTCGAGGATGCAGCACTGGTTTGCAACAAGCTGTAAAAATCCCATACTGCAGTTGCAATCCTACTGCATGAAGCAACATAAGCCTGTCGCAAGGCACCAGGGAGGTTCTACCAACACCTTCCCTGCCTTCAGTAGTCAGGTCCTCAGATCAAAGCCTTCCAAGACGTTTATTTTCATGCTGTTTTTGCAACTATGGCTCAAGAGTCAGTCAGTTCCATGATGGAACTGCAGAGATATGCAGAATGAAGATGGATTTTTTCCTGAGCTAACTGAACCTGACTTGGGGATTGATCTATCAGTCACAGACACTTCTCTCTGTGCAGTGTATTTTCTTCCAGAGTGGATGCAGAGAGCTTTTAGCCTGCATCCCACTCCTTGTAAATTGTCAGTGATACAATTTGCTTCTCTACTTAGTCCTAAAAAGTTGAACCTCATGATGATTACCCCTATCCACAGGATTTTCCCAGTCATACAGGCTGAAAGATCTATTTTTAGCTCAGCAATAAGGCAGGAATTTATGTTGCCTGAGAGAAATGTTCCTGTTTTGGCTCAGCAATACAGGCTTAACTTTGTTTTTGCAATGGTTACCCTTCAACTGTGTAACAGCCAGCAAGGATTTATAGACCTTGGGCATTTCAAAATTATTATGACTTGAGAATCTCTTGTCGTAAAACAAAAGTATCAGTCCCTACTCCTTTGATTCAGGATTGTTTATCTTCTCTGCAAAGATGTCCTTGAGACCCATAACCCTTGAGTTTGGATGGAGTTCCTAACAGATCCCATAACCTGATCAGCTGAACTGAACAAGTTTTGAAGGTCCCACATGACACTGCTATGCACAGAGCACTGAGTCAGTAAAGACTGTGCTCATCAAACTGTCAGAGTACTGGGACTGCAAGCAGTTTTAGGTAGGATTTGTAGCTAGAACATCTAAAAGTGTGCTAAACTGGCTCAGAATATCTCTAATTTTTCACATACTGCCACATGTAGAGTAATCTACTTCATGCCTTGGACACCTGGAAAGCAGTACTTGTGGGAGATCCAATGAGCAGCTGCAGGAAGCAGTCAACACAGAGGACTCTGCTCTTTCCCTTCACACACTGTAATCACTTGTCAAAAAAATGAAAAAAATTATAATGAAAAAACTTTACAAAAATTCATGATATTGAAATCAAAATAACTTCCACCTCTGAATTAGGAGAGAGTCATACTTGCAAAGAAATGACTGTTGTTAAGTAGAAAGGAAGTATAAAGGTTACTCCTAAAAGGATTTGGAATATAAAACATTTACATTAAAAAAAAAAAAAAAAGAATAAAATCAAATTTACAGTAAGATCAGTCACAGACTCCATTTCTGACACCATAAACGTATTACATGAAAAATAAGGATGGTACACATGGAGCACATGGGGAGTCGTCCTTCCTTCACTTCAGATTGTAGATATCCCTGTCACAGAGGACAAGGTTGTCAGCTCTCCCTTGCCATGTTATATCCCATGCACTTGTATGTGCTTCAGAAAACCCACTACTGAAATGATGAGGACATGTCTAAGATGTGGAAACACACCTTTATCACACAGCCCAACGAACTCAACTAAGTAACTGCGATTAAAAGCTGTGAAGACAGGTAAATTGGATTTCAATTGCTCTTGACTGCTGGATTTCAAGCTCAGACCCTCCGCAATATCTAACTTAATGTCACCTGAAACTGAACTCCAAGTTATCTTTACGTGCTCTTTCATCAAAGTTGCCTTTTTGTGCAAACACCTCCCACAATATATACACAGTCTGGCACTCTAAATCAATACTCTGTAAACTGAACAAATCACTTTTAAAGGACTATTCTCCTCGCAGGGACCCAAAGCCCAAAGAAGTGCTTTCCTACACATAAGCAAGAAATACGTAAATCCTTATCTTCGTCAACGTGAGGAACAGAGCTACAGTTCAGCTGAGTCAGTCAGCCCAGAGGAATCTGTCAGCCCCTACTGCTAAATTATGCTGTATTTTCCTTCTCCATCTTCTTGTGTGTTTTGAATTTGGACCCCTATATATCTCTATCACTTAATTTCACCGAGACAAAAGCTGAAACACTGTCACAAGAGAACTTTACATCAGCCTTTATATGAACCAGGCAGAAGGAAGTGACAGCAATCAGTGTCACCTGCTGGCTCCAGGTGGAGCACATGCAGAACTTCAAATGCTCTTAAAATTATCTTTATATATTTCTCCTGTTTATATCATATGGGGTTTAAGGCTTGTTTTTAGTAGTATATATCTCTCCACATGCTTTTTCTGTAGAATTATTTTAAAGCAGTTCCTTATGAAACACAGATTGTCAGTTTCTGCAAACAACGTGGAGGGAAGAAATTAATGGTAAAACCAAACAAACAAGTGAAGGGAAAAAAAATAAAAATAGAGCATGAAATCAACAGCTAGTGTACAGGGACAGTGTCAGTGTTAGTCTGTCTTTGAAACTCACACATATCAGCTTATTGATTTTATTCAGTTACAGAAAAATACCTGAAAATGGTTCTACAGAACAGATGACAAGTACTGATATCATTTACTCCATCAGACATGAATATTTCTTTACATCATCTAAAAATTATTTGAAGTTAATATTGCAAGAGAATCATATTCATTAAAAAAACCCAAACCCTGTAAGTAAACCCTTATCTCTGTAAGTAAAAAAGTTTGAAACGGAGCTTGGGTGAATAATTGGAGGTGGGTATGTGTGTGTTTTGACTACTGCAAAAGTCAACTTAAAGGGAGGAAGTTGGGGGAGAGTCAGGAAAGATGGGGGGTTGGAAGAAGCCTAAGATTGTTTCTGGAATGTTACATCATTTTGAGATGGTTGAGTGTTCGTCCTTGCTGTTGTTTGAGCTGATACTTCAGAGTCCTGAAAGAAGGTCACATGCTCTCCTTCTTCCCCAGTGCCTCTGATACAAAATGCAGTTAGTTATTAATCTATCTCACAGGGGTATTTTGGAGTTCTCAGATGCTTCTGTGACATTTGTGACAGGTGCCTTGGAGGCCTAGAATATCTTGGAGAATAGTGTACTGAGCCTAAACAGATGCTGTGGATATATGGATTACACAAGGACTGTCTTATTGGGACTAAAAGTGCTACATGCATCTTTGTGTTATAGGTACAATGTGCAAGTTGTGTGTGTGAAAGAGAGTCACAGAGGAATAATTAGTACAGATCATTAATAGAGATAACAGGTTTTTGAAGTGACATTCCCCCAGGGAAAAGTGATATATAATGATTTGCCCTGTTTGAGAGGCCTAACAGAGGCTGCAAGCTAAGTGGAAAAACAGCATGCTTGCCAAAAGATGTCACATGCCCAGGGCCTAAGAGTTGATGCATCCTACCTTTGGGGACCCTTTGGGACCCTACATATGGAGACATGAGTGTGCAAGTGTAAAGCATTCTTTATTGATCCTGATTTTCTAATAGTTCTTTGTTCAGTGAAAGACAAAATGCTTAGCAATTAAGTCAGAGCATGTTAATGCTTTCAGGCTTTGTGGTGAAAACTTTATTGATATGGGGGAATGAGAAAGAGAAAACTGGAGTTCTGGAACTTCTAAGCAGCAATACCTGGCCTCCAGTAAATACAGGTTACCATGCAGAAGAGTCCTTTTGCAGACATGATTTATGCTATCTGAGAAAGCAGTTTAATTATCCCAACAGAACACCTCCAAGCTGCTGGTTAACATCAATAAATTACAAAGTAGATGTAATCTAAAACCCTGGTCTGAAGGGGAAAAAATGCAAAAGGCAAATGTGGAGAGCAGGAGGTCTCAGAGCTGGGCACTGGAGAGGGTCAAGCAGTGACCGCCACTATGGAAAGTCTGTGAAGGTCACACAGCTGATACTGCTCCTCTTTTCTTCGAGTACATCAAGTATCTGTGATGATGGGACTTGGCAACATCTTTGTCCATACATAAATGGCTGCACTGTTTGTAAGAAACTTGTGTATTTCACACTGCTGTGCTAACTCTGCTGTCTACCGAGCCATATGCTCTTCCAGAGGGTGTCTGATTAAAATACAAACTGTTTAATTGTGGGAAAAGGGACACACATAGCAGTCCATTACAGGTTAAAGGAGTTTCTGGCCTGAAACCCTTTATGATTTTGTTTATTATTTAAAATGAACAGTAACAAGACTTGTCCATCTGAATTTAATGGCCCAGGCATGGTTACTCCTGGGCAAGAAGAAGAAGAAAATTACACAGGAAGCCCTTCATTCATCTGCTTTAAAGGTTCATCCAGAATTTTTAGAGGAGGGAGGGAGGAGAGGGAGGAGGTGAAAGACGTGCACAAAGAACAGGCTGTGAAAACAGCCTTTGGAGATATGGTAGAAAGCCACCAGAATGCATTTGAAACAATCTTTCCAATATCACCATTCTTTGCTACACTTTTTTTTTTTTAAGTTTAAAAATACTGTGACTGCTTCAGGTTTTTTAAACCTACCCTGGCGGAGTCTTTGGAGCTCCCTGAATTTCACATATACCAGCAGTTCACAGGTACAAAAAGTTGGATTCCCTCCTTTTTTCAACAAAACGCACGTGCAAGTTTCCCTCAAAACACTTGCCAATTCTGAATCAGTTCCTGAGGGAGACACTTCAGCGTTGCTGGCGGCCAGTTGCTCACAGCAGAATCCCAGAGGGACAGGGGTGTACCGGCCCTAGCGCCCCACATCCCTGAGCTGGCAGACCGCCTCACAGGGACAAGGAGCAGGGCTGCAAAGGCGCCCGATGCCCCAGTGTGCTGGGCTGAGGGACACTTCGCATTGAAATTTAATCTTTTCTTTTAACTTTTTCACCCTGCAGCTTCGGAAGCACGTGGCAAATATTAGTGGAGCCTCCAAAGTACATTAGCTCTTAATAAGAGTCATTCATCCCCTCAACCCCACCGCTGAAAAGCCCCAAACAAACCATTCCAGGAGGGAACCGGCTCTCCTCTCGGGCTGTGCTCCCCGCCCCGCGCCCTGTCCCGGGGATGCCGAACCGCCCTCCGTCCTTACCCTGTCCCGCTTCAGCAGGTCCAAGAGGTAGGAGAACCGGCTGCTGTCCGCTGCCACCTCCATGGCCCCGCAGCCGTGCCGCGGGATCACACCGCCCCTCCGCTCCCCTCGTCCCGCAGCGCAGCCCCTGCCCCCGCTGCTCTCCGGGGGAGGGCCGTCGTGCTGCGACAGATGCTCCGCCCGCCCACCCGCTCACGGGTCTGAGGATGCCCGCGAAAACCTCTCACGCTGCAGCAGCGCGGGAGGACTGTCAGGTACCTGGAGGTGCTCAGGAGCACCGCCTCTGATCATATACTGCGGCCGTAACAGCTATGTTAAAGCTGGCAGGGTTACACCTACTTGTGGTCTCACCAAATCTGAGTGGTACTGTATAAATCACTCTCATCTTGCATGTAGCTCATGCTGGTGCATGCCCACAAGGCCAACACCCAAGGTGGGCATGCTTCTTTTCAAAGTACAGCTTGATGTGGGATGTATGCTGAGGTACAGCATGATGCATTTGCCTCTGGGCTTCATTTGGTTTTCTTACTTTCTAAGCATTTATTTAGATGAAAAATTGTGTCTAAACACATCTGAAGGGAATAGCATCTATTAACGTAATGTATGTAGTTGTGTGTATGATCTGCCTCATGTGGTTGCTCTTGGCTGATGGTGTGTTTGTGGGGTAACTCAAACAGGAGGAAAACTTCCTATCATCTCTTTTTCTGTATCCCAGAAAAATTTCTCATCTCCCACTAGAGATAGATACAAGATGCCTATCTACAACTGTGGCAGAAAAACTGGTCCCAGCAACTCAAGTACCTTCCACTCTTTGATGAAGGCAACCCTAAGGTCCCACTGAAATGTTCACACCAGAGAGGAGAACCAGAGATGCAGGCATAATAACCCAGACACAGTGGCCAAGGGGGCCCCAAAGGAAAGCTGGAGAATGGTGATTGAGACATGGCAGACATTGTGTTCCTGCTCCCTGCCTGTACCCACTCCATAATGCTGCTATACCCTGCTGCTGGTTGAGACACTGCAGGTCACTTCAGCCAGCATCTGGCTCATTTCTTCCTCCTCTAGTCTCAAACGTCCCCAGACCCAAAGGTCCCAGCCACGTCCAAGACCTGGGGGAGTGGGACAGGTGAATGGCCAGTACACTGCTCTCTCACCAGCTCTATTCCAAACTGAGAAGTGAAAGGCAACAAGCTCCTCTTATGCTGTAGCTATCAGGTAGCCCATGGAGCATATCACCCCTTTGTGGTGAAAACATACCAAAGAGTATTTTATAACAGTATAATGTGTCCCCTCAGAGGCTGTATTTCCTGAGCATACTGATATAGTAGTAATGTTATCCCAGATTCTTCCTTCAGGTTACTCACTGAAACAGAATATTCTGCCTTTCTCAGGAAACAAGACTCATGAATAGCTCCAGACATTTCTGTTACTAGATACTGTACAATTATATGTATCAAATGACTCATTAATCAAATAGCTTGTTATTATGATATAGACAGGCTTTCAGTGCTCCACTTCTTGCTTTTGTGCAAACACCCTGGGAATAAACAATGGGCAGTGGTGCTGGGGACAGTCAGCTGCCATCACCCACACAGCTGAGAAGTCCTCAATACATAATTCAGCTCAGTGCGAGATATTTTGCTTCTCTGATCTAATTTCAGCTCACCAAATGGCAGTCATGTTGGAAATTTTCAGTACTGTAATTTCTTTGGGTCAGTGTTGGGCTCTGGCAGAGAACAGCGCTGGCCAAGGCTGGGACAAGGGACTGCCTGAAGGAATGCCTTGTTTCTCCCAAGCTGCTCAAGACCCGTAGTCATCTGCAGGAAACCATGCTGCTTGTGGCTCAGCAGCAGCGGCACTCCCACATCCAGGAAGGCTGTATCACAGTATCAGTGTGAATCTCCAAATGATAACCAGCACCAAGCAGCAAACATACCTTTGACCCTACTGCTCTGTAATGACAGGCCAAGGAATTTACAACCCTTTCTGCTCCACAGTGCAAGAAGACAATATGTATCTGTTTACTCTAATGGAACCCTTTCAGCTGGAGGCACACCTGCACCTGAATCTCATTGCAGATTTGTTATGTTCATTTTAAGTGACTCTCAAGAACCATCTGCCAAAACCTGTGAGACAAAGGTCTTCTGTGGTTCACAAACCATGGGTCCGCTCCAAATCAGTGCTTTTGTTTTGTGTTCTTTGGCCATTAACCACACCAGTTCATTTTGAACTATATGCTCTGACTTTCTGTCTGCTTTCTCACCTTTTTTTTTTCCCTTTTGCTTGAACAGCGTGGTTATTGGTTTTGCTTTGTTGTTGGTGGTGGTTGCTTTTGTGTTTTTTTTTTTTTAATGTTGTTTTATGCTTTTGTTTGTTTGTTTTTGGTTTTGTTTGGGGTTTTTTGGTGGTGGTGGTAGGGTTTTTTTGTTTTGTTTCTGCTAGGTGATGTAGGTTATGAACAGCCTAGGCTGTAATTCAAGGACTTGGGACAGAAGGGATGATTCCTAGTTCCTCTCCCTTCACCTCCTCATGTCCCACTTCCATAAACTGATTAATGCAAATGTAAAGAGATGTAAATGTAGCTCAAGTCATGAACTCAGTCAGGGCAAGAAGGATACAGGAGAAGATGGAAGAAGCTGATGGTTCTTTCATGATCTCTTCTTGGAGTGTTTTTGTTTCAGCATTAGCTCTGTTAGCACCCCAGGTTCAGGTGGCTGTCAGGATTCAGGATGCCAGAAGCAGGAGATTGCCACAAAACACTTCTGCATTAATTTCACAACTTCAGCAACAGTATCCTCCTAGGCAGTTCTAGCTGGGATGATCCTGGCCCCTGCATGACAGCACTCTCTGCCATCAATATTTTGACACCATCTCCCATAGCATTCTCCTGGAAAAGCTGGCAACCCACAGCTTAGACAGGAGCACTCTGTGCTGGGTTAAGAACTGGCTGGAGGGCCGGGCCCAGAGAGTGCTGGTGAATGGGGCTGCATCCAGCTGGCGGCCGGTCACCAGTGGTGTCCCCCAGGGATCAGTGCTGGGCCCAGTCCTGTTTAACATCTTTATCGATGATTTAGATGAGGAGATTGAGACCATCATTAGTAAATTTGCAGATAACACCAAGCTGGGGGGTAGTGCTGATCTGCTGGAAGGCAGGAGGGCTCTACAGAGGGACCTGGATAGGCTGGAGAGTTGGGCTGATTCCAACGGGATGAGGTTCAACAAGGTCAAGTGCCGGGTCCTGCACTTTGGCCACAACAACCCCCTGCAGCGCTACAGGCTGGGCACAGAGTGGCTGGAGAGCAGCCAGGCAGAAAGAGACCTGGGGATGCTGATTGACAGGAGGCTGAACATGAGCCAGCAGTGTGCCCAGGTGGCCAAGAAGGCCAATGGATCCTGGCCTGGATCAGGAACAGTGTGGCCAGCAGGAGCAGGGCAGTGATCCTTCCCCTGTACTCAGTGCTGGTGAGGCCACACCTTGAGTATTGAGTTCAGTTCTGTCCCCTCAGTTCAAGAAGGACATTGAGGTGCTGGAGCAGGTCCAGAGAAGAGCAACCAGGCTGGTGAAGGGACTTGAGCACAAGTCCTATGAGGAGAGGCTGAGGGAGCTGGGGTTGTTTAGTCTGGAGAAGAGGAGGCTCAGGGGAGACCTCATCACTCTCTACAACTACCTGAGAGGAGGTTGTAGCCAGGTGGGGGTCGATCTCTTCGCACAGGCAACTATCAGTAGGACAAGAGGGCATGGTCTTAAGCTGTGCCAGGGGAGGTTTAGGTTGGATGTAAGGAAGAAATTTTTTATGTAGAGAGTAATCAGGCATTGGAATGGGCTGCCCAGGGAGGAGGTGGATTCACCATCCCTGGAGGTTTTTAAGATGAGACTGGACGTGGCACTGAGTGCCATGGTCTAGTAACCACAGCAGTGTTGGATCAGTGATTGGACTTGATGATCTCGGAGGTCTTTTCCAACCCATTTGATTCTATGATTCTATGATTCTATGATTGATTCTATGATTCTATGATCAGCCCTGCAGAAAAGTGTATTTCTGCAGAGTCGTGCAAGCCTAAGCAGAACCCGGTGGACTGTTCAGCATAATTAACACAAGTTGCCTCCATAGATCCAGACTAGCTAGGATTTTGGGACTACCCTCTGCAGCAAATATTGATTCCTGTAGCCATTCTGCTGGCCCATGTTTACCTTCCCTTGGATGGAAGACACTTGTGCTAGCCTTTGTCTTGAGTGACTGAAGGCTGATAGGGGAATGTGCTCTTGGAAGGCCGGAGACAGATGGAGAAACTTCATGTTACAGCTGGTGGCCCGAGGACTTTCACCCTTCTTGGGAATGATCACTGTGTTATACACAACCTTTACTGAGGTGGGCTGTATGTCAGAAAGAGCTGGGAGCTCCTCACCTCTTCAGTATAAATTGCAGATATGCAATTCCTTTTCACATTTTCCCTCCTTTTGTTTCATCTCTTAGCTTGGTTCCTTTCTGTGGAACCAGGACACGTGAAAATTAATTCAAACCTTCCGCTGTCATGAAATTATCAATATCAGACTATGTCATATTATGCTAATTTTATGTGTTTTCTATCACTTGAAGCAGGTCTCCAAAAAAACAAGGATCCCAGTCAGATTGTCAGCTGATGTAAACTAAGTTATATGATTTTAGATCAGCAGAAAAACTGGTTCTGTATTGCAATCCTGAAATGTCACACAACACATGGTATACATAGCCTGTTGGTATACAAATTAAAATACAAAGGAAATTTGTGCTTCTTGATCTGTGAATTATGTTTATTCTCTTAGGACAACAACAATGTCTCTAGATTTTCTGTTTGATCTCCTTCTCTGTCTTACTTTCTTATTCTGAACTAAATTGAGCAGTGAAGCCTACTCAGATGCTCTTCTCTTTCTGTTCCTCTAGGGTTGTGCAATATTTTCCCACTTCCATTGCACAGGGAATCCACTGAAGCATGCACCCTTGGCAGCTCTCAAGCACCATGGTGGGTTAGGTCTTCTCCCACTATGCCCCTATTACACCACACTTGAACTTATTGGCCATCATTACCTGAGGAAATCTACTTAAAGAGTGTTTGAAATCAGTTGCAGGTGGTGATATGGGAAGGGTTAACACAAATAATTCAGTACAGAGGAGAAAAAGAACGCTTACTTTCATCTCAGACAACTCTGATGTCACTGAGCGTTACAATAAGAGCAATGGAGATACAAGAAAGATGATGTTAAAGGTGTAAAAACCAGTAAAAAGCAGTACTGGTGTTCAGCATGAACTGCTTCAGTGTTAAACTGCATATGTGAGCAAACATTTGAAGTCATGAAAAAAAGGTCTCTGAAATGCATATCCAAGTGTGTATGCTTCTGAAAAGGATTGTGACCTGCTTTTATTCTCTTAACAGCATTCAGAGGCCCGCATTCAACTTGAGCAATATGAAAGAGAATCCATGTAAATAGTTTATGAATTTTAGATAAGCTGCTTTCTTCCACAGGGAGTGATGTAGATGTGAACTGTCACTAGCAGAAAAAAATTACCATGAAACAGATGAGACCTTCTGAAGGCTGTAAAGGTATTGCAAGCAGGACAAATGTGGCCAAATTATTTCAAAGATCATGATATTTGCATGCAGACCTAAACCTTTTCCTGCATTAAACTCCGTTCCTTCTTGTTCTTTTAGGCACCACAAGGGAATTTTTTTCCCCCATTCTCACCTGTGCTACTGTGGGGTAGAAAAAGGAGCACAACTCTCTGGACTCTCCTGATGAACAGTCAGGAAACCGTCTTCTCTGTCTCTTCCACAGTTTAGTTGAGGTCCGCCTTTAGCTGGAAAACTCCTGCACCTTTGCCCTGACAACTGTGTTAATAAATCCCGCTAAGGATTCAGATTTAGCCTGTGACTGTGTGGGATCCCCAAATCTCTAACTGTGATGCATCTGCCAATTCACATCTTCATTTTCTTCTGGAGATTGTGATTTTTGCCCTTTCAGTGTCTCTAGGTTCCTTAATGATCTAATTTTTCTCCCCATGACCATAGACTGAAACAGAGTTTTAGATATGTTTATATACTTTGTTCTAATAGACACTACCAAAAACATGAAGGTCACTAAACCCATAAGATAAAATACGACCAACAAACAATGTGAGATACTGAAGCAGTTTGACTGCTGCACTGTGGCTAAATCAACTCTTATGCTAATGGCCAGAATCACCTTCACTCATGCCTCTCATTTCCCATACTTCTTGCCGTTGATCCTCAGGCATAGGCAAATGTAATAAAATTAAAAAGTGAATTTCAAATCCCCAATATATTGGAGCCAGATAAGTTGTTCTACTGTGCTCAGACCTATTTGACACTGGAGAATCTACCTCTGGGTATCTTGTCTTCCCCTGTTTGAAGACCTCTGTTGAAGTACCATAAACATATTTATTCAGTGTTTGTGATACAGAAAACCACAAAATAAAGTACAGAATTAAAATTACAACTGTCTTGTTTGAAAAATTACCTTTATGTATGATTTCCTCCTAGCCTGTCCCATGCAACCCTAGTACAGTACCTCATGCCCCCGGGAACAAGCTCATTTAAGAAATATGGGTTAAGTATGTAGACTACTATAAATATTTAATGTATTGAGTATGTTATTAGATATTTATGAGGAATAAGCTAAAGTACATAATGATGCATACTATGAATAGATAATGGAATGGCCATTTTTTTTTGCAACTACAGTTAATCAAGTTTGACAATATAAAGAGAATTTTGGGTATCTAGGGTTTTAACAAATATTAATTGAGCAAAACACAGCAAGCTTGAGTCTATTAATGTACCGATTTTATTCATTTACTTAAAAGAATGTGTCTAATGAAGAAATCAGAGACATGCAAATCAGGGAAAGATAAGGGAAAGATGAGCTCTGCTGAGATCTGCATGCAAATGTTGTGATGTATGTTTTTAGTGATTTTTGTGTGTTTTGCAAAGGGGCAGGTCTGTAACAGCGAAGGCTCTGAAGAGTGCAGCATAGACACAAAAGCTTTTCAGACTCAGCTGGCCTTCAGAGATTATTACACCCCTGTACAAAGGGGATAAACTTTGTTCAATTCATGTCTTCAAGGTTTAAATGTGTCAGCTGGGCTCCTGCTATTTTCTTTCAGCTTAACTACACCAGGATCGGGTTTGAGTTAACTTTCCTTTTTTCAAAATGGCCTGCCACACTGCTGAAACAAAATTTTTTCCCAGCCTTTACCCATGGGTTAATGAAAACTTTAATCCCCACTAAAATTGGATTAAGCTCCCTGTGGATTGACTTTGCACAGAGCAGTGCAGAGCTCACTGTGCCAGACAAAGGCTGACCCTCCTCCTGGCATCACAGGGCACCAGAATGAAACTGCCCCTTTACATGTGTGCCTGTAGGGCATCTGAGCCTCTCCAGACCTTCTGCATCAGTAACTTCATTTCGCCCCTGTGTCAAGCTGGGATCAGCACTTTAGCAGATGACACGTTGCTGAAATACCTGCCTGCAGGAACACTGCTGGCCTGGGCAGGCAGCACTGCACTAATGGAGTTCCTGCATCTCTTTACCCCTATGAAAGTTGACAAAGGTGCTGGTGACCAGTCAAAAAATGACTGGCTCAAACAAACTTGGGTTACATGTACAAAGGGATGTGCATGGCAGAGCAAAATGCCAGAAATGTCACTTTGGGGAATTTATCTGAAACCATAACAAAGCAAATTGTTCCTTGTAGTGTTAATAAAAAGCTGAGGGTGAAGCACAGTGACACGTCCCTTGTGTGGAGCATGAAGAGGATCTGTGTCAGCAATTTGTTCTGGACCTGAGATTGATGCGAAGGCTGGACAGCAGTTTTTGGGGTCCAACCCCTCAAATCATGACTCTGCCTGATTACCCATGTGTGTTGCAGTGCAGAATCAAAAGAGCATAAGGGTGCAGAGCCACAGGGCACAGCAGCAGAGCTGCAGCTCTGAGTGCTTGTCCCTCACACACTGCAGTGCAGTGTGAGCTGGTATGAGCTCTGCTGAGTGAGCCTTGCTGCTTTCATCACATGGGCCATGTGCAGAAGCACAGCCCTCACAAGCACCTGTACACTGTACTGGATTTTCTAGAAAAGGAAATTTCTCTGGCTTTCCGTCAAGGTTTCTTTTCATTCCTTTGACTGCTACAGGCTGCTCAACAACTTCAGCAGTTCTCATTGGCACACTTAAAAAGGTCTTCCAGATGCAGCAGCTCAACTGAGTGGAACAGATTTCCCTCCAATTCAGTTATGACAACACTAAATTCACAGAGATATGCTCACTTCTCCCCGTGAAGGAAAGTCAAATGCATGACCTCTCAAATAACTTGTCAGCTGAGGATTTCAATAAGGTTAAAGACAAGACAAGCTCCTACTAGTTTGGAATATTGCATTATTTATTCCATTTGTACTGGGTTTATGTTGAACTGAAACATAGGCAAAAGGACATTTTAACTTTTTTTTTTTTTTTCCTAATTTTTTTTTACCATTAGTTTAAAACAATAAAGAATAATCTGTTCCCGACTGACAGAAGTAGATAAACAGAAGTGTTTAGGCAAGAGCTGTCTCAGCCCACGAGACAAAACACCTCTCAAGTGTCTGAATCTTCATTTGCCAGTGTTTGCTGTGCACAGACCTTCACTAGAGTGATCAACATAGGGACATTTTCTTATGAAAGCTGGAAAAAAAGAGAAGCCTTCCCTTACACCCCTGTTCTCTCCAAATCTGGCTAGCATTGAAAGCACCAGAAGGCACAGTTATTCTAACAGGATGGATGGTCTGTGGGTAGCTGGAGTAAGCAGTAGGGATGCGAGGGAGGTCCAGTCCAGGCTGGCTATCAGATCAACAGCTGCTGCAGACTTTAATTTCCTTTTATAGAAGGGAGAGTGTGGGAACTGCTGCTCTCCATAGCCCGTGGAGTCTTTGGCTTAAAGAACTGCCCCCTGGGGAACAGACACTGTGTAACATCTCAAATGCCGGCCTGTGTGTTTGCTCAGGTTTCCACTGCAGCCAAAAGCAGCGTGCTTGTGTTCACACAGGGACTGTGAAGCCCTCTGTTCTGTGGCTCCTGGATCACGACCTGGAGTCACAGGAGGTGAGAAAGCCTGTGACAGTCCCAAGGGAATATAGGCAGATGGTAAGGGAAATGCAGAGTTAAAGTTGTCCAGGGGCAGAAGATGTGCTAGAAGCCTATCTGCTGCTGTGCACGGGGTCCCATGAGACAAGTGTTCAGGCTCTGGTGCCTGCCTGGGTCCTGCGCTGGTGGCCACTGAACACAAGAGCACACTGGCAGCTGCTGCAGGGCTGGGGAACAGCTCTCCCACCGAATGCTGTCATTCCCAGCTCATACTCAGAGCTGGCAATGCTCCTCAGCAGCAGAGGGTGCATCTTGGGCAGAGTAAACATGTGCCTCTGCTGTTCCCTTACTCCTGTGTTTAATAAAGGCTTGGATAATCCAGAGGTGGCAGAAGGGAAGAAGATAAGACTTGGCTTATGGCCAGGGAAGCTCACTTTGTTAACATGGTTAGCACCTTTCCTTTAGATGCCAGCTACCACAGTCCTCACTTATACCAGCAGCTCCTCATTCTGTAGAAGGAAGTTGCTTGAGGCTGGAGTTTTTTTATGCTGAAAACAGATATCAAGGCATGGAGCCATTAGAAGTTTGGTGGTAGTGGCAGTTTACACAGCCTGTGGAGGAAGCTATCTATAGCAACTGGGAAGTCACAAGGGGCACATTTTATCTGCGCTCTGCAGGCTCACTCTGGCCATACACAGGGAGTTATATATAGAGCCACATGCAAAAATATATACAAGAGCCCTGTGCCTCTCTCGGAAAGCTTCATCAACACACCTCCCTAGCAGACTCCCCTCCTCAGCCTCACCAGAGAACTGCATATTTCAGAGGATCCTTTGGAAGGATACTGGACAGGCAGCAGCTCCTGAGGAGAGCTGATCTGTCAAGTACAAGCATACAGACCAGGGTGCAAATATACCCAATCTGTCTAAGACTTACCATTTTCTCAAAAGTATTTCTGTGCTATTTATAGAAACATTCCCCCCCGTCCCACTTCCCATCTATGTGCCTCACAGACTGGCTCTGTGTTAAACTGACCCACCTGCAAAACTTTCCTTAATTGAAGAATTTAAAGGCAGGGGAGGGGGTGGGTGGGTGTGGTTGTGTTGAGTGTGGTGGGGAGTGGTGTTAAAAAAATTAAAATATTAGAGTGGAACTAAAGAACTGCAAGAAACAGTCCAGTAGTCACCAGGGCCCACCAAAGAGCCCCAAGGAAGGACAAACAAACTGTCCCTATGCCATTCCCAACACTTGTTAGTCTGACCTGCTGTGAAAGAGCCCCTGTGACAAATGTTTCCTGCACAATACGTTTACACATATGATGCCTTTCTATATAATGCTTCTCCACAATGAGTCTGAATTTAAAGAAGGCTTTAAGGCATATAATAAGCAGTATGAAGGTTGACAAAGATTAAAATGTAATTCTGCAAAATGAGCCTATTTTAGTAAGGCATGGCCATAATTTGAAGAGGGTTGTTGAACGAAGACTCCTGGACAGCACAACAGCAAATAAATATAGCTCTGTGCTTAGGGAAACCTTAAAATTAGCCAAAGGCAGCATGCAATTTCAACAGCAATCTTGCATATTTAGCTTTCTAGGCAACGTAAGCATCACTCCTGTCCTACAAGCATTCAGGGTGATGAACAACAGAGAATTTGCCTTGACTTCTGTCATTTTCATTTCAAATTATCCTTTGCACGTTTCACATAAAAGGATAAGGTGGGATCTTCCCTCCCAGGGTGAGGTAGAGCCTTTGTCCTAAAGGGAGCAAAGAGAAGATGGGGATAGTTTTGGATGGAAATCTGGAGATGCTGTAGAAGCAGCCTCACGAAGGTCTCAATGCTCTCTCAGATTGTGAGCACGCAGGGCAGTTGATTGAATGGTGCACACACTGCTCCTGGTCACTGTACCAGAGCCTGGTTATCACCTTTGTTACAAGTCAACATGGAAGCTACCTTCACAAGCATACCTGACTAAAACTGTCAAAATAGAACTGCCACATGAGTATCTCCCTCCTTGCATTTGTGAGTTTAATATAAAAAACCTAATCTGGCAAATTGAAAACTCCTTACTTACCCACAAACATTTCCTCTCCCATGCACATTTCTAAATTCTTGAAGTGAGAGGTTGCAGCTGGCTCTCAAAAAGATTTTCTCTTCCTTGATGAACTTCCCCTTTTAATTGTGAGTCAAGGCTATTTCCTTCCTCAGAATCCGACCTGTTCTCCAGTAATAATGGCCAATTCTGTCCTGTCCCATTCCCAAGTACAGAGCCTGCACCTACACACAGATATTTTAAAGGACTCCAGTCTCACTGTGGTGCAAGGCAAGATCATGGAGCAGATCCTCCTAGAAACTATGCTAAGATAAAAACGTTGATTTCTTATGGCTTCACTACAGGCCAATTGTGCCTGATAATTTTGGTGGCCTTCTAAAAAGGGCTTACACTGGTTGATGTGGGAAGAGCAACTGATACCACCTACCTGGATTTGTGCCTATGACGCTATCCCACATGACATCCTTCTCTCTTAATTGGAGAGGGTGGACCACTTGATGGATAAGGAATAGGCTGGATGGTGTCACTCAGCAGAGTTGTGGTCAACAGCTCAATGTCCAAGTAGTGATGAGTGGCCCTTGTCAGGGGTCAGTGTTGAGACTGGCAGTGTTTAACATCCTTGTGGGCAACATGGACAGTGGGATTGGCTGCACCAAGCTGAGTGGTGCTGACAACATGCTGGAGGGATGTCATCCAGGTGCCTGAACAGGCTGGAGAGGTGGGCCTTGCAAACCTCATGAAGTTCAACAAGGCCAAGTGCAAGGTCTTCCTCCTGGGTCAGGGCAACCCCAAGCACAAGTACAGGCTTGGTGAAGAATAGATTGAGAGTAGTCCAGTGAGGAAGGACTTGGGGGTGCAAGTAGAGGAGAGGCTGGACATAACTCAGCAATGTGCACTTGCAGCCCAGAAAACCAATCACATCCTGGGCCATTATCAAAAGCAGCATGGCCAGCAGATTGAGGGAGGTGATTCTGCCTCTCTACTCCACTCTGGTGAGACCTCATCTGGAGTGCTGTGTCCAGCTCTCGGATCCCTAGCATATGAAGGACATAGACCTGTTGGAGGAGGTCCAAAGGAGGGCCACAAAAACTGATCTGAGGGCTGGAACATCTCTTCTATGAAGGGAGATGTTCAGCCTGGGAAGGACAAGGCTCCAGGGAGACTTTATAGCATCTTCCAGTACCTGAAGGGATCCCTCAAGGAAGTTGGAGACATTTGACAAGGGCGTGTAGTGACAGGACACTGGGTAGTAATCACATGCTTTGCTTTTTCTAGCTACATTTAAGCTTCACAGTTCCCATTTAAGTTTTAGCTGCATTTGGACAAATCCCTTTTAAGGGAGATTTTAGGCCATGGACTTCTTATCTGTGAAACTGTTCACCATTGATTTATCGTTTAACATTTTTCTAGTCAGAAGACACAATAAACCACAAAAATGGTAGAGGCAATTCAATACACAGTCAGAAACAAAATGTCTGCGCCACAGGAACATTCCATGTTCACCATTTGTTTGCCTGACATCAGCATGGGCATTAAAAATGTCAAATTATGCATAGAACGTTGGTTATTAATACAGATTTTTGCCAACTTAATAAGATTGAAGATTTCAAACCAATTAAAGTAATCACATAGTCCGAGTGGGGTGAAGGTATGCATATTTTGTTGGCTTCAATCAAACTTTGGGAGTTAATGCAAAACAAATATGCCTCATGCAATCTTTAGAAAATGATAACTCTGTTGTTGACATTCAGCCTGAAAGATGCTGTTCTTTCCTTGGGAAAAAAAAAATTTGCAGAATAACTGTGGGCCAAGGAGATTGAAATGTTAAATCCATGTAAACAACCCAAAATAGCTTATAGATACAGAAAACAAAGCAAGAAATATTAGCTGCTTTTTGAAGCAGAGCACTCTTAAATCACTTGCCAGAAGAATTGAAATTCTTGTTCACATAATGTGATTTTTCACTGTTAGCCCTTATTTCTGCTTCTCTACTCTGATGCTGCTCACAGATGAGAACTCGGTCACAGACACAGAAACTCCAAAACCACAATTAAAAATTTTGCAAGTATGGATTTGCCCCACAATAATCAAGTACATAATTCCTCATGAAGCTAAATAAGAATCAATATTTGGGCTGTTTCCCAGCATCTTATTCAACTCTTCTGAAATTCAAAGCTACTTCCTCTAACAGGATATGTAGTAAATGCTAAAAAACTCGTAGATGGTTCACCATGGAAGCAAAGACACAATGGTAGGTATGGGTAGCTAGAATTACATCTCATCTTCATTGTAACTACATGTTCCACCTCACTCTACCATGATTCAACTTGTGGCCACCATCTGATGTCAAGACAAACAAATACCACGCTATTTTGAACAATTTTGCTCCAAGATTTTTTTTGGTTTGTTTTAAACGGGTTTTCAGCTATGGTGGTCCCTGTGACCTGAGAGTCTTCTGTTCAGGGAAGCTACTTCAGCCTCTGCTGACCAACATCCCACTAAGCCTCCCCAGAAAAACAGGATTCCCAGATGAACTGCTGTAGTGAGTCCCCAGCCTGGTAGGTCCCCTCTTTTAGGTATCTTACTTTTTCTTTTTATTTGTAGCTGAACTTCTAAGCATCTCAGCATGCGGGAAACAAAACCAATTCCCAAGCTGTCTTCCTCCTTTGATTCCCTCATGTTGCTTGATTCAGTACCTCTCTTTTTCTCCTGCTCCCTTAATCTTAACCGTTGGCAGCTCAAACCCTTTTCAACAGTGTGTTTTCATTCCTACTCCACATTCCCTTCTCTAGTTTTCTCTTGCCTATACTCTTCCTATATCCTAGTTTTCATTTATCTTACTCTGCACCAGTCATACTCAAGCACCTCATTCCCCCTCGCAGTGCCAGCCCCACAGTTCTCTTGGTTTCACTGCTCCCAACTTCTTAAATTTTACAGCCATGTAGTACCTCCTCCCCCAAGGGAAGTGCCTGCTGCCCACATGCCCAGATGACATATTTTACCGCCCCCTGCTCCTCCTCTGCTTTTCCAAGCAGTTCACTTGCACTACTGATGTTCCCAATGCTGCCATGCAAACTAATCAGCTATAGAAATAAAACCAATTTATTCAGGTAGGAAGGCTGCAACAGGGTTGGACACTGGGATTGTTCTGGTAGCCTAAAGATGCCTATTGGATCTCTCTGACACAAGTGTGACAGAAGCTATGCTACCCTTTTCACTTGCCTTGCATTGCAAAATCAGGATGATGGTTATCCCTGAAGCTCGTTTTGCTGACTGAAAGGGTCTATGTCCTGTCTCTTTGGGCTCAGCAGTGGCGAATGGCATACTTAACTGTTTTCAGAAGTCTTCAGTTGCCTGTGTTTGAAGTCCTTTAAAAAAAGAATGTGCCCTAACAACTCGCAAGTAGAAAGACATCCTGGTGTCTACTGAACACTGGAAATGCACAAACTGACTGGCCAAAAATGCATCAGCTGCAAGGTTACTTGCTTCAGTTCTGAACAGCACTTCAAGCATACAACATAAAGCACCACTACTAAAGCAGCTGAGACTGTTCAACACCACTCTAACAGTACACCAGTGCTGCGTACTTTAAAGTCCAATGTTTCACTCTTTACACGGAATGGTTAAGAAACTTGGTATTACTGGAGACTGAGAGAGAAATATATATGAAAAAATCACCAAGTGCAGTTGTACAGTTTTAATGTATTGCAAAGGCTTGTCTTTGGAAACAGGTTCTAATGCTACTCTTGCACACAGGTACACTTCCAAAAGTGCTTAAGTATCTCTTATTGACACACATCAATATGTCACACTCTTCTTGAATTTCACATGAAGAAACTATTTCAGATGAAAATTCTTTGTTTGGCTAACAATCCACTGCAACTGTGTAAAAGCTACTCAGAAGTTATGAAATCCATTTAGTAAGGCCGCACAACGTTAAAAGTCCAGTATATTGAATAAAATAATTTTATTTTTAATTAATTAATTTGTTTTTTAAAAGAAAGTTTATGGAATCTGAAAGTTTATGATAAAAGGTAACTTTTAACTGAGACTTAATATTCTCTAGCTAAAATATGTCAAATA
Organism: Pyrocephalus nanus; assembly: GCA_038380795.1. Taxonomy (NCBI): domain Eukaryota; kingdom Metazoa; phylum Chordata; class Aves; order Passeriformes; family Tyrannidae; genus Pyrocephalus; species Pyrocephalus nanus. The sequence goes on along the minus strand of CM076263.1, from coordinate 58,950,862 downwards.
GTAAAATCATAAAGAACTAAAAGGTTTTGTGCTATACTGCGTGATATGTAAACAATTTTGAAAATATGTCCCCATTATATATTTTGACACAGTATGCACAAATTTAAAAAAATAAACTTGAAATGAAGTTTAAACGCCTCAAGGGATTTCCTAGAAGTAAAGCCATTTGAAAAGCCATTTACAGTCTGCGGTGACAAACTTCTATATAATCAAAATATCTCCTTTTTCCACAATGCAGAATAACCTGCTGAAGGCAACTCCCTACTGAAGTGATGCCAGCAACACAGATCTGATTGTATGACTCCAGCACTTAAAAGAGCACATTGGTTATACATGGCTTTTAACCCTGGGCTACAATTATGCTACCAGAACTAAATTCAAGTCTAAATCAGTCACATAAAGAGGTGTGTGTCGTCTGAACACTGTTTAAAGTCCGTGTTTTCCAGATCTGATGAAGGTGGTGAAGGCGCTCTGAGGTTCTTGTGCTTACATTCAGGGCAGGATGAACTTTGCGAATACCAGATTCTCCAATTAATGACAAACCACAGATCCCAAAGTAGGCATGTAAAGCATCTGAAAGAAGGACAGAAAAAGAAAAATAAAATTATCTCAGGCTGTAACAGCCACATGTTCCTATTCAAACATCCCTGAATAATTACATTCAAGGAAAACAATCAAGTGCTATATTTTAAATCTGAGTTTTGACAGAAGGAATCAGGTTCTGCCCAAAGCCATCAGCATGAACTAGTGTCTAGTTTTGTCTTGTAACTACTTGCACACTACTTTACTTTTTTTGAGTGCCGTGGCCAAAGAATTTAAGCATCTGGAAACAACTCTAGTCCAGAAAACAAATTTTTTTTCACTGAAGTGTTTTTGGTTGATAATTTTATGAACAGCTGAACTATTATGAACCGCTGAAACACCAAAACTAGTGCCAATAGCTGCCAACAGCAAGATTTAGAGGAATGAAAGAAGTAATTACTTTTCCTAGCGTCACCCCTTCCTGAGAGAACACCCTAAGGATAGTAATTCATGCAGCTTAATCAACAGACAACTGCCACCATTTCTCGTCCCACGCTGCTCCTGCTGCCCACCTTATAGCAGCACCACAGCTTGCCGAGTCTGCCTCCTCTGGGCAGCAGCAAGCTGTTAGATTGGATTATCTGCCCATGGAATCATAGGCTAAATATGGAAAGAGGATGTGAAGTTCATGTGCCCCCTGCAAATTCTCGACATGTAATAATCTGTGGAGGTGTCAGTGAATTCATATTTGACTAAAATGATCACATAATCATTTAGGAAAAGACCTCTGAGATCAGAGTCCAAGCCTTAACCTACTACTGCCATGTCCAGCACTAACCCACATCCCTAAGTGCCAAATCTACATGTATTTTAAAAATCTCTGGGGGTGGTGACTCCACCCTTTCCCTGGGCAGCCTGTTCCAGTGCTTAACAACCCTTCCGGTGAAGAAATTGAACTCTACCTCCCTCTTTCCACTTCAATCATGAAAATCTTATTATATTTTGAGGGGTTTTTTTTCCTCTATTTTTTGTTGTTGTTGAAGGAGACAACTCCCTTTATGCCTCTCAGATGTCTGACTGCTGGAATGTATTTCTAGCTTAGAACATACTCACCATAATACTGAAAAGTAATTTTACCTGGATGGCTATCTGGCCACTTGGCAAATCCACCAACAAGGCGATCTTGAGTTGACAGGATGTAATTTCGGTTTTTCTCAAAATTTGTATATTGGAATATGTTCAAGAGCTGAAAAGAAATCAGACCATAACAGTAATATACTAAATCCTAGTATAAAAAATCCTTTTTTAATACTAAAATATAGCACTTATTTTAAAGGTCAGTAGTGACAGCAGAGAAAGCAGTAATTTGGTAAAGCTCCACTTCCTGCCTTTTTGCAAGATGAAAGACCCTTACAGCCTTCGGTGCATTGGTGTTAAACATTTAAGTCTTTCAAGTAGAGAAATGATGCTTAAAGAAATCAAAACAAGTCAATAACCATCCTGTAGCTATTCTGTACACTACCTTCAATGTTGCTCCCACCCAGAAGGAATAGCAAGTGTCTACAGGTTTGTTGGGTCGTCCATGGTAGCCATTCTGTTGTCTCATTATACACCATCTTCTTATTCTGTTCAGTTCTTTTTCTGAGAAAACTTCTTCCAGTTTACCCATCAAACACAGTGATGCAATACCACAAAATGTAGAGCCACCTGTGAAAAGAGAATCTGGTATTTGCAATGCTTTGATACCCAGCTTTTCACTGAAGCCTGAAGTTCTCAGTCAGAACTTAAACTAAGGTGTTAACAATTAAATCAATGGATTTTTAGGAGTATGAAAATGTTAATTTTAAGTCTAAAATCCAAATAGATAGGAACACTTTAGTTCAGCAGGTACGTCAAAGAGGAAAAAATGCCCTCAACCCAGCTCTAGCACAAATAAACCTGAATTAATTTTCTTCAAGCTGTTTTCTCTCAATGCTGTGCAATTTACATTACACAGCAGTCCAGAAATAAGTAAACTGCATTGCAACAGAAACATTTCTCCATATGTAACTTAAAAAAGAAAGCTATTGGGATGCCAGCAATCAGAGTGAAGCAGAGATGCCAAAGTCAGTCTCAGACACAATCTCCCAAAAGACATAAACAGACAGAAGTGTCTGGTAAGCAGAAACTAAAAAAAAAAAAATTAAAGAGCATAGTTAATACTGTGAAAAGACTCCTGGACTCTCATATTTGTAATATATACAAATTGTGCTTCTACCATAAACAAGCTGTTGACAGATGACCTGGGGCCCAAAGTTCCTCACACTATCCTGGTCCTGGAAGACCCCAGGAGCTCTAAGGTTATGCTCATTCTGATGCAAGAGAAGGCTCCTGAAGTAATGCTATCTGTTATCACTAGCACTCTACAGAAACTTAGTTAACTAATGGTTTTAATATGTAGAGATATAATTTAAGTTTTTTGTTGGAAATTCTGCAGGAAGAAAACAGATGAAATCCAATCAAAGCTCAATAATGATAAAGATATCAAACATTTGATAGAATCATAGAATCATTCCAGTTGGAAAAGACCTCCAAGATAACTGAGTCCAACACTTGACCAATCCCCACCTAGTCAAAAAGAACACAGCACTAGATTTAGTATCACTTCTATAAAAGTCAATAGTTTCTCTGTCACAAGCAAACCACTACTTCATGGAATAGAAACATTTTTGCTAAAAAACCAGCAGTCTCTTATGAATTCCTATCTTCAGAACTACCTACTGTCTTCAAAAACTAACTGCTGCTTCAAGATTTGAGCTGACAACAGATCTATGAGAGGAAATGTTTCTAGATTTTACTAATAGCTGTTGAAACTGGAGATCATCAGGTGCATTGCACAAAATCTCTTGCAGATAAAATCCACAGAGTAGCAATGGTATGTGTGGAAAAAGTTTGCTCTGTCAGCAAGAGACAAGAACTACAGCCAACACCTTTCAATTAAATATTAATGAGGTAAAATTAATGGAGTTGATATATTAAGAGCCCATCTGTTCTGATATTAGGCTGGAACTAAGGGAAGAAGATGTCACATTCAGAAGCATGTTTTGGATTTGCTCCTCCTCATCCCACTTCCTTAAAATCATAAAAGAAGGAAAGGTATGACATACTCTGCATCTCTTACAGCATTTTCAATCCCAGTCTTAAAAACAGGTTTAGAACATTTTAACATTCTTACCATGAGATTCCAGTCCAGCTCCCTGTGCCAGGCCATTATCATAGGACTGAAGAAAAAAAAATCCCACAAACCAGTTGGTTTAGTACCACATCACTTTCACAGACATTGCAATTTCTTAGTTTATTAGCAAAATTGTCGTCAGACCACAAGCACCATTTAACCTGACTAAATTCTGGACTTCCAAAAGTTCTTGGCCCCAAGCAGTTACCAAAGCGGACCTGTTTCAATGCAGGCAGCTTTTATGACTTTCATGGAAATAATTTTAGCAGTGATGCATGTTAAAAGTCTGAAAATGGATAAACACCTTTGCCAGAAAGTAAAAGCATATGATGCAGATACTGATAACACAAACCTGTTTTTTTGTCCTTATAAAGAAAAAATGGGTATGTAATCAAACCAAAACAAAACTAAAATTAATAATAGAATCTGTCTCCAACCCTAAAGTCGGCTAATATGCAAAAATCCAAGGTACTACTGTGTGTACAATATTCAAATCCAAGAAAAGCTCTAGTAAGAAGCAAATATATCAGGCTTTAAAAAAAACAAGGGGAAGGGAACCAGAAGCAGTAATACAAAATCTTTCCCCCATCCCCTCTACTGACTATGCATTTCTCATGTTTTCTCCAAAACACTCAACAGTGGCTAATAGGTACAGGACTCCCTGACAAACCACTAATGACTCCCATAGTCCTAACCAGAATGGCTACAGGACCTGTCATACCTTTAGGGATTACCTAAGGGTTGTTTTGTAGATCTGCTTTTAAAGATGATATTGAGAACAAAAAATGAAACAGAAGCAGAAAATGAAGCTACATTAAAACTACATTGCTCAGTTTGCAAGGTGTTGCTGCAAGTTTAAGCAACTAAAAAGACTAACATCTGACACATACACTTTAAGCTGCAGCTTGACTTTCTAAAATTTGAACCAGTTAATTTTAAGTAATCCCCATAAATGTCTTAATGTTAAAGCACACAGTGTGAACTCTTAGGCACTGCCTTTTGAGAAAGCAATGCAAATGTTCTACCACACTTCACAGACCCAGTAATTGCTAAGCAAAGGCAAGTTGATTAGCAAAGCTATGCTGGCAAAGCTAATTAACTCTACAAACAGCAATTGTAAGGGGAGGTGGTTTGCTTTATGTATGACAAAGTAATTAGCTCCGGAAAAAAGCTGTTAGGAGTGTATCCCAGGCAGTCTACTATACTGGGCTGTTCAATTAGCTTGCAATTCTAATAGACAAAAGCTGACCTTTGGCTTAACTGATGACCATTTATTTACAGACAGCAGCTGTTCTTGGGGGACTTGTGTGCATTAAAAAACTAGGGAAATACTTCTATTTCTTTGTTCGTTTGAAAAAACTCAAGAAACTGTATGCAAAAGAGGCTCTGGGTTACTGTAACATAAAAACTGCATAATGAAATACTATCCTCAGAAAACGTGTAAATCCAGTTGGGATTTGAAGCAAATCTTTGCTTCAAAGCCTGAAAGTTTCATAACCAGCGTAATTATATCAACAGGCTAATATAATTGCATTTCAAGGAGACTCTACTATACTGGCACAAGCAGATGCTACATTTAAGCTTCTTGCAGTATCTTTACTTAAAAAAAAAACAAGTAATGTTGCAAAAAGCAGCATTACAGAGTCTCTAGAAGTAATGTAATACTTCAGCATCTTAGTGTCTATTGATTTTTGATTAGTGATACACCTGACTTTTGAACATGAAAGACAAATATCAACCTATGCTGATAAAAATTGTGTGATTGGAATCCAGCTATTTTACTGACAATAAAACTGGTCTAGAATTATTTTTGTGATCAGCATTGCAAAAACACTTTTCAGTTGAGCAGTAGCAAGAAGGCTATCTACTCTGTATAAAGATTCAATTCTTTTTAATATTTTAAACCTTTTTAAATGTACCAATCTTCTGCTGTTTTTTATATGCCTAACTACAGAAATATGCTCCCTCCTTCAGTTGTACTGAATTGTATCTGTCACAATTCTTATACCGCATATTGAAGGGAACAAATTTCAAAGAATAAGCTAAAAAATCCACAAGCTTATTACAAAGATTACTGTATTTAATCAGCCATGCTACTCTCAGTCCAGATTGGTTGCACTTCATCTGTAGGCCAATCTGGAAAACTGGAAAAAGTTCTTTTAACTGTCACATGCTTCATTTACATGCAAATGATGACATACAATAGTAAATCAAAACCACACCTTTCTGTCAAAGCAGTTTACTACTGAGCAAGGCAATCTCTTTTGTTCTATAATTAATGAAAGTGACAGAATGAGGTGATATTGTAATAAAATAGGAATAAGCATTTGCAATAGAGTCTGTACCTATATTCACTGCATAGTTAGCTATACAATGAGTAACAAATGACATAATCTCAAACAGAATTTACTTTGCGTTGTTCTAAGCATAGGTTATTCTTAGCACCATCTACGAAATCTTAATGGGAGAAATGGAGCTCACATTCTTGGATGCCACATTTCACATTCATTGTATTTATTCATGAGATACACTTTCAGAAATACTTCATTCATAGGATAGGTAATTGAACTGGAATACATCTCAAGAGTGGTGGAAAGAGATGAATGAAAGGAACAACCACTGCTGTTAAATGATTTGCACAATGAATGTCTGAATCCCTGAATGTCTGAGTCTTCTTCAGACACATCTTTAGCTCTAAGTGTGACTAAGCAGGAAGCAAAGGCTATGTGTAGTTTCCTAGAAGCACGAGGCACCTTGCAACTGAATTAATGCACTGAAATACTGGTCTGACCAAGCAGTGCAAACCCAGAAAACACAGATGAAACTAGAGCACATGTGCATACCAACCCTAGAGTGAATTAACAGCACACCATTGGTCCTACTGAACAAAGTGTATAGTCAATCTACCAATTCACAGCAAACCTGGACAAAAATACAGCATCTTTTGTCACACATTTGTACACGCTAAGATTACTGCTGTCTACAGAATGCTGCTGATAGGATCTCTGTAAATTAATGTCTGAGCTAGTCAGGAAGAGACACAATTTTCATGATAAGCCACAGTAGCTTCTAAACTTTGACCATGCCCGGACTCGTTTTACGTCACTGGTGAAGTATTAGTACGAGCCCTTCCAAGATGTCATGCTCTGTTCTGGCTTCAATTATTAATTTTTTTTAAAGGGGTATCAATTTTCTCAATAGGAACATAACAATTGGAATTTGCAAGTATAAGAATTAATGCTGAGTTCTAGAAGCAAAGCATAAATTTGATTCAAGATCACTGTAGACAGTCCATCTCCAGTGCCATTTCAAAGCTCAAACTTTCACAGAATCTCCACTTGCCTGCTCATTTAGTGTCCTTATATGACACTCTCTAGCTTTGTCTTAGAAAGAAATAGTTGCTTCTTCCTCCCTTCATCTTTACAGTGCTACTTATTCCTTTACCTACCTCTGTCACACTGCACTTAACAATCTCATTTCTAGAATGAAGAGTCCTCAGTATATTAAATGCTACTTTTACACAAGCTGGATCACACCTTTCACAGTTCAATTCAACTTTCTTCGTACCCTGTCCAGTTCCACCTTATCTTCTGGGACTGCACTCAGATGCTGAAAATGCTAACAGTCAATGCGATGTACAGAACTACAAAATGAGGTATTTGCTCTTTTGTTTTGTTTTCTGTTCTTTCTTAGTATTTGATTCTCCTATACTATTTCTTCTAAGGTATTTGACTAAAGGCTAATCTCAGTAAACACAAAGGTCCAGAAAAGATCAGAGGAGGAAAAATCCTCCTGACCTAATCAGTAAAAGCAAACACTCTGCCTTGGCTCCTCCCTCAGACTGTGAGAGGAGAATGGATAAATCACTGTCCCTGGCTGAAACCTAACAAGAGGATTCAGAAGGGATATTCTCATCATGGGAACCTGTGATAACTAAGGTGAGCTACCACCTACTGGGGTACCGGGGCTCTTATGGGATGCAGGGGAAGAAAACTGCAGGATTGTATAAAAAAGCCATCAACTTTTTATGGAGTGTTCTCCAGGGAATGTAGGGGTGTGCATAATTTATTATGGGGTGTCTGGGGAAAGGATCAATGGTGAGAAAGGGAAGTATCAAAGCAGACTGGGGAAGAACAAGCAAGAGAAAACAGAGGGAAAAGGTGGGTAAAAGGTGCTACTAGAGTGTGTACAGACTGCAGGTCCATATGCTTCGTGACTGAGCCCTGGTCTCGATCCCCTTGGTCTGTCCAAGACCATGACAGTGTGCCAGAAAGCTTCTTGTGATGTACAGTAAAAAAAACTTAGGCATCCAACTACCTCCTTTAAAAATAAACAAGAAATAAAAACCAATTTCCTACGAAGCAGGAAATTAAGCCTTTTTTAGACTTGTTTGTAACATAAATTTTACAATCTCACTGCTGGCAGCAACTACTCATTTACAGCAGAAGTTGTATGTTGTCATAGATTTGGGTCTTTTTTTTGGACCAAAAGAGTTTACTACATGTTTACTCACATTCAAGGAACTCCAGTTTTCAAGCTTGCTCAGCTTTTTTAAACAAAATTTATTCTAATCTTGGAAAATGAAACTCAATTAAACTAATGAAATATCATGGGGAAACTCCAACCAAATATGAAGACAGCTTGCACACAGAATATATTCATGTGTATTTTCCTTCATTCCAAGTATCTAATAAATAAATAATGAAGTGTATAATTGGAAACATTAAGTATGAACTGATGTCAATGATTTTTTTCCTTTGAATGTTTTTCCTTTAAATCTGTATATCTTTTAAAAATCAGGCCTACAGCTCAATGAAATGTGAGGATTTTATTGACACAGTGCTTTATATACTTTTTCTAAGTTACAGAAACATCAGGCCCCAGTTTTCAAAAACATGCTTTATATTTTTAAATGATTTTAAAGATTTTTAAAAGATTTAATTTGAAGTTAACAAACACACCAAATAAAATTATCTTGATAGCACACCCATTACAATGAAAATACAAAATGCAAAAAACCCAATGTACTTTATCAATTTCAACTTGCTAAAGTAGCAAAGAGAAAATAAAGGAATTACCATAATACATCAATTTGGACAAAGATACTTTTTAGCCATAGTTAAGAAATAAAGCTATAAAAAACTGTAGAAAGAAATAACATTTTGTGAAGACTCACCATACTTCTTCTGATGTAGTCTATAGCTTTCTTCATATCCATGCCTGACCAGTTATCAAGCATGTAGCAGATACAGGAAGCACAGTACACAAACCTCATATCATTTTCACTTCCTTCCAGCACAGCACAGAAACTGAAAGAAACATTTATGTCTTAGACACTGTGTCGCCTGTTTCACCAGAAAATATGAAAAGCAGTTCATGGAATTGCACTGTGTTTCCTTTAAAGATTAGTTACTTCTATTTAGAGTAGTCTTATAAATATAACCCAAAGCTATGCTAGATTTTCTTTTTAGAAGATGTGATTCTAAGCCAAGGAAAATGAATAGAACTATTAACATTTAGGGGCCTGGGTGACTATTTCCAGCAATAAAATGACACTGGCCTTTATTTTATTAATTTATACCTGTTTATAGTATATACTGATACATGAGTTAACATTTTGACATTTACCACTTTGGGCAGAATTTTTTGCTTTTCTAGGAATCCTAATAGCTCACAAAGCTTTCTTTCCTTATTTTATCTTCACAATCAATTTCCAATGTATGTGTAAATGTAATTGCTAATACTAACACAAATTGTGAAAATAGCCTTCAATTCAGTTTTTCATTTCTTACGGTTACAACCTTTCCAAACTCCATGAACATTTTAAAATTATTGTATCTGGGTTACTTTGACACAATCTCAGAAACTCTTAAAATGATGATGGAGGCTGTGATTTGGATACTTGTATAAGAGGTATTTAAAAAACCAACAGATGTGGTGCTTAGGAACATGGTTTAGTGCTGGACTTGGAAGTGCTGGGTTAATGGTTGGAGTTCATGATATCAGAAGTCCTTTCCACTCTAAATAATTCTATGATAAACAGAAATAGATAAAAAGTTGAATTACCTGTGACAAGAAATAAATCTTTAATTGTTTCTTCTAAGATTTGCTGCCTGACAAGCCCTGGTTCAAAGGGCTAGTTAATATACTTTGATGACTTAACTACTTGCATGCACATGCATGGCTTCTGTGACTGATACTGATTACCAACCAAATATTTTCTAATAGAACAAAAATATTATATAGCTACCTTCATAAAAAAAGTGTTTCTTATGTTTCCTTCCACATGTGGCTTAGTATTAACCATCCAGAGAGTTGCAGAATATAAAATATCTTTTACCTTCCATCCTCCAGCTGGAGAGCTCTCAGTCCTGCCAGTATGGCATCTTTATTTACTCGACTTAAATCATCTCCAAGAATAACCAGACACGACAGACCTGTGTAAGTCATTGCTATGTGCCCACTGTCATAGGGATGAGATACACCTGGACCCTAGAAAAAACAGGGAAAAAAAAAAATATTGAAACATCACAACACCTTCTATTACAGCCAAGCTTTTTTTTCCTTCCAATTAAGATGTAAACAAATTTCTTTTCCCTTGACTCGTTATGGTTAAACTGAAGGCATCCTGCTCAGCTTTCCTAAGCTACTGCATAGCTCTGTTACCCTTGTAAACACTTGGTCAGAGGGAAGCTTTGGAAAAAGCTCTGCTACGAGTTACATTTATGCAACAATTAAGCAAAAAGATGGGATGTCCTCAACTGTATCTAAGTTTATCCTGACACAACACTGGGCATTAGCTGCCTGGCAGCTGGGTAAGCACTGTTAAACAGGTCCCCTCAGCAAAGATTTTACAACCTAATGATCTACAAGTAGAGAGCAGTATAAGAGATTATTAGTAATCACTCTGTCAATTGAAGCAATACCAAATTAGCCACTCATCTGCTTTCATGTCTATTTTAAAACAATAATCAGAGCTTAAACAAAGTATTTACATACCAAATATTCAGAGGAATATAGAATACACTGTGCTGAAGGGACTCACAAGGATCACTGAATGGCAACTGAGAAGCTAAAATGAGTTAAGTGCTGACTAGTCACACAATATAAATCACAGAAATGGCCAGGGATTGATACTGCTGTGCTAAAACTATTATTTGTCTTTCTGGTATTTTTCAGGCACAACTTGAACTGTGCCACTTCATGAAAACAGAGACTACATGTAATAAGATGCCTATGGATACTTGGGATGTTCCGTTTGAAGCAACTGGAAGACAACTATTTTAAACAGGATAAAAGCTATTTTAATACTAAGTAGTAGAGACATTTTCAAATCATATTACTGGCATTGCTGCCTAATCAGTTGCCATTTTTATTTTGCAAGTAATTCTAAAGTAAAAACTAGTATAAAACTGAATTTAATATTATGTTATGTGTACTTGGAATTTTTCAGGCAAGTCATGCTTATTTCCAAAACCCAAAGGCTTTGTTTCTAATAGGAAACTGGAAGAAAAATAATAACCCACTAGACAGCAAGGGACTGCTCTCACACTAGGGAATCAAACACTGTTGGGAAAGGGAGGCAGAAAACAAGGTGAAATGATTGCAGCAGTACTGGAAAAGCTCTACCTATACAACACAGGAGAGCAAGAGACTGAGTGCTGAGAACTTTTCTCCTTTATTTCCACCCCTTGACCCTCTGATGACAAGGGGGCACAAATCTCAACAGCTCCCACTCCATTCCCTGTGCTGCCAGTGCCCCCAATTGCTGTCTCCTACCCTGCACATCCCCCAGTCACAGACACACAGCCAGAGTGGCAGAGGCTGCAGGACCTCTGGTGTTTGTCTGGTCAAACTCCCTGTTCAAGCACTGTCATCTACAGATGGGCACCCAGGCGTATCCCAGTTCTGACCCTAAAGCTTCTCACAATTTTTGTCAAATGAAATAAAAGACACACACTAGCCAGTGAAAATCCGTGGAAAGGTTATCACATATTAGGATCAACTGCTTACAAAATGTCTCAGCAGTTCTCATCAGCAACTATGAAGAAAATTAAGCTTGCAAACGTCTCCATAATTTAAGTTAAAACTAGAATCAGAGGAACACCTGATTTCTTCCTCCTTGGACTAATCCAGAGCAAGTAAAATGCAGAAGATGCCTTTGCTGATTTCAAAGAAACACACTGATCCTGTGAATCAAGGTAAACTGTTCACCATGGCAGTTCACACACTTTTATAGGTAGTTCATCTCCAAAGAAATACTGAAATCAGGAATAACAGAACAGTAATATGAACAGTGAAAGAGTTTGTCTTTACATTTGAATATATTATTTCCACAGGAAGACTACATTCACTAAGTAAGGAGGGTTTACAGAACTATATTCAGACTTGCTTTTTAGAACCATATTTATAAAAACTCTACCCAAATGTTCTAACTAAAAGATATACGCCTGGCTTTTCAGGAAATTTTCTAAGATCTCTACAGTTGTCAAACAATGTTCTCCTCTAAATGACAATCTTTTCACAGTGTCTGTATAAAGTAACTGAAAATTACCACTTCACTAGATTTTTTTGTTCTACTTTTCTATACACATGCTAATTCCACATCGCTCTTAAAGCCTTAGTAGCCTACAAATACGTTTAAATAACTAAGCCCTTACTTTTTAGCGAACTCTGTATTTTAGCATTTCTTTTACACTACTAGTTGCTGCAGTAAAAATAGGCTGCAGACAAGCATATATACTGTGTGATCACAAAACATAACACCAGAGGAGCACTTGATAACACCATCCTCCTCTAACAAATTGCAACAATCGCTACAGCACTACAGCATTTCCGGGCAACAGACAAATTCTATCCATACTTGTTTCCTGTGCAAATATCCCAAAAGGTAGCAGTAGCACACTGCTTTTCCAGACAGAGGTTTTCAGAAACACCTGAGCTGCGCAAAATTTTGCAAGTCTGGTAGTTTCAATTAAAGAACACAAATAATATTGGTAGGATACATATAAAGCAATATGTACAATAGTGCCTGCTGCTTGTACATGCAATCATGAAGTCCACAGCTACACTAGTACTGCCACTCACTTCTGTCCTTGAATACCAAACAAATTCTTATGCAGAAGAGACTGCTGAGTTTGTAATGTCATTTTGTGGGGAGTAAGGGAGATGCATCAGTGTTCAAGAACAGCTACTCATAAGTCACAAAACTGCCTTTGCTACTAATAGTTTTCTCTTATCACAGGATTATGATGTGGCAAGTAATTAAATTCTTTATATGATGAATCAGTATACTGCTAGGTATCTTGACATGTAATTACTACAAAAGCCAGAGCACACTACAGAGGGTCCAAAATACTGGTATGCATCCAATGTCTTGACAGCTCTGGGTTAGGCCCAAAAATCCCAACAAATACAGCCAATATTTCAATAAAATCAAATTAAACACAGAAGGATCAGAATGAAGTATGAGATCATACAGGAATTACTGCACAACATACTCATAGAGGCCAACATGATGTTTCAGATGTGGAATTACTGTAGGATTTTGGAAGGTTTTGAGAGCCTAGTAGATCTTTGCTCACCACACATGGTTTAGGAAAAAATTAAAACAGTATTTACCATAAGAATAATATACTCTTAAACTTCTAAGTCTACTGGAATTCACTTTATTTTCTAGGTTCCATGTAATTATTACAAGATCACTGTGATACTACTTAAAAAATTTTGTATCGTACCTTCACACACTTATGTAACAGAACACAAAGCCCACATAACAGGATGTCTTTGAGGGGACAACAATCAGGACAACTGGATGTTTCAGACAAAAAACCCCCACAACCTTCAAAACTAAAAACCCAAGAAAAGAATATTTTTTTGCACAAAATTGAAAATTCCTAAAATTTGTAGTAACTGGCCCTGTGACAATTCGATATCACAAAACAGGAGTAGAACGGATTCCCCAAATGTAAAAAATTAGAGCAGACCTCAAAGGTTTCATGAGATAACTGCCAATACATATAAAATTTGCATGGGTGGGAGGAAGTGTTGCTAGACTGCCTCTGCTATGAAGAGCAAAGTAATTCAGACATTGTGCAGAAATCTTATCAAAGGCACCATAATCAAAGTATATGATCAGGTTTGGTAAAAATAAGTTAATTTTTAAGTTCTGTATTATGAACAAAAAAATACTTTTAGTTAAATCTATTTCTGCCTCATAGACGCTGCTGACTGAACTGACAGCTTCAACTAAGCTGTCAGCCTAAATAACAAAAACAATGGTTGCCAGCAGCTCAGATTCATGGGCCAAGAACACAGATAAGCAGAATGAAGTTATTTTAAATGGTAGAAGTTACACCTCAGAAACTAGCAACAACAAAGCTGTTAAACTGCGGATGGAGTGTGTTAAACACTTGAACCACCAGAAATACACTTGATCCAGTACAGTTATGTTTGCATGAAGGCATAACACAACAGGAATGGGTCTGGAGGGCAGTGCTGAGAGATACCAGTTATTTAGCATAAATTAAGTAAGTTTTAAGTAGAGTGTGATATACACAGTTATAATACTGTGATTTATGATGTTGTTGTTTGCTTAGCTTTACTTGCTGAGCGTGAGTAGCTGGATGAAGCCTCAGGTAGCAAGCTTTGAAAGTACACCAAGATATGCTTCCAGCTGAAACAAAGTTATTTTTCACAGAAATTATCATAGTAGCTGGTACAGTGTTTTGGCTTTGTATGAGAACAATATTGATAACACACTTCTGTTTTGGCTGCTGTTAAGTAATGTTTATCCTGTGTTTAGGTCTTTTTTAGTTTTCCATGCTCTGCCAGGGAGCAGGTGCACCAGAAATGCAAATGAGGAGACTGCAACCATCAATTGTAGAAGCTGCAACTCGACAAGGGCAGCCTGTCTGCATGGACAAAAAAAGAACCCAATAGGATCCTAAACCAAAAATTACCATCGGACCAGGGGGTGCATACAAGGTACGTGAAGGATGAGTGAGAGGTGATGTGTAAGTTGTAAGGGTATAATTGCCCATGGATTTCTTTGTTCTAGGTGCCTTTCTGGAGGTACTCATCTTGAGCTGACCTGCTGCTGTACCACTCTATTAAATTATTTAATTTTTATAAATCCAGTGGCTGAGACTCTGATATAGGAAACCAAATGTTGAGCCCGAAGAAGGCAGAAGCACATCTGAGAGTATGTGTGTGGGTGTAGGCAAGAAGTCAAAAGGGGCACCCTGGAGCAGAGAGAGCTAAGAAATTCTCTCTGCTGCAAAAGCATGGGAAAGATCTCTTCAAACACTAATAAACACACACCTGCACAAGCAGAGACCCACTTTCAAAAAACCTTCTTCTCACACCTGACACTGCTGTTCCAAGAAAGGATTCTTTTACCCAGTGTGCAAGGAGCCAATCCACACACAGAGTTAATTGTTTTTGACATGTCTGCACAGAGGTGGAAGCTGGATGGTAAATACACAAAACCAGCACAGCTGGTTACAGCCAAGAAGCATAATTATACTTTCAAAATACATAAATATTCACTAATCTAATTTCTAAATACATGTGTATGTAATAGCTATTGGACAATCTTCTGCCTGTTTTGATTTAAAGGTACAGTTTATTCCAGATGTTCAGTGGGTAGCTGTCTTCACTTGGAGGGAGGTAGCCTAAGCTGTAGAAGTGTGGTTTTCACATTATAATGACTTAAGTTCATCTAAAGCACATCATTTCAGCTGATTTAGCCAATTTGAGTAAAACTTAGAATCCACTGGTGAACACAGCCTCTAGTCTATAATTTGAGGTGCCTCTGCTACGGTAATCTTACTTGTTTTAAAACTATTCTGCAAGATCTTGCCATTTCCCACTCTGTAGGATCACAGAATGTCCTGGGTTGGAAGGGACCTAAAGATCATCTAGTTGCAATTCCCTGCCGTGGGCAGCAACACTTTTCACTAGACCAGGTTGCTAAGAATCCCAAAAAATAAAATACAGAGATGTCTGCTTAATATTAAAAAAAAAATGTAATACAGAGATGCTTTGACCCAGGCTTCCCTGAGTCTTTATACTATTTATTGTTATTTTCTATTTATTTTTATATTCTATTTATTGTTGTCTTTTATATGAGTCACTCTGCAAAATATTTTCTTAAACTATTCATCTTTCATTAGTATCAGTGTACCAGCCTTGAAAAAATACAATGTTGTGTCAGGAACACAAAAGAGATCTTTTTTCCCCCAAGTGAAAGCATATGTTATTTACTACAATCTTAAATAAAAGTTTCAGGTATTGGCTTTCAATCTAGCCCTAAAACTGATTTACAACACTTTAAAGAGATTGAAATTATCTAGGCCCACCTGAAACTCTCAGGAGACTGTTCACCCCTAAACTAAAAAGCTAGTTTAAATTCTAATAACATCAAATCAGAGAGACTGCAGAACTTGGACCCATTTAAAAAATAATTATTTTCTAATTCTAAAATTAATTATGTTCTAAATGTGGTCATAGAAGAGTGACTCTTATGCTCCTTTTACAGTTAAGATTGTTATGGTTAGTAAAGGCTGTCTGGTAAGCTGGTGAAGTGGATATGCTTTTGTTTCACTTTTGCTACTGTTTCAAAGAACTGCAAAGACATTACCATCAAACATCAAAAGGGTAACAGCTAAAAAAACCACAACCCTCAAACTAAACCCTAATGAGCTATTATTGTAACATTCAGTAAAGCTGGATATTCTAATATTTGCCTTGGGTTTTTTTTTATTATTTTGAAGGGTCCCTAGTGACAGAACAGATTTGGCTACCTCCAGTATGGCACTTTCTCAGAGTTCAAGAATGAAATCACTCTAGTGGCATGTAATAAATTTTATCAAACATCAATGTAAGCCCAAAACACAGGCTTTTTATAAATCATTTTTCAAGACAGATTTAATAGAATATTTTTAAATGATGAATGAAGAATAATGACAAGACCATAAACATTTCTCCAAGTCATGGCAGTGATTTTCAGGGTTTTTTTTTTTTTGAGTTATTTCAGAACATGTCAGGGCAACAGGGCTGGAAATGCTTTAAACCCTTATATGCCAATAAATCAAGCAGATGTAATCCTTCTCGGCAGATACAACGAAAAAGTGACTGCAATGTTTGAATAAAAAGCACATCCATGTGCAAACAGTTTTCTAGAGATAATGACCTTATAGCTTATTTCCACAGGTTACATGGTTCCACCCCTTTTTTCCTTCTGCAGATTGGCTAACACATTCTAAGACACCGATGGACTGCAACACATTTCCTGTAAAGAGAATATTTAAGTATGAAGCACATACTGTTGGTGGTTGATAGTTAAATTAAAACACCACAAAGTGCTGAGAAGGGAAAACAATGCATTGTCAGTCTACAGAATTTTCGTCTTCAGGGTCCATTACAAGATCTCAGAACTATATTCAGAATCAAATCTTCTAGCTTTATACACTGACTTAATACACTACACCACATGGCAATGACCCAAATCTTTGAGGAAACATGAGACTGATATATTTTTATTATTTCAGTTTGGTAAAATTATGTCTTTATCCATTATATAGTGCTGTTATGCCATAATGTAAGCATGACAACCTCTACCTCCTTTAGATGACTGTTATCAAAGATAACTCATCTTTCTGCTGAGTAAACCCAGTCTTTTCCTTATACAACTATGCTGAAATTGTCTACTATTTTGTATCTAAATGTTTTTTTTTAACAAATTATCCCAGTAAGTCACCAGTACAGATCCCAAATTTGTTTAGGTTTTAAGCAGAATTTTTTCCTTGTTTCCTTCAAGCTCAGTGTGTGTTTGAATTGCCACAGAAGTAAATGCCAACTGAAACTTGCTACTACAGTGAGATCTCACTGCAGACATAACCTGTAGTGTGTAACAGGATAAACACCAAAGCAAACCAAGAGATAAATTACCTTGCCTGTCACATGCTTCTGAGTGCTCAACATAGACATGTAAAAAACTGTCTTCACAATTATTTTCAGCTTGTTATAAAGTGCAACTTCTGAGTATTACTGCTGTAAGTACTTGGCTGACTTGCCATGCAAAGCTGCACATGCAGTCATTACTCCAACACTGATTAACATTTCCACAAGCTACTCAGAAGCATAAAGTTACTCTCAAACACAGGACAGAACTACTGTAGTTCTTTCACAGTCCTTCCTGCTCACTGGCCTCTGCTTTCCACATCCAGCTACATAAAACCTTCTGCAACAGTTTTAGCAGCCTCTGCTAACCTCCTTTCTCTCTTCTATTACGGGTACTTTCTTTTCATATACAAAGTTTAACCTTCTTGGTTCCCTGGGCTTCAAAGCATCGTCTCTTATAGGATGAAAAGAGCTTTGCCTACATCTGAGTGGGTATCAGGTACAATGTGTGATTCAACACAGAAAGGGGAATATCAGTTGCGGACAGTGACATCAGAAGAAACAGAAAGGCCCAGTCTGTTCATACATAGCTACATGGCTAGTGACATGGTCAAAATTTTGAGGTCTTTTTTGACAATGGGATGGCCTACTTGGCACTATGCATATTGGCATCAGATAGGACTTCCTTTCTAAAAGAAGCAGGATAGTTAGAGAGGTTCACTGATAGAGCTTTAAAGCAGACCTGATAACTCCACAACACCCTTCTCTCTTAATTAAGCTATGCATTTGATGGGTGGACTGTTCAGTGGATAAGGAATTGCTTGGATTGTCGCAATCAGAGGGTAGTGGTCAGTGGCTCAAAGTCCCAGTGGGCATCAGTGACAAGTGGGGCCCTCGGGAGTCTGTACTGGGACCAGTGTTACTTAATATCTTCCTTAATGACAAAGACAGAGGGATCGAGTGCACCCTCAGCAAATCTGCAGATGACATCAAGCTGAGTGGTGCTGCTGACACTCTTGAAGAACGGGATGCCATCCAAAGGGACCTGGACCAGGGAATTTCATGAGATTTAACAAGACTAAGTGCAAGTTGCTGCATCTGTGTTGAGGCAGTCTCAAACTGGAAGGGTACAGACTGGGACAAGAAGTCATCAAGAACAGACCTGCCAAGAAGGACTTAGGGGTGCTGGTGAAGGAAAGGCTGGGCATGAGACAACAATATGTGCTTGCAGCTCAGAAAGCCAATTGTAACCTGGGCTGCATCAAGAACAGCATGGGCAGGAGTGGGAGGGAGGGGATTCTGCCCCTCTATTCCTCTCTGGTGAGATCCCACCCAGAGTGCTGCATCCAGCTCTGAGGTCCCCAGCACAAGAAGGATGTGGCATGATGAGAGGAGGGCCAGGAAGACAATTAGAGGGAGCACCTCTTCTACAAGGAAAGCCTGAGAGAGTTGTGGTTGGTCAGCTTGGGAAAGAGAAGGCTTCACAATGACCTAACAGTGGCCTTCCAGTACTTGAAGGGTGCCTATGGGAAAGATGGAGAGGGACATTCTACGAGGGCATGTAGTGATAGGACAAGGGGGAATGGCTCCAAACTGAAAGTAGGCTTAGATTAGGTGTTAGGAATAAATTCTCCACTGTAAGGGTGGTGAGGCACTGGAACAGGCTGTCCAGGGGAGCTGTGGGTTCCCCTGGAATTGTTCAAGGCAAAGTTGGATGAGGTCCTGAGCAGTCCGGTCTAGTGGCAGGTGTCCTTGCCTGTGGTGAAAGGATTGGAGTGAGATGGTTTTAAGGATTCCTTCCAGCCCAAACCACTGTAGGATATCAAAGAACAGCATGTACTGCACCACTTAATATGGGGCTATTCTACTCTTCTCTGCCACGTGACAGTTCTTGAGCTAGAGAAGTTTTCCTAAGTTAGCAAAAGACCAGAGAAGGAAAAACTGCACTGAGACAAGCCACAATTTGTATGCCAATTTCTTCACCGATCTGGAAACTCAGGTCCTATGTATCATTTTAGCACATTTCTTATGCATGTTTCTTAAAAGCTCTGAAAACATTTTAGTGTATTAACAGTGCAAAAATCTCTGCCTTCCAGATATTCTATAACTGTGAAGTTTCTATTCTAAAAAAGACACGAGATCTTTTATTGCCTAATTGAAAATATTACACACACACACATACACACACACATTCTTAACTGACCTTAGAGGGATTGAATGGCATCCCTAAATATGAAGAGCCTCTGAATCCACAGCGATTCAAGTTTGATCCTGGAAAAGATTAAAACAATACTCAACTAACTTGTTTTGTTAAAACACTCATTATAAACCATAATTCTCTACTGAGATCAACACCCATTAGTCCAACACTATTCATAACATAACTAGAGTTTGTTATCAATGATTAATTAAAAAAAACAAACCTGAGAAAACTACAAGCGAACCTAATCCTGCTGTAATGACAAAGCACAAGGCATAGATTTTATTTTTTTTTTTAATTTCGTGAAAATATAGCCATTGGATCAGCAAAGAATTGTCTTCCATGCTCTCCAGAAAAAATAAAAAGGGATTGCTCCCCTGGGAAAATGCCCAGAGTTAACATATTTTTTTATTCCTCCCTGGATTCCTGCCTGGTAATACCGTCTGTTCCCAAGCAGAACTGTTTTAAGATACTCTGCAAAATGTTCAAGGGCAAACAAATTGCACTTTTAAGCACATTGTAGCTATCAAACATTTCTGTCAGTGATTTAGTATAATTTGTTTCAAATTTCTCACAATACCTGAGCATCGTGCATACAGAAGTGTGAACCACACACTGTCTAAAGTTAGGTACAGGTTTGCAGGGTTCAATTATGCTTTTGCATGGCAAAAACTCAATTGTTTACTGCTCAGTCTCTGAAAGTAAAAGCTGTAGATAAACAGCACCTGGGTGTTTTTAAATTTCCTAAATTCTCTTCCCCCCTCCCCTTTTTTTTTTTTTTTTTTTTTAATTCTTCAGCCTTTAATCTAAAAATCCTCATGGATATTAGGGAAAATTGCACCAGACTAAAGAAAAAAAAATAGTTATAAAGCTGAAAGCCCTAAAAAACTCACTGTATAATGTGGTCTACAAGTTCTTGTGTAATTTATCACCATATTACCTTCTAATTCTAAATATGTTCTGCATATATGCAAAATTTAAACACGGAAGTTTTTACTAGCCTAAGAACTTTAACTTGGCTAAAGTATGCAAGCTTCACTACAAGACAAGTCTTTGGATCTAACTGAAATGGACTGAAAGACCTGCAATTCTCCACTTCCTCCACTGTTCAATCAAAATTACTTTTTAATGATTCTACACATGTAATGAAAGCAACTTCAGCCTTCACTAAAAGTTGATATGGCATAGTCATATCCTCAAAGAGGAAACAGAAAAAGCATCTGTAACTGTAGACAAAAAAATTCATAACTGTTTTATTTTGATATAATCTAAACATTCTCAGCAGAGAATATTTGTCGGTTTGCTTCTAGAGTCAAATGCTTGCATTTCATATTGCATCAGTCTTTGGAAAGCACAATAAAATAAATTAAAGAATAATCCAAGGTCCTGAAAGATACTGTCCAAAAAAAAAGAAAAAAAAATCACAATTTCAAAAATGACACAATGTGAATGAAACAGTAAGAGAAGAACTAGAATTCCAGCCTCTTAAGTACCAAATTTCCCAGGTGACATTGAGGGAAAAAAATCATCATTCACTTGACCCATTTTCAGTAAAAAAGAATCTGTGTCCTAAGTGCCTAAGCAAACTAGAAAACTCACTTTGAAATGGTCCTAAAGTGGAAACCCTTCATCCAGAAAAGTTGTTAGCCTACTAGCATGCAGCTATTCTGTCTGCTTCCAAATTCACAGCTATTATGAAAAGAGATTAAAAATAAAGTACATAATGAAATCATGATCTATTACTTCCTTTAGCTGTTCAATTTTCATGTAGTATTTTAAAACCTTTCTTGTACTACTAAACTTCTATCAACTAGAAAACAGCATCTGTAATTTTAAAATTGATTTTTAACCTTATTGCTATCAATTTAAAATCCGATTTGACTCTTTTTGTCAGTACTTTAGATCCCTCATTCTAGAATTCAAACATTGGCTTCTAGGAGAAACAGATCAGCATGACTTTAATGCTGTTACTACTAGAAGAGAAACTTTAAAAGGAATTTTATCCCCTCCTTCAATCCACTAATGTGCATGCAGTATATGCTTCCTAGACTTTCAGTATTACAAGAGCTGCTGAATATCTAGTCAAAACACATGAATTAAAAAATAGAATTCTGAGTTTATAAGGGAAGCATTAAAACAGGAAGTGAAAAACACTTTTTAACCAGATGACTCTGGAACATTGATGTCATGTCTAGAAATTTTTTTTAGCATACCGTGAAAACACAAGTTCAAAATCAAATGGGAACCAAAGGGGAGTCACAGAAAACTGCTGTCTTTCAGCTTGTGAAAGAAACTTCATAATGTGAAACTTCACCTTCTGTGAAGCCGGTTTGACTATACTGGGGCAAAGTACTTGAACTTATTTTATGATAGCTTAGCAGTACTAGTCAAACTCTTGCCTCCTTTCCTGACCACAAATGGGCTGTCAGAATCAGAAATTAAATATACCCTAATTAAGAAGGTGTGATCATAGTTTATTTATGTCCCTTGTAAAAAACTGCTGGAGTGACCAGTTCAGCCCCAGCACAGCTTGCTGAAGCTCAGTGCAACTGCAGCTGTGAAACGGTACCACCTAGTGTTCACTTTCACCGTCCACCTTACTTAACCACTTTCTGAAGGAGCTGAAGACAGAGCAAAAGTAATAAGCGTTTGATTGACTGCTGCATAACTATTGCAAGCTGAACATAACACACCTGGAAAAACTTTCCCATTAGACAACTAAAGAAAACTGGCCCTTTTTCAAAACAAAAAGGCTGCATACTTAAATCAAGGGCTGAGACTTTCCTGTGAAAACCCTATTACTTATGTGTGCTTAAGCCAGAAAGTCCTTAAGATAGGTAACAGAGCTTCAAGTGATGACCACAGACAACTTATTGTGGAGCCCTTTTTTTACAGAGAGGGTATTTTTGTTATTTGTGTTTTAAGATTTCTCTTGCATGGAAGGATTAATAACTTTTACCACTAATTCTTCACATTTAGATTACCCATTCATTTCTCTGTCTGCAAGGCTTTTCTCATTTTGTTAAGTACAGAAGCAAGGTTACATACATCATTATAATCTTTTTATATATATATATATATGTATATATATATATAAAATCACAACTTTAATATAGGCTGACCTTGCCAGTACAGCCAGATAAAAATACACATAAGTTCTTTTTACTGAACTAGGGCTAAAGATGTGATTATTCCTGTAAGCCCAAGCACTAGAGGATGTCATAAAATGCGAACTTGCATTCTCTAAAATGGAAGTCCTTTATACATCCAGATAAATACTTCAAATGTACCCATTAAAGAAACTTATTGGAAGAAAATTCGTTTTTCTGCTCAAGAAACTTATGATCAAAAAGCACACATGCAACAAAGATTTCAAAAAACAGTCAATGGCATTTTATACATTTTTTTCAGTACTGACAACACAAGAAGAAATAATCATTATTACAAATCTAAACCTGGTCTTTGACAGAAGTTTTAGGTCTGTCACATAGCATAATGATTTTCAGTCTGCTATGCATGGGTCCTGTGGATTCAGTCCTACAAATGAAACATGTCTCAGTGTTCTTTTTGGTTCCATTTCTTAGTACAGCAAAGCTAGTAAAGCATCCAGCTTTCCAAAAGTACAATTTCCTTCCCTCTGCCTTAGTGGGCTGGCACTGGCATTTCCAACCAACACAGTTCACCAACACAACACAGAGCTAACCTTCAAGTTAGATAAATAGATACATGCTTTCCGGACACTTCAGCAAGCTCTCAAGCAGGGTCAAACAAATGCCAGTGTTCCTATGTGGGAGGAGGGTGGATGAATATGGCCAAGCAGTGCGTCTCTGCTGCCTGTAATTGGATTACTTGAGTACAAAGCTCTGGACTCACTCTCTTTTAAAACTAGTGAACTGGCTTGCAAGAAACAGGGATACATATTTCTTAAATTGCTATGAGTTGTACTTTAAGATAGTTATAATAAATTTGAAATTCTATCAAAGAGCTGTACTATGAGAGGAAAAACATTAAAACTCTGGCATGATAAGGATCTTAAGAACAAGTAGCTAGTTGAAAGAGGTTCTTTTCTGAACGCTTTTCCAATTTCAGTAACACTTAAAAAACACATCTTAATCTAAATACGTATAATTTCTGGTAAGGTTTGTAAAAGAGCACCACCTTCCTCAAAAAAGGGATAGAAAAAAAGTACTTTTTCAAGATTTCAACTTCCTGCAGTGAACACACAAAAAAATATATATTAGCCACACATCTAAGCAGAGCATTTACTGAAAGTGAAGGAAAGGTAACCACGGCCAACATGTATGCAATATAAAGCCAAACTATTTAGCACGAGTTAGAGAAGGCAGGGGCCCTTCAAACCAGCAGAAGGTGGCAATAAGTTGAAGCATTCAGATAAGGATGTGTTTCTGTGTGAGGGTCAGCATGCATATGTGACATGCCATTCCCTCCTAATTAAAACTGGTATTGAGACAGTCTCTGAAAAAGCTGAGCTAAAATTAGGGTACCTAAAGGACATTATTTGTTTGAATCACAGTTGCAATAAACTCACAGAAGACTACTATACTGACAGACCTTTATCTTCCTTTAGTGCATTTCAATTAGGTTGACAGAGTATACATTTGCTTTCTTACTCAGCTAGATCAAGATCTCACCACTTTGCATTAGAGAGCTTTAGTTTCACATAAAAATTTCAAAGACTACAAACCTCTGAAGTGAAGCTTTCTTTAGCCATCAGATACATTACACAGCAGTAAATACAAACAGGTTACTTAAAACCACCACAGGATATTGGGAGACCCTATCTAAGAAGTGCTCTAAACCACTAAATCCTGAATTTTCTGCCAGGTTCTGTAATGCCCTGCTGTGGTAGGCTGACCCCGATCAGCAGCTGAGCACCCGCACAGCCACCCCCTCTCTTTCCCCTCCCGTGTCAGGACAAGAAAACAGAGAGAAAGGGAGAAGACACAGGGAGTGAGACAGAGACAGTCTGGTAAGTGAAGCAGAAGTTGTGGGCACACGCAAAGCAAAGATTCATTCACTACTTCCCATCAGCCAGGGAGGTGTACAGCCACTTCTCAGAAAGCAGGGCCTCAGCAGGTGTAAGGGTTACTCAGGAAGACAACTGCCAGATTCACAAACATTGCCCCCTTTCTCCTTCTTTTCCCAAGCTTTTATTGCTGAAAATGATGCCAGATGGTGGGGAGTATCCCTCAGGTCAGTCCTCAGGTCAGTCCAGGTCAGCTGTCCTGGCTGTGTCCCCCGGCTGTATCTGCTGGGGGAAAAGGAGTGCAGAGGAAAAGAAAAGAGCCAGCCTTGACGCTGTGCAGGCACGACTCAGCAACAGCTAAAAGACTGCTGTTTACCAACACTCTTTTTAGTCCTAGGCCCAAAACACAGCATCTTAGGGGCTGCTAGGAAAAACAGTGAATTCTATCCCAGCCAGTACATATACTACAAAATTTATTGATAAAAATAAGCAGGTACTAAAAGTTTGTAAAGGATCAACTGTTCTGTCTCTTATCTGCTGGAAAAACGACTGTAAGATAGCAGTAATTCTCAAAATAATTTGAATTTGCCACCTTAAAAAAAATGCTTTAAACAAAAATCAACTTAAGTGCTATAGATAATGGAACCTTCGGAGGGACAAACATGAAGAGCAGAGAAATTTATTTATTCTGAAAAGAATTACAGAAATTCTCTTTTTGCCCATTTTAGAAATTCGACCACTGATATGATTAAAAACAAATCCCAAGATTCTGTAAAAATATATTCCAATTTAAAATGTAGGTTTTAAATTGGTTTTCAGTCCCAGAACCAAACTAAGTAGAGACTTATATCAAATATGACACAGTTGCTTTAGATTGCTGTAATCTGTCACTGCAGAAACTGCATTATAGAACATTGTTATAATATAAATGTTTAAAACCAATATTCCACAGAAAAACAGATTTATCAGAATGAATGTTAAAAAAGCTGCAATAGTAAGTTTCTTTAAAAGCAAAGTATTGTGGTTGCTTGTTTAGTTTTTTTACCCAGAAGGATTCTGATCCATCCAGCAGGCACTCATATCTAGCTAGAGATGCACAATCATTTTGAAACCAAAAACTTAACGGCTGTAGCCTATAAGAGTTTAAATACTTCTTCAAACAGGCCAAAAGAGGGAGTAAGAGCTCTCCTTCTGGGAAGCTGCCAATTAACAAGCATTGCACACACCCAGGATTAAAAACCAGAAAGTAGACACTACAGGAGGGTAGACATTCTCTTCTTCACATTTAGTCATCCAATATTCAACTTTCTGCTGTTGGCATAATTTACATTTTACACTGTCTATTGTCCAGTAGATGAAGCAAAAACAAAATAAAAATAATGCTGAAGTTTTAGGGGTCAAATGACCAGATAAGAGTAGTGTTATTATCAAAACATAAGAAGAACAGCAGTTATTACAATGTGATATGAAAATATGGGATTGGAGGAAGATTGTTCTTACTGTAAAAGGCAGAGGTTTATTATTTAGAAAGCACAGAATGCACTACCAAAAGCACTCTCCCCAAAACTAATCTACTGTAGTTTTATGAAGGGATGATAGCTACAAAAAAAAGGAGAACATCTCTGCTGTGCCATGGACTGTCAGACTCCACATCTGTGTGCTGAGATTTTTACTGCCCTCCCTAGGAGGCTCTTGACACTGGGAATATTCCAAACACTGGCCATATAGAACCCTCCTGAAAAATCAGTGCATACTATCAATGATAAACAAATAAAAATGACTGTTCTCTCTAATCTTGCAAACTTCCCTGAACTTTTGGAATACTCTCCTGAAGACTGGGATAAAAGTCAGAAGGGACAGGCACCTCCTCATGATTAAAAATGTCAGGAATAATTATTTGATTCAAATTCCTAATTTTCTATAATCAGTCCTGGAATACAACAAAAGACAGAAGAAATCTATTAAAACTAATTCCTGGGGTGGATCTGATGGTTTCTAAGTCTCCAGAGTAAGAAAAATGATCTTTTTATTACTGCAAAACCAAAACATCAGCTATCCTGATTTCCAAATGCTTACTTCATAAAAATGTTTTTATCTTATAAAACTGATTTTAGATACCTTATTTGTAGCATATAGATTTTAGATACCTAATTTGTAGTATGTAATTAGACTAAATAATATAGGAAAACACACAATTTTCTTTCTACAGGTATCCAAAGTATATGTTCATGATTTTGCAGACAGCCACCTGGAATTACTTTTTCTCTGGAGAGCCACCAGCCTGAAGCTATACCCACACCAGCATTTAACACACCTGTTGTAAAGCAGCAGCGCCTCACCCACATTTCCCTCCCTCCCACCCCCTCTACTGCTGGTCACCACTCCACTACACTGCCACAGAAAAAAACTGCTAATACCACCTAGCCCACAGGAAGAGCATCTCCCTAACTTCTGTCAAGTCACCAGGAAACAGACATTTCCTGTGGGCTCCCTCTCTGGCTTGGATCTGCTAAGCACCTTCCAATCTGAGGACAGCTGGGATACAGCAACAGCATTATTCCCTCTAAAAACCTTGGGTAAATTCAATCTTCAGATCTAAAGAACAGATTTTATTTTCTCAAACAGGGACTGTGTTTATCCTTTTTACTTCTTACCATTACACCTCCAATTTTCCAAAAGCTGTTCCAAATAACCACACCTGTGCTCAGAACTCCTGGTATAGGAGTGGAATTCAATATAAACACTATTAGACTTGTAATAGTTCCATAACATATGCATTTCTTTTAGAATCAGGTGAAACATTTCTCTGAGAAGCCCAAAGGTGCAACTTCATCATACTATTTTATACTGGCTTATCTTCAAACTAATTTCTGCTTTTTCTAGCTTTATTACTTGTGAGGGATCTATTTCCAAGATTTGCTTGACATCACTATCTGAAATTACCAGGACAGCACTTCAGGAAAACCAACCTTGTATTTTATAAAAACCAGAGCCATCCACTATTCCCCAAGTAGAAAGCAAAAGTAAAGATGTTAATATCAATAAAAAAACTAAAAACTCACTCACTGTCTTCAGTGGGAAGGACCTGCAGGGAATAAATCCATTCTATTATATCATCTTTGTTCACCACATCTAAGGAATCCAACATATCCAGACCAGAGAGTGCGAAAAATGCAATTGTCAACCTAAAAGAAAAAGATAAGGCTTACACTTCCCACCATAAATACCATGGGGAAATTAACAAAATGTTGCAGAAACAGATACATCTATGCATTCTCAGCCTTTGACAGAGGTGCAACCCAGAGACCAGCTCAGAAAACATGAAATTTACCTATTGGATAAAATAATGTTCTTTGTACTGCAGGCATTTCTCTGTCTCAACAAGGTTTTTTATTTAAGCTGCCCCTTCTTTTATATAATAATAATATGCCAATTCAAAATTAACCTACGAGCCTGTTTACAAGAAAAAATACCCAACCAACCTACTACAAAGTAAACTATGTTATGTTATTAATATATGGAGCACTAGTTCTCTGTAAAAAATTCTTACATGAATAATCCCCTAAATATGCATTAAGTGCATATGCAAGGTAACCCTTAACTATAGCAAGCTGCTTCTCATTGTGCCCCAAACCCAGTTTCAGATGCTTAGAATTCAAGTGTCAAACAGCAAAGCCTACTTTGCAAGCAAACAATGCAAAAATATGCACACAGGATGAATTAACATCTAGAGCTACTTATTTCTTGTGCTTGGGCATAAAGTAACCTAGATGACTACCTTATTTAAACATCTAAAATTGAGTACACCACATTCAGGTATCCAATAGAGCAGTGGAGTAGCTCGCACACTGAACTTCTTTCTCACAACTTGTTTCCTTCCATAAACGTGTCCTACCAGACCTGCTAACTAGCACCTTCTTTGCAGGGTTTGTTTTTATCTCAAACCACTGCAGCCACCAACACAGCGCATGGCCCTTTAAACAGCTGCATTGCTCACTCTGACAGAGCACCAAAGCAACAGCACTCTCAGGGCGTTTGCTAGGAGAGAAAACGTTCATGTAATGGTACCTTGGAAGCCCAAAGTTCTGACTCAGACTAAAATTAGCTGGAGGTATATTTTGCCACCCACACTTGTGTCTGCCTATCCTTCCAGAAATTCTTGCTCTCCTTTCACCAGGTAAGACCATGGAATGTGAAACAACTGCTATATATGCAGAAACTACAATTCAGCATGTTAAGGAAAACCAGAACCTAATACCAGCTTTCCTTAGCAGATCAAGCTGTAATTTGCGTTTTCCTCACAAGCCAGTGAGCCACCTTGGCCACCAGCAGTAGGCAGCTCTGAAGGCGAGGAGACAGATGTGGATAGGTGACTGCAGCCACTTAATTCCTGCATGTGGTTCTTCATCAGAACTCCAAACAGTAAGACCAAGGAAAAAACAGTGGTAATCTCAGCACAGTAGCACAACCTCCAAGGGTGACAACTCTATCAGTGGGCTGGTAAAATATGTGTCTTGACAATTATTATTAAAAATACTTCTTTTGGGCAGAGAAAGCCAAAAAAAGTATGTTGCACACAAAGGTATTTTTATGTAGAGCAAAAGTATCTTTTAACTCTTCTGATGACAAAAAATTGTTTTTCGAAGTGCAAAATTAACACTTCAAGGCTTATATCAAGTATTGCATTGATCAGATCTCTGTTTAACCCAAAATCCGACCCTGGTTAATAAACCACTAATTCAAACAAAATACTACGTCTATAAAGAAACTCCAAGGAATTTACTGTTCAGCTAAATAAATTATTTGAAACACTGCCAATATGTTCTGATTTTCACAAACACCGAGAGTCTTTTACTAGAACTACTTAAAAAACATTTTCACACTATTTTACCCAGTTGAGCTACTTCCAATAAGGCACAAACAACATGCCAAAATCAGCACTAGAAACTGCTGCAAAGTAGGTCCCAAACCACAAAGCTGTGCATACAATACAGACAGTAAATCTCATCTACAGTTAAAAATATATGTCAAATACATTAATTTAAAAAGTGGTTTTACCTATAGCTGGGTTTCACTTTACTTATTCAGAGTTGATTGTCTGTTTCCAGCATTACTAAGGAACAGCCTGGGTGTGCTGGAATTTACTTGTGATGGGCAAGAAGATCTGGCACCACTCTGACACAGAGAGGTCCCAATACAGCCATCTAGACACTGCATCCTTACTCCATAGGCTATCCTGCCTCACAGAAACTTAACAGACATATGTTCCAACAAAAACAACTCCTAGCAGCATCTTAGGTGACACATGCCATGAAGAGTAAGAACTTTATCTACAGCCGTTTCCACAGAGGACAGTCAACAGGACATCTCTGATGACACATTCAGACCTCTTCATCTTCAGGCATGAACAAAGACTACAGTTTCTCAACAGAATTCAAAACGCGTTTGAAATAACTGATCTGCGAAACTGATTAGGTGTGCTACAAAGAGCACCATGAAGTACCACAGTCTGAAGGACTTCAGAGACTAGGAGTTGATTTTCCTGCAAAACCTGATGGTACTAGCAATCAGTATGTAGGAAACACTATCAGTCAGAACACTTAAAAAGCACTCTTGCTGCAACTACTGTTGCATGCAATAACTGCAGATAAAAATAATTATGAAGGCTTTGAGCCAAAAAGTTGAGTAAAGAACATTAAATGAATTTTCTTTGTTCTCCCTTATTGTTTGAAAATCTACAGCCTAAGCCAGAATGGACCAGCACAGTGTGGAAAATTTCAGTCTCTACCACCCCTGTTTGGTGACAACAAATGCTGCAGTGCAGTGAACAAAAAAATCTGACAAATTATTTTATTTATTTATTTCTTTATTTATTTATTTAACACATCTTTCTTTAATTTAGTTGAGTTTCCCCTTAAATTCACAATGGAACCATGCAAAGGCAGGAACAGGGGAAGCAAGAATAAAAGGCTTAATAGCATTTCTTTATGCAGCAGTATCAGCTCCAGAGGTTTGCTTAAGGTTTGCTGAATCCAGTGACCTTGACCTTGCAAAAAGGCAAACTTAGTACCCTTGAGGTCACAAGGGGGATGACGCATTTATGGTTTAATCCCCCCCTTTTGTCACCAGTCATGCATGCGCACCTGCAGAACACTGATCTAGAAATCACTGTAAGAGAACCAAAAAACCTGTAGTTGAGTAAAAACTTCACAACTACAGAAAATGCATGAATTTACAGGGCCATGATTTTTATTCTAATTGAAAGCTTAGACAGTGTTCTTTAGCCAAAAATTAAGGCATCATGAAATAATTTCAAATTGATGGTTCCAATTTTCAGAAAACAAGTGTTTTTCCAATACTGCACAGCTATTATGTGCAACACACATTGCCACTGGTCATTCAAGGTACTGAGGCTACTATGGCTGCAAATCAAATTAAAGCTCAAGACATCCAATTAATTTCTCTAGAGTTCTCAAACAATCATTGTTACTATTATTTAGTAAGATTGAGGAAGACTTTCTGTAAACTGGAACTTCTCTTTCAGATCAGTGGCAAACTGTGACAAGCTTGGCAATGCAGTGCCTCTCACTGATGCCACCTTCTGCTGAACACAGGGCCTCAGCTGAGATTCCCAGGACCCTGACAAGCCGAGACCGCAATGGAGACTCCATTACTTCAGTGGGCAAGCTGTTCATGGTTAATTGCTCGAATGGTGAAGAATATTTTCCTACAGCCACACAATTCTTTCTGAAGCAACTTATTTCCATGGTCTCCCACCCCATCACCATGGTCCCTTCTAAAGAGCACACCTCCATCTTTCTCTGTAGTTAGTTTCTCAGTAAGAGAAGACTGATCAGATTGTTCCTCTTCTAGGCCAGACATATCCCATTTCTTTAGCATTTTCATATGTCAGTGGGCTAAGGTAAGCTATTTGTTATCACTTTAACACATGTGCGTGTTATTATAACTTTAAGGTCTAACACCAGTTAAAAGTATAGGAGGTCTAGACTTCCTCTTGCTGTCATCTAAAATAACTGAGAAAAGTACACTGAAATACCCAATAATGCTTAATGAATAAATTATTTGAAGCTCTGAAATCAAAATTTCACAAAATTACAGAATGGCTGGGGTTGGAAGGGACCTTTAGAAACCATCTAGTACAACCCTCTCTCTGCTAAAGCAGGTTCACCCAGAACAAGTTGCCCAGATCATGTGCAGGCAAGTTTTAAGTATCTCAGGGAATGAAATTCCACAACCTCTCTGGGTAGCCTGTTTCAGTGATCGGTAAACCCCACACCAAAGAAGTTTCTGCTCATATTCAGATGGATGTTCCTGTGTTTCAGTTTGTGTTTGTGGCCCTTTGTCCTGCCACTGGGCACCATCCTCTTGCTGCTCACCCTTAAGATATTTGAATGCATTGGTAAGTTTCTCTCTCAGTCATCTCTTCTCGAGGCTGAAGAAGCCCAGCTCCTTCAACCTTTCCACACACAACAAATGTTCCAGCCCCTTAATCATCTTTGTAGCCCTCTGATAGCCTCTCTCCACACACAGTCTGGCACTATCTGTGTCTTTACGGTTCTGCCAAGTGTTTGTGCTCTCAACTGAAATAAAGTTTGATTCAGCAGGATGACCTGATCAAAGCCATTCAGCATTCTTCTCAGAATGACCTGCAGAAAAGCATCTGATGATTTTATTGGTTGAGCAAGATATCAAACCATCTGCATATCTCCACGTTTTTATAAGGTGAAACTTGACAATCAAGTTATTGCTCTTCTTGTGCCTCAGATGTCACCAATTACCTTAGTGAAGACTTCAAGAACATGAAGTAAGTACATTCTAAAATCATCACAGGGACATATGTCCCTCTAATTCATAACATACTTCACTAGTATTTTATCTCTTATACTAAGAAATGAAGACTTATTGTATTTCTCTTATATGAACAAGAATCTTCTGCGTGTTGACCCAGAGCAACAAAAAGCTTAAGTAACTTATTTTAAAATGGCTTCCAGGGCAGATTAAGCACTGGATTGTAAACAGATTAAAAGGATCAACAAGTCTTCCCGCGGGGATATCGGGCAGATTACGCGAGCAGAGACTACACCCCTACACCAACCCGGGTTTTTTTGGGAGCCTTCTGCCGGTGGCCGGATTTACAGGGAGGTTTTTCCTTCCGGCCCAGGCAGTGCGGCTCCCTGCCCGCGGCCACGGGAAGCCGGGCAGCCTCCGGCAGGGCCTTCCCGTGGAGATGCCCGCCCGGCGGGGAGGGGGATGAGGGCGGCGTCCCGGCACGGGAGGGGGGCGCCGGGCGGGACACGGCGGTGCGCGGCCCGCCCGAAGCACGACATCCCGGCCCGCTGCTACCTGCTGGTCTCCAGGGACGAGTAGCGCTCGGGCAGGATCTGGAGGCAGCGCTGGAAGAAGCGCACGTGCCGATCCCGCAGGAAGTCCAGGCGCTCCGGCTCCCCAGCGCCCAGTGCCGCCGCCGCCATCTCCATCCCGCCGCCGCTGCCCGCGCCCGGCGCGCCCCGAGCGCGTCACCCGCGGGACCCGCCCCGGGGCGGGGACAGGGAACGGGGAACAGGAAAGAGGAGAACGGGGAAGGGGAAAAGCGGAAGGGGAAAGGGAAGGGCCGGCGCCAGTGGGACGAGCCACCCCACCCCGAAGAGGCTGTCCCACGCAGCTGTGGGGAAACGTGCTTTTAGTGCCAAGGGACATCACAGCTGGCCGGTCCCACGGGTGGCACTTCCAACCCAACACTCTCGAAATACAAAGGGAATGCACGTCATGTGTCAAGCCAACTCTGTGCCGGCTCCCGAAAAGTGCTGTCTGCTGCTTCGTCTTGCGGCAAGGACAGGCTGGGGCGCAGCTACAGCCCTCCTCTCCAGGCTGGGACAGCCCTGATAACAAAGCAGAAAGGCATAAAGAGCTCGTACATTAACTGCATCTCTGTCAGGCTACACGTCCGTGGCCCCCTCCTTACCTGTGAACAACGCGTAACAGTGGTTCTGAAGCTGCTGGTGCCATCTCCTTCATATATTCTTCCAAGCCCTTGGTATCTTTGTGCAACCCGGATCGGTCTCTGGTTACCCGAATCTCGACCTCAGAATTAAACGAATAAGCAAAAAAAATTTATCTTTTTCCTTGATCACAGAAGGATTTATGTTGCACTCCCTGGGTCTTCATCACAGGAAGGGGTGCAGAATAAACATAATAGAGCTGGCTAGACAGAAATAGACATTTCCCTTCATGCTATCTCAGGGAATGGGTGAAACATGAAATCAGTAAGAGGGGCAACAACTTCTTGCTGTCACTAGATTTTAGTAATTTACAAGGTTAAACTCTTTCAACACCCAGTTTACTCAAAATGCTTCTGGAAGCCAGTCTAACCAATGATAGAAACCACTTCAAAAAATACAAGCCAGCACTGATATTGCAGCACTGCATGGCCTATAGGCTTTACCCCGGTAAATACTGCCATGAGATAAATAAATGCTCACCTTTTTTGGTTTTGTTTTTAAACACAAAAACAACTATGCCTGCTGCATTTTTGTCTCCTGATAACATGAATTACTTTATCAACCATTTAGATAATTAAACACTACTGCTTTTTAGATCAATGAAAAAAAAGTTTGTTTAAACCATCAAGCTGCACACACCTCAGATTACAACAGAACAAAAATTACCTTCTCTCTCAACTTTGCCAACTTTTTTTCTTTTTCTTGTTCCTCTATTTCTTTAGCTTGTTTCTGTAAAAGCCTTAGCTCCAGTTTATGTAGATCCTGAAATA
The DNA here is from genome assembly GCA_038380795.1 of Pyrocephalus nanus. Taxonomy (NCBI): domain Eukaryota; kingdom Metazoa; phylum Chordata; class Aves; order Passeriformes; family Tyrannidae; genus Pyrocephalus; species Pyrocephalus nanus. Next base: position 58,916,244 of record CM076263.1, on the reverse strand, counting down.
TAATGAATGGAAAAGTGAACTTTTCTTTGGAAGTAAAACAAAGGATATAAATATATATATGTAGCCTTTTCTCAGGTAATAATTTTTTTGTTTTGAAATTATTGCCATAGTACAGGAAGTTTCACTAGGTAGCTACTTACTATAGCTTGGCCTACACAAATTATAGTTACATGCCTTTGAAAAAAAATATAGTAGTTTATTTTTATAAAAACACTCTAGTGTGAATGCTGACAATAATATCAGTTCTCCAGTACTTGCACTTATACTGATATGGGATCCAACTTTACCTAACAGCTACTGAAAACTGCAAGCATATTCAAACATCTCTTTTTATCTCTGCATCCAACCCTCAGGTCCTCTGACATTTTCTACACCATGGAGAACAACACAGCCCAAGCAATTTTTCCCATTTTTACACTGAAGTAAATAAAGCCACTTCTATGCATAGCAAGAAATGTGGGCTTGAGTAATCTTGTAGAATTTAGATATTGAGGAAAAGGAACATCTGTGTCTAAAATCAAGTTTCCTACTATTTCTTGTCTGCAGTAGATGCTGTTCTCATAGTGAATCAATTTGTGTGTATGAAATTTGGGTTTTAAAAAGTGTTTTAACATATATATAACATATGCATAAATGAAGATGTAATTACGCACACGCTCCTGAAACCTAGAAATTTTTTCTGCACCAATTTTCTTCCCTTCCTCCTTTTCAGCTTCCTCTCTCTTCTCATTTCCAAGCTTTTCAAGTTCCTCCTTTACTTTCTTCTGCAAGGTATTCTTTTCCAACAGTAACTTCACATGACATTGGCGCTCTTTTTCTTGCCTTTTCTCTCTCTCTTCTTTTAGTTTTAGTTGCGATGCTTGTTCCATTGCAAATGCTATTGCTTTCTGCTTCTTCCATGCTTCAACTGCTGCTTGTTTTCTTTTTCTTTCTTCTTCTGCTTTTTGCTTCTGAGCTTCTTCGTGCTGTCGCCATTTTTGCTTGAGCATTTTTTCTGATTTCTCTTTCTCCTTCAAGTTTCTTTCTTTTTCTGCCTGCTGCTTTTCTTTCCATTTCTTAATTGACTGCAAGAGACCAGTAGGAAAAAAAAATCCAAGGTTTTAATGAAAATTTAAATATTCATATTGATTCAATCTGAAGAAAACATATATTCCAAAGACACAAACCACAGATAGGAATTAGAAGTCTACTGAAGGCAAAACTTAAGGGAAAGGAGCATCTACATATGTATTCTCACACTTTTTTTCTATTTTATGGATCACATGGGCAGCTTTAATAGACATCTGCTAAACCTGATTCAGTTACAGCAATTATAATAACTTTGGGTAGTTATGAATGTTGGTGTAATATGCTTTTTCAATACAAACATATTTCAGTTCCTTTTTTTTTTTTTCAAATTAACAATTCAACCTACTATTTCATAGTAGTTCTTATGTCAGTGTATCTTTTATTACTTAGATGGATAGTTCTTGAGAGAATCATGATTCTGTGTGTCAGTCTGGCACAGGTAGATTGCCTATACAGTGGGACATTCTTAGGGACAAATGTAATAGGAACTGCGATTTCAGATAGAATCACTTACTGCACTGGGATTCGCATCTAACTTGCTAGACCACTACCACCAGAAGCATTTATAACATACTTTGGCAATACACAGCCCACTTCAGTGTCTTATTAGGTCTTATGCTTTATTGGTAATTATTTATTAAAGACAAGTACTTTTGGCAAGTTGAGGATGCCAAAGACCTCATTTATACACCAACAGAAATCCACCTAGCACTACCACCAGAGAGGCAGATACAAAAATAAGAAACTTATGCAGTTGAAAATAAGTACTTTTTCTTAAATCTCCAAAAGCCCTAGAGGGGTTACTTTACCTCTTTCTTTCTTTCATGTAAAATTAGAAATTCTTGATACCATTTGTCATGCTGTTCAATATCTTCTTTTGTTCTTCCACCAAGACACTGAAGGGCTTCATCGATGTAAGACAGCCTTCCTCTGTATTTAGTTCGTACTTTCAGAAAATTTTGATGATCATAATCATCCCAGCCTCCTTGCCGCCCTCCTGTTCGCTGAAGAAACCTTTCAAACTCTACTACTTCTTGGGGTAGATGATTTTCCAGTGTTTTATCAACTGTAACCCTGGCTGATGGTAATTTCAAAACTTTTTCTGTTGTTAAGCTGCCTAACGCCCACAGTTCCACTTTTCTCTCAAAGAGACTGAGCTCATTAATGGTAGCTTTTTCCTCCTTCAAAAGCTGTTCATATCTGAAAAGTGACAAACACTGGAATGTAACAAAAAAATCCAGTATTCATTGTCCATTCACCAAAAATTAATTTTGTAATTGTTCAATGCCACACAAAAGCTATTCTTCAAAGATTAAGAACTGAAGTGGTAATGGCACAGTTGTAATGATCTGATAATAAAGCACTACACAATGAGAATTAAGTTACCCTTTTACTGAAAGCACACATTTATGGCACTCATACAACTAACTCAATCCCCTCCTGATACCAGCAGAGAGGAAGGAAAATCCCCACAAACCCACTCAGAAAACAGAACAACAGTCAGCAGCAAAACCCCCACAATATAATCTCTTCTGCAGCCTTTCTCTGAAAAGCCTTTTCTTAGGCAAATGGTTGTTACACTGGAATGCTGCAGGAGCCCCTCACAGTTTATCAGGATTCTACCATTGATAGCTCTTGCTTTGATTTACATACCACAGGAATCACTCGAAAAAGAGTAAATCTAAAGAATAGTTTGCTGGACTATTGAGACGTTTTCATTGTGTCTTATGAAAGCACTTTTTCTTATAGCTGAAGCATGTGTAAACATACATTTGCCTCTGTTCCTCTTTAAAAGCATTGATTTCGTTTTCAATTTCTTCCATCATTTCCTTGAGCTTGTCAACAACTACAAGAGGAAAAGAAGAAAAAGCATATAATTTTAGAAGGATACAGTATTTACCAGCACTATCCAGAAATGCAGAGACTTCCAGAACAGAGTTCTGCTTTTGTTTTTTTAATAACAGTTTATAAACAGTTTATGCAGTTAGTGACTTTGGTTTATACCAGGCTGTAGCAATCCTATTTAGCCTGCAGGTCACTACTTTTACAAAGCTGACAAAGAAACATCAAAGTAAGACTTTGTCCTGTGTTGTCAGCATGCTGTAGTCCTGACTTTTAGAAAGATGGTAAGACAGTTGTCCAGAGAAGATCTCTCTAGCAATGGTAAAAAAAGTTTTAGAATCTATTTTAAACCAGCATAAATCTTTGTGGATACATATTGAACACACAGTTTAATTAACCTGGCTTTTGGTAAAGTTATATAATCTAAAACTCTCATTTCAGTTTTCATGCCTTGCTAGTTCTTGGTATCTTCACTGACACCTTAAGAAGATAATGATTTTTTTTTGTAGATAAAACACTGAATAAATGAAGTGGGATGCATTTTATCTAGCATCAGAAAGCCCTCAGCTAGTAGGAGGTCCTCAACTTAAGCTCCACATGAGGTAGTAAAGTGTCAGAAGCGAATGGTTCTTTTAGTGCCTATTTCCTAAAAGTTTCAAAACATCTAAACTGAACAGGTTGTTGCAGCATTTGCTATAGAAGGACAACAAGTTCAACTTATGCAAGAAACCTGTCTGTAGACAAAAATGTTTTTAAATGTGTTATCATGACTTACATTCTGGTGTAGGCTTCACATCTTTTAATTGTTGCTGAAGTTTCTTCACATTGTTTTGTATTTTTGATAGCTGCTGCAGGATTTTAGCTTCTGTTAAACAAAATAAGGTGCTGATAGTTCTAACAGTTTCTTTGTGCATTAAATTCCACACAAGAACAAAAGCAATGAAGTATCCAAAATAAACTGAGGATTTAATCTAAGCAGAGACACAAATTGTGTTTGGTCATAAGAAAATGCTGTAATATCTGTAACTGCATATAGATGACCACATGGTCCATGTATCTCCCCAAACAGCATCAACAGATTTTAAAATCAGTAGCTCCCATTTCCAAGGCAGAGTTCGGAGAATACTGCCTATGTAGATGATAACTTCTCTAGAGTTTTGAGGGCAACTTTGACCTAGGCCTCAAAACACTCAACTGTGAAGAGAAAGCAAACTTGAAAGTGTATATGAATGCACTACTTCAACAAGATTTATTTGTTTGCTGTGTTAAATAGGGTAGAATCAATGTTTTTGTGTACTCCAAGCATGTGTGCATTTATTTGCTTTTTTACCACTTGGCTCCTCCCTAGTCCATAAATAAAATACTGAGGATGATGAAGTTCTGGATACATCTTAGGTACTAAGGAGCTGTATCTTCCATCCTAAAAGATTTGGTTTAAGAAAGGGATAAGAGATTCCAAGACCTAAAGGTAACAAAATGTAGATAAGATATGACCCTACTGATTCCTGCTTAAGACTACACAAAGTGCAAAAGCACACAGACCGTGCTGAAGTAAATGGAAATTTTGAGTGTTCTTGTACATATTCTAAAAGATCATAGTCCGACAGTATGTAGCTTCCACCTAAACTAATCTCTCTGCACTACTGATTATTAAACCATTTACACAAGCAACAGCAGATAAAAGAAAAAAAAGGCAAACAATAAATCCAAATAAAACTCCACTTACTTTCTGTTTTTCTGCTGACAGTCATGCTGCGTTCCAGATCCTCTAGTATTCTGTATTCTACTCTGAAATCACTCTTCCTATTATAAAGAAGTCCACTTTTGTCTTTTTCTATATTTGCAAGCCTAAAAAAAAAAAAGGGTGCCACACTGAGTAGGACACGAATACTCAGCAAAGTCCCAAAATTTTCCAAGGTTAGCGTGCAGCTGAAACTATGTCAACAGGACTGTCTTAGATTTTTTACAAATCCCTGGTTTGTTCCTACAACTGTTTTCAAGGAAAATCTTTCTGCAGTTACCAGACCACACACCGAAGTAACTCAAGAACTTGAACAAGGGAAAGAATCTAACAAGGAAATCACCTTGCTGACAGGCAGTGGTTCACACACTGAAACAGCCTGAAATTCTCTGTGTATGCTCACGATCTGGAAGCCTTATGAGAACTTTCCCTGAAAAGTGCAGGCAGACAGGCTGTATTAATGCAGTGGCACACCTAGATGGAGCCCCAGCACAGACAACACTATAGAGGGACAATGAGCCACAGCTAAACGACATGCCTCTTTTCAAGCTGCTTAGGAACGTCTACATTACCTAGCAGTCAAATTTGGAGCCATAACACAGGATCCAGGGTAATCAAGGTGAAGTCAATTCAGTAGGAGTGTAGAGCACTGCTGTAAGACTTCAGTGCCACTGTTCACTCAGGATTCACAACTACAAAGGTCTCCTTCAACCAGGTGGCTACACCTCTATTCCTCCATCACTATTCCTCATAAAGCTCATCCGTTCAAGAAGAAAATTCCCTGTTCTTTCAGCCACCAGCGTAGTTGCTACCAGCACTTAGTCAAGATGTGGGGAAACAGATTTAAATCACTTCTGTGCCTGAGCTGTCTTGAACCCTCATTTTCCAGAGCAGTGGCCTAAATATTTTAGATGAAGTCTTTCAGTTTTCTCTGAAGGAGCTGTTGTAATGCTGCTGCAATTCCCCTTTTGTTAGTATGTCTTAAGGGCTTTAGTTCCTTAGAAGTGTAAGCGCAGCTGAGTAGGAAAACTGAGAACTCAATTGTGCCACACACACACACACACACACACACTTCATTTTTTGTGAACCTAGAGCTGCAATTCTTACTAAACAAGATGACCGGCCAAAGTCCAAACGGCAGTTGGAACAACAGGGCATTTTTGAGCTCGTAAGCCTATCCTGAACTGCTGTAAAAACCACAACAATTTGTCTGAGCTCCTGAAAAGGAAACCTTAGCCTGAAGAATTGATTCCTATATATTCTTATTTAAACATTGAGTTAATGCTACCTCCAGAGCAGCATGAAAACATACTTATGATGAAGTCTTTAACTTACTGAGCTTTTAGCTTTTCTGCACTTCTTATGAATTCAACTTTCTTAGCTGGCTCAGCTTTCATCTTCCAGTTCTGAAACTGCAGACCAGCACCTGGAGTGCTGGAACATCCCTCATTCTGCAGATAACAAAATAAAGTATTATTCACAACCAGTATTTTTTTTTTTTTTTTTTTAATGCTCGTTCGTTAGTTTTAAGCAGACAACACCACAGTGCAGAGTGACAGCATCACTTCGGTTCTCCGTTGGCGCGACTCAACTAATTTCCCGCCGCACGGGTACGGAACTGGAGCGGCGAAGTGAGGGCGAGCCGGTGACCGCGCACAAAAAGGCACTCATTCAACAGAGCAATGAAACAACAACACCGCCTTGCTTTGGCAGAGGCTGCCATTCCCAGGCCAGCCCCACAAGCCCGCGCTGCTTCCTGCGGGTTCCTGTTCCAGGCTCATCCCTCCGGCCCCGGCACGCCGGGAGGCCTTTACCTGCTGCTGCCCGGCTGCCGCCGCCAGCGCCGTGGCCAGCGCGGCCATCTTGCCGCCGGCTGCGCTGAGGGGAGGGGCGGCCGCGCCTTTCCCTCACACGATTTAACCCTTGCCACCCTTTCTCAGCCGCTGTAGAGCTGGTGTTAGTGGCCCTGGTTTCATTTATGACGGGACTTAAGGCTTTGTATTGATTGCTTTCTTCGGGGGGAATCGGAATATGCCCTCATTATCCTGTCAAAATGTAAAGAGTTCCTCGTTATTCAGTAATTTTTTTTTTTTTTTTTTTTTGGGGGGGGGTCAGGACTCTCAAGATCATGTTTTTCACTCATGTATTTACGAATCAAACTTTAAAATGAGTTACCATATAACATTTCTGCGGAATAGAAATAATTAATCATTCAGTGGCTCTACTAGCTAAAGAGATTTTAGAAACTGGTGTTTTCCCAGCTGCAGAACACAAAAGCATTCACAGATGCTGCCTGAGCGGCCTAAGCTGAAGACTTTTTTTTGCCTAATTGATGTTTTTAACAGCACTTTCCTGATACATTTTTCCTCTTGGTATTTTTTGGCTGTACTAATATTTGTTCTGTTTGTATTTGCTGAATGGGCATTAAAAAGTAAAGGAGAACGTTTCAAAACCTGAAAATAGTTGTCAGCATAAATTAAAGAGGAGTTTTCTCACAGACTGATACCTGGAATGGCTTGTAGAAGTATTCTTTTCATGACATGCTTCCAAGTCGTCTTTGTCTTGGCCTTTACTGTTGGCTGTAAGAGGGAAAAGTCAGTAGTGGTAGTATTTGCTTTCTTTTAGTCACTGTCAGCCCTTTTAAGCTTTGTTTCTATAATCAGCAAATTGGCCATTGGACTGCTCCATTGGAAGCACCTGTTTTCAGCAAGCATTTTGGAAAGGTGTCCCCACTCATAGTATAATTCAGATACTGTTCAGTAGTTCACCAGTTTCTGGATGGACAATCTATTATTATTTGCCTCACCCTTTACTTGTGAGTTGCTCAGAATCCTAAGAACTTTTCATAGTTGTGCTGGAAACCATTTGCAGGGATATTTCAGATAACAGGGCAGAATTAGACTTCATTACTTATGGCTTTGAGCACTGTGGAGTCAGACATCAAGTTGTGATGCTGGTAATAAAGATGAACCTTGGCTACCAGCTGTGCCAGGACATTACTTTGTTCCCTTGGTGGAGCAGGAACTCATCTCATCTAGGACATGCCTGCAGTAGGTTGACCTTGACTGGGCACCAGGTGTCCACAAAGCTGCTCTGTCACTCACTTTGCTCAGCAGAACAGGGGCAGAAATAAGATGAAAAACTCATTAGTGAAGATAAAGGCAAAGGCCACCCTCAGAAGCAAAGAGAAGAAAAAAGCTTTATTCCCTCCTTTCTATTAGTAGGTGATATCCAGCCACTTACGGAGGAGCGTGGCCCCAGTACATATAGCAGTTGCTTTAGAAGACAAATACCTTAATAAAAAAAAAAACACCACACCTTAGCTTTTATTTTTACAACATCATATGGTATGGAATGTCCCTTTGGTCCTTTTGAGTCAGCTGTCTGAGCTGTGTCCCAGCCTCTTGCCCACTCCAAGCCTACTGGCCTTTAGGGGAGATTTTGGGGGGAGAGCCCTGATGCTACCTGAGCACTGTTCAGCAGTAGCCAAACACTGGAGTGGTCTCAACACTGTCATGTCTATAAACACAAAGCACAGCTCTATGTGGACTGCAGCAGGGAATGTTAACTCCATGCCAGCCAGACCAAATACAATGACACGACTCTTGGATGGCCACTGTTCCCTTTCTGTAAACAAGTAATCTAAATCCAGAAGAAACAAGCTAGATAATTACGTAATTACCTCCTGACCTCTCCCACATTCTTTCTCTAGTTTAGTGTTTGAAGGCCATGAATCCCTAACTTTTCTGTGTGTTTTGCTTCATAAAATCTCTCAAAATTTTACAAAAAAAATAAAGCATGGAAATACACCAAGAAAAAGATAAAGCTGTTAAGATTTAAAGAACAGAAAAAAGACCAAAAACAGGAAAAAAGGGCATTAACCTGGAAGATACAGAGCTAGCAGTCAAACAGTTGATCACAGTCATTTTATTTATGGAAGAAGCCTTCTGTTGGAGCCTTGGTTCAGCAGTATTTGATATTTTCTGAAATTCTGCAAGCCAAATAGATAAAAAGGACTGCACCAGAACTTCATATTCCCATTTGTGACATCCAGCTATCTTACCAGGAGAAATAAGTGTTCACTCATTGGAGTGTTGGTTTTTTTTAATTGGTGCCTCTGAGACCTCATCAGGAATGCATTAGGACAGTTGTATCAAGCAGAAAGACAGACACTGTTAGAGAATTAAAATCAAAGCAGTCTAAAAGAGGACAAAGAAATTAATGATCAGAAAAAATCAAAGCCTTTAATTCTCTGAGTACGACTATAAACTTGTGAAGGCATTCACAACATTGTCTACTTATCCTACTGTGATAGTTTGGACCTTGGCTCCCTGCCAAATGCCCAAACTTCCAGTTAGCGGGCCCCCCCCCCTTCCCCCTTCCTTCTTCCCTTAGGGTAAAGAAAGAAAAGAAAAAAAACTATAAAAATTAAAGAACCCAAGATCAAGCTGCATATATAAATATATATATATTTACGTAGATCACAGTTATATACAGTTAAGATGCTATATACACAGTAAAAGGGAATCAACCCCCCAAAGGGATAGGGAAAGGGGAAAAAGGGGCAAGAGGGAACAAAAAGGGACACTGAATAGATATGCACAATCAAACCCGAGAACTAGTAAAATAACTAGTAAAACAAATCTCACCACGTCCCTTAAAACAGCAGGGTTGGCAGACACGGCCAGCACTCTCCAAACCTCCACGTGGCAGGACAGTGGACTCTGCAGGCCTCAGCCTTAGATAAGCGAGACCAGCGCAGGGACTCACTGTTCCCAAACCTCGCTGGAAGAGAAGAGAGCGAGACCTCTAATCTCCAACTCATTTATACTCCGGTTTACGTAAAAATCATATGGAATACTGGGTACTTGGCCACTTCCTTGGTTACAAACTGGTCACCAGGAAGGCTTAGACCAAAACCATCACATTCTCCACCCCTTATTCCATACTATTTTTACGTAACACCTATATTTCGCATTCGCTTATTTCCTGCACATATATATACATATACATATACATATATAGTCCTTGTTCATTCTTTGAAGCATTCATCTTGTTGTAGAAGAATCAGCATCAGCATCAGGACTAGCTTGGTTCCGATTCTTGGCCCTTAGGTCACAATCACAGTTCTGGTTTTCAGGGCTTGTCCTCTGATCTGGGCTGGTTTCTTACTGGATACCGGCATCAACTGTTCAGGCCTCTCTCATCTGGTGACTGGTTTCCTGCAAAACACAACTCAAAGCACATGATTAGTCTTTCCCCAAGGTTAAATTTCCTTGGGGCACACAGTGGATCTCTCCATCCTTCCTCATTACCCACCAAGTATTTCCAGGCCCTTGAACGAAAACAATCCCACGAATGGGTTTGTCTTGGCCTGAGGAAGGAGTAATCCAAACAGCTTTCCCTAACATACCTCTCAGATGGATTGCTGGAACTTTGTCTCCATCAACAGTGTGGAGGGGTTCTGCTTGGGCAGGGCCAGCTCGATTGACAGAGCCTCTAGTGTTAACAAGCCAGGTGGCCTTGGCTAAGTGCTTGTCCCAGTTCTTGAAAGTTCCCTCACCTAGTGCCTTCAGAGTTGTTTTTAACAGTCCATTACACCTTTCAACTTTTCCAGCAGCGGGTGCATGATATGGAATGTGATATACCCATTCAATACCATGCTCCCGTGCCCAAGTGGCCACCAGATTATTCTTGAAATGAGTCCCGTTTTCTGACTCAATTCGGTCTGGAGTGCCATGTCTCCACAGGACCTGCTTCTCGAGACCTAGAATGGTATTTCGGGCTGTTGCATGTGGTACTGAATATGTCTCTAACCATCCAGTAGTCACTTCCACCATGGTAAGCACATAGTGTTTACCTTGGCGGGTTTGTGGCAATGTGATGTAATCGACCTGCCATGCTTCTCCATATCTATACTTGTCCCAGCGTCCACCATACCATAGGGGCTTCAACCTTTTGGCCTGTTTAATGGCAGCACAGGTTTCACAGTCATGAATAACCTGGGAAATAGTGTCCATGGTTATATCCACCCCTCGGTCTCGTGCCCATCTATAGGTGCCATCTCGGCCCTGATGGCCTGAAGCATCATGGGCCCATCGAGCTAGGAACAACTCTCCCTTTTGCTGCCAGTCTAGGTCTACTTGTGACACCTTGACTTGTGCAGCGCGGTCTGCCTGTCTGTTCCTCATTAGCTCGATCCTTGGGCACATGGGCATCTACATGGCGGACTCTCACATTCAGTTTTTTTACTCTAGCAGCGATGTCTTGCCACAAATCGGCAGCCCAGATGGGTTTTCCTCTATGTCTCCAATTCAGTTTCTTCCACCTGTCTAGCCATCCCCACAGGGCATTGGCTATCATCCACGAATTGGTGTATAGGTAGAGCTTTGGCCATCCTTCTCTTTCTGCAATGTCCAGGGCCAATTGGACAGCTTTAAGTTCTGCAAACTGACTCGATTCGCCTTTACCTTCAGTGGCTTCCGCCACCCGTCGGCTGGGACTCCACACGGCTGCTTTCCACTTTCGGCTCCTTCCTACAATGCGGCAAGAACCGTCAGTGAAAAGAGCATAGCGTGTCTCTTCATCTGGCAGCTGATTATATGGCGGAGCTTCTTCAGCTCGACTCACTGTCTCTTCTTCTTCTTCATCTGCCAGACTGAAGTTCCCACCTTCAGGCCAATTGGTTATAATTTCCAAAATTCCAGGGCGATTCGAGTTTCCCATTCGGACACGTTGCGTAATCAAAGCCATTCACTTGCTCCACGTGGCATCGGTGGCATGGTGCGTAGAGGGCACCTTATCCTTGAACATCCAGCTCAGCACTGGTAATCGGGGTGCCAAGAAAAGCTGTGTTTCGGTACCAATCACTTCTGAGGCTGCTTGTATGCCTTCATATGCCGCTAAGATTTCTTTTTCCATGGGGGTGTAATTGGCCTCAGAACCTTTGTAGCTTCGGCTCCAGAAGCCAAGTGGTCGCCCTCGCGTCTCGCCAGGCACTTTTTGCCAGAGGCTCCAGGAGGGACCTTTATCTCCAGCTGTAGAGTAAAGTACATTCTTTACATCTGGTCCTGTCCTGACTGGCCCAAGAGCCACGGCGTGTGCAATCTCTTGCTTGATTTGCCTGAAAGCCTGCTGTTGTTCAGGACCCCATTGGAAGTTGCTCTTTTTACGGGTCACAAAGTAAAGAGGGCTTACAATTTGGCTGTACTCGGGGATGTGCATCCTCCAGAAGCCTATGGCTCCCAGAAAAGCTTGAGTTTCTTTCTTGTTTGTCAGTGGAGCCATTGCTACAATCTTATTGATGACGTCTGTTGGAATCTGACGACGTCCATCTTGCCATTTCACCCCTAGGAACTGAATCTCTCTGGCAGGTCCCTTGACTTTATTTCTCTTGATGGCAAAACCAGCCTCAAGGAGAATCTGGATGATCTTTTGTCCTTTTTCAAAAACTTCTTCTGCTGTGTCCCCCCATATGATGATGTCATCGATGTACTGCAGGTGCTCTGGGGCCTTACCCTTCTCTAGGGTAGCCTGAATCAGTCCATGGCAAATGGTTGGACTGTGCTTCCACCCCTGGGGCAGTCGATTCCAGGTGTACTGCACACCCCTCCAGGTGAAAGCAAACTGTGGCCTGCACTCTGCTGCCAAGGGAATGGAGAAAAATGCATTAGCAATATCAGTAGTGGTGTACCACTTCGCTGTCTTGGACTCCAGCTCGTACTGGAGTTCCAACATGTCTGGTACAGCAGCACTCAATGGTGGCGTGACTTCATTCAAGCCACGATAGTCCACTGTCAGTCTCCATTCTCCATCGGATTTACGTACAGGCCAGATAGGGCTATTGAAGGGTGAGTGTGTTCTGCTGACCACCCCTTGACTCTCTAACTTCCTGATCATCTTGTGAATGGGGATCACAGCATCTCGGTTTGCCCTGTACTGTCGCCTGTGTACAGTTGCAGTGGCTATAGGCACTTGCTGATCTTTCACTCGGAGTAGTCCCACAACAGAAGGGTCTTCTGAGAGGCCAGATAGGGCAGACAATTGCTTGGACTTCTCTTCAATCACCGTGGCTACACCGAAAGCCCATCGGTACCCTTTCGGGTCTTTGAGGTATCCTCTTTTTAGGTAGTCCATACCAAGAATGCAAGGGGCTTCTGGCCCCGTCACAATGGAATGCTTTTGCCATTGGTCTCCTGTCAAGCTCATATCGGCCTCTACCACTGACAACTCTTGAGACCCTCCTGTCACTCCAGAAATAGAAACAGCTTCCATACTCTTATGTTCCAATGGCATTAAAGTACACTGGACACCAGTATCCACCAAAGCCCGGTATCTCTGAGGATCCGATGTGCCAGGCCATCGAACCCACACAGCCCAGTAAACCCTATTATCTTCCTGGTCCCTATCCTTCTCCTGGCAGAAGGCAGGGCCCCTCTATTGGTCTTGATCCGAGTATTCATCGTCCGACTTTGACTTTGCCTTCTTAGAAGTCTTCTTGTTATTTTCAAAGCGGACCTCCATCTTTTTGTGTTTCAGAGGTTGCAGAGCATCTGCATCAATCACGTAGACAACCTTTTTGTTGCTTTCTTTTTGTTGTAACTCTCTCACTCTGGCCTTGAGTTTGGAAGTGGGTTCACCATCCCACTTCTTCATGTTTTCTCCCTTGCTGCGCAGATAGGACCACAGCTGATTGCGTGATCTCTGTCTGGGGTTTCCCCTCCTTCTGCGTGATGGGAAAGGAGACCGTGAACGAGGCCGGGACCAAGATCAAGGTCGAAATCGTGGTCGAAACCATTTTATTGGTCTGCCTCTATAGTCTCTATAGTCTATATAGACTCTTATCATCTCTATCCCTATAGTCGTCTTCATATCTGAAATATTCATAGGGCCTCTCCCTATGCTTCCCTAGGATGGGTAGGTCGGTGTCGGGCATCAGAGGACCTTTCCAAATTTTCCGCTATGGTCCGTATCCATGAACACATGGTGTCCACAGTCGGTTCATCCGTTTTTGGATTGTATATTGATATTAAGCAGTTGAGGTATGATGCAGGGGCACCTCTAATCACTTGCCTCCACATTGGCTCTGTACATGAAATTTTCTCTGGTTCTAAACAGTCATAATAATCCGATTTGCAATAAATGAGTTCCAGCATAGCTAATTCTTGCAAATATTGGACGCCTTCTTCTGCACTCGTCCACTTTTTCAGAGAACTCATTAAGTATTCTTTAAATGGATATTTTTCCCTCACAGCATGGAGGATTCAGAGCCAGAGACTGAGATTGTATGTCTCTCTTGCGATTTCTTGTTCTATTTCACGGTCTTGAGCAAGGGATCCCAGTTGCTGTGCTTCATGACCCTCTAACAAGTGGCTTCTGGCCCCATTATCCCAACATCGTACCAGCCAGGTGAGAATTTGTTCACCAGGCCGGCGGCTGTAATCCCGTCGTAGATCCCGGAGCTCTGCTGGGGTCATTGTTCGCAGTATTTCACTCGTTCGCACAACTTCTGCTCCAGAATAAGGGTCTCTCCTATGTGGAACTGTTTCCACTTCCCTTCTGATGCTTCTACGTGGAACCGCTTTCTCTCTCTCTCTGCCTCTCTCACGTGGAGGCTGAGACTGAGCATGTAGCGGGGATACTCCGTTTTCTAAGCCCACAGGGTGGAGGTAGAGTAGTCCTTCAGACCTTGGGATGAAGGTCTCAACTGTTCTGTATCCTCCTCTGAAAAATCAAGAAGAGAATATTTGGGTGTCAGCCTTGTCTTTGGTGGTTTGAGTTCCGGTGTCCATGAGATCTACGGTCTGGACTCCAGTTTCAACAGATTTTGCAGAAGCTATGCTGACTTCAAGTTGGGTCTGTGTTCCATGCTCAGTTGAATTAATGGAGACAGCGCTGACTTCGGGTTGAGTTTGTGTTCCACACTCAGTCAGCTTTACAGAGACGGTGCTGATTTCGGGTTGAGTTTGTGTTCCACACTCAGTCAGCTTAGCAGAGACGGTGCTGATTTCGGGTTGAGTTTGTGTTCCACACTCAGTCAGCTTAGCAGAGACGGTGCTGATTTCGGGTTGAGTTTGTGTTTCACACTCAGTCAGCTTAGCAGAGATGGTGCTGATTTCGGGTTGAGTTTGTATCCCGACGTCTGTGGACTCAATAGGGGCATCATTTGTTTCAGGCGATGTAGTTTGACCTTCTGCCTCGGCCCTAGGCTTTTGATAGTGATCTATGGCAGCTCTATAAGCTGTCACTAGACCCCAGCATAAAGCAAGGAGCTGCGTATTTGGGTCATTGTATGAAAGACACCCTTCAACTAAACAACGTGCCATCTCGTCAGGATTAGACACTTGTTCTGGTGTGAAGTCCCAAACAATGGGAGGTGTCACATGCCCTACCAGTTTGCCAAGATTTACCCATGCTCCTTGCCATCCAGAAACTGGCCTTTCCAAGACCCTTCCCAAAGCTCCAGCGAATCCTCTAGAGGTCTGGCCTTTTCTACAACACGGCAAGCAACACAACACCATTCTTCCAATTTTAAACAACTCTTTCATTGCCTTCACCAGTACTAGGATTGTTACTAAACAATTTAAGTAAAAATTAGAGCCAATTGTAATGATGGGGATCTCCTTTAGCAGGCCTTTGATGTCAAAATCGAGGAAAGTGAAATACTCCTTCCATTCATTCCAATCAAGGAAAGGGACATACTCCTTCAATTCATCTCCAGTTGGGCGTTTCCCTACAGGATAGCCCAAGACAGGTACAAATATAGCTAATACAATGAAACAAGTAGTTAGAATAGCCATTGTTGTATTATTCTTTCTCTCTGTTCTTAAACAATAGGTTTGTTTATATAAACAAGCCTCTCTTGGCAGTTTTCCCAGTAACTGTTCCAAAACAAACCGGGATAACCAAAACAATCTCCCCGTACTGGGCCACCAAAAATCTGTGATAGTTTGGACCTTGGCTCCCTGCCAAATGCCCAAACTTCCAGTTAGCGGCCCCCCCCCCCTTCCCCCTTCTTTCTTCCCTTAGGGTAAAGAAAGAAAAGAAAAAAAACTATAAAAATTAAAGAACCCAAGGTCAAGCTGCTTATATAAATATATATATATTTACGTAGATCACAGTTATATACAGTTAAGATGCTATATACACAGTAAAAGGGAATCAACCCCCCAAAGGGATAGGGAAAGGGGAAAAAGGGGCAAGAGGGAACAAAAAGGGACACTGAATAGATATGCACAATCAAACCCGAGAACTAGTAAAATAACTAGTAAAACAAATCTCACCACGTCCCTTAAAACAGCAGGGTTGGCAGACACGGCCAGCACTCTCCAAACCTCCACGTGGCAGGACAGTGGACTCTGCAGGCCAGCGAGACCAGCGCAGGGACTCACTGTTCCCAAACCTCGCTGGAAGAGAAGAGAGCGAGACCTCTAATCTCCAACTCATTTATACTCCGGTTTACGTAAAAATCATATGGAATACTGGGTACTTGGCCACTTCCTTGGTTACAAACTGGTCACCAGGAAGGCCTAGACCAAAACCATCACACCTACACCTAGCAGAAACACCCAGTTGCTGCTAACATGGGCTTTCCTTGTGGTTTTGTTTCTGAAAATGGTATGTCCACTCTATTCTAGCCTTGAATTTGCAGATCAGAATTAAATTCAAGACATAAGTCACAATAAAAAAGGAAATATGAAGGCGAGTGTGTCGTGGTTTTGCTCTGGGTCAATTTGCTTTCACATCCTCCCCCCACAATTACTATTAGTTGAGAAAAGGTTTATGCAGATGAAAGAGACTTGATTTTGGGGAAAATAGTATGAGTATTTATTATTAGCAAAATCAAAATAAAAGCTACTAAAGAACTACATCTACAATAATTCTATTTAAGTAAAGGTACTAAGTATTTACAGAAATACTCCTCCCCCTTTATATATCAGTCTAAGGAGGAGAAGCAGTCTTTTTCTCCATTCCCGGAGTTCCAGCTCTCTCTCTAGTAACTCTGCAGTACTCTCATCGCAGCTGGAATTCTTTTATCTCTCTCTCTTGCTCTGTGTCGGCCTCCAGGGCTGGGCCTACCCCCCTCCTGGGCTAAGACTGAAGGCTGGGGGTTACCCAGGTCCTGAAGGGTCTTCTCTTCCATAGGCTTACAAGGGGACACTTGCCTACCATGGATCTTCTTCCACAGAGTTACAGGGGATAATGGCTTAAGAGTCCACCCCTGTTTCCCTATGGAGGTCCCTCTCCACAGGAGAACAGTCTTTGATAGACTTCTCCGGCATGAGTCTAGTATGGATCCCATGCACGGATCCCAACATCCTTACCTGAGCCGCTTCTGCTCCAGCGTAAGGCTTTCTCTCTCTGTCAAAGTCACAAATCTTCAGTAGCAGCATGGATCTTTCACACAGATCCCAAGCTTACCCAAGCCATTCTGCTCCAGTGTAAGCCTCATTTCCCTCAGGGTCATATTCAGAGTTACAAATCTTCGACAGTTCTCTGCCTTATCTCGGTCTTTTTCATGAAGTTTCGGTTCTCTAGTACATCCACAAACTCTTCTGTGAGCCACATGGGGGGTCTCCTCACCCCAACAAATTTTACAGGTGGCAGGGATTATTTTTTCAGTCTTTACCCTGCTGAAGGGAGAGAGCGAAAAGGGGGGGAGAAGCAGGCCCCCTTTGCCTTTCTCTCTCCTCTGGCTACCAGCTTTGACCTTGGAAGTCCCTTATCTCTCAGCTGGAATTCTTCCACAGCCGTTTCTCGTCCAAGTAGTCAGTCTGTCTAAAGTTTTTTTTTCTTCACTCTCTTACAAGAGAGAAAGGGGGGCTTCAGTGCTACAGTTCCCCCACCCCGGCCCAAGCCGGGGGAGGAGAGGGCCTTGGCCCTCTTTGGGCCCGCCGCCCTTCTACATGGCTGCCGTTCCTAATTTCAACTGCGCAACAAATCTTCTCTTCCGTTTTCTTATAAATGTAATTAGCAAAGGTGTCACTGAACTTTTTGATTGGTTTTTTGTCCGGAAATCACCTGGACAAAACCATCCTCAGCCCCAGGGATGGGCTGGTGGGCAAAACCATGACAGAGTGCTAAAAAAAAAAGCTATTGCTGGTACATGGGTGACATATGCTTATTCTGGGGAACTGTAATAATAGACTGGTTGGGAGGGGTGGATGAGCAGAGTTGGGAGGGCACCTGATAGGTGCACCAGCAGTAAGTGCAGTAGTGCAGATGTGAGCAAGGATCGTAACAGTTCTTTACTACGAAGGCAGGCTGCTTTCATGTCTCTAGCTTTTGTCCACCAGGTGTCATCTGAGAAGCACCTGATAGCTACTAAAGGCATAGTTTTGGGTGGGGTTTTTTGTTTGTTTTGGTTGGTTGGTTGGTTTCCTTTTGTTGTGTTTTTTAGAAACCAACAACAAGCTTTTAGTGTCTGTAGGTAGCAGAGCCTGCATCCAGCCCTTTGGCTGTCTCTGCCTCTCTTTACAGGATGATCTGGCCATATATTGAGACCACTAGCTTCCCTTTATTTGATAAGGACAGGGTGCTCATCGATGAGACCTGGCCTGGAGTGCTGGGAGGCCTGACAGCCTGGACAGACAAAGGTTTCTTGCTCTGCAGCTGCAGCCTAGTGTCAATGTCCCTCAGCACCTTCTCCTGCCACTGCCTAACTTGCCCCAGAAGTTGAGGAACTCCAGACTAGATGGTGCAATTATGAAAGATTCCTTTTCTGTTTCCCAGATGAGTGCCTGTTCCACTCACTCTAACTCATTTTCGCATAAAGCTGTGCTTTAGGTGCGTGCTTGGTGGCATGACGGCAAGGAATATAGGTAGCAGGAAAAATAATTAAAATAAGTTTCCTCACCTTGCCTTGCCTCCCCTCCTCTCCCCTCCCCTTCCTTCCCCTCCCTCCCCTGGTTGAAGTCTAGATTTCACACTAAAATTGAAGTAGAAGACCAAACGGGAAATGAAAAAAAAACTGGACAAACCCAAGAGTTCCAAATGAACAAAAGCACAAAATTTTAATGTTCTTCACTTTCTCCTGATTTATAGCTATTTAAATGAAAACTGGATAATTATTCAGCTTATTCATTTCTTTTTTTACTCCAATTCTGTTTTTCCTTTTTTTCTCCCCATTCTCTAGAACTTTTAAATGTATTTTTACA
This sequence comes from Pyrocephalus nanus, assembly GCA_038380795.1. Classification (NCBI taxonomy): domain Eukaryota; kingdom Metazoa; phylum Chordata; class Aves; order Passeriformes; family Tyrannidae; genus Pyrocephalus; species Pyrocephalus nanus. The sequence continues at coordinate 58,897,437 of CM076263.1, read as the reverse complement.
TTATCTCCCATTCTTGCCTCTTTTGTAATTACATCCTTATTCATCTCCCTTTTCTGTTATAGAAGGATAAAGAAAATGTTTCCCACAACTGTACTTGAGACAAACAAGCAAAAAGTGATTGCAGGCATGGCAGTAAACAAACAATTCCTAATGTGTTGCTGAAGCCCCAAAGGTTTTCTTGAAAATCATTTGGAATGTGATGAAGGTCCTAATTCTAAGTTCAAGTCTTAGTATTCCAAAATACTGTCCTTAGATCTGGCAAGCAGAGGACAGAAATGTGCTCTGGCAAAATTACAGAAAATTTTAGGCTTGGCCAAATCTCAACACAGCAAAAAAAGTTGGATGCCATCCCTGGTACACATTTGTACATTCAATCAACAACCTTAGCACCTGCTTGTGTTTGAAACTGGCACAACTCTATAGGTCACACTACTACATCAGTCATGCTGGAGCTTTAGGCCTTACTCAGCAGCTGTCTCTGCCACTTCTTTTTCATCATGAGTTTTTAGTTTTTCAGCACCTGTGCTTCTCTTCTATAACATTATTAATGCAATCAAGTGCGAAGGACTTTCTTTTGGCTTTTCTTTGGCTTCTGCAAAAAACTGGCAGCCTGCTTTGGGCTGTCAGGAGCTCTTCTTCTCCCTGTCACTTAAAGGCCAAGAGTCTACTAATTCCAGCCATATTCAGCAGCTCCAAAGACCTTAAGTATGTCAGAGGCAGATAAATGAGAATGTAATATCAATAAGGTTCTGTGAGGAAGCGTGTCCTGCAAAGAAGAAATGGGTTCCTAGGTGCACGAGGAAAATGACTGGCTGGCAAAGCTGACCTTTACTGGAGCAAGTAAAAGGATATTTGTGCCCAAAAGCAAAACTGACATACACAAATAAAGGGAACCGCCTGGTCTGTCACAATTGCAGAGCCTAGCATTGCTACAGCTGGAAGTGTTTAAGAGTTTCAGCACTGATTTCATAATAGACACATAAAAGCTCCTAATTTTTATGATTACTTTTATTTTTCTCAGTTCTGGTTGCTACAGCTTGCTGCGGTAGCTATGAGAGTTGAGTGATTAAATTAGTAATCAGAATTAAATTTTTAATCAGAATTAAAAAGCTACAGTTTAGAATGCTGTACTTCTACATTTTTTATTTGTAGTTACTGTAAGTCCTTATGCTTAAGCAGCTGAATGAGCATGTGTGTGACTTGGGACTGTAATTGCACAACCAGTACAGCAACACATATGTCAATCACAGTCACAATTTTTGCCTTCATTTTTCTAGGTATATGGCTAAAAGATGAAAGACACACTCACTGCTAGTTGACATGGAAACAAGTCTTTGTGATTTAAAAAAGGAACAGATAAACAAAAAGTCCATTTACAGAAAAAAAAATTGTCCAAATTCAGATTAAAAAATAAACTTGAAACAGGGACAATGTTTACTATTTTCATGGCCACCATAAGGCTACCCCAGTTTCACAAATTATCCTAGATTTCAATAGCACAGAGTTAAACATTGTCGGTTTCATGGGTCAACTATTGCAATGAAAACAAGCTTGCTAGCAAGTTTTGTTCACATTCACTGGGTTTTCTTTGACCAACACCCATTTATCAAAGAGAAGCAAATTCCAGACAATATTAAATATTGCCTCTACTTTTATACCTGGCTTCAGAACAGTTTACTGTAAAGTGTGACAGTACCAGTCTCTGCCAATATTAAGTCAAGTAAATGTTTGGGCAAAAGATAAAGTAAAATTTGGTGGGCAAAAGATAGGATCTTGGTACTATTTTAGAAGAAAGGATATGGTGAAGACCTTCAACACCTTGTCCTGTTCCCTTGCTCTTTCCTGGTATCTCTCATGTGGAGTGTACAGTCTTAAAGTCACATTATGGTGGGATAAAGACTCCTGGTTTCTGTCCTGATCATGCCCCAGTGAAGTCAGTAGGAATATTTCTGTATGAACAAGCTGACACCAAAAGCATTTGTGTCTAACTTGATGCATTTTGCTAAGGTTTTTGACAGGTTTTTCACCCCCTAATACTACAGAAGCAGCATTGATAAGCAGTGAGAGAGGAAATAGAGAACTCAGGAGGCTTTAAAGTCTTTCATATTGTCTTAAGTTTTAATTTTCCTTGATTTTAAAACAGTGCTTAGAACGAGAAGACACCCAGTGGAAAAACTTGAAAGCAGAAATAGATAGGCAACAGAGAGACTACCTGTTACATGCACAGGGACTGATCTGGTAGCCTGGATACAACTGACACCAGTCTTGCGGTTCCCAGCACAGCTCCAGGAAGTTGTGAGAAGAACCCAAAAAATACTCCATGTAGATGATCTGCAGATATGTTTGAAGACATTGACCTCTTACATATTTGTCCAACAAGACGCATAATGTAAAATAAACATTTTTTTTTCTCTTGGATTGCTACCACTGCATAGCTACCTTAGAATGATTATTGATTCCTGTTCTGCAGTAGCCAGAAATTAGAAAAGGTTTGAAATGAGCCAAAAAGCAAAAGGAATCCCAGGAGTGTTTTTACGCCAATGAACGTTTTACTCTTCTGTTGGAAACCTCCAATATCAGACGAGTATTGTGCTAACAGGGGTTCAAAATGATATATTAGTAAGTGACTTAGGGTCAAGCTGAGAATAGTAACTACATTTTGTTCTTGTAATTTTAATTCTTTCCTATTTTTGCTTTTTGCTTTTCTTGGGATATCAGATTTTTGTGCCTTTTAAAGTAGAAAATGAAAACAGAGCACTCTTGTTAGTTCCTGCCTGTTCACAGAACTGCCAAATATCAAGCTGTTGTTTTCAGTAAAAATGAACAGACTATCAAGAAGTCGCTTGAATGTAGGTGAAGACAATTTTTACATATGTAATGTGATATCAAATGTGCAAGGTGCTGGAAACAGCTGGAGTGAAATAGCGCATGGTGGAGGTACAGTGACGCAGTGAGTCTGGAACAGTGACAGGGATTCAGAGGGTGTCACTCCTGCCTCCAGAACAGCTGCTCAGGTGGCCTGAGGCAGGTCACATAAGCACCAGTGGCCCCTACATGGAACATCCAGTGTGTAGTGCTTGGGGAGCTTGTGTGGATGGTCCTGGGGCATTGCCACACAGCTTAGGAGCAACTGTGTTGAGAACTGCACATCAGCATTTGTTCAATCTCTACTTTGCAGCACACGAGGTCAAATAAATAATCAAGTTTGCGTTTGTCCTGAGCCTCTATTAGACACTACTGTAAAACACATGATTTAGAAAAAAAAAACCCAGGCAAACATATGCAAACACGTGGGGGTGTGTATAGTATCTTATCCTTGTTAACATGGACCACAAGCCTGCAGGTCACACTAGTCCTCTCTTAGATAATCCACAGAAAGATGCTTGCTTGGGAAAAAAACAGCATTGTGGGGCACAACAGAGAAAGTGAGAGACTTATGCTTAATTTCTTCTCACAAACAAGCTCTTGCATCAGGCTGAGCCATGCTTCAGGCACTAACAAGGAAATGCAGGAAGTCATACAATGAGATCTTTTCCCTTAATGAAGTCTGTAAGAAAGGGTAATGCTGCTGATTACACCTCTGAGAGGAAGAAGCCTGCCATATATACTTTCGGGAGATGAGAGGCATGAGAAATGTGAAAGGCCTAACTATGTGTTCCAGAACTTTCTGTCAGATTGGGAAAGAATATGTAGTACAGTATATTTCATATTTATAGAATAATACAAACAGATGGGACTGTTAGTAGCAAGGATACAGCAGACAGGCCAGGATAATTAAATGGTTTTATCAGTGTATGAGCATGACCCAAACTCTAAAGGTCAAGCTGAGATTACAAGTGGTTTTAATGCTGGTGAGAGCAGTGTGCTCACAAAGCCAACCAGGTGTGCTGGTGTAGGCTGTTCTGTAGCATTGCTGGAAATAGCATCCACAAGTTTCCACTTTTTCCTGTGTTTCCCATGGATAGTAATCACAGGCACCATCTACTTCCCACATAAATCTTACAGAACACTTCCAAACTCCACTCAAATGTGTTGTACCCATTTTGTGCTGCTGTAAGGCAGCAAAGATTGCCCCCACCACTCTCCTCCTTGCCTTCTGTCTGAGTGGTACTTCAGTACTCTCAGGAGATGGAACCAAAAATGAGCTGTAGGATACCAGGGCTTTTCTCTTGTCAAAAGGCGCATTGTAAAGTGTTTGTAAAGTGATGAACACACTATGAGTGCCATATTAGTAAACAACTGGCTGTTACTACACAAGCCAAACAAAAAAAGCTACACCCTTTACAGATATTTAGCTGAAGCTGTGTTGAGAGACATATTAGGCCTCTGAGTATACAATAGTCCATTTAGAAGCATATTATCAATTGGTACATGATAAAGGCTGGAAAACATCCCTCAAGTTCAACACTCCCATTGGAAACTTTTCACTGCACAATTACACCATTAAGCAAACTGTTATATGCTCTGACAGAACTTCTCAGGCGATATTCTTCATTTCCAAACAAAGTTCACTTTCTCTTCCCCCCTGCTCCCCGTAGAGTCATTTTATTTATTGGAGAATTCCATAAGGATTGATACACTGTCTCTCTTTCTGACTTCTGTCAAGAACTATTTCCATTATGTTTTCTTTTAATCGGACCAAGTCTGTATTCTGACCATTCCTGCAAGTCAGATTACACTATCAGAGCATGCCACTCTATTGAGAACCTTTAGTATCCCAATTGAAAAGCTGAGGATAATTACAGTTTATGACAGGGTAATATGAGTAGTCTGGCCCCTACTGTGCTTGAGACAAATTGTTCTCTTTTTTTTTTTTTTTTTTTTTTTGGCTGCACCTCTGTTGACCTTTTCAGGTTTTTGTTTCTAAATTAGTGTTTTTCTGTCACAGCAACACAATGAGAACTCAAATGAGTACCATTTGCTAGGACCTGGGAATACCCCTGTGGCAAATGAACATGCAGTGAGTCACACTGATGCTCTGACACTGCTGATGTAATGTGATTTGAAAAGTTTCCCTGCTTGGAAAACTACAATGCATGGCTTTAGCATCTTTGCATCTTTGTGTTGGAGGCCTCTATTAATAGAGCAGCACATCCTCACTAGAATTTCGATACCTCTTCAAAACAAAAGCAATCCTTCTTACACTCTGTTTTTGTGCCTGTGGCACTAGATCTTGCCATGCATTAGAGGTCACTCCCAAAGCCAGCTAAAATGACCCAGAACGATTTTCCCCATGTACCCATCTCCCAGGTGGCAAAGAGCTGACATTTTGTCTCTTTCACTCCCCATCTGCTAACAGCCCACAGCTGGAGGACAGAATCTGTGGAAATGCAAGAGGCTACATACCTGGAAATTGCTGTGTTTGTTCATGGTGAGTTCCACCATGCAGAACACAGTTTACCTACAGACCAACAGCAGTGGTTCTCCTTTCCATCCTGCCCTCAGTTTCTTTATGGGTGCAGTCAATGCGGTCTGAGTGTCTGCCAGGTTATTTTTCACATCGCAGTTGGTTCTATTGTGTTTGCACTAATTAAGGCTCCTGAGAGGATAAAGGGAAAGGAACAATGATATGTCCTTAGCCATGAAGTCAAAAGGGAATGCTGAGCCTTTCAAATCTGATTCTTAAGTGTCATTTCACAACTCACTCCCAGAAATATGCAAATGAAAGTGACCAAAACAGATTTAAAGCTCTTACATGGCTTTGCTTTTATTAGATGAGATAGACTGTACTTGGGCGGATCAAGAAGCAGATGTTGACAGTGCCCTTCCTACCACTGCTGCTGGACCATCCGCAGGAAATACGAGCTGCTTCTTGGCCATGGGGACACCCATTCAGACTGAGCCTGTGCTTGTTTGCTGTGAAACGTCACTTATAGTGTGTGTTGGTATTAATTCCTAGTCCAAGTGCCAAATCCCATAACCAGGTACATGCATAGATAACTGATACATGGCTGAGTAGGTCCCCCATAAAACAAATTTCTGTTCTGTAAGACTCCAAGGTACTGAGGAATATGTTACACAATCCCCATCCCAGTACTTGATTGGTAGCCTCAGGACACATTCTTGTGGGAACCTACTGATACATATATATGTTCTGGTTTTAAACACTTCTAAAAATAAGCTTAGCTATCATTCCTTATCTAACAGTTCTGTCTTATCTCTCTTTATTGTACATTATCAAAATGCTTTCCTTATATTGCTATGTCTGGTGTACCAGAGAGGTTAAAACTATATTTATAAAGGTTGCAGAGGAGCAAGGAAATTAAAAGAAAGATAGCTGCTTGGGTCACAATCAGCAGAGGAAAGAACAATGGCAAGGGAATTTGCAGGTGCTTGTGCAACCCCAGTGCAACTCCTGAGACTTAAGACACAGGAATTAATGTTGCTAAAAGCAACTAGTTGCTTTTTATTTATAATAGCAAACCTTAGAATATTTCAATCATAGTGTGGTTCAATGTGCTAATTAGTGAGTCAGGCCGTGGCTCTCAATATGCCCTTCTTCTGAGTTAATCTCCATTTGACCTAAAAAAGGTCACATTAAACACAGCATCCACACGTAAATGTGATACAAACTTGTACTGATTGACCAAACCCCAGACCTGTGTCTGAGATGTCTGAGCATTCTGCCTAATGTGTGGTAAACTTTCTGTGGGAAGCACCTGAGATGGCAGCTGCTATCAGAGCTCAAGAAAAAGCATCAAGCCTACCTGTTTTCTCTCAGTAAATGCCGTTTTGTCTCATACCACAACCAGTCCTGAGGACATTTTCACGCTGACTGCACACATGTATGTCATCTGCCTGGGAGGCATGGACACTGTCTATGCAGTTTTCCCCCACTGCCATGGCTTGGTGCAGCCTTGCACACAGCTGGTGTGGTGACATGACCTCTGGGGTCCCAGAGATGGAGGCACTAAATGTTCATATTTCCTGTACCAGCTTGTAAAAATAGGTTCAAAGCACTCAAAAAAATTGAACAGATTAACTCTTAAACTGCCCTTTTTTGCCAAGTGTTATCATCAAACTCTAAGTATTTATCTGGAGCTTCAGAATGTGCCCTTCCCCAGAGTATCTGTGCAAGCACCCATGTAATAGCAGTAACCTCTGTCTTTACAATCCTCCCTGTGCATTATACTCATCTACATTTTAGTGTGTTACATTAACTTATAGAACTGGCCTGCTACTGAAAGACATAATTAAATTACCTTTTATTGCAGTGATTAAGAACTAATGGAAAATAAAATCTTATGCTTTAGTTGAAAAATAAGTGTTCTCTGTTGACTTTCAAAATGGAGACAGTGCCTGCTGAGTCTCAGATATGCTATACTATGATGAAAGTGTATGAGGATCAAATTTCTTTTTCTTGACAAATTAATTCCTTTTCACTACAGAAATACAGTTTCTACGTGGGTTTGGACATAGTGTCATGACAGAATTTATGCTAATCTGGGGCTAAATCATAGAGGTCATTTCTACACAAACCTGTACCATGGGCTCTTTTATTCCAAAGCCAAATCCTACACCTTTGAACTAAAGCAGGTGTTCTCCTTATTATAAAGGCTTGTAGTATCAATATTGATAAATTGACCTGCATTTGCATTGTACTCCCAGTGGTTATAATTGAAAAGCTGGTTTAAAGCAGTTATTGTTGCATTTTCATTTGAATTGGCTGAGCAATCCCCGTTTTCTAAAACCCAGAGGTGGATCAGTATTACAAATTTTATGCATTGCTTGCAGAACTGTTCCAGAAAACTGCATACTCTGAAAATATTAATGACATAGCCAGAAACCGGATGGTAAACATTTTTGGTGCATATGGAATTAGGGGGCTTAACGACTTTTATCTTCATAATTGCCTAAATGGTTAGCAGACCAGAGCATAATTGTGTTTATGTTTTGAATAAAATACAATCCAATATAAAGATTAACATAAATATTTAAGCTGAAAAAAGTCTTAACTGTTTTCTGGGAAAAAAATTAATAATATTGATAGAGAAATTAATCAAATAATCTAATATTGAAGTGGTCCTGTAGAATGCATATTCACATTTTGAACGTTTTATGCACAATCCAGAAACGTATAGGCCTCTCATGCTTATTGATATTGGCAAAAGTTTGAGCTCTAAATACAATTTAAAGTTCTGTCTGTAGAAAAGTAAGAATGTAACACCTGACCTATTACAATGTAAATCAGGAAGAAAAACATTAATTCTGCTGTTCAAGGTGTCTCTTTCAGTAGTCTTAATGATATTTTCATTTTTCTTGCCTTTCGTCAATATATTAAATGTCTTCCAGAAACTTACCTTAAGGAAGAATGTTAGCACAGAAGTTAGCATCTAGTCTCCCAGCAGAAGAATGACATGAGAGGCATGCAAGGCAGTTCATAAGGGAAGACAAGACTTGCCTTCAGCTCTTGCATGTGGCAAATCCCTTCAAGGTAATGAATGAGCTTCTGACGGGCCACCTGAGGGGGAAATAAGAAAGGGAAAGGCTGCTGGAAAACCACAGCCAAAGCCCACAGGGGAATAACCACCCTGCAACAGAGTGCCCACCATCACCTGGAAGCTCCAGCCAGGACAAATCTGGAAATTGTCCCCAGAGGCTGCTGAAAGGCTGCTGTGTTGGGATTGTGGTGGGAATCTGCTCTTGGGATAGTGACCACCTGGAGACACATGGCTCTCCCAAAATAGTTCTAAAGCTGACAAAAGGACTGCAGACATGTTAAGGACACGTGCTTGTCAGGTACCCTCTTATAGGCATCTGACAGATATTTGCAGAAAATGTTGTTGTTCTCTGCATCATATAACTTCTGCTATGAGTGGCATCCTTTAAATTTAGCTTATTGATGTCTTTAACTGAAGATTTAGCTGTTTCTTACCTGTATTTATTTATTTGTTTATTTATTTATTTATTTATTTATTTATTTATTTTACCTTTGCCAACAGAGCCCAAACATGTTAGATAGGCCAAACTCAACTTCCCTAAGTGAAACATAAATTACTTTTGGCAAATAAAAGACATCATTAGGTTAATATGGATTATTTTTATTTCCTTCAATTGAGTGCAGCTCACAGGAGATATAAAATGATTTATGTCAGCTCAATCTTTCTGCTGGCTTACGAAACTGCAAATGTGCTCCTTCAGCTTGACCAGCTAATATCAGAGTTTTAGCTTTTGAGTACCTATTTAACTACTCTTGTTTCCCAGAATTTTCTACATGTAGTAGGCTAATTCTGATTTAATCAGCACCCTTTTTGAATGGTGTTCTCCTGTTCACTTCTACACAGTTGATCTGGTAGACCCAGCTAGAAACTGTGCTGTTAAGGGACCTAGTACCTACAGCAGTGCATTTGTAGTAGAATGTGTCTCAGACAAGCACAGATCTGCCAGGAATCCTGTTTAAAGACCCAGCTGCTGCAGCCTGAGGTGTTAAAGTAATTAACTTCTTTCTGGTTAGTTAGAGCTAGTTTAATGTTAGCTGAGGAATTAATAGACTGCTGCCACAAAGAGAGCCAGTGATTATATAGGCAGATGTCATGACAGTGAGACGAAAAAAAAAGAGCCAGGGCTATTCAAGTGGTACCTCAAATGTTGTGGTGTGGGAGAATATATCAAGAAGGCCTGATCCAGCACCCTCTGGGCTCAGTGATGGTCCTTTTATGGCTTTACTGCAACAGAGCCTTGGATACAAGTAATAGCTGGAAAGTGTTTGAAAAACATTACTTTGACAAATAACAATAATAATATAATCCCTTTCTTTTCATAGCAGGCTTTCCTTTATGCCGTTTTGCTTTCAGTGCTTGCTAAAGGTGCCTGTGACTTTGCACCTTCTGTGCAGATAAATTCATAGGACCTGACTGGAAATATGTTCATGAGCGTTAGACATGCCCATGCAAAGACTAAGCCTGTCCAAAAGCTAGGACTTGTAAAGCCACTTGAAACAAAAGATATTTGCAAATGCAAATGTATATAGTTATGGTAATTTCTTTCCTGAATTGCATGGCACTTTTTTATTAGAAAATTTCACTTTCTCACAGAAAGTGTTTAGATATCCCATTTATTACTATTAGAGAAGACAATTTCAATACAGATGAAATTTTCCTTCAGATACCTGCACCTAAATGCAAAGAACCAAATTGTTCTGTCATTTTCTTAATGGGAGGACATATTAAAATGAACCTGAAAAATACTTGCCAATAAATTTGCAATTGCTAAGTCTCTAACTGCATCAGGACTTTAGTCTTGCAGCATTTCTATGGGCTTAATGTTGACAACTCTTTAGAAAAGCATTTTCATGACGTACATTTGAAATGACACACAGCCAAGCTGACAGTGCTATAGACACAGTCTCAGCTGTTAGAGCTGCCAAAGCTCCAGACTGTGCTGAAATGTCTCTTTGGTAATGAAGGGTGACCATCTTGCAACTTAAAATAGAAGATACACGTTTTGTTTCCCATATACCTTTAATACCTTTTTCAGTGTAAATACTGTGAAATTACTGTCTGCCAGGGAAAAGAGGTACTTCTTTCTACAGAGGTAGAAAGAAGTCATCATTTCTGAAATTTCTGGGTAGTAAAGCTGCAGGTGTTTGCGGGCTGCTTCCTGTGCCCAGAAGTTCTGACTGTGTGGCTGACAGAGGTCTGGCAGTGCACAGTTTGCCTCTGAGAGCCCCGCAGGTCCTGCCCACGAGAGCAAGCTGGTAGGTGCTGCCCCGCTGTCTAACCTGTACATGTTCTGCGTACAGCACCATAAAGAACATTTCACAGGCCTACGCAGGGTAGCTACAAATTGGCTCATCATTAGATATATTTATTTTGTATAAAAAAAAAGACAGAATCAGAAACTAATTTTCAAACAAAAGAAACATCCTCAGCCAATGGGGAAACCATGAAGACTTGCCCCAAGAGAAGATCTCAAGAACATATCAAGGGTTTAAAACACATGTTTTGCTATGTCTTTGACCAGAAGGGAACTTTTTCTAAAACACTGTGGAAGTTACTGAGAGTGGCTTGGGCCAGACTGGGAGGCTGACAATCTGATCCGGCAAAATAAAGGCAGTTTAGGAGTCTCATGGGAAGGGTCTTGCAGTAACTTTTGCACCACAGATCTGTTGACTTTGACAGTAAAAAACATACATTCAGTGTGATTGAGTGGTGGGGGTGAATGTATATGATAGAAGGCCTAGAAGGTCATTTATCAGTAGGAGTGTTATTAGAGATGTAAGGATTAAAACTCATTTGTGTCCTCCCTTGTTTAGTGGGATCATCAGTTCTTTTGTAATTAGGTGGAAGAATCATAGTTGCAGGGTAGAAAGGTGGTTGGCAATTCATTTGTTGTCAGGTGTGGGAAGTAGTAGGGTAGGGAATAATACTGAAAGAAGAATTATGGGATTCCTAAGAGGGATGGGCTTGTGAACTGGTCAAAGAAGCTTAAATTCATGGTCAGCTTCAAGGGGTAGTTTTTGTGGTTGTAAGAGTTTTGTTAGAGGCGAAGTTGGGGGGGGGGGGTGAATGATGGGATTTTGGGTTGAACAATTAATGAGAAGGTTAGTCATGATGCTAATATAATGAACAGACCAGCTAGGCAAAGTCCACATGAGGTGAATGTGTATGTGCAAATATGTGTTTCACATTCTGTCAGTGTCAGTTTCTTTTTTAAGGGAATACAGTTTTGTATTGATTTTTTTCCCAGGATCTGTTATTTATATAATTTTATATAATATATATATATATATTATATATTTACTATAATTATGTGCTATTATTGTTATTAATGTGGTAGCATTATTATAACTATGGTATTATTATCACAGGGTAATATTCCATCACTTGACGTTTAGTAAACTATAGATGCATTTATGATTTAGGATGGGAATAGCTAATCAATATGCTCCTTGCAGACCTGCTACTCTAAGTTTCCTACTCTGAAGCCAAAACACGGGGCACATTTGGTGATACTTTTGACTTGATTCCTGAATTTGTTTGCACCACATATGCGTTCCTTATTTACACATAAAAAAGGCAGGAAAGAAGAAAGTCCTGTGACTTGTTGAGGGGGGGAGAATGAAGTACCATTAGGCTACAAAGCTCAGCTTTGCAGAAAATGAGCTTTGCGTCAGTACAAAAACATGTTTATCAGATAGAATGTTCACCCACAAGCATCATTGCTCAATTTACCTTGCTTTGATCATATCACGTCGTTTACGAAGCTTATCTAGTAAGCAAAACAAGTAGTTGACAGAAAATGTTTCCCAAGCAGAAAATGAACTTAGATCAATTGTCAGGAAATACAAGCAAGTTACTGGATTTGTTCACATCACCTTAAAGTAAAATATATTATCTAGATTTTATTTCTTCTGTGGGGACTTGACACAGTCAATATCAGACTCAAATTAAGACTTTTTTTTTTTTTTAAATCCACAAATCATTGTAAACGTGGATATAAATCAAGAAAAATAAACTTCAGAAATATATACTGCAGTGACTAAGCACTCTAGATTACACTTTTTCTATACTTCAAAATTCAGAAAAAAGTGGTTGTTGTCAAGAAAGCACTGTGAATGAAACAGGCCCATATGGCTTTTTTTGACCAGTCAAAAGTTATATGTCAGTTTGATTTTGAACCAGCAATAGCATTATCTTACTGCATTTGGTTCCATTTGATTTAGTTGGCTATAATTTACTCTTCAGCTGTTCTCCCATTTGTAGATGTGGCTTTGGTGACTGATTACAACATGTAATTTTTAAAAATTTTCTTTTAGTATAGCTGTATTGTGTTTGCTTGCTTTATTTTATCCTGAGGGATTTAAAACTCATCAGAAGAGGGGCTGAAAACCTCTTGGATTTCTATGGGGTTGTGATCATGTCCCACCAATCCCTTACAGAAGTTTGAGAGGACCCCAGCTCCTTACATGCCACAGCATTTGGAATATAGGGCTTAAGACAGTCACTATCCTGACTTGCACCTGGCTTCTGAGTTGAGTCATTTCTGTTCTCAGCAGTCCAGGCAAGTGCACTTTGCCACTCTGTAGTAGTTCTCTAAAATGTTCCATTTCACTCTACCATCAGTCCTGTGAATGTGAACAGGATTTTATAGGATTATAGAATGCTTTGGGTTGGAAGGGACCTTAAAGACTGTCTAGTTCAAGCTCCCTCCCATGGGCAGGGACACCTTCCACTAGACCAGGTTGCTCCAGGCTCCATTCAATGTAGCCTTGAGCACTCCCAGGGGTGGGACATCCACAACTCCTCTGGGCAACCTGTTCCAGTGTCTCACCATCCTACAGTATGCATGTGTTAGCTCATATAGGTAGCATGCAATCCACATTCTTTACCTGTACAATTCATAGATCTTAGACCTACAGTCATGCTAATTTAGTTTGATTTGAGGTGAAATTTTCAGATGAAACAAGGCAAGCAATTTCACCTTTAACCTGCTATATTTTTCTCATTACTTTTAATTGAATTAATTGCAATGTATATTTGTAGGAAGTAAGCTGTGACAAAGAGCTTTAGTAGTAAGGAACACACTACCCTCTTCCTTTTTCTGAGTTGAGGGGGAGGCATTTTCCATCTGAATTTGGCCATTGTTTAATGGAATCTGATAGGTTTTGTATCTTCCCTGGATTAATCATTATCTGCCTGCCTATCATTTCATTTAACACCAGGTTTGTGCAAATGGAAACTGATGACTCAGAAGGATTGTTCTGGGACTGGCTCATTAGACTCTACAGAAAATACCACAATGGCTTTTCCAGAGAGGACAAATGTGATTCCCTGAATAAACACGCTGTACTAACTGGTAAGACCCGCTTGGTGTGGCTTGTCTTTATGCTCTCCATGCGTATGTATCTTCCTGCCTGCCTCTGAACCAAGCTTATTTATGTAAAGGCTATTTGTGCAAATGAAAATGCTGTTGTTCCAAAGAACACAAGGCAAGCAGACAAAGCGTGTATTGAGTTTCTAGCTGGCATAAAACCAAGGCCTTGGTGCTTTGCACAGAGTTCCCAACTCGTGAGTGCACAATATGAGGGAAAGCAGTGAGAGAGTCTGTCATCAAAAAGCTTATGCATAGTTTGGAGTCTCAATTACAAAAAATCCCCAAAAAGGTGCATTTACATGTATATCTATAGTTGCATTGTGAGTTTCTGTTGTCAGTACTGTAAATAATTAACATTTGAAAACAAAGGTATAAAGGAGCACAGCAGTAATAAACAGAGCAAAGCGGTGCTCTTGAGTGTCACAAGGTAAGAGAGTGGGAAACATATGCAATGAAACATCTATAACGCTTGAAAACACCATATGTTGCTTTGCCAAGAACTCTAGCTGTGCCACTTAACTGTACTTAGCATTAGTCATGAAGCAAACCATCCTCCTGGGAGGGAATTGGAGTTAATGATCCTGCCTTAAAGAGGCTTCACAACGCAAGAACTCTCTCCAACTGCAAGCCTCTAGTCTTCTTATGCAGCAGGGGTCATCACCCTTGTTAGGACTTCTTCTGTGGTATATCCAATAAAAATAAAGTTTGCAAGCCTAGTTGAAAAGTGATTTCTAATGCGTTTTCTAGGATACTATTACTCAACAAGCCATGGGGTATTAATATCCCTTGATGTCTTTTGGAAACAAAAGACCTTCCCTAGTGGGTGGTAGGTCCCTCCCAGCCCACTTTCCAACATCATGGGCAAGAACACATCTGGGAATCCAGGTAGGAAGGTTTGCCAGTGCTTTTCATTGTACTGACTTGATTCATGCTGACTTTTTTTCCCACTAGGCAGATGTTGCCATTGCAAAGTGGCTTTGAATCTGCCAGATTGCTTCTTGGAATATCTTCCAGAGTTAGTGAAATTCTCAGGTGGCTTAAGGGGCATGCAAGTGTCAGTGGTGTAGTCTCATTAAAAATGTTGACACCAAGCACCAGCCTCACTGTCGTGAAGAAGGAGGTAAGATAAACCTCTGGTGTCACCTGTGATGGCATTTTGCTTTCCCTGTTCCATGACCACTGCAGAGCCTTGGCACTGTGTAGCTCAAACATGTTCCCTTCCCTCTGAAGGAAGCTGGAAATGCAGAGTTGGAGAGAAAGCTTTGTGCATCTGAACAAGTAGGAAGAAAAAAAAGTGTTCACAGGGCAGCAGAAATTATTCAGTGCCTTGTGGGGATTTGAAAGTAAATAAGGATGTTTACTATAATCTGGCTAAAATTCTCTTTACAATTCTCTCAGACAGTGTTTAAATATCTAATTCATCTCATTAATTTAAAGACTGAAGTGAGGCAGTTAAATTAGGAACTCTCTCCTCTTACTTGGCAACAGGAAAGGGAAAGGTCTTGTAGAAGAAGAGGTGCAACCAGTGAAAAATATCAAATCAGTTCTCAGCAACATTCAAAAAGTGAAAGGAAGATGTGAGTTGTTCACAAAATGCTAAAGTACTAAACAGTGAATGCCATTATGCCACTGTGTGTTTGGCTATGATATATCTGCATCTTTGATGACGCATATTGTTTGAAATAGCTTAGAAAAAGTCAAAGAATGGAGAAGTTACAGAGAAAAAAGCAAGATTTGTGAAGCTAGAAAACAGCTTTCCTCTGATAGAAATTTGAACAGCTTAAGACTGCAGAATGGAAAGGGTCAGAACTCAATGGTCTGTAAATTGCTGAGTGACTTAAAGGAGTTGGCTATTTGTCATGGTCTCTTCCAACACAAAACTTCAGGAACAGCAACTGAAATACACATTGGCAAATTCCAGACAAGAACAAGGAGGTAGCTTCTCACAAAATACACAATTAGCTTGTATCACTCCTTGCTGTAAGACATTGTAAATGATAAAGGTTGTTTGAATTTTCAAAATAACTCAGCACATTGATGGGAAAGGTCCACCTGGGTTTGCCAAACAGAAAGAAACCACCACCTAAAATTAGAAGAACCCACCAGATTTTTCTAGGTCTTCTCCACCCTTTTATCCAGACTAAAGAAGTCTCATTAAAAGTTATCTGGTGAAATTTTATGAAACTGTTTAAACCAGCTTTACTGTCAATGATATCAACAGCCTTGGAATTATTCAGTAAATTGTCCCTTTCCAGAAAAATATTTATGACTGAAAAATGCTAGGCAGGTATTTCCAAGTGAACAGAAAAAAATTGAATTTGTCTGTGACCTGGATAGTAAGATTAATGAAGCAGCCTGTAAACCTAAGGGTAACTTTGAAGGTGAAACTTCTGATTATTGTCACACTCTTAGGAGTGTGAAAAGGCTTATGAGAATTGGTTTTGAAATGCACTGAACTGGCCTTCAGTCCAAACTATGCACGTGGTCTAGTTAATTATCTTTTGAGCTAGTCAGGTGGATGCCAAAAGCAAAAGCAACTGCAGCCCTAGAATGGGAAGGGAAGAGAATATTCCTATGCAAGAAAAGAAGAGAGAGCACCATCAAGAAACCAATGCAGATGATAAGCTTTCTGCTTTTCCTGTCCACTTCTACCTGACCCTGATGAGGATGTTCCTGCTTGAGGTTACTCCTGAAGTCTTGTTCATGTCTTAATAATTTCTGGGGATTTTTCATTCATATTCCAGGTACTGTAATGGAATAGAAAAAGTATGTGTGGCTGAACTGTGACATGAAATCTCCAGTATCCAAGGAAACAGAGAACACATATGAGCAACTCCTCTTGTAAAAAGTTAAACCAAATTATCTGTATCATTTTACTTGTCCAAGAGACTTATTATCTTACTCAGATAAGCCAGTGTAAGGATACTTTAAATGTCAAAATAGAACCCACACTGCAAAATATAGATCCAAGTCTCAAGCACCCTACTTCTTAAGAGGTTTTTCATCAGTGGGTATAATTTTGGCCTATTAAAATCACAAGGATGAATCACAGGTCAATTATTTGTCTCCAGAAACCTGGATCATCTCTCAAGATGAGATGCTGATTGCAGACAGCTTGAAACTGGACATATTTTCTTGCAGCTTGCTAGTTCGTGCCTGCCTGCAATAAGAAGGATATAGTAATGAGGTGATTAGGAAAAGAATGAGATGTACTAGAGGGAAAGTACTGAAATGCTATCCAGCAATCTCAAAAGAACACAAAAGGAAAATGTCACTTCATGTATTCACTACAGTTTATCTGCTGCTGCCCAGAAATGAGAACTGCTGGTGTAGTAGGAAAACTGGTTCTGGCTAGAGCTTCTCATTCAGGAGGGCACTCACATTATGAGTGAAAATAAGGAAAAATATTTAGGTGAGTAATATGGATAACTGGCTCCTTTTGATCTTCTTTGTGTAGCCAAGCAAAGGCCATGTGATGCTTTTTGTTTTGTTGCTTGCTTTTAGATAGATATACAGATATAAAGGCAGTATCATTATCCAGAGCTGCTATTTCAGTGAATAACCAGGTGCAGACAAACCCATAGGCATAATGGAAAGGGGCCAAGATGGGGCACAGCAGCTGTTTCCATGGCTTATTTTTAGAGTCAGGTAAAAAAGGAAACAAGAAAAAATGTAAGATCTTACTGATAATCAGTGCAAAGGTGAGGTGTGTTCTTTGTATTAAAGTGTTGGGCTTTAGTATTGCCCCACAGTGTGCAGGACTTTATACACACACTCATGATGGGCTGCCTGAGGTTGCTCTAGAGAATTCACATTTACCATAGACTTTTGAATCCAGGGAGAGATTATAGTCTACTGAGAGTCCAAATTGTCCAAATACAAGATCACTTTTTGTTTTATCACCTATTGGGTGAAAAGTGGATGGGCAGACCTTGGGTCCAGACAGTCCTAGCAAGTCCAAATGCATACATATACCTGTATGTGCATCTATAAGTGTATTCTCCTCTCAAGAAGAGAGCAGAAGACAAGGCTAAATGGATTAGAATATAAATGTAGTCTCCATATAGGCATTAAAATTGCACTGTCTTTCAATGGGAAGAAGGTCACAACCCTGTAACAGTGGTGCTGGAGCAGTGCACAGTCCATCCAGACAGAGGAGTCATGCAGACTCCTAGGAAGTCTGCAGCCTTACAGACAAATGATAGCTGGTGATGAGGTAGCAATCTGACTATCTGCTTGCCAGCCAAGGCAATTTATTTCTAGACCTCCCTGGTGTTAGGGAAACCTAAGCACTTACAGAGGTGGGGAAATTCACAAGGAGATAGAATAGACCTTTGCAATCTTAATGACTTTGAGGAGAACCCCATTATTCTGGGAGGGGATTAGTTTTTGCTGATCTGGGCTAGGTTCTACTTATTTGCAAAAGAACAAAACAGGTCCAACTGCACAGTCAGGATTTGGTTGGTATTTGGACCAGCAATCAGCTCCAGCAGCTGTGGTGAACACTGACACCTAACAGCTGCACCAAAATGTGCAATTAAACAGAACAAAGTAATGTTTACCCTAGGGAATTTGCTTGGCTTAGTCACTATATGACTTAGAGTCAAAAAATGACCTATTCTGAAGATGCACTTTTACAGCCTGTCATGAGGCCAGTTCTCCTCCCGGGCAAGCTCTACTTTTCAAACAATAATACCCAAGGAATGGCATGTCTGAGGAATTCCTATTAATGTTTACAGTATTACAGAGAAGAGGTTGTTCATTTCTGAGAAGAGCACCAGGTTCTCATTTCAGACCAGACCATTCTGGCCCTCCTCATCAAGTGAGTGGTTTCACAACATGGGGGATGGCTTTTTCTGTCCCAGAACATGGAGGAAGCCACAAGACCTCTATTGAAGATGATTTCCCTCATTTTCAGGGTGTTTCCAACTATTTCTTGTCATTGTTCAGCTGTTTCTCTAATTTCTGCAGCCAGGAGAAAGAACACATGCATTAAGGGTGATCTCAACTCTGTTGTCATTTATTCATCCCTACAGTTTATCACATCTGACTGTATAGTCCAAGCTGTGTTGTGAGACCCTGGTGTGAAGTGCGTTCACTATCTGTCAGCTGTTGACCATAGTACCCCAAAGTACTACTCTGTCAGGTGTTGACCATAGGAACCCAGAAGAAAACCAGGCAGATCTGTCTCCAAGGATGCTGGCGGGAACTTTTGCACCACGCAAAGACACAGCATTGGTACTGCTTCAAGGCTTTTCCTGTGGCAGCAAGATAGAAGACAGAGAGTCAAGATTCCTTCTCTGTCATGCTTCTTGTCACATCTCTTCTCACCTGGTGCCCCAAGAGGTGTGAGCAGAGACAGGCTGCATGTGAACTGGGTTGCCTCACTTTCTGCTCTGATGTGAGCATCTTTGCAGGAGGTGATCCCTGAGCAAAGTTCATTGGAACTTTGTTCATTGAACAGTATCATAGCACTGTGACTAGGGCAAAAAGGCACTGCTGATCCCAGATGTTTAAAAATTGCAGAAGCTGGAAGAATAAAAAAACTAGCTAGAAAAAAATACCAGAAGATTAAAATGAAGCTTTGGCTCTTTTTAGTTGCTGTATAATTTTTTTGACATTTAGAGTAGCATTTATGTTGTATTTTCTAACTTTATCCACATCCCTGACAAATGGAAATATACTTTTATTTTCGCAAAAAAAAAAAAAAAAAAGGAAAAAAAAGGGGGAGGGAGAGAAAACCACACTGTCATTATTTAACCCCATGCTTCATCATAAATAAGGTGAGATTCAGGATCAAATTCTGAGAGGGATGGGAAATGCCCTTCTCAGTTGACATGTCTGCTGGGCACCCTTGCAGCAGAGCACTGTCACCTGTGCTCTCACACTCTTACAGTTCCTCATCTTTCCAAGTAACTAGTCAGGCACCATCACTGTGGTCTGACAAACTGAGATGATGGGCAGCCCATATAATGGAAGAGAAATATTTCTCATCTTGTATTTTATGATCATAGCATCACAGCTGAGCTAGAAGGGTCCCACAAGGATCATCATAGTCCCTCTCCTGGCCCTGCACAGAACAGCCCCAAGAATCACATCATGTGCCTGAGAGCATTGTCCAAACACTTCTTGAGCTCTGTCAGGCTTGGTGCTGTGATCACTTCCCTGGGGAGCCTGTTCCAGTGCCTTACCACCTCTGGGTGAAGAGCCTTTTCCTAATATCCAGCCTAAACCTCCCCTGACTCAGCTTAATGCCATTCCCTCAGGTCCTGTCATTGGTCGTCTGAGAGCAGAGACCAGTATCTGCCCCTCCGCTTCCCTTGTAAGAAAGCTATAGACAGTTATGAGGTTTTCTATCAGTCTCCTCCAGGCTGAACAGACCAAGTAACCTCAGCTGCTCTTCATATGGCTTCATCTCCAGACCCTTCAGCATCCTTGTAGCCCTATAGCTTTATATCCTTCCTACACTGTGATGCCCAAAATTGCACACAGAACTTGAGGTGAGGCCGCACTAGTGCAGAGCAGAGCAGGACAATCACCTTCCCTCACCTGCTGTTCCTGGTGCACCCCAGGACATGCTCAATGCTCCAGACTGCCAGGGCACAATGATGATTCATTCAAATTGACAGCAGCGAGGACCATCAGGTCCCTTTCCCCTCTTCCACTGACCACTCCTTCAAGAGTCTGCAGCGTCCAGCTGAGCTTTCACAGCTAGAAGGAGGTGTGGGCTGCAGACAACCCACCCCATGGTCCAAAGGGACTGTTACACGAGCAATACATTGATTTTAGTTCAAAGGTTTCTTTCTATGAAAATGAATGTCAATAACTATGAGCTCTCTGATAAAATGTGACATGCTCAGCATTACATGAGCCAAGTTTAATTAAGCAAGAGGGAGAGTGTTTTGCTCTTGTTTGGGAACAGCAGGAAGAGAACAGGAGGCAGAGAACTAAACATGCTCCTGTCTGGGAACTAACAGTGCACAGTATGAGGAAGAGGGAAGTTGAAGGGCTGGGATTATAATGTGTGAATTTTCTGAGCTGTGCAGTTATTCTGTGACCTTTTCCACCAAGACTTTATTAAAGGACACCCAATTAGGATGTTTAGTGAGGCAAATGTGTTTCAGACTCAGAGAGCTGCACCTTGCTTACGAACATCATCCTTATGTGCTGTTCAGTGTATTTAAAGCAGTAGTGATAAGGTCACCAAAAATAAAGCCACCACACATTCCACTCTATGATGTTGTCTGTCCTCAAGTTTGACGGCCACACTGAGACATGTCAAGCACACCAGAAATTATATGTATAGGGAAGTCCCACAGGATTCCAGTGAAATACGTGCTTTTTTAGACTTTTGAACCACTCTGTAGAATTTAGTAGGAACCCCTCCACTGCAGAATAGGGCACTGGAAAGGGCACTGATGCAACATGCTGCAGCTGTCCCAGGGAGAGAAATGGTGGCTTTGCTGGCATTGTAAGCTGGCATTACTGAATCTGGACCAAAGTTCATGGACCAAAGAGAAATGCTTAACACGGCACTGTTCTGAAGGACTTAGGGTAGTGATGGATGTGATCACAGGTGTCATAGAAGGGGGTTTAGTGCAGATGAGAACTAGCTAAGCAAGAGGGGCTTCCAAGGCTTTGGTAACATCTGGCATCATGGGTACAGGAATGGCTGTTTTCAGTTGATAAGAAGACTTGTTTAGGCAGCTTCAGCAACAAAGGATTTACAGAGTGGGGAGCTCTTGGCACTGCTGAGGACCAACCTGTAGCTGCATTGTGGGTAGGGGGAGGATGTTCCATCAGTATAATGGAAGCAAAAAGCAATAAGCAAGGAGGATGTGCCTGGGGCCAATGCCAGAGACCCTCTGTGGGGTGGAGAATGCACTGTCTTCGCCTCTGGACCCAGGTCCAAGCCCAGAGAGTAGTACAGCCCTGCCTAAGTGTTATAAAGAAGTCAAGGCAGCTCCTTCCTTGTAGCATGATTTTGGGTAAGAAACAGAAAATGCTCACTTCTTCTTTTTCTCTGGACAACAGGCTGCCCATGTGAAAGGACGGTGGGGCTGGGGGTCTCACTTAGGATCTCTCCTGTAAGCACACAGCACTCCTGCATATGTGACCTCTATGGACTAGGGAAAGAAGCCCACAATGGGAAGCAATATGATGGTCAGTAATTCCTGGTTTTGTTACAAGAGGATGCTGTATTTCAGCCAGCTTTACCCAATTCAGTTAAACAGCTTGCATCACCCTAGTGACTGTAAACAAAATCAAATACACAGTATCTGCCTCCTTTTTGTCTTGAGAGCTATTGCACTGAACTCACTCATTAACAATTTGTAAAAAGAGCAGAAGAAGAGCACTGAATAAAGCCAAAATCCATTTCTTAAATGCAGCAGATAGAGAAAGGTCAGCACTAGCAAGTCATGGGTGGTCCTTTGTTTTTTTCCATATGCCGAGTGAAAATAAGTCCTATTATTTTGTACATGGCTGTGGAAAAAAACAAGAAAGGGTAGGAATTAAATTTCTAGCTGCTGATCCTGTAACATGTCCTTCAAATCTCCAGAAGCTGCAAAGAGGCTGCAACCCAGGGACCAGTCCTGATCGCCCTTAGTGAACTGGGTGCTTTTTGCCCAGGCAAATAAACATTACTGGAGTCAGCATGACACCTTGCAAGAGTAGACTTTGCCCTCATACAGGAAGAGACTGGTAGATAAAGTTAGTTTTAGATAATCTTTTGCTACCTCCCATTCAATAAAACACTTTGTACACTAAAAGGAGAGGGAGAAGTGATATTGTGTGCTCATGAAATATACTAAACAGGCTGCTATTTGTTATATGAAATTATAACAAATATAACTTTAATTACACTGAATGCTTTCAAAAGAACTTTAAAATGTAAAGGATTTAAAACTTTCTGACAGCTGCAGCAGTCAGTTATGACTGAGTCAGCCAGTAGCAGTGTGTTGTGCATTTGGGGAAAGATAACTTTAACCTGCACTGAGAAACAAGGAGAGAAGGGGAAAAAAAGCCTCTATTGATTTTTCACTCTGTCACAGCATGTCATAACTGCTCTGAATAAAACTAAAAGATGCAGTGGGAAAGAGTTGACACCTCCTGCAGAAAGGTATCAAGAAACTGATACTCATGCTCAGCTTATCCAAAGTGCTGAGTGGGTTTGAGTCCTTAATAATTACCATTATGCACCAAGGAAATAATTGCCCCTGTAAACACTTAGTTTAAGAGGGGTTTTTTTAAGAGGGTTTTTGTTTTTATACTGTGAGGGATATGGTGTGAAAGTGTTTTTTAGGCAGAGCTTTGATGAGGAATTAAGAGAATCCTGAAGCACCCTAAAAATAGCGTGAGGACTAGAAGACTGGAGGGAAGAGGTAGGGTGCTTTCAGACCCAGTGCAGCTCTCCAGCAGTGTGCTCTCCTCCAGTCCACAGTTATTCACAGTAGTGCAATTTTGTCACCCACCACTTTCCCCAGTGCATACAGCACACCAGTTACCTGTTATGGTGACAGCCATGATACAATTATTGCCACTTTAAAAAGAAAGGCATCAGAAAAACGTTGTCAGTAAAAATGAGCAAATAAGGCAAGGGAGTTTGAAGCTTGGGAGGTTTTGTTAGGTCTTCTTTCTTTTCCACACCCCCGGCCCCCAGCCCTCCCTCATCACTTTCTAGAAATATGCACACATATTTTAAAATATGTACTTTTTTCTGTCTGTTATCAGACATTTCAACAACACTGCTAGCAACATCATCCTGGCAGGACTAAATTGGATGAGACAATGAGAGAATTGGTCTACTGGTACAAACTGGTGCAGTTCTCTTCATAGCAGTGGACCTGTACTAGTTCATACCTGCTGAGCCTTTCTCTTCTCTAGAAATAACCTTCTCATTTCATACCTCCCACAGTGAGAGAAACCAAGCGGGAGTTTTTGGGCCTGCCCTGGGAGACCCAAATGAGGCACACTGAGAGTTCCAACTGTTAATGATGAACCCTTGAGCCCATCACTTTTGGTGATGGTGTCACTGCCAGCTTCTACAGTGCCCCTGTGCAATGGGGGCCTTAAGGCTGTTGTTCCGGGGGCTCATGTAGATTAATTACCTCATATCTGCATTTTGACAGCAGTAACAAACCTTAAGCCAGAAGGGTTCAGTACCCTATGCACTGCACAAACATGGACTGGGGACTCTAGTTGCAAAATAACCTTCTCTGTCATACCCACTGCTCTGCAAGAATTATGCAGTCTTCACTGTCAAGCAATCCTCTTAGCTGTCAAACTCTGCCTCACATGTTCATCACTCAGAATTAGAAATCTTAAATAAAAGGGGTGTTTTAGAAAGACAAATATATTCCAGAGATGAGAAAAGCTATTTTTATGTATCTAATTAGTCATACTTGAGAGTAATAATAGTATTATTATTATGCTATGTTATTAATATTATGCAAAATACTGGATATCAGTTGTCATTATCTTTTCTTTTTTATCACAAACCACAATTTCACCAAACAATAGTTTGTCTTGTAAACTCTTTAAGTTTTATTTTGTTTTGTTTTGTTTTCGATTTTACCTTCCTTATGTGAAGGTTCAAGTATACCAATGTTAGAGGAACAGGAAGGAGCAGAAATCCTGTAAGAAGTCGAGGTGCCAGGTGAGGACCCCACACTAGCTGGAGAGCACTGAGCGTGGCCTCTGATGTTTTCTCAAAGATGTTAATTTGAAAGTACCATTGTTTGGTGCTCACCTCTGAAAAAGGGCAGCACTTGTGTAGCTGTGGCCTCCGTTATTAAGGACTCAGCCAGTTTAGCTGCAGAGAGGGTGGTAGTGCTGGGCTGGAAACCTGTTGCTCTGGGGAAGGATGCCGGCTGACAGGGCTGGCATGGGCCAGCGCATGAGCTTGCTCAGCATGCACGAGGAAGCTGCTACAGTGCTGGACAGGACAGAGATTCCAGCAAATTCCTGGGTAGCCTGGGTGCCTGTGCCCTTCATCAAAAGGTAGAGTGGCTGTTTGGAGCTGTCACACAAGCAGAGGTTTTATTCCTTGCTCATCAAGGTGCCATGAGTAAGGGCTGAGCTGTCAGACACAGGTGCCACCCTGCAAGAGCGCCCTGTGGGGGGCACATTCACTTACCCTTTCCTGTTCTTCCTTGGTAAGCTGGAAGCCCTCAGTGCAGGACCTGCATTGCAGAGAAGGACACAGAGACAAACTCTGGTTTGGCACCCATTACTCAGGCAGTGAGATGTTCTGTGCCTGAAGAGTTGTCTGCTCCAGGCAGGGGTCCCTTGGGCACTCACCCATAGGCACCATAGGGGTGGTACCACGAGCTGCCTGCACAAACATCTGGGAAATGCCAGGGACATTTCCTCTGGTCCTCAGACTCCAACCTTTGAAACATTAGGTCAAATTGTGCCATCAAATCCCATTCACACCACAGCATATATGTTCCAGTGCTGTCTGGGGAGCTTCCACCAGATTTAATACCAGTGGACTTTGTTTTTCATGATGTTTAGTTTAGCGTTCAGCCCTCTGTCCTGCAAAAAATATTTCTCTTATTTCTCTGAAATAACATTTGTGAGTTTAAATTGGTATTTATGGTTCTGATCCAGGATTTTAGTTGTATTTCTTTTATATTTTCGCTTTACTAAGGCAGCCATTCTCCCGGCAAATACACATTTGCCCCACTTAGTGGGATGGATTCCATCCTTCTCAAGCAGAGGCTGACCTTTAAACAGAGTCCCATGGTCCAAAATCATACCCTGCTGCTTAAACAGATGTTGACAGATGGTACCATTGCCCTCCTCAGGTTGCCCAGAGAACCGGTGGATGCCCCATCCCTGGAAGTGTTCTAGGCCATCTTTGATGGGGCTCTGACCAAAGTGGTCTAGTGGAAGGTGTCTCTGTCCCTGGCAGAGGGATTGGAACTAAACCATCTTTGAGATCCCTTCCAACCCAAATCATTCTATTGTTCTACAGTTCTATGAGTTTTATGAACTTATGTCATAGTTATAGACCTTCAGATAGAGCAGAAGTCACCAGTTTCCATCCCTCGCTTCCACAAGAGGCTGCCCATGCTGTTCTGCTGGGGACAGACCCTGCCTGCATCTCCATTGCCCCTGGGGCCTGGAACTCTTGGAGCTGTTGCATGTCTGAGAAGATTCTGTCTATCTCTCTTAGTTCTACTACATATTTGGTTCCTTTTTTTTTTTTTTTTTTTTTTTTAAACTCGTGGGAGAATGTTCTTGTCTTCTGCTGTTATTTCTTTATTGCAAAGAGAATGATGAGGAAATTGCCTTGGGTTCCTGCGTGATAGGAGATCTTGCATAAGCAGAAATTACTTATTCAGCATAATCTCTATGAACCTGTGCAAAAGGCACTGGAAGCATATTAGAATCCAGCTGTCCTTGTCTAGCTAGCATGTGGTTTTAGGGAAAAAAATTATTTGCATACAGGGAAAACAAAAGGTCAGCATACCATTTGAAGTTGGTTACAATCATGTTTAAGCTCGAGATAGGGCTGGTAATTTCACTGGACAAAAAAATGCAGCTGGAGAAATGCATCTTCAGCCTACAAACCAAATGTTTGCCTAATGACCTGAGTATTCTTTTGGTGGGAAGCAGAGAAAAGGGAGGGGAAAGATTCTACATGACAGGAGATACAATTTTCTTAGGACTTTTTAAACTAAGGAAGAAGGGGAGGATGAAGGACACACCACATTTCCTGTGAAGTATTTGAGAGTACTTCTAATGTGAAATATACAACTCTATGCCAAAAAAAAGAAAAAAAGTTGTTTACATGACTGTTGAAACCAAATATTTTCTCACCAGTGTTACTGCCCAACCCTGCGTGTACCCTCTGTAGAAAGTGCACAGGAAACTCTCCCTAGCTCTCCTACCATGACTGAAAGACTGATCTTGATAACCTATGCCCCACCATGGTTCACAGGGAGTACAGAAACAAAGCATGGTTGTATTACTTTCTTTGCATGACAGTATAGGGACCCCAACAGATTTTTGGCTCTTTGAAAACAGAACCTAAACAAAATTTGTGAAGTGATTGAAATTAGAGTTTGGGCAGAGTGAAGAAGACACAAGGATGCAAGTCAGGAGCAGACGTTGTATATGTGTTGATCTGAGTGGATGAAGTATGTTAGGCATGTTTCTTAGTTGCACAAGAAGGCCATAGCTTTGCTCCTTTCCAAAAAACTAGGTTTTTTTGCAATGGCTGACAACTCTCTTGGACTGATCTTTTTAACTGAAAAAGTTGCGCTGGTT
This sequence comes from Pyrocephalus nanus, assembly GCA_038380795.1. Taxonomy (NCBI): domain Eukaryota; kingdom Metazoa; phylum Chordata; class Aves; order Passeriformes; family Tyrannidae; genus Pyrocephalus; species Pyrocephalus nanus. Next base: position 58,870,344 of record CM076263.1, on the reverse strand, counting down.
TTGCCTCAGAATTAGCTGAACAAAATCATGTTGACTGCAAAGTTGTATTTAGGGCATATAAACATGAGAGTTACATGCAGGGCGTGCCAGCCCATAGCTGGAAGAAAGCTCAGCCCTGCACAAAGATCCATAGGGTTCCTGTTGTCTCATGTTTTGCCCAGGCAGCTCATGAAGTCCTGCCTGTCCTGCAAATGTGCTGGGCTCCAGCACCCCTGGTGCTCTGCAGCCAGGGAATAGGGTGTCTGTGTCTGTGATGCCTCATTGCCAGCTGGGGTTAAACCATGCCAGCAGATGACTGAGGCTTCATTCAGAGTTATTTACCTGTGCCATTTGACATCTGTGTCATGGCCACAGTAAACGCACTATGATGAATACTGGAGCTGGAAGCCCTACATGGGTCTGATCCACCAGGGGAGAAAAGAGCCTTGTGATACTCCTGCAGTCCATGCAGTTTTCCTGTGTTTCTGCTGGATTCTGGCTTATGTACAAGGAAGTGAAGGTGCCTTGGAAAAATATTCCTAAAGATGGTTTTGAAGCCAAAAAAAATGCAAGATCACCAAAATACAGAACAAGATATCAGAGATAAAATGAAGACATCAGCCTTGTCTATATTACTGAATAACCACCACCTACTTCATTCTATAAATATTAGCATTGGGATGGGCCCAGTTTGAGCTCTCCCTGCATTGCAGATGAACTACATGCCGGTGACTTCCCTCATGCAGGGACACCTCTGAAGGTCTGAGATTCTTACCTGAGACTAAGAGATCTCTTACTCATAAGAGATTCTCACTTAGTGACTGGTATCATCCTGAATTAAGACTAAGGAAAAATTACTAATCCATACAGCTACTTAATATTAGTTATTATAAACTTTTGTGTAGTTATTATAAATTTTGTCTAATTCCATTAGACATAAAACTTGCCAAGTCTGAAACTGAGATTGGTCCTAGCCACACCTAGGTCTATCAGGATTTGAGAAGGTAAGGGATCCAGTCTGATCCTTATGCCTCAATGGAAGGATCTTCCTTAACCCTTGCATTTCCAGTTTCTGTATGAATCATTTTAACTCAGTTCTAACTTGGGTTTCTTTTATGTTTCTTCCATGCAGTAATTAATGAAAACCTTGCTGCCAAACTTATTAAACCTTGGTAAATCACTGTTACACTGTTAAATCCATTGAGTTTATTGAATTCTGTCAAATTATTATTTTGCCTCAATAATACAGTCTTGAGTCCTGCCACTATGAGGGATTAGTTTGGAGTACCAAGGAATAAAATCATGGCATTTGTTTTCCCCATGGTGCTGCTGGAATGTCTCTACAGACCACAGAGCTCTGCCTTGGGATGCCTTACTTTTTCTACATGGTCTTTGGGCACTGATTTGAGTTGGAACTCTCTTGTTTGGGGACAGAACTGGAGAGTACATAGTTAAAGGAATACTTTTTAAGATACTGTAACCCCAGAGTGATGCAAAATACTATCAACAGAAAGACATTGTATGTGTTTCTCCATAGCCCACTCCCAAAGCTTTACCACAGAATACATGGGCCCTTCCTTTTCCTCTTGGTTCTGGACAGATAGCTCACAAGTATATAAAATTCTGTAGAGTCAAGATCTGTCAGCTATAGCTGTACCTGGAATTCACATGAGAATAGACTGTAAAAGAAATATTTCAAGACTTTGTCTGCATAAGGTGCCAAGTGAGCCTGACAGAATTAATAAGGCCAACACAACTCCTCTGTCTACTTCAGCAAGGATTTTAGGAGATCCTTAGCAGCAATTTTATTCATCCAAAATTGGCATACCATCCAAAAATCAGACACAGTCATGAGGACACCATGCTGTCCATAAGGAGGAGAAGGTCTATTAATGGAAGAAACCCCTCTGAGCTCTGTTTTACAGCCTCCCAGCACTCAGTCACAACTGAGAATGAAAAAATAACCAATTACAAAACATAATCTCATAATACTCTCATCCTTGAGACTGCTATTGCTTTATGTTTCCTCATTTTGATCTTTCATCACCAGCTTTTAAACACACTGCCTCTTATCACCCTGTAACTACATCAGTTCAGGCAGTGCCTACTTGGCAAAGATGGCACAAAAGGTTCAAGATTGCCACCCAGAGATTCTGACATCTAATTTTGCCATTTTGCTTGATGGGCACAGCAAACACCTGCTGCCATCCTACTGGTGGGTATGATGACCTGAACTTTTATCACTCCAGGGACAGAAACTGCTCATCTTAAAATAACCACTTTGCAGCAAGCTGCTCTTTGCCTGCCTGAGTGTCTTAACAAGTGCCTCACCTGGCAGGAATGTGCCAGGTATAAACCCACACCTGTCATGGCACTGTCTCTGTTCCTCTTCATGGATCAACTACTGTTGCTTCTGGTGTGTGATAGCCGGAAATCAGATCTCCTTTTGGTTTTGATACAGGTTCTCTTCCTCTTTTACTAGAGGATCAAAGATAGAACAACTCGAATAAATAAATTGGTGCCAGTACTGAGTAACAACTTGGAAAAGAAACATTTCCTTTCAGCTGCAATAGCATGTGTGGGTATGTTTTTGTCCACACTGATTACCTTACAGAAGATAACACATGAAACAAAATTCATTCAGTGTTTCATTTTATTTTGCTTGAGAGTATCTCTCTTCTTTTGTTAAAATTACAGGATACATCCCCTACTCCTCCTCCAACTGAAATGCATGCTGTAATGTTTTCTCTTTTATCATCCTAGCGACTAAAATACTTGATAATCCCTCACCACTACTCAAGGGTGTATGGCAGGAATAGAAGAGAAAGGCAGGTGGCACTGGCTGGTGCTTTCACAGAACATGCATCTTCAAAGCACAGGAATATGCCAGTGCCAGGTTTCAAACCACTGGTAAGATTAACATTTTGTTCCCTGGCTGCCAAAGGTTTTCAGTCCCTGAAGCATCAGTAGGATACATCTTTGTAATATCCAGCAGATAGTTATTTGAAACTTGCTCACAGAATGTCCTGAAATTTTATTTAAAAAGCAATTTTCTTGTAATAATGGCTGGAATCATTGTGGCAACTGTACTTTTCTGTAGGCTCTTCATATTTGTCAAACATGACTTTTAAACAGATTTGTGATCAGAGAGCTGTCTTGATGCCTGTATGGATCAAGAGTCTTACTTAGTATGCACCATCCAAAGCCCGGACTGTGTTTGTGTTGTTAAGCATGTGTGCTTCAAAAATAATCAGGAGCTGTGGGAAACTGTGTATTTCTCTCCCATCCAGTCCTGGCTGTGCATCCACCACAAAACTCTGTAGCACATACTTTCACCTGAGAGGTGGTATGGGAAATGCTGGCCACATCAGTATCCCTTGAGGTAACCTTCAGGTGGAGGATGAACCATCACTTTTATCTCTAATCTTGGGCTGAAGGATTACATTCTGCCTGCCTAAATCCTGTCCTCTGCAGTTCTAATTAGCTATGATATTCCTCCTCCTATCCCAGAAGTTAAGCTGGGTTTACTCTCCACAGTGACACAATTGCAGTATTTCACACAGAAGAAATCACAGGGACTGTGTCAGGCACAGCAGCTCCTCTGAAGTGCTCCCTTGCACATTTGTGTGTGCTTGCTGCCCTTTCAGGTGTATTGGCATCATGGTGCACTCATGTCCTTACAGAGGCAAAGCTTCACCTCTTTTCTGGTGGTGAGCTCCTGGTGCATATGAGTAATATATATGCCTACCCGAATTCTGGAGGCCATCTTTTATCCCAGTGAGACCTCATAAATCTGACATAATTTCAGCTCTGGAATCACAAGATTTCACCTGTTTCCCTGGGCCTTCAATATTATGTGAAGTTGTGTTCCCAGTATTATAATTAACACACCTATTTTCACACACAGGCTGTACTTTCCATCTTGCACCCCACAAATGTCAAGAGCTATTTTCTTTATGGTAATGTGTTTCTTATGAGGCTGTGTTGGTTCTTAGCTACGAAATTAACTTGGGGCTGCCTAAAATGGTACAGATATTGAGACAGTCTGCTCCTGAATTGGAACATTTTCAGACACACTTTTAAACTTCTTCTCAGGTGCTGTGGTTGCTTTCCTCATTATACCATGAGTGCAATGCTTTTTAGGGAGCTAGAGAACAGCAAAGACTTCTGGGAGGTGGTTCTACAGGTGTTGACGTTGTTAAGTACAGCTTGCACTGGGATGACAAAGGTGGGAAATTGTCTTCCAATTTAGCGTTTCATTTACTGTCCAAAGAGCAGTAGTTTTCATGCAACTTACTATAACAGAGAACCAAGTAGATTAAACCAACACCTTACAATTCCTTTTTAGTTTTGATCATTGAAAGCTTGCAGAAGCTTTTTGCTGCCAAAAGAGAGAGGATGCATCTATTTAATGAAGAGGACTTGGTTCATTATTTTGTTGAGGGAACAGATCTCCTGTTATCCAAAGAAAAAGTACTCATCAATAATCAGTGTTTATTTTTTTTTTCTGTGAATATACTTCCTAGTGCTGGCAGAAAGCCAGTCTCCTCCAAGACAACTTGAAGTCAGCTCCTTCACATGCAGAAGTGACACTTTACTGTATGACTAATTAGTTTGCTAATTAGCAGCTGGCAAACTATTATTATTTTTAATTAACTCATGCACCTAAGATCATTTTAAAACAAGCAACTGTTTATCATTAATGTAAAAGTGAAATCCTGGCTTTTATATGTTAAGCCCAGCTAAAATAAAAGGCAAGCCCTACAGAGCTGTACAAAGCCCGTGCACCACAGACCATCCCTCTGTGTTTGCATGCAGGTGTTTGTGTGCAGATGCCTTCATGCTGATACACACTGATCTGCACACACCACACACACACCTCAATTCCTACATGCATTTTTCAGTATGGCTTTCAGGTCACGTCTTTTCTGAATGGAAGTCTAAATCAAGCTGGGTATAGTTGTGCCCAGAAATACCTGTATGTTCTCCTTACCTGTTTATTAAAAGTAAAACCTTCTGAGGTAAAATTGGCTTTATGGCCCATGAACAATAATCTGTGTCAACGGGTATGGTCATATTTGAAAGCAGAGAGAGGAGCTTGATTGAATTCAATCTGTTGATCCCAACAGACTGTTTTTGCAGCTGTGGCTTTTTACAAACTTGCTGAGTCATGTAAGTACCATGTAAATATAACTTACTGAGAAGTATGAGGGACCTTAAGTCCTGGAGAAACTGAGGAGTTATTAATAGTAGAGTGGTCTACAGCAGCCAAGCTATATTACAACAGGTTCATGTCCACCTGAAGCCTTCCAAGTGGAAATGCTCTGGGAGATTTATTCCTATGGAGGAAAAAGCAGTTGAAGGAGCAGCAGGACTGGGTGCCTTGTCAGAAGGAAAACAAATTCTTGAGAAGCAGGCACAGGAGACAAAAGCCCACACACCAGCCTTGTCTACCATTTGCTTTTGTTTCCTCTGGCCTTTTGCAGTCCAGATGCCTCCTGAGGCTGTGGAATGATCAGTCCATACCACCATGGGAGGGCAGCACCCATCACCTTCAGAGCACCCAGTAGGGCTGGGAGAATGGGGGGAGATCTCCAGAGACCAGCTGGGGTAGAGGGATGGCAGGTGACAGATGGAGATGTCTCCTTTCCTTACAAACTCTGTTTGCCTGCCCACCCCCATGCATCCCCTGCCTGCTCAGCCCATCTGACAAGCAGACCCCAACCCGCTGTGTGCCACCACTTATTCTGCTGTGTTCCAATTGAGTCCTGAAGACTTTGGGGTTTCGAGTGCTACCAGGGTGTAAATTAGCCTCAAAAGCCTACAAATGCCACCAATGCTGCTTTGAGAAGTGGGAACTTGAGATAACTAATTGTAGGCTAAAACCTGCAGGTTTTACAGTTTTTTCATCCTGAGGAGTTGCTGCTGGAGAGTGAGGATTCACACTAATGAAGGTCTGATTAAGGTCATCATGAGTCGTGGTTTCAGCCCATCATATATAGACCTACCCATACCGATAGTCAATCCTAAACCTCTGGATGCTTTTCATCTGCATCAGGCATGCAGTGTGCTTGGCAATGCCACAGCACTGAAGTCCAACGTGGAAAGTTCAGGCTTAAGTGAGCCAGGCGGAGTGGTAGGCAGGGCCAAGTCCCCGTGCCAGGTGCCCACACCAGAGTGCTCACTATCCTCACGTGGGGAAAGGTTTCCTTGCCACTCCCACCACCCTGGGAAATGCTGCATAAGACATTTTATGTCTACCCAAAGTGCTTTGTGAGACATGAGTAGCTCATTATCTTTAATAGCTCTGACATCACTGTCAGTCAGGGATTTACCAAAAGGATAATGGGCTATTGTTTGCAACTGCCTTTAGCATTAACCCCGTGGTGCAGGCACACCCAGGCACGTAACTCAAACTATTTCACTACCTTCATCTTTACCTTGAGGCTACAGTCCACATTTTATAAACCATCCTCTTCCCTAGCGTCTGTGTTTCGTACTGGAAACATTACTTGCTCTCCAAGCATCTTCTTCTTAGTGGTGTTATGAAAATACAAGATCTTTTAGTGGCTGAGAAAAGAGAAGAATTTTCTTCTTTCTCATAAATACCGGAAGACACTGAAATTTTCGGTTGATCAGTATATGAAAGAATATTTTTTTCTTCTTTATTTTTGTCTGTTTATTTTTAAACTAATGTCCCCTAAACTTCCAGCTTCAACCAATTTTCAACATATTTAACTTCTGATCAAAAAAAAAAATATTTCCAAGTCCATTTACTGTAATCAAAATCATAATACACATTGGCACTTGGGTGGTACTTTTAATCTGTTTTTTTCTTATATAATGACACACATCCCTGTTCAATTAGGTGACTCATTGTACACTTCAGCAGTAGCACGCTCTGAAAAACAGAGCAAAATGCATTCCTAACAATTACATACTTCTTAAAAAAAGTTATAGTCAATCAAGATTGATAGAAAGAAACAAGGTTAAGACCCATTTGTGTCATTTAAAATGATAGCGTGGTCTATTTCACCTCAGCACTCATTTTAAAAAATGGCAGCATGGTTTGTGATTCATAACCATATCCCCCTGTCACGTAATTACACGTTTAATTCCATTTAGCCACCTACACACATCATCTTGCTTTTCACCTTTGTTGTTTGTTCTTTCATGCTTTACCCAGGCTAATATGGTCCCCAAGCTCTTCTAAGTATTAACAAAGACATTTATTTATTTATAAACTGTGCTTCTGCCAGTTTTTTTTTTAAAGTTTATTGCACAGTTAGCCAGAAAGATCTAACTCTGATAAAAGTACAGCAGACAGGTCTAATAGGAAGGATGTGTTTCACAGTAGCTGGATGGGAAGAAATAGAGTGAGAAGATTTGGATTCGCTTGCTTTTCAGCCCTGTCCCAGTGCATAGGAACCTGCAGCCACAGCCAGGCTGTACCACATGGCAAATCCCAAGACGTCAACTCCATCTCACAACCAGCCAAGTTACCGTAAGACCACTCAGTTGGTTTGGCTCTCCTGTGCAACAAGGATTCAGAAGCTGTTTTATGGGAATAAGGCCTGTCTGCTGACTGTTAACCAGGAAAAAGCTTTTACCTGAACCCAGGAGATAGGGTATTGTGATTGTCAATATCAGCTCCTTCAACACCTCAGGACAAACCATGTGAGCCTTGGGAATCTAGATTTGGGCTTTAGTTTTAAACAGCATAAAAAATCAGAGCACCTGGCTGATATTCCCATATTGGTTCCAACAGCTGAAATCGGAGGGTGCTGCACAGCACACCCTCCAGTGACTGTGGGCTCATTTCCAGGTGTGAGGCATTACAAGCATCAAGCTTGTGGGACACTAAAGTGTGGAGCCCTGTGGGACACCTGTAAATCTAGTGGGAAGGGAGATGCTGTAACATGAGAAGCAGTGCTTCCACAACTTTGAGATTTATGTGCCCACTATGTGTAAAGAATTGAGGGGACAATGTGGGATGTCAGCTAGAGATTTTCCCTAGGAAAGTGGGGATAAAAGTCAGATACAGATGTAAGGCTTTGATCTACAAGATGAAAAGCATTTCAAAGCAGAGAGAAGTTCAACAGGTGATTTCTGGATACAATTAAGATATTTACTTAAATATAATAGCTCATCCTTATTTTTAAGCAGTTCATGAAGCAACCATACAATACTATAAAGAGTTCAGATGACATATAATGTTAGACGACAAATAATCTTGTCTAGAGGAAGTTGCCAAAATATTAACAAATATAAAAATTACAGATATCAGAGCAGTTCAGCAGATCTGCACAATGGATTTTGGCAATCCAGTCTTGACTGCTCAGCCACAGAAATACTGTTGGATATTTTTTTTTTCTCACTAATATACAGATCCTATTTGAATTACTTACTTGTTTATATCTCATCTAATGAATTGACATGTTACTCAGATTCAGTATGTAGGAATTAATTCTATTCTTCTCTTGATGCATTCATTAAAGCTGATTTATCCTGTGTGTTGCTCTTGAGTAGTGTCTTTGGTTATCCCTTTGGCTATCCGTTTATCCATGGCATTGCTTCCCCAAGGCTCACTATGACTTGTACTCAGGCACTGTCAGCTTGACACCCACACAGTAGGGAAGGAATGAATGGCAGCAAGCCAACAGCACTGGTTGAACATCACTCTGCAGATGAGCAACTGCATGGAGTTTCCATTCTCTCTCTGATGCCCAAATACTGGCATTTGAAAGAAATGACTGTCAAAAAGCAAATAATAGGTGTTCAATTTAGTGAAGTTGATAGACTCATCACACTTACTCACAAAGCATTAGTGATTTACTGTGCTATCCCATGCTAGAAACTTGATCAGCCACATATCAATAAGGATTTTTATAGTCAGAGCTGAATCTCTAGTTATCATTCATACCCAAATTCTCAGAGTAGAAAAATCACAGCACTAAAGTACCACCTAATCTCCAGAGCTTTGTTGTAACTAGTTCAAATGCCTACTTCATGTGTAATTTACCATCTTTCAGCTAAACCACATAAAATACATAAAGCTTAGTTACAACCTAAATGTCTTTTCTTGCGACCCACAGAAAGTTAGATCAAAACATTCAGTTGCAGGATTCTTATAATGTGGGTTTTCTATAGCATAAGAAGAAATAATGTGAAACTCAGCAAATATACAAAATAAGTCAAACTCTTCAAGCTTCTTGGAAAGTAACTTCCATCAAAAAAGAGCAGCTGACAAGTTTTGCCCTAACTGGCTGCAGTGAGGTTTATTCCTATAAAAATAAATCAAGTGGAACTGATCAAATCAGGCTGTTTGCTATATTACTGAGTGATGCAAATGTTTTTTTGTTCTTACCTAGAGTAATTCTGCAAATTTCACTATGAATGAAACTAAACTGTGCATCAGTGGGGGCAGTAGAAAAGCTAAAGCTCGGTGTTTATATTCAGCAGATTCGTAATATACAGTGCATCTAGAAATCAGCCCACCTTGCAAAAGAAATCCGTCAGCAGACTAAAGGAAGCAAAACTGCACAAAGGAGAATATCTCCATTGAGAGACCACTTCAGAAGTGCCCAACATGAGCATCACAGCAAGGCTGAATCAGAACTTGACAGTTGGAGAGGGAGTCTTTCCAGCTGGAAGGCCTCTTCATCCTTACTTAATTTCTTGCAAGTCATCACTGTGCTCAGGACAGTCTGTGTAATGGGCAACCTCCAGATTTTAATAGATATTACTGCTGTTTGGATGAAACTCTGCACACTGGTGCAAACTGTGCAAAGTCAGTAAGGGCTGAAGTATTTTGCTGAAAATACAAAGGCACATTCATAGGAGATGTTTTCTCACTGGAGTTTCCTTACAGAAGTAGAATAAGGGAATAGCATGGAAAGCTAGAGCATGCAAAGAAAATTAGTCGTCAGGTGCAGTTTTGAGCGTGAGAGTGGATGGCAGGACAAGAAGCATTACCTCCATCTTTCTGCAGAGTATGCCTTCGATGGTGTAGAAAGTAGTGAAGCAACTGATCACAAAATAAGGGAGGAATGCCAAAGTTTGCACAGATACAATAAGGAGAACTATTACTCTAATGATTCATATTTTATACATTTAGAAAAAAAACCTGTTTCAAAAGAAAAGAACACAAAGATTTCCACGGTATGAGCTTTAGGACATGTTTTGACACAACAGTGATAGAAGATCTATTAAGCTCAGTGCAATGGGTAAAGACAACAACAGATCTTTAAAACTCAAACATCAAGTGTCACAACTGAGAAGAATAAGAGAGATGGAAGAGCTTTCATTGCTGCACTACCGTGCCTGGCAATATTAACAATCATACAAACAAAGAGATTGAACAAGAATAGAGGTGAAGTGCAAAAACAGTGAGAGAAAGGTGCTGGAGCTTCTGAGGGAAGAAACCCCATAGGAACACTCTGTGGAGGACTGTCGAAGAGAGGAGTGCCACATCCCAAAAACAACAACAAAACACCCAACAAACAATAATTAGAAGAAATCAAGAGAGTCAGAGAAGGATAAATCTACACTATGTACAGGCCAGAGAAGCTGATAAGTAAGAAAATAACAAAAGGTTGAGCATTTCAATTCTAACCATGAGATGCAATTAAGAAAGGCCAAATAATTAAAAGAAAAACCATCCAGGAATATGTGTTGTGGTTTAACTCCAGCTGGCAACTAAGCTCCACAGAGCTTCTTGCTCACTCCCCCACCAGTGGGATCAAGGAGAGAATCTGAAGGGTAAAAGCAAGAAAACTCGAGGGTTGAGATAAATGCAGTTTAATAGGGAAAGCAAAAGCTGCACATTCAAGCAAAGCAAAACAAGAAATTAATTCATTGCTTCCCATGGGCAGGCAGGTGTTCAGCCTCTGCAGGAGAGCAGGGCCCCATCATGCATAGTGGTGACTTGGGAAGACAAACAGTATCGCTCCAAATGTTCCCCCCTTTACCTTCTTCCCCTCACTTTATGTACTGAGCATGATGTCATAAGGTCTGGAATATCCCTTTGGTCAGCTGGGATCAGCTATCCCAGCTCTATATCCTCTCAGCTCCTCGTCCACCCCAAGCCTGACTGCTGGTGTGGTTGACTGAGGAGCAGAAACAGCCTTGGCTCTGTGTAAGCACTGCTCAGCAGTAATGAAAACATCTCTGTGGTATCAACATCGTGTTCAGCACTAATGCAAACCACAGCCCCATACTAGCTACTGTGAAGAAAACCAGCAGGGTGTGGAAATACCTACTTCTGCTCAGACCACCTCCTCCCTGTCCAGCAGGAATCTCTTCAGGACATAGACATGCCAATGCTTTGAGTGTCAAGAGCTATATCACAACTCACCAGATCTGCTTGTTATATGTGAACTCACTGGTTTTCCCTTGGTTTTGGTGAGCTGCCTCCTGAGTGAAGATTTTAGGTGAGCTGGTGTTCCTGCTCAAACCACGATACTCAGCAAAACCTGAGGGTTTTGCTCATTTATTATTTACCTCTGACCTTCTTCTCATTACTGGCTGCAGTACTAGTACTAGATGGGGTTCAAGAAATCTTACATGCCAGCAGGAAAAGACTTCACTGATAAAAACTACCTGTCAGATGAGCTCTGCTATGGTGATGTACTACAGTAATCATATTAAAAAATTGCACAGCCTAAACACCATGCATAGCAGACAAGTTATATAAAAAAAACCCCACTAATAAACCAAACCAAAACCACCATACCTTTCTAAAGTACCCAGATGGCAACCTGCCAAGTAATTAGAAATCATCCCTGGTTACGTGAGAATGTAATGGAAGTGCCTGAGGCATTTGACTCTTGGGCTACCCAAGGACTTGGAGCCCTGTTTACCATGAGAAAATATCTACAGAGACATCAGCTATGAACTGCTCTGTGCATGTAACTAGGGTTCACATCTATGTGGTACAAAGCAGGTGGGATAACAGTCAGAACCATTTGTTTGCCTTCAGGAAGTTCCTGGCCTGGACCTTCCTTGCTCTGTGGATAAATTGAGACTGTGCCCTTGTCAAAGAAGCCCTAAAGGAAATCTCCAAGAGGAATTTGTTCTGATTTTACCTCATCACTACAGAATGCTGCCACCATGTAAATGCCCAGTTAATCTAATTTTAGGATACCACCTTGTTATCTTACAGATGCCTGTAAGCCACAGAATATTACTACACCATCCAGATGGCAGAGGAACATGGAAGAAGGCAGATTTTTTTTTTTTTTTCTTTCTCCAAAGTCCAGTGGGATTGCTGTGGTTATTTTTCAGGTCCCTCTATAAAGGAGAGGCTAAGTGAAATAATTACAGACCTTCTCTGAGCATTCTTACCTCCTAGAACCTAGAAAATACAACAGAGCACTCACTGATTTATCTGTACAAAGAGAAGCAACTAAGAACACATTCAGGCAAACCTCTTCTTGTTTCCCCCTCTATAGTTACTTGGAGGAAGATTTTCATACTGCATTTTTCTGAGGTTTGTGTTATCATTGCTAAATATATGGTGACCCAGTATTTATCTCAGTAAGTCGGTGTGAGAGCTTTACGACTTTTATAACTTCCCTGTAGGAATATTACAGATCAAAGCAGCTTGTTCTAGCTCTAGTGATTTTTGTGGCATCAAAGCCATTGCATTCCTCCCTTATGCTTGCAACCACTACTTTGGTTAACAAGATATGCTCTGACATAAAACAGCCTGAAGAGTAACACCGTGCTTTTACAAAAGCAGGGTCTTGATTCACTGTTTTGTGTAAAATAGCTTCCCAACAATCAACTGCTTCAGTAAGAAACCACCCAGAATTACCAGTTCTACTTATACCCTTCTGAAAAGAAAGTTTGTATATGCCTATGCAACAGTCCTCAAAATTGGTTGATGACTCTCTGCATACCTTGTGTGACAGCTATATGTCCAAATACCCAGTGTGTGGGAGACATAATCGCTGTGCAGCCCCCCAAATTTATGTATAAATGTGTTAGCTAGTGAGCTGTCTGTGGTGACCAGCAGATTTAGGAGCCTGACCTATGCCAACTAAGGAAAGTTCTAAACTTTTGTCTGGTCCACAAATAAAATTAAAAAAAAAAAAAATCACTATTTTAAGCTGGTGTGTAGAGATAGAGAGTTAGCAGTTTTAGTACATGTGGAGCCACAATCTTTAAAATAATGTATTTTAATTGACTCAAGCAGGTTCTCAGTTTCCCTTGTGGCCTTTCATTACTTAAAGGGGGTTATGAAAAAGAGAGAGAGACTTTTCACGTGGGCAGATAATGATAGGACAAGGGTGAACAGTTTAAAGTTAGAAGAGGACAGATTTAGATTGGATATTAGGAAGAAATTCTTTACTCAGAGAGTGGTGAGACAACTGGCACAGGTTGCCCAGAGAAACTGTGGATGCCCCATCCCTGGCAGTGTTCAAGGCCAGACTGGATGGGGCTTTGAGCAACCTGGGCTAATGGAAGGCTCTCTGCCCATGGCAGAGGGTTTGGAACTACATGATCTTCAAAATGCCTTCCAACTCAAAGTATTCTATGACTCCAGGATTCTGTGGTTCCCTAGACATGTTCCCATGATGGCCAAAACAGGTGTGTTTTTCCAGCCATGCTAGCTCAGTGAAATTATGGCAGAAGCAGTCCTAATACTTGCTAAAAGCTTGTTAGGAACCTGGGATGCTTGACACCAGGTTAGCTGGCCATAAAAGTTCTAGGTTTCCCCATGTGCTTTACCTTTGCTATCTAAGCTTATCTTAAATCAGAGTGCATATACGCGTTGGAGTCTTTAGAAAAGCTCAGAAACTTTTACCACCAGCTCTCTATCCCAGCAGGGAGAGGGCCTCTTCCCTTAAGGACAAAGTAATCATAAGAATGAGGTTACATGGTGATTAAATTGTAGTGTGCAATAATATGGCAGTTTTAGAACCCACTTGGACAAGGGTTCAGTAGGAAGATCAGGTTGACAAAAACATAATTTTGATTGTTCCTGTCCTGGAAGGGTGGAAGTCAGGCTTGAAATCAAAACTTAACTGGTCAAGAGCATTTCTGGCGGCAAAGACGCCAGTGGCTTTGTGCCAGCATCCAGATCCTGATGGAAGAACATGTAGTATTGCTCAGACCTGCAAAGCGCCTGAGCTGCAGGAAGAGGAGATGGCTCAGCCACTGATCCTGCCACAACAGTCCTGAAATTCAGCCCTGGAAGCCAGCAGCTGTGCACCCCATTTGCCAAACCTGCACTGTGGCATGTGAAAACATGAAAAATGCATTAGCTTCACAGACGTAGCTGCATGAAAAGTCTTGGATGCAAAGGACTTTTGATGCAGAAGATTTTAAGTTGCCATTAATTACAGAGACATTTTTAATGTCTCCATTACATCCAGAGCTCATATTCCAAGACATAATTGCTTTTAGAGTGCAATTAGGCTGTAAAATTACTATACTAAAAAGCAATACATTAATAAAATACTTATTCAGGTATTTTTTACATCAATGCCTTTTAGAAAAAAAGGAACTGCTCTGTGTTCAGTGCTGTTCCCAAGTATCTGTCATAATTTTCTGTTTTCTGCTGTAATCTTTTTCCACCAAGTCTTCCCTCAACCATGTGACAATACTGGGACCAAGCTGTGCTCCAGGAAAAAGGTAAAGAGTTGTTCTGGTTAATAGGAATGGAAATACACAGGATTTTCTACTGACATTGGAGACTTGCTTTGTTATCTTTTACCAGAAAAAATAAAAAAATCTGCTTAGAAACAAGACTCATATTGCAGGCAAGAAAAGGTTTGCAGAAATGGTAGCTTCCCTCCGTTTAGTGCTGTCCACTGTGGAACAAGGGAGAAACATGAAATTCTTACTCCCAGTTTCTCAAAAGAGAGTAAATGTGGCATTAGGTCTCAGCTTAGCCCCCAGTGGCACCAGGGCCTCGTATCCAGCAATGTACAAAAACAAATGTCACTTAGGCTCGGAAGGTAGGAGAAGGAGGAGAAGAAGAAACAGTTTGTGAAGCCACCGAGGAATGTTACTGTGATACAATTAATTAGTTGCATCTCTCTGCACTTAGCGGGAGGAGTGTTTTAAAAGGAACTAAAAGATGCAGTAGAAGATATGAAGGGTAGGAAGCGTGCTGCATATTTGATAAGAACAGGGCGTGAACTCAGCCTAAAAACCATCCAGTCATTCATTTTCCCTGAACTAAGGCAGGCACTATTATTTTAAAAAGTTTTTGTTTAACTCTTGTTAGTACCGAATATGTATTTCTGAAGACTGTGAAGTAACTATAGAACTGCCATCTCCTGCGAGGAGTGACTTCAGTGTGCAAGGACAGCCCCTTCTACCTCTCCTTCACCCACTGGTGCTCCATGCTAACTCCAGCCCTCTGACCCCCCAGCATGTGTTGTGCTCACAATCCTTATGCTGAAGCACAGTTTCACTGAGACACAAGCCCACACTGGGCCAGAAAAAGGACTGTTCTGAACAGTCTGCCTGGGCCTGGGGGGTTGGCTCTCACAGTCCTGTGCAGACCACTGCATGCCATTACTCCCAGTGTGCCCAGTGAGTGCCAGGTGTCTCCCAGCTCCTGCTCCCATTGCAGCACCCTTGGTGTTTTCTAGTGTCAGCTATGTTGGATTTCCCAGACTGATTACCATGCTGCTATCTATTTGCCAGAGCTGGAATTATTTTCAGTCCTGGCTGACCCAAAATCTTCACTGGAAATGTCTCTGCTTCAGATTGGTCCTTGGTGAAGAACAAGTGCAACAGGTAGAATTTCATAAGCAACCTACACAAAGCTCCCACAGAAACCACAGGTACCTTCTGGGATTGTAGAGTCTGCTCAGTAAGGAAGCCAGTGCTAAATATAACAACAAACTGCTGCTTAATGAGTAAGACTTCATTTGGCAGAAAAGATTCCTCCACCGACTTCATTGGCATAAACACTCAAGGTGTAGGAAGCCTTGTAGTGGAGAGGGTAAGGAAGGCGGGGTAGCAGGGTGGGACTGGGGGGTGTCTGGAAGTAAACAGTCTTAATTTAGTGTCAAGCAGATCCTCCAATATTTTCAGAAAGTGAACAAGTTCATGTATTTTTGTAAAATGACAGGGAAATGCCTAGGCTCAAGCCAGTCATTTGAATGTGACAAATGCAGTGGAATAAAATGTTTTTATTGCATATTATTCCTATGGGAAATAAAGGCATTTCTATAGGAATAAAATGATATTGCAAGTATTTTCTACAGGAAATCAAATGTAGAGCAGCTGATTCTGAATGGCAAGATTTACTGAAGGGGAAAAAAAAAGATGAAGAAGTGTCCATGGGATCTTGCATGAAAAAGACTGAATATCTTACTGAATTTAGAAAATAAATGCTAAAAATATTAAAGATAGAACAAAACTACCACTGCTGGTACTTATGATACAGTTGGCTAGTGGCTTGGGAAATCACAATTCTTGCTGGTTAAATTGGAATTGGAGGACAAATTTTCTCTTCAGCAGGGAAGTCTGTACAGGGAAGGTGAAGTTCAGAGCCTGAGCTGTCCCCACAGTGCACAGTGTCCTTGCAGACATCGATGTCCTCCCCAGGTCTCTTGAGAACTTTGCTCTGTTTGCTTTTGGTATGAAGTGCAAATTGGCAGCATTCATTCCTGGCCTGTATGTAGTGGCAGGCTGAAATAATAGCATATAGGCCTGAAAAACAGGAAATCTAATTATTGGAATGCTGCAATTAATATAATAGGGTGATTGAGAGTCCAACTGGTAAACAACTAGATAACTGGAGAATGAGGAGGATGTCTGGAGTCCATCAAAGGCTGTCTGAGGCCTCCACAGGGCACCTGAGGTATTTTATGACAAAGACATCTAAATATAGTACTGAAAGATGTACAGCATGAACTGAACACATGGTGCTGCTAATGACAGATGCTGGAGTACATGCTTCGCCTAAGGATGAATAATTACCCAGTTAAAAACACGTGCTAAGTGCATGATAGATAGTAACAACAAAAAGACATGATGCAAAGCACCAAGGATTGATGGAGCATAAGTCCCAGGGAGCCAGTGATGTGGACTGCCCCCATGGCTTTTGCCTCATTTACAAACATTCAGGTTGCTCACATGTGGCAGGAGCTGGTGCCTGGTGCCCAGGCAGCTGGCTCCCCACATCTCTTCTGGGCATGCAGAAGCCCATCCAAAAGAATTCAAAACCTATGCAGCTTTGACTGCCTCCTCCAGAAAGTGCCTTTGGAGTGGAGGGGAGGAAGCTGCTGCCCTGCCATTTAGGCAACATTATTAGTCACCTCTGGGACAACTCATCTCTGTCAGTGGCTGCAAGAGGAGGGAAGTGAGGAATAGGTTGGGAAAACACATAAAGGCAGAGCTGAGAACAGCCAAACAGAGTTAATCCCAGTTGGGTTTATGCTTGTTCACTCTCCTGTACCCCTAGAAACTTCAGAAAACTCAGACTGACTGCATAAATGCACATGCACAACAAAGAATTATTGATACAGGTGCAGCAGAATGGAGTTTTTACACAGACACAAGTGCCATTGTCAGAATGAGAGTTACCAGGGCACAGCCATGTCATGTACAGAGTGGCTGCAGCCTGCTTGTGTGGTTTTTGCCAAAAATATGGGCCCAGGCCATGCTGAAGTAGTGGAGTGTTTGCTGCCAAGGATGTAGCTTTCTCTTTGGGGGAAAAACAAACAAGCAAAAGATAAATAAATGGATAACATGATTAACCCCAAAGCTGTCCAAGCAAAGAAGCTTGCCCCAGACCCCAGCAGACAGACTGCTGGCCTTGGGGGCTGAAGGTCCAAATTCTTTCACTGAGTGTTAGGCTATTGCTTCCTTTCCTCCTGGAGATGTTCCTTGCTGCGTGGATGATTCAGTACCTGCTGGATGGCAGCATGGCAGGTTGGATAGACAGATGGCTCAGGTGTTCACCTGAGGCACGAGCACTGAGTTCAAACCTGCGCCCCAATTAACAGGTGCCAACACGGAATGAAACTGCTTCACTCTGGGAGCTGAGGGTGATGCTCTGATCCCTTGTCTGCAGCTGGGGAAGAGAAGGACTCTGCACTGTCACCCACTTGCCCTTCCCTCCCTTTGCCCTGCTCAGCTTTAATGTTTGTCCATCCTCTTGTGCTGTAGGAAGACAACCAAAAATCTGGAAGAAATAGTCATGATGAGAACAGCATGCATTTTGTAGGATTTACACTCCAGTGGGGAAAACTTGCATTAGATACAAAAGCATCAATACATTGCACTTCCTAAAAGGACTATAGTGACCTTAAAATGTTTCCAGGATCAGTAAAACCAAGTAAAAAGAAGAAATTTGTGGAACAGCACTAAATTTTAAAATGCAATGCATTATACTTAGTCTGTCACCCTCTTCTTTCTCCTTAAAGAGCTAAAACACGGTTTATGAGAGGAAGAAGGTTAATATAATTTATATTAGAAATTATTATCATTATGGCAGAGAAATCAGGGCAAGTATTTTTATTCATGCCCACGTTTTAGCAATGACAATTTACTTTTGTAATGCCCTTGGGACCCAGGGCCTTACAGCTGAAGAGCTGTAAATGGTATTATCAGCCATGCCCCAGTGAATCAGTACCACTCACACACGGGTGGCGTGCTGGCAGGGCAGCAGCACAAAGAGTGCCCAAGCAGGATAGCAGGAAGAGCCACTCTACATCCTACAGCCTTGTGCATTGCTTCTCCACCTGCAGGTCAGTTGTCAGTGGGGTTACATCAGGAATGAATTGATCTGCTATGTGCAGAAGTTTTCAATAGCCATATTGGTGCTATCATTGTATTGCCACTTGAAGACAGTCATGGCATATGGGATGTACTGAACACACAAATTCTTCAGTTATTCACCAAATGCTGTGAAATTTGTAGGTGGCTTGGTACTCAAGCAAATAGCACTTGCAGCTCCCAATTACTAGCAGGATGCCTTGTACAAGCCCACAGTGTACTTGAGAAATTAGTAGATAATTAGCATAGATCAGAAGAGTTGAAACATTTCAGATTTTTCTATAGATCTGTTGCTAATAGATCTGAATGTGTAATGGATAGTTCTGAGTATGTTTATAACACCAGGTCTCCAGCTCTTTAACGCAGAGCCTGTCTCTCAGCATGGGCATAGGTGCATCCCAGCCAAATGACACATATGGGCTCCCAAAAATCTAGCTCTTGTAATGGACACAAATCAATTCATAAAACAGAAGCTAGTCTTGTCAGGGGAGGTTTTGTATAGAAATGTTAACCTCTGAATAAATGCCACGTTATATGGATTGAAAAAATATTCAAACAGGAGATTTCACTTCACAACTCACCTTTGATAGGATATACAAGGAGGAATACAGTGTATGATAAAGCCCAAGTCAAAGGATTATTTAGCAAGTCCTGAGGGGAAATGAGATCATATAAGCCACTGGGAAAGTGTCATAGAAAAGCAAGGGGAATATCCTACGATATAGGTTATGACAGCTGGGACTGAGTACGTTATTTCTGATCTACTTAAATTGGTTTAGGATGGTTTTGCCTCAGACTGAACTAGAAAAATAAATTGGGAAGGAGCTGCTGAAGAGGGTGGGGAAAGCCAGGTGGCTTGGGATGTGTAGAAGGTATTTTGGGAGCTACAGATTAAAAGAAGACAGAATTCTTGTTACTGTGTCATATTGCAGGGACAGTTGCCATAGCATCGTTTGCTCTAAGAATAGATTTCTATAGCCCAGCAGCAGGTCAAAATATTTATAAGAGTTCAGATTTTTTTCAAGTCCAAATCAAACAAAATGCAGGACCCTGTACAGAAACTACTGAAAAGCATATAAGGTAACTCACAGAACCCAGCCCCAAACTAGAGTGAGGTGGGACAACTTGGACACAGACACAGTATTTGACAAGAACTTCCACAAAAATTGAAAGCAGTCTGTCTTGTCTGAACCTTTAGTTGGGAGACAAAGAAACAGAGCATGGACTGGGAGGCATCCCATTTTAAAGCAGAAGATTTTGTAAATGAGGGGTATGTCTGAGACAGAACATTGACCTGAAATGTTTTTTTCTCTCATTCACTGATTTTTTTCCTTCATAGGAAATTTGGCAACTCTTTGCACTCCTTACAGTGCATAAAAGAGATTTCTGAGTCCAAATCAAGACTCTGTTGTCTCCAAAACGTGGCTGGCAATCCAGATGCCCCAGTCAGAAGCTGGTCAAAGGCACCATGACACAGCTGCCCCTTTCAGGCAGAGAAATAACTTGCCCCAAAGCAGGAGTTTGGAGGCAGTAGCTAGAAGCAGATTGCCTAACTGAGCTTGCATTGTGCATTGATGCAGCATGGGAACTGTCCTTGCTTACCCAGCAATCATCATATAGAGTCAGAAAGATGCTGAGCAGCACAAAGCAGTTCCCAACACTGTGTTGAATCAGAATCTGATCAGGGAAACAAGGAGCTAATAACAGACCCTCTGCAGTGCAGTGGATCCACCTTCACTCTCTCCCAGGACCGTAAGGGCAAACTGCACAAGCATCTCTCATGACATGGAGTGAGCTTGAAAAGGAGAATTCAGACTGTTCTTCAGGAAGAAAAATAAAAGTTGATGACAGGCTCCATAAAAACAACTCTTTTTGTCACTTAGAACACTTAGACATAAAGTAGTATTTATTTATGATTATCACAGTTTCACACCTCATCACTCATTTGATTAAACCCAATAGACTTACTGCAGAGACAGGCAAGCTGTGGGCAGAAAATACTGCCTTGTTTTTACCAGTTCTGGAGGATTACTGTGGAAATATCAAATACTGTGAGAAAAAGGTGAGCAAGAAAGAAAAGGCAACGACTCGAGTCTGTCATCTTTAGGGAATATCAATTACACACAGTGACTCTCTGGAAGCATGGTGATACACTCTGTAACTCTGAGCGCTACTGCAGAACAAGTAGTTTGTTCTGTGCAGGGTATCTGCTAATTGCTTATCTACCACTCTCATCAGAAGATCATAATTTTGAAACTTGGGTCTATAAAATAAATGAGATGGCCAGAGGCTTAATACTGACAAAAAAACCCCTTCCAGACTGTTCTTAAAACTGACCCATGCACTAATATTTTCTTTTAATTTTTTTCTGATGTGTTTGAGTTACACACAACCTTCCCACAGCATTAGCATGATGAAACATTTTTTAACTCCTCCCTGTGATGTTTGCAAGAAGACATTTGCTGACAGTATCTGTTTGTTTCACAAACATCTGTATGATGCCTCCTCTTTCACCCACACATTTCTATACCAGCTCACCTTTGATTAAATTAAATCTCATGATTTTAGAGGAGGATATAAGCTGGGCTGCAGTGCCAGTCACATATGTACCTAAACAATTTCCCATAAGGTTGTGTAAGAGAAGTCAAAGTAGGATATGAACCTGTCCTTAAGTTTTTGTGTCTTAGTGCTTGTCTTATTGGAGTGAATAGTCATCAGCATACTGAAAGAGACACTTGGGAGGAAACCAGAATATGCTATTGGCAAAATACACAGCATGTCTTCCTCCTAAACACAGCCTAACTTACCAGCCCAATTAAATGCACAACTCCATTTGTGCTGACCTGTAGCTAGGATGATTCTGATAGCACAGCTCAAAAATAGAAGTCAGTACATACAATCAGTGTGGCGATTTCTTATTATCTGGAATGTCCCATATCAAGCTCATCTTTGAAGTCGTTAAGGAGGGTGAAGAAATGGATCCTCTCAGCATACAAAGCTCTTTGCAAACAGTACAAAGGTCTAGCAAGCTGGGAGCAAGCATACAGGAAGAGGGTAGGAGTAGAAAACCAACAAAAAGGCACCCTAAAACAGACTCAGTCGGGCCGCTTCTCCAAAGGCATTGTGTCTGGGCCAAAACCAGTGCATTCTGTAAAGCACACACCTGTAGGACAGGGACTGCAGGCAAAGAGGAGCCACCACAAGCAGGCACGCAACTCCTCAGGTAAAAATCATTGCCTCAGCTGCATGTGAGACACGGTCAAGAACCTGGAAAACTACTTTAGCTGCTGTGTGGTCTGGAGTGTGATCTGTGCACAGTCGTGCTGGGCATCACCAGAGTACAGATTTTCACTCATTGCTGCAAGGCTTCAGCGTGGAGACAGACAGCACCTCTTACCAAGCTGGCAAGTCTGAATTACAGAATGATGTTAAACCTGCAGCCATTCTCACTAACATATGTTTTAAGTAATTGCTCTGCCTTTCTAAGGAACACGACTCACCTGGGAATAGACCTGTTCTCAGTGCTGTAGTGGGGTGGGAGGCATGGAGACCCAGCCCCAGTACCTGCCCTTCTTACAGGGACATCCCAGTGGAGAGGTGAAGAGCCTTCCCCACACCCTTTCAGCTGGTGGGTTTATCTGTGGGTTTTTTGTTTCCCATCTGGTAGCTTTTATCTAGATTAGAGGTATTTTTCATCTACATGACTTCTGTGAAACCTAATGCTTACTATGTGGGAAATGTAGTGATGATGCTACAAATTATTAATACATATATTCTGAGTCATTCTTTCTATAGAAATGACAGGATTCGGGTCATAATAAGGCAGAGAAATCTTATTTATTCCCAGACATCTGGTATCAAATGAATGTGTGCACTTGAAGAAAAGTATCTTCCAGATTAAGGAGACAACACACCTCTTTTCCCTTTAATCAGCTACTTTGCTCCATATGGGAGTGCTCCTTATGGGTGATACTGCCTATCCCATCAGTCTTTGATAGTGATTCTTCAACCAGTTTTCTTTTTCTGATAGCTTCTTTTAATATTTATTTTCTTTTTTCTCATACTTCCTTGTTTCCTCTTTTTCATCTTTCCTCCCTCCTTTGCTTTCAAGCTTTCCTCCCTGCTCAGAAATGTGCACAGCTAACAGCTCCATCCCTGTCACTTGTCCCTGCTGCCTTTCCTAATCACCTGTCTCAGTTTCTGTGGACACCTCACCTTGAATTAGTGGTGAGGGGAGACACTGAGCTCGGAGGTAGCAGTGGGGAAGGAACTGAATATGGAGCCATAGCCTTGGGAGACCAAACATACATGATGAAGGTTCTCAACACACATTGCTGCTGGCAATCAAAGGAGATAAAAGCACCCATTGTTTTCCTTTCATGCTCTAGGCTCTCCCAGTGATATTTTTGCTCACTGTGTTTTTTTCTGCCTTAAATGATGCAATTCACAGGAAGTCTCCTTATATAAGAGATTGTTGAGAAAATAACTGTTTACACAAATCAGCTGCAGGCTTAAAGATGTTACACACTGAAAGAAGTCAGCTGCATCTTCTTGACACATCGTGTTGGTTAAATTATGCTAAGATGCTCAGACACTGGAACCATTGAAATCTTCACTGTTTTCCATTCTAGCAACACTGAAACATACCCAATGGACTGAAGACTTAACCTGTGTTTTTATAAAAGTAGCATTATGATTTACAAAACAGCACTCAGAGTAAAAAGCAAACATGGCTTATGTGAAGATTTCATGCTACTATTTTTCTATACTAGGGCAAATAAATAAAAAATTAATGAAAAATTATTTTTGTGCTGTCTGTGTAAGGCAATAAAAAGATTATCCCAGAAGTCATCAAGAAGAGCACCATGTGCATTTCCTCTTTGAGAGACTCTCCACTCATCTTCTTGAAACCTCAAACTGTGAACCACTGGAAATGGGAAGGCAAAGCATAAGGAAAATAAAGTTTTATAGATACAAGTAACACTTTTTAGCTCTGGATGGCATCATATTTGGATCTGGTGACTATAGCTTGGCAAACTGTTTAGCCAATTCTGAGAAAAGTTCAGGAAATTTTGAACAACCTCTAAGTTTGGGAAGCCCCACTCTAACAGAATTGTAATGACAGACATCTCTTAAAAAAATTTCACTTTAAAATGCAGTTTTTCCACACTTTCATTCAAACACAAGTTTTGATTTTTTTTCCCTGATTTGTGTGACCTAGATTTCACCTAAGTGCCTACTGTCCTTCTGGAGAAAGGGGGTTATGGCAGCTGCCCAAACCATGGGAGTTGACTTAGAAACCAAGCCAGACAGGCAAGTAGGAGCTTGCCATCCAGGTCAAAAGCAATCTGGCTTACCAAGTATATTTCTCCAAATACAAAGGATTATGCTGGTTTTGCTGGGTTTTTTGGTAGAGGAGGACAGTACTTTCAGAGTATTGCATTGCATGGTTTAGAAAGTACAAATAAAATGCCCCGTTAAAAGCCAGTGGAAAAGAGCTGAAACACATCCTGCATTTATATTTCTGCTCCACAGGAGTGTTAAACAAGGAAGACTTGCAGCACTTTTGACAGCATCCCTTTCCACACGTGATTGGTGAGAGGCCTCTGACACCCCAGGCTGTGCTCTGAGTGCCATAAGAAACGCTGACATTCAAACCTGGCTGGCTCCATGAGCTGTCATGGCCATCACACACCACCTTGGGCACTGCAGGCTTGTGTACTAAAGCCTCCTGAAGGTCATCCTCTGTGCTTACAAAACTAAGATATTTTATATTTATATTTAACTTTCCAGATGGATCAGCACCAGCTACTTCCGTGTCACCCCAGTGACAGCATCAACAAAGAGTCCAACAAGCTTTTTGCATGCATGACCCCACCATGCCAGGGAGCCTTGGCTGGAACCTCTGACCAAGCTGGAACTGCTGATGGAGAGCACGGTTATCACACCTGGGTGAGTACTCCTGGGATTTATCCTCTGGGAACAACAGGGAGAGGTCCATTTGATGACTGCCTGGAGAAGAATCAACTGTCCAGTGCTTCTGCTCCTGCTCTGCAAAGTGGTTGGGGAAGAAACAAGTTTTTTGTCTTCGTTGGTCCCCAGCACATCTGTAGGCAACCTTCATGGAGCCATCACTGTGGCACTGAGCATGCAACTGTTTGCAAGATGGGATTCAGCCCCGCTGAAGCACAGAAACTAAAGCTGCAGATGATCTCAGCTGAGGATTCACAGAAAGAAGGGCAGCCTTAATCTCCCTGAGGAACACAGACAGAGTCATGTCGTTGGAAATAGCAGCATGCGTGCGGTAAACAGGCACAGCATTAGCTGCTCCCATCCGTGTGCCAGCACTACCTGCCCAGTGCAAGGGGTACCTCAGGCCCACGACACTCACCACACAAGCCCCCAGTTTCCCTGCCAAGCACCAGCTGTGTCTTTGCCGTGTGCTTGCTGCCTATCCCTGCAGAACTTCAACTCTGCTATCACAGGTAGCGGATGGTGGTGCAGCATTATGTGCTCTACAGTGTCAGCTCAGCAACCTGGGAAAGATGAAATCATCTGCAGCAGTCAGCCACTGTCCCAGGAAGAACACACTGTCCTGAATTGACCAGAAGTTCAGCTGAGCTCTTAATGGTCAACACACTGTCACTGTTGCTTCCACTGCTTACTGAAATAACTATTAAGCCTGTTCCTGTTGTCTTAGCATAGCAACTGAGTATCTTAAGAGAAGCTGCCTTTTTGCAATTTGCAAATTTGTTTCTAATGCCCTAAATTGCATGAAGGAGAACTAAAGGAATGGGATTATCAACAGCTCAGGCAAAGGTCCACTGCTGACCAGGCTGTTTCACAGGCTGTCAGATCAAACTTCCTCCACTTGTCAGTGCACTTTGTTCATGAGAGGTTGTCACAGATCACTGCTGGCCATGGAAAAGTTAGCTTTAACCTGAAACAAAGCCAGGGAGAGCTGATGGGGTGGTTTGTGCAATCCAGACAGGCGACCCCTGTAGTGTCCACATCAGGATACCACGTGCATCAGCAGAAGCAAGCTGCTGCTCTAGGCACCAGTGGGAGAAACAAGTCTGTCCATGTACCTCAAAACCATGCATTGAATAGAGCCAGTGCTTAAGGCAGTCTCCAACCTAAATCACAGAATGGTTCAGGTTAGAAAAGACCTTTAAAGACAATCTAGTCCAAACCCCCTGCCATGAGCAGGGACATCTTTCCCTAGATGGGGTTACTCAGAGCCACATCCAACCTGGGCAATGAACACTTCCAGGGATGTGGCATCCACAGCTTCTCTGGGCAATGTGTTCTAGTGCCTCACTACCCTCACAAAAGAGAATTTCTTCCAAATATCTAATCTAGCCCCAAATTTTTTCTGTTTAAAAGCATTCCCCCTTGGCCTATCACTATGATATCTTGTAAAATAACCCTTTCCAGCTGCCCTGTAGGCCCCTTTTAGGTACTGGAAGGTGCTGCAAAGTTCCCCCCCAAGCCTTCTCTTCTCCAGACTGAAAGACCCCAACTCTTTCAGCCTTTCCTCATAGGAGAAATGCTCCAACCACCAATCATCTTCATGGTCCTTCTCTAGACTCACTCCAGAAAGACCACAACCTTCTAGTGTTGGAGCCTCCAGAGCTGGATGCAGCATTCTAGGTGGAGTGGAGCAGAGCAGAGTAGAGGGGAAGAATCCCCTCCCTTGCCCTACTGCCTACACTGCTTTTGCTGCAGCCCAGGATATGATTGTCTTTCTGCATTGCCAGTGCACATTGCTGAGACATGCCCCAGCTTTCCATCCACCAGTACCTCCAAATCCTTCTCTGCTCTCAACTCCTTCATCCCCCAGCCTGCACTGATAATGGTGGCTGCCCAGTTGCAGCACCTTGCACTTCATGAGCCTCACATGGGCCCAAACCTGTCCTTGAGTTTGTCAAGGCCTCTCTGGATGATTCTTGCAAACATGGGTGTGAATAGAGGGCTGGTTCTTAATTTATTTCTGCACCAGTAAGGTTTAGACCCCAGCAGCTTAAGTGAGAGAAGAGCTCATCCTCAAAGCCAGCTCTGCAAGCCTGGCACCCTACACTGTCCCTGGACGCATTGTCCCCTCTGTGGCTTCACAGACATTCTCTGGCACCCAGTAGTGACAGCTCTGCACAGAGCATGGCAGGCTCCCAGGAGTGGAACAGACACTGCTTTGTTTCCTCAGCCATCACCAATGGGTTCCTGTGGATGCCACCACACAGGACTGGCTGCTGCTGCCCTGCCACATCCATATCCAGATGAGCTGGGCTGCCCAGCCAGGTACTGCAGGAGGGGTGATTGCTCAGAAGTGGAGAAGTGATGCCAGCAGCTCACTGGAGGGAACTGTGATGTCCTGTTCCTGTAGACAGGAGCAATAACACAGGAGGGTCAACCTCTGTTCCTTCTAACTCTGGTCAGTAATGATGGAGACTGGCTCAGAGCCTGGGTCAGCTCTCCTCTGCTCAGGCCACCAGCCAGTGGTGACAGCATGTGACAGGAAATGCAAGGGCTTCATTGAGGCTTAAATTGACCAGGCATTAAATCATCCCTCATTAGCAACTAAATGATTTCACATATGTCACTGGCTATACTTTGAAAGGGATAAACTAGTGATTATTGTTAATCACAGCAGGACTAAAGTAGTGCCATGGAAGTGGAAGTTGTGGGCTGGCACTGGCATTGCCCTTGCCTTCCCATCCACCACAGGCAACAGAGCCATTTCACATTTGTTCTCCTCACTGCTGCTCTTTAATACTGGATCATCAAGTTATGCTAAGTAATCCTGGGACAGCCCAGGTGCACGTTATACTTCTTCAGATACGGACCCTATTGCTGAAATTGTTCTTGGTTTTGATTACTTTGTTTTTTGACACAGCCTGAGCCAATTAGAAAGAACAGAAAAAAACAGCATGTTTGATGTTAGTTTAACAATACTAGTCTCTGTTCTCCATCCCCCTATTATTCCATTATTTTTCCCTCTCTAAGGAGTGCATAGATCCCTTATTTGGGATTAATTTATGAAAAAAAATGTTACATTTCATCGATCGTGCTCTCAGGTTTTTTAATTGAAGTCCTTTACTCTTGCTTGCCATAAAAGACCTCTTGCTGTGCTATTGTGTGAAACTACAGAACAAAAAAATGCTCCTTTCTAATGTTTTTACTTCTTTTTGTTTCATTGCTTACAAACCCCTTTATAGAAAATAAATTTCTTCCCTGATGTAAGTCATTCTGTGTGCCAGTTTCCAGCAGCGTAAGAAACCCTTCTGAGCTGCAGTTCCTGGCACTACTGATGTTACACACAAAAGTAAGTTCACCTTTTGTACATTTTCCCTAAGTTAAAGCTTTTTTCTTTCACATGGATAAAGTGCTGCACATACATACGTGTGCACGTGCATCTGCCTGTTTAGATATGTTCTGTGCTTACCCACATACATTCAACACAAATGCACTAGAACTCAGATTTCCCATTCCACACATTTGAGATGATTGATTTGTTCAGACCATGAGCAGGAAAAGAAACTGCACACACCCCGTACTCTGTAACCCATTAGTCACATACACCAAAGACACCTTACAGCTTTAACACATCAGCTGTCCCCTGGACATTAATTCCTCACCCAGAAAAAACTGCTGAAACACATAAAACCTAAACTGGCTTCATATGATACAAAACCAGAGGGAAAAGTCAACCATAAAGTCCTTGGGGGAAGTGCAGGAAGTAAAGAGGACACAATTCCAGATTTGCACCCCTTGCTTTTACAGTTGAATTTTAAAAGGGACAAGGGGACTTTTAAATGGCTTTCTTGGGCACAGGATGACATGGCAACATCGCTGACCATGGCTGGAAAAAGTTTTGATCCTCAGAGAGGGCCGAAAGTCTTCTCTACCATCACCAGTACTGCAAAGGTGACAAAACTGTCACAGCAACCACATCACTGCTCTGTCTGTAATATTCAGGGGTAATATTCCCTGGGAATTCTATCTCTGGTCAGCCTAAAGAAATTATGTTTTGAATTTCAAAGGTCTCCTGAGAGAGGGAGCAGTGGATAGGGGAGAGCTAAGTTGGTTAAAAGTGCAAAGGAGTCCCTGCAGTACCTGCTGGAACTGCTCCTCCATGTAGGTGTGTTAATTGTACTTGACCCCCTCCTTGCAAGTATAATCATGCCATGTCATGGAATGATACATAAGGCCCAATACCAGATGCAATTCTGTGCTTTGGAGTACTTTGCATGCTACACGGACTATTAATCTTCCATGGGCAGGCAAGTGAGTAATGGCGCTTTTTTTTAAAATTTTTATCCAAAGTAAAATGGAGTTCTAGGTAGGAAGGGGGCATATTTCATTAAGAAAACTATGTTGGAGATGGATTTGATGAAGCTGTTGACCTTCCATGTTGAGAAGGGTAAGAAACAGCCTCTTTAAGCACCACTTAAATTAAATTTCACCCTAAACTTAATCAGAGATATGCTGTTTGAAAAGTAATAGTACAGTCATGCCATTTGAAATGCAGCAGTTCATCTGCATGAAGTAACTCTAAGACAGGAAAATGCTAGTCACAAAAGCAAGAAATTAGAGAGTTCAGTGGAGCTGAAAAGGGCAGTGTAGACAGCAGTGAGGGGGGTAGAGGGGAGTAGGGGGTGGGGACGGGACAGAACAAGGGTAGGATGATTTTTACCATTTCTCATGCAGGTAGCTTCACTAGGGGCCTTGTTAGAGGAGGTCTTACACAGAGCATAGCTCTCTGAAAACTGCTGAAATAAAATTATGGTAATTTCAAGGAGAGAGACAGGAAAAATGCAAGCTTTTAATATTCAGGAGGGTCAACTTGATGTTACTTACTTATTTATTTATTTAGAGGCAACTTTATTTGTGATGTCAAGTTGAGCACTCAAGAGACCCATTCTGGGAATCTAGCAATATGTTTACTTTGATTGTAACTTGTGAGATATTTTTAAGCAGAGCAGAAGGAACTGTGCAGTGACCTTGCCTCATGCAAGCACCACATTTGCAGAAGCTTAGAGAAGTATTTTTGTCCTTGGAAAGGTGCACACATTTTAGCTGTTAGTTCCTATATTAGAAAACATCTTTTCCTGTAAAAATGCTTTGAAGTAACAGAAAGCAGAAACAGTATCTTATAGCCAAGCTTGGTTTCCATAAAGAAGCTGCAGCTGGCAGCACACTGCCTGAGACCCCAAGAGACCCCAGGCTTCTTTCCTCCCTCTTCTATAAGTTTCCTGTGTTGTCTTGTCAGTGGACTATTCCTGTTTTCTCTGTTTCTTTGCCTACGAGTACAAGCTCTTGGGGATGTTTTGTGACTTAAATCATTTGCTTTCAGGCCCTAGGATGAAAGGTTCCATGAAAGTCCAGGGATAAATAGAGTCAAGATTGCAATTTAATTGAAGTGCTCCAATTATTTAGAGAAGAAAAAAATATACAAACCAGAAGCTGTCAGATGTTCTTTGCAGCCTTTTTGAAATTTCTCTGTCAAGAAATTAGCAGGACTTTGTGCTCCTGGGAAGTTCTCTTCGGCTTTCAGTCTCTTTTTTCATCCCATCGGAGAGAAATCCAGACGAGCAGTACTTATCAACAGCTGTGTGAATAATTTTCTTCAGACCCGTGGCCTTATACAAAAGATATTGACACAAACAACAACAACAAAAATCTACTGATGTTTACTCTGGGATAGTCGTCATCATTAACTTGTTTTTCATCCATGGGAAGACATATCTAAACCCCCTCCTCTAAAATGCAATCCTGTCATGGACAGAATTGTGCATCATAGGAACAGAAGGGAGAATCACAGAATCACAGAATGGTTTAGGTGGGAAGGACCTTAAAGATCATCTAGTCAAAAACCCCCTGTCCTGGGCAGGGACACCTTTCACTAGGCCAGGTTGCTAAAAGTTTTGTCCAGGCATGAAGCATCTACAGCATCTCTGGGCAACCTGTTCCAGTGTCTCAACACACTCATAGTAATTCTTAATATCCAATCTAAATCTCTCATCTTTCAATGTAAAGCCATCATCCCTTGTCCTGTCACTACACACCCTGGTAAAAAGGCCCTCTCCAGCTCTCTGGTAGGCCTCCTTTAAGTAGTGACACAATAATGTCTCCTCCAAAGTCTACCCATCTCCAGGCTGAACAACCCCCAACTCTCTCAGCCTGTCCTCACAGGAGAGGTGTTCCATCCCTCTGGCCATTTTCACAGCTCTCCTCCTGACTCGCTCCAAAGCTCTGTGTCTTTCTTATGCTGGGGATCCCAGAGTTGGATGAGAGACTCCAAGTAGGATCTCACCAGAGCAGAGGGGCAGAATAACTTCACTCAACCTTCTGGCCATGCTGCTTTTGAATTGTGAATTTATTGTATCCAACGTGGAAAGAGTAAAATAAATGCTCTGAATAGTGCTGTGCTCAGTGTTGTGTATGTGGTCCTAAATGTGTTATTCTGTTTGAGTTGCTACAGAATTATAACTCAGAAGACCATGGTAAGGTGCAGGGCTGTTCACAGTGCAGGGCAAAGCTGTGTCCCCACATCCTGTGACGAACAAGTCATACACTGCCCTGACTGGCACTAACGTGGGGGTGAGGACCTGCCTTAGGCTCATGGCAAATCCATGGCCACAGTGGCTCATCAGACATTTACTGGGTTTGCCATCGACTTGATGTTGCACAGATGAAAAACTCAGAAAAAAAAGGGTTGGGATCAGCAGCTGTACCCCCAGCACAACCAACAGACCGCCCGGTCTGCACCGCTAACAACAGCTGCCTGAGCTGGCTGCTCTGCTGCCTCTCCCCTTCAGAGGTGATGATGTCTGAGATTAGGGAGGAATGACCAAAATTCCCAACAGTGACCTCCCTTCAAAGACAGCCCTATGAAGTGCTGGCTTACATAAAAAGAAGGGTTGGTTGTTTTCTCAGCAGAGAATGTCTTTGAAGAGTAGCAAAGGCACATAGTGGGGAGACAGCCATGTTTCACTTTGGGAGGCCTTTCTGTTTAGTTTAGATGTTATAGATAACAACCAGGAGGCTGGGAATAGACTAGAGAACACACAAACCTTTGATTATAAATAAATTCCTGCCTATTAATGATAGCTTAATTTATTTTGATGGGGCTTTTGGCTCTCATTGAGATGTCCTAAATATTTACAGCAGGCCTCAGACTCAGAAGTGGTCTGTGCAGCACGTACTGCTAGTCTGAGGGTCCAAGGATGTGTGCAATGCCAAGAGCCTCTGTTACTGAGAGGCAAGCTCTATCACCCCAGAAGCTGTTGATTTCAAGTTTATAGACACTAAGTAACAGGGTTCCTTTCTCTTGAAATTAACCAACCTGGATCAACAATGTGTTGGTTACACTTGCTACTTAAAAACCTTTCATGGTCACCCATGATCATCCTGTTTGTCACTTCCCAGCTTTTGTACTTCTACCTTTTCACAGCAACCAACCTTCTAGCAGCTCCAGGACCCTACATGTTTCAGGTTTCACATGTGGAGGCCCTTGCATCACTATAAATCACTTTTGGCCTGCAGGCTCCCATCACCTATAAATTCACCTCATAGAATTAATCAAGGTCCTAATCTGCAAACCTCTTAGTGCCTTAAGATATGGTATATTACTTGGGACCCAGCTCATCTTTTCATAGCAGTCCTTGCCAGCCACAATTCAGGTACTAAACACCCACAGACACAAAAGTTTCTGTTCCCAAAGGGCTAGAGAAGAAACTCTTTTGAGAACAGATCCAAACTTCATATTTCCTTCTAAGGAAGACCTTTTTGTGTCTAAGTGTGACTGTCATCATGTAAAAGTGAATCAAATGCCAAGTAATATTCAGAAAAATCCACATACAAGTCCACACACTTGTTACTAAGGGGGAGCACATTGAACCTCACTCAATTTCCTCACAGACTCCTCCTTCACAATTCTCAGTGGTGCTTCATTTGGCAGATATGGACACTTTGAAATGGGCAGCAGGGGAGAACTTTTTTTTAGTACCAGTTGAGGCTGATTTTCTCCTGTACTTTTACTGTCAGATTTCTAAAGGCAGGCATAAGCCCCACATGAATCCATTTGAAATTTCACACACATGGTGTAATTGCTGTTTCAGTTAGGCCTATTTCCAAACCTTTCCCCATTAGCTCGCTTGCTCTGAAAGGGTACAGCTGAAGGTGACCCTACACAGGTCACTGCAGTTTCCTTCTCTTACTGCCTCTTTACACTGAATTTCATTAGTACTTACTAACTCAATACACATGGTCTAAGTAGGTCATTCTGAATTTAGTTACTGTCCTCCTTTCGTATAAACCCAACCTTGTTATGCCTCTGTGGCTATACTGAGCTGCACTCACCAGGGGAGGATTGCTGTGGGGTCTAAACCTTCCACCCAAGATCACCATCAGCCTAAGAAGGGTAAGGTCAACCTCACTGACCTCTCAGCAATCTACAGCCACTGTCACAAAGTCCCTAAGACTGGCACAAACATCATATAAAAGAAAGCTGATCTGCATTGCACAAAATGAAAAGGAGAGAATGCATCCATCCCAAGCCTGTGGCTAAGGATAGACGGTAGATCATATCTGCTCTAGCACTGTAATGATTTTACCACTTAGCTGTCCGTATCATTTTCCAACACAGATTTTGATTTCCCAGCCAAATTTCCAGCCAGCAGACTAGAAATTTCAAGCAAACTTGAAATTTAGTTGCTCTTTCTTTGCAGAATGATTACACATCTTCACATTCAGGCTTTTTCAGGTCCCCTAATAAATTTGACACTTTAGCTGGTTTGACTTTCTGCTCCATTGGTGACATATAACAAATTCATCCCAGCCTAACTGGTCATTACAGCAGACCTCAGGTGGGACTGAAAATTACACAGCAGGAAGTCTTGAAGTATCAGAGTAGACGAAAATCAGAGAGATGACAGCCCTAGAAGGGCTGACTGATTTGGAGTGGAAAACTAGACTCGGTCTTTATAAAACAGAAGAGTTTGCAGGTGTCAGTTTTCCAAGATGTCTTTTAAGCCTGTGGCCTCCAAATATTTTTAGTTGCTCAACCCCTCTCAGTAAAGAATCTTTGAGCTAAATATTAGGTACATCATAAAACACACACAAAAATAGAAATTAAATAAAAAGGATTAAATAAACCCTTTTAAAACTATTTTTTTTTTATGATTAATGGTACAAAGGATATTTTCTTCCTGTACCCCAATGGACTGTCTTGCACACTGCTTTGAGTGCTTACCCTGCCACTCGAGAGACCACTGTTGTACCCAAGCAGACCAACTTGAGGCAGAGAATCCACACAGAGAGCTGTTGAAAGCTGGTTAGAAGGTGAAAGGGACAGAAATAGCACCGTGCAATGAACACTGTGCTCATGTACTACATGTCTCTGGCTATTCTAGGGTTGAGAGCAGCACGGCTTCTGAAACAAGATCTTCATTAACTGCTCTTCTCAGGGCTCATTATCCACAGATGTTATCGGCGCTTTCCAATGCCAATGCAGACAGCTGCAAACTGTTTTCCAGGAGGTGCAGCAGAAAGAAAATGAGCAGGCCCGGGGAGGGATTTTGCTGGTCCTGGTTTTACAAAAAGGAACATAGGGTGAAAAAACCCATTCTTAGGCACTTAAGCAAGCAGTGAGTGGAGTGACACAGGTCAGACCCTGCCAGACCCCTGCTGTTGGACAGAAGGACACGCAGGTGGCAGGTTTGGGATCCTTGGTGCAAAAGGCAGTGCTGCAGAGATGGCAGTGTGCACTCAGCAGTACAAGACAAAATGAAGCAAAACAGAGGAACAGCTTGCTAGCATGAGACCAGTCTGGTCCCATATTTCAGTCAGACATCAACCAACAATAAGTGCTTAAGGCAAGAGCATAAAGGACAACCCAAGTATGAAGCATGCAATTTGGAAATGCACAGTTTATGGGCTCAGGTGCATGCAGACCATGCAGTGTTTCCTGGTCAATTTAACATGCCTAATACCTTTTGAGTTCTGCTGGTACTTTTGTTCACTTCATCCTTATAGCAAATTTGCAATTAAGAGTGCAAACTGCAGGCAAAGTATCACAGGTAGGCAGCACTAACAGCCAGCACTGGTACTGCTTCCAGAGGGAGCTTACTGGTCATTTCCTAGTGATGGTGCAGCTTCAGCAACAGCTTTAGTACCCCCTCCCCTAGCCAGTGCAGGGACTCCAGTCGTGTTGATCTCAGTGTCAGTAGGTAAATTCTGCTCCTGAACACATTATACAGCAGAAGCACACATTTACCTGGAGAGTTTCCAACACTCAGCTCTTCTGAAATGGATAATAGTTTGTACCTAAGGTACCAGTGTTTACCTAAGCTAACATCTTTCAGTAATGTACCCCTCAGTTTCAATTTAATTTGTTCTGAAGCCCTTAAACATAACTGCTTAATTTATTTGAGATAATGTTTTTTGTTTACAATCAGTTGGTGTTAAATAGGAAAAAAAAAAAAAGCAACTTACAGTCCCTTTGGAGTTTCTTGGTTGGCTTGTTTATTTTCTTTTAACCAAGATGTTAATTTCTAGAAGTGGAAAAAGTAGTGCCATAATTGCTAATACTGTGTGCTGAGCTGTTGTTGTATCACACTGCAATAGCTATATTCAGAAGCTTTGTTGGTAGAAGGATAACAACAAGTCTTGGCAATATTTCATCTCCTTTCATACATCAGTTGTTTTCTGTGTCTGATCTACAACCAAGATTTCTGCTATCGAGGCGACCTTACTCCAGTGTAAAACAGATCTGCACCACTCATTTCCACCTTAAGACAGAGTGGAAAATTTCAGCCTGAAAAGCAAGACCTTTAGTTTCTACGAGATCATACCCTGAATAAAGTTTAAGAAATGCTTCAGGAAAGGTTTTTACAATGAAATATTTTACCCAATTAAACAAGAAATTAATTAATTCCCTAGAATACTTCTTTAGGAAAATTAATTGGACTCCTCAGGAGTGAATTTGCAATAGTAGTGGAGGAGCCCTGACACCTCACCAGCTACTTCAGCAGTCACCAGCAGGCACTCACTGGTGGTGATCCTGCAGGCACTTGGCATCTCCCACTGCAGATCAGTTGCCAGAGGGGCACACCAGCATTTCCTTTCATCCACATCTCCCCAAAATAAACAACCTCCCTCAAAATAGCCCCAGCTGAGCAGCCTGGTCCACCAGACCTGTCTGCTGAGCAGGTGGCAGGCAGGAGGCATCCAGACCTTCCATCAAGTCACTTCAGTCACTGCCGCTGCTCACCAGCAGTCTACAGTGACAGACGGCCTGGGAGATAAACTCCCTGTACATGTCATGCCATAAGCAGCACATGCCTGTCCCAAAACAAAAGCAATGTTTGCTTTTTCCCTAGCCATGGTGAGTCCTTGTTCCCAAAGGCTTTTAAAACTATGGAAATTTGAAAAGGGGAGAGAGAGAGAGAGAGAAGGATGAGAAGAGAACAGAAGAAAAAACCTCTCTCACTTCTGTATTTGTTGCAGTTGGTTGCAGTATTTCCCTCCTGAGGATGTTATGAGCATCAATTCAGTCATGACCAGACAAATGAACTGCAACACAACCCATGGAGATTAGAGCCAAGTGGGCTGCTGGCAGTATTAAGATATTTGGTACTAAAAAATGTATAGACACATAAACCAGAGAGCTGGCATAAACATAATCATGGTAGGAGGGAGAGGCAGGTGACATAATCAAGCAGCTGCACTGTCACAAGTTTATATTAATCTTTGATCCCTTATACCATCCCACAAACGTTAGTCCCTCTCATCAAGTTGTGACTCTGTTGCTAGAAGGTGGGGTGAGCAGTAAGAAATACATTTTTGGAACTGGTATTAAAACACTATTGAAACGCTGTGAATGCAAGACAAACAGGTGTCTAACAATTTGGTCATTATGGAGTTTTCTGATTGTAACCTTCTCTGAATCTAGTGTTCCCTGGAAGTGAAGCAGGCATTGCTTCCTCACAAGCTTTTGGCCAAGATTAGCATCACACTCATTTCACATCAGTTACATGCTTTAGTAGGGGAACATGTCCTGCCATTGTCCAGGGGAAGCAGGGAGAATCAAGTAAATCTCTCCCATTCAAATGTCTCCATGGTCAAGTAACTTACATTTTAACAAATGCAGACATGCTAAAATGCTATGGCAACACTTAGGTTGTGACATAGAGGAAGTGGAGCAGTAAATTCAGCATGAAGGATTACGCACAGGCCACTCCTCCTGTTACAAAAGAAAACCACAGGGCCATGACTGGGCATACAATCAGTCCCAACATCCAGATATCCCACTCATGCCAATTCATTTTACTACGTAAGTGCTATTTAGTGGCTCTGTAATGCTTTGTCACCTGGTTTCCTAGGATAATTTTCAATGTTATGGTTCACTCCCTTCTGTTTCTCATATAGCCTCAAGCCAGATCATACCCTGAGGTAGCTCACTCCCTCAGCAAAGGAAAGCTAGAAATTTCTATTACGCAGACCTCACGGTTCTCAGCTACTTTGCTTGCCAGAAGCATTAACAAGTATTGTATCAACAAAATTAAGGGCATGCCCCAGTCTGGGTTACAGCATGCCAGAGCACCCTGCAGCCACTGGTTTCCCAAGAAGGTGGCTCCTCTACGGACAGCAAAGGGTAGGAGAGTACTCCTGTGTCTCTTCCTGTGGTCTGGAGTGACCTG
Source organism: Pyrocephalus nanus (assembly GCA_038380795.1). Taxonomy (NCBI): domain Eukaryota; kingdom Metazoa; phylum Chordata; class Aves; order Passeriformes; family Tyrannidae; genus Pyrocephalus; species Pyrocephalus nanus. The sequence goes on along the minus strand of CM076263.1, from coordinate 58,832,917 downwards.
TGCTATTGATTAGCTAGCTACAAGTTTCACTGATCAAGGAGGTGTTTGTAAGATATAGGCAGACAGACAGACCTCCCTAACGTCTTGGGCAGAGGTTATGGAGATATTTATTTTAGAGGACATGTCATATAATGATCTACAAGAATTTGAAAAAAATATGTATATTCTCAATGACAAATGACCCACTTGTTTGCTTCACTAAACTCAATTTCATGTGACTGACTGCAATGGTTAGGTATGAGAAGTCCTGAGGTTGAGCTCACTGAGGAACAACTGGGTGAGGCCACCTAGTTTGTTTGTGTTTCAGTCATAGAGGTGTGCACTGCCATATTTCACAAACACTTTACCTCTAAAACATCCTATTCCTTTTTCCCCTCTCCAATGCTCTTTCAGCCAATTTAGTTGCCTCCAATTTTTGCAACAAAAATTCACTCTTTGGCAGTGTTCAGGTCAGAGCAATTTTTCTGCTCAAACTACCACATTTGATTATGGACTTTGGTAACTATTAACCCATTTTTATGCTAACTAGCAAAACTGACACTACTATATAAGATTTAAAACACACAACTCTAAACCTGCGTACTGCATTTTAATTCATATCTGAAACCACGGGTGTAGCTTTGTATCTGGCCCCAGTATTTTGCCATGGACAAAGCTCCGCAGACACTGTCAGTGCTAATTCATAGTATAGTGATTCAACGCCAAAGATGATGACTGTACTGAGAAGCACTGCTGAGACTGTATTTTCTTGGTGCAGTGCAGGTTGCCTAGTGACCTGCCACCAAAACAAATGCAATCACTTGTATATTTAAAGAGCAGCCTTTTCTGAAGGGTCCAGCATTTTACAGGGACACCTGTTACTTGCATACTTGAAATTTCTGTCTTGAAACGACAGGCTTGATGTCGTACTAAGGCTGGTTAACACTTTTTATAAAGAAGTTGTGCAACATGTGTGCAATCCTCTCTGACTCATCTCACAGAAGAGCTGGTTAAATCACACTTCAGTGTGCAAGTCGTCAGGCTGACTGCAGGAGCAAGAGTCAGGAAAGACCTATCCTTTCCCAGACACAGGACAGTTTATATGTTTATTTTGTATTTCTCTATCCTTGGTGGAAGATGAAGGTAAATTGCACACTTTCTATCAAAATACACCATTCAGTTGCATATGAACAAGGACATGGGGCAGTATCTGAAGGAGAGGGTTTCCCATCAGCTGGAACTCCATCAGATCACCCCACACAGCCACAACAGGGCTGAGTACTGAAGTTCCCCTCATGCACTGGGAGGGCTCTGCCCTGGAAAGGCCATGCCTCATTGAGGCTGGGGGTTAAGTGATGGACTCAAAGGTTGTGTGGGCAGGTTGGAGGTGCGTGGCAGCCAGTGCAAGCTCTAATAGAAGAAGGGTCCAGGTATATTGGCTTGTTTCTCCTTACACTCAACTTCAAAATTAACTGAAGTCTCAGTAAATACTAATTGAGTAATAAATTTATGTAATAAGGCTTCAAGTGTCTGTGACAACTGAGTGAATGACACCAAAAGAATGCAAACTTAAGAGTCACTGATAGCCATGCCTACACCTTATCCTTTTCACCTCATCCTGTCACCCAAAAAACATAAAAAGCCTCAAGCCCAACAAAATAAAAATGAACAGAGATTAGCATGCCTATCATATCTGATGGTGCCTTTCTTCTAATTTTAGAGCTTGAGAAACATTCCTAATGTTGTCTAAAACAAGCTGTGCCATCCTTTCTTCTAGGCTTTTGACGCATTATTTGAAATGTGAAGGATCCAATTTTTTAAGAATACTGAAAATTTTTACAGAATACAGAAAACATATTCCTTTTTATGTTTAAAGCAAGTCTTTCCTATTTACTTCAGCTCCATCTGTGAAGATAAGAGTTTCCAGCATCAGGTATCAAGCAGGTAAGCACCTGGGAAGTGTGAAATGCCCAGGGAAGTATAACTGCCTGTAAGAATTTTGGCAGAAATCACTTGCTTTGCATCACTAAACTCATGCAACAGAGTCATGTGTCACCCCATTGGCCTGGGCAGCAGTTAGTCCCCTTAACCACAAGGCTATCCCTTTGCTTTTCCTGCAATTGTCGGGCCTTTCTGCTACAAATATCTCAGCTTCTGCAACAGCAGCTTCCTGACTCACACCCAGAATCACATCCTGTCCAAGGAATGAGGAAGGGTTTTGTGAATAAAATAACTTGATCATATAATTATCAGCAGCTTGATCAGCCATGTGCATGTGGGAATACAAAATGAGAGTGCTGGCAGTCCTTACTGAATTTTTAATTGTTTGACTTTGTCATTATATTTTCCCATTAACTTTACTTTTCTGTATAATTATATACAGCCTTGTCTATCCACATGGAAGAATTACTTAGAAAAAGCTGTTCAGGGAGAGGGGTTAGATGATGCTAGAAGTGTGGAATCAGAGGGGTGAGGGCAAGGGGTACTTGGAGTACATCTGGTAGACAAAAAATAGTGAGAGGTAAGAATAAAAGAGAAATGAGACCAATATGGACAATCAGAAAATGCTGATGAAGGAAACCTGCAGTTTGATGATCTATTAGATTAATATTAGTGGGAAAAAAGCCCAAATCCAAATAGATAATGTGGCCCTGGACAACCTGATCAAGTGGGTGGCACCCCTGCCCATGGCAGAAGGGTTTGGAACTAGTTGATCTTTAAGGTCCCTTCCAACTCAACCCATTACATTCTCTGATTCTATCTCAAACAATGCTTATAACTTACAGATAATGCATTCATGGAGCTTACTCTCCAGAGGCTAGAGAGTAAGAAAAAGCAGAAATACTCCATACATTGGTCTGCCCCTTGTCTAACAGTTTTACTCTGAAGAGCATAAATACGAAGTTTTTTCTCTCCAAATATGCAGCAGAGAGGCTAGATGATTCTATAAGAAACATTTACCATCAAGATTTTCAACACCCAACTGGATAAAATGATGAGGGAACCTGACCTGGCTTCAAAGCTGGCCACATTTTCAGATGGAAGTTGGACAAGAGACATCCTGAGGTCCCATCCAGCCTAGATTACCCTGCAAAAGACTAACTAATGGCACCAACAGCTAGAAAACAAGCAGTGTCTTATGTGTGCTTAGCATTTGGCTGACAGTCACACACAAAGTACATTTTCATTCTCCTTGACAGCAGTGAAGCTACTCAGAGGAAGAGGTTGAGCAGGAACACATGCTTAGATATCAGTGTGGTTTGATGGGCTGTGATACTACAAAATACACTGTTTCAAAGACAATCGGATTTTTAAGTTTCCAACAGCATGACAAGGATGAAAATTGGCTGAAAAGCACAAGTATATTCAGCCTAATCAGAAGTTCTCTGTATGCTGTGACAACCTTTTATAAAATTAAATGGATTAACATGCCTGGCAAAATTTCACTTTGCACAGCTGCTTATACAGTGAAATCCTATCCCTGTAGGAACACTTTAATCCTATTTCAACATATTGTAGCTTGATAAGAAGTGAGAACACCAATAACTCCAAACCTTGCAGCTGTAAAATCCTCCAAGAAACAAGAGAAGACAAAGCAATGGCTTCACGCCTGCACACTTTACAAGAATACCCTTTGGGGCTCAGGACCCCATGAGCCTCTACAGTAAGGCTTCTGTAGAAGCATTTTCCCCATTTTCTATATCCATGGCGACGCTACTACTGTCTCCATTTTGCTTCCTCATACACAAGGTGCAATATAATCAAGAAATAAAAAAATTAAAAATTCAGCGGCTTCCATTCTTTTTGTCTTGAGAAATTTCTTAACTTTGCAGGGCACCTGTGCCAGAGAGCTGGCACAAGGGTCCCTCTCCAATTCATGAAGCCTTAATCCCACCACCGGAAGGCAGAAGGATTCCCTGCTGCCAAGCCACTGTATCTCTCTCCTCCTCTGCCCTTCATCAGTCAGGTGAAGTCCTTGCAGTCTTCAATGCTGCCTGTATTGTAGTTGGCAAAATCTAGCAAATTTGATTCCATAGTGCCTTGAAACATTAAGAAATACCTTGAATTCCTGGAGGACAAGGAGAGTCCCAGCAGCCTGTCACTGCAGTGCTTTGTTTGCATGACTGTTTTCATGGTACGAACTTCTGCATCGGCAAGCCCTTCATGCAACTTAGATCTCCTCCCAGAGAAGACTCCTGACCACAAAGGGCAGAAAAGTGGTTATTTTAGCTGGAAGAACACACTGCCACCAGTGAGTTAATGACTTCTGTACCAAAAGGGAAGAAGAAAGAAGCACAGGTACCCTTCCAAGGGAGGTGTTACCCCCACAGCTCATCTTTAATAATGCAAGCTAAAGGAAGTCTGCAGGAGCATTGTAGAGGAACTGCATGTGAGACAAGTGCGGATTCCTGGGGCAACTGCATCTGGGCATTCTCACAGCACCAGGTGGGAGGCAGCGGGAATCAGGAAAAACAAGGAATGTGATGGCACCCTCCAAAGCTTCACTAAGTTTTGGGAGCCAGTGCACCACTATTAATAATCTTGACATTTCTTTGTCTTTCCTAGGAGCTTTGGCTGGTATTTGCATTCTAATAATGCTATGTATCACTGTCGTGCTGAAGAGATGGCTGGAAAACAACCCCAAATGCCAAAGCTTCAGGCTGTCTGCAAACACGAGATCTCCACCACCACTTCCATTCTGAATGCTAGCACCACAGCCACAAGCAATAATGTCTTCATTTAATTTTCAAAAACACAGAAGTTAAGGAGCAGGCAAAGAGTTCTGCAGAAAACTTTGTAGTTCTGCAACCTGCTGCCTCTGTTCATTCCTGCTGTTGATAATTCACACTTGCAATTTGCACTATTTCAGAGGTGCCTCTTCCCAGTACATGTTCTGCAGCACAAACCATGGGTAGGGACATACTTGGTAACAGCAATTACATACTGAAGTACATGCCAACTGCACCATGCTCTCTCTACTGCAGCATTTAACTGAGCATGATGAAGAATTGCTGTGCTTTGACCTCTCTTAGACACTGAAGGTAAGACAAAAATATTGCTAGTCTTCATTTCTGTGTAGAATCAGACAAGTTCTTAGTTAAGTTGCTTTACAAGTGAGCTAATTAAGCAAACGGCATTTCTACTTTGCAGATAGTATGATCATTTTGTGGTAAAACACAGTTGTTTTGTTACAGCTCTCTTTTACACACAGTAATTCCATTTAGAGAAAGAAAAAATCCAACTGATAGAAGACTGTAAGAAAAAAAAATCCCACAGAACTTGACTCTGTAGGCGTTCCTCTTGAAAACGTCATATCTTTATCAATACTGGAAAATACTCTTCTTTCTCTTTTCATTCAACGAGCACCCTCAATACAGATGTTCTGTGAATATCTGCCAGATTTAATCCAAGAGATACCTCAGCAGGGTAGTAAGGCAAAAGCATACCTTATGGCCTGCAATCAATAGTAAAACACTCACAGTGCAAAAGGAAACAAAGGCATTTTGGAGTTTCTTTTCTCTTCTGCGCTAGGTTGTCATACATTTTTCTACCCACAGCAAACCAGAAAAAATATGTCTCAGTTGCAGTGTCTCAGTATCTGCAGTTGCATCATGTGCCATTGGATACACAAAATACAGTAATGTCTGTCAAAATCAGTGTTCTGCTCAGTGCATACCTTGGTCCAGCTGCACTTTTTTCCCCAAGGACAGTATCAAACAGCCACACAAGCCATTAAACACTGATTGTTAACACTTTTGGTTTTCTTAATGCCTCATTTTAGCTATCTGGTATCTCTGCACTTGCCTCAATCACTTTAAGTCACTCCACTTTGCCTTTGCTACTTTGGGCAAATGAAAAGTGAAAAGACCCCACTTTGCTACTTGGGGCAAATGTTAAAAGCACAATTAATAACTAAGGAAGGTTCACAGCTCTCTACCTTTTAAGTACATGCATGCCTATGAACTCAGTGGTTTTCTACAAACACACATGTATATTTATGCCATGACCTATACAAGCATATTTTGATGTAATACAGGCATATTTTGATGTAATACAGGTACTCTTGCTGGGCCCTGCCTGGTTAACAGAGATAGAATGTCTGAGCCTCTTTTACACCGTTCACCACATACATGTGCTCAACCCAGGTGCTATTCCAGGAGTTCCAAGACTCCTTACAGCATTGCACATGGTTCAAACACTCAGGCTAGAGACAGACTAAAAATTCTATGAAGTTTTTTGATTTGTAAGTATTTCCAATATCCCTGATAAATTAAAAAGCCTGCTTCTGTATGAAAGCAAATTATTTCACTGACTTGCATAAAAGCAAGTGTTTCCTGGAAGGAGCACCCTCAGCCATCTTCCAGAGAACATGTAATAAAAGATCTAGACAACATCACTTAACCATTTTCTTTTAGAGGTCTTTATCCAATTTTTACAGAGAAATCAAATGGGTTGTTTTAGCTGTAAACAGACAGATCTCCTGAATTAAGAAAATATATATATTTCTACCCACCTTCTGAAATCTCTCTTTTGAAAAATAACTTATTCAGGACTGAGTGGCTTTTTAGGTTTCTGATGCTATTACACAATGCTTAGAACATTTCTGTCTCTATATCTGATGGAGTAGTTCCTCATTTCAAAAGCGCTTTTTCAGCCGAGCAGTTGCTGAGCAGTTGTCTATGGATATGAACTCTGCCTAGAAGGTAAAAGACTTCATGCTGAGAAGTCCTTTACAGAAGACGTTGCAGTCACTTTACATCAATCATGGTGGAGATTTCAGGAATTTTTAGCACCATGTCAGAGAATGGTTCTATGACTACACATAGAATTTTAACAGGCAAGAAAAGATATAAAGCTACATTTCTGCTTATGTTTCTTTTCCTGGCTTCAAACCTTGATAAAATTACTGAGGTGATATTTCAGATTTCTTTTCAAACCTGGCACAATATGTGAGCACAAACTCTGCTCTGTCTGTAGTCACTGCCTTGCACTGCATTCTGCCGCTAGTACACAATCAAGACTTCATTTTCTCACTGAGTGTGAGTATCCTATAAGTCAGTTTGGCTTTGCAGTAGCTGCATGGCTTTCTTTCAATTTTCTTCTTGACTCCTTTGTGTCAGTGTAAAACTGATGTCACACAGTCAAAGATTAAATGAGGCAGGGTTTGAGAATTTATTAGGAGAGTGGCATTGCCCAGCTTGTGGTGGCAAGCTTGTGCCCAAGCTTGAACGCATGATGGCTTTCAGTCAGAGTAGTGTGTTCAGGTACCTGGACTGGTATTTCATTCAGCTCCACAACACAGTGCAATTCAGAGAAGTGGGCTACCTAGATCAACTCCTTCAGTTTTCCCTGTTCTGGAGACCTAGGGGACAGCTGCTGTGTTCAGTGGACAGAAGAAAGGGACTTCTAGCAGCAGCTGTTGCTACTCCTGTTGTGTCACTGCTGGCTGCAGCATCAAGAGCAAAGTGTGCGCTCTTCAGCCTCATCCCTCACACTTGCTGAAACAGGAATGAGCTCAAACTTTTGCCCATCATGCAAGATGGACAGGAAAGACTGCTATGAGAAGCTGGTAAATGCAGAGGTTGAGAGACATCCCTCTGTGGTACCATTAGGTTACATATAGCCTGGTAAAGTCCAACTGACCATCACATCTTCCTCCCTCAGTAAGATCTTTTCTGGCTTTTCTTCCCTCTTCTGCTGCACTTTCTTTTGCCTACTTTGCCAAGAAGCTTTTGGCCAGCTCTGTGCTCTTAGCATTAGTTGACCTAAGTACATAAAGGTCTAATTATCTAAGTTATCAGTAGCCTGGGTGTGAACACGGTCAGAAATGAATTTACTTGCTTCTCCAGTCCCACCAGTATCATAGCATGCTTGGCGTTTCACTTACTAGAAGTATGTCCAGCTTCCTTTTATTTTCTCCTTTTCAGATTTAAAAAAATGGTTCCATATTCAATTCAGGTTCTTATTTTGTTATGCCAAATTTAAAATTTTTTTTAGCCTACTAGAATTTATCCTGAGGTAGATGACCCTGTGCTTTGTGAATGGCAAGACAGAGCTGGGCAGAACAGACTGTAGGAGGCAATTTTTATGCACTTTCCACTTTTGCAGAGTCAGTAAACATATTCAGAAGAAACACAAGGACTGTCACATTCCTAATATTACTACATATTTCTACAGCATAGAAGGGCAAAATGGAGTCATAAAGCAGCAACCTGGTGGACAAACTAGTGAGACCTGACAAGATACTGAGAAAATGACACTTTTTCAAGGCAGATTTTCAGGAGCCAAAAATCAGCAAGTTAGAAAACAGTTGTTTAAAGAGGGGCAAAGCTTTTTAAGTACCTTCTTCATGGGTATGAGTATTGCTGATTCCAAGACATCTGCTTATGGAATCTTTAACAGCTTACACCAGCAGGACCTGCAGAGTACATCTGCAATCTCATGGGAAACAAACCACACTGTGCAGAGCAATTAACAGAGCCCACACTTCACATTAATGAGGACGTGTGCTGGTTTTGGCTGAGGTAAAGTTAATTTTCTTCACAGTGGCTAGTACAGGGCTGTGTTTTGGATTTGTGCTGAACACAGGGTTGATAACATAGAGGTGTTTTTGTTATTGCTGAGCAGTGCTTACACAGAGCCAAGGCCTTTTCTGCTCTTCATACTGCCTTGCGGGCAAGGAAGTTGGGAGAAGACACAGCTGGAACAGGTGACCCAAACTGACCAAAGGGATACTCCATACCCTATGATATGCTCTATATATAAAGCTGGGGCAAGAAGGAGGAAGGGGGATATTTGGAGTGATGGTGTCTGTCTTCCCAAGTCACCACTATGCATGATGGGGCCCTGCTCTCCTGCAGAGGCTGAACACCTGCCTGCCCCTGGGAAGCAGTGAATTAATTTCTTGTTTTGCTTTGCTTGCATGTGCAGCTTTTGCTTTCCCTATTAAACTGCATTTATCTCAACCCTCAAGTTTTCTTGCTTTTACCCTTCAGATTCTCTCCCTTATCCCACTGGTGGGGGAGTGAGAGAGCAGCTGCCTGGTGCTTGGTGGCTGGCTGAGGTTAAACCGTGACAGGAGGCTAAGCACCCTCACCTTGCTTAAGAACCAGGCCGAAGAAGAAAGGACAAGCAAACCGAATCCTGCATTTTTTCCAGCCTTCCCCCTCCAAACTGACACAGCTTAGAATCAGAACAGCTGATTAAGGCATAGCAAGTGCCAAATCTCCCCAAGCGTTTCCCATTTCAGCACAGGGTTGAGTCAGCCACAATGGTAGCAGGGGAAGAGTGGGAAACAGGGAACTCCAGGGAGCAACTGGGAACAGTAAGGAGAGGAAGTGGAGAACACAATGAGAAGAAACAATGGCATGCCTACAAAAGGGTCAGAAAGGATGGAGAAAAATCTGAGCATTTAGGGTTTTAAAAAATTTTTAAATAGCTGCCATTGCACATCACCAGCCCCAGACCACCACAGGCATCCCCACGAGCTGAGGATGACTGTTTTGGCAGCTGTCTCTCGGCAGCAGCACAGGGCAAGGGCAGCGGGGACCAGGCAGAGTGCAGCGCTGTGGTCAGAGGGGCATGAGGGCAAGGAAATACTGCTACCCTAAGAGAACTCAAGAGAGCTGGAAAATTAAACCCAGGCATGGACAGAAGTGGGAATCTCAGAAAAATTCCTGCTGGAGGCTCAAGAAAGAGCAGATCTCACTGTGCAGAAGTTCCAGATCCCTTTTTTCCACAGAAGTGTTCTTCACCTGACATGTGGGGTTTTTTTACAGATTTCCCATAACTTTAAGCTTTTCAATATAACAATTTCTATCTCTGAGAATTGAAACGAAGGGTTTTAAAAAAGGGTGATCATGGAGTCTGGTCCTAGTCATTCCCTGTGCTGAGGTCAACAGAAATCAGGACTCAAACAAGGTCAGAACTCTTACTGACAAACTGGGAGTCATGCTTTTCCCCAACCTTCTTAACAGGCAATAACTACTTAACAGAATTAACTGTAGACCATTTTGGCATGTACAGTGCAATAGCATACAGCCACAGAAGGTCCTGGAATTTCTAATTTTTGTGCAGCTTGGCCAATTCTCATTTACATTCTGTGCCATTACAGCTAACTGCAACAACTCAGCACTTAATGAAAGAAATCACACTGTACAAACCAGGATTATCCATTGGTCAGATGCTATCACCTTGATGAAAAGGTGCAGGAACTGTCTGATATATGATGTAATGACATGTCCCAAACACTGATCAGATCTGCTGCTCTCCAGTAAAGTCCAGGTCGTGAGAAAGACTTTTTCATGGTCCTAAGTAATTTAATCCCTGTGTGGATTCTCTCATGCCTAGTGAGAGTCAAACTCCTGCTGAATCCTCTTCCTCAGCTGGAATTGTCAGTATGGATTCTGCCACTTGCTCATTCTGGTGTTCCCAAGCATGTCCAAAGGGCAATGAGCCTGGTGAAGGACTCAAGCACAAGTCCTATTAGCAGCTGAGGGATCTAGAGAAGGCTCAGGGGAGACCTCATCACTCTCTACAACTACCTCAAAGGAGGTTGTAGCCAGGTGGGTATCAGCCCCTTCTCCCAGGCAATCAGCAGTAGGGCAAGAGAGTGTGGTCTTAAGCTGTGCCAGGGGAGGTTTAGGTTGGATATTAGGAAGAAGTTCTTTACAGAGAGAGCAACTGGACATTGGAATGGGCAGCCCAAGGAGGTGGTGAAGTCACCCTTCCTGGAGGTGTTTAAGAGACTGCATGTGGCGCTTAGTGCCATCGTCTAGTTGACATGGTGGTGTTGGATCAAAGGTTGGACTCGATCTCAGAGGTCTTTTCCAACCTAGTTGATCCTGTAAAGTTTAACATCAGAAGAGAAACTGAAAACTATGGTTACTCTTGTATTAGCAAGGAGTAGATCTGTCACATGGAGAAACTGATGCCAAGGATCAAAAATGAAGGGGGTGAAGTAGGGAACAGAAGATAAACAGGTTATTTCAGAATAGTCTTCTCCCATGAACTGGACACCCATTAGTGGTCAAAGCCTGTTAAGTGAGGTTTTGGAGCACATCTTTCAGCTCAGTTGCATTCAAAAGGAATCCAAGCAGGGGACTAAGAGACCTCAGTGATATGAACACAAACAAGCAGAGTAAGGACAATCTGGAAACTCACTTGAAAAGCATGCCCTGATCTAAACTACAATGCTGGGGTGGGTGCTCCCTGCACAGACCACCCTTCTCACAGATCTGCTCTTTGGCCCTGGGGTTACCACAAGGTGGGACTGGAAGTGCCATGAGCACTACTCACGTACAACTGTAGTGGGTTTCTGTGGCTGGGTTTTGGTAGCAGGAGGGCTACAGGGGTGGATTCTCTCAGAAGCTGCCAGAAGCCTCCCAGCCCTGCAGCCCGTGGTGCAGACCATGGTGGGGCAGCTGTGCCCCTGCAGCCCATGGGGGACCATCGGGGTGCAGAGACCCCCCTGCAGCCCATGGAGGAGCCCACGCTGGAGCAGGTTTTTCCTGGGCAGGACTTGTGGCCCCTGTGGGGGACCCACGACAGTACAGCTCATTGGTGAAGGAGTGCAACCCATGGAGGAGTGACCCACGGGACAGCAGTTTGGGAAAAGCTGCTGCCTGAGGGATGGACTCATTCTGGAGAGCTCCATCAAGGACTGTCTCAATGGGAGGGACCCCACAGGAGCAGGGGAAGGACTCCTCTCCCTTAGCAGCAGCAGAAACAACAACTGACTGCAACTTCCATTCCCTCTCCCCCTGCACCCCTGGGGGGGAGGAGGGAGAACATGGAAAAAAGGAGGAGTGGGGGGAAGGTGTTTTTAAGACTGTTGTATTTCTCACCTTTTGGCTCTTATCCTGTTAGTAGTAAATTTAAGTAATATCCCCACTTTGAGACTGTTTTGCCCATGAAGGTAATCATTAACTGACCTCTCCTAGCTCTTATCTGTTCTCATGAATCCTTAGCTGTTTTTTTTTCTCTCTCTCCTCTGTCCAGTTGCAGAGGGAGAGTGAGAGAGTGGCTTTAGTGGGTATCTTGCATCCAGCCAGGGTCAATCCACTACAACAATGCACTGGGCATCTCCCTCACAGAGCAGGTGATGTATTTCCCTCAGCCAGCAAAGCCAGAAAAACAGAGAAATAGCACAGTCAGCTTAGGACTCCACCTTACAGGAGAGCAAACGAAAAGTAGAGTGCAAGCCTTGTACCTCCCCCTCCCCCCCCCAAAAAAAAAAAAAAAAGAAAAAAAGAGAGAAAAAGCAAGTTCATTATTTTGCAACTATGGGATGGAAATAAAAAATAATCCATGTTCTGCCCCATTCACTGAACATTTTGCCTCACATTCTAGTTCAGATAATGCTGTGTGTGAAGAGAACAAAATGACATCTCAGGACCTAAAAAATCAGAATAGGACACAAACTACTGTATCTGAAGAGAAAACCATTGACTATTTACTGCAAAAAATCCATCCCATTGTAACAAGCAAAAATTGTTTATTGAATCAGTGAATCCTGATATTTTTGGTAGCATACAACCAAGAGAGGGAAAATGGGAGAACTGAACCATTATGTCAGCTTACTCACCTCTGGATTATTCTGCTTTTTGCTCATCCTTAGATCTTGGGGGGTTTTTTGGCTGGTTGGTTTAGCCTAACTACATGAAGACTGAGAAAAGGAACTGGCTGAAGGAGAGACAATTGGTGAAACTATGAGAAGATAAACAAATCTGTAAAAGCATATATATCAAATGGGAATTAGGTTCCTAATCATTGGTGGACTAGAGTCCCAAATGCCTTCTAAAGAGAAATTTTGGCATTATGACTCAATAAATCTTCAGGAGATATGATAGAAGCAATCCTGTATGCATAATTCAATATTGCTGTCCCTAACTTCTGAGTATAGCCTCTCCTCAATTTTTCTGAATGATGGAGATCAACTGCAAGGTAAGACTTTGGTCTGGTGTGAAGGGGAAGGGCTTTCTGTTGTTTACTGTGGACAGCATTTGACCTTCTGGATATTATGTGGGAAACAAACAAATGGATTGCCTTTGCCAGAGTAATATACCACACACTTTGTCTCTTTCACCCTAGTCCTGCATGACTTGGTATGGTGAGTTTGGGTCTTCAACTGACAGCCAGCATTTGCTACTGCCAAGAAGCATTTTTGCATGGTTGCACAGCTTAGGTAAGAGCAGACATCTTTCAGCATCTGCAACTGCAGAGGGATGAATAACGATGTAAATGATCCTTTCCAGTTCTTCCCTTTCCTAATTAAGAGAATACATTCAATTCACTAAAGCCATCTGTGTGACAATTATCTTACTGTGAAAGCTCAGATCAGATTTCCTCTTCCAGAAGCTCATCGCTTCTGATGCTGTTGTTACTGATTAGGCCTAATCTAAAATTTCAGCTCTCTGATATGTACATTGCCTTATAAGATAGACTGTGACTACCATGCTTAACCATAAAGATATTTTGAACTTACAATGATAATGTTCTTCAAAGTCTTCAATTCCCTAGCTGCTTTTAATAAGGATGCTATACTTCTTTCACCCCTGAAATATTTTATCCCTCTATTTTTCGAATTGTTCATGCAATAGGAAAGATACTTCAAAATCTTTAAGAAGAAAATTAATTCATCCAACGTTCTTTATAAAGTGCCTGTTGATTACTTCTTCTTCTACTTTATGCTAAAAAAGTATTTTTTCCCCACAGAGTTAACAGTATGACTGCTTTTTTCTAGAAACTGGGAAAATAATCTCTACTGTATTAACCAGTTTAAGCCTTTTCTTTATTATTACCCATCACCAAAATTCAAAGGCTTAACTGGACCACCATTTCACAGAAAGAAAGAGCATGAAACATGACATTTTGTTTAAGGTACAATTCTTAATGACATGAAGAACAAAGTCTAAAGCTGCAGCAGTCACACTCAGCTACTCATACTCAACAGAAAAAGCAGTTTACCAAGTAGTATTGCAGTACCCTAGAGGAAACAGATATAGACTCAGACAGGTGTTCTCCAAAACATATTTTTAATGTAATCTGCACTTGGAGCCTAAGGAGAATAAGAGCAGAGAAATATGCTTGTTATTCCTTTTTTACATTACTCTTAAAGCTAAATTACTTCACGTAAAAAAGAAACTGCAATATTTCCATACACGGAGCTAGCTCTGCATAGGAAGTCTTTGCGATAGAATGGAACACAAGGACAACGTTAGTTAAAACCAAACCAACAACAGCTTTTTGTTCTGCCCTCACTGAGGGCTCAACACGTACTTTTACACTCAAAGCCAAGAAATAAGAGCAGTCTAGAATGTCTCACATCAACTTCCCCACAATCACTTTGAAGCGTTCATTGCAGTCACAGAAGGTAAAATTAGTGTTTAGTCTACTTTTTCATGCTTCTCAGCATTTTAGAGTATTACAATCGTTCTACTTTATACTTCAAAGCAAGAGGAAGCTATTTCAAGAGCAGTCATATCCTGCCACTGTCACCTTGCAGCTGATACAAAACTGAGAAGAGGCACATTTTTTTTCTCAAAAGGTTTTTATCTTCTTATTAATTCTCCTTTAAGGATTTTATTCCTTAATTCCTAAGCATTGTATTCCTTTTTTTAAAGTAGTGTTTTGCAAAAATGGAAAGAGGTTAATTTTAACCAGTTACAAAACAGTCGTTAAAAGATAGCTCTTTGTGGACTTAGTAAATACACAAAACTACTTCCTTTCTGTTGTAAAGTATATATGGAAAACTAACACACTGTTGCCTTGCATTTCAGAAAGCATCTTTACACTGCACTGAACAAACAGGACAGAGACACCGCAGAGAGCTGGAATCTTGTTTCCAGCCTAAGTGATATAAAAATAGGAATAAAATTTTAGAATTTTTTATGAGAATATTTTTCATCTTCCTTGTTGAAGTGCTTCAGTTGAAACCCAGAATGATTAGAAGCTGCTTTGAGCATTTATCCCCTTTACAAAAAATGTAACTTCAAAGGTCTCAACAAGCAAGGAGGTATCAGTGTCTTTGTCTCGAGGAAGTTTAACCTGTAAGTTGTTTAATCAATGTAAAACCTGCTTCACCCCTGCAGGGTGTACAATTATTTCCGCAGTGTTGTCAACATTTTTCTGTGTCAGTAGCTCAGAGGCAGTGCATCTCATCAGAAAAAAAAAGGCCAAATAGGAAGAAAAGAGAAGAACAGTAAAAGAATAAGTTAAAAATATGACAAAAATAAAACCATTCTTTGTGTTCTACATGCTCTTTAGTTCCTTGTCCTTACCACAGCTTGCAATACCACTGCATTTAGTATCAATATGCTTCACTAAAATAAACTTATTCCCACCTCTGAATAGTAACAATAATAATAGCAATAAAAATAAAATATCTGGTCCAGGAAATCAATATCTATACTGGAGACAAAACTCTTCGTATCAGGGCTGAGAAGGCAAAACTGCTGCTAACCATTACTGCAGGCCTTAGTGGCACATGTATCTCAGACAGGACCTGCTCTCCCAGCCCTCCTTCCCAGCAAGTAAATCCTAAACTAATCCCTAACACATCACTCAGCACAGGCTCTGTACCAAACTCTTTTAAAATTAAGAGAAATAAAACAGGGTAGTGTAAACACACAGGGCTAAATGCAAAGTTGCCATAAATGCATGAACTCACCTGCTGGGACACCTAAGACCAAGTTATCTGGCAACATAAGTGTTCAGCAGAGAGGCTCACCACCATGAAAAGTTAAATTCTGCAAAGTGGTGATAAGTCTTTTGGATTGATGCACTTCAGTAGATATTTAGACAGAACTACATGCAATATATCAGCATGTCCCAATAAAACTGGTTTGTTTCTAAAGAGTAACTAACACAGTAAGCCTTCCTTGTTGCAATATTCACTAGATTTACATAAATGTAATAGTGATATGCTTTCATTTTGGGAATGTTTTCCATTTTAAAAATTTGCTAATAATTAACAATTTTTAGATTATATTACTGGACTAATGATCATAAATCAGAGCATGGTTTGGGTTGGAAGGCACCTTAAAGACCATGTAGTTCCAACTCCTCTGCCATGGGCAGGGACATCAAAGGAATAACTAGACCAGATTGCTCAGAGCCCCATCCAGCCTGATCTTGAGCACTTCCAGGGATGGGGCAGCCACAACCTCTCTGGACAAGCTGTTCCAATTTCTCACCACCCTCACAGTAAAGAATTTCTTCCTAATATCCAATATAAATCTCTCCTCTTTCAGTTTAAAGCTGTTCCCCCTTGTCCTATCACTATACGACCTTGTAAAATGTCCCTCTCCAGCTCTTTTGTAGCTCCCTTAAGGTACTGGAAAGTACTATAAGGTCTCCTTGGAGCCTTCTCTTCTCCAGGCTGAATAAACAAGTAATAATGTCCAGCTAATACTAAAGAGGGTATTTGTCAGTTATAAAGACAAAAAAACCCTCTAAAAATCCCTTTCTCTGTGACCTATACAGAAAGAATTATTTTTATGACTTGATATATAATGTGTTTCTAGCAGGGTATGTTTTGTTGATTATCTCTAGTTACAGACTAGCAGAAAAGCATTGAAATACATCAATTCAAAAATCAAGCTACATGTTCTCACAGATGGCAAGCTGAGTGGTACGTGTCTTAAGCATTACAAATCAGAGCAGTTCAGTCAATTGATTAGAACTTTACTGATGCAAGTGGAACCTGCATGCTGGCTTATATCAGCAATGGTGTGGCCAGCAGGACGACTCCCCTGTACTCAGCACTGAGGAGGCCAAAACTTGTTGTGAGGCCCCTCACTACAAGGACACTGAGGTGCTGGAGCATGTCCAGAGGAGGGTAACGGAGATGGGCAAGGTTCTAGAGCACAAGTCTGAGTGGCTGAGGGAGCTGGGGGTGTTTAGCCTGGAGAAAAGGAGGCTCAGAGGAGCCCTTACTGCTATCTGTAAGGAAGTTGTGGCAAGGTGGAAGTAAGTCTCTTCTCATGAGTAACAAGTGATAGGACAAGGGGAAACAGCCTCAAGCTGAACCAGGGAAGGTATAGATTTGATATCAGGAAAAGGTTCTTCATGGAAAGGGTGGTTAAACATCAGAACAGGCTGTCCAGCAAAGCAGTTGAATCACCATCACTGGAGGTATTTAAAAGACGTGTAGATGTGGCACTTAAGGACATGGTTTAGTGCTGAACTTGGCAGTGCTGGGTTAAGGGCTGGACTCAATGATCTTAAAGGTTTCTTCCAACTTATGATTCTTGTAATTTTATACAATGTAGACACAGCAAGGGACAAACAGATGAAAATTGCTTGAAAATAGCAAGTCTTATAGTGGCAATACACAAACAGCACTGCTTTAAACACATCTTTGCTTAAAAATATCCCCATAATTTTCCTAAGAATGGCTAAGCTAGTAGGCACCATGCTGTACACTGACAGAAATGCCAAAACAGACCAAAAGCGTGGAAGTACTATTCTTATATGCTCCCAACACACATTCTTCCTCAACTTAAAAGACAAAAATATTCCAACATCAACTTAAAAAATAAACATTAAGTATTAAAAAGACCATCTTAATCTAAGTAATTTGGATTCTAAATAACGACTTGTTGAATTTCTGGAGTAAGAACCCCATAGATACACTTACTGCCCACCACTGAGATGAAACATTTAGTCAAAAATATCCAATATGCTAGACCACTAAAGTTGCAAGTAAACTGTATCCTATTCAGCAGAAATTATTTTCACTTTAAGACATTTGCAGGGCTAATGTGCCATAATAAATCCTACTAATAATCAACAGTAAAGTGCTGAATTATATTAATTACCTGAATCGCACTCACATTTATGATCTTCATTTATAGACTTATCAAGTCAAAAGAGCCCTTTCTGTTGTAGAAGCTAAGCTGTTGTGCAAATATTATAAAAATAGGTACTTTAATTAGGAGCTATATACACAACAGAACTTCCGCTTTTGTTAAGTAGAGCTGACATAGTAGAGATGAAAAATCCATGCAAGTATTTATAAAGATACTTAAAAAGAAGAAAAAAAGACACTGCTATAGAACTTCCAATACTCTGGCAGGCAGCCACTTACTATACTAGATGATGTCTAGATCTGGACTGATAAGCATCATGCCACAAACATGCTTTAGTTTCTTCTGTAGATTTGCAGATTTTAAAGTACAGCATATATTTGAACTATTTCTCAATCAAGTGTATCATTAAGGTTTAAGGTTAAACTCTGAGCAAACTTCACATCTAGTCACATAACCAGCATAAGCAAGACATTAGTGCAAAGGGGAATGTGTCAGTTGTACACAATGAGGACTCTTCCCCCAGCTGCACGATGCAATAGAACAATTTTCAGATTTAAAGTTCAAGTGGACTACAGTCAGAAAAAGCAAGATTTTCTTTTCCCAAATTTAGGATAAATTTCCAGAGGAACAAGATGAAAGCAACCTCAGTTACAGCAGTCAAAGAAGTCAAACTCAAGTTTAGAGAGCTGATAAATAACTCCAAAATTCACCATGCTATGAAGACAGCATTCTCAAAAGAGTTCCAAACGAACTGCAAAACAAAATTGGCATTTAAGTTGATATTGGCCAAGTGCTGCATAGAAATATGCTCACACACAACAGTCATGTTTAAGCCAGTGCATAGAGAAGATAAAAGCACTTATGGTAGTTGCAAATGTTAACAAGTCCATACAACTTGTACAGTTTAGCAATGAGTCCATAGAAAAAGAAGAGAGTAAGAGTAGAAATGCTCAAGCAAAACCAAAAAAAGATGACCTTCCAACTGTATAAAATCCACATGACAGTTATAGTAGAAAGACATCAGTGGAAAATACTTGACTCAGTCCCAAACACCCAACAGGCAAATAAGACCAGAAAAGACAAGCCTTTGGCAGACAATTTGAAAGTCTAAATATGGCATTACATTTCTAAATAATCCACAAAATATATTATATGGCATATTCATATTAAATACTGCGTAACCAACTCTGCAGATCTGATGCTAACAACACTTTAGCCAATGAGAGCAAAATGGAGCAAGCTAAGGGAACGCTGGTGTATCACAGCGGTGCTCAAGGAAAATATTATCACCAAGTCGTGCTTCAAAAACAGTGTTCTGGGACACCACACTATCATCTATGAAGCAAAACAAAGTTCTCTAGTTTTTCAGGGATATGCCCTGCATAAGATATGTTATGATTTACTATTACACGAGCAGCGAGACACTGCAAAGTAGTATGATTTATGGGCTGGATTAAATTTTTTGCTATTTCCTTCTCATCCAGCAAATCACTAGCAGTTTGTTTATGTGAGTTTGTGGCATCAAAATGTGAACCAGACTTGATGAGAAGATTCATGATGTCTGGATGGTTGTTCAGTGCAGCGATGTGTAATGGACTGTTGTTATCAGAGTCTCTGACATTTACATCAGCACCACATTCCACCAGGATAGCAGTAACTTGTAGAGAAGGGAATTTACAAACTGGGTAGCGACCAACACATGTAGTATTGTTGTCAACAGCAAGGTGAAGTGGACTGAAGTTATTCTTCCCTCTAGGCTGAAGTTTAAGAAACTTGTAGATAGTCTGTTTCTTAAAATGTTCCTGTTCTGAGCTGCAAGGTACTTTCTCCAACAAACAAATTAAATGCAAAATGATGGAAAGGGCTTTGTTCAGCTGTGTTGGATCAGGAAGACACTGGGTTTGTTTCATGGCCCGTTCTATTTCAAGAACACTTTTGCACAGTATACCCATTAGATCATCAAACGTGACAGTAGTGCCTAGCAGGCCTTTTGCCCTATCCTGAAGCATGAAGGAGAAAAGTTCAGCAAATGACAGCAAACTGCTGGCTGTCATAGGGCTCAGCGGATCAAGGTTGCTCTGCTGCATGTCCAAAGCATATTTCCATAAGTTGATGCAACGCTTGAAGTTTCCAGAGTCTGCATAGACAGCACCTCTGTATCTAATGTAGTAGGATGTGTCTGGGTGAGAAGGGCCAAGAATACGTTCTCTAATTAATAATGCTTGCATTCTCATTTCATCGGGGTCTGCAATAAGATTTTCTAGCTCTTCTGAGCTGTTTACCTCTTTAGCATAATCATATGCCATAATTAGTGTTTGTGGCACAGGTTTGCTCAGGATGTTAGTCCTATCACTGTATCTCATTTCCATAGCTCGCTTCCAGTATTTCAAAGCACCAAGCAGATCTCTCTTTTTGTCCACGAATGTTGCTCCTAGAAGTTCCAGCGCATTTATGCGCTCAGCCTTACTAGTCTGTACATGCTGGGTCAGAAAGTCCACGATATTTGTGTGGCCTGTAACACTGGCTGACAGAAGGGGAGTCATTCCATAACCGTCCTTTTCCATTTTAGCACAATACTTGAGAAGCATCTTCATGATCTCCAAACTTCCAGATTCAGCACAGTCATGTAACGCTGTATTTCCTGCAAGAGAAGAAACAAGATTACACAAATCATAATCAAGTTATAGTCTAAACCTCATAATTCTAATAGTTAAAAAAAAGTTTAAAAAAATCAAATATTACTAGGTTTAAAATAGCTTTATCCACATCTGTGAAAGTTATAAAAATCAAAATGCTTGATATTATGGCCTGAAAGAATTTAGCAAGTTTTAAAAACTGCAAAACCAAACCAGAATTAAAATGCAAGTCTCCACTACATAAAAGCACAGGGGAAGGAATTCCACTGCAAAGTCAAGCAAATGGGAGATCAATATGGTTGAACAGGGAACTCCTCATGCTGCTCAAGCGGAAAAATAAATTGTATTGTCTCAGGAAGTAAGGTCAGGCTTTGCAGGAATTTGACAGAGCTGTAGTTCGTATAAGCAGGGACAAGACACAAAAGGCCAAAGCTCACTGAGTATTGAAACTGGCCCATATTGCGTAAGACAAGAAGAAGGGTTTTAAAAGTACATTAGCAGCAAGAGGAGGTCTAAACAAAACATTAGACTGCTACATGTTGAAGATGGTCATCTGATTATTAAGGGTGAAGTAAAGTGGAGACATTCCTTGCTTTATCTTGCCTCAGTCTTTAATAACACACACGGACCATCCCCTGCCCAGTCCCTGGCTTCAGAAGATAACTGTGGAAACAGTGACTTTCCATTTGTCTGGACACTTCTTAGGGACTGTGTCAGCTGAATGTTCACAAGCCCATGGGACCTTATGGGATTCACCTCAGAGTACTGAAGAAGCTGGGGGATGGACCCACCCCTCATCAGCTACCAAAGGTCTTAGGAGCCCAGGGAGGTCCCCACTGACTGGAAGTCAGATGTTACTTAATTTTATAGAAAGGGCAAGAGGGATGACCCAGGAACCTACAGATGTATTAGTCTAACCTCAGTACTTGGACAAATCATGGAGTAGATCATACTGAATGCTACTTTAGAAAAGTATCTAAAGGACTATGCAATTATCAGGCACCATCAACACAGATTCACAAAGGAAAATTCCTGTTTTAACTAATCTGATATGCTTCTAGGATAAAGTCATCCACCCAGCAAATGGAGGGAAGGTAGTGGATGTAATTTCTTGCATTTTAGTGAGGCTTTTGATTATGTCCCTCACAGCATCTGCCTGCGCAAGTTGTCCAGCTGTGGAATGAGTATGTTCATGGTGCACTGGGTGAAGAACTGTCTGAATGGCAGAGCTCCAAGGATTGTAGTCGATGGGGCTACAGCTGGCTGGCCACAGGTCACCAGAGGTGCTCCTCAGAGCTCAGTTCTAGGGCTGTGCTGTTCCGTATATTTGCCAGTGACCTGGATGCAGGAGTCAAATGCACTATTAGTGAGCCTGATGATGATTCCAAACTGGGAAGTGCTACTGACTCTTCCATGGGAAAAGAGGATCCAGGATCTGGATAGTTTGGTGCACTGAGCAATCATCAATGGCACTAACTGAACAAGTGCAAATGCTGGACTCTGCACCTGGGATTTAGTAACACCAGGCACAAATATAAATTGGGAAAGGAGTGGCTGCAGAGCAACCCTGCAGAAAGGGTTCTGGGGGATCACTTTGTGTCACCGTGTGCCTGGAGAAACCCCATCCTGTGGAGTATCAAACACAGCACACACAGCTGTCCAAGGAGGAGATTATCCTGCTGTTTTCAGCATTGGCACAGCCCCACCTTGAGCAATGTGAGCAGTTCTGCACCCCACAATTTAAGAAGGATGTGAAGGTCCCTCAATGTGCCCAGAGCTCAAAGTTGCGCCAGGGGACCTTGAGGCTTGACATGAGGAACCTTCTTTGCTGAGAGGTGATCAAACAGTGGAACAGGCTTCCTCCAGAGTTGGTTAATGCTCCAAACCTGTCAGTGTCACTGCTTTTGGTTAATGTCCTTAGTAATTTGGTAAAATTTTTGGTTAACCAAAAACTGGTCAGGCAGTTGGACTAGATGATCATTGTAGGTCCCTTCCAACTAGAATAACCTATTCTGTAAGGCATTTTGTAACTGCTTTCAAGTACAAAACAGAAACTTAAGCTGGCTATTTTCACATTGCTTTACTTTTCTCTCATCCCTTGTTAGATTTCCCTCCCTCTCTTATCTCCAGCAACAATTATAAAATACTGAGATATGCATGAAAATTAAAGCTGGGATAACCCAATATTGGCTTTTTCATCTACCCTACACCTCTTACTCTCTCCACCTGCCAACCCTTTTATATGCATATTTTGAAGCAATGATTCTATATAGACAATGCAATCCACCACACCAGACCTTCCATCTCAGCTGGGACCTTTGAGACTGCCAGTATACTCAAAGGCAGCAGGATATTTTTTCAAGGGCATCTATACACCCAGACAAACTATTCTTAATGCTTTCTTAGGCCTTTATCCTGAACTCCCATCTTAATAACTCTGCTCTTGTAGTTCGGATTTCCAGAGCTAAGAAAAACACGCCCTCAACACACAACATGCAGCCACCTATCTTACAAGTACCTTATCATTTATATTAAGATTCTTTTTCATTAGCATGACATTGTACAGTCTTTTATTTAATGGCATTCCAGTTCCAACACCATGCAAAGAAATTTCTAGTTAGCACTAGTGCTACCTATTTGAAAACTCTATTTACAGAAAATTGGAGAGCAAGTATTGGACACCACAGTTGAATATCTAACTATTAGTCTTCAACTATATTAAAAGTTTGCTTAACTTCAGATACCAGCATTTCAATGGAGGAGAATAAAAAGATGGAGATTAACTCTCCTGGTCCCCTCTCAACATAACAAAGTCTATTATGTAGTTGACTGCTTTTAAAACCACATGGTTTACATCTACCTTGTTCTTTATATTACAAATACTACAGACACAGGCATAGAAACTTTTCAGCTTCACGCAAAATTAATTAACAGAAGATTCATGTTAAAATCTGCCCTCCAACCCCATTAAGATTTCCTGCATCATTAGGCCAGCAGATTCCAGTTAACTGCCCATCCGATCATCACCTTCTGTTACACTGTCAGCAAGTTTCCACATTCACAAATAAGAACCTAATTTTCTAAGGGTTCGCTGCCCATTCCTACTAATCAGATTTGGCTTTTAAAGGCTGAGACAGACAAGTTTCAGGAAACTTCCTTATTTGCATTTTTCATAGGCTTTTTTTTAATGCCAGCAAGAGAGCGATTTACAGTGTGCTTTGCCATTGTATTTCTAGTCTCTAACAGAACTAACGTGGGTTAGGAAAGAAAGCAATAGAAATCTTCACCTCATGTGAGGGATAAGTGTATTTGTATAGTCTACTGATCTGAACAGCTTCTATTTCTCTTCATACACTTTCATTTTTTTCCTGACTCTGATCTCTAGAATGCATGGTTCACGTTTCATTCTAGAGCATCAGTTAATGAAACGCTAGTCAAAAGCATGCTTGAGATCTTCCTTAAAAGCCTGACATTGTACATAAATAAGTTAAAACTAAAATGAAGATACAGTCTTTACAATAATACATTCTTTCTGTCAAGAATGTATAGTTTACAGTGGCCTAAATATGGTAAATTGAAAAGCAAAACATTCCAAATTAGTACATATACATGCATATAAGAAAAAAGGTTTCATACTTATTAAGTACATTTCAAAAATAGAAAATGTGTTCCATTTTCAATTATAAGAACTTGATGCAGATCTATACAAATAATTTTGACATCTTCTAGCTTTTAAAAATGTGATTTCATAGCACACTTACCTCATTTCTAACAAGACACAGTAAGAGTACATAAAGTTGAAGGACAAGAAAGCACAAAAGCAAAATTCAGAAATACCTGCTCAAACCATAATGACTGTCCTCTAAATTCCACACCCACTTGTCACCAGCAGATTGAGACACCTTAGATCGACAATGTAGACCTATATTCTGTGTTTTGAATTAGCAGATTGTCACACAGCGGCTTGCTTTTATCTTCTGTTGGCAAAGCCGCCGAGATAAGAAAATGTTCACCCAATGCTTTGCAAGTTTTGGTATGCAGAAGTATGTAGGGACTAAAAGACTTTAGTTTAGATGATTATTTTCTAATGGGTACCAGGCATTTTGCCTTGGTTTCCTCACTAGTATCCAAATCATCCACTCATCACTCCTTCCCTCCTAAGCTTTCAGTTCTTAAAACTTGACATGTATACTGGTTGCCTACGTCTTCCTCAAACAGGTCTGTTGACCATCTGAAAAAGAACTCAGCACATTTTAAGGCCTCCTTATTGCTCTCAATTCCTGAAACCAGAAAACCAGCAATAAGAGAATATGCAGTTATCCAGGACAAACGGAATCTCAATCCAGGCTCAGCAGAAATCAAAATTTAGCTGACACACTAATCAAATTCACACAAAAATACATAAAAGTTATTTTCAAAAGCCTGTGACTTAGGTTTAGCAGGCTTTTGTAAATATAGCTGAGCTACAAACATATTTTTCCCGATATTTTAAGTGCAGGATTAGAATATTTAAAGAAAAATATCAGATTGCTTTACTAACTGAAGGTGACCTTAACTTGCAAAATATTATTTTCCTGAAAGATTTCTGAATAGTGGCCAATGATTTCACTATCATTTACTAACAAGTAAGCAGAGGAAGACAACCCAACACGAAGTGGCACCTGAAATTATCTGTTAGATCAACATTCATAAAGCTGAATCTAGTTCACGCAACAGAAAGTGATTTTTAATCCTTGTAATACCTCAGGCAATTTTTACCATTAATAGAGAGCATTAAGTCAATTTTAAGTCTGGCCACGCTACAATCTCTATCAAAATTTTCAATTGCAGAAACAGAGATTTAACCAAATTTAAGTGGATTAAGAGTTGTGAATTTGGCATGCATAGTTTATCAACTATAATTTCCTCAGTCCTTATCACACATTACAGATCAGAAAACTGTCAATACCTCAATATTGAGAAGGACAAAACCTTTACATTCCTAAGACAGGAAAGCATCAAATGCAGACAAATATACAAACTTACCAACACACATACATTTTAAGTGTTCTTGCTAGTCTAGTTAAAATGTAACTACAGCAGTCAATCCAGAACTAAAGACTGGTTGGTTGCTCAGATCAGCTGCAATTCTGTACTTCTTGGCGAAGGTAAAACCACAGGCACCTGGCTGAGCCACCAGTTAACACAGGCACTTCAGGGTGTATTCAAGTCCATACACTATCCTCCACAGCAGAGCTCTAAAACACTGGAGTTGGCACCTGTTTTCAACCTTCAAGTCAGTATTTTTGAGGTATTTAAGAAGTCATAACATAAAAGCATTTTAAAGACAAATAAGCCAAAAGGTATTAGTAGCATTGAATTTCTCACTATTTCTTCACAACCATTAACAAATTTTGCCAGCTGAGACAACAGGATCAATGCCAAGAAAAACCAAGAAAACCAAAACCAACAACCTAACCCCCAATCTTAAGAAAGAGTAACATTACCAGCCATCTACATCTAGCAAGCATCAAGTTATATGTGAAGAAGAACTTGAAAGAAAACATGGCAGTGGCCCTAATATCTAATTCGAAGACTAAGTTCCATACATTGGCCAGGAGTTGAGCAGTTCAAATAGGTATGGCAAATCAACCACTATTCCGTGAATTAACTCATCCATTTCAAAACACTCTACTGTCTATATTGACAGTAGTAAGTTGTTGAACACAAATCAGTAGTTAATTAAAGTTTTGTAACATTATTTCTTCAGTAACAATCTAAAAATCAATATTATACCTACTGCTGTTTTAAGAAGGAAAAAGCTGAAAATAAGCAAAAGTAATTTGAAAGTCATTCTCTTTGATAAGCCATTTTCAAAAAGACACATATAAAGGTGCTGGCCAAATTTAGAGTATTTTTTAAAGGTGAGAATGATTATTTCAAAGTAGGTTTCATGTAGTCTTTTCAACCCAATTTTAGTTGCAAAATGACCTGCAGGAATTTAATCACATATCAGAGACAGTTACTATCATGACAACATGAAGGGCTCCTCCTTGCTCAAACACAAAACTGGAGCAGAGATATTTTGGTAGTCTTGATACTTCTCTGCTAGACAGTGTCACTGTATTGTGTTGCTAATACTTCTTATAAACCATTTCTATGTGTAAAAAACTTAATCATTTACACTACCCAATAACTTTATCTAATTAGAAGCAGCAAAAAGAAACAGAATAACCCCACCTCTAGTCCTTCCAAATCTCATAAACACAAATTCAGGAAAATATATGGTCAGTTGGCACCATAGCTTCATATTTTATTCTTGTGTTAACAGCAACCCTTTAAAAGTGGTTACGAACATTACAGAAACACTTCAACTATCACAGAACTAATTCTCTAACTATCCTATGTCTCCAAACTTACTGGACTGGGGGGTGGGCATTCAAATTCACAATGAGGACAGGTCTTTATGTCAGAAGAAAGTAATTCCCAAAATAGACTGGTAGCTTGTGATGGGAGTGAAAGAAAATGAAGCCATGACACAGACAGTGATTTGCTCTGATTTGCAACTAATTAAGTGCATCCACTTCCTAGCAGTAACAAAATGCTTGATAAAACTTCCATATGATAAAACTTACACTAAAATTTAACATCAATCTGATTTCATATCCAAGATCATTACACATAAGAGAAAAAAACCTTTGATTTACATGACTGAGCAGTGTGTAAAATTAACCACATGGATATATTCTTGCATCCTTACAGATGAATCAACCACTTTTATAAAGTGAAATTGTTTGACTTAAGTGAATGTAACATTAATTTTTTTTCTATCAGAGAACTTTAAAGTAATTCAGTCTTCCAAGTGTTTTACTGACTAAAAAATAGTAAGTATTGCTAGATGCACACACACATGGACAGTGCATGAGAAAACTATTATACATTCCTACACTTAGTATGCATGGCAAAAAAAACCTAAAAGTATGTCTTTCCTTTTAGAAGAAATTAAAGCAAAAGTCAAGTTAGAAAGTAAGTAATTCAGTAAAAAAATGCAAAGAACTGCTAATCTCAACAATTTATTTTAATCTAGTTTCCATATGCTGTAATGGAATAATTCTTGTCTTGATCACCAAAGTACTTAAGGAGAACAAGATTAGCAGTTACTAAATTAATAACAGTGTGATATTAATAATTTCAACATAAACTTCTTTTGGTTGAAATTCAAGAATTTATTCCCTTAAATGTATCTTTTTAATTTACAGACATTCCTATTGAAGTTCAGTTTCCACACAGTGTCACAAACAAAATATCTATAAAATGCAGTGCACCTACAAAAAAAAAAACAAAAGCAACCCCCAAAAAACAACACAGCACACTTTTAGAGCACGGGATTATTCACGGGGGGGAGAGGGGGGGAACAGCAACAACTAACAAAACAAACAAGCAAAAATAAAACCCAAGGGGCTTTGGTTTGGTCCTTTTTGTCGTCCCCCCCCCCGCCTTGCCCTGTCACCAATAAATCTATCAATCTTGGCAAGCAGACAAGACAAGCAACCTCAGAAGAGAACAAAGCTGTCAAGACTCCTTAATGTTTACTGCAAGAGAAAATGACTTATTTTTAACACATACTAAACCATAGTGATCACAAAGGAAAAAGCATGCCTCTCTCTAATCCCCCTATTTCTGGGTCTGCTGAGTTTGTAAAGGATTTTTTCCCTTACCAGCAGGTTTGATTGTTACACTTTCCAGTAGGCCATATAAACAACAATACTGAAATAGCACTAGCCCTTGATAAAGTACTACCACACATATAATCTTGATACAGCACCCATAGAGACAGAGATCTGTATGCTTCTGTACTTTCCAAAATGAGGAAGCAAAGGCAACAAGCCTTGTTTTCCATCTTATTTTACAAAGCTATTGTAATCAAACACTGTGCCAGTGGAATTTAGGAATTATAATATTATTTTCAATTTTTAAAACGCTCCTGTGCAGATCCCAAGAGACATCTAACAGAGTGCCTAATCCAGCAGTTCTTATTAGACTTTCTAATACTCAGAAGGAGAAAAAAAAAAAAATCAGTCTTTTGGCTAACCGACAAGTCTGATAATTACAGAAGAGGGACAGAGTTAGTGAAGACTACTCACAAAACCACAAAGATCACCTTGAAGAGACCATATACCAAGCATCTGAGGAATGGAAAGACTTGTTCATAAAAAATACCTGCCTTTGAAGCAGGTGAAACTTATTAAGACTTCTTATTTTTAATCTTCAGCTTCTTAAACCAGTACACTAGAGAAAGCTAGTGGTAAATTAACTATGTAAAGCATTGCTTGGGTTGCTTCACATCTAGAGATACCTTTGCAGTTTTCCCCAATTATTAAATAAAAAAATCGCACCCACCCTTCTTACCCCGTGGTATCAGTTTGTCCCTGTGGCTTATACTGTTCATGTAAACTAAAACATTTTTGAAAAAACCCTTTGCTTACACTTCTGTGGCCTATGTGCTACAAAGAAGTTTGGGGACACTGTGAAACCTCAGATTTGCGAAACAGTAGAAACGAAGACAACTAAAGGCTTGTACTTTCAATTCAGAACCATAGGCCACCTTTCACAGTAGAGCACTCATCTACCCCAAACACCTGATAACCTCTGCATTCTGAATTTCCATAGTGCAAAATACAGTTGTGGGATTATGCCTGGATTTTAGAATCAGTATTTCACCTTTCGTCTGCTCTTTTACACTTTTAGATGTGTGTGAACTTACCTATTTTCTCTAATATCAAAGTATTTGGATTTTTCCCTGGAACTGCCAACACTTCAAAACATTTTTATATTTACATTTTCCTGGGTTTTAAAATCTGTATTAAATTCTTTGCAATTAAATTACTTTGCAATATGAAAATCCAATGGAAAGTCACAAGAAACAATTTAAGTAATTTTTATCCTGTCCCACCCCATGCTGCACAGTAATCTCCCACAACAGCACCTCTACTGAAGTTACATAGTTCTGCTCTTCTGAGGAGAATTGCAATATTAAATGCAACAAAATCTGAAGTAGTTAAAAGCTTTTTACATCTTTCACAGAACAACGGGCTTCTCTATACATGGCCCAAGAGGGGGCCTACTAAAAAGAGCTCACATACAAGGGCAACAACAACTTCTACTACTGAAAAGCAGAGCACTCAGGTGCTCTGTATGTTCCTGCTAAGAGCCCAGACACACTTGACAGCTGTTTAGTTCATAGCAGGGAGGGGTAGAAACTGAAAGTAATACAAACACTCTGTGAGGTAGAACGGGACAATATAAAATGAGTCCTGTTGGATCCATTTTAAAGTTAATGGCATTCCTGCATACAAAACTGAGAAGGTTACCTGCTGAGTCTCAGACACTGTAAAGCCCCTACTGTCACTATCCTAGAGCCTACCAATTTTCCTCAGTTCTTCTGCCTTTCCACACACGACTTTCAGGATTCACAGTATTTGCTTGCTTGACTTCACCACTGCTTAACTTCAGAGATCAGACTTCTTTATTATACCAAAAAGTACGCTCCAGTCCTACCAGAGGGGATTTCCACATACTTACCAGCAGATAACTATTACTGACAGACATCCATTTGTACACGTGGCAGTTCAAGGTATAAAATGAGTTTTAATGAGCTAAACCATATCCAATCCAACTCTAATTACGGATCAGTTATATATCTTAAGAACCTCAGCTTGTGTGCCTAGGTGCAAGTCACACAGAAATTAAAGGAAGCAGCAAGAGAAAGGAATTAAGGTAATAGTTGCCAGCACTGAGAAAATCCTCAGGAATGTGTGGCTGCCACTCAGTTAAAGAAAGACAAAAAATGCTAATGTACTAATAAAGTGAACAAAAAGGACAGGTAAGGTAAAGCCTACTCCACCAACACAAAATGAGGGAGGAAAAGAACTGCAGAATTACATCTTTTTTCTCTGTTGCATCAAATATTTAACAGCACTGTTCTGTTCATACCTATTGTATAAAGGGATAGATTTAAAACTAAACCCCAAGTTTTTAGTTGTTTACACACTTTATACTTAGCTTGCTATTCCAAGAACACTGTTTAGAAAAATGACATTTTTATCCTACCACAAGTTCATGATGATTCATAAGCAACCTCAAATCCTTACAAAGTAAGATTTATTTTGCTCTGCCTACCTCTATGACAAATCTGTAGTTTAGCTTTCTTTACATTAAACCCACATACTGCATGATTTGCTGAGAAACCACATATTTAACCAAACAGCTTTTCCAAAGATTACTCTCATAGTTGATGTTTACCAATAATAATAATCTAGTCACACAATAATCTAGACACTATTTTAACAGAAACAACTGTAAGTTACAGTATACTATTACAAACGTAATTAGCCTTAAACAAGCTGTAGCAGTATTATGCTACAAAAAAGATTGTTACTGATTAGTAATATGTATATATACATACTTATACAAAGCCCGAAAACCTGCTGAAATATAATCCCGGGCCAGTGAGCTAAAACACTAACTGTAATTTGCAGTAACTGGTGTGCTTTTCAGGCAAATATCACACCCAAATGCAAGTCTGAGATGTAATAAAAACCCCAGCATTCAAGCCAAGAAATCCAACTTATGCTCACATCAAAAAAACCCACAAATCTTCATTTTAGTGGTAACACCAGGACTAGTGAAAACATGGGCAATTCTGAGATCCATGCGCCACTGGAAGTTCTTCTGTTGAGATCACAGTCACCTGCAGCTTCATTTCTTTAAATTTATTGTGTGTTTTTGTTTACCAACACTGAAAAGGTCAAAAACTACTCAATAGTTTGGAGGGAGAGGGTAAAGAGCCAAGTTGTTATTTATTTTTCCAATGCAGAAAGTAATTTTTCACCTTTATGCGTATTTCCTTGTATTACCCTCACTGGCACAGGTCAGTTTTACACACAGCCTTATGCTTTGTCAAGAAGTAGTATGAAAACCAAGAATATACACGGGAGTGTATATTTGAGTATGTTGCTACACCAACCTACTACAAAGAGGAGTTCTCAGCAAGTTTATTAGCTTTTAACACATGCATAAGTATGACATTTCATATGACTAAGTCTTTTTACGAATAAGGGGCTTAAGATTAAAATTTATCAGTTTAAAGTGAAATTTTATAACCCATGTTAACAAAAGAGTACATTAAAAAAAGAAAGTGGAAACAAAGCTAAATACACTTTATCTCTTACTCTTCCATTTTATGAGAGCAGAATATTTTTGCATGTCAGCCTCATGAAGAAGTAAATCAGTACTTCTACCGCTATTCACCACAACAAAAGTGAAGAAACTAACTTACCTTTAACACTTTTTCTGTTAACATCAGCTCCTTTTTCAAGTAAATACTGAGCAATTTCTTTGTGGCCTTTGTAACATGAGATCATCAAGCAGGTATGCCCGTGACGGTTTGATACTTCCAGGTCTGCTTTGTGCTCCACAAGGTACTTCACTATTTCCAGGTGACCATCAAAACAGGCGGCTCTGAGCGGCGTCGAATTTGTCAGGGTCGTGTTGTTGACGGATGCGCCGTGATCCAACAGACACTGAACCACCTTCAGGTGGCCAGCGGCCGACGCTGCCCACAGCGGCGGAGCCCCCTCGATGGTCTCACCATCAAAATTCACCGAACCACCAACTTCTATGGACGCAGAGCAATGGTCCAACAGGTACTCCACCATGTCGAGGTGACCGTAGCGGGCTGCCATCAGAAGTGGTGTGGCACCATTGGTTTTCTCTGACATCAGTTGGGCCACCTCTTCCCTTGTTTTGCTTGCCAGTAGCTTGGAAAGGAGCCGCAGCTTGCCATCACGAGCTGCGTTGAAGACTGCTGTCTTTAGATCCATTTAGTCTGTACCTCTCTGCTTCCTGAAGGATACACGTCTGCCTTTTTCTGAGTCAAGAGCTTAATGGAAGCGCTCAGCCCAAACAGAACGTCCCCAGCTTCTTCTCAGATCAGTCTCATCTCGGTGGGACAACATGGAGACTCCAAACAGGGTCCCGACGAAGCGCAGGTTGTGCTTGTCATAAATCTGCAGAAGGAAGAACTCTCAATGTTTTCACCTCCTATTTGGCAAACAAGTAGCCGCATTGTGTTTTCCAGCAGCTATACCCAAACAAGTCGCTGTTGTGGCGCGCCAGCGTCCAGCTGCATTCCATGGGACTCCTGGCCGCGCGGTGGCCCCTGAGGAAATCTACTGGGGGGAGGAGGCCGATCCTACCAGCGTGTTATCCACACCAGTCACAGAACGATCCTCGTCCCCCTTCACAGCGCTCCGAGCCGCCCCCCCGGCTCGACTCGGAGAGCACCCCGAGCGCAGAGACCCCCGCTTCCGCCGGGAGCCCCAAGGACACGGACCCCCAGGAGAGAACCGGCGAGGAAGACGCCGGAGGGGCTCGGGCAGAGCCGCGGGCGGGGGGGAGAGCCCGAGCCCGCCGCCCCCCCTCACGGCCGCCCCCGGTGCGCCCAGAGCCCGCTGGCTCCCTCCCTCTCTCCCTCCTTTCCCTCACGGCACCCAGCCCGCCCCGCTCGCCTCTCCGGAGCCGGCCGGAAAGGACGGCCAGACCGCAGGTTACCTTCCCGGGGCGCCCCGGGCCGGCTGCTGCTCCCGCCGCCCTCAAACAGCCGCGCCCGCCACCGCCGCCCGCGCTCGCCGCTGCGCCTCCATGACAGCCTGGCCCCGCCCCCCGCGCCCGCCCCGCGCAGCACCGCCCCGCAGCCGCCAATCGGCGCAGGGCGCGGGCCCCGCCAGCCAATCACAGCGCTGCCGGGGGCGGGACTACGCCGCCGCTGGAGGGCGGCGGGGGGGCTCGGGGGGGCGCGGGCGGGCGGCCGCCAGGGGGCGCCGGGGAGCGCTCCCGCTCCGCTGGGGCGGGGGGGGCGGGGTGGGCATGAGGGCAGGGGGAAAGCTCGGCTGGGACGGACAGGGGTGCGCCTGGTGGGGGTGTGAGACTGTGTGTGTGTGTGTGTGTGTGTGTGTGTGTGTGTGTGTGTGTGTGTGTGTGTGTGTGTGTGTGTGTGTGTGTGTGTGTGTGTGTGAGCGTGTGTGTGTGTGTGTGAGCATGTGTGTGTGTGTGTGTGTGAGTGTGTCTGTGTGTCTGTGTGTCTGTGTGTGCTCTTGGTATATACAGTACTGTGCCCGGTTCTGGGCTCCTCAGGACAGGACAGACAAGGAACTATTGGAAAGGGTCCAGCAGAGGCCTCAAAGATGGTCAGGGGTCTGAGGCATCTCCCTTGTGAGGAGAGACTGCTGGAGCTGGGCCTATTCAGTCTGGAAAAGAGAAGACAGAGGGGATTTCATCAATACATACAAATATCTCCAAGGCAGGTGCCAGGAGGATGGTGCCAGACCCTTTTCAGTGCTGTCCTGTGACAGGACAAGGAGCAATGGCCATAAACCTAAACACAAGAAGTTCCACCTCAACATGAGGGAGAACTTTACATTGAGAGTGGCAGAGCACTGGAACAAGCTGTCCAGGGAAGTCATGGAGCCTCTCTCTGGAGACATTCAAAACCTACCTGTACCAATTCCTGTGTCATCTGCTCCAGGTGACCCTGCCATGGCAGGGGGGTTGGACTGGGTGATCTCCAGAGGTCCCTTCCAGCACTAACAATTTTGTGGTTCTATGATTGTGTATATATATGCTTCATTAATTTATAAATTTTGGGTTAAATGTCCAATTTTTGCAGCACAGAGGACGCTCTGGCCCTGGACATTGTCGCTGTTTGGTGCAAAATTTGCTTTTCTTGATTAACATTGCTTAGCACTGGATGTTGGCTTTATTCCTATGATAATAGAAAGGGAGAAAGATTTTAAAAGAGCAGAAAAATTTCTGTCACAACAAAGCATGTTACCTGCAGGCCTCAGAAAGGAAGAACACCACATACAGAAACAAACTCGAAGAAGGACCATGAGCATTAATGGGCAGTAATTTGGACATCAGTTTGAAAAAGAATCTAGTGTTCTTCTTACTCCAAAAGTGTGTGTGGGGGGAAGTGAGCAAGAGAGAGAACAGTTCAATTTGCAATTTTTAAAAGCAATATATCACAGCCTAGGTGGCCCTTCATCCCTTTGCACCCTGTGCTGGCAAGATGGTGCATAGGCTGCTGATTGTTCTGTCTGCAAGCCTCAGAAGCAGAAAGATCAAAAAACAACAGTTGGGAATTTAGAGAAAAACAATCAAAATTCTTAAGCAGCCGATGGTATTAATTTATGGAGAGAGATTAGAAGATGTAACTGTGCGTAAATGCTAAATTAGAAGCAAGTGGGGGTAAGAAAAAAAGAGAACTTTTTCAAGAGATGTGATTGGAATGGAGGAATCCTTTTAAGAGCTTTACAAGCTGTAGTCAGCAGCAATTGGGAAGAAAATGAACAGAGAAAAGGGCATACTTATCATCAAAAATAAGGTAGGCTCTATCAAGCCAGAAAAATAATTTTAAAATTGCGGGAGCAAATTGATAGAGTCATGATGGGGTGTGCAAATTGTATCACATGCAAATAAGGTACAATAGGGAACAGTTCTGTGCCAGAGGGAACATGGAGAGATCCGAGAGACCTTCCCCCTTCAATCCTTGGCATTTTCAGGTCAGGCAGCACCGATGGACCTGCAAACTACATGGCAGTGGGCACAGTAGTGCTTCTATGGATGTCAAACACAGATTGTCCTCACTCCCTCCCAGCTCTGAATTAGGCTAAGACCTGGGAGAAGGTCCTGGGGAGGAAAAGTGGTTAGGTAGGCCAGAGGGGAATAGGAATGGCTTCTGCTGAGACCTACCACCTGTACCATGGCAGATCAATCCTTGAATGTGAGCACAAGGCACACTCAAGAGGTGTTTAGGCCCTGCCTGTCAGACCACTGGGATTCTTGTTTAAATAAAAATCTCAGTCTCCTGTGGCAAATAATAAATCTGTCTTGGTATTTCAGAAATCTGCCTTAGAATCATGAGGTATAGGCATCTAAGAATTAAGCAGAGAAATTAATTATTAAAGATAATTTTACAGAAGTTATACTTCTTAGTATATACATCTTTCATATCTCAGTACACATATGTCTTCAAGAACAATTTAATCATATTTATATTTTTAAAAGGATATTCTCATGGCCTAAGTGGATTTAGGAAAGTCTGACAATGTGGCTGCATCCTGACTGCTGTTCTAGGAGTCTCACACTTTCACACTGCCCCATGGAGGGAACACCAGCTTGTCAGTACTTGGCTCCTGGGGGCACTGGGAGCCAGCATGGTGTGGCCCCAGCCAACACTTCCCCACCACAGTTTTTTTCTGACTCCCAGGAAGAACCTAAGCCCTACCTCCCAAGGTAAAAAGTAAATATTTTGACCCAGTGTACTTGAAGCACAATGAAAAATAAGAAATACCAATCCCTTCTTTAAGGTTTCAGCTTTAATCTTTTGTGTCATAGGAACACATGGCCAGGGACATTTTAATCTGTCTTACCTCTGCCTCTCTTTGGCCTCATGCTGGATGTAGGAAGAAAGACTGCATGTCCATGGGGAAGAGAGGTGTTGTTGTCAGGCTGAGATTTTTGGTGGTGCCCCAAACATAGCCCATGCCAGAGAAAAGACCAAGTTAGCCTTGATGCTTGTTCACTTTTGCAGTTTCCTTCTCCAAAACCCTCTGTTTTTGAAAGCTGTGAATGGAGAACGGTGTTAAGTAAAACAATAACATATTGCAATGACTGAGTTCTCACTTTAGGGTATTCTTGTCCTCACAGCTGTTCACACTAGACAGCAGAAGGGATTTGTCACATACACAAGGGACTAATGTGCTACCCACCTTGAAGACACCTATGGTTTGGTGTGGAACGATTGTTCCTTCCATTCCTGGGTCATAGCTCTGTGGCACTGTGTCTCACAGACCAGTGCTTTACTGTTGCATTCACATCCCTCATTCCAGACTGAAGAAGAGATGTTCATTTTGTGTACAAATAGTAGCACCATATGGAAAAAATGGTCACTAAACCATTCTTGACAGAGTGCTTGGTCTCAACCAGCTGGTCGGTTTTCAGGATTGCCAATGACAATATTTTGGAAGTCACATTCTGATTTCAGCAAGAGATAATGGTTGTAAAGCACTGTATAATTTAGTTCCAACCCTTCACTTCTTTTTCCCTCTGTCCCTAGGTGCAGAGATTTCTTTCTTCTTGAGGCAGTCTATGCTCAGCAATACATCAGAGAGAAACCTCATCTACATCTCAGTTGTTAGTTTTGGCACTAGAAACAATATATACACATTAATACAGTGATTTCCTCAAAATTTTGATCTCAGTTTTGATCAGACAACAGGTGGTGTCCCCAGCATGATTATACTTCTGTTAGGCCTCGAGCTAACTCAGAAAGCTCCGTGTTGCATTTTGCAAGGTGGACAGGCAGTCCAGTTGCTCTTTGTGGTATCTGTAGTGTGTGTCTTACCTAAACTGGTACCCAGTCACCTATACAGATCTGGTTGAGAGCTAGGTCAGAGAGGCCAAGGGTATTTCCAGTATAGGGTATTAGACCAAGCAGGCTTTCAGAAAGGGGAGCTGGAGCAAATGGTGAGCTCAGCAGAGAGATGCCTAAAGCATTTGTGACCAAATGCCTGAAGGTGAGTTGAGACCAAATTATTCTATAAACTGAAACATCTGCTCAAGCACAGCCTGAATCTGAGGTCTTCCTTGAGGTACTCTGACCACTGGGCAATGAGGTGGGGATGGCAAACTCCTGTCAAAAAACTTACTGCTGCAAAACTTTCATGAAGCCCCTTCCTGGCTGCCATATCTCTGGCAGCCCTGGTAGGCTGAGACAACCCTGAGGCAGTGGGAGACTCCTGCAGTGGGGAGAACTGGCCAGGGTGTGACAGACTGCTTCCCTGCACTAGAGTGAAGGTTCCAGCAATATCTGCATGTCTGCTCCACAAAGTATACCTCTCTTATCAGGGCAGAAAGCACCACATGCCTTAGACACATGCTCAGATTGGGGAAATTGCATGCATGAGGTAGTTGCATATTTAGGCTAAGTCTCCTAAAATGTGATTGCTCACATTAGATGACAATAGTGATCCAGATGTTCACCCTTCAGTCTAAAACCCGACCCCTTCATTCGCAGGTGCACTATGGACAAACTAGATGACAAATTTCTGCTTCTTTAGTTGGAACCTCTTGTTTCTATTGTCCTGTCAATAAAATTCTGGGAGCAAAATTCATTAGTTGTTTTGTAAGAAAAAATATTGTGCAGAGTGGTTTTAAAATTGTAAGAGAGGTGGCTAGATGCGTGAGTTGGAAGGATCTGAAAAGTTCTGGTAGGTTTGCTGAACCCCTGTAAGCTGTGGGCTTTCCTTGTCCTTTGGCATTTAAATCACAGTCAACAGCAGAAACTGCAGTCTGCCTGTGGACACAGACTGAGACAGAGAAGTGTGGTCTTGGGAAGTACCTCATTTCTTAAGAGGAAATAAGCATCTCCGCCTATTCACCCTGGAGTGTAAGAGAGATGTTTTGTTCCCAGTGAAGTCAGATGAGCCAGAGTTCTTTATCCCTCTATCCACAGCAATACTTGGCTCACTCATTTTCTCTAGCTGTACTATGAAGACAGGAAATAAGAAAACAATGATAATCAGTTTGTTTACAATTTGTAAAAAACTTTACAAGTAATATTAATTTTATAAGCTAATAAAATATACAGTTGTATATGTATATGTATGTATTTATTTGCATACAATGGAATTAATTTATAGATTAACTCCCACATAGTAGTTTAGTAATGGAGAGACACTGCAGGACACAGGTTCTATGCCAGATGATGTGGGCATTTCTAACAGAAATAAATAAGGCAGTTTCACAATTACCATCATAAAGGACATTCAGAGTTTTTAAACAGTCTAATTAACTACATATTTCCTCACAGTTCTGGTATTTTATGTGCAATCTACAAAATTTCCTTTCCTCTCTCCACTGCCTTGGTGCTATTTCAGGAGGTTGAAAGTACATTGACAGAGATTGCAATTTTCAGAAATTCAAACATTTATATTTTTAAAACCAGTGGAGGTTGTGCACCTAGCTTTTAAGGCAGTATTTGCCAAGCTGTTGAAAGCTGAATTTCTCTCCAAGAAGACAAACATAATTTTCTTCCTCTCCTGGCAATCCCTAGCGTGCATTGTAAAAGACCTGCATGTCTGAATTCTTAAATCCATAGACGTTCCTGCTTGCCAGTGCATGAGTATCCTCTTCAGTAACCACAACCTGATATTCTGTGAGAGGCTGGCCTAGGCTGCATAGCAGATCTTGAGCAGTAAAACTTGTGAATTTAATGTGCAAAATTTAATGTAAAAAAGTCAACTACTAAAGTAAAATTCACTGCCAAAGCAACATTTGCAAAATATGAAACTGTCTCAGATTCATCAGAACAGTTGTTTATAGTCAAATCTGCAAAGATACAGATTTAAAAATGCATAAAATACCTTAATATAAACAGTTAGCTCACTTAGCTCACTGTACTTTAACCATTCCATTATTAGGTAAAGCCAGCAGAGGCCATGCTGGGGTTGAACAGTGCTCTGCAATGGTTTGAAACTCTGCCAGAGACGTGGTGGGCATGCACTGTGGTTTTGCTTACAATCAACTGGTTTGTTTAATCCTTAAGCTCTGTTAAACTTCGAGTTGTGCCCTTCTGACAGCAGAAGCCTCTCCTATCCTGCAAGACTGTAGCCATTCTGGTATATTATAGATATGAAACTTTGAGAATAAGCTGCTCACAGTCTCTTTGCTGCCCTTTTTATACCCTATATAAATTATCCCCCTGTTATTTTCCTTTCTTAGCTTCCAGGGCAGGGATGAGATGGGCCCAATAGTGTTGATAAAGATAAATAGAATTTTAGCTATTGAATTCACAAGATTTCCACCGTGGGTGGAATAAAAAAATACATGGCATCCTCTGCTTTCCAAGTATAGAACAGACATTTCACCTACAATGAAACCTACTAGGCTAGTCATGATACTTGGGAATGTACATATTTAACTCCCAAGCATTTGTGTAGACCCCTAATTGCTAATTCACTGCAGAGAAAACCTGTGGAGCTGATCAGCCAGGGAGTACTCTGGGCTGACAGAACGCCCTAAAGGCTCCAGGAGGTCCAAATCTGTTGGAACTAAACATCTATGTGGTAAAGCTACTTTTCCTCAAAGAGGTGCTAATAGAAAGGCGGTTCCCCGGGGCTAATAGGATAAATACTCCATTTACCGTAAGCTGCAGCCAGCACAGGCACAGAGAGCAAACAAAACAGTACGAGTGCTAGGCAACGCTCTGGATTGCGGCACGCCACGCGCTGCCGCTCCCGCAGAGGCTGCTGAGCGGCTGGGAGCACGCCGCTACTATTTCAGTCCTTGGCTTCAGATGCGAGTGCCGTGAGCATCACTACGTTTTAGTCATCTGCAGCTGTAACTGTCACTGGAAGTCTGCAGAGGCACCGAGCTGTTCAGACTAGCCATGACCTTTTACATTGCCATATATATCCTGAAACCGTTCCATCTGTCAGAAAGAATCCTAGTTCCCAGTGGTTTCAGGCCACGTGGTGCGTGTGTGAGTATGCATGCACACTGTCACATGCTTACGTGCTTTGGAGAGTTCTGCTCTCATTTTCTGCCTTCTAACCATTTCCACGAGCAGCTGGTCAGAGTCAAGTGTGTGGCCTTTCAGCGAAGAGTTCTCTGGCAGTAACTGCCTATTAATTTGTGACTAGGGACTCTTCTGTTACTCTGTCTCTGATTGCTGACTCTAGCTTGACCCTGAAGAAAAACAGGACATGGACTAACAGGGAAACTATTTCCAAGCCTGGCTTAATTCTGCCTTAGGAGGCAGAGTGGTTTTTGTTTGGTTGGATTTTTAATGACATTATTCTCAACAACTGAGATTCTCAGTTCCCTTG
The DNA here is from genome assembly GCA_038380795.1 of Pyrocephalus nanus. NCBI lineage: Eukaryota > Metazoa > Chordata > Aves > Passeriformes > Tyrannidae > Pyrocephalus > Pyrocephalus nanus. Next base: position 58,792,561 of record CM076263.1, on the reverse strand, counting down.
TGCAGTGGTGTCTCTCCCTGTCTGGGTGTTTTCTAGTAGGAAAGACTGGTGTCATTTTAGTAGCGGTTCTTTGTGGACCTGCTGCCGATCACAGTCATTCCCCAGGCATTGCCCCACATCCTCCTGCTGGAGATGGGCTGGAGGGGGAAGAGGAGTTTAACCAGTGGAAGGAATCAGCGTCTAACAGCATGAATGTCCCTGCATCACACAGATAGACTGAGACCTCCATTTTATGTCTATGTTCTTATTCTGTTAGGTTTTAAGTTTTCTCCCATAGGAGAAAGCAGACAGTTTCTGATTGGGCAGGGTTTCGTGAGGGCAGCTGCCCATACCAATTATATACTTGAAAGTTATCTGAAAAGCTATGTATCCCCCCTTTTTCTCTGTCAATCCCTGCTAATTGTCCAATACCTTATCCAAGTTTTGCATACCTTTCCCCTATTCTCGAACCTTCCTTATCTGCCCTATAAAAACCTTCCATTTTGTAATAATTTTATAAAAACTTTCCTTCCTTCTCAGCTTCAGCTGAGATCAGCTCTGATCAGCTCTTGCTGTAACCAGCTGTTTGTCTCTTGTCTGGTGCTCAGGTGCAGCTGGAATTAGCCCCCAGGGCAAGACAGGTCGCCCCCTGCCAGGCTTGGCAGGGAAAACTATAACTCAGCTGCAAGGACCTGCTGGTCTGAGCCTTCCCTGAACCCCAAAAACCGTGGCATCCTCCCATCCAACAACTAACCAGGCTAAGGAAATCCTACAAACTCTTAGCACTTGCCTTTAACATCAGGGTTTCACATTTCTTTGCTAGTCTGCAACAGACACCCATGTAACCAATTCCTTCCTTATCTAAGCTTCCTGTTCCACTGCTGCAGCATATAAGCATCTACTCCATTTTCCTCTGCAAGCTGAATTTTTGAAATATACCGGGGCTTCTTGCAAGCCGTTAGAGCAGATTGGAAATGTTTGCTTGGCTTTTAATGCTAACTTATTAAAACTGTTCTCCACAGATTGCCTTATCTTATATGAGAATTTTAAATTTCTTGCATTTATGCTATTAGTACCTTTGATACTCAAGTACTGTCCTGGGTTGGTACCTTGGGTGCACTGGAACTCTGGCTGTCAGCCAGAGAGTGCAGGCAGCCCATCCCCAGAACCAAACTCTGAGGAAAAGCTGCCTTATCTCAGTTTTGGGTTTTGTGTTGTTGGGGGTTTTTTTTTTCTTTCCCCTGTTTTATGGTTGCATCAAATAAGATTGACAGTTTTCTGAGATGAAAGAGCTGCTGATTTTACCTTGTCCATTCCTTAAGGGATGAATGCAGTGCAGGGCACAGTGGCAGCCACATTTTCCACAGACCAAGTTGACTGAGAAAATTTAAGATGAATGCCAAAAATTTTGCAACAGAATTATAAAGAGAAAAAAAATCCCAGAAAATGGCTTATTTCAGTGAATATGTCTCAGCATTTTTTGCAGAAGTTTTTATAGGCCTTCAGGCAAAACAAAGGTAAATTTAAAATCACAAATAACCAATTGCAGAGAAAGCCAAATACACCATTAAGTATATGAAATGTGCTAGCTCTGCTTTCCATTATGCAATACCTTTTATCACAAGACTTTGTAAATAAAATACGTGTAGCCTTCTGTGACATAAGGATCACTGTCCTTGCTTAACAAATGAACATAGCAAATCATGGAGAGATCTCCAGACACCTAATCTGCTGTGGGGAGAGGGTGCTGAGACTGAATCCAGAGAGTTTTCTTCCAGTGTGTTACCTTGCTGTCCCAGCCCGTGGTCCCACCACTACCCAGCCTCATCTGTTTGAGCTCTTTGGATCTCCAACCATTAATAAAGCACCTGCCTCAAACACCGCTGTTGAACCAGGGTACAACCACGCCTCGCCCACACCACCCAGGCCAGGATCCTTGCATTCAAGTCCAGTGTGATGCTCAAGTACTCTTCCCATCTCTGACCCTTTGTTCACTCCTGCCAGGACAGAGTGTACCAAGGGACACAGGGTGTTATCAAGGACACTTGTGACCTCCAGAGGGAGGAGACAATGCAGAAGCTGCTGGCTGCAGAGTGCTCTGAGATGCAGTTGAGAGTGTCCCTTGCAAATGCAATAGCCATGGCAACAGCATTGCAGCTTCTGCGGTAGAGCAATAATTCAGCTTGAGACACAATTCCATATATTCAGTTTATACTCAAAACTCCTGAACTCCTCTCTCCCTGAAGGCAGGGGAGGGTCACTGAGCTTGATTTTCCAGCACTCATTTCCACGACAGGTCACAACTGGATGACATTTCTTAGGCTTTTCTCAAAGAAGGATACAAATTTCTGCTCTTTGCCAGAGTATCCCTGAGTACCCTTGAGAGTGCTGCATTCTGCTGCAGTGCTCAGGAAACTCTGCACGTACCATGGAGGCAGCTGCCTGGGAGAGGTACAGCAGAGCTGCAGTCATCAGAGAATGCAGCCTCAGACAAGTACAGGAGCTTCATTTGGCTGGAGCTGCAGTGTCAGCCGGCAGGTCAGTGCTTTAAGCATCATAGTAAGCCTGGCAGGAGAATGGGCAGTGGTCAGCAGTAACAAGGAAACTCATTTTTGCATAGGAATGATATGGCAATGTTTATTGGTAGGCACCCAGCATACAAGATAACTGTGTAGCTCTTGAAGGCACTATGCAGCAGTATGAGCAGACAGTAACACCTGTGGGAACATTTTTTTCTGAACTAGCTCTTGAAAGAGAATAATGTTAAAGTGTAAATGATCTGAGGACTTCAACTGTCAAACACTGCCTGAGAGATACACAGTAGGATATTATCTGCAAGTATGGGCTTCTCACCAGCAAAGCAACTGGTATGTCCTGGGATCACATATAAGGAATGGTTTTAAAGAGGTGGAAGAAAAAACTAGCATCAACCGTGCAGTAGCTCAGGAACTCAAGAACAGGAGTCTCTGGGTTGCTAAGGCTTGGACCAGGCTTGCTTTTCTTTTTGGAAATACTGTTCTGTGCAAGAGCCCAGGACAAACCGCATCTCCCCCTCTTCCTCTCAGACATCCTCCCATTTTCTTTTCTTTCTGTTTTCTTTGCATAATCCTCCCATTGGTGTAATTTATAGGCTATATGCTACAGACACATTGCCTTACATTTACCATTTTAAACATCACAGAAAAAGTACATTTACACTGTGGCAAAAAATAATATAAAGGTTACTTCGGGGAATCAGCAATGGCAGTGGAACTACAAAAGCCTCACACAGTTGAAACTCTCCACCCATGCTCACAGTTTTTTGGGCAGCTCTGGCCACCCCACCATGGCAAGGGGAGCAGAGGGGAGCGAGGCCCTGCCCTACCCTGCTTACAGTGCCCCCCCCCACCTTCAGGCAGCAGCTCCCTATTGTCCATAGGTACCACTCACAGCGCTGGGGACACTACAGATGATTAACTGACAAACATCCTTACCCTGCTCAGGACTTTCTGCCAACCCAGGCACCAAGACTGGCTTCACCAAGGGCACTTTTCAAGGGCTGTGGACACTTGACAGCCCCTTGGCTCTACAAATTAACTTTCCTGCATGTAACCTGCACGCATGTGAAGAATGTGTTATGTCCATAACTCATTCTTGCTCTAGAATTTGAGACAGAGATACATAGATGTAATTCTCATTTGAAAAAAAAAAAAAAAAAAAAAAGGAAAAGTCAGAGCACAAAACCTCATGTCCAAAATCACACAACATGCAATGTCACAGCTATCTCAAGAGCCACCTCCCACAAACATGATGCTGAACAACATGAACAAGATATTAGATGCCAACCCAGACATTAAAGCCCCTCTCACACTTTTCTCTACAGCAAGGAACAATTTGTTTTGCTCAGAGCTCACTCTCCTCATATTTGGAATTGCCAGATTTCAGTATTCAGAATGCAATAAACTATCACATTTAATCTAATTTCCACCAGAGAAAGCAAAGGTTTCCAATGCTATTTTAGTAACTACATTCCACCAATACAAAATCATACTGATACCTACGGCAAGCTGGCTTACTGACTTACTACCAAGTACAGGAGGAGAAAAGAACACTGAAGATCCGTCTTAAATCTTTTAAAGACGCTTGAGAACCAGAATACGTAAAATGCACAAAATACAAATAATTCAAACTGATGCTATTTCTGTGGCTCTCCTTTTCCAGCCTCAGCTCAAAACACTTCACTCCAAGACAAACACATTCTCTCACACTATTCTCTACAGTATAATTGCCTAATATTTTCCCTTAAAGAACATGCCAAACAAAGTTTAGTCAGAATGAGCCCTGAAAACATTTCTTAATATAAGAAAACTCATCAGCAAAGGCTTGCTTTATAGAAAAAAAATCTAAAATGTAACAAAAGAAAAATATCCTTGAAAGGCCTATTTCTCAAAGCAGAAGCATATTTCATAGCATGCCTTTTATAATGCATTGATTTAATTGTGATGACAAGTGCTCCTCTTTTGTTATTTTTTTTCAGTTTCAGCTATGAGATGTAGAAAGCTGTATATTGCTGATGAAAAACAATACATGTATGCCAGAGCTCACAAGAAAAAGCCAAAGATAGCTAGGGTTTCACTCTGGCAGCATCTTGTACCTCTAAGCAGTCACAGTGACAGGCATGCCTTCATACATGGCGTGCATTCAGCAGTACTTAATTAACATGCCTTTAAAGAGAACTTTACCATTGGTTTTGTCCAGTAAAGAGTTTCCCTTCCTTCACAAAACAACAGCAAGGAATATCACTTCTGCTTTATTCTAAACAGGGTCTGCTTTCACAGTTTTTCGCCACGACAAATGCTGTAGTTTCTGTTTCATCCTTTCCTCCCTCTGCATCACTCACTGTTGCCTGTATGCAGAGTCATGGAAAATTTTCTGCACCTGTTTTGCAAAGTCAGGGCTATCCACTTACAATGCATTAGCAACCTGCAAAACAAAAAAGTCCTCTGGGTAAGCAGGTTGTTCAATGGCCTCAGAAGAGTTGTAAATTATGCTGCTAAATGCATGGACAAGAGAGGTGAAAAATTGAAATGCATAATAAGACTAATTCAGAAAAGTTTGTCAATAGCAAAATAGTCTATGCTGAGGCATTCACAATATTGTTTTATTTTTCTAGGACAGGTTCACTACATAGCATCACTGCAAAGATTATTCCAGATTTAACACAAAATTTACTCTGCAGCAGGATGAATCTAGATGATCTACATCAATGTCAGCATGCAGAATCACAGGCTTAGAGAAAATAGCCTCAGTAGTCTCATTACTGCTGTAAACTCCTGAAATGCTGCTTATAGCTCTCTAATTTCAGCAAAGACACCCTATAGTTTGTTAATTGGCTTGGAGTCTCCCAGACCTGTACTCAAGCTGTTAGCCTTCTGCTGCTGAGAGTGGCTTATCTGGAGTTACTACTGCCCATTACAAAAAAGACACACATACAAAAATGTTTTTATGATGACTAATATCCGCTTTTTCCACTGTTAAAAAAAATTAGAGAAAGGAAAAAGCAAAAGAACTACTATCAGGACAATGTGAAATCAAGAATTCTTTGCCTGTTTTTGAGCAACAAACTTGTTTCATTGGGTAAAGCTATTAGTCTTTCTAATGAAAGAAGGCAGAAATGCTGAAAGAAAAGCTGACATTCATAGTTCCAGACTGTGAGCTCAATGCTGAGCTCTCTCCTGCCTGCAATGGGGACAGGCACTTCCCATGGAGGCCCATCAGCCACCTCTAACATGAAAGTCCATCCAGGAGGCTAGAGCTCTTCTTGCAGTTCCCACGCTGCAAAGGAAGGTGTTCTGCTGACCATATTGGCATAGACATGGCAGGGTGGAAGCTCATCCATCTGCTGTGTGATTTGTGTTCTCACTCAAATGAAATCGGTTACTCTCAGACACAGGGTCAGTCCCACTGCTGGGAGCACTATGAAGCCAATGTGTCAGCTCAGGGTGGTAGTAATACAAGGTTCAGCACCTGCAGAAAATGCATCATCAGACTTTTTACTGTCTCATTCCTGTTTATTTCTGTAATTGTTTGCACAGCTCAAGCCAAACTCACAGGACTATCCTCCCTTTGAGCAAAGACGTTTGGAGGAGTTGGGGTTTTTTAATCTGGTAACGCTGCTCACAGATGTGAGCAAAGCCCCCAGGGGAGAACAGGGCAGGAGGAGTCCTGTCAGTTTCAGCAGTTGCCAAACCAATTTATCTGTAGCATGAAAGTGCAGCCGAGGCTCACACGCTCCAGGAAATTCAGATAACTGATTTGGCCTTTAAATTAAACTGGGCCCCAATACTCTTTTCCAGGTTACAGAGGACACCTAAGGCAGAACCAGGGCTTGGATGGTAAGGGTGGTGTTAGCTACACAAAGAGATTTGTTTGCCTGCTGTAAATCCACCAGTCCCATTCCCTGTCCTTCCCCTCCTCTCTTTTAATCTCTTTCCTCCTAAAATGCAGGTTGCTGCGCAGTATCCTGGCTGAGGAGAAATGAGCAGGGTCACTGGTGGTATCACAGTGTTTCCCCTTTGCTAGCCAGAGAGGTTTCTGACATGAGAACTTCTGGGTCTGGCACCATCTGAATACCTTCCCTGTGGGCTTGGTGCTCCCTCAGCACCTCCTGCTCTGAGAAGCCTGTCAAGATCTCCCACAACTAGGTCGTGATCTGACCCAAAGCTTTTCTTCTATTATACACAAGGTTAAGCCAGCGTTAATGCGTTCAAGTCTAAGTATAGCACAGGTGGCAGGATTCATCCACTGCTTTTTGTTTTCCCACAATTTTCACACTATCTCTGCACAGTGTGCTCCATTAGTTTCATTTTATCAGTAGATCTTCAGGTGTTTTCCCATAACTGTGTAAATAGCCAGTATCCGTGTTTAACATGGGAAGAACAGAGCCTCAGAGTGCAACATCAGTTTGTCTTGCAGTAACACAAAGCCCACGTGGACCCTCCCTCTCTCTATCTCCATTTTTCATTATGCCATGACATTTTTCTCATTAAGTGAGAGTCTACTGTGAATGTTGTGTTTTAATGCTATAATCTCAAAAATACAGGCAATAGAACCAACTGCCTCCAGAGGAAAGGGTCAAACCAATGTATCTCCTTTTGGGGTAAAAACTTATTAACGACATTAAAACAAACCAGGCTACTTTGTGGGTTTTTTTCTAAAGCAGATTCAGCCTGGATCAAGCCAATAAATATTTTAATAAGCATGTCTTTAAGGCTATGTGGTGATGTGATCTGTGGCACTGCCCATGAAGCAGGTGGCTCTGGATCTTACAAGAATGGTATATTTGTAAGAAAATGCTGCCCATTGGAGATCAAAGCATGTGTTATGCATAATGAAGCCTGCAGGAGGAAGTTGACAGTATGAACAATGAATATGTATTACATATGGAAACAAAGATACAGTATAGCTGTACACTTTGCTATGTACGTTTATTCCCCCTCAAACTGTGAAAATGCAGGTGTGGGATCCTTGCCTTCTACATAATATTCCCAGAGCAGTGGCTGGTGTTTGTCCAGCCATGCTCCTCATGGCACAGGATTTATTTCCAAGTGCGTCAGCAGGAGTTTGGGTTAATTTCTTTTGTTTGAAAGAAAACAGAAAGAAAAAAAGAACAACTCAGAGATTTGCTTTTGCAGTTAGAACAAATTAGGAGTAGGTTAAGTGCAGTGAGTAGTAATTATAGTAAGGCACAGATCTCCTGTCCTAATGATCCCTTAAATATAATTCCCATGTGACCTAACATAGAGCCAGGAGTGGAGTTTCTACGCTTGCTTGCTGCCCTCTCTCGGCAACATAACCAGCTACCAGGAGAGAAAACGGGAGGTTGTCTAGAAGAGAAAAACATCAAAGTACAGTCATTCAGAGAAATGGAAGAAAGAGTCGTGTACCAAAACAAAATACAACGTTTGGATCTTTTTACACATTGGAAAAATATTTAATTTCTTCTAAGAAGTCATTTCTCCTCTCTTCTCTAAGACAAAGTTTATTGACTGAGTGTGTGTGGGGGAGGGAGAACTGACTGGGGTGATGAGCCAGATAGATAGACAAACATCACACTTTCCTATACGATATTTTGAGTACCTATTGGGTACCTTGCCATTCTTTCTCCATAAAAGTAATTTTCTAAAGAAGAGTGATTTTTGCTTCTTCAGCCCTTAGTAAAATATTTGAGCAGTCCTCCAAGGCATCGCCTCAATTGCCTCATATAAAGATTTCCATCTGTGGTACACATCTATGTATCTTTTGTTGTCAGTGTCAGAAAGGCTGAAAGAAAATGGATCCTGTGAATAACAGTAATCCTTTGTGGCAAATATGAACTCTGCTCTTCATGACAAATCTCCTTCCAGATTTAGTTTTGAGAAGGGGAATCCATGTAATTCAGGATCCTGTTTGCAGATAAAGAAATTCAACACACGGAGCAGCTTACTATCGACTCTGTGCATGCTCAGATAGCTGGTGTTCACATCCGTGCACACAAGGCATTCATACCCCAGGAGGCTGCAAACAAATGATGATCTGACTACTCAGAGATAAATATCTTTTCACATGCAAACCTTCAGTGTCTGTCATGTTCAATATCTCACCTATGCATTTGAAAACACATATTGTTGTTTCAGATAGTGGAGATCCTCCCATGGAGGAAACATTCTTCATCTTGTTGTATAGTAGAGATTTCAGCCTTAAGAACAACTTTCTGCCAATGAGAAGGTGTTGACATATGCATCCTTGAACAAGGAACACAAGCAGCATCCTCCAGTCAGCTGCCTTCCCCCAGGTCATCCTTCCTAGAGCATCCAGAGAGACCACCACTGGCAATAACACGGCCAAAGAGGCTCCCCACAGATCCTATTGATTTGATTTTCCAGGAAAAGAAATAGGTAGGATATTTTACACTGAACATTTCTGAAAAGTGAAGAAGATGGATTATTAATGTTACATAACTTTTAAGGTTATTTATGTGTGTGCTGCTCAGGAGGCTACAAGAGCAAAAATCCCGTGTGCTTTCCCTGCAGAAAGCTGCCAGTGTCCAAAACCTATATTTTTATTATTTATGGCCATTACATGAAGCTATCCTGTAGTCTCATAGTAGGAGCAATACATCAACAGAATATTTCGAAGTTGTGTTTAAAATGAAAATAAGAATAAACCCCAAAGGAAATGTGTAATTTTCTGTCTTTGAATTATGTTTCTTTTCTTTTGCCCACTTTTAATTGGGATAGCTTTGCTCAGGGAGCCAGAACTGACTCTTCCCTCAAGAAATATTCAAGAACTCTCAGGATGCAATCCTGTGCCATGTGCTCTGGGATGACTCTGCTTGAGCAGGGAGGTTGGACCAGGTGACCCCCTGTGGTCCCTTCCAACCTGACCCATTCTGTGAGAGGTGTAGGAGGGTGTAGCACTGCCTTTCCTTGCACCTGCTTCCAGCTGCACAGGTGTGACCCTGGCCTCACTTTCCTCTAGTTTATCTAGGGATGGGTTTTCATGTTAATTTGCTCTTGGCTTTCACTCACTAGTGCTTTCATGGTTTGGGACTCATATCCCATGTTCATGTTTTTGCGGTTCAGGCTGAGAGTACAGACATTTTGAGCATGAACCAGAAGGAGAATCATGTACAGCCAGTGTCTGCAGAGGAGAGAAAAGTGTCCAGCTCTTTATGAGTCCTCTATGGGTCTGACTTCCACAGAAGCCTTGGTTTTGTCCCAGTGCTGGGACCGCTGTGCAAAGAGCTCTTTCCCTCCAGTCACTCATCTGTGCTTATGCTCTCACAAGTAGATATCAGTGCTGCAAAAAAAGTATTTGGTTTACTGCAGTCCTTTGCTAGGCACACAAGTAGACCTTGAGGCAGGACTCAGCACAAAGGCCAGCAAAAGGAAGCCTGGGGTTTTCAGAGACTCCTGGCACTACAGACTTGGTTCTGTGACATCATCCTGCTGATAGCACCTGAGAGGTAATTCATACAAACCACCTGAACTTGCGTGAGTGCTTGCAAGTGTGTGCTCACCAATGCTCATCATAAGTGACCTGAGCCATCATAAGCAGACTACAAAAGTCCTACATATGAGGATTTTCACTTCTGGGTTGAAAAGAAGCAAGTCTGAAAGCTACAGAGGTCTTCTGGGGGGTTGTTTCTCCACACATCTTGAAAGGCAGAAGCCTTGAGGCTCTTCTCCTATAGATCACATAGATCCCCCCTCACCCCACCCACAAACCTCTTTGACCTGGAGAAAAAACCTTCCCCTCTGGAAGCTTGTATCTGCTTACCCCTGAACCATCATGTCCTTTGGAATTTTTCAGTCAAAACAGTTTTTGCCCCCTGGCAGCTTTCTGCAGGGAAAGCACATGGGATTTTTGCTCTTGTAGCCTCCTGAGCAGAACCCACAGCTCTGGCACTGCCCAAGCTGTTGTTAGTGGGACCTGCAGTCTCTAGGGGGAAACCACCCCATCCCTCTCCCTGGCTCACTCTCACACAAGAGGTGACACCCCTCCTCATCATTGCTCCATGCCACAGACACCTTCTCTGTCTTCATTTGAGATGCCACCAGTGGACATACAGAGAACGTGCCAGAGCTGCAGGTCGGCAGAAAACGGTCTCTGCAGAGCTTGGGTAGTTCTGTGCTGCTACAAACCTTCTGAATACCATTTTGCAGTTGCCACAACCAAACTCGTCTGTTCTGGTTTTGTTCCTCCTGGATAGCAACTGTTGGTGACAATCTACTGCTGTTTTCCCTGTGAACTGCCACCAGATGGCAAAATACCCTCCAGCATGGCTCACACGCCTGCTCGCCAGCACCGCTGGCTGGAGGTGTGGCTGAAAGAGAGGAGAAAGGGGCAGGCCAAGACAGAGCACTCAACTGCTCCCATCAGGTATGAAACACCCAAAAACGTCCCCGCCACTCACTGGGACTACACGCAGACAATGACAAGGAGGCATGAAAGTAACCTGCCCTGATTATTGTGCTGGCTTTAGCTGTGTCTGGGCTGCACACCTGTATGGTGCAACAAGGCTCAGAGAACACAGACAAGGATGACATGATCATGATGCCCAGAAGGGAATCTAGGAAGCAGACAACTGTAAAGGATGCTGGACACACAAGGAAGTACACCTCGCCTTCGAACCTGGCTCCTCACCAATCTGAAGTTTTGGCATTCCGCTTCACATAGATCTCCCCAGGAAGTTCAGGTTTCTCAGTTCTCATATAATTTAAGCACTGGTCCATCAGGACTGCCTCCTGATCGCCTCAACATGTCCAGTGTGAGGTGTATTTCTGCTGCAGTAGGTTGGACTTAACAAACTGACTCTGTGTATAAAGCTGAACTGCACAAAGTTCCCACTAAATTGACTTTGTTATATAGTAACCAATAATGTGGAAAGCACTCATCAATGTAATGTTATATTTACAATGTGTTGTAATAGCCCCTGGGTGCTCTCAGGACTATGCTGGCAGCAATCTTAAAGGATTTCAGGGTTGCCATGAAATGTTAATTAATCCTAGATGTCTCACTGAGCACCAGAACAAACGATGACTTTGACTTGATATAACTGTACAGAAGTGGATATTTTTATTTTGGGGGTATGTATATCAAGAGAAGAAAGTACTGCACAACTGCACAGCTTCAAAAAGGAGGGTTAAATAACTTCTCTCCATTTTGGAAAACGAGTTTAGTCCTTCTGGCAATGCCCTTCTCAACCTAGAAAGATTGGCAACCACTGACCTTATGCACGAGGCTAGGCTTTGCAGGTTCATTTGCTCTAAGAATGCAGACTGGGAAAATACAACTCTTCCCCTCTCTAACAAGGTAAGCAGGGGAAGGACTTGGGTTTTATCCAGACTGGATTTAGAAATTAACACTGAACAAGGCAACCAACATGCTCAAAGCCCTTCCAGACATCCTGCATTCTGCACAAAATCTGCAATATTCATGAGAATATTATACAGAAGGAGGGATAGTTGATAGCTGCTGAGCCATGTTTCCTGGGAAGCGATCTTTGCCCTTCAAAACCTGTGGGGCTTCACATGGAATTTGAACTATTGAATTCCTTTCTCTTTTGATCTGTCGCCAAGTACCCAGTGGTTGTAAGCTTTGATTCAGCTGGGTATTGAAGCATAAAGAAATGAACAGGTTTTTTTTTTTTTTTTTTTTTTCTTGTCTGGACATATTACTGGGCTTGAACTTCAATATATGTCTCAAAGATATGATGCCTCTACAACAGACAGTTATTGTCAAATATCTGATCTTTTCATTCTTGTATATTCTCTTCTCTTACGTCTCACTCCCTGTTAATCTAATATGCAATGTTATAATGAAATCTAGATTCTCCTGAGCTAACATTTGGATAATACTTTTTTAAAACATAGAGTTTTTTCCTCTTGTGGTTGTTTTTTTTTGGTTTTTTTTTTTTTTTTTGTTTTTGTTTTTTTTTATCTTGTGTGTGTGTGTGTGTCCTTTAGGTGGTTGGAAGAGGTGGGATGCATACTCTCCTTAAGGGACATGTGCATTGCAGTGACAGTACAGCTCCTAATGTGGAAGATGCATTTCAGATTCTGATGTGAATCAGAGTCTGTTACTGTTACTGAATTCCTACACCAAGAAAACAAAATATTCATTATGAACATCAAAACGCACCACTGGAGTGTGTCTTGCACAGAAGAAATGTAGTTCTGGGGAGATGACGAGCACAGTGAGGTGTCATGGGGTCATTAGTTAGGACCCTGGTTTCAGATTAATGGGAGATTGGCTTGTTTGAGGGCAATTAGGAATAGTTTTGTTCTCTTCCCAAAATAAAAGCATTATCCAGTAAATTAACTAGGATACAAGACCTTTCTTTTGGGTAATCAGTTCTTCTGATTCTCAGAATCTGTCTTTAACAAGTCTACTTCTAGCTCTGAAAAACCATTTGGGAGTCAGACTCAATGATCCTTTTGGGTCTCTTCCAGCTAGAGATATTCTATGATCTGAAGACACTATGGTGTTAGATGCTTTTTTCGCTGTACACCATAATTCATGCAAACAAACTGTGAAGAAATACACAGAATAACAAAACTTAAACATGCACCTAGTTATGTGTTAAGCTCCTCAGCACATTTAAAATGCTCCTTATGAAGCTCATGATCAATTTCAGATATTTGAGGCATTGCCACCTATCCAAGGCTATTGATCCTCCTAAAGCCATCTTATTTCTTCATTCATTCACTTTAAAAGAATTACATCACTGCACTGAGCTGCTTTTTCTTGATAAGCTCCTTCCCTGATAATTGTTTCAAGTAGTTTCCTCATTCTTTTCAGTTCAGTTATGAGATTCAAAAAGTTTTCCAATAAACAATTAAAATCTAATTACAGTGTTCTTGCTCATAAGATGTCTTTGTGATGCCTATTTTGAGACCCAAATGCTTTCTTACAAACATGTAACAAAAGCACTTTTAAATCCTATATTTTTTTGTTAGATACAGAAGAATTATTGGCTGAGTTAATCAATATTCTATGGCAAGTGAGAGTGAGGAAGACAGGTCTGGGAGAGAGGATATGGATGGTGGTGACACAGTGGAGTTGGGGAAGGGTGTTTCTGACCTCCTGGTCAGGGTGAAGGAGACAAAGAACATGAGGAAAGTCTCTAGTCACCTGCCTTGGTTCTCCTAGGGGGCTTCAGTGTCCCTGGCACTGGCTGCAAGGGAATTGTGGTGGGACATGAGGTGCCAGGGAGATTTCTGAAGGGTATCAGAAATAACTTTGTGAGACAGGTCCTGGAGGGGCCAGACAGGGCAGAGCTTGATCTGCTGGTCAGTAATGAGGAGGACCTGTTGGGGGTAATGGTACTGGAGGGAAATTTGGCTGTACCATGAGATGGTAAAGACCTGGGGGAGAGTGTGGGTTACAAAGTAGCCAAGGATAGGCCACAGATCTCAAGAAAGCAAACTTTGACATTTTCTAAAGAAAAAAGAAAGCAAAGGGTTTGTAAGGAAGGTGTACAATGCAAGGAATGATTTTCATTGGACTCAGCAAAAAAGGAGACATAACACTTATACAGCTGGTTCATGCCAGGAACTACTGGCAAACTGACAATGCACCTGTAATATAATACCTCTACCAGGATGGCAATGCACTTAGCATCGTTAGTACTCCAATGAACTTCTAGTTATTTTATAAATAAGGTATTGCATTTTATGGAGAAAGTTATGAAACTTCTGGAGTTCCTTGAAACAAAATCTAGATTTGCAAACCTTAAAGTTTCCAACAGAGTCTGAGAAATTCCTTGTGCTTAATTTCTCTTATAATCACTTGTACTGAGCTGTCCTGTTCCCCTGATCAGATAAACCTCTGATCTCTGTTTCTGCATCATTAAACCAAAATAAAAACAAAGTTAATGAGAGTAAATGTGGTTTGGTTATTTCTTTTGGACAAGCTTGTTCTTTCTTCCAACTTCAGTAGTAGGCCATGATATCTTGTATTAGGAACTGTGTGAACGGAGAATTAGAAAAAAAAAGACATAAACCAAAAATATTTTCTAAACCAGAAAGTGTTAAAAGAAAACAACAGCAAAGAAGGACTTTTTTTTGCCCTGCTGATTACAAAGGAAAAGGATACAGGAAAATAATTTTGGACTGATTCAGCATGAGACAGACTTCTTATAATGAACCTGTATTTAACTCACTCAGCATGTTCCTTCTATCCTTAAAGATATGTAAGTTGTGAGCCAACAGTATTTCAAAGTGAAGACTGAAGACATTTCTTTTTTTGCCCTTTTGCAGGAAAATGTGGGGAAACACTATTTTGTAGTTTATCTCTCTGCCCTGACATTGACTGAATGTCAGCAAATCTGTTTGTGTGCCTGTTAAGTTCCCTGTTGTTTTGGCCACATGACAAGATACTAGATTTGATTTGGTTTGTTGTTGTTGTTTTTCTAATATCTTGAACTATTTTCTCTCTTTATGAGCTATGCAACCATACACACCTATTTCTTAGGATTTCAGTGATTCCTAAAAACTATTGGTTTCAGTGCAGTGTAAACAAGGAACTTTAAAACATGAGAAACTGTCAAACTACAGAAGTGAAAAGAACTGATTTGAAATATCTCAGTTTGCTTCCCCCTCCCGTAGATTTGACTGTTTTGAGAGCATGAATCACCGTCATTCTTTGCATTCTTTGTATACTACCACTGAGAAAAATATCCAGTTCTTTCTGGAAATGAACTGAGGTAACTATTATGTAAATTTGACAGAAGAGCCTGCTGCTCTGGGGCAAGGCTCTATCATGGTGTAAAAGTGTGTAAAAGGGAGGAAAATTTTAAGCATGTTTTTGGAAGCTTTTCTGCTTTTCCTACCCACTCCCAGTTGTCTAAATTGCTTGTACTGTGTTTAAGCAGCTCGAACTTCACACAAGAGTAACAACTCTAGGATCTCCTAAACATGGACATTTGACCTCTGTCCTCGTGTCCAGTTAATGTTCCTTGGATATTCTTCTAAAGATGGAAGGAAGTTGTACCTTTTCCTACAGATGAGGAAATGAAGCACAAAGCAAGGAAGTGCTAAATCCAAAGAACCCTGCAGTGACTCCAGAACCCAAGAGCCTTGCTTCACAGGATCCAAAGTCTGGCTTAGGACTGGGATATTGTTGAACTGCCTCCCTTTCCAAGCCCCCTCCTTCCAATACCATGTTGCTTTCGCTAAGCTGGAGCCAAGATCTCTGTGAAAATGCTCAGCTGATTCAGATATGGAAATAAGTAAACTTTGATGGAGAAGATGAGGACATGTTTTTACTGACTTTCACAAACATCACTGAAATTTATTTTTTCCCATCTGTTTGAAAGCTTTGTTAGAAGTGAACATTTTAGCAACTTAATGGCAGAATAATGTTCCATGACCAGTTTTAAATATCATAAATTCCAAGATGTGCTCTTACTACTGGACATGACACATCTAAATAAAGGAGAATGCAAGTTGCTATGTGACCATGATCACTACTTATCATAGACAGATAATTTCTCACCAAAAGCCTCTTTAACAAACAAAGATTTAAGATATCCAGCTCAGGATGCCCATGTAGAACAAACAGGAAAACCAAATACATACTGTAGTGTGATATGGGACTTACCCCTCTCCCCTTCCCATATATCCCTCTGTTGCACAAAGGTTTTCTATCTTGCAAACTCTCCTGCAATTAGCCTTGCCCTGCAATTGTGGAGCAGAAGCACAGGTTGTGTCTGTACTGCATTTCAAATATGGGCCTGAATTCACACTCCTGTTGTGTTTGGAAGTTCTGAAGGTATATCTAGGTTTAGATGTGGACTTGGACACAGCAGAAAGAAAAAAGCTTGGGTCCCACATTAAGGTTTAACGCAAGTCTAACCACATCTTTACTGCTTTACTGCAGTGGATGGTTGAACAGCAATGCAACTCACACAGCCAGTCCTGCATATCTGGTCACTGACCAATTACAGACAAGTTGACCCCAGGTCTCTCCTGAAAGGACTTTGGCACCACTTTTGACAGCAATGATTTCATCATCTTGGGCACTCTGGAGCAAAAACTATGAACAGAGCCAAGTCAGGCATAGTTCCAGGGTTTCAGGTTTTCTCTGGGGCTTGATCAGTAGCTACTGTACCAAAAGCTGTGTGCAGATGTGGCTGGAGAAACTGCTTTCTTATGACGACAGAAAAAGACTCTGGAACTGAAACCAAGCTCTGAAATTGAAACAGTAGCTCATTCCTCAGCTACTGTCCTAAACATTTGAGAGTCCCATTTGTCTCAAACATTTGAGAGTTTTTTGCTAGAATCCAACACATGGGTTGAAAACATCTTGCAGCTGTGTGGTTGTGAAATACCCCTTTGACCATACAGGTATGTAAAGCCAAAAAAGGTAAAAGTCTGAAGAAGACTGTGCAATGCTTTAGAAAACATCACCTCTCTATAATCACCAGCCTGTGCCACCAGTATCCTTCTCTGTCAGGGCAAAGCAATTACCATTGCTCCCTGTGGATGCAGAGCTGGAGGTCAGGACAGGGGCCTCATCAGATGAATTCACAGCCCAGCCCGTGAGGCACTATGACACTCTGAGGAGAATCCAGGAAGTCACCCTCCTGGGCAGTCAGGACCAAGCCAGCAGCATCACCAGATCCCATTGTGAAGGGCAGAGTCCATGAGTCCCCAGGTCAGGCTCTGGCTTGCCACATCCTTATCCAAGCAGAGGCATGGCTATGGCTGAGCAATGGCAGGAAGAACCAAAGGCTGAGTTTCAGGTTCTGGGTAAGACTGGTCAGCTCCATTAAGAAACTAATGCATTTTGGTCCTTGATGCTCTTGAGGCAGTGGGTTGACAAACATGGTATTTAATTCCAAGAGAAAGCCTGGGTACTTGCACTAGAGTATATCCCTGCTGTCCCCTTGTGAGATGTCAGGGCTAGACATTACAAGGAAGAGCTCTGCAAAGTTTCCTCAGGGTCAATGAACTTCTGATGGGCTTCTAGTCCATTTCAATCACAAAGCTGTGTCCTTCTGTTCCAAAATTTCATTGTGCCAGCTATCCAAGGACAGTTATGACCTCACAGACCTCTCAGTTAAGTGGATGGGATACTTGATGGGTTTTTCTTCTGCAAGGCATGTGCGGAACTGCTGTAAGATCACCGGATGCTGAGTGCCGTGCAGCTAGCTGGAGCCTATCCATCTATATATATGATCTATGTACTAAATCAACCTTCCAAGGAAAAGGTTTACTCTGTAAGTAACAGTCACCAGGAGATAGAATAACTCAAGGAATGCTGCACATGCTAGGTCACTAAATCAAAACAAGCTCACTCCAGTCAGGCGTTATGGAGACCGATCCAAGAAGTTTTCATTAGTCTCTGGTGGCCAAATGAGGAACTATCAGCTATGGGGACTGATCTACTGAACCATCTGTAGAACAGTTTCTTGAGATCAAGGTTATTAATGTACAGTGTCAAATCAGGGGTAAGAAAACCTGTGCTGCTGTTCTCTTGATGGTGTTTGCTCTATAGGTATATGTAAGGTTTCATTCCCCTGATTGAAAAAAATATTTTACCTTTCAGATTTATTGATTTCCCTTTGAGTTGTTTCTGCTTGAGATTCTTTGTATTTCCCACAGTGATGAACAGATTGCTGTATTTTTGATACAAATTTTATAGTATCCAAACCCAGTTTCCACATGCAAGAGATAATTTGACATTATATGCAGAGAAGCCAAAGGCAAAGCCAGCTCTTGAACCTTGCCAAGACTACTTTGTACTGCTAATCTGTTTAGGAGGAAATTATTTAAAGTTAATGTAATTCACATTAAGCAAAAATAAGTAGCTGTGGAAACCAAAAAATAAATTATGACATTCTTCAGACAAATGGCATTTTTCTTCTCTCCTTTAAATTTAAATCTTAGTATCGGGATTTATTCCTAATTGTTTGGTCATTCAGAAAATACTCCATTTCTGAAAACAAACAATATTTCATTATCACAGTGAATCATCTAAATTTCTAAAGCCTTTTAAGGGGTATTACTGTAAAAACATGGGATAGAAATAATTTTCAAATTTGCAAGGTGAATGGCTATCAAGTGAGGTAAGGGTGTTAGTCCTGTATATGGGAAAGAAAAAGTTTGTAAAGTCACAAACTCTGGAGACTGGATAAAGTGGCCAGTTTAGAAGCTGAAGACACTTATTTTCACTGAGATTCAAGCGTGGTATTAAAGGATAGAAAGTGTTACACGCACTCCTATAATTTACTATTTGATGCATAAGGATAGTTGTAGTTTTTCCCCTGTTTTCAGCCCAGTGTTCTCTTATTTTCTGCAGCAAGTAAATACCCAACCTGGGGACTCCACTGCTCCTTCAGCTCTTGAGGGGCACATGGAATCACAGAATGGGTCAGGTTGGAAGGCACCACAGAGGGTCATCTGGTTCAAAACACCTGCTCAAGCATGGCCATCCCAGAGCACATGGGATGTGCTCAGGACTGTGCCCAGGTGATTCTTGAATCAGTGAGGGAGAGTCCACACACAGCCTCTCTGGGCAACCTGTTGCATTGTGTGGTCACCCCACAGTAAAGGAGTTGTTTCGCATTTTCGGGAGAAACCTCCTGTGATCAGTTTCTGCCCACTGCCTCCCGTCCTATTCCTCGGCGCCACCGAGAAGAGCTTGGCTCCACCCCCTCGGCACCCTCGCTGCAGACACTCACAAGCATCGCTGAGGTCCTCACTCGGCCGTCCTTTCCCTCAGGGAGGTTTAAAGCGGAGCTGTATCCCGGCCAGGGCTCGGCGGGCCCTAACAGCGCTAGGGGGCGGGCCGGGGGGCGCGGGCCGGGGCCGCCAATGGCGGCGGGCGGGCGGGGCGGGCCGGGCGCCATTGCCGGCCATGCTGGGGCTCCGCCGCGCCGCCGCTGCGCTGCTGCCGCTGCCCCGGGCCGGGCCGCCCGCCGCCGCCATGGCCACGCTGCTCGTCAGCCAGGAGCGCTACGCGTGGCTGCGGGAGCTGGGGCTGCAGGAGGAGAACCCGGGCGTCTACAATGGGCGCTGGGGCGGCCGCGGGCAGGTGAGGGGAGGGGCGTGGGGGGGAGCGGGGGCCGCGGGACCGCGGGGGTCGCGCCCCCCCCCTCCGGCGGGTGGAGGGGCGAGCTCGGCCTCGTCGCTCACCGCTCCCCTCCTGCTCTAGGTGGTGACCACGTACTGCCCCGCCAACAACGAGCCCATCGCCAGCGTCCGGCAGGTGAGTGCGGCTGGGGGGCATCGCCAGCGTGGCGGGCACGGCAGGGGAGGGCAGGGGAGGAGCCCCTGGTGAAGGGGCCCGAGCAGGGCGTGTTGGGGCGTTTTGGGAACGGCCCCTGCCTGCGTCCCCCTTGGCAAAGAGCGCGGAATTCCCGGCAGCGGTCGTGGGGATGTTGAGTCTGGGGGTCCCAGGGGGTGCTGGCTCCAGGGGGTGTTGTGTCCACGGGATGTTGATTCCAGCGGCGGCTGCTGGAGCTCGTCGCGGACTGGAAATACTGCTGGAAATACGCCAAGGGCTTTCCTGGAAAGAAAACAGGCTGTTGGCCGCCTTCTTTTTCGTCCCCGGCCCCGTTCCCCGCCTCCCCCCTCACTCTTGCGAGTATTGTTGGGAAGAGCGAGGGCCCCTCCCTTCGTTTGTCCCTAAAGGGAGTTGCAGGACAGGGGCAGATTGCGGCTGTTCGGTGGGCCTGCTGACCAGCGGGAAGTAGGAGGGAAAGCGACGTGGCATTCACGTGGTAAATTTGGGAAAGTTTTTAGTGTGAGAATAGTGCTATGGTGCCAACTACTCCTTTTGTGTATTAGCACTCAATTAGCCTTTGATACCCCGTAAGACTGATGGAGTATGACAGTCCTCCCAGCCTTTTTTAAAATACTGTTAATAACAGTAATATCTACAATAAAACAAGACACATGAAAATAACTATGTATATGTGTGTATATATATATATATATGTATATATATGTATATATATATATCTCCCTTACCATTATTCTTTATGGAACATCCTTTAACATCTGAAGGAAGTTTTCTGCTTATGTTTTTGTTTGTTTGTTTAGGCAGCACATACTCTGTTCCTCAACAGTGATTTCAAAAAATGTGTCATACTGGGACCAAACTGTGTTAGGATAGAAACATTCTGTGGAAGTGATAGCCTGTAGTGCAAGCACTCTCTACTAGAAATGTCTTGAGTTGAGTGCAGAAGCTTTTCTGCGGCATTTGTTTTGGGGTTTTGATTTGCTTAACTTTGTCTTTAACATGCTTCTTCATATAGGCTAGTTTGGAGGATTATGAAGAAACGGTAAAGAAGGCTAAAGAGGCATGGAAGGTCTGGGCTGATGTAAGTTAGCAAAGACTTTTCTAACATATCTCTGGCAGATACAGTGTATTAAATTGCCCCACCAGGTGGAGGTGTAAAAATGTATTCGTATTTTGTATGTTGCATTAAAACAAAAGTCTGCAATGGAAATCTTGAGAAACAAGCCCGCGCAGTTTGTGCCTGATATCATTGGGGTACAAAGATGAGGACATTGACTTGTGGAAAATGTTTGTTTAGAAAAGCCAGGCAGATTTACACAGGCTTGTGCTTGTGAACTGTTGCCAGCAGTTCTGGTGAAGTTCAGAAACCTTGTAGCAAGCAAACTATCCCTGTGCATGTATTTCAGTTCCTGTCATCGGGTCCTTTCTCCTGCAGGAACTCTGCGGGATATTTGGATCAACTCGTGTTGATCATCTTGTTCTCATGGGATGAGGAAGACTGCTGTTTGTAAACATGCTTTTTTTGGTTCACCTGCTCTCCTGGCGTTTCACAAGACTGCTGTGTTATTCCAAAGCTTTGGTGTTACGTAGCTGTGTACAATACCTAAGCTGTTTATCCTTAGCAAGCTGTAGTTCCCTGTGTACCTGTACCAGCTATGTCCAGCCAGCACTCATTCTGCTGATGGCTGTGCCAGGCTTGGTTCTTACAGCTACCTGCTGTTTCTTTGATAGAAGCTGAAAGCTAGATTTCATAAGGTTTTGGGCATTCTGTATTTTAGCCAGCAAAGTTTTGCCTTGTCTGACGATAACGAAGTTTAGGAAAAATACAGCAGCTTCCTCAGGATATATTAGTATGTGTTCTTTTGTTACAATCTGTGAGTATAATGTTGGTGACTTGTAACATATTTGGAAATAATCTGGAGACAATCCAGCAGATAAAGAATCAACATATCAAATGTTTCTTTAAAGACTTTTCTCAAAGCTCTTTGCTATTTTTTTTTTTGTGAATTTTGTTGTTTTTCATAAGTTTATCTGAAAGATTTAGCCTATAAAGAGATAAGATTGCATAGCTTATATATTCATCAATCCTGTTTTTACAGAGAACTGCTAGTCCTGTAAATCCTCTTGCATGTGTATGATTTGCAATTGATCCTGGCTATTGATTATTATTTAAAAGACTGATGCCAGATGAAAAAGATCTATTAGTAATTAGTATATGGGCTTAATATTTCCATAACTGAGATTTCCATATGTCTCAGCATCTGCTAACAAAATAAATGTCATGCTGAAGGAAAGTTTGAAATGTGGTGTTAAGTACACTTCCCGGGCTCAGAAACCAGTAAGTGTGCTTTTTATGAAAAATCCTTGTTTCTTGAGATGCAGTTGCTTGTGTGGGGGCGTTGTGGGTGATGCAGCTGAGCAGAAGCAGCAGAACTAATAATCTGAATGCTTCTTGCAATATCCAGTGGAACTGAAGTTTTGAATGGACATAAATATGCACAGTGTTACCAGTCTCTTTGAGGCAGGAAACAGTTGCTTATAAAGAAGTGCACGTGATAAAAATTAACAAGTAACAGAGACTTGGGAAAGAGCACAGCAACCAGTGATTGCTTACTACAAGGGTAGGGGACCTAGCAGTATATATGCAGCAAAAATCACAGATGTTCAACCTCACGTAGATTCTTCTGGTTTTTTTTTACTAGATCCCTGCACCTAAACGTGGAGAAATAGTGCGACAGATTGGCGATGCCCTGAGACAAAAAATCAAAGTTCTAGGAAGTTTGGTAAGGTGTTTTCAGAAGTAGCTTAACTTTGGAGGGGCATAAGGGGGAGTGGGGCATGAGGGCGAGGGATGTGTCAAAACTGGTTTTCTCAGTTTTTAATGTACCACTCTGCAATACTAACCTTAATGATTATTAAACAATTGCTGTTAGTTCTGTTAGCTTGCCTAAAGAAGTTTTAATTTGAAGAAGAAGGAAAAATTTTAAAACAGGTATTCTGGCATGGGAACAGTATGAAGCTGTGTCAGGGGAGAGTTAGGTTGGATATTAAGAACAGGCTCTTCACCCAGAGG
Organism: Pyrocephalus nanus; assembly: GCA_038380795.1. NCBI lineage: Eukaryota > Metazoa > Chordata > Aves > Passeriformes > Tyrannidae > Pyrocephalus > Pyrocephalus nanus. Next base: position 58,769,736 of record CM076263.1, on the reverse strand, counting down.
ATGGTTGGGCACTCAAACAGGCTCCCCAGGGAAGTGGTCATGTCACCCTGCCTGTCAGAATTCAAGGAGTGTTTGGACAATGCATGTTGTGACTCTCATGGTGGTGACTCTCAGTGTGGACCTGTGCAGGGCCAGAAGTTGACCCAGTGGTCCTTGTGGGTCTCTTCCAAATCAGGATATTCTATGATTCTGTGATTTCTATAAAATGATAGTACACAGTAGAGAAAGAAAATTAAATTCATTCTGAGCCTGTGCTCTGTCTGGGAGGAGTGTTACAACTGTTGCCCAGCTGTTTTCTCACTTGCCTGTCAGGTAGGGCACTGTCTAATACTGAAAGTATCCTGAAAGAGATCTTCCTGTAATACAGAACTTTTAACCTTGAACTCTTTCTGGTGATCTGCAGGATTTTGCCAGCTGACATATGGAAGTATAAGGCTTCAGAAGCTGAGATGGTCTTAATGAGATCCACTTGCAGTGCTGTGCAGGACATAAAGGTTGAAGGACCTTTCCTTTAAAACACTTGCTAGTTGCTAGGGAAGAAAAGAAGACAAGTGGGGAACTTGCCACTTTCCTTTTACAGGGCTTACCTGTATGTGCTGCTGTTCAGAAACAGCTGTCAGTGAATAACTCCATGTGTAGTCAAGCCCATATTGTTAACCTTCAAAACTTTGTTCTGCTCTTTCCCTTGATGTTGTCTCCTCAGTAGAGTTTCTGTGGTGGAATTAAAGTGCTAATGTGCGTTTGTATTCAAAAACAGTACAGCTTCCCTGCTGAGTGTGGACAGACAGAAGTTCACTCTGAATTCCTTGAACAAAACTTTTGTGGCTTATTGTTGTGTTTTCCTAGTTTCTCCAAAGAGATAGTACATCTGTTCAGCTCTTCTGTGACTGAGGATGAAGTTCAGGGTGAAAGAAGTGCAGTAGATATTCAGATTTTAGGATTTTCCCTGGATTTGGAATATATAAAAGAAATGGTGTAGAAAGTCATCTTTTTGATATGCCACTGGAAATTTTCAGCCTTGTGTCACAATTTTCTTGTGAAGTATCCTGGTATTTCTACTGCACTTATGGACTCCTTGCTGCATTTTTCAGTAAATATATCTGATACCCCTCCATTTTTGGTCACAAATCAGGGCCATTCCTTCTGTCTTGAGATGACCACAGTTGACATAGACATACATTTAGTCACATTTATTTTAAGATTTGCATGGGGAGAAAAATCCCGTGGCAATCCTTTGAACCTGATTCTTCATTTAACAGCCTTTTCAAAATGCAGTCATCAGTCTAAAGTGGTAGGTCATATCTGCATGAAAGTAACACCCATCAGTCTTATCAGAGCATGACAGTAAAATAAAGAGGGGGTAAATGGATGACTTCTCAGTTCCTAAGTTTGCAAATTTTCTCATTTTTGGAGGAAAATGTTTTCAAGTACTAGCTTATTCTCACTGATAATGTGTATGTTAGCTGAGTAAATCTAACATGCTTTTAACAGAAGGATATAGCTTAGGACTGACTTAGCTAGGAAAAAAAAATTGATCATAAACATTCCAGGTTACTAAAAAACTGAAGATATGTAGATGTTTTCAGCAGTGTCTGCAAATTAGATCTCTCAAATCACTTTCATATGTTGTAAAATAAGAAGTTTGCTCATGAAGAATGTAAATGACCACTTTCTTTTGCTGGATCAGGATAGTTGCACTTTCCCAATATATTCCATGCCTGGTCAACAATGTATGCAATGTCCTGATGAAAATCCAGTGTTTTGTTCATCTAAACATATGAAGCTCATTAGTGTTGGATACTCCTTTCAGTAGATTTGTTTTATTAAAATTTCTCCATTTATTTCTTCTTCTAATTTTCTCCTATTTTATGGAGATGCAACTCCTGTCTTCTTGTCTATTGTGCTGTTTCTTTAAACTGTGAATAACTCAGGAGGAGGTGATTATCTTCTAATGAAAACACATGTATTAAAATCTTACCTGGTGTACAGATATACCTGACATTGGTGGGAAACAAAATGTATATGGGATGCAAGGGAACTTTAAAAAAATTGTCTTAATTTTGTCAGGTCTCTTTGGAAATGGGAAAGATTTTTGTCGAGGGTGTTGGGGAAGTGCAGGAGTATGTTGATGTCTGTGACTACGCTGTTGGTTTGTCCCGAATGATTGGTGGACCTATTTTGCCTTCAGAAAGTAAGTATGTATGTTGTTTGGTTTTGTTTATGGTTAATTGGTTTGCTGTTTTTTTTTTAACAAATGAAGAGATGGAGAAATGTCTTAAATATGTGATGCTGTAATGCAGCAAGATCTCTGTTCTGTGAGTTATTTAGGGAGATGTAGGAATGGATGTGGTGGTGGGCAGTATTGCCACCTAATCAAGTGCCTAATGAAGTGGCAGGTAAGCAAGTGAGCCCATCGATTTTTCTCTGCTATTTGAAGCATTAAGTTCTCTTTGATTTCTTTGTTAATGGAGAGTGGCAGAGAAAAGTATGCAAAAAATTCGGTGGTGCACTTAGAAAGGAGAGACCTCTTTGTCAGTTATTGATTAGCACACAGTCATCATGATGTTAACTGAATAGCTAATAATATTGTCATGCCATTAGCTTTGTGCACAATCTAGCTAACCTTGATCCAGTAAACTGCAGAGCACATATAATACAGCTCTTCACAAGCTAATGCTGTGATGGACTGAGAAGGGATGCTAGATTCCTTGCTTGCATATTTTCCTTTTTAAAAAAAAAAATAACTTTAAATGGGTGGAAATTGCACTATATTGTGTCTTTGCTTTCAGGACCTGGCCATGCCCTTATAGAGCAGTGGAATCCTGTTGGATTAGTAGGAATCATCACAGCCTTTAACTTTCCTGTGGCAGTTTATGGGTGGAATAGTGCAATTGCAATGATTTGTGGAAACGCTTGCCTCTGGTAAGATCTAGCTCTCCAACCTGCTAACGGTAATGTCTGATGTTTCTGTATAGTTGATTCTATCTAATGTAGGCTTGATTTCTTTTTATTGTTAGATCTGTGTGTAGTCAAAGAGCTTTGTTTTGTTTTGTGGTAACCTCTTTTTTGAGATATTAAGATTGGGATGTATCCAGGTCTTAGCCAAATGGCCTGTGAACAAAGAACTTTGGCTGAGGTCTTGAAACAGTGGTAGTGAAGAGTTAATATGTTCAGAGTTGGTACAGCTAAGATTAAAAGTCTAAAAAAGTAACTTTATTTCCTCTTGTGGATCCTGCTTTGTTTTTGTCTGCCTGCTTCACTCTAATGCTTGGCCAAGCCCTTGTTCACATGGATTTTAGTAGAACTTCTGAATGCTCAGCTGTGGAAAGAAACACTTGAGTCCCTATCTTAACATGTATCTGAAAACCAGCCTAACCAAAGTGTGCTGTATATCAGATACCATAAAAGTTTCTTATTTGAATAATTTCTTATTCCTAAAGAATGGAAATAAAATTCATGTAATTCCTCTTTTTTAGGAAGGGTGCTCCTTCTACATCCCTTGTTAGTGTTGCTGTTACAAAGTGAGTTCTGGTTTCTTTGCTCTCTGTTTTGCTTTTTAAACAACTGCTTTTCTGTTTGAGGTAGTGAATAGTGGTCAGAAGAAATACTTTCCCCTAATAGTAATTGTGTTTATAGGATGTTACCTATACTACTGGCCATTTTTTTCTGGAACCAGGGCTGTGTTTCTGCTGAAGGTGGGCTAGCTGTGTGGTTTTCTTCCTTAAGAAAGACGAACTGCTCTTGAAATTTGGCTTCCTTCAGTCACACACTCGTGTTTCAGAATCATCCCCTATTTTCTGTAATCTCAACACAACATCAGCACCCAGTTTCTTGGCAAATTCTTCTGGCTGGCTCTGTAGACCCATATCATGAAGATACTGTCACACATTCTTTATTACCCAAAACCCAGTAACACCTTAGCATGCATTTCCAGGGTTCAAAACTCATTCTTGATGAAAAGGAAAACTCAGTCTCAATAAAAAGAACTTCTCCAAAGAATAAATGCCATAGTGATATTTATTTCAAGTTTTTTGTTACTTTGCTTAATATATTAGCATTTTAAACACTTATTTATTGTGTATTACAAATAACATTCATTTTGAAATGCTAAATATAAGTAGGCTCCCTAAAATAGTTAATTACTAAGTCTAGTAGCTCCAGTGTTAACTCCTAAGAACAGTGACGCTAAACCACTACTACCCCAAAAACCCAAAACCAGTTTTAATGGTTTGCTCCCTGTTTGTATGTGTCAGAAATCTCTGAAATTTTTACGTTTTTGATTCTAGAATAATCTCCAAAGTCTTGGAGGATAACAAGTTGCCTGGAGCAATCTGTTCTTTGGTTTGTGGTGGAGCGGACATTGGGTAAGTAAAATTTCTTGTGTTTTGTGAACCTCTGTAAAACGAATGTTCTTTGAACTACTTCTCAGAAAGTTAGCCTGGTGTCCAGGAGTTCCCAGTAGATACACGTGTTGCCATGATTTTCATCAACTGGTCTGAAACTCTGGCCCTGATCTAAATATAATAAATATGTCTATTTGCTGTTGTGAGATCAGCTGCTACCAAATAACTTCTCGGATGAGGAGACTAAATTTATATTCTATTTCTGCATATGCTTGCACTCAAAGAATACAGCTGATATTGAATTCCACTCATCATGCTCTTAAGAGTTTTCAGTGTCTAGCCCATTGGCCTTTTGGATTACTTGTGGAGGAGAATATGTGCCCATTTTCCCTGCTCACACAGGACTCAACACTTGCTTATAGATTATACCTGTGCTTGGAAGCTGTTCTAACCAAATTGCTTTGTTTTATTTTTACAGTGTGGAAATTCCCAGTACAAATGTATACTCAGATGTATCTTTTGAGCATTTTAAGAGAAGACAAAATGGATAGCAAGCATTAAAAAAAAGTCATAGATATGCGTATTTTCTTAAAAACATAACAATTAGAGCTTATCTCACTATGTAATTTAGACTGAATTTCAGTGTTGCTGCAAATGGTGCTTTTATGGCCTGAAAAGGTAGAGGGAAATGGCCTTGTTCTGTGTTTCTCACTAGGCAGGTTTCTTGCCATTAGCTCAGTCACTTACCAAATGTTTCAAAGAAGTGATTTTGACTTTAAAGATCTCCCTGATTGAAATTGGTGTACATGGAATGTGCAAGCTGCTTTACCATTTATGTGATCTTCCATTGGACACGATGGCATGTCTCCCATTATGCAGGACAGCAATGGCGAGAGATGAGAGGATGGACCTGTTGTCCTTCACTGGCAGCACAAAAGTGGGCAAGGAAGTAGCACTTATGGTTCAGGAGAGATTTGGTGAGTGCGTACATTCTCCTGCATTTCTTTCCAGGGTTGGTAAAGCCAGTGGAGCCCCATAGGATTTTAAAATAACAGGTTGTTTCAGCTGTGTTAGCTTTTTTCTTTTTTTTTTTTTTTTCTTGGGGAAATAAGAGTTTGAAATTGCTCAGAGATAGATACTTCATTTTTTGGTTTGGTCTGTTACTCAGCATTTTTTTCCAGGAGATCCACAAATCCACGGTCCTACAACTAATTAGGAGAAGAGTGCGATGATGTCCATGAATATAATTGTGTGTGAATTGTCAAGGTGGACATCCAGGCCCTATGGTCTTTTGGCAATGTGTTCATAAATACACGCCCACTCAACCTTTATTCCTTAATATATGAGAAAAGTAATAATTTTTGAGGTGCTGTTTTTGTTGCAAATATTTAAAAGTGTAGAGGAATGAAGTGTACAGCAGCTCACCTGCTGGATTCTAACTTTTTAGTTTAGAACATAAAACCTTGTGAACATAGTTTTCTCATTTTATACATTTGAAGTCCATAGAAGTGTAAAAAACCAAAACAAAAAACCCAGAACAGATTGTGAATATTTACTCGGAGGTAGAACTGGGATTCTTTAGCTCAGATTTTAGATAAAACAGTTGCCAGAGAAATAGGTAAGTGTAGTTAAATTTTGTGTGTGCATTTTGATCTCTTATTCTTTGAATTCTCTTTCTTTGTCTGCATCACACTATTCATGCTGCAACTTTTTCCTGCTTTCATCTTTTTCTTTCCAGTGCTATTTTTGCCTATTTTTTAAGCTTCTTTGTGCCATAACTACTGTCCATGTATCTTTCTTCACAACATGTGATAGATGTAGTATTAGATGTAACTTTTTTGCTTTGGCTAGAGTGGTTAGTTGATTTTGATGCCTAAAACCTTTTGTTCATCCAGAAAAATATATTTAATGAGCGTTAGCTCTAGTTAGAGGTGACCTCTAACTAAACTGAGGTGCAGTGAATATGTGCATGCATGACATAACTTATTTTGTGTGCTTTTATTAGGTCGAAGCCTGCTGGAACTGGGAGGAAACAATGCCATTATTGGTAATATGCACTTTAGAAATTTAATCACATAGATGATATTTGGAAGTTAGTGTGCAAATGTTTGTGAAATTGTCCCTTTTTTCTGTTTTATGGTTTGTTTTGTTTTTTTTTTTGGTTGGTTAGTTGGTTTGTACATTTTTGGGTTTTGTTAGATTCCCTACCCCCAGCCCCCCACTGGGCTTTTAAAAGTACATAATATAATGTTGGGGTTTTTTTTTCTATCTTCGGTATTGTGGAGGGGGTCCAGTTCCCAGATAAACAACATAAATACGATAAAGCTGAGCAATGTGGAAGAAACAAACTGTAAGCTTAATAGCTAAATTGCAGTCCTGTTGTGTTAGTCTTTTGTTTCACCTTACTCGTATTCTGAACAAATGTGCTTATCTACACATATCTCATCTACTCTTTTGAAAATCACATTTGAGCATGTCTTTTTTTTTTTTCCTGTGCTGCTTTGTAGCCAGTAGCATAAACTTGTTTTATACTTTGAAAATTGTTTCATTTTTCCTATCGAAGTCCTACTTTTCTGGAATTGGCTTTGAATGATTGCATAATCATTGCTCACTTGGACTTTATCACAAATTTAATAATAGTTTTGGATGTTTAACAGAATTTGGTGAAACTGGTTAACCTAAGTGATATTTTGGGAATCACTTGAGGCTTATAAAAGGTCTCAGTGTCTTCTAGCCGGAGGAATTGGTTCAGCTCATTGTGTATTTTTTATTATTGTACACCTGTGTGTTTAAGCTACATTTTTTGAAAGGCCATCTGGATATACTTTACCATAGTTTCTTTATGCTGATACACTTCTTAGTGAGAAAAGGACAAGCTGGAGAAACAGCAAGAAATTGCTTGTAGTTTCTTGAATTAAAATGAAGCTGAAGTTCTTTGCAAGCTTTATTACAAAAGGTTCTCTTCAGTAGTTCAGACCTTCATTTATTCCAAGTGCCTGTATCTAGTTCCGGTTGTAAAGAAATAATAAGAGTTTCAAGGTATTTCTCTATGTGTTAACTGTACTGTGCTAGTGCAACTGCTAATGCTTCTTGACCAACCTGTCAGGTTATAATATTGTGTAGGCATCTAAAGTCTTGTGAATTGCCTGTTTACTTCAGTAACATGCTCATGTTTTAATTGTTTTAAAGTGTTTGAGGATGCTGATCTGAACCTAGTCATCCCATCTGCTCTATTTGCCGCGGTGGGAACAGCAGGTCAGAGGTGCACAACTGCTAGAAGGCTGGTGAGTAAATGTGTATTGTCTGGTTTGGGTAGCTCTGTATTTTAACTTAGTTCCAAATTAGCTCAGAAAATGTATGACAATTCCTAGTATTATGAAGAGCCACAAATGATATTTGAAACACATTTTTACTTAGTATAAGTAAGTATGATGGAAAAATAAGAATGCAGTTTCATTCCACCATAATTCTAAATCTAAACAGTTTCTTTGTATGTGTTTCAAAAGGTATGTGATGCTAAAAGCCGGGAAAATAAAACTTGGCATAATTCTGTATTTCTCTCTGTTTCCACTGCCAGAACGTCTTTGCTTGTGACTGCTACACATTTTGGTGCAGGGTTTAGATTTCAGCAAAGCAAGGGGGTGTGTCTTGCTTACTTTGTTAATAATTTTTAACCAATCATTTTCAACAAGTTTAAAGGTGTTACAGTGTCAGCCAGTGTTTGTGTAGTCTTTTCAGAGTTGAGTTGATTGGGTAAATATTAGTCAAAATTGATTTGAGTGTATTGGATGGGCAGAGATTCCTCAAATTGTAGCAATAAAATTACTTGAGTATTTGTCCTAAAACACTTATCTGAAGTGCTTACAGAACACATCGATGTCACTGATATGAGATAGGGTAAAGCAGGGTTTTGTTTCTTTACTTGTTTTAAATCTTCACGGTGAAGATTTTACATCTTCATTTTTCTAATGTTGGTGCTGTTTGGAGGCCTTACTCAGTGTTTATTTTTAACTATGGGATTTACTGAATATGAGCAACACTATCTCCACGCTTCATTCATCCCTCTTCAAAGTGCGGTAGTATCCAGGAATAGTTACATAGGCTGTGCTGTCTTAAAATTTTCTTTCCACATCTTAGTTTCTTCATGAAAGCATCCATGATGAGGTGGTGGCAAAGCTTGCTAAGGCCTATGCCCAGGTCCGCATCGGTGATCCATGGGATCGTAAGTAACCATTTCCAGCTCACGGATTTAGGAGACAAGTCTGTTTGTTTCTTTCTCTTTAAATTCCAAAGGGATTATAGATTAAGAATATCTAATTTTAGCAATTTACCTGGGAGTGGAAATTCTAAATTCATTTAGAATACAAACTCTGAAAGTAAGATGAAGAATCTGGCTAATACTGCTCATCTTGGACAGATTAAAAAGTTAGTCCCAAAATGTCACGATAAGAGTACTTGCAAATGTATACAGTTTTGCTGAAAGTATGCCTCTGAATCTTCTCTTTTTAGCTAACACTCTGTATGGGCCTCTTCATACCAAAGAAGCTGTGAAAATGTTCCTTGATGCAGTTGAACAAGCGAAACAACAGGGTGGCTCTGTGGTCTATGGGGGAAAGGTGACTTTAACTTTTACTTTTCCTGCTACATTTTGTGCTCTAGGAAAAAACACAGTAACATGGTGGCTTAAACCAAGATTGTTTCTCCATTTGTCCTGTCAATCACTGAAGGATATTAGTTTAGTCAATCTGAGAACATTTGAATTGGAATCCTGTCTTCAGGGTAAAGGTGATTGTATTTGGAAGCTACCTTCTCCTTCAAGATTAAAAGCTTTTGGCTCTTTCTTATACCACTCTCCGGTTGTAGGTAATGGTGAAAATAAACCCAACATTGTAAATGGTGAATATCAAACATAAAAGAAGGAAAATAGTGGTTCTGTCCCTGAATTCACAGTATCAAACTTCAGGAAATACTGAAGACTCAAGACAGCCACTTGCATATTTTCATCATATGGGATATTTTATTCTCATTGAAGTAAAATTCTGGAAATTCTTGTCTTTCACTGACACCTTCTTTATTCTTGATACTTTTAAAATTCTAGTTAGCTTACAAGTTGGAGAAAAGAAGTGTTTTTAGTCTCAGCTGCTACACTTTGCTATTTGGTTATCTCCTTAGTTGACATAAACTATGCTTCTATATTTTAAATACTTTAACAAGTAAAATTTAAGTTATCTACTCAGATTACCTGACTGTGTTTCTGATTGCTAGACACAACTGTAGTCAGACCTTGAAAGATTCCTTTCCTATGCTAGTGCTAAGCTACATTCTAATTTAAACTTACTCAGTTGCTTTTTATGTGTTTTAAAGGTTATAAATCGCCCTGGAAACTATGTCGAACCGACTATTGTGACTGGCCTTCCTCATAATGCACCCATTGTCCACACTGAGACGTTTGCCCCCATACTGTATGTGCTGAAGTTTAAGGTAAAATAACAGTGGGGAACTAGTCAGGTGTCAAGGATGCTAACCGAAGAGTCAGGAGAGAGATGTCAGATGTATGTCATGTCAATGCAATTGTCCCAGCACTTCAAGAGGTGGTAGCTCTTGTTCTGCACAGTGAAATATCCACAATAATAGCTCACCTCACTGCGTAGCTACATTTGTGTGAAGAGCACTGGAGTTAAAATGAGAGTCTGTACAGGAATAGATTTCTGTTTTTTATGTTATGTTGTATTGTCGATATTGTTCCTGTCTATTGAAATGCAGAGAGTGTGTTTCGTGCAGTGGTGAGGTATTGCTGTCGTGGTACATGTGTGTTTGCCCAGTGGCATTCAGTATATTTGTGTTAGGGCTGTGGTACACTGGGGTTTTCCCTCACAGTGCTTTTTTGTAACTGCTTTGCCTTGAATAATCATGGCTTAACCATTCATACATGTTGCTTCTAGGAGGAAGAGGATGTTTTTGCCTGGAATAACGAAGTAAAACAAGGTCTTTCCAGCAGTATCTTTACCAAGGATTTGGGAAGGATTTTCCGCTGGCTTGGGTATAACTGAAATTATTCTTCTACTTTCCTGAGGCATAAGTTCACAGTCTTGTCTATTTGTAGACCTATGCACAATCCTAGTTGAGCATTTTATAGCCCTCATTTTAGGGAAGGAGCCTTTTCTGATCCTAAGGAGGAATTGTCTTATTTTTGTAGGCCAAAGGGTTCTGACTGTGGCATTGTGAATGTTAACATCCCAACCAGTGGAGCTGAGATTGGAGGTGCTTTTGGTATGTTACTCTTTTTTTCCTTTTCCTTTAAATGGTAAAGTCCTCTAGCATTTGATCTAGAGGCTTGATATTATTCCTCAGACTTCACTTTTTTTTTTTTTTAACTGAGGAATTTAGGGTTTTTTAATTTTTGTAACAACTCTGGAAGAGAATAGAATGTTACCACTATAAAACAGTTGTAATTTAGGTCTCCCCTTTTTATTTTTCAAGCTTTTAATCAGTCTGTTTAAATGACTAAATGTGAAGAAATCAGTTTAGGTAATTTTGAGTTATACTGCTTTAGCAGTAAAGAGATACTGATCAGAGGTAGTTGGATTTCCACCACCAAATACAGATATTTTAAAAATATCCGTGTTTGGTTTTAAAAATTCCAGGGTTTTTTCCTCCTTCCCATCAAGGGAATGTGAGTCAGAGGTATGAAGGTTTAGAGATATGGCCAGGTGGGAAAACTGTTTAGAACAGTTTTAATTAAAACAGTCTTGAGCATTTTTGTTGTGAATATTTGCATGTTTATATAAGATCTACAACATATAGTGTTTTCGTGAAGAAGACTTTAAATAAGCATTTTTGCCTTAATTGCTGTTTTTTGTACATAAGGAAGTGAGGCAGTAGAAGAAGAAATTTTCACCTTACCATTTAAACTGTACAAGAACCAGCACATTCTTATACTCTAGTCTCATATTAAGACAAAATATCTTTAAAACAAGGTTGTCTGGTGCTACCATGATGAGATTTCAGCTCCAGGCAGATATTTTTTTGCATCGAGCATGAGAGAGAGAGAGCTAGCTGTCTGTATTGTGTGGGGTGCTGTTCTAGTAATTCTCTAGTAATTCTCTTCAGAGAGAGGACAAGGGCAAAGGAATAGTTTTTCCCATATATTTTAATTAAATGTCCCACTTGTTGGAGTAAGTCCAGATTCCCATGCTCCAAAAAAAAACCAAGAAAAAAATCAAATTTAATTCATAACCTTTTTTCTACAGGTGGTGAAAAGCACACTGGTGGGGGAAGGGAATCTGGAAGTGATTCATGGAAACTTTATATGAGACGGTCTACTTGGTAAGACAGACCTTTTAAATTCCAAATAAATGTAAACTACAGATAAACTTTCAAAAGTTCAAAACATATAAATCTTTGACTGCCAGGAGACTATTTTTGCTGAACATGAGATAACTATATATAGGTGTAATTGCCTCTTCCTCACATTCCTAGTAGAAGATCGTTTGAAGGGTTTTTGTAAAGACTTTTTTTTCCTTTCACAAGGAAAGAAAATCCCTGGGTTTTTTCCCCTCTTGCTTGATTTTAAACTCATCTAAAAATTAAATTACTGAAACTTATCAGGAAATACAGAAAGTGGCAGCCAAAATGAGGGAACCACTATTGCAGCTGGTGGGTGATTTAGCTATGTTTTGGTCATCTAACCCTGGATCTTCTGACAGCCTGTAGTGGTTGACTGTTCACATTCTCTGTTGGCCTCCACAGCCTTTACCTCTGCTAACTCTGGGTTTATGAGCGTGAGAAATCCCACCTTGCTTTTTCTATCTGGAAGTTGTCATAGTAAAAGTTTAAATAGATAAGGAGAGAAATAGATTCTCTATCAAGGAAGAGATAATGCGGAATGTGGTCTTTCCCTGTATGTAGTTACCAGGTTGAAAGCTGGAGTAAAGTCAGTTCCTCACTTTAAACAAGCAAACTGCTTACAGAAGTCTTTTTTTTACATGTGACAGAAATCAGAAGCCTTGTATGTAAGAAGTGGACTGCGTAATTCATTTCAGTGATTAACTCTGGTCTCTAAATACTTATTTCTCTTCCAGTACAATCAACTACAGCAAGGATTTGCCTCTGGCTCAAGGAATCAAGTTTCAGTAACAGCCTTATGAGTGACTGTGCTATGAACTCTCCTACCATTTCAGAATCAAGCACCTTCTAAGCATTATGGGGATAAAAATTTATTATCTGAAACCAATTCTATCAGAAAATCATCTACTCTAAAATTGCTTCACTTTCTATGTATGAATTTACTACTTCAGTCTTCAAATGAGAGAAGTATTTGGTCTTTGGGAAGAAGGGAGAGGGACTGATACTAACAATCTTGTATTCAAGTGGCCTGGATAACCTGTTGCCTTACTGCTGTATTTCACTACCAACACTGTATCCCTTCCCTCCCTACAATTTGCTGATATTTCCAGCTCGTAGTCTGTGCTTCAAGCTGTGTGCCAAGTTTCCTGCAGATAACTGGTGCTGTGGGGGGTGGGCAGTAGAGGGCTATTTTTCAATGCATAAATAAAAGTACATTTTGTGAGCTTGGGCTTCTCGTTTGTTTTGTTTGTTGTTTTGGAGCAGGAACATTCAGCTGACCGTTTTCACACACTGAATAGCTGAGGGAATAGTCACTGGACTAAAAGGACTGCTTTTGTTTTCCTGCTTCTCCTTCAGAAAGGAGACTTTCACTGAATACGTTGGGAGACACAGGGTAAGACCAAGGACCACTGTAGTCTTTTGGAACCTTCTCTTAATGCTAGAAAGGGTTACAGCCAATTCATGTTGTCACAGTTCTTGTGACACCATACAACCAAACCAGCTGAAGAACTGGAGATGCAGTCAGGAGGGAATACTCTTCCTGAGGGAATTTGCCACTAAAAGGCAAATTGTTTTCATGTGTTTCAGCTCAGATGGGAATTTCTTGTGGCCACTGGAAATTATAGCCAACAGCAGCTCATTTAGGAGCCTTGCTCAAGACTCAGGATTAGAACAGGCACAGTGCTACTAGACTGATTTTAGCTTTCCACAGAGTAACTTCTGAGGTTTTTAAAGTATTGTTTTGGGAGATTTCTTTTCCAAATTTCCACAGTCTCTAGACATGGCAGAATTATTCATTTTGGGCTCAGATTCTAGGAGCCTGATTTGACTTTTGATGTTATAATAGCAATGCCATGCAAACTGTACTGAAGGTCCACCGTAACACAATGCTAGTTGGTCTTCTTCTACCTTAGTATCTAGTTTTAAAATGAATAGTGTTTAGAATTTTACATCTGTATTATATAAGGTATTTGGGGTGTTGCCTTCTGTAGATCAAACATTAGGCAGCCAAAGTTTTATCCTACTGACTCTTACATCCAGGTGAACTCTTTTCCATTCCTTTGTGCTTGGCCATTTAAATAGGAAATGGATTTCATTTAAGAATGTTGTATATCAGAGAAGGAACTGTGTGCATACCTTAAGCAGAGAGGTAAATCACTAGAGATAAACAATTCAATTCCCAAATTTAGTAATTCTGAAAATAGCACAAATTTATAGAAACTGTATTCTTTAATGCTGTTCTATGGCACCAAATGTTACTATGAAACTCTCAACAATGAAAAAAAAGAATGTGCTGCTGCTTATTAAAAGCCTCATTTCACTTCTGTTGTTCTTGAAAATAAAGGCTCTTTTTTTTACTCTTTTTGGGTAAAATATTTTCACAAGTCCAGTTGTTTAAATTACAATAATGAGGTTGATTCTGCCATCTGGCTTTAGATATATGAACTTAGACCATGAATGAAAAAAAGATGAGGTGGCAAATTTGATGTTTGACTGGTCTTCAAATCATTATCTGAAAATGAATATGAATGGAAAAAGTGTGGGAATGTGGTCAAGAGGGTGATTATAGCAAACCATGCTAAACTGCTTTTGAAGGTTAGCTTGACACTTCAATACATAACAGTCCCTTCTTTAATACAAAATTTGAGTAGCCTTACAAAGGGTTTGGCTTGAAATACGTGTGTAACTACCTTTGTATGTTATGAGTAAGAGTGTTAGATCGACTGTAAGTAGATTACAAATTCATCCTGTTTTTTACAAAGATCCCGTTATCTACACTGACACTGGACTACTAGTATGGCCTCAGAGCATGTAATTGTAGTGCTCCTGCCTTCCAGACAGCTTTGAATTCCTTGCATTATTTTTGCAGTTTGCTTCTCCTCACCCTTCTCTATATATAGGTATGTGGTGTTGAACAATCCTACCTGAATTGACTAGCTAAATCACTTCCAGTGCAGTAGCTCTGGGGAGAATGTCTTTTAAAGACAGCTGCACATTGCAGTATGTTTTGGCAAGAATTTAGGTGCCTGTAAGCAGTTATGATTATGATGAAGTATTAATCTAAGGAGGTTTAAAGATGTGATAAGCTCCCAGTTTCTCAGTTTCTGCTTTAATTTGGAAAGTCCACTCAGGAGATTGTAAACTACATGAGCTGTCAGTGGATTATCTCACCCAAGCAAAGCAATTTTTAGAATTGATAAAGTGTGTCTTGGAGCTACTGGTATGTGCAACATAATGGAACTTGCAGTTTTAATACAAATTCTATCAGCATCTTCCACAGTTGCATAAACTTAATTACCACTGAGTGTGTAACACCAGTGAATAACAAGTGTTAAATGACACGTGATCAATAATTCATTTGTTAGCACAGTATTGCTTACTGTGAAATGACCTTGATGGAACAGTCTTGCAAGTAGCTTCCTTTCTTTTTGTGGTATTATTACCTGAAGAAAAATGAAAATTCTATTGATATAATTTTTGCTGATAAATAGAGCAGTTGCTTTTTTAATGAATGATGAAAATGTGAGGCTGCAGGCTCCTTCTCTTCTATTGTATCCTATCACAGTTCCTAATTGCAGAATTAGTATGGGGACTGTTTTCAGGAACCAAGAATACTACTTGCCAGTAATAGGTCTCAGCGCTTGGGATTTTGCAAGAAGCGGTCCTGCAGTGCTGAATTTAAAAGAACTAGGAAAGTGCTCACTGTTATCTTTCACTACTAACATACCAGCCCATTCATGTTGTATCATGTTGTTTTCTTGCGATATTTCTGTCATTCTGTTTATGTATTGTTGCTGGACAAGTTGAAAACCACATGGCTGCCAGATCTCTTACTTTGTGGCAGCTGTCTATGTTTCCGTATGAGAAACTGTATGTATAGCTGCTGCATTCAAGGCTCATTAGCCAGTACTAGTCCATTTATGTCTCAGCATTAATCTCAGCAGGAACTATGTGAAAAAGTGTAAATTACAGGACACATTTTTGCCTGGATTTTCTTCTGAATCACTGGCCATGTTGGTGCTGCATTAAGGTGCTGGGCATGTATTACACAAGTGTATACTCTTATTTTCCTGACTTAATCACATAGAATCAAATTCTTGAATAAAAACACTGTCTTACCAAAGACTTTTTTTAGTGTTTTCTGTTTAGTATTCCTTGATCAGCAAAACCTGCTGTTATTAGCACATATCAGGTGTTGGAAAACTAATGGATTAATTGCATTCAGTCTGCAAACTTCTGCTGCCACTGATATGCTGCTTGCAGAGAGGAGTGTCTTGCCTTACCTTGCATTTTCAGCTTGCGTGCCTATGGATAACTGGTACAAAGGTAGATAATTTGTTATTAGTCTTTAATTTCTGCTAAGTTATTAGAACTGATTTTCCATACACTTCATTACATAACAGGGAAATACACTTGCATTTTGGGACAGGAACTTAAGAGTGTAGTGAAGCATTTTTTAAGATTGTTGTGTTCCTGCTGGTGTCGCTGTTGGTCAGGCTAAAGCCTTTGCATTTGCTAGCCAGCTGTGTAGAACACAGACCTCTTTGTCTGAATGTCTTTTATGTTCCAGTACATCTGGGAATGCTGCTCCTGAGCTAGTAATTAAATACATTTTATTCTGCAAAAGCCTCTGTTGATTAGTGCAATTGCTATATAAAACATTAACTTCAAAACCCAAAGGATATAAATAATAGTGTTTCAGCTGGGTACTCCTTTCCAAGGAAGAACAAATGGTTTAATACATACTTTACCCAGTATGCTGCTGTTCTCAAGCATTACAGCTCTTTTCCGGAAGCCTGAGTTCAAGGTGGGCTAATAGGGAACAAACAGTGCAAGCTAGGTCTTTGAACTTCAAGGAAAGGCACATCTTTGCATTACCTTAAAGTCTGGAAAGCTGGCAATAGGTGGCAATTGTGTTTTGCACTTCCCTGGCACTATCCTTACAGGTGCCCCAAACCTCCTCAGATGTGATAGTAAAGTTACCATCACCTGCTCGCATACTGGGGAGTGTTATAGAAATAATGAAATTACAGCATAAGAGTTTAAAAATGGGAGATTGCGGAGGAATGGAGGATAAATATTATATATTTTGCTCCTAAGGATTTTATTTAATTCCCGAACTGTTACTAAATGCTGATTGTTTTCTGTCTTTTATGGATTTTAAGAGGCTAATAATTCACTGGCCTGTGATTTAGGCTGACCTGTAATGATAAAAACCTCTCAGTCCAGTGTGACAGCTGCACTTGAAAAGTATCTAAAAAGTGTAGCATGTAACTTTTCTTTGAGTTGTATTTCTTCTAACTACAATTTGTACCACAATTGCTGGTATTTTTATATGAAGACATTCATCAGAAGAAGTATTCAGAATTCTCATTGAACCCTGGAATAGAAACCTCCTTCTAGTTCATATGCAACTTTATTCACTTACAACTATATGTGCTCCTGGATATATGTTTGAGAAATGGGGGATATCTATTTGCCGCATAAAGAGAAAAGACATTCGTCCTCCTCTCCATTTGACTCAGCACTTGATTTATGGTCTTGGTTTAAAGCAGAACAAATGGCAGAATAAAGCTCTGGTGATGTTTCATGGTACAGTACAAGTTAAACTATCCTCCAAAGATTTGCTACTATATTAAGTCCTTGCAGGTTAAAAAATCAGTGTGAGGACTTCAATTGAAAGAAAGGGTATTTAGGATCATGGACTGAAGGCAAAACAGACAGAAACTTAAGGTTTAAAAAAAAAAAAAAAAGGAGCACAAGGTAGGAAATCTGAAAATGGAAGGTTAAGCATTGCTGTTCCACAACCAGCTTAACCAACATGGGCTGCTGGCCCCCTGTTTTGCCTGTTCGTTGCATTCCCATATTTTTTGGTTAGCTGTGTTACTGATTTACTTATTTATTTTTCCCCTACCAATTTAATGCAGAAATGACTCCCTGAAAAGTCTGAAGAAAGACACAGGCAGCACTGGAGAGAGACAGGACCAAGTGCCGGATTTTCAGATGCTGGATATTACATGGGAAATGCTGGGGGAGGTCTGGCTATTGCAAATGGGACGCGGGGCAGAGTGCACAAAATAGGATAAACTGAAAGAGCATGTTTTGAAATATATAAAGGGATAAGAGAATTACTGCATGAGGACAGCAGGGAAAGGAGACAGATGTATTTTAAGCTAAAACGTAAGTTTACATTTATGGCAGATTTAAGCATAGACAGACTCACTGTGGGATAATATCATCCCAAACCCTCCAAATCTGTTCAGAATTCATTGATTCATCATGAATCTAATAGGCTGTCAAAACTATCGTGATTAAGGAAAAAACCCACTATCAACACAGGCACCTCAGAACAGAAGAAACATTCTTGTTTTGATGGTTGTGCTTCTCTTAATCTTTTCTTTGCTGTAAAAAATTGTTCCAATGTCATTAAATATGCTTTGTGAAAAAAAGAAACCAAACCAAACCACCACACCAGTCCCTTTGGTCTGTATGTTTAAAAATCATCTCTGATCTTGCAAACCATGCATTTCAAATCTCTGTTAGATTTATGTCAGCCACTGTTTGTCTAAGTACTCCAGCTTGCATGCTGATCATATC